>JAUESO010000609.1:23619166-26255000 GCA_030914385.1 Drosophila antonietae | reverse complement strand
ACGCCGCTGTTAACGCCAACATTGCCGCCAGCTGCGCCACTTGATAGAGATTGGATTTGCATACCCTGTCCGTCAATTATATTTATAAGCTAGATTATTATTATCTTTACTCTAGTTACTCTACATAGTTCACAATCTTATTCAGATGTCTGTTGATGCGTTTATATGTTTATTAAGTATACGAACCATATTAGATATATTAGATTTTATATGAAAATCATAGTCTAGGTTAAGCTTCTCTTCCTTGGCATATTGTACAAAATATTACTATTTTTTTGTAAAAAATATAAGCAAAGAAGTTACTAAAGCCATACAAGTTTGGGCTAACTTTTATTATTTTAAATTCTCAATTAATGAAAAAATAAAAATATTTCTTTTAAATTCAGAACTAATGAAAATTAACCAAATTATATAATTATTATTACTATAATTACATTTGGGAACGCTGGACGCAGACTCTGTTTCCAATACATTTACTATTTTAAACAGATTCGCTGCTCTTGCTTCAATTTGTAGGAATATGATTATAAGATAAAGATCTATAATGATGTTTATGATTCTAATACTTTCATCTCTTGAGTGAAAGTAGGCATATAGAGCATCTAGCTGTCAGCCCGTGTGGTCCATGGACCACGTTAGAAGATTACAAAGCCAAATGTATTGGATCAACGTTGTTGTTTCCTGGTATGCAACGTAAGCAGTGCCACTTGAGGACTGCCCACTCTCACAACCACCAATCAGATGGTTCTGCCAGCCAAACTGACGACCCACTAGTTTACGAAAAGAAAACAAAAAACACAAATACAAAATCTGTTTTCATTTGTATGTTATTTTCTATTGTTGTAATTGCTGCAGTTGTTGTTGGGCGTGGTTGTGTTGCTGTTGCTGTTGCTTTGGATTTTTCTATAGCGTTATGAATGAACAGCTCCGACGATGTTGTGGAGAATGTAATTAAACGGCAGCAGGTCCGCACCTCTGTTTGCGCATATGGCACTCGTTTTTTTTGGTTCCGCCACATTCATGGCGGCCATTGATGACGCACTTTTAGCCCTTCATTGCTATCGGCTAGTAACGGAAGCAGGGGTAACAGCTGTCTCTGTGTGTGTATGTAGGTGTGTAGATGTGTTAACAGGCCCACACACACACGGACAAGGGCACGACAGACCTAAACAGAACAAAGCAGACTAGCCGGCTTGTAACGAGCCCACACACTTTTTCCCATTCAATTTGGTCCTTATGCTCACCTGCTGCTACTGCTGATGCTGCTGCTGCTGCCGCTGCTGCCGCTGCTTTTGCTGCTGCAATTGCCAGTTGCTATCGCCCCCGCAACCCTTAAAAACCAATTGAAACGTTGCCTGCAGCTGTGCGCATAGTGTACGCGCGCGCCTCTGTATGTGTGTGCGTGTGTATATATTTCTGTGTATTTGCAATTGTGAGTGCATCTCGACCTAGTTTTTGGCGAGTAACAGAGCGCAACCGCTGCTGTTTGGCAACCGTGTGGGCGAGTTACTTCTAGTTATTTCTGTCTCTCATTTTCATTCTCTTTCTTACTCATTTCCCGTTCGTTTTCTAAGTCACTATCTCTTTCTAGCCGTGCTGCGCGCACACCTGCCTGCTGGTCTGCCTACAGCAATTGAAATCTTAATTCAAATGCCAATCCGATCTTGCGCTTGCTCTCTCTGTCTCTCTCTCTCTCTCTTTCTCTCTCTCGCTCTATGCCATATGCCACCCACTCACAATTTAATGTTGAAACTCAATTAGTGCAGCGTACAACGCCTTCGCACGCTTTCGAATGAGAGCAACGCCTGGGGTTATGCTACAAAAAAGCAGTTTGCTCTAAAAATACATTTGAAACGAATGGTTGAGAGCCGAACACACATGGAATATTCACTTGCATCTGTTTATAAATAAATATACATATATATTGTTTGTTTGTTTATATATATTATATATGTTTCGTCATATACACAAAATCTGTGATAATTAATTTCGAGTATCAGGAAGCAAAATAGTTTACTTTTATTGTTCAATATTTTTTAGTCCGTATGCATTTAAAATAAATATATATTATGTAAATAAATGTAGCTAAATTAAAAATTGTAATATAAAATATAATTTATATTTTTAATGAATAATATTGCATTCAGCCTTTGTTTAACGGACAATAGAGCTGGTCTCAATTTTGGTTTATAGTAAAAAGTCAATTGCATATTTTAATATATATATATATATGTATATATATAACTACAGAAAGTTTTGTTTAAAGCTAGCTACAGTGTATCTGATCGCATTATGCCCTATTACACACTCTAGACTCTAATTGTTCCTTACTGCAATTTGACAGGCTAAAACTACATACATATGTATATAATTGCTTTTAAAATATGCCAGTGAGGGATAATTTTAGCTGACACTGTCAAAAAGCAATTGTGCAATTGTGTGTACCCCGTCAATCTTTATATATGTAAAAAAAATCTCGGACTGGTTGCAGCTACTTAAGCGGACAATATTTATATATATATAATATATAGACGTATTAATATATGAACAATTTTGCAGCTGGCAAAGTGAATTCGTTGGGAAATCTTTAGGTATACGAATAATAGGAAGAAAACGCTCTATGCAATAATTATAATAATAGCCGAAACAGCACAAATAAACAAATTAACGCACGCGGCGCGGCGCCTAACGCGCTTCCCATTGGGAGAGGCAGCAGCAGCGATATGGCGATTGGCTTGTCCGGCCTGGCCCCAGTTTGATAGATTCTCGTGGCCAGCCGCAGCCCCAATAGACCCCAACAGCAATTGCCAATGGCCCCACACGGTCGTAGCTGTGTCTGTGACGTCGTTGGCCGGGCTCACGTCATGATGCTGCCAGCTGCTGGTTGAACAATCTTTTTGTTTTTGGGAAAGTTCAAATGCGCACACTTTTCGCCACAAATAGAAACAGCAGTAACGATGATGATAATGATGATGATGACGCTGATAATTGTTAGCGTGCATTTCGGTCATGTGGAGAGCGTGCGGATGCAGCTTGTAAAAATCACACGATTTCGGTCCACATTATGATGGCAATTCGAAAATGTATTAACAAAACTAGACAAATGTGTTTTTATAGAATATTGGGGCCACATTTCTCTGATTTGCGCTTTCGATTTGGCCGTTTAGTGCCCATTAAATTGAACTTGGCAGCTCGCAACTGACTAAAGGCCATAAGTGATCTGCGATCAACAAACAAAACAAAACAAAGCACAACAAAACAATTTCGTCAAATTTGAATTATTAAGACCCGTCAGATCTATCTATAATATAATATCCGTTGCATATATTAAAGTTTCTTATATGTGAGAATACTTTACTGCGTTCTATATATAGAGCTATACAATATATATTTATTACAAATGGAAATTTTCTCTATTGTCAAAAAACAAGTAATGCTGCTCAAGTATGAGGTAATATATGGAGGTATACAAAAAGTTGACTTTCCTTAATTTGTGAATACATTGGGAGAATCTAAAGATTCTAAAGATTCAAGTTCTTAAAAGTATTTCAATGAAACCTAGCTATGGCCTGCGATGAAGAATATATTGTATATGTAATATTCCAAGTAGAAATAATAATTATACCATGAATTCCCATTTTCAATTGCTATTGAGTTTTGATTTCATCAGATTTAGATGAATAGTTTATACATATATCACATATCATATAGCTATCATTTACAATTCATCAAATCATATATTTATATTTTTTTTTTAATATAGGAAAGAAGTTTAGATTTTGTTTTTCTAATAATTATAATAATTGTCCAATGAGTGGTAATCTACTGAGAGTTCTTGTGCGATCAGAACTCAATTCAAATAAATACTATACACTATATGTAATTGGAGTGAGTGGTGATGATTGTAAATTCCGCCGTAGGAATGACAAAAGATTTATTCCATTATCGGCATAGAGCCTGTAATTAGGAAACGATGAGCATGAAGTGGTGAAGGCAGCAATAGATGGCTATTTTAATGAGCTACGCAGTTCATAATTTAAACAGGGCTGGTTAAATAATAAGGAGTTAAAAAGAGATTGTGTTGAAAAATAAACATTTCCTCAAATTATTTGTTTACTTTGTTGGAATCGTCTGGACCAAAATGCAATTATTTTTAATGTTATATCATAACAAACCCTTTTAAGGAAGTATAATACATTTTATCAATTCATTTTAGCAAAATTGTAAAAAAATGGATCGTACTATTTTTGCCAAAAATAAATAAAATGTTATAAATGTAATGTGGTAATGTCAAAAACATTTGATAAGAAACTTTTGGGTTCTTCGTAATCGAAATTGTCAACAAAACTACAACTGCTCGAACTTGGTTTCGATTTAATAATGATATTCTTCAGCTGCTTATATGCAGTAAGTGAGCGAGCGAGAAGAGTGAGTAGAGGGAAATCGAGCATGGGGAGAATGGGCACAGGTAGACCGGCAGTCACACTCTTTCAAATCCAGTTAAAATACCGCTCTGTTTACTATTCAAAACATTCTCATTGTGGTGCACATAAATGCAATGTTCTATTCGTTCAATATCTACAGAAGAATCTTAACATTCCCCTACCTATCCGTTTCATGTTAAGATCTTGCTGCACCTATTGTATCTGGATCAATTCTTAAAATTGAATTTGAAGGTAATTTCTGAATGCTTTAGTGATCGCACTTACCTTCGCAAATGTAGCCCTGCTGTATGAGGCCCCACAGTAAATCCGAGCAGTGGTGACAGTAAGTTGGCTTATGAAATGTCTTCTTCACAAATGAATGCCCATCCGCCATTTTGTTTTTGTCAGCTACTGCTAAAGTTTACAGTTTTCAGGCGGCTTTCGCTGGCGCCTGTTGAAAAATCGCGTGGGACCGTTTAAAGTTGTTGGCGTTGTTTTGTTGTTGTTGGTACTGTTGCTGTTGCTGTTGTTGTAAATGTTATGTTTGCTATGTTTGTTTAAGAATGGCACGAGACTTTATGCTTTGTGCTTTGTGCTACGCTTTGCTGATGACTATTATTGTTGTTGTTGTTGAAAGGCGTTTGTGCTTTGTTAATTTGGTGTTTGTTGTTCCTTTGTTTATTTGTTGCGTTTGCTTAGATGGGCACGGCAGGCTGCATATGCATCTGCGCGCCTTTAGAATAGTTTGGCGAGCCAATTAACTATGGTAACTGGTGCGTACTAAGCCGCAGCCAGCTGAGGCAGTGGCAGAGCGCTTGGGCTTAATTTGAGCAGCGGCAGCTTTACCTGTGGTGGCGCCTCCAGCAATATGGGCGTACAAAAAAAGGAGTGAATTGAGAGCTGCGTAATTTGTAACGCCAACTGCTGCTGCTGCTGGACTGCTGCGGCTGTTGCTGCTGCTGCTGCTGCTGCCCTTTGGTGTTTCAGTTGCTGTTGAGGTTGCTGTTGCTGTTGCACTTCTTGTTGTTGTTGATCGTGTGGCAGCGGAAACGACTTTGGCACCGCCTTCTGCTGCTGCTGCTGCTCCTGCTGAGGCTGAGGCTGACAAAAGCGATGACAAATGGACAACGACGACGACGACAAAAATGACGACGACGGCTGCATTTTCATCCATTGATCAACTGGTTGTTGCTCTTATCCAGACATTTCTTTGCCGGAATTTGGCGCCTCTGCGCTCACACCTTCTTAATTGTATTAAGCAACAAAAACTTTACTTTTCCTTTTAGATTCAGATTGAAGGCTACGTTGTCATTTATATTTAATAATAGCTGTTAGTTTTCAGATTGTAGATCATTGTAGTATTGTATTGTTTTGTTTTCCTTTTCGTTTACTTTTATTTATTTATTTTGTTGTTTAGTTGTATATTTATAAATATTTAGTTTCGAGTTTGGTGGAGTGTTTGTTGTTATATATCTTTGTTACTTATTTACAATTAACTGTTACTGTTGCTTCAAGCTCTGCTTTAAAGAAAAAAGAACACAAATTACACATCATGCTCACTCGAAAGTTCGTTATTTTATTTTATAATATTTTTGTAACTTGGATTTATTTATTCATTCGCGTATTTTTATTTCTTGCGTCGTCAGAAGCAGCTTTCAACGTGCACAACAGCAGCGAAAATGTTGGAATGGTCTCTAAATTCGGAAGGTTCGCAGTTGGAGCGTGTTTTTCCTCCTTGGCACTGCCTCCTTTTCGCTACGTGGGCGCCGCACCCCCAAACGACAGGCAATAAAAGTTTCGAGATAACATAATATGCATGAGGGGGAGTTGTATCGGCAGCCCACCACAGCCAAAGCGTGAGAGCAAATGCGAGTGAGAGGGCAAGCGTGCGCGAGAGAGTGCCTAGCATCTAGAATGTGTGTGCTTGTGTGTGGTGAGTTTGCACTGCTGAGCAGCAATACCCGTTATTTGAGTGTAGCTTTATTCCCCACACACACAGACAATTATCACACTTATAGGCAAGTAGTAGACATCATATAATAATAAATGTGGCAAAAATATGATATCAACAGCGTGTCAAGAGAGAGACCGAGCACGAACGGCAGCGAGTGCAAGCGAGTGGAAAAACGGCATGAAGCACTGGAGAGCGAGAGAGCGACAGAGTTGAGCTTCCGATGAAATTGCATTGGAGGTTTTAGATGCCAGAATTGAATGAAAATGCGTTTGCTTTGCCTGTGCATTGCTTAGAAAATGCCCCGATAAGTATGCAAGTTTAATAAACAGATGCGGCTACAAGCCATATTGATGTGGATGATGTTAATGTTGATGACGGCATAGTCGCACTAACGTACATATATACATATGTGTATGTACATATATAGAGATATATATGTATTAGTGCTTCATCGACACCCACGCACACCAAGCTCCATTCACTCAAGGACAATCGCCAGAGCTTGACCATTAACTCATACAAATTCTAATAATAGACGCCACACTTGAAATTTTCTGCTTTATGACAATATGAAAAGGACCAGCAAGAGCAGCCACAGTCTTTATAAATATATCCAATCTATTCGACACACACACACATACGCATACACATGCATAAGTATAACTATATAAGCCAGGCATGACACAAAGGCCTGTCGCCAGTGTCGACGACGTGGGAGGTTCATGTTCATGTTCATGTCCTGGTCACCCAGTGGCATGCGCAGTCCACAATTCACCACACAAAAGCCGAAACGAAACTGTGTGTGCAAAAAGTAGCCAAGTTTAAGGATAAATCACAACTACGAACAAGCGCCAGAAAAGGGAACAAAGAACTCTCGAACACAATGGAATGAATTTTGCAACAAATGTTGCTGTCGCTGCTGCTGGCATTAGTGGGGTTAATGCCACATCAATTTTGTGAGTGCGAAATGTTATTGAAATTAACAAAAATTATTGACGTTGAGGCAGTTCGCACATAGAAATGATTATGTGTCTGTGTGTGTAGTGCTACACATGTACATATGTCTATGTATATGTGCATGCATACATATGTATGTATAGAGCAAGCAGCAACCGTAACACTTTTCACCCACAGACCGTGCTTGTAGCGCCCATTGCCATTGCCCACTCCCACTTCCAATCTCACTCTCCATTTCTTTCACTCTCTCTCTCTATCGCTCAGCTCTCTCTCCGTCTCTCTCTCTCTCACTCCCGAACGTTGCGCGCTTCGCTCTTTTCGAGCCGCATGAACAAATCGCAATAGATAGAGAATTTTTTTCTTGCTGCCACGGTTGCTCCTGTTCTGCGGCTGCCAACATCGTTCATTCCTTGCCACACAGACACACATATACACACCCACACACAAACAGATAAACGACGACGACACACATACACCCACACATTCACACACACACACACACAAATTAAATGGCAAAGTCCTTGACAGCGTGGCTTTTATTGCACATATATTTTTGAATTGTCCAAAAGTTGGAAACAAAGCAAAACGTTTAATAATTGCATTGGGAAAAGTTTTAGTTGTATTAGCTGTATTAAATGCTTAACGAGCGCTGACGAACTTTGCACATATGACAACGTAATTTTCACGTTAACACACATACACACACGCACGCACACACACTTAGGCAGACACTCGCGCAGATACAAATTTTATGTACCATATATTTTTGCTGGACAACGTTGACGACGGCAATTTGCGAAATTGAAACTGCTGCAGCTGGCAATGCAAATTTCGACAATAATTTTTAATTTTCATTTTCGTTTAGACATCTCCGCTGCGGGGAGCTAAGAATTTTCACTGATGTTGCTACTGCTGTGCTGCGAATGCGGTTAACAATAATTATTTTTCGTTTTACTTGCGCCCTTTTTGAACAGGCTTTCGGAATTTTTCGCACTTGATTTTCAACTTTTTTTTTTTTTTTTTGGTTACGTTTCCGTTTCGCGTTTTATTTGGTTTATTGTTTGCACTGCGATTGTTTGGCTTTTTATTTTTTGATTATTGAATGGAAAATTTTCACAATTCGAATGTGCAAGTTTTTCAAGTTTTTCTTCTTTTCTTGTACATTTTCCACTTTGTTATGTGTGGTATGTGAAAATGAAAATTCTTCTCTGTGTGTGGCAGTGCCCCCGTAACGTACAAAAGAGCACACACCTAGTGGGTTGTGTGTGCTTGTGCTTCGCTGAAGACGATGGTGCGCTCTGACTGGGCCGAAAATTGTTCAACGCTCGCTAGCTTCGCCACTTGGCTGCTGCCCGCAAATTGGTCGTGTTGAAATTTTTGGCGGCCGCAGAATAAAAGTCCCACCAACAACAGTGGGAAAATAGCGGGAGCGCGCTGCCCAATTTGCTCAAATTTCTCTCGTATGCGCCCGCTCTCTCGCTTACCGTCTCTTTGTGTTCATTTTATACTCCCTCAGTCAGTCAGGCACTTGCTCTTCCCGTGATGTTTTTGTATTCTTTCTTTTTATCTTTTTATCTTTTTTTTGGCAAACGGTGATGAAAGTTTGAATAATCGTAATCGATTAAAAATATCGGGTCGCTCCTTTTGGACAGGAGGCGAATAAGACATTTCATGCACTGAAGCCAATAGGGAATTAGGCATTGAGACATCAAAGAATCTAAGATGTGTAATTATCAATTATACATTTAATTGATTAGCCGGAAATTCCTTCAAACTATTTCATCACTACATTAACGGTACGAATTAAATTTAAAGCAACGATTAACTCAGCTGTTTCGTCAAATACGATTTAAGTAGAGATTGCAACACTTTCTAGCCGAGACACACATCATCATCACTAACATCGTTTGCTTGATATTGTCAAGTGTGACCATGAATTCAAATAAAAAACAGTTTTCTACAAATGGATATTTTGTATTAGCATTTATTTATTAATAATGTGTAAACATGATGCATGATGGTAATTTATTCTGTGGGTAACTATGAAATGTACATGTTAATATATATTTATGTAGATAAAGATATATATGTGTATATATTCTTTTATTTGAGCACGCAGGTTTTCTATTTATAAATACATATAGCAGTTCCAGCTATAGCTTTAAAAGTATCGATTCTCGATCAGTTTTCGTTTTTTTTTTTTTTTATTTTTAGTGTGGGGCAAATTAATTTTGGTATTTGAATTAATTAAAAAAATGTTTCTTAGTTATTTTCTATTTTTTTTAATGTGATACAAATTAAATTTGCCAAGCGTTTGTAAAGGGAAAAGTTTGAAGACTACATTGTAGCAGCGATTTATGTGCATAAGAACTGTATAGCTGCTAAATTGTATAATCATTGATAAATTAATATAAGACAATAGACAATATATACTTTTTCGGTTATTTTGAATACACGCATACATTAAGGCGACTTAAATGGTAAAGGGATTCGCATTTGTTGCTATTTAGCCAAGGCCATGATCGTCAAAGAAACTTTGTGGTGTTTCATCCTGTAAAATGGAAATGCGTTCTTTTCATTATGTATATTCGGAGTATTTCACTTGTGAATTTCCAATACAGTGATTAAAATTAAAATGTAAGAAAATGCTACAGCAATATAAAAATATTTCAATTTGCAAAAGAATATATAAATACAAAAATGTAGATCGAAATTACAAATAAGCTAAGGGACGATTTAGAAACAGGGTTGAACTTATCAATAGTTTTTATTTTTTGACAAAGCGGGATAGCGTAGAGAATAGTCTTAAAGGGAGACGGTGGAAGAATAACGGTTAAAGGCAGCATAGTGACTCGAGCAAACAATCAAGATATTACCAAAAATATCAATACACGAGAAATAAAAGTCATAATAATAATAATAATAAAAAGATTTAAATACAACGATCACCGTTCAAACCTTACCTCTAAGCATATTAAATACATACTCTTTTTACATACAAATACATACATACAATTTTGATGTTTTTTTTTTTTTTGTAAAATATCTCGTTTTTTTTATTGAAATACAAAACACAGGAATTTGGCTAAAATGTACAACACACATATGTATATATAGATAGAGAGTTAAATATATGTTGTATATAAACTATTGTTGCTGTATTAAATATATTTAAATGTATATATTATTTATTATTTACTACTTATAGTTTTACATTTTATATTTCAATTCAGTTTCTGCATGATTTTGTATTTTTTTATTTTATTTTTATTCGTTTTATTTTAAATCTTAAATTTTCTATATATTGCATTTATATTCCCTAGTTTCAACTATTATTGCCCATTTAGGAGTAGAGAATAAAAATAAAACAAAACAATATTGCTTTCTTATTGATGATCTCGGAATGATACTTTTCTTTTTTATTTAAACTATTAAACGCTTATGAGAAGAGTTAAGTAAATGTTGCATGAACTTTGTTCAAGACTAAGGATGAGAGGACGACACCGCGCCATGTGCTTGTATTAGACTCACCGCCGCACCGACTGCTGGATGCGCTACATGTTTGAATTGAATTTTAGCCTCTATATGTGAAAATACTAATTGCACTTTGTTGTCTATGCTTACGAAAATTTAACTTTAATGCGCACTAAAACTTTTGTTTTTTATTATTAACATACACTGTGAATTTGTAAAAGTGTGTGTGTGTGTGTTGTGCTTTAAATTGCTGCTGCTAAGTACTCATGTATGTATGCGTGTGTACGTGTGTGTTTGTGTGTATTGGAGTGTGTGTTCTATAAAGGCGTGCGTGCTTGTTTGCGTATGTGTTATATATCAACTACAATCTAAGTATTTGGCTTTCTTTTAGAGTAGTCCAATGTCTCTTAAAGTGCCCTCAACAGCTTCGTCCTGGAGTACAGAGAATAAGAACAATAAGAACGAGAAGAGTAGATACAATAGATAAAAGAGTAGAGTCTGTGTATACGTGAGTGTGTATGTGTATGTGTGCGTGTGTTTATGTTATTTCAATTTTGTTTTGTTTCATGTATTTCAATGTTATTAAAGGCAGAAAACGGCACAGCTCAATTGTGACAGTGTGTGGGTGTGTCTATGTGAACAGTTACTTGTTTCCATATATAATATATATATATATATATATATGTGTGTGTGTGAAGTAGACAGCACAGCTCAGTTGTTGCAGTGTGTGTGTGTGTATGGGTGGGTGAATTTGTTTGCCCATGTACACAGTCTGTATGTGTACATGCATGTACATATATTATATATAGGCGTATGCATTGTAAGCGCACGGGGCGTGTCGAGCGAGGCGGGACAGTTGACAAGCTACGCATTGCAGCGAACAAAACCCTATGTGTGTAAGTGCAGCCGACCACAGTTGGAAAAAGCTTAGCAATATTTACAGCCTTCAGTTTGTTAATCAAAAGACCTTCACGCTAATCCTTCACAAACAAAAGTATGGAATTCTGACTATATTATGTTCTTCCGAGGATCAGTAGTTCCACTAACTGATAATTATTAAATGTTTGGTAAAATTTAATTTTTTTTTATATTTTGTTCATATATATTTACTTTTTACAAAGTGGTTTATTTTTGTTTTCGTTTTAATGTTTCTTTTTTTTTTTTTTTTTTTGTTTGTTTGTCAACTCTGATTAGTTTAAATACTCATTGAAGTCCTGTAACATCGATATATGCAGTGGCGGGTAGGGTAAGCGTTAATAATAGTAATACAAGAGAAAGGGTATTATGGTTACACATTTAGATATGCAGTTAAATAAGTTGCTTTTTAGGTATATGTAAGTGTTGAACAGTTAGTTAGTTGTTGTTGTTGATTAAGTTCGATTGGGTAATGTAATTACAACACTACAAAGATCATGCAAAACAAATAACTTGATACCTTCTCGATAATGTTTAGTTGTAGGAAACAATACACAAATTTGACTACCACAAATTGTACTACATTTGAATGGCAATACAGATATATATATATATACTCTAAATGGACGGAACTACATTGAATGTTTACAATTATGGCAAGCGCTCAACATTGTGATTAAAACGCATTCAATTCATTCTCACAATTAGTTGTTTGGGCTTCTCTTATCTTTGCTTTGACTATTTTTTTCTTTCTTATTTATCTTGTTGGCAAGTTTGTTTTTGTCGGAACATTATACAAATTCAGAAGCGCATGAGACATGCAATGACAAGTAAAGGCAAATCATAAAAATATATGTGTATCTGTTTACAAATCATTTAAACTTAAGCTTAAGAACAGTTTCACTGAATATATAAAGATAGGTAAATTGCATAAATAAATATCTATTGCAGTGAGTAAAAGAACTCTTCTTGCTGTTTGGTTTTTGGTGTTCAATATCATTAAATTCAATCAAATGTATATATGTATATAGATAGAGTTTCGATTAGTTTCGTTTGCATAAATTAGAGAAAAAGTATAGAAAGTCAAAATAATAATTAAGTAGTAGAATTTGAAACGTATATGTACCGAGTGATATGCATGAAATGACATTAATATAACTGCATGATATAACAAAACATTAACGAGATAAAAATAGTAAAAAAAAAAAAATTGATAGAACAATCAATAGATCTCCAGCATTATTATAAATAGATACACTTATATACACACACAATGCTAGGCATTAGAGTTCATATATCTCGGGTGTACTGACCTCTTGTAGCAGATCCTGTGAGGCAATCGCCTTAAGGACATTCTTCTTCGATGTCTCCTGAATTTCGCCGCCAATCAACAATTCATCCAATATGAAATACGCTTTCTCAAAATTGAAAATTATATCCAATTCGCAGACCTGCAAATTAAGCAAATTTTTAATGAAACACCGGTTATAGAATATAATCATGAAAATAACTTACACTGCCAAAATACTTATCCAATAACTCGACATAACGATGGATTATCTCCAAGGTTAGCAACTCGTTGTCGTTCTGCTCGATAGCGCAGCAGAAATATAAACTAGCATAGCTGCAATTGAATTAGTTTATTGTGATTAGCATAAATATATGATTATTCATGAATGTATGTATACCGTTTGTAGACAATTTTGCAGTCTTTCCACTCCAGAAAGGAGCACATCTTGGGCTTGCGGGCTAATATTGTCGTGACCAATTCACGTGTTATCTTCTTTTTGGTCTTGTCTGGATAGGCCATATACCATTTTTGCAACCGGAGTTTGCCTTGACGACTGAATAGCAGCATAAAAAGCATCTGGAACGAAACCACACGCAATTTCAAAAAATGTAGATTCCAAATTCATTGCAGGCGGCGGCCATATGCACTTTTTTATACGAAAAGGTGACTCAGGTGTGTTGCGCTGGCCAGCACAGCAGGTTGACTTTTTAATCTGACTTTTTACAGTTGCTCAAGCGAAATTGTCTTGAATTCTATTTCACTTACCATTTCAAGTGTTGCAGATATGTGCTTTAACTACGTGTGTGGCTTAAAATACCACAATTATTAAAAAAATGTAATTTTTCACTCAATCGTATATGAAAATTGCTTCTTCAACAGATTTCAACAGTTACTGCGACAGCACACAAACAGCTGTACCACAATACACGGTGAATGGCAAAAATATTTCTTATCGATACAAATTTTAGTCGACTATTTACACACTACACTTTTGTTAACAATTTTCGGCATACAATTATAATATATTAATTATAGATATACAAATATTTTTGTACAATTTTTCCCGCATCGTGTACCATTTTATATCTTACTTTTGCATCTAGTTGTTATTTACATAGACATAAACAAAAATACAGGGAATATCACTGCTCTTTTGCTCTGGTTCATTTTGTTGTATGTTCAATTCCAGTTCGATCATTTAGTTTCTCATTCATCACAATAAAATCGAAGTGGTGGCAGCTTGCCGTGCACTTGTATATAAGTCGACCAATTTCATAATTTTGCGATCAGTTTGCACTCGAATTTATCAATAGGCACAATGTCTATTAAATTAAAGGCAAACGTTAATAATCCACCCATCAGTAAGTAGTGTTAATTACCAATTAATCAAAACTGTTTGCAATATTGTGAGGTTATGGATAAATGTGCTGCGGCCTGCATTTGCACATATGGATCTATTTATGAACCAAATATATGCATCTATTGCATCAGTTTTATATTATGCACTGAATAATAAAATCTTCTATTCACCATCAGGTGGCTTGGCAACGGCTCATTTGATCAACGCATCAGTGCCAGTGGAAATTATTTGGAGCAAGGAGACTTCGCTGCAGTTTTCAGACAATCGTGTCCTGGTTTGCCACTCAAATAATGATGTTTTGCGGGCGTTGGCACGTGCTGCACCGGATTATAAGCTGTATGGCGAAACGGCCATTGAACGCACACAAATCGATCACTGGTTATCCTTCTCGCTGACATGCGAGGATGACATCTCCTGGGCCATGTCTTTCCTAGACAAGTCCATTGCGCCTGTCACATATCTGGTCGCCAACAAGTTGACCATAGCTGACTTCGCCCTCTTCAATGAAATGCACTCTCGGTACGAATTCCTCTCCGCAAAGGGCATTCCACAGCACGTGCAGCGGTGGTATGATCTGATCAGTGCACAGCCGCTGATTCAGAAGGTGCTGCAATCCCTGCCGGAGGAGGCGCGTGTAAAGCGTACCACCAATGAGGCCGCGGCAAAAACCGGTGAGCGCAAGCAGGAGGGCAAATTTGTTGAGCTGCCTGGTGCTGAGATGGGCAAGGTTGTTGTGCGTTTTCCACCCGAGGCCTCTGGATATTTACACATTGGACACGCCAAGGCGGCGCTGCTCAATCAGTACTACGCGTTGGCTTTCCAGGGCAAGCTAATCATGCGCTTCGACGACACCAATCCTGCCAAAGAGACTGTGGAATTCGAAAATGTCATTCTCGGAGATCTGGAACTGTTGCAGATCAAGCCGGATGTCTTTACGCACACCTCCAACTACTTTGATCTCATGCTGGATTATTGTGTTCAAATGTTGAAGGAGGGCACCGCCTATGTGGATGATACGCCGCCCGAGCAAATGAAGCTGGAACGCGAACAGCGCATCGAATCACAAAATCGCTCGAATTGTAAGGATAATTAATTTATATAATATTTTATCCTTGGTAATTAAATTATCTTCTTTAGCTGTTGAGAAGAATCTGGCCATGTGGCAGCAGATGGTGCAGGGCACCGAGGCTGGCCAGAAATGCTGCGTGCGTGCCAAGATTGACATGTCCTCGCCCAATGGATGCATGCGCGATCCGACAATCTATCGCTGCAAAAACGAACCACATCCGCGCACAGGGACCAAATACAAGTGAGTGAGCTCATAGAGCGAGGGTATACAAAGGTAATGTTTGTTTCTCATCCAATCAGAGTCTATCCCACATACGATTTTGCCTGCCCCATTGTGGATGCTATTGAGAATGTGACGCACACGCTGCGTACCATGGAGTACCACGATCGTGACGATCAGTTCTACTGGTTTATTGATGCACTCAAGCTGCGCAAGCCATATATATGGGAATACAGTCGCCTCAATATGACGAATACAGTCCTGTCGAAGCGGAAGCTTACCTGGTTCGTGGAGTCTGGATTGGTCGATGGCTGGGATGATCCACGCTTCCCCACTGTGCGCGGCATTATTAGACGCGGCATGACCGTCGAGGGGCTCAGGGAGTTCATCATTGCCCAGGGCAGCAGCAAATCTGTAGTCTTTATGAATTGGGACAAGATCTGGGCCTTTAACAAGAAGGTTATTGATCCCATTGCACCTCGCTACACCGCGCTGGATTATGAGAAGCGCGTCATTGTGAATGTGGCCGGTGCCAAGGTGGAAAAGGTTCAAGTGCCAGTGCATCCCAAGGATGAAAAGCTTGGCACGAAGACCGTCACGCTGGGTCCGCGGATATACATTGACTATGTGGATGCTGAAGCTCTCAAAGAGGGCGAGAATGCCACATTCATCAACTGGGGCAATTTGCTCATCAAGAAAGTCCACAGGGATAGCAGTGGCGTAATCACCTCCGTAGATGCCGTGCTCAATTTGGACAACAAGGACTTCAAGAAGACGCTGAAGCTCACCTGGCTGGCAGTAGAGGACGATGCCACTGCATATCCTCCCACGTTTTGTGTTTACTTTGATAATATTATTAGCAAAGCGGTTCTGGGCAAGGACGAGGACTTTAAACAATACATTGGCCACAAGACGCGTGAAGAGGTTCAAATGCTTGGCGATCCGGAGCTCAAGAACTGCAAAAAGGGCGACATCATTCAGCTGCAGCGTCGCGGCTTCTTTAAGGTGGACAACGCCTATGCTCCGCCTAGTCCGTACACCAATGTCGCCTCACCCATCATACTCTTCTCCATTCCCGATGGTCATACGAAAGATATGCCCTCATCTGGCCTGAAGATAAATACAGCTCCAGCGCCAGTTACCAAAGGAAATGTAAGTAGAATTGATAAATAATCTACAATTGAAAATAATTATTATTGAGAGTGATTGAATTTTAGATTTCTGAGTATGATCAGCTATGCTTAGACTAATAATGGAAATATCTTTTAGGTATTAGAAATAAGTTTCCAAGTAAGAGAAGAACTAAACAGATAAGGAAGTTAGTAACCGATATATTGTGGCACTCTGGTAGGAGCAGGAACTTCTGAGGGCCCAATATGAATTGCATATATAAAATAAGTAAAGACGTTGCAGTTTGGCGCTCATAACAAAATACTACCCTATCTAATTTCCTATCTGCCAGGACCCCAATTAGTATAGATAGGGTATAGTGAAGCTTCAATAGAAGAGTTCAGCAAATATGTACTCGTTAAATTTGGAGTTTCTAATGGTAACATTACTGAAGATTCTATTTTACCACCAGTTTGCTGCTCCCACATTACCTGTTTATGTGGCTATTAATCAAAATAAAAGAGAATATGAACATGATTCATAGCATAACTTCCATATATGCTAAAAACTCGAAAAATTAGCTCAAAGCACAAATCAGAAGTGCAGTAGTTTCTCCCTGAATCATTTTTGATCAGTCTAGGTTCACGGGCTCACTGGTTCATTTGTTCATTCATTTGTTGCTCATCTCTAATGTGAAGTGAGAAGGGCAAACCAGTTCTCTTTAGTCAGTGGTTGCGATCGGACTGTCTCTGCTGTGGATACCTTTCGCTGAACGTGGGGAAAAAGAAGAAGAATACGAAATTGGTTTGTTTTCGGAAATTTAAACGTTACATGGCTGACACGTATTCAAAAATGAAATGCAATATATTTTCGTGTGCACTATTTACATATTATTTAACTGATTCTTTCGTTTTCAGGCGACCAACAATAAAACTGCCAACGTTGCATCGAATAAAGCTGCTGATTTGGATAAACAAATTGTTCAGCAGGGCGATTTGGTGCGTGAGCTAAAGGCCAAAAAGGCAGCAAAAGACCAAATCGACGTTGCGGTCAAGCAGCTGTTGAGCCTGAAAGCCGACTACAAGGCAGCCAGTGGCAAGGATTGGAAACCTGGCCAAGAGGCACCAACAGCTATGGCACCGACAAGTGCTGCTCCAGCTGCTGCCAGCGGCGATGCAGCCAGCGTCAATGAGAGCATTGTGAAACAGGGCGATTTAGTGCGCGAGCTGAAGAGCAGGAAAGCAGCGAAGCCAGAGATTGATGCGGCTGTCAAGCAACTGTTGGAGCTTAAAGCGCAATATAAAACTTTAACTGGACAGGATTGGAAGCCAGGAACCGTGGTTGCAGCAGCAGCACCAGCACCAGTAGCAGCGGCTTCAGCACCCGCCTCCTCCGACATTTCCGCTGTGCTGGCTCAAATCTCAATTCAAGGCGACAAAGTGCGTGAACTGAAGGCGGCCAAGGCAGATAAGGCTAGCATCGATGCAGCCGTAAAGACGCTGCTTAGCTTAAAAGCAGAGTATAAACAACTCAGCGGCAGCGATTGGAAACCAGGCACGACAGCGCCGGTAGCCGTCAAAGTTAAACAGGAGAAATCACCGGAACCTGCATCTGCCAGTGCCGTGGCCACACTGCTGAACAAGATCGCGCAGCAGGGCGATAAGATTAGACAATTAAAGTCTGCCAAGTCGGAAAAATCTCTCATCGATAGCGAAGTCAAGCTACTTCTGGCTCTGAAGACTGATTATAAGAGTCTTACTGGTCAGGAGTGGAAGCCAGGCACCGTAGCGCCCATTCCTACCCCAATCGCTACCATTGATCTGACAGCAGATAACTCCAGCAGTGGTGGGGATATTGCCAGCATATTGTCAAGCATTAAAGAGCAGGGCGATAAAATACGTGAACTAAAGTCTGCAAAGCCAGCCAAGGCAGCAATCGATCCGGAGGTTCAAAAGTTGCTATCCTTGAAGGCGGAGTACAAAAAGCTAAGCGGCAAAGATTGGACACCTGACGCTAAGGTTGAGGTTAAACAGGCGGTGGCTGCGTCAGAAAGTGATCAATTGACGTTGGACATCAATGCTCAGGGCGAGAAGGTGCGTGCCGCCAAGAGCAGCAATGCTGCCAAAGAGATTATTGATGAAGAGGTTCGTAAACTGTTGGAACTGAAAGCCAAGTACAAGGAGGTCACCGGCACAGATTTCCCCGTTGCTGGTCGTGGTGGTAGCGGCGGCTCTGCAAAGAAGGCAGCCAAAGAGCCACAGCAAAAGGCGGCTAAGCCAGCCAAGAAAGTGGCTGCAGCAGCTGCACCTAAACCGGATGCTTCAAGTGGTGTGAAGAAACAAACCCGACTAGGTCTGGAAGCCACTAAGGAAGATAATCTGCCGGACTGGTATTCGCAGGTGATAACGAAAGGTGAACTGATAGAATACTACGACGTTTCCGGCTGCTATATACTGCGTCACTGGTCCTTTGCGATTTGGAAGGCGATCAAGAACTGGTTTGATGCGGAAATCACGCGTAGGGGCGTCAAGGAGTGCTACTTCCCAATCTTTGTTTCGAAAGCGGCGCTAGAACGTGAGAAGGATCATATTGCGGACTTTGCTCCGGAAGTGGCGTGGGTAACCAAGTCGGGAGATTCGGACTTGGCCGAGCCAATTGCCGTGCGTCCCACCTCCGAAACGGTCATGTATCCCGCATACGCTAAGTGGATACAATCTTATAGAGATTTGCCCATCCGCCTCAATCAGTGGAATAATGTTGTGGTAAATAGTTTGAAATACAATCGCATAGAATTCCCAAATCCTAATCACTTTATTTTTCTTTTGTTTTTTTAGCGCTGGGAATTCAAGCATCCCCAGCCATTCCTGCGCACTCGTGAGTTCCTATGGCAGGAGGGTCATACGGCATTTGCCACCAAGGAGGAGGCCGATAAGGAAGTTCTAGAAATCTTAGATCTGTATGCGCAGATCTATACCGATCTGCTGGCCATACCCGTGGTGAAGGGACGCAAGACCGAAAAGGAGAAGTTTGCTGGCGGTGACTATACAACCACAGTGGAGGCGTTCATTTCGGCTTCGGGCCGTGCCATACAGGGTGCGACCAGTCACCATTTGGGTCAAAACTTCTCCAAGATGTTTGAGATTGTCTACGAGGATCCGGAAACGCAGCAGAAAACATATGTGCATCAGAATTCGTGGGGTATCACAACGCGCACCATTGGTGTTATGATTATGGTGCATGCCGATAATCAGGGTCTAGTACTGCCGCCGCATGTGGCATGTGTGCAGGCTATTGTTGTTCCATGCGGCATTACGGTGAGCACTAAGGACGAGGAGCGCGCTGAATTGCTGAGCGCCTGCAAAGAGTTGGAACGCCGTCTTAGCGGCGCTGGCGTGCGCTGTGAGGGCGACTACCGTGACAATTACTCGCCTGGCTGGAAGTTCAACCACTGGGAGCTCAAAGGTGTGCCAATACGCATCGAGCTGGGTCCCAAGGATATGAAAGCGAAGCAAATTGTTGCAGTGCGTCGTGATACCGGTGAGAAGCTAACCATTGCCATGACCGACGTGGAAAAGAAGATTCCTGCTTTCCTGGAAACCATTCACGAAAGTATGCTCAAGAAGGCGCAATTGGATCTGGTGTCGCACACGAAGATCGTCAAGTCTTGGGCCGAATTCTGCGGCCAACTGGAAAAGAAGAACTTGCTCCTAGCTCCCTTCTGTGGCGACACTCCCTGCGAGGATAAAATCAAAGCAGACAGTGCACGCGGCGAAGAAAACGAGGCCGAGCCCGGTGCACCGTCCATGGGTGCCAAATCTCTGTGCATACCTTTCGAACAGCCGTCAGAGATTACCGACAGCGACAAGTGCGTCAATCCCAGCTGCAAGAACAAGCCCAAGTTCTATACATTGTTTGGACGCAGCTACTAACGGAATCACAATTTTGAATACCACTTTGTACTCAATAAATGGACCTCGCTTTTCTTCAAAAGTTGTTCAAACATTTATTTAATTTCCTAATTTCCTAAATAGTAATTCAACAAAAAATTGTCTAATTTAATTTGTTTTGTTAAAGTAAAAAATATAATATACATTTAACAACCTTGTCACATAAATAGTAGTCTTTATATATGTATTTAAATATTGGAAAGTGTCGTCCCGTTTAAATGAGCGTATTTTAAGAACTGAATGAAATGGGTTTTTTATTATCCATAAGGAAATAACCGCATTGAAAACTGGTTTAAAAGTTGATTTCAGTCATAGCTTGACTCTTATCCGTCTCGATACGTTGCTGACAATACAATATCAGTAAAATGTCTCGTTTTTTTTTTCTTGCGTGACATTAAACTGAAGACTCGTAAGTAAAAGATTTGCTAAATATTTTATTACAAATTTAAATAAAATAAATATAAATATATATAATAATTGTTCAAATTTGAAATAAATAAATGGTATTTAAATGAATTTATGAAGAATTATTTTATATATATGAAGAATTATTATATATATTGCTAATATACAATATTGATTTTATTTGACATCAATGCCTTAATTATTTTAATTATTTATCTAAAGAAACTTAACACATTTTTTTGTACTCTTTAAAATCTATTTTATATATTTAGGTGGACAAACTGCATCATATAGCTAATGTAATCGGTTGGTACACATAGCTAATGCAACCGCTTTGATGAATTTGCGAATACCTGAATGAATTTATAACATATTCTATACAATACCAACAATGGGAGGCGTGCTAATAAAAATATTTATGTATATAAATGAAAGAATGTATATATAAGAGTCGGATGCAACTGACTGCATCATACTCGTTAACGATTCAAATGCAGTTAAATGTATTCCAAAATCAATATTTTACAATTTCATTCGGATTTGATTTACCATTTGTGTGAAATTAAAAATTGTAGCCTGAATGCTTTGGAATATATTGTTTTTATACCCTGAGTCCATTGAAAATGGGAAATCAGGGTATAATGGTTTTGTTAAAAGTATGTAACAGGCAGAAGGAGGCGTGGCAGACCCCATAAAGTATATATATTCTTGATCAGGGTGACGAGAAAAGTTGATATAGCCATGTCCGTCTGTCCGTCCGTCCGTATGTATGAACGCGTCGATTTCCGAAGATACAAAAGCTAGAGAGTTCATTCTTTTTGTGTTAGGTCCGTATATTGCACGCGCAGTACGAGTTTGTTTCAGAAATTCGATAACTTGTATATTTGCAAAGTTATCGACAAACGAAATTATCGGGAACCAGTTATAAAATTCTAGCTAATTCATCTTTAGAGTTAGAGTCTCCGAGTCTTCTGCATATATATAGGTACTAATTTAATACAATTTCGGTTTTTGTCAGATTTTGGATTCCGGTCCCCACTTCGCCCCACCACCCCCAAATGTGAAAAAAATGCATTTCAAATACTAGAGACATGCAGTTTGGTTTAGCATATAGATATGAATATCATAATCATAATCTGAAGATATCAATACGATTGTCCATCTAGAAACAGAATTATTAATCATCAAAGTTTTCTCATCAAAACCCATGTGGCGCAGCAACAAAGGCAGCGAGACAGCAAGCCGCCTGCATTGCTCACACACATACATGCTTACAAGCGTGTGTGTGCTCGTGTTTTTGCATGTATAGTTTCTTAGGCGTGCAGAAACGAATCGAATAATTCTTGGAATATGATTCGTTCGAAGAAGGGCTCAGGGGATTTCGTAGTCGAGCAGTCTCGACTACAGCTTTCTTACTTGTTCCACTTGTACATATATTATATTATTTTATATTATATTATTTTCAATATTCGGTTTATGTATTCAAAATTTCGAATGGCTTTAGCGAGGCTAGCAAGCCAGATATCGCATACAACTAATATGCTTTTTTTCAATTCGTGGGCGAGTATGGAGAAGCGTGGTCATTAATATACACATTGATCAAACGTCAATGGAACTAAACAAACGTGTTTTACTTGTGTGCTCTGCATTGTTAATCAATTAACTTAAACAATCGGTGTTCCATTTCCCAATTCTTATAGCCAAATTTATTGCAATCTTTGCATCTAGACATATCATTTGGTATTTAGCTGATTGAGTGCCTGAGTGCTGAAGCTTCAAATATTTTTTTGGGATTTTCTTCCTCATTTTTGTTTCTGAGCATTTGTCTTGCTATCTGTGTGCATTTTAATTAAAATTTATGATAAGCCATTATTATTAAAATTATTATAATAATTGTTTTCATTTTATTATTTTTTCAAATTATATTTTATTTTAATATATACCTAACTTGTCTTAATGCGATTTTAATGACATTTTTGACTGATCCTAAAATCTAAGTCTCATCTAAAAGTTGAATAAGGTCATCAGAAAGTTAAAAGCCTTCTTTAAGCCATCGACGATTGCCTCATGAGAGATTGCAACAATCACAAAATATAGATAGATTTGTGGTTCTTGTGTGTGCATTAGATATAATGGAATCTTGAACTTTTCTTGTTTACTCTTGTTAGTTGAAATACAATAGTTTAAAATAGGGTCTCAGTATCCACGGTCACATATTCGATTCAGGCAACTGACAGCAACAAATGAATATTTATTACATTTCTACTAAAAGATAATCGAAGTCATTTTCTTGTTGTGCACTATCTAATGAATGAATTATTGTTAAAGTTATGTTGTCAGTATATCCTATGCTAGCTATGAACTCTCCGCCCAGGCATTGTAAACTATGACCTTCAATTCAGTTTAGTTTTCTGCTCACATTTAATGTTTAAGCACAACATAATTGTGTAGTCAGTACATTGCTGCATCTTTGTTAAATAGATAATAATTTAAAAAGTAAATATAGTGCTTAGTGTTCCGTATTTGTTGGCGTTCAGGCAACTATTTTGTAATACTTAGTCACAGCTGCAGTCGGTATGGCTGAATTGTTGTTTTCCAATTAACAGGTTTCAATTTGAGAGAGTAAAACCGTTGTTTATATCATTTCATGAGGGTGTGCAATAAACAATCAATGAATTTTAATAAGTTTACGAATGGTCGAATTGCAATTTATGTATTTCTTTATGATAGTAATTATCAATAATAAGTTTGATTTAAATTAAAGTAATATTTTTGATTGTGTTACAAATAATTGAATATTACAAATAAATTAGCTTAATAATTTCACAATAATAACAGCAACAGACCGAAACAGCCTCGTATAGTTAAAAAAAAATTGTGCACACATTAATTAATTGTAAATAACAAAGTTCAAACAGTTTCAAGTTCTTTAAACAAACAGCCCCTACTCAAATACAATTATTTATGCAATGCCTTCCTACGCGATTCTTATAAATTAGTGAAAATTTAATTTAATTACCTTTGCTTACGATTAATTGAATTATATTTGAATTTTGTTTTCAAAAATTAAATTCGTTTTATTATATATAGTTTGATATATTTATAAAGATATATTTACATTTAGGTAATTTATTTATTTACTCAATTTTATATAAAAAAAAAAATAAATATAAAATTAAAATGAGATACAAAATAAATTTGATATATTTGAAAAATAAAAAAAATATTTAAAAAAAATATAAGTATGTATAATTATGAATACATATATATATATTTTTGTATGTAATAAGACTAGGAAGATATATATTGAAATAAAATAAACAATAATAATAATAATAAATAAAACAAAATAAACAACAAATATTTATATTCTAAATTCGCCAACGCAAATTTCCTGTACTACGATTCCTTTTAGATCAGCAGTAACACGATCTGGATCGACAGATTTTATTGAATTGTGATAAATCGTAAGTGAATTGTAAACTCGTTTTTCCATGTGATCCATATTAAATGAACATGGATGTAATTTTTAGTTTACCTGTGAATGGAAAACAGTTGAGTTGAGGCGTTGCCTCGAGTCCGCACCTAATTAAAAAGTCGTTAATGTCTGCGTAAGTGGGTAAATGTCAGTAAATACCAGGAAAGCAGTAATGCATTTATAGGCACATATTAGCTTAAGAGTCTTGAGTGTTAACTGTAGAAAACGTAGATTTGTGACTTAAAAGCGCACGCCTCTATTTATCCTACTGCTATATGTATCTATAAACTATAATTTACATTAACTGGTAATTTAAACAATTACCAATTACCTATTTCCATTTTCCTAATTAACTAGCAGATAAAATATCTGAAAATTAGCACAAATTTCAAAATCTTTCTGCATAACCTTAGGTCAAACGTTTAATCTTTCTGAGTTATCGATTAAATCGACAATTAATTACAAATTTGCAGGTGGCTTGATCTCTACGTCAAGCTCAGATACTATACTTTTCCAATTTATTTTTTAGATATTAATCGAGCTAATTGCTAGAAAAATTGATTAATCTAGCAAAATTTTAAATACGTTTGACGATAACATTTTTTACAAATAAAATAGAATTATACACTGTTCAAAATTCAGTAATATACTCTATAATTTAGTAATATTTTTAGTCAGTTCAAATAAACAACAAGTTTTCCGCATCAGTTGATTACAAAAACAAAACGAGTATTTTTACAATAGTTGGAATTACCTGACTGGGAAATACCCTAAGCTTATTAGTCTTAGTTTTATGATGATTATTTGTAGGCATAAATATATTATAATAAAGGCTCAACTTATATACTTACTATATCTTATTATATCCATATACGAAAATACATACAATATGTATATAGAGCGAAACTAACTTTAATTCTAAAACTAATACATATATAAATTTTATTGATGTATCATCATTATATTATATTTATAGTCATTTATACTATTTATAAGCTCATACTCTTGCAGCACATTACAAGTACATTTACTTTAATATTCTACCCATTTCTAATATCTACAGGGTATACAGAATTGAGAAAAACAAACGATTTTTAAGTCAACAATTTGCAGTCGGGTGAGAAGTTTATGGAAGCCAAATTCATAAGTTTACAGAATCACTTAGTACGACTGCTAGATGCTGTTCCCCCACTGTTTCCCTCTCACTGTTAGCTTCCTCCCTCTCCAAAAACAGAGCAAATTATGTCATCGTGATCCAAAGAATACACATTTATTAACAACCCAATGGCCAATAGCAAATGAAAATGAAAACGTAACGGATGCCAAATTAATACAAGCTGCTCAAGGTCGTCATTGTTGATTTCTGGTTTTTGCTGTTTCGGTCGAGCTATTGCGAAAGTCAAGAGCCCATCCTGAAAGCGTACAGGTGTGCAGGAGCAGGATGCGGGAAGCAGGGAACGTTGCTGCAGTTAAAAGACAGGCAAGCTAGCCAGCCAACCAGTCGCACAACTTTTTTCTTTGTTTTCAATGCAGTTGCTGATTTTTTCTTATTTTAATTTTATTTTTGCCATGGAGCTGGTTCCACTATGAATTTTTATCCCAAACGCAGTTTGTTTGTATGTATGTGTTAAATATGCACTCACACGTAAACATATATGCATATATGTATATATATACTTATGCTGATCTCTTGCGAACCGAATGACGTGCACTTTTAGGGTCGCATCAAGTTTCACTCGACTAGCGACTCGAATCGACTCGCTGGCCTTGACTGCAGCTGAGGCCTGTCCTTTTTCTGGGATTTTTTTGCTGGCTCAATTTTGCCAACTTGCTCACTGGCTTGACACAATCCACTGCCCTTGCACTTATATAGACATTCTCAATTGGCTTTTAATTGTTTTTTATAGCAACAAAAACAAATGCAATGCAATTAGTTGTAGAGCTTTTCGCTGCGTGCAGAGCGTGAGTGAGTGAGCCAGGCCTTAAAATACTTTTGGGACTACCCGGAACGTTGGCATCCAATACAAGCTATACAAGTGCATTTTAATAGACAAAACATACAGGCAAATAAACACACACACTCACACACACACCTGTTGCGGCACACGTATGAGCGAACCGCAAATCATGTCTGTCCGTCTACAGCCGTACGTGAGTCTGTGCTTGTGTCTGCGTGCGTGCGTGTGTCTGTGTGTGAGTGAGGCGGCGACGTTGAATTTCCTTTACGACGAGTATAACTTCAAGCCAATTGCCCGCTTTGAATTCAGTCGCTGCTGAGTATTCAACTGATTCAATTCAAACAATTTTCTTAAGCAGCCAACCAGACAAATACAATAAAAAACACGACAACATTTTGAAAAAGTGAGTTGCGGTTTCAGTTGCGGATTCTATTTCAATTTCAGCTGCTCAGCGTAAATTGTTAAAGAAAACATTATCTCAAGATCTTCTGTATTTGTTAAGTGTGCGCTAATTAAGCGTTAAGTGCTCACTGATTTCAGTCCTTAAGCATAACCCGCGTGCAACTACTGTGAACTATGCCATTGTGAACCAGCCTACTTATGTTGAACTAAACAATTTACAAAACTTGGCGACTAAAAAAAAAAAAAGGCGTGGGGGGGGGGGGGGGGGGGTGGTGGGATTTAAGGATAGGGGCGTGTTGGGGGGGGTGGGGGATTCGTTTTTTTTTTTTTTTTTTTACTTAAATTTTTTTTAGATTTTTTATTATTTTTTCTTGTTTTTTTTTTTTTATTTTTTTTTTTTTAGCTTTTTTTGATTTTTTTTTTTTTTGTGTTTTTTTTTATGGTCTTATTTTTTTTTTTTTCTGTCTTTTTTATTTTTTTTTTTTTTTTTACGTTATTTTTTTTTTCAGAATTTTTTGATTTTTGTATTTTTTTTATTATATTTTTTTTTGTAGTTTATTTTTTGTTATTATGTTATTTTTTTTTTATTTTTTTTTTTTTTTTTTTTTTTTTTTTTCTTTTTTTTTTTCTCTTTTTTTTTTTTTTTTATTTTTTTTTTTTTTTTTTTTTTTTTTTTTTTTTTTTCTTTTTTTTTTTGTTTCTTTTTTTTTTATTTTTTTTTTTTTTTTTTTTTTTTTTTTTTTTTTATAAAAATTAAAAAAAAAAAAAAACAATGGCAAGACAAATACTAAATTGTGAAAAACCATGAAAAAGTAAATAAAATAAATATTAACAAAAAAAAAAAAAAATCTAAAAAAAAAAAGTTGTATTAAACTGTATGTGTCTTAATTTGCGTGTGCGACTGGCGGCTGTTTGAATTTGTGAATATTACGTGAAAATCCATTTGTATTGTTGATCTAGCCCAAGCCAGTGGCGTGAGAAGCTTGCAGTGTGTGTGCGTATATGTGAGTGTATGTGAGCGCTTGCTAAAAAATCTGCAAAATACCAGACAAGCAGCCACTAATATTAATGGCAAATATTGCAATAGTAGATGCATATCGCACAAACAGGCTGCAGGCAATCAAGTTTGTGTTCGAAGTCTTTTGTTTTGCTAGGAAGTCAATGCAAGAGCGTTTGGCATATTGCATCAACGAATTAACGAATTGGTCAGTCTGTGCGCACGTCTATTGTAATAATGCTCAAACAAAGCAGCTCAAAATTCATGGACCAACATACACGGGCCTGGCCAACACGGCGTATGAATTACACAGATATTTAACCTTTTAGCTTTGAGTGTGAGTGAGACAGAGAGAGAGAGAGAGAGAGCAAGCTCTAACTGTGCATAAAATTATTATAGTCATTGCATTACTTTAGACCATCTAGTTTTAATATCTCATTAAACCCATCATATAACGCTTCATTTCAGAGAACTTTATGACCCTATTTCTACTACATATAGCTTACTTTCTTTCAATATAAACCCATATACCTTAATCCACTGACTCACAAATTATGGTGCAAAAAAATTAAATAAAATAAAAATAAAGTAAGAAAAAAAAAAAATAAATAAAAAGCAAACAAATGAATGAGCCGCTGTGTTAACACAGGTCTTTAAACCTAACGCCGCTTATTTGGCCACATAAGCGTACAACAATTTGGTGGCTGTTGCTGTGGCTGGGAAACAAAAGAGTAAACAGATTCCAAAATCCCTTCACGCCAATTACGCCCAGTTGCATGACTTGTTTTTGTTGTTGTTGTTGGTGCTGTTGCTGTGGCTTGGATATTTCGTAAAAGCTGACATTGAAATAGAATATTTACCGAGTAACTGGGCTAAACAAACACTCACACAAGTGAGCCTCATTTCAGATCTTAATTTGCAACAACAACAACAACTACAACAAAAGCAATCTAACAGAATATTTATCTCTTGCAGCACACAGCGCTCGGCAGCAGCATGGAGTTAATGAATAATGCCGCCGATTCTGGCGTCTCTGAAATAGCGAATTATTATGCCGGCAAAACGATATTGATAACAGGTGCCACTGGCTTCATGGGCAAAGTTCTAGTTGAGAAGCTTTTGCGCAGCTGCTCAGATCTAAATGTCATCTATCTACTGATTCGCACAAAGAAGGGCGTCGAACCAACGGTGCGGAAGGAGCAATACTTCAAATGTGTCGTAAGTCCAATTGCAATTCATTTCAGTCATTCATTCATTCAATTATTGTTCAATGGCAGCCAAGAGCGACCTACCCATTAACCACATCCACATAATTCAATGGTTTCATTTCATATGCCATTTGCACATCCCTCCTGCATTCTCACGAATGCGCGGTTAAGTTAGATGTAATCGAAAGTTAACACAGTCGTGGCTTGAAAAATAGGCACACATCATGTAGCCACTGCATACGAAGCTAAAAATGTTTTATTTTCTTTTTTTTTTTGCTACATATTAGTGAATTAAATTAAAGGAAATTAAAGTAGAAGTGAATCATCATTTTTTTTCCTTATTAATTTTTTCAAACAGTTGCAAGCTCGACTGAGTCATACAGTCATGGCATAAGTATTAGCCACACATCACATCTACTAACGCATGCGAATGTCGCAATGAATAATAATATAATTTTTATTTTATTTGATTTCAATGTTTATTTTTATCAAGAACAATTAAAATTTAATCATACCATTTAATGAAAGTTAACTTAAGTGGTTTATATTAATCAGAAAAGTTATTATTTTTAAAATTAAATTTAAAAATAAAAGACAAATTCCGCATTTTTATACAGTCATGGCAAAACTAATAAGTCAACTAGTAATTTCGCATCACTGACATCAACAAGTAAATGAATATATTTTATATTCATTTCTATTGCATAAATGTTTAGTAAATATTATTTTTACGTATGCATGTTGTTCAAATGTGCACTCACGACTGTAGCTCTTTGCGATTACACAGTCATGGCAATAATAAATAAACTAAATATGAGATATATTTAATTTATTTTTGTTTTAAAATTAATATAATCAATAACGATGAATCTTCGTGACTATTTATTAAACAAAATGAGGAATTATACAATTATTAAAAAAAAATAAAATAAAGCATTTTTAGAAAACACATTAATAAAATTTAATTACTTGAATTTTCCTTTTGTTTGTCGCTTAATCTGTTATATTAAATTTATATATAATACTGCATATATGAAAATAAATAAAAGTTTTGCTGTCTGCCCTTATGACACATTGGTGGCTCGATACTTATTGAAACTGTGGTTTGTTGTCTTCGCATTACTTCCATGTGTATCTGATACAACACGAATGAGTAATTTCTGTTCTTATGCAAGCGTTTTCCGCTTAAATACAATAGACGGCTTAGCACGTAATTATAATTAGTACATTTAATTGGCTGTAATCGAGGTATTTATCGTTGGGTTATTCCTAAGAACCATGACGAAACTTGACCGCCACAAGAAGACGCGACTTGAGAGAGTTGAAAATATGTCTGTAACTTATTCTGGTAATCTTAGCATGGCTCACGCACTTAGACATACAGTCAAGGTCGGTTTGGGCATTGGTAGTTCTATTGAGATATATAGTTGGGGCAATAAAAGGTTGTCCTTCATTTAAAGAAATGGTAGCACTTAAATTTCAAATTACCAGAATTATAGCTAAGTAAATTAGACAAGAGAATGCAAGACATCAAATTTTAAGTCAAGACTAACACACACACACATATACACAGACATTTATAAGTCAAGGTAGTCAATATTGGTGTCGAAAAAATCCAAAATTACAATGACTATTCATTTCTGTCACTGCGCGCACATAGACATGGCCCATTAGGCGAATCTAAGCAGCTGCTCCACGTAACCCGCCAGCTCTTGGCCAACTTCAGTTACACACAGCAACAGCAACAACAACAACAACAACAACAACAACTATGCATACATATATACACACAGTAGCTTAGCGCATTTGAAGTAATTGTGTCTTTTAATTAATGACCCAACGTTGGTAACTGTTTAACTGTTAATTTTTGCAGATTTTCAGCAAGCTGTTGGAGAAGAATCCCGACATCGTTAATAAAGTGCGCGTTGTAAAGGGCGATGTGCTGGAGCCGGACCTTGGCCTGGACGCCAATGACATCAACACACTCGCCTCCAATGTGGAGATTGTATTCCATTGTGCAGCCAATGTGCGCTTCGATCAGCCGCTGCGCCCGATGGTCAACATGAATGTGCTGGGCGTGCTGAAGGTGCTGCAACTGGCCGAAAAAATGGCCAACTTGCAGGCACTGGTCCATGTGTCCACCTCGTATTGCCAGTGCAACGAGAGCGTGCTGGAGGAGCGCGCCTACCCGGCGCCACAGAACCCGTTCGACATCATCCACATGGTCGAGACAATGGACGATGCGGGCCTAGCGGAAATAACTCCCAAGTATACATGAATCACGCTGACTGCTGAGAGAGAACTCCATGCACACTTACGTTTCCATTTGCAGATTGCTTAATGGATTGCCCAACACGTACGCTTACAGCAAGGCACTGTCGGAAGATCTAATTTGCAGATATAACAAAAAGCTACCTGTAATCGTCACAAGGCCTTCCATTGGTATGTAGGTCCCGCTAACTGGTTTCTGGCCAATTGCTATTGTTGTGGCTTCTACACTTTTGCAGTAACGGCGGCCATACACGAGCCCATGCCAGGATGGATTGAGGGCGTGAATGGGCCAACCGGTCTGATGATTGGCGCCGCACGCGGCGTCATTCGTTCTATGCACTGTAATCCAGATTTCGCATCTACGGTGATCCCCGTCGACAAGGCCATCAACGGCATGATATTATGCGGCTATCAGCGGGGCAAAGCTAGCGCCGAATCGAAGGCCAGCCAACAGAGTCAAGTAGAGTTCTGCAATCTGTGCATCTCCAGCAAGGCATTGATGTCCTGGGGCGAGAGCATTGAGACGGGTCGCAAATTTTTCTACGAAACTCCGCTCAGCTTTGCACTCTGGTATCCGGGCGGATCCATCAAACGAAACTATTATCATCATCTATTTTGCGTCATCTTCTTTCACTATCTGCCTGCCTATTTCATAGACTTTTGGCTGCTGCTCTTTGGCCAGAAGCCCTTGTAAGTGGAGTCTCCCTTCTGCCTGCCTGTACATTCAGTTCACGTCTAAGCTCTCTCCTTTCAGCTTGGTTAACGTTCAGCGAAAAATATCCACCGGGCTAAAGCTGCTGCAGTACTACACAACAAAAGACTGGGACTTTAGAAATGAGAAATTTCAAGAGATGAGCCACACACTAAATGCCACGGACCAAGAACTGTTCGACACCTCGGTTAGCCAGGTCAACTGGGAGACTTATATCAGCAATTACATACGGGGTATGCGCACCTACATACTGGGCGAGAGTGACGCCACGTTGCCCTATGCGAAAATAGTGCTGCGCCGCCTCTATATACTCGACTGGGTCAGCAAGATTTTACTGTTCTCGCTCACATTCTGGTTCTTGTGGACCCATTTGGATGGATTTGTGGAGAAAAGTGATGCATTCATTCGAGCATCGCTCTACAGCATTTATAGCGAACGTAATGCCACAGTACTTGCATAATAATACTGTTCTTATATTATTAAAAATCTTGAATAAAAACATTGCCTTCCAATTGCTATTATTAATATTTTGATTAAACTGGCATTAGATACTTCTAAAAGAACAAAAAAAAAAAAAAAAATTTAAAATTCTAAATAATATAATAATAATGTTGTCAAAAATAATATTGCTGGATTTTTTATAATCGAAGCTTTCTATTAAGCTTATATGCATATTTCTTCTGGCGAGTGTACTTGTAATATCGTACTGCCTTTTATATGTTTGCTAACAAATATTAATGAAAATGGTCACACATTTTAAGAAATGGGTAAAAGCGAGAACCAAGCCAGATCTTATTATATTTTCTTTGATGACTAATAAAAGGGGAAATCACTATATTGATGAATATGTACAATGAGCTCACTGACATTTACAGGCAATAAAGTTGAGGAGTTGATGGTGACCTATTTTTACTGGTTTACGCGGGTAAACATACATATATATATATTGTACATACCTTAGATACGATTTTCATTAAATATAGAAATCTAGTTCAGAATACTTATATTTATAAAATGTTTAATTTCAGTATCTTGTAATTTGAAGTTTGAATTACACTTTGACATATATGGCATTATAACAGTTTTACATTTTAAATAAAACGCCAAAATAAAAATACTAAAATCGAAATACTACTTTTCGATTGTGTTCAGTTGTTGTTTGCACATGTCGAAGGTAATCCACATCTACTTGTTGTAGAGGTATCGATGCGCCGCCACTTTCATGTTATTGGCAAAAATTACATGAACATAAAACGATCATCCAAATTGTTTAAAAATACTTTAAATTGTGAGCAGCAATATAGGTATGCACGTATGCAGTGTATATAAACACATTTTAATATGTGTGTTTATATGCACGTACGTGCATACATATGTTGCTGCACACAGCGACGCGAGCACTATAGGAGCAACCCTCGCGACTGGAAGGGGTCAGAGCGGGTCCGTCTCCTATAGAACGTAAACAACAAGTTATGCTCCGAGCCAGCGCACAACAATAACATACAAAAACAACGCACGAGAAGAAGGTCAAGGGCCTCGCAAAAGGCGAGAAACCAGAACCCAGCTCGCGAGAGGTAAGCGAGCGCCCAGCAAACATCCGTTAGCTCGCGAGAGGCGACGAAAATGCGAAAAGAGAGCGCCAGCATGCAAAACAACCAACAACAAAATGCATACGGCATACAAAACAGCCAACAACAAAATGCATACTGCATGAAGACAGGCAAAAACATTGCAAGGCAAGGAGAGCTTGAAAGGGAATATGTTGGGCCTGTCTTAGGAGGGCAGATAAGGATGCGGGGCATTACAGCGGTATCTTACAGGGTATGCTAGAGCAGGCCGAAATGCATCCCGTTATGCTGATGCCCGCGTCGTCGGCAGAGCGGCGGCATGGGCTATAAAAGAGCATGCAGGCAGAGAGCTTTCTTGGCTTCGAAAGTTGAAACTGTGGACGTGTGCCACGCAGCTGGGTGTACACCGGTGGTTCGTTCTGAGGCGTCGGAAGAGCTTATCGGCCGATCCTTGCACATTGGCCAGTGACTCCGCTGGAGCTATGCGCGAATGAGGAGTGCTCCGATACGCACAACAGACGCCAAGTCTTCGAGCACCGGGCACAGTCGCCAACGACGTCCACTTTTGAAATTTCTAAAGACAACAACTCAACACAAACAAAACACGCACAAACTGGAGAGTGGCTCCTTGTTGGACGACGGGGAGTGTGGGCGCCTGCCACGCGGCCGGTCGCGGCGAATTGGCGTGACGAGTGTAGGGAATGGCTCTGGCGAATCCTTGCGCATTGCCCACCGACTTCGCTGGAGCTATGCGCGAACGAGGAGAGTGCCGCAACTGCCATGCCTCACCGCTGCGCCGCCGTCGACCGGTTTGCGAACGACGCCAATACTACTCGAAGTCCAACAGCACCACGAAAAAGCGAAGACGGGCTCCCATCAGGAAGTCTTGGAGGACGAGAAGACACCTCCAGCGTCGAGGAACAAGGTGCGCCCTTTGGGAAAATTGGGCAGCTGGCCTGCGCACCTGCGCCGCAGTCACCGGGGCCTGCAAACACTGCGAGAAGTGTTTGCAGCGGCGCCCGGCGTGGGAAGAGGCGGCGGCAGGCCCATCGGGTCCAGGGGCATCGAAGAGGTACAAACTCGGGCTGGAGGAGAAGAGTTTTTAATTAAAAATACAGCGAGAGAATAATTAAAAAACCAATTACCTTACCAGCAACGCACAGAGTTGCCAGCAGCGAGTGAAAAACAGCTGATGGCAGCAAAGCGCTGTTAACAGAATGTTAACAGCGATGATCGAACAACTTAGAGTGGAGCAGCAACAGAAAATAGGCGCGAGATTTAAAAACACGAAGGCTTCGTGTTTTCCGAAGGAAGAGGGGAGTGTGAGGAGCAATATAGGTATGCACGTATGCAGTGTATATAAACACATGTATTTGCTGAGTGTTTATGTGCACATACTATACATACTATAGGAGCAACCCTCGCGACTACAAGGGGTCAGAGAGCGGGCTATAGTCCGTCTCTTTCGCTCCTATAGTGTCAGCAATTGACTCGCGTTGCTCAACCGCGTGTCATAAGGGACCGTTAGCCGAGGTACCGCTTCAAGTGATGGATGCACTCTCTTTGCATAGCAACAGCGGTACTTCGGCCAACGAGAAGCTGCCGCGACATTTGGCGGGCTTCTGGCGTCACGCAGACCACGCGATTGTGCCGTGCGGCACAGCGGCAGGCAGGCCCCGCTCCAGAGCCGAACAGGGCCTGCGGCTGCCCTATAAAAGGCCACCGGCGGCTTCAAAGAATGAAGAGTTGGAAATCAAGAAGCAAGAGTCGAGAGTGAAAGTAAAAGTGCAAGTGCAAGTGCCAGTGCAAGTACGCCAAAGTCAACGCGAGTGAGAAAGAAGGACATCGAAGGACTACGATATCGGCACAGGACACCGATATCAAGGACTTGAAGCGGACAGGACATCGTGGGACACCCAAAACTCAAAGTGTTATTATTCGAATATCGCAGGGGCTTCAACAAATAAACTTGTTGGCACGAACACACAGTCGACTGAAACTGACCCGGCTTAGACTCCGGTATAACCGAAGGTTCGTTACAAAATATTATAGCTAAGTGACATATCACAAGTAGATCTATTAAATCGTTCGTCATATAGGAATATAATTTGAGCCGCGCTCGTCAACAGGCTCAGTGCAAATGTTAAAGGCGTAAGTGGTGTTTTTTTGTGAGTGAGTGAATAAAGCTTATCAGCCAAAAAAAAAAAAAAAGGTTAAAGTCAATTTTAAATTATTATTATCTTATATGCGACCGGTTTTTCAAAAATCGGGAGCCACTTTACATATGTTTATTGAGCATTTTCGTAATTGCTATTAATAATTGTGCAAACTCTGGTGAATTATGTGTACTCTATCCAAGTTTGCTCCCCCTAATAAGTGATTTCGAAATTATTTTGTTGTTATTGTCACACGCAAGCACAATTCGCTATTGTTGTAAAGAAATTAAATTGAAGTTAACTTTATTTGTATTAAATTCATTATAGTTGCCGTATGATAGGTGTTGTTGTCCTGCAAATTAATCTCTATATTTATATATATATGCAGCTTAATGAGTATGTATACACACACGTCAGCAGTGTTGCCAGATTTTCAGAGTCACCATAAGCTAGATTGAAGGAAAATCTAAGCTAAAAATTTAAAATAAAAATCTTAAAAATAAGCTAACTATAAAAACACTTATGTACAACTTTTAAAAGAAATTTTAATGTTGTTGATATATTAAAAATTATATTAATGAAATTATTTTATTAATTTCATTATTTGTTTCCTCATATCTGTCAGATTTTTTAATTAAACATAAGTACTTTAAAGGTACTTTATAATTAAAACAACAGTTGCCATTACGGCGTAATCCAAATCTAAATAACTAATAATTTCAAAAACCAACCCTGTTCGTAATATTGTGTTAAAACCTTTAATATTGAATTGGTTTCGCAATTTAGTTTTGACGATGTTTATTTGGCTGAATACGCGTTCAACAGCAGCATTCGAGCAAGGAAGCGATAGTATGTGTATATCAAATAATGATAACTGCTGAAAGGTTTTATTTCCGCCGGCATCCTTATAATTGAAGACCTCGGCTCAAAACTGAGAAGTAATTTCTTTCTTTTCCCAATTTATTAAATGGATTTTTCCGAATTGAGCAACAATTTCGTCAACATTTGTATAATTAAGAAATTCCAACAAAGGAATTATATGGTCGATTTTTTATTTACACGTAATATGTTTTCTACGACAAGAACCTCTGTTCTTTAAATTAGTCCACGATTTGCGAAAATTCTTTTTATAAATAAAAAGAAGCACTTAATATTACTGTAGTAACCCAAATAATATTACCATAAATTTATCCAGAAAATTGCATAAGCTACCAAAATTCACAGAAAAATACTATTTTGGTTTGATTTGCCCCTTAAAATGATCATAAAAATACTTTACAATCTCTAAAAAAAATAGTTTTATAGAAATTAGTTTAAAGCCAAAATAAGCTTTTTGAAATTTGAAATAAGCTAGATTTCAAGCTATAAGCATTTTAACCACTTTCTAAGCTATTTCATTTTGAAATAAGCCAGATCTAGCTTAAAATATGCTAAAATGGCAACACTGCACGTCAGTGCTTGGTTTTACCCTCAAGGTTCAAGATAGGAAGATTCCATTTTTTATTTAAATAGAATAACCTTATCAATTCAAGCTGTAAGTTATTATATGAGCTGTTTTCAATAGTGTACAGGTTTTTCTTGAGAAAATCACTTAATATAAATTATATTTGTAGCTGTTTCTGCATTGACAACAATTATTGGGTAAACATTATGCATTGGCATGTACAATACTTTGCGTCAACTCCAATTGGAAATTCCCTGCAAACTAGTTATTGTTTTTTTGTTTTTTTTTTTTCATTTAATCTGATTTGTATATAATCGAAATGACATTAAGTTGCAGCGGTGCCATTAAATTAACAAGAGAATATACAGAATAATTAATGGGCTTAAAAGTGTAAAGGAACAAATAGAAAGAACAAAATGATAATAGATTAACTACATACATATGTATGTCATTCTTCCCTAAATTCTACTTCTTCTAAATATGTGGAAATGAAATGCATATGAGCATTAGATATTCTCATTCCGATTGTTTGAAGGAAAACTTGATCAATTTGTTTAATTTGAAACTAAAACTGAATGAATTGAGATATCAATACAGAACGAAAAATAAAGCTATTTTTATACAACGAATACAAACACAGCACAACTGAATATACATATGTATATATGTACATATAAGCCATATTCTCGGCATCGAGTGGCTATCAAGTTATACCAAAATTTAAGTGATACGCTGTCATATGTTTAGTTTCATTGAAATCTATACCAATTTGCTTACTTTCAAAATAAATTAATATGAATTAATTGAGAAATTAATATTAAGAAAAACTAGCAAAGTTATTTTTATAGATGAATCAACTATAGACAATAAAAAAAAATTAATTAAATGACAAAGTTGTTTTTATGGCTAAATTAAAATCTATATCTATAATCTATAAATCTATAGGCAATATATACATATATTAAAATATATAAATTTCTATATTTATATATTTTCAAAATAATGTTTCTACTGTCAATGTACCTCCTTCACGGCATTATACACATTCCAATAAATTTATAATGCCAATAAAGCCAAGAGCCGGCAAGGCCATGGTATTGAATTCCACTCACGTAGCATTAGGCAAGGCGAAGGTTACTAATCCCAAACTCTCTCAACTTGTATATTGACAGAGAATGAAGGTGTTTTTATCACTGATGATGCTGGTGCTGCCGGCGCTGCTTAATGCTGACCTGTGTGGCACACCAACCGATGCCAGCATGTCGTCATTGCGCTATGACTTGTATCGCGGTCAGCAGGAGTTCTCGGTGGGCATGCTGGATGCTATACGGAAGGCGACGCCCAACGAGAATGTGTTCTTCTCACCGTACAGCACCTACCATGCCCTGCTATTGGCGTATTTCGGTGCCACCGGTGAGTCGGAGAAGGAGCTGGCTAATGCGCTGCGCTTGAATTGGGCGTCCAACAAGGAGGCGGTACGTAGTACCTATCGGACAGAGAAGAAGCTGCGAGAGGTGCGCACCAAGGAGATGCCGCTGGAATTCGATTCCGCTGATCGTCTGTACTTTGACGAGCAGATCAAGCTGGCCGAATGTCTTGATTCGCGTCTGCACGATGAGATTGTGCAGCTGAATATCCATGATAATGTGGAGCAGACACGTCAGCAAATCAACGCATGGATTGCGAATGTCACCCACGATCAGATCACGAACATGATTGCCTCTGGCGACATCAATTCAAAGACTCAGTTGGTGTTGGTCAACGCTGCCTATTTCAAGGGCCAGTGGTCCAGCCCTTTTAACGCAGAGAAGACCCAACAAATGCCCTTCTATACGTCCAGCGAGAACTATTCCTTTGTGCCAATGATGAAGCAAAAGGGTGATTTTCTGCTGCACCAGAATAAGAACCTTGGCGCCCCCGTTTTGCTTCTACCGTATAAGACAACGACGAAGGAGGACGATGAGAATTCTGATATATCTATGGTGATCATATTGCCACCCTTCAATAACGATGCACTGGAACAGGTGTTGTCCAAGCTAAATGCCGACACTTTAGATGCGTCACTTAGGGAAGCTTCGATGCGCGAGATCGAAGTCTCGCTGCCCAAATTTGAGTTCGAGCAGCGCCTGGAACTCGTGCCGGTAAGTGAACAGAACTAATGGAATATCTTCTATAACTATATATAATAACTATATATAATTATTTATTTCATTTCAGATCCTGCGTCAAATGGGCGTCAAACAGATATTTGAATCAAACGCCAGTTTCAATGACTTCAGCACTGAGCAGAATATTTCCTTTGGCGATGCCAAGCACATGACCAAGATCAAAGTCGATGAGGAGGGCAGCACAGCGTCGACAACCACTGTTGTGGGCATATCCCCGTATGAACCAGAGGAGCCATCCAAATTCGAATGCAATCATCCGTTCGTGTTCCTGATCTACGATCACAAAGCTAGCGCCGTCTTGTTCACGGGCATCTATCGTGATCCCAAGACAATGAAGTGAAATGCCGCGCCCTATTATTTAAGGCTCGTGTCAACTATGCCAGTGCAAAACCATGCATCTGTGTGTCTTCGTATCCATAATATCTATCTAAATATATAAAGTTGAAGTCTCTAGCTGAAACGGTGTAGCAATTATGCCCAAAAAACCTTAACAATGTAAACGAGTTTTCGATTTTTTATCGATAATTTGGAAATGGGATGAGTTATCGAAAAAACAAAATAAACATGTACTGCGTAACTACAATACGAGTGTTCATGTGAATTTCAGCTCTTTAGATTTTGTAGTTTCCAAAATCTCGACGTTCATACGGACGGACGGACGGACAGGGCTAGATCAACTTATTTTTTTATGCTGATCAAAATTGCGGAAGATCTAATTTGCAGATATAACAAAAAGCTACCTGTAATCGTCACAAGGCCTTCCATTGGTATGTAGGTCCCGCTAACTGGTTTCTGGCCAATTGCTATTGTTGTGGCTTCTACACTTTTGCAGTAACGGCGGCCATACACGAGCCCATGCCAGGATGGATTGAGGGCGTGAATGGGCCAACCGGTCTGATGATTGGCGCCGCACGCGGCGTCATTCGTTCTATGCACTGTAATCCAGATTTCGCATCTACGGTAATCCCCGTCGACAAGGCCATCAACGGCATGATATTATGCGGCTATCAGCGGGGCAAAGCGAGCGCCGAATCGAAGGCCAGCCAACAGAGTCAAGTGGAGTTCTGCAATCTGTGCATCTCCAGCAAGGCACTGATGTCCTGGGGCGAGAGCATTGAGACGGGTCGCAAATTTTTCTACGAAACTCCGCTCAGCTTTGCACTCTGGTATCCGGGCGGATCCATCAAACGAAACTATTATCATCATCTATTTTGCGTCATCTTCTTTCACTATCTGCCTGCCTATTTCATAGACTTTTGGCTGCTGCTCTTTGGCCAGAAGCCCTTGTAAGTGGAGTCTCCCTTCTGCCTGCCTGTACATTCAGTTCACGTCTAAGCTCTCTCCTTTCAGCTTGGTTAACGTTCAGCGAAAAATATCCACCGGGCTAAAGCTGCTGCAGTACTACACAACAAAAGACTGGGACTTTAGAAATGAGAAATTTCAAGAGATGAGCCACACACTAAATGCCACGGACCAAGAACTGTTCGACACCTCGGTTAGCCAGGTCAACTGGGAGACTTATATCAGCAATTACATACGGGGTATGCGCACCTACATACTGGGCGAGAGTGACGCCACGTTGCCCTATGCGAAAATAGTGCTGCGCCGCCTCTATATACTCGACTGGGTCAGCAAGATTTTACTGTTCTCGCTCACATTCTGGTTCTTGTGGACCCATTTGGATGGATTTGTGGAGAAAAGTGATGCATTCATTCGAGCATCGCTCTACAGCATTTATAGCGAACGTAATGCCACAGTACTTGCATAATAATACTGTTCTTATATTATTAAAAATCTTGAATAAAAACATTGCCTTCCAATTGCTATTATTGATATTTTGATTAAACTGGCATTAGATACTTCTAAAAGAACAAAAAAAAAAAAAAAAAATTAAATAAATAAATAAATAGAAAAAATTAAAAAATTTAAAATAATATAATAATAATGTTGTCAAAAATAATATTGCTGGATTTTTTATAATCAAAGCTTTCTATTAAGCTTATATGCATATTTCTTCTGGCGAGTGTACTTGTAATATCGTACTGCCTTTTATATGTTTGCTAACAAATATTAATGAAAATGGTCACACATTTTAAGAAATGGGTAAAAGCGAGAACCTAACCAGATCTTATTATATTTTCTTTGATGACTAATAAAAGGGGAAATCACTATATTGATGAATAAATATATATAAATATATATATATAAATATATATATATATATATAAATTGATTTTTTAAAGTTTCACACAATCGCGGTGTTAATTATTGCAAGTGTTGTCATATTCCTGTGCAAGGTTTGATCCGTGATATATTGTGCATTTGGTAAATTGATTTTTAACTCTGAAGTTTGGTGCAGCTGGTGTCTTGTTTTATTAGCATTATTTTGCATTTTGCTTTATTGCTTCTATTTTCTTTTGGCGCTCTCCCTACATTACTCTCAAAACGTTTGTTAGTGTGAGTGCTTGTAATTTTGATCTTGCTTACTATTGTTGTTTTTTCGCTCTCTTAATTTCGTGCTGTGCAAGTTTACTCTCTCGCTGTGTACTTGCTCTCTAACGGCTGTTGTTGTCGTTGCACTTGCTTTCTCAATATATTAACATTCTCTCTGTTTTTATTTTTGTTTTTATTTTCCGTTTTTTTTTTCTGCACATTTGCATTTCATCCCAGTTGCCAATATGAGTTGTTGCAAAAAATCATGCACATTCAGGCTGGCAAGTGATGCTGCACAAGCGCAATTTGTAAATTGCTGGTTGTGCGAAAATATGATGCATACTAAGTGTGCAGGTCTTACTGGGCGTGATTATGACAAGATCATGTCCACTGCCAAAATTGGTATTGGTGGCATACGCTGGTCTTGTCCGATCTGTTTGGAAAAACAAATAAATTTTTCCAATATGTATAGTGCTGTGAGGGCTCAATTTTTAAAACTGAGAAAGATCTCTAAGCAGTTATCCAGTGACATGGCTGCTGCTGAAGAGATTTTAAACCAGTATAACTTTGAAAGTCCACCTCCAAATTCGGAGACTCCACTGTTATTGGTACCTCCTTCTGTACCAATACCGTCACCGAACTTGCTTGCTCCACCCTCACCCTGTGCTTCTGTTTTGTCCTCTGCGCCTAATTCTCTTGATCCTATACCAGTAGTTTCTGAATCTTCTGTTTCCCCTGTCAATACTGCTATTGAAACTCAAGTCTGTGTTCAAAAATTGGACTCATCACCAATTATTGCTCAAACTAAGAGTGACAATAAGTCGACCACTCCTGGCATTACCTTATCTGTCGTCTCTCCTCGAAAGCAAGTTTTCTTATCTAGGCTTTCATCGGATACGACATGTGAGGCAGTATCTGCTTTTATTTCAAGCAAGATCTCGGCCAATGTCTTTATATCGAAGTTTAGTTTTGCGACTCCGCGTGAAATTGCTTCATTCAAGATCAATGTGCCGCTTGAGTATTTCACAACAATATGTGATCCCAAATTCTGGCCACCTCATGTAGTTGTCCATGAATTTAAACCTAAAAATCGAAACAAATCTCATCCTATTTCCTTACCTTCGGTGCAATCAACATCAAGTATTACACCAAAAAACTAAATATGTTTCATTCTTCTTCACAGCTTTCACTCATTTACCAAAATGTACGTGGCTTGAAATCTAAACTTAAAAGTCTATACTTGAATAGTTTTAGTGTTCAATATGACATTATTGCCTTCACTGAAACATGGTTAAATCATAACATTCTTAATAGTGAGATTCTTGCAAGTAATTTCACTATTTATAGACTTGAATTATTTACCTTTTCCTATCTTCATGATGTGGAGATTATAGGGGTTAAATTAATGCTCCCATCGAGCTCTTTGTTTATTACATGTTCTTATATCCCTCCCTCTTCTGAAATGCAGGTTTATGCTCAACATATAAACTGTATTAAAGAAATTTATGAACATGTAACTGATAGAGACTTTCTTCTTGTGTTGGGTGATTTCAATATTCCTAACACTTCTTGGTCCTCAACTTGTAATGCAAATTACTTTATTCCGACAATTGATCACTATCTTTTTGATGAATTGTTTAATCTTTCTATGTGTCAGATGAATTCCATTTCTAACCATCTGAATCGCACGCTTGATCTTGTGTTCATTAATCATGACTCCATCATTAATGTCGTGAGATCAACTCCTTTCTGCTTACCAGAGGATTTGCATCACCCCACTTTAGAGGTTTTATTATCTATTGATAATCCTCCAACTTATTCATCTGTACCTTCTAATTTAAGCCGCTGTTATCGTAAATGCAATTTTGTTTTGCTTAATGAATTAATTAATTCAACTGACTGGACTCTTCTTTATGAGTCGGTTGATATTAATTTGGCAGCATCGATTTTTTATACTACCCTAAACTCTATTCTGGATGTGTGCGTCCCTCTCTGTCGCATATTGCCCAGTTCAAATAAACCGCCATGGTTTACTAAGACTCTTTCGAATTTAAGAAACATTAAAACTAAATGTTTTAAAAATTTTAAAAGGTCTGGTTCAAGTGTTGACTGGTCTAAATATTCCATTGCCAAGTCAAACTTCTGTCTTTTAAATACTCGGTGTTATGAGAATTACCTTGTGCGTTGCAAACGACAGTTTGCTCGAGATCCTAAACAATTTTACACATTTGTTAACTTGAAGCGTAAGTCTTCTGGTTTGCCGTCCTCATTTGTCCTTGGTGCTAAAAAAACTTGTACTGATCAGGATTCCTCCGATCTTTTTGCAGATTTTTTTCAATCTACTTACTCTTCTGTTGATCTATATAGTGATTCGTATCCATATTCACTTCCTGATTATGGTTCTATTTATGCTCCTAATATTACTGCAGACTCTCTAGCTACAGCCATTAAGACGCTGAAGTCATCTTTCTCCCCTGGTGCTGACAATATCCCAAGTTGCATCATTAAACAGTGCAGTGTTTCTCTTCAATCACCATTGCTAAAACTGTTTAATTTATCTTTGGAAACTTCTGTGTTCCCTTCAATATGGAAAGAGTCTTTCATCATTCCTCTATATAAAAAAGGTGGAAGATCTGATATTTCCAATTACAGAGGTATTGCGAAATTATCTGCTATTCCGAAGCTATTTGAAAAGATTATAACATCAACCTTGCAATATTTCTGCAAATCGATTATTCAACCATCCCAACATGGTTTTATTCAGAATCGATCAACATCCTCGAATTTACTCGAATTCACTTCACTTGTCAATGATAGTTTTTCTAAAAAAATGCAAATTGATGTTATTTATACTGATTTCAGTAAAGCATTTGACAGAGTTAATCATCAGATACTAACTCTGAAGCTTGAACGTTTAGGATTTTCTCCTAGACTTGTGTCCTGGATTTCATCCTATTTGAATGGTAGAACCCAAAGAGTCTTGTTGAGAACAGCTACTTCTAAATTTATCTTTGTTTCGTCTGGTGTTCCTCAAGGTAGCCATTTAGGACCATTACTCTTTTCGCTTTTTATAAACGACCTTCCTAGTTGCATCTCTTATTCTACCATATTTATGTATGCGGATGATGTAAAACTTTGCCTTCCATACTCCAGTGCAAATGGACATCTACAACTTCAAGATGACCTTAATGCATTTCAATCTTGGTGTGTGGTGAACCAGTTGCACCTAAATTGCTCAAAGTGTATGACTATGACTTTCAGTCGTTCTATTCCTCATATTGTTGACTATAAAATTAGTAACATTTCCTTACAACGCATCTTTACAGTCAAAGATCTTGGTGTTCTCTTTGACAGTAAACTTAATTTTAATCTTCATATTTCTACCATCATAAATGAAGCCAAAAGCGTGCTTGGCTTTATTAAACGTTGGTCTAAGGAATTTAAAGATCCTTTTATTACCAAACAATTATTTATTTCGCTTGTACGTCCTATCTTAGAGTATTGCTCAGTTGTTTGGTCTCCGCAACATAAACTGTATCAAGATCGTATTGAATCAGTCCAAAAACAGTTTCTTCTTTTTGCCCTAAGGGATCTTAACTGGGACAGTAATTTACGATTACCGTCCTACCATAGTAGGCTTCAGCTCATTGATCTTCCATCGTTAATGAATCGCAGAACAATTTTAGGAATTGATTTTTTGCACAAAGTAATTAACGGTAATATTGATTCGTCCTTTTTGTTGATGCGTCTTAATTTCTCGGTTCCGTCCCGAACAACTAGACATTATCGTCCGCTTCATTTACCTATATGCACTACGGATTATTCTTTGCATAGTGCGTTTCATGTTCTGTGTGTTAATTTTAATAAATATTATCACGTATTTTCCTTAGAGCTCTCTCTTCCTAAAATTAAATCGTTGCTTTTAGCACACCTTAGGGAAATCACTCGCAATGCACAGGCATAAGCTATATTATGTTGCTATTGTTGCTTGCAGTGATTTCTCAATCCTATTAAATTTTCTATATTATAGGCCTTCTTTTAATTTATCTTTCAATATTGTTAATATCTTCCTTGTTTCTTTACCTATTTTTATTTTATTTATTTTAATTTTTATTTTTATTTTTGTTAATTTTTTTTATTTTTAATTTTAAGAATTATTAAATTGTAATTATATTAATTATATTTAGTCTCTTATAATCTATATGTAATATTTTCATTTAACACTTTCTTTGCATAGTTTCAATAGTTATCACTGACCATATTTGGCTGTGAATTGGGGCATAGCTGGCCGGACTGGCAAATAAAACACCCCCATCGGGTTGGTGATTCTATTGTAATAATTGTATTTTTCGTAGGCTATTTTGACTCTCGTTTTGTCAATATTTTTTTAAATAAATAAATAAATAAATAAATATGCCATTTAAGTTAATATTGTATATACCTTAGACGATTTTCATTAAATATAGAAATCTAGGGCAGTAGTTCACTAAATAATATTTTAATGCGAAGTTTAGTAAATAAAAGAATACATCTATATTTACACTTATAAATTTATATCTTATAAAATGTTTAATTTCAGTATCTTGTAATTTGAAGTTTGAATTACACTTTAACATATATGACATTATAACAGTTTTACATTTTAAATAAAACGAAAAAATAAAAATACTAAAATCGAAATACTTCTTTTCGATTGTGTTTAGTTGTTGTTTGCACATCTCGAAGGTAGTCCACATCTACTTGTTGAAGAGGTATCGATGCGCCGCCACTTTCATGTTATTGACAAAAATTATATGAACATAAAACGATCATCTAAATTGTTTAAAAATACTTTAAATATTATAGCTAAGTGATATTATAGCTAAGTGATATATCACAAAAACATATATTTAACAAATGCATCACTTGTGAATCGATTAATGTTATCGAGTAGATCTATTAAATCGTTCGTCATATCGGGATATAATTTGAGCCGCGCTCATCAACAGGTTCAGTGCAAATGTTAAAGGCGTTTAAGTAAGTTGTGTTTTTTTGTGAGTGCGCATCAAGTGAATAAAGCTTATCAGCCAAAAAAAAAAAAGGTAAAAGTCAATTGGAAATTATTATTATCTTATATGCGACCGGTTTTTCAAAAATCGAGAGTCACTTTACATATGTTTATTGAGCATTTTCGTAATTGCTATTAATAATTGTGCAAACTCTGGTGAATTATGTGTACTCTATCCAAGTTTGCTCCACTTAATAAGTGATTTCGAAATTATTTTTGTTGTTATTGTCACACGCAAGCACAATTCGCTATTGTTGTAAAGAAATTAAATTGAAGTTAACTTTATTTGTATTTTCATTCATTATAATTGCCGTGTTGTTGTCCTGCAAATTAATCTTTATATTTATGTATATGTATATGCAGCTTATGTATACACACACGTCAGTGCTTGGTTTTACCCTCAAGGTTCAAGATTAGGAAATTCCATTGCTTATTTAAATAGAATAACCTTATCAATTTAAGCGCTAAGTTAATATATAAGCTGTTTCCAATAGTGTACAGTTATTTCTTGAGAAAATCACTTAATATAAATAATATTTGTAGCTGTTTCTGCATTGAGAACAATTATCGGGTAAAAATTATGCATTGGCATGTTCAATACTTTGCGTCAACTCCAATTGGAAATTCCCTGCAAACTAGTTGTTGTTTTTTTTTTGCCAGTGTGGGCAGCGCAGGCGTAAGTGGAGGTTACGCCTGTGTTGGTAAGCTGCGCGCAAAAGCCAAACAGTAATACGATGGCGAGGGAGAGAGAGAGAAAGAAAACAAATCCAATTACAAAATCGCCAATACAGGGTCAAAGAAGAGCGCGTAAGCGTTGAAATGTTAACAATTTATGAATCACGCATACATATGTATGTACATGTATTTAAAAATGCACGCAATCGTGTGGACTTAAACTGGTTTATGAAAATGTTAATTTTTTCTGTTTTTGTTTGGGATTTTTTTTCTCATTGCGTCGGCAAATCACGAAACTATGACGTCGCGCAGTCAGCTGCGAAAGCACGGCGAAAACACAAAGTCGTTCTCTTTTTTCATGCTCTGCCGAATGCAACAAGTATACAATAACAACAGCAACAACAGGGGCGGCTTTGTTGTTGCGAATTCGCTTGCAGACAAACTTTCACTTTCCGGCCGTCAGCTTGAGAGCGAGATGTTGCAATTGCCTGAAAGTGTGATTGAGATAAATTGACTGTCGCTGCTTAGGGTAGCATCGCAGTGGATGAGTCAGCTAACATAAAGGGCTTTTTTAATAACCAACCAATTTGCCGGCATTTAGCCGTTTGCATAAATAAAGGCGATTTTATTGGCTGAACGATCTTTGTATGTACGTGACGAATACTAAAGAGCATTATCGAGGCACGTTTTTCCCATGATCATGCCAGCCATCACAGGTTTGCCAGTCATTTGATCTGCTTTGTATATAATCGAAATGACATTAAGTTGCAGCGGTGCCATTAAATTAGAGAATAATTAATGGGCTTAATAATGGAAAGGAACAACTAGAAAGAACAAAATAGATAATAGATTAACTACATACATATGTATGTCATTCTTCCCTAAATTCTACTTCTTCTAAATATGTGGAAATCAAATGCATATGAACATTAGATATTCTCAATTCGATTGTTTGAAGGAAAACTTGATCAATTTGTTTAATTTGAAACTAAAACTGAATGAATTGAGAAATCAATACAGAACGAATAATAAAGCTATTTGTATACCTTTAAAATAACAACGAATACAAACACAGCACAACTGAATATATGTACATATAAGCCATATTCTCGGCTATCAAGTTATACCAAAATTTAAAATGATATGCTGCCATATGTTTAGTTTCATTGAAATCTATACCAATTTGTTTACTTTCAAAATAAATTAATATGAATTAATTGAGAAATTAATGTTAAGAAAAACTAGCAAAGTTATTTTTATAGATGAATCAACTATAGACAATAAAAAAAAAAAGTTGTTTTTATAGCTAAATTAAAATCTATATCTATAATCTATAAATCTATAGGCAATATATACATATATTAAAATATATAAATTTCTATATTTATATATTTTCAAAATAATGTTTCTACTGTCAATGTACCTCCTTCACGGCATTATACACATTCCAATAAATTTATAATGCCAATAAAGCCAAGAGCCGGCAAGGCCATGGTATTGAATTCCACTCACGTATCATTAGGCAAGGCGAAGGTTACTAATCCCAAACTCTCTCAACTTGTATATTGACAGAGAATGAAGGTGTTTTTATCACTGATGATGCTGGTGCTGCCGGCGCTGCTTAATGCTGACCTGTGTGGCACACCAACCGATGCCAGCATGTCGTCATTGCGCTATGACTTGTATCGCGGTCAGCAGGAGTTCTCGGTGGCCATGCTGGATGCTATACGGAAGGCGACGCCCAACGAGAATGTGTTCTTCTCACCGTACAGCACCTACCATGCCCTGCTATTGGCGTATTTCGGTGCCACCGGTGAGTCGGAGAAGGAGCTGGCTAATGCGCTGCGCTTGAATTGGGCGTCCAACAAGGAGGCGGTACGTAGTGCCTATCGGACAGAGAAGAAGCTGCGAGAGGTGCGCACCAAGGAGATGCCGCTGGAATTCGATTCCGCTGATCGTCTGTACTTTGATGAGCAGATCAAGCTGGCCGAATGTCTTGATTCGCGTCTGCACGATGAGATTGTGCAGCTTAATATCCATGATAATGTGGAGCAGACACGTCAGCAGATCAACGCATGGATTGCGAATGTCACCCACGATCAGATCAAGGACATGATTGCCTCTGGCGACATCGATTCAAAGACTCAGTTGGTGTTGGCCAACGCTGCCTATTTCAAGGGCCAGTGGTCCAGCCGTTTTAACGCAGAGAAGACCCAACAAATGCCCTTCTATACGTCCAGCGAGAAGTATTCCTTTGTGCCAATGATGAAGCAAAAGGGTAATTTTCTGCTGCACCCGGATGAGCGCCTAGGCGCCCACGTTTTGCAGCTGCCGTATAAGACAACGACGAAGGAGGACGATGAGAATTCTGATATATCTATGGTGATCATATTGCCACCCTTCAATAACGATGCACTGGAACAGGTGTTGTCCAAGCTAAATGCCGACACTTTAGATGCGTCACTTAGGGAAGCTTCGATGCGCGAGATCGAAGTGTCGCTGCCCAAATTTGAGTTCGAGCAGCGCCTGGAACTCGTGCCGGTAAGTGAACAGAACTAATGGAATATCTTCTATAACTATAATATAATTATTAATTTCATTTCAGATCCTGCGTCAAATGGGCGTCAAACAGATATTTGAATCAAACGCCAGTTTCAATGACTTCAGCACTGAGCAGAATATTTCCTTTGGCGATGCCAAGCACATGGCCAAGATCAAAGTCGATGAGGAGGGCAGCACAGCGTCGGCAGCCACTGTTTTGGTCAGCTTCCGATCGGCTCGACCAGTGGAGCCAACCAAATTCGAATGCAATCATCCCTTCGTCTTTCTGATCTACGATCACAAAGCTAGCGCCGTCTTGTTCACGGGCATCTATCGTGATCCCAAGACAATGAAGTGAAATGCCGCGCCCTATTATTTAAGGCTCGTGTCAACTATGCCAGTGCAAAACCATGCATCTGTGTGTCTTCGACTCTTATTATTTTATAATCTCTAACCAAATTTCGTCTCGAATAAGCACAGGTACCTTAAAAGCGATTAATTGTATTTGTAAAATAAATTATATGAAAAAATGTAATATTCAATTTATACTCTTTTTCTTCAATTTGTTTTTCAGGGATACAATGTTAATGAGTGATTTCATTGACAAAGTAAATCAGTGCAAAAACCTTTATTTAAAGAGTGCGCTGTTAACTGCTAATAACAGATCCTGTTATGTGAGCAGAGAAAAGCATCTGCAGTGCAACCGTTTGCAGTCCATGCTAATAACATTTCCTTAACATTTTAGCCAAGAAAGCTCTGTTAAAGACTTACAAAATAAAATGTTAAAACAAATGCATGTAATTTGCTCTTTTACTATTCTCTTAATGAGATTTCGTAAAATCAATAAACATATTTAATTCTTTCTTTTTTTTTCTATTTTTTTTTTTTTTTTTAAGTAAACATTGCTACACAAATTATGAATTTAAATGAGCTAATTAAGAGGAGCTTAGGCAACATAGTTAACAAGCACGCGTATGTACAACAAAGGAAAACTTTAATACTTAATTCAATGAAATTATTAATTGGTTAAAGATTTAATAGAATTTTTTTTTTTTGGCAACTAAATTTGTTTGTCATGGCTAAAGCGAAAAGCACTGAAGGCACTTTGGATTAGCTAGCGGCGCTATCTCGCTATAAAGTGCATCGATTTACAAATATGAACAGAAATACTAGTAGATAGTGCCTGTTGCTCCTCGAAAACTACAGTTTTAAATTCATATATCCTCTTGTTACGGGAAGTGGGGGGAGTCCTCAACAAACAACAGGCTAATATAGATGATTAGTTGGTAACTAGATCATCTGGCGGCATGAGCACCGCATAAATCGCAAAGCCAATGAATACAATGCCGCCCACAATGGTGACAGTGCGCACCGAGATTTTGGAGGCCACCAAGCGACCACCAATCACAGCCAAACCAGTGCAAATGCAATGGCCAAGAATGCCGCCAACAATCACGCCATAGATGTCCTGGGGGAAAAAAAAAATTAGTTAGTAACGCAATTGAAACGATTCGTTGTGGTAGAGGTGAAGACTTAATAAAATTGCTTTGATGTGGAGCAGGTAACCAAAATTTGATAAAAAAAAATAAACAATTTGAATTAAATAATTATAAATGTAAAACTTTGAATTGGACAGACCCGACAACTAAATTCAATAAAATGGGCTTGAAACAGGTGAGTTTAGTGAACAAATTGAAACATCTGGAAGTGAAACACTCACCTTGCTAGCAGCTAGAATGATAGTTGTCAATTGCGAACGATCGCCCCATTCGGCAAGAAAGGTCATCGTGAAGGCCTGGGCAAAGATGCGCATAGTAAAATAGGTGGCGCCTCGGCGTTGCACCTTGCTGCGACGTCCGCTCTCCGCGTCATGCACCAGCGCAGTGTTAACATCACGATCCAGCTGTAAAGTTAAAAAGATAAAGCTCAATGTTAAAATATTGATCAAGATGGTCACTCTTAAATTGATGAGAAGACGTATGTGTGCAAAGGATAAATAAAGGAAGAAATAACGTCAAAACGAACTTGCACAATTAAGTATAGAAAAAAGTTAAAAAATTAAATTAAACAATTAATTATGTGTATCTCAAAGAGAAATGATTACAAACGATCACTTCAAAACTAAACGGAATAAGCAACAACACATGCAATTATATATTTGTATCTGTGAGTATGCGTGTGTGTGTGTGTGTGTGCCAGAACGTTTCGGCAATGGCATAGCCTAATTGTAATAATATATGAAATAGTATGAAAATGCAACAAAGCAAAGTATCGAATGACAAATACCATTAACCGCTAACAACATGGCATGTGTTATTCAATTAGAAATAATATGCAATTAAATAAAACGCTCAATGAATATGTCTGTAAGTGTATGTGGGAGGGTTTACGTGTGTGTGTGTATAATTATGCTTTGGGGTTTTTCATTTGTTGCTGATTGTTTTAAAAAGCAGGTGAAACGTAGATGAAACAACAGCTGTAAACATTGTTGCTCAATCTCTAACCCGTGCTTTGAGCGCGCTCTCCTCGATGTCAACGCTATACATGCTTTCGTGTCCGGCTAGTGGAGCACGTGGCTCAGTCGCCTCCAGTTTCGAATCGAGGTCAACGGTAGCATTGGGATTGTTGTTGCTACGTGGGTAATCACAATGGGTTTGTTCGGTCTGGTTCGATGAGTTAACGGAGGCCGAGTGCGTTGGAGTATTGTGGAACGTTGTCATCTTCAGTTGTTCGACAACCCGTCCTCCATCCTTGAGCAGCACCTCGGTGTTGTGGTAGTCCACATCGTTGCCAGCCTTATCACAGCTAGTTTGCTTATCACTAGTTGAGTTATTGGTGGTATTGTTATTGTTGTTGTTGTTGGTATTGGTGGGCTTGCGCAGCCGATGCTGCATCTCAGAGCTGTTGCCCGGATTCGATTTGGGCAACAGGCTCGCCTTCCGGCCATGTATGAGCGCCTGCTCGCTGGCATCCTCTTTGTCCGAATTGCTATTCTTACGCTTCGCATCCGAATCCTCATATTTGCGAGTCGCTCGGCGCATTAGCTAAGAGTTTTTAATTTGTTTTTCATTTGTTTATTGACGGTTGTTCATTTCGAGATAATAATTCGGGTTTTAACACAGGTTTATTGTTAAATTTTTATTTTATGTGGATTTTTGAAAGAAAGAATAATTAAATTTGATATTAGCTGAGTTTTGTATACAAATCACAAAATAAATTTGTTTATTTATTTATTTATTTTTTTTTTTCTGGTAAACTTGTCTTTGCGGTTAAGCGATTTATTTTAAACTTGAAAATTGGTTAATTTGTTTGTTCAGTTTGTAGTTTAAATCTGCTTTACACTGCGACGTGCAATTAGTCACATAGGCGTATGTATGTGCTTAGGAGGATATTTCGTATAAAAATAATAGATATATGTATATATATTTATATTGATAGATTGTATGTATGTGGCTCAACAAAGTTCAGCTTTAAAATCAGCTTTAAAATAAAATAAACACACCCAGCATTGTGTTGCAATGAGAGTGTTTCATTTGCGTCAACAGCTTGACACATTTTGATTTAAGACTCGTTGTTAGTTTGGGTTTTTCTCAAATTCGAAATGATTAATAAATTTATAAATTATTATGATTGGGCCGTACAATTAGCATGCAATTTAGCTATAATTATACTACGAAAGGGGAGAACTTCGCATTCAATTAGTTTCGACAACTTTAAAATTGTTGAAGTGTTTTCTAAGAGATAGAGCCAAAATGAGTTAAGACTATAAACGTTTTCACTAATAAAACGAAAGCTTTTTACATGGCAAACGTGTCAAACGAGCAAATGATGTGATCGCCTCTACTTATTCTTCCTTTTGTTGTTATTATTATTGTTATTGAAATGGGAAAATATTAATATTAATAAAAAAAAGGAATATTGCTAATAATTAAGTACAAGCGTAGCTATTTACAATAAGCACAAGTACAATTAAAATCAATTAAAAACAAAGCGTAGGTGTTTAAGTAATAATACAAAATTGTGTTTTTAGCGTTTACGAACTACAGCAATTAATGGCTACAGTTAAATTTCGTTAAAGCTACTATAAACTCATGGTATCTGTCTGGACTTACCTCATCCTCGCGCTTACGCAAATCGCTTTGCACCTCCTCGAGCTCCTCTTGGGCATCAGTCGGCTTCATTTTGTAACCATCATACAACATTTTTAGACCAAATATTAAAAATAATGCAGTAGATATATAATACGTGTAAATCTGTCGAAAGATAAGTAAGTAAAGTATTTACATGTATGACATTTCAGATAAGCTTCACAGATATATCCTACCTTAGGAATAAAGTTTGCTGCCATGCCAAATACGCATGAGAGAACCGTCATAAGAGCCAATGCGGTAATAGCACCGAGAAAGACAATTAAACGAGGATGGCGCATTGCCATTATGGCAGCAATAAAGAAAGTCTTATCACCTAGCTCTGTTAATAATATAACAGAGATCGATGCGGTAAACGCATCGATAAAACTGCCTTTGATTTTCTTCTCCCTTTCCGGTTCAATATCTAAACTTTTTTCTAGTAATCCATTTGATTCCGTGGCCAATTTAACTATCGATTGATCTTCAACATTCTGTGCAGAAAATAGAAATTATATTTGTCATTCATTAACGAAGTATATTCAAGTTCACTTACCTGCTGTATGTCGGCAATTATGGCAGCATTCTCATCACCATCTGGATTGGATTCGGCCGCACATATGGTCGAGAATGTAAGCACCACCATCAAGGCCATTGCCATGTGCCATTTGGCGGATCGCTTTAGGTATACATTGTGTCTGGTTGTTTGCCAGAAATATGATTGATTTTGTGACATCTTTGGGCGTGTGTGTCAGCGTGTAGTCGACTCTATCTTCTACACCAGCTGCATGCAAAGCAATTTGTGTTCAACGTCTCCGTTTCGTCCGGCTTGCTGCAAAGTAATGAATTGGATTTGCTTGAAACAAGAGCTAACCAAATAATTAATCAGTGAACACAAGTGTTCTCGCCACACTATTTGTGTATGACAAATACATATACAAACGATATCAGCGACAAGCGACAAGTCTGCGTTGTTTTAACAAATCTGGCAGAGCAAAAACCACCAAATCAGTCCGTATACAACTGGGCTGTCTAGATAAGCGCACATAGTCTGCGTCAAAAGTCGCTTATATGGTCAGCCCATCAGAGAAGCCAAATACATTAAGGTAATGCAACATTTTCTCTCACGAAAATCGGCGCCATACATATACTTACATACGTTCGCCATAAATTTATTGTATAATGGTCACAATGACGTCAGTAGCAACTCACGAAACTATTGATTAGATAAAAATAAGTCCCAGAAATTGGCAAAAGTTTGCCCACACGAAACATGTTTACTCTAAGGAAATAAAACCTGCACTGTTATGTATTATGTGACGCTGTTTATGTTAAAATTCAACAAAAAGTGATATTGTTTAGATGGCTTAGTTTACTTGTAAAATAAATAATTGTTTGACTACGCTTCTTTAGATTAATTTTGTTGTTTGAAACGAGTACAAGGCATTAAGACTAATTTACAGCATTATCACATTATGCTCACTGTTAACATAATTCTCTTAATGTTTATAAAAACAGCACAAGCTATGTTAATTGTAACTGCTCTGCTGTTAAAATATAAACTTCGTTCGAATGTTAGATAATACCATAAGACTCTTTTGTTTATATTATAGCATTTTTAATATATTACTCTTGTCATATTGCTGCTTTAATAAAATATTTAAATATTTTAGTTGATTGTATATTATTGTATTGCAATATATTACTTTCTATGTAAGCCATATGCCAAACATATTACATCAGTCTATATTCCCATACTGTTTGATAGAGTATAGGAAGCCACTTAGGTCCTATACGTGACCAACTGCTGACATGTGAAATCTTCAAAATTCGTATAATATATAGACACATGTATAGATAGATATGTACAAGTGAATTTCTGTGCTATATATAACATTTAGAATTTATGAATAAACATTTCCATTGCTCATAGACTCATTTCGCCAGAGTTGATATGATAACCAGAGTTTGCTTAAAGTCGCGGAGATAATTTAATCGCATTTGCATAGTTGTATAAACAACTAGAACTACGACTAGATTTGTATTAGCTTATGTAAATCTGCTAAGTGCACTAATGGCGTTTTCATGCAATATAACTATATTTCTATATATTTATTTACATATATACTTGTGAGCCCCATATATTATTGTTTTCAGTGCAAAGAAAATTGACTCGTTCTAGTTATTTATTATTATTTTTTAGCTTTTCTTTATCTCGTTTGTTTATTGAAAAAAAAAAAAAAAAGAATCCCAGGGCATTGCTATGAGCAATCTTTAAGTACGCTGTTGTCTGTAGTGTACTTTACTCTCAGTTCTTTACATTTGTTTAGATTAACTCATTCTGCTTGCTATAGTCATTCGGCCACGTTTTATCTATGTATACTTATAGATATTATAAATATTTGTTTTTTAAATGATTATGAAAATAAATATATGCATACATACTTGAATAGTATATAATTATATTTATACTCAAGAACGCAATTAAAGTTTTTCAAGCAAAATATGTTTAACGGTAAATGTGACTGTAACTACGTTAGCACATTCGTTACGTGGGACACATAAATGACCGCTGTAGCTGTAGTTGTAGCGCTAATCGTTGTTGTTGTTGTTGATGATGATGATGTTACGGTGCACATAAAGTGCAAAATGTCGTAAAATGATAAGCGAAGATGTCAAGTAAACAACGCAAACGACATCTTGTATCATTCTGGTTTAGTATTAATTAATTGTATATTGTATATCGAGTTACAGTACGAATACACATAGGACAAGAATTCGTATATATAATTGTATATAATTGTTTTTGCAAAAGTGACAGGCAGAACAATAATAAATGAAAGGCAAGTGACCAGCTGACTGACCCAACGAACGATCGACCATCAATTGGCCGTTTCATTGTATTGCGTAGTCGTTAATACCCTGTAACCGTAAGAATGTGAAGTATCCATGCGAAGCACAACTCAATTATTCACGTTATACGTAACTTTCGAATAATAGAAAATTAATTCAGTCGAGTATCATACAGGGTATTTCATAGCACGCACAAGCTTTATTCATTTATGACAATCGTTTATTTATACAATTTTTTAAATGGGTATTAATTGCACCACTAACGACATAAACAATTTTTCGAAATTATTTTAAATTTATTTGTAATTATTTCCACTTGGCATTGATTTTCATTTACATCTTTATGAACAAGTATAACAAGATATTTATAAATATATATCTATTATGCGACTATTTATTTCGAACAAACAACGGCATTAACTGTGCTGCGTTGTTGGCTATTATTTGGCTTAATGTGGCTGTTTGCGTGGCATCTTATTAGCGTTAATAAAGACATTGTATTATATTGACAGTCTGTAGGTGTATCTTTTAGCTGTAGCGCAAATCTATATTTTGTATTTTTTTTTTATTATGAATATATTCGAGTATTTAGATATTTAAACAGCTCGAATTTTTTTCACACCACTTGTGGCATCACTAACACTGAGGCGCTGACGATAGCAAAATTTCGTTGCGTGTTTTGCAATAAAACTACGTAAATTTCAAGTGCACGCACTTGTTACTAGATAAATTTGGCATACTGCGCAAAATATTCATCTTAATTATAGGTTGTTATAATTAAATTTTCACGTTTTTGCACTAATCAATATAAAAGACCTCCTTACATCGCCAGAACTCTTATTTATAGTGATGATAGTAAGTCGATAAGTCTAATTGATCGATATTGTGTTTGTTTCAGTTGCTAATGTGCGCAAAATGCTCAAATAGCGCTAAATAGCTCCACTAACCATACAACACATAGACTGGACAACTGGTACAAATTAATGTTCACACTTATTTTTTGGCTTTAGAACCCCTTTAGCTTCGTATTTGCTCGGGTTTTTACTTTTAGGGTCGGGAGAGAAAAATTGCTGATGGCAAAATCATTCCGCTTCGAGCGCTCGACGGTGATGGTCGATTTTCCAAAAATGCATGACATGTGCCGCTCTTTCCCTTGCTCTCTTTCTCTTTCTGCCCCATGCTTTTTACTCTCTGCTCTCTTCTCACAAAAATATATGTATACTGGCACAAACAGCAAGCAGCTCACAAAAATTGAAATTTCTTCTCGACTCGCGAGTCGCGATCCCATTGGTTCCCTTCTGAGCGAAGAGTATACCGAATTCTCAAACTGCTTTGCCATGCTCATGCAAAATGTTTGCGTTTTTATGATTATTTGTGAAAAGGGTATGAAAGTGTTGATGTGCATAACGAATATTATTTCCCGATGACCATACACACACACATTTACTCCTCGCTATATGTGTAAGCATTTATGTGCTTGTGTGCAATTGATATTCTTGCTGCTTGTAGCACTATTAAAACCCCTAGCAGTTGATATTCGTTCGGTTGGGTAGCGATGTGAGCTTGCATACACACACACATTTACACTTCCTTGCTATATGTGTAGGCATTTATGTGCTTGTGTGCAATATTCTTGCTGCCGCCTGTAGAGCACTTTTAAAACCCCTAGCAGCAGTTGATGCTCGTTCGGTTGGGTAGCTGCTTTGAGCTAGCATACGCACACACATTCACATACACATTTACACTTCCTTGCTATATGTGTAAGCATTTATGTGCCTGTGTGCGATACACTTGCTGCATGTAGCAATTTTGGTCTCGAATATTGGGCGTGTGCCGCCTACCTCAACTTTGAATTAAGTGAACGATTTTGGGTTCGAATTGCAGGAGAGGTCAATTATTTTTATTACCTGTTGATCTGTTATCATTTGTTCTTTAATATTTAGTACCTGATTTGACCATATAGGCAAAAATGGGACAAGTTGTTCAAAAGCTTGCGCAAATTCAGGTCACATATAACCCTTTTAAAGAAATGTCTAGATATACAGGTAAAATTGACCCTTTTATGCAAAAATATGCATTCGTTATGTAGACATATTTTCCACTAAAGAACAAAAATATACATGTATTATGTTTTATTAATTTCAAAGTTGAGGTAGGCACACGCCCAATATTCGAGACCCATGCACGAAACATGCAAATGCCTCAGGCAGAGCATTCATTCAAATGCCTATACAAGTGATTGTGATTATCACATCACAAACTTACACATATGTATGTATGTGTGTGTGTAGACTCACAACAGCTACCACACAGCAATCGCTGGGAAAAATTGCTACAAAATTGCTACATGCAGCAAGTGTATCGCACACAGGCACATAAATGCTTACACATATAGCAAGGAAGTGTAAATGTGTATGTGAATGTGTGTGCGTATGCTAGCTCAAAGCAGCTACCCAACCGAACGAGCATCAACTGCTGCTAGGGGTTTTAAAAGTGCTCTACAGGCGGCAGCAAGAATATTGCACACAAGGACATAAATGCCTACACATATAGCAAGGAAGTGTAAATGTGTGTGTGTATGCAAGCTCACATCGCTACCCAACCGAACGAATATCAACTGCTAGGGGTTTTAATAGTGCTACAAGCAGCAAGAATATCAATTGCACACAAGCACATAAATGCTTACACATATAGCGAGGAGTAAATGTGTGTGTGTATGGTCATCGGGAAATAATATTCGTTATGCACATCAACACTTTCATACCCTTTTCACAAATAATCATAAAAACGCAAACATTTTGCATGAGCATGGCAAAGCAGTTTGAGAATTCGGTATACTCTTCGCTCAGAAGGGAACCAATGGGATCGCGACTCGCGAGTCGAGAAGAAATTTCAATTTTTGTGAGCTGCTTGCTGTTTGTGCCAGTATACATATATTTTTGTGAGAAGAGAGCAGAGAGTAAAAAGCATGGGGCAGAAAGAGAAAGAGAGCAAGGGAAAGAGCGGCACATGTCATGCATTTTTGGAAAATCGACCATCACCGTCGAGCGCTCGAAGCGGAATGATTTTGCCATCAGCAATTTTTCTCTCCCGACCCTAAAAGTAAAAACCCGAGCAAATACGAAGCTAAAGGGGTTCTAAAGCCAAAAAATAAGTGTGAACATTAATTTGTACCAGTTGTCCAGTCTATGTGTTGTATGGTTAGTGATAGCTCGAAGGAGCACATTCTGAATTATACGCGCGTGTTTAAAAAAAAAACGATAAGTTCTAAAAATTTTACAGCTGATTTATATACAAATGGTCAATTTTTAATTCGTTTTATTTGTGTATTCAATGCCAGAATATTGATTCACTTTAAAGCAGCGCATTTGAATGCTAGAGCAAGTTGCCTACTTATTTACATTTCTTATCTTATCGTAAGACTACCGCATTTTTATGTCAAATTAACCCAATTTCCAATATTACTAATACGAGAAATATGTTGATAATAAGGCATGTATATTTTTCAAAGTTAAAATGGAAATTAAACCAAATAGTTGGTTAGTTTATTGACAAAATAATACACTTAAGAGACCAAAACAATCATATTATTAAATACATGTTTTTATATAAAATAACAATGAAATAGTGAAAATTTGTAATACAAACTAAATTAATTTGGTTTTGGGATTTTGGAATTAAACGTTAAGGACAAAAGGCATATGCATTTGTACTGCTTTACACGGAATTAAGACACAGATAGTCAATATGTTTCTCCTCTCGATTTCACTGTGTTTGGACTTTCGTATTATCCTCCTCTTTGTCAGCTGATTTCCCTGCAGCATTCTCTCTGGCACATTTGCGTATGATGCTGTTAAAGTACTTGTGTAAGCCGTAGCCGAAAAGACGCACTGGTCCAATGATCAATGCGTGCAGCAGATTCGTGAAGAAACCATCCCAAGGCAACAGACCGCCAGCCAGCATAGTAATCAGCCAACTCTCAGCTCCCACCGTGGAGATAAAGTTGCCTAGCTGTGGAAGATAAAATGATTATCTCCATAAAAATATGTATATTAGCCACGGCTTACTAGTGCATCCTTGAGTATGGCCTTGGCCATGACCTCAGGCTCAAGGAGTCCGCCGCCTCCGGAAATAATTTTTGTTTCGCGTGGTTTTGACTTCTCCTCTTCCTCAAATCCCGGCGTATTCGTGTCGCAGGGCAGAGCTAATGTAACTGAGACGCCATGGACACGCGACTCCATTGCAATCGTCTCCGCCATGGCGCGCAGCGCGTATTTGCTGGCGGAATAGGGTCCATAACCGTAGATGCCAAACATGGCTGCCTGCGAGGAGGTGAGCACAATGATGCCTTCGCCGGCTTTTTTCATTTTCGGGAGCACATAGCGTGTGCAATTGTAGCTGCCAAAGAAGTTCACATTCATCAGCTTGTGCACATCCGCTACGGCTACCTCTTCGAACACACCGCATATTGCCATGCCGGCACAATTGATCAGCGCATAGATGTTGCCCGTGCTCTCTTCCAGCTCACTCAGTACTCTGGCTACTTGGTCGTAGTCGCCGCCAATGTCCAAGCTGCGATATTGGAATTTTTGGTCCGGACGCTGGCGTATGACCTCCATTAAAGCCACAGCGCCACCTGTGGAAGCAGGCAGAAAGAGAACGGGAGAGAGAGAGAGTTGTTAAACAGTGAAATTTATACAGCTTGTTTTTCTGGTTTTCCACTTACTCAACATTTTCTCGTCGCGGGCGATGACTGTGACATTGGCTCCTTTCATTGCACACTCCACGGCCAGGCAGAGGCCGATGCCCTTGGAGCCGCCGGTGATTACCACGTGACGGCCCACAATGCTCTTTGGCCGCTTGCCCATGACAAATATTATTATCAGAATATGTACTAATATCGCTACGCCTACACAAAAAACAACTTCCCAGTTCAACTCCATACTTTGTTGTGCCGCTGATAGGAATATAAATTCCCGATATATTAATATGAATATATATCGATAGTTTCTTTAATATAAAAGTCAGCTGTTTCGGCTGCACATAAGCGCGAATAGATCTGTGTTGCCAGACAGTTAAAAGTACTGTTCGAATTATGGTTTTAATTAATGCATATACAAAATTTAATAATAATAAAGAAATAAATTTACCATAAGGGCAATCCAAATCTTAAAGTAAATTAAAACATTTGCATTTGTAATATATGCACAGTACGCCACTGGCTGTGTAACATATGTTTACTTTAATAGTGTTATGCAGCTTTCCAGTGAGCGGTATACAACAGCTGCCTAAAAGACACTGCCCCCGGTCGCGCTGCTGCACAATTTCCAAGCCCTGCGACAACTCCAACGCCGACGCTTTGGCTTCAATTGGTTGGCTTGGCGGCGTTCTTCTGCCACTATTCGTACACAGCCGACGGCAATTCGCAGCACACTTTCTGCTCAGTCGTGTACGTAACGTCGTCGAGTTGCAAACGTTAGCGGTAAAACGAACAAGTTTTTATTTGGCCCACTAGAAGCAGCAGCAGTAGCAGCAGCAGCGACACCAACGTTGCATTGAAAGCAAAAAATGTGTGTTCAGTGTTAAGTAAATTTTTGTAGTGGCAACTGAAGTAAACGGCAAATGTTGCGCTTCACTGCCCACTAACGGCAAATTAGTGCAGCAAAAACAAATAAATAAAAAAAAAAAAAAAAAACAAAAGTAAAACAAGCGGCAAATGAAGAGTATTGCATAGTATACGGCTGTCATGAAAAATAGATATCGATTTGTTGGTTGACGGTTTAAGGAGGGGAAGAGGTCTTTATAGCTATTTCTGTGTGTGAAATACAAAATTTAATATCAAATTGCTAAAGTCGGCCGGAAAAGGTTCCTATACACACATGCGAACTTTGTAAATTATACATTAATTGGCTCAATTGTGTGACGTCTGCGTGTGTGTGTGTCTTGAGCGTCAAGGCATATATGCTGTTTGTGTGTGTGCGTGAGTGCTTGTGTGCGTCTGTTTGCGTGTGTATGAGATCATCATTATAACGGCACTTGCCGTCGCCTGCTGGTATGCAATACTTCTTCTAACGCACATTCCCGTTTTCTTCTCCCTCCCACAGCTGCGGGCTAACAGACACTTAAAAAGAAAAACAAAGACAGAAAATAACACCGAAAACTTGACAAACACAAACGCACTTTCTTCGCAACGCATTAAATAGGTGCGTGTGCGTATAGAGAGTGAGGAAGAGCAATTGTGAGTGAGAGAGTGAGAGAAATAGAGAGAGAGCGAGAGAGAGAGAGGGAGTGAGTGAGTGAGCGTGCGAGCAAGGGAGAGCGAGTGTTACGCGTGTGTTACTCTGTGTATGTGTTATTTGCGGTTGTTGCGCCTATAAAAGTTGACAACACGAACAATTTACTACAAAATAATTTTAAATTATTGAAACAAGTAAACGCGCGCGTGTTTATTTAATTTGTATTTTGATCATTGGGTTCGACAACAATATAAGAATTTCCCTATGATTGGCTCATTCTGGAATCTGTGCAGAGCGTGCCCATCAATGCCGGTTGACAAGGTACATAAATATATCTTTAAATATATACATATGAGTAAACGTACAGTATAGTTTCCCTAGTCTGATTACTAATATTATAAAACATACCTATTCTAATTCTAAAGTTTCTTAATAAAAGTAAAAAGTTTCGTATTTTTCGATCGCAATTAAAATTTTAGCATTTAAAGCATATACGATTGTTAATTCAGACTAGATAGACTATACTGTATCTCTTGCGCTTAGTCACTTTTGATGGACAATGTATAATATTATGTATTTTAAAATTATTTGTAGTACTTGAGTAACATTTAAGTTAGAATAGAAAGAATAGAAAATAAAGATATTGTATATGGACCGATTTTTATAATGACAGTACAGAAAGTAAGTTTAGAACCCCATTGAAATTAACTACCTAAAATGCTAACAAAAAAGATTCTTCATGCTCAAGATTATTTGTATTCAAAGTCATTTCTCCTTCTGTAAGTTTCTCTTGCTAAATTTAAGTTAAGAAATAAGTATCTGCCCACTCCTCAATTTCAGTTTCTTAACCCACTTACACAGAGTGTCTGTTTTTATTTATTTATATTGCGGATCTCTGTGCAAGTCGCTTGATTTATGTGAGACAGATTTTTATTGCATACCCACAGGCGCGACGAAGGGTGAATTGCACTAGAAAACGAAGGGAGCAGACCAAATGGGGGTGACTGAATTGAATTTATGGCTGTTCAAGAGGGTGTTGCACTGCTGAGGGATTATATCATGGGATTATGGGTGCAAAATATTTTTGATTTAATGAAATTGCGGTCAAGAAATTGCCAGGGGACATTATCCATAATATCTATACTTTGATTATTCTGAATTACTGTCAAACGAAAGAATATAATGAGATATTCAAGAATAAATTATTTGAATTTTTTGTTAAATGACAATTATCTTTATTAAAATATTAAAATATCTTGAATAATTACGATACTTATTAAAGATTCAATTTCCATAAAATATCCGAAAACCTTTGACAGCGGAATTTTGAAAGAATGAAAACAAAGATATTATTTATTTAAATCAGTTCTAACTGCCAAAGTTGCATTCGAATGAGCACAAAACGACACAAATTTCCATTTTTATGCACCATATACAAGTTAACCAGCTTTCAGTGACAATTCTTGGGAGTGTCATGAAAAGGAGTTGGCCGTAAGCAAACATGCAATGCAGAAGTGAAATATGGAATGAAAAAAATAATAAAAAATTCGGCTTGGCATAGAATAAATTAATGTACATTACGCTCAACACCAGACGCCTCAGCATTGGGACAGACAGACGGGACGGAAAAAAAACGAGAAAAAAATCAATAGCAATGTGGTGTAGGGTATGTGGCCTGAAGGAAGTGTACCACGACGAGGCACCGTTAGCTGGCGGGACCGGCCGGGCAGAGTGAACCGGCGACAAGTAAAAATACAAGCACGAAACACACAAACGTCGCGACGCGTCGCCAGGCTTTCCAGTAACGGTTTTGCAAAGGGGTAGGTAAGGGTTGAGATGGGGTGCACTTTGCAGAACAGCTGATTCATCAAATTACGAGCACTGAAAAGTTAGCAATGCTTTCTTTTTGCTGACGCTTCCTGTTACAGCTGTTGGAAAGAGGAAGAGTCAGAGCGTGAGCGAGAGCGAGAGAGCGCGCGCGCATGCGCCTAAGCAGTAGATGTAGAGTTCTCGCTCTCGCTGCAAAGAGACTGAGAGCCGAATGAGAGACTTTTTTCTTCTACCGGCTTTTAATATCTTCAGTTGTTGTTGTTGTTGTTTGGCTATGTGACGTGCAAAGGCAGATTGTCTTGCGGTATTACATCAGCGCAGCGCAGTCAAAACTTTTATTGCACCACCGTCCACCTCCAGCGCCACTTTAATGGTAACAACAACAACACCAAAGACTACAACTACGACAGCGTGCTTGGCTCTGCGTGGGGCGGCATTGCGACTGGTCCTATCGATTCGCTTGCCTCACATATTGTTATTGCACTTAGTCACACACTCAAAGCAAAGTCAGCTGGCGACGCCCAGTCCAAATGCATTGCTATTGTTGCACTTATCTAATGACACACACACACATACACACACACAGCGTGCCTACACTTGTTGTTATTGTTGGCAGCACGTGTCCTTTGTGCTGCGTTGTGTGTGCCGTGTACACTATCAGACCACCTCATCAATATGCAAACTGACCATACAGGGTATCTTAAGCCGTGTTTAGATATGTAGCTAAAATGAATTTCGGGCATTTACTACACGGGGTGATGGCTAGAAAAAACCCATTTGTATTCAAAACTCGTCCCAGTTGCTGAAAACATGTTAAGCTGTCAGTTTGATTAAGTTGCTTAGCTTAGCTAGCTGTGAAAATAAATGTTTGGGGTTCGTATTTTAAACATGCTCTTATTATTTTTCTCTATATTTAAGTATAAGTCGGAATTTAAATTTGTTAAGAGTAAAGTCATTTTGCGCCTTTGCATTTAGGCATTTCTCCGTGGATTTTCAGTTAAGTTTAATAAAAAACTTGTTCTATTTCACACCATATCCCCACTGACCCAAATACTATCCAATAAGTTGCCTTTTCATTTCAGCACTTGGCTTTCACACTTCACTGATTAGTTTCAAATAACGTTTTCGCACATTAATTGAAATCTTTGCATTTCAACAGACAATTCTATGCACATTTCCATTGTGCATTCAAAGCGCGTCGAATCAAGTAGTTTGCACAGCCATTGACCACAGCAATTTGCAAACGTCCCTTGCCCTCCCACCTCTTCTTTGCAACCAACAGCTCTCTAATCTGCAACGAGCTGTTGGCCCTAACCAAAAGGGAACCAACCCAGCTCTGAGCAAATTCACAAGAGCCATAGACAATAACGAGTAAGTGAAACGCAGAAGTTTTTCTCGAACTCTATGGGGCCAATCTCCATGGAACTCGGCACAGCACTGCGTCGAGTGTAAAACTTTTCTAATTATATGTGGTCCAGTTGTTACTATTCCAAAGTCCAAAGGGTACTTCAACATTTAAAGTTAGCTTGTATCCAAATTTTGATATTATATGTAAAGTGATCTTAAATTATAAATGAGTTAGGCGTTATTTATTTTTACTCATTCTCTATTTGTAATACCTGGTTGTTGACTGACAAATCTTTGTATATATTTAATTTTGAACAACAATTGTTTAAAAAAGCCTAAAACAATTTGATAACATTAAATATATAGCTAAAGCTTTAAAATTAAATTAGGTAATAACTAAATAATACAAAATATGAAATTGATACCCAAATAAAGGTTTAAAATATTTTTCAGTAAAAAACGGAAACAAATTGCTCTTTTTGAGGCTTTTATTTACTTTTGCATATGTTGTTCTATGGGCTTTTTTTTTTGTATTTTTATTTGCAAACATGACCGAATATAATCTATGCCGTGTGCATTTTTTTTGTTGACTCGGTAGAATTTTAACTGCGAAAATTTTTATATTGCTGATTGCCTACACGGGTTGCATGCCAACTGACTTTTTACTATTGGGTAGACAATTTCATACGCTCACGAAGGGCATTACGAATTGGCCAAGAATGTGGGCTATACTACCTAAAAGGTATATAATTAAGGCATATAATGGTAAACTACACTGCATATATCAATGTTACTCTGTATATGTATGTAAATATAAGTAAATGTAAATTCCATGGTTAATAAAAGAATAATAATTGAGGCTTAAGTAGGTTGTAATTTTTTACGATATATATTGTTATATCTGTTAACTTACAGGGAATATGTTATTCCAGGGTATACACACTTTCAAAAACTCTGGATAAATCCTTTTCTTGTTTTGAGTACAATAGTTTTTCGTTTCTGCCATTTAAATATTTGCATATTTTTGCGCACAAATCTGGCAATCGCATGCAGACCGCATATAACATTTTTGCCATATTGAAGAGAGTTCTTCGTTTATTTTGTTTTTATTTTCTTGTTATTTTTCTGCATTTGTCGCGTTTGAAACGTATTTTTTCGTTGGATTTTTATATAGTTTTCTGTTGAATTTACGAGTCTTTAAAATTCGTTGAAATGTTTTCTTTTTACGATCGCAATCAGTGATAAAATTGTTTGTAATGCAATAAAAGCGAAATTCACAAAAGAGCGAAGGAATAACGAGAGGGGGACAAACAAAGATTATTATATAATTGTCTTGAAGCTGTGTTAAATTCAATTCGGTGATCAATAATTCAAAATACAATTTGATATTCAATATTAATACTCTTGTTTACAATTGAAGATAAAATAAGTTCGATTAATTGTATACAATGAATGCATCCATTTCGCACTCTAATTTAATTTCTCACTCAATTATACTATTTATCCTTGACTTTAAACCATTAAAATTAGAGATTAACTCCATACAGCTGTCCATACAGCTGTTTAGCCTCATGAGTAGCGTGCGAATCAAAGCCATTAGCTTTATTGATTTTTGTGCCAGTCATTCAAACCGATTCACGCGAATTTGCCAGTGAGTTTTTGCACAGAGCACGAAATGCCTGTCAAAACTTATAGAACAACTCACATGCACGAATACATGAAAAACGTACAGTTAAATCAGGTGTTTAGAACCACATACACAGTCACTCTTGCAACTTGTTCCATTAACATGACGAGCTCTGTTATTTTTTGCTCAGCTAATGGAAATTATAAGCAATTGACTTTTGCCATAGAAAAAATGCAAGAAAAAATGTAATTAGTTTTTTAATTAAATTGCAATCTTTAAAGAGCAGCGCAAAAATGTCGTCGTTAGCATGTGCTCAGCGGCTGCATCTGCTGGTGCACATTACGTAAAGTGGGGCTGACGTGCCGCATCCGTCAGCATCCTGCCGCGTCCTGGCTGGCGTCCTGGCTAACGTCTAACGTCTAACGTATTTCAATTTCAATTTTCTGCCTCTGAACTAATGCAATTATAATAATTTCCGCACGTAAGTGAATGGACTACAGGGCAGGTGTCCTCGCCCGCCCTTAACGTGGGCCCTTTTTGCAAGTTGGCTGGCAACCAACTGGCTGCCTGCTGTCAGCGTTGATAGCAATTCCATGAGATATTTTCGAGTGCTGTGAAATGCTGCAATGTGGCTAGCAAATGGTTTCTGGCAATAATCTGAGGTATTTGAATTCGCTCGAAAGGATGCGAATGCAAAGATTTAAGCGGAAATTAGGTTGGCTTAGCTAAGAGCTAAAATCAAGCTAAATATGATAACTAGCTAAGTGAGAATATTACGTGCGATATGCATGAATATTAACTAATGAAATATTTAAAAAATAGCCCTACTACTTTATTGAAATTACATATAAATATGAAGAGACTCTAAAACTTGCTAAGTTAATGCTGCATAGATATTGCCAATTGTATCTTTTGCATTCCAATTTTACGCTGTCAATATGCCAAATTTGGATGCGTTTTTTTGAAAAAGTTTGTTTATTGCATTCTAAATATTTGATAGTTTGGGGCATACTACAAATCCATTAAGCTACCCCTGCCATTGCAACAATTGCAACATGTTTTATTTGATGGCAGTTGCCAACAGCGGTTGGTGCATTTGCCAAGTAAAAAATCTGCGAATATTACGTATACGCAAATAAGGTCATATATGCGAGCTACTCGCGCACAATGCCAAGCTTCCTCAATGCCCTTCTCCTTTAGTTCCGTCGCTCCGTATGCCACTTAAATATTTTACGCTTTTGTATTGTTAAGCAAAAGTTCTTCTTTGCGTATGAAAAATGCAAGCGCAGCAGGAAAAAGCTTATATAATTTTTCAAAGTGTATAATACGTGTGTGTGTGTGTGTGTGTGTGTGTGTATGTGTGTGTGTGTGGTAGTAAAAAAGTATTTGAGGTTACAATAGTTCGGCATGAACAGACACTTCAGAGCGTAAAACGTTGAACATTTAACCTTTCATTCGAGCTTTTTACATATGCCAGCTTAGAAATATGGCTGTAGTTTCTTTTTGCAAATATTTACAGTTATTTTACGCTTACCTGTGTATTTAAAGGTTTAGCTTTGTTATCTCTATGAAATATCGAGAATATGCAATAATATTTTATATATGATCTTTAGACACAATTAGAACTAGATAAAGTATGAAAAACACATTTTTTCAAGATCGTTTAACTTCGCGAAACATTTAAAAAGTATAATGCTGAGCGTAAACTACTATTATGCTGCATCATTAACAAAATAGTGCACATTGTCTGGACTTTTTGTTTAGTTGTTGTAATTTGTCATTGCTCTTTTGGCTATAATTTCATACGACTTTTGTTATTGTTGCGCACACTGCAGCATTGCGATTATTCGCGGCAGTTTTGCTTAGCCAGCGGCATCTACAAACAAAGAGATTGTGCTTATATTCCATACCAACTACATATATATATATATTATATAGTTAAATTATATAGCTTAGTTCGTTGCCTGGCAATGGCAATTTGATACAATGCAACGAAATAGAAATAGATATAAAGACAAAATAAGCGCACACAATGCACAATTATTTTGCTCAACTATTCGTATATACTTATAGTACATATATGTATATAATATATACTTATATAAGAAGCTGTATAGTCATTGTTACTGTGTAGTAATATGTGTTGCTGCACGGCCATTTGATGCTGCATTGTCTCAATGGCATTCAGCCGAAGTTCTCAATTGCTGCCATTGAAGGATTTACGTGTGGCTCAACGAGTTCAACTCGGTTGAAGTGAGGCCAAAAGTCGGTGGATTAGGCAACACAATAGATGATATAAATATATATATATATATAAGTTAAGTTGGGTTTATTGAAGTTAGATAAAGTTAAAGTTGAATAAACTTTGATGAGAGTAACTTAGAATTGAACAGCTGAAGATTGTTCAAGTAAGGTTGGCGTAGGTCATATAGTGGACCTAGCAAGAATAGGTGAAGTGAGTTTGGAAAGGTTCAATCAACGTTAGTTAATTGCTTTCTGCAAATAGTCATCACATCTCTGCAATAAAATTGAAATACTGAGTGTGCACTGAGAATTGCTTTCGTTCATTCTGAGTCAACTCCTAATTGGTTCCTTGAATCACTCTTAACGAGTACACTGTATACACTATATATTTTGCAATTTCAATTTCCATCTGCTATTTTTTTTCCTTTAAATTTTTGTGGAATGAATTCCAAGTAAATCGGCGCTGAATAAACGCATCCGATTGCGCATTTCCTGCATAGATGCAAGCAGCAGCCAAGAAATGCGTAAAGGAAAACTTGAAAATCAATTTGAATATATTTCTGCACTTGCAGTGCCTAAGCTGTTGCCCTACCCGCATTTTCGTCTGAGAAAAAGTAAAAGAATTTCAGAAAATTATGCAAACGAGAGGTGTTAAGGTGAGGTTCTTGTCTGAAGAGCTCTTAGCATATATGACTATAAAAATCCTTAGTATAAATATTTTTAGAGGAAATGCTGTTCATTAATATTAATGTATTGAAATATCTGGTACTTATTAATAGAAATATAATGAAAAGGTCATGAAGGTCATGGCATTTGTTTCAAGTTTTTTGCAAGTTTGCGCTCGATACAACTGGGATTACAATTTGGCCATTAATCAAATAAGCTAATGCTATTATGAGCAAGCACATGCTGTACTCTAGCGAGCTACATGAATCGTTTGTCAAAGCCAAAAAAATAAGTTAAATAAAAAAAAAAAAGAAGAGAGAAAACTTCCTCATGCATATTTCATTTATGATTTGCTTTAAGAAAAAACTTTTTTCTTCCAAATAATGCAACAATAACAATAACAGACTTTCATAAAATTCGCCCAAAAACAAAGTCGAGGATGCTGACAGAGAACATCCCAAAGACTTCGAGAGAAAAAGAGAGAAAAATATAGCTAAAGTGACGCCATTTGCAAATATTTGTCTCGTTCTCGTTTTGCACGCTTACGTCAGTCGCTGTTATATAAGCCAGTTAATTGGCCACCAGCGAAACGTATGCGTAATATTGACAAATTGGCATAGCAATGGAAAAGCCGAAGTTTGTACACTGTTTTCAGAAATTTAATTTCGTTTTTGTTACTAAAAATATAATTTGTGAAACATACAGAATTTATTGGCTTTGGCTTACGCTAGATGTCATCGTCATCGTCATCGTCAATAGGCATATTAGACGCCTGCTCCAGTTCGAGTTCCATTTTGAGCTGACAGCTTTTGGAGATGTGGACCTCTGGTGGTAGTATGGCCGGCATCTCGATGAACTCCAGACGCGGATCACCAAGCAATACGCGTGCCAACCAGCGGAAGGGTTTCTCAAAATTGCGATTCGATTTGGCTGATATCGGAAAATACTGGAGAAGAAAATTGTACATGGTTCGGTTAAGTATTGTAGGTAAAAGAATAGACGGTAAATCGTAATTTGAGACTTAAACATAAACAGATTTTCAACATCTCTTTGTAAGAGACTGGAAGTCTAAATTTGTATCTGAATTAAAAGTTTTATTTTGATTGGTTAAATACGATAGGAAAGCATCACCAGTAGCATTCGCCTCACCTGCATATTTTTTCTGCTGTAAAAGTCGGCTGATTTTGGCTTGACCTTGACGTTTTTCATGTCGATCTTGTTGCCACAGAGCACAATCGGTATATGGCCACACATGCGAATCAAGTCCCGATACCAGTTCGGCACATTTTTGTAGGTAGTACGTGAAGTCACATCGAAAAAGATTAGGGCGCATTGGGCCTGAATATAGTAGCCCTCCCGCAACCCGCCAAACTTCTCCTGTCCAGCCGTATCCCACACATTGAAGCACATCGGTCCGCGACTTGTATGAAATTTCAATGGATGAACTTCCACGCCCATTGTGGCCAGATAATGTCTCTCAAATTCCCCGGTCAAGTGGCGCTTGACGAATGTTGATTTTCCAGTGCCTCCATCGCCCACTAGCACCAACTTAAATGTTGGTATCGTGTCACCTTGAGCCATGTCTTGCCAAAAGAGGAGCGAGCTTATAAATGTAAAAAAAAAAAACGAAGTAAAACTTATGAAAATACAAAATTTATAAAAAAAAATAGGTATTTTAAAATTTTTTGAAATATTCGTATATGACCCTATTTTCAGGTCTGACTAATGTTGACTGATCCCAAAATAGAAACTTGAACTGAATCAGGAAGCAAAACGTTCTTGTTAGAAAAAAAAAAACTTTAGAAATGTAATTGTTGTATTTGTTTTTATAAAATGTTCAAAATGAGTGGCGTTTTATTACCATGAAGATGGTTATACCGAACAAAATTATAAAGACCATCGTTTCTTAAACTAAAACGTTTTTTTATTTTTATTTATTTTTTTTTTAATTAAAGAGTTTTTCACATTATATTGCACAGATTTTATAAATGAAATGTAAATTTCAAAATTGAGATAAGGTTACTTTGATGAATGTCGATTAACGAATAAGAGTGCTCTATTTGTAGATACCCTGTCGTGGAGAATATAAAATTTGTGTGTCTTTTAGACTTTGAATACGAAATCAAATGAGAATTAACATTTCTCTTGCTTTTACGGTTCACGAGATTGTTCATACGGGCAGAAAGTCATTCAAAGCTATATCGACTCAACTTATCGTCTTGATAAAACTATATATTCTTTATGGCATCTGTTACTTCTCCGTCTCTTTCCACCAGATTATTATATAATAATTTCCTTTTCAGTTTGATTATTATAGAGATCTTATTTTTGTTATTTTATTGACCGTTTGCAGTGTTAAGATAATTCTATTTGAAAGATTTTATATACTTGACTACACCATACAGAAAATTCCTGTGTGACCATTTGGTGTATTAAACATTCATTTTAACGCCACAAAAACATATAATCGATCACATTGTTGTCATCAGAGTCGTTATCCACATGGATGCACCAATCCCAAGAGACAAAGCCTCACTTATTCACTCACAGTCACTGAGTCACTGACACACTCAGCAAATGCACTCGAGCGATAAATGGATGGAAATGAAACGTTTTGCAGCACTCGACGCAAAATGTTTTTGAAGGCCACATCATGAAAGCATCGAATTTCATGATTATTGTTAAGATTTCAATCACAAGCAGTAGTTGCTGTAAAATGTATCAACAGCTTCCAGTCATAGATATATGTACTCTTATTCAGACACTGACAGCTTTTCATTATGAAGGTTTAGATGGAGAGCGGGAGCAACTGAAATTGAGTTAAAGTAAATGAGAGGAAAGGGGGCAGGAAAATGCAATTAAGTGCAGCTGTTTGTTTTCTATTGTTGGTGTTGTTACTGTTTTGTTGTTTACTGTTGTTGCAGCATAATTCAAGTTACATTTTGCGTTAAAATATGCACAAAGAATGTTTTATGGCTTGTGCCTGCTGTCTATGCAGAAGTTTTCAGAGGCTGTTTCGAATTTTGCACCGGAAGTGTTGCATAGTCTTTGTGTGTGTGAGTGTGGAAAAGTTTTGTCGTCGTCTTTTGTTTCGGCATTATATGTAAAACTATTGAGCTGAAACTTTTGCCACATGCAAACTTAATATCTTGAGTGGTTTTTAATTTGCAAATTATTTGTTTTCCCATCTCTGGGATATTTATATAATACATGCATCTAGACATGCTAAATAAAAGTTGATAATTAACTTAAGAAAAAGTGGAAATTTAATTTCATGTAAAATTGAATCTAAATTCCTTTGATACTCGGACATGACAGGTTAAAAGCATGCAACAGTGCAATTTAAAATATTGCCTTTCATAGGAGTTTAAATAAAAGTATATTTTATATATTCTAAGTGTATAGAATGATTGGAAATATTGAAGTATGTAAGTTCTCTTAAACCATTTTCAACAGCTCCTAGTCTTAGTACGTCTGTGTTGCTTGAAGATGAATAATTCCTTGTTGTGTTCCATATATTTTTAACAATTCATTGAACCGTCGCAGTGACATGAAGCAAGCCGTTGTGTGACAAATTCTGAACAGTAAAGGAAAATTATTTCCGTGTATTTGAATTTCTGCGAAAGAAGAATCCATCTGACTGCACTTTGCATACGAAGTGTCTAACATGGCTGGCTGTTAAAACAAAACGTGCTGGGATCGCTGGGCATAAGGATAAACACCTATAGCCGGCTGGTGTTGGTGAATGAACTCGGCAAGTGCAGAGGACATTATGCATACGCCACGTTGCTCGCGGCTGTAGACGGAGTTTTGCCATTGGGTCTTTGCAATAAATCAGCCGTCAGCGGCAATGTCAACGCAAAGCCATCAAATCACAGTCGAGCAATGCCGTAAGCCGAAAAGGATACAAATTGAATAGAGCAGGACGTTGGCTGACAGCTTGAGTGAAGTCTAGAGAGAGAGAGAGTTTGGGAAGAGTTTGGGGCGTTGAGCTCATGTGCAATAAAAGCGTCTTAAAAGTTTAATGTCTCTCGATTTGCGGTCACACACAAATGAGTTCCGACTTGCTGGCATGGGCTATGTGTGTCCTGTTTCTGTCTATTGACATTTTTCCTATTTGAAAAAGTTGCGCAATTTACCTGTCAACAACTTTTTCTTAACTTTTTTCAAAGAGTTCACTTGATGTTCTTGTTTGTTAAATTCTATGCTCAAGAGTTTTACAAAATCAAAATGGCTATGTATTTTTTATAGAAATATAGAATATTTGTCCCTTAAATTTAAGATAAATCTAGAATATTTTAATAATATGTATTAACTTGTAGTGGAGCTCACTTTTTTTAGTTTGCACAACTTTCTAGAAATTTATTTAATCCCATGAAAATGTCACGTAATAACATCGAGTTTCATAGGGCCTAATTAAATACCGCAACAATAGCAACTTGATTGCACCTAATTTGACTTTCTCTCAAATTACACTGTGTTGCCTGTTAGCTTCTTTCTTTTTGCAATTTAATAAATATTTATGGACGTGGACAATATGGGCTTATTAGAGACAAAAATGAACGACTAAAACGAAAATTATATACTCTTTCAGTCTAATACTACTGAAAGATGTGCTAACTACATTAAATAAAATATTTGAACTTTTACAAAGACATTAGAACTATATAGTTGGACTTAGTAGACATCTACATGACATTCATTGATATCATAAAGAAGAAATTTCAGGCAGATGTTTTATTTCTCTAGTGTTAATGTATTTATTAAATTCGTTTAGCATTTTTGTTTTAATTATTATTCATAATTTTATCATAATTATTACTTATAATCATTATTATACTAAATAAAACAGCTTAAATTATTATTATGAACAGCTAAATGGATAGTTCCATATCAGAATACATAGTCATAGTACCCAATTACAGTGTGCTAATGCAAATGAGAAACATTATTTAATTAAACCGGGTTGGTCCCACTGACCGGCCGACCCGGCAATGCGCCCTGCTGCTAATGTGCATTGGTGCTGTTGCGCGTCTGCTGGCAGCCTCATTAAGGGACGACTCACAGACAACTACTGGGAAATTTGTTAGCTCTGCTCTGGAAGTGCACGGAGCGCAGCCCAGTTATAAGTCAATCTGCTTGTGACCGAGCTGAGGGGCGTGGCTCGTTGCTGTCATCTTAAAACCGAGCACTTAAATTTAGGCAAACGAATTGCGCTGAATATAAAAGGAGAGCTAGCATTCCGACAAGGCTGGGGTCATGTTGGGTGAATTAATTGCTGGTGCAGGCAACAAACAGGCACATATACTAACACGCACACTCACACACACACACATACATATGTACACAGACACACACGTAGTCTGATTGTATTGCGCGGTTAGTTGAGCAATCGAGCAAACTAAACCGCAGCAGCGGCCCAGAGGCACGCATTCTGCATGCCACATGCCAGACAGCATGGCAGACCCCCTATGAAGCGAATACGGTAAGGGATGGGGGCTCACCAGATGTTTGTGTTTGGAATGGTTTGGTTTTTGGTCTGTGCCAGTGGAAACCATAAAAGCAACTATGCTCTGTCACCTGCCGTTTCGTTGTCTGCACCAGACAAAATGGTGTCAAATGACAAAGTGCATCGTCAAATAAAAAAGAAAAATGGAAAAAATTGAAAATGAAAATGAAAAAGGGGAAAAACTTGTACACATTGGCTGCATGATCAGTTCTTGTTCGCAAATACTTATGCGAATTTCAATTTTCTAAAAAATGAACGCCTCAATGTTTTTAAATAATATTTCATCTATTAATATTTCATTGAGAGCTACATAGTTATTGGAAATTAATTTCAAAGCATTAAAAATACAAAAAAAAAAAGCCAAGGAATTAAAAAAAAAATATTTTTTATTATATTTTCCCTGCTATGATTATTGAAAATTAATTTTAAATTATAAGATTAAAAATAGAAAATAGTTTACAAAATATAAACTTACTGCAATGATTCTCAACAATTACATTTATTAAAACAAAAAATGCAATTAATAATCAATAAAAAAAAAATACAGAAAAATTATATTATTTTAATATTGTTTTGAATGATTTTTTAAAAATATTTTCTTTTTTTCACTAAAATTTTTCAACCGAATCTCTTCTGTATATGCATAAGTGCTCAGTTTTAATCACGCAATATTCCTACAGTACTTATACAGTCTTATGATAACTCACAAACTTATTGTGCAATCCAGGACAAAAGACAAAAGAAACCCCTTTTGGAAAATGAAATTTTATGCGCTTGTTTGTGCTTCATTTTCCTTGCACTTCACGCAATTTAAAAGACCTCAGGCAGGCTGCCAGACGATAACGGCGAGGTGTCCTGCGTTCGCATAAAACCTTAAGGTCCCTTTGGGTAGATTAAACACGTACACGATATTGTCTATATATATACAATTTGTATGTATGCATATACATACGTATGAATACGTATGTGTGTATGTATATACATAGTTTGCGGTTTTAGATATCTAACACGTGTAGCTTAGTGCAATTGTTGTCCAGGGATTATGGCGCAGTGTAAGCTGACGCCTGCAAGTGTGCTTTGAAAATTATTGAACTAGATTCTTGCCATCACAGCACATCATCATATATACATATATATATATACATACTTACATCATAAATTGTGCGGTTCATGTACTTTTACTCTCGTAAATTGGACATTGCAGAGAGCCATGAAATATGGTCATGCCAAAAGTGTTGGCTATTAAAATGTTATATGGCCAATAACAAATTGCAATGATTTTTGAGGGAAACTCTTACGAATTGTGTAAAAATAAGTAGCTAACAGAGTTGGTGATTTCGTCTAGTAGATATCTTTGATTGACGTATATGTTTTTGATTTTGTAGTATTTATTTTAATGTTACTCTCTAAAAGAGTTTTATCTCATTATTACAAATTCAGTTTCCATACAATTGGCAATTATAGAACTCTGGCATAATGACAGTCACAAATCAATTAACTATCTTAATGAGAAATCACATATGCAAATATTAAGCCTGCTCAATCATTGTCAGCTTTACGTTCAGATCAACTTTAATGAAATTAATTAAAAAGTTTAATCAGGATTATCCTGTCAACAGGATTATCAGGGTTTTAATGTCAATGCGCTCACAGAAACGACAATTGCCCACGCGAACAAGAACTTCAATATCCAATTGAATTCATTTTATTTTTTCTTTTGTGCAATTCCATAGAGCAGCTGGAAAACTGTGTTGAACCACAATGGGGAAAAACAAATTTATTCCGCGGCCTAAAAGAACATCGTGAAAACCCGCACAAAATGTATTTTAAAAAAGCTTTTTGAACCGCAAAAATAAAATGTATTCAAATATTTATGCAATATTAAAGAAAAACACGTTTTGCATTTTGAAGCTGCAATCAATTTGGTGCAACGCACATAAATCAGCTGAAAAATTTATGCGCTGCCTGCCGCAGGTTTCCCCTCATCCTTGACATGATAAATGGCTGCAGCATAAAAAAAAGCATGTGCCATAAGTAGGGGCAGCTGTTGCTGCCACGTGCCAACGCGCTGCACCACACCCGCTGCCAATTCGAATGACAAAGGTAGCTTAAGGGCAGCATGCATACACTCGCACACCTTCAATTAATCGATTAAAGTGTTCATCCTTTCCATTAAGCATGAGTTGCGTTTTCACAAAAATACTTTACTGCGGTGTTGGCTTTCACCCTACACGAGGCCGGCTCCCATGAGGCTGGCTAGGAAATGCTTTGAAAATGGTTTGTTAAAGTTATTTATTGTCTGACGCATTGATTTTTAATGAACTTTTTTTAATGGCTGTTCATTGGCTAGCCAGCCTAGAAAATATGTCAAGCGCCTGTCTAGACGGTTTTAAAGGGCTTGCTGCCAATTAGGTTAATTGCATGGGCGTTACGCGTTCATTAAATAAGGCTACAAACTGTATTTTTGATCAAATTAATTATTGTGCTGCACCTTATGATATCCAGTAAGGCAAATCTGAAAAAGATAGAAAATATAGTAGTTGTTAAAGTTAAAGTAGAGAAATGAGAGATGTAAGATATGCAGTAAGGGCCTTTTTGAAAAGTGAATAAATAGTAAAAAGTAATGAGTAATTTAGAGTTATCTAATAAACGAATCAGAGCTCGCAAATATCTGTAGTTCGTTTTGTAGTTTTTTGCTATGGTATTCAATACCGTTTCTTTTGAGTTAATTTAAGCGAAGGTTCTCTCGCTAAACTCATCTTTGAATTATTTGCTCACTTACTGAATCTCATTGAGCGAGCATCAATCGTATCGCCGCCTAAACGATGTTCGTTGAAAGAGCATCATACGAATAGTTTAACGAAAGGAAGGCTCTTGCCTAGAAGTTGAGCGAGTGGGTATGTTTTATTTTATTCTTCAAGTGCGAATGAGCCTAACAGTTATCTGCGAGCTATGCAAAAAACTTACATATCTAACTTTACTGAATTATTATTCTATACGAATCCGAAACTAGTCGATGGATTGCCAAGGCAGAAGCAGGCCAGAGATTTTTTGAATATAGTTTTCCTTTCAAAATGTTTAACCTCTTTACGTTATATTCACTTTCAATACAAAGTCCATCTTTTATATATTCCTAAGAATTTGCATTTATTATAATTAATCGTTTTATTAATTCAAGCACTTCAAGTATTTAAGCAATAAGCCCTTAGCCTTGTTAAATATTATAATTTAATGCATAAATGAATTGTGTTAACGCTGCTGGCCAAATTGATTGAGTGGCTTTTGGGCAGTCATTTGCAATGCCATGATTAGCTGTTAAGCGCCGAGACCTACTTAAAAATTAAAATGAAACAATGGCTGGTTCCCTGGGCTGAGTTCTGCATGAATAATGCCTCACAGATGTCTTTCGCTTTGCGTGCCGAGTGGTAATTATTTGTACTGTGCCACTGAAATGGAACGCTGTAAGACCGTCAAGAAACAATGCGCACTCCATAAGCAACTGCCAAGACAGATAGCTAGGAAAGGACGCTTGGCCAAGTTAGTTCGGAAAACAAAAACAAAACGAAAACTAAATTCACGCCATAATTAACTCTACAAACTGTCCAACTAACCGACTGTCTGGCTGACTGGCTGACTCGCTATCTGTCTATGTGTTTTTCTTTTTGCCATTTGCGACATTTGTCGACTGTAACACAATTTACAGTTAGTTTATAATCGAAAATGTCCTTAGTCCGCGTTGCAGTTGCTGAGCTTCAATCGATACGAAACGTACGAACGCCTTTGCCTTTGTCATAGCCATAAAGCTCCACTCTTCACTGTACAAATTGGCTACAGCTATGGATTTTCTACCAGCAAGTTATTCTTCGCTACTTTTCTGCCTCTTCTAGTTGCAATTATCAAATGTTTGCAGCAGCAGTTGAAAAAGGACATGCACTAACGATTGCTATTGCTGCATTGCAAATGCGACAACCACAATTTGGCCATGCGCCCGAACTGCTAGCCAAAACTGGCCAATTGCGATGCATGACTATATATATACGTATACATATACATATGTATATAATTTCATTGAATTGTTTCCTTGATGGTGTGCGTATATACACAGATAAATATTGTTGATGTTGTTTGTGGGCGTTGCGTTTGTTTTAATTGTTTTATTTAGCATACAGTTGAAAAATCAACATATTTTAAGGGACAATGTAAAACAATTGTCGTGTGTTTGTAGAATGTGTATTTAGTAATTATATTATAATGACTTCTGTACGATTGTCATGAATTAAAATGCAAATGGTCTATTTGGTACTCATTTAAAAATGTTTTTATTAATTTAAATTGTATTTAGTATTTATTTGTAGGTATATTTGCATAATCATATCTTACAGTTGATTATATCCCTAACTTTAATGAATGACACAGTTGAGATTCACTCTTATTGAATAAATATTTTTCTATTATTTCCCAGCAGCTCCATTCGGAGTATAGGAGCACTTATCGTTGGCATGAATTTACGGGCAATTCAAGGCCAGAGGTTGTGCGCCGGGCGCCAGCTCCAAATCCAAGTCAATTTGTTGGTGCGTATCGAGCAAATCCTTATCCATGCGGTTTGAGAGCATTGTCCACTTATCTGGCTTTGTCATGGAAACTTATTGATTCCAATCTATTATCTATTCTAACCATTTGTCATTGTGTACGCCGCCTCTCCCAAAACAGGTCCAACAAATGAGCCGCCATTGCCACGTCGAAAAAAATGCCCCGAATTAGCATATAAATCGCACGAGTTTATTATAGGATCCGAATATACAGACGCACGTCGAGATGCCAGTGCGCACCGTTCGGCGAGGGTAAGTACCTCATATAAATATATATGTACATATATATACATATATATACATATATATACATATATTATATAGAACAATGTGTACAACTCACCTTTGATTTGACCTTGCGAAATGCACGATGCTAGCACAAGTATTGCGAACAGTGGCCTGGTGCCAGATGTTGTCTCAATAAATTTTCCTATACGTATCTCAAGCGTACATATTTTAATCAAATTTATTGTGGATTTTATTAAATATAAATATTAAAGAATTGTTGTGCAATAAAATCGGCAGAAGACACTCAATTAAATAAAAAGAAATAAATCTAAATCTTAATTTGATTTTTATTAATAAGGAAATCTAAATGAAAATCTCAACTAGAAACCTTGAATCTTTGTGTGCATTTATAACCCTTAAAGGCTTGTATTTCTTTTTGAAATGCGCTTATTTAGTGCTCATATATGAGCTGTAGAGAAATGTCTGAATAAAATAAATTAAATTAAATAAAGTCCAAGTGGATTTGTGTGCACATTTGTGGGTTCTAGCAAAATTGAGGAGCTGCCAACGTAAAAATTCATGCGCTGTTGAAGTTCCAAGTGAGGCCTACATGCAGAAAGAAATGTGTGGGGGAAAAAATGCATTTTTTTATTCTTATACTCATTTAGGGGTATAATGGTGTTAAGCGGATTTATGCAACTGGCATCATAGATTATATGTGAGCTTTGTTAATTTTTGCTTACTTGTCGAACAAAATGAAGGCTTAACTGCGTTTAAAATTTTTTAAAGACCTCGAAGAATTTCATCTTATAATATAATTAAAATTTACAATAAAATCGATTATAAGATAACACATGTATAGTTAAAAATATGGTAAACTTTTTACACTAAAAAAAATTGTAGAATATTGCCAATGTCACATTTTCTCATTGACTTTCATCTACATATTTCTGGCGAAAGTTTTACTATTTTTTATTAATCGATGACTAAATTTATTTTGCAATAAGCAATAAGAAACTCTGGATTCTAAGGTATCTTATAGTCAGTTAGTAATTCCCATTATGCGCCTTTGATAAAGGGTCTATTTAAAAATATTAGATGTGCGCAGGTTGACTTTTTGCATAGTTTGACATTGAGGTTAATTCGTTTATGCAGAAATACGTGCATATATGTATGTCTGTATGTATGTGTGTTTGCGGCCAAAAGCCATACTCAGTGGTTTCTAATGCCACATAAAAAGGCCCGAATGTGGCTTGCTGGTTGTGCGGTTGGTCGCTTTGCCAATGCTAATTAAAAATGCGCACATGTTGCACACAGGGACACATTCCATATACATACATACATATGTGCACATTTATTTGATTATATACATATGTACGTGTGTGTGTTTTTTTATTACACACCCTGACAATACATAATTAATTGGATTTCACTTGGGCGCCAGGCTCAGCTGCTGTTGTGCTACCTGATCATGTGCGTCAGCATGTCGTATGCGTAATATTAATGAGCTGCTAATTAACTTGTGTGCGTCTCTCTTCCACTCTCTTCACATTCTCTCACTCTCGCATGCCATTTGCAGTCGGAGGAGCGCGGCACACCTTCGCGCCGCAGCAAATCGGAAGGACCACCCGTAGTGCCCAATGGCCGCGCCTATCCCATTGCAACGGAGGTCGATGGAACTACAACTAAACAGGTACACAATTGTCAATTGGATGCTGTAGCTAATGTGATACGCATATTATGATGATCGATCAATATTTTAGACTTTATATACGTATTTATATATATATTTCCAAATATTCCTATGTGTGTCTGCAGTTAAGAAATTAATCATGCTCGTCATTTATATATGTTGTGCATGTTTCTTGCAATTAAGGGCTTGCCACCCAATGACTATAGCTGATGATAGCACTGACAAGAGTGAAAATAATGACTTTTTTTTTTCTAATAGTTTTAAACTCTTTAAAAGTCTATGTGTCTCTGTTGCTTGAGAAAGTTAAAAAAATCATACATTTATTTATTTATAAGATAAATTCTAATTATAAAAAAGAGAATTATTTATTTAAAGCTATTTCAATAAAATCTTATTGAACGAATAGAGAACTCAAATGCAAAAAGGGAGTTTCAAGAGCTTAAGTAGGCTCTAATTTAATAATTGTAATTCCAAGAATCAAAATGCTCTTTATAATTTGAATTTTGAAGTTTTAAAAAGTGTGAGAAGTAATATATTATAATTATTATATAAATAATATATTATAATTATCAACTATCAAGTCAGCAAGAATATGAAAGATTAACGAAATTTTCTGGTCATAGATCTCAATAAAAAGATATTGATATAAATTTTCAACTAAATTAAACTCAGTATTAAATTTATTTAAAATGCGTGTATTTTTATATGTATTACATATAGATTGTTTGCCTATTAATTCGTATGTTTGTCACTTAAGCAAGGTTTTTGCAACATTATTCAGTGTAGTTATTCAATTTTTCAGCTATTGTCATTGAGAATCAAACAGATTTGCCAAATTTTATTTTGAACTATTTACGAAAGCTCAACTCAAATAAATCCCATCTATCCCTACTTAAAAAGTCTTCTTTAATCCTTGCAATGCATGTACTGCATATCTGTTTTTGGCTTATGGCTATTTATACACTTAAAAACTTACATATATGTTATATATACATATGTATCCTTCGATAAGCTGCAATGGCAACGCCCTATCTCAATTGCGACACGTCCACATGGTTGTCAGCCGACAAAATTGCTAACCAGCATGATTTTATGCTTTGCCATGGTGCCACAAGATAGAAAAGAAAGAAAATATATGAGTATGAAAAGGAACTGTCGCCAATACCGATTTGAGATAGGGTGCGATTCAAGGGTCCAATGGACCAGCCATTGGAACCGAGCACTCAGCGACGCGCAACAATTTCTATTAGTATTTTTTTTTTCACTGTCGCTGTCTATCGTGATTTACTCGCCCCACCTCAAGTCCATTTTCCTGCTGAGCCTTCACAAATTCTCTACTTTATGTATATGCATGTGTATGTGTGTGTGTGTGTGTGTATGTACCACATGTCGTTACATTTGTAACTTGTTTCTGTCTCGCCATTGCAGCTATAGGAAACTTATGTAGTAACAGCCAGCACACATCTCGATGTATGTGTTGGCCATTAAGTTGCCTGCCACAGCGTCAGTTAGTCAATCCGATAGACAGACAGTCGGATAGGCACACATACACTCGACCTGAATGTAAATTTTTAATCTGCAAAACTCTTCAGCATTTGCATAAGTCGCCTTTACAGCTGTTTATCGATTTTTATTTTTCCGCCATATAACTACTACTATATATCCTTGATAAATGTTTTGTATATAGTAAGTAGCTGCCAGTTATGTTCTGTGATTTCGCTTGCATGAGAGTCTTACTGCATATACCTAAAGATTTTGTTAATAGTTTAAACAATAAATAATCTTTACAAGAGCTTCATGGCTTTCTTGGGCAATATTTTATTGGAATTAATTTGAATATTTATTATTATTGTTTGAATTTGATGAAATCTAGTATACAAAACGGTTATGCAAAGGTTGTAAATTCTATTTTGTTTGGTTATATTATATATTTATGTATTTGAAAATATCATATACATTACAGTCGAGTCGCGATAATTCGTACCCCTCTAAATCGAAAACCTCAATATTTCGTAAGAAACTGTTGGTCCCTTGAAAAACTTCGTTAATTCGTAAAAATCCCATACATTTTGGACCCCTCGTTAATTCGTAGTTTTTCTGCCCACTCGGCGATGATCTTGCCTCTTATAATTCGTAATTTCGTTTCGAAACCTCTTGCAATTCGTAATTCTTGATTTTGCTGGAAGCTAAACTGAAAACGATAGTTGGTGAGGTAAACCAGAAAAAGAGCTAATAACAGCTAAAAACGGCTAGACAATAGCCAGAAAGATAGATTGAACATTAATAGGCAAATAGATGGGTAAATAAGACTGGACATCACCCAAAGAACAGAATCGTGATTAAGAGCTAGAAAAATTATTAAAAAGTAGGATAGGAAGGTTAGAAGGAAGGAAAAAAGGTAGTTGGTGAGACAAACCAGAAAAAGAGCTAAAAAGAGCTAAAAACGGCTAAAAACGGCTAAAAACGGCTAAAAATAGCAAGAGGTAGATTGAACATTAATAGGCAAATAGATGGGTAAATAAGACTGGTCATCGACCAATGAACAGAATCGTGATTAAGAGATAGAAAAATTATTAAAAAGTAGGATAGGAAGGTTAGAAGGAAGCTAGAAAGGTAGTTGGTGAGACAAACCAGAAAAAGAGCTGAGAAGAGCTCAAATGGCTTAAATATAACTAGAAAGGTAGATTGAACATTAATAGGCAAATGGATGGGTAAATAAGACTGGTCATCACCCAAAGAACAGAATCGTGATTAAGAGCTAGAAAAATTATTAAAAAGTAGGATAGGAAGGTTAGAAGGAAGGAAAAAAGGTAGTTGGTGAGACAAACCAGAAAAAGAGCTAAAAACGGCTAAAAACGGCTAAAACGGCTAAAAACAGCTAGAAAATAGCAATAAAGGTAGATTGATTAATAGGCAAATAGATGGGTAAATAAGACTGGTCATCGCCCAAAGAACAGCATCGTGATTAAGAGCTAGAAAAATTATTAAAAAGTAGGATAGGAAGGTTAGAAGAAAGGAAAAAAGGTAGTTGGTGAGACAAACCAGAAAAAGAGCTGAGAAGAGCTCAAATGGCTTAAATATAACTAGAAAGGTAGATTGAACATTAATAGGCAAATGGATGGGTAAATAAGACTGGTCATCACCCAAAGAACAGAATCGTGATTAAGAGCTAGAAAAATTATTAAAAAGTAGGATAGGAAGGTTAGAAGGAAGGAAAAAAGGTAGTTGGTGAGACAAACCAGAAAAAGAGCTAAAAACGGCTTAAAACGGCTAAAACGGCTAAAAACGGCTAGAAAATAGCAATAAAGGTAGATTGAACATTAATAGGCAAATGGATGGGTAAATAAGACTGGTCATCACCCAAAGAACAGAATCGTGATTAAGAGCTAGAAAAATTATTAAAAAGTAGGATAGGAAGGTTAGAAGGAAGGAAAAAAGTAGTTGGTGAGACAAACCAGAAAAAGAGCTAAAAACAGCTAAAAACGGCTAAAATCGGCTAGAAAATAGCGAGAAAGGTAGAGAGAACATTGATGGGCAAATGGATGGGTAAATAAGACTGGTCATCGACCAATGAACAGAATCGTGATTGAAAGCTAGACAAGTTATTAGAAAGTAGGATGGGAAGGTTAGAAGGAAGGTAGAAAGGTAGTTGGTGAGACAAACCAGAAAAAGAGCTAAAAACAGCTAAAAATGACTAAAAACGGCTAGAAAATAGCGAGAAAGGTAGATTGAACATTAATAGGCAAATGGATGGGTAAATAAGACTGGTCATCGACCAATGAACAGAATCGTGATTAAGAGATAGAAATATGATTAGAAAGTAGGATAGGAAGGTTAGAAAGAAGGTAGAAAGGTTGTTGGTGGACTTGATTTTGTATATGTTTAATTTTGTTTTTAAATACATAATATTGAATTGAATGTGTATTTCATTTATTTTTAATAAGATAAAATTATTGAAACGAAGTGAAATATAAAAAAAACCCTTCAATTCGCATTTTGATTTTTAAACCCCGGTAATTCGTAAAAAATTCTGTTCCCTTGCCATTACGAATTATCGAGACTCGACTGTATATATTTAGTTTAAGAGTAATTATTGAAGAGTTTAAATCAATTAGTATTTAATATCAAAATTTACAAATTATACTTGTACTATGTGTATTTTTCTCTTTCTCTTCCTCTTTTCTGTCTTGTTCCAACTAACACGCTCTCTTTCTCTGTATTTTTCTCAACTTGTTAACTGTGCTGTGATCGTTCCGTAATTGAACATATTTAAATCGATTGATACTAATACTAATACTAATACTAATACTAATACTAATATTATATGCTAATGCTAATAATAATTGAATTTAATTGAACACTCAATGCGTCAATGCAATTGCTTTCTCTCTCTTTCTTTCTCTTTCTCTCTCTCTCTTTCTCGTTTGTCTTCCTCATTTGTTTTCTTTGGTCTTCTCGTTTCTTGTGATTCTGCTCTTCTCTTTCGCAGGCGGGTGAGTCAAATGGCCTATTGAAAAAGACCATCACAAAATTGAGCACTGAGTATCGCCTGCAATTCGTTTGGCCCAATGACCGACGCATTAAGGGCAAAGATTCGACGACGGCGGCCCGAGCCGCGGCCGGCGATTATCCAAGAAAGTCAATATCATTGGGGGCGATCCGATCGGGTCAACAGCCACAACACACACATCAATATCAAACGATAGGTGCCAACGGCATGCCAACGGTGCATAAAAAACGTACAACAAATCAGAAAGAAGGTGCGACAGCAATATGTCGTCGCTAAGCATTTACCTACTTATACTACAAAATACATATTTATATATACTATATATCCTATTAGCGCATAGTTTCTTTCAATATCTCGTATATGTATCTACTTACTAAAAACAACAACAAATTAACCAATCGAGCGTACTAAAACGAATAATTTTTACATTTGATTTGATTATTACTAATTTCCAACGACTAAAGAAATTGAAATCCATTTAAATTTTAACTAACTCTTACTAAAAAGTAATTTCTGAGCGCGCAGTATTTAAAGAGTTCTAAATAGTATATATCTATTCATTTCTTTATTTTTGAAGATCAAAATATAATAAATATTTTCTGAAATGGCCTAAAATTAAAAAAAAAAAAAAAAAATAAAATAAACAAAAATAACTATTTACAAGTATTTCATGCCTAATATTTCGATGCGTTGACTAGTGTTGGTAAATTTCATGTAGCTTAAACATTAAACTTTACAACACTGCCAAAAATAAAATCAAATAAGAAAAAAAAACAAATGCTATAAGTTTTAAAGCAATTTTGATTACAAATATCAAACGATTTTCATGTTTTTTATGTATACGTCGTCGTTCACTTTTGCTTTTCATCCAACCAGAATATATATATTAATAGTTGTATATCGTATATATGTATATATGTGCATATGTACATATATGTATATATATATATACGTATGTCAAACACTTAGGCTTAAGTCACCCTTGAAATAAACCTTTTTAAGTACAAATCTTTTTATTAATTTTAGTCAAAAAATTGTTTATAGGTACACACAAATCTTTCTTTGGATTAAATTTTTTAAGGCATATTTTTGTTTAACGCTTTTGACATTAATAATTATATGTTTTCAAGCAGTTAGCAATCTTTACTCTTTCTCTCTCTTTCGAAGTCTCAATATCTATTTCTATATAGAACGAAATTATGCTAAATTTTTTTCCAAAAGAACAAACACTCACACAAGAATACCTTTATAGCAAAAAAGTAAAAATAAAAAAATGTAAAGCTGACGTAAGTGTTGAACTAAATTCATTTTTATTAGTTCTAAAAAAAATACAAAACATAAAAAAAAATAAAATATATAATACATCTACTACATGGTAAATTACCTGACATATTCATTGCTGTTGATGCTAAGCCGTAAAATTCCATTGATCGGTACTTAATTTAATGAAACTGAAACCCAAACTGCTTTGGCTTATCCAAATTACACTATAAAAAACGGGACCGTTTATGTGCCGCACGTATCAATGCAATTTTACGATAATGGTAGCTAAGTATAGTCGGAGCATGCTGTCGCAGGTTGTGTTAACTTTTTCGTTTAATATATCCTTTAATTTGTTTATTGACATTTTTAGTTTGTATAAAGCGTAGGAGTTATTTTGGTTTTAGTTGAGTTGCATGCCAGAAACGACAAAATGAAATTAGCATTATGCATTATTTATCATATACATTATATCAGCATTAATCGGACATATCAAGAGGTGTAATACGAGTCTAGCAGCTAGCTGAAGAAGATCAATTATTACGAGAAGTCTAAGACCTTAATTCTTTTTTTTTTATATTTCTTTATTTTAATTTTAAAAATCTTTGATTTCCATTTTTAATATTTACGAATTATGGAAATAGATCAGCATAAATATATTGAAATATATTACAACACTTATATATATTTTATTTTCATTTCATATGTGTGAAACAAATTTAAAAATTTATTAAAAATAAAAAATAAAAATACAGATACATTTTCCATAACTCAAATTTACAGTAAAAGCCAAGAGGCTAGGTAAGACAATCCAAAAACGTAAGCCAAAATCGAATTGTATATCCATAACAGAAATTTTACATAATCTTACAGACACCTTACAAATATATATACATATATTTATATATATATATACTATATATAATTTGCAATAATGATCAAGTGGCTTCCATTGCAAAGCTTTTAAGTCTTGCCTTTATACCTTGAGCTTGAAGAGCTTTTTTTAGTGCAGCCTGAAAATCGATTGGCCGTAGTGCTTTAAGAAAACAAAACAGAACAAACAAAAACTTTAATAAAAATATAAATTATAAATTATTTAAATATTATATATACACTGCGCTGCATTAAAATCGAAATGTTTATATTTTTGTATGTATATTAAAAACAAAATTGGTTCGAATTTCGTTCTATATTCCAAAAAGTGACCCCAAGGCCCCCACATCAAGCAAACACGCTTCGAGACATGCAAGCAAATTGTATATAAAGTTTGACTTTCTTATTTTTATTCAAACAAAATGCTTAGAAAAAGATATGCAAATTTTTATATATTATTTTAGTTTTGTTTTAACTTTTATTTATTGAGAACTCTGAATTTTGTGCTAGTTTAGCCAGAATCACGACTAACCACTACTAAAAAACACTCACAACCCACCGAACCACCACGAACCCAGCGCCTTGCGGCTCATTTGATTTGCTGTACAAAGAGTCACGAAAATCTCAGTTAAAGTCTTTTTTTCTCCCTATTTTTTAGCCAGACACTTGCAAATATTTATTAACATTTTATTGTTTGGTTTCATTCAAGAATACCTATGTCCTTTAGTTAACACTTGAAGCTAATTAAAACTCTTACCTGTTTATTTTATTTTTATTTATTATTTTATTTATCTCTATGTTAATAAAGAAAAAAAAATATAAATAAATGAATTTCTCTTTGTTTTAGAGTGTACAGAGTTGTTGAAATATTTTATCTGTGTGCTTTCAGCTAAACTGCATGAGCTGGAACCTTTGGTTAGCGATACGGATGATAGAAAAACACACGAGAAGTATGATAACAATTTAATAAGCTTTTATTTCTCAATCTCTCAACATCAATATCTCTCATATGCTCATGAGCTTGTACCATGCCAGTGATGCCATCAACCAAATCTATAACATCCAAGGCCAGACATCATAGACCCACCCACATCATTGACCCACCCACCAGCTGCAAAACGTGTCGCACTTGCCACTAACATTCATCTGAATATTATTGTTATTTTCTATCACATATTCTGATTGCCAATGTGTTTTTACCACACACAGACAAGTGAATTTTGTGGAGCGCAAAATTGCAACACGCCCGTTTTCACAAACGATCGATCAGGAGCGTCTCAATCACTTCATTACGAAAAAGGAGAACTTTGGCTTTGCCGATGCCAAAGAGGACAGCAAACAGGACCAGGTGGTGGTCATGAATGGCAGCGCACCGACGGCTTCGAAAGCGAATTTAGATTTGTGGTTCAAGGATATGGTTGAGCTGCGCAAGAAGGCCGGCGAATATAAGGTGACTACCACAGATAGATCGGTAATTGAATATATATCTAAAAATTCTATGACTACACAGTGTCGCGGCTGGGGCATAGAGATCGATCCCGAGTTGTATAAGAAGCAACGGGATCTCTGGGATCAGGTTTCCAAGCGCAGCTCACTATCAGCTCTGTCCTTGGCATCTACTGTGCACAGGTTAGTGGAAAGAATAATCAATTTAAATTTGTTAATAATCAATTAAATTGAGCAGACCCATCACCAAGGAGGAGAAGGAGCAGGAGAATAATAAGAAATCAACGCCATTGCAAAAGCCAACACAGCCACTAAAGCCACGAGTTCCTGGTCAAGCCTATTTGATTGATAATAAGGATGAAATTTCAGCACTGCCAGCACGATTTAGCAATATACGCCATCACTTGGAGCGCACCACGGGTCCGGGTAAGCTTCCGAAGAAATAGGAGAGAATACGTCTTAGGAGTACTCATTTTCTGAATATACTCAAAATCGTTTCATGCTTAGTACAAATTCTTAGCTGCGGTTCCCTAATTCAATTTCACATTTATTTTAGCAGATGTTGAGGAGGGAGCCTTGCTGCCTTCACCCACGCGTGAGAAGCTGATGCCAGCTATGACCAAACGTGAGTCAGAATCGCAACGCGGAAGTCCCAAGAAAACGGCTCTCTCTCGTCACGGTTCACCGCAGAAGGGTAGCCCTCAAAAGGGCAGCCCCAAGAAGGTCCTCAAAAGTAAGTAGTTGTCAATTTACAATATACGTACACTAGCTGTAATTCTGACTGTAGCAAAAGGTCTACACAACAACACTTTAATAGCAAATTTATTTCTAAGCAAATAAATTTTATACATAGTTAACACAGAGCACTTTTAAGTATCTACCAAATGATACAGGTCTCAATTGTACACGCCCAACAAAATAAGTATACGCCAGTTAACAAGATTTTCATTTTATTTAACATTTCTTTTCAACAAATAGTTAGCTTTAATGCTTAAAGTGTTTGATTTGCTTTTAACTCAATGGATTTTCCGTTGGACTTTTTTGTTTGCCAACGAATTTTCAATCTACTCTTGAAGTGCACTGAATAAACGTTTTGATTGATGGGATTTGTGCACAAAACTTGACTTTAAAGTAGCTTGCTTTAAAAGCAAGTTTTTAATTTTTTTTTTCGAAGAATTTGTTTATTGCGATGTTTATTTAACATAAAAATATATGTTTTTTTGTATAGAATGTCTGTACATATTTACATACATATACATTTGAACGATAAGAGAGTCTTCAATGTTGAGGAAATCTTTTGGAAAAGAAATCAGTTTAAGGGTAAAAAACTAATAATAAGCAAACAAAATAAATTTATTTTTCTATCAAGATCTTCAAATAATTGAAAATAGAAAAAAATAATGCGGAAAAAATAAGTTTAGGAGATTCGAAAGACTGCGACGAAAAGCTACAGAACTTTAGTTAAAAATAAATTATTTTTGTTTTATTTAGAAAATACAGATAACGAATTAGAGGAAAAGCTAGAACATGAGCTTTTATAAATATAAATGTATTTCCCCTTACAATGCTATTATATTTCTCTCTGTCATATTTATCCTGTATATATATTAGACTATTACCTGAAATAAACTTTAAATTGGATTTTCAATGTGCTGGGAAATATAAATATATATATGTATATATAAATATGTCTGTGATAATGCTAGGATTAGTAAATATATTTTGTAGTGTCTTGTACTGAACTCTTCACAAACTATGTAGTAGATACTTCACATTCACCTTCATTACTTAAACAAACTGTTTCAATGCCAAATTAAAAAACTCATACTTTTGACATCGAAACAAATCGAAAAAAAAAAAAAAAACAAATGTATCAATACCAAAAACCACATCTCTTCATCTTCGTTTTGCGTGGTTCAGCACGCTCTCAATCTGTGGGTCCTGGCGCGGTCCTCGCTGAGAATGAGTCACCTAAGCGTCAGATACGCTCGGCGAGTCAGGCGCCGACGAACCGTAAAAAAGTAACAACTGCATCGGCTGGAACTGAACGTAAGCCACGCCCATGTAAGTAGCCAAACGTTGCGCAGATCCATCCACAACTAAAAAATATGAAAAAAAAAAAAAAAATCTATATATATACTCCAATACGCACGCACAGTCTAGTTGCGTGCGTTCGTTCATTGCCTTGTGTTTTATTTTCAGTTGATTATTATTTTCAAATTAATTTATTCCTGATTTGCATCTATGTATATACATACATATATATGTATATATATATGTATATATGTACATATATATAATTAGTTAAGATTAGATTTGTTTAGACTTTGTTGATTAGTTTTATTTGCAATTAATTTAACTTTAGTTTTAGTATTAAATCACACACCGCAAGTTTGTACGTTCATTTCGAAACATACTTCAACTGAATATTTACATAGTTGAGTGTCTAAATAAAAAAAAAAAAATAAAAAAAAAATAAACAATATATAGCAAAGAAAAATATATATATCTAAACTAATATATATATAAGGTACGTTCATAATTCATTGTTAGCTTAGTCTATGGTCTTGCGGTTAATTTATTCGTATTATATTTTTTCTTTGATTTTTACCTCGATTATTTTTTATTGTTCTGTAATGAAGCGTTTGATTGGTCTTTCGAATAAACATTCTATAGTTTAGCATGTTGAGTGAATAAAATACTAACAAAACTAATAATATTATTATAAATAAAAACTAACTAAACTTTTTATAATACTACCTACTAATACCGTAAATACTAATATATTCAGTGTTGAACAACGGCTGAGAATTGACTGATATGTGAGTGTTGTGCATCAAACTCAGTTCATTTTGAAAAAATAAAATAAAATAATAATAAAAATAAATTTATAAATATTGCAATAAGTGTGAGCGCTAATAACAAGATGTTGTTGTTGGCTTTGATGTTTGTGAAAATAAAATAAATTTGTGTACAATATGTTAATTATATTATGTTACTTATTGCAAAATCAAAGTCATCTTTGGCCTGCCAAAGTCGTAATATACCTTTGCAGATATCAGACATAATTATTATTAACTTTGATATGTATCTGCATATGACAGATAGACAGATCAAATAATATTTTATTGAAACTGTCCTACAGAGTGATTTTTTTCTTTTCGAATATATGCATATGTATATAGTTCCTCCAAAGTTCTGTTTGCCAGGGTATTTTCAATTTTACTTCCAAATACAATGAATGAAACAGTTAACTTGGGTAATTAACAATGTTAAGACAAATCTGCTGATAATTCTGGACTAATTTTCTTTACCTAACAATTAAGTTATCTTAAGCTAATGCCATTTATTAATCTATTTGTTCCCGTTAACTAACAAAAAGTGATGAATGGTAGTTTTATTTTAAGTAGACTAACCCGTTTGCGTACTTATCAACATAAACTAACAAAAGGAGATTATGAAAACGCGTCTTTTATTTTGATTTAATTTGTATTTAATTTATTAATACTTGAACAATTATTTGCCTTTACTTGAGTTGCATTTTCAATTCGCCGTTAACGAAAAATTGAAATATACATTTTAAACAGAAATTCATATTCAAATTTGTTTTTTCATGTGCCTTTTGTTTTGGTCTAAAAACAAAAAACTAAAATATGACAACTTAAAACCGAACCCGACGCCAAAATCAAAATCGTAAAAACAATATCGAAATATCGAAAAAAATGTTTTTATAGCCACCCTATCCACAACATTCCAATCCCGCATTAAAAGTAGTTCCCTACCACCGCCTAACGGTAAAGTAGCCGCAGCGCCAACAGCAGCAACCACAGCAGCAGCCGCAGCTACAGCAACATCAGCATCAACCGCCCGTAGAGCAGCCTCAGCTCATGCTAATCATGCTAATCAATCACATATATCACAATGCAAGAGCTACAACAAAAGCAACAACAAGAAGCCGGGAGCCAAACAGCAACTGCAACAGCAACAGCAACAGCAAATGCGTAAGAAAGACAAAGATAGATCGAATATTAGTTGCATTAGTCAAGTCGGTGCTGGTAGCGAGATTAGTGCAAATAGTGCGAAGCATCAGCAAAACAAGCAGAGACAGCAACAGCTACAACAACAGTTACAACAGCAACAGCAGCCAGTACAAGCTGGTGCACCACCACCACCAACAACAACAACAGCAACAACAGCAATGGCACCCACCCGACCTGTCACCATCAACATCAAACGGCTAACGGTACCAGGTCAGGATAGAAAATTGGCTGAAAGTGAGTAAAGTTTGTCCGCAAAACTTGAAAATCAAAACTAAAAATTTCTCTGCAATATAAATTTGATACACCCATAAAAACAAAAATCAAAATCAAAATCTTATCTAAACTGGAAATGCTGTAAAATGACATCTGAAGCGCGAAATGTTTGTGTTGCAACTTTTCTAAACAAAAGCAAAAAAAAAAAAAAAAAAAAACAATAAATATAAAAAAATACTAAATTTAATTATAAATAATTGCGCATTTGACACCTTGTCGAAAACTGTGTTGTACAACAAATTAGTGTTGAGTAATGAAATTAGAATTATGATTTACGAATTGACATATTGAAATTGGGCGACATTTACCTCTATGTTATTTGTATCTGTTCGATCAGCCATGTGGAATCAATCAATGTGTGTCTGTTTTAGTGAATTGGTATTTATTTTAGAGATTGGCAAAAGTTCTGGTATTCTGTTTGTGTCCCGTTATTCCACAGGGCTGCATTGAGAAATTATGAACATTTGTTGTATTTGTTGCAAAGTTGCCTAAAAAACCAACAAGCGTTAAGTGTTATTAAGTGTTAGTTGTTGTTGTAATCAATGTTTGTACTTGTTGTCTTTGCAGTCGTGTGTCTAAGTCAGCCCAACTATCGTTTCCATCTATGCCTCCTATAATTTGTAGTATTTTAAATCTACCTTTACTTATCAAAACACTAGTTTCATTTCATTTATTCTTGTATTACATCATTGTTATGTGTCTAATAGTATATGTAGTGAGCCTGTCTAGTATTTTTAGATGTGTTTTGTGTTTTTGATATATTTTACAACAGAACACTCAACATAAACAATAATACACATTTCGCTGTGCATAGGTTGTGTATTTAAACTATAAATAACTTTAAAAATATATAAAAAAGTAACATAAAATTAAATTAAAATCCATTCAAATTGGCTTCAATGCTATGAAGCTTACATTTGATTTGATCTTAGAGTGGATTTTAGATTTATTTTTCGGATAAGAGAAGTTTTTATACCTGTTTTCTGTAAGTAACAAAAAAAAAGCTTTTCAATTAATTTAAAGTAAAGTGAGGAAGGGTCGATAGTCCAATATAAAAGGTATTTTTTATGATATACATATATATAAAGGTATGAAGAGTATATATTGATATTGATTTTTTAGATACTGACTTTCAGTTAGTTAAGTAAAAAGAGTTGTTCGACTATCGATAAATCGACAAGTCGGTTATCGATAACACCTTGTCGCGCTGTCGTCGTTGCCTGTTACACATTTACATGCTTCTGTCAAACCAAACGGAAAACTGAAACATAAAAAAACTATATTTATTATCCGCTCAAACTATTTTGCTCCTTATTTCAGTGCGTGCTCTAAGTAGATTTTTTTTTATAATCGATATTAATTGTAATATTTGCTGCATTTATGTGTTAAATGTCTTTTGGATGTGGCATGCCTCTACCTTTGCCTTACCTTGTGCGCTTTGTATAACATAAAAAAGTTAAATTTGTATCAAAAGCAAAAATTTCTTATAATTTCAATTCAATTTTTACTAACAAGTTTGGTTGCCTTTTAAGCTTTGTGCTTAATTCGTGTTTTGATTTTGAATAAGTTGAATTAAGTTTAATTTCAAACTAAGTTCTTACATTATGTTTAAGAAAACAGATACATTTCTTTTTACAAATAAATATTTACATTTTAAGTTACAACTACTAACCTACTTTATAACTCGATCACAAAGTTTGCTTAATGAGAAAAAAAGAATCGAAAAAATCTACAGCTGCAGCAGCCTAAAATAAAAACCAACCAATAAAGCGCCACAAATAATGTACATGTATATTTTGTTAATCAAATACATTTCTTTTTTAACTTTCCTTAAATATTTTTAATGCCAACAGACGATGCCGAAGACGGTCGAGAGACTGCTATTTCAATTTCTAGCTGCAGTCCACAGCCAGTGCCCGAGGTGCCCGACGAGCCATTGGTTAAATCGCCGCCTGAGCCTACAAGGGTCAAGTCGCCAGAGCAGATTATAATGCGCTCTCCCGATCCAGTGAACTGGACGGTGCCCTTGGACACTGGCAAGACATTTACCGTCACACAAAATGTCAAAGAGGGTAACAAATGACATTGAAAATAGATGGGGGCATTCTTAATTTCTTTAATATGCAAACATCTTTGAACGATTTCAGGCGAGAACTATAGCCGACCTCAGAGCGAGATAAAAGCGTCAACTCCGGTGGAAAAGCCACCACCACCACCACAATCGGCACCGCCACAACTAACCGAACAGGCTAAAATGGACGGTAAGCCTTTAAGCACGCTTCAATAAACGCAACTTCCATAAAAATCCAACCAAAAACCAATATGAAGTCGACATCAGAAAACACAAGAAACATAAAAAAAAAAAAAAAAAAAAAAAAACAAATAAGAAATCGCTTTTACAAATATTTATATATTAACTCGTATTTAAATATATGTATCTGTATATGTATATGTATGTATCGCTACTCACAACCATCATCCAAAAATCCAATCATCGTTAAGCAATCTTCAAAATACAAAAAAAAAAATCGTCACACCAGCCAATGCCAAACTCAAAAACCAAGCGTAAATATAATGCAACAACTTTCCCCTCTCTCTATCTCTCTCAGTATTAAGCCAAGATATCGCAAATCAAAAATATATATATTGAAAAAAAAAAAAAAAAAAACAATCGTTAAGCCAAAATGCGTATTTCCACATAGCGTATCAAATGCGTAGTTCCTTTGCGTAACATTACAAAACACTATTTCCACAACTATTTCCCCCCCTCCAATGCCTTCACATCCACACACACACAGCCTGGAAGTCGATCGGCAGCCCCACAGCGAGCAGCTCGTCTGGCGCTGTCTATGGCAAAACCCTGACGCCCACCACTCAGCCGGGCGTGGCGGTGCGCTGCGATGTCAGCAGCAAGCCGGAGCCGGCCCTCTCATCGTCCTCATCGACTGCGACTGCCTCGACAGCCCGATCTGCTGCCGTCGATGTCTTGGAGAAGGCACGAGACCGCTTCGATCGCTTCTGGGGCGGCAGCAGCAGTACCAGCAGCGCCAACAAGGAGGAGAGTGTCTAAGGATTGAAAATTGTGGGTCGTAAGTGCTTCAAGTGCAAAATGTATTTTGCATAAAAGCGAGCAAACAATTAGCTAAATTCAATTAAAGTTTTTGACACGTAATATCCGCCTCAAGCATGCAAAAGCCACATACTCTAATCTCCTGCAAGTTCCGCGCTGCGAAAACTATCGATAGTGCCACAAATCGATAGCTGCGAAAGTCGATAGGTAGTTTGATATGCTCAGTTTCTTCTATATAATCCATCTATTATATACATTTGAAGTGTTCTACTTTATTACATTTTTTTTAACGTAAAAAATATAAAGATGTAACTCAATAGATAATTATCGATCAATTGAGTAAAAAAACGGTAACTCATCGATCATTTTGCAGCACACTCTAATAATTCTGCTTTAAATACCTGTTTACTTGGAAACTAAACAAATAAAATATGTTCAGAAAAAATAAAGTAGAGCTGCATTAAATTCTCATCAGAGACGTACTAGGATTTCAACTGAATCTACATTAACTATTAATATAGTCAGAGGAATCAGTCTAAAATATAATTTCAAGCTCTACACGTGCATTATAAATCCGAATAAAATATATGAAACACTTACTTTCACTGCCTAAGATCCCCCAAAAGAAATAACAAGAATTTTGAACACCCAAAACACAAGCTGGAAAAAATATAATAATAATTCTCGAAAACATAAAAATCGAATTGTAATAGAATTAAAGCAAGGACAACATCACCGCAGAGACCCGTCCAACAAAATGAAAAATGATGAACAACAAACATTATGAACTAACGTGTTTTAGCTAAAAACGAAAACCTCAAATTTTTTGTAATTTTCATTAAGACGAAAACGACACAGGTAAATCCAATGGCAAATTAAACTTATGCTGAGTATATTGGGTAATGCATATAGGGTGAACTGAACAGATCCGGCATATGGAACATAAACTTGAAAATAAAATAGATTTTGCACATGAGTAAAGGATATTAATAATATTTTAAGCACACAATTTTGGCAATGATGGTTATAACACACACACACACACACAAACGTACTGTACTACACAAAGAAAAATGGCAAAATGTTATATGTTAACGGTATTGCGAGAAACTGTGAAACTAATTTTGTGACATACATTTCCAATACTTACATATAGTATATGGTATTATGTAATGAAAATACTAAGTAAATGAAGCGAAAAATGTGTTAGTAAAGAAACAAAGAAAGACGCAAACAAAAATAAACGCAACGTTTGCTGACCTCACTATATGCTTCCCCAAAAGAAATGAGTAAAAAACAAACAAACAAAAACAAACACTTGTCAACACTGAAAAGTTATTTGCTTGAAACCGTGAATTGCAATTTGATTTATTTCTGAGTACAAAACAAAGAAAAACAAAGCATACTTAAAATAAATTTGCATTAGTATTTACAAGCGATTCTTAAGTTGATGACGAATTAAGTTTATAATTTCACAAATAAGAATTTAAAGATTACTGTTTAGTATTTATAAAAGAAATATATAACTGAAGTTAAGATATAACTTGTGATTAACTTCAGTATTGAGCTTAATTGTTGCTTGCATACACATATTTTTTATTAAAAAGTAAAGCAAATGCATAAATATAAAAATATACATAAATAAAAAATGAAAACAAAAACAAAGTTTCAGTGGTATTTATAAAAACAGTTAAAATATGTATTTTTATATGTTTTTCATTGAAAGCTTGTCTGTTAATTGAAACTGTTGAGTTGAAGTCTAAGTCTTATAGTTAAAAGTAAACCCCAGTTAAGAACGGAATCCATGTTATCCATAAAAAAAAACTCAACAAACATTTGTTTATTATGCGCAATCTATGATATTTCAAAGAAAATCAAATACCATACTCTAAACTGCATTAGTTAGACACGAGTATATGCAAGAACTTTACTAAAATATATAGCCTTGAAAAAACTCTCTCTCTCACACACACACACAATTAAAGAATGGCAAAAATATGAATTAAAAAATTTCAAAACTAAAGATTTGGAACTCATTTAGTTTTAACTATCGTACTTACAAATTTTAGGCAACTTTAATATGAATCCATTTAAGAACAAACTCGATATATATTCTAGCTTGTTTACAAAATAAAATGTATACAACCAAAAATAAAATAAATATATATGTACGTACAGTATGATTCGATTGGGGTTCAAGCATGAATTTTCCAAAAGAAAACAAAATTGCATATTTCTTTTAAAGTCGAAGAATACATTAAAAAAAATTTACTTTCACTGCAGAATGCGCAGAAGTGCATTTTAAAAATGAAATAAATGCATTAAATCTATCTAAAGAAATATATTTAATAATTTTGCCCAAAATGTCACACATAATAACAAAAACCTAAGGCACACCAAATAGCCTTGCAAAGAATTAAAGCAAAAACAATTTATAAAAGGTCATAAAAACCTATGTACCAACTTTAAAAGAATACCTACTGAAAGTGTAACAGAAATTTATAAAAATACAAATAAATAAAAAACAAATCAAGTGATGATTAAAAGAAAATAATAATAAAACTATGAATCAAATAAATGAAAAGTGCATATAAACGTTTTAAGCAATGTTTTTTTTTATTAGTACTTAATATTTAGAGAAGGATTCCCGTCTAAAGAAAATCAATTATTGTTTTGTGTTTTGCTTTTATTATTATTATTTCTGCTATTATTACATTTGTCATTCTGTCTATTATATTTTGCGTATTATATATGGGTAAAAGATCTGTGGTTTGGATTAGACAACAATATATTTTTACTTGGGCTTGGATTAGTCAACAATATTTATTACTTGGATAACTAGATTGAATGTTTAAAGTATTTAAAATTTGAATTTTAAATACAGCATTGGGAAATTCTAGAGACTTACAGAAATTGTTTTAAGATATTGCATAGATTTTTGTTTTTAATTAAATTTTTTTTTAATTACTTTAGATTTAATATTATGTTTCATATTATTATGCATATTACAAACCCATTTAAATTAGGCTTTTAATATAGTATATGTCTTTTATTTAATGTTTAATTTAGTTTAAAGGGATTTTTGTTTTCAGAAAGCTGTTATCACAGTATTGTTGAAATGAAATAAAAATGCATTAGGTTAATTTTGGTATGTTCGAATATACACAACAATGCAAATATATATGAGATAGTTGAAATTTATAAACTAAAAAGTTGAATGATAATTTTTTATAAATTTAATTTGGTTATTTTTTTTAAAGGTCCTTCGAAAATACATGTGTCGAAAAAATATTTAAATTGTGTTTGAGTTAGTTTTGATTGTTATTAGTTATGTTTCTTTTTCTTTTCTTTTTAAAGATTTGTTTTAGTTTGTGTTTATGCCGTTTGCTTAGTAAGTTCTTAATTAGATTCGAGTTTTATTTTTCCTTGTTATACGAGGGGTAATTGTAAGCGTAAATAGTTTCACAAATATGTGTTAAACTTTGTGGAGTACTACAGGAAAACAGTGGAAATTAGTGGATAAAGCTATACAACAAATCAATCGAGTTGGTCTGGGCTCATTTATACTTCAATATCAAAAAATATAATATATAGACGTCGCTCAAGAGATTTGTTATGTTGTTATGTATGCATATTTGTATAGAGAATCAATTTGAAGACAAGGTGAGCAAAGATTTTGAACGCAACGTAAGTAGATGTATGGAAACGATTGACTAACGATTGATAACACACATAAACACTTTAACATATATGCAGCTATATATATATATATATATATATATATATATATATATATATAAATATAGAAGTTGTATATATATATATACAAAGGTATATGGTATGTAGTATTCATATATATGCTATATTGAAAATAGGTAACTATCAAAATTTAGCACAATTTCTTAAACATTACACAGTTAGGACCGAGTAAACAATCAAAAGGTATACCAAAAAGTACTGAAACACAATATTGTGAGCTTCAATGCTAGCTAAATTAGTTTTTTTCTTTTTTTTTGTTCGTTTTCGTTTTTGTATTCAAATAAATTTCGGGCGCTGGCGCCCCGCACCAGAAGAAATCCGATATACTTAATCTTAAACTTAAGCGCTAACTCTTGAAATAATTTAAATAAACATATTAAAAGTTCGTTTTGTTTTTTGGTTATACTAAAAAAATGACACATTTAACAGACTTTCCTTTGTTACTTAAAATATTTGCATGTTAGTTCGTAGAGTGGGCAAACATTTAAATTTAGTTGTATTTAATTAGAATTAAGAATATGTCAAGGTTGATTTTGTCTTTCCATAAATAGATAGTTTTGCTCTCTAACAATTGTAAAATCGAAAATTGCTTATAAATTTAGAATATTTTTTCTTTAAAAGGATATATATATATATATATATATATTGTTTTGGGTTGTGTTTAATGAGGGTTTACAGCTCTTACTAAACGTACATTGAATTTCAAACTGTACTTACAACTAAATGCAATTTGTTAATTTAGGGTTTTAGTTTTAGCATGTGCCTCTACGTTTAAATTCGTTTATCTGCCATAATTAAATAATTTTGAATTTTGACATACATATATACATTTAATTTATATGTATATATCTTTAGGTACATATTCAAAAATGAAATTCTGTTCGCTTAATTAACTAGAACAGAAAACGATAAGTCTTATCAAACCATGGATACATCAATATATGTTTGTATATATATTTATATATTTTTTTTTTTGCTGGAAAAATAAATAAGATATTTCTATATATTTATATATGTTTGTTGAGTATTCATATTTAAGGTTTTCTTTTTCTTTTTGATATTAATTAAATACAGATAAATGTTGCTTACGCTTCTCGCAGCCTCAGAATACACGAACAATAAACGTATTCTGGAGTTTTATTCCTTTTTAGCTAAGCTAGTCTATAAGTAGTGATTGTTGTATGCATTTGTCTCATATAAAACTATTTCGCTTGCCTAACACTCTAAACAGCCACGCCTTCATTTAACTACATTCAAACACAACAAATTTCACTTTTATCCTAGCCTTTGTACCATGCTTAATTCTCACTGAGATCCTTAATAGCCTGCAGTATGCGCTTGACGTGTCCCACCTTGACCACGCCCAGATCCTTGAGATCACGCCTACCCAGCGTAAGCAGCTCCTTGCCACGTATATCGTTCTTGAGAAAGCTATCCACATATTCCGACAATTGCATCGTCTCCAGCCAAGTGACCACCTCGTTGACGCTCCAGTTATTGGCCGCCTCGCGGGTGTTTGTAATTGGTGGCTTAAATTGCTGCTGGCCGGCGGTTGAGCCGGAGCGCAAACGCACCCAGAATGGACGCGATTTGCGACGCCCATCAGACTAAAGATTAGAAAATGGTTTATTAAAGGAACTGAATTCCCGCAAGATGTATTTGTTACCTCCTCGTTGGGTGCTAGCACGTTGAAGTAGGCGCGCAGCTTGCCATCGATGCACTTCTGCACGGAGCACTTTTTCAACTCCATTTCCATGTTTGCCAACGCAGCACTCAGCTTAGTCTCGAGATCCTCGCGCAGTATAAGACTATGACCACGATCACGCAACAGTGTGCATGCATCATCGTAGAGCTGGCGCGAGGAGTCAATGACTTCCACCAGCTTGGTGCGCAGTGAAGGGCCCTCCAACAGCTTGCCTTGCGGATGTATGGACTCCAATGCTTCGCTGGCACGGCAGGCCACCTCATATAGATCATGCTGTAGTGCCGGATGGGAAATTATTAAGAACTTCACCCACTTGACCAGCGAGCTAACTGCCTCGATGAAGTTCAATAGTACATAGCACTCGCGCTCCGATATGACATCATCAGTGGAGACGGCGTGTTCGGACGCAGTCGATGAGGTGTCGCGCTGTATGGATATGCTGTGCTGACGCTGCTTCTCCTGCCAGCTCTTGAGCGACACCTCCAGACTGCGGTTGCGGCACAGCATCTGGACGCGATTCTTGTGCAGAATGCGTATCATGCCTGGTGGCTGCAACCAAGCCTCGCCGTCCACCTGAATCGGTATCTCCTCATCGCCCAGTATATTAATCTGAACGCTCTGGCACTGGGCAATGCGATGATGCTGCAGATTGATCAATCGCGAGGCTGCCATCTGCACCGATCCAAAGACAGCGACCACCTCTAGCACACGATCATCGAAGCTAGGCGGCAGAAAGATGTCCTCCTTCTTGCTGCTGTTGCCCCAGAAATTGGTGCCGCCCATGAAGCTGGGTATATTCAGTATGACAATACCCTGGAGCTCTGGCAAAGGTATGCGCTGTCCATCGCACTCTAGTTGCACGCGCTGCTCCAGATTTTTGCAGGTCTTCTGCAGCAGCTGCTTGGAGCCAAGCACGCCATACCACATATAATTCCGTGCTCGGGATCGACATTTCTCCGGATGCTCCTCGCGTTTGTTGTGAAAGTCAAGCGAGATCTTTGCATCAATGCCAATGCCAAAGTAATTGTTCATCACACACTTCTCATGATAGCCAGCAAGCAGAGTTTCATCCGGGTCCATCAACGGGCTGACGGCGGCGCACAGCGTGTCCGCATTGGCCATCAAGCACTTGGATATGAAGCCAGTGCCATTAGCCAGATCTGTAAAACGGGAAGGGTTGAGTTGAGTAAAATATATAATTTAGAATAAAGAATAAAAATAAATGTGAAGTGAATAAATAAGAATTACTTTCGAATCATAGAATAAAATATATATCTAAAATATTTATTAAAATATACAACTTTTTTATGAGGAAAAACACAAAAATAAAATAAATAATATATAATAATAATAATAAAGTATCAAAAGAAATGAATTCTTAGTACTCTCAAGATTCCGAAATGGAAAATTGCAAGATTGCCACTTAACTGGGGCCATTTGGGCAAGCGAACTAGAGGATGAAGAATTGGTAAGCGTTCGATTGTGGTCTCGTTCGTGGGTGTTCGCTCCTTTATCCTTGCCTGTTTTCCTCATCCTTGTCGCTGCGCTGAAAGTGTTTTTCGAACGCCGAAGATGTGGCAGCCCATTAAGAGACTCATTTGGAAGCCCCTTGATGTGCCTGCAGATTGGGCAAAGCTTCGTTCGGCTGCAAGAAAGAGTCAGCGATTAGATAGGAGCGTGAAGCAATGAGCCATTTGTGTCAAAGAGCAACTGGAAAGTCAGCACTAACTACGATACAAAGAAACATGTGGATGTGGCTGATTGAGAGAGAGAGAGAGTGTGTGTGTGTGTGAGCGCAGGAATGTGAGATTATGTGCGTGTGCCAGTGTTGTGTAATAGTGGACGCAGGTTTCACAAGTGAAGTTAGTTTTCAGAGAAAGAAATAGAGAAGAGAGTGGAAGGGTAAGAAAGTATGAAAGAGATAGAGAGAAGGTGAGGGAGAGAGAGAGAAAAGACACTACTTGGAAATAAAATGAAAATCGTATGGAGAGCGGAGCGTATTTGATATTAGCGTTTGTTATGGAAATAGTTTAGTATTCAGTATTGGTTAACGTTAGTTTATAATATTGGGTATTAGGCAACACTACTTTTCAAGACGACAACACGTGTGTAACTCAAGAAAATCAAATCAAACTGTCGCGTGTGCTGTAACCACAAACTGAAACGAAAGCTGAGACTTTAACTGGCACTTTATACAGGGGATATTACTAGAATATATTGCATAAATCTATATATAATTATTTCATTTGCTGGGGTTACGGATACACATCGAACGAACGAACGATCAAACGGTCGAACGAGCGAACGAGCGAGCGCATGGAACGAACGAACTCGGGAACGCAGTAGAGAGGATAGACCCCGACCTCTGGTTAACGGGCTTACCAGCGGTATCAGCGGCCTAATTAGCGCCAGGGTTGCCAGGCGAATATCTGGTTCGGCGACCACAAAGAAACGCACACTGAACAGTCCGTAGCTGCGTTTAACGTTAAGTTTTTGGTTTCTCTTCTAAGAAAATGTAATTCGTATTCGCGAAAAAAATAATATTATGTCTATGTGTGATTATATATATATATGTATATGTATTTTTTTAATGTGTATATAGAATGTGTGTATATATATGTGTGTGTAAGTGTGTTAAAAGCTTTTCAGTGTTGTGAAACTAAAAGAGAAATTCATACAAGTAGTTGACATAATTTTGAAATACGTACCAATTGATTTGTGCTTTGTTAAATATTTATTGTATATACATATATGTATATATGTATAAGTTTGTTTCCATATATATATAGTTCTATATATATCGTATTAAATGTAAAACTGGTTTTCATAACTCAAACGAAACTAGCTAAATTATAGTTAATGTGGCAAATAATAATAATAACGTATATGCTATGTTTTGTTTAATTCACACGGTTCCATAAAGTCGAATCTAACTTTTATTAAAATATCCAATTTGAGTGTAATTAAAAAACTTGAATGTTTTATTTTTAAAAATTTTTTTTGCTTTTTTTTTTTACTTTGTCTTACTGAAAATGTGAAATCAGGATATGCAAGTATTTTTTATCTGTAATATATTTTGTTTAGTATACAATTGCTTTAGTTATAGTTTCTATTAATAAAAGTATCCAAGAATTCTATTAATATACACAAAATTATAAATTTCTTTAACTATATAAAGATTGTCCCCTTTGGATATACCATGTGAATCGCACAAAAAACTACAAAATAAATTAAATAAATTGTGTGTATGACTAGATGTAAATTTTCAGCAGAATATCCCTCTGTATTCCGTATTAATATTCCTTTTTTTTTTTTTTAACAAGCGCAACATTTACCGAAAATTTCATTTGTGTGTACGATTTTTTTTGATTGGATGTCTGCATTGCCATTGCTCGGCTGACAATATACTTTCACTTGCTGATGCAGTAGTGCCAACGTAAATCATATTTATATATATATAATATTATGGATATATATATATGGTATATGTGGGGAGAGTTAGTTGTTTTGGGTCAGGACTTACCTTGAAGAGACTGCCACAGCTAATTCTACGACTAGCCGCTGGTGAACTGCTAAGAAAGCGCGCATGTTCCGGGTCCAATGTTAGGAAATTTGGATTGAAACCGGAATGTCGTCGATCCTTATCCTTGTCATAATCGCGCACAGCCAAGCTGGGAGCGTGGCTCGAGTGACGTCGTATCTCCGAGGAGTTCAACGTGCGTACACCGAGCAGCGACGATGAGGTCGCTAATAAGGCTGATGACGCTGCTGTTGGCTTAACGGAATCACCACGCAATGGTGTTGGTGGTCTTACAACAACACTTATCTGTGGATAGTTGGGATTTACATCATCAAAGGATTCTTTCTTACACGACTCATCAAAGGTAATGCGCTTTACTTCTTGTCCATGGCCTGACTTCTTTGTGGGCGATGTCGACGAGGCCATTGCCGATTCAAGGGGCTTTACTGTGGTCGATGTTGTTGTGGTTGTTGATGTTGTTGAAGTGGTTGTCGTTGCATTATTGATTTCAATTTTAATTGCAGTGTCCAGTTCGTCGCTAGTCGTAGTCGTTCTTAGATTTCGATACGTTTTGGTTGGGGCTGTGTTTGTGGGCGTACCAGCCTCTTCGTTTTTGCCGTTGTCATTGTTGTCAAGCACTAGCTGCTGTTGAGATACGATTGTTGTTGTTGTATTTGCATTCAATTTCTTGAGTGAGATGCGCTTTTTGGGACGCTTCACATTAAAGATAGAGTCGACAGGAGCGGAGCAGGAGATATTCATATTTGATATTTTTTTGTTATTGATATTGGTTTTGGTTCGATTTCGTTTTATTTATTATTTTGTATTTTATTTTAAAGTTCGATTTGGAGATTTGGATTTGGATTTAAGGCAAGCAAGTGAACGTATTCGGTTTGTTAAATACACACGAAAAGAAAAGTTTGAAGAAAGAAGCAAACGGAGAGCAACAAAGATTTTTTACCATAAGTGGCCATGTCGGAGCACTTTCGATAAACATAACATAGCTATAGCTCTATATATAAATGCATATGTATATATATATATATATATATATATATATATATATATATATATATGTATATAGGTATATATATACAATTTACCTACTTTTAGCCGGATCGGCGGTTAACACATACCTTGAAACTCTGACGCGCTATATCGTTACCTTCCACGAACTGCGCCAGGCTGCAGTACCGCGGCGGCTCCCGTATCTTCTGATCGTCGCAGCGATTGTCGATCTCGAATACAATATTCTCAAAGCCGAACTGCTGTGGATTGTCGTCGCTATCCATGCGTGCGAGTCCGGCCTTGCGAGGTGGCGAAGAGTTACGTCGGCGTGGATGCGTTTTGCTTTGTGCCAAGGCGCTCAGTGATTTCTTGCGCGGCGGCTTTGGCGGCCCAGCATGCTCCGAACAGAGGGTAGTGGTGTCATCTGTGATGGTGTTGTCCTGTAGAGCATTGGTTATATCGTGGCCCAGCACCGAGCTGATGTCATCCATAAGGCTCTCGCCAGGCATGGGCTCCGTCTCATCGCTAGTCTCCGGCGAATCGATGTGTGTAAAGTTGTTCGCATCCAGGCTCTACTCAGGGATAGATATTTTATTTAGAGATTTTAATTAATTTAAATTTTAATTCGCTGGTGAGACGAGGCTGCCACTCACTTGTATGATGTCGCCTAGGGTGTGACCCGGCTCGGGCTTGTCGAAGATCTCGGAAGCCACACTGCACTCCTCATTGCTAATAGCGGATAGCACATCGCTTGCCTCCCCGCCCAGATCCTCCGACGAGGACTGTTCCTGTAAGAGCAAAAGAAGAGACAGCTTAGTTTCCTTCTCAATTAATAGTTAGGTAACGCCATACAGTGTTGGTCTGGGCATCGGTGTCAATGATTGTGAGGTTTTCGCTCGTATATACATTTTGGGATTGGGGGGTTACGACAATGCCGGGTACCTGTAGATTACAAGTGTGTACCAGAGCACGATGCGGCTCCTGCGGTTCGCTTTTCTCGTTGCCGTCGGCCTCCTCCTTCTCGCTTTCGATCTGACTGCTCGCAGTGCGCTCCTTATCCTTGTCCAATTCGCGTGTCATGTAGTAGGTACGCTCGAACACCTCGATTGGTCGATAGTTGGACAAGGGATCGACAATCGGTTCGCTTGTCAAGATCGGCACACGCAGAAAGTCCACCTTCCGCTCGATGGGCGTATTGTCGCCTGCCTCACTGCTGGGTGACAGACGATTGCCGGCATCATCGATGTTGGCGCCACCGCTCAGGGACAAGCGGCCAATGCGATAGACTGTCTCCCCGTTGGCGCCCTCCTCCATTTCCTGGATGACCTCCGGTACACCCGAGCTGCGACGACTGTCCGCAAATTGACGCGGCGCCGGCAAATTGATGCTATTGAAGAAATTCTCATCTACTGAATCGCGACGCGTGTCCGGCAGCGGTGATATGCAAGTGAGGCGTGATGTCTCCATTGTCGGGGAGATAATATTTATAGGTGGTATAATTGGTAGCGGCGAGCCGCAGGGCGTTGAGTCGCCTGAAGTTGTAATTGGTATTTTGAGCGCCTCAAAGGGAGTAATGGAGAGCTTACGTTGGTAGCGCTTGGGGCGACCCGGTTCTGAGTGCTCCACCACATTGTAAATGGCGCGCTTCACACTGTTCGCTCGGGCCTGCAAGGCCTCTTTTTCGCTGGAGCGCAGTGAGCGGCTATTGCGACGCTCCTTTGAATTTATGTTATCCTTTTCAGTTTTTTCAATTGATATATTCGGATTGCTAGAATGAGAAATGTATATTATTAGCAATGTTATCTATCAGTCTCTTACATTGACCCATTTCATTATCCCATTTTCAATGGGTATACAAGCTAACCACTTTTATTTCAAATTCAAAATATAGTTTCCGCTACACAGCTTGAAAGAAGTTCAGAGCTGCTTGCAGTTCAAGCAGTGCTACATGTTGCAAAGCAGTGCAATTCGAATAAATGAACTTGTAGCATACTTTTTAGCTGCCAAGAAATTCTGAACTAGGCTTTCATATGAAATTAACAAGGACATAAATTTATAACTTTATGTACTACAAATTAAAAAATACTTAAAATGAAAATTTAATTGCATTTATGTTGTACATCTCTTAGATATCATTTTAAGTGCTTTTTACTTACAGAAAGGAGGCGCGTGAAGATGTTAAGGGCACACTGCGCGATATTAAACTCCTTATAGTGGCAACCAAATCGTCGCCGCTGTGTGTACCCAGCTCCTCCTCTTGCAGGGCATCCAGCAGCATTGTGAGCTTTTGCCTAAGTATGTCACATTTCATAGTCAGCTGCTCGTCGTCCTTGTGATGCTCACAGATGCGTGAGATCAGATCATCGACGGTGTCGCACAGTGAGCGCATAGACGACATTAATGTTTGCGTATCGTTCGTCTCGACTATGAAGCGCAAATTATGATTGGCCGACGTGACCATGCCCGTGAGCAGAGCTTCCTGTTCCGTGGTAATGGACATCTTTGGTATCTTGGGCACCGTGATGGCCTTCTCGAACACCATAATGCTCCAGCGATCCAGCATTTTGGTACTGGCCGACTCGTAGCGCTCCAATATTTGCGGAAGATGGGTGTCATCATCGCAGCTGGAGCCCCAGCCCAAGACTCGGGCCAGATCGTTGCCCGTGCCCAGCGGCATGACAGCCACCTGGCATTGTTTCTGTGAGGGAATTAGATGGTGCAACCATAAATGGCATCGATATAGATATGGCAATTAAAGCTTACATGCATATTGAAACGATCAATCTCGCTGAGCACCCAGCCGACGGAACCATCGCCGGAGCACACCAGAATTCGAAACATTTCAAAGTGGCGAAACAGACGTAGACCCAGGCTGGGCCCAGTTGAAATCAGATCGAACACTTGCGCTGGATTGAGCAGCTGCTTGAATCGTCGCAGAAACTTGACGCCCTGATTGTCGCCAGACTTGGAGTTGACAAAGACAAGCAACGGCGAAAAGTTGCCCTTCGGACTGACCACATCCCAGGCATCGTCCGTGCTAATTGAATGTACGCTGGTTGGCGGTACTACAGACAGCTTGGCGGGGCCAATCGGACACGCAATTGCCATTTGCGGTCGACATGCCACATGTACCGTGTCCCTGCACCACAGGCAGCGCCAATCCTGCAATCGCAACACCGAACCGCAGGTCTTCTTGCAAACCGCACAAATGGCCGAAACGGGCAGATTGCCCTCCATCCACTGATGCGGCATAATGATGCTGCCATCGGGCTGTTCGATGATATCCTTGCCGACCGTTGCCAACGTTGTCCACTTGCAGTTGGCAATCGCCTTGGCCGCACATCGCTTGTGCACCTTGCACTTGCACACCTCACAGCTCAGACCGTGCGAGGTGACGCCAGAGAGCGCATCGCGGCACACATTGCAGTAGGTGGGTCGCGCATGGGAGGTTGCATACCAGTGATGATGGTTCGAGAGTATGTCATGCTGATCGATAAGAAAGCTATCGCCACGCGGACGCTGCGGCGCCGTCGCTGTCTTCAGTGATCCCAGCCAATCCTCCATGTCGCGTCTGGACTCGGCGCACAGCACCAGAGAGCGGGTAGGTGTTATTATCTAAAACAAAGATGTAGATTACATTCATTTCATTTTTATTTTATTTTGTATTATTATTATATTGTTATATTTAGTCAAATATGAATATGGTGCAAGATACAAGCTAAGGGAATATACTCCTAGTCAGAAATCTCCCACAAGTATCTTAGCTATGGCGCATTTAGCTCTTAATCTTAAGTAATCTAAAAAAAAATAAACCTTTAAACACAGCTCGCAAATAACTGCTGACCGTTTGTCTATGTCTGCTAATAAGTGCCTTTTTACTTAAAAAAAAAAAAAAATAAATAAATAAAATAAGATAGCAACCAAACCTCTTATTTTTTGGTTTTTTTCGCTTTGGTCTTTCACTGAACGCTTGGTTGAGTTTTTTTCTTTTTAAAGCTAGAAATCTTATTGGCATTTTGGGCAGACTTTGGTGAGTTATTTGCTGAGCCTCATTGTGCAAGCGTCAATCGTATCGCTATCCAAACGATTTTTACTAGAACGAATAGATCAATTGTACGGCGCTCAAATGAAAGCCAGAACGGAAAGAACCGAAGGCTCCTGCTTGAAGCGAGACTAAGTGAATATAATTGTGTGCGATTTGATTTATAAAAGAGGATAAAAATGTTTATTTTGTTTAATTTTTACTATGAATAATCATTTCTATGGAATATGAACAATAGAAAACAGTTGCACTTGGTTAAGCTGTGTACACATATGCTTATAATAAAACACCCACACACACATACATGTATTCTCATACACATACATATTAACCACATGCGAGACGTGCTTATTAGTTGTGTAATCAAAGATGGGTCTATTAGTTTCTATGGCCTCATTAACATGCAAATAACTCTCATATTTATGTTAATCTGCAGACAGGAGCGCCCGCCACGCCTTTGCAATAGAGCGGAATGTGCAAAACAATGCGCCAAGCCCTCAGAGTACAACAAAGGCTGTGCGGGGCGTATTATTATACGCCTCGGCCAATCTGCTTCCCAGCGCCCACATCTACCCCCCTCTTTTCATAACAGTCACAATTAATGCGGGCTCTACTCTGGCATACGCAACAGCAAATATAATAACAAGGCTAACTGAAGCACGCCAGCTACCTGATTATGATTTGCTTGTCATGTTGCCTAATTTATGGCACACATGTCCTTCACCCAACATATCCTTGGCCAGCGGTAAGCGCTGTAGCTGTTGCTGTTGCTGCTGCTCCTTTAGTGGGCAAGTTCATTCGGGTAATTGAAGTTACAAAGTTTCTTAGTTTTTGTTGCATTATTAAATTAATGAGTTAACATGACTGTCTAGCCTCGGACCTTGACCACGCCCTGGTCATGTCTACAACTTGTGAATAAGTATGTTTTATTGGCTAAGCGAGCATTGAAGAGACACTGAATAGGAGGTACTTTAACTCTAGTAGACGCAGAAATTCAATCAATCAATACAAAAAGAATCTGTAACAATAATACGCCCTTTAAAAGCCGCAGTTCAATAGCTGCAGTTGACCCATTTAACAGCAGTTGACATGCCACATGCCAATGTCATAGCTGGCCGACTCACATTGACTGTATCCAGCATCGCATGCAGCGCATAATGGATATGTGAAAAAAGGCTATGACCACGTCAACATTATAATCCACTTCCATGGGCCAGCCCAGAGTCCGTCTGTCGTCGAACAGAAAGCGAAAATGAAATAAGCCGATGCCAGTTAACGTCCTGAGGCCAAGCGGATGGCGCAGGGGCTAATCCCAAGCTCGACTGCAAGCATTGTGGTTTACCTTAAAAGCTCATTGAGGTAGAAACGTCCAGCTGCAAGTTTGCGAATCGAAAATTAAAGATGAGACAGAACTATTGAGCAGGTTGAGCGCGTGACACATCCGTGTCACGAATTGGTTAGACTAAACACGACTAAGCACGACTTAGCCCGACCTAACACGATTTAGCAATAGCTTATGGCATATTACGAATCGACACAGCCTTAACAAATCAAAGGAAAAAGCGCAACACGCATATGTATATCGAAATATACTTTTATCGTATACGATGCGATGTTCAGTGACACGTGCACATCGTTAGGTCAAGTGTCAGGGGTCGGTGTGAATTTTGCATTAGAATGCAATTTGGACGGTTGACTAGGTTGCAAGAGCCAGACACAAGATAGCCTCGTCACTAATTACATTCTGGGGTATTAATTAAGTTTAATTCGTCAGCTGACTTTAACAATTGAAAACTGCTTTGACTGTTTGAGGTTTGCTTGAAATGCTGCAATATTGCAATTAGTGCAACCGATGCCACAATCTAACCGCATGAACAGACATTCGCATCACCCAAATCGCACGATTCTCAGTAAAGTGCTGTTTGCTCCGCACTCGCCCTGGCTCTGCCTGTGGTATTTTGCTATTCAATTAAAGCCACGTTGCACGTGCCTTTGCTCCTGCCGCCTGTCTGCGGCACTTGCAACATGAATATGCTTTCATGGTTGGCTGGCGCCTGCGGTTTACTTGTCACTCACTCACATTCTCTTTGTCCGTATGGCAGCCTGGTTACTTGGTTGCCAGGTTGCCAGGCTACCTGCATCGCCCCAAAAGCCTCGCCCAGCTCGCCTTTCAATGGGGCGGAAATTATTTGCTTTTTGGCCACTGACCAGCAGTGGCAGCAGTGCATTATTTCACGGTATTCAATTACCTTTAAACTTTCACCCATCAACTCGGGAACGACGTTTAATTTAATTTTCTGAACATTTTGAACTCATCTTTGCATTCTGTAATGGAAGCCTATTTTCCCTTTCAGAATAGTTTTAACAAAGTTAATTGAGTGTGCAAAGAGAACATTTCCTTACCCATTTTGATGTGGCTGGGATATTATATTGATAACAAATTTATTTTTTATTTTAAGGTTTACTTATTGTATAATTTTGTAAGCAACATTTAAATATTTATATATCAGCTAATTTAATTCTTTAAAAATTCACGAAAAAGTAAGTTTCATTGATAGGCATTGAGATTGAAAGGGGGAGCGAAGCAATTGTAAAACGAAAATGTAAAGTCATTTTTCAGGACAATGAAAACCACGAAAAGGCCCTCTTAAAACTCTAATAATTTCTTCCTATCCTTTTGTTTCGTAGATTTCTAACTTGGTTAACTTTAAAACGGGACTATTCCCGTTTCGACTAATGGAACAGTTATCGAAAAAGTTCAGCTCTCTTGTTACTACAGTTTCTGTAACGCATAACCACATCAGTACGGATCGACAAACAGATGGATAGGGCTAAATCGATTCAGCTGGTTGCCCACGCCTCCTTAAATCATAATCTGGGTATGATTACTGATCAATTGAAATAAATATAGAATTAGGTCAGCGTGACAAACGAAACTTTTGAATTATAAATACTATAAACTTTCTGAATGAGAGCAATCGACTCTGTTTTAATGATTTACAAGGACTACAATAATTTATGTACAAAGTTGAGCAAAATATTTGTTTTTAATGAGTTTCGACTGGAATATTTATGAGACTTTGCAGCACTCAGGCTAAAGCAATTCCACAATGTTTTTAGGGAAGCTCTAATGTATTGTAATTTAAATTACGATCAACAAATCTAAATATTATTCTTGTTCACAGCTGAAATGAAAATAATTTGTGATTTTAAAGTATTTCGATTTGGACAAAATCCGACTCAGACGACGAGCCATTAAGTTCGAGTGTGTGTATATGCTTAGCCCCTCTGTGGCAGTAAATGTTAGTATAACTGTATTTAGCTTCCGGCTACAGACACAAGCCCTGGTACTCGTCACTCGTTGTGCACTCCAATCAAAAAAACAAACAAAAACATGGCGGAGCTGGAGCTGCTGCCAGAATTCATTACACCGAAAACGTGGAGTGAAGTGGCATTGGTCGTGGAAGCCACGCATCATTTTGCCTCAAAATATTCATGAATTGGAGCAGTCTCAGCTGAAGAAGTAGCAGCAGCAGACGCAACAGAAGCAACAGCCACATTACGCATACGTCGAGTTGTCCCCGAAGAGAGACTGAGAAGCGGCGGTGGTTGGCTGTGGACAGACAGGCCAAACGCAATCGCATTGGACTACTTTAGCCCACATCTGAGCATTGATGAACACATCTCTCTGTATCTGTTTGCTGTATCCCCAAGTATGCGCACACGTTTCCTGCATGTACACACATAAATGTATATATATCTTTATATATACTTTTTTTCATTATCGCGCTGAGCCGCCCAGCGCAATGTTGAAATTACTTTTGAAATTTTAATGGCCGTCGGCTATTTCGCCAAAATACATACACAGAGGCGCATTATATACATATATATATGTATATATAAATATATATACAGATGTATAACAACTTTTTATGACGCAACGGAAGAAGCTGTCAAAATGTAACACGTGGCGTATGAGTTACATGCTGAAATATTTACAAGATTCAAGCAAAAAGCTCGATTTGCATTTGCCAGCTTAAGTTTTTTAAAGTAAAACAAGCGAATTTTAAAAGCTCAACTTGAGCTAAATATCAAAGCGTAGACCAAGTATCAAAAACGAAAGAGAGAAAAAAAAACCTCGTGCAAGTCCTTGTGCCGCAGTATCCACAACTTTTTCAAGCACATGACAACATTTTGTATACATTTTTTATATGAATTTCAGCTAAATTTCAAAGTTCAAGGACACGAGGGTATGCGCTCTTGCGTGTGCCTGTGTTACCTGGCGCCGTTCTAAGCTCATAAAGAAGGAGTACCTACGTCTCACTTGGTATGATTGTTTCAAATTTCATATAAGCCAGCTGCTGTCGGCGCCGCAGGCCAATTGCCCCAAGCCAAGCGTTTAAAGAACTAATAATTCCAGCGCTTTGTTCTCAACAAATTTCATGGAAATCAGCACGTGAGCAGGCTCTTATATATATAAGTGGGGGGCAATATATAGATGCATGAAGTTGAGCACATCGAAAATGAAATTTATGGCACAATAAATTGAAAATAATAAATTTCAGTGTGAGATTTCAGAGTTCGTTAGGAAAATTTATCAAGTGAGTAAAGATAGGGAATAAAAAATAAAAATATAAACGAATATATTTTTCAAGCATATAGGAGGGGAAAATATGAAGTATTATTCATGATAATACTACTTTTATTATTAAATAATAATGTATTTATATCAAATTTGTTTTTTTTTTTTTTTGTGGGTTAAAGTAGTAAAGTAGAAATAGAGACTTTGAAATAATAAGTATAAAAGTGCAAAAAACTTATTTTAGAAAATTTCTTTTTCATCACATTAATTTATTAAAAATTTGTTTTCACTTTGCGTTAAATGAATTTATTCATTAGAATAAAAGCTTTTATAAAATGTAAGCCTTTAGAATCATGAATCAACTTTCTAAAACCTTTTCTGGGTGCCCCGCTCTCTGATCTCTGCTAAACCTAACAAATTTTCTTTTATCAAGCTAACAAATCTGTTATTGTGCACAAGTTTTTCACTCTTCTGCATTCATCTAGAAAAGGCGAACAGACCCAAAAATGTGCCCAGCTTCTGGAAATTGGCTTTCGTTTGGTCCCCATTGCCAGTGCTTTGTTGTTTGTTTGCTTTGTTCAATTAAATTATTTGAAGGGTATTATAATTGTGGCCTGTCAACTACATTATGCCAGCTAATATGCAGACAGCTAATATTTGATGACTTTAATTTTGTGGAATTGAAATTCCAAGTATTTGCGCTCCGAACTATTTGGTATGGCTGTCAATCAGCTGTAAGATGGCACAGCTGAGGCTCTTGATTAAAATATAATTTACAACCAGCACTTAATGTGCGAATTTCAAGTACAAGAGCATATATGTGCGCCGCACTGAAGTATACGAATTTGTCTGAGTCAATCAAGCTGATTGATTGGCTTTGCATACAAAATGCCAGCGTGTATGTAGAATGATGCGAATGATTGGCAAAGGCGCCTACATCAATTATGGAGGGCGATGGCAGCTGCTGGGTAACAATAAAATAAGAGCGACGTCTGTTAATTGCGCCGCCGCACAACATGGCGTATGCGTAATGCGCAATATTTGTTAAACTTCTAATTGAGCGTCAGCAGCAACAACATGTCTGCCAAAAAGTTCAAATCAACAAAAACAACAACAACAACAACAAAAGCGACAGCAAGAGGACCCTCACGCCTCAAAGTTTGGCCCGAACTCTGCCAAAATTGGGCTTTTGTTAATTACGGATCACTTGAGTAAGAGAAATATTTGCCAAAGTTTCAAGAAACAATTTTAAATTGGTTTTGCCTTGGCTTTAAATAGTTGCTGCATGTCAAATGTCGTAAACAGTCGTTGGTCATAATCCAATGATATGGATTGGTTTGATTTTGATAAGAGAACTTCCATATTTAGCAAACTAAAAAAAAATCTCTAAAATCATAAAAATATAAACCACTCTTTATTGATTATGATTGATTTTGATATGTTGATAGAGAAGCAAACAACTTGGCATAATTGGTCGATTAAGTAAACAGAAATATCTGGACGATTATATCCTACATAAACTATACAATTTTTTGTTATACTTCAATAAACTTATGAAAAAGAAGTAAATAACTTAATATAATGAAAAATGTATGTAATAATATATATATATAAACTTAAATAAATAAATGAATAAATAATAAAAAAAATAGCCAAATATATTATAAAATATATATGAATATATATATATTAAAAAATTTAATAACTTCTCAATGAAAAACTGTTTAAATTCTTGTATAGAAAGAAAGAAATATTCATTTGAGATAATTTTGGGTATTAAATGCTTATACAGTTGATTATTCAACTTTAAATTTAAATTTGAATTTTTATTAATTTTTATTTGCTTTCAACAAAGCTCATAAAGTACTAATGGAAATATGTCCTTATCCATTTCAATTAAAAATAAGTATCATGGCTAAGACACTTCACAACTGGTGTCACACATCAAGCAACAAGCTTTATGTATTTTTTTAAGCTAAGAAAAAAAGACAAATTGTAAACATAAACTCGTGCAATAAGCACCTGCAGTCATAACTGCACTCACACATGCAGTCACACACGACTGCAGACATATAAGTGATTCAACAGCATTCAACAAATACAAACACCTGCAGGGTCTTAGGTCACATTGTGCAGAGTCTTCCATTTGAACAGCTGGCAATCAGAGACCGCAAAGAGCTTGTTAACAGAGAACTTAACCCAACAACAACAACAACAACAACACAAACACGCAAACATACTTTATTTATACTATGTTTCATAAAGCTTGCAGCTTGCTGCTGTTAGCAAGTACCAAGTACAAGCTTACTTGTCACAAATTTAAAGAGTTTTGCAATGTGCGTAAAAAACATTTCAATTTAAACACATTTTAGGAATTTATGACAATTTAGTAGCATCCAAAATATAAATAATTAAAACCTAATAGTATGTGAAAATTTGATATATTAAAATATGGTCGCAATAAATGTAAGTCTCAATATATGAATATATTTTATTTGAATATTCCGTTTCATGGGCCAATGAATTTTATTCAGTTTATTTCATTTTAATTGTTTTTATGTGTACATATCGACGGGGGGATGGCATCACAAGCAAGCGATTTAATTGAAGATGAATTTTTGCTTTATTTTCCAAAGAGTATTTATATTATTGACAACCAATGACATCTTGTATCACATTGTTTGCTATTTATTGCAAAAAAGGTGTGTATAAATGACATTTTGATATATTCAAATAAAGCCATCAATAAATATTAAATTGAGTTGATGCATGGAAATAAAATAAATTACATAATAATGTATGTATATATTTCTTTACTATTCCTTAAAATACTTTATAGCCATACACATTCTACTATTCTGTATGTGGGAAAAAATCTTCGATTTACCCATGCATAAACACTTAGCTTTTCGTTTTTGGCAAAAATACTGAAAGTCTGTTGAATCTTAAAGCTCTTCCTCTTTAAGTTCTCGCACCTACGAGTATATTCCTGAGCACTGGAATTTGCCGCGCAAAATTTACTTTACCATATAGCCGATAAAAGAGAATAATAAATTGCGGCTAATGCCATTTGCCGGTGCAAAGGCTTGCGGTTATATATCTTGAGCGCAGGTTAGAAAATCTATGATTAATTTTCAATATATATATATATTCATATATGTATGCCTGTTCAAACTTTGATCATGGTATTCATAAACGCAACAGGAACCACAACAAGTGAAACAAATGTAAATAAGTGTGCCTGAATTGGTAATACCCTATAGATGGAAAGATTGACAATGAGAAACCTGATATTTTAACTGTAATCTAAACTAGTAAGTTGGCATACATGTATGTATGTATTTACCTATACATATATGTTACTTAAGGTATTCATACTAATATAGAAATCTAAAAGAAATAATTGTTCTATTTAAATCTCATCTTCACAGCACATTTTTAATTTTTAGAGGGTATTAGAGTTCTGTAGGCAACTATGAATGGCATTTGCCGAAAGCCCGACAAATAAATGCGTTAATTTTGCGCATCAAAAGCTGTGCATTCGTGTATAATGTAATATAAATTTAAATATTTAGGCTCGATATGCTGCTTGAGCATAGGTTTATAGAGGTTAGGTCTGTCTGGCTGGTTTATATGTATATGCAGAAATAAGTAGCTGACTATAGGGCATTGTGCTGCTTATGCTAATGTGGCATGCAGAGCGCGTCTAATGTAAACATTTTGCTTTGTTTCTGACAACTAATATCGATGGTATTTGCATTTGTGTTTGTATTTGGTATTTGGTTTTGCCCTTACAGTAGCAGTGTGGGTATAAGGGTCTTCGCCGTCTGTAATTGGGTGTATAAAGGGATAAGATGGCATTGGGGGATGCTTTTCTATCGCAAAGAAAGACAAAACACAACAGCAAAAAAATATTTGCGTGAGGCTCAGACAACGGCAAACAGGAAATGAGCTTGGTTACTCTATGTTTGCCAAGACAGTCTATATACTCTCAAAGGTGTGCAGCTTTATTTACTCTTGCCTTTCATCTCTTCACACTTCATAGCGATATGAGCACAAGTTGCGTATATGGTGAGAATCTCGCACTTGGCTCTTGAATCTTTAATTTGTGCAAAAGCTACAACTGTTGGATTCATAAAAGTAAGTCTAACATTTTATTGCGGCCAGAAGTTGATAATAAAATATATATATATATGTATGTGACGCAAGTGCCAAAAGTTTACGAATTAAATTTTTATTACCGCCTAAGGTTTCATAAGACGATAATTTGCGCTGGGAAGGTGAATACCAAGCGCAGGTGCTGTTTAACTACATAGTCAGGAATTTGTAATAAGTAAGAAAATAAATCAATTTATAGCGGCCATCAATTTTGGGAATGAATAGAATGGAAAAATTGTTGGATCTATCGATTTTCTTATATTTGAACAGGCGCAGTTAGCTAGTCGATATAGGAGACCTACAGAATATGAGATTCTATATATATGTAGTCTATAAAAGTTTTTACTATGACAATAAAAATTACGTTTAATTTGTATACGAGTTTCATCTGGATATAATATATGCCATCATTCCGGTCTCACTCTGTTGTTTTGAATATCATTTTTGAAACAGAGTGAATAAATATTTGAAAACTATATATAATTTATATTTGTATAATCAAATGTGTATCCATTTAAGTTGTACTAAATATAAAACTTACCTGAAAGCTGTGATTTACGTTCTTGATGCTGCACTCGAAATAACACAGTTCCGATAAATCAATCTCATCGAATACATCGCACTGAAAATAGCAAAGAACAAGCAAAAAGACGTTCAAATATATTTAGATTAAATTAATTAAAATACATTGTCTTTAATTAACAAAATTACCTTTTTCGTAAGTCAATTGACATTATTTAAAATATCGTATTCATATAATGGAATTTAAATAAAATGTAAAATATTATTTAATCTTTGAAATCTGCTGTGAAAATGACCGCATAAATGTTACTTGGCAACGTGCCTAAGTCTACTCTTTTCCATTTTCCTTTTGAGATATTTTTTTTTTCCTTTTTTTATTATTTGCTGTCTGTCCTGTTTTGGTCTTTCTTTTTTGCTTTCTGGACCTTGCGTTGTTGCCTAATGAAACACACAAAAGAGGAGCCAGCGGCAAATTATTTGTTATTTTTCTCTCTCGCTTGCTGGCCTTGTTGTATAAATACAAATAAATATGTATATACATATAAATGTATGTATACATATATGTGAAGGATACGCATACTTGGCAGTCCTTACGGAAATTGAAATGTATTACACATTCGCATATACAAACATATAAACGCGCGTATTTACGTGACAACAAAACCCAAGAGCAACTCTTTTTTTTTATGCCATATAATAGAGGAAGTGTGACAATGGAAAAGTGAATCGAACAACTTATGCCAAGGATTATATACACAAAACAGTTTTTCCAATGGAAATTGGTTTTCTTCAAAAGTTTTCCACACCTTTTCAACAAGAGCACTAAAGCACGCAAACTTTTGCCTTAGCACAATTCCATTCCATTCCATTTTTTTTCTTCAATTTATTTCATTTTGATTAATACTTGAGTCTTGTTTGCTTTTTAACTTGTTGTCAAATTAAAGTTTTCATTGTATTCACTTTTATTTGCTTCGAGTATTTGCTTTGTCAACTTTTTGCGGCTGTTTGAATATAATATTGCGTATACGCCATGTGTATTTGGGCCTCTATATATACCTACATATATATAAATAAATATATATGTATACATTTTCATTTATTTATTTTTTTTTACTTGTGCCTTGTATTTGTCCCTTTGGGTTTATACTTTTTGGCAACAGCTCGCTGGCTTTGCATAAATTATTTCTATTGGTATTTTTGAATGGACAATTCTCGAAAACTTCAAAAGAATTTGTGACTTTAAGGCTTTCAGTGTATATGCAAACATTACACAATTTAAGGGGACAACTTTTTCTGAGCTGTGTGAATATTCCTTAACTAGAAGTCGACTGCAGTTCTTAGTGGTGAAAGTAAATAAGGTAAGATCAGGTAAATTACGTTGCCTTACAAGTTAAATCTTCAGTTATTTTTAAACCTTGAGCAGAGTTCGATTTGCTTTTTCTTTTTTATTTTCTTTGCCCAACACGGTATTCGTTATCGTACCCCAACCCGTTTTATAAAACCTGTCAAAAGCAGGAAATTGCATAAAAATATAATTATAAATTAAGTTTTCGCATTTTGCTGATTGCTTTTTATTTCTGTTCTGACTCGAGGTAAGACCAGCAAATCAATATGTATATTAAATATTGATAAACACTATAATTACAATCAACTCCCACACTCTGGATTATTATTGGTTTTGAGCTGTTTTGCTTCAGCTATAAGCTGCATCAATAAATGGCAATGTAAACGGATATCCTAATGAACATAATTGATTGAAAACTCAGCAATCGCTCAAACCGTGGGTGCCTGCATTCCCCGGGGCAAAAACACAGAAGGAGAAGCAAAGCAACAGCAATAGCAGCTTAATCCAACAGAGTGAGCATTATAATAATTATACGAATACATATGAGCGTGTATGTATGTGTGTGTGTGTGTGTGTGTTATGGATAGCAATTTGGAAAATTGCAGGAAAAAGTGCGAAGCAGCAAGCTGTCAGTGTCAGTCAAGCAGTCAGCAAGGAGTTGCCTGAGTGAATCGTTAAACGCTTCGCCTGATGACGGAAAAATCGTTAAAAATCAGCAAGGATTTCAAGGGCTTTTCACATGCACTGAGCAAAGTGGCGGAGTTTGCTTTTCCTCTTTGCCATTGACATTGTATTGCAGCTTTAATTTCTGGAAGCATTTTGTACCCAATAAATTTTTGATAGCCATTTGCTCGTGACGCTGCCTTGAGCTCAGACATTTTCCACTCGACTGGCTTACACGAATCTTTGCCAGGCTCTATTGGAGCTCGGCGTTGGCATCATTATGAGAACCCACAGCAAATATGCGCCGGTGTGTTTGTTTGCCTTTGTTGTGTGTACGGCAGCTACGGCTCAAGCGTAAAATGCAAAAGAAATCAATAAATAAATAAGCGTAATTAAAAAGTAAACGAACTGTTTAAGCGCCCCAGACGCAGGCATGAAATGCCAATTTAAATAAAAGAAAATCCGGAGAGGGAGTATTATATATATAAGGAATTCAATTTGTGTTTTATATGCAATAATTTTATATATTTAAACAGATATTATATTTCCTAATATATTATTTATATTTATATTATTATTTATAATTAAACATGATGAGACATGATTTTATTTGAATTGAATGATTGAGTTTTATTGCTCTCTTATAATATACATATATGTATGTATATACTTCATGTACATAAATAAAGAGATTGAGTAATAGAGTCGTTTTTTATGCTCAGTAGCCTATTGAGACTAATAAATACAGACAAAAATATATTCACTACTAATACCCTGTAATCTGAGAAGAAGATTGAAGCATATAGGTTTTATAGTCACTGTATGTGGATGTATCTACACTGTATATATAGAGTTGAATTTATGTACAATCTATAACCTTCATAAACTATATTAGATGCATAAGTGTTCTTTAAATTTGCCCAGGGGCTATAATACTTACTTCAATCTAGATTCTTTAAGAGCTAAACTAACATGCATGCGTACATCTATTCCTCTTCTACTCAGCTTTAAGCAATTTTCGAGATGAGAAAAAGGAATTCTAAAATATATCATTGAACAACATACTATTGATGTGTGTTTCATCACTCCCCAGGGTATTAACTAGTTAAACTTTGTTTATTTTAGTTAATTTTTTTGCTTCGCTTTGACTGGTGGATCCCTTTTGACCTTTGGGAACTGGACATGAACTCAATGTTAGAAATTTCTTCGGAATTGTTTGGGGCTTTCTCACAGGTCAATCACAAACACATTAAGCAAATTGGTACATTACTTCTCTTTTTTTTTTTGGCAAGGCAATAAGCCCTGGAGGTGAAAAACTTTGATTGCATTATGCCGAGATTTCCTCACACACACGTACACACCTCAGACGAGGGCTAAACTGTGTGGCATAATCATTAATTTGCGCACTTTTCGACGGCCAGTCCGCCAGTCACACAGTCCGCCAGCCGGCCAGCCCAGATGTAGATTCATAAGAAGAAGACGAAATGAAGCAACATTTTCCACTTATTTTCGTCCCTTTTTGCTGGCTTCGACTTTGCCACAGCTTGCAGAAAACTTTTGCTCATTCATATCAATTTCTTTGCATTACTTTTCGGGCAGACTTTTTTCGTTTTAATTTTTTCTCCTTTTCGTTTCTTATTTTTTTATATATTTTTTTTTTTTTTTTTTTTTTTTTTTTTTTGCGAAATCACTTAATGGCGCACACATTTCAGCGGAAAATAAGCGTGGAAAGGTGGGCAAGAAGTACGAAATGGCTGGCCGAAAACCTATTCGAATCGAGTGAGGGTAAAAGAAAAGTGCTGACCCGCCAGTTGAGTGCTGCGAGAAAACTAATTGAGCATAATATATTCAAAATGACATATAATATAAGAAGTCGAGCTACACTTAAATACCTTATCTTGAATTTAAGCCAAGGGTCATTCCATTTAATTGCTGTAGCAAAATATTCAAAAGTCGAAATGAGGGTTGGATGTCCTTATAATAATTCAAGCTAAGTACTTCCTATAAATTCTTACACTCGTCTCAATGCATTTATTCGTCTATATAAATGCGACTATTAGTAAACACATTTGTTTACTATTCAGCTGCGAGTTGACCGCCAAGAAATGCTCAAATAAAAAGTTGTAGCTCTCAAACTCTGTGAATAGTTTATTTTATTTTTAACTTTTTTTTTTTTTTTTGTATGTCAATGATATTATAAATAAAACAAGAAGCAAATACATAAAAGAAGGAAACATTTAAGAACACTCTTCGTAAAGACCTTTGCCATTTTCGTATTTCTTCGTTGAAAAAGATAGTTGGCTGCAGCAGAAACTTTCGTAAAACTAGAAGAGCAGCAAGTTGCTCGAGAAGTGGCACAAAAGTTGTACATTTGTGCCTTTTAGCAGCTTACCAAAAGGAACAGTTTAAAATGGCACGGCAGTCCGTGGCTGCCGATGTGGAGGCAGCATACCTAATGGAATCGATAGGTATTTCGGGTTTAATTTGCAGCAGCCAGATAACAAGAGACAAGAAGATGTTGTCGAGGGTAGTCAAGCTGCTGGAATGGCCTGTCAAGGAGGTGGTTCCCGTTGGGCGTGTCACATTTCATTTGGCGTGTCGAAAATCGCGTGGCTACAAATTGTTGGCATTTGAATGGCATTACACTATAATGGCCAGCACTTAAATGTGGCCCTCAAGCAAGTTATTAATGTGCCATAATATTTATGTATATATATATATATATATATTTTAATTTGCCGCACCCTGTTTGCTAGGAGCGTGAACACCCTGTGCCCACTCCTGCCTGTGTGCGTTCAATTTAAATACGCACACAAAACTCTAATGACTGTGCACCTTTTGAATACCATTTCAAATTATAATTTCTATATTAAGCACAAAGTTATCAAACAAAAGGGCGTCTTGAAATGCGTTTAATGCCAAATTGGGCACTTTGAAAGAGTTCGGAGCGCAGATAAATATATTTGTATAGCTAAAAGGACAAGCGTGAAACAAAGAGAACAATTTCGGTTATAGGTAATGAAAAGCGAATACAAATATAGAACTGAATGATATTTAAGTAAGTGGAAGTTTGTGGTGAAAATTTAGAATATTTCAAATATTGCAAATAAATGATATAATATGATCATTGGGTTGCTTACAAAATGCTATACAAATGGAACAAATACATATAACGAGAGTTTAAATAATAATTGAGCGCATATCTGTTTTTTTTTCTACATTCTATTAATTTTAATGCTCAGGATATTTTTGTGTCCTTCAATAATCAATAATTAATAATAAATTGGCATAATATATGAAACATATATATTTACAGTTATCAGAAATGTTTGTGGCATTAAAGTAAATGGATAATTGAATGAAATTTGTAAATAAATTATTAACATGCCAATCGATACAGTGATGGACAGCTCATGCGTTTGCAAAAAATAAATAAATAAATAAATACAAAAATAATGGAAACTGACATAAACGAAAAAATATAAACCAACGTCAATTAACAATGCGCAGTGGGACGTAGGCGCGCCTTATTGACCTGTCGGGAGTGCTGCTCTGTCTGGGGTTGGGGACACATCTGGCGATGTCGATATTCAAGCCGATTTGCTGACAATAATTGTGATAAATTTATTTCGACCGTTGCGACACATTGATGCAAGTATGTCGCGGCAGAGACGAATGCATTATTAAGTATACGCCATGCCGAGCCGAATGAAAATAAGAAAATAAGCCCGGCGCAGCGCTCCAAAATATTGCAGACCATTAAAAATTTAAATATCTATAGCTAAAATTTATATATATTTTTTTTGTTTATGTAATTTTCTGATGGCCCCGAAAATGTATATAAACCTGCGCTTCAGATTTTTAGACACTTTTGCCGTCGCCAACGCAGTTGGTATTATGCGGGTCGAGTGTGTGTTTGCTCTTGTCTAAAGGACCTTTCGCATAAGCCGCGCGTACATTCAACTTTACCCTTTGCACGGAACTGTATGTGGATGTGTGTGAGTGTGTGTATTAGTCAGAGAATAAAATCCATAAATAACACTTAAGTAGTGGCAGCTAACAAAGAAATATGCTCTTGGCTCGCCTGTTCGAATGTTTTCAGCCCTTGGGCTCAACAAGAGCAGCAGCAACAGCAACATCGGGAACTTTGGGACGTTTGGGACGAACGCTTTTAAGCCAACTTTGATTGGGCAAAGTGTGGCCGATGATTTTTGGCTTTCTGTGCTTTGTTCTGTGAAATGGAAATGGCCTTGCTCTGCCTCTCCGCCTCCTGCTGCACAGCACGAGGTTTCCACCTCCTGGAGAGCTGCTTTGAAGTTTTTATTTTGACGCCATTTGAATGGCATTTGAGACTTTTCATTTTACATTTTGTAAGCACTCAAAATGTATTTTTCACTCACTAAAAAAGTTAAGCCAATGAAATGCACTAAATTCGTTGAAAACCTAAACAACTTTTTTGTTTAGTTGCATAGAAATGAAGTTGAGAACTAAATAAAGTTTGGGGCATTTATAAAGCAACTTGAAATATAAATGTGTTTCATCCATGCCAGCTGCTTAGGAGGTTTCAATCATTTTCTGTTTAGTATAATACATGTTAAGATTAATCAAATTCAAGCCTGCAAATGTAGTCCAGGGTTTTTATTTCTATATCACTTCTAACATCAATTATTTGTATAAGTTCCAGATTAACTCAGGGTCGAATACATATCTTAATATCTATCTTAATATCTAGCTACTTTTTCTCTTTATTCCCTATTCAATCATATATTCGTCATGAACTAGTGTATATACAATATATATATATATATATTTTTTTTTCTTACTTTATTTTTGCTTTGTTACGAACAGTAACACAGTTAATTGCATAAATTTAGCACATTTTCACCCATCTAACCGTCTAACCTTAATTACTTAATCTCGCTGATATTTTTATAAACAAAATACTAACGTACGCACACACACACATACATAGAGACGGCTGCACCGTGATTTATGCAACATAATTTATGAGTCTCATTTTGTGGCAGCGAACGAAGTGAAAACGAGTTTCCCTACTCGCAGCATAACAATTTTTCAAATAACATTTCCCGAGCAGCGACACAAAATACACATGACCTCTTTTTGCGTTTGATAAAATGATGTTTTAGCTTCCGTACATCCATCCAGTTAGCGGCTCCTGCTCTCACCCTCCCTCCTCATCCTTCACAGTCTGCCTCAACTGCCTGTGCTGCCCGATAAAAGGCAGAAAACGTTGCCGGAAATCCGACCAGGAGCGATCAGGCTGTGCCATGGCAGTTGACAGCCCGCAAAACTTGGCCATGTGTGTATGTGTATCCTATTCAGACAGCGCCTTCTATTGCCAGTAGTCATATATTTTTGGAGTGTCTGGCAGCCGCTCCCAAATGCCTGAAACATACGCATTAATTTTGCATAAAGGGTAAAAGTTGCTGCCTTATAGGCCCTCCATCTCAGATTATAAACTCATTATAAATTCAACTCAAACGTTAAACGTTCCTTTTTTTTTAGAAAGACTGGGGAAGGCTTCGCGTCTAATGATAAATTTAGAGCTATGTATATTGTGAGCATTATTAAAGGCATTTATGTCTGGCTATTTGTAAATTGAAACTTGAATAGCTCAGTTCAGGCGACTTTTTAAACTTTAAATTTACTTTTATTAGTTGTTTGTAAATGATAATTATTTTATATCTCGGTTTTTAATGACTTTTGCATCATTATATTAAATGAAATTCTAGTTGTATCGATTATTAATAAATTAAAATTTACCCAAATCAAGTTTTACTATCATTCCCATTTACAACATTGGAAGACCTAAGTATATTCAATCAAATTACAGTTGATATACCAATATTTATGGCTAATATATTAATATTGTTGCTGTCTCTGCTGTATTAAGTAGCAAATTGACAAGATCCTAATCCTGATATGTAGGTCACATATAATTACAACTGCTGTGTGTGTGGCTTACAGTAGCTGACTTTGCTCCAATTCATTTCTAGCTAACGTAGACAAATATTCACCAAGTTTTTAGGCTGGTCATAAATTGTTTATCTGATTTCGGTTTATGTTGCCCACAAAATTAATATTCATAAAAGTCGCCTTATCAAAACTACATAAACCAAATTATATACAAATCCTTTAAGGCCTTCAACTAATGGCTGCACAAGCTGTTAGCAGCATGCATCATCTTAAGGCGTCAGAAAGATTTATGTTTATCATAAAGCCGTGCATAAATTTTAAGGCCACGTAACAGGCCACAACGACGTAAGAGACGTAAACTTTAACGTAACACGTCAATGCGAGCCTTAGTCGCCTTTAGTCAATGCCTGTCTGCCAACACCTTGTTGGCCAAGTGGGGCAAGGCAGCCGAAGTGTAGCTGCAGGAGCTTTAGAAATATGCGGCTTCTGCAAACAGTTTGAAAGGCATTTGAGTTTTTCGGGTCCCACGCTGGATCAACGAGCTGTTAATGATTACGCGTCTATAATAACTAGGCAGAGTTTTGATTAAGCTGCCTCCTGCTCTCTCATTCTCTCTCTCCCTCTCTCTCTCTTTATATATGGCTATACACACACATCTAACTTGTTTCTCCCGTGTGTGAGAGGTGTGCAAACTTTCTCATGCGTTTGGAAAATCTTTATTATTCCGCATTGAATCAAAAAACAAAACTTTCAATCAATATGCAGTGGGCTTGTGAATACACAGCACATATGTATATTAGAGAGATGAAGGAAAAGTGAACGGAAGTCTGAGGAAATGCATGAATATTAATGAATTTCCGTTTTAATTTAAAATATTAAATTACTACACGATTAGTAGTTGTAAGATGACTAAATCATATGTCAGAATTGAGTTGTAAAATATATCGATCCAAAAGTTTTCTGCATACTAAAAAAAAAAGATAAATATTTTTTGGATATGAGAATACGTGATTATAAAAAACTGGAGACAATTATATTAAGTATATATATTATATATGTTAAGTTGTTATTTATTCCAATATTATTAAATACCCATTTAATTTATGTAATCTTAAGTTTTCTCTACCTGGCTGTTCTATATGCGGTATTCCTGCCCCCTAAGCAAAGTATAAGAACTATTTAATTAAATTGCAACGCCAATGTTATTTTTAGTTGTTATGGTCGGCTATACTACAAGCTTAGCCCTTTACAAGCCCTCTGCTCAAGTTTTTGAGGCTGCCTAATAAATGCTGTTCAGTTTTTGTTCTACATGCAAATGAAAAAGTTTGCAGGATTCATTTAATAGTTGTTGTTTTTTTTTTTATTTCTATTTTTGTTTTACCTTGTGCCATGGGAACTTTTGCTATTTGCTCGCTTTCAGCGCGCGTCAAATGAGTTTTACTAAATTTCATTTTCTAATAAACTGTTGCCATTATGGCCCTTCAAAGTTGGGTAAACTGGCAAAGTTTTCCAAAACAGCACATTTTTGTGAAAAATGCTCTACTTGTGAATCGAGTTGCAAGACAAATAGAGCACCAATTGCTTACATGTTGGTTGCGATTTAAAGATTAATTTATTTCTAATCATATAAAAAAAAGATTATGTTGTTACGATTTCGTCATTAAAAAGCTAAGTTAAATTTAGTGAACCTCTTAATTTACACTATATTTCATCTTTGATGGACTTGCATCTTCTGAGTCCCGCCGAAGTCCCAGGCAGCGACTTATACACACGTGTTAAGGAAGATTTCCTCTTTCATATTAATAAAACTTTGCCTGCCCCTACCCGCCCCTCCGCGTTTCTATGCCAAAAACTACCAAAAAACAGGCAAAAAAACGCACAAAATGCGCAAAAAAGGGTGTTGTTGCGCGTCGCTGCATGCTGTAGGTAGAAGTGCCGACGGCAAAACGGTTTGGGATAGGTTTGGGTTTTTTTTGTAAATGGTCGTTGCAATTTGCATTATTTATTGTTTTGTCTACCTAATGCTGCATTTTGTAAGCAAATATTTTTTGAATGGAAGAAAACAGATACCTGATTAATAAATAATTATTGTGCAGAAACTTTAAGCTTATTAGGATATTGCCCCGCCTTCTACAGATAACAACTTTAAGGAAAAAAAAAAATATATAAATAAAAAAATAAAATAAATTTAAAAAATTTTTTAAAAGTATTTATTTAAAAATACTCTCTAAAAATAATACTAATAATTTATTGAAACAAAAAAAAATTTTTTTTTCATTGAAAAAAACCAGTCATTTTTGTCGAAGTTCACATTTCTCGGGTTTGGCCTAAAACTGTGAAGCACCCTGTTATCGTATCACCCTGTATGTAGATTCATTTTAAAGCTTGAAGAATTCTCTGTCGAATGTTTTTTAAATTTCTAAAATATCTTACTTGGTTCGAAAGTTATGATTTTTGGGACGCAAAATGAGCAAAGGCCCCACTGTGCGACGTAGCTTATTAAATTTGACTTAAATTTGTAATGCTGTTGACATAATTTGATTCGGGACACTTGAAATATGATGAAACACATATCAAGTTCAACGAGAAAAGTAAAACATAAAAATAAAATTGCTGATCAAATTTGCAGCCCAAAACACTTTTGATTGATTTACGCTGCTTTATAAAAAATGATACTCGTAAGAGGAGAATATACTTTAGTAAATAAATCAATTTCTACGGCTGAGTCGGAGGGATGTTTGTCTTGTCAACGAGCCTGTCAGGACGCAGGCTTCTACTAAATAGCCGTATAATTGAAAGCTGACCATGCGACACCCTCCGACTGCGTCACTCGACGCCCATTTTGGGTGTCAATGATTCAGGTTTCGCCTTCTTGCCCCCATCCCCTTATCACATGCCGCCTCCTGCCTCACACAGCTTTTCCCAGCACAAACGTTTTTGTCATTTCCCATTTTCCTTATTACGTATCGAACGTAATAATGCGAAAATAAAGCAACGTTTTCCGTTAGCCAAATGGACTGTATTTGCCTTTCCTTTGAGGCCTAACCATTCCCTGGTCGCAAGAGCGATTCATTTGGCCCAGGTAAAACAAATTAAGGCTACAAAGTTATTTCAACCTTTTTTCCAGCGCCTGCTTGGGCGTCATAAGAAATTTCTGCTTCTTTGCGCTTTCGTGAGCCTTTTGTGCATTATTTAAATTTTCATTTTGTGCTTTGAATGTGCTTACAGCTTGAGTGAATTCGAAAACTTTTTCAATAAATTAAAGTGTACATAAATATAATATAATATAATATAATATATATTATTAAAAAAAAGAAGGAATTTATGTATATATATATTTCTTAGTAGTTACCATGGCCATAGAAACTTTAATTAAAGGCAAACTACAATAGCTGGCCTGAGTGGCTATATAAGTTAATTAACTTAAATAGTTTTGCTAAGACTGTACGCTTCTGGCTCAAAGAGACATCCTCCATCCCACCCGCAGCGTTAGGGACAAAGGCAGAATTCCAGCTACAATTTGAGACTAGCTGACCCGTCATTGTTGAGAATATTATTGTTATTTTAAGAATGCTTTCACAAACTTGGTCAGCTATTGTACTCAAAAGTTTATTAAATTGCTAAGTGCAGTTCGTAGAAATATTTATTACAAATTATGAGACTATGTATAAATAAAGCTACATGACATTAACTGAATATGATTGAGCATGAGTGTGTTTGCATATTTGTTTTACCGGTGGCTAGCTTATGTCCCAGCCGTCCATTCATCAAGGTGAAATGTCAATTTGGTGGCCCATAACTCACAATTAGATTGCTTAGCCTCGGCCGTCGTTATGTGGCTGCGCAATGTTGGCAATGTTAGTCGGCCCACAAATGTATGCTACAAGAATGGCCTTGAATGTGTGCCTTGAGCGCTGTGGGATGTTGCCACATGCCGCAATTCCAGCGTCACATTTTCATTTCCTGCATGCGGGCGCCCAATGCACAAACAACATTCGCATTGGAAGGCAACTGCCCATTGGACCAGCAGGTAGCTGGTAAACCAGTTGGGCGCATCTACTCTCAGTGCAATGTTAATTCCAAATTATGGAAATCTCTTCAAGTCTATTGAATTGTGAAATTATCAATGTTTTCAAAATTCGCCTAGTTTTAGGTTTGTTAGTTTTTTCTCTGTTTCATAATTTGCTTAAAGTCGAATGTGAGGTGGAAATAGTTTTTTGGAATGTCAAATGTTGACATTTTTGTTATGCCATCTGAACGTCCCACAAGTTGTGTCACACACACACACACACACACACACACACACGCACACACACACACATACATACGCATACATGCATATGGTTCTTCACTTGTGTTGTTGAACACTTCAACTGTCAACGTCAACCGTCAACTATTAACCGTCAACGCTTTTGTAGTACATTTAGTACGCTTGTTAGCCAAATGTACCCTTGAGGCCATGTGTGCATGTGAAATGGCTTTTCGTTTTTCCTCCTTCTGTATATGCCTACAGCACTTATATAAGCAAATACTTGTACGATTCATAGAATTAATTCACGTCGGCAACTGGCGCTGCAGCTGAGCTGCGGCTGATCTGCTGCTCATGTCGCATATATATAATTTATGAAATTCATCTGCATCACCGCTGAGCGTTAGTTTACTTAGTTGATTGTCAGCTCTTTGCATTTGCATATTTATTTATAATAAAATATGAAAGTCATAGATGGAATACCCTTGAACGGATATGGAAGATGTGCTTCGGCCACAGATGCAGCCAAGGTACACTAGTGAATAGCCGCCCCCAATATATGTATACAATATGAATTGCAATCAAAATGCAAATTCTGAGTAGCAAAGTGCTGCATAATGTGAGAAATGCTGGCTAAGCCATTGTGCATGACAGCCACGTGCCTTGGCATCCCAAGAAGTCCTGCTTTTGTATTTTGGCTGAGGTCTTATTGAGCAAAGTGTAAAAAGTAATTAAGTGGCACAAAGGCTTAAAGATAAATACGCATTTACTATTTCCAAGAACTCAGGTTCACATTCTAAAGACCAGACCAGCTGGAGATCTGGACACGCTTTTATCCCATCTCGAATGAGAGAAGTGAAAGGCAATGTTAATAAAAGCTAAAGACAAGACTTTGTCTGTGGATGTCAGGCTCACAGTTGTCATATGCTCAAATGTGATTGGCATCAGATAAATAATTGTGCACAATAAACGTAACAGGCTATTGTGGAAAACACGCAAACAAGGCAAACTTCTTGGCGGATCAGTGTGACAGCAATTTAATAGCTCAAGCGAAATATTACGCATACCACGCGCTGTCAACTGCCAATAACCGAATAAGTATACTTATTGATATACATCACAATGGGGCGCATTCACACACACACACACACTGACACCCACACATACACACACAAACACAGTCAAGCATAGCTGGTCAATTGTCCTGGCCTGGGCACGCTCCTGCTTAACCTGCGCCCCCGATAATATCTATAAGGTCTTAGCCACTGCTCCAACCACAAGACTCCCGTCTTGTTAACGCTTGGGGCCCTCAACTAATCTGTCGTTTGTATGCAGCACGCAAAACAGTTCGATCCGAAGAGGGACACATAAAACGGTAGCTACGATTCTTTTTGCCTAGACAGGCGGAAGCATAAAGCGGAACAAGCTAGCTGCTAACGTGTCTCTTCCACCCACAGGATGTTAGTGTGTGTGCGAGTGTGTGTGCGAGTGTGTGTGTGATACTTATGACAATGACGAGGACACTGGGATACATCTTGCTGTCAACATGCCCGAAGCCAAACTAAATGGAATGTACATATTTTTCGCTTCTTCTATCTACTGAATGCGCATCTATCTTAAGGTATTAAAATTAATAATAGATCAGCATAAACATAAGCATGATAAATTATATTAATTCAAAATTGTGCTGACTCCAATTTATCTCTAGCAGCAAAACCAAGGTGTGTCTTAGATGAAACACCTCGTGGAAGGAATGACAGCATTAATTTAAACTGCTCCATGCTGCACTCAAAACCACATGATAGTTTCTCTCCTAGTCAAACATAGATATATGAAAATTTATATATAAAAAAAAAAAAAAAAAAAACAGAAATATAGAAAGCAGTCAAATGAAAAAATTGTTTTCAATGTCAGCTACGTGCGCATCTCTCTTGAGCAACATCATCAAGTCGAGTAAGTATTTCTGTGAGTGTTTGTGCGTGTGTTTGGCCTGTCTAGGGCTGTTTGGGACCCGTCACGTCGTATTCAATAGCTGCAGCTATATAGAAATATAAGTTGAAACTGTCACGCATACATAACATATCTACTACTTATACAGTTGCATTTGTGTGTGTGTGTGTGAATATTTGTTGTGCGAAACTCACTCTCAAGGCTTTTCATTCAGTACACGTGCTGCAAATAAACAAGTTCATTAGGCAAGTCAAGGGGCGTGCAATTTAGGCCCAAATTATGCCCATGTTCGGCACTAAAACTTAATAAAGAGACAACAAGCACAAGGCATATGCAAAGCAGGCCACCAGACAACATGTGTTGTCAATGTTTATGCTGATTAAACTAGCGCCATCTGTTGGCAGGCAGCGCCACAAATAATAACTTTGCCACTATGAAGGAAACTTTCTGGAAAGCATTTATATTAATAAGTGGACATCTTTTAATATATATATATATATATTTATGTATATGTATGTGTATGTATTCATGTGTAATAATCCCTAAACACTGAGAACCGTTTACATCTTTATGCAGCTCAGCAAGAGTAACATCTGCTGGGATAATGACTCTGTTTATATGCTACGAGGCATGTCGTTTCTTATAACAGCATGTTATAGTTAGCTTAATCAATTCATCAGTTATCAGAATTTGGTTTTAAAGTATGTTATATTGCCTATTGACTGAATATAGAGTTGCCAACAGGTAGATTAATGAGCGTTTGCCTGGCAGAAATAAAATAAACAAAATTATCTAGAGAGAAGTGTAAAGGAAACATTTATAAAGAATATTAATTTGTTCATAAAATCAATTTTCACTTCAAATATGTATTTATTTTTAAATATAACAATAATCACATCAATACAAAATTTCAATTTAATATTCGCTCACAACATTAAGTCTCTGTCACTTTATCTTCATATATAGTATAGAACACAATTAGGCTGATTTATATGCTTATATGCTAAGCCTGTTTATTTTGAATAAATTGCCCGATTATTATTTGCTCAACAGTAAAGACAGGACATTTTAGATAAGTTCAATGAACTTTGTTATGCATTCGCAGTAATTTGCAATTGCTTACGCCCTATATACGCAGCAACAGCAACAGCAACAATAATAAACAATTGATGCGAATAAACGTTACGAATGGCTGCATATACACACATGTCTATGTTTGTATGTGTGTGCTTGTGGTTATGCTCTTTTGTTTTAAATCAATGCATCTGCTGCTGCCAAGTGACCTGGCACCCACGTCAAGGCTATGCCATCGATTTTACCCATTGCCGAAAAAAAAAAAAACCCCGAATAGGAAAAATAAAATCAACAAAATGTTGAGCCCTTTCTGTGGCACGTGACTGTCGTGGCAGCGACCTCATGTGGCATTGTTGGCCATAAATTAGGACGGAAAAGCCCTGGCACACAAAAGTGAAAGTAGCCAAAAAAATATATATATTACACAGCTGTGTCTCGGAATGTATGTATATATACAAATATATATACTGTATACATATATATATATTTATATACACATACATACATATATACATATATATATATATATGTAGAGTTATGAGTGCTCATAAATAAGGCATTTTAGTAATTCGCAAATTCATAATTTACTTGGAAAAACATTTAAAATTCGTTTGTAAATATTTTCGCACACACAGCGGCAAAATGCATTGTCAGCAAGAAGTCAACTGTTTGACCAAGTTTTATGTAAGCATCCGCTCCATTTCAGACCCTTCAGACCCATGATGCTGCACTCACAGTTGAGTGCGTCTGCTGCTAGTTAAGCATTAAGGCACGTTGCTCATACGCACTGTGTGCTGAGCTGCTGTGTGTCAGGCAATGTGTTTGTTCATACGTGTGCTTGGTCTGGTTTTTATGTAACGCAATTACGACTCGGCTTATGCAATAAAAAAGAGCCTCGCAATCAGGAATTTAGGCTGCTGCAATCAGCCCAATTGACTAGAGACTAGACACTCAACTGTACTCACATTTTGTAGCGCTTGATTCATGTATAAGGTAAATAATTGAATATTATTTGCTTAAAGGCATGCTACGGCTCTATGCAATGTAAGCTGCAAATAGTTTACTTAATAATTAAAAATAATAATTTTAATTTGTTTTATTTATCCTTGTATATATTTCGCTTATCTTGAGCTTGATTCTTTGGCATAATTAACTGCTTCTCATTACAATATGATTTAAATGAAATTTTGAATTTTGAAAATCTATATAAAATATTTAAAATGTTATGTTACTTTGGTTTCTAAGTTTTAAGCATGATTCGTATAACTACCTAACTGCTTCTAATTAGCATTTAATTTTTAATACATCAATTCATTTTATACTTATCTACCTAGCTATGTACTCATGCCTTCATCTTTCAAGGACTATGTCTACCCTTAAGTGCATTTATCCTCTGCACGATCCGCTCATCTCTGCTTATCTAACTGTCGACTGTCTCAGCTTATGTCAGACCTTGTGTATATTCAATTAATTTTTTTTTTTTGTGGTCTCTGCATTTGGCCTTTATTAAATACAAATATATACATACATATACTCTAATTTGACCTTTATAGCTTGGAAATCCAGAGAAAGTCAAACCAATTTTCGGTTGTCTAAATGCAATTTTAATGCATTAGTGGCCATGCTCATGTGTCAGCATGTTTGGATATGGCTCGTTCTCAAATCAAATGGGTATATTAGTTTTAGCTTTTTAAAAAATCCTAATTATTATATTAAGTTAGAGTATGTGCATAAAAATATTTCATTTATATACTAAATAAAACACAAATTTTACATTTCTTAAAAAAAAATATATTCAAATCAGAATTTTTTAAACTTCTAGACTTTTCTGCATGATATATGTGTAATATGTGCATAATAAATAATAAAAATATTTTAACATTTACCTATAGAAATATTCTTGTACATGTATGCCCTTTATATGTCTGCTGACATTTAATACCTCACATCTAATTGTCAACTTAATAATTTACAACATGAAATTGAACACACAGCACAATACCGTGCACACTATAAGCTGTGACGTCAGAGCTGACATTCTGGGCGAAATTAGTAAAATGTGTCTGCATATCGAATGCCAATTAAGAGAATCGTGTATTTCATCAACCTTTCAGGTCATGTTAAGTGCAATTGTAATTTGCGGAATTAATGATTATTATTTGTGGGCAGACGATACTTGCATAACATTAATGTAGCTTTTGTGCCTCAACTGATTGGATTTGAAAAAGAAAAAAGTCAAAAATAAACACTATGGAATGCTGCGTGTAAAACCAATTTGATTGGAAGTTCAATATTTATTCAAATGACATAAATGCAAATTACGAGTATAATTGTGTTTTCGTTTATATATTGACATGCTTAATATTTATGTTGAATTTCACATTAAAATAACAACTTTTTTATGTGCTCGCGTAATCTGCAAGTACCGCAGCTATTCTATCAATTTGGCTTCAGAGTTCTCTGGGTTTGCTTCTCAGCTTTAATCTGGAATTGTTTAATTGCTCTTTGCTGATGGTTTATGTGTACTTTGAGCTTGGCTTTGCCTAAAGCAAGGCGCCACGTGCAGCACAACAATAAAACAAGTGAGTGCTGGAGAGGGGCAACATCGACTGCATGATGCTCGTTCACGGCCAAATGCATTGAAATCATTATTGGAAAAGGAATCAGTTGTGCAGTAAATTAACTGTGAACATTTCGAGCTCAAAGATCTAAACTTCAAGCTTTGATTTCGATGCTTTCAATTGTTATATAGTTTATAGATATAGTTTTCTACGAATTTTCTTATAATCATGGATTGAGATAAAGTATTTGTAAATTTTCCGATTTCCCATTGCAAGTATCGGAAAAATCTCAACATTTTATAAGACTATGTGACTTTTGAGAATATATTCTAAATTTCAAGCTTCTAGCTAAAGTAGGGGACAAAAGGGTTCATTCATACTGGCAGGTCCGTTTGTTCGTCTGCAATGTAGACATTACAGAAACCTTATATACTCTTTCATTCCCGGAACGAGAATGAAAATGAAACCGTTTGGAGTGAGTTTTGTTAATTTTTCAGATACCAGCAAAGTTACCTATATAAAGCACACACTCACACTCATACATGCACAACAGAGGGAGCGGCCATAAAATGAACGTTTAATCGCTTTTTCAAAAAGAGAACAAAGGCTACAAAAAAACAAACAAAATACCTTAACACGGATATGTTAATGGACATGCTGCAGTGTTTGTACGTGAGTGTTTGTGTGTTTGTGTACGGGCACAGTGTAAACACAATAAACATGCGCGGGATAACAACACGTATATTGCAGGACAAAGGCAGGACAACAAGCCACGCTGTTCCCCATTCAACACACGCTACAATTGCACATATAGCATCGCCTATATGCAAAGGACATTTAGTGTTGGCGCTGTAGTCTATTATCAGCATACACATACACAGGGTGCACGCGGCATACAGGACATGCAGGACTCGCTGCAATTACACGGCTTATTGTCGCTGTCTGTTGGTCTGTCGCACCTGCTGCTCAAACACATGTATTTTCTGTTTTCTTTTTCGCGTCTTTATTGCTGCCCTGCAGCACTTGCTCATCTTTGCAATCCGTGTTCCTTTTTCGTATATTTAGCAATGCTTTCATTCAACTGTGTGTGTGTGTGTGGCTACTATTTCGGGTAATTATCTCGGTATAAATGTCACTTTAGCTGATTGTTTGGCAGCTCCGCCCTTTTTTTTCGCAGCCAGACAAACGTATTCTGCTTATGCTAGTCAGACTGTCATGCTGTCTCTCTGCCCTTCTCTGTCTCTCTATTGCTTTCCCTGTGCTGTTGTGTTGTTGTTGTTGTCGCCCGTAATTAGCCACAGACTACTGTACTGGCTGCTGCCAATACATACATATATGTCTTTTGACAGACCAGACACAATATATTAGGATAATGTCTGAGTATGTGCAAACCATTTAAATAATTTCTTTTCATACTATTTTTTTTCGTCTACATTTCATGGTTAGATTGAAGCTGTGTATAAACACTAAATACCTAACATTATCTAACTACTTTTTTTTTCTATTTAATGTTTCTTCTCACATTCATTTTTCTTAAAAATTGCAAAAATGTGTATAACATGTATTAGCATCTATTAATTTTAATTATTATTTTTATTTTATTTTTATTTTTTTTTATAAATGTTTTACTCAATTATATGGGTTCAATTACTTTATAAATCATTAAAGTCTATTGAAGAATGCAGTGAATTCGCAAGGGATATACAGTAACGAGCAAAAATGAGTGAATGTTTGCAAAGTTTGACTTTAAACTAACTATACAAGCAAATCAAGAACTCTTTTTTATTTATTGTTTATTAAAGTATTCTTAATAAATAAAAAAAAATTGTAAGAAAAAGTGAGCAAAACTCAAAGAGTTAGAAAGAAAAAACAAAAAAAAAACTCACATAAACTCATTTTTGCACGTTTGAATAATTAAACAAATAAATACATTTTTAATATATTTTATATCAACTTTTATTAAAAAATAACTTGATTTACTCTTTTCTGAACTATTGAAGAATGCAGTGAATTCGCAAGGGATATATATGATCTGGTTGGGTTCATTTAAGTCTGCATATGAACACATGAAGGGTATGAAAGGTATGTGAATGCGCTTGATTGAGGAATTTTGAAAATAAACTTGATGTGGTCTTAAAGTTTCAATTCTTTCCCTAACTCATTATTCATGAAACATCTTTGATTATAGCTTCTTTTCATAAGCTACAGCTCTTCTACAGAAGGAAAATATTTATATTCACTTAAATAATTCTTTTGTATGTACTTTTTATGGTCAACAGAATAGTTTTTTTTTTTTTTTTTTTTGCTTTTAATATATAAAAAGGGTTATAATCTATATCGAACTACCTTATTATATATATTATTATATGTGAACGTACGGGAATTTATGCAAAGTTTTGTCCTAACTGTATATTGAAGAGCTTCGAAAAATTCATTAAATTCTATTACATGCAAATATCATAAATATCCTGTAATAGTAGAGAGCATAGTCAAACTGTTTCGTTTCAGCAGAGAAATATTTTCTGTCTGTTGAAATAACTGTCTACTACTATTGCAGCACTAACAAACTCCGACGGCAAACGAATTCGCATTACAAACTCTGACTTTTAATTCAATTTTATTTCAGGCTTTTAAAATTTTGCACTTTTTTAATGCAATCAATTGCTAACAAGATTTAGATTTAAATCAATTATTCGTTGCAAGTGTTTTATTTTAAAAGCACGAGCTAAACATTGATTAGGTGCAACATTTTCGGAGCAGCGCAGGACAAGTTTATTAATAGGTCAATTAAAACTTTCGGGCGATTCGAAGAAGAAATTTAGTCGATGTCATGGTTCATTTAGTCAGCCAATGCTGCATTTTGGGTCTAAGGACAGTGATCCGAATACAGTCATAAACAGTGGAAAGTATGTTTAACATTTTATAGTCAACTTATTTAAATGTTTTGGAACTTACCCAAAAAAGTGACAAAAATCGGATTTGTGGCTAGCTATAACTTTAAGCCAGCGATTTATGCTGTTGCTTTAGTTTACGATCCGTAAAACACTTTGTATTCTTGGTTAGTTTTTAGGGATTACTGCTTGTGTCCTACACAGAATAAACGGTCAACTTTAAAGTCAAAAAAACTTTTATTTTGGCACACACACGAAGTTAAAGTAGTTTAGGAGTATTGACAGGGGTTTTCTACGGTTTCACGAAATATTTAATAGCTTTTACTGTGAGTACTGGATTCTATGTACAAATAGTTGTGTCGAGAATTTGCTGGTAGTTTAATTTTATTTTGCTGTTGTTGTATTGTTTTTATGATTTTTGTTCATTGTTGCTTTGAGTCCTGGTTTGGCTGCCAGTTGATTTGTGTTGTTCCACGTTGCTTCGTTGAGTTTGCACTGAGCTTGTCTTCGGCATGGCGGTTGCTTTTATTGGCCGCCAAACGAAACTCACCACAGACAGACTGGCTGAGTAGCGGCTGAGCTGCCCCCCAAAATGTAGGCTAAGGGTGTTGGCGGACACAAATATTTACAGGTACGCGCAGCGGGGTGACTCCAAAGTGGCCAAAAAAAAAGCTTGCACCACAAAAGTGGCATACACTGTGAGCAAAACTTGTTGAATTTATGAATTTCAATTATATTCAATAAACTATTGCAAGGGATATATAGCATTAAAATTTATATCGATTCCCAAATATCTTTTTATTTTCATATCTTTATATTTATTAAATATGAACAATAATTATTATTTTTTTTAATCAAATAATTGCTAAATAAAGTAAATAATTTAAAATTATTGTATACAAACTGAACGGATTGTTTTGGCTTGGTACTTCTAAATATGATTTTTTCTTTATTTTACTTTTACCTCTCATCAACATTTTTTTAAATATTTTTTTTTAATAATTATTTTTTCACTTATTGCAACAAATTTGTGTACGTAACTGTTAGTTCTTTTAAATTGGACGCATGCTAGCGCAGTCTGGCAACGCCACTCGAAAGCTTACATTCCTTACGCTCTCTCTCTCATTCAAGCAGAGCTTTTGCGTGTCAAAACAAAAACACACACACACGTGTACACATACACTTGCCAGAAGCGAGCACATGTCAATGCCGCTTAGGTGGGTTTCACTACGATTTACAACTGTGGTGAATAAGGAAATGTTGCTGTTGCTGCTCCGGCCGCGTGTGAGGAACACAAGCAAGTAGTAAGAAAATCATGAGAAAAGGGAGAACAAAGCAAAAGCAAAGCAGCAGTAGCAACGGCAGCCGCAGCTTTAGGCACAACAACGAGCAAAAAAGGAACGACGAAAAGAATGCAAACAAAAATTTGCGCTTTTACGATGGTAAACGCCATCATTAACATCGGCGTCATTTCAACAGGATCTGGCATACCTCATCATTGTCAACGTTTGTGAGTTGTGAGCGTTATCTTTTTGCTCTGTTTCTTAGCCTTTATGTGGGTCGTGGCGCTCAGGCTTAGGCAATGGCAATGGCAAAGGCGAAGGCTCGACTATTGCCCGTATTTTGGCTTTGTTTGTACAGTTTTGGCTCGCTACGCAACAAATTACTAAGCAGTTAAGCCACTTGCCACAACGAGGCGTATGCGTAATTATAATTGAAAATTTCGTGCCAACGTTTAATGAGTTTCTAAGTGCCAAGCCAGCGCTACCGCCCTGGCTATCGCCATGAACTGTTGCGACTGCTTTACAAATTGCTATTTGCTACACAATATTAACCTTTTAATGTAGCCCCAAATCTATTTGTCAAGCGTGAAAGTACTTTTATCTGCTGGGCTCTGCTCGAATGACAAGTGCTGAAAGAGAAAGCTAAGCACTCGAAAAAGGCTCTTTGCAAATCAGCTTAGTTAGAGCATATAACGAGAGTTGTTTGGGACCTAATTAAATTTGAATTAATCGTATTTCGAACTTATCTGTTAATCTTCTCTGGCAGGAGTTATATAACGAATATTACCTCCTCACCTGTATTACCTAATAAACGCTTAAGTCAAATGTTTATTTTTAAATATCTACATAACAATTGAGTGCATAACGTGACTCACAATTAAGTTCTAAAAGCAGCAATACGGATTTAACTTGGCCAACGTCAGCTGCTGCTGCTGCTGCTGCCATTGCTGTTCTGTTCACATGACGTATGCATAATATTTTTATTGCAGTTTCATAACGCAGTCGAATAAACTACGCTTCAGCAGATGACGCACAAATGTTTGACATGAGCAGAAGACATCTATTTTCGGTTCAATGCAATTTCAAAAATAACTTTGCCATTGTCATCGAAAGCAGTCAAATTAAAATTAGTCACAGGCATTTCACAGGAAAGGTGAAACGTCAATTAAAGAGATATGCCTGAGAGTTGAAAGATCCTGTGTCAGATAACTTTTTGGAACTGTATTCAATATGCTTCAGAAAACGTAATTGCAGATAAATATTTAATTTTAATGAATTTGTATTTGATTGATGAGAAGAGATTTTCTTTTTTTTTTTTTTTTTCTTTTTATTTAAGAAAATCTGTAGTGGGAGGATATATTTTAAGTCTATTCAGATAAGAATGAATTTTACGTATTAGCAATATATTATCATTGATTAGTATTTTAATATATATTAAACTTAAGCTCTTTATATAATCATATGCGCTCGAAAAGCCACAATAATTATTATTAAAAAATAATTTTTAATTTTGGTAATTTTTATTGTTGGTATAATTTATCTAGGGTTTCTTCTAATAAATGTAGTTGAATTTGCTTTCAATTTCTAGGCAGCTACTGTCAAAATTTTGTATTCTCTGTTATCCTTGCGCAATTAGCTAGACATGTCCTGCTCATTCCAAGCCAAAGGACCTTGAGCACTGCACTGATGGCCCCATTTGGGCAACACTTGTACTTAACTGCGTTCAACTGCCAAATGGCAAATGGCAATGGGCAACGGGTAACGGGCAACTGGTAACTGGTAACTGGATGTCATTACAAAAGTAGATTTGTCTGCTAATTAGCTTCGTTATGTTGATTAATGTCCCGGGCAAACAAATTGATAATTAGCCGTCGTTTGGGCTAACCTAATGCCATGAAAATGTATTTTGTATGTAATATGTGTGTCGACATTTTTTAGTGGAGAAACAGCCTGTGGCCTGTTGATTGAATTACGTTGGCAGTTGTTTCTTATCGATACATACAGAGTGCACGCTATGAGACAATTTGGCTGCTTGCCAGAACATCTGTCACCTGTCATGGTCGGTTGGTAGCCCAACAGCTGCACCAACCCCGTCCCTAATCTAATTTCTGGCCCGCTCTTTGGCATTTTGTCATTGTTTGCTTTCAAGTCGTAATTTCATTTCGTAATTGTAGACGCGGCCAATTTCAGGCGTACAATAAAAAGTGAAGCTGGCAAACGCAAAAGGTCAGCTCTCTCTCGCTCTCGTGTTCTCTCTCTCTCTCTCTCTCTCGTGTTCTCTCTCTCTCTCTCTGTCTTTCTCAGTGCCTTTGCAGCACCAATCAGTGCCAGCTACTTGTTGTCCTTATTCGTTGTTGTTGCTGCGTTTTCTAATTGCCAGGAAATTGCATGTGGCACAAATAACGAATTTTAAGTACCCCGACCTCTGGCCCATTTCCTGTGCAGCATCCGGTTGCTGCATTACGTATACGCAGCGTATCAGAGCGCAGCTGTTCAATTGCCAATTAGGCAGAATTAATGTGAGTGCTACAATGCAATTTGATTATTTTTCTATGCAGCTAGCAAATGCCAGTATTGTTTCATATTTCGAAGGACATTCGCCAGGCAGGTTACAGCGATTGTTGTGTTTTGACCTACTTTGTTGCCATCGCAACGCGTTGCAAGGCAGGTGGACTAATGTAGCTTCTGATTTCAAATAAAATCTATGTAAACATTAAGTAGTATTCATATTTAGCATAAATTTAAATTATTTATACCCGTTTTATAAATGACAAAATTGAGAATATTATAAAAAGTAATGAAAATATATGTAATTGAGTTAATATAATTTAATGGAAAAAATTGAAATAGACTTTAGCAAACTTGCAATAAAAATATCATCCCCGATCTAGAGCAGTGGATAAATCGAAAACACGTTGAAACTTATTATTATTCGAAGCAGATGCTCTCTAATCATGGTTTCTTTAGAAAATATCTAAATAAGATAAGAGAAAAATCCAGTTGCAATGCAATTTCTCTAACTGTAAAAGGTGGTCAGTCAAATGAAGCGGTTTGGTAGAAAGTCGAGGTGGAGACTCTAATGCAGAAAATGTGCAACAGCACAGATGCTTGGAAAGAAGTCTGCTGTGGCGGTATAAATAAATAATGAAGCAACCAGATATGGCAGGGCTTAGCCTTGACGGCTGCATGGTGGAAGGCTGCTCAAAGAGAAGGTGATTTAATATATCAGCAGTAAAGTAGTCCAAGACACCAGGCTGACAGAAGATGTATAAACAGAGCTCGCAAGAAATCGTTGAGCATTTCTCAAAGTCCGAAAATAAGCCACGCTCACTCACACTTCGAAAAAAAAAAAAAAAAAAATACTCAAAGAGTAACAAGTTGCAGCTATTCTCAAGGCTCTCGCTCACGCTCATACAGCAACGATCTGAGACAGAATTGACGCGGATAACTGTTATTTGCGTGCATTTGTATCTACCTCAGCCACACAAAATAAATAAAATAAATAAAAAATGCTTGCTTAATACTGATATTAAAAATTATAAATAAACTAAAACAAGTAACATATTTAAAACAAGTAAGAAAGCTGTAGTCGAGACTACGACTACGAAATCCCCTGAGCTCTTCTTCGAACGAAAAATATTCCAGGAATGCTTCGTTCTTTATTAATTAATAATTCTGTTACTAGACGGAATCGTATTCATCTCTTCAGATTATGAATATGATATTCATATCCATATGCTAAACCAAACTGCATGTCTCTAGTATTTGAAATGCATTTTTTACACATTTGGTGGTGTGGGGTGGAATCGGGGACCGGAATCTGACAAAAACCGAAATTGTAATAAATTAGTATCTATATATCTGCAGAAGACTTGGAGACTCGAACTCTAAAGATGAATTAGATATAATTTTACAACTGGTTTCCGATCAAGTTTTTTATCGATAACTTTGGAAATATACGAGTTATCGAATTTCTGAAACAAACTCGTACTGCGCGTGTAATATACGAACCTGACACAAAAGGAAGAACTCTCTAGCTCTTATATCTTCGGAAATCGACACGTTCAAACATACGGACGGACGGACAGACGGACATGGCTATATCAACTTTTCTCGTCACCCTGATCCTTCTGCCTTTTACATACTTTTAACAAAACCATTATAATCTGATTTCCCATTTTGAATTGGCTCAGGGTATAAAAATGTTTTATATTGTAATTTGTAATATAATTTCCAATTTATATATATATTATTTATAACATCTATTTATTCAGAAATTATTCACAAAATTGATACTCAGGGATAAAAGGTTTTTATTTCTAAGTATAATATATATATAGAGTGGGAGAAAATGTGATGCAATTTAAATTCTGAACAATTTAATCATATAGGAATTCTTTCGTTCCAATTAGAGATGTGTTACTGTCTTACCTTGGCATCCTTAGCATAATATAAATGACTGCGCTTGAGACGGAAATAACGACGACGCCAGCGTTGAAAGGACCAAGTGTGCTTCAGCAGATAGCCCTCTCTGATGATGGCAGCCTGCATATGGGAGAGAAATGCATAAAGAGAACGATAATCAAAGTGAGCAAAGTGGCAGGCAATAAAACTAGTCTATTAAATTAGGAAAGCAATTAGAATGCAGCTGGAAGTCATTGGCCATCGAGGATAACGAGTGCAGTGACATGTAACGAGTCACAGAACAGGCGGTCACGGAACACGCCAAGCAATTCCCAGCGCTCTGTCAATATTAATTGACTGCAGGACAACAAAGGCAGCTGGAGCTGTGGCCGGCAATCAATTGTGCAAACAAAGGACAAAGTCTCGCACAAGCACAAGCACAAGCACTCGCACACCTCGTTGAGTGGACTTTTATTTGCAATTTGTATTTGTGCGCTGAATGTGCAAGTGTGAATAAACGTTGGCCAAACAGCTTTCACAATGTCGCAATAAGCGCATTCGATTATATTGACAAATATAAATCAATTGATTAGAATTTTAGCTTGGCAATCAAAACGCAATTCAACTTCAACGCAGACCCCTGCAAAAGAAGGCAATGCAATTTGGCCCCGGCTAAGCGGAAACTTGTGCAATTGCAGTTTCAACACAATTTTATTTCTTATCCGTTTCCCTAGCTTCGCCTCCCTTTTCCATTTTTTGTGACCCTCCAAGCGGAAACGGAAATGTTTGCTTAGCTGCATTTGATTTATTGGCCTGGCCTTGACTCGCCAACTTATTCCCTAGCTTAACTTTATGGCTTCACCAAGCGCTTTGACCATGAGAAAAGTTGATGTTTCTTTGAAGAACTATGCAAAACAATTTCAAACTATGATTAGAAAATATTACTTCTTCCAATTGAGAATGCACAGCAGTCAGTTGCAAGCATAGCTAAGCCAACTAAGAGTGTAAATATAAAGACAATCAATAGAATTGCTAATTAACCATCACAGACTGTCAATCAAAGCCAGCTCAGTATATTTTCAGAATTACTGGGTATATACTATATAGGTATATTTGTGGAGCACTGCCACTGCCATTAATTATAAAATATGGAAGACATATGTGTATAGTATAGACACTATACAAAATATTGTTGCTTTTAAATTTGCAACGACCTTGAATATATATTTTTATAGAAATTGAAAATGGGAAATCAGGGTATAATTGTTTTGTTAAATGTATGTAACTGGCAGAAGGAGGCGTGACAGACTCCATAAAGTATATATACGAGCTGAGTCGACTTAAAAAAGTGCTAATAAATGCCTATCCTGTTTTTGAATAAAATAACTTATTTTTTTCCACCTTTCGGCTTTTTTTTTTCTCCGAATACTGCTTAAAATCAGTGGTGCCAGATTTTGAGCGTCAAAATATGCTAGATTTCACAAAAATACAGGCTATAATAAGCAGAAACTAAAAAAAATAGGCTAAAAAATAAGCTATAAATAAAACAACCCAGAAAAATATATATTTCTAATTGTGTTATAATTTCATCCAATTCGTAATCATTTGAATTGGTATATTTCTCACTCGATCGAATTAAATTTAAATATTCTTGTGGCAATTGATAATTGTAGCAACATTTGCCATGACGGCGCAATTAAATATTTTATAAAACAAACCTTATATTTAACACTGAGTTTAAAGATTTAATACTCATTTTATTTCTAAGTCTCGTCTTTACTATGTTGATTTGACTGACTATCTGTTGATATGACAATTCTAGCTCATATGTATATGGCAACGCTATAGATATACATAGCTGTTAAGTACAAACTGATCTATGTTAATAAATTCAATCTATCACCACACGACAACAATATCATTTCTATTGCAGCATTTGATCATGGGGGACTCACAATTCCTATGGCAAATGAAGCGATTTCCTGAAGAGGGTTATTTTTGACAGCCAATTGACCATTTAATTGGATCAATAGCCGAGTGCTCGGCAATATAAATATAATATATTATACGTGATGCTCAAGCAAGTTTCCGCAAAGTAGTGTAACCGAAACTTTTTGAACGAAATATGGTAAAAAATAATTTTAAAATTCCATTATATATTAAAAGTATACTAATTATCAGATACGTCTTTAAAAATATCTTAAAATACATGTAGGATATTAAAAGTACAAATAAGCAAAGTAAAATTGAAGTAGGCTAGATTTAAAGCTATGCATTTTCATAATTTTTCAAGCATTTCCGTTTTCAAATATGCTAGATCTAGCATTAAATATGCTAAAATGGCAACACTGCTTAAAATACCATACAAATATTTCCAAACTAAAAAATTCCATTACTTTAGAGCACAAAAAATATTTCGAATATATATATATATCTTTACTCTAGAATCATTTAAAATCTGTTTTTATTTTAAGCCCTTTTCACAAGCTTCGATTTAATTTTCAATCGCATTGTTAAGTACTTTAGGGCTAAGCGAGGATAACACAATAAAGCTTAATAGTTTCCATTGAAAAATGTTGAATTAAACTTTTACAAAAGTTTTTTTTTTTTTTTTCAGTAGCTGACAATGATAGCAGCTTCAAAGTTTCATTCTCTTTATTCTCCTTAACATTGAACAACTTTTTTCTGCTTTGTTCTTTGATGCTTGGAATGCTTGTTATTTAAGTATGGGTTATATTTGTCAATTTATTAAATGGACGGAATATAAAAATATGATGTCTTATACATTTATACATCAACAATTTATGGCAGACAATATTATGAGGGCTTTGCAATATTATCTTGAATACATATTTTGCTTTAAGCAATATATTTAATATTTATTTATTAGCGAGTTGAATCCAATTTTGTTGATGTATTGCTGTGTTTAATAATAAAAATATGAATTTCACTTATTATGCCATTCCATCAGATTGCCGGATGTTAGCCGAGCTCACTCATAGCAGGGTTGAATGAACTTCACAAACGGCGTCCTTCAATGTCCAAAGTTGAAAACTCGATATTAATGTAAACCTTCTGGCTTGTTGCTGTCCGAATCGTTCTTCGTTTGCTTATCTTTGCCCCTGTTTAGTTTAACTAAAAGTCAAAGTTTTCCGGCTTTCATTTCAGATCAGCTCACATCAATCAATCATTATTTTCATTGGCCACACAAACGCACACAATGCCTATCATGTGGTAAATCAGGCAGCATATCACGTATACGCCAAGTTGCCAACAGAGAATAGCAACAACAACAGCCATCGCCAGGGCAACGAGCCTTATGATGATAAACATATTTGAAATTTTCGTTAGCCGGTTATTGATTTTAAGTTAAAAAAAAAAAAACGCCGGTCCATGCCAGGCCATCGACACACAGAGATAGATACAGATTCACAGCTATAGATACGGCCACAATGAACTGTTGTTTATTTATTTATCTTTTTTTTTTTACAAACACACACACACACACCAACACAAATACACACAGAGATAGCGTAAATGTAACGTAAGCTTTTCAGTCGACTTTGCGGCTCACTTTGATTATTTCAACTCACGCTTTGCTGCGTTATTTATTGTATTCGACTTTGCCGGGACTTTGACTTTATTTACGAACGTCGAGCACAAAGCGCAACATTAAATTACATCTGAGCCAAAATATATATATATATATATATATATATATATATATATGTATATATGTATGTATATGTATAAATAAAATTGCTTTTTGCAGTCACGTGAGGCTGAGCAGCAGCCAATTGGCTGTGTAAATAGTCGTAAATATTTTAGCCGGCGCCAAAGTTTCCATGCAACACACACGCTCACATCGCATATATCTTGGTAGTGTGTCTGAGAGTCTTGTGTGTCTTGTCCTGAAGATACTGCGGCAAGTCCACAAGTGGTAGCGACTGTGTGCCACAAACAATAACAAAGCGCCGCTGAGTGAGCTGTCCCCCTAAATGCTTGGCTGTGAGCCACATCCCAAATGGGGGCTAAGAGCCGGAGCATGAGCGGGACGAGCTCGTCGCCGTTGAGTTAAAATTCAGCGCAGGCTTTTGTCTAGCTAGATGGGGGTAATTTATTAAGTATCAATGGAAACTTTTAGAAAACAATTTGTCTATTATTAAAGCTGGGCCCAAAATATTATGATACTAATAAATTATGTATCTTTTTAGCAAAGATGTGAAGTCAAAAATGGAAATTACGGTTAAGTACTAAAGCAGTTTAGGACAACTTCCTGCCATTGGGCTTTCATATGTCCTACTATAAAAGTATATCAAGTTTAACTTTATATATAATTTTAAATATAATAAAAATATACGCCATATTTAAATATATATTTACAACTTATTTAAAGATTTTATAAATTTTTTCTGGAAACTGTTTTTTCTTATAGTACAGTATGTATAAAAATAATTAAAATAAAAATCAATGATTTTTGGCTCAATACGATCAGCTTTTGCCTTGATTGTTTTGGGCAGCTGACAGTCAAGAAAATACTCCTAAGCTCTTCGAATCTGACTTGTCGATATTTTGTCTACTAATGAACAAGAACTAGCTTTATTTATATTTAATATCTAATAATAATAATATATGAGTTTCCAATATAGCAATAATAAAATTAATATTTGTTTAAAATAAGACAGCTAATTTTAAAGAAATCTTCCACAAATTTAATTTCAAATTTAATACCTATTATATGGAAAACTTAAATTTATTATTTTAATTTGCATTTCTCTCATTTCACTTGCAAAAACAATAAGAGACAACTTGATAAGAATTAGACTAATTGTGCGTGTTGTTGTGATGCAAATGAATAGAAGCTATGTTTAGTTGATTTCTGCCACCTACGAACGCAATTAAGATCCATTGTTATTCCTATATATATAAATACACAAATATACATAAATATAAATATATGTATATGTGTGTATACATTTATATATGCATACATTGACATGCATGTAGGCATGCCATAGATCTCGGAATGAGTTTTGTTTTGTACTGTGCGAGTTCGCGACCAACTGGCATGAAGGAGCTTTTGTTGAGCGTTACCTATTGTTTCCTGATTTGACATATGTAAAGCCCACATATGCCATGCGAGCCCACGCCTTCCATCTCCCACAACGCTTCGCCTGCCTATGACGAAGCACTTGACTGCAGCTTGTCACAATCAGGCTAATGTATTTTGTGTATGCTACAAAAAACAGCAAGTTGAATACGAAAATGAAAACAAATAAATAACAAGCATTCCTTTGCAGGCAAACGACAAATGCGCTCGATTTCAAAACAAATTGTGTCGGAAAAAAGAAAAAAAACAGGAAAAAATGTATGAGTCATAGAAGTTGGCAGAAAAGTCTTCATTATGCTACAATAAATATTCCATATGGGCCAATTAATAATTATAGATATATATCTTTTGCTCTGCTATTCAGTTCAAGTTGAGCTATAAATATTTGCAATACCATCTGGGTTAGTAAAAGCAACCCTTAGTCCGCTTCAGCGGGTGCAACGATGCGTATGATTAACACAAAATGGTCATATTATTCATACAACGCGCTGGCCGCCTGAGCCCCCAACGCGAAGGGCAATGAATAAAGGAATGAAAAACGAATATATACTATATATAAATATATGTGTGTGTATGTGTGTGTATATATCTATTTAATATATGGGCAACAGGCACAACTTAATTAAGACGCTCGTTTGGTTTTGAATGCCGCCCTGTTGCATTTTGAGGTTTTCGCATTTTGCCTTCTTTTCCTTTACGGCTTTTGCTCTGCAACTATGCCAACTTTTAATTAAAATATGTAAAGGCCAGATTTAAAAGTCCGGTCTCTTGACGCACAAAATTAATTTCTACGCGTTCATTTTTTTTTTTTTTTTTTTTGTCGGGCTTAGCGACGAAACCATGTGAAAAAAATGTAATTTGAAGCAAATTATGAGCAGAGCAATTCATGCTAAATAAATAGAAAAAGTATATTTAAGGTGTAATTAATATTATAATTCATTGCACCATTTTTAATGATACACATTTATTTAATTAATATAAATATAATATCATGAAATAAATAATATTATATTACGAAAGAAACAAGAATAAAAACATGAACATAAATTGTTATGATAATAAACGTAGTTGATAAAAACTTTACAAACAAATATTGCTATTATTTTTATAAATATCTTTTGAAAATATTTATATATTATTTTGTGAATTAAACAAATTGTGTAATATTAATATACAAATAAAGAAAATAAGAATAGAAAATTTAGTAGACAAAAAAATGTTGAAATTACAAATAACGTTCTTCAAAATTAGATATATATATATATATATATATATATATATATATATATATATATATATATATTTTAATATTTAATATCTTAATTTTAAAAATCTAATATCAAGTGAGAATACACAAAATTGTTTTCCAATATAAATATTTTTATGCCATTTTAATATTTTCACCTGAGTCCTTGACATAATATATAGAATTATAATTATAAAATATAATGATACATATAGCATACACATACTTATTATATGTATATTTATTTATATGTATTTCATTTATCATTAACTGAACTCATTTTTTTTATCATTTCATTCGTTTTTTATGGCTTTTGTGACCCTTGACCTAAGTTCTCATATTTCACGCTGGCAATGCAATTGAGGCGATAGTCTCTCATCATGCGATGAAATGTTTATACCCTAACTCTCAAAGCACGTTTGCTTTTGCGACCATTAAAATATTTACTAACCACTTGAACACAACAACTGTGTGCTGACCTTTAGCTGTATCACAAACACTGCAATGTAGCGCTTGCCGAGCTCTCTCTCTCTCTCTCTCCTGCATCCTCCTACACCCTCAACCACTTCTCATCTAGTTCAACTATGTATGTAGTACACCAGAGTGCGTCTGCATGGCAGGGCATGTAACTTCCGCTCCAGAAACTTGAATGCTGACGTGCCGCATCGACTGCAGCGCAAAGGATAATAAACAACGAGTGGAAGAAGATGGAGAGCTTAATGGGATACTCACCAGATTATTGTTGCGCTTGCTATGGGTGGACATGCGTCGATGAAATATGCGCGCCGGCTCCGTTTCAATTTCGGACTCCGTCTCCGACTCCTCGCCATCGCGACTTATCGAAATGATCGGTATGATGGGCACGGGGGATACGCTGCCCGAGCTGCAGGCGCTGCTCAGTCCGCTGCTCAAACTGCGCTGTCGCGGGCTCAAGTTGTCCACGTGCAGCGTATTGGGTTTTAAGTTAGCCATTGTTCAGGGCTGTCGTTTAACTTTCACTTTGTAGTTGCTGCTTCTGTTGCTGTTGCTGTTGTTGCTGCTGCTACTGCGAGGCAAGTTTCACGTTAACGTTCAACGTTTTAGTTGTCACGTTGCGGAGCTCAGTACAGTTATATAAAAGTAGAACCCTTTGTGGGGTATTCGCCAAGTAGCCGCAGGTGGCCGTTTGAGCTGCTGTTGTCGCCGCCGCCACTGCTGCAGACGCTGACGCCGCTTGCCATGCTGCGCTGCTTATGTAAAAGTTCACTTACACACACATATATACACACTGTTTGTTGGAGCAACTCACACACACACACCATATACGCATACAGTCACGCCTTCCGTTACTTTTGTGCTGCTGCTCTGCTTTGAAAATACGTTAATTTCAATTATAAGCTTTATTAATTATCGCCTAAAGTGTATACATTTACGATGAAATTAGCAAAAATATTTGCACACCAAATTGTTGTGTACGTATATGTGGTATATTGAATTGTATATTATATATATTTAATTAAGCAACGCTAACTATTTTTATTTTAATTGGAAAAGCCATTAATCTAACGCACACTCATTAAGCTACACTTAGAAAAAAACACTGGCAAAAACGTTCGTACACAAAAAATTGTTCATTCAATGTTATACAAATTATAGCTTTTCATATTATTTGTATTATTTATTATTGTACAAAAAAGAATGATTTGCTTGTACCGCCGCTGGAAATTATTGTTGAATTTTGCGCTACACTAGAATTATCGTTTTGGAGCTGGTTTATATTCCGCTGGCTGACCTGACTACTAGCTGCGAGATGTGTGCTGAACCTGAGTCGCGCGGCGTACTGAACGAGACCGCAACCCTCACTGCTTGCGACGACGAAAGCCGCGTAGACTTAAGCTTGCTAGTACGGGCACCGGATGCCGTTATCCTTAGAGGGTTGCCGAGCTGTATGGCAACGTATTTATACAACAGCATCCATAATCGAATAGATATATATGTACGCTGATGCAGCAATCTGAAACTTGGAAGACCTTTAGATCTTCATGCACTTTTAATAGTATTATATATAATATTTTGTAATTTATTAAATGCCAGAAATAGTATGCTACATTTTCTAAACAATAAAAGATCTACAACTTTAGAACAGCTGGCAGCCCTATTCAATGAGAGTACAATAGCCTTCAGCCAACAAGTTTTTGTGCTCTCTGCTTTTGCCGCAACTTTCGCATAGTGGCACAGGCCCCAGCCCCAGTTGTATATCCGCTCTCACCGTTCTGCCTGTTCTCTTGTTCAGTTAGAGTGTGTGTGTGGAAAGCTTTAAAAGGCGGCCGCCAAAAGCAAAGCTTCTAGTCATGCAAATGAAGCGAGCAAAACAAAAACACGCAAGCCGAACAATATGCAAAACGTAAATGACAACAAAGTAAACAGTTGAGCCCACATGCAGGCAGGAGGCCGATGCTGAGTGAGCACAAAGCAGCGGCGGTGCGGTTCGCCTACACAAAATGCCACAAGCCGCTAGGCAGACAGTTATGGGTTAAGCTTTTTGCTCTTGTTCTTTTTTCCGGTGTTGCGCTTCGCATGGGCTTTCGTTATTTACTTTGCTGTCGACTTGCCTATGCTCAGTGCTGGCATTGTTGTTGTTGCTGTTTTGAGACATGCACATCCCGTGGGGCATTACTCTTTGCGTTTGGCTGCAGTTCCACGAGCAAGTCTCTATGCGAGTGCGTATGTGTACGTGTGCGTGTGCGTGTGCGTGTGCGGGCGTGTATGTGTCACCTGTGCGCGCACTTGTTAAATTTTAAATTACGCCTGGTTTGCTTATCATTGCTGCAGCTATAACCTCAAATAAAATAAATACTAATATTACATTTTTAATTTCTGTACATAGAATTTTATATCGCATCTCTCCACTACAACTAACTCTGTTTCTCAAGAATCCTGATTAACGTTGCTATCGAACACCCAGTCATAACGATCCGCTTTGACAGTTTCATTTCGCGTGCCCTAAATCAAAGGGAATTAATTAGTTTATGGAGTGCACTGAGTGCACCCCAGGAGTCTGTCGACTTACGCGTGGCAGCGTTAGGCACCGTCTAAAACGCATGCACTGCCTGCCCGGCGTCTTGATGCAGGTGCGATAGAACTCGTATAGCGTGGGATTGAGCAGGAAGCCGCCCCAGTTGGGAGGCACAGGGACTTTTGGCAGCCGCTGCTCGCTGAGGATCAGCGAAAGGCACTTCTTGATCCGGCCGAGCAGTGTGAGTTTCCCAGTCTGTATGCCGTGCATGCTGAGCTGTATTTCTCGCGGAAAGCGAGCGAACTGCAGCTGCGCCTGCAAGGCGGATACCGGACTCACGGTCCCGGCAATGTGCACACTGCGCTCCAGGTGGGGCCAGTACATTTGCAAGGAGACGTGTGGATTGGCATGAATCTCGCCTGCCAGGCGACTGCCCAGCGCCGTATAGAAAGTCAGCCCAGAGGCGTTAATCTGCTCGACGCTGGTCATTCGCGTGACCGGCTGCCCGGCTTCATCCACGGTGGCCAGACAGGCCACTCGCGCCTTGCTGTGCGGCTCCGTTTCCATGGCGATCGACAGCCAGTGATGCAGTATCAGATACGGCTCCCGTATGGCAATCTTGTTGTGCCAACTGTTCGGCTGTGGCACCAGCTCCGCTCTGGCTACATTCCGCATCACGCTTTCCCCACGGCAGCGGGGTGACAACAAATGGCGCGCAGCTGCGACACCCCGGAGCCTCTGCCTCATAGCCGGTCTCAGCTTCATCCGTAATACACACAAGTACAACGTGGCCAAAGGGTTTTAAATTATATTTATATTTTTTATTATCAAATAAAATTTGGAAAGCTAATCAGAAGTTTAATTCAATTCATATCAATTGACTTGAACGAATCCAGTCAGAAATCCTCTAAAATGGAAAGAGTTGATATTGTAATCCCATTGGATGTCAAAATTATCTTCTCTATAATATGGAGAGGTTTTACATGGAACTTGTGCAGAATGAAGTTTCTTCAATATACTTTCATATCTTTGTGGAACAAAATATTATTTTCCAATTACAAATATCTCTTCATTATATTCATTATATTTGTTTAATAATAATAATTTGAAAGATATATGTGAATTTTAGATCTTTAGATTTCCCTTAATTTTTCGTTTTTCTTAATTTCTTATTTTAGTTTTCAATCCATATTCTCAAACTTCTCTATTTTATGATCCACCTTAATATTTTGCCTAATAATATTAATATTCAACTCTTAAATAGTTTGTTTTCTTAAGATCTCAGATATTTTTACAAAGTCAAAATTTTCAATTGTTTTATCTTTAACAAAGCATTTTGGAAGACAACAAATGCGCAACAATTAACTCTTTAATATTCTTTATCTCTCTCTCCCTATTTAGGGTGCCAATCGCTCATAGACCCACTCATTTTCCCCCTTATGCACCAGCTCTCCATCCACCTCATCGAGGACGCCAGCACCACGTCGGAAGCGAATGCGATCATGCAGACGATCCGTTTGTCCCTGCCAGAATTCGATGAGCGATGGACGTACCAGGTAGCCACCCCAATTGGGCAGCGGCACCTCGCCATTCTCCCCCAGCTTGGCCTTGATCTCCGCTTCCACCTCGTCCAGGTAGCTGCGCGAACGTATGCGCTGGCTCTGCGGACTGGCGGCGGCTCCAATTTGACTTGCTCGTGGACGCTCGTGGAAGTATTTTAGGGACGCAGCCTGGGGGATTTTCTCTGCGACGCCTTCGATGCGGATGCTGCGACGCAGGGGCATCCAGTAGATGGCAATGGCTACATTAGCATTGCTGGCAATTTCCTCGGCTTTGCGACTGCCATAGTTGGTGAAGAAGGTGAAGCCGTCGGCGGTGGCCTCCTTTACGAGGACAAAGCGGTTGGAGGGCTTACCTTCCGCATTTACCGTGGCCAAGGCTGCGGCATTTGGTTCCAGGATTTCCTTTGTATTGAGAGCGTCGTTTAGCCAGTCGCGGAAAATGCAAAATGGATCTTTTATCTTTATGTTCTCTTCCAGAAAGGCATCCTTGCGCTCATGGTATTTCAAGCGCAAAGCTAAGATTATTCAGTATATTGTATACATATTAAAAATTGAGTTCGGGACAATCGAAATCTCACCTGAAAGCTGTTCCATAGATGCTGGTTGGCTCATTTTACGCACAATTTGCAAAAGTCTCACTGCAGTTGGAAAGGGATTGTGTAATATTTAAGTGGCGTTAGTCTTAGCTAAGGTAACATCAACGTACTTGTCAAAGGTCAAATTACAAATTTTACACTGAAGTACTTTGTTTATGATTCGCCGCAATATAAAGATAACCAAAACAGCTGTTTACTTGAGGGGTGTTGCCAGACTGTTCTTTATTCTCTAGTATAAAATATACCGAAAAATACTGAAATTAATTGTGTGGGGCATTAGCTGCGCTGAATTAAGCCCGAAAGTATACCATTAATATGTTTAAACAAAATTTGCATATATTAGTTTCTAAAATATAAATATATTTAAGCACAATTTTTGATTGGTATATAAAGAATAAACTAAATACTAAATAGCATTTTGTATTTAGTGAGAAATTGCCAATCTGTAAATAAAGAAAAACAGAGAGAAAGTTATAGAGCGCATGTGTGTGTGCAAAATTGAGAGAGAATATCTTAGTTAGTTGTTTGTGTTGCTGTCGCGACTTACATCGTTCTCTGCTTTTGTCCTGGCAACTGCTTGACTAGCGAGTATGAACGGAACGAGTCGACAGAACAAATTCAACACGAAAGGCTGCTGGACGTGTGTGAAAGCAAAGCGCATAGAGTGCGGAGCGCAAGCGAGAAAATATAGAGAAAGGCTAAAGCGGGGCAAACATATACATACACACATATAAACACAGACGCAACCAAAGACGCACACACCCATGAGTACAAATTAATAATACAAAAATAAGTTGAATACGAAAAAGCTGAAATAACAGTTATTTATAGTAACGCGCTTGAAGTGATTGTGCGTAAAAACGCTTTCCGAATTTGTTGCAACAAAGTGGGTTAAGACGAAAGCTCTGTTAGAAAAAATTTAATTTGAGGTCGCTCGTAAAAGCATTCTATTCTTTGTTTGTTGTTTTTGCCTTTTTCGTTGTTAGTAGTGAAAACAGCGTTGCAGACATCGGTTGCATGTGTGTATGCGGCGAGGCAGAAGTGAAAAAATGCATTGCAGCAGCAAAAACAAAAACGAAGCAGACCAAATGGCTTGATAGGCAACTAAATATTTAACCATTTTTCAATGCAATTGTAACATAACCAAATACGAACGTGATATTTACAACTGTGGCCTGATTTTGAAGCACAGTAAAAAAAAAAAAAAAAAAAAAAAAATACACACGTAGAGACACACACACACACACACCCACACAGACACATACACACACACGCAAACCATATAGCAATATATGCCCATTGAGTGCCTTATATCATTTGATAATAATCCACAAGGTGTCTACTATGCCGGACAGGAACTATCTGGCGTTGTTGATCTCAGCGTCGATGCCACCAAGCGCATTAAAGGTAAGTCAGTGCCTGCGAATACCCTAACCTAACCTAACAGTCGCGCATACACACATACACACATGAGTCATGCAGCATATGAGTAATATGTTTATTATTCACATATTAAATTTGCACCGAAACACGTACATTTCAATTGCCGAAGGACACGCGCTGTTGTCTTTATTAAACATCAAACCTTATCTCGTAAATAATTGTCGCCATTTTGAACATACTGTGCAATTAATAGTTGTTCTTGTTGCTGTTGTTGTTGTTGTCCCCGCTGAGTTGAGCAGCTCGTTACCGTTATTTGCTCGCTGCACAGTTAGTTGTTTGCCTTGCACTCTCTCTACCCCTCTCATTTCACCTCTCTCGCAATCTCACTCTCTCTTTCTGTCTGTCTTGCTTTCTCGCTCATAATTTCTTGTTTTTGTTGCTGTTGTCAGTTTGTGTTTGGCGTCTGTTTTGGCATGCCGCCATTTTTTATTTATCCATGAACTCGTTAAAGGCGTGGTAAGTGCAATTCATTTGCTGTAGTTATTGTTGTTGCTTTTGTCATGTTTGTTGTTGTCATTATAGATGATGACGATAAAGTTGTCCGTGTGCACTTTAATTTTGTGGTAATAAGTTTCGTCTGACATTTCACTTGATTAGTTTACTGAAAGGTTGAAAGGAAAGAAAGAGATAGAGAGAAAGAATGACACAGGGGAAATGAACAGGAATACGACAACTTAATTTACGAGAATCTTGAAGTGTATTAAGTACGGAAAAACTTCTACACAAAAATGAATACTTCAAATAATTTAATCACTAACAATTCATCAGTCTGAATTTTTCTTAGTATTATTATATTATTATGTTCATTTCATAAGAATATTATTATATTCATATATTAATCAGCTCTCCCTCTCTCTCTCTCACTCTCTCTTTTTCTCTGACCCTCTCTTTTATAGGCATTCATGTCACCGTCAGTGGTTATGCCAAGATACGCTGGATAAAAAAGGGATATCCGCGGGACAGCGAACGCGCCATGTGTCGCGCCTATCGATCTTACCTGTCATCGAGATCGTATGTCCTTGGCTCCTGTGCGGGCAACTCGTTCATCGATTGGCTGGCCGGCGAATATTCGTACACGTTTCACGTCATACTGCCCGATAATCTGCCCACATCCTTTGACGGCAAGTATGGTCAAATCCACTATGAGATCATAACGACGATCGAACGATCGGGTCGCTATCCGAAAGTGTTCAAGCTGCCATTTACCGTGATACAACCATTGGACCTGAACGCCGATGCCATCTACAAAGTGCGAGCTATTAATATACAACATATACGGAGATATTTTTCACATGTATGTTTTTAGGTACCTCTGGAGATACTTGACCGCAAGCGCTTCTGGAGCTTTTGCTGTCCAACCGGGCCGCTTACCGTGAAGTTCTCGACTCCCTACTGCGGCTATGCACCCGGTCAGAAGATCCATTTCGTTTTGTACATCAACAACGAGTCGTCGATCGATATAATCGAGTGCGAGGTGAAACTGAAGCAGGAGGTTAGCTACGAGTCTCACGATCCTCAGCATGAGTATCGCTACGATAAACACCTGATAGCCTTAAAGCAGTTCGGCAACGTATTGCGCTGGTCGCGGAAGGTATACAGGGGTTATTTGGACTTGCCCTCAATACCGCCGACATCGGTGAAGCCGACCTGCCCCATTAGTGTTAACTATTCGATTAAGATCATTGTGAATCCGACCGAGTTCCATTGGAAGCTGAAACTCAAAATTCCGCTGACCATCGGCAGCATACCCATCATGGATGGACCCGATGCGCTGCTCCGCTTCAATCGCCAGCAGCAACAGCATCAAGTAGTTAGTCAACATTTTCAAATGTCAACGCAGCAGAACCAAAGGCAGCAGCGACCGCAGCAGCGCGGCGGCCTACAAAACAGTAGCAATAGCAGTAACAATAGTAGGAATAACAACAACAATCAGGCAACACAGGCCATGCAACGGCCGGGTGTAATACTGCCGGCACAATCGAGTCCCTCATCAATGCCAACGACTGCCGACCTGAGGCCAATGGCCACTTTGCCAGCTATATTAGTGACCAGCGATAGCGATAATCCCCCAGATTATATACCCATGAGTAAGAAATTTTATATATAGTATTGAGGTAAAAACAATTAATTATAATTTGATATACCTATGGAATAGCGTCCATGATAATAGCTATAGAGTTAAATTAATAGCCTGTTATAATATATACACAATTTTAATTATTATAATTTCATATTTATATCGACTTCCTTTCTGTTCATATCAATGATTTATTTATAGAATATTTTCGCGGGACACTAAAAATATTGTATATCTTCTGTTAATTACCATGATTAGAAAAATATAATTATGAGTAATATAACATTTTACGGTAGCTATATACGTATATGTCAGATGCTGAATTCTGATCTTTACACGAACTTTTTATATGCTAATTCCAATTCTAATAGAGTTAGTTTTTATTTTATTAAATAAAATTATTGGAATTTTTCAATCTAGTAATGGTGTCTAACTAATAGCAAAGTTCAAGAGTTGAGGTCGACTATAACATCTTGATGCACAAACAGTTTTGAATGCTCAAGACACCAGTCAGGGGAAAAGGGTAAACAACAAAAGAAAATTTCTAATATAGATAGATAGAAAACTCGAATATATAAAAATCATAGATATATTATTCGTAGTAATTTTAGAAGTCGTAGTAATTTTAGTAATTTTATATCTACGATTTGTATACATAATTTATTGTATATATTTAACAAATATATGTACAATATAATTTTCCTGATTTTCTTTTGCTTTTTTTTTTTTTTTTTGCATAACCATTGCTAATTCGAGTATTTTCTTCCATTTTCCAGTGCCGCCCTCATACGAAGATGCCATGGCTCTGAGCGAAAAGTTTAGCGACGATATCGAATTTCTGACAAATGTTAGCATGAGCAGCATTTTGTCCGCTCAGGGCGATGTAACAAGTGAGCGTGAGCCCTTTAAACCGCGTTACCCGGTCTATTACGATTACGAGACACCGACCATACCGCCCGGTAGTGATGATTCCACTGAATCCGACACATAAACCTAAATTGTTAAAAAAAAAAAAGAAACAAAAAAATGAACTGTTAAAACATAACGAATATCGAAAGCAAAGCTACACAAATTGAATGGCTGAGTGGCATTTTATTCGAATCTCTTTATTTTATTCCATTCCATTTCCAATGTAGTTAGAACAATTTTATCAATAAACTTAAGAGCTGCAAGGCGTTGGGTAAAAGTTATGATGCCTTTAAACAAGTCCGATTGTTCATTGATCTTGATTTGTAAAGATATATATAATATAATATCCATATATAAACCCATTTGTCTGCTTTGAGAAGAAGAATTTACTTTTTGAAACTTATATACACATCATATAGTTAAATATATTATAAATCATATCTACTCTATCTAATTATTCTTAAGAGCTTTATAATCCGGTCTGATTTGTTCCGATTCTCTCATCTGTCGTAAACTTGAATTCCAGCGCTTTGCAGATCATTAAATAATATTTTTATCCTTTAACTAAATGTTTGAATTGCACGTCATATTTATAAATAAATATATATTTAAATTTTCTATTAAATATTGCAAAGCAAAATCTATTCATATAATTAATTATATAAGTATGTTTGCTCTGTTGTTTGATTTTATTCATTAAAAACCTTTTGAATTGACAAACTTATTATATACATATATGATATATTAATTATAAGGATATTGATAAATTATTAAATTTGTGCTTAGCAACTAAGTTGATAATATATAATTTAAATGATATTTTTTAATATGCAATAAGCGTTTATTCACTTTTCTCAATTAGTTTTGCATTTTTATTCTGGACAAACAAATTTCTTCTAGTCTTAAGCCACACCCAAGGGTTTTACAAATATACTCAATTTGTAAATTTATTCTTTTGTTACCGCTTCCCCCAAACCCCGCGCCCCCTATACATGCCTCATTTGAACAACAGAGACGCTCTACAGTGAAACCCCGAATACGCAGATTCGCTACGCCGTGCAGCAGGCAACGGATGAGAATGGAACGAACACCCAAGGAACAGCGGATCTATTGAATTGCGAGAAAAAATTAAATAAAACGCATAATACATAATGCATAAGCAATAGCAAAAGCAAAAAAAAAAAAAAAGAAAATATATATATCTTTAATCAAAATCTTAATGTCGAATTAATCGAATTAAAAGAAAGAAAATTCAAAATTTCATGGCGCATATATAGTTCTAAGTCTGATCTGGATTAACAATAGATAACTGTTTTGCAAACCGAATATATAAAACATATACAATGTAGATTGCATAAATTAATCAAAATCTATTTAACATTCTAATGAACAATACAAAATTTGTATTTTTTTCTTTTCCTCACATTTATTTGATTACTTTGATCCCCAGACCCAACTGCTAATGCAAGTAAAACAATTCTTTATTTGACTTTTTTTTCAAAAATAATCTAAACAATATATGATCTAGCGCTGACAGCATACGATAATACTTATACCATATAAAGTAATGAACGTAGTCAATCCGTATTTAGACAAAACTCTTAGGCTTAAGCGAAATATATAAACAATTGCACAATTTTACCGAAAACAACAACAACAAAAACAACATCAAACTTAACATTTTCAATGTTTATAATGTCTACTAAAGAAATTTACACTTAAAATTAGTCAAGAATTAGACTATATATTTACATTTTTAATTGATTTGATGTCCAAGTCCAAGTCCTTATTAAAATAAATGTACTTCTCAATATAATTGTCTGATATTTGTCTATCTAGCACATCATTAACGTACGTACATCTAAAAGTATCTAAATTTCGTTATCAGCACGAAAAGTTTGACAAAAAAAAACAAAACAAAAAAAACTATTCTACGTTTATGAGTTCGTGTATACTTCCCCTGATTTGTAACCAGTCTAACCAGTAACTAATCTTAAGAAAATATTCTGTCTTCAATTAATTCAAATTTCAACCACAATGGAGCAATATATATAAATATATATTATTATATGTATATCCAAATTGATGTGTTTTGATTTTGTTTGTTTTCAACTCATTTCAATTGAGCTCAATGAACTAGACTGGATTCTGGCATATATCGTCAATTGGGTAAGTATAAACATTTATATATCTACTTATATATATCTGTATACTAACGTGTATTGAGGGCGTGATTAAATTTGATATATGGTTATTTTAATTCGATTTAAACGTCAAATGTCTCTTTTTGTATTCGTTTTATTTAGTTCGAAATTATTTACATTTTCTGCTATTATGCAGTTGTTTAATATACACCTCTGTAACTAAAACCTCTTATTTATGAAAACGGTAATTTTAGCTATTTTAATATGTATATTTATTTATTCATTGACTACACATGGTAAATGTAAGTGCATCACGTGATAAGTAAAACGCTGTGTTGGTCATCTCCATTGTGTTTACTGAAATAAGTTTACGTTGAATTTGTTTCTATATTAGCTTTTGTATAACAATGCATAATTGTAACAACGTTTAGGAGCTTAGTAACTTGAGAAACATTCGCATTGGATATGTGAATGCGCTGAAACATGTGCAATCAGCGCCCTTGAATAGGAGCTTATCGGAACTTGGAAATAAGAGAAACAGAACCTCTAAATTAAAATATCTGGATATATGTAAACAACACCTTCGAATAGAAAACTTTCGGAACTCAGAAATGAGAGCAACTGAAATGAGAAACTGAAAAATATATGTGAGAGTGTCGGATTGCAAAGAACACCTTCGAGAAAAATGAATAGAGTATTTAATAAGTCAAAAAGACATTATTTATAACTATTTATATTATAATTATAAATATTATTAATAATTAATTTTAAAGTTGTTTTATAAATTTTAATATTAATATTAATAAAAACAATTTTTATTATTATTTATATGTATCTGCGAAAATATATTCTTTAATCAAATTATTTAATTTATTTAATTTTTTAAATTTACCAAAATAAAAAAAAAAGTTCGTTAATTATTATTTTTTTTTATTTTTATTTTTTTTTTGTAATGGGAATTTTAACCAATTTTCTCATATAATTAATTATTATTTAAAATTAATATAAATTATCATTATTATTATTATTGCTACTATTATTAGATTTTATATCGTAAATATTTTAGGATATTTTTCAAAATTATTACAAAATCAAACCATTACATTACATTTATAAAAATAAAGACAAATTTTTTAAAAATGTGAATATACTAAAATTAAAAATTTTTCTTTACTGGATGTAATTCTAAGAATAGTAAATTAAGGCTTTCTAGGAAATTTCTAAAATAAATATGAATATCCTTAGTTATATTCCCATTATGTTTTTAATTCAACTCATTTTTGATTTGTATAAACTTCAAATTATATATTAAGTAACATAAACTTTTCGACATTTTCAGAGAGCTCTCCAGATTTCTCTGTTTTCCTTTAGTTAGTTGTCAAAGAAATTCATCGTACACGTTTCGTGAAAAACAGGTGCACAAGCTATTCGAACCAGTTTGTTCAAACGCATTCAGGTTGGCAACTCAACTGGTTGGGAAAAATCAGAGGCAGAAACTGTGCGGCTGGCTAATCTTTGTAGAAATAACAATAAAATAATATTCTTATAAATAATAACGTGCAGGAACTTGGGTGCTATCATAACTAAATTTTATCTTTAGCTTTTTATAATTTCATAAACAATTGAAAAAATAAAAACAACGTTTGCCAAAGTTGTTGCCGTTGTCGTGTGTTGTTTGCCGTTGCCACTCGCAGTTCGTCTGCTGTGCAGCTCGCACTTGAAATTTATCGCGTGCCGCAAATGAGCTAAGTTTTTTTCTATTCTAAATACCCTGTAATTTGCAGAATGCCCATAAATTGTGAATTTAATTTGTCGCGTACTTCTACGGTCTATTACACTGGCGAACACGTTTCGGGCTCCATAACTCTGACAGCTAGCAAGAAGCTGCTGCATGTGGAAGGTGAGTTCAATTGGCAAATGCCTTTGCCGTGTTTACATGTAACTCTGATAAGATGCGCTGATAACGTGACTCTCAACTTGAATAGCGCTCAGCATCATCTTGCGCTGCCGCAGCACAGTTGACTGGAAGGAGCTGGACGGCAGCTTGCCACAGATCGAACACAACGACAGCGAGGCGATCACGCAGCCCGCCTACATTAGCTACACATGCAGCAAATTGCACTTGGAGCAGATACAACAGCTTCTGCATGAACTCAACCTGCCGCCGGGTGCCAAGAAATGCTGCAACTTTGGCTTCGAGCTGCCAAGCGAGCTGCCCGGCAACTGTCGCCTGCCCCTGGGCTTCACCAGCTACTCGCTGCAAGTGGTCTTGCAACGTCGCGGCAAACATGACAAGCATTTCGAGCAGCGTCTGTGTGTCAGACAACGCATTGAGCTACTCGACTTGCAACCGGCCAGCAGCTCAAGTGCCACCTTGGAGCTGTGCTTGCCGCGCAGCATCTACGCACCCGGCCAACGCATTAGCTACCAGTTGCATGCCACAGAGCTTGCTGCTTGCCACACCCGCCTCTGCCAATCGATTACCTATCGCAGCGAACTGCCCGCCGTTAAGGAGAAGCGTGTGCAGCGCGTGCTGGACGAGAGCTCCGATTGGGCTGGTGTCCTCCACCTGCCGCTCACTGCGCCGATTATGACACAGTTGCCGGGCGAACCCATTGAGATCGCCTACTTTGTGGAGGCAGGCGAAGGCGCCTGCAGCCAGCCACTGCGGTTGCCTTTATGGGTGGGCACTGTGGCGCCACCTGTTGACGTCATGACGAGTCTAACGGACGGTCCTGCGCTGGGATTTGTGAACTTGGGTGAGTGTTTGCCAGAATCTGACGCATAGCCTAACGATGTTTACACAACTGTTATGCTCTGTTTCTGAGGCTTAATTTTGATACACTGAACAAATTGAAAATTGATAAACCAGGGTATAATGATTTTTTGAAAATTCATGTGACACATAAAAGCAAGCAAGGCAGACCACTCAAAGTATTTATATTAACGAGCTGATTTGATTTAAGCCAGTCCGTCCGTTCGTCCGATTTCCGATTTATATTTTAATATTTTGTGTTTTGGGGTTTTTCAATTCTCTCGTCTCTCTTAAGCCATGTGCTTTTGCCCAGAATTGTGAAAAGCTCTAGAAGGCTTATTTAATATGTATATTTAATATTTATAATATTTTTATATAGACTTTTCTTCTTTTCTATACTTAACAAATTTCTTTGAGCAAATCGAAAAACAATATTTTATATATATATTATATAATATTTATGCATACCAAGACTCTAAATTGCATTCTGTTTATATAACTTTAACTTATAGAAACAATTATTCATTTCTTTTGATTCATTCCATTTTACTAAATCATGATTTTACCTTAATCCAATTTACAAAGGCATTCACTCTTCGACATTGACTTACTAAATATGTTTTGTTTTCGATTTATTTTCCAGCTTTGTGTGAAAACGATTTACTTTGTTCATCGCCCAACCAGCTGCTGTCCCACAGCTGTTCCAAAGAGCCGCATACTCCGGGTATCGCCAGGCACGGCGAGCAGCTCAAATTGCTGAGGCGCCAGAAGAAACGATCGTACGTGCGTTTAGCTTTGCGCTATTTCTATAAAAATCTGTTACCTGCTAATTAACAACATGGCTGTGAGCTCGAAGTATTAAATTGATCGCAATAGGTACGTGCAGGTTTTTAAATATATCTGTTTTGGGTGAAATGGAAAGAAATGATTGAGAATTTTTTCCAAAAATAATATATTTTGTATCTGGCATGGATAGAAATTCAGTTATATCGTTTGTATTAACCCGTTTGGGCAAATCTATGGAGCAGCTGCATATTGGCACAAAAATTATCAACGCTGGATTTATCAACGTTTGCGTCAGCAAATCATATTTCATTGATTAAATTTCATTGACAGTGAAGTTCGTATATATAACAAATCTCAGCTCAGATTAAAACGTGAGAAATTCATTAGATATATATTTTTATTTACCGATTTTAAAGATTTATACTAACTAAATTCACTTCGAAAATATATTTAGATTGAACTAGATATTAATTATACTAATGAACAAAATAATGCTTATAATTATTAAACAAAATAAAAATACATTTAATGAATGTGTAATATTAATAATTATAATCGAAATAATAACAATTTAATAAATTGAGTTTGTTTGTTTTTTTTTGTTATTATAATTATTTTTTTGGCCATTGTTTCCATTCATTTGCTAATCCCTCTAGATTTGTCCATGCATTTCTATAGCTGCAAGATTTTCTATGTATGAAACATTCAGGGTGATGTTATTCTGCTATACTACTTCATCTCTTATACACAATAGGTAAAGCCTATAGACATTTCTGGCAGGTTTCTCACTCGAAGCCCATGCAAGTGTTGATGCAAGTCTTGATAAAAACCAATTTTCCGAGCAAAAAATTTACAATTAAAATTAAAAGAATATTTATAATTAAAGAATAAGTGTTTTGCATTATAGAGTAATAATTGATGGGCCATTGATTTTTATGAGTTCATAAATATGCCGTGGCCCCGTTCTACTTGCTGTCCTTGTCAGTGGGCTCTAATCAAATACGCGAAGCCATATTGTAGGGAAGGGTCAAGGCGAGCTCATTGCCACAATTATCTACAGTAAATTGAGTAAGGCAAGTGGGCTATCAGACTAGCAATGCAAGTGCTCGACGCGGCTGTAAACTCTTGTTGCCACATTTTGTGGCCGCAATGTTGGCTAGCCAAATTTGAATCGGGCCTGCGCTTATTGCCGCCAAAATTTATACAAGCCGAGAGTTGACAATTGAAAAATATGAGGAAGAGGGAGACGCCGACCTCGCCATTGGGGCGCAGTTGATGTCGCCTTATTTTTGGTTTTCTGCCTTTGTTTTTGTTTGTATTTTTTCCCCTCTCTCCTCCTTTTTGGCGCCACACAAACAAAGAAACTGAAAGGGAGGCAAGCAACAAAGCGTTGCTCCGTTTGGTAACGCTCTTTTGCTTTGAATTATTTGACCAGAAGCAGACAGTAGACGGTTACACAGACGCATGGCGCCAACTTATTGATTCGCGTCCTCATTCCAGTGTTCCCTTTGGCACTCGGATGCTGCGAGCGAAAGAGAGGGCAACAAAGACGCACAACAAAGGCGCAGCTCAGTGCGCGTCTGGCTGTGCCAAAGCTCGGTTGAGAATTTTATTATCCTCGTCGCGTTGTTCCTTGTTCCGTGTAATGTTTGAAGTGTATTCTGGCCTTTGTTAGCCATGCCCACCACCTGTGTTTTTCAGCTGGATCGACTGAATCCCATCTACAACAGTGGGGAATACATCAGCGGACGCATTTTGCTACGCACGGATAAGGTGAAGCGCGTGAATGGTGCGTCTCGTTCCCAATTTCGATGCCACTTGGCGAAAACAAACTCTCAATTTCGCTCCTTGCAGCCGTCTACGTTACCCTGGAGGGCGAGGCCAAGGTACAGTGGTCCATGAGTGGCAAGAGTGAGACATCCAACTATTCGGGCCACCAGCAGTATCTGCACACACGCACCAATGTCTTCGACAACTCGCTCTTCCGTGCCGGAGTGCATGTCTATGTGCTGACATTGCGTATACCACCCGATTGCCCGAGCACCTGCAAGGGCCCGTATGGCTACATAGCGTACAATATATCGCTCACCATTGACAAGCCGTGGGGCTTCGATGAGATCTTCCGCAAGCCCATCATCGTAGTCCAAACATTGGATCTCAACTATAACTCCGAGTTTGCGGTACGTTTGCCTGTGCCATTTGTCTTTAACGTGGCGTGACGTGGCGAGAAAAAAATGTATGAACCTAATTGCTGCTTGAATGTGTCTCATACAAGTGCGTAGGCGTTAACTGTGGTGATTCATATAGAAAGAGGAAATATAAATTGCGTTCAGTGCGAGAATAGACTAAATAGTAGCAGAAGTAGTAGTAGATGTCTTCACAGCATACAGTATTAAATACTACTATTAACTACTATTAGCTACATAGACTTGTCTGTTGACAAATGCTCCGATACTGTGCTTATATATGTATAAAATGAGAAATTCTAAAACAATATGTTAATATATTTGAGAGACTTATTTAAATTGATTACACTTGTCTCCATAGAAACAATATCGTGTACTTAAAATTGTTAATTTACATTCAAGTTAGTTAACCTAAGCAAATGGCTTACATATTATTTTATACACATTGCAGATCTTAGTTATATTCAGTAATGCAATAATATCATATATGTATTATTTAAACTTTAACTTAATCGCTCCCTCATCCGCTTTTAGCTGCCTGTCAAGGATGAGAACATCAAATATCTCTGCCATTGGCCATGTGTCTCGGGACCAATTAGCTCCAGCTTGGCGCTGCCCGCCTCCGGGTTTACCCCGCTGCAGGAGGTGCCCTTCACCGTGGAGATCGACAACCAATCGCCGCACTACGATATTATTTCCTTGGAGGTGTCCATAAAGCAGCACTTCGTTTTTCTGTCACGCAAGCCCGTTAAGCGCAATTTCTACACGAAGACACTGTGCAAGGAGATCGTCACGGATCGCACCTTGCGCCTCTCCAAGCGCATGTACGAGTCGACCATTTGTGTGCCCATGGATACGCCCCGCTCCACACTGAACCCCAACTACATTGTGTTCCTGCACTACACGCTGCAGGTGAAGCTGAAGACCGGCTACTTCCACTACGACACGGATCTCTCAGTGCCCATCGTGGTGGGCACCACGCCGCTGCAGCAACTGCATGCCATTGCCTGCATTCGGCAGCCAGGACGACGCACGCCCACGCCGGAGCGACAGCGCCTGATCGAGCGGGTACAGCCACGCCCCGCAACGGTCGAGGAGGAGACGCCCCAGGAGGCGGCAGCCGAAGCGATTCATCAGACGCTGGAGGACGACGAGCCGCCCTCATATGACAGTTGTCGTGAGTGAAGAAACTGGATATTTCCTTCATTTACTCTCTCTCATTCTCTCACTGTCTCCATCTCTTTGCAGTGCCGCCTTCTTTTAGCTTCGCTACTCTGGCAGGCAGCCAGCAGACGCTGGAGAGCCAACCGCGCATACATCTGCCCAAATTTCCGGGCTTTAGCACGCTGCTGGGTACGGCGCCAGCCCATGATCAGATTCTGGAGGACTCTGGTCTGGATATGCATTACTATCGCTCCTATGGCTCTCTAGACACAGATCACACGGGACGCAGCCTAGATACTTTTGGCTCGCTGTGCGGTCCATTGTCTGAGCAGGGAGAATTGGAGCAACAGGAGCAGGAGCAACAACTGAATGCCACGGCCCAGGTGCATCAAGCCGAGCATCAATTTTAAATTCAAGTGTCTTAAAACCCATGGTGGTATAATACGTAAGATTGTATTAGATAGATGTATAAGTGTTCAGAGAAATTTAAATATATTTTCGAGTGTATCACAATCCGTCTTATTGGAAACTCTCATAGCTGATATATATGTATACATTATATACACGTATATATATTATTTATATATTTATATATATATTTAACTATACTTTACTGCCATCCAAAATTCCAATTTCATTGAAGCGAACTTATTAAGTGCCAGAAAGAAATTTATTAATAATTATTCTATTGCTTTTTACATGCATACTTTTGATTCTAATAGAATATTTAAATATATAAATAAATATTTCTGTATATCTATGTATGCATGTACATATCTAGATCTAAATGTAGCTATACATATATATTATTTTTTTTTTTAATAAGACTTGTGCGTTCATAATTTGATAATAAATACGTATACAAAGACCAGTTCTTTAATCTTAGCTGTTGTACGAATTTATTTTAGTTTATTTATCATAATACAAGTAAAAATAATAACATGTAAGAGGGCTCTAGTCGACTACAAGATACCCTGAGCCCTGCAAAAAATAAACTAATACTCTTCTTCTTTACGCACGTATGAGCGCGCGCTATGCTAACTGCGCAGTTGCCGCAGTGCCTTGGGGGTGGATTGGGCTAAACTTTGGACGCTTATAACTCCATTTCTAGATGAATGATCTTTATGAAACTTTCAGAATATAATAATTTAGTGATCAAGACTGAGGAATTCAATAATGATACCAATGACAATGACAATGACTTTTAGAGAATTTTAATAGTATAGCTTCTATCTCAAAACTGAACTCAGTTTCAGTAATTATCTCTAAGTTTCATCAAATTTTGAGAGCGTTTTCATTAACAAGTATTTAAAAACACTTTCCTATTCTTTCAATTTTATTATCTCGACTGCTTACGTAAAATAATATTCGTTATTGACATTTTTTTCTTTTTTAAGATATTTTATAAATTATTATTATTTAACGCGCATTCCAAAATACTGTCAGTTGAGTGAACTTCCGATTTAGTTCAGATTCGTATGATTAATTGATATTGATTCTGAATGAATATTGTCATGATTTAATCATTTTCATACATAAGCGCATATATTGGGATTCTAAATGAATGAATAGTTTCAATAATTGTTCAGAACTATCAATTCTTTATCGTTTTTGATCCACTGTAAGCTTTCCTTCGCATACTTAAATATTCTTTTTTGTCAATGGATTTTCTAGTGTTTTTTATTTTATTTTATATATATGCATACATTTTCATATATAATATTTATGAGCTTATTTTAATTCGCCTATACATATGCAACGCTTTCCGCCTGTGACACTTATTTAATTAAATTCGCTAATTGTTTATGACAAGTATGTGCTCGGCGCTTGCACCCGCAGCAGGGCCACAGAAAATTGCGATTAGATAAATACACTAAATAACGGACCAGTCGACATGTCCCACACCGATAAGGCCCGTTTAATAGACCAAGCTAGTGTCAACAATACGGCAGACAGCGCGCGTTAGCCGTACGGTACAGAGTTCCAAAAATGAGCCAAATCTGCGACATCCAATTGCAGCGACCCAGTGGGGTTTACAATGCCGGCGAGACGGTTAATGGCCATATTTACCTAACTCTAACGGAGCGTGCCCTGATCAAATGTGAGTCAGACGAAAAACTAACGATAAGACAGTACCCGTAGCATGATTCATAAACTGATTTATTCAAAGTGATCAGAAGTAATCAAAAGATAAGAAAAGTCATATTGTAATTGTGAAGTGAAGTGAAGATGAGTATATTGGTTTATTAGTGCAACTGAAGACAAATTACATTGCAATATTTATTCGAGTCTAGCTATACATATTTAGTTTTCTATAATATAAATCTAAAGTTCAAAACATAAATATATACATATAATCAATTAAAGCAACAGCTGATAAAGCGCTAAGGCGTGATAAGTCCAAAATATTTGTTGTATACTCGATAAGAATGCGCTGAAGAGTATATTGGCTTCAAAATTGAAGACTTTCTATTTAAGCTACAATTTCTAGTGTGAATCCTCAGAGACCTGCAATCAGTTCCTTGCAATTTTCCCTCAATTGGCCTTGGGCTAGAGTCTAGCAAAGAATGAGGCTAAAGTCAGCAGCCGATGTTCTATTGCTGCAAAATTTTTTTTTTTTAATTGATAAGTTGTAATATAAACATGCAATTTTTATTTATTTATTTTATTTTATTATTATATATTCACAAATATTTAAACTCCATTTACATCTGATAACGTTTGCAAAAGTTATGTACTTTTGCTACACTCTTTATATTTCAAGTCTAGACTAAATTACTCGTTCTTCTCATTTATTCTATAGTATTTCAATTTCATTAAAATTAATCGTAACAAGAATCTACAGTTTTAGCGTTTTCCAACACGTAACTCTATAGCTTTCGACGTAACAAATCCATAAAAACATTTATATTTGTAGTTTTATATTATGAATTTTTAGAATAGAATCAAAATTTTAAAACCATTTTATATACTACATTTACCTAATTACTATTAGTCGTTTCCCTGGAGTCGAATGGCTATGCGTCAACGTCGTGGGACACGCCAAAGAAATCAAAAAAGGCCAAGCCCGGCAGTGAGCCAGTAGTCAGGCCGTACCTTACTTTCGGCCAGCGTGTCGACTACTTTGCCAAGGTGGACTACTTTGTGGGCTCGGAGGCGGCTCTGCCGCAGCTAATGGCTGCTGGAGCCTATCGCTACGACTTCAGTGTGCAGTTGCCAACGAACTGCCCCAGCAGCTTCGAGGGGGCGCATGGACACATACGCTACACGCTGCAGCTGAATGTGCAGCGGAGTGCAGAGCAGCCAACGGAACCGGCGTTCGTACGACAGCTGCAGGTGATGCGCAGTGAGTCGAGTCAACAGACGCAGCAGTTACAACAGCTGGGCGAACAGCCCTGCGAGCTGAGCGCCGTTGAGCTGAAGCCGGCATTGAAGTTCTGGCACCGTGCGTTGCAGCTCCACCTCGATATACCCCGGTCGAGCTACGAGCCAGGCATGGGCATCTCGGTGCACGTGCGCCTGCACAATGGTCAGGAACTACCCCTGCAGGAGATCACCTACAAGCTGAACCAGGTGACCACATATACGGGTAGCCAACAGGATAAGCCCAAGCGCACGGCCCAGCAGGTGGATCGTTGCCCGTTGATCAGTAGCAGTCATCAGTTGGTCACGTGTCCTCGTAACGAGCTGCTCAACTTCCAGCACCTGCACACGCTGCAAGTGCCACAGACGCCGCCCACGCTGGGAGCGAACGTTTGCACTTGCCTGCAGCTCGGCTACGAGCTGGAGGTTCTGGTGCGGACGAAGTATCCCCAACGTTATATTTCAGCACGAATGCCAATTATCATATATCAATCACCCAGCACAAAGCAGGACCTGGCCCTTTCACAGCCAGTTGGTATCGCCAGTGCGCCGAGTCGAACCCCGGATGCAAACAGCTTTGCCGCAGCTGCGCCTAATCTAACCGCTTCCATGAGCTCGCTGCGTAAGTCACAAGATTTACATAATATACATATACATACATTTATGAAATAAAACTTTTAATCCACCATCAATATTTCTTTATTATATAGCTTCCCATTTCCGCGAAGCCGAGTTCATGATAAGCACAAATCTCAACAAGGATAAGCACGCCATGTCCGGAGAACAGCTAGATTTTCGACCTCGTTATCTGTACTACGAAATGGAACATGTTGAAGCTGAGAAAGTTCTCTAGTTCTATATAATGTACATGTATAACTAAATACAAATATTTAATTTTAATTGAATGTTATAAAATATTAATTTAATTTTTTCTATTTATTGAATGTAACCTTTTTATTATTTATTAAAAATATTACTTTGTTTAAATATATGTTTCAAAATTTATTATTTCTATAAAAAACAAAAAACATTGAGACATTTCTATTTTAGAGAAATTACAAGGGGATCCCTTCTCTTCTTCTCTTCTCTTTGTATCACACAAAACTTAGAAAAATAATAAGCATATTGATATACATTATTAAACATTTTATAAAAACAATTTAATAATTATATTTGCACTTTAATTATTTGTAATTTAAAGTAAATCTCAAGTTACCCAACTCAAAACTATTTCTGAATTTATTGAGTTGACTTAACAATGTAAATGTTTAATAAAAATAATAGTATTTTATTTTATTATTTATATTATATTTCACAATAAATCTGAGGCTTTGAGTTTACGCATTAAGCACTTTTAAACACACAAAGTACAATATGTTATATAGGTATATGAATATATTTGAAGAGTATTTTATTATTATTATAGCCGTGTCGACTGAGTCCTTGGCTTATTCATTCTCTTGCAGGTGCAGTGGGCATTTGCAATGCAACCTCAGGCGGAGCCGTGGGCATTGCGAAGTCGGTGTACATGGGATAGCGAGGTATAAAGTCATCTGTGCGATTATGCTCATTCACATCCGTATCGACAAACTTGTCTGTTATATTCGTGGCCTGCTCGAATGAGGGCGGCTCTGCAAAGCAATGGAGAAATGACTTATTAGAAGCTGAACTTAGTTAACAGTCGAAATACTTACTGCACGTATCGTAGCTGGGTGGCAGATCAGCGGCGGCACCTTCGGGCGTATCTGGAGTCTGAGGTATCCAGGTGGCGACATTGTTGGGGTTCTCGGCACTCTGAGCGAGGGGGATGGTGCCAATTATGATGGGCATCTCGATTTCCGAGTCTGTGTGACAGCCTCCTGTTTTAATGGCCATTTGAATCTTGTAGGATACATTGATGATGCGCTGAGTCCGGGACGAAGGCGGCACAGGTGGTATTAAGAGGCTGGCATTAATTAGGCGCTTGGACAAACGTCGTACACGCTCCGACTGGTACTCCGCGCAGAGAGTATTTTGACGAGTTCTAGATTTATAAGTGGGTGTGCTAGCTCTAAATTCGTAGAGCTGGATCAAGGAGACTTCGATGCCTTCCAAATCGTATCCGTGTGACTGATTATCTATATGCAGGACATAGTGAATACGCTGACCGGGCGCATAGCCACCAAAGGGTATAGTGAGAGTTGAGATGACAGGGCCCGAGGAACAGGGCCAGCAGCAAAAGTACTTGATGTCCTCGTTCTTGAGGGGTACCTGAAATGAGTAGACTTAAATCAATAAGGCGAGAGCTTCGCTTAAGACCCAAGGCACGCACCAGCATCTCGGGATACATGTTAAGATTGTAGGTTTGCAGCACGGTGAGGGGCTGCTTGAACTCATTGTTGAAGCGCCAGGAGCGATCGACTACGAGCGACACTTCGTAGGCGATCTTGCCATACTTCTCCACGCACGATGTCGGACATTCCAGTGGAAGGGGAATGCAGAAGGTATAGGTATGCGTGCCTGCTGGCAATTCGCCCTCGCCAAACACATTTGTCCGAGTGTGCAAATACTGTTCATCGCCGCGAAAATATTCCGTATAGGACTGCGATTTCCCGTTCACCGTTCTTGTGCGATGCTCCTCCCAGCGCACCTTCGCCGCTCCCTCGAATAAGATGTAAACAGCTGCAGAGATAAAAGCGAAAATGACGAACGATAAACATGGAGTGAGTTGTGCATGAAATTGCTGAGCTTTGTCTTTTTTTCAATTTACGCTTTGTGTTGTCGTTCTGCCGGCTACAGTTTGTTTGCGTGACTTGTACAGTGGTATTCAGATGTTAGAGACTTGAATACTTTTGGCTAAATGTATATTACATTTATATATGCATATATTTATAAATATAAAAATTGGTAGTTTATATTCAATATCAGTTGATTGCTTGAATATTAAGGTAATTGTTATACATATTAGTATTAAATTATAAATAACTTAAATTGTATATATATATTTTTTATTTTGATATTATATTATATTACTTTATCACATATACAAATAAAATATGTGACATCGTAATATAATAATCAAGAGTGTTCTAATAATTATATTAGTCACATTATTTCGAAATATCAATCAATTGTCATTAAAATCTTTTCTTTTTTTTTCACAGTAACAATATCAGGGCACTCTCAAGGGAATCTTATCAAGTGCAGATATACACAGCGAGATATTATGTAATTACAAGTGTTAATTAATTCCAGAAATTGATAGAGTTTATTGCTCGTCTCTCTGTTATCACGTTATCTTAAACTTTTAGTTTGAAATGCGTTTCAAAGCCATTGCAGAAATACTGCATTTCTATATGAATGTATTCATGTATATACATATACATTGGCGATAAATAGTTAATGAGCAAGAGACATTATAAATACCTTACCATTGACTGACTTGTTGCTCGTCGTTGTAAGATTAATGCGCCCATTGATTGTCTCGCCGCTGTAGTAAACCGGATTAGGTCGATCGAATTCGAAAACACAATTCGAAGGCATAGCGAATGTCAAATTTTCATTAAATAGCACTTGCTCTAAATGGTCACTTTTTACATGTTATATGCCATATATTTAAAGTCTATGGAATATCAACTATAAATGGAACAAGGCACGCGATACGAAAATGCTGAAAAATAGACCGCGTCGTTGAGCAGTTGGAACACAAATAAAATACGCTGAATGCGAAATGTTTGAGAGCCGCAGAGAGCTCAACCGGTGTGACATCATCAACGAGTGAGCGAACCAAAACAAAAACGAAAACGACTCGTAAGCAAGTCTCTCAAATCTGATGGGACCACAACAGTGAGAGAGTGTGTGTGTAAGAGAGAGAAAGAGAGCGCAGAAAAGCTTTGGCGTTGCTCGCGTCACTTCTACAGCTCTTATATATGTAGCTTTGACGAACGAGCTGATGATGCAAACACATACAGATGATGTACTGTTTGGATAACAGCTGTGTGATAACTAAAGAGAGATTCATATGTATGTACATACATAAGTTTATTAAGTTAAAATATCGCGCTTAGCTAATACAGTAATGAATATAGCATAATAAATCATATCATATTTAAAGTTCTTTGTTTTTAAATATTTATATTAAAATAAAATTAATATGCATAATTGGTAGTGGATATTTAATGTACATATATTTTACAAATATATAGGCGACTTCTTTTTATAATTGTTTATCAAACCGCATGGGATGCTTTGTAAACAACCTGACTGAGCTACAGCACAATTTGATGTTGATTATAATATAAATACTGTCGCGATTAGATATTGCATTTGATAAGATCTCAGATCTCCACGGGCGATTCCACAAATTGTTTTTCCTCAACGCTCGACTGGTCTTGCGATTGTTGCTTTTTGTCCGTACGATGTTCGGCTCTATGACGTCGGCGACGGCGTCTTTTCTGCGGCGGATTAGGCGGAGGACTCTGGAATGTGTCCACATCAAAGACGGGATAGCGCGGAGTGAACCGAGCGGCCTCACTAACCGTATTGGCATCCGTATCGGCAATGTCAGCAGTCATGAACATGGCTTGTTCGTAGGTGGGTGGAGCTGTAAAAATATTAGGGGTAGATATTGAGTTTGTAGAAATTGAGATCTTAGGGAAAACGAGAATAAAGCTTCAATAGACAGACATTGCAGATGACGAAATAGCCTAAGAAATACTTAGTTGACATAAATTTGTAAACGTACGCAGTTCTGGTGCTAGGTCGTCCTCGATCTCGAACTCATCGTCGCCATCCTCGGGCAGCTCATAGTCTTCTAGCTCCTCAGTAAGCTCGTAGCTGGGGTTATTGACACCTGCGGCCAGTTCCATGGCCCTGGCCGAGGTGCAGGGCAGGTCCCGTGGCACCGCCGCAATGCCAGACGTCGTAGACGGTCCAGCCGTCACCAGCGGCACATTCCCAATGGTGATGGGTATGATGACTTTTGGATTGGCCATTAACCAGTTCATCACGGCCACGATGCGCACCTCGTACGAGACGCGTACCACCTTACTGAGGTGCTCGCAGGTGGGCGCTGTGGTGGGTATTCGCAGCGATTCCGTAAATGACTTCTGGCAATTGTGAAGCACGCCTCCAGCCTCGCGCTTGGCCAGCAGAATCTTCTCGGAGACGATTTGCATGGTGGGCATGTCGGATGTGTAGGTGGCGTGCAGATAGATCATGATCATGAGTTTCCTGCAGTCGCTGCTGGAATCGTTGCGCACATCCGCATGGACCAGCATAAACTGGCCGGGCACATAACCCTGCTGCTGCAGCGTGACCTTAATATGAACTGGCTTGGTTTGCATGAAGCAAAAGTATTCCATGCCCTCGCTGCTAGCCGGCTCACGCAGCATTTTATTCTCCAGGTTCAGATCGAGCAGTTTAAGAACGGTGAAGCCCACGTTGGTGGTTCGATTGGAAGCGCCCGGTCGTATGAACATTACCTTGGCCAAGTAGCGAATGTGTCCGTAGATGCCCTCAAACGAGGACGGGCAATGACTGGGTATGGGACAGGCAAAGGTGTACGTGTAGGTACCAGCGTCAATGGTGGTCGTCGGCGCCTGCTCCGATCCCATCAGATATGTGGTCGAGGCTATGTAATCCTCTCGACCCATAAAATATCGCCTGCGTCCCGGACGGAACTGGTTTGTGGGCACGGCACGACCATGCTTACGACGCCACTGAGCCTGTGCATAGCCGCTGATTTGGAGTTTAATTCCTAGAACAATCAAGGGCAAGATATGTAGACTTTACTAATAAAATAAGATTAAACTTAAGTAGTAAAATAGTAAAACATAATAAAAGTTAATAATTCATTGCGTAGTTAGAAAAGTTTTTCTTTTGGATAACAAAATAAACAAAGCATTTTAATTCAAGATTAAATGGGATACAAAAAAAAAAAAAAAAAAAAAAAAAAAAAATAGATGTAAAATATTATATATTAAATATTATTTGAGATCTTTTTAAAAATTTTTTTTATCCCATTCTGAATTTGTTTAACGACATTTATTAATGCTTATATTTTTAACAGTCAACAAACTTCATTACTAAATTCTTCGACTTATTATTTATTAAAAAAAATAAAAATAAATAAAATTGTTAATAGTCTGCAATTAATTAAAAATAATTTCAAATTTGTTTAGATTTAATTTTAGAGAATAGCAAATTTCTTTGGATTTTGATAAAATGGGGAAAAAAAAACTTTAACAACTATTTTAACCCGATTTATAATTTCTATTTCAAAAAATAACTGTTTAAACACTCCCATTAAAATCTCCGAAATGACTAATAAATATTGGCATTTCCTGATGCACACTCCACGCCTTATCACTAGGTAGATCCCCACGAGCATTGATTGAATAATAGACCATTTTTTTCGCTTTGTTTTGTGCATCGATTAGCGACTCTGCGGTTTATCAGTGAATTACAATTATAATGGGACAAAAAAAAGTAAAATAAACACAAATGCAGATTAGATAAGAGAGCAAAGTGAACTTTATATACGAAGTAATTTGTGTAGTCAATAATCAAAATAGTTATTAGCCTATAAATGTGGCGCGCTCACAAATTCAGTGAGACAAACTTACCTCGTAGCTTCTTGGTCTTATTCAAATTGACAATCACCTTGCCGGTGACTACCTGTCCGGTGAAATATGTTCCATGCTCATTCTGATCGAAGGTTATTTGGCAATTATTGGACATTTTTGCCGTTTGAGTACTTTGAGGGCCAAGAGCGCTCCGAACTCGCTCGCTGCTAAATGTTAACTGATCAAGCTTTTTTTTTTGGGGGGCTACTAACATGATATAATAACTGCCAGTGCTATCTTATCTAGCAAAAAAAAAAAAAAAAAAAAAAACACATATTTATATATGTATAGATATAAACATATATACTCATTGTAATCCTAAACGTGCATGTTCCAGTCTAGCTTTTTAGTGAGATGACTTTGATGATTTGTGTTAACTAAAAGATCTATAATAGTAATTTATTTTGTATAATATGTGTAATACGTCAGTTTTTCATAAATCAAGTTTTATTATAATATTTAATATATATACCCAAATAGATAACCAATTTTTATCTGAACAGCTTGTCTTATCTAAATTAATTCTTGAATTTTGCTTACACATGTCAAATGTAACTACATATTTTTCATATTTTTGTTGTGCTCTTCATAAATAAGCACATAATTCCAATATTTTCGTATAGATAAGATAAATGTTGACAATACCGGTTAGGTGTCAGAATAAAAAAAAAAAACTCTTTTAAATTCAGTACGTTATTTGCCAGCTAAGCGAAACGCAGACAAAATCAAAGACATATAATAAATATTTATTGTTAATCTGCCCAATTAAAAGTTATATATACGAAAATGGTTCTCAGCTGTGAAATTGATTTTAAAGATAATCCGTTTGGCATTTACTATGCGGGTCAAACAATATCCGGCAGTGTAACCCTAAATTCCGATAAAGAGAAGCTAGTCAAATGTAAGTTTGTAATATTGTAAAAAAATTAACATGTAAATAAAACAAAATATATATAAAAAATGATATAATTATATACCAAAAAAATGACTCATGCTTATTTCTGGTTATTTATTAATATATTTTTGTTATCTAAATCTGAATTTCAAGATAGTTTTTTTTTTTTTATATATATATTTACAGAGAGTTAATATATATAAAAAATTATTATTTAATTATTTTGTTATATATATTTTTAATTTAATTTTTTATTTTCAGCTATAATTCTAAAGATAAAAGGCTTTGCCATGACATATTGGACAGAAGATGAAACCGATACAGATAACAAGACCACAGAAGAAAGTTATAGTGGACAAGAGGATTATATTCATTCGAAGGTGGAGCTTTTGGTAGCTGAAGGAGCAGGTAAGTCCGTCTACTTGAAAATATATATTATATTAATATTTATGTATTTAATATATGCTGAATTCCAGATGTTGCTCTTAAGGCTGGCATCCATGTCTATAATTTTATCTGTCAAATACCCGCTGTGTGTCCTTCGTCCTTCGAGGGCACTCATGGTCGAGTACGCTATATGGTTACCGTCAAGGCCATTCGGCCCTGGAAGTTCGATCTAACCTACTCGCGTCCGTTTACCGTGCTGAAAGTTATGGATCTCAACAGGGAAGGTCTTTTCCTAAACGTAAGTTTAATATATGTATTCATTAACTCATAAGATTTAAGAAATTAGATAAAAATGGTTATGGACTACATTTCATATGTTGCTTAGACACCTGCCCAGTCGGAGGATCAAAAGACCTATAACTGCTGGCCCTGCCGCTCGGAGCCGTTGCGGCTGCAGTTGTCGCTGCCGCACCGCGGCTATGTGCCTGGCCAGACGATACCTGTGGGCGTGCTGATCACAAATGACAGTCACATAGGAGTGGAGCAGATCGAGGCCACTCTGGTGATGACGGTGATCTACTACAGTCAGCACAGTGTGGAGACGATCACTGAGCGGTTCGTGGTCAGCAAGAAGCTGGGCGAAGGCGTCACCAGAAACTGCAAGAAACAGTTCGTCCTTGAGCTGCCTGTGCCTGCAACGCCGCCCACCTGCTTCGACTTGTGCCGCATCATACAGATTGCCTATCAGGTGGCAGTCGAGACAAAGGTCAAGGGTTGGCACATCAACGAACGCGTACATCTCCCCGTGACCATTGGCAATGTGCCATTGAACAAGCAGCTAACCCAGCAGCCCCGCTCCATTCCAATTGAAGTTGAAGTTGTCGCCCAGCAGCTGGACGAAAAGGCATTGGTGCTGGTGGATGAGGCTACCGCTGCTGCAACGACACCCGCTGTCAATCCCTGGGCAGCAGATGCTACTATAGGTGGGCTAATAGAAAAGGAGAAATATAAAGTATATGTCTTAATGTCTGGCATATATTACAGAAGCGCCCAGCTACGCAGAGGCAGTTCACATACGCGCTGGACCCATAAAATCCAATGTTAAGTCTGCAGCCAGTCGAGCGAGAAAGAGCCAAGAGTTCAGTCCCTCGACAACGCAGACTAAAGAAAATTGCGCTTTTACTCCACTCTATGCTGTATTCCATATAAACAATGAGAGTGCCAAACTGAATGATATCGATCGTAGCACCTGGATCTGAGTACGAGAGACAATTGTTTAGTCGAAAACTAACTAAATGGTAAATAAAAACAAAGAGAAATTGTGAGCGAGAGCTTCGTTTCGATTTTAGTCTTAAGGAAAATGCATTTTTATTTATCAAACAGCATTGTTTGGGTTTGCTTTCCCACAGTTCCACGTATGAGTGTTAATTGTTTATTTATTTCATCACTTACATATCACATAACATTTCATATTGAATATCATAACTTTGGCTTGTGATTACAAATTTATTGATGCTGCATTCAAACCGATTTGTATTTATATTTTTCAAGTTTATTTTAGAGTCCATATAGCTAAATAATTGGTTTTGCACAAATTATAAAACAGAGAAAATAAAATGTAAAATTACAATGAATTTGGATTATTCATTTATTGTATGGAACAGCTGGAATACAGAAAATAAATAAATAAAATGAAATAATAACAGAAAATAGCAGAAATATTTAAGAATTTTTTTATTTTACTACGAGAAATTTAACAGAGTATTTTGAAGTTGGACATTGCGAGAAACTAAGCTTATCTCAGTTATGTTGATACCCTGAACTGCTTTTGCCGAAGGAGGTATAGACCGGAATATACATGTATCAACGTTTGTATAGATAACACAGACTTTGCACGTTTCAAAAGATAATGTCAATTATTTTGATTTCTTGATTAACCTGAAGTATATAAAAAGAATGCTCTCCCCTACCTTTATATATAAATATAACAGCTGCTCGACACAGGCCTTAGAGTATGCAATAGTCGGACTCTCTCAACTAGATTAGAAATATATACTTTATTTTAGATATAAGTTATAGCGGAGCACTGGCCTCGGGATGAGTTCCCCACTAGATTATGATTTTTATTTTATTATTAATATTACCAGATCTTATTATTGCATCTGGGATTTTACACTTGAATATAATTTTGTATTTTTAGTTTGTTTATTTTTATTTCACTAATTTTTTTATTTTTAATTTGTTTAAATAACTATAAAAAATATAATATAATGCTCTTTCATTTACGTCGCAACCGAACACACTCTCAGTTAGTGCACTGCTCTTGGACTACGGTAGAATATTTAATTTACAATTGACACGGCGATAAGATAAAAATTTTGGAGGCTAAAGAGAAAAAAAAAATGTATTTGTATAAAAATATATTAAAAAGAAAATATATATATGTCAAAAGTTTGTTCCATTCTCAGTTCGTTTCAAACGCGGAACGAGGAATGTTTGGAACTTGCCAAACTTGTTGGCGTTCTGTGAGAAATAAATAGCGAACTGCTTGGTCTTCAATTACAATCCAATCAGTCGTGTTTTGGACTCCGATAGCGTCAAGTGTGTAGTGCAGCGAATCGGTGGCGCAGAAATAAGCAATTACATTTACAATTATCAGCTTAATAGTGCGAAATATACATACATACATATATAATGGGTGTTATCTGCATAATCAGTTTTGATAACAACACCCATGGCACCTACTTTGCGGGTCAAGTGATGTCGGGCCAAGTTACCCTCAAATTGGACAAAATAAAGCTGGTTAAAGGTAAATATAGAAATTGCGGCTAAATATAATTTCGTGCAAAATTGTATTGAGTTTTTTTTTTTTTTCTTAAATTGCTGTCAGAAGTGTTCTTCCCCATGACTCATTCTTATCTTATCGGCAGCAATATATAAAGAGTTGTTAAAACTGGTAAAGTTTGTATGATAGACTCGGGCAATAGAAAATGATTCATGTGCATTTTTTCTCTCACATGGCACGCGCTAAATTTGGTAGTCAGTGGTCAAACAATTATCATTATTAAAAATAAATAGTTAACTAAAAATACCATTCTTAAATGTAAACAAAGGCTCAATTAGTTATCAGTCCGAGATAACTTTGATTGATATTGAGATATCTGAGATTATGAAGAAATTTGTAATGAATTGTGTAGATACTTCTTCGATTATATTCCTATAGCTCATGAAAAGCATTTGTTTAGTCAATATTCTTTTTTCCGCTATTTACATTAGAATATAAAATGAGTGTGTGTACATCAGAAAACGATTATATTGTATATAGTAATACTGAAAGAATTATGAAGTATATATTCAGCTAGGTATCGCTAGCGCATTGTTGACTTGTCGATCTGACGTCATGAGCAAAACAATGCAAAAAGTAAATATACAATATATGGAAAATGAGAAATGCTTCGTCTTCATTTGTTCGCTGCTGCCAAATATAAAATAAATTCAACATACCAGATTCATCATGCCGGCCGGCTGCTGTGAAATTCAGCAGGCAATAGTCAGCAGTCGGGTTGTCCCCTTGCAATATAATTAATATTAATTATTAATATACATATACGAGGACGAAGAACTGAATTGATTAAGTCATATCTGTCTGTTTGTCAATATGAATTAAGTTTGTTAAATAAATTCTTTCTTTTTCAGCTCTAACATTAAACATAAGTGGGTATGCTGAAACACATTGGACAGAATCGAGTGGCACAGGAAAGGACGAAACCACCGACGTTTATAGTGGCCGTGAGGACTATATAGCTTCCAGCACCTATCTGGCAGGCTCCAGTCAAAGCAGTTAGTAGTAAATCGCTTAATGCCTAGGCGTATATATTCATTATAACTACTTTTACCTTGCACTACTAGCACAAATATCGATTGAGCCTGGAGTGCACGTCTATAACTTTAGCTGCCAAATACCTGCCACATGTCCCTCCTCGATCGAGGGTTTGTATGGGCGAGTGCGCTATATGATAAAGGTGTCAATGGTCAGGCCCTGGAAATTTGATCAGTATTACACGCGTTGCTTTACAGTGCTCAAAATCATGGACCTCAACTATGACAGTCCGCTTCTGCGAGTAAGTTGCTTGACTACGGCAATGACAAGTGAATGTTTCCTTTTATCATAATTGTATCACTCCTTAGATGCCTACCCAAATGGAAACGCAGAAGGTGTATTGCTGTTGGCCCTGCACTTCGGCACCGATGCAGCTGCAGATGTCTGTGCCGCAAACGGGCTACGTCTCTGGCCAGACCATACCTGTGGGCATACTGGTGACCAACGATAGCCACATAACCGTGGAGGCACTGCAGATCAACTTTGCTATGATGGTCACCTATTACGCAGAGCATGTAGCCAGAACGAAGTCGCGCAACGAGCGCATACTTGTGAGCAAGCTGATGGGCGATCCAGTGCCGCATCACTGCACGAAGCAGTTCACCTATTACTTGCGTGTGCCCGCCACGGCGCCCACTTGCTTTAATCTGTGCAAGATCATTCAGGTCGCCTACCAGGTGGAGGTGGAGGCGCGCGTCAAGGGCTGCCATGTCAACCAGGTGATCAGCATACCCATCACCATAGGCAGTGTGCCGCTGCTAGAGCATCCGGCAATGCAACCACAGCCACGCGATTTCGATGGGCAGCCGCCAGAAGAACTGGATGCCAAGACTTTGGACGACAGAGCGGTGCCACAAGCCACCGCACCACCCGCAGATGTCAATGCGCCATGGGCTATAGATGACAGCATTTGTAAGTTGTTTTATTTTCCACTCCAAACTCTCTCTAAACATACTGAAATCCTTAGCCCCGCCCAACTACGAGGAAGCTCTTCATATGCGCAGTCAGCTGAATACACAGGCCACTGCACCACCGAACACATTGAGTCTGGATGAGCACGGCTTCGCACCACTCTATCCAATATTCAATATACCAAGTCCCACAGCACATTCGGCTAGTGCGGACCCAAAAGATCTTCCAAATGCTGATGTGAATGCCAACAAAGGCACTTGGCTGTGAACCAACCAGAGTATAAAAGACAACCTATACAGACTATTTTATTTTTTGTTAAATATCTGTAGCTTGTTCTGAATCTAGTCTGTATTCACGTAAAACTCGCAAGAAGAAGAGAAAATAAAAAATATATATAATAAATTAATAAGTCATAGCATAATTGAAAGCATTTAAATAATTTTATAAAATTTAAAAGGGAATTTGGGCTATCAAAATGGCTTGAAATGAGATAAGAAAATGAGCTATTGCTAAAATAAATGTAGAAAAAAGAATGCTCCTTAAATTCAAAGCAAAAGTATCTAATCTCTGATAACCTATATATATGTATATACATATTTATATTTAAAATAATATAATAATATATATAAAAAATATAATTATAAATTTATCATATTATCATTGATAAATGAATTATATGGAATTGAATATCATAAAATAATATATATTATATTTAATTATTTAAATGTAAGTTTCAATTTACCTTATCTAGTATAAGAAATTCTTATCAGACTTTCTCAAAGTCAAACAGTTCATTTTTAGATAGGGGAATACATAGAAATAGTTTGGAGCTCAAACTTAACCGTTCAGTTAGCTTTTATACTATATCACATATAACACATATATAATTTAATTTGACGTTAAACAATATTTACAGCCTATTATATTTTATTAATATTAAGTAACTTTTGTACTATCTTAAACATTCTTGCACTCTCTGTTTATGCGAAGGGGCAGCTGCCCTTATCAAACCTTCAGCATAAGCACGATAGACCACTGTCAAGGTCTGGCCACTTGTGATAGTGAAGTCTGAAACTGAACTCTTATAATTTAACGTTTCAATTCCATTTCGTAGCTCTCATATGATATTAAATTGTTCACAGCTACTAACGTACAGTGCTTTCCGGTCTTATCGCTTATCTAATTCAACTGGAACCACCAATAGAGTCCACCAACAGCAGAAACTCAACTTAATTTAGTCGCTATTCGTTGCCCGGCACAAATGCATAGCCCACGGATGTGTGTTGGCCCGGAAATTTAAGAGTTTGTTACATAGTGCGTGGTTTACGGCCGTCGAAATGGTTGTTACGTGCGAGATTAGCTTCGATAATAATAAGCACGGCACCTTCTACGCCGGTCAGCTGGTTAGCGGTTGTGTGACCCTTAAGTCTGATAAAATCAAGGAGGTGCAAGGTATTGTTAAAAAAAAAACAAGTAAGAACGTTGCAGTTAGGCGCAACTAACAGCGATATACTTTGTTCCCATAGGTGCATCTTATTTTTTTAATAAACATTTAATTAACGAAATATTTCGGCAATTAGCAAACGTACATGGGAAGCAACAAACGTTTTCCCTACACATACATACAGATTTACACATGTACACACTATACGAGTATACACACAATTTTCTATGTATACATACAAAAGTTTGGATGCCAGAATATTCTAAGAATTGTGACTGAATTGAGAATTTTTCGATCGTTACTTAAGTTTTGTCAAAAGGCGCTCTAGCAATGCCTTATTTGGTTTTAGTTAACGAAACCCTAGTCAGGGCAGTGGCGCTGGTGGTAAGCGCTATGCAAGCTATACTTAGGTGCGTGGGTTCGAATCCCGCAGTAAACTTTTTTTTCAAAAATTATTTATTTTTAATTTTTTAATATTTGTATATTTATTATAAATGCTTGCTGCCAATTGATAATCATTTATAAACATACGCATATGAATTGTGCATTTAAGTAAAACTAAAACTGCTTTATGCTTTCCGATTTGCGACGCTGTGTGGCAGGCAGTTTTTCTATGCATGCATATATGTATGTATGCATGTGTACGTGTATACACATCCAAAAGTGTATACATATTGCAAGAATTGCGATTGTATTGTTTTGTGTCGTCACAAACTGCTGAGCAGCTGGTCAGCTGATCAGCTGTGAATTTATTTAGGTTTAGCTAACGATTACATGTTGTTTTCAAAAGACCCAGGTTCGAATCCCGCTGGAAACTTTTTATTTATTAATCAAAAACTTATGAATTTTATTTTTTAAATTCATTAATATTATTATATTTATGTTAAAATGCTTTTTGCCATCTTAGCAATTGCTACTAAGCTATTGTATGCATGAATTATGCAGTTGGCCACAACAAACTTCTTTGCCGATTTGCCAGTTCTTAGAAAGGGCCGAGGCTAACATGCCTGCAAAATTTGGTTGCTTACATTCCAAAAATGCGAAAATTACAGGGTATTTTTCGATATGCCACGCCCCCAAAGAGGCTGAAAAATTATTTTTGGGGCATCGATAGAGGAGAACATTAGTAACTCAACCATCCAATTTTCAAGCTTCTAGCTCTAAAACTGTATTCGATATAAACTCTTGCGGTTTGCCCCTGTGGGCGTAGATATATCTACCATAGCTTATTGGTCTTGGGTTATCAACCCGAGTATACATGCAAAATTTCAAGTCTCTAGTGTCAATAGTGTTCAAAATATAGCACAATTTGAAAAATCACTATATATTCAGGTCCGATTTGCCACGCCCCCAATGGGCGTAGACATATAACTTTTTGATCGATCTTCTTAGAATCATAACATTAACTCACATGCAAAATTTCAGCGTTCTAGCTTTAACGGTGTAGAAGATACGTATTTCCCGATTTGCCACGCCCCCAATGGGCGTAGATATATCCGCCATAGCTTTTTGAACTTGGGTTGTCACCCTGAGTATATATTTCAAATTGCAACTCTCTAGCTCATCATCTAGTATGATAACCTAACTATGGGCGGAAGAGTTTTCCGATTTGCCACGCCCCTAGTGGGCGGATCGGGAAAATTTTTACACTTTATAATTCGGGAACATATATGAGTATATGTTTAAAATTTCAAGTCTCTAGCTCTAATAGCGCCGAAAAATATTGCGTTCATACGGACAGACGGACAGACGGACAGACGGACGGACAGCAAGACGGACATTGCACAAACCCAATATACTTTTTCCCCTTCGGGAACAAAGTATAAAAAAAGACAATATATGAAAGTCTTGCGCTTTTACGCATCGGCAATTTGAATGTCCATCAAATATTGGTATTATAAAGACAGGTGCGATAACGATTGCTGATAGTCCAAGTTAATATATACTTGTATATATGTTTATGACGACATTGATTCCGATTTTTTGTGTGTGGAATGTGAATAGCAGAAAGATAAGACTTGTATATAAATAAACATGAGCTCTTTAAGCAAAAATTCTCCGACTAATTTGCTCAAGTACGAGCGATATATATTAAAATATTGCTAACCTTTGCGAGCTGTTCCCCGATAGCCATAAATGCCAACAAAACTCAATTTCTTATCAGAACGATTAACTAATTAAAGCTATTAGGCAATTAGTGATCCTTTAAATGGGTCAATATATTAATGCTGCATGGTAAAAAAAAAAAAATCATTATCTGTTAGGCTTTACAGCGAGCTTATCACTTGTCTGTATAGGGCTTATACTATATTATTATATTATTTTATCATATATCATATTAATCTACACGACAGCTGCGCTTGTCAAAGTCGTTGGCTACTCTATAACAAAATGGAGCGAGAGACGTATAACATCAACAAAACTATTCTCGGGCCGAGAGGATTATCTGGCATCGCAAACATATCTGCTTGGCTCTGAGCAAAGTAAGTATACGAACTGTAAATCAATTGCAATGAAAAAAAAAAAAAAAATAATAAAATAAAAATAATAATAATAATAATAAGTTAGTTATTTAGCTTGCTACAATCAAAATCAAAATGATTGAGATTTTTATATTATTTCTATTTTATACTATGAATATGTTAAAAAATGATATGTTAGGGTAAATTGGTAAACTAAAATCAGTAAAGTCCGTAAATTATATATTATTGATCAGTCAGGACAAGTTGTAGCTTGCTAAGCACTCATACATTGAAATGCGTGCATTTTTTAAAGAATGAATTCAATGAGGTTTTAGGCAATCATTCAGTTAATATATATATATACAACTAACAAACTAGGCAATGACAGACATTCCATACCGGCGGGTGTGCACAGCTACAATTTCGCCTGCCAGCTGCCTTATCAGTGTCCTACGTCCTTTGAGGGCCGCTATGGCTGCATACGTTATATAGTCAAGGTACTACTGATCCGGCCATGGAAATACGATCAGGCCTATACACATGGTATAACAGTGCTGAAAATGATGGATCTTAATGTCGAAACGCCGCAACTAAGAGTGAGTGTTACACAAGTCGTTCTCTCGCTCAGTCTAGTATAGTTGATTGATTTATCTTTCAGTTAGCTGCGCACAGCGAGAACTATAGAACCTTTTGCTGCGGCCCTTTCAAAACGGCACCCATCAAAATGGAGTTGCATCTGCCCCAGTCGGGCTATGTGCCTGGCCAGCGAATACCAGTCACGGTGGTCGTGATTAATAATAGTGGCGTTTCCGTCTCGGAGCTGCGTCTCTCGCTGGTGATGCTCATCCGGTATTTTAGTATTACGCCGGAGCATTCGCGCGTGGATCGCATTGTAATTGGCAATATTCAGGGAGATTCTGTGCTAAAGCGAAGCACAGTTTCGCTGACCATTGATATTGAGGTGCCCAGCACGCCACCTACCTGTCTCAACGTGTGCAATCTGATACAGATTGCCTATCAGCTGGAGGTGGAGGCGGTGATTAAGAGTCTGCAGGAGCACCAGCTGATTACCATGCCCATTACGATTGGCACTTGGCCGCTGGCTTTGAAGACGTCCTCGGGAAACGATGTTGTGCTGCAGCAGCCGCCAAGGCGCAGCGCACGCTATGAGCCACAGACGGACGAGTTGCCCATGGTCACGGCGTTAGAGAATCAGCTTAATTCTCCAGACATAGGTAAGCTTTTCAAGTTTGTCTACAAATCCACCTCTGCTCAATATCAAATTTCCACCCCAAAGCTGTGCCCAAGTTTGTGGAGTCGAAGCACACGTTGCGCGGCAACATCAACGAGGAGGAGCTGCACGCATTCGGAGTCAACGAATTTGCACCCTTATATCCAGTTTATGACATTCCAAGTCCTCCAGCAGCTGTGCCGCAAAATGGTTATATTAACAAGAGCTTTCAGAAGGAAATTTGAAAGCGCTGGGAAATATTATTAATAAAGCTTGAGATTTTGATTTTCTTTTTAAATATAAACTAAGAATTGTTGAACTTCTGTTGCGTTTCAAATGATGAAAGATACGAAATTCGCTGGCAAAGCTGGCATGAGTTGATATGGAAAGTGTTATAAACAAAATGTATAACATATTTGGCACCCCAAAATACATACAAACCAAGCTGTACTACACTGTTTGTAGCAAACTGTTATACACATATAAAATGGTTTCAACTGTCAAAAATGTTATACACCTTGCGTATATCAGTTTTTGTTTTGCTGTTCCCACTATATGCAATTGTTGTTAAGGGTGCAAAAATTTATAACAGTTTCAATAGGGGTGAAAACTAAGTTTTGAACCTCTACTTAAAATGTTATACAAGTGTAAAAGAATGTCTCTCTAGAATATTACTGCAAGGGTTTCACTGACGCTTGCATAACAAATGCATATGAGTATAAAAGTTTAGGCATGAATATAAGAGTATAACGGGTAACGCACTAAATGCATTTAGATCTATATAACATACGTATATCAGAATTTTTTATAATATCCTGGACAAATTTGGTTGTAGTAGTAGTTTATAGAAATATACTTGTCGATTTGGTATAAGAGTCTTACTATATTAGCATATTATATTTCCTTATTTGTAATGTTGGAAGGTTGACTGCTTGCTTTGTCCCAAAATGTAATGTAAATTCAATGAAATGGATTCCACAGGAGTTACACTGCTTAGTTTGATTTTATTAAACAGTGAGCAAAGTTTAAATATATTTTTTATTTAATTATTAATTCATTTAGTTTAATTCAAGAGAATATTTGACTTACAACTGATTTAATTATTTTCATTTGAGTTGTAAATTTATTTAATGTATTCCCTTTAAATGGTAGTGGGCGAGGTCGTATTATCTATTGGCTTATGCACGCCAACGAGGCACGTCGCTTGTGGCTTTGGTTTTAATCTGCCCAGACTACTTTGATATTATCAACATGGGTTAGCATAAAAGTTCCGACTAAGCCCCAGCCACGTACTAACTGGTGTGCGGGTTAGAAGCTACAGCTACAGCCAGTACAGCCCCTGCCACCCCACCCCTTAGACAGAACCAACACCCCACATAAACTAAATGCTAGCTCGCAACATGCTTAGTTTTTATTGTCACCTCAACTACGGGGAGGATTTATATTCAGTTGGGACGCGGTTTAATTGTCTCTCTTTGGTCCTCAAAATTGTTTGTGGGAAGGATTCTAACCTTTTTTTTTTTTATATATGTATATATATTTGGTTTGTGTGATACGTAGTGTTTTCTATGCGTTGCGGTCAGTGGCAGCCACACTGCTGATGCCTCAAACTGAAATGCAAATCCTAAAATGTTGCAAGAGTTGTGTTTTTTGTTTTTGGAAAAGTTATAATCAGCTTGTTGAGATTAGAAGTGCAAGCGTTTAAATGACAGTTGGTTGTTTATGCTGATATTAGAATTGTGAGGAACCAAACAGATTTGAGTATGCAGTTTCTGTACACCACGGAAACAGAAACAGTGTAAAGCTATTCCAAATTAGATTATTCAAAATTGTGATAAATTTAAATTTGACAAATTTAAATTGCTAGACAAGCGAGATACTACTAATTATTTGGCAGAATTTTCGAAAAATACTATTTGATAGGAACATAATTTGAATTTACAAGATTAGGAGCTTTGAAATTAGTTTTAGTTTGTAATCATATGTAAGCCCTCTGCTCAGTATGAAATGAATTATTTTATTAAATTGTTATTTGTACCAAAAATTCGATTCCCAAAATAAATCATATCAAATCGATAGGCAATATTTTCAAGTATTTATATAATTTTTTGATAAGTACGAGTTATCTTCAAGTCGTTCATACGTTAAATTATTTATTTACTCCTTTTTATTAACGAAGCTCGCTCAGTCAAGTTTATTTATGGTCAGGGTACATACACTGGCCATTAAATTTCATTTAAGGCAATCCTGACATCATTTAACTCGAGTTGAGATTGCGTGGACCATTAGATAGTTACTAAAGTTAAACGCCTTTAGTCACGTTAGCAACAACGTTACAACATTTAGTTGGCGCCAAATCCAGTTAGCCAAATATGCAGCCGTAATGGGAATGTACTCGCAGGGCCTACGCAGTTTCCAACTATGTAGAGGAGCGCATGTACATACACACACACACACACGCACATCAATTTTCACCGTTATCTACACACACACACACACGCACAGGTTTTCAGCTCGGATTCCAAGCTGTAAACGTCGAGTTTAGCTCCGACACGAATTTCTGCTGCAGAGTGCGTGTAAATAGCTAACATGACGGGAATTTGGCGGTAATTGGCATTTCGAATTGGTGTTACGGCTACCAAAGCTGGATAAACAAAATGTTCTTGGGTTTTACCCTGCGGCTTGTTGCACTTGTAGCGGCACTTGCAACAAGCTGAACAGTTATGCGAAGGGTTTCAAGTTGCAGTTTGAGCCGATATACAGCAAAGGAGAGCGGGTAGCCCTCCAGGCGTTGTTATTTCAAACTTAGTTGAAGCGCAAAGTACTATAGCCAATTAGTATAAAGTGATAATTACTCGTCTATTATTAGATCGCTTTAATCTTTTTACATCTTACAAGGGGAAAACTACATATATTCAATTTATTATTTAATAAATTTAAAATTTAATCTATACAAAGTCTACATTAAATTCAACATTCAACTTTCTACACAAGTCTATTTTCGGGCAGCTGTCGGGCTGTATTGTTTTTATCATATTTCATCAATATACGTTTATGCTTCGACTCTTTGCAATTTCTATATACATATGTATATAATAAAATTATAAGAAGTCAAATATTGAGTATTCGGATATTTACTAATGAAAGAAATCGAATAAAATTAGTTACCTTCTTAATACAAAAATTTAATTAAATTTAATTAAATAATTCATAATCAAATTGAACTCAAGGTCAACATTCAACATTATTCTCAAGCTCCATTTTGGCCAGCTATCTATCTTGGTCTAATCATACTTTATTTATAGACTTTCCGATTTCGAGTGTTTGCAATTGCCATTTATAAATTGTCGACTGTAGTCTGTGGCTTCGAGCATTGAGAGCTCTGTAAATATGCCTTAACCCAGGCCTAATCACTGCCATGGATTTATATATAATTCAATTTAGATTTATGCGATTCCGTTTTCAGATTTATTTATTTCACACTCAAGTGCTGGCAATTGATTAGCATACTTAAATTGCTTTTACTTTTTACCACACACGCACACACACACACACACACATATATTGGTAAAAGTCAGCTCATATGTGGCCTGATAAACATGTTCAGGTTGACATACAGCAACAACAACTTGAAACTACAACAACAACAACAGTGGAAAAGTGTTTTACATATTCGATTTGTTACTGAAACGCAGTTTTGTTCTCGTTTATCCATCTACTTTGCACCTTTGCGCCGCAAAGCGCGCTATACTTTTTTTTTTTTTTATTTTGGCCAGAAATTCACACGTGTGTTCGAGGGTGTGTGCCCGTGTGAGGGCTGCGGCTTTCATGGTTGTGCTGGCTGAGTCCTGCCTGAGTCCTTGATGCTGTTATTTGCGCATTGTGTTTGAGGTTGAAACGCGTGTGGCAACAATCACAAGTGAGTCGGCCTGCGTGCGTGGGTGCCTATGGGTGTGTTTGAATATGACTGTGCAAAAGCGAATGTAAGCGCGAGTGTGAGTGTGAGTGTGAGTGTGAGTCTGTGTGTCTAGCAATAAAGATGAGTGGGCACTTGTTGTTAGTGAGTGCAGCTGTTTTGACGGGCAAAGACTTTGACGTGTCTACAAGCCAAAGCAATTATCGATAGGGATTCCAACGCCATTGTTCCATTTGCTAATCAAATCGTAGCCCAATTGAATTATCCACTGGGTATTCAACTCTAGCACTAAAGCAACATCAAGCCGCAGTCTCCCTAATTTACAATTAAGCCAGAACAAAGCGCATTTAATCTCATTATGAATGCCCGCTGCAAGTAGTTTCTGTAAAAACTAAAGAGATTCTTTTTTTATTTCTCTTCGTCTCTTCTAATGGCAAAAAGTTGTCACGCGCGCGTAATTCCAAACTTCATTGTCACATCACCCAAACGAGGCGAAAATAACTATTAGTTCATTGTTGATACTAGACTAGTGGATACTCTTTAATTGATTTGGAAGTGTTCATCAGGATAAAGCTATATTTACCTTACCAAATATCTTAAAAAACGTAATATTTAGCAGCATAAAGATTAATAAAAATAAAACAGGTAGCCCAATTAAATAAATTCAAAATAATTTAAGTCATGTCTAAACTTACTAAAACTAATTCCCCAAATCCTGTGAAAAGTTATATTCGAATCATACTTCTTTTATCAGGCTTGACTAACTTTTCTTCAAACTGCACATTAATAATCAAATTAAAGGGTTATAATGACATGCAAATGTGTTATTTCCAAACCAAAAATCTAAATTTAATAAAAGCTATTTGAGATTTTTGGTGGAAGGTCAGACGTATCTAAGCGCCGAAACATACAATATCTTTGTATTCATTACAGGATTCCGCATAGGAAATTTGATGCGTACAACTTTTGTGGTATTCAAGCTACGCACAAAAAGGAAATCACATAATAAATTTGTATCCTATATGGAAATAGGATGAGTAATCGAAAAACTGATAGTCTCGTACTGCGTCTAGAATACAGGAATATAAATTAAAAATTTGCAGTTTGTTGCTTTTGTGGGTTGGATAGACACAACTACGATTCAGCTAGAGCAGGAATATATTTATTTTTCATGAAATCTGTCAAGCCTTTTTCTGGTTTATATACATTTTAATAACCATCAACCCCTGAATTCTTATTTTAACTGAGCTAAGAGTATAAAGAGTATGAAAAGTTGCCTAGAAGATAACCCTTCATAGTATATGCCCTGGGTAGTGCATAAAATATATACAGAGTATTGAAACTAACAGCCAATGTAGCCAAAAAATAGAAAAATTGTCAACACGTAAGGGTTAAGCCTGTGGCCCGAAAAGAAAAGTTTTGCGCCAACAGCAGCAGCAACAGCAACTGCGCTTGTCATGTGCAAATTTTAAGCTACTTTAGTGAGCCGCAAATGCAAGCTTGATAGAAGCCAGAAAGTCAATTCAAGCCAGACAGCAGGGCATGAGATAAGTAAAGTGGGGCGTGGCTGGCTGTATTCAATGAAATACAGGTAGCACATGGCCAGCTCCAAAGTTTGACTTTCAGTCGAAGCTGATGTCGAGGTCAAAGTTTACGCTATACACTTTCAGATACTCCCTGCACTGTGTCAGCGTACAAAATTTCATAAATCAAAGTAGTGCAACGACTCAAGCAGCAGTCGAGGAGCAGACGAGTGCAGTTAAAGGGGCTACGGGCAATGGGAATTGCTCGCGTAGCACCGAGATTCAACTTCAGCTCACGCCACAGCAATTGCTTTATGCTGTGAAGCGTGACGCGGTCAACAACGCAACGTGAGCAAACCATTTTTGATATTACACACTCAAACTCCACACATGCACACACTTCCACTCACATACACACACAGCCATGCAGGGTTCTCTCTATATAGACATAGCATGTTGGCCAACATGAAAAAGTTAAAAAGTTTTATGATATTTCAGCTATTTGATGCGTTCGCCTGCTGGAGTTTTTGTTGCCCTCAAGTCCTAAAAAAAAACACACACACACACATACACAAATATTCTCTAAAATATGTTGCTTACAGTGCATTGATTTTGTAAATGGAAAACAGAGCACCGTTGTCGGGGCAGCCATTCACTCTACTGCTGCACGGTAAATATTCTCTCTTAAGGTGCAACAGAAATATTTGGAGCGTTGGATGCGTGTAGTAATAAGTATTTTCGTATACAAAATTTAATATTACTATTGTGATTTTAGAAAAGCATTTTAACTTTCTTTATATATATAATAATAATATGAAATGTTATTTAACTTGGAGTAAAATCAAATCAATTTAATAATCCCAAATATATTTTTTATATATATTCAATTTAATAATAAAAAACGTAATTATTTTGTATATCAAATAATTTTGTATATCAAAAATAATAATAGGTCTAGCATGTAAAAAATGCATGTATACTAGTTAAAATAAAGTTTGAAATTTGTTCATGGGCTGTAGTAAATTTAATTTAAATATGAACATAGCAAATTATAGGTAAACAAACATTTAATATAAATTAATTATGGAAATACAAAATATTTGTATAACTTGTGTCATTACTTTTGATATGCACTGTTTTCTTTTCTTTTTTTTCAGTGCTGTCGCCTATCCAACACACACAGTCACACGTAGCCATAAAATAGTTGCAAGTTTTAAGGACATCAAAACTGGGGTCAACACCTGAAACACCTGAAATAAAACATAAACTGACAAGAAACTAATGAATTAAAAAGCTGGCGGCAATGAAATGAAAAAAAAAAAAAATAACAATATATATTTTTTTATAAGACTACATTTGCTACACAAACACACAAATACCAGAGCAATTATCTTAATAAAATGCAGCTCACACAGGCCCAGAGACAGACGGAAAGCTAATATGCAGTTTCTTTGAGAATTTTGTGCCACAGGCGAGAACTATGCTGCCACCTCTCACACCAATCTGTGTGTATTATATTTCATGACAGATTTATGCTTAAAAGAGAGATTTAAAAACCAACCATCCATCCATATATATGTATATACGTATATATATAGATACCACAGACGACGTGCTGATGATATCGGGCAGGTGGCGAAAGTTTATTGCCCATACGACTTTGGTCATATTCTCCCATGCGGGAATGCCAAAGCAGAAATGCTTTCACAAAAAAAAAAAAAAAAAAAAAAAAAAAATAATATATATATATATATACGTATATATATACGAGCTGAGGGAACAATTTGTGAAGCTGTCGCTCTAATTAATGGAAGACTTTGCCACACAGACAACAGCACAAAGAAAATTTTGCTAATTAAAAAAAAGAAGCAAAGCTTTAGAGTTGACCTAACTGCCTGAATACACCGTTTACAGTTAACATTTTGGATTGTGGTGTGAGTCAATCAGAGTCATTTAACTATTAAAAAAATTAAATATTTAATCAAATTTAATAAATAATCAGCTTTGAGAGCCAATTATCTCACTTGGCTCTTAATTCAGGATCAAGAAGAAAATCACAAATAAATCAGATTCGTTTTTTCAAATATTTAATAAAATGTATTATAAGTTAATTAAATGATAAAATGTAATATATGTTTCATGTATATATTCTACAAAAATATATATTATAAATAATATAGTGTACTATTTAAAAGAAAATTATCATTTATTGTTTTGATTAATTTTATAATTGAACATTTGTTATACTGATATACATGATTTATTTGCGAGCTCCAGATTTCTGTTTTTATGAAGCTTGAACTGCTGAAGATGAAACCAATATACTCCGTCACATAATGCAAACAGTGTATACAAACTGCAACAGTAAGAACTCCGGCAACTACTGCTCGGATTCAACTTCTTTAACTGCATGGCAAAGCGTAAATTCTCTTTGCAGATTTATAAAGTAAATTGTACAAGCATACATATATATAAATATATGTGTATATATATATACTCTTATACTACGTTGTGCAGCGTGGCCATTTCTTGTGATTATTTCTAACAAGTTGGCCCCGTGTTGCAGCAGCCATACAAATTGCTCGCGGCCTGCAAGTAATTGTCACTGCTTCGTTGCTTTGGATATGGATTCGGATTTTGGAATTTGGATTTTGGACGCGGGCTTTCTTTTGGCTTTGGTGTCGCTCAACATCATTAAATGTACATAATGGAATTGCTGTGATTTGTTTCGCCAGCTCAAGATTTATTATCTCACTCGGCATTTTCCAGCCGAAAAAATCGGCTTTATGTTACGCTTGCCTGATGACGGAGTGCAGCCAGACGAGCGACTGAGACTGAGAACGAGAACGAGAACGAGAACAAGAACGACAGGACACGAACATAAGATGGCAGCTATATCTACCATTCACTCCATAAACATTACAATGACAATCAAAGACGCTTACACAAGGACATTTGTGAGAATTTATTGCAATTGCAAAACTTTACGCATTTAATTTGCGCAAAATTTGCCTATGATTCGAAATTGAATTAACCTGATGAAAACTTTTGCTTCCAGGGAACGTTCTCATAGACATAAACGTTTCAAATTTACCATATTTTGGTAAAAGATTTTTGCAGCAATATTAGCTTTAAGCAAGTTATATTATATCAATTTTAAATTACGTTTTTATATATTTTATTTCTTTTGCGCTTTAAAATAAATAGTTTATAATATAATATTCTATTAAACTTAAATAAAATTTAAGCATTTTTTAACAAAGAACTTTGCAAAGATATAAATGATAAATAAATAATTTTAATAAAAATTATAAAATATTTTAAATGGCTTTGATATTAATGTGATATCCAACGTGTATATTCCAAACTAGAGATTCCCATTCTGTAGGAACTATTTTTCTTTTTAGAATAGTAAAGACATATGCTTTCCTATAACAATTTTTTTTTTTCTGAAACACCCCAGCATTTGACAAGCCAACTCACATTTGATGTTGAAGTTTTGCTGTTGTTGAGCTCGTCATTTGCATTTCTGGCTTTCACCCGGCAAAGTTTTGTGAAGAAGCTTTGCTAGGCATCACATATGCTTGAGATGAGATTGTCGGACTTCATTTTAATAAAATATGTTGGCTCGGACTTGAGTAATGGCTGCAATAGTTGAAATTAATTGCTTGTAAAGCAATACAAACTCAATGCCATGATGCCAGCTCCAAGGTGAATTGCTGTTAGCTAGTTCTCAAATAAATTAAATGTTGACCATGACAAAATGCTGTCACAGAATCCGTTTGGCTTTCCGGTCCAGTTGTGAAAATTGGTGAGATAATATCAGTTGGTTTTAACCGTAAACTTTGAATAAATGATTATACTTTGTAATGTAATTTGACCCGTCTTAGTAACAGAGTGTGAATAGATAATTTCTAGTTAATATTAAGACTGGATCTACAGTAACTTTGCTGTCAAAGTTTAAAACATATGGCTTTCTAGAGGATGAAGCTCTCAAATTACAACGTTATACAACATTAGATAACATGAATGAATAAATATTTCCGATTACAAGCCTTTAGCTTCAATAGTTAGGAAATAGTTTGCATTTATGCAGGCAGACAAACAATGTATCAAATCAATATACTCATTTAAACTCATGAAAGTGTATAAAATTAATAAATCCTTTTAAGTTCGTGCTCTTCAGTGTAAATGAAAATCTGCCGCTTAATCAGTGTAATACCCAACATGTGATTGTTAATTTACCGTTAACATAAAATTTACATTTTAAATCTTACATTTTTAATTCGATTCGCTTTAATTATATATCATTTTTTTATTGCCATCAGATTTTCGTAATATACAAATGAATTTTTCAAGCATATGTTACACAATGTTATATTAATGGAAGTAGGGTGCATATTTCAGCATTATTAATTGAGAAGTAAAAAATTAAGCTGAATTGACAATTTTAAATTTAAGAAAATCGATAGATTGATTGGGGAAAGCTAAAATCAATCCCTAAGGCGATGCTGTCATCAAGCTGTGAGATTCCTATAAAATTGCTGCTCCCAAATCGAGAACAAAATCCAACTTCTAACACAAATGTCGTCCCATTTATCTAGCTGTGTGTTGTTTTGGCTTGGCAAATTAGCCACATTTGATGGTATTTGCGGGCTGAATGCGCTTAATATGTGCTACGTGCTGGAATCTATAATTAATGCTGGAACAACTCGTGTAATAAAATAGATTTGTTTATAATGTCAGACATTTGGGCCGTGGCTTTCATCACAATAAACTGACATTTGGGATTTGCCTACCAGACTTGCGGTTAGATTTTTGGCCAACAAAATTTGTTGTTATCTGCTTCGTTGGTTAAAGCTTCGAGTATATAAAAAATAAATAATAAATAAACTGAATTTATTTGGAACTAGTTGAAAAGCCCATAAATTACAGTCAAAAATGCCTAATTTATATTATTTATTTCGACTGATCAAATTAAATTTTCTTTTTAAGTTTTTGATTGAGATACAAAAGTTTATAATTGAGTCAAACGATTGGGATAAAAATTCGTTTTATCATAACTTATATCTATTGCATTGGTTTCCCTGGTGTATAATAGAGTAGAGTCCCGATGCCCGATGGCGTGGTAAAAGTCGTAAATTCTTCTATTCTATGCCGCAGTCCACTTGACGACCTTAGGATGTTGGTATCAATGCCAATACAGTCTTTAAATGTTGTCAGTCTTTAAATGTTGTCATTATGACTTATAAATAAATTTACTAATACCTCAGAATCAACAGACAAACTATGCAGAGCCATCCATTAGCTGCATCTCTCTTATTCTACTTCTGTTGAACAACATTAAAAGCGACATAATTTAGTTATGAGTTGGCTGTTCACAGCTGATGAGTAGTTTCTTAACCGAATTAAACTTTTATCAATACCCACTCTGGTATGGGTTTGCAATGGATTTAAAGTTTAGTAAAAGCGAAACTTTTGTTTTACTTGGTTGGCTAGTGTCTAACAACAGCAAACTATAGTTTATTTTTTGTTAGCCTGGCTTACCTTGTGCTTTCTCTTGCTTATTGAAAATAAATGCCAAGGTCATTAATAGTTCACTTTACGGCTATTAGCAGAGTTGCCACTTAAGCACACACTCCACACCCAATTATATGAGTTCTACTTGGCTGGCTCGTTGACCTAATGCGTGTAATTCATTAGCTATAATTAGAGTTCAATTCAAAAGGTTCAAGGTCCGTTGGCGACGAGGCAAAGAGCCAATGTAACCAATGTTTCCAATGTTGCCACTGCCATTGAACAGACATGTAGCACTTCATTAATGCCCCAGACAAATTCGCTGCCCCGGGCGTTCAGCTCTATGCGAAAATTATAATAATAATGTGGTCGTTTGCTTTCACTGGCCCACGTGCTGCGTTGGCATTGTTAAATGCGTCCTTAATAGTAACAGCATTTGTGGCAATGTTTTTACAGCACACACACACACACACACATCCAAGAAAGTCCTTTGGCAAGAGCTGCTCTGCCTTTGTGCGTGGCGCTTGCTGATGGCTCATAATTGTGTTACATCGTCTGTGGACTGCGCATACGAAAATCAAATGAAAACGAAAATAAGTATTTATTGAGATGAAGCATATAGAAATGTTAATGTGGATTATCCACATACTATATAATTCATGATGTGAGCATTGGCTTTTAATTTGTCTTTGCCTTCATTGCCTTAATTGCAATTCTTATTACTTTGTTTTTAACGAATGTCTCTATGGGATGTTGTTAATTATATACATACTTGATTCGAATTTTAATCATAATAATAATAAACTTTATAAAAATATAATAAAAATAAATGAATAATATAAGTAATAATTTTTTATAAGACTGAGACAGTCAACTTGAATTATTGGGGACAAGTTTTGATTCTGGAAGCCCAGTTGCAGAAGATTAATTAATTTGTAATTTAATATTAATAGCAATAATATCAAACATTATTATTGGAGCAGAGATAATTTTTGTACATTTGAAAATATAGTTGAATTTTATTAGAAACATAGTATGAAGTTGAAAGTCTGATATTAGTGAAATAAATTAACTAATATAAATCAAATTCAAAATAAAATTCCAAATAACTTAAAATTCGAAAACTGTGGCCTCCGCTGTTAAAATATGTCTTCGCGTTATACTTCTGGAGATTTCTTGAGCACAAAGACTCTGCGCTATGGTTTCAATCAATTTGGCTGTGATTCAAATAACAGTAGTGAATCGATGCAGACATTGCAATTGCAATCCACGGCAACTATGAGGGCGCACAAGGAATCAAATACTTTGCAGGACACTAGATCTAGGCTGCAACGGGCAAATGCCAGGCTCGAGGCCAACAAACTTAGAAGACAACAATTCCAATCGAAACAACGAATTGCCTCTTTTAACGAGCAGTTAGTTGAGCGTGCCAGATATTCAGAATACGCAGAGGATCTTGAGCCAGACAGTGATGATTGGAGACCTCATAAACAGGTGTATTCTGATGACTTATTTCTCAGCCGCCATCCCAGTTACAGTATCAAGAATGTAGATTAGTTAAGCCCAATGCAAATGCAATTTATGCCTAACCTCAATTGAATTCTATCTCTCAGTGCTCTGGAGTGTGAGTTTGTGTACATGCAGGCAAAAAAGAAGTACAATGCACAGATACGTCGCGAGATGAAAAACTTTATTGCCCAAAAGCGCAGAGTGTCTGAGCAGTTCTTTGCCAGAAGGTATTATACATGGAAATCAAATAGTCTTACAATTTACAAGTTTTTCTCGTATTTCTTCCAAGGCTATTTAGCTATGCAACGCTGTGGCCACCGCTTCATACGAAGGACGAACTGAATTTGTTTATAAACAACTTTTTTCAGCTGACGCCGAGACAAAAAAGTCGCTTAAATTATTTAATGACTACGGATATATTTTAATGTGTCAGGCTTATATTTAAAACGATATGAAATTAATTTAATTACAGATTTAAATATGTTGGCATAATATCGCATTGATGTTTCTAACGTAAATAAATTTGCAATTGAATGCCAATTAATTGTATTTTTTATTTACATTTTATTTTTAACAATTCATTGCAGAGTCTTCAAATAGCAAAATAAATGAATTAAAATTGTGCTTTCGTTTTGTATATAGCTTATTCAACTATTTAGAAGACTCAATTATTTGCTTTCTATTTACTCTTGTCTATTTCCCTTTTCAGTATTTTTAAGCACCACTAAACAAATGTTTGTACTCTATTTACACTTTCAACAAGTGGTGCATTGTTCTGTTTAGCTGCTGTTTAATTGAAGTATGCAATAAATTCAATTGGAATTAAATTGAGTATTTTTATAAATATATATGTGTACATTCATGAATTCCACTTGTTCAGCCGATTATGAATAAATTCAAACTCATTCAAACTTTTAGATGTTAACAGGGGAGAGTGTGTATGTCCTGTTGGTTAACGGGAAGTTTGCCATTTGTCAAATAATATTTTATAGCTGACTTTTATTTAATTTTTTACGTTCAAACGTGAATTTATGTGACAATTACATGTATATGTATATACATATGTAACTGAACTTGTTATTATGCTTCTGCCAATGCCGATGATATATAAAATATATGAGCCATTATTTACCTGAAAACAAATAAATATATATATATTTTCTTTTTCGTTTGTTGAGTAGCCAATTATTGTTGATTTCGATTGAATTGATGGTAAAATGCATAAAATTTATTTAAACTACGTTCTGTAAAAAGCATTGTGTCAGTTAAAAGGGAAAACTTGGCTTTCATGTGTTCTACTTATATTGATTTTAAAATATGAATGAAATATGAAATAAATATCAAATAATCATAACTGTCAAGTCAGTTTTATTTAATTTAATTTGAAATGATATGGATGCAATTATATCATTTCGAAAATATTGTTACTCAATTCTAGCTAGATTTTTGATTAGGCAATGCTTATCTAAATAATAGCTTAAAGCTATTAAATAAATGCTAAGAGAAATAAATATCCCTAAAAAAACCCCTAAAGACTTTTTTTTAGCAATTAAACACGGAGTAATGCAAATATATTAAGAAAGAATACCCCTAGCTGGATGACTAAGCACAAAATTCTTGGAAATCTTTTAGCTGAGCACTCCTCTGCCCGCTGGGCATAATGAAATAAAATCAAGCAGCCACAATTATTGAAAACACTTTGCATGCCCGAACTCATTTTCACATCGGTCCATGAATATTTAAGCCAAATAATGTGTTTCCTTAGGCAGCAAAATACTCTCCGCGGTCAGATGCAAATATGCAAAATATTTGCGGTTTTCACGCGCTTTCAAGCCGCAAGTGCTTTTTATTAAACTTTAATGTTAAGTACAGCTAAATTTGAAGAGCTCCTGTGGGCGCGCCTACAGTGTGGAATGGGGAAAAGCCGTGCAGGTTAAAATCAACGCAGTCGCGCCCGGTATCCGCAACTTTATGCAATAAATTATAATTTCCGCATGCTGGGCCGCTTTATATATGTATATATATATGTATATACTGTATGTTCACGATGATATTTTTGTTGCTCGCTGTGCCCTACACCTGTGCGGCCAGGGATTCAGGTGCTGGCCAGTGGCTCGCTCGGTCATTTCCCGTTGCCATGATGCTTATAAAAAGTTGAGGGGCAGCAAAAAACTGCTGCATGGCTGCGAGGTGTGCGCCAATTTCCGGCGTGAGTGAGCATGCATGGCATCGAGACTTGAAAATATTTAAAATGGTTGCCTAGTGATACGCTTTATGAAGCGTTCATTTAGTTTGAGTGCATATGTTGCCAGCAGCACAGCAGACAAGTTGTTATTAATTGCTGCAGCATCTAGTTTGCTGTCTCTCTACGTATTTACACTCAAGCAGTTTGCCAATCATTAGGAACAGCTGCTGTAAGAGCTGTAGCCGTGACTGTTGCGGCAGCTGCAGCAGTCAAAGCAGTCCAGCAATCATTTAATTAGAAAACATCACGCATACGCAGTGTTCCCAGAGAAGTTTGTGGCGCTAAAGAGTGTTGATGCTTTTAGCATTATTTTTGTATTTTAGTGATAATTGTTGGTATACCGCATGCATTTATATCTCAAACAAAAACTAACATTTGATAACGCTGTATTTATGCATTTTAATATACCACATAGTCTGGCCACACTGCTGTGCTGACTTCCTCTTCTTGTTTGAATCCTAAACGTGTTAGCTGGTGTTGCGAAGTAATATTATACAAATAAGAGAATAAACTTAATATAAAAGCATATCAGCCTGCAAAATATTTCAACAATAATATTACGCATTCGTACTGTTAACACAGCAGACAAACCTGCATTTGCTGAGCAATTTTCCAGAAGGGAATGCAGATTCATTTACTTTAACATGCAGAGGCATTTACAGCTCAAATAACTTTTTTCTTTCATTTAAATTTAATTTCAGATTAGGGTACATTAACATTACTGAACATTTGATATCCGACTGATGTTTAAATTCTAATTACAATTTAAATAATATTTTTGGTATGATGTAGTAAACAAAGCCATAAAATACTTTGATTAGGCTGGAGGCCATTAGGCATTTTTGATTGCCACTAGAAATTAATTGAAATCATAATTTGACAATAGTATAATAATAAATAATATTCTAATTATAAATGTCGCACCACACACGTATAAAAATATAAAAATTAATATAAAATACAATTTAAAATTATTTGCATTTCTTTATGTGTCATTTCCATGCTCATTGAGGCTACAATAGCTTTGATCACATTTCGATTTATTTGTTTATTTCGCTCACAATTTTCAGCCGTCCAGCATATTGCTCCAGCATTCCCTATCGGCTTACACCATCGCGTGCTGGCCATAAATGTGCTACAGATGAAATGAATGCGGTTAGTAAGTATGTGTTACATATTTAACAAACAGTATTCGTGTGCAATCATTGCCAGCCAGGGTGTGTGAGGTTTGCCTTTGCTTCTCTCTTTTTTATAGCATAATTTTTATCATCTGCTCTTATCATGCGCTCTAACCATAAAAGTGTGTTGAAGGGTGGTTTGGCCTTTAAGAGTGGGCATGTTACGGGTCTGTAGATCAAATTGTGATATATAAAAGTTGACATGTTGATCTAGCCATAGTATGCAGACATAATACGGAAAAAAAATGCGAATAATTGAGTCATAAATTGTTCAATAATAAAGATGTACAAATATTCATTCACATGAGTATTTCTATTAATATTCATATATATTTAGTGGCATTATACATTTTTAATAAAAGTGTATTAAAAATAAATAAATTAAGTTTGTTTTTTTCCAGGTTTCATAAAAATTGATGTTTATTTGTTTGAGTTTAACTTTTCATAAATTGTTATTTTTATAATTAATTTACCTTACATATTTGTATTATATAAGTTCCAGCCATCAAATCGATCTATCAATAAGAGCTCATACGTTTGGCTTCAACTAGAGTGTAATATATGGCATTCTTCTTTAAAGATTTCTATCAATGCAAACTAACTTGATTCAACTGGAAGAAGCTGATGACTAACATGTTTATTTCACAAAAACATAAAGTTTAACTTCAAGAACATTTCAAACTTTATATAACTTGCAACTTTTGATTCTCTTTCAACTTCAAGAACAAGACACAATCGAGATATACATTGCATATATAGTTAATATCTTTGCCAGCTCTGTGTATCCACAGGGTAAATTCCAGTCATGCGTTGCCGACCTTCGACTTTTTTATGCTCAATTTTCTCAACTACAACTCTTCTGGCTGTCTGGCTGTCTCTATGTATGTGTGTGTGTGTGTGGTTGTGTGCTGCCATTGTGGTCCTTTGGTCGTAACTTGCGCTCAGGGCTCACAACACTCCAGTTTTGTGGCACTGCGAAATGCATTTCATACGCAATAAAAATACACTTGCCGAGTGGTTTTACAGCTCGAGCGTTTCTTTTCGGCTGTCGCATCTTTTAGCGTCGTTTTGATAAAATAAAAAACCAAAAGTCACTCGCTCCGCCCTGTGCAGCTCCGCTCCTTGTGTGTGTGTGTGTGTGAGTCTTGTTATTTTTTGTTTAAGGAAATTTAATGAGCTACTTAATGTTGTTGTTCAAGCTCCGCTGTTGCAGTTCATTTTTTCAGTTTTTACGATTTTAACAAGTTGGTTGTTAAATAAATTTAAATTACGGTGTCCCAAGCGCCCTTAGCAGTACTCCGCCCAGTTCATTATGATGTTGCACTAAATAAAAAACAAAAAAAGAAAAAAAGTGAGGGAGAGAGAGAGAGAGAGAATAAATAAGTTCAATTCATGAAGTGTGTTGCCAATTTATTAACCTGGCCAACAAATACTTCATCATTTCAACAGCTCTCGTTTATATTTATTCGCTGAGTGCAAAATATTAATATTTTATATAATCTTTTTTTTTTTTATTGATGTGAAAACCTGCTGCATCACGTTGTATGAACATTTACCTTAGACTTTTGTTGTGCGCCCGATGACTCAGAATTTTTGTTTGATTTTTGAGAGTTTTGGTAATTGATGACACTTGGGTCGGCATTTGAAAAATTGAGAGCAAAAGTGGAAAGACTTTCTAAATCGAAGCTGATGAAGCAAAGAGCTTTTAACATACATTTATAAAAGTAAATTTCTGCAGTTCACAAAGGTGAGGAAAATCTCTGGTTGTTATCAAGTTACTTAAAGATCTGCATAAAGCTTGATTAATATAAGAGGTAATTGTAGATTATAAGCAATATGAATTTGATCGTATTAAGAATTTATTAAATAGAATTTTCTCAATTCCCCAGATATTTGATTTTAGAGACAAATCTTTACTTTGACTGAAAATGTCGCTGATGCTGAAATTTATTTTTTTTTTGCAATGCAAATCTGAGCACAAAAAGCAAATAAAACTAAACAGAGCGGAACATTTTGCATGCCCTATGCCATTTGTTCTTCTTTATGCTTTTTACTAGGGATCCATGACAACTCAGTTGCCTTCGAATTCGTGATGCTCAATTTGGCAATGATTTATGTGGATATCGAGTAGAATATAGTTTCGTAAGTTGCAAGCTTAAAGTTTGAGTTGATTTAAAAATATTTGATTGGATAACAGCTGACTCGAATGCAATCAGAATATTGTTTTGCATTGGCATAGGCCACTGTTTTTAATTGTGTTGGTCTAATTGGATGCCGGCGCAGTGCGTTTAATTTAATTATTTCCAAAATATTCATACTGCAAAAATACAAATAAAGTGCATAATCAGCAACTTTCAGTTCGATTGGGGCACAGCCAATTGCCAAACACAAATGAAAAGTAAATAATAATGAAATTCCATTGCTCTGCGAAATGAGAATCGCCAAATGATGTGGCCGGCCACTGTTGGAGCCATTGCATGTTGCATTGGCAACAATCAGCAAATGCCATTGACAAACGGGGTCGACCCAAAATCGCATTAAATGCCAGCCAAGTGCCCAGGAGCGGTAATCAAATGTGCAGCATGTCTCTATACAAACGCACACATAACCGTTCACCCACACGCCCACACACACACACACACATACTTACACAGATCAGCACAAATCTATTGCCGTGTTACGTAGCGCAGGCATTGCATTAAAGGTGTGGAATGAACAAGCATCAAACGCTTAAAAGGAAAATGTATTTTCTTTAACAAATAAATAACAAAAAAATATATAAATTCAAAATACAATATGAAATGTTTACATTTTAAAGTGCTCTTGACACAGCTAAATTCCACGACTATGTCAAATATTTAAATGTATTAAAATGTAGGAAAGTTTTTTGTAAGTAAAAAATTGCACAAACATTGAAATTCATCAATTACATATTTTGTGTGTTTATGATTAATTAATTTTAATTAATTGTTAATTTTTATTTAATTTTGCATAAATATTATTGTTTATGCAAACTTTTTTATAGATTTTCACTATATATTGACATTTTTGTATTTTTTTTCTATTATTCTATTATTCTTCAATTCATTGAAATGAAATTCATATTTTATTATTTAAAACATAATGTGTATGCTTTAATAGTGCAAGTTTTTCTATATTAACAGACGAGACTTTATTTAATATCATAAATATAATTAATATAATAAGACAAGATATAAATTGCGATATTCACAAATTTGGTTAATTTGCAATTTGCCGAAATGAAAATCGATTTGGCAAATTCACACGCCTTGTTATTCTTTTTTTTTTTTTTGTTATTTTTAGTAGCGTAAAAACGAAAATTGTTGCCAAAATCCACTTTGGCATTTTGACGGGCATTTGAATCCGAAAATCGGGCCAAGCGACGAGTTTATTCAGGCCAAAGTCATAAATTGCAGGAAAATCGGGATTTGGCCTTTGTCCACCGTTTGGCTGCGTTGCGCCAATGCTACAGTTTGGCTATCCATGTTAAATGAAATTATTGCAGCTTGTTTTTTTTTTCCCTCTCTTTTTTTGTCTTCTAACTGTCGCACATGGCGTATGCGTAACGCTCGCTCAATCCATCAATCAGCGCGGCATACTGCCTGAGGCTCATTTTATGTTGTGATATATTCTTTTTCTGGACAGCACAGCAAACAAATTGACTTAGATTTACGAGAATGTTTGCGCTAGAGAGATTCGGTGTGTGTGCGTGTGTGTGTGTATGAGTTGACACAGTGGGCTTCAATATTTGCAAACAACCCATTGAAAATATTAATATATTCAATGGCTATGCAACACTTCCATAGTTGAAGTATATTCCTTAATGCAATACGAAATTATTGGCTGAACAGAATAAAGATTGAGTCAGCAGACGAAAAGTACTCAAAATCAACATGCCAGAAAAAGAGCATAAAGCAAGAGTAAAATATATATAAAGTAAAGTGTAAATTTAAGTGCAAGCTGAAGCGAAGACAAACGCAAATTTGCAAAGTTTCCAGAAAGCGACTCAAGAATCAAGCTGAAAAAGGAAAATGCATTTAAACATAAACTCTTTGAACCAGATGCTGTAAATTTGACTTATTCAACTAGTTCAGCGTTAGCCAAACATTAAGGATGTCTGAGAGAGGCAAACAGAGAAGGTTAACTACACTGAAGTTGATGTCACTATTTTACTAATCTAAATTACTTATTTTATTTCATAATGATACTTGAAGGATTACAATATTCAAGTAAATATTTTATAAAATATATTTATAATAATATTTATTTAAATTTCATGAAATACTCATCTTTATTTATGCATAAATCTAGTACAGCCCTTGTTACCACACAGAGAGTAATCGCTATCAATGGCCTATGGATCTTAAGTGGCGGCACTTATCTAAACGTATTTGCCAAACTTTGACTGCTATGAGCTCCACAGTGTGCCAAGTGGATTACGAAGCTGGCTCGTTAATGGCCGTCGGCTATTTTAAATGTTGCAAACACAACTCAATTACATCCTGGTTATTGACAGGCAGCCCCTGCAATCCAACTCCTAGCAAATCCTCTTCTATGCTCCGCAAGCAATATCCAGGCAATTCAGTGGCTGCCATCACACAAATTTTCACATGGCTCGCACTTTGGGCCAATTGACGGCAGTCTGTCTGACCAGGTGTAACTCAGTTTTTCTGTATGTGTTTGTGTGTCTGTGTGTGTGTGTGTGTGTGTGTGTGCGTGTTAATTACATTTGGCTTGCATTTGTGTAAAGTTGCCCAACATTGAATTACAAGTTTTTGCCAGCATTTAGGCAAAGTGTATGTATATGTGTGTGTGTGTGTGCGTGTGTGTGTGCTCTTTTCGATTGTTTTTCTCTTGTTGTTTTTGCTGTGCGATTTGGCCACACATGGCTCGAGCCTGAAAACCCCAAAGTGCAAACTTTTCAGCACGCAGTACAGAGGAGAGTTTTTGGCAACAGTTGGGCCAAGTTGTTACCAAACTGATAGCAAAAATGCTTCAAAGCAGCCGTTTTTGTAGCTGTTGAAAAATTTTGGATTATTTATTAAATAGTATTTAGAACGTTTAGCAAAAAAAAAAAACTTTATTTAAATTAAAGGTGGGGAAGGCAACTGCTCTCACAATATATATTTGCATCTGCAACTGCCTACTAAAAGGATTATATAAGTATAGCGAAATCTATATTCATCTCTTCATTGCAATCTCAATTTCTCACTTATTTCCACTGCTTACTTACTGCTCCTCAATTTCCTCACTTACCTTGCCAGCTAGTAGTATTGGTAAGTACTAGGCATATCCTGCAGTCTCTCAAGAAATCGTCGAGTATGCTTTTCTCACTCGCCTTTGATTTGGCCATTCTTGAATTCCGCTTTCATCACTGAGTCGTAAGCCGCTAATGGAAGTTCTTACTTAATGTTCCAAGTTTCATAATTAGCTACCAGCCAAGAGTCTCGAGTAGAGCTTTGCCAATCAATGCCAAATCCCTCTCTACAACTCTTCCTTGCACTCTGAAGCATTTCTGTTCATTGTGCATCTTAGCTTACCTCATTTGGCTGCATTTCCTGCAGGCCTCATTAACCTTTCGCGCACAGCCCATTCATTGTCTACTTTGTTGGGTCAGTGCCACGCCCACCCATTACGCAACGCTAACAAACAATTTAATCGGGACAGCGGGCGCTGCTCCCTGGACGCCAAGTGCAAATAATAGAAATTCATTGCCAAATTGCATAGAAAATCGTTGCAGGAGGACCAGCAAGGACTTGGTGCCGCGAGCAACTGCGCCAGCCAGCCAGCTTGGCACCCAAAGTAACTATCTGAGGCAGCGTTTTAATTACCGCAAACGGCGGCAGTAAGCGCATTACGTATACGTAATGCCCCGTTCCAGCTGCCGATAAAATCGCATTTAACGCAACTTAATTAAAATGCGCTCACTGCGCTCGTTCGCTCTCTTTGTCTTGGTCTTGGTCTTTCTCTATTTAATTAAAACTTAATTTTACAATAGGTTCACTTCGCCTCAAATTCGCCTTTCACGCACGAATCGTCTCCTCGATCCAGTCGATGTACTCCGACACGCGCGTGTAGACCCCCGGCCAGCCTTCCAGGCCGCAGCGATTGCCAAACGAGACGATGCCCTCCAGATACCACGCCTGCTTGAAACGCATCAACGGTCCGCCCGAGTCGCCGTCGCAGCTGTCCCGCGTGAATTCGCCGCCGGCGCACAGCTGCGAACCAACCACGTCAATTTGCCGCGTGGCGAATTTTTCCATGCAGTAAGCGGCACTTGTTACCGGCACATCCAATCGCTGCTTGATGTTGCTCTGACGTCCTGCAAGATGCAGTGCGAAGGTTAGAATGTCTCGTAAGTGATATATGCAATCCTAGCTTAGTTCGAGCTTATCCAATACATTCGATACCTCTAACCGGAATACATACTCTGCAATGTGCGTCCCCAGCCGCTGACAACGAGCAATTCGTTAACGTTAATAGCTGAACGAACGCTGGGCAGGGGCAGACAGACGGGCTGGATGTACTCGTTGAGCGGTACAGGTGAGCTGAGCCGAATGAGGGCGATGTCATGATGACGATGACGACTGCTTGCATTGTATTGCGGATGCGGAATGGCCTCCTCGATGCCTAGATCCATCACGGGCTGATTGCAGTCATTCTTCACGCAGTCCATTTCTGTGCTCAGATCATATTCACCCAGTCGCACGCGTGTGCTGTGGGGTATTCGAAAGTGTATTAGCCCCAATATACTTGCTGCCTTGAGTTAGGCTTGCACTTACAGTTGTCCCACCACCGTCTCGATGTCGCCTGTGACGCAGTGGGCAGCGGTAAGGACATAGCGATTGTTTATCAAGCTGCCGCCGCAGTTGAAAAGTCGCTCGCCGCTGCCTGCATGAGGAAAGAAGCTGTATTTGATTTATGCATATATAATATGAGGATTCCATCTGCTACTCACGACTTCTGTACTCCAGCAGTGCCATCCACATAAAGTCATCTAACGCCGTATTGTTGCCGTTGTAGATCCGATCGCCTAAGGAGTTTGGTCCACACGCTGGAGCACGCGGCAATAGATTTCCGCCCTGCCCGCGGCTTGGATTAACGATCGGGATGGTTCTTCTCGTTGTTGTTGTTGTTATCTCAATTGGTCTAAGTGTTGTTGTTGTTGTTGCAGACTGATAATTCGTATCTCGAGTGCAGCAGACATAGGGCGTGCGACCAAATCCATTTTCGCATTGCGACTGCCGCAGGAAATTGCGCTCATCGTTGCTCAATTGAATCTTTTGCAGAAGATTCAGGAGAGGCGGACAGTCATACAACGATATGCAATAGCCCACATTTTGATTTGGATTGCGACAATTCACTGCAATACAAGGAAGGATAATTTAATTAAGCAAGTGTGCTCAAGAGTTAAATGAATTAACTATAAAAGTACAATTAATTTATTGAGACATTAAACTTGGTATTCTGGTTGGCATAAGGTATACTAAAGGGAATCCTAATAGTCTCATTTAATAGATACTTAGAAGAAGAATTTACATTATAAATGTTTATATCTATAATTTCATTAATCATCGACTCATGCCTAAAAAACAAAGTCTTTCAAATGAATATTTATATATACATATATAAACTGTGAACTATAGAAAATAAAAATAAACTATTTATATTTATTTCACATTGATATTTATCAATATTTTTCTGATTTACCCAATTAGCTATTCAGAACTGTTGCTCGCAGTTGTATTAATTTATGCTAATTATTATTGAAATTATAATTAAACGACAGCAACTTGATCTACATTTGTGTGTGATGATTAATTAATTAAGTGCAGAATTAATTTAAAGCAAAAATAAAATATTTATGCTAAATGTGTTTCAATTTTAAATGTATTATTTAGTTTAATGCAATTGTTATCAATTATATAATTAGCTTTACGTAAATTCAAGCAATTATTTGCTGCCTTTCATATAAATACTAATAAATATACTATAATTTTGCAAATATCATTTACGAATTGCAAATAAACAGCGGCCAAACAAGCTTACTTATCATATTCATACATATTTATATATAGGGGGAAAAAAATACGTAATCAAAATGTTGTGGAGTTCAATGTTTTTAGTTGAATTGTGTGATTAATAATCCCATAAATTGTATCAATCAACATTTTAATGACACGAAAGTGAATGGGCAGTCGTCATTCACTTTCATGTGAACGGGGCGCCACAGCGTATAAAGAACGCATTGCCCATAATTAAATATAAGTAATTGATGTCGCTCTGATATCCGCATATAGGAACTGGGAGAGCGGCACTGATCAAGAGTCTCAGTGTCAAGTTCACACAGCGGCTGGATGATTCACTGAAAACCCGTTAATTGCGCGTTGTTTAATTTTAGTTTTTTTTTGCATTACTAACTTTGTGCGTTAGCTGTGAACTGCAGCAGCGCCGCAACGATGAGAAATCCGAGAAATCGCAGCATTGATATCATAGAGGGAAATAACACTTAATTGCAAAAACTTCGTGGCAGAATGGGTATTACTATGAAATCCAAAAATCACATTCAACGTAACGCGCGCACGAGCTTAACCTCACGCGGTCACTAATCGGGGCGAACTGATCTGAGCAACAGCTGTGGCGTGTTTTAAATATGTAGCTGCTGACAACGCTGCGAGAACTTTAAAGCCGCTCTTTGATCAGTGAGCGGCGATTGCGAGTGAGTGAGCGAGACAGAGACTAAGCGAGAGCGTAAATGAGCATGCAGTCCCAGAGTAAATAGAGAGCATGAATGAAAATGGAAGTGAAACAATAAAGCCGTATCAAGTCAAGAGAAACTGATAACTCTGTACTAGAATGGAAGTGAAGAACTAAAGTGGAAGAGGGAAATGCTAATAGCTCGCAGCACGCAAGTCAAAGAGAGAATGGAAGCGAGAGCGCGTAGTATCTCTCAATGCTGATAGCAAAAGTGAAGCGCAGCGACATGTGCTTAAGCAATTCAATATGTGTTAATAAACAAATATATCACGATTTGCAATTGCATTTGTATATTCTGAACTTATTGGTAATGGAGTGTCGACGTAGCATGGGTCTGTAGATTAAATATAGTTACTCTTGATCAGCATGACGAGCTGAAACGAATTAGAGAAATTATCAAATTATATCTAGCACGTCTTTGAAGCTATAGTCCCTAAATTTTACATTTAGTTTTATGTATATTTTATACAATTTAAATTTCGTTTTAAATTTTCTTTTTTTTGGATACTGACTCAAAATTTGACCAAATGTAAGTATAATTTTAATTTTCGCAATGAATTGAGAAATGAGAGATTATGCATATCAAATGGTAAAATTTGCACAGAAATCTGTAAAGAAACCGATAAATAATAATTTGTTGCATAGGAATATATTACAAAACGCAGATCAGACGGGGCTCAGGGATATGTCCTAGTAGGGTATAGCTTACTTACGAAGCATCTGGCTGGCTTTGATTTAATACTTATTAATACACATAGCACAATACACATACATAATAAACTATAACCAAAAAAATATATATTATATATACAGTATTATTGTATATGGGCACACAGACATATCAACAAAGCTAACTCACAATGGACTCTGAGGAAAAGCCAACTGATGATAAATCGAAAGAAACAACAGAGGACAAAGATAAAGATTCAACTGATACAAAGCCTCGCGAAACGTCTGAAGGAAAGGATCGAAATGCATCTACGGCCAATTCAATGCTGCTTTTGGGCACAGCCTCGTCGCGTGCCAAGTCTATGTCCAAGTTGTATACAGGAAATAGTCCGCTTGCCTTGCGTCGCACAACCACCATACAAGTGCCCAATGTGTGCGTGCAAAAATCGCTGCATCGATTCAAGCATCGCAATCCGAACGAGCCACCAAGACCCAAAGTCGATCTCGATCTGATAATATATGATAAGAAGTACACGCCCAACGATGCTCCCGATATGTATGCTCGTGAGCCCAGCTATCGCAAGTTCAAGATACCCTAGTAAGTGTAAGTAGGAACTCGGGTGGAACTCAAAGAATAATCTCCACACGTGATCTTCATATAGCCCGATGATATGTGCCAAGCGGTATCAGGACTCGATTAGGGCATACGAAGCACAGCTAGAGCACGAGATCAAACAGAATATTGACTTTCAAAGGACTGCATCCGATGCTTGCTATTTCATGCGGTAATTACGATCGTCTTTCAACTTTCTATATATCTACATATATATAGCTTCTCCTATATAGCTGCGTGGCTTACACCACATTTTGGCCACCATTGCACAATATGACCGAGGTGAAGCGTGCGTCCAAATACTTTTTTCAGCTCAGCGAAAAGGAAAAATGGCGTCTGAATAACATTATGAATACAGATATTATATAGTTAGGCGATAGGTCATTAGATACTTTTCTACTTTGCATATTCAAATCGGGAATGTGCACAGCAGTACACAAGAATGCTACAAGAGCTGACAGCTGTCAGAGGAGAAATCATCTGACGTCCAATAATAATGCGAAAAATAAATATGTATTGACTCTTAAGCAATAAATATACACGTGCTCAAACATGTAATCGTTCGCCTATAGAATTTCCCAATGTGAGCTGAAATTCCCAGAATATTAGCAGCATTCTAGAATACTTCAACAACAGCAAATAGCTGTTGACACTAAGAAATACAATTCTATTTATGATTAACTACCTCCAGAGTAGTTTTCCACTGACCCATTCTAATTTTCTGACTGAAACAAAACCTGACGAGGTAGGCGAAATAAAACAATGGAGGAGTAAAGGCTAAATGTCCATAAAAATACAATTGAATACATTGCCTGTTAGATTTTGCCTGTTGTCGTCGAGCCGTAGCAAAGCACATCGGATCAGTTTCTATGCTTAAGCTCACTCGCCTCATAATACTCTTTCAATGCTTGAGCAATTGGTCTATCGTTTGTCTGGTAAGTCCTAGGGCTTGAAGCTCATAAAATTATCAATGAATTTAATCGGAAAACATATATTTACCTATATGCTGTGAAGGCAGTCTGTGAGACAGTCTCTAGCCTTGGGTATCTTATTATTATAAAGAGATAATAGATTTATATATATGTACATATATTATATTATATGTATATTAAACCTTAGTTCATTAATTAATCTAGCTAATTAATAAATCTGAAATTCATTATCAGACATATATTCAAATTGTATATTATGTATAAATGCATATACAAAATGATTCCTTTCTATTTTTTCTAGACAAAATCAAAGTTTTTTCAAATAATCGATCATTCAAGTCGATAAAAATCGATTAACTTATAATGTACTAAGAATGTAAAACCAAATATGTCTCAGCTCCTTTCGCTTTCGTATTGCTAATGAGCTGCCTACAGGGTATGCCGCAGTCAATCCCACTTGCTGTCGTTGGTTTTAGTGCATAGTTTGATGTCCGGCTTTCACTGGCAAAGCTGTAAAAGCAAAACACGTGACTCCACAGCTTAGTCGACTACTTGAGCCTGGGCTAGGCGCACTTTTTCAACTAACTACGAACTGGGGGCCGACTACTAGGCTGCTGATACTTTGTTGTCCTGTCGTCGCTTGTTTCTATGACATTTTTGCCATGTTTGCACCGCTTGAGGCCGGCGACTGACGCGTCTATTGTTCAGCTCTATGCCAATTTGTTGTAGTTGCTGCTGCTGTTTGCTTTCGGTGTCCTTTTTGCTTTGTGTACTGGCTTAGTAGTTCGGCTGGTGCTTGCTATTTCATGGCTGTATTCACTGGCTTTCAGCACCGATGTCACTTGCTGGCCACGCCCCTAAATGCCTGTTGCCCCTTGTTGACTGTTGTGCTGTCGTTGCATTGTTTGATCACTGCAGGGATTTCTGTATCTGCGCCCCGGATACGGCTCGGCAGCGTAAAAACTTGTTGACCATTTCATCAGCCTACTGCAGATTTTACAAAAATTTGCCTCCGGCTGAAAAATGCTGCATGCTGCATGCTGCGTGCCGCACGTCCAACTTTAATGAGCATCATGATGAAATTACAGCTGCTCTTAGAACTGATGTTCAGTATCAGCTCGTTGTCTAATTTTCGTTTTTGCAGCAAAGCCTAAGCAAAGTTTTGGCGTCAGTTGATTTTAGCCATAAACTAGCTAAAAGTCTGGCTAAATCATATTCAATGCAGCCAAATTCCTGTCAGCTAGAAAAACTGTTGTAATGTATTTCAAGATGAAGAAGAAATAAAAAAATAGTTTATTTAGAAAATTAAAAAAAAAAAAATGAAATAAATAATAAACAAAGCTCGCAATGTCTGCAAGAAATTCATGAATACTGTGTTAAATAATTGAATGCCTGAAAGCTCATTAATTTAATTGGGATTCTGTGTATAGCATAGCTTTGTCCTTGAGAATGGAAAACTCAAAGATGATAATTTCAGTGCTGTCTGTCAAGTCTTCTGCCTGATAATTACGTATGTCAATCTGATGTCAGAGAGTTGGCGCGATAATATTAAATCACGCCTCGCAGCTGAGGCGACTTCAATTATGAGAAAAGCCAAAGTTTTAATTAGTCAACATATTTCCAGCACCCCCACACACCTGATGGTTGGCTGTTGCAATGTTTACATTAAAAGCAAAGCGAGTTCAAATTTATAACTCAATTTGCTTGCCTTGTTATTTTTTCGGTGCTATTTGTTTGTGTTTTTCCTCTTAAACTGCACTTTTTCCGCTGTCGCACATAAATTGAGCGCGAAACAACAACAGGGCGACATGCAAGAAACAACAAACAAAAATATTCAAATTAGCCCAAAGGACACCAAAATACAATGCCAACACACACACACACACACACACACATTGTTTATCTAGTGACCTCTTAATTTGAATTTGACCAAGAGCCAAGCGAATTAATGAACTAAAAAGAATGCAGCTAAAGCCAACAGTCAGCCACTGGAACCGCCGAAACCACACCCAAAGCCAGCTCCGGCAAACACATGTTCAATTAGGTAAATGCGCATTTGGTCGGACATTTTTACGGCCAACGGTGCGTGTGTGTAATTTGTGTAAATGCATAACTCTGAAGCCTGCCACATGCAGTTTAATTAGTGTTGCGCAACACAAAAGCGCAATCATACTCCGAAGTGTTGCACAACGTCAACTGCAGCAACTGCAGCAACTGTTCTCGCCGAATTCCCAGCGCCAAACTTTTCCACACGACTATTTAAAATTAAGTTTCAATTAGCTGTGCAGCGAGGCAAACCTGACTCTGTGTGCCATTGTCATTTGGTGGTAAATGCATGAGACAGGAACAAATATAGGAGGGAGACAGACAGAGAGAGAGAGAGAGAGAGAGAGAGAGAGAGAGAGAGAGGGAGGAAATACTAAAACGGAATGTGCAGGTAGATATTTAGCGGAATTTCAAAGGTTGGTTACATCGCTTTATTTTGCGAAAGTAATTAACTTTTAGTACACAATTAAATTGATATTAGGTGATCGAAGAGGAAGCAGAAATATTATAAATATTTGTACAACATTTGGTATTTGTTTTAGTTTTTAAGAATGCTATTACTTTACATATATGTTTTAATTAATTTAGAATTCAGGATTACTACAAAAAAAGATTTGAAAACATGAATTATATAAAAAAAATATATATATATTAAAATTTAAATTTGTTATGCTTTTATCGTTGATCAATGAATGTAGAGCTAGGACTTACTATTAGTATTATAAATAGCAAAATATTATTTGCATTGATTACCATATAATAAATTATAGTAAATGCATTTGCTTATACTCGTATCTCAAAAAAAAAAAAAAAATAAAATAATAATAATAATTTGTTAAATTATAATAAAATATTTGAGAAAAGAAACTCGAAATATGCTTCAATTAATGTAGAACTCAGACTTGCTAAATGTATTCAAATATATAAATTATGTGCATTACAATCACTATTTACTTAACACTGTTGAGCGACATTTAAAATTCCAATTTAGATGGGTCGCATACCCAAGCGATTCTCATCTTAATCAAAACATATTTGCAGGAGTATTCTGGCTCACTTACACATTTACTGCATTTGATGTCATATGCTAATTTCCGCAACACATATCGGACAGCGATGTGAATTTCGCCACACACATATTTGACAGTGCTACGAGTCCATGTAAATATGTCCGTTTGCCGATTCGATTAGCATTTAGTATTACGCACGCACGCAGGAGCGACAGCAACGGCAGCAGCAGGAACAATAATTGTTAAAACAACAAGGCAAACAAATATAGAGGGCCGTTTTACAGACATGTCGCAATGAAAAGAACAACTAAAAACCCATTAACCCACATTTATGCACACTTTAATGCTTCAGCATGCATGGCACTCAGCTGTCGGCTATTTGTGTATACATATATGTTTGTCTCTCTGTGTGTGTGTGTGGGTGTGTTACAACAACACTTTGCTGGCCACTTGCGTAGACTTGAAATGCATTTCACTGTCGCACAACCTTTTCATTTGCCAGCGCCAAATCCCCAAAGAGCAAATGCTGACTAGGACACCAGTCAACACTAGTCAACACTGGCCGACAAACAACAACAGCTATAGCAGCAGCAGCAGCAGCAGCAGCAGCAGCAACAATCATAACAACAACAATATCAACAAAGCCTGCCAAATGTCGCATGCAGGCCAGTCGCAGGCTCTGTCGCATGCTTTATTAACATTTGTTGTGCCAAAGCGTCACAAGTGGCACTTCAGGCCGTTTCCGTGGAGCGAGCAGTGCGGCAAGCTATGCCTCGCTCGTTCTGGCCGCGCAAGCAATAGCTCGCTGTACTGCTCGCACAGCAAAGAGCTCGGCTGCACAAAAGAGCGTCGCTTAAGAGAGCGAAAGCTCTAGCACTTCGGCACAGCCGAACCGCGTGTTGGCCGAGCTCAGTCTTGTTCGTCGCTTCGAGCCGAGCGCTTAGCAGCGGCACACTGCGATATGCTACGAATTTTCCTTCAGTTCGTTGCGTCGCATTTTTGACGTGTCGCAACATAAACTGAATGCACAACTGAAACTTTCATTTGGTTATTTGCCTCGACGCTGGCTGCGAAGCGTTAAATTGATAGTTGAAGCCAAAGGGCTGGCCAGGCACAAAGTCCGACCATACATAAACGCATTGACATAGTTGTGGGCATAGTTTCTTGCTCAGCTCTCAACGTCAATGGCCCGGCTCAAAGTTGGGGCCCACCCAAAGTTCCACTTCAAAGTCGTTCAGGTGTGCTACAAAAAGCGAAACTTTGTCTGCCAACTGCAGGTGCAGTAGGGCGCTGAGACTGCATGTATTTATTTTTATTGCTGTTCATTAGTTGGCAGTTGGCATAATTTCAATTTTACGGCCACGGCTAAGGGAATAAGCCGAAGGAATTTCACTTCATGTTTATTAATATGCTGTTAGCAAATTGAGGTGGCTGTAAAATGATATAGATAACTCAGTCATACGCCGCCACGCCTGCCAAAAAAGAGAAAAGTAAATTCATTAAAAGTCCCTTATTTACCATCTAGAAAACGACTCACAGAGTTTGTGGAGCCAAGCTAATTAGATTCTATGACATTATTACTCATACGACATGTGGGCTCGAGCAATGAAATTTTGCATATCTCATGCAAAGAGCCAACATTTTCCTACCAAGACGTTTCGGCTTCCCGGTAAATTGATGCCAACTTATCATACGAAATTACACGTGGCAATGGCATGACCAAATATTGTTGAGCACTTAAGCAGCTTTGAATGCAAAATGCACAAGAAGCAATTGATTTCGATTCAATTAAATTATTTATGCAAATGGGCAAATAAGTATTCGACCCGAGCATCAAAATTAAATTAGAAAAAAAAAAATATATAGAAAAAAATGAAATAAAATGAAATGAAATGAAACATGCTGACCTCTTAACAATATTTAACTTTGGCTGAATTATGTTTGTGGCTTTTTAATAGTTAAATTTATTGGATGTTTTTCTTGCACTCTGCACGTGTGTGAAATCTGTAGCATGAATTATATATATACATATATACATATATGTTTTTTGTCCTATTCAGACTTTGCAAACACGCAGAATTTCAAAAGTCATAAATTTAACGCTTTGCTCCAAAAAGTACGAGACAAGAGTTTTCATTTTTCCAGACTGCCACGTGCAGTTTTTCCATTTTTGGCTTCGTGACTTTTTCGCTTTGCATATGGAAGAAGCCAGTGAACATGCACAGCGAGAGAGGGGAAGGGGTAGGGAGAGAGAGAGAGAGAGAGTTGGAAATAGAGCCGAGTCCTTGGGCTGAGTGCTGGCTCCTGGGCAACAGCAATTGCAGCATATTTAGCCGCTTGTTTTGAAAACTCTATTTAATTTTTCTGCTCCTCCACGTGGCTTTCTCTCGTTCCACTGTTTTGTGGTTCACGTTTTGTTGCACTTTTACTGGATCCTTTCATTTGCCAGCGCGTCGCATTTTTCAGCTGGTTTTTTGCTTGGCTGCTGCCCGCCTGCGTGTCAGCCAGAGGGAGGCGCCGCTTGAGCGAGGTATGTCCAAACGATTTTCAGCATTTAATTTAAGTTACAGCGCAAGCTGCTGAGATTTATTGCTGACCCTTAGCAGGACTCAAGGCAAGCTAGCCAAGTAGCCATGCGGCCAGAGCTGCCTATACGTTCTGTTATTCCATTGTTTCTCTTTTATCTTCTTCTTCATTTACTTTTTGTGTGCGTTTCTTTTTTTTTTTTTTGCCAGCTCAAACTGAGCTACGCTGTTTTTTCCTTTATTATACTTTGTTCCCGAAGGGGAAAAAGTATATTGGGTTTGTGCAATGTCCGTCTTGCTGTCCGTCCGTCTGTCCGTCTGTCCGTCTGTCCGTCTGTCCGTCCGTCCGTCTGTCCGTCTGTCCGTCTGTCCGTATGAACGCAATATTTTTCGGCGCTATTAGAGCTAGAGACTTGAAATTTTAAACATATACTCATATATGTCCCCGAATTATAAAGTGTAAAAATTTTCCCGGTCCGCCCACTAGGGGCGTGGCAAATCGGAAAACTCTTCCGCCCATAGTTAAGTTATCATACTAGATGATGAGTTAGAGAGTTGCAATTTGGAATGTATACTCGGGGTGACAACCCAAGTTCAAAAAGCTATGGCGGATATATCTACGCCCATTGGGGGCGTGGCAAATCGGGAAATACGTATCTTCTACACCGTTAAAGCTAGAACGCTGAAATTTTGCATGTGAGTTAATGTTATGATTCTAAGAAGATCGATCAAAAATTTTATGTCTACGCCCATTGGGGGCGTGGCAAATCGGACCTGAATATATAGTGATTTTTCAAATTGTGCTATATTTTGAACACTATTGACACTAGAGACTTGAAATTTTGCATGTATACTCGGGTTGACAACCCAAGACTAATAAGCTATGGTAGATATATCCACGCCCACAGGGGGCGTGGCAAACCGCAAAAGCTTATATCTCCTACAGTTTTAGAGCTAGAAGCTTGAAAATTGGATAGTTGAGTTACTAATGTTCTCCTCTATCGATCCCCCAAAAATAATTTTTCAGCCTCTTTGGGGGCGTGGCATATCGAAAAATACCCTGTAATTTTCGCATTTTTGGAATGTAAGCAACCAAATTTTGCAGTCATGTTAGCCTCGGCCCTTACTAAGAACTGGCAAAAAATTATGCGTCTACGCTCACTGGGGGCGTAGCAAATCGGCAAAGAAGTTTGTTGTGGCCAACTGCATAATTCATGCATACAATAGCTTAGTAGCAATTGCTAAGATGGCAAAAAGCATTTTAACATAAATATAATAATATTAATGAATTTAAAAAATAAAATTCATAAGTTTTTGATTAATAAATAAAAAGTTTCCAGCGGGATTCGAACCTGGGTCTTTTGAAAACAACATGTAATCGTTAGCTAAACCTAAATAGATTCACAGCTGATCAGCTGACCAGCTGATCAGCAGCTTGTGACGACACAAAACAATACAATCGCAATTCTTGCAATATGTATACACTTTTGGATGTGTATACACGTACACATGCATACATACATACATATATGCATGCATAGAAAAACTGCCTGCCACACAGCGTCGCAAATCGGAAAGCATAAAGCCGTTTTAGTTTTTACTTAAATGCACAATTCATATGCGTATGTTTATAAATGATTATCAATTGGCAGCTAGCATTTTATAATAAATATACAAATATTAAAAAAATAAAAAATAAATAATTTTTGAAAAAAAGTTTCCTGCGGGATTCGAACCCATGCACCCAAGTATAGCTTGCATAGTGCTTACCACCAGCGCCACTGCCCTGAGTTGGGTTTCGTTAACTAAAACCAAATAAGGCATTGCTAGAGCGCCTTTTGACAAAACTTAAGTAACGATCGAAAAATTCTCAATTCAGTCACAATTCTTAGAATATTCTGGCATCCAAACTTTTGTATGTATACATAGAAAATTGTGTGTATACTCGTATAGTGTGTACATGTGTAAATCTGTATGTATGTGTAGGAAAAACGTTTGTTGCTTGCCATGTACGTTTGCTAATTGCCGAAATATTTCGTTAATTAAATGTTTATTAAAAAAATAAGATGCACCTATGGGAACAAAGTATATCGCTGTTAGTTGCGCCTAACTGCAACGTTCTTACTTGTTCTTCATTGGAGCCTTCAGCGCATTGCAATGAAAGACAATTGTTTTCCAGGGCGCTGCAAGCGCTGAGTGAAACTGATACCATAAAGTGTTTGCATTTCATTTTAGCTGAAAAAAACTAGTTTACTTCAGCTTTAATTAACAAATTGCATTTTTTGGTTTTACAAATTACATTTTAAGTTTAAAATGAACATTTATTTTACGTTTACGATAAATATAGAAATAAAAGTAAAAATGAAAAAATTGAAATTAAAATGAAAATGAAAATTAAAAATATATACTTTAAATTTTTACATACAAATTATAGTACAAAATTGACATGTACGTATTCAAAATGTACATTTATGAAAATTGAATTTTTAATATATTAACTTTCCACATTCACAATTTTCTCTTCATTCAAAACTTCTTTACTATTCGATTTTATATTCACAACTCTTCGTATGCCAAAGCCAGTCACAATTTATCTTCAAAAGTTTTTTTTGGCATTGCCTTAATTCATATCAGCCAAGTCGTTTCTCAACTGTAGCACACTTGACCCAAGCTATTCGCAGCGGTGCTGCTGGTCTAACAAAAACAGAAATTTGGTCCATTCCTTTCCTTTCCAACCTGCAGGATGTTGGGTGTGGCGGAGAAGCCGAAGCGAGTCGATCGCCTGACCAACTTACGCCCAACGTTCGGTTCAATAAATTAAACCTAAACAATTCATTTGGTCGAAATGGAAAGGCGTGTTGCCTGGCAACATCCTCGCATAGTGGGCGGGCGCCAGAGGACGCAGCACCAATCGAGCGTCTGTGGCAATAAAGCAGCAAGCGAGTTCTTAGTTTGCTTGCAGTTCATGCGGAAACCACATAAATGCGGAAATGATAAAAATGCCTGCAAACATGTTGTCAAAGCGTTTGCGATAAATTGCATTGGCGTTCCGCTACAGCTCCCAGCCACCTCCTGCTCACTCCTTGCTGCCTTGCTGCCTTGCAGGCAGCGCATTGAGACAATAAAATGATAATAAAAATAGCACAAAGTGAAGCACTGCAGAGGGCAAGGATGAGGAGCTGGAAGCAAAAGCATAAGCCAGCTGCAGACTATTCAATATATACAACATAGACACAAACTCTATATATATAGTTATTGTCAGACACATGCACCTCGCTAGTCTATTGGACCCTGCCCTGGCTGCTGCGCCTTTAATGAAATTGTTTTACACTCAATTGACTTGGCCAACTATATAAAAAATGAAAACCAAAAACAAAGCAAAACACAAAATAGCTAACATCGAGTTGGCCAAAAAGGACAGCTAACTAAATGGGAATCAACATAACGACAACGGGATACTTGTCCTCGAGTTGGCGAGGACCAAACGAAATGCTGATCTTTGTTGAGGTGAAATGATCGCCGTAATGATACGCCTCAGTTCACTGGAATGTAATCGGGGCTTTGCTTATGAGCTTGATATCTGGCAAAAATAAAAAGTAATGCAAATATTAATCTGTATAATCTGCTATGATAAGAAATTGATGCATAAAACTGTGTAATAAACATAAATAAATGTTTAAGCTAATATGATAACATAATAATGCATCAAATGTATATCTTAGGTATTATGATAATATAGTAATAGTACATACAAATATAACTTTGATAAGCTATTTAATAGTTCCATTAGTTAGTTAAAATTAAGTATTGCGGTTGAGAGTGTAGATATTGATGGAAAGTATTTCATAAAATTAAGTTGTTCAATAAATTATTTATTGAGTGAGTTTAGAATAAATAATATAAAATATATATTGTGCGGGCTTTCTTTTATATTTATTAAATATTTATTTTATAATAATTGAATTCTCATTTGTAAGTAATTGCAATAACTCAATGACTTGATAAGCTCAAAATACATTTAAAGTTTTTTTTTTTTTTTAATTAATTTATGATTATTAATTATTTAATTTATTCAACCGAATGCAGCTTTGATATATGTTTTAGTATATATTTTTATTTTTCAAGTATTATTTTGATAATATATATTCATATAAATATATATTATATAGTTTTTAGCTGCTAATTTATAAAATGTTTTAATTTATTTTTACTTTTTTTACTGATAGAGACTTATTGCTATATAACATTTAAATTATTTAACAATAAAGTCAATGAAAGAATATTTTTTTTTTCTTTACAAAATAATGTTGCTTATATTATTTATTTTATTTTATTATTTTTTTAAAGTTAACAAGTGTTCTCATTGGTTCCGTTCAGATTTCGATTATTTATTCTTTCAATATTGGTAATAAAATTATTATTGTAAACTATTATAATTATTTTTATTTTTATTAATATATTTCATTTATATTAAATTTAACTATATCAAATGCATGCAAGTTCTTTAGATAACAATGAAATGTAAATTTATTTTAAAAATTTATTTACATTGTCATTGGAAACGCCTTCACAGGCGACGTTTCAAATGACAGCTTAGCTCAAAGTACTCTGTGATTTTTGCTCACTCAACACGTGAGCACAGAGAATTCTCGGAGCTGTGCCAATCAGGCTCGCCGTTTAGCTCTCAACTTTCAGCTTTCTATTCCCAGATGCGTGTCCCGAACTGTCGCCTTAAAATTAGCCATCCACAAGAACCCAACATTGAGCTAAGCTTTGACTTTTACGATAACGATGTGGAGGGTGGCAGCAGAGTCTGGGCAGGCCAATAAGCTGTTTCTATTACATTTGCTTATCTGCATGCGGCTCACATGAATGTGTGTGTGTGTCTGTGTCTGTGCTGACTCTGTGTGCTAACGTATTTGTATGTCAGTGGTCGTAATGCAGTAAAAATCATTTGTTCGTTAGCGAAATAACTGAGTTGACCTTGCTGTAGCGTTTACTGAGATTGCTAAGATTATTTTGAATTGGTTTCTTGCACAACAAAAGGAACACAAACACCAGCAAACACTCAGCTCGACTGGGAGTTGACCTTGGCTCGCAATGAAGTTATAAAGCGAAAATTGCTTGTCATACGCACAATTCTATGTGAAGGGGGCGTTATCTGTGGGTGGCACTATGAAAATTATAAACTTTGCGTTGGGCAAATTCAATTTGACTGGCATTTTCAGTTGCTATAAAAGTTGACAAATGCTTATGGCTTGGGCGTGTTTGGCATCTTTTGACAAAGGTCAAAATAAATAAATCAAATATTTAGACGACATTCGTTTTATTCAAATTGAAAGCCATTGAATCACCGAGGCTTAGACTGCGCTACTTTGATGCTAAAATCCCAGAAAGGAATGGACGGGCAGACAGATAGACAGACAAACAAACAGGCAGGCCGGCAGGCCGATAAATATCTATGGCGTCGATTGCATTACGCATACGACATGTTGCCAATAAAAATGTTTCGGGAAGTGACAAAGAGGTTGAGGCCACAATCGAACAACTGGGACTCCAAGGCAGCTTCAAAGGCAAAACATGAGTTGGGTTGCGAAAATTGAATGATTGCAGAGGCAGATAGCAGACAGAGGCTTCTCTAGCAAAGCCTCCGATCGAAGGGGTTTGCTGTAGTCGCAAGGCGAGCGCGCTGTCAAATTAATATTATCATTAACTTGACAATCAAATGTTTAGAGATCTTTTACATTAAAAAAAGAAATATATATATGCGAACAAGTATTCTTCTTTCCTTTTGCTTTGTCTATTATTATGGGTTTTCTTCCATACATTGATTTCGAGCAGAATATTCTGCTGTTATCTAATGTTATCTAATATTCCATTTGAAATAGATTCCACATCATTTATTTAATTTTAAGTTTAAAAAGAAATAAATCTGAATACAGCATACGTGAAAGGTTTTCTTTATATAATATATAAAATGTTATTGACAAAATGATTGTCAACTAGAGTTAAACTTAATCAAATGTATATAAAATATATAAAATATTAATGAAAGCAATAGTAAACTTAAGCCATTTCAGCATGTGCATAGCTGGCGAATTTAATCTGTATATTATTTACAGTTTTTCATAAAGCTAGCTTGTCAACAAATGCTAACCTGTTTTCGAAGAATAGATAGGTATATATATGTTTATCAATACCGAAAGTACCTGTTCGAGTGCGAAGAAGCCTCAAAATTAAATCACAACTTTGACTTTGAGCGCATTGCACAAGTGCATGGAATTACATTAGAATTTGTGCGATCTGAAAGCGACATCTGAATATAGGAAAAGTCATTGAGAGCGACTTATGGAATGCACATTTTGCGTTGAGTTTTTGAGCAGAATAATCCGCTTAAATGCGAAGATATGAATGAGAGTGAGCATCGTATAGCAATGCGAAATCCTTATTGATTTTGTGCGCCTTTGCATTAGATTCGTAAAGTTGGTCGAATGCGAGATGTTGCTTCGTTTTAATTGCCGACACTCTTAACAACTGGTCTGGCTCGCATGTTGTAGCATTTGCGATCAAATGCCAGACTTTTAATTAAACAGATTAAATGGCCATAAAAACGCTGTTGCCAGCTGGCCCCAAGTCGATTATGAGCCGATACTAAATTGTACATGAAATTTTTCGACGACCGACCATGATGATGTGAGAAGGCGTTTAAGTGCTCGTTAAGCACATGCTCAGAGCTAGCCAGGCAGGCAGGAGCTGCTGACGAGGATGCCAAATAACTATCGCCAAAGGACATCAGCATCTTCCATTTGCATCTTTCATTGCGCTTGCTACAATAAAAAAAAATATATATATATATATTCAGTATATATATTTATATATGAAAATCGAGAGAAGAAGTGCATCGATTTATATGCTGAATGCAAGACTGCAGGGGACGTCAATCAGTTAGGCAGCTAGGTAGAAAGGAGGCGCAGGACCTGATGGCAGCTGATGTTGAAATGCAAGCGCAGTTCCTGGGAAATACCTTAAATCACGTTATGAATGAGAAAATCTTAAGACGCGTACGTGTGCATAGGACACACAGCATGCACAGCCACACACGAACACACACACACCAATACAAAGGATACATGCAGGACATGCAGAAATCGTTGCCCGACCAGAAGAAAATTGGATGCGAAATACGATGCTGTTTTCTTTTCACTTTTTTTTTCTTTTTTTTGTAGTCCCTGCTGTTGCCTGGGTTTTGCCTTGGGTTTCTGCCATTTAACAGGATTATTTATTTTATTTTGTTATGCGCGGCAAACAGCTTGTGAAAAGGATTTAACCAGCAGTGTATCAGTGTGTGTGTGTGTGTGTGTGGCAAGCGCTGCTGGCAAGAATTTACGTATATATGTTTATATATATTAAAATGGAGAGGGGAGCCGCATAAAATGAAATACAGAAATTCAAAACCGGCAACAACAAAAGACGACGCCAATATTAAATTCAAGCCGCACTTGCACTTGTTAACAGGCGCTAGGCAAAGTGTTTGCCCAGATTACAACAGTGTCCCACACACACACACACACAGGCAGATGTACAGTGGGGCAAGATAACCGAAGCACTTGCTATGAATGGAATACTACTACTAAAGGCTACTACTAGCTCTCCTAGAACAAAGGCATAAAGCAATAAAAAAAAAACTCTTAGGATAATAAAATATTATGCAAGTGGGATTTGATATGCAACAGCAGCAGCAGCAGTAAAAGGCAGAAAACTGAAGAGCTGAAAAACAAAAGCTCAAGCTTATGACACGGCTAAGGAAAATTCTGTGAAAAAATGTGAAAAATAATGAGCTATGCAATTTAAGAAAACTAAGATTAAAAGATAAGTAAGACACGGATAAGAATCTGTAAAGTCTGAAATACAAGTAAGAAGAAGCTTTTGATCTTAGAAAATATTCTATTCAAATACTGAATTTCATATATTGATGAAACCGTAGCAAAGGAATGTCGAGTGCTACTTCAATGAAATTAAATTAAATATGCTCGTCTGCATATTGAAGGCGGTGAACCGTAGAGGAGCGCACCTCCAGTTGAAAGGCCCATTAAAACTGCAGTTAATTAACATTTGGCTGTCGTCATCAATAAGGAGTTGCAGGACAATTGGAGCAGAAAATTAAATGGCATATGTAGCCGGCAGATAAGATGTTTGTGTACTATAATATATGTAATTAATACCAGCTTATGGTACGGCAATCGAGCGAGTCATGTGTGCAGAGACAGAGTGCGAGATAAAGAGAGAGAGAGAGAAAGAGGGAAAGTGAAAATGAATATACGATTATTAAATTCTGAACATTTATTTATTTATTTGTCTATAATAATGTTGAGGTAGAAGGATTCCACTCTAGAAAATCACTGGAACTAACATTGTATTCAACACTGAAAATAAAATTTAAATGCACCAGTTGAGCATACCCGACTCAAGCTGCTTTGAGTATTTTCAGTTGCCTTTACGATTATTATTGCCACTTAAGCGATATGAGAAGCCGAACAACTCAAAGGAGTTGAGGCTACTCTTGCTGCTGCTGCTGCTGCTTCTGTGGCTGTGGCTGTTGGATCTGCGGTTCTGCTCTGCTGGCAGCTGTTGCTGCAGACGCTCTCACCTGGTTGCCGCAGCTTGAGTGGGAGCATAATGAGCAGAGTAATGCGGCCAGATGGAAGTGCCGTCAAAGTGACGGATGAGTCGGTGTGAAGGACTTGGCCATAAATCCGCTTGACTACGCCACGCACTCAGACGGTCCGAGCTGCACTTTACAAGGTGATTCCAGATGTTAACACAGCATGAGCTATTATTTATGCTTTATGTATTTACTGTAGACTCGCGTAGACTCAACAACAGTAAAGCTGGGCTTGTGTGCACTTCAAACGATTGCACAGCCAGCTAAAAACAAAATCTTAGCAAAGTCAATGGAAATTATTTATGAATCAAAATTAAATACAAATTTAACTCATTTATGAAAATGAATAAATTTTAAATACATTTTTAATAAGTACTTCAAGTCCAACCTATTCACTTGTGTCATTAAATCGTTAAATTGTATTTTTTTTGTTACTTGAGCTTTTTGTTTGTTTCTATTTCAAGTATTTCTTGAAATACATTAAATTATTCTTTGAACATATCTACCAAAGAAAGTATCAATTTTCTGATCAATTTTATTTCATGGCTCAAAGAGCGACAAATAATATTTCAATAAAATAAATAATAATAATGGAAAATGTGCAACTTGACCGCTTACAACAATATTTGGCTGCCAGAACAACTGCCACAACAACAAACGCACTCACAATTGGGAAATTACTTTGGTTAACACCTGCAGCAGCAACAAGACGTTGCAAGGTGTTGCCACGCTGAGCAAAGAGCATATAAAATGCAGTTGCAACAATTGGAAAGCACAAGTGTAAGCATATCCGCAAGCAGACAGCAGACAGCAGACAGCAGACATCAGACAGCTGAAAGGAAATGGAAAAACAAAAGAAAAACCATGAAAATTAATTATAATTTTTTTTTTGCTTTTACAGTTTTATTATTTTATTATTGTTGCCAGCAAATGTTGCAAATGTGTGAAAGCGGATGAGCACAAAACAGCGTAGTGAAGTGTGAAGGACTGATGCATGCGGAAATTGTGCTAGAGAACAGACACTAGATGTCTGTATACATACATATACTATATACCTACATACATATATATGTATATGTATGTGTTTACTGTTGCCGCTGTCTGCTGACGCTGCCAGCCAAAAGGGGATCAGCGAAGCCAAAGCATCTGCTGGTAGCCGCCTTCCGGCAAACTCATGCAGTTTTCAGCAGCAACAACTCTACCAACAACAGCAGCAACAATGTAAGTGGCTGCAACAACATTGTGTGCAATGACAATAGCTTTGCAGCTAATTGCAAGCTGCATGGCAACCAACCACTCAACCACCCAAGCACCACACAAAACTTGACACTCTACATAAAACTAATTAACATAATTGAACGTCTAATAATGCAGTTGTGCTTGAAGTTTAGATCGAACTATTTAGCTTACAGTTTATATTGCCAAAACTCAATTGTTATAGTCTTTAGATATAGACGACATCGACTCGCATTGATATGCTTGAAGCAGCTGTGCCATTTGCCTTTGCTAATGCATATTCAGGTCTGTAAAGCAATCTCCACAATTGCTGTCAATAGTCCGTCGCCATGAAGTTTGACAGGCTGTTAAATGAGTGGCTGTGGCTCTTAATTTTCTCGTAATTACAATGAGGTCATTTTAATTAAGCTGAAAACGTGCGTAATAATGAACTTCTTTGCCACGTGCCAGGCAGGACTCTGACTCAGAGTCCTAGCCATATTCGGATTCCGTTTCCAGTTCATTGAACGTCTGATAAAAAAGTTTTTGCAAATTAACATCTGTTATCGCATTTACAATTTAAATATCTTAAAGTGCAGTCCAATCAAAAAAGTCATATCAAAATATCCACATATAATAACTACTTTAATGTGTTTATATTCATTACCAAATTATAACAAAAAAATAATTAAAAAGGATATTTATACTATAAATTAAAATACTATAATATAAATTAAAAATAAAATTTTTTTTTTTTTTTACCAATAATTTGTATAATATTTATAAATATAATATCTTTGATATTTTGTCTCTTATAAAGTTTCACCAATTATTTTATACAAAAAATATTTATAAAAATTCGTAAGTGCTCATTTCTATCAGAATTAATGGCAATATATTGCTTTACATTATATTAATATCTTTCCCTCAATAAAATAAAGATAAATTGTTGCGTCAAACAGAAAATCTTTCATTTTTTGTTAATTTTCTTAAATTGAAATTGTATACTCAGTGCCGCAGATAAATCCATTAACGGAAATCGATTTCTTCTTTTATTTTTAAATTTTGTTTACAGCAATTGAATTAAATCTCTGCGTCTGCTACAAATGTATGGCAAGCCCATTAATCATGATCAATTTTTTGGATGCCATGAGTTTTAAATTGAACATTGCATAATGCCAAACAATCAAGAGATAAATATGTCCTTTTTTTCTGTCTGTGACTATGCGACCTCAGCTAAGAGCGTTTGGCAATATTTTCGGGGTGTCGAATAAAAATGATTATATTGCACGTTATTTAAACAGAAACAAGACTGTGAAAATGAAATGAGAATTGCATGCAAAATGTGGGCGCAGTACGGGGATTAGGGTTAAAAGTAAAGGGCTGTCAAAGGGAAATCTGCACATATTGGTCATTAATAAAAGTATATTTTTTATAAATATAAATGTATATGTGTATACTTTTTTATCGATATACGCATCAGGCAATACAACGTGCAAATAATGATAAACAACAAAAAGTGAATACGCTTTACAGTTGGCTTCAAAAAAAGAGCATTCCATACAAATATGAAAATAAATATGGAAAGCAAAAATAAAAAAAAATAAAAGAAACTTCTGTGAAAAGGCAACCATAAAAGCTTTACAAACGTGAACAGTTAGAGGTGAGAGCGTGAAAGGATCGTGAAATGGGAAATAAATTTATGAATATAAATTAAAGAAATATATTTTAAATATTTTTATTAAATTGTATATTTATTAGAATACATTATTGAGCTCAGTTCTTTTATATATATATATATAATTAATTTTAATGTAAGTATAATGAATAAATACAAGAAATGATGGAAAAAAATTTTTAGCTAAATTACATTTATTTTATATTTATATATAAATTGATTTAAATCAATTATTTAACAAGTTATTAATATTAAAATTTCTTTTGAGCTTTTCGTGCCGTGTGCTTGCCCGACACATCGCCTGTTACAGCTCTATGGTGTATATATATATGTATGTGTTGAGCTCGTCCCATCAATTTATCTTGCTTTCCAGCACACTATAAAGCAAGTGCTCTCATTCTAGCCTGGGCTCTATCTCTTTCACACTGTGAGCGTTAACGTGTGCGCGATTGCGAGTCAATTGTGTCGTTATTTATCAGTCAGCATAAATGCCGCTTTAAGTGTGAGTGTATGAGTGAATGTGTGTGTATTGGACTGAATGGCTGTCTCCCTTTCGTCTGTCTGACTGTCTAATAATGGCAGAAACAATAACAATAACAATAACAGCCACTGCCCTTAAATGACGTATTTTTTACTCTCTCTCTCTCTCTCTGTCGTTCTCCCTCGTTCAGTTTTTTTGCTGCGTGCTTTTAGGCGCTGCCTTTTGTGCAGGTGTAATAATAATATGGCCACAATAAATGAAATATTAACGCGTAAATTGCTTGTTAGTCATTGTTGCACTCTAAAGTGCCCCGCAACTTCTCTATTCTTTGTTTTGTTGTTTGAGTGGCACAGTAATTGGCGCCATTCACTGTTGTTCATTAAATGCATTGTGCGATACAATTTTTGAGCACTATTGACAATTTTCCATGCGGTTTTGCGGTTGCACTTTACGATGCCATTTATATGGTGCGAACAAAAATATTAAATTTAAGAAACATGTGTGAGAGATATAAAAATATATGTGGAACTACAATTAAGGCAATGCAAACAGTTTCCGTTGTTTACATACTTCAATCAGCTTTAAGTTTAATGAGTTTCAAGTATATTAAGCTTCGTACAATTACATTAATAATAAACAGTATCAACAGTCATTAAGTGGCTTTCAGTTAATGAAAATTGCATTTTCCCGTAATTAAATATATAAAATAAGGCAGCTAACGAAAGTAGACTCGATAAGAGCATTTTGTGCTTAGCTGATGACTGAGAAATATTTCATTAACATTTCGTAAATTAAGATGCTTAGACATCGAGTGCGTAAATATCCATTATTATTGATTAATATATTTGTAACAGTTCCACCCTCTGCCCATCATAATACCCTAGCTTCGAGCTTAGCTTTGTTTCACCTATTGCCATTCGTTTGATTTGAATTTGCAATTCAAATCCTATTGAATATGCAATGCTATTCAGCTCAGTTGCTGTAAATGTAATTAAAGCTGCCGGCGTGTATGACTGATGTGCCATGAAATTTATATACATAGCTCATACGTCATGGCTGTCGGAATGCCAAGAGATGCATTTCCCTGTCTCTGGCAGTGGGCGAGCATGTGTCTGTGGCTGAGTGGGTGCTCAGCTGGCAGCTGTGCTGTGTGAACTGTTCAGCTAGGCCAGCTGCAGCTTAATGATTTTTGCGCTCCTCTCGCACTTAAGTTGCAGTTTTCTCTCATCTCTTTTCTTTTTTGTCGGTTCCACTGGGCGTTAATGGCAAACAGCGGTGACAACATCTGTTCCACATATACAAACTTCTACACACATTCACCGATACACATACACTCCGGAAGGCACGCTCATTTTGCTGGCGGGCAACAAATTCCGAGTCATTAGTCGTTGTCCTGGTCGTCGACTGCCGCGTAACTAAATTACAAGGGCTGTAAAAAAGCATTATTTACATATGTATATGAGATTAGAGTGAAGTATATAGAACTCTGTGCTAGTTTACAATTTGCATAACTATGTTTCGGTAAACAAAATCAAAGCGGTTCATTACAAAAGATTCAATTTGAAAGCAAACAAGAAAACGTATTCGAATAGTTTAACATTAAAGTTTAAAAGTGAGGCAATGAATCATTTTAATACAATAACGTGTAATTTATATTAATTTTAAGATATCACGATGAATACGTGAAATGGAACCACCCTCGAAACTATCAGCATTTGGATGACAGTGTCCAGGCAATTCCTGAGCTCCTACAACAGCTGTGGAAACATATTTCATAAGCCAGAAGCGACGAAAAAATATTTTGTGCACTGACTGATGAATGTCCCGCTAGCTGAGCACGTATGTGTATGTGTGTGTGTATGTGTGTGAGCGACCCGATGAAAACCTCGTGTCAGCAGCTGGAGACGGCTGCCATTGCCAGTATCCGTATCCCAGGCGTCATTGTCGCCTGCCATTGCGCATCAGTGTCGTGTGGTCCACGCCCTTGCAAGTCTTCACAGGACTTTGCTGTTGTCAAGGTACAGTTTTTTTTACGTTGCTGACGAAACTGAGCCATGTACGCAAAAATATTAAAATTAAAAAATGCGCGGTTCATATTAATATTTGTCAGCTTACTTTATATCTCGTGCCTTCCATCACGAAACGGCCGTGTTATAAAAAAGAAAAACAATATTAGGCAGCAAATTTAATGACTACTATTGTCATGGGATTACAATTTTAAGCCTATTAAAACAATAAGGGTGCACTCCTTTGAAAGCGGAAAAGAAAAGCGAGACTGAAATCAAAATGTAAGATAACTGATGTTGCTGCTATATATGGAATTTAAAAAAATATATCCATAAAAATAAGAAAAATATAATTATTTAAAGAATTTAACTGTTAGAACAAAGTTGGGATTGATTTATACAAACCTTTTGCAAACAACTCAGAGAGCAACCGATTGCGTCGATTGCTATTGAATGAGTTCGTTTGCGATCAGATCAGCGTTGTATATATTCTCTGTATATAGTCTCATTGTGCGATCGTCAATCGTATCGCTCGCAAATGATGTTCGTTAAAAGAGCGTCACACGAACAGATTAACTCAAGCCGCTCAAAAGACAACAAAAAAGAAGAGAACCAAAGGCTATTGCTTAGAGCGAGAGCGAGTGAGTATGCATTGCATAAATAATGAATCATTCAAATGTTATTTGCATTATTTTTATAAAAAATATAAAGAAGAAAATTGAGTAAGATGAATAAGAATAACGCAATACATTAAAACTAAAAAGCGAAGCATCAGCTCTTGTAGTAACCATCATATTATTTTATTTTTATTTATTTTATTTTATTTGTAATTTGTTTATTGTAAACATTGTAAATATTGTAAATAAATAGTGCAACATATATCCTATTTAATATATACTGTGATTTTTTCTCAGCTTTTACTGCACTAAAACTTTGGTATGCTCTCTACAATACTTTCACCTCTTAATTCACACTTCATGCTGCGAATAAATTGAATCGCATTCTTCATTGATTTCATCTCATGAAATCAGAAATGAATTCTTCATAGTCTGCAAGTAAGATGAAATCAAATGTTTCTATAGTGTCACTTTTAACAATCTATATAAATTTTGTTTATAAATTTAATAAGACTATGCTATCATTGTATCATTCGTATGCCCATTTTGCTTGTAATGATGGCTTTAAGTATTTTAAATAATAAATAAAATAATCATTTCAATTGTTCTGTTTTCAAATGCAACTTTCTTTTTTTAAACTCCTTCCTGAATTTTGATTACATTTTCCTTCTCTTACTCTTATTAATTAATTGCATATGTTGCGCAGAATTATTTGCTCTCTGAAGCGTCACAGAACTGTGCCATTGTTCATTGTTCCTAACTCCTAAGTAAACTTGGGCCTACCTTAATTAAATTATGTCCCTTTCTGCATTTTTCCCAAGCCCACAATGCCTGTCGTAATGAAGCAACTTGTACCGCATTTCTGTTCCGGCGGAAGTGCGCGAAGTTTGCCACAGCTTCGACCCTTTTACCTTGGGTCACACGAGAACTGTGTGCGTGTGTGTATAAGTAAATATTTACATATGATGTGTTATCAAAAAAGAGAAAGCATTGCTGTGTATGGGACAGAAAAACAGGACTCGACCTGGCCAAACTTTCCATGCAAATCAGTTAGAACAGGCCGTGAAATATTCTCTTATTTTCATCGTCAAAGTTTTCAATATTTTTTGTTTTGTGTATGTTTTTTTTTTTTTTTTTACATTTTGTTGAGTATGCAAATTGAATTTAAGCATTTGCCACACACTTTGCTCTAGTAAAAGCAATTTGGCAATTTTTAAATTTTATATGGCCACAACTTTTAACAGCATGAGTTTTATTTATTTATTTTCATAAAGTTAATTATTTCTCTAACATTATTTAAAGCTTTCCATTTATTTCCACTTTGACTCTGCATACTAAAATGTATTTGACTTACCAAGGACTTGCCGTCACCATAGTTCAAGCTAACAGGCCGGCAAATGTTTAAGGATGCTTGAACATACCCTGTAAAATTGATTCTAAAATAATACCTCTCATGATTTATAGCTCAGATGACTCAACTGTGATTCTGTGTTGATCAAATATCTGATTAAAACAAATTTCATTAAAACTTTTTTCTATTTGTAAGGATTTCAAGCGTTTATGTATATTTTTTTTTTAGATTTGCGCATATAGAGAATACCTCAGTAAAAGGAATATATATATATATATGACTTCATTTGCTATTCACTTCATCTCTTCTCTCTATGTCTGTTTAAAGTTGTCCCATGAATTATTCATGAGTTTCGTATACATGGCAAATGGGGCACAGCTCAGCAGAATCTTTCAAAGATTGCAAAACATTGTTCGTTTTGGGTAAGGAGACAAATTTAGTTTTGGCTTCGCTCATTCCAAGAAATAATAAACAGATTAAATAATGAAAAGTTTATAAAAAGCGATTAGCATACAATGCAAAACAAAGTAGAGAAAGCGTACAGCAAATTACGCAGATAATTGCCAAGTATTTGTGTTAGATGAAACATGAATAAGCCTATTTACAAGTCATTCCACAGCCAAGAATGATATTTGAGATCAATTAGGCTTTATAAATAGCCAAGCGCTTAATGGCAGACCAGCTCTGGTCTGGCTGGCTGCCTACCTTTTAGCTGCCTCCATTTCGCCATTCGCGACCTCGCAAATTTATGAGTTTAACGCGCCATTATCGCTTTAATAATTTAGTTGGCAAAGAGCAAAACAAACCGACCCAAATGCTACATAGAACAGCGAGCACGAAAATAAATGCGAAAAAAAGGAAAGCTGGAAACTCAAAAATTGAAATGGTACAGAAAATTGCAGTGAAATTGCGCTGAAAATGCGAGCGAATGGCTGCATTTGAGGCAGCTGCAAATGAGCCGCAATACAATTTAAATCAAAATAAACTGAGTTTCCTAATTTCAAAGATCCGCTTAAGTCCCGTTTGCAAATACCTCGCATAATCAAGAGCAGTTCACAGCGCAACCAGAGTCTCAAAGGATACCAGCACAGGACATTGAGTAGCCTTGGAATTTGCATTTCTGCTGCGAACAGCCAAACATTTTTTTTTCCTGGAAATATTACTATGGTTTTCTTCCCTTTTTAATTAAAAAAAAAGCCCAAGCACCTGAGAGCAAACAATACAAAAAGGATAACGAACGTCTGGGCATGGACAGCGCAAAAATTGCGATTGCGAAAAGACTGTGCTAATTAAAAATTTGCGTTGCCCGGCTTTTAAAGACATCAACCGTTCTCGAGGCCGTGAAAAATTAATGGCATTTTTAAATAGACTTAAGGCACTTGCTCAGCTCTGCTTCGTTTTCTATTATTTTTATTTTTTACCCTGGAGCCATAAAGTGTGGACACAATAGGGATTTATATTGTTGTTCTTTTTCTTACAATATAATAATAGCTAAAAAGAGCAACAATGGGCACGTCCTCACGTCAATCATGCTATTTGTGAGCTAATGGTAATTAAATTAATTGATAATTAGAGTACATTAATTTAGATCAATTAATAAACAAGATTAAATAAATTATTTCACTTCAAATTCAAAATTCGATTCGATAGAAATATTAGAATTTAAAATAAAAATAAAGTATGCTATTTACAGGGTATCTTTTAGTTAATCTCGCCCCTTTTAGCTTGTGTTTTTGTTTGAACAGTGGCTGCCATTTATATACCTAGGCTCTAGAAATTAATTAAACGCTCGCTTCATGACAAGGTCACGGGACTAACTGCGTTCTTTTGACGCTGGCTTAAAAGAAAAATCAACAGAAAAAAATCTAAAGAAAAAAATAATTTTTCGTTTTTCTTGAACTAGAGAGAAATACTTTTCAAGGCTTTGCTCAGGCTTAGCCAAAGGCTGTGTATAAAATTAAGCAATTTAGCAAATAGTTTTCGATACAGCTTTTCAATTTGAGCAGCCAATTTAAAACGCAAGAAAGTTTCGTAAAAAACGTTAATTTATTCAAGCAGCGTATTAGCTGGCTACAAAGAGCTAAAGCTGAAGCTATCGCTGGAATAATCGCCCACTCGATAGCCATTCAATCAGCTTAAATCATTTTTATGGCTCAGGTCCGAAATTGATTCCCGGGTAGGCATTGCGTAGCCCAACTGCCTGCCACGCCCACTCGCTGTCACTGTTTTTGCAGGGTAGACAGACAAGCTAGAGGCCATAAATAAAGTTGATGTGGACGTGGACGTGGATGTGAATGTGGCCGTGCGTGCTGGAATATTTTAAATACAACAATTAAATGCAAATACTGAAAACACAATAAGCAACAATAAAACTCTATGAATGCTCGCCCCTTCACTGCCGCCCATCCAGCCAATATCCTGGCAAATGTTAAACGAAGCCGGTCGCAGCAGCTGCAGAAGAACAACAATTCTCCGATTGGGCAGGCCGTCAACAACGTTTTTATTTCCGATGCTAGCGCAAATATTTTTGAGCGGGAAAAAAACAAGCAACAGCCCCGCTGAATATATGGACTACGGTCACGCCCCAAGACCAGCAAAGCAATTGGCAATGAGCACAAAAAAGGATAAATATATACACATATATACATATATATATATATATATACTATGTATAAAAGGTTGTATAAGCCGTGGGGTTGCCCATGATGCGTATGGTGAGTGGTCGGCATGAGGGCGGGTAACAAATTGGCTTACGCAGGGCACGAAATTCACTTTAATATAATTTCAATTATTTAAGTGAAAGCATATTTTTAATGCGCTTTATTGTCAATTTTCGTTTAACAAAGAAAACTTGAACGTTAAATGCCATTTTACCAGTTGCCCCTCAGAATGCACACACACACACAAACTTTTATATATATGTATGTGTATGTGTATGTTCTTAACTTTTTTGCTTCGGTTGGAGATGGACTATATGGAGTTGTGATGTTGAGTTACTTGCAAAAGGTGAAGAAGATAACAATTACGTTACTGACTGAAAAAGAAAATAAAAATATATATATATATACAGTTTTCTGCTGAAAATAGTTATAATATATTTATTTATTTAATTTCGTAAATAAATATCATTAGATATTATAACTAAAATTAAAAACATTTTTACTTAAAAACAAATTTTACAAATTTTAAATATTTATAATTAATTGATTTTATAAATTATTTATATTATTTATATACACTTTATAATATTTACAATTTACTTAAATTTATGAATTATTTATTTTATTTATAAATAATTTTTTATATAATTTAAATAAATATTTATAATTTAATAAATTAATATATTTTTGATATTATTTACATATGAAAATATGAAGCAAAAAAATGTTTATAGACATTAAGGTTAAGGTTAACAAATTTTACAAATATGCTACTTGAAAAATATACAAAATATATAATAGATGAATTATTTTAAAGTAAACTATAATAATTGAAAAATTAATTTTATTTATTTATGTATCAGAATAGTTTCATTTATACATATGTTTATACCACTTACTACTCTTGAAACATATGTTAATTTCGCCAACTCAGCTCTGGCTGACGGTCGTTATCGTGATACATAAAATCACATTTTTTGCCCATCACTGGACGTTGCTGTCACTGTCAGTGAAAATCACAGCTTTGTGTCCATCGCTATCTGACAAGCATTTTCCTCTTCTCTCATATCTTTTTTCTTTCATTTTGAATTTTTTTTTGGCTACTTTGGCAAATTGCGGTCAACACAAACAGAAATATGCTTTTTGTACACATGCCCAGACCAAGCAGGCCACCCACCTCTGGGGCAGGCTTTGTAAATTTTGCTTGGAAAATAAACGCTTCACAAATATTCGCTCGGGTTAAAACTATGCTTTATTATTTGTATACTTGCGCTGAAAGTACAGATTTTTAAATAATTTTCGCTCGTTTGCGAAAATGCAATTAAGTTGCCCCACACGCCTCGCCGAACGATGCTGTCGAGCAGACTTCTTAATTGCATAGTTTTAGCTAAATTTTTGTGATTTATATGAACTGCATTCGGGAAAGTAATTTGGCCATGCGACCCGCTTCATTGGGCTGCTGGATGCATTGTTTGGATTTGGCACAATTCGATAGAGGCAGCAGCTTTGGGCTTTTCCTAGCATTTTCTCATTTTCATTTTTTATTTCGATTTCTAGTTTATTTCTATACATTTTTCTTTTTGAATTGTGAACGTGACCAGGGAACTGTTATGGAGTGCAGCCAAGCAATTCGATTATTGTTCAAGTAACACCAATTGAAATGGGCAAAGCTATTGAGAGAGCCTTGACAGCATTTCCCAGCAGCCAAGGAAAATAATAGCGATAAGAGGGGAAAACAGAAATTAAACTAGCCTCTGGCAATGAAAACAGGATAAGTGTGAATGAAGGCACAAATATTTAATTCTGTTAAATAAAGTAAGCGCTTTTCCTTAAAGCCATTAAAAATATATATCAGTCTGCCGTTTTTCGTTTCGCAATTTATTTATTTATTATTTTTTTCTTTAAATAAAATGTATATTGAGTGTAAAGTCTCTGCCTCTTATATGTCAACTCTGTCATGTTGTCATATCCTTATGAGACACATTTTTGTCGGCAGACGGTCGAAGTAGATGCGCTCAAGCAGACAGTATACGACTGGAAAATGCCCTGTATTAAGTGGAACTTGATTTGATTTATACTTTATGTACATTAAATAAATTGTAAATAAACTCACTGGAAAAAAATGATTAGATTCAAGTATATATACATTGAAATCGCATATACATAAGACATATCTAAAATAATTAAATGCATAGCTGTCATGAAATATAATACTCAATCATCTCAGCTTTTTCACTTATTCTCCTGTCTGCGAGGTATTGAAAACCTCAAGTATTGCCACGGATATTGCGCTTGCTGTGGGGAAGGGGAAGTGTTGCCAGCGCATATTTAATTCATTTCCCATCAATTTCATTTCCTTTACATCCTTTCAAGTGTCGACTTGCGTAAATGTTAAATTAAATCAACAGAACTCAAACAGAAGTCAACGCAAGTTTTCCCATTGCCTTAAGCAAGTGACGCAGGCACATACATATGTATTTACATATATCTGTATATCACAAATTGATTTTCTTTTGGCTAATTAAACCGGGTTTTAATAATTTAACATAAAATATAAGTACATGCAGAGTTGTTGCTTTTCGTATTATAAAAGTTGAAGAAGAAAGCCGGATTCACTACTCGATGTCATCCTCCTTGACCAGCTCGGCATTGGGATTGTGCAGCAGGAGCTGTTTGTTGTGCTGATGCACATTGTAGTGGAAGAAGTACAGCTTGCTATACTCAAACGTGGATATCATGATGGCGCAGGCGGGCGCCACTTTGCACAGCCTTGGCACGTAGCCCGCAAACAGTCCGCGCAGTCCAAAGAGGCGATAGATGCTGGCCAGGCGGCTGTAGGTGGATTGCTTACTCAGCTCCTTGGAGGGCGAGTCCGTGAAGATGACGCGTTCGCCGAACTCGATCTGCTCATGGGTCTTGATCACGTCAAATGGACAGGTGACTAGGGCGGCCACCGAGCCGGCAAGCACGCCGGCCAAGAAACTGAAGCCAAAAGAGGGCTCCTCGTCGCATTTGCTGAAGCAGATCTTGAGGTACTCGTACGCTGGCCAGTAGATACCCGAGAATGGTACGTCCCGCAAAATGGTGGGCGGCAGGCCACGCCACAGGCCCAGTATGCCCTGCATCGCTATAATGTTGCGCACGAACTGCAGCACCTGCGCGTAGCTAAGGCGCTGCGACTGCATCTTCGTGCGCACCAGCTCAATGGGACTGACAAAAGTGACCGCGCAGATGCGCGCTGTGACTCCCGATAGCATGGGCACCACCAGTGGCAACTTCTGGTCTGTGTTCGGGCCCTTCAGCTGGCCGATCAGCAGAGGCGGCGCAAAGTGTCGCTGGTAGATGTCAATGTACTTGGCCTTGAACTGCTCATAGGCGACGAAGTAAACCACGGTGGAGGGTAGAGCCGAGACCAGCGTGGGTCCCAGGCCCGACCACAGGGCGGCCAAGCCTTCCCGGCGACTGATCTTGAACAGGGCATCCAGGGTGCCCCGGAAGTGGGGCTTCAGCTTGTTGCCAACCGCAGAGCTTGAAGTAGTGCCGCAGCTAAACAGATGATCCATCAGTCCGTTGCAGTAGAGGAAGCACTTGCTCGGTCGCGATTGCTGGGACTGCTGCGACTGCATGCGCGTCTTGATCACGTCCAGGGGCGTCATAAAGCACGCGGTGATCATCGCACCTGTGCAGGCGGAGGCCACCTGCTGCAGCGGGCGTATTTGGAAGCGCGGGTCGCTGAGCAACTTTTTGGGTCGAGGCTTCTTCCTGTCGCCGCCGGTACTTTCGCCAGTGCTCTTGGTATTACTGCTGCTCTCCTCACTGTCGGTGCTAATGTTGGGTTGGAGCAGTTTGTTGATAACATCAGCGTCCTCCTCCTTCGGCATTGCGACGGCGTCGCCCACGACGTCAACGTCAGCGTCGGCGTTACCTTTCTGCTGCTATTTAAGCTATTGTTGTTGACAGTGGAGCCGGATGTCGATTTGTATTACAACCTTTTGTGTACAAACTCGAAACGAGCAAAGCTAACAGCGTGATAGCGTTGCCAGACGGCTACGTTGCAGCGACTCAAAATTAGCCAACACTAGATGGCAACGCCATTCACGTTTGCAGCGACTATTGCCAGCAGATGCATTACATACCGAAGGTAAATTAAATTTAAACTGGGAGCTGTGTTGGGTTGAATAAAATTGAATATATATTAAATGCACAGCTGTCTTGTATATTCCAGAGTATCGTCAAACACATCAGCTCAAAACAAAACGTTATATAAAATACGGCTCGTTTATATCAAATATTCAAGTGTCAGACGTCAGCTAGCTGGCTTTTTTACATAGATATTTGAAACTGTTCACTTGTTGCATTCCATAATCGTTCTAATTGTCTCTCGTCTTCATCGTGTGATCCATTTTTGCCAATTACCCAGCTGCAATTTGCTATTCCAATTTGGCTAAGCTTAAGCGCCGCAGAGGCTGCCAAAAATCATAACGAGGCAGCTGTCGTCTCTACGAGTCTCTATGAGCGACCTCCGGCAACACGTTCGATGGCAACCTGAACCCACCTCAAAGTTACTCGACTCGACAAAGAATTTGCAGCAACGGCAGGAGGCAGGAACAACAACTACTGTATAGAGAGCAAAGGCTTCTGTTGGCGTGTGTGCTTGGAGCGGGGGCGGTGGACTGCGAACAAAAGCCATGTCAACTCTTGACGGCAAAATAATTGACATCAAAATGATGTGTACGGTTTTCTGCGCGACTGGCGCTGGAATGGAGCACTGGAGCTTTGAGCACTGTGGATCGTTAGTTTATTAACACGAATGCAAAAGTGCACAAACGATGCTAGCCAGATTGCAGTGAAAGGGGAAACCAGCACGCTCTATCGATTCAGAAGAGGTGAAAAGTAATTGAAGTGGCAAATAGAGCAAGAGTAGTTCAAGTTTGTGATACGAGTATCTGAGTTAGCGAGCAGCATATGGCATGAAGTATATTCTAAGCAATATTTAAGCGAAATAAAAATAAAAATCGATCGGTTGAGTTTGCAAATATTAACAATAGAACACAAAATGAAAGTTAATCAACATCATTTTTATACATATTCAATTGTTTTGAATTATTTTTTAATTTTACTCAACTAGCTTTACGATAACTCTTCAATTCAATTATCTATAGCTAGTTTGAACATCACCAATAGTGGAGACTTTACATTTATTGTAAGAGTTTCTGTAGTGCAGATGATACCTCTTCCTGTCCCACAAACATTTGCAAAACACGTATTTCTCATTCTAGAAACTTTTACTTCGGCAAATAGACTTTGTTAGATATCATTATCAGACAGATAATGACGTCATTAACATAACACATCTAGAATAAAAGTTGTTCAAGTATTTGGTTCGCATGGTAAATCGGAGAAGCGCAGTCGCTGCGCAGTTGCTGCTCTACTCAGTAAGCGAGCGCGCATGTATGAATATTTATATACATTTATAAATATAATTATAATTATAATGGACTTGTTTTTGATTTTTAAGATATTATTATTAAAGTTAATTTTTTTTAAATGCAGTGTAAAGCTTTGCTGAATAAGCAAACAAACAGAATACCCATTAATACTATGCACTCTAAATGTTTTGTTATTTGTGTTTTTCCATAAAAAAGTAGCTGTGGTAATTATATACATGTTCGAAGCTAAAAAACTTACTTCCCTAAGATTTTAAGCTTCCATTTGTAGCTTTTAGCTATAGCTGCTTTTGATTTTCCATTAGCTGCATCAGCCATTTACTCGCCCAACAACATGCTTCAACAATTTGGCAACGTGTGCGTCAACTATTTATAATCCCTATACCCATCTATATGGAGTGCACTCGCAGAGGCGCTTCAGGCTAGCGTAAGCCTTGGCATGTTGCGACTGACAAAGCACAACAACAACAACAGCAAAAGTGGAACGCAAACAAATACAAGGACAGCATGTAAAACTGTGAAAATCCCATGCATATGTGTGTGCGTGTAGGTAAAGCATGATGGCTGACAAAATGCGGTGCTGATATGATTACGTTGCAAGAAAGCGAAGAAGAAGCAAAAGTTTTTGGGGAAAAACATTCACACACAGGCACAACACACACACACACTTTAAATGGGCCGAGGCTTTGAGCTATGCGAGTAGCTGTAGAAGGATGCCGAAACATGCACATGACACATACACTCGCACTTACCAAAATATGCGCGCACACACACACCTACACACACACACACACTTACATACACACAAATTGTCTTACATTTATGTGTAGCGTGGGGATATTTGGGAATTCGACACGTAGTTGCTGTGCGGCACGTAGTCAATGGAAGTATGGATTGAGGAGGAGGAGGTGTCACGGCGAGTCTGGGGAGCTGGTAATTGTGGTGTAAAACTGTGGAATAACAACACTTAGTTGCTTGCTAATACGAGCACGTGTTTGCTCTGTTACGCAACACTGATGCGCCTGAAAGCACCCGAAAGCAACACTTGAATATGCGCCCATATGAACAAGCTACTAGTCCCATGCAGTTTCGAACCGAGTCGAGGTCGCGGAACAGCTGTCGAATTCATTGATGGCCAACTATGTTTAACATGGCAAAATAATCAGCTTATGTCAATGGGCCCCTGTGTCGCAGTTTAATGTATGCGTATTTTTATTTAATTTCTGTCGAAAATAAATTGAATAAAGCGGCATCGAAAGTGTGCTTGGCAAACGTTGAAACATTAACGCATGCTTCGCATCGCTACCTACAGCCTGCCGTCTGCCGTCTGCCGCAAGCCAATTGAAAGCTTGTGAACCGCCAAGCCAAAGAAAACACACGCCCACACACAGTGATAAGTCAGTGGAACCCATTGTGAGCCAGGCCAAGGAGAAAATGTGCCACCGCGCGCCATTCACCGCACAATTCCATTACGTAAAGCAAACATCAGCTGGCGTTTGGCGTATGGAATCGTCGAGGATTCGCATTGAGATTGTGCTCCTGCTGTTGCTGCTGTTGCTACTGCTGCTTCTGCTGCTGTTTTCGTGGCTAGGCGGGGTATCCTGCGGTGCATGGTTGGAAAACAGCCAACAGCTAGAGCGGCTTCTGATGCCTGTAAAAGCTACATATTGAATATTGATGCGCATCGATTTCGACTTGAAACGGCGAAAAGTTCAAACCACCATGTATGAGCACACACACACACACACACACACACGCACACATACATACACTCACGCACACAGTCTTTGTTTATAATAAAAACATTTGCAATTTCTTATTGCTACACGAAACCATTGACGTTAACACTAGACAACAAAAATAAATATGAATGTGTCCATTTGTAACTGTAAACAGATCAATTTGAAAGGCTTAGAGAATTATCATTCTGATGCTTACTTAATACTTAATACAATATAAGCAAAGACATATATCAATTTATATTAAGCCTATGATGGACTTTGAAAAGTATTAATTAACCAAAATATTAATTAACTACATAATCCAAGTCTGAGCGTTTAGTTTATATTTAAATATTTTTGTAAAGCATGAACTCTGGTGTAAAGAAACAATACTGAATAAATATTAATATATTAAATATAAATAAAATATTTTTTTAATGTATACGTACAAAATGTTTAAAAGTATTTTTAAGCTTTAATAAATATTTAATTTTATAATATTAATATAATTTTCATTTTTTTCTGTTATTGTATAATGTATTTTTAATTGAAATCCTTTACATTCTTTTATTTTAAACAATTATGTGTCTACTTTCATAATTGTAATTCCTTTATTTGCATGACTTGGTCATGTAAGTTTGTTGCATGGTGTAAAGGCGCTCAACTAGGTTAAATGTGTGGATCCAGCAGCTCAGCGTCCTCTGTGGTGATAGTCGAGCAATTTGTGTACGCTCATCGAGCATTTAAAACAATTGCTGCCAAGCAATTATAATAAAGAAAGGGAACCGAACGCGGAGCCGTCAAGGCGTTGCGCACCAAATTAGCGACAGACAATGCGAAAGGGTCGCAGCAGCGGCAGGGGCAAGGACAGAGCTACAAGGGGGGAAACAGAGCGACCCAAATTGCAAATTGCAACAAACTTGGCTGGAAGTGGGGCGTAATGTTGGCGACAGTTGGGCCATCGTCTGGCCCAAGTTTACGTACGCAATAAGCAAATGGAAAGTAAAACTGCGAAGCGCTGTAAAGTATACTACAAAAATGGAAAGATATAAAATGCTTGCTAGTGCGGTTGTCAATGCGTCTCATTTAACGTATTAACGCTGCGCAGTGTCAGACACATTCACACTGGCACACACTCACACTCACGCACTTGCCACATGCCGCTGAACCGCAATATCATGGCGTTAATTGCTACTCGAAGGCAGTTAGACGCGTGCAGTCATGCCGCAGGCAGTCAGGCGGCAGACGAAGCCACATGCCACGCAGTCATGTTGCAGGCGGCGTCTGCCAACCCACTTCTCTAGTTCCAAGTCACGTTTTATAAAGTTTCCTGCGCTACTCGGCGAATTTTTATATTCTTTTTCTTTTAGTTTTTTACGCAGCAGCAAAATAAATAAATAAATAAGTGCATGAAATGAACAAAATCCGAAAGTAACAAAAGTCATCAAGCAAAGATAAAACAAAACTTACATAAGCATATACATATGTATATTAATATTTATTAAGAAACTAAGCCGTATCGGAAAACCTTTGCCTTTGTGTGTAACTTGAGCCCAATTAAAGATAAATATCTGTTATTTGTTTATTGCAATTAATTGTAGGGATAACGCTAATATATGTCGAGCCGCTAAGCATATATAAAATCAATAGAATTCACATATTCCACAACTAAGCTTTAAACTACTCCATAGGTATTTCGAAAGCCTACAGTGAATGTTGTAATTTTGCAGCCCATTGAATTGCAGCCGCAGCGAACGACCACAAACAAATAAACGATTATGCAGATGGGTGAAAACTAAAATGAGCTGGAAAATCATTCGGCAGTCGACAGTCGGCAAACAACGTAAACAGCATGGCGCGGTAATTATATTTAATTAAATATTTAATTTATTATTTTAGCACAATTCAATTCAATGTGTTTCTTTTGGCATAATTATGCGAACACAAACAATATAAAATCAACCGCAAAATTCAGTTATATGCGAAAACAGTTTGATTATATCTCAAAGCTATTTATTTGTTTATTTGTTGCACTGTGGAGTGAAGAGAGCGCATATTGACATAAAATAGGGCAATACTTACATGCTGACTTCAATTAAATGTTATTCAATAAATTCAATTTATATTTTTCAAATTAATGTAGTCATGAGTAAATTTAATGAATTATATATAAACAATTTCTTAATTAAAAATGTTGAAAATTCAAACATAAATTATTTGTTATTAGAATTGCAAATTAAATTTTAGCACTTCAATAAATGTTGTTAGTTTTTGTAAAAAAAACTAATATTTATAATCTTATTTATTTAAGATACAATTTAAATGAAAAGTGAACAGATGATCTGACAGAATATTTAATTACGACAATAATCAGCTGCAATTGGAAAACAAAATAAAAAATGTCTTTGTTAATGTAGAATGTGTTTTTTTTATTTTTTTATTCCAGCTTAAATTACTTTACTCCTTTTTTTTACATTTCGCACTAACAAATACAGCTAAAAATAATTGTTTGTGTATTACATAATTTACACATGTTTATTCAAAGTGATGTCCTTTGTTGATTTGTCCTATTAAATTATGAAAATTTCCATTAAAAAGTCAAACAATGTTGCTGCTGCACATCATAAGTAAAGCAGAAAAAAAATGAATACATGAATAAACAAAAAGCCATTATTACACAGAAAAACAATATAATTTGCATATTTATATTTTATTTGTTCAGTATTTTTTGTATGCATGTCTTAGCTTTTGTTGTTGACTGTGATTGCTTTTTTGCTTGTTAAAGTAAGGATTTGGGGCCTGTCATGTTGTGGAATGTTTGACCAGTTTATTTATTGTTGAATGCTATTGAATTGAAGCTGTTGACCCTGTGTTGGCATACATTTATATAGATATGTTATGCGCGGTAATATTAATCTTATAATACTAATTATAAAGTGCATTAATTAGTCCGGATGCATTTAAGCCGCTTTATGAATGCATATGCAATTATCATTATTTACCTTTCCTGTCTCATTTAATTAATGCAAATTTATTTCGCATAATTTTTACTTAAGTTAATTTATTTTTTCCATTGCGACTGCGACCGCTGACAGTTTTGATTTAACGCGATTAAATATTAAACTGCAATAAATATTTGCTTATTATTTATTTATATGCCGTGTGGAAGCCACAAAAAAAAAAATGTGTCTGCCATAAATCAAAAGCCTTGGCAAAAATATTGTTATTCAACAGAATTTATGCTCGAAGGAAGTTTCATTCCACCACGACTACGGCTCTTGAGTCATTTCTGTTCTGGATGCTATTTGTTTATTTATGTTGAAGCTATTTTACTGTCTCTGTAAATAACATTGGAGAGTTTATTTTAAATCAACTCTCGACCCAAGTCTAATTTGCGGTTGTCAGCAAATTTGGCAAATAATTTTCCTCTTTTTTGTTTTTTTTTTGGCTGCGAACTTTGAGTTACTTTTTGGTCGATGGTCAAATGATGAAGTAGTTTTTGTAATTCAAGCATCAGCTAAAAAGTTTCTAACAATGTGAAAAAGCTTAGAGCTTAGAGCGAATTTGGGTTTCATTTACAATTCAATTATAAAGTAGAAAAGAACGAATATAAGAAAATATAATCATTCTTAATAATTTAAAATATGCAGAGTGCCTTTAAATGGGGAATAAATTGAAATATTGAAATATTTTAAGCTAAATAATTAAATCATAAACTATAGAAAATCCAATTTAATTCATTGCTCCATAATATTTTCAGAAGACACAAAACTAATAGTAACAGTTTAAATAACTTTAAAAGTAAATCATACTGTCTAGTTGCAATATAAAGCATGAAATCTTTCCCCGCAAATTAGAGAGAGAATTAAAAAGGATCTAGCTTGAATAGTGTTGACTTGAGCTACTCTGAACGCCCAGTTGAACAAGTTTCTCCTCTCTTGCTCATCAAGTTTTTTGCAATACATTTGGTGAATATTTTTAAGAGGGTTATGGACTTAGGGATTTAATTGACTACATGCTTCAAACTCGATTCACTTCAACATGATGAAGACTCAACAATGCATAAATACCAAAAGTGTTAGAAAGCTCACATGTGGTAAAATTGAGGCGGAAAATCAAAGGAAAAGCAAGAAAGGAAAGTGAAATAGCATTTGAAATAGAGTGTAGTGAATGCTACTAGAATTTCGGCAATTGCGGCACAGAGAGCCGGCGAAATTGAAATTGACTCAGTCATATGAGATGCCAGAGGATGTTTTGTCGTTGCTTTGTCGCTCTTTGAAGTGCAAATATGTGTCATTAGAGAGGAAATTTGTAGTTATATTAAAAAATAAATGTTTGTTCTGTTTATATATAGAGGATAGTTAATTAGCTGCCTCTGGGTTTGCGACTAATGAAGTACAAAAGTACTTAACGAAATTAGCGCAAAACAAATATAAATATACTATTTATGCAAAAGTGAAAATATGAAAATAGCTTTTGTACCTGGGCGCCAGCCAAACAATCCAATTGGGCGCAATATTTAATTACAACTTTTGTGCTACGCCCTGTTTATGGCAGGGATTTAAACTTTTCTTCGAGAAGAAAAAAGAGAAATAAAATACACACCGAATTTCTTAACATTTTGGGCAAAGTTGTTGCTTGACAGCAATTTGCATAAAATGCCAAGCGAAAAGCGACAAAGTCGACACAATAACTCAATTCGCAGCGAGAACAAAAGTAAAGCACAGGATAAAAGCGCTGAACTTCCTGCAGCCAGGATGTAGTTTAGCCAACTGCTTGCCAACTATTTTGCGGTGACAAGTTTGACGGAACTCCCTGCGGCTAAGTATCTCAAAATATTTGAAATATTTGCAACTATTCAAATATTGACATAGCTAACAATTTTGCTCTTGGCTTTGCTGCCTTTGCCATGTTGCTAGCCAACTACTTATGAAAGAGCTTCTGTTTGCCAATCGTTGGGGCCAATCAAATTTCGCATTGTTCGTGCTCATTTTGCAGGTAACAGGCAGAGGACAAAGTTTTTTCCTTTTTCCATTTGCAATAAGCCTACATGAACTAACTTCTACAATTATGTCCTTAAATTGTGCCCTAATTTACGTTACTTTGTGTTCAATTAGTGCATAAAATATACTTTTTATGTCTCTAACTTTATGCTATATAAAGTAATTAGTAGCTCCCAAATTTTGCTCTCATAATACTTGGTAAGGATATTTTTGTAAATGTATATATATATATATATACATATATGTATTTTAATTTCTAAAATATTTCAATAGAATTAAATGTTTTTAATATATATATATATATAATGTAGTTATAATTCTTAAAGTTCATAATTCATCCATAGCTGATAAAATATCAAATAAATTTATAGATTAATACCACTCTTATTGAATTTTAATTTCTTAAATATATATTCTTATAGCTTGTGTATTTTCCTTAACTAATAACCAGTTCTGTTTGACTTTTCTTTCATCTCTAATTTAATTAACTAATTAAGGCATTTTTTCTTAAAGAGAACTGCAGTTTTTAATTATTCTTTGGCCACAATTTGTTGGCCAAACTCGTCTTGACTCGAATTGAATTTCCATTAGTTATTTCGATATTCGTTCCCTCTAATTTGAATCAAAGGCTTAGCGAACGAAACTTGCAGTTAGCAAAACTTTTGCGAGCAAAGGCGACCACAAGCAGCCGCAGGTTCTGCCATGCTTGAGCAGCTGCAATCCGGCGACCGTCAAGTCTAAGATAAACTTTTGGCCAGAATGTATTATTAAATTTCGCGCAAGCACCAGCAAATACCACAAGCCAACGTCAACGGATTTGGCAAGAGCTGCATTGCGGGCCACAGCAGGCCGTCAATTGCAGCTAACTATATATGGGTTGCAATGCTGCGACTCGGCTGCAGTTCCGTGCGCACTGTGCCCGTCGACGAGGAGGACGAGGACGTCGTCGAGTTGCACCAGGATGCGGTCGAGGCCGACGAGCCACTCGAGATGGTAGAGTCAATGCGTGAATTTGACGCCGTTGTCGCATCCGCTGTCTGCAGGCTGTCAGCCGGCGACAGCTCCTTGCTGGATGCCTGCCGCTGCAGTTGCGGTATGCGACTGGGCGTGGCTGAGGGCTGGGGAGCTGAGCTCAAGGCGCACGATGGGGCCGCTGGCGTTGGCACCTGCTGTGTGACAGCTGGCATACAACTGTCGGCTGCCGTCTGCAAAGGGCGCGGTATTAGCGAGGTCCTCGAGGCTGACTTCATGGGCTGCGCATAGACATCGCCGTTGGGCGCTGACCAGCTGCTGCCTGGCATGGAGCTGACGCTGGCGCTGGCCGCTATGGCGTAGACGCACTCGGTGCGTTGGCCTTGGGGCGGTGTTGCTTCGTGCGCCGGCGGCACTGACTCGAACGACTGGAATGAGCCGCCTAACGTGCTCAGCGGTGCCTCCGGCCCGCTTGGAGCTGGTTTAATCCGCTTAAGTGATGCTGCCGGCGACTTCGGCACAATGGGGCCCACAATCAGCGTGTTTTGCGTGATTGGCGGCTCGCCCGACTCATCCTCGCCGCAATCCTGAGCCACCATTAGCGGCGATGTGGTTATGTTGCTGCTGTCCCGCCGCCGCCGGCCCAATGTGCTGCTGATGGTGCGCGGCGGGGGCAGCGGCGCCGTGGCATAGTTTTGCGGCGGCAGCGAGTTGCGTTTATAGCTGTGGCTCGCGCGCAAATCCTGCGCCGTGGGCAACACCTTGGGGTAGTTGCGTTGGCGCAGCAGCTCCAGCTGCTGTGCAGCGCTGAGGGGCTGCAGCACAAGCGTGGCCTCGTCGCGGCTGGTCACATTGATGTCCACATCGTCGGCGTGCACAAAGCTGGTGACCTGCTCGTCGGCGGCTAGGATCATGTCCACAGGATCCGAGTGCGAGTGGAAATGCTGTGGCTGCAGCGACGCCTCGCATGGCTCAGTCTGAGCTGAGTGCTGGCGCTGCAGCAGCAGCTCGTAGTGCATGCCCTCCTGCGTCTCGTGCATGTGCTGCGGCGTCAGCAGCGCAGCGTCGGCCACCTCGATATCCTGGCAAATGATAATGCGCCCGTCGCACTGCAACGTCGCTGGCGGCGGTGGCGTCGTATTGAAGCTGCCCGACTTGCTGGGCACCGATTGCTGATGCTGCGTGGCGGACATCCACTCGCAGACCTTGGTGTGCGTGTCCACCGTGGAGCTGCTCAACTGCCGCTGGATGGCATAGCCATTGATGGGCGAGCGCTGGCCCGTCTTAATGGCCTCGTATGTATTCGATTTGCGCACAATGTCCAGGATATAGCTCTCGTCGCCGTCGCGCGACTTGCTGCAGCGCTTTAGCTCGTCGTCGTTGGCGCCATCGTAGCTCAGGATGTTGCCGCCCAGCTTGCGTTGCATTGTGGTGCTGCGTTTGCGGCGCTGCCGCACCAGGAACGTGGCATAAATAGCCACGTTCAACACTAGGAAGAGGGCAATGAGCGCGATGAGCAGCTGCAGCGTCGTCTCTGATTTGGCAATGGGCTCGCCGGGTGTCGCTGGGGAGGCCGATGCCCCGTACTCTCCATAGTCGCTGCTTGGCGTCACCTCCTCCACGGAAGTAGCCACACTTTCGCTGCCTTGCTGCGGCTGCTGCTGCTGCTGTCTGTGAACGTGGCCAAATGTGGGCGGGGCATTGTACATGTTTTCCGCAGCTGTTTCGTGCTGCTCACTGCCCGCCACCACCGGCTCTTGGAGCAGCAATTTGAGCGTACGCACCGGATCCTCGGCACCATTGTCACGCGGCCCGTACTTACTCATGTGACCCGTAATCACCTCGTTTCCGGCCAGCTGCTGCTGCTGTATGGCGGCAATTTGATTCAACTCGTCCGGCAGCTCTTTGTTCCAGAAGTTCATATAGATCTGACGGTACTTGTAGCCCACTGTCGGCGGAATGCCTGCCCGAATCAAAAGCGCAAATGCGAATGCAATTAGTTGATAGAGTAGTCGCAGTGCTATGGAAATTGAGTCTGAGGTGAGAGTGCTGCACTTACCAATATTAAGATAGGCCTGTGTACGCTTATTGAACTCTGGCCAATCCAAGTCATAGCGATCCCATTCCAGCAGATGGGAGTTCAAAAATGTTCCCTTCCAAGGTGCTTTCGGGTTGCTAAATAGGGTTTACAGTGGTTCAACATTGATTAGCGCAGCTCAAATATAATAAACAATATGTATATAATGAATATATAATATTAATAAGAGTAAAAGTAATGAAAACTTAATTTGATCTAGACAACGATTAAACAAACGAATTTTGTTAATTATAATTTATCTTATTGAATCATTTTTTAAATAAATTTGTAAATTTATATATATTTTTTTTATTGAATCCTTTGATTAAACAGAGATAAATAAATTTCCCCATATATTTTAATTTATTTTCAATACTATTTCAATAATTTTCTGTCAAGATCAAAATAAACTTTCCAGTCTAGCTACCATTATATTTGAGTTACTTCTTATACCATATTGTTAACTACATGGCATTATTATTTTAATCAGTATTTGTATAGTCAATCATATTAACATATTATTCACAATATCCACTATTTCACTTGATAATATTCATGTTAGTTCCGCTTTAAGTCGCTTTTGCTACTCTGCACTTTGCGCTAACATTTCCTGCATTATTTTGCTTTTCAATCTCCTGCTCACATTGCTAATGACCTCGTAGATATTAGAAAGCTTAAAATTGAATACCCAAAAAGAGGAGAGAAGGCACAAATATATAATCCGAAATGTCTGCTAACGATCTCTGATTTCGGCTTTGATTGCCATTTGGCTGGAGGGTGGCATCGCATTGCCACTAATAATATTTGCATGTCCTGCTTCTGGCCCGTTTTTGGAGTTGTTTTTGCAGCGAAATAATAATAAAAACGGCAGTAAAAATTCTATTCATTTCGCTGTCCGAGCGTTGCAGATTGCAAAACGTGCCGCAGCCCAGCTCCCTGGATATCGCATTCGCATCCGCATTCGCAGTTTCTGTCCCATTTGCATGCAGAGCTGCGACTCGTCGTGCTGATGGCTCGGCTGCCCGACACCCACGATCCCCTCTGCAGTCTCACTGGCCGCCCGTTCCGCTTCGTCTTCTTCGTCTGCCCTCCGCTACGTTTCCAATCGCAAACTCTCAGCAAATGCACTCTTCAATTCGCCCTTGGCACAGGCACTACTCACCCGGTCTTTACGAAGTTCGTCCAATATGCCATTACCGCCTCGGAAAGCAGCTTTTCCTGCACGGAATAGTTGTGGCTGGGAAATGGGCCGGCCGGTGCCAGCGGCGCACCAAAAACGAACGCCAGCTCCTCGCCCATAATGCTATGCGGTAGCTGCAATTGAAACAGATGAGAATCCATATAGTAAAATGAGAAATATTTCAAATACTCTTATTTAGTGAGAAGACTAGTTTATATATATATTTTTAATATTTATATTTAAAAATTTATGTAAAATTTGTAAATATTAAAATATATAAAAATATGTATATATAATTTAAGAGATTTTTTAGTAAATACAGTATAACATATATTATTAAAAATATGTATTTAAATGCATAATAAATATATAAAATTTTTAAATATACTATAAAGCATATAAATGAATTGAATACAGTACAAAATAAAGATAATAAGTATATATTTTAGACATTTAATTATTCAATATACTCTTACATTATAATTAGAAATACTTTAAGTAACTTTTTAAATTTTAGCTTAAACTATGTTGTTTGTCCTATAAACTGAATTTATTATTTTCAATTTAGTTTTTTCCATTATACATTTATAATCTACAAAATTGTTTTTTTAAATTTGTCTGCCTGCCATAGGAAATCAATATACCCTCACCGAGATTTATGATATGCATTGAAAACGTGGTGAAAATTGTAACAGACATCAGACAGCAGACACCAGACACCAAATCAGTGGAAAATGCTATTCAGCAGCTTTTGGCCAGTCAGCATCAATCTTCTTGGCTTTGGCTGCATAAATATTTGGCCAGTCTGTGGGCAAGCGGCGGCGGCGCAGCGAGGTGTGCGGCAACAACTGCAGTAAGTAGGTGGGTAATAAAGCTAACTTTTTACTGTTGCCATGAAAAATGTAACAAAGTCACAAAGCATTTCGCTTTGGCGCTCATAAAAATTGGTGTCGTCCTTTGTGGTCGTTGCTTCAGCTTCTTTTTGGCTCATTTTCATGGTTGTCGCCAGCTTTTGTTGGCGTTTATGAATGATAAATGTCATTTTTGATTTTGATTTTCTCTTCTATGAAATGCGCAAATATCGAAAGTAAAGAAGAAGAAGAAGAAGAAGAGGCAGTCTGCCAACATGGACCAGAGACAAGTTTTGTTGACATGTTGGGTTCAGTCAACTTTTTATCTGAGGCAAACCGAATTGTATAGAACATAAATACTTGTTTATGGCCCAAATTGTTGCCAAACAACCAGCACATGTTTATTTGATAGCCATTGAAGTATAATAATAGAAAAATAGACAGAAAATCGACAGACAACTATTGGATTAAGCAGAATATTGTTTGGCAGCTTAAATTTATGAGTAAACAAGTCTTTAACAATTTTCCTTCTGTTTGCCGCAAATTATTAAGTAAAATACTTGTAAAGAGCTACTTTTAGAGCCTTTTAATTAAGTTATATGTACATGTTCAATATTTAATTAATAAACTGTTATTAAATCATTTTCGTCTGGCTTCCAGCACGAGTGTTGCCAATTGAAATTGAAATAAAGTATAAATAAAACCCGGAAACTCAATTTAAAATACATGCGTTAATTTTGTAATTTATGCTTTTGTTTGTTTTGCCCCATCGAGCCGTCTGTCTAGTTCGCTCTCGCTCTCCCTCTTAGTCAATCTCTTCATCTCTTTCGTTCGGTTGACTTCCGCTTTAGCCCAAAGCCAGCGGAAGCAACAATTTGCCTAAGCGTCAACCTCGGCAATTGGCAAAAGTGTTTGCCAAATTGGCCCTAATGTAAACGACAGCAGGCGTGGCACGAACTTCGACCTCCTGTGGCCCAGGGAGGGCAAGCTGTAATTTGTAACTCATCTTAATGGGCTTTTATAGGCTTCAGCTAACACGCCCACCCGCAGCTGGGGGCGTCTTTAATTTGTAATTTTCTATTTCGTAATTAGAAATTTCGTAGCAGTTGCTTAAGTTACGCCCAAGTCATATTTTTCTTGGGACTGCAACTGAACCCAAAAATACTCCCACACATTTCACATCACGTGGCAAAAGTTTTTTATTATTTACCCAAGTCTTGAGTCGCATTTCTTTTATGAATGCGGTCAATGGCAGCAAAAGAGAAAAAAGAAGAAGAAATTGTGAATGAAGAAAAGTTTTAGCCCGAGCGACGCAAATAAAAATTTTAGTTTCGTTTTTATTATATTTATTTTTATGAATTCTGTTTCCTTCCTTCTACAATTTATTTCGCATTCTTATCAAAAAGGCAGCTCGAAACTTCCACCAGACAGAGAAAGGCCGAAAAAGGGCTCAGACACGACATAGTTGGAATGCTCGGTATGAAGCTGCGGGTGCGTCCAAAAAATTCAAACTTTATTATACTAGAACATATTATCAATAATATAAATATTTGGCCATATTTTGCTATTTTTTCCATTAATTTAACTCTATTGGCCACTGTCGAAAATATCTATGTATATGAAAAATTCCTCAAATTTAAAATAAATATTTCTTTTTATAGTACAAGTCTAAAATTAAATAATATAAATAATTTTGGAAGAGATATTTATATTTATTTTGGTTTCATGTAATGCAATTGAATTTGACTGCGTTTTAGAACGGCTTTTACACGCATCATTTCGCCAGTTAAACAATCGCCTTGAGCCGCATTCAGACAGAAGTAAGTGTCTCTTCTGGGGTCCTTGGACGGCTGCTTCTCAGCTGCAAACATGCAAGGCATGTGCCAAAAAGTTTTACAATATGCCCGCAGCTTAACTTGCAGATAGTCGAGAGATGTGCGGAGGAGAGAGCGGAGCAAGTCACTCAGTCACTCAGTCAGTTTGTTGGCTTCAAGTGGAGCGTGGGCGTGGTTGCCAACGGCATGCTTAAGTAGCCAAGACTAGCATAGAAATAACTATGAATGGACAAAGGCGTTAGCGATTCCTGGAAATACCCTTTGCAACAGTAAGCATTTCAGTAGAAGTTGAAATAAATTCAAATACTTATTATGCTAGAAAATCTTGATATCAAATTAAATTCAACTTTTGCCCATAAAAAAAAGTAAAAACTTTGAACATTGAAAATTCTTGCATTTGGCTGTCGAATAACCTGCTCTAGCTTTAAGCCACTCGTTTTGCTGAATTTATGATTAGAGGGTATCAGAATACATGGTCACAACTGCAGCAGCGCAGTTTATGCAGAAATGTGCGCGTTTTAGTTGAGTTTTTGGCTTTGGCCTCTGACAGGCAACAAAGCAAATGGCCAAATAAATAAAAATAAAATGCCGGGGAAAAATGTTGCGGCATTGTTAAAGCTCGCCTTACACAAACTGTATAAATGTGTCTGCTTCTATGTGTGGGCTGGCGTAAGTGTGTGGGTGTGTGGGTGTGGGGCTGTATGGGAGTGGGCTTGGGTTTGTTTACTTGTCTGGCACATGGGCCCCCGGACTTGGGCTGTCGCTGCGATAATTTGTAGGCAAGCGACCGCCAGTTCGTAACCGAGAATCCAGCTCATGTTCGTCGTAGCAGCGTTTTGGCTTCGCCTTTGGCATGAATTATTTAAGTGAATTTCATTTCATTTCATAATTTATTTCCAACTAATGCGCTTTAGCGCTTTACCCTGATCGTCGTCGCATTTTTTCTCATCTCGAGCGCATAAATATGAATGTCGCTTAAGCTATGGCACATGCTCTCATCTATTATTAAGCTACTTTTAGCAGCAACTACGACGACAAAATAAACTGAAGTTTATACACAAAGTTTAAGTACTGCAGTTCGTTTGCTCATTATTTATTAGTAATATATATTTTTACTCTCATTCTTTTTATACATATAGTTTGATGCTTTAATTGCCGGCTATTAAAAAGTTGTTGCACTTTCCTCTCAGCCACAAATTGTTGTCGCATTTGAAAGAGCCAGTCGAGTGCATCGAGAGCCCCATCGACGTCTATTTTCATTTAGTTGGGTCTTAGTTGACTTGGTCATGGTTTATGGCCAACTTTCGGACCCTCCTCCCTTGGCTAGCTAGGGTCATAAAAATACGCTTAACGCCAGAGTCAAAGCTAAACTTTCCAAAAATATAATGCGAAATAATAACTTCTCGCTTTTTTCCGTATTTTATTTATTTTGCTTTGGTCCTTTTTATTTAGATTTTTATGTGTTCTTCCCATTCATTATTTCTGTTTTAGTGCTTTTTATTTGGGGATTTCGTTGTTGTTGTTTCTGTTTCATTCCTGCCCGCTGTTTGTCAAGCTTTGCTGCCGGATATTTTCTGACGGGTATTTAAAGTCTTATAAATACATCAGGAATTATTTTGTATGCTGTCAAACGGTTTACGTTTGCTATAATAATTTTTAACATTTAATATATTCAATTTTTAACATTTTTCTGCTAGCTTTATAGATAAAATTTTTAATTCAATTTATTCAAATTTTTTTATTATATATATTTTTACTTATTTTTATAAGCTAAAGTATTTAAATTTTTCTTTGTGCTTTGAGCTTCACTTGCTTGTTTCTTCATTTATATTTATGGTTTGCTGGCTATTTGACAATTTGAAATTGCTTTCTTGGCAAAATATCAGCTTCAATCTAATATAAATTCGAAATGCTTATTCAACTTTCATTTATGCGAATCAAAGTGGTTCATGCCGCAATCAAGCTATCAAATTTGTTGTATTATCCTCTATCAAATGTCTGTGGTCGCAACCTAATTACAAATCGATAGACACATTTAATCATAACAAACTGAATGTGTAGAGTAGTGTGATATCTTGAGTAACAACACAGGCTATCTACCAATGGCAATCACTAACAAATCCATAAGCATGGCAAAGCCATAAAAACAGCAGCCAAGAGCAGAGCAACTGGCTGACGGGCAGGACTGACTTTCAGCAGAGACACAAATAACCAGACAAGTTGGTCGAGGCAAACGGGCAACCAGCCAGTCGGCAGCCATTCAACCACTCAACCAGTGAGCCGCCCGCGGGCCACAAAGCCAAAAACAAAAGCCGTAACGTATTCACCCCATCCCCTTCTCTCAGAACAAGTGAAGTGGTTCGTTGTCTACTTAGCGACTTGGCCTCAACTTAAAGTTGTTTTTGTTGCAAATGTTGTTGTTGTTCCTGCAGGATGAAAAGGCAGTTCATTGCCTTTATTACGATCGTTACGCGTCGCGGCCCGTACAGCTGCAAAGTTGTGAATTGTTTTGCTGAAAAGCTAAAATGGCAGCCAATGATGGAATGACCCAGCAGAGAGTGGCTAACCAAAGAGTCGCAATGGGCCGGGGAAGTCATGTAAACTCTTATGCTGTTTATATGAAGGGCTCACAACATTTAAATGAAATTCGCCGTTTAATTAGAATACCAGCTTGACGGCTCTTACAATATCTAAAATCCATTTACACACTCGCACACATACACACATATATAAGTATAGAAATTCAAATTTGACTTACATTTGCATAGGGTCCCGTTGCGCTATTGTGTCCGAAAACGTACATATAATTGCGTCGATTCACATCCGCGTGGAACATGCCCGTCTGCAGCAGTGGCCCCACGACCCGGGCATCGGAGAGTATGTCCAGCACAACGTCACGATGCTCCAAATTAGTGGCTTTTATCGGATTGTTGTACATGTCCTGGTATCTGAATGTGGGTAAAGTAAAAAAAAAAAAAAAACAAAACACTACAGTCACCACATGCTGTATACGTAATGCTCATTGTTAACAATTTTCAAATAGCTGACGCCGTTGTTGGTCGCACTCTTCAGCGCTTAATTATGCGGTTGCATTGTCCGAAACTCCTGTGAAAGTACAAAACACGCAAAATACGTAAGCTGCAAGCGCACGCAATTTGAAATGTTCTCCAGATGCAGAATAAGCCATTAAAAATCAAAGCGGAAATCATGCTAAAAGCTGTTTTCGGCTGTAACTACGTAGAGCTACGCCAGTTCTTGATAGGCAATGGAAGCAGAAAGCAAAAGTTATTTCAATTCCTTATTTTGAAAGTGTATCGGACAAGTATATGTCTTTCATTCAGTCGTCAATCCATTTCACAAATGTTATTCTATTCCCCAACTCTATTAAACACATGTGTTTTAGGATTAGCCAACAAGAATTTTGGGAAGCGTATTTAAATTTTCTGTTTAGTAAGAATTTCAGCTAAAAATTCCTGACAAATTTCTATTTCACTTTAATAAAAGACATTCCTAATACAATTTTATATAGTGTCAGCACTTCATTTGCTTTGATTATTTGATGAATGTGCCAAAGGGCTCAAATATGGCTTATGCAGCCTTTGCAGCGCAGCGTGAAATTATTATGGCCTCAGCAGGACACACATACAACTACACCAACATCAACAACAACAGCAACATATAGTCAGGGCTGTGCTCAATGGGTTCTCGGCACATGTCAAGCACAACACTTGGCCTTTTGCTAGCAGCTGCTACAGCCAGGTGGAAGCTGTGGGGCGGAGTGGCTGAAAGGGTATAAGAGCACACATATAGAGAAAATACTTGTCAGGCGCGTATTTCAACATCTTCTGCTGCTGCTGCTGCTGCTGCTGCTGCTGCTGCTGGTGTCGCTGCTTCTTCTTCTTGTTAGCCTAATGTACAAATAAATAGAGCCATATTTTCTACATTTTCGCTCAGGTTTGCTTTTTGCCTTTTGGCCTGTGCGCCATGTTATGCATTTTATTGTCGGCTACTTAAGTTATGCGCTTTGACCTCGATACAGACAACAGCCAAGAGGCAAGTCTCGCACACCCTGCCCCGCCACCTGCTGTGCCAGTCTGGAGCTCTGGAAGAGCAGGAGGCGCACTCATCATGAATGTATGGCCCAAGGTACGAGTCTCTCAGTGGTCTTCTTTTCCACTTATTTTTACCCGTTAGCCGTTTCTGCTGCTTCTTGTGGCTGCTGTTGATTTTCTTGCAGAGCTGCAAGTCCTCTGGCAGGACGGAGTGTACAGCACTTGCTGTCTCCGGAGACACATGTTCTTACATACAGCTCCTTGTTGTTATTGCTGCGTATGTCATGTGGCTATGGTACGCGATATATTTATTTGCGGTTTCTATTATGTAATCTCACACACTTGAGCAAACGCTTAGAGCTCGCTCTCCAATTGTTGTTGTTGCCAGCAGGACGTGAACGTCTCTCTCTATGTGTGTGTGCAATAAATAAAGTGAAAATGTCAAGTCTATGTTTACTTAAAATGAGCTCAAGCAGCGCACTGGGCAAAGTCTGTACAATATTTCTTTAAATTATTCAACGAACAGCAGCAGCAGCAGGGAATATTGCAACCAGCAGCTACTAATAGCTAGAAAATAGTTTAAGCTGCGAAATGGAATTGGATATGGTATTTTCTATGGATTTTCTGTTCTCTACAAATACTTTTGAATGGCTTATCGTCAATTTCCATTATCCAATTTTCACAAAAATTCACCCAAATTCATAACGTGCTCAACATGCTTAGTCGCTCATTAAAAACTTTTACACTGAAGCTGTAATGAAATCCAACTAATTTTTGACGAAAAATGCATCAGCAAAAAGCAAAAGACAAATGCAAATAATAAGCGAAACTCGAAAAAAGTTTTTTTTTTTTTTTTTTGGAGAGCGAATACCAACCGAAAACATATATGATAATTTTCAGTGGCTTACAAAAGCTGCTGAAACTGTGCGGAAAGCTGAACCACCGCACGACAGTTGAATTTAATAAATATTACCACATGTTCTGTGTGTGAAGCTATGCTACGTATACGCACCGCAAACAGTGCTGCAAAGGAGGCCAAACAAACGTAACGCCAAGGAATGCAACGTAACGTAACGCAACGCAAAGTAAACTCTCCTCTAAAAAAAAAAAAACTAACCGCAAAACACTTAAAAATCAAAACCCAAAACACTGAACACAAAACTTTAAACGCCTCCGGCAGACGACCAACAGAAATATGCACAGCAAACACTCCAAAGTATGCAATGAAAACCGAAGGGTGCTTAAGAGAGGAGAGTAGCTGTGGAAGGTTCCACAACAAAAGCGAACAATGTCATTTTGTTATTGTGCCACGTCCACAATGAGAGAATATGAAGGGAGCTGTACAGGAGACAGACACCTTGACTGCTGGCGAGCACTGTACTGGCTCTGGCTATGGCCATTCACACGGCAAGTCGAGTATATAAACTGTTGATGGAGCACTAAACCACAAAATTGCTGATTAATGTATTAGTCACCTGAATGGCACCTTCTCTTTTTTTTTTTAGAGTGCAGTCGTTGGCCAATGGCAATTAAAAGAAGAACAGAATGTAAATGAAAGAATGAATATGAAAATGTGTGCACGAAAGTCGTAGATGTTTGTTGGGTCTAGTTAATGGGTCTAAACACTTCTAGGGTCAGTGCTGTTTGATGTGAAATTGAGATGTTTTGAGGTTTAGTCTAGACAATATTTGTATACAGATGAAATTATTTGTAATGAAAGTAAATTAAAAATGAAAATAATCCCAGAACCAGCCTGATATCAGATGGGATACCTAATAAATTTATAAGTTCAGACGCAAAGAAACTCATTTAATCGAATCACTTCAGAATTAATTTTAGACATTTTTTCGTTCCAGACATATACAGAAGTTAAATTCAGTTTGATGTGCAATTGAGATAAGTCTGAGATTGTCTTGGCTATATTCTGTGCAGACAAATTTGTGTATATTTATAATTCACTTAAACCAAAAAATAATATCATGCTTTGCTTATGACCATATTAATAAAAATATAAAAAAATTGCATTAGGAATAAGTTTAAAATTACAAAACTGAAGACAAGCAAAACACTTACTATATAAACAAATTAAGCATGAAGGCAACTATATTCAAAAATAAAATAAATTGTTATAAAAAATATATAGTTTCTTCTTTAGATTACGAATTTTTTAGTCAAAATACAGAGATATGTTTTAAATATATATATATATATATTTTTTTTTCAATTACAGATTAAGTTATTAAAATATAAAAATAAATGTATGAAGAGGTAAAAAATACTCAACGTGTAGATATTCACTGTATTTCACATATACAAATTTGAAAAATATATCATATACACAATGTTTGTATTTCGCTTAACCTCTTCAGACATTTGCTTGATAAAAATATTTACAAAAAATGTTTACCCTCATCTTTTTTTTTTATATTTAATTATGCTGTTGCACAGTGTAATGGGGTGTTTGTTTTCTGTTCGCCCAGCTCTTATACCCGGAGCCACTTTTACTGGCTGAGCATAAGCAATGTTCACATTTAATTTCCGAACAGCGTGTGTGACACTTTAAATATTTCCGCTCTCGAGAAGACATTTCGAGTGCACGTAGGTGAGCATTTCGTGTGAGTGTGTGTGTGCGTGTGGCTGTGCAGGTGTGCGTGTGACAGTTAACTTTCGGTTGACTGCAGCCATTTGTAGTGCCCCACATTTTGATAGTCATTGGCAGAGTCGTAATGAATTTGCTGAAGGGTTTTTGCTAATGAAGTTGTGCAAATAAACTGCAATTCCATTTTAAATTGCATTAAATGAGAATATGCTGGAGGATGCGCTGAGAATGTGCTCAGCTCAGCAGACGTAGGTGTTAACACTAGATGTTCCGACAGACGCCGGATTGCAAGTGCAATGATCCCAAAGTGAAAATTGTTTCGATATTGCTTGAGCATTTAATTGTTGTAAAAGCTTTGGAGCCACATGAATTCATTTAAAAGTTTAAGTTTGCTAAGCAGTTTTACCAATAGTTAAATATATGAGATATGTTTCTGTCAGTTTTGATAATTGCTTTAGTAATACAAATATAAACCCTCTTTAATCAGAATACCAAGTATTTGATAGACCTGATTCGAATCAAAAATATAATATAATAAAATTACTTTGCATTCTGTTAAAAAGGTTAAGACGGAAATCAGCTTGAGCATACATCTTGGCCCTTGTAAATATTCATTCTTAAAAAATTAAGGTACATTTGCCTTAAATAGCATCTTAAACTAATTTCTAGTGCAAGCTTTTTGAATAATAGTCATTTATCTGAAATCAGCTTACTATATCCTCGAGCAAACATATTATGCCTTTGACTTGGCTTATGCTCGATTAGCCAAGAGCTAGGCGTCTCTTCTCTGCTCCAGGCGCAATTTCCAATTCGAATTTCATAATCCTAAAACAAGCACAGCCACAAATATGCAGCCTCTATTAGCATACATAAACAAAGTCGAATCAGAGCCTTTGCTCGCCCCAAAATCAAATCCATTTAATAGTCCTTAGGCCACACACACACACACACACACACATACTGATAGCAACTGATATGGCAGCAGCTCAAACATTTGCTTAAATAACTAGCTAACCCAAAAGCGAGCTGTATCTCTGGTAGGGCGTTAATGCTTACGTCTGGCTAGGGTTAAAATGGGATGGCAGCTGCCGCCATTGCCGCCATTGCCGCTGCTGCTGCGGGGTTCGTAGACCCCACTTAACATGGCTCCCATTTCCGGAACTGCTGGCCCCATTAAGCCGGGCTGCGCTGTGCCTGGCAGCACTCGAAGGCACAGTTTTAGCTAAATAGTGAACACAAGCCGGTGGGATTGCTTGCAAATGAATGCGAAACGAAAAGAGCAGCCACACAGCACAAAGGCGCTCCCTTGCAGATGTGAGCTGGTTGTTTGACACGCTACATAATACTCATACGACCCTTAATGGCATACAATCAAATAAATTATGTTTTTTAATTGTTTTCACTATGCTCTCTAATGCCCCAGCAACTGAACAAGGTATTGCCATTTGTTATAAGCACACTGCATTATTTATAGTAACAGCTATTTCATTTTAGCGCTTAAACAAATATATATTATATTGCTCATACGTCAGCGTGCACCGCGAACGTTCACCAAAATTGCCCCACCGCAGCCTGCGGCCGCTTTGTGTGCCATATTTGTTTCTGTTGTTTAATGTTGCGATTGTTGTGTGTACATAGGTCACAAAATATGGACAAACGATTATGAATAACTGTTATTCTGCTGGCCGCAATGGGCTTGAGGTTGGGCTTGAGTGGCTGGCTGTCTGCGTCTGGTGTGGCATGTGTAAAATTGCCTGAACATTTATGACGCCTCGAATGGCAAAATCAACATTTTATTACATTCCAGCACTTACACTATGCAACAAGCATGAGTTTGTTGCCTTAATTGAGCAAATCAGAGTAAAGGTTCAAAGACGTCTTTTAAAAAAAGAAAAAGAAAATACTTTTTTATCTAACGAATATAATATCAATTTTAGTTGATTTTCTTCTAATGAAATTCTGTTCAATAATTAAAATTTTATTTCATAACCTGAATAAGCAATCATCATCACATTCAACTCAATAATTTATTTATTATTTTAATTTTATTATGTTGCAAAGAGTTTTAAGATAATTTAACAGAAATTGTTATTTTCAATTCCACTTGAACCAAGCTTGTTGTAGTAATGACCCTTACTTTAGCAACTCAACATTCACACACAAATTATAATTAGCAAACCCTTTATTATCCAATCCTTTTACACTCTTGAACTTTTTCGTCCTTCACCCTGCTCTCTGGTGTAATATATTTAATACGCAGTTAAACTACACGCAATTTCCCCTCGGAATGTACATACATATGTATGTATCTGCATCCGGCGCGTGTTAGCCCGACTGAAAAGCGCGCATTGCGCTCGCACTTCATGAATAAAATTTCGACATTAAAATTGTTGCCATTCACAGATTTATAGAGCCAACAAACATTAATATAATACTCGCCAACGCCTTCGTGCTTGCATCCTGCACTTCAATACCAACAACAATAAAAATCATAAAAATAAAGAACACAAAAAAAAAGAGAGAAAAAAACGAAAAGTTGAGCGTATGCACGATACGAGTGAGTGGGGTGGGGTTGAGGTTGGCATTGGGTTAGGTTCTGCTGGCAGATTGAGTTTGAGCGCGTACACACAAGAGGCGTGTGGCAAAGAGCACGCATGTAATTTATGATGTTTCAGCGAGCAAACAACACGTTCTCCAGCAACAGCAACACCAACAGCAGAGCAGCCGAAAAACTTTATGAAACGCACAACATACTCTCTATATATGCGAAGAGCGCATCGGCAATGGCGAGTGGCACATATGCACATGGGATCGCATGTTTATGCATTCTTATGGACAGCATGTTGGAAAACTTTTAGACAACTCCATATTACAATTATTTGTCAGGAATATTTGAATATGAAAACATACCAAGATGATATAGCTGATAAAAGCAAGCAGTCTATTATGGAACAATATAATTCAGTTGAATAATTTATTAAACCGGAAAGCTTTTCAAATTGTGAACAAATTTAGAAATATGTTTAATAATTTAATTTTAAATGAATTGAAATTTATGAACATATTTTTTAAAAAGTCATAGTTCGATGAGAGGTTTTTATAAGTTGTTAGTTAATATCAATTTAATCTACATATATATATATATCTTATATAAAGCATACAATACACCTATACATTGCATATTCTAAATATAATCAATTTTTCACTTTGTCAAACATATCTTTAAACTGCTTAAACAAACCTCGTCAAATGTTACATAGCAAGACAGAGATAACATAAGAGAGAGAGAAATAGTTGGGTAGGTTAGACACTAGGAGCGTGGGCGTCAGTTGTTTGCCAAACAATGTGCATATTTAGTCAACGCATTAAAGCCAAAAGCGTACTAAAAGGCAACAAGGCAGACGAAGCGGCGTTTAAAAGTTGTGGGGCCTTTAGTATTGGGCCATCCTTTTATCCGATATGCTGCAGGCCAGACGCTGGCACATAATGTATGCAACTTCCGCTACCAGCCCGAGGACTATAAATTAAGCAGCATACTGTGCTTCAGCTCGTCCGCTGTCATCATAATCCCACGACTCTCGCACAACAGCTACGCAGACAGCAGACAGCAAACAACAAAGAGAGCAGAGAGGAGACAACAGACAACAGCCAACAGCTGCCCGTGGGATGTTCTGCATATTTTTTATAAATAATAATAATATTAAAATAAATAAGTCTGTTGGCCAGCAACGCCTGCGGCATTTGTCGCCATCGACCCTCTGACCGGGCGACTCTACGACCCAGCGACCCCTGCCTGGACCGCAGCTGCCCCAAAGAGCCTTCGCCTTATCTACGTGTCTGGCGGCGCGTGTTTGGCAACACTGGTAATTAAAGAGCTCGACGTCGCCGTTGCGGTTTATAAATTGGCAAAATTAAAATGACAATAGAGCTGTCAGCGACACTTTGAGCCGGGTTTCTGGCTCCATTCGCCGCTGGCGGTTATTAAGGCCGTGGCCTGTCGCGTGGATTTAAGATAAGGTAAAAAATTTTGTTCTACATTTTACACGATATGAGCAACAGTTTCTTTTTTTTCTAAACGGCTAGATATATGCTGGAAAATGCATTATAATGTGTAAAACAAAAATAATTGTTGACCTAAAAGATTGAAAATATTTGAATTAAAAAAATTTTTAAATTTTGAATTATAGTTTTTGAGCATTTTATATAAAGTCTTTTGGTTTCCAACAGCTGTAAATTGGCAACTTAATCTAATCTAACAGCTGCCCTATGCATTTAACCTTAAAATCTAAAACTAAAACTTTCTTTTAGTTGAAGCAGATGAACATTGTTTGTGACACATGCTAAAACTTAAATCAGTTGCCCCAAAAAACTTTCCCAGAATTACGTTAACCTTAAAAAGAAATCTATTATTATTATTTTTTCAAGAGCTGCTCCTAGGGAGACGCAAATTGAAATTGTTTGCCTCTGTGGATCAGGCAACTTCAATATATATACATATTTAATAAATGTTGACTGCCAAGTGGGCTACTTTTGCCACTTTGGCTTCAAGTCCGCTGCAACTTTTTGCATAATTTCTAATAATTTGACTCTGAGGCGGCTCTTGAGCTGGCGCCAGGGGCTAGAGGCTGGGGCTTATGCAGTTCTTTTGTGCTCACCTTGGCTCAGTTTTATTTCGTTTGAGCAGCTGCTTGCTGTGAGGGGGCCGCAGCCTTTGAGCATCCTTCACGCAGCGCATTTTGTGCCTTTTTATCTTCGAGGATGTCTCCAAGTTTTACGCAAAGGCTAAATTGTAGCTTTTAGGCTTTGCGCCACTTTCAACACTTTGCTTTATGGCATCTCTTGGCCCTGTGTAGCTTAGTCTAGAGGGAAGGACACGTTTGACCCTTTTAGCCAAGCTTCGGACATGTTTTCGAGCTGCATTTAATGGCTGGCCAGATACAGTTACACCGAATACAAGGCTCCGGTGCGGGCGAGCCATGTTCCGGGCTGTGCAACACTGCTGCAGGTGGCTAATATAAGCTGCTCTACAAGTCGAGCTACATCAGTAAGTGAGCAACAACAGCAACAAAGTGGGCAGGGTGCATGCTAATGAGTTTGAAAGCAATTGCCTTAAATTGTTTCGGGCCTCAAATTGGGCTGTCCACTGGCTGCTGCTGGTCGATTCAGGTGAGTTGGGCCGTGTGGGTGGCTATGCCGCTCTGTGTGCCTCTCTCTGTGTGTGGCCTAATTGCAGGCGTGTTTGATTTACACTAGCCATGAAATTGTCCATTTGGGCATTACAGCGAATTTTGTATGCTTCTTCTACTAGTGCTACTGCTGCTGATGATGGTACTGGGGATGGTGCTGGTGCTTCAGCTAGTTATGTCCGGGTCTCAAACGTAAATCCGACACACATTCACCCTGCCAGCCTAGATTAATAGCCCATTCAGTGGCGGGGCTAGGAGGCAAGGCAATAGCCAAGCGGCATTTATTTAGTGGTTCTCATCCGGTCTCCATTCGGCTGCCCAATGAATTAGAACCTGTCTCGAGTAGCCGTAAGACGTTGTTGCATGTGTGAGTATCAGTGTGTGGAAAATATGTGAGGAGCTTTAGCTAAGTGAAATTTTCAATAAGATACTTAAGTAATCGAAGCTTTTTGGAATCGCATCAAATTGATTTCTTCTATTAGCTGTCACACCAGCAGCTTAAGTATTTACTATCCCCCACAGTTAACAATTGAAAGACATCGAGATATAACGAAAGTTTTAGTGATTTAATGATTTAGTTTTTCTAAAATCCAAACTTCCGATGGAGAATTGAGATTCCTAAAGCTATTTTACGTGCTCTTTAATTTTTTTTAAATTCCTTAAGCCGAACTATTGCCTCGAAGGTAAATCGATAAGTGCAGAAAGCTTTCTCACTTACTCGACCCTTATCTCGTTCTACCTCTCATTCGCCGACATGCCGCTGAGCTTCTTAAGAGTGCTCTCAGCTGCACTTAGAGTCAGACCGCAAACAATAACTCAATTGATGCATCGAATGACAATTTCAAGTGATCCCTGCCCAGCCTCGCCTCCTGCACAGTGTGCACACAGTTTGATGCATTTGAGAAGTGTCATGTAGCAGAGATAAGAGTGCAAGTTTTTTGGCAGCGGGATACTTCGAAATATTGTTAAAAACAACCGAAGCCCTCGGCTGCTATGGATACAGGCAACTCGCTTTGCAGATGCTCTGCTGCACATACTGTCCAGCTAGCGAGTTGTCTAAATTGTCCAGCTGTCTAGCTGTCGGTGCGTCATGTTGAGCTACAAAGCAAAAAGTGCCGAGGCATTGCCCGCTGCTGCAGCAAAAGCAGCTGCAAATGCTGCTACAGCTGCTGTTTCGACTGCCATTTAATTCAATGACGGACAACAAAGCATTGCCACTGGGATGCACTGCAGCAGCAGTGTGTGTGTGTGTGAGTGTGTGAGTGTGTGAGTGTGTGAGTGTGTGGCAGGCAGTGGCATACAAAACAATTTCCCTGGAGAGTTTCCATGTTCAGTTATTCGCATGTGAAAAAGCGCATCTGTTGTTGATTGTGTGAACTTCCTTTCAATCGTTTGTTTGTCGTAGTTTCTTCTTGTTTGTTGTTGCTGTTGCTGTTGCTGTTTTTTGTTTCTATTGTTGTGGGTGTTATTGCTGTTATCCGCCAGTGGCAACTGGCCTCCAGCCTTCATGCACTTCTTTTTGTTACACTACCTTTTGCGACACTCTTGTGAAGGGCAGCTGCTTTTTTGCTGCTAGCACTTTGTAAACTTTTGTAATTATATAATGCGCATTTCGCATTTCAAATTGTAGCTTTAAATTGTTTGTTTATTTTTTCAATGATTTAAATTCAGATTTTAAATAGATTTTATGGTCATGCTTTAAGATCTTCTATTGAAAGAAATATTCAGTTTTTTGTGACTGCTTCACTACAGATTATCTTAGTTTGTAGCATCTAAAGGAAAGCATACTCCTTAGTCTGCTAGAGTGTGCTATTCGACTTAGACTCCTTGTTGGACGTCTTTAGAAACATTTGCGCTGTTTTGTGCAAATAACTTTATATATATTTTATACATTTATATATATATAAATGTATACAGTATAAACTGTCGTTCTGGCTACACTCAAACGCATCTCTAAGGAATCCAATTCAGGCAAACCCAAACACAATCTCAAGAAATTGCAGCAGAAACGTGGACATTGCGGGGGCGGTGTGGCCAAGTTCAAATTTTGTGCATTGTGCTATTTATTTATTGCACGGCACAAACAGAGGACACACACACACACACACACATGCACACAGACTAGTGTCGAGGCTAGTCCTGCTGGCTGTTAGAAATGAGATAGTAGCTGGCATTGTTTTTTGGTACGAAATGAAATGAAGGGCATAATGAATGTGTGTACTGCTTTGTCTGTGTGTGTGTGTGTGTGTGTGTGTGTGTGTGTGGGTGTACACAGGAGCTAAGAGGGAATCGGACAGAGTCGCAGTAATAACTAACTAACTCTTGGCATAATTGCCTGGCCACTCGCCAGCAGAGAGCCTTTTTCATTATTATTTATGGTAGCCAAAGAGCATTTTTCTATTCAGTCTCTTGAAAGGCTGCTGCTCGTGTCAGCTTTGACGCTAATGAGACACACATTATTATGGTGCTAAATAATAAAATAATAATAAAATGTTGGCTAATAAGGCACACCAGACATAAAAATGTATATAAATGTTAATGCCAATAGAATTATATTCCCTTTATAAATTTGAAACGAAATCAGAAATAAAAAAATTATATTCAATGCACTGATTAAGCTTAATATGCTGAATAATAATTTAAAATATAAAAATAAATGTATGTCTGTATTCTATACACTTGAAAATATAGACTAATTTTCTTTTTTTTAAATATAGCATACTTTTATGCGCACAAAATTTACATGAGACATTTCTATGAGACGACAAATTGTAATTAATACCATAGACAAACAAAAATTTGTATTAAATTTTCAGTTAATAAATTTTATAAGAAGAAGGTTAGCAAAAGTTATAAAAGCCGCAAAAAATTTCTTTAATATAATTTAAAGTTCATTAATTGATTTATAAAGGGAAAATCAAGCAACTAAGAATACTCCAGACGGGAGTGTCAGACATATATAATAAATCGTGAATCCTGCGTAGAGCCCCCACTGCAATCATTCAATATATACTTTTTTTTTTCTTATATATGCATGCCAAATATCACATACATACACACATATAAGTACTCATTCCGCTTACTGAGCAATTTAAACAACGTCTGAGCTTGGTCTGCGCTTATGCGGTTTAATATGGGAAATTAACTGTTGAAATAACTTTTATTCTAGACAGACTTTCTAACACAATTTGCATAGATAAAATGTTAAGCTTCTTTTTTTTTAATAACAACGAAAATATATACATATGTATATGTATTTTTTTAAGTATATTTTTTATTATTGCAATTGCAAACGGGATTAAATAAATTGGTACAACTCAAATCCGCGTGCGTTTACATAGATGGACAGACAGATAAAGCTAGCTTAGGTTACCTTGTTTATGTGATAGTGTCGATTGTCACGCTTCCTTCTGTCTGTTACATACACTTTCACAAAGCCATTATACCCTGAATTCCCATTTTTAATGAAAAAATGCAATAAATTGTAGTTTTATTGAACGTGGTAAAAGCTTTTGCTTATATTCCGACATATTTCTAATGCGATTTATTGCCTCAACTACCTATTCGAACGCAACTTACAACACTAAAAAATCCAATCAATTGACTGTGTATTTATTTATTTATATTTGTTTTCTTTTTTTTTTCAATTTTGAGCTAGACTGAGCTCCGCATAAATTTTGATTTGAAGCAAAGCTAATGTGCAGCATTTTGTGACATTAGCCGAGGCCTTTCGTAGGCGCTGGCTTCGCGGCTCTAATCCTTGCCACTTAAAGCAAACAAATTGCCACATAAACAATTCTAATTGAGATAAACGATATCGATGTGTGTGTGCTTGTGTTTGTGTACATACATACATATATGTGCGCTCGTATGTGTGTAATGCGCGCAAAGTGTTAAATGCAGGCAAGTTGTAAGTTTATCGTGCCCCCGAGCCAGAGCTCGTGCTCGATGTCGGTTTGTATTTCACGCCCATCATAAAATAGCGCATAAATTTCACTTACTTTTTTAGCGTGGCAGCCAATGCCAAATCGGGGCGAACATCAAAGCGACTCTGCATATAGAAGCGCAATAAATTATCACGTTCATTTTCACGTAATCCTTCCTCGAGTGCTAATGCGGCCAATGTATGATAGGATTCTGACTCCGTGATGCCGAATAATAAATCATAACTGCAAGAGACAGCAAAGGCGAGTATAAGAGAGAGCGTGAACAAGAGAGAGATAGACAGATAGCAGAGCGAGAGAGGGAGAGCAAGTGCATGAACTGAGAAGAGCTCTATGGAGCTATGGCTTAGACTAAGTGTGTGAGTAGTTAGGCTTGCCTTACATTTATAGTAAAAGTAAAGGAAGTAATTTTTCACACTGCACGAAATTTTGTGTGGAAACTAACAAAAATAAAGTTAATTCTTTTTTACTTTTAGTTAGTATCTAAATATTATAATATTTATAATTCTATTATTAATTTGTTAATAATAAATTAAAGCATCTATATCTGCCAGGGATTATTAGTTCTCTAGCTAAAGAAATTATTTGTAAGAAAATGCAAACTGACTTCAGTATATAGCTTATAAATTGTGTTCAGTGCAGCTTTTGCTTATTGCAGACAGCTTCACGCCGTAAACGGCATTCAAAAGCAATGGAAACGAGGTCCTGCGGCGTTACTTGTTACGCTGTCTGATAAATGGTAAATGCTAGAATGACCAACACCCGCCCAGTGGGCGGTTGGAAAGCCTTTAGTCAGGCAGCGGCGGCACTCAACTACATAGTTTGTGTCCTGTTGCGCGCCTGATATCCTGCCGCCCAACAAATGGCAAAGACAAAGTTATTAGTGTCTGGTCAGGTTTTTGCTACCAGTCGATAAAAGTAAATGCAAAACTTGTGCAAAGAGAGAGAGAGAGAAAGCAAGTTTGGAAGAGATAGAGAGAGAAAGAGAGTGCGATAGGGAGAGCTACTGTGAGGTAATAATGGAGCTAACGCTTAATAATTGTTGTCCTTGCTTAACGCTTGCCTCTAGTTACCACTTTGATCTATAGCCATTTCATTAAAGTGCTTAAGAGTGAAATGCGAAACGAACTGAATTCGCAAAACTCAGACTTGCAGACGTGCAAAACGTGTTTCCATTTAGTTTGCACCAAGTTTGCAGCTACCTTTGGCCCAAACCTCCATTCATGTCCTTGCGGATGGGCGCCCGCCTGCAAACCGTAATTAATGGCACTTCCGTTCGGCTATTATTCTAGCTTTCTTTTTTCGCACACAGCTTCTTGTCGACGGCTACAACACGTTCGACTTGCAAAAGGATAACAATTAAAATCCAATTAATCACGCATTTTATTCGATTATGCGTAGCATCCCGAAAGCAAATGGACACGTTCCACAATACACGCGTAAGAGTAGCAGGAAATGAGATTGAGCAGGAAAGAGAGAGAGAGATAGAATGAGAAGGAGACTGAGAGTGAGAGTGAAAAAGAGAGAATGAGATATAAAGAAAGAGGCAATAGCTCAGATAACAAAAGAGGCTGATAGGAGCAAGAAAAATGCTGAAATGAACCCTTTGTTAAGGCCTGAAATATTACTTGTTGCCTGATTGATTGATGTGGATACAACAGAAACTCAAACACAAGCGCAAACACAGCTCGATATTATCGCAAATGCTTGGAGAGCTTAAAATATTAGGCTACGCTGGTATCTTAAATCCGCAAAGGCGGCAAATGAAAAGAAAATTAAATTCTTAAAGCTTAAAATGCGTTCAATATAAATAAAGTTTAATAGGAATTTTCTCAGAGAATCTTTAAAGAGATATTTAAATATAAACAAATTAAATATTGTATAATTATTGCAATCAGCTCAAAATGTAATTGTAAAAATTTAAGTCTACAGTTCAATAATTATTAGTAATAAAATTTGAATTTGCATCAACAAATATTTCTATCTATTATTCAAGCTGGCTGAACACAATATTTCATCTTCATTCCTCTAATTAAATAAAAGCAAATGTTTACTCATATATTCGCATTTGATTTTATTTCCAATTGTGCCTGTTCCCACTTCAAGTCCTTAGCTGTCTATTATAAAATATTCGTATGGAATTTCAAATTATTAACTAAATACATTACTGAGTAAAAGCTTTTCCTTTGTTAACCTTCAAGGACTTTGGGTTACGTTTACCTCAAGCCAAATATTCAAAATATTTGCAAAAGCATTCAATGATTAGACAGTCTGAGCCAACAATTACCCATTTCTGTGCGGCGCTTGCAATTTGTTTGACATTCATGAATGCTTCTTGGCGCCTTTGAGTCTAGATCCTACTCGAAATAGTGACGCATTAAAACATGCCATTAGCTGGAGTGTTAACCCACCCTGAGGGCCCAACAAGTGGCACTTGAGGTGATCCCCGTAGCTGCTCAATTCGTTCAAAATGCATACTTGGATTTCACGAGCGATTTAATTTTACCTGAGGGTCAGAACATGCCACATGCCACATGCCACATGCCACATACCAAATGCCACATGCCAAACATCTAATCAAGTAACGCAACAATAAATAAATAGTCCTTGGGCTATTTGGCAGGTCTGAAGCAAATATCAAAAGCTAAAGCCAAAAAGTATATATATAGAGAGCGAGAGAGAGAGAGTGAGAACTGCGACAGCAATTGCTTAACAAACCGGCTGAAATGCTCCGTATAATGCCCCATGACCTTGTATGGTTGATTTGGTATTACGTGTCCATCGACAATTGGACCCAATGATGTTGAAAATTGCTGAAACGATGTTGGTATGTGCAAGATATCCTGGTAGCTGCAAAGACCAAAAAGAAAGCATCAGACAAATGGCGAAAAAAGGTCATATAACTGGATGAATGAGTCACTGAGTGCGCGTGTGAGTGTATGAGTGTATGAGTGTATGTGAGTGTCCATGTGTGTAAATGACAGCGGCTACTTTTCACTTTGATTTGAAATTTCTAATAAATTTTATGTGTGATTTGTTGCTAGACCCAACGCACACACACGTGCGCCACATAAAGATACAACCCAACAGATACACATATGGCTTGAAAGAGTATTTTAGCTATTGGATTGCCTTACCGCAGCTGTTGCTTAAATTTACTTTAAGCTACAAATGGAGTGAGAGCTAGAGAATGTACCAATGAAGGAACATATATGCTCTGATGTAGATGTGTATGTCAGGGTAAACGCATTTGTATTCAAGTACTCTTTCAGCAAGACAATAAACTCTGTGCCAAACAGAATATCATATTTGGAATGCAATAAACATATATAGACATCATCGACAACAAAACCCATAAGCGCATGCACTTTTTGCCCCAATGTAAATTTCATTGTTGCCCTTGCCGTTGCCATTGCTGTTGCTGCCACATTTCGTTGCCGAATAGTTCGACTGGGTGCAATTTCTATAGTAGTTTGCATAAAAATTCAGATGCCAGAGTTGCACTCAGGCTAAAAATTAAGAAAAAAAAAAAAAAAAAACGAATCAAATATGCAATTGCAGGCAGCACAATTTTATCGCACAAATGCAGACATGTTCACACAGGCAAAGAAATAAAACACGACTAAAAAGAAATCCTGTAAATATTTGTTCAATGCTCTCAAAATTATTTCATATTTTATTTACCAAACTATTTAATAATTGGTAAACACAATTTCGTCAATCTCCAATACATTTTTGATATTTCATTTATTATGTACGCATTCTATATACTTCCCTTTACTATTCGAGCTTCAACAGGGTATGCAATGATATTATATATTCTGTAGCAGTCGAAAATCGAATTTTATTTGAAATTTTTGCAGCTTCACATTTGCAAAATTTCAATTCGATGCTTAAACGGAATATAGGGGCTACCCTTAATGAGCACAGAATGTAGTTTTATACACATGTGGCTTATATGTATATTAATTTAAATACATGTAAAGGGAAACCGCCATTTGGCGTTAATTGATTTAATTGGCTTGCCAGATTTCACATAAGCGCACTGAAAGCTCCCTTGAGGCGATATGATCTTAAAGCATTTCGGCTGCATGGCATGGCAACCGCACCACCCATCAAACCACCCACAGCAGAGCACCGCAAACACTTAAAGACTTAATCAACCGCAGTAGTTTGTACGGCTGGTGTTGGCATTGTCAATGTTCGGGACATGTTTGAGGTCCGATGCAGGCATCGGCTCTACTGCGGTCAACGCCAATTGCCTTTCAGGGGCGTGGTCATCGACACATGACCAAGTTTATAGCCTTTGTTTCTGTTTTGCCCACAGACAGTGCACTCGACAAATTGTGTCTGCCTGCGAGCTGCCTGCCGTGCAACAACTCCTCAAGCCAATGTTCCGCTTGCTCTGACAACGCTGCACTTGAGTTTCAGCTGCAGAGCGCAAAGTTTTTGAAGCGTGTCGTATATGTGATTTATGATTTTCATATGTGGAACTGAACCGAACCTGCGCTCTTTTTATCCAACATAGTTCTTGCATTGTTACTGGCTGCCCTTATTAGCTACGCTCTGTCGCAAAACTGTCGCAACTTCCACTGCAACTGCGATTAACTTGTAAGCAATAGTTGGCTTAGATACAGACATGTGCGGGCGCACAGTGCTGTGCAGTTGCATAGAAATAGATTTGCAATTTATTGTAAACAATATTTTATGTTATACATAAGTATATACATATTTATATATTTATTTATTTTTCATTCAAATATTTAATGAAATTTTGAAAGATTATTTTTTTTTGCTGACATTAAATTTTAGCTTAATTTTAATTATTTATAAATAAATATTTAATATAAATAAATGAAGTTTTGTCATATTAACTTGTTATCATTTATTTGAAACAATTTTAAATAGTTTATTGCAATTTATATATTATTTTATATTATTATATGCTGTTTAATATTTTTAAATTTTCTTTTATTTAATATTCAGAAGTGTAAATTGTCTACAATTTGTCCATGAACCTTGGGCACTTGCGTCTATTTCTCAATGTTACTTAATAAATATTATTGCTCAACAAATATTGTACCTATTCAAGTGACTTTATGTATAAAGCTATTGTGCTATTTAAGTAAATATATTTGTCAGAGTTCTGTGTAGCCAACTCGAATACAATGAACAAATTTGTCCGGCGTACACTTTCAATATATATACATATATATGTGTATATATAGATATATATATATACGAGTGAGTGTGCTAGTCTCTTACTGTTTGTGTGTGTGTGGCATCTACGAAGATTGATGACATGGCTTGTGTGCAACATGCAGCTACTTAAGCAACTCACACTCGTATGTTAGTTGCTGCAAGACCAACATTTATTTAGACTAAAATCAACCCTATTTTGTTGTAGTTGTTGTAGTTGATGGTTTCGGTCTAATGAATTTTTAATATGCTTTGCTTTTTGTTATTTTCAATTAAAAGAGCTGAAACAAGCACAATGCAAACATTTCTTGTTACGCGCACAAGTTTATTTTTTGCGTGCTACCAGGCGTATACTTGATATGCATATATTTCTCTCGAATTTGTTTGTATATCTCGCTCTCTCACTTTATTGCTGCATGGATACACCATTTTAAAGGCGATTAAATGTGCACCAGCTGTAGTCCTCTATCTGAATCTGAGCAGCATGAAATGGAAGAAGAACTCAAATGAATTGCTTCATATTGTATGCCTTCATTCAAATCAAATTGTTGTGGAATTTAAAAAGTTCTTGATATCAATTAGTTATGTTCATTTCTTATTTAACAGCTGACACATTCATTTGCATTGCGTGCGTGTGTATGAGTGTTTGTCGAGTGGCGCAATTTGCATAAATTATTCATTTGCATTTTGCAATCAGCTAAGCGAAATATTAGCACAGCTTTAACGAAGATTGCAATGCAAATGCATTTGTAAATTAATAATTAGTTACAAATAAAATGAAATGCGCACAGCTCAGTGGCAGACAAAACTCTCACTATATTCATTGTAATACTCAATAATGAAATCATGGATTTGCTTGCAGGCTACGAAGACCAAGTGTAAATACCAATCACAAGCTCTCTGTACTTGAGGGCAAATAAATTGAACATTTGGAAATGAGCAAATCATTTGAATAACTACAAGAAATCCAGCTAAGACTCTACTCTAATTAAATATTAAATATCTGCAGCAACAAGACACAAAGGAACAACAACATACGCAAAGCCTATTACTTTTACCTGGCTGATTCTGTGTGCGCGTGTGTGTGTCTGCAGCGCAAATAGGAATGTGGCCAAAATGCCTGCTTTGCTGTTACCTGTTTGAGTTGAGTTTCTGAGCGTGCAGAGCAGTTCATACATAATTCATTGCATTCATTTAACACTCGCACATGCACTGCACCCACTCGCACTGGGCGCAGTCACTGCTTTACTTCTTCATACAGTCACACCCAGACGTAAATGTACTCCACAGCTTTTTTCACTCATTAACACATTGGTCGCCTTTCGCTCTTTAGGTAATCTAGACTCAACAGGCAGAAGAATTGCCTGTGAAATGTAATATACATATATATAAATGTCAATAATATTTCGTGAAATTATAATAAAGTTAGAGTGCTTATTAATTTTATGTTATTTTTGATTGAATTTCCAAAATAAAAATCTACATAACTAATTTATTGCATATAGTACATTCAAAGAGAAGAATAAATAGATTGTATATACAATTTTTCCCCTCTGCATATTTATCTGTCATCAATTTCTTGAACTCTCACATCTCTCATTAAACTTCAGATGCGTTTACTTTCATGCTTCCCTAGAGTATATCTGTTGTAGGGTATATTGAGATCGGATAATTAGGTTGTATAAACTTTCTCATTGCCTCTAGCTCATTGCGGCTCAAGTCCGCCAGGCTGAGAGCAGGAGTAGAGCTGCTTCCAACAGTTTTCCAACTCGCAGTGTCAATTTGCAGCTGGCAAAAGAAAGCAACTAGAAAACTCACACACAAACACACAAACATACACACATACACACAAAGTAGCGACTGCTGCAATGTTTGTGTAGTGACACCGCGTGTGTGTGAGTGAGTGGTAAGTGTAAGTGTGAGTGCGAGAAGAAGTGTGAGAGTGTGCATGTGCTTGGCATAATTAACATAATTACTATTATTGTGCCGTTGTTGATTTTGTTTTACATATATTATTTTACATCGTGTGCTTTTATGTCGCTCTGTATGCAAATTGTTTTTTAGTTTTCCATTTTCCTTTTGCACTCGCTTTTCGCACATTTTCATTATGTGGCAGCAATGCTTGATTGCTGCACACTGCTAATGCGCAATTAAAATGGAAAAGAAGCATAATATATGATATTATGATAGTAATTTATTCAAATAAACCCAAGTCGCATTAAAAATTGTTGTATTTACTTTTCAATTTGAACAAATAAAACTTTGATTTCAACAAATGTTTAAATAATATTATTATGAACGCATTTGCAATGCAGGCATTTCCGCTTATTAAATACATAAAAATTCAGAACGTATTTATAAATTATTTAAATTTTGTGCTGCATAATTTCAGTGAAATTCAGTGATATTTAATTGAGTATATTTAATTCAATTACAATATATTTAAGCTGTTCTATTTATATTTATATTTATGTTTATTAAAAAATTATGCAAATAAAAAATACAAGTCGAAATGAAATATTATCCAAGGATCATAGAACATTGTCAACATAAATTCTTTTATATATTCCTTCAGCTTCCCTAAGTATATTCATAACTCTCTAATTGTCTGCCAAGCACCACGCAGCACGCTTTACAAAAAGAGACATAAAAGAAAAAAATCAGAGCTTCGCAAAAAATATGCAAATAAAGAGCATAATTTATGGAGCCCGTCACCTAATGGGCCGCTAAGTGGATGATCCCCGACCCGCACCTCGACCTACAGTGCTGAAGAAGCGATCCAAAAACGTGATTAATTGAAAAGCAATTAACTACCGAGCCCAGCCCTAAACGGGCCTTGCCCCCAAAGGCAACCACAGCACACCACTCAGCTAAACTTGGCGCTTATTAGACGCGTGATTCAGATATAATGGATACAAAGGATTACAAGTAAGCTCCAGGCTTATGCCCACGCATGATTAGTTATGGTCAGCAACAACAGTGGGCGGTGCTGTCGTGTGGTGGGAATACGCGCAGAGGGCGTTGAGGGCATTAAAGGGCGTGCCAGAGCACGGCTCATTGAGAACGCGACGCGACATTCACTCGTAAATTTATCGAATCATTAAGCACAAATGAATCAAAGCACAGGCCGGTTGGCTATTGGAAGATGCCAGCGTAAATTAAATTAGGGCCAAACATCCAAACAAGATAATGGACAGCAGCAGCAACAACAGTAAAAGGCATTAGCGCGCATTGTGGTGCGATTAAAATGGACTGGTGCACCACACTCGCACCACTCAATAATTCAATAAATTGATTGACTCACCGACGTTGGCGCAGGCAATCGAGCAGAGCGTCGTCCTCCTCGTGGCCAGACAGCGGACAGTCGAGGGACTGGGCTATTTGCATGGTCAATTGCAGCGACTGATTGCTGGCTGCCCAGTCGGACATGGCCGAGCCGGACATGAGAATGGCGCGATGAAATAGACCTACATTTAAATGCCATTATAATCAATGGGCGGTTGGGTGGGTTTTAGATTTTCGGGCGTGGCACTTACCTGATGCCACCGGCGAGACCATTAGGTAATTGACGCAGGCGGCGCCTGTGCTATGGCCCATGAGCGTGACGCGTGTGTTATCCCCACCAAAGGACACAATGTTCTCCTTGATCCAGTGCAGCGCCGCTATCTGATCGAGCAGCGCATAGTTGGCTATATTATGAGCATCGATGCCAGGACGCATAAACCCTAAAGCATATCGTGACAGGCAATTAGCACACTGTCCATTAGGCCCGACCGGGTGGCTACTGCAGCTACAACTACGTACCTAGAACGCCCAGGCGATAGTTGACGGTGACCACAATTACGTCCCCGTAGCTGGCCAGCACGGAGCCATCGTAGGCGTTGCCGCTGTTCCACTCAAAGGACTCGCCATGCAAATAAACAATCACAGCGTGCAGCTTGGGCGCTGCCACGGCGTCTGAAAGAGAAGTTTCCTGCCTTTAGTTTCAGGAATTGCCATGTGCATCACTTAGTTACCTGTGTGCGGAACGTATACGTTCAGATACAAGCAGTCCTCGCTCTCGGTTTTCAGATAGGGCATCAGTCGCATCAAGTGCCTGTAACGGCCCTGTGACATGTTTACACTATTCGGTCCGGACACATCCGGCAGTTTTTGTGGACAAACCGGCGGCAAATGACGCGCGATTTTCAGGCCCTGCCATGGCAAAGGTGCACCTGCAAGAGGGAGACCAGAGAGGATTGTAAAGCAACACCATTAGATAAGCTAAAACAAACTTTCATAAAACACTTTTTCACCAGCACTCGAGCGAAACTGGCAGCAGCCAACAGCACAGTGTGTCGACAACTAACAAACACTGGGAGAAATTCCCAATTCAATGGAATGAACATATATGTGAAATATATTAGTTTGCTTCTTTTATGTTTTTTGAGTATAACTTCTATGTGCGTAAAGAAGAAGAGTATTAGTTTTTCAGGGTATCTCGTAGTCGAGAGAGAGTTAATTTAGCTTAATTTTAGAATTAATATTGCAGTACATCAAAACTAACTGCTTAGAGTCCACTATGCCAGTTATAACCAACGATTCCACGATTGCTTATTTTCCTTTCCCTCTGTCTCTTTTTCTCGCGTTCTCTCTGTCTCTATTCCGGTGGCCGCGGAAAAACAAGAATTCGATTGGTTTGCGTGGCATTTGGGGAGCACAAAGTCAATTTCGTATTTATGTAGCACGGTCAACGGGCACTTGGAAGTGCCGTAAACAAGTAGACAGCCCCATTCCAGCTCACACCCAGCGCCACGCCAGCATTCACACATTGAGAGGCAACATGAACAGGACACTTCCTGCAGAGGACACTGGGGACACTCTGGCCACGTTGACTGCGGTTGGGTTTTTGGCATTTCAGTTAACGTCACATCGCGTTGCGTCGCATAGCACCGCATTGCTTTACATCGCGTGTGAGTGGAACTTATGTGGGGCAATTGTGACCACGATTTGGTGAACTTAGTTTCGATTCCGTTGCATTGTTGCTGCAGCAGCTAACGTGCTGCCCCCACACACGGCATTCCCCATGGCACACTCCGTGCCACATCAACGGACAGCCAATCGCTGCAGCTTGGCTTGTGCAGCGGTTAGTCGCTGACAATATTTGGGCAAAGAATCCAATGCTTTCATTTCACACCACTATGCAAATTCAGATCGGGTGGTTATCAAGTGCAAAATGGAATTTTAATGCAGTTTTGCCAACGAATTAATATGCAAATTTGGCAACTGCAGATATAGATTTATACAATATTTAAGATAATATTTTCATTAGCAAGAGCTCGCAGTTTTGACATTGCTTTACGAATTAGATTTGTACTAAAGAAAATTCCCAATGTTTAACTCACTAATCTAAGTTGTAAGTTTTTATTGAAAGATATAGAAATAGTAAGTCGCAATATAAAGATAAATTTGAAAGCTTCGAAAAATTATATTAAATTTAAAACTTAGCTGTGAATTTATGACATGGTATTGACATGGGAACTTTTGAAGGAGATACGAAATGAAGATACATATATTAAAATGGAAATCATTTTATTTTTGAATTGAATTGAAGAATAAAAAAAAATAAATAAAAAAAATTAAATACAAACAAAAATAAAATAATATCGAAGCATCGGCAGAAAACTCAAAACTATTAAAAATATCAATATTTAAAAATTAAAAAATATATTTAAGTAAAAGCTAATCAATTATTGTTAATTTAACTGAATTTCAATTGAATAATAGGCTCTCCGACAGAGCATTATTCAATTATCTGTATAAGAATATATATTAACAAGTAAGAACGTTGCAGTTAGGCGCAACTAACAGCGATATACTTTGTTCCCATAGGTGCATCTTATTTTTTTAATAAACGTACATGGCAAGCAACAAACGTTTTCCCTACACATGTACACACTATACGAGTATACACACAATTTTCTATGTATACATACAAAAGTTTGGATGCCAGAATATTCTAAGAATTGTGACTGAATTGAGAATTTTTCGATCGTTACTTAAGTTTTGTCAAAAGGCGCTCTAGCAATGCCTTATTTGGTTTTAGTTAACAAAACCCAAGTCAGGGCAGTGGCGCTGGTGGTAAGCGCTATGCAAGCTACACTTAGGTGCGTGGGTTCGAATCCCGCAGAAAACTTTTTTTCAAAAATTATTTATTTTTTTAATATTTGTATATTTATTATAAAATGCTTTCTGCCAATTGATAATCATTTATAAACATACGCATATGAATTGTGCATTTAAGTAAAAACTAAAACTGCTTTATGCTTTCCGATTTGCGACGCTGTGTGGCAGGCAGTTTTTCTATGCATGCATATATGTATGTATGCATGTGTACGTGTATACACATCCAAAAGTGTATACATATTGCAAGAATTGCGATTGTATTGTTTTGTGTCGTCACAAACTGCTGATCAGCTGGTCAGCTGATCAGCTGTGAATTTATTTAGGTTTAGCTAACGATTAGATGTTGTTTTCAAAAGACCCAGGTTCGAATCCCGCTGGAAACTTTTTATTTATTAATCAAAAACTTATGAATTTTATTTTTTAAATTCATTAATATTATTATATTTATGTTAAAATGCTTTTTGCCATCTTAGCAATTACTACTAAGCTATTGTATGCATGAATTATGCAGTTGGCCACAACAAACTTCTTTGCCGATTTGCCACGCCCTCAGGGGGCGTAGACGCATAATTTTTTGCCAGTTCTTAGAAAGGGCCGAGGCTAACATGCCTGCAAAATTTGGTTGCTTACATTCCAAAAATGCGAAAATTACAGGGTATTTTTCGATATGCCACGCCCCCAAAGAGGCTGAAAAATTATTTTTGGGGGATCGATAGAGGAGAACATTAGTAACTCAACCATCCAATTTTCAAGCTTCTAGCTCTAAAACTGTAGGAGATATAAACTTTTGCGGTTTGCCACGCCCCCTGTGGGCGTAGATATATCTACCATAGCTTATTAGTCTTGGGTTGTCAACCCGAGTATACATGCAAAATTTCAAGTCTCTAGTGTCAATAGTGTTCAAAATATAGCACAATTTGAAAAATCACTATATATTCAGGTCCGATTTGCCACGCCCCCAATGGGCGTAGATATAAAACTTTTTGATCGATCTTCTTAGAATCAGAACATTAACTCACATGCAAAATTTCAGCGTTCTAGCTTTAACGGTGTAGAAGATACGTATTTCCCGATTTGCCACGCCCCCAATGGGCGTAGATATATCCGCCATAGCTTTTTGAACTTGGGTTGTCACCCCGAGTATACGTTTCAAATTGCAACTCTCTAGCTCATCATCTAGTATGATAACTTAACTATGGGCGGAAGAGTTTTCCGATTTGCCACGCCCCTAGTGGGCGGATCGGGAAAATTTTAACACTTTATAATTCGGGGACATATATGAGTATATGTTTAATTTCAAGTCTCTAGCTCTAATAGGGCCGAAAAATATTGCGTTCATACGGACAGACGGACAGACGGACGGACGGACAGACGGACAGACGGACGGACAGCAAGACGGACATTGCACAAACCCAATATACTTTTTCCACTTCGGGAACAAAGTATAAAAATGTCAAGCCTCCAGCATAAATAAAGTTGGTTTGCATTCAAATAGACATTAAACAAAGCCAATAAAGTCAATAACCATCGAGAAATGCTAAAACGATATGAGTACTGGTTTAATTAATTTATTTATTATTGAATCATTTATATTTGAAACATTTATATTTGAATCATTTATATTTGAGCTCTCTTCAGTTCATCGTCTCTTTACCCCTAGAGTACTCCTACATATATTTGAGTGCGCTGCCTACTTCTAACTTCTATGCTAAGTCTTTGTAATCTGTCTCACATTTAAATCAATTAATAATAATTGAACTAAATAAACAATGCCTTAATAAGCCTTTGAAAATAATTAAAGACAGAGTTTCTAGCAAAGCAGCATAAATAATATGATTAGAAGACAAAATATTTGTTGTTGCGTGACAGATGTGTGCATATCTTTGTATGATAGGATATATGATATAACATTAAACATCACCTTAAAGAAAACTAATTTTGTGTGCACTACTTTCCTGTCTCACTCTCCCATTCCCTATCTGTTTCCCCCTCTCCATCATTTGCCTCTGCCTTTGTCTTTGTCTTGTCCTTGCCCATTTCATTCCGAGGCAATTTCAGTCATCTCTAAGCATTCCAAATATGCAGCATTTACACTTTGGCATATACGAGTCAAACAAATTTCATTTCGCCTGTCGCGTTATGTTACGACGCCCATAAAACAAAGAGCGGGCGAAATCTTGGTGCACATGGTCACAGCTTTGCATGTGTGTGTGTGGGCCGCAACAATAAACAGTAAACGAGGCGCGGCGGCTGGGGTGGGGCTCTGGGTTGCTGCGCGTCAGTCGGTGGCGTTATTTGCATTTTGTTATTAATAATTTTCGCAACAGGCAATAGGACGCGCTGTTAGTACATAAACAAAGTCCCGCGCGATTTCCTAGAGGAGAAAGCGGGAAAAGACAAATGCTGGCGAAACAATTTGCGACGTGTTTTCGACAACTTTTTGTATTTGCTTGAAACTGTGCGTGTTCTGTGTTTGTGTGTGTGTGTGTGTGTGTGTGTGGATATATGTATGTGTGCTTCCACTCTACATACAACAAGCAACACATACAAATATGCAGAGAAATCTCGTATTTGCATTGGCTTTGAATTTGGCTGACAAAACGCTGCGTCGTATTGTTGCAACAGCGTGTCGCCATGTTTGCAACAGCAACAACAAAAACAACAAGCGCAGCAACAACAACCATTTCCGCTGACAAATATGGCGTCAGCGTTGAGCTCAGCATCCAGAGCCTGTCCGCCGTCTTCCGTTATTGTTGCACTTGCTGAATGGATTGAGTGTGCGCCACTCAAGTGCTCAATAAACGCAGCACACACACACACACACTCAGACGGATAAACAGAGAGACACTCAAACACTCACCCACAGACACATAGAACCCATGACAGGCACTTTTGTTATGGCCTGTGGCTTTGGGTAGTGCAACATTTTGTTGCCACATAATTTATTGGCCCTGGCCGTGAGCCGTGTCCTGTCTGGGCGCCTACAAAGTTGTGCACTTGTAAATTCAATTGATGGCTTGTGGTTTTTGCATTGCAATGTCCTGACTGTGTGACTGTCTTACCCAGCCACTCAATAGCCAGAAATAACTTGGCCAAGTCTTGCTATTTACAATTCTCATTGGACATTCGACTTTCAACAAGCGCATAATTGGCAAATATTTGCAATTTCTATGTGCGTAATTAGTATTCATATTCGGCACTTACCAGCACTGAGAAACCCAATTATAAAACAAACAAAAATGTGATGCACACAATTTGCCAAATATTCCATAAACATATTTGACCAGCAAATAAATTTGTGAAATACTCGGATCGACATATGCATTGCTACAATAACTTCCAATTGGATCCAATTAAACTGCAAAATACGTGTCAAGTCTTGCAAAGTCCTGCACCCTCAGCCAGGTGCATACGCCCCTTCACCCCCACCCACACCCGCACCAACAGAGATTAAATTGCTGCTGGAATTCAGAATTGGCCTGCAGCATGTTTTCGGGACATTGTCAGAATGTTTTCCCGGCATGTGGTTCGTAATTTGTGTATCTGATTTTCGTTGCGGAGCGTCTACGGCCAGTAACTACCAATTGCGTTTGCGCTTATGCGAAACTTGCAACAGTGATGGCCACTGTAACTGCTGCGAAATGCGAACAGACATATATTGCATATTAGAAATTCTTTGGAAATAATTCAAATTATGAGAATTTTGAATGAAAGCTACTGAATATTAACACTTATTGATTCCGCAAAATTAATCTAAAACTGGATTAGTTTCGCAGTCCAAAATAAAATTTTACAATATAAAATAATTATGTAATAATGTCATTGAATATTAAAAAAAAAAAAGCAGATGACTATCCACAAATTTTAAAATAGACACAATTTGAAAATAAACATATATTTAATATAAAAATATATAAAAAAATAAATAAAAAGTTATGTAAGGTAAGTAAAAGTACATTTAATCTATTCAATCAAATTATGAAACATATTCTACTTTGAGTAAGAATATTTTTGTTGAAAAGAATTATAGAAAATATTAATGAAGCACGAAATCTATAAGCAATTTTACGAAGCTGTCTTTATGAAAATTGTATTCTTAACGAATACAAATTAAATTATAGAAAACTTAATAAATATATTCATCGTTTAAGCAATAAATTAAAGATATGTACGTATTTGTATTGTTTTCGTTGACTGATTCTATGTATGTATATGAAATTAAATCATGGCAATATAAAGCAGAGATAAAAATAACAATTGATCGTTTCTCAATATCTGGAAATAAGTGTCTTAAACTTTGATATAAAAGGCAGAGAGAAATCGATTGCGTCAGTAATAACCGATAACGAACTCATTTGCAATCAGATAGAAACTTTTTATTCTTGTTTTCTTTCCCGCTGTGATTTTTCGCCGAAGACTTGATCGAATTTGAAAAAAGTCTTCGTGTATGTACTGGTCTGTATGCGAGGACTATAAATGTGAACATTTTTGGACTTTTTTATTTTAAGTATTGGTTCGCTGAAAAGTATCATTGTTCGAGCGTCAATCGTATCGCTTTCTAAATTATATTAGAGTAAATCTGTAAACATAAATAATCTGATCTGGCATCACTGTAGCTAAGAACGAATATTACTCACCTGGCGGCATGAAGCGCCTGCTGCCAGTGGGCGCCTCCGCATAGGGCAAACCCAAATATTGATCCACCTCTCGCAGACCGCTGGTTACCTGGAAGCGACGTGTGATGCCCATCAGACGGCCCTGTTTGATTTGCAGCTCCGGTGTGTAGAGCAGCTTGTCGGGCACCACGTGCCGCCTTTCCGGATGATGAGTACTGCTATCGTTGTCAGGCGTACTTGTTGTTATAGTGGACTCGGGCTGCGCCTCGTTGGCAAACAGCTGAACCATGCGTTGCTTAAAGCTCAGCTCTAAAGTGTTCGCCTTGGCCGACTTTAATGTTAGCTGAGCGATTTTTTTGGCCGCCAGCGTTGTGGCATCCGTTTGAGATGATGGCCATGTTGTTGTTGTTGTTGCCTTTGTCGTTGTTGTGATGTCCCCAATAACCGGCGGAGGTTCGACTGGCCTTTCAATAGCGGCCACACGAAATTTTGTTGCGTTTTGCGGCTCATTTCCGATGCGGCCATCGATTGAATTTTGTTTTGGTGCAACTGCTGCAGCTGCAGCTGGCATGTCCCAAGTGACTGCCCCGTGGCAACAATCAGCGCTTAATTGCTGCCGGTTGCCGCCAACTGTCAACAAAAATAAACAAAAAGCAGCCAAGTGAAACTTCATGGCGCCTTCTGTCTCTCTCTCTCTTTTTCTCTCTCTATCTCGCTCTATTTTTCTCTGGTGCTTTATATTTTCAATTTTAATTTCAATTTTGGCCAAGCTCAAGTTTTCACATTACGTTTGTCTTTTCTGTTTGTCTGTTGATTTGTCTCTTTCTTTGTTGCGTTAATTGCGTTTTATGCTTTGCCCAAATCGCCACATTTTCCTCTATTTTTTTGCAGCTTTGTTATACTTTCTGCATTTTTTTATTTACATGGATTTTCAAGATGCCCCGAATAGTTCTCTCACTTTATTTACTTGTACATTTGTAGCATGTTTCCTGCCCAGTGTTTACTGTACTCGGGCTCTTGCATTGCTGCCGCATGGCAAAGTTTCATTCAGTTTTCTTTTGTGTAAAAAAGTGCGAGAAAAACGTGAGAAAAAAAGACAAACAAAAAATATATAAGAAAATGCGAATTGCGTAAGACTCAAAGCTATAAACAATTTGGATGTTGTTTTCATTTTTTCAGTTTTTTTTATAGTTTTTTTATTTATTTATTTATTTTTTTTTTTTTTTTGCAGCTGCTGCTCTTTTCTCTTGTGATTCGTACGGAGCAAATATTTACGTTCTGTCGCCTTTGTTTGTCAAAGGCATTAGAGCTTAAAAACACAACCTAGAGTTGCTCTGAGAATTGCATTTCAATATTTGTGTTGCGTTTGCCTAATATTCTGTTAAGCATGTGTCTATAATTTTTGCAAAATAACAAAACAAATAACTTAATTGCAGGAAAAACTGCAGCACACTAAATATGCATTTAATTAAATTAAACTACAAAATTTGTTATCCTAAATTTGTTGATGTGTAAAAGAATACCGATTTTATTAAAGTTCATCAAATGAAATTTAATATTTATTTGATCTACTTTTTATATAGCCCAACACACGTCAACCAAAAATAAATTTAATTAAATTACTTTCAGTTTACTATAAATATATTTACTTTTTCAACTGTACAATTGATATTTTGAATTTGTTAATATTAGAAAAAAAAGAATTGAAATTCCTCAGCATTCCTTTTACCCATCACTCAATTCTCTCTTTTTTCTTTTTTTTTTCACTTCACATTGACGAGGTTTCCCATCAAAGAGCTGTTCATTTTTCTAATTTGAACATTTATTTTTGCTCTACCGACAACAGCCAATTATGTTGCAATTGGTTCTGTTTTGTGGCAGCTCTCACAAAATCAATTACTTGGAAGCACACACTTGAAGGATTATCAAATCAATTGAACTTTAATGATTCGCTTTGTAGACTTTGAAGCTCAGAGCAGTTCCATAGAATGATAAAAGAGCTGGCATTAAAACGATTTTCTATACAAATTGAAAGCAACGAATATACATACATATATGCCACATACACATGTACATACAACATATAGATCAGAACAAACGTCCATCATTCAAATGCCGACACATAGCAGATGAAATCGAAATGTCATTGTAAACTTTGCTCTCAAATTCACAATTTGTTGCTCTGTTGCATAAACAACTGACAAAAATAGCAACTTTTCCCATGACGATTAATCATAAAAATGCTAATAAAAATTCAATTAGCTTCTTATGGCTCTTTTGTATGCGACAGTATGTGTTGACACTAATTCCATAAATACAAAAAAAATATATGTACAGAAGAGGACCAATCAATGCAAATACCTAAGAGTAGAACGCAAAAAAAATTACTTTTAATTTTCTTTTTTTTTTTTTTTTTTTTTACGAGCAACAGAACTTGGCACATTGAAACATACGTATAACATGTGCCGCATAGCTAGCTACAGACAAACATTAATATAGATACGAAATATACACATGTGTGCGTATGTGTGTTTGCATAAGTGTATTTGACTATATATCAAAATAAACAGAACGCTTTGACGCTCTAAAAGCATTTTTTATTTCAATAACAAACCTAGCAGAAACAACCAAAAATTTGGAGCATTGGGAAAATGCTGAAAATCAACTGCAATCAAACTTAAAACTAATTTAATAGCTAAATTGGTAACAAAATAGAATTAAATGGGTGCTAAAGAACATATATACATATACGTATAGAATTCAATATCGTACACATACACACATTACATATAATATTTATCAACAACATTTCCGGCTGCACTTAACATTTTTTTGCACTCTGTTGGCGTTTCAAAATAAAGAATTTGTCCCCAAAATGTTCTACGAAAAGTAGTTATAGAAGTGTAAATACCCTTGAAAGGGATTTGAGATCAAGAATTTTATATTTGTAGTATTATTTTAGGATTTAGTAAGATTTTTTTTTAAAATTAATTCACAGTACTATAAATATTTTTAAAAATTAAAAGAAACATTTCATTCAATTATTTATGGATATTCAATTGTTGATAAACTTATTGATGTTTTCTTTTTACTTTAAGACATTATGTTTCCCTCGTACTAAATGAATTATACCCTAGTTTGTGAATATAAAGTGTATTAAAAAATCTATAAAAATGTGTAGAATCTCGTATATGAAAATATTGACAAGAAATATAAATAATTAACTTGTATAAATTTCATTCATATTTGATTTTCCACATGTTACATATTTCATTACATGAGCATAATGCTCTCAATGCATTTAAAAATAACAATGAGAAAACATAAACATACAAAAAAACGTTCAAAATGTCTTTTATCTTACGAAATTCTTTATTATTTTTAGCGTCAATGCGCACAAATGTCAAGGTACATTAGCTGCAAACATTAATATGAACTTTTGGGTCAATTTTCAATTTGCTGTGGAACTTTTTCCAGCACTTGGGCGGCTGAGAAAGTAGTTTTCCGATTGACAGAGAGCCATAAATCTATTCGTATGTAGGGACTAATTGAGTCGGCGTTAGCTGATGTTTGTTCGGGCTGTATTTATAGAGTGCTTTATTGAATGGAAAATCATCGCTATTTTGGAGATCGTGATATCAGCTGCTGGGCATAGAGTATATACGGATTTGAGCACTTAATTCAGTTTCACTAAGTGAAAACGAAAATGCGCTTCGTTAAAAATAACCCGAAAGTAAACAATAAATAGACGGCTGCTCGACACCGCATTTAAATAAAATGCGCAACATTAAAAATAAACTGCAAGTGCGTAAAATAAGAACTAGCAAACGAAACACAACAAAAATGTCCACGGAATTTCGTTTGTGCCACAAAAAGGAAATGACAAAAAAATAAGAAAAAAATAAATATAACGAAATCGAAATCGAAAAGAAAACTAAAAAGGAGAGCTGAAAATGCAGTCACCAGCTAAACTGGCAGCAACTGTCAACTGCTGGCAGCTGGCAAAAGGCGAAGACAAAGAGCTCTTCGCATGCCAATCGGAATGCGAGTTAAGTAAACTGATTTGATTTGATTACTTTGTCGCCAGCACAGCGGTGGCACTTTGCACGGTCCGAGCAGACCCAAAAACAATTTGGAAAATGCTTTGTTCTTGCTGCAGTCTGCTGATGGATGACTTTATGTGGATTGGACATAGTTTAGAGCGAGAGTTTCTGAATAGTTTCGAAGAGATAATGTTATTTACCTTGAGATAATTAGGGAAGAAGTTCCACAGTAGAATATCTCTATCTAGAGTACTTAATTAAATTAAGAAATTATTTATAGCTATATATGAATCCAATCTATATTAAGATTTTTTTATATACAAAAATATATATATTTATATATAATATTTAAATTTTATGATGTAGCTAACTAACTATTTAATATTCGTCTGTTTAAGCATTTATTTGCCTTTAAAAAAATTTAATAATTTCTCCTGTTTTTTTTTTTTAAATTTAATACACACTATAATAAAACTAGCTTCATGAATAAACATGTGGACAAAGTGCCATCAGGAATAAAAAGCGAAGCAAATATGTTTCTGATTGCTACAATATGTTGCAAGTGCACACATGCACAGACGCCACAGTGTTGCACTCGTAAATAAATACAAATAAAAAGAATGAAAAAAAAAGAGAATAATTTATATATACCAATGAACGCCGAAATCAAAGTTTGACACACTCTGCACTCATTATTCTTCAAAATGAAAATAAATATTTTTCTTCAAAATATTGAATATATATATATAGTACATATAGGAAAAAATGAAACAGTTTCTCTGGCTGCATGTAAATGTGCATTACGTCGGAATGTCATAAATCATATGCTGCTCATAAAAGCAGCGAGGGGCGAAGAGATTTCGCATTTGAAATGCAAATGATGTCAAAGGGGCGCCTAGACCCTAGCTGGGGCCAACATAATTTGCATAATTAGCATCGGGAGATGACAGCGCATTGAAAGCTGTCACATTTGACACGTGGTAACCGGGCGTGGCAGAAAGTTGAAAATGTGAAACCTAAAAAAACAGAAAAAGAAGCGCAACAACAGCCACAAATTATTTGCAACTAATTTTAGCTGCCCGCTCGAAAATTAGTTGGCTTCGAGGAGGCAGCGGCGAGGAGAGCCGCGGGCTAGAAATTAGAAATTCAAAATAAGAACGCAGCGAAACGAAACAAAATCCACGCGAAATAAGTTCAACAAACCCCCAAAAAACTCGAGTCAAAATAGAAAAAAAACAAAATTTGTATAGTATATGCAGCACAAAAATGATTTCGAATAATAAGATTTATTTTCGGGCCAAAGAGCTGCATGCCAACGCAAACGCCTCCCATATGAGTAGAAAAGTGGGCGTAACAAATGCATAAATCTGGCCCATTATCATGCAAATTAAGTGAAGCAAATGTATGTACACAGATGCATATACGAGTGTACAATATTTTTAAATGCCCCAGCTCGACTCGGACAACTATTTTAATGCCAAATTGTTTACACCATCGCAATAGATATGCGTGTGTCTGTGTATTTGTGTGAATGAGTATATTGTCAGAGATTTAAGAGGGATTTGCTAGCACAATTGATTGCAGTGTAATATTGGCTTAACATTTAATGCATTAGCTGCAAATTAAATAAAGAGCTAGACAAATATTTGCTGAAAAGTTGAAAAGCTGACAGCTTCCAAGAGAAATGATAAACAAACGCACCTACATATACATATAAACGTATCTGTCATAAATTCATATTGAAGCAGATTGAATTGCACTTCAGCCAAATATTTACTTTAGCAATTTTTACATTCGTCAAACGCTGACGTTTGACTTCATCGATCCGTACTTTAAAGCTTACAGACAGCTTATATATGAAATTATAAACAAATACTGTTATATATTTATAAGTGTGTATTGAAAGAAAACATACATATTGTAAATATTAAATTGCACTTCAAAAAGTTATTTGCTTTCACATTTTTACATTCGCCACAAGCTGACTTTTGACTAATTTGAAACGAACTTTAGTTGTAGTTATTTCATAAATCAAAATTCATATATTAAAATTCAATTTTAAATAGCGCAACAAAATAAGAGCAATTTTATTATATATTTGGATGAAAACCTCTAAAATAAATGAGAATCAAGTTCTATCGTTAAAAGACAAAAATTGAAATTAAAAATATTTTTTTTCTTCTTCTATATACTATATTTGCCTGCTCTGCTCACAAGAGCAGAGAAACTTTCCTGAATTTAAACTATATCAAAATACATTCAAATTGCTTAATACGAAAGCAAGAAAAAAGGGAAGAAAAAGGGAAGGATTGAAATGTGTTTAAAAGGACTTTCATGACAAAGCAAGTCATACTAAAATACTATAAATTAAAGAAGCAGCAGTTGACCAAGGTGCAGGTAGGAATAGAATAGAAACTTCTGGCAAAACTTGAATATTCCATAGAACAAACTTGTTCTATTCATTGCAGAGCCCACCTGCATAAATTTTCCTTCAGTCACATATTCTAAAATTTTATATTGTTTATTGCTTCTGATTTGTTCACTGTTTTTTGAGAACACTTTATATTCACGCTTCGGTATTTCCGAGAGCTTGACGTCAGTTTATCGCTGCAATGTTCACAGCTTTTGTTTATTTATATGCTCTCTATATAAGTATGTGAACGTATGAAATATTTATCTGCAACACAATATCATAAAAATTAAGTGAAAACATTCTGTTGATGTGCGTCAAAGTGGGAAAAGGCGAGCAGAACATAAAAAACGTATGCTTTCAACAGATTTGCATTTGCGAAATCCATTTATATCTTTTTCCTACATATTTTTTTTTTACTTATATTTTAATTTTGCAATAATTAATGTAAATTGCTATAATTCCTACAGGTTGCGGTTCGAACTGTAAATATTTGCAATGGTCACAGATTTCTCACGTATCTGTATGTTTTTCAATTTTTGTATTCTTTTTTTTTCTGTTTTAATTTTCGCAAAAATTATACGCATTATCAATTTCTGGCAATTTGCATTTACCAATTTGCGGAATGAGTTTTCCGCTTGATTTGCTTATTATGTTTGCGGGCCACTTTGATCTGAATGCGAAAACTTTTGATCAGCCGACTATTTATACACTTATTTCATTCTTCTTTATATCGCTGTCGCACAGATAAATAAATATATCATTTTTGGATTCACAAATCGATTGCATAAATAAGTTTCCGCTTTGCATTTTCACATAGGCATTTGCCTTTTTTTATTCACAATTTCAAACTTTTATTTATAAAATTTAAACTTTTTGGTTTTTTAGGGGTCCGACCCTATGTTTTGCAATTGGCGCGCGCGTTTGTTTTTGTCCCCCTTTTTCAGCTTCGGCGTTTATTTTTAGACCGTGCAAAAGATGTATCTTTCAGATACTTGGCCTGACGCTAACGAACAGCATTTCCCACACGTTCAACTGCAACACAAGCGGCACGATCGACGTTCAAGCGACAACTGTTTTGTATATTTTTCAGCTAGCCTCGTTTTTGTCGTAAAATTCAGATCATTCTCTTTGGTTCTCTTAGCAGCTCTCTGGCATATATAGATGTACTCAAAGATAGATTTATGCAGTCAGTTCCTTTAGCCTGTGTCAAGCGAAGAGCAAATTCTAGAAATCATTTAACGAGATATATAAAAATATCTCATAAATTAACATTGGTTGCTTGTCTATGTATAGTGCTTTAACGTTGTGTTGTGTTTATGGTTCTCTTCCGTTTAACATATTCCGGAATTAGTATATTAACAATAAATGTATTTCTTAACTTAACTTTTAATTATACATAAAAATAACTTATATATATTTAGCGATTTAATATTCTCAATATGGAAATGATGGATATTATCTCACAGGAAAGCAATGAAAATTCTCAACTGAATAACTCTAAAAATGCTTTAATACAGTTGAATATTCCCTTAAAGCTTACAACTAAATTCAATACATGTATACCTATTCCCTTAAACAGTATTTCAAACGACTTATCTTCATCTATTTCATGTCCATTTACCGCCCACCCACCACAAAATGTGCTTCAGCTCCTGCTTTCAACTCGACTGAGCTCCATTGCCTTGTGTTTATTAATTACCTATGCAGTTTGATCAGTCGAACGACTCTCCCTCAGCTATTTATCCGTGCAATCCCTATGGGACAGAGTCAGCTTGATGCTCCTTATCGGACACTTCCTGCCACAAATCTCCTTCTCTCTCACTTAGTCTAAGTGCACCTATGCAATATCTGTGCACAATCTGACTTAAAGTCTTAAATCAGTTTGGCTTCTGGCCAACCCAAAAGTTTTTCTGCTTTCCTTTTTTACGTTTTTTTCTTTTCGGGCAGTCAATTTTGCATCTCTGTTTGGTGAAGCAGCTAAGTGACTTGTTTGACTTCTTCATCGTGTGGGGCAAAAACGTTTAAAGGTGATGGCTAGCTCTCAAACAAACCGTGTAACCTTTTTCTGTTTCACACTCTTTTTCACAACTCTCTCGCCTGCTGTTCTTTGGTCTGTGTGGGTCACACGTCAGTCACACTGTGGTGGGTTGTTCATACGCCCCACATAAAACGATTCGCAACACACAGGAAAAATCTCTTCTCACTTGGCCTTGGACCATCAGCAGCTCTCAATTTTTCTTTTTTTTTTTTTTTTTGTTGAGGTTTTCACTTTTGCTTGCACGGTCTTTATAAATTGATTTGCGCTCGCTCTGACATTTTGGAAAGTCGTTCGCGTAGTCAATTTACGACCATCAGAGTGCGCCAATAAATTACGCTTTAATTGCAAGTTAATTAAAATTGAAGACCCCAACCAGCACAGTGTGTGCTAAAAATACTCAATGTACCAAGTCAAACCAGCCGAAGCACTTTTTCATTATGCTCTGAAATAGTGGAATAAAAATATATATTCCGATATACTATCTATACTTTCTAGCCATGTGAATACAAATGCGCAATTAAACTTGTAAATTTGGCAAATGCAGGCGCTTAATTAAATGCATTTAACCAATGCATTGGCAAATATTATAATTATATGCCCATAATTGCATTTATTTGCTTACAGCATACAATAGTAAGCCAAATGTAAAAATTCGCAATGCAAATGCATAAACAAAATATTTATTACAATGGGAAATCTGCTTAAAAATAACACATTTTGAAATTCGTTGGCCAGAAATTATCAGTTAAGGGAATTGAGAATTAAAGGTATCTAAAAATATGCAAATGCATTATATATGTACTATTTTTATGTTGCCAAACTATTTGCAGCACGCATATATTATTTTAAAAAATATATAAATTTAGAACACATAAATTTTAAGCTTTTTATTAATTTTTTATTGCTTTTTATTTTAAATTATTTATTTATGTACGTATTTTTTATTATTTAGTGAAGCTCGCTGAATAGAGATATATTTTATATATATTATATAACCTATCAATCATTATCTGCTTTTTCTTCTCTTATGATTGTCCTTCTACACAATCTGTTTATATTTACAAACGTTTCAATTGGCGAGAGCTAAGACTTTAAATTTTAATTTACATATACAGAAATTATATATTATTTAATAATCTTATAAATATTCTATAATATATACATATACATACTGGCTCTCGATTATTGAGCTCATAAGGTAAATTCAAAATTAAAATAATAGAGTATTTTCAAGTCAGGCAATGCAGATGAAGTCTGCTTTACTTGCTTTGCAGTGGGCATGTTTGCAATTATGAAAAATATTTATACATATGTAAATCAGTTAGCTATAGTTTGAAATCAATTCATTCATAAGAGCATGTCACTCCCTCACTCACTCTCTCTTTCTCATTCTGTCTCTTTCTCTCTGTCACAGTCTATATATGTTTGTGATTTATGACGCACAAGGTGCCAAATATTATGTACACAATTTGAAATAAATTGCAAACATATTTAATACAATTTCATTGACATTTGACTAGCAAAAGGCAATCGACAAAACTCGATGTTATTTAATATCAAATAAATCCATGAGCCGAAAATTCGTTTGTGGCTAAAACTAAATTTATTGTGGATTTTGCTAGCACTTTAAATTGGCAATCCCTTGATATGCTGCCAAGCACATAGAACCAAAGGTCACATCAATAAATCCATTTAAGTATATTATAAACCCTTTTGCCCACAAGTCGCTTTGGCATTTTTCATGTTCAACATTTCATTTCGCATTTAATGCCGAACAAGAAAGCTGACACTTTTATGACCCTTTCAATTTTGTGCTTCACTAATTCCTATTCGAGCAATTTGCCCGCCAGTCAAGCTCTTCGTGCCGCCGGGGGAGTTACAATTTGCACCACAGTTACGACCTAATTAACTTCGATTTCTGCGCTGCAGGCATTTACATAATTGCATTTCGCAGAGAATTACTATCAAATGCCACGCCTACCAAGAAGATAAGCAGCAAAAGAATGCTGCAGTTGAGTATCAACTACTGCGTAATACTCGCTTCATGAAGAACAGTCTGCAAAGGGAAATTTATAAAGGAATTCAAATACAAGTATTTATTCTCTATGATTCTATATATATACATATAAAAAGTCCCGGTTAAACAAACCTTCAATATCATAATTACAAGTTTGTATTAAGTTTTTACTCTACATAGCCAATATCCTCGTTTTGTTTTCAGAGCAGGCAACACAGATAACCAACGCACTGCTGAAAAGTGAAAGTTGCGAGGAATGGACCAGAATTACATAGCAAAGCAAAATGAGAAAGAGAGAAGAAGAGCAAAACGGAATGCATAATTGTCTTTAACTCAGCTCCGCTGCGAACTGGACATATGGCATTACAAGATATAGAAAAGGGGAAGACGCAAAGCCATTCACAGCTCCCAAGCGGCAGCGAAGTCTAATTAAGCCAACCATCTGACCAACTTTTCAAAGGCACAAAAAAAGAAAATGTGCAAAAATTACTAAAGATGCAGCCGGAAAAAAACGGAATGAGCAAATTTAAATCAAAAGCCAACCTCCTGCTGCATGGCAGACAATTCACTAAGAAAATGCATGAGAATTATTTCGCTCAAGTGCAGCACGCAAAAGCAAACTAATTTGCTGGCAATTATGGCAGAGCTTGGACTTGTTTTTATGAATCCGCTTTAGTCGCTCTTAAGCTATCTAATAAAACGTGGATTAATTTTTTTTTTTTTTTACATTTTCTTTTCTCTTTTTTTTTTTTTTTTTTTTGGCAAAACCTGCCCTCGCTTCTAGACACAGCGTTGGCTCAAGTGTTTGTGAGGAGCTTTGCCGCCTTGCCGCAAAGTGAAGTGCAAATAAATTAGACGCAGTAATTCTGAAGAAGAAATACTTTCCGCTCAAGCCAAGTCGTTTTTGTTTGGTCGAATTTTGGCCAGGAATCCGCTTTGTTAAATAAATAAATGTAATCGTATTTATTACTTAAATTATGCAGTTTTAGCAGATTTTAAAGAACTGCTTTTTCCAAAAAGTTGTACATGCCTTTAGCTTGAAATTTTTGTGTAACAGAGACTCTCATATTTTATTCAATACAATTGCGTAGTCACGTTTCTGTTTGCAATGAAGCCGAAAAGTTAAGTTTCAAGCCAATGCTAATTCAATTTGGATAACTTAATTTCTAGTTTTAAATATTGCACAAACTATTTTTAAAATAATTTTACATGCCTTAAGTTTTGTACAAGGATTTATTTATGAATGCTCCACACACTTTGCTTTGCTTTCAATGAAGCCGAAAAGTAGAGTTTCAAATCAATTTTAATTCAATTTGTACAACTTGATTTTAAATTATAAATATTACCTGCCATCTAACAAGCTCTGGAGTCTAAAACAAACTATTTGTAATCAACTTGCCCAAAGGTTATTTAAATTTCCATTTTCATTAAAATGTCATCTATCACAAGCCACTGAGGCTGACCGCTGCTGCTGCAGTTAAGCTGCCACAGCTTTAATATGTGGAGCCTAAGGGACTTATGTAAAGACAGCAATTTCCAGGATTTTCACACTTGAGTCTCGCAGCTGAAAGCGCTAAATAAATTACATTCATTTACACTTGTCGCCCATAATAAAAAAAAGTATAAATATACATATATATATATACATATATATATATATACATACATATATATTTATAATGTATTCAGTTGTTAAATAAACTAAATTCGCAGTGAAAGGAAACTAAACGACGACTAAATCAAAATGAGTTTAGGGTGCGAAGCGAAAACCCTTGACAAAGTTTTTGGCACAGAGCCGCTTCAAGTGTGCTCTGCACAAAAGTTGCTTTGGCTGTGGTGAATGAAAAAAAAAGAAAGTGTATTATACAACAACAAAAAGAACAACATGGCAAAAGAAGCAAAAACAGAGAGGACTGTCCACTTGTATTAAAGGAAAACGCTGCAGGCATTTTAAGTGTTGTTAATGCCGCTGCGGTTTAGTTTGAAAGTTCTTTTTTTTCCTTCTCTCCTCTTTTGTTTTTTTTTTTTTTTTTTTTTTTTTTTTGTGCCACGCAGGCCAAATGAAACAACTTTTCAGTGCACGTGGCTAGCCGCCACTGGTCCCATGGTGGCAGAGTGTGCCCTTCGAGCCACCAGAACCACTCGAGCTTCGCTTGCTTTCATTTTTATGCATTTACGCCCAGTCATAAAAAATAAAACTCAAAATAAAGCAAGGCATAGACAAAAAGCAAAACTTGCCTACGCCTCGCTGAGCTGCGCCTGTGTTATCCTTCACGCCAGGAACCCAGCCGCACAGCTACATAGTAGAGCAGAGAAAAAACCAAATAGGAAAAAAAAAACAGTGGTCAACCATTAGGTCAGCTGCCATTAAAGTTACTCAGACCTTGAAAAAAAGTTGCACATATCCAGATGCTGGATAATATACTCTGATTTATGGTAAACATATTTTTATATCAGATAACTCAAAGACGTCTAGTTCTATAAGTTCAATAGCATATCAAATTGAGAAGTTTATTTAAAATTTACTATACTCGAGAATGTTCTTCTTCTGTAATATCAATATTTTATGCAAATTGCTATTCGCTTACAAAGGCATGAATTACATATGCAGAGGCTTATATTTTTGTGCACATGTGTGTAACAGGCATAAAGAAAACCAATTAAGTTGGCCTAGCAATGTCCGTTTGTCTTTTTGTCAGGCTATATAAGAGCAGTGATCCCGCTAACTGCCCAAGCTAGAGAATATATATATCAAATCAATATTTTTTACAACAAATGCTAAATTATTATTTCTTTTTTATATTACTTACTATTTTTTTTTAGATATATATAATTTGACTTTGTTTTTTATCCATTACTTTAAGATATTAGCTCCTAAAACCTAAAATTTTCTATCACTCTTCCTTTCACAAACTCAGAAAATATGAATATTTTTGGAGTTTTTCCCTATCGCAAATTTGCCGTGTAGTTTTAGTCATTTAAAACTAAATGTCTTATTAATAATTTCCATGTTCACTGGATAGTCAAATTTTCGTTTTCAAAACATTCATGAAAGAGGACAGCAAGCCCTCTACGATTCATACATATATTATATATTCAAACGTAAAGTAATTGTAATCCTACAAAGTTTATGCTATTCATGCTGTGTGCTGCTGTATAGAATTATCTGATTGCAATAGAGAGAGACCGAAAGAGAGAAAATGAGAGAGAAGGTTGTAGATGCATCATGGATGTACGAGCACTTGTATTAATCAAGCAATTGCATACTTCTTCCTATGCTCGAGCTACGAGCGCCGTCTCAGCATAATCAAGCCGATGCGCTGTGAGAGCGAGCACATATGATACCGATGAAGAGAGCATATGCAAATATAAATATGTAACAAAGCTAATCCCCAGTTTGTGGTTAGTTAGTTTGTTATTCAATAACAAATTTCGCATTAACATATCATGCAGCACAGACCGAACTAAACATTTGTAATAGGCAAATATCAAAATATGTGTGAGTGGATATACATGTGTATATGTTTGTATTTCTGTTAATAATAAGTTATATTAATATAATAACAAGGGGACTCAAGATTTCCCTATTTTTATACTCCCAACTAGATTAATATTTGTTATTTATTATAGCTATTCAAATAGTTGCTTAAATTAGATTTAATAATAATAAAAATAATAGTAAAATACCCTTTCATAGGTAATTTCAATATTATGATTTTATTTTTATTACTCATTTTATTTTACTTACTTTTTTTATTTTCTTCTTATTTTTGTAATGCTTGTTCGCATTCTTTATTCATTATGCGCTGCATCAATAATATTTTCTCTGGCTTGCAGTTGTAATAAATTTTCCATCTGCTTTGCATTGATGAATAATCATTTGAGTCCCATGGCAAAAATATTTTCGCTCATTTCGTTTGCTTTCCCTCAAGCCGAAAATGTGCATTGATGAATAATCTTTTTTTGGCTTGGCACTTTGCATTTGCATATAATTAACCATTTTGTTATTCATACCCTTCGATCATTGTGATTTTTTCTTCATTCCACTTAAATGTTAATTTTTTGCGTTATCAGCTCCATGAAATTCATAATTATGCACTCTGCAGCTGAGGCAGACAGTTGCCGAGCTGAAACAAAATGGAAAAGTCGAGATATACGCATCTGTTCCACATTAAATATGTCATATCCTGTTTCCTGCACACAGACTCAGAGACACACACACTCAAACGGAGAGAGAGAGAGACTTGGAGCTTATCAGCGACAGGCTTCACTGCCTCACAGAGGAAATGGCTGCAGCTTCCCCAGGCCCCTTTATTTATGCCCCTGTTCATTTCGCAACTGCAACTTGGGATTTCGAACTGCAGCAAGACAGCAGCAATGCAGCAAAGGGTGTTTCCTCCACCAACTCGCCCCTTTGCAGTGGCAGAGCGCGCAGACTGCACGACTTGGCACTTTAATGAAGCGACAATGTGAGCACGCGTAATGCTCTAATCCCAAAATTGGGCACTTCACATTACGTAAAATTACAAAGTTGCAGGAAATTTGCAATGAAATTCTATGTTAAATGCAAGTTAATGCATATTAAGGAAGAAGAAGAACTTGAAGGTCTTGCATATATGTATATTTAATAAGTTTTGGAAGTAAACAGTCTTAGACTTAATATTTATTAAATTTATAAGTAAGAAATTGTAAGAGCATGCTTAAGATTAATTATAGTATATAAGCAATATCATTTAAATATATAAGCAATATTATAATAATCAATTTTTGTTTTAATGAAATATATGTTATATTTATTTTTTTTAAATTTATTAATATTTAAATACTAAAGCTTTGCAAATTTTTCAAATAAATATAATTTTAACAAATAATTTATATAAATTTTAAATTTAATTATTAGAGAACAAAGATATTTTTTAAATTAATAAAACTTAAATTATTTTTTTTTTAATTATTTTGTTTTGGTTATTAATTTTTATTTGTATAAGAACTTATTAAGGGATTCAACTTGAGCACTTATCAATTTGCGAGCTATAATAATATATTTGATATATAAAAGAAATCTCTAAATTTATAAAATACATATAAAATTGATAAAAATATATGTTTCATATTTGTAAGGTATTTGTATATATTTGTAAGCGTAGCGTATACTTTTGTCGACTTTTGGAATTTCAATTATTTATTTCGCAGCCCATTGCTCATGTTGCTGTTGGTGCTGTTTGTACCTCTTTTCGTACATCAGAGCATTGTTGCCTTAATTGTTGCTGATGTTGCTCTTGTTGTTGTTGCTGTGGCTGTTAAGTTCTTTTGTCTGTGTGTGTTGTTGTTTGTGTGCTTGTTGTAGGTGTGCACTTGCTGCCTCTGATTGTTGACGTGGCTGGCAAACGCACACTTAAGTGCACTTGAGCGTTTTTAATTAAAACGCAATTTTTCAACAGGCGTCAGCAGCAGGAGTCAGATAGTAAGATAGAGATTCTGTTTGAATCTCTCTCTCTCTCTCTCTCTCTCTCTCACACTCTCCTTCTTTGTCTCTCTCAGTTTCCCTGCTGGCACTAAAATATATTGAGCTGTTGAATAAAATATGAACTTTCGACCCAGAATTCTGGCATTAATAAATTGGCAAAGCAGTTTGCATAAGCAGCCTCATTTGCCAGCTATCGACTGCGATATCAATGCAGGAAATGCAGCCACAGGAGCACATCAATCATGTTGGATACTGTGGCAGCACTCAGTCAATCAGAGTTTCCAACTTCGACAAACTTCAAGTAGTTGCTGTGTGTCGTTTAGGGAGAATTTGTTGTTTCAGTGCAACCTAATCAACGTCATCATCGTCATCGTCAGTCAAGCCCCAAGCAGCAGCAACAGCAACAGCAACAGCAACAAAAGCAACAAGCGGCAACAAAGTTGTCGCAGTTGTTGCATGTGCCACAGCCCCCATGAAGACGCCCCAAAACAGAGGTTATTTATACTCTCAAGATGATGATGGTGATGATGATGACGATGTTGATCGAGCTGACGATGATGATGACAACAAGTGCACAACCCTTTGGCCTCGTCGTTGGCTTTGCCACATGAAGCACTCGCTGGCATCTTGTCTCGCTCCCGCCTTCAGCCCGCAGGCTGCTACGTGCCTGACTAAGCGGCATGCCACATTTGCGCGCTGTTGCTGTAGCCGTGGCTGCACTTGCCACGCGTGCCACCAAAATATAAACAATATACTCAAACATACGCGCAGATGAGCCACGACTGCCAAGTCGAGCCAAGATTGGGGGCCGGAGTCGACAACACAACCGCAAGTGAAACAATTTTGCCAGAAGGGGAACTTGCGTAATGATGATGATAAATATTTTGGTAGGTAAGTCTGTGGCCATAACGAAACGAAAATACAAACTTAATGGCAGCCCTGAGCTCCCTCTTCCATATAAATTCAAGTATTCATAGAGACTGAACGACTTAACCAGCTCTGTATCGAGCTAATGGCCATAAAACGGGAGCATAGATTGCAAAGCCATTTTTACCAACATTGAATTGAATCTATTACAGCAGTAAACCAGGTGTTTGGAAAGGTGTATATGTGTTGCCTTAATGGCTGCAAGCAATAACCAATTTAGCCACATTAAAGTTGAAAACTCATAAACATTATTTCTATTTCCGTTTCAATTAGCTGATGAGTTCCCTGACTTGTCCATGTTCAACAGTCGAGTTATTCGCAATTCTAATATATTTATATATAGCAACATAGCATGGAAATCAATTAATTCAACAGTAACCACAATTTCGCCTGATATGTGATATTAATTGCATTTCCTCTTGGCTTACGGTATGTCCACGCCACTCAATACCACAAAACCAAACAGATGCATTCCGTTACGTATCGCAAACGACATATTAACAATAACTAATTGGAGGCTAATGACCAATAGAAGCTGTCGGCAACAGCTACCCCAAAATATGTATGGCCTAAACTCACACATTGGCAAACATATATATTAATATACAGACACACATTTGCATACATACATCAGCACATGATGTATGTGGTAGGGCAGGGGAGCAGCAAGCGCAAAGAAACTGTTGGCAGGGCGCCCAAGAGGCGGTCATTTGCCTAGCCAAATTTTGGCCAAATATGGATTTAACACACATACACTTCAGCCATACATATTTCGACGTAATTAGCAGTCGAGCTGCAGGCGCCTAAGTGCAAACAAGTCAAGTCTTAAGCTAAAAAGAAAACAAACTTGAATTGCACGACTGTTGAATACCCTGTTTTGCGAGGGCACACTAATATCTATATTCAAGTTTGTTCTATTGAACTATACAGAATATTTAACTCATAAAAGCTGCAACTGCTAATAAATAGAATATTTATCTACTTAAGCTAAATGTTCTCAATGCAAATGCTTCACCTTAAGGCATTTCAATTGATAGATCTCAATTCTATAGATCTCGTTAGTTAGTTAAGCTTCTGTTTACATAGATTAATCTTTGACTTTAACTTTAAAGCATTAAGGAATTTATAAGGCTACAATCTCCGCTCCGCTTTATTGCATTAAATTCAATTTAGATGACTTTATGCTTTGACAAATTCTCTAACTTGAGTCGATTAAAAATTAATGCAATTAAATAATAAATTAAATTAAGTAAAATGATGTCGAGTAAAGTTTCTTTTTATCCGAAGAGCTTGGTCAGTTTGTAGAGCATTTTAGTACTCCTAAAAATTTATTAATAATATATTATAATAGTTTGAATATTTATATATTATATATTTTCCGTTTCTTATTTATTTATTGAATTTAATTTTTAATTTATTACTTGAAATAAAATGTGTATGTATTTTAAAGAAGGGTATTTTATACAAAAATTGCTCTTAAGTTCTCATCGTATCAAATGATATCATCTGACGACCCTGCCTGGCACTCCGATAGGGCACAAAATGTACTCCGCATATGTCTTGGCATATTGATGTGCACATTGTGCGGATGTGTCTGTGCAGACGAGTTCGGCGACACGTCCTCAGGCAGACATAAACATGTTCGGCGCAAATGTGTGAACTCATTTAAGAGCAAAGGATGTCACGCAGCGCATGGTGAGGAGGCAATTAGAAAATGATTTAGCGCAATTTGCGTGTGATTAAAAATGTTATTCAGTTGACAGCTGAGGCGGTGCACTGTACATGCGCGCATAATTGTCACTGCGAACAGCAGCCAAATTAATATGCATATGTAAATAATAAGTAAATGACACGCAGCCGAATCTATTGCCTACTTTGTGGCACAGACTTCACTGCGCAACACTCAAGACTCGTCGCATAACTCAAGAGGCAGTATGCAGCACAGTTTGCATACAGTTAGTTACACAGAGCGCTCTGCCTTTTTACTGTTATGCTGGCATGCACATCTATATGTATGTGTGTGTGTGTGTGCGTTGGCTCTGTGTCTCAGTTTGCGCGCCATTTTGTTGAGTGACAGCCATTGGCGTTGCCATCGCATCAGTCGTCGTTGCCTAATGGCTGCTTTGCGGCTGCTTGCGAGGGGCGCCCCAGCCAGACAGCCCTGAGGTATTTAGGGAGCTGCTGTAAATTTGCTTTGGAAATATTTTATGCAGTCCCGACTGCAAATGTTGGCCAATATTTAAAGATGCCAGTGCGGCTTTCAAGTGCCATGCTTCAATTACTATTTAAATTTCAATTGCAATTTTTATCTTCGTCAACTTTGCCTTCAAATGTCGCAAATATGTTTCTAACAACTGGCTCGAACATGTCATCGATGCAACTCCGTTTGCCTTATGAATAATTCACGCTACTTGACAAGTTTTGATTTGCAACAGCAATCAACATAAATATGACAAGCCATTTGTGTTTGCCAACTAAACAGCAAGCAATTCTGGGGTAGTCTGGCGTTGTTTTGCTATACGGTTCGCTTAAGAGGTTGTTGTTGACTGAATATAGTTGGAGTATCTGGCATCATATTTTTGTATACCCCTTTGGAAAAGCATTAATGTAGAGTCTCCAATACAATTGTAGTATCAAAGTATTCACGGGCTTGACTTTTAAGTTTTGGTAAATGAAATTCTATATAACATTTTTACATTTGTATCAATTTTATATTAATTTAGGTATAAAATTCATCGAATAAAAAATGGTTTTATTATCTGCATAACACAAATTTTTTATTTTTATAAATATTATATTAATGTTATTTAATCCAAAGAAAAAAATATGTATAATAAATGTAATCTAAAACATTCTTAAGTCGCAACACATAACAATAAAAGGCAAAGCTTAACTATCATATATACAAATAATGAATAACGAATAGATTACTCTCAAAACATGAGGTATCTGGTGTTCAGCTACTGTTCAGCTCTGTTGCAATGCGCAACTCCTATTTGGTTGCTTTATATGTTGATTGCTCAAACATGGCAAACGCAGCGCATCCTGTGTGGCGTTTACTCTTACAGAGCCACCGCGAGCCCAATACCCCTGAACGTTTACATATGCATTTGCCATGAAAGCTCTGGCAGAACAATAAACAGAAATCAAATTGAAACGCTCGCGGGAGAGAGGAGGCAACGCTCAGCTTTGAATTTATGGCCATTGTTGCATTTTGGTTGCAACAAATTGAGTTGTTAATAAATTTTCGCACCGTTGTACGCGTACGTTGGGGCCGAAGCGCTTCGATTGTTGCCTCAACTCTTGTAGCTTTTGCTGAAATCAATTTAAGTTGCCGCCCCTTCATGATGGGGCGTGGCCTTGATGCACTTCTAAATCAATCACTTAACTATATTCCACTGCAACTCAAACATAAAAAAAAAAAAAAAAATGTGAAAAGAGGAATGAATTGGATTAAAACAAAACATTTGTGCAGGCGCATGCTGAAATAAATGCAACAACTAAAAAGCGAAATGGAAACTCGCATAAAGTTTTCATACAGAGATTCTGCACGTTTTACGCCGCCGCACTCACCCGACTCACCTCCCCCTTGGACTTCACCACAGATTGTTTTGGCTGGTTTCTGCTCCCATTGCCAGCAATTTATTCTTTATTCCGCACGTTTTGTTATTGTTGCCAAATTTATTTTTTATGCAATTTTTCCCGTTGGCTTCGGCTACCTTTTGCCTTGTTTTTGCTTTCATTTTTCAGCTAGCATTCGTTAAGCTTTAAAATGTACACCAAATATTTTGTTAACAATAACGACGACGGGTCAGCCAAAACTGTTTGCCCAGCGGCTTAGTCTGCCTGACAGATGCTCTCTGTCCAAGGTCTTTCAATATCAAATATGTTGTATACATATGAATATGTATTTTTAAATTGTTTTACACATTGCTTACTTTGTTGTGCTATGCATTTTGAATTATGTTGAAAGAGCTATTAAATATTTATTTTGGTAGCTGCATCGATTATTAGTTTACATGTATATACATGTCAATAAAAAGTTAATTTACTGCAAATTATTTTGATTGAAAAAAAAAAACAAACGTATATAAATATTTAGGTTTCACTCTAAATGTTTCAGGCATACATTTTTTATTTAATTAAAGTTTTATTTATTTTTTATAAATATATTATTACTGCTGCCAAACATATTAAAAAATTGTCAATAAATACATGTTGTTTTTATCTAGTTGAATAGGGAGTTGAGTAAAAAAAATTTATATTTATTTGATACTTTTCAGTACAATTCTTAAAGGTATTAAAACTCTTTTTACCTTTATTTTTACCTTTATTTATAAATGAAAAATCTATAGCTGTATGCTTGAGAGTTACTCTAGCTTGACTATCATTCAAATATATATCTAAAGCTATCAATCAACTGATTAATCATCTGAAATAACTTTATATCGTATAAGCCTTATAGCTCTGAAACCCGAAACTACACTCACCTGAGCTTTCTCTCGCTCTCTCTCTCTCTCTCTCTGAGTCTCGGAAATCGGGCTTCCCATACACAGGCACATGCTCATGTAATCTATACAGCGAGCACAATCTACGCATACATACCAATACATATTCATAAGACCTTTAGTTTCATACAACTTTCTTTCCGATCCCAAACGAGCTATCGATTGCTCTCTGACTTTAAGTGTAAGTGAAAGACATTGAGCAACAATCAACAGATATTTGTGAGCAATATCTAAAAGTCAATCTTGCACTCCATCTGCCATAGTCAGTCTGCCCGTTATTCAGTTAGTCCATCTATCACTTAGTTATGTGAATCAGTCCAATAATCTATCAATGCATCCAGCAATCAATGCATCACTTATTGAATGATTCATTTAGTAATTTAGACAAAATGTTAACTCTATGAAAGTCATCTGTTTAGTTAATTTATTTTTAAGCTATGCTGCAAGCCCTTAAACACATTACAATAATTGTTTCTTTTTTTTTTTTGCAATAAAATTTTAATGTGAAATTGCTCGACTTTATGCACGGAAATAATGCTAATTTCTGTAGTTCGATTCATTATTACAGCTAAAAATTTCTGTTCGACGCGCAGTTTTCGCGAATTTTGCAATTATTAAAATTCATTGGGAATTCATTAAGAACAAATTGCGAGCTAAAAATAACAAAGCAAAAGCCAAAAGGGGCGAAAAGCCACAAATTGAAATGTAACCAAATTACCTACACCCTAACCAGGCAGAAAAATGCTTATGAACTATGCACAGAGTAAAGACTCTACTTTTAGCATAAGATTATGTTAATATATATAGAGAGAGAGAGAAAGAGAGGCTGAGAGAGAGAGAGAGAGTATGCGCGAATGTATGTAAGCAAGCTGCACGCCTAAGTGCTGATGCCACTGGCAAGGGAAAAACGAAAAAGCGAAGAAAATGTGAGGGAAAATATATGAAATGAAGGGAAGAGATAAAAAAAAAAAAAAGAATGTTTACCTTTTCGCGGCATTCGCGGCGACAAAATGAAATCAAAACACGAGCCGTTCGCCTAGTTCAAACACCTCGGGCCAGAGCAGCTCCCCCAGTTCTTGTTATGACCTTATAGCATCGAGTTGCCAGCCTGCCACGCCCCCGAGGCTGCCTCATTGCCTGGTGTTATGCTAAATTTAAAGCATGTTGCGGCTGAGATTAGAATAAAGATGCGGCGCGTGTTGCGACTGCCAGCGCGACATGTTCGCAGTTGCGACCGAGCTGTGCTCCCCCTGCAACACACGCACACACGCACCAACACACATTGGCATATATTTGTATATGTAAGGCTAACATCTGGCGTGGCATATCACACGCGTGCGCGCTTTAATTAGCTGCTAGGAGCGGGCGGGCATTGGGCCGTGAGAGAGAGAGGCAGATATTGCTGAGACGCTGTTGCATGCTGATGTCAAATGCATTTCGTGGGCAAGTAATGTGCCAAGCACACACACACACACACACACACACACACACACACACACACACACACACACAGGCACACACTGCATATACATATACAGCGAATGTGTTTACTTAAGTTGTCCGCCCAACAAATCGGTTTCAGTTGCTGTTGCTGTTGTGGCAATGTTTAGATTGCACCACTCGAAATTGTCGAGATGCTAAACCAAATGTTGATAATCCCAAATTGCAGATACGCATGCAAATCGAATGACCACACGAAGCACCACAAATCAAACACAATTGCCCAAAATGACAAGTTCAAAATTAAGCAAACATTCGCCGATTTAAGCAACTGCATAGCTCGATGTTTATCTAGTAAATCTTGAATGGTATTCTTAAGTGGATAGCCAACAACGTCCACAAAGTTAATAATAATTATATAATAAACATTAAATACATAATTTCAAGTCCTTCCAGAATGCTCTCGATTGCTCTACTATTATATTATTTTATAAATGCAAACACTACTACAAGACTCAATTTGAGGGCTTCTTTAAAGTTGCCATCATCGCAATTTCTCACACTGAACTTTCGAATCGTAGTCCTTTGCAGCTCTATATTGCATATGTTCCAATAAATCACTTACACTTTCAACCCGAACTATCGATTACTGCCAGTCAGTCTCATATCTCTGCTCTCTGTGGCATCAATATCTGCTTTCTAGATTGTCACAATGATGGAAGATTCTGCAGCAAATGAAATTTTTGTTGGGCAAGCAGCTGCTGCAGCTGCTGCAGCTGCAATTGGTCAGCCGCTGCAGAAGCAAACAGAATGCTTTGACCACATACAAATAGAAGTCTGGCTTAGTTAGAGGTCTGCAAATGCATTGAGGGAAATTGCAATGGGCTCTGCCCAAAAATCGAATGCATTAATCAAAATCATATCTCAAGCATTGATTGCCCGAAAATTAATATCGTGTCAAATGAAAATTTGCTATTGAGTGGGCAACGCTTCAGCCATAGCACTCAAATACACAATTGGAATCCAGGCTCAATCTGCAAATGCATATGAATAATTTTTGGGCTAAGAGAAATTTCAGACAGATCTTTCAAATGTCTGCCAGTTGCTGATACATTAATCAAAATATCATTTGAGTGCACTCAAAAAGATGTGGAATGTGAATATATCAATGAGTATTGATTGGAATAAAATTAATATAATTTCAAGTGCTCAAAACTTGCTGCTGAATGACCAAATGCAGACACTCACTCACACTGCCAAGTACTTCCATTATCCTTTTTTTTATAGCAGAGTGTCCTTGGCAGGCGGCAAACAATAAAAATGGAGGCCAGGCTTATTGTAAAGCAGCCAAAATCAGAAACAGAATCGGAATCTGAAACAGCATCAGAAGCAGAATTAGGATTGCAGCCGGAATCGAGCTGCGACTGTTGCAATTTTGACTTCACCACAGCCTAGGTTAAATTGTCCGTGAAGGATTTATTTGCTGGAAATTATGATTTATAAGTTCAGCAGCCAGTTGCACTTGCAGCTAACACACACACACACACACACACACACACACACGGAGAGAGAGACACATGCACACACACGCATCAGTTGGTTCTCAGTTTGTCTATTCCTATCTCTTTCTCTGCCTGCTGGCCAATTTCTTTTATTGTTTCTGGCCATTGACCTCGTTTCAGCAGTGGGCCATAGGGTAGTGCTGCTGCGCTTCCTGTTCGCCTGAATGGCTCAAGAAAAATGACTGGCATAACTAAAATTGAATTGAATTACGTTATGCTCTTAGCCACAGGTGAAGACAGCTCCATTGCTGATTCGAATAGTGAAAACTAAGCAAAACCTAACCAGTTACCCATTTGCAGCTGCAGCTTCATCCGGCACCGTCATAAATATCACACACAAATAACTTTGCGACAAAGGAAAAGTGTTGTTAGCGTGTTTTATATTGTGGATAAATGGGGAAGCGATAAATGTGATATGTGATATATTTTGACTTGATTTTTAAGTTAAATCTGAAAATCGAAATTAGAATATCCACAATATTCACAGTTTATCAATTCAATTATGTTCGTTGCTATACAGTTTCACCTGTTGTTAAGTAGAGCAACTAAAGATTGTTTGCTTAGATCATAACCAAAGGAATTTTGTCGCTTTATGTTATAGCTTTTTTAATAGCTCTAGCTTTAATAAGCTTTCTGTTTTTAGTTAATTCAATTGTCAAAAGTCAATTCAAGAACCTCAACTTGAATTAAAAGGAATTTCATTAGCAACTTTTATCCCAAGCTCTGCAAGTTTCATAAAAAAAAGTTTCCCTCTTTCTAAAATATTTGATGTGAACCATATGAGATGCAAGTTCCATTGGTTTGCGTCTCTGATTCACACAAACATTCGTCACTTAGCTGTGGACCAATTTATCAAAGACACAAACCATTTTTATGTATTGTTTGCCTGCGGCTTGTCCTCCATGATATTTAGAGTTCATACGAAAGCAAACTATTTCGTCGCTGTTGAAGCTAAAGACTTGCAACTTGCCTACTAGACATCTGCATGAATGCATCCAAGAGGGCAATTGAATTATTCATTCTGAAAATGAGTACAATTTTTTACTGTCTAGTTTCTACTTGAATATACTGCATAGTACGGAATGACTACAGTTTTTTTACTGTGCAGTACTCTATGAATGCATTCTTGCAGACCTCTATTGCATGTCCAAAAGTTAACGGTTAAATTACTGCACCTTGAGATTTTTTAATACAAATTCAGTAAGATTCTACTGAGAACAATAATTATGCAGTCGACGATAGGCGACTGTAACAATCTTACATTTTTCTAAAGAATATTAATGATATTGGCTGTTTTATAAACGGTTCATAAAGCTTTCGAATAAAAAGTTAATGTTAATAAATAAATGATTTAATTAATAATCAGTATTCTGATAATTAATTTCATTATTGCATAGAGCATACAAATATTTTTCTAAATCATTGATTAATAATTATTTACTATTTTAAGTAATTTTTCCACTGTCACAATAACATTTCGAACAGGCTTCAGCAGGGGAAATCGTGACACAAATTACCCAGCTTTCTAGCCTACAAAAGTTCCCTGCCCACACACATTTCCCCTGCAAGAATAGGCTAGGAATTTCTCTCTGGCTCACTCACAACTGCTGCACTCTCTCTTGCTCTCTGGCATTGCTATACTGTAGTTCGCGAAACGACCGTTTGGCGCTGCTGTATACCCATTTCGAAGTTGACAACTTCGTGTACGATTCGTAGCTAACGGTATATGCACGAAACGGGCTGAAACGAAGCGCTCAGTTGTGGCAGCGCCCGTTTCTGGCGAATTTTCGTGTCAGTTCACGTTCGATATTTGTGTTGTTTGGTCGCGGTTAACGGGGCGCATGAATACAAAGCCGAGTCAAAGCAGCCCAACGGAACGGAACGAGCGTCGCGTCGCGCATTCACCATTAATGAAATATCCGCTAAAATGACTCTGCGCGTATGTGAGTGTGCGAGTGAGTGAGTGTGCACGTGTTCAGAAGGCGTAGGCACTTCCAGTTGTTGCACTAAACATAAACAGCAGCAACAATTCAAATTTGACCACAGCAAAAACAACAAAAGCGAATGGAAGTCATCGGAAGCCGCAGCCAAGTTTAAGTGTTTGCCAAGTGTGAGATTTGTGTATGTGTGTTCGCGTATGTTTTTTGTATAGCATACGTCACGGGCGCCATCGAGTCCCAACTTGCAAAAGACGCTGCCTACGGCCAGGCAGCCGCCAATAAGTAAATAAAATTAAAGGCAAGAATATAAAATAAAAAGAAATTCAGTAAAATACCAAAAGCCAGCCAAAAGTTTCCAAGTTTCAAGTGCGGTAAATTTCATGTGTTGTGCAAGCGGAGTTAAGAACTAGCTGAAAGCCGGGATTCTTCTGAGAAAAGGTAATTGAGCCACAATTCATTTATAATTAATTTGAGAAAAACTTCATTTTCTAGGAAAGAGATTTGCAGAGCAATTGGATTTTTAGCTTAAATTCTCACTAGAAATTATGGCCAGCTTATGGGTCAAATTGATTGACACCTGCTGCGGCTCGGAACCTTTCAATACAGTTGCCAAATCGGCCATTTCTAGCTGGCTTTGTGGCGCAGGCTGTTGTCATGTTTTGGGCCATTTGCCACATTGTTGACAGCGGCCACAGCATAATTAGCCCACAAGTCGCTCTTTGACCCAATCTGACTGCATTCTCTGCCAATCTTTTGGGCCTGAAGTGTTTGGTGTGCGTGCTTTTTGTGAGCTACATTGTTTGCTGGCCTCCATGCTGGCTTCACATGATAGATATTTGGCACAGCTATTGGGTTATTCATAAAATAAACAAGAAATTGGCATCTGTTTATCATATCGAAATATTTCCCAGAATATCTATGAATTGCTCTGAATTTCTGAACCAGAAAAATAAATAGAATTGTAAGTAAATAAATTCAGCTGGCATAAAGAATTTACTTTGTCGATAACTCTGATCACGCTCGGCATTTGCGATTGGGTAGCTCATGTTTTGCATAAATGCCTTGAAATTCATATCGTTTTCATTCTATTTTGTTGTGTGACAAAGTCGAAAATTTCCAGAAATTCGAATAGCGAATTGTTATCATTCAGCTATTGATAAGCAAAATAAGCTTAAGTTTCTTAAGTGAATAGACAACTGAGGACTATAGCTATGTGAAACTTTCAGTAAAGTCGAAAAAAATATATTTATATTTAAATATATAAAAACATGTCAATATAAATATTTATTGTACATTTAAATATAAAAAAATAATTTGGTAAGCAAAATATTAATAAAATGCTTGTAAGACATATCTGTGAATTTCAAACTATTTTCTGAGTTTTTTTTTTTTTTTTTTTTTAATTATTTGTAAAGTTATTTAAAATAAATTGTTTCGTTTTCATAACAAATTATTTATGATATTTAAATCAACCAATTTTAAAATATATATAACATAAATTAAAAGAATTTTTATATGGTAACTTAACTGATTTAGACCTTCTAGTAGATGCTAAGCCACCCTGAGATTTCACACGTGCTTAGGTCTGCTTTCACATACATGAACTATGAAGCACTATAACGAATTTGTTTACATGTCAAATATTACGCATTATTTACCATTTGCTATTGCCAATTTGTTTCTGGGGCCACTCATTTACGTGCATATCAACAGAGAACATCAATTGAGTGCTCTTCATTTTCTTGTAGACTTGCTCAATCAGTCGACGTGACGCACTCGACTTTTAATTAAATATTTATTTTTATGTGGAGACATTAGCAGGTCAAGCAGGGCTGTCGTGGTGCTGGGGTCGTGGGGAGACAGGATGTGGAGCCCTCGGGCGATGACTATTGTAATTATTTGCCAGGACGGAAGTGTTCAGCTCGTGGAAGATGCGGCCTGTTTAGTCGCTGTGATTAATAATGCTTAATTACAAGTATTTGCGTCGTGGCCCAAGAAACAGGCTAGCGGAATTCACAGCAGGACTTCACCGTTCTGGTTGCAACGGGTGCCGGGAGCTGTTAGCTGAGCGCTCTACGTTTGATTGATTACAACATTTTGTCGCACTAATGCCGAACGCAACAAGAGTCTTCCACTAAGCCTCTTGATAAGTTTTGCGAATACTTAACTTAACACTAAAGATTAGTGGCGCTTAACGATTGATGGGGGCAGGAGGGCCAGAAGTGGCAGCGGGGCCAGTACGCGGAGCGCTGAGATTGGCACTCGGCGTGCCTTTGCCAGCCCCCCGCCCTCTACTTGAGGGCTAATCAACAATTAATGAGCAATTAATATGCAATTTAGGGGCGTAACTTTGTTGGCCACTGTGCATGTGTGCATGTGTGTGTGTGAGTGTGTGAGTGTGTGTGAGTGGGAGTATGTAATCAAGCGTGCCTTAAATGCATAAATGAGTACACGCACACAACGGCGTGCTGCTGCTCTAAGTGTGTTCGTCACGAATTACGTATACGCCCCCGAAACGTTAAAAAAAAACTGGTTAATACAATAAGCATCGATCATTTCATCAACGCCATACATGGAATAATAATTCCAATTACTATTTATCCTTTAATTTAATGCACACAAATGCATTAAATTTAATTTTGCAATTTGAGAGTGAAAATTCGGTGAGCTTATATAAGCATTGCGTTGTTAAATGTTTGTTGCTTTAATTTAATTTGTTTGTTAGTTTATTTCTCATTTAAACAAATGCAGTTACAAAAAATAATCATTTTTCCAACATTTATACATTATACTTGTTTATTTATTGGTTTATTATTCATTAAAATAATTACAATTTAAAAATAAAAAAAAAAAATACCTTTATTTTTATATCTATATTTGGCTCTTGCTTTGGCAAATTACAAAATAAATATGAGAGCCATAGATATTTGTATTGCACATTAATTTATTTTCAATGCTTTATGCCAGACACAAATGGCAAATGTCACCTTAAATAAAAAATAAATATTACGCGAACGCAAACAGGGAATTAACCTCATCGCTTTTCGGTCAACTTGCAAACAAATTAAAACAACATTTGCAGCTGAATTTTCTTTTCTTTAATTATTATTTCAGCTGTGGCTTAGTTCAAGTAATGTGTGCCGACTCAATGATAGATTAAGGCCGCAAAGCACGTGCCTCTAAGCTCTAAATAATAGCAATCATAAATCACGGCAATTGCCCTTGTCAGAAGCCGAATATAATAGCTAATGCTAAAGCCACACGCAGCACTTGTCGTTCAGCCTAAGAAGTTTCATATTACCTTAAAAAAGTAAATACAAAAAATTGGGAACAATAATTTCTTTTAGCTATGGCGCCACATTATAAAGTCCTTGCAGGAAGACATATTTCTTTATAATTTAATAATGTTATATATCATGTTATAATACTATATTTTATATAAAAACAAAAATTATATATATATATATTTCTATATAATAAAAATTCTAAAAATATGTAAACCCAATTGTTCTTTTCACGAAAAAACAGAAATTTAATGAAATTATATTTATATGTATGTCTTGAATGCTGAATAATTTTTTTATTTCCATAGCAAAAAAAAATTTGCAGTTCGATTACTAAATGAATGTAAATAAAAATGATTGAAATCCTGTGTCCATGGATAAATCTTTTTATTGAATAAATGTCTGTCAAACGTCAAAACATCGAAAATATATAATTAATTCAATTTGATTATATATAAACTTCTTCTAACAATTATTAAAAGGGACTTTTTATTAACACAAAATTTTATATATTAATTTTTCTATTTTTTATTTATCTATTTAATTATTTATTTATTTATTTTATTTATTTATTTATTTATTTATTTATTTATTTATTTATTTATTTATTTATTTATTTATTTATTTATTTATTTATTTATTTATTTATTTATTTGTATATTTATTTTTAATTTATTTATTTATTTATTTATTTATTTATTTATTTATTTATTTATTTACTTATTTATTTATTTATTTCTTTATTTATTTATTTATTAATTAATTTATTTATTTATTTAAATTTTTGTTAATTTATTTATTTTTTATAAGTTGTTTAATTAATAAAATCACTTTGAAGTGTTCTCAAGCCAACTTTATACATCAAATGTAAGCCTCTTTTTATTTACCAAATTTTATTTAAAAGTGGAAATAGAAGGAAAACAAAATTTGAAGTCAAACCTTTCATTTTCACTTTCAGTCAAACATTTCAATTTTAAGTCTTCCATAAGCTCCTCAAATAGTTAACTGAATGCTCACACAGATTCGTTCAACACTTAGTTGGAACTTTTGCAGTTTCATATAATCAAACCAATGCACGTAGCTCCATTAAGCCCTTTCTGGGTGCCATCCACAAGCAGGCAAAAGCCAACAGTTGTGCATAATTAAATGAAAAGAAAAATGCATATTTGTGGCTCACTGCTGCAGGCTGTGCATTAATTCGATTGTTTTCTTCATGTATTTCTGTTTTTGTTTATGGGGCAATTAGGAAAGTTTTCTGGCTGGCAGCAGAAAATGCACAAAAACCCAGCACAGACACAGCGCTGCGAGTGTGTGGGGGATATGTATGGATGGGTGTGTAAAGTGCATGCAGCTTGTGCCATGTAATTGAATATTAATCATACGCCAGTGACGACCATAACTCATACGACACGTTGGCCCCGGCAGGTAACGAGACTCGTTCAATGCCATAAAAAAGGGGAATTGCTGCTCAATACTTGTGTGGCTTTGTCTGTGTGTGTGCAGCATTTATGTATGCAACAGCAAACGCTTAAAAAACATGCAACACCCACGACAACAACAACAACAATGGCAACTGCTCATGTCACACAGAGCACAGAGCGAGAGCCATAAATAAATTTGCTCATATTTCAGCACATGAACAATAATTAAATTCGTTCATATATCGCACATGGGAGATGCTAACCATGGCTCCGCTGCCTACCTCATCCCCCATTTCATTTAACTCCTTCAAATTCCATTCCATTTTCTCGCCATTCTCTCTGTTGACATTTATAATGGAAATGAATGCTGATGCTGCAGTTGCTACGCCCACCAGAACAGCCCAGCCGCCCAATTAATTGTTTTTATTTTTTTATTTTATTCTTGTACATTTTGTATGTCAAAAAAGCGTTTTGCAGTTAAGGCAAAAATTATTGCCCCCGAACAGCGAGCTGAGATTGTCAAGTTTATGGCATCAGCTCGAATATTTTATTTACAATTTTACAATAATGAAAATTAATTGAGATGCCATTTGTTGTTGCACATAAATATATATACATGTATATATAACATAAATAAATAAAATTAATGTGGTAGATAAATTCAATAAAATGCGGCAAACTTTATTGAGAGTTCGCTTTAACGAACTGCATTCAATCAATACAGATATATTGCATTTGTGATCTTAAATATATTATTCAGTTTGTGCAACATACATGCTTTAATTTACATGTAAATTAATATAGCTTCATAGGTTTTATTACAAAAATTTTTTCAAAAGAAAATGTATATATTTTTGAATAAATAATAATTTTTTTTTTTTCATTTCAATTTGATTAAGCACAATTCTTATTTATGATATATTTATTTATTTGAGAAAATATTTTTTAAAAAATATTATTTCATTTCGTGTCTTCATCCCAGCCAATTTAATTAAAAAATCATTTTTATTGATAAACGTTACGCATTTTTCATGTTTTCTTTTAAGTATTTACTCGCTGATTAATGGTTCGAATTTGGCAGCTGAAATCAGAGAAGCATATTTAAAGCACTGCATTAAGCACGAATTGAATGGCTTGTAATGGAGCCTTTGGCCTGCAGCAGACCCAGCCAGGACATGTGGTCATAAATTTCATTGCGGCTGCCATTAAATGAGCAGTTCTTCTGCTGCTGCTGCTGCTCGTTTGATTAAATTAAAAAACCGCGCAAGCACATGATAAATGTTTGATTGTAAATTGTAAATATTATACGTTGGGTGTGGCAATTATCAGTCTTTTCTCTCCGCTTCCTTTTTTTTTACCATTATAATTATAATTCAACGACAGAGTGAGCTACACATATTGATTTAAATGCAAATTTAATGTACATGCGTCACACATACGCCACATGTGTAGAAATTGTGTATACGTCGTGGATGCCCTGTCAAAATTCAACGTTTCTCCATTTAGCTTTGTTTGACAACGTCGCTTAGCGACCAAGAGCCAAGTACTCGATGCGCGAAACCAAACTCACCAAGGAATCATATCAATGCCAGAGCTTTGTCAGATTCAATTCAAAACGTAACACAAGATAGAATGTTAAATAAGCTTGACAACTGTAAATAATAGGGAGGACAATAACAGTTTTAAGCCTTAACTTTCTTGTTTTAAATTTAAATTAAAGCCTGAAAAATTTTAGGTTTAAGCAGAGTAAATGGAATGAGTAAAATATTTCAGATAAAATAATTCAAATAAATTGGTGGAGCATATTGTAACAAATATTTCCTTTACGATTGTTAAATTAATATTATCGTATAACAATGTCAACTCGAACCTATACTGTAAATTATTATTTAAATAGAAAAACTCTCCCTTCTTAGCTTTTGAAAGTGCTTACCCTTGCCTTTTTCAATTGTAATGAGATGTGGGCAAATCCTTCATTTGTTCTTCAACTTTATTTTCTTTGCTCGCTGAGCTCAGCTTTCAAATACATTTGCTCTGCTTGCCTGTGTAACAATTTCTTAAAATGTAACATTTGGTTTTACAAGCTCTTAGCTGATTTGATACACACACACACACACACACCCACACACATACTAGTAGCTTGTCGCGTCCTTTGGCACACATACAGCCTTTAACCGTGCAACACTTGTCGCCACGGCAAAGGAACAACCAGTATAACACGCTTGTGTGAGCGCCAAGTATTTTGCTTATGCCAGCCCACAAAATTTCTCAAACCCTTCGGCTCTTTATCGCTCGTTCCAAAGGCATGTTTAAGAATTTTAATTTTAGAAATTACTTCAAGTGCTTTCAGCACCTTCGCGCCATCGAAAGTGTAGCATCGCTTCACGGCTCAAGCTGACTTTGAAACGAGTTAATATAAAAATATACAAAATCTGACACGAGTAAAAGACAACTTTGAGAGTTGCTTGAATTATGCGACCTGATGAACTGTTAGCCTTAAAAAATTTAGTTAATTAAGTTGAATTGTAAATATCAACTAGAAGAAAGTGTAATTAGAAATTGAGCTTCCTATAGGCAACATAAATCTTATCTACAGACAAAATATATCAAATATCTTCCTCTTATTCAAAGAAAGAAAAATGTTTTGTCAATAGAAATTTGCAAACAGAATTAAATGAATTTTGATATGTTATTCCTTGTGCCTGGACCTAAATTTACTGGCCTCATGCAAAGCTCAGTGACTGTGACTAAAATAGGAAGCACACTTGATGTGAGGCCACGCCCATGGCGCCCACCAAACGGCGCGTCAAGTCGAACAGGAAGAGCTTTCTCTTGGCTACACATTTGGCTTATTTATGGGCCAAGTCAAGTAGCAGACTATGCCGCATTTTCGCTTTCTGCTGCCAGCAGAAACAGCAACAGCAACAAAGCCGATGACGACTGATGATATGCAACCAGGCGATTGCTCAAGATAAATAGCCAAAGGATGGCGGATAGTGCGAGGGGTGCTCTGCTCAATAGCCCTGGCATAAATGGGCAACACAATGGAAACACTTGATTTATGTTTATTATGCTGGCCTGTCAATATTACGGGGCCCAGCTCGAGCTGCTGTATTATAAGACAATGGCGTTGACAGCAAAGAAATATATGGCCATGCTGTGGCAATTAAAACCAAGTCCAAAGAGTGCTTCAGCTATTTAAGCTAGTGAGCCATTATCCGACTTTCAGTTATGCATTCAATCAGGCTTTCATTCATTCATTCATTCATTCATGCACTTTGCATGCGCTTTTCGACCTTGAAACGAGCCTTGCCTTGACTGTGATTAATTGAAAATATACTCAGTCGGCAACAATAAACAAATAATTCGTCGTCATCATCATGATCATTCACAGAAAAATGTAACAAAAACTGTTGCCAACTATTAATATCCATTTGTGTAATGCCAAACAATGCGACTGCACACAGGAAATAAAACTTTGCTGTCGCATGCAGCATACAGCGTACAGCATGCAGCAGAGACAGAGAACTCATGTGTGTGGCAATGATTTTCAGTTTGAATGGTTTCACTTGCATTGTTGCATTGTTGCAATACGAATTTCCATAATTACAAAAAAAAAAGTGGAATAAAAGGAATGCCAAACAAAGAAAGTTGTTGAACAGACTCTCAAATATAAGTTGAACCTTGAATAAGAACTCGAGGGCCACAAAATTTAAAGCCGTCAACGCGGCGTATGCGGAATTTTTATGCAAATATGCAAACAATACGTACACAAGCACACCGAGAACGGCTCACCAAACAAAACCAAACCATATCCGTATTCCGATGTGCCTTTTTTGCACAGCACTCGTGATTTTTCTTATTTTTTACGTGTTTTTTTTTTTTTTTTTTTTTTTTTTTTTATTGTCGACGGCGTCAGAGTGTGAAAATTCGAGCTTTAAATAAATTAAATGCTGTGCAGCAAAGGGGGCAAAAGGTCGACATGAGCTGTGCGAAAGGCGTGATTTTCCATCTAATCGGAGGGTGTATCAAATCAGATTTGTACGCAAAGTATTCATGAATATTTCGCGAGGATCTTAGCGAAGCTATTTTTAAAACGTTAAAATACAAAATATGTAAAAAAAATATAAAATGAATAAATAATAATTAAAATTAACAATAATATATCGTCATATCAAAAATATAAAAATATTTCTATACAAATATTTTAACCTTTTTATTTATATAAATCATAAAAAGTTTCAAGCTTAAGCTTGGTGCTTCAATATACAATATATATTTCACGAAAATTCAAAAAGAAAAAAAGCTAACATCTAGAATAGCTCGACACGTTTCTTAAATTACGCATGTTTATGATGAGAGTTAAAAGCGAGCTGATGCGCATCAGAGACAGCCGCTGATGTTCATTGTCAAAAACGCATCAACAACCAAAGGATTAAAGTGTCACAGAACGGTAGGCATAGTGAGAGAGAGAGAGAGTGGTACAGAGGGAAAGAGAAGGGCTAATTTGTTTTTGCACTTGTTGTGCTTTGTGCTTGTATGTGTCACGGTCAGCAGAAGCAAACAGCAAAGGATATTCGAGCCTGCAAGAGCCACAGAAAGCAGACGGCATGTCAATCAAGCTAACGCTATGCCCAAAAAGAAACACTCGCAAAAACCATCAAAAAACAACAAGCAAATAAGGGAAGGACAGCAAAAAACTGTGCAGCTGAATGTCTTCATTTGACACACACACACACAGGCATAGAGAAAAAGCGAAAGAGAGCAAGACAAAGAGACAGAGACAGACACATGTGAAAGAGGTTGCAGAACAAGAATTGTCAGGCGCGCGCCATGAAAACAAAATTAATGTCAGCTGGTGACCCGCAGCCCACTGCTTCCCCTCCCCTTCTTCTACCACCTCATTCACTCCGGCCACTTGACAGGCAGCGTGTAACAGCTTTCTTTCATCAAAGTGAGTTTAGTATTTTTTGTTGGTATTTTTTCTTCCTATTTTTGCCCGACCTTGTTAATGACAAACAATATGCATAGTTTTTGCAGCTGCCACTGTTTCATCTGCCATTTTGTCTCACAAAATGGCCGCGCCGTGGGGCACAGCAGCAGCAGCCCCGCCACTCCACGCCCTCTTTCATTTAATGGTGCGCAATAAAAAAAAAAACGATGCGGCGGCAACTCTAGCGACAGAGACGGCAACTCTGGCAACAGCAGCTACATAAATGGGAAAACATTATAAACAAAATACGTCCGAGAGCGAGTCCGAGGAAGTTAGGCGCTCTGCTGTACGTAACCCCATTGCCTAGTTTGCCTACCCGAAACGGAAATGTCAACAACGGCATGAAGAAGCGACAGAAGCAGAACTAGAAGAGAAGAGCTAGAAAGCATCGAGGTCTTGCTTTCAGTGTTTTCTTTTAGTATGTTTTGAACTTATGCAACTATGAAACAGACGGAAAACAGGATTTTTTTTGAGTATATTAAGATATATGTTTATGTATAAGAATAGTATATATTTGATCAGACAGATAGTTCTGAAATATATCATATAAAAGATAAACATATAATTTCAAGAGTCTAATTTATATTTTCTAATATTTACAAATGTTAATTAAGGGTATTTCCTAGTCGCATAGCCCCTTACATTTTTTTTTATGGCACACATTATGCAAAATTTGCGTTGTGAGTTTTTATTGGCGTAACAAAAATGTTTTTAATACGCAATGGTCTGGAACCGTCGTGATAAGCTTGAATTATATATAAGCCTCTCGCTCACACTTACATTCCCACTGACACACACAGACTCTCTCTCTCTCTTGCCTTTCTCTTTTTGGCTCGGTGTCTGTTTCTGTTTTATAGGCGGCTGCTGTGCACTATTTGATGTCGGCAAATTTATCGTTAAATGTGGGTCAGTCTGAGCTGTTGATTGAGTTCTGCCTGTCCACTTCAAGCGGGGGGAATTAAGTTGTTGGCAGGGCGAAAAACTGTGCAAAAGCAGTAAATACAAGTAAAAATTGTAAACAAGCCGAGGCATAAACTGAACACACGTGTAAGTATGTGTGTATGTGTGTGTGAATGAGTGAGTGTGTAGCATGTGTTTGGCCAAGTCGCTTTCATTTGTAGAGCAAAAAAAAAAAAAAATGGAAATAAAATACGCAAATGTGTGGAACATTTTGGTAAAATAGAAAAACAAGCACAACACAAGCTTGTTGACTGGGAAATGCTGTAAAATTAAGTGTGCAGCAAATGCCTATGGGGAGAGCGACAAAAGGCCATGCTCAGCTGCTTGCACAATTTGGATGGAATACCGTAAGAAGATGTTGAATTTAATATTGTAATGCTTATACAAGGAAGGCTTTTTAAGACACGAAGATGAAACAGAAAAAAATATAATATTTATATTTAAGACAAACCAATTTCTTTCATATTTTTATCTTAACATCTTAAAGAGACTTCAATACATATTATTTTCCATTTCAAAAATTAATTGAAAACGTTTAAAAATAATACCATAAATAAATAGTTTTGCGAGTTTCGAATAGTTTCTCCCAAGCTGTGTCGCACAGAGATAAGCTGGAGTTTGCCTAGAATACCTTAGCAAGCCAACAGCAATTCCAATTCCAAACACACACACACACACACACACACACACACACTCTGCACTCTGCACACACAAACAATAAACGCAATTAAATGCGGCACAGAAACGTAGTCGTACTGCTGCGTCGGCTTCTGTACGTTGCGCCTTAGCCGTAATTTCATTGCATTCAATTACATTTTGTGCAACAATAGAATCCTTGAACCTTTGCTTTGCTACTGCTGCCACTCGGTGGGCCTGAGCTGACCCACTTGAGAAATTGTTCCGAGCGGCCCAGCACTTGAAAATGAGTCTCCAAGGAGCGCGAATGGCGTCACGAGTCCTTGCCAGCTGCGTGTCCTTCCTCTGCGCCATTTTATAATAATCGCAAGCGAAACCACCGAAAAAATGCGAAATACATATTTATATACACACACACATACAAATATATAATATAAATGCGACCCTTAACAACAATATTTAAGGCCAACACAACTTTTTGCCTTTTGTATCTTTGAGCACAGCGGGTGCCAGCTTGATAAACGTGGGCGTACCCCAGAGGGGCGTGTTTATGCCACATAGTAATTATGTAAGTGGTAAATTGAATGGAGGCAAGACTTTCGCCATTTGCTTCTACTCAAAATGTGTACAGAGCAGCTTGGCAGCTGGGTCAAGCATGAACATTAAAAACTTAACTGAACCAAATAAACATATTTAAGAAAATGAAAATGCTAGATATTCATTTAAAAACGATATATACTTTAAAATATGTATAATTTATAATAATTACATTTGCGGAAATAAGATTTTTAAGATTTACAAACGAAATAAAAACAAAGGTTTATAATAAAAATAAAATAAAAAAGTGGCGATGTGGGCGTGAGATCCAACATCTGCGTATCCAGAATATCTTACGAATTTTGTTTTTTTTTTAAATATTTTTTTTTATCGATAATAATTGAGCTATCGAAAAAAAAAAATAATAATAAACTCGTACAGCTTAACGTAGTATTCATTTGAAATTTCATATTTCTAGCTTTTGTAGTTTCCGAAATCTCGACTTTCAGACAGACGGACGGACAGCCGACAAGAATATTTTGACGACCTTATTTTTATTATAATTTACTCTTAGGTGCTTCGAGAGCAGCCGATTGCATCGGTCTTTCAACAAGTTCGTTAGCGATCGGCTCTCTTTTGTTTTATTTCGTTCTGATTCTTGCCCAATCGAACGGTTGAGTTAAATGAAGCAAAACATTGTCGAAGTATTGGTCTGAATGCAGGTGTTGCGTTTTTTGAACACATCAATTGCGTTCCTGAATTGAGTGTATGTAGGTATAAGTAAATGGGAAGAGCGTTTGCATTATCTGCTCGACTTTTTAATTATCTGCTTGAATCGCTTCATAAAGAACGTCACTTTAATGTTAAACGCAAAGAGCTCAACAGAAACCTAAAACGAAAAGATCCAAATTGCTTTGTTCAGAGTGAAAGCGAGACTAAACTTTTTTACTTATCTCGCAAACAGCACAGAATGAAATAATAATATTTATATTTTTAAGTGATATTTGTAGAAACAAATTAAAGAACATAAATAAATATTTATATTCGAAATGTTGCGCAAATAAAATTTGCTAAAGGTAATTAACATATCTCAATAATTAATAAAATACAAATAAATTATCAATCTCTGTGATTATTCGAAGTAAAACGCAAGAACACATTGCATACATCGTAAGTTAGTTGATCGATTAATCTTTAATATATAATAATAATAAGGAATAATATTGGAATTGTATTTGGCTTTAAAGTCATTGCATAATGAACTAGAAATAAGATAAATATCCCAAAAGTCCTTTAGGATATCAATGTGTAGTAAAAGCAGGACTCGGCTCCGTGCACAAGTCCAGGCTTCATTAATTCTGGATGTGTTTGCGGTCAGTGCGTGCAGGCATCTACCGATACCAAACACCAGCTAAACATGCCTGGGAATATGTAGGTATGTGCGTGAGGGGATAGGTGTTGCGAATGCCCGAGGGATAACAGCAGGATATAGCAGACACTCGCCGACCACAGCAGCACTACGGGCGTTCTTTGGTTAGCACATGTAAAATGCCAAAAATTTTGAAAAGGAGCCCAAAATGCGATAGAAATCAGCTGAAAAAATAGACCCGAGCAGAGTAAAGCGTACAAAGCAAACAATGAGCGGCAGCCAAACACAATACACACCCACACACACACACACCCACACCCACACCCACAAAGTATGGCGCACGGGCCGTATACTTGATGTTAGTTTTGCACGAGCTCTAACATTTTACAGCATAATTTTGACAGGCCGTCAGACATGGCAATTGCTTTGGGCCAACAACAGGAAACAGGTAATAAAGGGAAAAAGAAAAGCATTTGAGACATAGAGCGATAGATCGTAAGCCATAACAAATGTTGGGCCATGCGTCACTCATACGCCATGTAGCACCTGCTGTGCGGCATGTCATGTCTGTACTCGAAACGAATGTCCCCTATTCAAATTGACAATATGTCGGTGCGCGTGTTCGTTTGTAAGCAGAAAATTTCAATAAAAACAAATTGATTGCTCCATAGGATCTGCGCTGCGCTGGCTAAAAAGGTAAACAGCAGCCGGAGACGAGAGCCACAGGCAGAAAAGACACGCACGTAGTTGAGCTAAGGCAAAAGAGCAGGACGCGTCGACTTGTTAGTAGCTGTGATAAATGCCAGCTCATTTGACTGTGTCCTTGACAGCTAGATATCGACATGCAACGGAAAGCTGAAAGTTGGAAAGATGTTCGCAGTCAGCTGACTTTCACTTAGCCAGCCCACGCACATCCTGCTCACATTCGCTCATGCCACTCACGCATATTTCCGTTTTGGCCGAGCGCTACTTTTGGCTTTTTGCGTGGATTTATGTTTCGATTCGCTTGGGGACATGGGGTTTGTGGTCAAGCAGGCGGCTGGCTTGTTGACTTTGGCGCTGCGCATAAAACGCATTAAAATCCTTTTTATAGCCAACATAAAAGTCAATGCCGTTTCTATTCCGGCTGACCCCAAAAGGTGGAAGCAATGCGAGCACAAATTATTTTTCGTCAGCACATTAAAAAATCATGTTCTGAGCATTTCTCGTTCTACAGCGCACATTTCCAAACAATTTTAACTGTGGCTATGGCTTTAAAAATAAATTTTTAATAGCGATTGCAGGCAGCTCAGAGACATGGTAACCTATAAAGAGTTTGTGATTTAGGTTTAAGAGGATCTTATATGAGATCTTTATTACATACGAATATATAGAAAGAAGAACATTCAAATTTGAAAGACAGCTTGCTTGATGTATACGTAAATATACGCATATCTTGTAGGTCCATATAAATAGCTACGCATTTTTTTTACATAATCTCCCAAACGTGGGGCTATATATATTTATTTTTCATTTTTCCTTCTACTCTTTTTTTTGTGATGCTGCCAGCTCAACGCTTCAGGGCTTTTCTAGCCTATTTTCGACATTCGTTTTGCCGATAAGTATGGTAAGAGCTTTTGCCCGTCCTTGGCACGCTTCCAATATCCCTCGCAAAGCATTGCCCAGGCCACACAATTAGAAATCCCGGCGACACTTTAACCCAAAAATAAACCCAATTCTCACAGAGGCACACACACAGACGTAACGAACACAGCCAAAGGCAGCTATAAAAATCCGAGTGAACATTATTTAAATGCGCCCAAAAATATGCTGCAAAAATGAAAAACAAAAAGTCGGCAAAAGAAGCACAGAGCGAACGAACAACAAAAATCAAATAAATGGCAATTTAATATACTCAACATGCCGTTTTATTGTGTTTGTATCTGTGTGCAATTTTTGTTGTTGTTGCTCTCTGTTGTTGTTTCAGTTGTTATTCAGCTCAAATTGTTATTGAAACAACATAAATTTGCTGCTCGACGTGTGCTCGTCGTTACTTATTTGAATACAGCATGAACACAAACTCACACACACACACACACTCCCACACAAATAATACATAAACATAAAAATAAAAATGAATACACACACACACATACAAATAAAAAATAAAAAAAAAAACAATTGCTCTGGATTTAGCAGCTCATACCAAAGGGTTTTACTCAAATATCAGAAAATTAAATAAAATGAAATACAAATTCGCAAAAATGTGTAGCATGTGCGTTCATTCTGTGTGTGTGCGGGCATTGTGTGTGTGTGTGTGTGTTAGGCTTTCCATTGGTTGTACTCTATTCCCAAATGAAACAAAGTATATATTGGTTTAAGGCAATGTGTATGTAGTATGAGCATACAAGAGACTTTAGAATATTAAATTAATATACATATATGTATATAGAGATATTTTTTGTATTTCTATAGACTACTCCTCAACATGCTGACATCCCTAATCCGAAAGTTTCAAAAGCTCAACCAATAAAATGTCTAAAAGAAAAACATGTAAATTTCAGGTTTCTTTTTATATTTGTATTTCTCATTGCTTTGAAGTCTAATCTATAACATGATATTGTTGTTTTTTTTTCTTTTTGTATGAAATATTCACAGAATAGTGTTCAGCTTGCTTTTTGTCTGAACTGAAAATAATTAAATTACTTTTAAGACTATGGAAGATTATGATCAAACAATGTTTTGTTTGGGAAAAGAAAAACTTATATTAAAAAAAAAAACTATAATTTAAATAAAAAATTTAAAAAATGAGGAACTTGATTTCTTCTTGATTCAGCCTTAAAGTCTTAATAAATTATATTTTAGGTATAGAGTTATTCATCATAATTAATATCTTAGTATTTCTTCGGAAAATTCTAATACTCGCCTCACAATCTTTATGCTTAAATTATAATATAATTCTCACATATTTCATTTAAAAAGCCTCTGTTCCTTTCTGTACATTATAGAGCATTCGGCAGTCAGTAAAAGCAGGCAAGCAGAAAATGAAATAAAAAATCTGAATAGCCCCAACGTAAATCCGATAAGAGCGCTCAACAAAAACCAACAGTCACACCCAGGCTCGGTCTCATTTGCGCAGCATAATTTGAAGCGCTGCTTTTCCGAGCAACCAATTTGGTTTATTTAATTTTGGTCAGTCGTAAATCTGAACAATCAGCGTGGCACGAGCACGCACAGCTGCCACACACACACACATGCACACACATACACATTGTGCTTGCTGTACACCTGCCTCGGCTGCCTCACACAAACAATTAACATCAATTAAGAAACGCAATGATGCGTTTGAAGCACTATGAAGCTGCTGCTGCTGCTGCTGCTGCTGCTGCGGGCTGCTGCGGGCAGCAACAGCAACTAGTTGACCTGCATCTTGTATCTGATGTCACACACAAACAAACAAATCAACACACACATACTATCCCACACTCACACTTGTGCAGTTATGAGTGTGGCGCGTGGAAGTTGCAATTCCGTTTATGTCAAAGTTGGCTGCCAACTTGTCAGCTGCGCGTTGGCCTGCCTGAGACCAAGTTTATGGCTGTCAAGTGGTAATGCAAATGATGTCTAATTAATTGCAAATTAGCAAATGCTATGTGTGTGTGTGCGTGCGTATTTCTCGGCTGCTAGCGAGCTGACACAGTCGTAGGGAAAAGTTGCTGGAACGTTGTGTCAAGTTTTTGCACAGTTAATGAGTTAAGAGAAACTAATTAGTTTCGTCTGCGAACTGTTGCTGATTTCAGTCATCAAACTACATATGAATTTCACTGATTTCAATATTAAAGACAATTAAAGCAAGCAGTTAGATGAATGTGTGTCGTCGCCTTGAGATATTGTCATTTCTGTCTTTAACTTTTATTTAAATCTACAAAATGTTCTTATGCGCGTCAACTATGTCAGCTATTATTGAAATAAATTTAAATATCTTCTGACTTGGAATTTCACTACAACCTTCTCAGTCTCTACACCTTAAAAGCAAAACGATATACTTGGAAATGTATTTATGATTTGCAGGAAGTACAAATATCAGGGGAAATTCGTATGCAGAAATACTTACAGAATAAGAAATGGAATAATTGAGCTCGTTCTCCTTCTTGCCTTACCAATGAAATGATAAAAAATATATGTATATATATATATGTATATGTACTTTCTAGTTTCCGTTTATACGTACGTCGTGCTGCAGCGTAATAAAACATTGAAGCGCAGCTGTCAAAGCGGCTGCCAAAACAAATACAGCTCAATGCGCGCTAAGTCTCAACCAGCATAAAGTCATAAAAACAACAATAACTAACAAAAGGATATGTATATGGTACATTGGGCAACGCGCCTAAAATTGCGACATGCGTGCAGCTAAGCGGGCCATGGCCATGGCACACACGCACACACACGCGGCCATCGATATCGACATAAAATATTTGCGCTTCAATGTGAACAATAATTTTGGAAATTTATTGCACAACTTGTGCATATCGCAATGAAATTTTACGCACTACTTGCTGCAGAGCCGGAAACTTTCGCAATAAGCCCCTTAACCGGCTCCAACAAAAAACCTCGCATAAAACAAAGTAAACAGGGCCCGAACAACAGTGGATCACATTTTATGATACAATCCATTCGCCATCCCGCAGCAGCACTAAACCGCAGCAAAGTTATATCCTTCGTGCGGCTCAAGCACCCAATTCCTTAATCAGCACTGCGAATTTACTTTTATGCGTTTACTTTTGACTAATTTCATTTATTCAACTCATTTGTAGAGCATATGAAACGCCCGACGCCCATTTTAATTAAGTGCGTGCTTTGGCTCATAAATATCGCTCGTTTCACTGGCCGTTGAGAGCCATTTAATTGATAAATAAACTACGTTTTATTAAATATTCCATTATTTCATGCATAATTCGCATGCAAAGCTGCTGAAACTATTTTTAATAAAACTTCATTGATTTTGTTTGCTCAGCGCAAGTTTTGTTTTAATTAAAGTCCGACATTTTTCATTAGATGCGCTTTTCGCATAGCTTGAGTGAAAAGCCAATAACAACGACGAACATAAAGCTACAAAACTCACAGAGTAGATTTTATAAATGTATGAGCACAAATTGTTGAATTTCTTAAAAAGCGCAAAGGCTTCAGTATTATTCTGATTATAGTTTAAGATATCAGTATTTGTAATCTGAGGAAATGCATAAAATGTGAGATGATAATAGAGGAATAACTTCAAGGCAACAGATTTAAATCAAATTTATTTATATAAATTCATAAATGAATGATTCAAGATTTATTAATAATTAAATAAATCATAATAATAACAAATGAATAAATGAATTTATTTTAAAATTGATTTTATTTTTGCATAATTTGCAAAAGACTTTACTGTTTTCTGCTAGGCCACTCAAGGCTGTCTAACACGAACACAGAATATTTAGTGTTGAGGAAGAAAGATTTGGAAGGCGTAACTACAGTTATATAAATATGATTTAAGTGAACAGAAAAAGTAAAATTTTCATTGAAATTAATTTAGAATTTAAATTTAAAATCTAAATTTTAATTTAAGTTAAGTAAGGAGATCTTGAGGTATATAAATACATATTATTTAAATAATTTGTTATGAATGTATGTTAGAAGTTTATGGTAAGCGTAATAGCTTTTATATTAAAAAGTTTAATGTCTAATAATAAAAAGTTTAATGTGTAATTCAAAAAGAAATTGTTTTCAATATGAATTTATTTATTTATTAAAATTTTTTTTTTCATTATTCTTCCGTATTTAAATAGTTTTTCTCTTAAACATACAAAATTTAACTCCTTAAATTATGTTCGGTTAAGACTGCATACATAACATATTATTTTCACAATTTTTAGAGTGCCTTAAATTTTTTAACACATTTAATATAATTTTGCATTTATCTCTTTAAATTTTTCGAGAGCTGACTTACATATAATTATGTTTGCGAGATAACTTAATTGCTTTTTGGCAAATATCAGTGTTTTTTTTTCATAATTTTCACATTGTAACCGCCGCCAAAAGCTGTAAAGATTTAACGGTGCGATCTAAACGATGGGCCTGGCTCTGAGTGCGGGAAGCATTTCATGTGTTTATGTTATGCGCGCTTAATGAAGCCGCAGGCATTTCAACATATCACGCCCACAACTGGCCACCCGCCTGCTAAGCAGCCCAACAGCCCAACAGCGGCAGCTGTCAGGTTTATTAGCCAATTTAAGGAACAGACTGCCACACACACATACTTGAGTACTTTAGCTGTGGTGCGTTTTATGTGCTGCGATGAATTCTGGCGTCGCTTTTTCGGGCTGCTATTCGCTTAATGACTCAACCAACAGAGTGCGACCGAGTCAGATAGACTGACTGCCACGCCCACAAAACTGCAACTATTTAGATAGAGAAAGTCACAGAGATAGTGTATGTGTGTGTGTGTGTGTGTGCGTAACGCGCTAGCTTTGCAGTTAAAATAAGTGACAAGCGCCATTTTGACTTTGGTTTCAGTTTTTGCCTTTGTGTCTGGCTGGGAGCACATTAATTATACGACTCGTTGACCGCGCTATTAGTGCTGCAAAATGTACAAAGGTTTGTCATACTTAGCGTTTGCTTTATGTGGCAACACTTGACTACAGATTTGCGGTTCGCCATGCCCCGCTGACAGGGAATTTGTGTAAAGTTATTATACGAATTAAACTCACATTTAATTAATTATTTCTTCTATTTGCAGGTACGTTTGATGCAGAAAGCTGCAGGTATATTGAAGGTACTTTTGCATTTAATTAATTCACAAAGAGATGCAGCGACAATGTGCGGCAGAGGAGAGGAGAAAGAAGAAGCAGATAACTGTGTCGACTGGTACCCACAAGAGCTTATCAGATACATTGGCATTGATACTGCCAGCAGCTGCAGTAGCCAAATGCAAATTAGTCGGTCAACATAAAATGCATCCAGCAGCAGCCACATTTCATGCATGCTTGGCATTTGATGCTCGCTCCACAAACCATTCGAAAGCAAATTCACAAAAAGACTTTGCCAAGGATATTCGCATTAGATAATGCAAAATTTCAAAACCACAAATACTGCCATTGCAACTACTACTGTTTCTGCTTCTACTGGTTCCAGCTGCCAGGTTTCTGTGGCTTGCTGGCGTCTTTTGTTTGCCTCAGGAAATGCTACGCACTAGGTGCCTATAGAGTGTGTACATACTTATTTATACTCTAGGCTGCATGTTTTTTACAGTAGAAATTCGGCTAATTTCTGGGGAATTTCTTGCTTCTTCTCAATTACTCATAACATGCCGAAGGTGAGTGGTTAATAATACTGAAGTATTTGCATTATGAATCATTTGGAAGTTTACTGGCAGAGAAATGAAATACAAATTATAATACATATTAAATTGTGTTTGAAAAGCCAAATTAACAAATAAAATAAAATATTTATTCAAATATTGGCATGAAAATGAATTCAATTAAAATCAAACAAATGACAATTTCAATAATTCAATATTAATTAAATTTTTGGTTGACACATAAATTAAATTAAAATTTAATTCGGTTACTTGGAAGAATTTAATTGGTCAATATCAAATTAAACTAGACAATAAATACAAGTTTAAATATTTTATTTTCTAAAATTCAATTAATGAATATAATTTAAAACTGAATTTTAAAAATGTTTAAGTTTCTTAAATTTTACTAAAAAAAATACTTAAACGCTTTTAATAAATATATTTAAAATATTTATTTATTTCTTCAGTAAATATGTATGCATTTCTCGCATCCACGCAGTGTGTGCTAATATTATATATATTTTAATATGCAAACATATATGTACACTTGTATATTTTGCATGTTAATAGAGCTGACTCAATATTTGCTTTTGCTTGTTGGGTGAAGAGAAAGAAAGCTTTTTGCTCTTGGGACCACATGGACACTTGGTTATTCCATTATATAGATACCGTATATCATTTATTATTATTGAATAATTGAATAAGCGAGACAACGGCTTCTGTACACACATTCCTAACCCTATATCTGTCTATGTGTGTGTGTGTGCTGAAGCAGCTAAATTTATAATGCATTGTGGTTGCTTCGCCTGCTATTCCAGTTACGGCTAATGAGGCCGCCCGCCTGTGGTTCACCCGACCACGCCCAGAAGGTCACCTTTGTTCCGACACAGCGCTTGGGCATTGCTTATGCAGCTTCTGACCATGTTACCTTTATAGAAGATTCATTTCCATTACACTGCAGCTTTTTCGCCACTAACCAACAAGTCCTTCAAGTCCTTGCACATAGCCATTGTAATAATTCATCCACATACATATATCCTTAAGTATTTATGAGCACACATGTATGTGTATATTGTTTCACATAATTGAATATTTAAGTTGCATGTAAATGTGCCCGCCTTGCGCTATCCTTTGTTATCTCAATTTGATGTACTCAGCTCCGATTTATTTTGATTGCATTTGGATAGCAATTAATGAACCACATTTCATGCTAAGCCGGACATTTCATAAACTGTCAATTTCTGAGCTAACATGTTATGCCATTTGATCTATTTAACTGCCTGAGAGTATTAAACAACTTTTACGCCAATCTGTACTTGCTTCGATAAGCAGCTTACGAAGTCTTAGTGCTCTTCAAGTTGTAGCAAAGAAAAGCTATATTATAAATTTATGTAGATTTATGTACATCTGCATGTATGAAATATTAATGAACATTAATGAATAACCAATAGGAGATAGGGGATTTACTTGATATTTTTCCATTACTTCAACATTTAGCTGCATACAAAAATTTGAAATAGGTTAAATCCAATATAATGAATAACACTTATGATTTGAAGCCGCAAAATTTGAATCTACTAAGAAACTTAATAGTCTCTTCAATTAGTATGGCAAATCACAAAACTATTCTAGTTTTTCTTTTTTTGACCTTTCAAATATAATAATTGCATTAAAAATGCTTTAATTTTTATTATTAATTAATTATTAATTAATTTGACTTCAACTGAATATATAACAGCGACATTAAAAGTAATATCTAAGTAACAGAACGATGATTTAGGGGTAGCTCTACCAACTGATATTCCTGATGTGAATGTTCCGAAGCATTTTAATTCTGATCATCATCAGCTTCATTAGGCCTAACTACTGCCCTAAGAGACATACTTGCACTCCGGTTTGATTTACATATGTATATGTCAGAGCCTTGTCACGTACAAATCCTAAGCAGCTGCGAATCCTATGCAAATTTCGCAGATATTTAAATATTTATACGCTTATTTATGCATACACCTACATCTGTGGCAGCTGAGGCTAATATTTAAATTTTGACTGCTGATTGAAATGCGCAGCGACAACAGCTTTGGTTAGTTGATTAAATGACTAAGTGGAAGCTGCACCACCTGCTCCACATTGTTAGCTCGGTCGTTGGTCAGGTAATGTCCTTTGAAAGAGCAGATGTTGATATTGCTGTTGTTGTTGCTGCTGCTGTTGCCATGCGTGCCACACATGCAAATGCTATTAGGCTTCCAGCCTGGGGGCGTTTCGAGTCTTAATTATGCTGCAAACTTGCGACGATGGGACATACTCGGTGCTCTTTGCCTACTTCGAGTCCTGCCTGCGGCCTGCGTCCATTCTGTGGCAATATCTGTTATCAACGTATGTCCCACAATTAGCAAAACTTGCTGCAGGTATTTTCTGCACAACTAAACAGCAGCAAGGAGCTTCTCAATACACACACACTATCTCTTTCTCTCTCTCTCTCTCTCTCTCTCGCGGTCTCTCTCACTCACTCTCAAAGTTTCTGTGCTTTTATCTATCTACCTCATAGCAGTATCCCCTACTGTTTGGCACATTATGAAACTTGATTTAGCTGACAGCAAAAAGTCACGTACAATGGTGCGTATTAGTAATCTTGTGCTAACTTTGTTAGCAAGCACTTGAGTATGCCATAGCAAAAAAGAAAGATAAATTCATGCTGGAGAAAGCGTCGAAACACAACCTTACTGGGTTAATGGAAGAGCAAAAAAAAATAAAGCCAAATATGTAATGGAATCTAAGAAAAACAGATGACTTCAGTCTGACGTAAGATAAAGTAAAAGCGAAAATATGAAGCAAATTTGCAAAATTTTTATTAAAATTTAAGTAAAAAAATTGAAAATTAAACCAAAACAATAATATTTAATATATGAAATATAACTGAGTTATCATGCACGTAAACTCAAAGAAAAAACAGAGATATTTTAAAACTTTGAAATAATTCATTTTTTGTTTTTCAATTGTTAGGCTACAATTTCAGAAAGTTTTAAAAGTTTTAATGAATTTCTCAGAATAACATTTCTAATTAAAAATAAATAAACTTTTGCAAAAGAATTAGGTATTTCTACTAAATATATTTTTAAAGTAGTGCTAAAAACCGCCAAATTAAAGCAATGCAGCTTAAAGCAAATTTCGCTGATCTTTGATAAATTTTTCTAGGGAACTTAGTTCAAGTTAAGCTCAAATTTCCATTTGATGTTCAATTTTTATCAATTTACTTGTGGAAGCGCACAAATTTTATTGAACTTAATATCGCTGGACTTGGCCATAAAACGTTGAGCCGCATTGACCGGGTTTATGTTTAAGAATAACGCTATTTATGTATGTATATGTGAGCCATGTTACGTGAATTAAATCCACATGGATACGTGAGTGTTTGTAGCTGTCACTTGTTGTTGTTGTTGTTGCTGCTGTTGTCTGGCGTAATTGCTACACGGTTTTCGAGCTAATAGAATTAGAACATAAACCGCTTTATTGTCAGGACACACACATATACACTTGCTCTAGGACACACACACACATACACACACACTCAAACACACACAAACTCATAACAAAGCGTTTTTATGACAGCTCAGCGCATGGGACGTCATGAAAATGCGACGCTTTTGCGAGTGCTCGCTATTAAGCGCCACAATTATTTTGCATGTGTGTGTGTGTGTGTGTGTGTGGCGTGCGGTTAGGGGCGTGGTTATGCTGCTTAAACGCTGACCACATCATAGAAATCACCACACACACATACTCACACACGCAGCAAATTATGGGCTCAGTTGACGCAGTGCAGGTGCTGCCATTTCGCTGGAATTTTTGCGGAAAATCGCTTTTTATGTGGGTTTTGTCTTCTTCTTCTTCTTCTTCGTCTTCATGCTTGACCATTTATTGTGGGCGCGCATTTGCTGGAAATCAGTTTAATAGCCGCATTATCCAGCTAGGACAGGCCACACCAATTTCAAAATAAAAATAAATAAAATTATATGTTTGCTGCACTGGAAATAAATTTATCTACGAGTACATATGTATGTATATTTTAGAGGTTTTTTATGAAGAAAACAAAAAATGGGGCAGTTTAAGAAGTTTATTCAACTGATCATAGAGAACTCTGTGCGCTGAATTAATGACGGTTTGACTAGTTTACTGATTGAGTGAATAACTTGATTGAATATTTTGATTATTGATTCTTTGACTGGTAGACAAAAAATTGATTGAATAACTCGATATAAGTAGAGTTCCAAGGCTGTCTGGCTGATTGACAGGCTTTATGACGGACCGTGTGATTCAAAGGCTGAATGCGAGGCTACATGATAAACTAATAACGATAAACTAATAATGATGACTGTATACCTCTGACTATTGATTATTTTTGTAGTTGTATAAGAATGTTATTCAAAAGCTAACTGGTTGACTGACTGACTATCTGAATAACTTATATATTATTATAAATTGACAGAGACCTTTTTTCAAGCTGTTTAAAGGACTGGCGGACATATCAGCTAATTGGCTACTTGAAAGAATTACCGATTGACTGAGAAACTAAAGGAGAGATTTAATGAAAACCTGCGCATGATGCTGCATGATTGAGTACTTAATCTATTAATGGATTAATTCACTGACTGGCGAGCTGACTGACTGAATTAAGCCGCAGCTTAAATGGCATTCACTGTTTTTGTAAAAAGTAATTGGATCGCATTTATAAAAAATTCTTTTGCATCTTAACATTATTAACTTCCATCAGCAACAGAGCATTTTATACCTATCCACTTCAGGCTTACCACATGTATGCCAGACATACATATATAAATACATAAATATATGCATATAAGCAAGCTTAAATATTGATATTGCTTTTCCTGTCGCCATTGCGTACGATTGAGCGTTGTCAATGTCAATCATTAAAGCAAAAAGAATTATTAAAAATGCTCGCCAGAGGATACAAAAAAGTGAATTTTATTATTATTTACTATTATTCAAGCGTTGCACCGCAAAAACACACAGCTATTCATTTAACATGCAAAATGGGCACATTTTTATATGCACTTCCTATAGGATATCCTTGAAAAATAAAAAAACCACGCAGGTTTCACAAGGTAACATTTCAATTCATAATAAAAAATAAAAAAATAAAAAAAACAATTGGTTCTCATATGTTGTTAACCACACATATCATACTTTTTCAACCTATTTTCTTTATTGTTGCTTCTGTTTTCTGAATCACAATGTGAGCTACGAAAAATGCTGTTGATGTATAAAGAAACAAAATAACAACAATAGTAATTGGAGTCTGAGCCTTTTGAGAGCACTTGGTTATGTAATCCCCGTCAATGGCATTGCGAAAATTAAGCAAAAGAAAAAAATTGCGACATAAAAGAACGGCAGAAATGCGCACAAAACGACTCTCAACACTAATAAAACGAGCAAATCCCGACGAAAGCAACAAAGCAGCCGGAAAAAAGTAAAAAATTAGATGAATAAAGTAAAAAGTAAAGAGAAAAAAGAATAAACTGTTGCCCAATGCCTATCTAGAAAGCCTGTTGCCCCCGGGGAATCAAGCGGTCCATGCCAGGCTGCGTCTAATTATCGGCCATGCAGCAGACAATATACCCAACATTACGAGCACAAACTGCGGCAGTTGGTCGTGGCAGGTGGCTGGCAATTTCAGTTTGAAATTTATACAAACTTCCGGCAATGCATACATATGAATAAAACACCTAACAACAAGAACGAAGTCTTAAGTGTTGCTTTAACTGAGAGTACAGCCTTATCTGAGTGCCAAATTTTGTATTCCACAATATGATGGAAGAAAAAATTAGATCTCTGAAAGTATATGCTGACTGAAAACAGCATATATTGCATTTTTATATGCATATATATTTATTTATTATTATTTTAACCCAAATCAGTAAATAAAATAGAAAATATATTATTTAAGATTAATTTTTTTGCCGAGGAAAACTTTTGAATAATAAATGTATAAATTCCACAACTTTGTAGTAGAGTGTTAACGGTTTCTCCGAGTCATACCTAAACTGTATCCAGAGCGTAAAAAATCACCTACAGTTGTGCTCCTTTGTCTTGTTAGCTGGCAAACGGCAGCGGCAACAGCTGCTGCCATTGCTTGATAAACCTCGGGGCAATGCCGACGCAATGCCAGCCCACAATTGAGCCACGTTTTGCGGCCGTGGAGTCGATGCTGGCAACTGCACTAACAAGATTCGACATCTGAACGAGAGTAATCCATCAGCGGGTGAGCATCAAAATGGATTAAGAAGAAATGTGTGCTATTTTTTTATTTTTTTTTATTTTGGCATCACTTTCAGATCGGCAGACATTCGATGCTCTTGAAAAGTTGATGTCTAAAATGGGGTACTTGGAATATGTGAGAGAAGATGATAAAGAAAGTATACTGAGAATTCTAAAGATGAAATCAAGATTAAATATGTAAATAAAAAACAGCATATTTTAAGCGCTTCACAATGATCCATTTTATTAAAATACTTTTTAATATGGATATTTACAGAGTATCTGAAAGTCATCAACATTCACAGATACAAAATCCGCTTCTTTTTTTTTAATCGCAAATAATGTGAGGCATTTGCGTTTGGAATGCGGATGTGTTTCATTTTTCACAATGGAATGAAAGTTCAATTATTTGATTTGACAGGCGTTGCCAGAGGGAGGCAGAGGGAGGCAGACAGCCAGCAGGCAGGCACTCAGCTACTGTGTGGGCATGGCACTTGCCCAGATTTAAGCACAAACAACAACTGCCAGAGCACGTTTTTTTTTTGCACAACATGACGTTGAGTGCACAATTGGAGTGTAATTTATTAACTTTTCCATGCGAAATGAGTTTCTTTTCTTCAGCTGCCCGTGAAGCCAAGCCATAAGCAAGACGCACAAAGAGTCCAGGTTAAGCCATAGGAATCCAGTACTTTGTTTCTAAAGCTTTTCTGTACGCTTCTTGTACTCTGCAAGTGCTTTGCATTGTACACAGCTCTCGAAAAACCTCAGCACGTTTAATAAATTTGTCAAATTCTTTCAGTAACGAATTAAATGCTTATGTAGTCAATGACAGACTTTGAGCATTTATATTTCAAGTTTTTCGTAAATACCAAGCATTATTAAACTCAATTATTTCATTTGTGTGCTAAATTTTCCAGTAAATTGTTTTATTTCCAGATATAGAATTCGGAGAATAATGAAGTTATATTTATTTAAACTACTGTTTTAGACGAATATTTAAGCGTAATGAAATATATGAATCGAATATAAGTGACTTATTAATTATTTTCACACCTAAATTTATAAGCCTTGTTAGAGAACCATTATAATGCATTAGTTGAAAAGACTTTTTTTTACATATATTCAATTTTATTTAATTACTTCAAATATCTTAAATACAATTGATAAATAAAAAATAACATTCGCAGTAGGCATTTCAGACTATGTTTTATTTTCTATTATTTAATTTGGCTTACAATTTTTAATATTGTGTTAACTCTTCTCTTTCTATAAAATAAATGTATTGTCTTTCGATCGATACATCTCTCTCTCTCTCTCTCTCTCTCTCGCATTCGATATACCCTTGGCATATTCCGATCATTCCGATCTAATATATTTAAGTATTTTTTCTTGCAACTCTTCAAATTTTAAACTTTAATGTAAATTAAATAAATCATTTGATGTTTAATTTAATAAAAAAAGAAATACAATACTGAATTCACAAATACTTAACATTATGCCTGCTCTCAAGGTAAGATCACATTAACTAAAATACACACACATTAAAGCCGAATGATTAAGCCAAACCCAAGGATGTGATTACTTTTGCTCGAACGCTGTACGCAAATGTCGCAGTCAAATGAGTTTCGATGGCGTTGGTTTCGGTTTGGCATTGCGATAAACCCCATAAACAACGTGCTCAGCTGGCTTATATATTGTCCAGAATACATTGACAAATACGCACGTATGCACACATACATCAATCTGAAAGCCAACCGCACATTGAAACCACCTTTTACTGAGCGTGGGTTGATGCTTGTCTGGTTGGGTGGGTTGGATGGGATTTGAATGATTGGGTGGCGTGATGGTTGGGTGATTGGGTGGTGGGGTGGTTGGGTGTTGCGATGCTACTCTCTTACAGTTTACAACACATTTTAATGAGTTCTTCTATTTGCTGGATGTGGCTGGCATTAAAAGCGAAACCCATCTGTGGGTGCTATAGCCGACCATAATTTGCTTTTGTTTGGCTTTCGAGTTGTTTGAATCTCGCATTGCTTGTAGTTCTTATTGTTGCTGTAGTGTGTTTTTGTAATGTGGCTTTTGGGCACTTTTTCGATTTTGTTTGTTTTGTGGGCGATAAGTGGTCGAGCCCATTGTCTGTACATGTACATAAAGCTAATAAAAGGCAATACTAAAAACTGAAAACAACATACCAATTGGCTGGTTAAATGGTCTGAAATATTGGCTGAACAAAAAAAAAAGACTTTGTGTGTGAAAAAGAGGTGAAATTCTCTGCACTGAAATTGAATCCTATATGTATATAGTTCACTATGGCATGCACTTCAAAGAGCTGCCACAAAGCGAGTCCTGTCAAAAGGCTCAACTACAGCCACAGGCTCACCCACTGTGTGCAATTGCCATTACTTAGTCATATGGCATATATACATACATATATACGGACCGAATCTCAGCCAATTGGTTGGCGTGAGAACCAATTTGCAACTATTAAATGCGCGCCAGCAACAGAAGCAGAAACAACACAAACAAAGGCAAAGCTGAAATGTTGGCAACTTTTGTGATTTCGCTTGTGAATGTGCCAATCTTAGACACTCGTGCCTCAGTCTCTCGGAGGCCAGAATACGAATGTGAATCCAAAACTGAACCATAGTCAAGTTTCTAAAAGAGGAGTGGAGGTGAAAACTGAGCTACAAATTGCTGCACTTGTATCAAGATAAAGTCAAAAACAGGCAAAAAGTCAACGGCTGACAGTTCGTGCGGCAGGTTTGAAAAGAACACAGGGCACACACACCCACACACACACACTACCACTTGTACACATATATATATATATGTACAGCATATGTATACACCCAACTCCTGCTCATCCCTAGTAAAACATTTGCATTCGGCTCTGACTCTGCCTGTCTCAGGTTAAAGCTCAGTTGTACTTCTCTTTCTCACTCCGCCTAAAGACCTTTTCTATGCCCTAGTCCCTCTCTCTCTCTCTCTCTGTCTCTTCGTCCCTCGCTCTACTGTGGCTTTGTTTGGCTTTGTTACTCGTTTGCCCTCAGGTTTTCATGTGCTCAGCTATATTGAAATGCTTGGATTTGCCTCGACACTCGATACGGCACGTAGTGCTTAAAGACAATAAGAGCTAAATGCTGAATTCCTGACATAGTTAAGCCAACAGCGATGGAAGCATCCATGGCACTCGCATATTTTGACGGTGCTTTGACTGGAGCTGCGCTGCGAAATCAACAAAATCTTTAATTAAGTTTTCAATTCTAAGTAAACTTTAAACGCTAACAACTAAAATAACATAATTAAACATTTTATTAGGCATCAAAACACAATTTGTTTTTTAGTTCTGCTTTTTTCTATGCAAAATTATAAACAAACTTTTTACAAATGGTAAATGCGGTAGTAAAGTATCCTTCATAGCTGTAAACATATTTACAAAAATATATATTATCATGTTACTACATTTAACATGCATAAATTCTTACGAAAGTGCGTCAGCCACTGAAAATTTAGTTGCACATCGCGTATACGCCGTGTTTCCCTTTGGCTTGTTAGGGCCAAAATGTTTGTTGGCTCTGAAACTAATTAAAATATGCACAACTTGCCAAAATACTTAAAAGCAGCACATGCGGGTGTATGTATGTGTGTATGTGTGTGTATGTATCTGTTCATGGGTATGTTATGTGTATGTATTATGTTCAGCTGTTTGTTTGCGGTCCAGGTAAACGCAGCTCGTGCACTTTTTTGCAATTTTCCACTTAGCAGGTTTCTGTGCTGTGCCTTATTTTGCGTTCTTTGTTGAATAAAGCCCTTTTGTTTATGCGCTTACCCATCCATATATACTTTCATATAGAAATTTGCCACTAAATTGCAGCTGCTCTGCTAAGGCAAGGATATAATTTATTTACATCTTAATTCTATGTCAAATTTATATATATATTTAAGTTCCTTTGTTCTCTTTTGGGAGTGGCTCAAACTTGAGCTTATGGATTCGACTTTCAGCCTCCACAACACGAGCTAAAACGGATATATTTGAAATGTAGGTCAGCGATAAGCAAGTGGGACTTTCATTTCTTTCATTTAGATTTAATAGAAAATATTATATTTTTTTTAAGCAACATACGTCTATGTTTTTATCGTAATTTTGTTATCTAAGAGAAGGTTTTTCTGAAATTTTTAATCTGGTTTTTAGGTACTCTCTCGTGGGCAGAGACTTCTACGTTTTATCCGTATGTAAAACAGCCCGCATAAAGTTCGCATAAATTTCTTTAAGAACTAAAAAACAAATCTTTTTAATTGTTGTGCATGGCACAGCAAAAAGTTGAGCGCCAATTTGTTGCACAAGTTTTTGGCTTTTACTACTACTTGCGCTATGATCTCCGCCCTTTGTCTCTACCTCTGCATTCCCCACTCTCTCGTTATCCCTCCCTTTCCCACTGCCTTTGTTTTGCCCACTTCGTAGCTGGCACGAAGGCAAACAAGAAAATTAGTTAAAAACTTTGGCAAAAACAGCGCTAAACTTTCGGCTTCGCTGTGTTTAGCAAAAAGCACTGCGCAGACCAACAAAAAAAGTTGATGAACTTTTACCTAGGCGGAAATACTATAGTAAAAGCTTTATAAAGAGAAAAAAAATATATATGTACAAGTTTAATTTGTCTTGCAATGTCATAGCCAAATATATTGTACGGATTGCCAAACAATTAAACAAAATAATTTGATTCTTTTTTTTTTCCCCTTTGTATTTGCAAAGAGATTGAACAAAAAAAAATAAATAAATAAATAAAGCAATGCCAATGGAAATGCATTTAAGTTTTGTAGTTACAATGTAACCAAATTTTTCAAAATTATATTAAAGATATTAAAAATATCTAAAAACTTGTAACATTAAACAAGTATAAATCTCTAGATGGGATGTTCATGGAGATACCCTAAACTTCGTCGCATCATTGTTTTATATAAATAATCCAACGTGCAATTTCATAGCAGCATGTTAGAAATGTTTGTTAGAATATAAAAATAAAACAATAAAAAACAGCTGACAGTCCAATAGTCAAACAATCTCATAAAATATATAATAATTATCGATTTGAAGCAAGCTCTATCAGAGTGTGGTACATATATGGTCTCTGTTTTAATTGATTCGTACAGACAAAGAATGCTCGCAATCTTGATTAAGATTATATGTATTTTATGAGGTCTACCACGTCTCCTTCTGTCTATAACATTATATGTTAACTAAAACAATATTTTCTAGTTGCCCATTTTCACTTTGGTCGAGGTAAACAAAATAAAAATTTAAATTTCGTAACTTTAAAAAATAAAGTGGTTTAAGGAATAAAAGTCGCACAGTGATTTTTTTTTTAATTTTTAATTTTTTTTTTTTTTTGAACTTCTTAAATAGCATTATGTTGTGTATAAGCATATACAATTGTATTACATTGTATTTGTTCTTCATACGTCTATAAAGTTGTTATAATAATTCTCTCTCCAGGAGAAGGCTCTCTCAGGTGCCGTTGCCCACAACTATATCATGTAAGCTCTAGCTTAATTGGTTTATTTTGAAGCCTTGTGTCACGAACGGAAACACACACACACACACACACCACGCATTCATTTTAGTTAAGTCTTTTGTATATGAGCAGCCGGAAGAGGGAAGTAATTAAATTTTAAACGCAGCTGCCAACTGCCAATAATATAATTGAATGTGGCAATTGAGCTGCCGCGCCGCTGGTTATTGGCCAGCCAGTAATTAAAGTCAAGCCAACAGCTACAAAGAGACTAATACTCAGCGAGATGACACGGCTGCTATAGAAGTGAGCGAGGGGGTGCGTTGGGTAGGAATTGTTTGGGGAGGTTGCTCAAATTAAGCCAAAACATTTGAGCCAACTTTAGTCTATGCGTTTTGCCCGCATCGCCCGCTGCCTGTCAAAGCAGCATGCCACTTGACGCCTAATGACCAGCTTAATGGGGGTGCTTGATGCCAGGGGATGTCCAAACCCAGCCACCCGTCCGCTTTTCCTCCCGCTAATGTCCAGAACATTTTCCAGTGAAATGGCCTAAACAAAAGGCGGCCCGGCAGTCGATTACCTTTGTTGAGGCCCGTTAATTAAGTTTTTGGGGGCGAGCACGGCGCTGGGAAAATGTTATGGCCAAGTTTTCTATTACCGAGTCGAGCACACGCACCTTAATGAGACACGTAGGCGTATGAGTAACGCACAAATTGCCAGCCCCAAGTGCGCTGCGCTGACTACCCCAACAACGTATGCGTAATTGCCACAGAAATGAAACTCGAGCAAACGTAAGAAGCAGCCCGCATCTGACTTCAAATGTGGACTGAAACAATCCGCGATCATGCGACAAATTTTGCTGGCAATCAGTATATTTATATATAAATATGTCAGTGTGAGTTTGTGTGTGTGTGTGTGTTTCACTTTCACTAGGGGTAAAACTTTTTGCACACGAGCTTCAAAACTGAAATCGAAAATTGTTCACCAAGCGAAGCGCTTAGCTAAATGTCTTCCGTGCCAGTTCTCCAATTCTCCAGCTCACCTCCGCTGGGAGGAAGTACTTGGCATGCGAATATGTATACGTGTGTGTGTATGTGTGTTGTCCTGAACCGGGGCAGGTGCAGTGGTTGTTTGGCCATAAAAAGCAACGACAAGTGCAAATGCTACAGCCAACAACAACACACAGCAATGCCAGGCGCCCAGCTAAAACTCAACTCCCCAATTTCAATCCCAGCCGACTCTGACTCCGCTTCCGAGCCCATCTACGTGTCCGTCCCAGTCCCAGCTGCCGTTGCTGGTATTTACATGCAGACAATATGAAGCAGCTAGTATATGTTTATAACATCCGCAAATTGTTGAAGATAACAATTATTGTGCATTGAGAGCAAAGGCAAACACAGCAGAGGCAGCTGCCACAGAGCGTATCGAGTCGTGTACTCGACTGTTGCCGGCTTGTTAGACTTGTGGTACAGTCGGAAATGGTAGTTTACGGAAACACACACACACACACATGCACACTTACGCTGAGAGCAAGAGAGAGGGAAAAAGACTGAAAAGCCAAGTCCAAATGGGATTGAGAAATGCCATTAGATTCCAGCTTTAGTTTTGTGGTTAAACACTTAAAAAGGTTGTAAATTGACATGACTTGGGGCATTAACAAAGCTTTTTGTAGCATCATATTTCGTGTATTTGGCCAAGGAACACAGGTATCGCTCATTAAGCCAATTAATTAGTTGTCAAAGCAGACGTTAGTTTGAATATCAATGTATTCCAAATAATTGACTACAAACTTAATATAAAAATGTATAAAAAACTTTATTTTAACGTATTTTAAAAATATAATGAAATAACAAAATTAAGTACAATAATGAAAACTTGTTTTTCTTTTATTTTTATTTTATGAATATTTTGAGTACTTAGCTTATGGAGAATTGATAAATATAAATATAAATAATTCGTTCCTTCTGTATTATTATATTTATACTTTGTTCCCGAAGGGGAAAAAGTATATTGGGTTTGTGCAATGTCCGTCTTGCTGTCCGTCCGTCTGTCCGTCTGTCCGTCTGTCCGTCCGTCCGTCTGTCCGTCTGTCCGTATGAACGCAATATTTTTCGGCGCTATTAGAGCTAGAGACTTGAAATTTTAAACATATACTCATATATGTTCCCGAATTATAAAGTGTAAAAATTTTCCCGATCCGCCCACTAGGGGCGTGGCAAATCGGAAAACTCTTCCGCCCATAGTTAAGTTATCATACTAGATGATGAGCTAGAGAGTTGCAATTTGAAATGTATACTCGGGGTGACAACCCAAGTTCAAAAAGCTATGGCGGATATATATACGCCCATTGGGGGCGTGGCAAATCGGGAAATACGTATCTTCTACACCGTTAAAGCTAGAACGCTGAAATTTTGCATGTGAGTTAATGTTATGATTCTAAGAAGATCGATCAAAAAGTTATATGTCTACGCCCATTGGGGGCGTGGCAAATCGGACCTGAATATATAGTGATTTTTCAAATTGTGCTATATTTTGAACACTATTGACACTAGAGACTTGAAATTTTGCATGTATACTCGGGTTGACAACCCAAGACTAATAAGCTATGGTAGATATATCTACGCCCACAGGGGGCGTGGCAAACCGCAAAAGTTTATATCTCCTACAGTTTTAGAGCTAGAAGCTTGAAAATTGGATGGTTGAGTTACTAATGTTCTCCTCTATCGATGCCCCAAAAATAATTTTTCAGCCTCTTTGGGGGCGTGGCATATCGAAAAATACCCTGTAATTTTCGCATTTTTGGAATTAGCCTTTGGGTTAGCCTCGGCCCTTTCTAAGAACTGGCAAAAAATTATGCGTTTACGCCGCCTGGGGGCGTGGCAAATCGGCAAAGAAGTTTGTTGTGGCCAACTGCATAATTCATGCATACAATAGCTTAGTAGCAATTGCTAAGATGGCAAAAAGCATTTTAACATAAATATAATAATATTAATGAATTTAAAAAATAAAATTCATAAGTTTTTGATTAATAAATAAAAAGTTTCCAGCGGGATTCGAACCTGGGTCTTTTGAAAACAACATGTAATCGTTAGCTAAACCTAAATAAATTCAGAGCTGATCAGCTCAAAATAATAATTTTTGAAAAAAAAAAAGTTTTTTGCGGGATTCGAACCCACGCACCTAAGTATAGCTTGCATAGCGCTTACCACCAGCGCCACTGCCCTGACCTGCGCTTCGTTAACTAAAACCAAATAAGACATTGCTAGAGCGCCTTTTGACAAAACTAAAGTAACGATCGAAAAATTCTCAATTCAGTCACAATTCTTAGAATATTCTGGCATCCAAACTTTTGTATGCATACATAGAAAATTGTGTGCATACTCGTATAGTGTGTACATGTGTAAATCTGTATGTATGTGTAGGAAAAACGTTTGTTGCTTGCCCTGAACGTTTTCTAATTGCCGAAATATTTCATTAATTAAATGTTTATTAAATAAATAAGATGCACCTATGGGAACAAAGTATATCGCTGTTAGTTGCGCCTAACTGCAACGTTCTTACTTGTTTTATTTATTTTTATTTTTGTTTTGATTTTTATAAAACAAAACTTTATAATTACCATTTTTAAAATATTTTTATACTTTGTTCCCGAAGGGGAAAAAGTATATTGGGTTTGTGCAATGTCCGTCTTGCTGTCCGTCCGTCTGTCCGTCTGTCCGTCTGTCCGTCCGTCCGTCTGTCCGTCTGTCCGTATGAACGCAATATTTTTCGGCGCTATTAGAGCTAGAGACTTGAAATTTAAAACATATACTCATATATGTTCCCGAATTATAAAGTGTAAAAATTTTCCCGATCCGCCCACTAGGGGCGTGGCAAATCGGAAAACTCTTCCGCCCATAGTTAAGTTATCATACTAGATGATGAGCTAGAGAGTTGCAATTTGAAATGTATACTCGGGGTGACAACCCAAGTTCACAAAGCTATGGCGGATATATCTACGCCCATTGGGAGCGTGGCAAATCGGGAAATACGTATCTTCTACACCGTTAAAGCTAGAACGCTGAAATTTTGCATGTGAGCTAATGTTATGATTCTAAGAAGATCGATCAAAAAGTTATATGTCTACGCCCATTGGGGGCGTGGCAAATCGGACCTGAATATATAGTGATTTTTCAAATTGTGCTATATTTTGAACACTATTGACACTAGAGACTTGAAATTTTGCATGTACACTCGGGTTGACAACCCAAGACTAATAAGCTATGGTGGATATATCTACGCCCATAGGGGGCGTGGCAAACCGCAAAAGTTTATATCTCCTACAGTTTTAGAGCTAGAAGCTTGAAAATTAGACGGTTGAGTTACTAATGTTCTCCTCTATCGATGCCCCAAAAATAATTTTTCAGCCTCTTTGGGGGCGTGGCATATCGAAAAATACCCTGTAATTTTCGCATTTTTGGAATGTAAGCAACCAAATTTTGCAGGCATGTTAGCCTCGACCCTTTCTAAGAACTGGCAAAAAATTATGCGTCTACGCCGCCTGGGGGCGTGGCGTGGAAATTTGTTGTGGCCAACTGCATAATTCATGCATACAATAGCTTAGTAGCAATTGCTAAGATGGCAAAAAGCATTTTAACATAAATATAATAATATTAATGAATTTAAAAAATAAAATTCATAAGTTTTTGATTAATAAATAAAAAGTTTCCAGCGGGATTCGAACCTGGGTCTTTGAAAACAACATGTAATCGTTAGCTAAACCTAAATAAATTCACAGCTGATCAGCTGACCAGCTGATCAGCAGTTTGTGACGACACAAAACAATACAATCGCAATTCTTGCAATATGTATACACTTTGGATGTGTATACACGTACACATGCATACATACATATATGCATGCATAGAAAAACTGCCTGCCACACAGCGTCGCAAATCGGAAAGCATAAAGCAGTTTTAGTTTTTACTTAAATGCACAATTCATATGCGTATGTTTATAAATGATTATCAATTGGCAGCAAGCATTTTATAATAAATATACAAATATTAAAAAAATAAAAAATAAATAATTTTTGAAAAAAAGTTTTCTGCGGGATTCGAACCCACGCACCTATGTATAGCTTGCATAGCGCTTACCACCAGCGCCACTGCCCTGACCTGGGTTTTGTTAACTAAAACCAAATAAGGCATTGCTAGAGCGCCTTTTGACAAAACTAAAGTAACGATCGAAAAATTCTCAATTCAGTCACAATTCTTAGAATATTCTGGCATCCAAACTTTTGTATGTATACATAGAAAATTGTGTGTATACTCGTATAGTGTGTACATGTGTAAATCTATATGTATGTGTAGGAAAAACGTTTGTTGCTTGCCATGTACGTTTTCTAATTGCCGAAATATTTCGTTAATTAAATGTTTATTAAAAAAATAAGATGCACCTATGGGAACAAAGTATATCGCTGTTAGTTGCGCCTAACTGCAACGTTCTTACTTGTTCTAATTAGCTTATTTATTCGTGTAGTCGCTGCTTCATCTGTGCGCTTCATATTAGAAATAGTTAGGCAAGTATTTTGGGTATATCCACTTGATTATTTTGCATCTTTTTCTATAGCTCAATCTTCTGACAGTTAATTAAAATTTGCAGCTCGTTCAGTATTACAATGTTATTTAGTATTGTATCTAAAAAGAAATGTTGTACAAGTATTTTAAAACTTTTATTATTATTATATTTTCATCATATTCTCTAAATTATCTTTTTCTACTCTAAAGTTCATTTACTAGCCACAAATCTTTCATGTTTGTAAGTACTTCAGTAGTTTTTATAATTTTAATGGAAACTTTTCTAATATCAACTGGATATATTTGTCCATAATTTCAATAAGCCATAAATATGAGACTCGTCGATGTCTATGATTATTGTTGTGTGTGCCAACTACTTAGCTGGCCTTGGCTTAAGTATTACATAACTCTATCAAGCCTTGACCCTTTATGGCTCTTCTGGCTATTGTTCAAGCATTTCGTAAGGCTTCATTTGCTTTTGCATATTTATAAGGCCGAAATGGAATTCATCCTAAGCACACACACACACACACACAAAACGTAAACGTTATAGCATTTGTATTAGCCAAGTGAGCAGAAACAAAGCCAAAAGCGAAACTCGTACGCCCAAATGACAGTCGAAATAGACTTAAGCCACATATACACACACACACATACACACCGACACACACACCGACACACACGTATCGCATATAGCAGCAACGCCCTCATTGAGTAAACATTGAGTCAACACTTCCGCTACGATAACATCAACATGGCGCCAACATTATGTAGGGCCAACAACGACGGCCAAAATAGATAAACCGTCTAAGATAAGGACGGAGAGATGGCGGTGGAGAGGCAGCGAGCGCGCAATCGAAATGCTTAACTCTTGGCCAGCAATTTTTACCCAATAAATTATTTTATCTATCCAGACAAAATATACCCGCAGCAGCAGCAGAAGCAGCAGCAGACGTTGAATGCCACGTGGCATAAAATAAAATTAGAAGCACATCAGCATGCCGCGGCGACTGTTTATGAAAATGTCATTAAAATGCTCGGCAATAATAATACCCCATCTCTCTTTAGCTGTGCTCCTCGAATGTCTCAGAGGCACTAAAAGCAAAAACTAAAATAAAAAAATAAAAACAATACCCGCACAAAGGAAAATTAATTAAGAGAGCTAAAGAAATGCTCGCGTCTTGGAGTGCGGGTATCTTGTGTGTGGGTTGTTTTGTGTGTGTGTGTGTGGGTTTACTTCGGAAATTGATATTCATTTGCAATTGTCATAGTATTTGTTTTCCTCATAATATGTATATATACCTCGAAGACAAGAGACCAGAGAAGTTTCAGAGAATGAGATTTTCTTATGTGCCTAAAGCAGTTCGCTATCCAAGATTTTAGACACTCTGAGTGGGATAATATCATAAAGTGTAGAATATATATAATAAACTAATATTAATTAATTATGAATGAGGTGCTCGTTTCCCACATGCTTGTATGGCATATAAATGAATACATTCAGGATAAAATCACATCCGCAAGCTTAAGCCATTGCTATAAAAAAAAAAGCATATCAACTATTGTCTAGGGTATTCTTATTGCTACACAGAATTCCATCATTGATTTCTATTTCTATTTCTATTTAAATTTCTATTTGTTTTCCTTTGTGAGATTGCTTGAAACGTATCTAGTCCTTGTGTGTATGCTCGTGTCCTGTGTGCTCTATTGCTCATCGTGTCGCTCTTCAATGCCATTCGACATTCTAATTTCAGTTTCTCCTATCTATTTGGCAGCCATTCGCCTTTTATGTATTGTTGTAATGAGGCTTTAATATCATTATTTGAGCATTCGCTGGCGACAGCCGGAGGCAAATGATTCTGTGCCATTCGTGTATGTGTGTGTGGGGGTGGGCGGCGCGAACTGCTCCACATAATGAATTCAATTTGTGCGCTGCCAAAAATTGCAAGAAAAGGCAGAGATAGAGTCAGAGGGATAGAGAGAGAGAAAGAGAGAGAGAGAGAGAGAGAGAGAGAGAGAGCGAGGGGGCGAAAGCACAACTCAATATAAAAACTGTTGTTGGTGTTGGGCAAATTATTTGCCAATATTAAGCGATAATTTATTTCAGCATTTGCTTTTAAAATTTGTTAGCCGCGAGCGCACAATTTATGCCGAGTTGTCTGGCATGCACAGACACGACACATACATACATACACATACGGGCACACACATGCTCTCGCATGCACACATGCAAAATCACAGGAAAATTAATTTTCGTTACATTCGCTTTCGCACAATCACAGGCCCAATTGTGCGCTAAATTTATTGCTCAGCTAATGTTTGGCCCAAGGATAAAATTGTGAGCGCCTATCCAATTGAAGTTTTGCATAAATTATGCCCAGATACAAGAGTCTGATTAAATTTGAATTGCGTTTAGCACACACACACACACACAACTCACACACAGATGTACATACTTGAAATTTATATGCAAAATGTACAATTTTAAGCAAAACTAATGAGTGCCAATTAAATTTAGTCGTCCAAGAAATTACCGCAGTGCAGTTGAGTTAACAAGAAAATTGCTCAATTTACTCTAAGTGTAGTCTTTTGACATAATCTAATCAAATGAATGATGAACGTTGCTTATGGGTCATTCAACTAAATCGTAATAAATTTTATAGATTCAAATATAAATCATTAAAATTTTGAATTTATTTTTGTGAGTACTTAATACATTGGCAAAATAATAAAGGTTTAATTCAATTAAATTTTATGATAAATAAAGTCTAAGCAAATTAAATATGAAATACAAATGTTTATTCTAAATTATAGTTTGTTGTGTGAACTAATTTATTTTAGTAATATTTATTATATTAGTCTTGGAAACAGAAATTTGTATTTAAGTATAGACTAGCTGTGCTGCTGAATAAACTACAGCGATCTCTGCTGCTTTAAAATACGTGTGCATCAGGGCTTAATTCAGAAGTGATCTTCGCTCCTATACGAACTTCGTTAATTTGTCTATATATAACTTTAATAAAAATGTCTTCAGAATTGATATAGCTTCGATTTGATTTATGTTACATTTTCCATATATGCGTATTTGTTTAATAAAGTATTTTAGTGTATATGATTTTCAGTGCTCATACTTTTAACAGGTATTCCACTTAAGCACGATGGTTTAATAATTGCCAGAGCCCATGGTTGTCAGACTTGCAACTCCTCCTTCTGCTAAGGAGCGCAGCTTCAGTTTGTATTGCTGATGATTTTAATGCCCTGACTGCTATTGTGGGGCGCCTTTGTTTTGTTCTGCTGACTACTTAAAAAATGAAATGATGGCAACTTGCAGCATGCTGCAGGCAGATGCAGATGCCGCAGAGCGCAGCCTTTTATTGCGCTCGTATAAATAATACATATACACGTATATGTTTAAATGAAAGCCAGTAAGCTGCTGAAGACTGAAAACAAAAGAAAATAAAAAATAATGCAAAAATTAAGAAAAGCAAGCGGAAAAAAAATGGGAAAAAGGGCAAAGCATAATAATTATAAGCCATTGTTGGCAGGCACCGAATGAAGGAGCAGAGCGAAGCAGAGCAGGGCAGAGCAGAGCAAAGTGACTCTGTATGGACTGTGGGGGGTGAGCCCTTGAGCTGAAGTCAAGCAGCAGACGCCATAAAGAGCGAAAAATGTTTAAATAATTTTATCAAGCGTCTGCGACATGCAAAGTGCATTTAAACTAGTTATAAAGTCGCATTATTTGCCATCAAATTCAATGCTCGATGTGAAAGTTTTCCCTCAATCTCTGTGCACTCCACTCGCTCGCTGTTGGGGCGTTTTTTCCTTTGCGTTTTTCTTAACGCACAAATTTCAGAAATTTTTACATAAATCTGCATGAAAAATGACATGCTCCGGGGATGCGATGCAATAAGAAAATATACTCTGCTGTTATCAAAAGCATTTCTCGGCTCCCTGGCAAAACTATAATTTTCCAGCATTTGTTTTATGGCATTTAAATGCTGAACTAAAATTATACAGTTTTTCTTGTTGTAGTTGAAGTAGAGTAGGAGAGTAAGACTTTTATTTGCTTGCCAAAGTTATACATTCTTTGTGGTTTGCTTTTGCTTTTGCTTTCCTGGTAAAATAAATAAGTAAATAAAATAAGATTCTAGCAAAACGAGTTTCAGACAAAAATTCTATGAAATATGTAAAATCAACGAATACAATTTTTTATAGCTTATGATATGAATGAAATTTATTCAACAAAGCGATTCCTATGAAATGTAGTTACAAAATAAACTAACAAATATATTGAAAAAAAATCTGTTTTAAATAAATTTATAGAATATGAATAATATAGAAATATACAAGAAATTAAATACATATTATTACAAAAATAAATTTAAAATCAATACATATATAAAGTTATTTAATGGAAACAGCTTATATTTTAATATTCTCACAATTAAATTAAAATAAAGCATTATTCATTTTGAAATTATAATAAATATACGCCAAAAAAATAAAAATATACAGATGTAATAATTACTTGAATACTAAATTTGTAAAACCGAAAAGCTTGTCGCCATATTTACATTTTTAATATAATGTTAGTTATAGTTATAGCGTGAATGAAACTCTCTTTCTCTCTTCAAATGAACATATATTAAGTTCTTAGCAATCAATAGTCGTCTATACAACATATTAATTTACTTTTTACTTATTTCTTCTTTAATATCCATATCCAATTTTTCCCATACGATGCACAATCTATTCCATTCAAAGGTTTTCGCACAACGCAAGGAAACTTGCTTATGCAAGAAAACTGATTAAGTTTTTCGACAAATAATAATGTATATATATCTGTGAATGTGTGTCTGTGTGTGTTTGCCAGATGCTTATCCGTCGATACGAAGCAATTCAATTCAAGCTTTTGTGCTCGCGTTTGCTGCAAGATATTGAGGAGAAATATATGAAATATTACGTATACGCAGCTTGCGCGCCAAGGCAACAACATGTTTCGTTTATCATGCTTTGCTTTTATCAGCCAACATTAATATCTATGCATGTTGTGTCTGCCTGTGTGTGTGTGTATTCTGTGTGTATTTCTTCTATGATAAATGAGCATTGTGTGCGTTTGTATTTGTATTTTGTTGTTGTTATTGTTGTTGTTGTATCTGTTGTTGCCGCTGGCAAAGTTGCGTTTTTCGTATGCTCTACATATTTTCAACGTTTATTTGGTTGCGGTTGCAACATTTCCTCGACTGTTGGGCGTGGCACATTGCAACTGCATGCCAAACAATTCATAGCTGCCTTTGCCTCTGCCTCTGCCTCAGCCTCTGCTTCTGTCGCTGAAATGAATTATGCTCATGCAACGCATTCATTATGTTGCGCTGCTGTATGCATCCAGGATCTGTTTATGTTTCTGTTTTTCGCTTTTGCAGAACATTTTGCAAACATCGTTTTATAATGTAACCAAGAATCTCAGTGCGCTATCTGGTCTTAGGAGAAATCCACTTTGAACTTTATCAGCAGACGACGCCCGACATCCTTCATCTCCCCTCACCTACTAATTGCCTTCGTGCCGTTGCTGCCGCGCACTTTTCTTAATTTAGTTGTGCTACTTAAGCAGTTTAATGCCACGTCGGCATTCGGTGGCCTCTAAAGACAAATTAATGACCCTCGGTCCCACAATTGTGACCGCGCTGCGTATCCCATCTGCGATCCTGGCGCCTCAATTTATGGCGGCAAAGGCTTCGGCCAAGCACGGAAATTGCCAAGGAATTGCGAGCTACAATTAAACGTATTTGTTGTTGTTGCAACTTTCATCTTGTCGCGTCGCCTTCTGTATGCTTATCGCGTTTTGATTTTTAATTAAAGCCCCGGCTAAATGTATTTCGCGAAATGGAATTTGCTTTATACGCCCTTAAATTGGGCTCACAAACAAATGCTAAATCCAATTATCTTTTTGGCCTGGCGCACAAATTACACGGCCAAAACACAACGACTAACAAATTGATAAAAATCACTCTAAATGCGAATGAGAATGAGAATTCCGAATGCCGAATGCTAAATGTTCATGCCCGAATACCATGTTTATTCCCCAAGTTGTTTTCAAACTTGAACTTTCTGACAACTTTTTGTAACATTTTCTTATTACGCTCCAAGTTTAGCAGCAGCAAAACGAATTAAATAAATGCAACAAAAAAGGTTTAAATATTTTACAAATTTAACTTATTAAATATAAAAATAGAATAAGTATTTAATATAATAAATTAATATAAATTAAAAATCAATTTTTAATTTAATTTATTTTATTTTTTTAGAATATATTTTAAATAAATTGCAAACTCAACCAGAAACTTCAAAGTATAATCATTTCAATATAAATCTTTATATGCACAGACACGACAGTTAAATAAAAGCAGCCACAAAATGTTCGTCTTAACTCATTTACAATAAACAAATAAGCCAACAGTACCTAACCCCACCTAAAGATAAGGCTAACTGTGCGTATGACTTACAATCTTTGCATACTGTAAGCTGTAAGCTAACAGGGAGAGAGAGAGAGAGAGAGACAAACTGATGCTATGATGTAATCGCCCTCAACTGAGCCAGACACTTCATGATTCCGTCGTTTGTTGCTGTTCTTTCAAGAAGAGTATTGAATGGAAGAGAGAGAGAGAGAGAGAGAGGGCAGCGTGGCATTTATTTACTTATGCGACGACGCATTTAAATGCCAGGCTATTTGGGCCCGCAGCAGAGAGCACTCATTCGGTATTTGCATAAATAAATTAAAAAGCAACTCGCGCATTTGCAACGCCCACTGTTTGGATAAGAGCTCAATTTCCATGAAAACAATTAATTCAACTAACGAGAACTCTGACCCCGCCTATTAAAGACGTTGCTAATGATGTGCACAATGATTGGCGTACTCTCACGGCCGCATTATAATTGCAAAGTTTACGCAACAACTTAAGAGGGCCCGAAATTGAGTTCGCAATCAATTTGAGACTTATGAAGAATAGTACTAAAGTGGGGCTTACATAAAGTCTTATTGATATATATATAATATTTGATTACTCTTTTAATAACATGAAATCCCATTATGTTATATAAGCGATATATACATAGTTAGTCCAATGCTACAGCAAAGCAAATGAAATTTGATTCTTCTCTCGCCTACCGCTCAAACACTCATTGTCACTCAATTACTAATCTCTCGTTATCTTTGTCGATGCACTCTAGGAAATTGTATGATTGCAATCAAATTTGCAAATTCCTCGCAAACATCGCCAAGTCGGCAAGTTAAGTAAATTGTTTGTGCACGGGTCGGTTACTTAATATGCATTTAAATAGAGCGTGCTTTATACGCGCCACTTAATTAATCATAGCTCAAGTACCATAAGCAAGCAGGCGCCCTCTCACACTCATCTCTTTTGTGTCTATCTCTTTTGCAGCCATGCGAGGCGCCAGCTGCTCGGGAAGTCAGCGTCGGAGGCGTTGAGCACGTGAGAGCCTTGAAAAAATGTCCGCTTGCATGACAATTGTAGCGTGGAGGCATTCAGACAACGCAGCAGACAGCAGCGCCGTTGAGCGCAGCGTACGTGAAGTGTGTGCCAAGAACTTGAGGCAAGCAGAAGAATATAAGCAGCCACAGAGACAACAACAACGACAACAACAAGAACAACAGGCGTGGCAAGGACACTAAGCCACATGCAGCGCGCAGAGCACGAGGCTTAGCACCTGCAGCAGCTCAACGCAGACAGAAGAGCAACGCACGGAATAACTAAGTGAGTAGCCAAAAGGTATACCTAAAAGTATTTCCAAACCCAAAAATAACAGACAGGCCAGGGCATGTCGAGCTCCGCTATGAAAGGACATCAAGTGCATTACTCAGCTACAGCAGCTGAACAATGCTAAGAACTAACTGACTACGGAGCGCTGCATGAGAAAATGTTGCAAAAAAATGTTGAACAAAATTCTAAGAATAGCCTCTCTTCGAGAAGCGTACAATTTGCCAACAGCTATTGGGAATACATATATTTGACATACATGCATAAATGGGAAAATAGCTGAATATAAAAATTGGTTGACTAAAAATATGCAATTCAAAGAAACTTTCAGAGAGAGCGTAAACAGAATATAGGCAGAAATACCAGCTAAAAATATAAAGCATATAAAACATACATATATAGTATTTAATACGATAATTGCAATGAATAGGAATTGCTGCTCCTTGAAAAATCCTTCATAAATTGGTTATCAAACAATTAAAACTACTCAGGTTTAATATTCACTTGCTTGCGAATGAAAGGTTCGGCCTCAAATGTTTGAGCCATTAACCTAATGACCTTCTCCAGGCGATGTTGTTAACCATGCTTAAAGCCCCGCCTACAGCCCACAAGTAACTGCATACGTTTCGTTGAGCTGCCTGACATGTCTGGCATATGTGAAATGCCAACTGAATGGACATTGTTGCTGTTGTGGTTGCTGAGAAGAGGACGACAACAACACGAAGGGCAAGGACGCTACAGCAAGTGCAAGCAAGGTGCCCACATACAAAAAAAGAAGATAAGAAAAAACAACAATGAGAAAGAGATAGCAAGAAACAAATGCGAAAGCAATAACGCCTGCAACACGACAGACAGAGATGGTAGACAAGGACAACGCTGGCAAAGGACAACGCCGCTAGAAGCCAGGCTGAAGCTGATTGGGGCTTGTGCAAAGAGCTACTTCAATGAGGACTTTCAAATGCCATTGCAAACTCTTCTTTTCTCTACCTATCTCTCTCTCTTTCTCTTTCTCGTTTGTGATGAGCGGGCAAACCATGCCCAACAGGCTTTAGGGCACACTTTGCATAGATTTTAAAGAAAAAAGTCAAAACGGAGAGAATGAGTTCTAGGATTTGCAACAACTTCAATTGTAATCAGAATATTATATTTTTAGACTGGGTGAAAAAGCATAAAAATATATTTTATATAAAAAGAGAGATATCAAATGCCAACCTCTGATAGACAGTTACTAAATATTTTTCACTTAAAATATTTGAATTTAAAAGTTAAGGTATATTTAATATTCTTTATGGTTGTTAAGAAAATAATTGTAAATTAAATTATACTACTACTACTTACTATATAAGCTCGACCCATTTAAGTTTGTAAATTTAAATCCGCTTCTATATCCTACAAATATATATATCAAAGCCGATAAATTAATTATATTTTTCTCTGCTCTTTTCAGTTCGCTTCAGCTGCCAATTATCATCTAACAAATAAAGGAATTTGCAAAAAAAAAAAATACTTAAAAAAAAAAGAAAAAACAAAACAAACAAAATTAAGGTCACGCCACAAACAGTTGTTGTTGCGGTCAATTACAACAACAGACAGCAGAAACTACTTGAACGATTGCAGCAACATCGCAACTACGCCATTTTGACCAATATTATTAATGAAAATGTTGCTGCTATTGAAGCGACAACTGCCGCCAGCAGCAGCAACTGCAGCAAGCTCAACAACAACAAAAACAACAACACTGACAAGAGCACGAAGAAAACCATTAGGAACTGAATCTCAGCTGCTGTTGTTCGTGCTGCTGCTTCTGGGTACTGTGTGTCGCAGCAGCAGCGGCGCTGGCATTAGCTACAGCAGCAACAGCAACAACAACTCGGCCAATCGCAGCGTGTCAGTTGGCAGCAGCGGCGGTGGCCTCGTATTGATTGGCTCCAGCAGCGTTGCGAGCAGCAGCATCGGATCCACAGCTAATGCGGCCACAGCCAGCGCTGTGCCCTCATTATCGCTCACTTCATCATCCTCGGCGGCGTCATCGTATGCCACCTCGACTAGCAGCAGCAGCACCAGCACTAGCAGCAGCAGCAGCAGCAGCAGCAGCAGCGGCAGCAGCAGTAGTAGTTCATCATCGGGAAACCGCAGCAGTCGACTAACAAGCAACAGTAACAACAACAACAACAACAATATAAATCATGATCAATTACCCGCACAGCTCTCATCGCGCATCATCCACACACGCAATGGCGCCATCTCGGGCGTAATTGTCCAATTAGATGGGCGGCATTTGGATCCGGTTGAGGCGTATCGCGGCATACCCTATGCCTCGCCGCCTGTTGGAAATTTGCGTTTCATGCCGCCCGTCTCGGCGGCCATGTGGTCGGGCGTAAAAAAGGCGGACAGGTAAGTCAAGCCAAGAATAGCTCCAGTTCCTACATTTTTAATGGCGATTTCGAGCCACCTTAAGTGGCATGTATGTGTGTGAGTGTGTCGACCGTCTTTAGAAAGTTATTCGCATAAATTTCAAGTTTCATGTTGTGTGTGTGTGGGTGTGTAAGGAGTGTGTAAAGTTAAGGAGCTGACGCGCTTTTATGTTAATCATACGACCCGTGCGCCGGCCAAGCAACTACTTAAGGGGAACAAGGCAACTGTGAAACAGAGGGCGACGTACCCTGAAGCCCGTAGGGATTGGGCATAAATTTGACTAAATCAAATATTAAATAGTTGCTCGTTAGGGTAAAACGGGTTGTGGGTGGCTTTAAGCTGATTTGAAAACTATTTTTGGAATGCTCAAATATTGATACTCAATTTAAGGAAGATGAATTCAATAAAAAAATAACTGAACAAATATTTATGACCGAAACAGAGGGAGAAAAAGTATATGAATTAAATTTTAATTGAATGGAAAATAGAATATGCAATAAAAATAAGCATAAGTTCTATGAAAGGAAAGAAAACTATGAAAAAGTTGTTTTTTTTTTTTTTAATGTAAGAATAGCAAAGAATTGAAAAAAAAAACTTATGAATGAAATTAATGAAGGATAGCAATAATAAAAGGCAATGCTTGAACAAGTAGCTGACAAAAAGTAATCAGAGATGAGGTATAAAATAAAAATGAGGTAGATGATTCAAGAATTATTAATGCCATCGCACTCTTTTAAATCAAATTTAAAGTGATTTATCTCAGTAACGACTTTTTATGTTGTAGAATAATTACTGCTTACAGCTGTTATTAGCCACGACTTTACCAAATCTCCCCACTTGAATTCCATTAAAATCAAATTGCAGTAAATTATTTTATTTTTTTGCTTGAATAACTCCTTGAAAAAGGGTATGCGACTGTGGTCCCTTTCAAAATATAAATAAAATTCTGTCATTTAGCTGCTGCTTTGCCTTGCGCAATCGCAATTTAGCTAGATTCTGCTGAACCCTCGTCTTAATAATTTAATGCTGCCCGAAGCCATGAGCTCGAACCCCTTGCAAATCAGAGCTGTCAATTTAAATACGTTAAATCATTTCGCAGTTACTTGAGCCTGAGAGTCTGCCGCGAAGAGGTCGCAAATGGAGGCACTCGGTCGCGTCTGCCAGCAAATACGTAAAATGATCAAAACCCATTACTCGAGGCCACTCGACAGGGTCGAGAGTGACCAGACGCAGCCGTTGCCGGTGACCGTCCTCTATTACCCGGCAATCGTCACCTCAATTAACTTGGCTCATTATTGTCGAGTGCGGCACCCAAATACGAAAGCACTAATACAGCAAAAATTCAACAGACTTGCAATAATGATGATAATATGCGGCGACAAAAAAAAAAAAAAAAAAAAACGAAGGAAAATGATAAAAGATGGAAAGCCAAAGGTCAGTTGTAGACTCGATGGTGCTTCTGCATGAAATGCTACACAAATTAAATATTTACGCTGCCGCCAGCAGAGCACCAGCTGCGGCACTCGAGCAACACCAGGAACAACAACAATATGAAGTCGCGGCATCTAATTTACAAACGCTCCCAAGTGGCAAATCATTATTCACAAAGATTCCCACGACAATGCTGTGCTGCAGGCGTATTGTTTGCTTTTTAAAAGGGTGCCAGCATAAAGTTTCTGCTTTCACTTTCTCTCTTGATATATACTCTAACAAAGGGTACTCTAAGAGCACTTGTGAGCTTATAAAGTGCATAAATAAATACATTATTATTTAATAACAAAATATTTGGCTTTTGGGCGAAACAACTGGAATCTACTCGTTTTCAAGTTACATTAGCATCTTTTTCTTATTCTAAGTTCCTTGAAGAAAATCTAAATATTGTAATTCAATTACTTATATATTATATGCACACATAGTCGAGCAGGTTGACTGTGTAAATACTATGGACAAACCGAAACATGATCATATCGAGTCAAAGTGAATTATTGATATTGAATTGTTGATTATTATCACAGGTTGTTCTTTGACAAAAATAAAATAAATATAAATATCCAAATTCTGTCATATCAGATTTATTTAATTTTTAAAATGCATCTTCAATTTTTTATAATTATTTTTTGTTAAATAAAACGTATCTAAAATTTACCAAAAAATTAAGTGCATTATCTAAATATATTATCTTTCTTCTCTTCAGTAACTATTTGTTTCCATGTCTTATTAATATATAAATTATGTCATAGAGTATTCAGGATCAGCATATATTTTGCAAAGTTTGCCACAATTTATGGTTGATATTTCCGTTTTTTTGCCTTTCGAAAAAATGCCACCTTTAAAGAGGGACCAAAAATCAGAGCCTTGCAAATAAATGAAATAAAATCCAAATTTCTGCCAAGTCAAAGCTGATGAATGACGAGTGGGGTGTATGGCACCTGCTGCTACAAAATTTTCGGCTGACATCATCGCAATTGTCAGACAATCTCTGTTTGTCTGTCTGTGTGCCAGCTGCCCGTCGTGAGCGCGCACTGCCTGTGGGCCCGTTGACAGCTTGGGCCCGGCTAGCCAATAAACTCCTTGAGTAATGTTCCACTGATTTTCAGCACGTCAGCGTAATAAAGCTGTTTGGGCCATCAACGGACGGTCGGACAACAAAACAGACAAACACTCAGACTCGAGGTACAAAGAGATCATTTACAAAACGCGAAACTGGATACGTTACGGCGCATTCCTGTGGCCTCCAAAACCACAAGAATTACCTTGGCTGGTACTTGAAGCATATTAGCTTAGAATAAAATATAAAATGAATTAATAGGAAAATGCCAGGACGGCATATAAAACCAAGTTTATTGGCTGTTTCGAATGATATTTAAGAATTTATAAGGGGCAGAACTAAGGGAAGATTGTCAATGAAAGGCGGTAATTTTTCTTATTGTTAAAAGTGAAAAAATGCAGAGCTTCCTGATGAATGTGATTTAAATTTTTGATTAAAACAATTCAAAGTAATTTGAACCAAACCCCCATGATGATGATATACTACAATCCAAAGCTAGTCAGAATAAAATTTCTTAATATTGATTTCTAAAAAATATTAAAATTTAATGGAGAATTTGTTATAATAATATGATAATATGATTTTGGCAATATTTTCTAAACGACTGACTCATGAAATTTGCAATCTGTAACGTTAATTTTCACTAACTTTTATTTCGCTTTAAATTTATTTCAAAATTAGATATTTTCTAAATAAATAATCAATAATAATCATTCTTATAATCATAATAAATATCTAAGTATATTTAAAACATTTCTTGCCTCCGTCTAAATCTCCTTTTGTGACCTGAGCCGATTTATCAATAAACAATATTTCCATTGTTAGCTTTGAATCATTTCGTTGGCAAAGCACACAAATGACAATGCCTACTTCATTCAGAGAACCGCAGCTTATCGCTTATCATTTTCCAGAAGCAAACAAGCGCGAAAATTTGAATATTTCGAGAAAACAAACAATTCGTAGTTTTCGCAGGCAACGAAAATACGTCACGCATATAAATTAGACGACGAGACGCAAACAGGTCAAAGGACACAGGACATGGTCCAGGCCACAGCAGGGCAGCAGCACGGGAGTACATGACCAGACACATGCAATTTGGCAGTTCGTCTGTCGAGAGGCAGGGGCGTGGTTGTGTCATGGTGCCGTATAATCTGCATGTGGCCCGTGGAGAGAACGTGGCTGTGGCACACACAAACGGTAAACTGAGGCTAAAGTCAAAGGACAGCAGAGGACTTTGGCCAAGACACTCGGAGCAGTTGCCTCGCTTTGAGCTTAAATACATCAAACAGAAGCATAATCTCAGCCAAGCGGAAAAATGCATGCGCCTGAGAGGACGTAGCGCAGACAAGTTAAGATATTTATATAGATATAGAGAGGTGAGAGGAGAGCAAAGTTGGGTAGGTTGAGGGTGGGTACCGAAAACGATATGCGACATTGCGACCACGTCAAGCAAAATAGATTAATTTTACCTGTGGGCAACGTTGCAGAAGTCTCGCAGAAGTCGCTTTCGCCCACTCCAGCTCTACCTCAGCGCTCAACGCTGCTGGCTCACAAATTAGATTGGCAGTCGCTGCCACCGTGCCACGCCCACCGGCTTCGTCTATGGTACTCACGCATAAAGCTTTGCCGCCGCAGTCAAATTAAATAAAATCCAATTTAAAATGAATTTTCGCAATTTCATTTACAGCGCAACAACAACAACACCTTGGGCAACAGCAATTTATGCAGCAGCAACAACAATGACGCAACGTGGCTGTGGCGATGGAGGTGCCACGCCCCTTAACCAAGCTTTTTGGCTTGACTAGCGCACCGCACTTGAGTCTGAAATTGGAATTAGCGTTTTTAATGATGGGCAGGCACCACATTTCGGTTCGCCAGCCCATTTTTAATAACTCCCCATTCTCACACTCTCCCTCTCTCTCTCACTCTCTCTTCAAACGGAACACTTATTAATGCGGTTTCTATTAGAGAGAACGTACGCCAAAGTTTTTTTCTAGCAACGTTTTTAAAATGGCTATTTTCCATTTAAACGCTCAAGCGCCATGCATTAAACTCTCACTACCTCAGGCTAATTTGAGGGAAGAGTAAGGGCTTTGCAACCAGTTAGCAGGTAGCCGAAACGCAGGACTTGTCGTTGTTAATCCGCTTGTATTTCATAATCCTTACGCTAAAAGCAAAAGCTTTGTGACGTCTAAAGTGCCAAGTGCTTTCAAAATTTATTTTAAAACAACAACTGCATTGGGTTGCTATGTGGCGGTAGTACACTGGAGGGGATTGAAGTGTGGAGGGTTGTTTACGTGTGCTATTGTGTTATTTATGTATATTGCCTTTGGCGGCTTGTCAAAGCTGATGCTGTGGTTATAAAACGATGGCTGTTGAAATTGGAGCAAGAGCATTAGAGAATAATACATATAACTAAATAAAATTTCAAATGTATGAATTTAAGTGGAATATATTTAATATATTGCATAATAATAAGTAATTGTTTGTAATAAAAGTAGCATTTGAATTTACATTTGAAAGAATAGCTTTTCGGATTAGATATACATATATATATACACTTTTGTGATTGTTCCATTTCTGTATTTGTCTACTATTGATATTTTATATTAAAGAAATATTTTATATTAGCAATTAAATCAGTTTTTCCTTATAACTAAAATACTCAATTATATTTTGGATATTATATAATATATTTTAGATAATATTTAAAGATTTTAAAGCTAATTGAGCTTTGTGGACAGAAATATCTGATTTCATCGCATCTGCCTTGCTAAATATGCTTTCTGATTCAAGAACCCATTGAAAATGGGAATTCAAGGTATACAGTTTTTGTGAAAGCGTCCAAGCCCATTCCCAAGCCACGATTAGCGCGATTAGCAGAGTGAGCGCTTATAAGTGCGTAAAGAAGAAGTTTTTCTTTTCGTAGGGTTCAGGGTACCTCGTAGTCAAACAGTCTCTCCCAGAGGCTTCTTACTTGTTGTGAAATCTTTAACTCAAAATAAAATGTAACTTTTTTAATTTTCCTTGCAAGTTAATTTAGCACATCTCAACAAGATTAACGTTTTGTTATGCCTTCAAGTACTTCTAGCTGTCTCAAAAGAATTCATATCTCACTCTCTTATTAGTCATACTAACTGCTCACCCTCTAACCATAATTGCCTTGCTTTTTATTATTTGTCAAATGATTGTCGAATAAGCTCCATTACATCTCAGCTCGAATGAAAACGCTGCAGCCGGAAGTAGTTTATCTGCCCAAAGCTCTGGCAAGCGTATTAAAAACTTTACAGAGTTGTCAACTCGCATTCGGAACCTTTATCGACTGTAGTTAAAATCTGTACAAGCACTAGCGCCGGCCACGCCCCTTTCACTGGCATGACCTCAATTGGCCCGCCCATTTTATAAGCTTAATACCCATTACTCTTGCTCGAGACTCGGCTTATCAGCGCCGCTCCAAGCGGGGGCTAGAGATTGGGCGTGGCATGAGGCATGTGGTGCGGCAAGCACACAAAAGTCACATAAACAAGATCGCATCCACTTGAAAACTGAGCACATTCGCACGCAGCTGCGGGCAGCGCTTGATGGGGTTGCGGGAGCGCACATTAAAAATTCAAAATGTGGCTTTTATGAGCTGTAGCTTGTGCCGAGAGTTCTGGCCCCATTGAGAGAGTTGCGCTACGCCAGGACTACTGTGTCACCTGGCGTCAGAGATGTGAGAAAAAACAAACAAAGTAAACAAGAACAACAATCGACGCTACCAACTGCCGCCATTCAAAGTTCTCACTTCCATTATTTTTATTAATATATATATTTTTTTGTTATCCTGTCTTTTATCCACGTCTCGGCAAGGCTGCTCGGTTGGCCATTTAGCGGACAGCGCGCGAAATGAAGTCAAAAATTAAACTTTTATTACCTGCCTTATTGTTTAACCATTAAATTAATGATTATTATGGCAATCGCGCGGCCACCACAAGCGACCATTAAAAGCATGTTGGGGTCAAGGGGTCACGGACTCACTTCGTGGCCATTTCGCCATTTCACTGAGGCGCTTCAAATATAATAAAAGCAGAATGAGAAAAAAAATTAAATATATTTCCGGACCAAAACAACAAAAAGAACAAAAAGAATTAAATAATATAAATTCTCATTCCGCAATGCTATTAATGTTAATGCCTTTTCATGGGTTCGGGTTGGCCATAATGGAACCCCAACTCGCACAGATATATGTTGTCAGAATGGAAAATTTTTAATGTCAGCATTGATTTTCGCTTTATGACAGTTTGATGCGGCCCAAAAGATGCGCCACTTGATGAGCTACAAAAATAGCCACAAGAAAAGAGAGGGATGTGCAGATATGAGAGAATCGGGCTTATTGTCAAATATTTTGGTCAAGGAATTTTTCATTAATTACGTGCAAGCTAACTGGAAAGTCAAATATATATTTCGAAAATATATTAAATTATTTTTTTTAATATCTGATTAATAATTTATAAAAATATAGATTTCTATGAAGCATCAGGCACCAATTCCCCCAATCAATAACAACTGTGAATATTCTATGTATTCACCACATTTTCAGCTACATTCGAAATATGAGCTGACAAATGGAAAACAAATGTCAATTATTAACAAATTGCTTTTGGGAAAATCGCACTGAGAATGGGCTTGCATTTGGGAAATTTTATATTAGCAGAATATACACAGATCTCGGCTACATTTTGGGTTAAACACTTTGCAATGTGCAATTTGTTTGCATATTGAGTGCAAACAACTAGTTTTGGCTCGTTTTTGAGTGCTAGCATGGGCCAGCTTGGTTTGATGTCTGTCACACGGCAGATTAAAAACAAATAATACTAGAAATTTGAAGTGGGTTCAAGGCACCAACTGACAGCAAACAGCAAAGAGGAAGAGACGTTGTGCGAGGGTATGGCCAATAAGCCAGTCATAAATGAGCACAAGGCCAAAATGGCATTTGCATGACATGGCCAAAAATAGCAGAGAAATGCAGCAAATGTTGCTGATGGAATCGACTAGAATAGAGAAGGCACAGAGCAAAGGGAGTGAGAGAGTCAGAGAGCCAAAGAGTCAGGGGGTCAGGGGGTGAGAGAGAAAGTCAAAGTTAGATGGCTGTAAAATCGAAAACCAATTTCACAAACAGCCCGAAATAAGCTTTTGCCCAAATAAATTAAAGTACCAAAAACTTTGTCAGCTCAAATCAAAAAGTTATTATGACCCAAGGACAGAAATTTGTGACGCGAAAGCAGAGATTACTCACAATGCTAGCTAAATTAATCTGTTCATAAGGCCACGCATAAAAAATAGGCTTGCATTCGAAACCTTTTTAACAAGCAAAACTCAAAAACTGTAGCAAGCAAAGAAAAGTGATCGACTAAGAGATACTGTATACGAAAATGTATTCTCTTTAGCTCACGCTCAAGACTATATAAAATAAATGATTCATCTACTTAGAGTCTGGAGACTTCACTTAGATCAAATTTATAAACTCACTCTAATATTTCCCTTTAACCATTAAATAGCCTCCCACAAAAATATAATGATGGCCTAACATAATTTTCAATGGGTTTAAAAAACTTTTGCAGTTAAGCCACAAATTTCTTATCCAATTTTCGATGCCTTTCAGATTCAGTCCCGTCTGCCCACAGCGACTGCCGGACATTCACAATGAGACCGCTGCGATGGAGCGCATGCCCAAGGGTCGTTTGGAGTATCTTAAGCGCTTGCTGCCCTATCTGCAAAATCAATCAGAGGATTGTCTTTATCTAAATATTTATGTGCCCATACAAGGTAAGTGCGTCTGCGAGTGAGTGCGAGTGCGAGCGAGAAGCCGAGCCTCACAGGTTTGGCTAAGTATACTATCATTCTTTATTTTTTTTTTCTTTTCTTTTTATTTTTTTGGTTTTTGATGCGCCTAAAACCAAGAAAAATGACGCACATGCTCGGGGAATTTTGAACGTCCCGCTGCTCCCGTGTGTTGCCTAGAAATTTTTCAGTCTTGTTTATTTAGCACTTTGCGAGGCATTTGAATAAATTGGCAAGCGGTAAGCGGCACGAAAATGGTTTGGGTAACTTGTTTCAATTTTTCTTCGGATTTGCCCCACACGCCCCCGCACCCAGATACTAATCCCAAAGGCCAGCGGCGAGCATGTCGGAAAAGGGTCAGCTTTTCCCAAAGTTTTCAGTTTTCCTTCGCATTTTTTTATTTTTTTTTGTTATTTATATTTTTCTGTTGGCTCTTTGGTTTGCTCCTTCCTGTCCATATCGCGCAAATGGACAAATGTTTCGACATTTTTCAAACGCCAAAGAATTTGCTAAGCTGCAAAAAATAAAACGGAGAGAGAGCAGAGCAAACGCTAAAGAACCGACACAAAGTGGCCAAATTTATGCAAAAATGTTGAGCCCATTTGCTGTCTGCCTGTCTGTCTGTCTGCCTTTCTGTGAGCATGTCCCAGTGGACATTTTATCCATTTACGCGTCTGTCTGCTGATTGCATACAATTCTTTATATTATGACAATAGTGGATTGAAGGCTGGATAAGATATAAACGACATAGCGATAGGTAGAGTTGTTGAAGGACAAATGATTTATACAGCTTTGGGAGTCCTTCATTTATAATATATATATAAATTCTTTTATTGTTATTTAATATCGTGAAATATAATTAAATATATGATATATGATGAAATACATTATAAAATTTCATCACTGAATTAACACATTTTTCAGTCCGATATGCTATGATTTGACTCGCATTTACAATTATTTTAAACCACTGTACAATGATTATTTCTATATCATTTACAGTTGATCAACACCTCAACCTGCGCGGTAGCTCATCCAAAATTAATGAGCACCAAAAGCATTGATTTGAATTTCTGACTGACTAACTGACTGAAGTACGGACTGAAAGCATGTCAAGTGCCAGCAATCAGTCATAAACGAAACCAATTTACTGAACAGGCAGCAATTAGATTATAGAAACCAGAAACGGAAACATCTTTGAGGGTAGCAGTTAACTAAATTGCCAAGTTTATAAAAGAACTCGCTGGCAGTTACCTAGACTCAAAGTCAGTCAATCTTCCGGTGCATCTGGCTGAGAGCTGCAATAGCCGACGTTCGACATGGCTGTTAATTACATTTTGATTAAAGCGCAAAGCGAAGGCAAAAATAACAGCGAACCGCGAGCGTCCCTAATGGAAGCTATCAGCAGCAGTTGTGGCCGACAAAACACCAGCCACACCCCCTACCGCTCGCTGATGGTTGCGAGTGCAAAGGCTTGTTATCGCGGCAGACGAAACGCTAGCCAATTCAATTGTCTAACAGGGCGTTAAAAGTAAAATTTAATACACCACTCACCGGCAAAGCAAATGTCTCTTCGTCTTCTCGCGCTGTCAAGACGTCAGCCGCTGTGCGTCATCTACTCCACCGGTCTGTCCATCAACCAGCCAGCCAGACAGCCAGCCAGTCAGCCAGTCAGTCAATCAACTGGCTTTATACAATCTGACGGCGCTTTTGCAATTGACTAAGAAATCAATTAACGGCCGTGCATTTACCCACGCGTATACTTATTATATTTCTCGAGCTAATACCCTACTTAATGGAGATTAAAAAGGGGTATTTGCATTCATCCACACTGCTGTACCAACTGTAGGAATCCGCTTCTGTTCAGCTCTAATTTCCACTAGATTATTAAATCTTTTCACAGCTTAATCAAGAGCTGATCCTCTAGATTTTCTGCCTGCGATTCTATTAAGCTGAAAAGGGTATTTAATGTGCGTTACCTTATTCCAAAGCACTCACACTCATTGATAATTGATTGCTTGCGCTGTTTGCCCTCTGTCTTTGCGTTAATTTCGCTTAATTACTCGTGTTTTCTTAGCACAAATTACCTGAGCTTAAAATATCCAGTCAGTTGACATCAAATAAAACTTTACACAAAATATCAACATTGCTTTATGTGGCTGAAATTAAAAGATAAATAAATGGTATTCTTGGAAATCTGTCTGTCAATCAGAACAGGTTAGTTCAGTTCAAATCGAATTAGAATTTGATTGAATACCAAAATTCAACCAATTATAGACCAAGGAAAGATGTCAAATGTAAAAAAAAAGTATTTGCAAAGCGTCCAATTAAACGTCTTTCGCGACAGATCGAAAGTTAAGAATAAAAGGAAAAAGTGGTGGCTGGCATAAAGGATGTAACAGAGGAAAATGTCGACGCACAATTTGAGATGAGCTTGAAAAATGTAGAAAATTCGATGTATATATGTATGTATATAAATATATGTATATACCTGGGAATCGCCGAAGTATGATAACAATTTACATTTCTCTGTAATTTGTCTTCGATGCCAGACGCTCCTTTTTTCAGATATACTTAAATATATATGTATGTATGTATGTATACCTCCATCTGCAAGCGGAACGAGGCATTCCTTCCAAGAAGTGTTGTCTTGCTGAATTGCGAGAATTTATGTGAAATTATGATAAATTGTTCAATGACTGTCAAGCCCCGAGGCAGACGAAGGGTTCAAATTGGATTTTGTTTTTCATCTGGGTACGCTTCTCTTCTTGTACTTATTTTTTCCACTCATAATATGTGCTTCAAGCACCGCTAATTGAGCTCTGCACACTGTGTCCCTTCGGCTCAATGAGAAAATTAAATATTTGCCTAGACAATTCTATTAGAAGAGACAAAATGAAATGCTCTGAGACTCGCCTTACGCAACGAATACAAGTTGAGCAGCTCCAAAGGGTCAAGTGATGATCCTTCAGACGCTTTTATCAGCTTTTCAGATTATAAATCTTATAATTGCAGGCAATTTATAAAATTTTGACAGTTTAAGGCCATTTTGGTGGGCCGCAACAAAGCCAAAACACTTAATGAGCCCGAGTGGGGGTCGTTAAGGTGGGCGTGACTGCATCCCAAGTCGGGGCTTACCTTTAGACGGGCACAAATAAATCATTATTTATTTGGCTGTCATGTCAAAATGAATTGCCAGATAAATTTACAAAAGAAACAAAAAAAGGAGACACCAAAAAAATAAACGAAAGGAAAATGAAAAAGAAAAATCCCAACGCTTAATGTCAAAATTAATGAAACTTTTTACAGACGACGGTATATTTGTGCTGCATGCATATATAAATTTTCACAAATATGCCAAGCAAAGGAGAAAGTGTGCATATGAACACATCCTCTCACACACACACAATCACTCTTACCCGTCAAGTTCTTAATAAATCTCTTGTGCCTTTTACGTAGCATACTTTGGCGGTCTAAGCGCTCGAGCCTTTGGGTCTGGTATGTGCAGCTAGTTTAATCTACTCGGACATGACAATAAAATTTATATCATCTTTCCTTTTCGCCTGCTTAGTGAAGTCCTTTCTCGCCTCTGCGGTTTCCATTTGACTTTTGCCATTTCCCACTTCCCAATTTCATTTTATTCGCTCGCCTTTTTATGCTCTTGTTTGTTTGCTGTTTTTCTTCTTTTTTTTTTCCTTGAAATCTTGAGCTTGTTCGCGCTTTGAGCTCAAAATAAAAATAAATAAATAAAACATAATAACAATAAAAAGCAGAAAATGCCACATTAAGCATGATTTGCCGCTTTTCAAGCCAAGCGTCCAACGGGCCCGTTTCTCCGAATTTTGTCCTTCGGGTGCTCTGCATTTTGGTCAGTTTGCCGTCCCGTTTGCATTGTTCGCATTGCCGTGTTCAGATTTCAAGTTTATCAGCTGCTTTCATTTCGCTCATATTTTGCGCTTAACTGACTTTTTGCGCCGACCCGAGCCGAAATAAATGAGCTGCCATTTGGGCGAGAGATTAATGTAATGTCATAATTTCTAATCTACAACATTTCAATGCGATTAACATCTGTTGGCATCTCTTAATGGCACAGTATTAAAAACCATTGCGGCCATTGCCCAATAGACGCCCCAATCCAGATTTATGACCCTCTGACTAACATACGTGACCCGCGCGACTGTCTTCGCGGCAATTGCAGCAGTACGCCTCCTCATATATTTCTCCATATACGTACATAAAAATATAATGCAATATTGTCAGCTCAGCGGCCTCGCAACATATAAATCAATAATCCAATCAAGTGCTCGCAATCAGTAAAGTTTCGACGCGTGCCTACATGAAGCAAACAAATATTTATCAGACGCACTGTGCGCAGTGGTGAATGAAATAAAATGTATATAAAATGCTGCAAAAGTAAATGTCAGGCATTTCAGAAATGTCATAATAATTGTTTTAGATAAATAAATATCAATTTTGACAGGCTGAACGACTGAAATGAAATGCTTGCGAATGCTGTCTTTAGTTAATAAAGTAGAATAAGTTGAAACTATTCTAGTTCACCCTAAAGGTACTTAAGCCTAAGTTGCTGTATATAGTAAATATCGATAGTTATTCGTACTGAATCTATTATCCAAAATAAGCAATATTAATAATATATAGACACTTCCATATTGATCGCTGCAGTGATAAAATTTTAATAGAATGCAATTCAATTTAAATGTCTTGAATAATTTTTTTCTCTAGTTTGTAGTAAGTACATTATCGATAGCTATCGAAATTATTTTCAAAAACCTGTTTAAAAACAATTTATCTCACATAGGCTAACTATGTTTTATATCTCATAAAAGTACCTAAAATTTACAATAATTAGAATGTAAAGCTCTGTAGTTTCAATCTGAATTTTAGATTAAAAGGAATATTCTCAACTTAAAAAGAAAATGCACGTATTATGAAAACTTTATTGACAAAAAATTTACTTTAGAATAACATAACTTTTATACAATATATTGTGACAATTGCCAACATATTTGCGTGTCAAGCAAACTACATACTTTTCACCATGATCTAACACAAGAAATTCCAAAAGGTTTTCCATATTTTAAAACCCATTTAAAACACCCTGCTGGGCAAGCAATAAAAAGTTAGTGGGAAAAACCAATAAATATCAAATGGCAACAGAATACAATATGAAAGAATGTGTGCGAGAGTTTATATTTGATATGTGTGATAGACAACACGCAATACAACCCCATGACACTGCCGGAAGCGGAAATGAATGCGCAGTCTGCGTGTTGCATGCGGAAATGAAAATGCTGGTCAAGAATCTACCTCCACAAAAAAGCAAAGCAAATTTGGCAAAAAAAAAAAAAAGGAACTATTAAGCGTATAACAAAAAATAAGTTGCAAAAATATAAAGCGAATAAGAACTAAACTTTTTACTTTGCTTGCGAGTGAAACTTTGCAGTCAGAAGATATTTCAGTCAGGATTTCACAATTGGGCAGACTTTTCCTTAGCTTCACTCAGAGTTCATGCTCATTTGCCTGTGCGCAGACAATTGGCAACGAAATGCTAAGAAGCAGGCAGTAGAAAAGAAAAAAAAAAAAGAATTGTAGTAAAATTACATTTATTACATTTTCGCTTTCCTCCAAACTTTTGCCAGGCAAAGCAAACTTTTTGTGCAGATTAAAGCAAAAGTTCGACATGAATATACATGAAGGAAAACAGTCTTTAAGCATTGCAACATTGTTGTTTGTTAAATGCCCTGAAATAACTGTCAAGCCAATTGCTTATAAATATTTAATTCTCATTAATCCAAAATTTTCAATGGTATTTTTACCTGTACTAAGTAAGTAATCAATATTTAAGCCACGACGCTCAGAGTTTTTAATAAATTTCTAAGCAAAAATTCTGGCACAGCCCCGCAGCATTCATAAACAGAAAAGTTTTTAATTCTTGGCTAATTAAAAAGGCAATTTAAATGCAAACTAAATGAAAAGCGCGTCCGAAAAATTTCCAACTTAATTAATAAATCGCCACGCTACGTGGCCACTGAATCGGGTTGGAGCATGTAGGCGTCGCACAGTAGGCCTCTGTCGGCAAATCATGACAAAAAGCCAAGCTTTGTGAGTGAATTTTACAGAGAGTCCGAATATAATTTTTACAAATTTGATGAAAAAAGAAGATGAATAAAGGCACTCAAAATTGCAAAAAATTAAAGCTGAAAATAGAGTTCAAAAATAAAAAAAAAATTTCCAGTTTTCTATTATAAATATAATATATAATTTAATTCTATTAATTTACATGCTTTTTTATTTATTTATTTTATTAATTTAAAATTATATATTTCAAACACTTTTTCAATCTTAGTAGTCTTTATCTTAAGAATTAAATGAAACTTTCCTGGTATTTATTGAAGATTATTAATGCATGTATCCTTTATCAGATACACCTAGTTTTGACCGCCAGTTTTTACCCGAACTTATCTTCTTTCCTGTCTTATTTTTTTTTTGCTATTTACAGAAAATTATGAAGCTTATAGTTTGCAATGCAACCTATGCAAAAACCAAACTAGCTTGAATAATTTGTTATCAGTTTCATTTTGAATATATTTTGCTTAATTCAAAATCTACGATTTTTTGTCCCACTGTGCGTCTAGTTCGAAACAATCTCCCTAGTAGGATCCGCTCTCGTCTGTTTCAACTCCTCGTTCCCACAACTATGCGAATTGTATAAGCAGCGCAATAAAACGATGCGGAAAGTTGGCATATTTTCTGCGATTTAAATATATAAACATTCGAGTGCTTTTCAGTTTAATAAAGCTGACTACAATATTGCTGCTAGCCAAGCTTACTCATCTCCATATTTTTTTATTTCTTTAACTTTATACAATTTGTAAAAGTAATACTTTCAACTTGAGACTTAGAATATATCATTGAGCCCTAATAGAAACTGAGCCGAACAAAAACATAAAACAATCAAGCAGATATTGACTTGTTCCACAGCTTAATTTCCCATATTCTGCCGCAATATCCGCAGTTGGCAACAAGTCACAAAACATTCTGGCAAATCGTTTTAAGCTGCTCGCTCAGCGAGTGTCGGTCTCTTGTCCTTTGCTGATTGTATTTGCTGCTTGCGATTGCATATTTCTATCAGCAATGACAACAGCAACAAACGCTGTAGCAATACGTAAAAATACCGTCAAGTGCTGATGGAAACCCATAAATACTCAATGTACAACAACAACAACAATAAGAAAAAAAATGCTAGGGAAAACTTTTGTCAACTTTGTATAACAAACGAAGCACTTGCACACATATTGACTTTAACTGTAAGCGTTTCATGTTGATTGAGTGTGTGTGTGTGAATGGGTGTATACGTCGGCTATCAATAAATCTCCAATATATGTATGTATTTGCTAAGCCGCTATTGGCAAACTATGGCGAACATTTCCTGCCATCGTTTTGTAGTCGTAAATGCGATTGAATTATTCTAGCTCTCACTCTTTACTATTTATTATACGGAATCTGTTTTTGTAGCTAAATATATTTATATTTATTACTATTATTATCTAATATTAGTATTTCTCAAAGATGTTTAATTGTTATATTCACATTTTATTTAAAAAAAAAATCATTAATCTCGAGATTTTCAGCTGATAATTTATTTTTTGAAAAAAAAAAAAAAAACTCAGATAGCAACCGATTGCGTTCGTTATTTAACGAGTTCGTTCGCGATTAGAGAAAATCGACTTCTCCAGTTTGGATGAGTTTTATGACTCTTGAAGTATTTTGTGTATGTAAGGGAATATATGGGAGAGTTTTCTAAGAGCTAAAAACATACATAGTTTGAAGAGATAAGACTTAATGAGTTATTCGCTTACTTACTAAATGATGTACGGGAAAAGAGCGTCACATGAATAGCTCAACGCAAGGCGCTCAACTGAAAGCCAAAACGAGAAAACGAGAGCAATAGAAAGGGTGTATGCTTTTTTCGGTTAATCTCGTGAGCAGAGCATGAAAGATCAACCAGTTGACAGATAGCTTTACGAGCTCTACTTAAGACACAATAGTAAAAAGAAAAGAGGGAGATATTAAATTTACTATGTAGGCTCTCTAAGCATTTAGAAAATATAAAATTTGGGATACGCTTACATACCATATTTAAAAGCCTTGAAGTGCTGTGGTAACTAAGTACAACTGGATCAGGCTTTGATATTGATATTGATTGAGAGATAAATTATCTATGGCAAGACTCTTAATACAACATCAGCGCATCCACTGCTAAGATGAAAAAGGAGCACACAGCTGTGGCTTGGGCACCCGACTGGTTTTTTTGATCACGAGAGCTCAGATAAAAACATTCTTAAAATATATAAACACATGCCATATCTCATATTTATGTCACATCTATAAATAGAAGGAGCTTTTTATTTTTGCTTTTAAAATATATTTTATTTTGTTTTTTGTGTAAATTTCCATATTCAATATTTGAACAGCAAATTGCGTTTTGAAGCGGATGTTTATATATTTTCGAGTGCGGCCCATTTAATATTATTTTTACACAGCCCACACACACACACGTTTGTCTTAGATACACAGTCATGCAATGCCATGCCATAAAATATGCATCAAAAATTTGTCACACTCCAGCAAAATGGTCGAAAAGTTCACCTTCTTAATGGTCACTTGACCCAGAAAAGTGTAGACCTTACACATACACCCACACACAGAGAGAGTGAGCGAGAGAGAGAGAGAGATATGTGTGTGTGTGCCTTCTCTTTAGAAGGCATTGAATTTAAATTGCGCATTAAATGCGAACCAGGAGGCATGTCCTTTCATCCAATGATGACGCAGCTGTGCTGCCTTTTTCCAAGAAATTGATAAGTCAAAGTTCATAATTGGACGTGCCTGAAGGGTCTACACAGCACACAATGTTGACATTCCGCACAGCTCAATTTGGCAGCTGAGAATTTATTTGTAAAAAAAAAAAAAATAAATAAGCAAGAGCAGTCCTTACCCATATGCCAGCCCAACCCCTTCAGAAAACCGCAATTAGGAGACGAGGTACAGAAATGTGCGCAAATTGAAATAGAAAATGGTAAAAAGAATGCCACAACAAATGGCTGGAAAACTATTTCCAACTCTTTTCAGGCAGTCGCAGTCGTCAGGTAAACCACTTTCTTCGGCCATTATAGAGCTGCGGTGCCAGCTCTTGCACTTAGCATGTCTCAGTCTAATTACGGGGCGTTGCTGACTGCCATTTTGCATGCCTTGTGTGCATTAAGCATACGCCCGCTGGCACGAACAAAGGCAAAGGCATGTTTACACAAACCAAAAGAAATCAAGAAAAACAATACAGAAGTGAGCAGTTAGGAAGTTATATTTCTCGCTGAAACCCAGCGGAATTGCATAGATTATTGCCAGCTCGTTTTTTATGCGGAATTGAAGTTGCTGCAACACGCAGTTTTGTACAGCAGGTGCCTTATCTTGTGTGAAAAGCTAAACAAATCTCATACTAAATAGCTATGGGACACGGTGTGATAAGCCATAAAAGCTAAGCATATATTACGCGTTCATAAATTTTGATCGTGACATTATATGTAATTAATCAGGCATAAACTAATAATAAACTAGTATTTAATTGCTAGAACAAGCAAGGTAATTTTATAAATTGAATGAATAATGAAATTATATATAAAGTCGTAGTTAATTCATTAAAATTACAAAGCGTCAAAATACAAAATAAGTCAAATCTGTTTATAAAATCTTTGTGATTAGTAATGGTTAAATGGTTAGTATATTTTGTTATGGAAAACTATATTTTATGAAATTTGAAAATTACGTAAAGGAGTGTGATTAGATTTTAATTTCAAAAAAAAAAAGGAATAAATAAATAATTAAATATCCCATAACTATTATACCATTGAATAGAATACAATTTCCTGTGAAAAGTAGCTTGCTTGTGATTTATCAGCATTCACAAGAATTTGCAATATTTTAAAAATGTTTACAGGTCCTTGGACTGAATTCCACAAATCAACAACAACGATTTCAGAGCAAAGAGTCAAATATTTTTTTATTTTAACCTAAATTAATTCTTTTAATAGCCACAGATTTCAAAAGTAAAATCTATCAATTATGTATCAATACTTTTTTGGTGTATTCCATAAACGCGAAGCATAACTATTCACATATGAGCGAGCAGCCTTACACTCGTTTGCACACCATTAGCTAGACTTTAGTAGAGCACACACACACACACACTCACACACACACTCACACACCCACTCACTCAGTCACACACACACACTTAAGGGACACAACAGTGTCATTTATTACCTTCCGTATACTTGGCTGCCAAACTGCCAAGCGGCGTATACAATATTTCATTATAAATTACACACGACTTACGTCAATTTGTTTGGGGCGGCCGTCAGAAGTTGGTTGAAGTTGGTAGTAAGAACAAAAAGAAGAAAAAAAAAAACAAGAACAACATAAAAAAAAGAATTACAGGAATCTCATAAGTAAGCCATAACACACACCCACACACATACGAAGAGTTTATTAGACAGCGGCAGCAAAAACGGAAGTGGCCATAATTTACTAACGAAGCCATAACTAAAATGCCCAAACAGCCGGCACAATGCGAAGCCAAACAAAAACCAGCCAACAGGAAGACAGCAAAGGAGACAGCACAAGGCACAAGGGAGATAGGGAGAGTTGTTGGTAGTAAATTTATCAATCAAACTAGCGCAAAAAGAAACAACTTTCGAATAGTTGTGGCAATAGATAACAGCAACAACAACAATGACGACAACAACAACAAAATACATACTAGACTTGACGTCCATTTATATTTGACAATTTCCTGTTTCTGTGGATTGATGATGGGGCCACGTGGCATATGATTTGATTTTGCCCATTTGCGTATATTACGTATACGTCATGTTTGTTATTGATGAGTCCGACATGTGCTTGCCATCAATTATGTTCACGAAAAATACTTAAGCTGACTGGAGTCCAGAGGAGTGGGTGGGCCGAGTGCCTACTCCAACTGAATGTCATTCAAGTGCAGCGCACAAAAGAAATGGGAAATTCAATGTAATTCTGTTATCGATTATTATCGATTGCATTCATTACACATCTAGCATAAGCTTGATTTATGTGTCTCATTCATCATAATGAAGGCCGCTCAACTCAATACTCTATACTCTGTGCCCTTTATCGATATAATAAAACTGAGTTGTTACGAGCCTGAAATGAACTGAAGGCTCATATGTTTCTTACCTCAACATGCTGAATGAGGTCGACCTCCATAAACGTTTCTCTTATGTTTAATCGATACATATCGATAGTGAATGTTGTCATTTCGCTTATTTATGTGGAACAAAGGCAAGAGAGTGTCTGCTGGGGCCCTCTTGTAGACACTTGCACAACATTTTAAATCCCTGATTACAGGGTATTAAAATGGGAAACATTATGCATGCGCCCTGGTGCCTGCAGCACATTGTAAGCGCATTTATCGTCCGCTCCTTGAAATTGTAACGAATGCAGGAATTGTGCTCAAAATGTAACTGGAACGCAATTATGTGGCACATTTTGCCGCACATAAACTGCCACATCATGATGGATGAATGTGAATGGGAGGCTTCGCTCCGAAAGCGACAAAAACGAGGAGAAGCGAAGAACTAGGAAAAACTATTAAGAGTTGGCAAGGTGCTAAAGCACTTGCTAAAGTCTTCGATTGCTGTCGGGAACTTGGTACTTTAGAATTCTGACTCTGCCAACCGATTGCGACCTTTTCTTGGTCTTTTTTTCCAGCTGCAATTTTCTTCAGCAGTTTTACGCCTGAACGCTGACATAATGTTGTTAACCGATAATACGTTGAAATTGAAAAGTTCCGCCGATGGGAAAGGGGGGAGGGGAGCCGGAAGAGGAGAATAGAGAGGAGAAGAGCACAGCCTGCCACACAAAATCTCTTACGACAAATTGCATATTTCAATTTGCAACAACTTTGCAGGCAGTCTGTGGTGTGCTGCAAGTGTAACTGGGCTTCCGTTTCTGGACTAGACATTTCTTTCATATTGGTTTTTTCTTCCAGCTCTGCTCTCTATCGTCTTTTTTCTCGTTTTGGCCTGCTTTATGGCAGTTAAGGGTTTTTAGAGTCAGGTGTCTGCATATTGGTTTGCTTAAAATGTGCCACACGCACACACACACTCATATACACATACAGAGAGAGTCTTATGTGTATGCAAAAAGGCAACTGAGCAGCTTTGCCTTGCGGTAAGTTAAGCTACAGTTAAGCTGATGCATGGGTTAAACTGTAAAATGTATTAAGATTAAGTGGCATTCAGTGCCAGCTGCCTCCCAGTTGTGCCCAGTACTATCAGCATTTTACACACTCTCTCTGCCTCTATCCACCTGTCTCTATCCATTTCTTTCTCCCACACTGACTAGGTGTGCCCACTAAAGATGTATGCATTATGTATACGCAGCGTATGCCATTCAGGGTAGAGCACCTGGGTTAAGCTTGATTATTGTGTTGGCAAATGTGTTCAACTAGCATGAAAACGATGTTTGACCTAGTGAAAGAAGTTCTTCTCTTTTAAATGAACTGTTGTTTAAGTTGTGAAACAATGATAAGTAGAAAAATTGCTAAATGTCATCATTCCTGGCTATCTGAAGATAAGTAAGTAAGCTTCTATTAGTATGGATCACCCATATGTCTTCCCATATTTATTATTCAAATTATGGGGTACTACTTCTACTTGTATGCTTTGCTAAAATAACGCCTGGCTCAATTTAATCTAATGTTGTAGAAGAATATATTAAACTGATATAAAAAGATCATAGGATTATAGCTCGAATGATAATGAAAATATTCAACATTTGCTAAAAACATTAGAAGTGCGCTATCGCAAAGATACGAATTGGGAATTTTAAAATATATTCATTATCGGAAGCCAGAAATGTATTTGGCTGGCGAATGATATTCATTTATCAAAGAATTTTTAAAATTCATTTTTAGCTCAATTTTAAGGCAATTTTTTTCTGATATATTCAATTACAAAATTCAGCTTTCACTGCATGAATGATACGCATATTCTATTTAAAGTTAATTTATGTACATTTTTAAATATTTCTATTCTAAAAGCTGTTCGCTAACCTTTTGAAGCATTTCAAGATATAGATATTCACAAGGCAATTGCCATTCAACGCATCGTTTGCAGCACAGTCAGAGTTAAATGAGCGTGCTGAATACCAAAATAATATTCATAAATAAATATACACACAAATATACATATAAGCATGTATACAATACACATACATACATATATTTATATGCATATATCATGCAAAAGGTTCTGGGCACATTTGAAAGGTGCAAATTTACAGACTTTATGATTTTTGCCAATTCGAGCCACAGGCACAATTCATAGAGTGCTTGATGATGTGTGTGTGTGTGCGAGTGTGTGTGTGGGCAATATGTTGAGTACGTGTCTGTTAGTCATCATAATATTTTACATTTTTATGAAGTGCGAGACGCCGCTGAGGGGCATCGCAATAAAAATCTTATTTTGTGGGTTATAAAAGTGCAAAAGAATCGAGTGGAACGAATGGAGGAGGGAAGAGGTAGGTGGGCCGTGCAAAAGTTGGTTAACATTTGCAGCAGTTGCCATTTGCGCTGCGCACTTTTAATGTGCCAACAGAGCTGCCCTTTATTATTATGATTATTATTATTATTATTCTCTTTTTTTTTAATGATTTATCGGCATTTAAGTGTGGCGAAAAGCTGGGCCAACAAGCGCATCGTAAATTTTTTCTGCGCCTAATTTAATGCAACAATTTCGTTGTGAATTTTTTGTATTTTTTTTTCGTATTTTGTATTTTTTGACTTGCTTTACACTTGCTTTAGCAAGCAGCCAATCATATTGCCCTCTCATTCGCACATACATACCTTGTACAGTTATCAGTGTGTGTGTGTGTGTGTGGGGTTTCGCATGTTTGTATGTGTGGGTGAGTGTGTGTACATAAATGTAAATTGAGTTTGGCGTCTAAAGTACTTTGTAATTTATGGCATGCAATGTGCGTAAGAAAGTCACGTGATAACTTCAACTCCTCTCTCTCTCTCTCTCTCTCTTTCTCTCTCTCTCTTTCTCTGTTTTTCTTGCTGAAACACTGTCATTATTTCGTTATGCTTGTATGTGTGTCTGCTGCGTGTTTATTTATGACTGTTTAGCCACATTTTGCATGACGAAATCATAATTTTCAGCACTCGACTCAACTCTCAACTCAACTCAACTCAACTCACGACCCTGACAGCCATTTTGACATTTTGTTTGTTTCCTGCGGCTGCCGCATAACATATATGATAAGTACGTGCAATATATTAGACGAAAAGAAATTCTCATGTTGAGCTTATTAACATTATCAGACCTGGCATTTGTTATTCCGATTACACACAGATTAGATGGTTCATTTGGGGCTTTACGTTTTTAGACCTTCCAAATAAATAACAAAATTCTTAAAAACCATGAATGAATAAATACCAAATATGGAAGAGCAAATACTAGATATGTTAGATGAAACACACAAGACACAAGATTATCAACCATAAATAACATAGACATGAGCATTCACTTAATTTATTCAGAGCTTCATGAATATTACTTAAAATAACAACATTTAAATAAAAGAAGAAAAAAAAGAAAGAAAAGAAAAAAAATGAATGACTTAAGCATATTTCTTTAGCTCTTTAGCTTATGTACTGAAATTAACAATTTTAAAACTAAATTTCAAACTACAAATGTTTTTATGTTATAGCAAGCGAATTTATATCTTTGTGGCTACTCTAACTCTTAAGCTCGTTAACCGTATTTTACATTAAATTTAACCAGCACTTAATTCATTCACAATGATTTAACCAAAATTTACCAGCTTATCCAAGTCGGGTAAAAGCAATTCAGGCATTACAAACTTTAGCAAATTCGTTGCGGGTACTTTTGGCCAACATGAACGCATGTTCTATATGACATAGGCAAACTTTTCCATTAAATTTGTTCAAAACTTCCAAGTTAACTGTAACTTTCAATGACTTTTTGCATTCAACAGTCCATTTACCTAACCATACTCACACACATACAAACATACACATACATACCCACATGCACAGTTACTCAAATAAGTTACACGCCAGGCAACGAAAATTTGTTTGCTCTGCTTTTGACCAAAGTTAGTTTAACCAACTTAAGGACATTTTATTTACCTTAAAGTATTTATACTTTATATTATAATTGTACTTGGATGTATATTGAAGTTCTTGAATGTGTCATCAGAGAAAAGTTAGTTTCTCTATACACATTCCACATGTGCATGGCATTTCATTTATACCCATTGATAGATATTTTTTTAGAAAAAATTCTCTGTCTCGTTTTCTTCAATTTTGACTTAAATTGCATTAAACGATACTGCAGAAATTACTCCCAAGTATACATCCTTATCTTTGACACGATTCACATATCATTTCTCAATTGTTTTACTAAAAGGAAAAATAATGTATTAATAAACTGTTTGTCCTTATGCCATACCTTGACATATATTCACATATCTCCTCTTGATTAAGAAAATTACTACAATAACTGTTAATTAAATTATCTACTACAGCATGCAATATATTTACTCTACAGTTTTACCATTTCATAGATCCCAGTAAATAACAGTTAGCATCCTCACCCCCATACCTTTTTAGCTGGTGAATTGATTTCTGTAAACGTTAAAGCCCTCCAGTTTTAACATTGCATAAAATGTCAGAAAAAACGCATCGTGAAAATTGAAACGCATTAAAAATGGCAAAAACATAAGCGCAGGTAATAAACAACCGAACTGCAAATGCGCATTGGCGTGTCCCGCAGCAAAAAAAAAATCAAGAATACAGAAAAAGTCTTGCCGTGAGCGCGACTGTGTCAGCTGTAAAAGCGTCGAACTGAAAATCGAAGACATAAAAAAGAGAAGCGCGCTGAAAACTCGCAATTTATTAAATCGATAAAAGTAAAAAATATTTTTAGCTCTTATTTTTTCATTTTTTTTTTCTTTTTTGTGCAGTCAACAAATATGTTGAACCAGCACTTCAAGTCAACCTGTGGCGCCCATATAAAATATAGCTCCAACTTGAAATGACTGCTACAGTAGGGCTTCAGTAAAATAAGAATGGCGAAATAAGAAAACAAAATTTATCAAAAATATATAAATTTATAAAAAAGAGACTCGGCAAAAGTTTATTTAAATTTACCTAAATTATATTTTGCTAAAACTATACTTTGAAATTTATAAGATTAGCTGAAAGTAAATTTTGTTGCATCCCAGATTAAAGAAAATCTAGCTCTAATATTTCATTAGTCATTTCTTGACTAAACACCCATTGCTGTTCGCTCGCTGCCACAGTTCACTGTACTAAGAGTAAAGCGTGCTACAGAACAAAATGAGATTTCGGCCAAATACCATGAAAAGAAATGAGCTAGATTTCTGTAAGGCCATAGCAGCATCTCGCTGAATGGCTTTTAAGTTCTTTCTATGGAATTCAAGGACCTCGCCCAGACGGCGATGACAAAGCACAAGTTGGAGCAAGGCAAGACAATGAGTGAAATATATTGATTTCACCTAGTTTCGGATTGCAGATGCCTGCCAGGCAGCCTTTGACTCAGTTACACAGCCTTTTTTTTGTTCTTTCCTCGTGTGTGTGTATGTGTGTGAGTGCGAATGCTTGTGCCTGTGCATGGGCTTGTCTATTGCAAATAGTAAAGCAAACAATTGAAAGTTTTTGCTAAATGAAAATACCAGAAAAATAAAACTAATTTTCTAAAAGTTGAAAATGCGTTTAAATATTTCGGTTTGTTATTCATTTAGCTTATTATAAAAGAATGTTTTAATGAATGTTTTATAGTATATAAATGTCTAATATAATATAAAAACATTACAAAACAATAAATAATTACGATAAAAATAAAATTAAAATAACAAATTATATCATTTATATTAGATCGATTCGCTTACTGAATTCTTTTTCGAGTCATTTAACAAACATTCTGCAAGCATTATTGCTGTTTTATTTTATTTATGTTTTTTTTTTTTAATTTGTGAGATGTACAATTAAAAAAAGAAAAATACATGTGAAAACTTTTCCTTTTATGCCAAAATCTATTAAAACATTTTTCGTAGTTGTCGGCATCCAATTGCATAGAAATAATTTAATGATTTAGAAACCTAATGAAATCGTACTGAATTCCTTTTCGTGCAAAATTCTTCATTTTTACACACATTTATTTAAGTTTTCCCGGAATCATTTTCCCACGCACACCCACAATTTTCCAACCCATCCAAAAAGTGCCGTTAGGCCCATTTGGCTGCGCCTTATACTAGATGCGATAACGGCTCAAAATATGATTAAATTTATGCGAGTGCGGGACGCAACATGGAAACTGTTGACTGTTGCTAGAAGACGACATGCCCCATGAGGCACGCACAGCAAAAAGCATGCAAGCTTAGAGGCAGCTGAAACTTGCCTCCTGCCTACCGCATCCTGTCTCTTGCCACATGCCACGTGCCTTGAGTTTGACACTCGCAGCTGAGATTGGGGGCAAGTGAGGCCTGTCGGAGGCCAAGTTGGGTCCCAGCCATGTTAAGGTCTGGGGGCGTGGCATGTGAATTAAAACATGTTCGAGTTATTAACAAGCCCCGAAAGTCGCATTAGTTTTTGCCAGTTACAGCGCTTGTCTTCGCATTTGTTATGCTATAAGTCCTCGCTCTTTTCTTGCTACATGCAGCTTGCAGCACGTACATAAAACTTGTTTCTATTTATTTGCACAAAATATTTACATTTGCTCAAAATTATGCGGCAAACGGGGCGTGGCGCAACTATTTTACAAGTTTTTAGGCAACATAAAAGACAGTTGTCATCGTTGCGCGGCAGATGGGGGCATGGTCGCAAGTTTTTGTACGTCTGCTGACTTTTCGGTGGGTGCCATAAAGTTTGCCGGGTTAAGCAGCACCCGCGGGTGCAACACGAACAGACGTCGCCATTGCTGTCATGCCCCGCCATGTTGAAAGGCCATCAGAAAAGTTTCCACCCGGGTATTTGTAGAACTAGGTTTATTTATTTCCTTCTGCTTGTACCCTTTTACCATTTTCGACTTTGTTTTTTATGCAATGGCATACAGGACAAGTTTTAAATGCTGTTTGCATGTCGCGCGGCTGCTAAGTCCCACAAATTAGCAGCCTCATTTGCGAAGGAACTCTAAACGAATTTCAGATTCAGATTGTTAATTATTTTTTGAATTCATATTGTTGGAGATATTTTTAGTGATATTTAATATCAATGGGATTGTATCAATATGCATATGATCATTCTCGTCTATATTTATATATAATATTATTTATTTATATATTATCATCATAGTTACTTACTGTGCATTATGAATTCATATATTTATTTAATTTGGCATATACATTGCTCATTTCAATCTTCACGCTCTATTCCCGAGATCAATCGACCAAAATCATACTCTCTCGGTGTCACACTCAATCTGACCAAGAGTGTTCGGTTCTATTCGTTTTGATTTTCGTCTCAGTGACTTTCACTGTTCGTGTGGCTCTCTTTAAGCGAACATCGATCTCACATTGAGGTTCAGTCATTGAGCAGAGATGCAAACGGTAATCACTTTCACATACGCATGCAAACAAACACTCATGTAGGCTATTTATTTATTTACATACACAAAAGACTTTTTGCTTAATAAAAATCAAGGTTTGGCAAAATCCAGAACAGTTGAGTTTTTTAACAACAAAATTAATTTTTTTATATAAATAAATAAATAAACTTTTATTTGATTATTTTTTAAATTTCATGCAAACTTTTGTTTTGAAACCATTTCGAAATTCAGCTGTCAATTAATTTTAAAATTTTTCTGAACTTGAGGGCGACTAGAAAGAGGTGTGACTGTGTATACGTGTGCATGTGGTTTGAACTTGGTTTTAACTTTACACCTGGCTAAAACAGACAGCAACAAGGAACAACAAAAAAAGCTGAAGCCGCAGCAGCTCATGAATGAAATTCATCGAATTAGCGTGTTGTGAGGTGTGAATGTGACTTTGTGCGATGAGCTGACTTTAAATAGATATTGACAATGCACAGATAGAAAAGAGTAGAGAGAGACAGAGGTAAAAAGAGAGAGAGAAAGTCAGAGAGACAGCTAAGCAAACTTGGCCTGTCGTATTCATTGTATCTGGCTCGTGTCATGCCTCTGACGCTATTTATAAAAGTCAGTGACACAGTAACTTGTTTTTGCCAGCCTCTAAGCGGAGTATGGTGCTCGTTTTGCCACTTCTAGCACACACAGATAACTCTTTTTCCACTTTGATAAGCAAGTTCTTTTGTTCCAGCGTATATACATACTATGTATAAGTATACAAAAAAATGGGCAGGATATACATATAGCAAGAATTCATGGATCCTTTTGTGTTATATTTGTTGTTGTGGCCTTTGTTCGAGCGAGGCTCGAGTTGCTGTTGCTACTGACTGGACCAGACACATGCGATATGGATATATATCTGCCAAAGATTCAACACAGCACTAGATACTTATCCCTCTCTGTATGTGTGTGTGTGTGTGTGAGGAATAAATGCATTTTGTATTTTTAGTTGCACTAAATTTATGAGAAAGTGGAACATCGTTTAAATATAACTGCATAAAATGCAAGGTTCTATAGAATGTACAATTATATACATACATTCACACCATTGGAAAATAAGAATAACTAAAAACTTTAAAAAGTGCATGATCATTTTTACTTACGCGTGTAATTAATAAACTAAATACAAATAATATGGAGATTTAATGTGTTATAATTTTACAAGTATAAACACTTATACAACAATTCCCATAAGAATAATGCCCAGACCATATAAGCCTTTTCCCATTGATAGCTGTCGAACTTTGAGCAGTTAAGTCTTAGCTTTTACGTACACTCCAAATACGTTCGCACATCAACTTAACCTTTCAACACCGTTGACAGGGTTGCCAGCATTGATTTTTTCCAGCTGAGCTCCGACACGTGCCCACGGGGATCCAGGTGCGTTCACTTTTTGGGTTCGGCACTCAAACAGAGTTGTTTTCCAGTAATTTCCCTATTTGGGTCTAAGACGCTCATTTGTCTTGCGAAAATCCATTCTGGGACCTTGTTCACCTATGCTCCACAGACACTTGACAGGCATCTCCCCCAGATATTCATGTCAATGCTGAGTAATAGGCATGGGGCAGAACGCTTGAATTGATGCCAAATACTTGCAGATTGGGCATTTAAATGCAAATTATCGAGCTTAAAAACTTGGCAAAAATCAGAGTCGGATATTTTGAACTCGATAAAGGCTATAAAACGCAGCCATCATTACGGACAGAGCTGTCTGGCTCCATTTATTTTATATATTTTCCTCTCGCGCTCTTTGACTAACCGAAAAACAATTGAACTGAATTTTCAGCAATTGAAAACACATTCTACAATTATTTTTCTTTTATTATAATTATTTTGCAGTTGGCTCGCGGGACTCAACGTCCAGCAGTGGCAGCTCTGCTGGCGGCAATTCTGGCAGCTCATCCTCCTCCCCCTCCTCTTCATCATCATCGTCATCATCATCGTCTTCTTCGTCTTCATCATCGACTGGTGGCGCAAGCAAGTATCCGGTACTGGTGTTTGTCCACGGCGAATCGTACGAGTGGAACAGCGGCAATCCCTATGATGGCTCGGTGCTGGCCAGCTATGGACAAATATTGGTGGTGACCATAAATTATCGCCTCGGAGTACTCGGTAAGTGCACACGCACATAAGCACACTCACATACACACGTGAATACACTCCAATGCTGATGCTAATGCTAATTGATATGCTGCCTTCATCGGTCCACCGAAACGAGCCAAACGCTTGCAACGTGCCCATAGGCCGAATCGCTTTTAAGCTACTGCAGCATCAACTGCACTTCCGCTCAGCACCAGCAACAGCAACAGCAGCAACAACAACTGTTACAACAGCAACATCAACGTGGTGAATGCCCATTCTATAATCTAACTAATTTAGTTAGCATCTAGTGGAAAAACTATATACAGCACAGTGGTATATGCAACAAGAAATTGCAATGTAAACTATAGAAAAAGATTAAATCAATCTTGAATCTTTCTTGAATTTTATTTAAAATCAAAATTAGAATATTAATAATGCTTACAGTTCTATTTATTTTTAAATTCAATACTTTTATAATCTAGTAATAACTCATATACATACATCTTATATAATTTGAAATATTGTATTCTTTTATTATATTTATTAAATTATAATATTAATAAATATTTATTTTTTTATAAATATGTATGATTTATCTAGATATTTTATTATATTTATCATATAATTTAAAATACAAAAACCTATTTATTTCCTTTCAAATTATAAATTCATATTATACATTGTATATTGAATTTACAATAAAATTAAAATTTAATTCAATTGAGGGCAGTGCAATTTTTTTAGCAATAAACTTTTATTTTCTGCCCACTGTAAAAATTCAAATGCAGAGCAAATTAGTATGACCTCATTTGCAAGCACTATAGCCCTGCCTACTTCGCCCCGCCCCAAATGTGGCCATCCTACCGGGCAGTTTTCCACTAGCATGGCTGCTGCGGAAGCGGAAGTGCTGACATCATGATTTGCACGCGTGACTGTACACGTATTCGCAAGTGTTGCGCCGATGTGTCTGACATTTTAAATAGTCGGCAGACTTCATTAAATTTCCATTTACTGCCGCTGCGATTAATCAATGTAAAAGAAAATGCTGATGAATTCTGCGGTACTTTTGCAGGATTTCTAAATGCCAACACGGATCGCTATTCGAAGCTGCCAGCAAATTACGGCCTGATGGACATCATTGCAGCCCTGCACTGGCTAAAAGAGAATATTGCGGCATTTGGCGGGGATCCGAATAGCATAACACTTGCTGGACACGGCACTGGTGCAGCCTGTGTCCACTTTCTGATATCATCCATGGCTGTGCCAGAGGGTAAGTGAAGTACTATATCTCTGCATCTCACCCAGTTCACATTCCATTTGCGTTCTTCAGGCCTGCTCTTCAACCGTGCCATGCTCATGTCCGGCTCGGGCCTGGCGCCCTGGTCGCTGGTCAGCAACCCCGCCAAGTATGCGGCCATCGTGGCGCATCACGTCAACTGCGCCTCAGACCTGCCGCACGCCCATCTGATGAAGTGCCTTCGCGAGAAGACACTCGAGCAGCTACTCAGCGTTCCCATAAGACCGCCAGAATTTGGTTTCGCTTTCGGACCCAGCATCGATGGCGTCGTCATCGATGGTGGCGACTATGTGCCACCTCCGCCCGGCTCTCCGGCCGCCCAGGCACAGGCTCAGGCCTCAACAGCGGCTGGCAATGGTCTGGGCGGAGAGGCAGGCATAGCGGCAGCAGGAGGCTGGGGCACACCCGGACAACTGGAAAATATTGGTGAGTGAGAATTCATGAAGAGCCATTTAATAGAGCACTAAGATATTTATATAAATACAAAAAAATATATTATTTATTGGAAAAAGAAATTAAAAACTAAATAGAAACAAAAAATGGAAAACAAATATTTTACCTACTTTCAAGTGAGTTTCAGCTATAAATGTATTATATCTTGGGCGAAATATATGAATAAATAAAAATAAATGATAGCTGAGTCTGCAAACTTCTCAATTCTGGAATATATACTCAAACTCCCACTCTATGAGAGAAAGAGACAAAAAATAGCTGCTGTTCAACTCTTGCTGAGAGTTAAATAGCTGTTGATGCCGATCGGGCAGACTAGAGAGGCGACTAGAAATCTGATATACGTTCATCTATACACATATATAATTTGTAGACATATGCACATAATATGCAAACTAAATTTAAATAAGTATTTATAAGCCCATTTACACTTTGGCTTGCCAAAGATGGACAATTTTAAGCTTGCACAAATACAAATAAATTTTAATGCGATGCGTTGCTGTCAATTTCTTTCTTCCTCAACCTGTCGCTACCGCTGCTGATGTCAACTGACGATGACGACTTGCACTTGTGAACTGCCATGTTCGCTGACGCCATTAACCCACACACACATGCACGCACACACACACTCGCATGTGTGTTGGCGTTTTTAATTAATGCAGTATTAATGAGAAAAACAGCCATTAACAAGTTGTCAAGGTAAGTTTGTTTTTTTTTTTAGGCTCACCCTGAACAGCCGCTGCTTAATTATTTTTGCTTTAACCCGCAAACTCACACAACCAGACGCACGCCCACACACACAGACACGCCGGTTAAAAGTATGCAATGTAATTAATTTAAAGTTTCGACTTTGCCGACTTTTGCGTGCTGCTCAAAGATTTTATCTCGCCGCGGCGAACACTCAAAATGGCGTCAGCTTAGGCGACGATAAGCTTTGAGCTTACACCGCACAGCTGCCATGTTGACCATACAATAACACCCTTGCACACACACGCACACACACACGCATACGTATACATACACAGCTGTTTCCTTATTAATTTATGCACATTAACCACGCAAATGCGCGACTCCATTTTGCAATACAATTACAACATGTTGTGGGGAGTGGGTAGACGGGTGAGCAGGAGCTACTGTGTGGGCTGTGGGCTGTGGATTGTGGGTTGTGGGCGTGGCTTATTGTTTTTGGCACCGTCACTTGATTTATGCACTTTGTGCTTTGCAATTTGGCATTGTAAATATATATTATTAACAGCTAATTAGCTACGATTTCATTATTAATGTGCGATTTGCGCCACTTTGATGCAAAATTAACAATTGCAAACGGGTTAGAAAAAATGAAACGAAATAATAATAATGAATAATAAATTGAGGGAGTTTTATTGGAGTAATAAAAAAAAAACAATATTTGGGCTAAGTAAGCTAATGGAATGTCATTGTCATTGTCATTGTTATTGCAGGCAAGTTTTAATTATTATATATTTAAGTAGAAGCTGCAAACGAAGGTAAGCAGAGAAGAGATAGTCTCAGGAATGAAAAGCGAAGATAAAGCAGTTTACTGCTCAAAACGAGCCACTTGATGGGAATTGATGCCAGAGCTTAAGCAGAGCATGAAGAAAGGCAACTGTTAAAAGCATATTACTTTTATATACATAGAACACGTATATAGATAAATATATATGTGAACTGATAAAGCAACACTTAGGAATTGCTTAGAGCTGCAGTCTTGCAGTTGATGAGCCTGGTAGCTATTATTGCTGCAACTGCAACTGCTGACCGCTTTGTGGATAACTTTTTCATTCTTTCGGCAGGGTTCAGCGCTTTGTAAGCTGTCAGTGCCCAAGAGGCTATTAGTCACAAGCTCCGCAAGGAGCATAAATAATGCTTTGTGCACATTTAAAAGCAATTTGCTTTGAGAGCAAGACACACACAGATAGCAACACATACACACTTCGGAATGTTTGCTCAATATTTTGCAAAAGAATTCCATTAAACACATGCAATGAGAGCAAATAAAAGACATTTTTGGAACTGTATAAAATGCAAGCCGTAGCATAAAAGACAACAAAATGCCAAATAGAAATACAAAAAGAAAGACAACAACAAGCAGCAGGCATAGCATAAAAACTACTTTATATATGCAAATAAGCAGAGATAAATTTTTAAGTGCAGCTCAGCAACAGTGAAGTGCAGCCAGCGCAAGTAGCTCAAAGATACTGTTTCTCCTACTACAGCCTGTTGTTCAGCTAGCAAACTATCAAATTTTTGACTAGCACTCGAGTTATCATGTTTAGCAAGAGTTTTGGGCTTGAAGCACAGCCAAAAGTTTTACAAGGCCGCAAAATTTGAGTTGTTGGACAGTTAACTCTTAACTGATGAATTAGTTTGGCAAACTCTTTTGACATAATTTCTTAATCAGTTTTATATTAAAATTAGTTAGTGCCTTGTACTGAGGGCATTTTGCCCATGAATAAATTTAGTTTGTATATAAATACTACGAATTTTATAAATTTTAAGATTTTGACTTAATAAATAAACAACAAATTTTAGATTTTGTGAGTTTAAACTGTATTGGACTCTTAAATTGATATACATAAATTATACACCATAAAATGAGTTTTGTTAGAGTCTTAAAGGAAATGGGTTATCTAGAGTGCTGTAAGTCTTCAAATTCATGTTTTGTATGAATGTATAAAGAGTTTGTATGATGTTATACAAAAACTATAACTAAATGTACACAAAGATTAGTTATTTATGTTCAAGGTAATATATCCTTACTGTCTCATACATAAATCAAGTACACAGCACTTAACAAATATTTGAGATAAGCCACAAAGCTCAGGGACAGATGATTATTTAAAGATCTTGATAGGGTGCGCATATCGCAAATGGAAAGTCTTTAGTTTTTGCACAACGAGATACGAGGAGAGAAGACAGTGTTGTATCCATAAGATGCAGATACACGTACTTACGCACTTATTGCTCATTTACAGATACGACCTGATGGCTGGTGTGACACGTGCCGAATCCTTTTTCAGCTTCAATTCCGGCGACGTGCAATATGGCATCGAGGCGGATCGACGTTCTCGTATTTTAAAGGCCTACGTACGGAACACGTACACATTCCATTTGAACGAGATATTCGCCACGATTGTCAATGAATACACGGACTGGGAGAGACCGGTGCAGCATCCAATTAATATCCGGTGAGTAATTGCGTTTGTTCCACATGAAACCCGAGTTCTTGTTCATCTTCGCATTGATGCTCCCACGGCACGACCTGCGGCTCTGATTGTGCGCCATGCCCAAACAAATATTTCGTTCTTAATTAAATGCGAGCGGCTATGTTTCTTACCTTACCCACGCTGCCAGCTCGGAGAGGGATTTTTCAATTAAAGTGGCTTAAATGAATCTTGATTTGTATCTTCTGCCAAGAGAAATGCAAATGTGTTCGCCTCACTGTTTCATAAATAATGACCACAGCCTCATATTCAATTTTCAATTCTATTTGATGACATCCTCTCCTCCCAACTCTTTGCTGCCATGTATTATTGCAGCCGTAATTGATTCGCTTTTGATTTTCATCAAACCTACAACAGAAATAGCAACAACAAGAGTTGCTTGCAATATTTGCAATGCATTTGCATTTACTATTTATATTTTTTGATGCTTGTTGAATTTTTGATAACATCACGAGTCTCTTTATTGAATGCATAATTTGATCAGCATACAATTTTGCCAAATTCAATAAAAATGAAAAATATTGTGTATACGCTACGGCGCCCATGACGTATACTTAATATGTATTCTTTTTGCCCCAGTTATGCAAAAGTTCTGTTCAGCTTTTGTGCAAACGTGCGTTAAGTCGCCTGCAATGAAGCAGCAAACGGCTCACGCTTGATCTCTACCAGTATGCGAGTGGGCGTGGCAGTTTTGGGTAGCCGGGCGCGGTCCTCTGTCAAAGAAACTCGTGCGCATATTTCAAATGGATTTGATAGAAAGTCAACGATAAATCCAATCAACATAAATATTTATACAGAGACTTGTCTAGGCCATTCAATATGCGCTGCGCGTGTCCAGATTAGGACATTGAATTTTAAATGCCACAGCTGTATTCAAATTTTTCATTCTTGCAAAAAAAAAAAAAAAAAAAAAAAAAAAAAAAAAAAACAATCACATTTTGTTTCTGTAAAAATATTTGCGCCAAATTCAAAATAATTACATTTTCTAATTAAAACTAAAAATAAAATAAATTGAATTGTAAAAATATTCTAACAAAATTGTCTGAAAGAAAGCAATACAAATTATTTTTATGAAATATATTGGTTTTGGGTATAACAAAATATTTGTCTTATTTAATTCAGGATTTTCCATTAAATTCAGGAAATTTTATTTACTTTATTGGAAATGAAAATTGGTCTGATATACTTTTTTTGAAAGGCTTTAGTTCGATTTTATCTTAGTTATTCACACGACTGATGACGACAAGTTCGCTTTTCCTTCCAATGTTATTCTAGCTGAGCATCGATGCCACTATACTATCAATATATTTATATGCTTTATATTGCATCATAGAGAATTTTATGTTACAGCAGAGGGAGGCTATAGAACTTTATTCAGCCAGCACTTGGCGAGAAAACATTTTGTTGTCAGCCGTGCTTACACTATTTTCCATAAAAAGTTTCTCTTGAACGCCAACAATCCTCTAATCCCTTAGCTTTATACTCCCGTATATGTATATAGAAATTGCAAAGCTGTCGACGCATCCGAAATATTCCAATAATACTCGCATTCACTTCACATTCACAAACGAACATGGTTGTCATGCTCTTCTCTACTCTTGGCTGAATAGAGCAGAGCTCTCGATGCAAATGCAACTTCACTCCCTAAATGAAAAGTAGCCTCAAATATGTTCAAACTAATGTGACAATGAAATAAGATAATAAAGAGTAAAGAGAGAAGTAAATTGTATTACTGACCGCAGCCTCTTTACTATTTTATTCAATCTTAAATCTAGTATTGCTCTTAAAGTCAAATAAGAAACGTTCCGTACACATTTATGAAACTATGAATTCACAACGCATAACTCATCGAGCTGATTGTTTAAGATAAATAACATGAACAATATAAAAAAAAATGTAACTTTCCGTGCGACTTTACGACAAGTCTGAGCGCATTTTGAGAGGCGCAGCAACATGGCAAACAAAATATTGCTGCCTCTGACAAAGAAAAATGTTTGCACTTTAAATATAGTTTTATGTTGCCACATAAAAATAATATACAGCACTGTGGACTTTTTGCTTGGCAGCGTGAGATACGTATGCAAATGTGGCAAATGGCTTTATTCAAATTCTGCGCCAGTGCATTTCGAATGCATAAAGCGACACAAGAAAATGCAAAAGGAGAATGCGAAGAAATTGCGAACGAAAAATGACAGCAAATCAGACGCAAAAAGAATATTTTGCCAAATAGGCTTTGCAAGCCGAGAGCACAGCGCAAGCAAGGGATGCTGGCGCAGCGCACTTCACCTGGACAGTAAACAGCTTGTGGAGTGCAGCTAGAGTGGAACTCAAGCTGGCTTGTTAGCTGCACACTTGGGCGCAAATAGCCGGAAAATTGCTATTTGATTTTAACACTTGTGTCTCAATCACTCACTCACTCACTCAGTCGCTGACCCTTGTCTTTTTGCCTCTATTTTTTCTTTACAGCGATGAAACTTTGGAAGCCTTGAGTGATGCTCAAGTTGTGGCTCCAGCGGCTCAAACTGTGGACCTGCACTCGGCAGATCATCGCAACTCGTACCTCTACGTGTTTGACTATCAGACACGTTTCGGCGACTATCCACAGGTGAGTGGCGAGCCGAACCACAGCTGCAACTATTCGACTAAACATTGTTGCCTTTATTTATCAATTTGACAGCGTCAGGGCTGCATTCATGGCGAGGACTTACCCTACATTTTTGGTGCACCGCTCGTCGGCGGTTTGAACCATTTCACTCGCAACTACACGAAAACCGAAATCAGTCTATCGGAAATCGTAATGTTTTACTGGTCGAACTTTGTGCGCACTGGGTGAGTATTGATTGGGTCTGCGGTTGCATTGACCACAACTGTGACTGTGTGTGCGTGTGTGTGTGTGCGTGTGTGTGTATTTTACTACTAACCAATCGACAATTTACGTCCATCAAACAAAACAGCAATCCCAACGAGCAAATGGAAACCGAACATGGCAGCCGACAGGAACGCAGTCGTTACAAAACCATCGAATGGACGGCCTACGAGAGTGTGCACAAAAAGTATTTGAATTTCGGTGAGTGTTGCAAAATGCGAGTCAATAATAAGCTATTAACAGCTAACTGCCTTATTAGTCTTTGAAAGTGCACTATTTACGCTTAGAGTATGTAAATGTCAAAATGAATGAGCAATATTGACAAATGCTCTGCAAATTATTTTGGTTTAAACTCATAATCAGGTTCTGTTTGTCTGCAAAAGAAGTTAGGTTAGATATGACAATAATAATAAATGAAAAAGAACTTAAATAAGAAATCGACTGAACTGAAATCGATAAAACAGGTTCATTAGCAGTGTATTGACATAACGAACTCTGCTGGATATTTCTTTCTCCCACAGATACGAAGCCAAAGCTGAAGAATCATTATCGCGCTCATCGTCTCTCGTTCTGGCTCAACCTCATACCCGATCTGCACAAGCCGGGCGGCGATAATGTGCCCGCTGCCCATCATCAGCTGCACGATGAAGACGACGAGCTGGATAACAATATTGCCAACGATGCCTCGGTGAAGCCGCTCAATCCTTCATACACATCAAGGGGTGCAAATGCCGCAGCCATGGGCAACTATACGATATTCACGAACCAGGTGTTCTCTCTTCTGAATCTCAGTTCGCCCTCATCCTCGCTGCAGCGCAACGGTACGCGTTACGGCGGCGGCAAGATCTACCCAGACGACATTCTGGATGCGGAGCATGCGGCTGGTGGAGCGGCGAGTGCTTCGCAGGATAGCGATGGCTTTGCAGCCTACTCAACGGCGCTCAGCGTAACAATTGCGATTGGCTGCTCTCTGCTCATACTCAATGTGCTGATCTTTGCGGGGGTGTACTATCAGCGGGACAAGACGCGGCTAAGTGAGCCGCGCAGCCAGACGAAACTGAAGCGTCAGGAAAATGGACAAATACCAAACAACATCTGTGGCGATCTGGAGACGCTGACCATTCATGCAAAGAGTGATCCGGCTACCATATTGTCGCATCATCATGCCATGCAGCATCATCAGCTGCCGCCGCCAGAGTTTGCAGACATACCGCATCGAGCGCCGCCTCCTCCAAAGCACATGAAGTCCTCGCTGCAGGATGCTGGCCCTGTGAGCAGCGGTGCAGGCATGATCCCCCCGCCTCATGCACTGCAAGTGCTGGGCAACCAATGTGGCACGCTGACCAAAAAGAGCTGCATGAAGCAAACTCAGCAGCAGCAGCAACAACAACAACAGCAACAACAGCAGCAACACTCGCCCGCACAGCAGCAACACGTGGTAACGCATCAGCAACATATGCAGAATCATCATAATCAAAGCATGACCACGATGCTGACCACTGCCGGCGGCTTGATACCCGTGCCCCAGCCACCCACAGTACCCGTGATTGTAGCAACCACAACGCAACAGCACGCACAACAGCAACAGTCGCAGCAGCAGCAGCAGCAACAACAACAGCAGCAACAACAACATCCATTGATGGATGAGCTGCGTGTGTGACATTAATTGACGGTGCGTTTCAAATGTGATCTTTAAGCTAAGATCCGCTAAGCGCACAGTCCGGAAAGCCGTTTCAAACTGAGTATGTATGTGTATTTGTGTATGTATGTCTATGTATGTATCTATGTTTGTGTGTCTGATGTGTTAGTCGACTCAACTGTGCTGTAATTGCTAACAGAGTTTGTTTTAATTTAGCTGCCTGCTGTGAATGTTAAACTGCATATGTTAAATAGTTAACTTTAAGATCAATTTTATTGTATATAAATAATTAAACAAAAAAAGAGCGAGGTTAAGTTTAGTTGTTGTCAGTTTCATAGCATAATAGCTAAGCAATTTTATTGTTTTAATTTACCTAAGAAATTATACTTTATTTAAATAAAGTTCCATCTAGGACCAATTCACAGTTCGGCAAAACAATTTCCGTTTAGTTTTAATATACTAAATAAAAACGAATCACAAAATATTAAAAATTAATATATTCCAAAATATATATGTGTATGTATAAAACCAATATAAATGTTATTCTTCCAAAGACTGAATTCATATTGTGTATGTGTGTAAATAATATAAAGGCCTAGCTTTTAAGCTGTAAAACAAAAACTAAAACAACAACTAATCTAAACAGAATTTTCATTCAAATAGCATTCAAATATATACAAAATAGAATTTCCCATCAAAAGCAAAAACAGAAAATTAACTTTTATTAATTTTGCGGTTCCATGTAAAAAAAAAACGGTCAGTAATATTTTTTTAAATATTTGATTTGAAAAAAAAAAAAAAAAAACAAGAAAAACCGCTTTAACACCTTTTGTAGCTCCATTCCAATAGGAATGACTTTAAGCCTTTAATGAAAATCAGAACTGTTTGACAAAGAGTAAAAAAATAATGGTATTGTTAATTGTAAGTCTGCAGATACTTTGTTATGTGACTAACTAAACAACATAAATATTTATAAAGCTATTAACATTAAATGCGTAATAAAAAAAAAATAAATAAAATAAAACGAAATTCCACAGTTAAGAGGTAAGAACGCGCTCAACTAGCAAATGCCCTGTACTCACAACTCAAAAAGACAGAAATTTTAATTATTTAAGATATTTTTAACAAAATATTAGACAAACCTTCCCTTTTTTCAGCCCATTTCAAATCTCAAGTCCTCATCAATACTGCCTTCATTTATATTTGCCGCTGGGTACAGGGTATGGCATAAACAAATTAAAAAACACAAAAAAAAAGAAGTGAAACACACTGCTAGTAGTTAAAAATTCAATTAGACAGTGAGTGTTAAGCGCGCATAATATATAAACAATATAAAATGTTCAGTTTTTAATTTTAAGTAATAGTGAAAATGTCGACAATGTAATTAAAAATGAAATTGAGTTGCGAAAATGACGCTATAGAGAAGCTCATTAAAACAGCGCGAAAATTGCAACAATTAAATTTGCGTGCTTGTGGAAAATAATTGTAAATTATATAAAAACAAACAGATAACGGCAAAAGAAAAACAAAATTGAAAGAAGAAAAAAACGAAAAACAAACATATTTAGAGGCAGTAAAAACAAATGATATAGTAAATGGAAATGAATATGTAAAAGTCTATAGCTCCATAGCTTATGTGTATGCGTATATAGTATATATAGTGTAACTGTAATGATGTAAAACTAGCAAATATATATACATATATAGAAAACCAAACAGAAATTAAAATAAACCTACATATACATATATGGATATTTATAGTGTGCTGCATAATTGAACAGAAGGAAAAAAAAAACAGAATAAAACGATATATTTAATACATAAATTAATTCAAATTTATTGCATTAGAAATGTGTAAGAGTGAAAAATTGCGAAAAAGTTCACTAAAGTCTCAAACAAAATATTAAAAAAAAAAAAAAATAGAACTAATTTAAAACAAATAAAACAAACTGTTAAAAAACTGTTTAAACGGTTTTTGATAAAACAAAAAATAAAATAAATGAACATTTCAGATGAAAACCAAAACAATTTGAGTACTAATAAAGTTATAAAAATGTAAAAACAAAGGAAATAATGTTTTATTTATAAATCTATTGGCATACGCTTTAAAAAATGAAAGGCAAAATGGCTTTAAGAACTGTTTAGAATTCTGCCTTCAATGCAAAAATACAAAGTTCGGAAATGATTGCTTAAATAAATGGCTATAACGAGGACTTTAAAAGGCAGTTAAGGCGCCGGTTCAATGGCATACGATGAATGTGTATGTGTGTGCTTATATATAAGAAATATGGCTTCACACACACACATAGATACACTCGCATGCAGCTGTTAACCAAATATGCTGATGGTCTGGCAACTACATAAAGGAGCTCCAAGTCTTATAATGCTTCCATTGATACGTAAAGGCAGCGAACGATAGATAAAAGCTGCAGACACACACAACATACACACACAACATACACACACACACAGCACACACGCCATACACATACAAAATAAAAAGCAGAGAAACCATTGAAAATAGATTTATTATGCAAATTTGCCAAAGCATAAGTGAATACATGCCAGACGACTCGCTTAAATATACCCTGTAATCAATAAAAATATGTGGGCAAAGTGTTGCATAGACTTGCAGTTAGCTATGAGGCAGACAAATATTGAGTAGACAGCTTTTAAAATGTAAAAATTATTACTAGAATGAATATTCCGAGAGCAAAACTTTATTTCACTGACATTGTCATTGAACTCGGAGAAAAGCTAGAATAACAAAATTTTGCATTATATCGGAGGAAACCTCAGCAAATTGTTCATTAATTTTCTAATTTATATACAATTTATTTAGATAGAAAATAGTTGTTGAAAAAGTTAACCAGATGCACAGGGTATTTCTAATGTCAGTATTATTATATAGGAAGATTGTTTTATAGCTTGCATGGTGCAAGACTTAACTGCTTAATTTGTGAAAACAAAAAAAGAAATATATATCTATGTATATATACATACGTACATATATATTGTTGGAAGGCGTGGCTTTGGTCTATTCTAAATGTTTGCCCTTGCCAAAGTGAGCCATGGCATGGAGAATGGCTGGAGCTGGATGAGTCTAAAAGTATGGTCTATGTAAAGCTTGCATAATTCACATGCGTAATTGAATAAAAACATATTGGCTAAATTGCTGCCAACATCGTTAGCCGCTTTCTAGCCATTTTCTTTTTAGCTTAAGATTTGCGTGATTTTTATTAGTTGCGATTTGCAGCTAGAATAAATCCAATAAGGAAAGTACGCACACACACACATACGTGGGGAAATGTCAAGGAAGCATGGAGCAGGCACTGGGCCAAAGAACTTGGCACATAATCCCTTTAAATGTCTACTTGGAGCTGGGGGAGCATGGGGAAGGGTTTTGATTTCAACGAAAGTTTCGTATTGTATTTTTGTAGTTTTTGCATGTGTTGTGTTTCGCTATTATTGCAGAGCAGCTAGAGCAGAAGCAGGAGCCGTTGCCGGAATCGTATAAGGCACACGCTCGTAATGGGCGTGGCATGCTGTGAGTGGGCGGCTGGCTGCCACATGCTGTGCTTAATTTATTAGCACAAGCTTGAAAATTAAATAATAAAAGCCCCTGCAAGTGGCTCAGTGTGAATAGAAATTATCACTTTTAATGTTGCCAAAAAGGTCACGACTCAACAGTGCTTCTCCCAGCCGAGGGCAGTTTAGCTGGGCGTGGCGCCAAAGACTGGGTAACGCTCAGCGCTAAAAGTTGGTAATTTATGTTGCCAAATCTGTTGGAAATTGCTTTATACGCTAATAAAAGTATTTGCAAAACAAACAAGTCCATTTAAGGTGAGTGAGCGTTAAGCACATCCAAAATAAATAACATGTTACCTCCTGCTCTGACTGAGTCTAGTATATAATCTGAAGTAATCTGTTTAAGCACTTATAAGCGAATAAATCCCATTAAAAATAATGTGAATTTGAATGTGATATATTAGTTAAGAGTTTTAAATTACTTTGCAATACAAGAAATTATATAATGTACCAATTGGGAATATAATGTACTTTTTAAATTATTAGCTTAGATGTAAAGCCAGGCTCACTTCAAACTACTTCTATACAATTCTCTCCTGACCTCCAGTACCTGTCGAATTTCTTTATAACGTAAATTGGTATCTATCGTTACCCTCAAACGCATCCCTAAACTAAGGCATTTTCTTTCAATATGATTATTTTCGCCAGATATTCTCTAGTTTATGTTTACATTGTAGTTGACATTCTTCTTTGTAATGCAGCAATTATCTTGACCTTTGTATGCATCACTCAGTTAGGGTATTTAGCAATTACCTTACTTAAGCTTGGGATTACTTTCATTGTTGTTGGCAAAAGCGAAGAGAAAACTGCAGAAAAAGTATATCAAGCTAAACTCCAAAGCAGCGAGTTTTGTCCAGTTAAAAAGTTTTTAGCACATTTCGTTTTATTGCACATCAGCGATAATCCAAACCAAAATTGAGTGCACAATTCCACAGAAGAAATCCAATTTGAAGCCAGTGTACGAAAAAATATAAAACACTCTCGGATATTCCACGCAGAAAATTTGATGCTGCAAAAACGTAGTAGAAATTTAAAAATTCCGCACAATTTGCACAACTTTTCTGGGGGAGCTGCACGAAGAAAAAACAACTAGATGTACCATATAAAAAAGTTTAATAGAACTCTCCGCATTGGATCGTAAACGGAATAAAAAAATGACCGTTTTACACATTAAACCACTTTGAACGGCAAACTTTATTTCCAGCAATTAGTTTGTATTATTTTTTCACGCTCACTTTTGCCAATACACTTTTTATCTCTGTTAGATCTATTTGGTTTTGTTGCTGCAGCATTTTGCAACTTTTTAAATATTTATACATATATACGTTTTTTTCTGCAGGTCAGTCAGGTGTTCGACTCGCCAAGAACTCAAAGCGATTCGAGTTCGTGCCCTGCGCTGTCTAAATGCCACACAAAGTTTTATTAGTTGTTGACCAATATCTAACTCCCACTGTTGAATAAAAAGAATTATAAAATAATTCCCTTGCAAAAACAAACTTCTCATGAATTGTCTTGTCTCACTTTTCCAATACTTTTGCCATACAACAGCTGCATGCTTATAACTCTGATTCGCCCAAAGCTCATCCACAAAAGCTTGTTATGTGCATCGTCTTTAATCATCCTTATTAAGAGTACAAAACGCTTAAGATTCTTGATAAACTTGAAGCCAATTACCAGACACAAACATTTCAGACTTGAGGTTAATTATGTAAGTAAAATACCCTGTAAAATGTATATACTTATGACTGATAACTTTGTTATTAAAATACACTAAGCAATAATTATAAAATATATAGGAATACTTTTTTTTTTTGTTTAAATGTAGATCTCTCTCTCTCTCTCGCTCTTATCCTCCCTTGGCTTTCACCTTTCACTGTATGTAGAGTATCTCTTAGTTGTACCCTTCAGAAACTTTACAACATTTTCACATCAATGGAATATTGCTAATTAACCAAAATGCAAGCGTGTTAGCAAGTTGTTCAACTGCTACATCTGACTGAATCAGCTGTATGGAAACTTTCAGATGTTAGTCAAAAAGATTCCAATGCGGCGTAATACATATGCCATCTATAAATATAGAAAATACTTAATCAATATTGGCAAATTGTTCTTTGACAGAAATACAACTGGCAGCCATAGTCGAACCAATTTATTTGTACATGGCAAACGCATTACAGAAAGTTTTAAGGGACACGACCATAATCCAAGCAAGCAAAACCGAATTATAAATGAGGGCCGGATAGCATCCACTCGTAACTCTCTGGAATATGAGTTGATTGCGCAAAATGTAAAATTCTGTCATGACTGGGTCATTGAGATGAACCTGGGTGCTGCATTCGATTGCTGTCATTGGCTTTGACTGCCCCGACAAGTGTCGCATGTTGTGCTATCTAATGTTAAGCTACTTTTCATGTACCAACCGTAATACAAGCCACCCCACACACACACACACACACCGCACCCAACGCCCACCACCCACAACCCACAAGTAAAACGAAATCTGGTGACTGCTGTGCAGCAGCAGCAGCAGCAGCAGTAGCAACTCAACTCAGTTCTCCTGAGCTTTCAACGACCGTTAAGCAACGCAATTATTCATGTTTATGATGCGATGAAGTTGTGCATAAACCCGCCCAGCCCTCATGACCTCCATTCCCCCCACACCCTAACCATTGGCCGGTGCACTTTCCCCTCGTCTTGCTTTGCTCGATAATCAGGCATCGCACAGATTGGCAGCGCTTGAAGCTCGACATCTGTGACCGCTGAGCCAACTGTTTGCATTCGGTTACCGTATTGGATGGATTTAAATTATAATCAGTGCCCGAATACAAATAGCTTTGTGTCATTGCAGCTCCAGCACAGCTGCCACTTGAGGTTGCTCTGATTAAAAACCGAAAATACACAAAAATATAGCAAATTGCATTAAAGAGAGTTCATATAACATTAATGCTCAGAATATATTTGTAACTAAATACGTGTGATAATGTCTGATCATCAATAACTGTCACTAATTAGCTGTTGTATGGTTAGTGATCGTGGTTAAAATTTTCGAAGTAAAGTAAATAAAATGCCGAAATTAACTAGGAAATAAAATCCAAGAGTAACCTGATTATCAGCCCCCTTATTTCATCTAGGTAATGAAGGTGAATAGTTTGGTATATATATATATATATATATATATATGTATATATAATTTATCATTTGGGAGAGCTAGGAGTGGATAAATTTAAATAGCGTATTAAAAATGTATTGGATCTTTTAGATACAAAACTCAAAGTTTTCTCAAAACTTAAAAAATAGTGTTATTACATTTCTTATAAAAAGCTTATTTTTCTAGAGCTATCAATTTAAGCTGATTCTGCAATGTAGCATATAAATCCTTTTAGTTATCACTAATGTTGTTTGTGATCAGCCAAAAAAATCAATTTTGACTTCTTTCATTTTATCGACATTCGATAATGTTCATTGAAAAATACATTGCTATATATTTAACTGGAAAGTGAAATCCAATATCAAGTAATTTATAGAACACTAAATGGTTTGTACGATATTTTTTTCAAACTATACTGTTGAACATGTTTTGATAGACAACTTCACAAGAGGTTTATCGTAAGTAAATGCTAACGTAATTACTTACAAGAGCCAAAGCCCGGTTCGCATCCTCAGATTGTGCTGCACACGGCATAATAGGCATGCTGTAGGAAATTCAACATGCGATAACAAGAAACTTCAATTAGATTCAAACATTTTAATTAGCTTAATAGCTGGACAATGCATGATGAAGGGCGTAGTGGAAGGGACGCACAAATTAAGCTGACCCAAGCCAGGCAACTGCACAGGAATAATATTTAGTAAAATATTAGACTTACATTTAAAGAGATGTGCTTGGATTTCTTTAATAAGCAGAATGCCTAACTCTGTTAATGATTTCAAGGAATCTATTAACAAATACCAATATAAATATAATAAAATATTAAAAGTCCTTTTAAAAGAATATCTGACTAAATTTAATGTAAATGCATCCATATACTTTATTTATAAATAGAGCATAAAATTATTTAAGAAGAAATTTGCAGGTTTAATGGAAAAAGTTTTGATGCGTGGCAAAGGCGGCTAATTCTATTGTCATTAACCAAAGTATGGCTATCCAAATCGTGCAGCAACCATATATATACTATATAGCATCTGTATATATGGCCAAAGTAAGGTAATGCACATAATTGAATTTTCATGCAACTAAAATGCCTACACAGAGAGAGAGAGAGAGAGAGCCAAATGCCTTTGTTACTAGATAACAAAAAAAAAAAAAAAATGAAATAAAAGAAAAGCGAGCGCGGCTCGGCAAAATTAAAGTGAAATTGAAAAAGTTTTATGAGCTTTTCCGGGGCGCCAAGCGTGGAACATAGGACGAGCGGCATGTGGCAGGCAATGAAAGAAAAATATTACACAGCCGCCACCGACGCGTAAAGAAGACAAAGGCGTCGCCCGACGATTTGCCGCTGTTCCAATCCTTGTACTTTATGTTTTTTTGTGGCTCATGATGTTCTTGTTGTTGGTATTGCTGTTGTGTCTTTTGTTGGCATCGCCGCCACTAAATTGCCTCCCCGTGCCAGGACCTGCCGCCGAGTCGAAACTTTGTGCAGCAGGTTGCTTAGGTAACACAGTTTTATGTAGTTATCCTTGACGTCAGCGTCATCAGCTCTTGTAATTGCATAATAATTGCAGCGCCTGCGACGCGGGCAGAACTACGACTGCGACTGCGAACCCCTGAACGGCAACGGCACTCGCTTAAACTAATTTTCCCATAGAATTACTTTGGATGAGTTTGGTAATTAATGGCAGCAAGCAGCAAGCACCAAGCAGCAGAGTCGGCGCCCGTTAACTTCCCTTAATCAGTAATTCAAGAATAGATGAAAAGCCAAGATGAGCTTCAAGAAGATAAAATATATAATATAAATATACGTACACATACTTTAAAAAAAAAAATAATTTATAAAAATAATATAAGTAAATTAAAAATAGATATTGAAAATATGAATCTAAAAAGATAATATATATAAAAAATATTGTTCCAAAAATAAATTGAAAAACTAGTTAAACGTTTTATTATATCCAAAAAGGAAAGTTATAATTAGGAACTGTATTTCAAAGATTAATTATAAAAACAATTGATGAGAAATGTAGCAATATATTCTTCAAGTTTTGTTCAACTTGTAATTTATTTAAACATTTTCTTTTTTTTTTCTTTTTTTTTATTTAAATTATGTTCTTTTTGAAATATATGAAATGAAGCGCTTACATTTTTAAATATTTTACATATGTATTACGATATTTTAAAAATTATATACTCTATTTATAGGCACTATATATAGGTTTATATTAATTATATAATTTATACATAATAATGTACATAATTTATAGTTTGTAAAGATCTTTTCTTCACGCAGCTCAAGACTCAAATGCTTCATTTACATATTGTTCTCAAATACCTACATATTTGAGATTCATAATTTATCTATGGCATTTTTTCGCAAATTAAAATAAACAAATATGCATCGTCAGCAGACAAACATATATTTACAGTTATTTGAGTTGTCTATTTATTTTAGTTGTTTATAGAGAAATGTTTGTTTACTCTTGAGTATTCAAAGTAAGTAGAGCTTAAAGTGTATTTAATAATGCAATTGAAATTCTGTATTTAAAGAGTATTTAAATAATATAATTTGATCTACGAGCAGCGATTAGGTGCGCTGAGTTATATACTCGCGTAGACAAATACTCTTGGATTCAATGAAATAACATATTTTATATTTATATTTAGGAACAATAGGTCTAAGCTCTGTCTCGTCCGAATATAAACTGAATACTCAATATGTGTATATGTGTGTGATTAAACTCTTTGAGTTATCTTCTCACTTCCTGAACCTCATTGTGCACTTCTCTCTCTCTCTCTCTCTGAGTGACAGCAAGTATGATTGTATTCGTTTGATCTCGTGAACAGAGCGTGGAACGGTTAACAGCTATTTTTGATCTACGTATGTTGTGCATATATACAACAAAACTACTATTGCCATAGTTCATAGTAATTTTGTTCAGATTTTACTATTTATGTACACTTTGCTGACAAAAGTTTTGCAAATTTAATTGCAAAAATTCAGCTTGTTCCGGAAATATTTGCATACTTTATGTTTGTTTGGGGGTGGCGTTGCTTTCCAAATACATTACTTTTTATATTTCGGCTGCAATTGCTGTTGTGCGTGTTGTTGCATGTTGGTTGTGTCATATGCAGGCAAATTATTTGCGCAGAATTGCAAAGCAATTTTTCTTGTAAATGTAAATTCTTTCAGCTTTGGAATTCGGTGCGCTCCGAATTGTGTTGCATTTGCAATTTAAAGTTTTCGCACGAGCAGCGCGCGGACGGTCAAAGAGATGGAGCGGGGCGACTTCTCTGACAAAGTCCCTTTGAGTTGGCACAAAATTGGGCGAGTGCAGTGAGAGTTTTGTTTGGTTTTATCTGCTTACAGTAGCTGGCCACGCCCAAACGCCTTGAATGACAACTAAAATACATTTGGGGAAGCCAGCAATATACATATATACACAGATATATGTATATAAATCTACATTTCTTATGCCACTGGCAAAACTGTGCAAAAAGTGTCAAATCCTTTTGCATACATCCTTTTGGCCTACAGCCACAGAGCTGGGGCTGGTCATGTGCCCAGCTGTTGTCCTTACTGGCAAACTGAAGATCAACTAGAAACTATTGAGTCCATGCCTAAGTGTCCTTGCCAGGAATGCTGCAGCTGCTGATGCTGCTGCGGTTTATTTGCATCAAGTCGCTCCACGTGGCAGCTCCTTAAGCTCATGCCGCCGCTCCACGTCGCTACGTGTCCCCCCACCACAAGTATTTTCCAAGCAAATACTGCACGAAATTGCTTTATTTGCCTGTTAGCTGCAAGTTGGCTCAAGTGGCCAAGGCAGAAAAAAAAAAAAAGAAAAGAAAAGAAAATAAAAGGATGAACTAAGCGTGCTAAATGTCATGCAAACAGTTTTTTTTTTTTTTTTTTTGTTTTTTTTTTGTCTCTCCTGTCGAGGCAAGATTGACAATGCTTTAAATCCAAATAAATCTTTTCAAACATGTTCACAAATTATTAGAAACTGCTTAGAGCTAGGCTTAGGCAAAAGTGCGTACTGGAAATTCTGAAAGGTAGTAGTAACACTTTTCTGCTTGAGGTAGGTTCAAATGTTTAACGTACCGTGAGTCAGGTCAGTCTGACAGTTGTGTTCGGACTGCTATTCACTCTCAGCTATCCCCAAAAGGTAAGTTCGTTCATCTAGTTTAAAGCCTCGACAGTTCACTGTCCTTTGCCAGTCATGTACTCGCTTACTTCCATTTATTCATCTGTTGAAATCTGCATGGACTCCAGGTCACGAAATATAAGTCTCCGAGGTGTCTCCAGCATATCCCAATTGAATGGTAACTTCTTTTATTGCCAGCCTTAGAATGTCGTTGTTGATGTACTAAGATCGCCTCCTGTGCAGCTCGCCTTTAGTATATGTTTGTGTAGCTTGCAGGATTACTAGGTCCGCTATATAAGTCTTTACCAAAAATTAACCTAAATAATAATAGACAATACCAATTAGAATGCCATAAATTAATAATATGATGAGTTCATACTCACACTAATGCTAACTATGAAGAAATACATTGAGAATATGTGAATTTCAAGGAAATGCTCTTAAAGCCGAAATTGATACTGCAAATACCAATGATATTAATTAGAATGATCTGATCATAATATATTACTATAATAGATTGCTTAATTTATTTGCACATCCCATTCGTTCAAAGGTAACTTAATTTAGAGCATCCAGAGACTGGCTTGATATGCAAATACGAAAGCTCAGTCTATAGATGCAATAAATATTGTATACCCATTTAAAAGGAGCTTCATACAGACACTCACATGCCGTTCACCAGCTAACAGCTATCTAGGCAGTTTGAAAGCTGGCTGCTGGGCATTTGTAGATTTAAGCGTTTGTTGGGTTTAATCAACTGCACGGACCAAAGCAAACACCAACTGACGCTTAAACCTGCAAAGGCAACAAAAAATATTCAAATTACAAATTGTCGATGTGTTTTCAAATATTAAATATTTATATTGGAAGTGCCGTGCCATTTCTTTTTTCTGTTGTTTATTACACTCGCCAACGAGAGTTTGGAAAACAAGCAACAAGCAATTTGTTTAAAAATAAACTGGACACAATATTCACAATTTTCTCTTCTCGAAAAAAATATCTATATCTAGAGTATATTTCACCCAGAAATTTTGTTTTCTTAAGCTTTTCATTTGATACTTTGTTAAATTTACTATTGAGCTTTGCTCTTTTGGTTAATTGTATTTCATTATAAGAAATCGTCAAGCGATAATCGATTTGCTGTTATAAGACAATCAAATAAATAACCACATTTCTGAGTTTATTGATGAGCTACCGTACACCTTGTTTACTCTCACTCATTGTTTCTCTTGAACCTTAATTCCGTTGTACAGTGTTCATTTACACAGTTTTTTTCTAAGCGTGTTTAGAAAAGGTTTTTGATATGTTTGCCATGTAATTATTATTATTGTATATATATATATATATTGTTTATCAAAGTGTTTTTCCTTTTTTGTTCAGCGCGTTCACAGTCGAATACACAAATTGAATTGCACTCGAAACGGGTTGGGGCTTGTGCGTATTGTATTTTACTGTTGATCTTTCTCTTTTAATTATAGTTTGTTGTGTTTGCTTAATGTTAATATAAAACAATCAATTATAATACCTGAAGTTTTTGCTATTGTTTTTTTTAATACATATTTTTTACGAACAAAAGCAATTATTTATTGCCTATAATACTATTTAAGCTGACGCGGCGTATGCGTAATATTTACTTTCTATAGAAAATGCGGTTGCAGCGCGTTGAAAACATGTTTATCGCTATTATATACACATAACCATATAAATGTGAATAAAACAAATAAATGAGATACATGCCAGACATTTCAAATAGTTGTGGTGAAATAAAAAATAAATAAAATACCACTTAACAGAATCCAAAGTATACATGGGAGTGTGTTTGTGTGCCATAGAGTAAGTTTCATGAAATCCATAATTTATGCAACAAGAATTTGCAGCAGGACAATTAAATGGCTTTAACTGAAATTGAAACAAAAAATTCATCAGTTGTATTTAATATTTTGAGGCTTAGCTTAATGCCTACTTCAATAACCTGAATAAAAAAAAGAAAGAAAGAGAAGTATCAAATGAATCATTAAAATATCAATTAATTTTTATTGAACTGTGATAAAGCTATGCAAGCTTATCGCTCTGCCATGACTGTCGCTTATTTTTATGGCATTCGATTAAAGCGGTAACTGGTGGCATTGTGCATTAAAATTTGCAAGCGATATGCATTTAACTGTCTGCAACAGGCGAAGTTAAAGCGCCATTACAATATTAATACGAACGTCAGTTGACGCGGGTCAATTTGCTTTTTGTTTTGCATAAATTTTAATGCATCGCACGCAAAATATTTATATGCACATATTTGCACAACGCCCCATTGCACATTCGACCCAGTCAGCCAGACTGAATATAAGCTGGGAGCAGGCTGTTCTGGGCTTTATTGGCTACGCTTGCCTGGACGCAGAGACACGGCTCAGCTCCAAAAAGAGCACAGCGCGAACTCTATTTATTAAATTATGCCGCCATTTTTGTGCCCAGTTGCTGAGCCGCTGAAGGCGACTCGCACATGAGCTATTTTTAGACCCGATTGCCTCTCTATGTGATTCTCATATGACATAGCTTACAATAGAGTAAGAAGATCAGCTTTAATCCACTGAACGCTCTTTCAAATTTAAATATATATTAGTTTATTACAGAACTTTGCGTATCTCGCATTTATTCAGTGGCTTTGTTTTACATACATAATTCACACATCGCACTGAACAGAAAATTAAAATGCAATCCATTCAGTGCCACGTACGAATGATGTAATATAAACACTGCAAGTATTTTATTTAATTTATTTATCTTTTTTTTTTTTTTTTTTACCAATCTGTTTTCAATTTTCATGCTAATTGTGAATCATTCTATTGATACTGTGAATGGCAATTTTCTAGATGCTTAACTACCACTCAAAGTCTCAATGAGACGATATTGAGCAAAGCAATTTAACTAGATATCAAAACATTTATTGACCCCATTCAATTGATGCACAACACACTTGATGATGTTTCATTCGGTATTCTTGCAAAATCATCGTGTAATTCCAATTTAAAATATAGGAATACCTGAGGACTTTACAAAAACACAAAGCTAACAAAGTTAATTTGTAAATACTTAACACTGAATTATAGATTTCTCTTAAACGTTGCTTGTGAACTTCAGCCTTAATTGTGTACCACCATCAACTTTCTTCACACAGAACTAAGAAAATTGACGTGGTTCACCGTTAAGGTTGGCCAACACTGAATTCTCACATCGTTGCACAACACTGTTAACTCTTTACTCAGTGCCTGAGCACAATCATTAGACAATCTAAATAATAAATAAAACAGAATTGTCCAATGTTTATGCGTATGCAAAAAGTTACTGGGCCGGTCGACGCCCGATACCCTACGTTTTGCTGCAAAAACAAAAAAGTATGCATTATTTAGATGCGTGTTTGCTCTACATATTTAAAGGTAATATCATTAAATGATTATACTCACACAGCTCTGGTATGTGCGGCGCAGAAAGCAGCCAACCAAACAGGGAGAGGACGGACAAAGGGCAAAAGTCCATTTACACTCATATTTGTGCGCAAATGCGATGCACACAATTTGCTCGACTTAAATTATTTATGGACATTTGTGAATAGCTACAAATGCAGGCGAGTGCATCCATATTAAGTACAGGCTGTAAACTGGCAAAAACAAATTAAAATTAATTATGTCACGAACCAATTCTCATGTAAATTGTTCCATTTAACCAATCTTAACCATAATGAGAAAGCAAACCAAAAAGCTAAGCAACATAAATGAATGCTAGAATATTTCAATTTTATTCTCTAGACACGCAAGCCATAAAAACTTGCGATAATATAAATAAATAAACAAAAGCTGAATAAAAATCATAAACCAAATTACATATTTTGGGCTCGCTTGTGTCCTGTTTTATCCAGTGCCCCGGTCCAAATAAGCAACGACGCGCCATTTGCATAATGAGCCTATTATAATTTTAATTAAAAATCTTTCTCTCTACACCTCCACCCCAACCTCTCCACCCTCCCTCCCTCTATCAATGACCACGCATGACTAACGGCACACGATATCAAAAACAAACAGTCAGCCCACACTACTCCTACATTCCTGCATGCTACTTTAATTGCATAAATAAATAGAATTGTAAACAAGGCAAAAAATATAAATAAAAAAAAAACTTCTGTTATTCAAACCAAAATTTGTTGTTAATGAGGTGGAACTCTGGGTCTTGTTATATTATATAATTGAATTCAAAGCTGCATATTATGGCTTATAACGTATACGCATAGCTGAATTGTGGCTCTAAATCGCGTAACAATTTACAAATAAATAGTTGTTAGTAAATAAAATTAGTACACATTTGAAACAATTTGAAAACAGTTAAAATATTCGCAAAATATATATGAACAGCAGTTAAGCTATGTAAATAAAATTATATATTTTACATGTTCCGCAAATATGTTATACAGGAAAAGTTAATTAATAAATTCTGCAGTAATTTATTACAATTATAAATATAACTATATATAACACTTCTAATTTCAAATTTCAAAAATGTTTCAAAGTTAACAAAACACTTGTCGATTGCCAATTGAGTCATGAATTATTCTTACTGATCTCATCAAACAAAAAGAGATGAGACTGCAGCAAGAACAATTCGCAACCCAATCGGTCCGTTTGTCCATGGTATTCAATTGTTCTGAATGATCCCAACTTGGCCAAGATAACGATGAGATGTCAGACAGAAAATTTCAACCACGAACTAAATCAATTGGAATTGCACACGGAAAAAAAAAAACAAAATTCACTGTGTTATTGATATTCATCGCTCGCATTACATATTATTCTGTTTGATGTCATCTTATTTAATACATAGAAGACCATCAGCAAGAATACCATGTAACACGACCCATTTTTGTAGTCATCGATTGAGGTATAAGACTACATTTATTTATTTATTTCTTTACTTGAACACATTACTTGAATTTCACTAAATATTAAGAAATGTAATAGATTGTATTTTTTTTATTAATTAACAAAATGAATTCAGGAGCCTTGTTTATCTGAAAATGGAAATGAAACTGCTGTCACCCTTCGGTATATTTACATAATCCCATGCACTGGAAATGGGGAATATGTCCAATGCCCCGCCTGGCTCAAACGAGTAGCGGGATAAAGAAAAAAGGGAAATGGTCGCCATATATTCCAGCTGCCAGTGTCAATGCAACCGAATGTAATAAATTCTTGCAACAGAGCCACAGCCAACAACAGTCGCCGCATCAGTGGCCCCTGCCACTTGCCTGCTGCGCGCGTTGCATGCAGCCAAAACTGAGGAGCAAATTTAATGCCAATAAATTTAAATTAGCAGAACGTCGTCTGGCATCGGGGCTGCAGGACAACATGTCTGGGCGGGCACACAGTATTTATGATGGCACATACAGAATAGTCAAGTGAGTGAAAGGGAGAGAGTGTGTGTGTGTGTGTGTGAAAGAGAAAGAAAGAAAGAAAAAAAAAACATACACACACAATCAGATAAATAGCTAGTAACACGAGGACACTGCGAGCAGGTGTCTAACACCAAAACCCGTTATGCTGTTGTTGCTAATTAGTGTTGTGTTGGGTTGTGTGTGGTTGGGCCCGAAGATGCAGCTAATTGAAGCAGAAAAAATGTGACCAAAGCGCATTATGGAAATTAACTAGTTCAAGGTATGTGTCCCATAACAGGCAAAGTCCATGCAAAGTGGAATGTAGATAGTGTTAAGTGTCGGAGAATGGATTGCAATTAGGTGTTCATGTGGAATAGACAATTGAAAAGGTGAATATAAACTAATAAATATAGTTTAATTATAGAATAGAATAATTTTACAGTGGATTGAAATAGTAAGGGACGAAAACAAGAGGAAGAGAGCAAGTTTGAGCCAGGCATTGGGTAAAATAATATATAATGAAATGTACCTGATATGGAACAGTATGCAATTGTATCCGTATCCGTATTCGTATCCGTATCAGTAAAAGTATCAGTATCCATATCCGTATCTGTATCTGTATCCGTATTCGTATCCGTATCAGTAAAAGTATCAGTATCCATATCCGTATCCGTATCTGTATCTGTATCCGTATCTGTATCAGTAAAAGTATCAGTATACATATCCGTATCCGTATCTGTATATGTATATGTATCCGTATGCGTATCCGTATCAGTAAAAGTATCAGTATCCATATCCATATCCGTATCCGTATCTGTATCCGTATCTGTATCAGTATCCATATCCGAATCTGTATCCGTATTCGTATCCGTATCTGTATCAGTAAATGTATCAGTATCCATATCCGTATCCACATTCTATGTCAAATAAGAAACATGCAATATATTAGAAATTTTAGATATACAATAATAGATTTAAAAAAAAAATAAATATTATATAAAATTAATTTCATATCTGTAAAACGCGAGCAGATAATAATTGTTTCAATTTCTCACACCTTTATATTTAATATAAATTCATATCAAAATTTAAAGACGGTTCATTCATTCGGAGTCAAACCGACTTTGCAATGAGAGTGTGAAGGCCTCAACTCGATCGTATATAAAAATATATGTATGTACATATGAGTATTGTGGAAGTGGAACACTATCGAAACAGTTGAAATTAATCTCTTTAAGGTCGATGGCTTAACGAGTCGTCGACTAATGCAGTGCTCTGATACATACACTTGATTGAGAGGAATTCTCTTGTTGCGTAGCAGCCACTATGAAGCTATATTAAAAGTCCTTTATATTGACATCGAGTGGAATGCGAATTGAATGGCAAAAAGCGGGTAAATGCTTAGCGGGAAATTAAATGAGTTTTTACTGATTGGCCTCGAGCTGTGGCATCTGTCAACGAAGCAAGCCAGAGACAGCCAGGAATTAAGACGATGACGCTGCGATTCGGCCAAAGAATGGAAACAAAAAACTCGGACAAGCCACAAATAAAACGAACTAACTGTGCCCCATTTCAGTGTGAAAAGTGAGACGTGTCTGCTACATAGCATTTTAAATAACTTGGAGCGTCTTTAAATATATGGCATGCAATGTAGGGGGAGAGAACGAGTGGGGGCGTGGAAGAGGAGCCGGACATGTAAATGAAGCGTCTCAGCGCGAACTAAAGACCGCCAGGGACTCATCAATATAAGCAACTTGAGCAGACACATCTAATGACAGCATAAAATGTAAAATGAACTCGCAGTTCAAATGCACAAAACGACCGAGGAATGGGCATGGGAACGTGGGCGTGGCAGCTGAAGGAGACAGTTTATCATTGTGCTGAACAAGCCTAGCGAAGAGGATGTCGAATCAGCGAGATCGACGAATGACCGTTCGCACAGGCGGGTAACCTCCTACACCACTGCCCCTTTTCTGTGGCTGGGCGTGTTGCTTGTCTGCTTCATTTATAACCACCAACGAGACGGCAAAGGACCACAAGGACGACGTTCAAATGCAAGACCGCAAAACTGTTTGGGTTTTTCTTCATCCTTGCATTCGCACTGACCTCCCAGGCAGCCAAACAACAGCACCAGCTAGAGCAAGAGCAGGCGCCAGGGCAGCTGTCATCATGAACAACGAGCAGCAAGTCCTGTCACAGACTAAGTGAGAGAGAGAGAGAGAGAGAGAGAGAGAGAAATTTGCTGCCAAGTGAAGCCAACCAAAAATAGCAGTTCACAGAAGTCCACAGAAAGTAAAAGTTTGTCAGTCAATTTTGTGTTTGACATTTTGGCACACCCACCAAAGACGACACCACACTAAACCACCCACCACCATGCCCTTGCAAATTTGGCTCTAAATGTGGGAATAAGTGATGCATTAATGCCAAATTCAGTTACACTTGAAACTAAGTTAAAAAAAAAAATCTATGCGAAACTATCAAATTAATTTTACAATTGCTATTAAGGAAAATCAAAAACTTACAAGTGTTCAGCATGCATATTGAGAAGGGCGGTTGAAGGCGTCGATTTCAGATGAGAGCTCGGAAGGATGACGCCAACAGACAAAAACAAGTTGGAATGTTTCACTCTAGCTGATGTTCGGCTTTAGTCCAAAACAGTTGAAATTGAATATTCCTCGAATCGTCAAGCTTCAATTGGAAGTAATCTGCAAAATGAAAACTTTGGTGAGCCAAAGTTTTTCGACAACCCATTTCACAAATTGAAAGAAATCGTTATATATATATATATATATATATATTAAAAAAAAAAAAAAACTCTGAGGTTTGACGCATCCAGGAACTTACCTAACTGAATTTTTTATGTTTCTAATAAAATATCCTACCTCGAACTTCAATTACATTCTTAATAAATCTGAGCTTCGTTTTCTCTTTTTATACTATAAAGCTACACGTTCTCTATTATATTCAGATCGGGCACAATCTTATGTGTTGACTTAAAAAGGGCTCAAACATTCATTCATATCATATGAGCCTTGTGACATGGAACTTTAAACTGACATTAATACTATTTTCCAGAATGATTTCAGCTTGCTCGCAAATTTATTTTATTTATTTATTTATTTTTATATAATTATTTTTTCGATTAATTGAATTACATAAGTAGAAAGAAAAATCGACCACTATTATTTGTCGACAGTTTTTCTACTTATTATAATTCTAAAATATTCTCTGAACTCGAGCAAACTGAAATGATTCTGGGACAACGCTCCACCATGACACAAGGCTCATATGATAACTGCATTTTTATTTCTGTTGAAGTCAATACATTAAATTGAGTACCTCAAGGCCCTGATCTGAATTTAATAGAGACTGTATGGATTTATATATAAAGAATACAAAATTCAGAGTTATCAAGAACGTGCGAGATTAATTTCATGGCCGGATGTTTCATTATGAATATTTATATATATGTATATGCGATAAACCTCAGAGGACATTTTATTAACTTTTTCTCTTACTGTGTTAATGTATGCAGTGTCAAAAAACTTATGTCTAGCCAATGATAATCAGCATTTCAAATCATCGTAGGAAACAAAATTTCGTAATCGATGCGATATTTTCTCTCTTAAAGCTATCTCGCTTAAAATGTAATGGATACCGTTTCTTGTCTCAAAATGCAGTCTAAATATTTTTGTCCACCGTTGTATATGGTTAATTCCGACTTTCGAAGAGATCTACAATTTTGTGGTTAGTCTCTTGAAACTCGAGAGTCCCAAGCGTTTAAATACTTTAGTGTCAAATTTTGAGAATTGTTTTAGGCTCCAACATGCTTTGATATTTTTGCTAAAGCAACAGAACATGCCAACAATACTTAAGTTATCAAATCTTCTAATTGTAAACATTTGGAAGATATAGTTTATTGAATATTTATTTTAATATTCCATTGATTTAATAAAAGCAAAAATGTTAAAGTTCAAACGGACGGACAACAGATAGACATTAAATAAAGCCACTTCGAATGAGTCAAAATATAAATTTTATGAAGCAAATAAAAATATGAATGAGCTAAAAAAATTATTAAAATAGCTTTGGATTACGACAAAGATTCTGTGAATTATATATACATATATTACAGACAAAACTAAAAAAAAAATATATATATACAGGCATACACTACTTGTAATCAGGATAGCGCATTTTTTTTTATTCATCGGTTAGTTTGAATGCATATTATTTGTAAATATATATTAATATTGTATAAAAAAAAAATAAATAAATAAAATTAAACAACAAATGCTAAAAATGCGTAAGAATATCACTTATTTGCCAACCATAGTTACAAAATTTCTTATGTGTGCTACAAAATTAATCTTTGAGAAAAAATATTTGATTTGTCACCAAAAATCGCTATTAAATATGACAGACATGATGAAACTATTATTTATTTTTGAAAATTACGAATTCTGGTGAAAATTTTTATTCGTAGTAATAATAAAATGTGCACTACTTTTCTTCAGAAATTCAGTATATATCTGTTAATCACTACAAAAGCTTTAAAACTAAAAACTTAATCATCACTCAGAAATTCTGTCAAAGGAACTCGCTCGTAGAACGGGTCGAGTGGGACTCAGATTTTATAAGTAGTGATTAATTTTTTGATATTTCTGTAGAAATCAACAGATCAATCTGAAGAAAAGTGGTGCGATTTATATAATTTTTCCTGCGTGGATTGTATATTTTTTTTTTATTGTATATTTGCCTTTTTATCACCAGAACTTGTAATTTCATAGAAAATTAGTCATAGTTTGATCATGTCCTTTCAGTTTTTATACATATATATTTTTGGTCTAGGTGACAAATCAAAGTAGGATGCAATTTTTATTTTTCCTCCAAAGATAACATAGTCGTCTGTAACAACTTCTTTTTCAAAGAACAATCTTATGTTGTGGCACACTAAAAACAAATGTTGTAGCTCTGGTTAGCAAATAGACTCAGATATTCACAGTTTTTAGCAACTCTTTCTGCAACCTATTCAACAAAAAAAAAAAAAAAAAAAAAAAAAAAAATTAATAAATAAATAAAATAGAAGTTATTACAAATGCTGTAATTTATTATACCCTGAACCCATTTAAAAGGGAAAGGAGGCAGAAGGTATGCCTGTTCCGAATGACGGGGAGAGTTGATCTAGTCATGTCCGTCTGTCCGTCCGAATGAATTGTAAACTACAAAAGCTAAAGATTTGAAATGTTTACTCGTGTATGCCAAACGCAGTACAAGTTCATCATATTTTTTCGATAACTCATACCATTTCTTTTTATCGATGAGAATCGAACATTTGACTTCGTTTTTGATGCGTAGAGCTAGAGACTGTAAGTTTCATATGTAGGTGCGTGTAATGGATACAGAGCTTTTATAATTCTTAGATTTTGGATACCATTCCCGCTTCACCGTATTCTATATATGAGAAGCTTATAATTTGTTAAGTACAGGCATTCAAATTTAATTTTGTTTTCATTTAATATAGCTCTGAAAATTTGATATAGGAGGTCCATCTACAACAGGCTTTTTAAGTGCCCAAAATATAGTACATACTACAGCCCAAGCGCAGTTGCTGCGTCAACTTCGCAGTCGACAGAGCGACAGATCTTTTTCGTATGTGGTGCGTGCAAATTTTATTTATTATGTATGTATTAAAGAAGCTTTATATTTTATTTTTGCAGAGTTCAGCGGATCTCTTAGTTGAGTAGTTTCAACTACGGATGAAACAGTTCAATAGAAACAAGCAAGAAAGCTCTAGTAGACTGCTCGACTACGAGATCCTCTGAACGCTTTGAAGCATTGATATTACATTCATATATATCGAACAACACATGCACGCGCACACACACATACACACGAACGCTTGGAACTATAGTATGATTTTCGTAATTATTCAATAAATCCTCTTGTAGATGGTCTATATACATACATATATCAAACTTTCCGAATGTGATGTTATTCATATATACATGTGTGTATGACAAACTAAGCCACAATCTCTAATATCTGAAATACAATTTTTGCAAATTTCACTTGGACTTGGGTCTGGTATCCAAAATATAACAAAACTCAATGGTATTAAGTTCACGTTTATTTATATGCAAAATTTCGAGACTTTAGCTCTAAAGATGAACGAGATATAAATTTATAGTCGACATTTATATAAAATCGATAATTGAAACAGGAATAGCTATGAAACTTTTTAAATGAGCTCGATATGCGCGTGCTATACACAACGGTAACAAAACAATTTAAAGTCTCCAACTCTTTAGTTTATAAAATCGAGGCCTTCGGACAGACGGGCAGGACTAAATCGATTTAGCTCATCGCCATGATCAATAATGTATATATTTAAAGGTCTGCCACGCCTTCTTGTGCCTATTACATACATTTAACAAATTCATACATTTAATATATTCAAATAATATAGAAAATATTCAATGTTCAGAGTGAACATGGAGAATGCGCTATCCTGATAAGGATCACGAATTGAAAGAGATTATATATTGGATGCTGTGCCTCCATTTATCGGAATGAAACCAAATCAAACCAAGCTATTGAGGGCAGGAACTTGCATTTATGAAAATGTGCTCGCTACGCTACTAAGGGATGTAACACAACGAAAAATTCTATGTCTAGTATTCTAGGTTTCTTGCTTTACTATATATTTAAAGATGAATGTTTTAGTACAAATTAAATCCTTCATTAATATCTGCATGCTAAGCAAAAATTTAGCAAAATTAAACAAAAAGTAAAATATAACACTTATCTTGCGGTTTCGATGCAATGATGCATTCTTCCAAATATTTGCATTCTGTAGCGGGTGGATCTGTCAGCTTATCTCTGCTGCCAATTGTAAAAAATAGCCAAGAAAATTGTTTTCATTGCTCCCATATCCAATCCTTATCGTTTCAACTGTCGGGGTTGTTGTGCCGTAGAATATCTAAAAATAGTTTGAAGGCCAATTAATTAAGTGCCATGGAGTATAAATCAAATTGCAAGCCACATGAACTGCAGCGCCAGTTGCCAAGCCAAATGTGGTGCGCGCGCGGAGGCGGCACACAAAAACTAGACATCAGTCCGAGGACGTTCGGCAACAAAGCGTGAAATTTCAATTTGCCATATTAATATACCCGATGCAGGCTGCCGGCAAGCGGCAAGCGGTAGTCAGCTGAAAAACAGACAATAGTCAAACGGCAGACGAGTGCTGAGTCCTGTGTTGTGGTATCTCCCAGGAGCAGAACGGGACAGCTTTTGGACTACAATTCACAACAGCCACAAGGAGCTGACATGCAGTCGCTGCTGCAGCGGCAATTCGTTACGCCCACAATTGCTGGCGGGGGTGTGGCTGGCAGCAACACTTCCGTTTCCGCTAGCTTGCACTGATTGTTTTATATCCTGTCAGAGGACACGCTGCAGTTGCCGAAAATTCGCCGACTTGTTTTGCGCTTTCTTGTCCAACTCCACTATTTGACTTGTCTAAGGATACGGCAAAACGACAGCCACTTGCAGTTGTCCCTGCTGCCGCATTGTTGCGGCATTTTAATGCTCTGTTCCACAAAATCTACTCTCCCTCTGTATCTCTATCTTTCTCTCTGCGGTGTGCATATTTAATCAAAGTGAATTACAAACGCCACAGACGACATTTAAATCTCCTCGCCCCCAAAGGCAGCGAAGAGTGTTATATGGCCCGTGGTGCATTGCGTCAAGTCCATTTGCAGTGTTGTACAAAGCCGCGTTGTAGCGTATAATTTGACTTGGCAGATCAAAAGCGTTTCAGTTAATAATAAGACTCCATTATTTGTCAATTGACGGGGCAGCGCGAAGGCTAACTCGCGCCTCTGTATTAACTTAATTTATGTAATTTTTTTTTTTTTTATTCCTTCAGCCATTGTAAATTTGATTAAAATGCCGCTCAAGTTTCACTTTGCTTTCGGCTTCATTTTTGCCTGTCTTCGCCAGCTTTTGGTTTCTTACCTTTTTTTTTTTTTTTGACCCCGACTTGACTTCAGCTGTTTAATAATTACTCATTTGCTTTTAACCAAATTGCTTTTTGGGAAATATGACAAAAGCACAGAGCAAACAAAACGAGTACATTGCCGTCAAGCCTGACCCGACCAAATAATACGCGCTTACGATTAAAAATATTAAAATATACCAGTTTGACACTCACTCCCCAAATAAAAATTACAATTAAAAAGATATAGAATTTCTTGTGCTGCAGCCCTTGCTATATTTTATATAACACTCCAAAGATGGAACTTACATTTACTAATTGACTTTGTTCTTAGGCTGCTACTACAAACACTGACGAAGATGTCACTTTATATATTATATATTATACATCATATATCAATATATCAATATATCAATATATCAATATATAAATATATCAATATATAAATATATAAATATATAAATATATCATATATCATATATCATATATCATATATCATATATCATATATCATATATCATATATCATATATCATAAATATATAAATATATATAAAGCCAATATACTCTCTTTCAGCTGCGCATACGAGAAAAAAAAAATGAAGTAGAAAATAAAAAATTTCGTTATAAAGTTTGATTCTTTTGGGTCTAGGCCTAATAGTCCCTTTTGCCATTGTTTTGGGATTTCCCCCGCTCTTTAATTATGAACGAGTTTCAATTTAATTAGTAACAAAAAAAAAAAAAAAAAACAAGGTAACTTCGAAGCAGCCCGCTCTGATGTCTCTGCTGATAATACAAATTGATATTATATTATATAAAATATATATATTTAGTACATATTTTTAATTGAAAAGTTATTAAATGTTTTGACATGCTAAAACGCGTGTTTGGCATAAAACGAATGAAACTAAAACGTTTTTCTATTTGCAAATCGAAGCCGTATACAATTTGCTTAGAGAGCCATCCCTTGGGCATACAAATCAATGTTCAATAATTCTTGTTTTTGTTGCTAACCCTGAAAACTTGAACGAACCCACAACAAAAGCCGCATAATGCGAACGCATTGAAATCTGTCTTCAATTTCGATTTACAAATAGTTTGCAAAAAAAAAATACATATATATGTATGAGTATAAAGCTCAAATTCATAGAGAAAACTCCCTTGGCTGCAATAAAAATGAAAGCAAAAAGAAAATGAAAAAATAAAAGAATACTTGAATCGTACCCAAATTATTTTTATGCACTGCAGTCGTATTTTGATGCCCAATCTGAAGCTCTGACTCTCTGTACTTTGATTTTATGGCAAAGCAGTTATGAGTGCTGCATATTTCAGGCATTGGCTATTCGGAATACTCTCGCTTAACCCCAGGGACATTCAATTTACTTGCGAGCGAGTGTCAAATTTTGAGGAGCATCAGGCTTAAAGTGAGATTAGATACCACAGCTTGGCTGGATGCCCGCCCGTCGTTATATGCGCATAATTTAATAAAAAGCCTTTTGGGCATGCAGGCTCTAGCTCCAATTCCAAATTCTGCTACTGCTGCTACTCTACCCGAAGGCTTGAGCTGAGCAGCATGTAACCCAAATGGGGAGTTGGTCCTCACAGCAGCTTAAGCCTATAATTTACAAGGTTTCGGCTCACTTTGACTTGGCAGCCTAATTTACATTTCTTTGTATAAAAAACATACCAATCTCTCTCCATCCCACGCGCTCCACTTTCTTTCTCTCTTTTAGCTGAAAATTAAAGTGCGCGCAAGTGTAATTAAGTACTTGAGCAATACGCAAAATCCTTGTGAGTGGGAGAGCAAATAAAAAAGGACTCTGGCAAGCATTAACCGAAAATGCTTATTGCCATTTCTCACCAGCCCAGTCGACTGTAAATGGGTTAAACTCCATAAAGATTTATGACAATTTTTAATTAATACGCCCGAGCTCCTGCTTAAAGAGTGCCGAATGCAAACATTTTACTACAATATATATGTACATAGAAGGACCTTATTTTTGATAGGTCATCAAAATTCCACTTGTTCGCAATTTTCATAATTTAAATTTCGCTTTCATTTTGGCATTTGGAAAGTTCAGCAATTTGTATCGACATTGTTAACATTTTTCTCACATTTTTGGCATTTGTTGGCAGCAACGATGTGCAAACTTTTATTGGCGCTCACACGTACGCACATTTTTTGCATTGATTGGAATTTGTTGTTGTAAAATTGTGAGGTAAAAGTTTAAAATTTGACTACAAACAGCCATAATTGATAAGTGCAAAAAGTTGAACTGCAGGCAAATTAAGAATGAAAGAAATAACTTTCAAATGGCTTGGCCGTGGCACTGTGCTGATTTATTTGAAGCTGGCTTTTAAATTATTCTCATTTCATTAACTTTTAAATATCTTAAACTCTGCAGGTTGAAGTGCTGCAAGTTCGTTTGATATGCTTACAATGTGCATATGTGTTGGCAATGCTGCAACTAATTCAAAACGCATGCATGTGTGACAATGATGCAAAACATACAAAAAACAACATTTTTTTTTTAAAGGAAGTCAAACACTAAACCATTTTCTTTAATTTCAAGCATAAATATTATCTTAATAATAGATGTCCATTTTACAACACTAAACTTTCATTAAAATTCCAATTGCCTTGCCAGCTAGCTATTCCACATTTATGTTGGCAATGCTGCGCTTGAAAATTGCACGTGTGCGAATATCAATTAAAAATAAAATCTGATATTAATTTGCAGTTGAAATTGATCATTTTCATATGAAATTAAACAATTATTAATTATGCACATATAATTTAAATAAGAAAATAATAGTTTTCAATTATTAAACCAGCATTGAAATTATCATTGCTGTAATAGTATCAATAGCAGCATCAGCATTTGTGTTGGCAATGCCATCCAAATGAATTAAAATATGACTAAAACCATGAATGTTCCAAGCAAAGCTACCATAACTAAGCTAATATAAATACATTTTTATTTTAATTGTAAATCATATCATTAATTTTCAATTTAAAACTGTCAATCATTATAGCAAAGGCAATATAATTTCTTTCGACTGTTCTCATGTTACCTTTTCTAAACGCATTTTTCTAGAAAGTTTATTTGTGCAGAGCACAAGCTACACACTCACTCACTCACTCACACACACACACACACACACACACACACACACATGACAAAATTTGTTTTTCAGCGTCTGCGCGCATTTCTTAGAAAACGTGAGACGCCTCACAATCGCGACTTCTTTCAAAATATTTACATTGCCAATCCGTGAGACACCACATACGAGTTTTAAACAAAAGAAATTAAAGTAAATAGGGCGAAAGATCAAATTTATCTACAACGAAGGGGCTCTTCAGTCAGCTCAATTTTTCCAATAGAAAAAAATTAATTCTGTACTTACCTTTCAATCGAATTGCATCCATTATTCTCATTGATTTTATTCAGTAGCTTGAAGAAAAGTTGATGCAGTAGTTTGAATATAAATTTTCTATTTAATTGTTCTTCACTTCTTAATAAGTTCTTAAAGTTGATCTGTTCACTTTGACTTCCAAACGGAAAAGAGTTTCAATTCAGAGCCGGAAGTCGGTTATGTAATCGGCTTTAGAGTTGCTTTGATATTATCGAATTTTGATTTGAATAAGCTTAAGTGTTGTTCACAGACATCGAAATTAATACCAAAATGTCGTATCGTGTAAAGCAGCCCCAATTCCAAAATTAAATCACTAAACATAAACTAAATTCATTTTTAGTGATTGAATTAAGTCCTACATTTTATAGATAAGTATCAAAAAATGTTCAATTGAGATTGGGCTTTTGTAATCAAATTTTGTTTTTAAATAAAAAAAATATATATACATACATATGTATATTTACATTTTTAATTTAAAGAAAAATAAAGATAAGATATTTATATTAAATATATATATTTTTTTAATTGTGGGCAGTCCCTAATTTAAATCTTGCAAAGTTTAATTTATTTTATTTTTTATTTTTCATATTTAAAATTTGTATTAATTTACAAGGAATTTAGATTGATTTCAATAACATCTCTGTCATCAAACGATACTTAATGACAAATTGACATACATACATACACACAGGGATTGGAATTTCTAGTATTGGAATGGAAGTAGTTGTGCCTCAGTATAGAGCGTTTTTATCGTAGAATGTATCCCAGATGGCCAGCGCCGTCGCCTCGGGCAGCGCTATCATTTCCATCTCGGAGCTGATGTTGAAACAGTTATGAGCTCGATCAGGTGTATGCTGCACTGGCATCCACTTGTTCGAGGCGGTGGCCCAGCAGTTCGGATCACTGTTAGCCGCAAACGTTGTCCACATGCCCACCATGCGCTCGATGGTGAGATATTCCGGCGAGGATTTGCTCAGCTTGGTGGCCAGCACATTATAGAAGAGATATGAGAGATCGTCGCCATGGGAAACTCCACGCACACGCTCGCCACAGACGAGCCAACGGAACTGATTGAAGTGCGGCGAGTCAAAGTCGAAACGATAGAGGTAGGTGGGCGTGTCCGGTGCGTAGGTCAGCCGAGCCATTACCATGCGATGGAGATCGTGCCAGATTTGCCGATGTGAGAATATATCGAGCGCCTCGAACAGCTTCATGCACTCTCGCTGCTCGTCCCCGAAATAGAGCTGCTTGAGCCTGCGTACCAGCTGCTCCAATTGCTCCGGTGTGCTCGACTCGCTCACTTCGCGGGGAATAATATTATGGAAATTGGTCATCACCCAGGGATCGTTGCGCACCAGCTGGTATGAGAAGAGGCCCTCGAAGGAGTTGCCGCCCACAATCAGAGGCAAGCTATTGCCCCAGGCAGTAGCCAGCATCTCCTTGTGCGGCTTGGGCACCACACAATGCTCGCTCTCATAGGGTTCCACGATGGGCCCGAAGGCGTATAGATAGAAGTTTCGGAACTCATCCAGCGTCACAATCTCTTGATCGTGTGAGGCAATTTGTCGAGCAGATGCCTTGGTCAGGTAACGCAGTATATCCGCCTCCGAGTCGCTGCCCTTGTAGCCCATCTGGAGGGCCAGTCTTAGGGCCCAATTGCGATCTGGCGTATCTGCCCAGGCGGACAGCGCACAGCCCGACTGCAATATGGCCTTGTGGAATAGGCCGCGCGACTGCTCCGTGGTCATCATAATGTGTGTGGATGCGGCGCCCGCACTCTCGCCCATTAGTGTGATATTATTCGGATCGCCATTGAAGTGCGCAATGTTCTGGCTGATCCAGCGCAGTGCCTGCACTTGATCCTTCAGTCCAGCGTTGCCCGGCACATCCAGTTTCGGATCCTTCAAACTTAGAAAACCTATTGGAGTAGATCTTTAGCTTGGACTTTTACTGGCTCATGCCCCCATCCTCACTTACCCAGCGCGCCCAGCCTGTAGCTTATGGTAACCAGCACTATGTTCTCTTTCATAAAATAGTCAGGACTGTAGATATCCCTCGAGGCTTCACCCTTCTGGAAACCACCGCCATAGATCCACACCATGACGGGCAGCGGCTTTTCCGTTCGCAGACTCTTTGCGTACACATTCAGATATAGGCAATCCTCGGAGCCCTCGATCAAGCCCATTACCATGTTGCGTTGCAGCGGCTTTTCACCATATGTGGTGCAGTTGCGCACACCCTTCCACGGGTCCGGCGGTTGGGGTGCACGAAAGCGCAGCTCACCCAGCGGCGGCTTGGCATAGGGTATGCCCTCGAAAGCACAGTACAGTTCCTGATCGTAGACAGTCTTGCGCTGCAGTCCGCGCACCCGGCCATAGTTGGTGGCTACAACGACCGTATGGCTGGTGGACAGGCGATACTGCTGCACCTTGTGGCCGACAAATCTACGAGTAGTGCCGGACAAAGAGATAACAAATGGTCACTTACAGACGATAACAGAGTCAAAGAGGTGCACTGTGATGCGATGAGCGACTGATTGCTTCGTCGCTGTGGTCCAGGTCCAACGTTCAAGATCATTAAGTAACGTTCGCTATGTGTGTGTGTGTTCAAATCATGCTGATATACGAATTTTCTGTCACTCGATCACCGTATACCCTGTAGATACACAGTCTATACTCACTTTGCGCCCATCTGCAGCAGCTTGGGAAAACCAACTTGGACATCCATTCCTATTGCTGATCCTCAATGTCTGTATTTATGCATGCATATACATAAGTATGTTTATGTGTATGTATGTAATTGTATCTATTTAGCTTGTTTCGAATATTGTGTGTTGATATTTTCCAAATACTATAGATTTCGAATCGTTTGCTCTACTTGCTTCAATGCTGTTGACCGCCGCAATGCAATTAAAACAATTTCTCGCCGTTGACGGCAAATTGAGCATTGCCAGCGATCTGCCTATGAATGTATACATGCATACATATGTATATGTATTACACATATATATGCTTTCTTCACTCATATGTATGTCTACAGCGCACTCTGAACGTCTGGTCGAAACTTATCTCTCTCCGATTCTCATTTTTTGTTAGAAAATCCTACCTTCGGCGAAATCAAAATAGATTCGGCTGATGCTTGATTAACATTGGCGCCTTATCTTTACATTGAGAGCGCTCTCACCTTAACAGCTGTTAATGTCTACAGTGGCAGAGTGTGCTTTGATTTGCGGTAAGCTTTATGCTGGGATGACACATACGAGTTTATCTTAATATGCGAGTGTCGATGAGGGGGGGTTTCATATGTTTGCCATTATTTTTGTGATGAATTAAAATACTTCTAACGAACGGTTTAATATTTGCATAAGCATTGACATGAATATTTATATATTATTTTTAGTTTAGTTTTATCAGTCACAATGTAAAACCAGATTAAAACCAGCAGAACATTTGTTTTATATATTTTTTATATTTTTAGGATATACAAAATAAAAAAATAATTAAATAACGCTATGGCAGAAGTGGTATACTTTTTTAATATGATTGTAACAAAATAAAGACAAAGTGTGTCTAATATGAATTAATTATCTAATATTATTTATTTATCTAGCCATGCTAGAATTGTTTTCAACATAAAAATCTTTTTACTAATTATCTCTATGATATGTTAAAATTCATATAAACATCTCTCATATCAAAAAGTTTAGTTCTACCTATAAAAAACAAAGCTTGCATTATATTTTAAGATATACAAATAAACAAACAATAGTTGAGTCATAAAACTGGTATATTTGTTGTTTCAACCAAGCACAGGCCGTAATCTCCCAGTGTAGTCAACATTCAAGTGTATTTGTATCAGCAATAAATGTCGCCAGGGCTGCAGTAACATACAAAGTCTGGGCAGATGGAATAAAAATAATAGATTTCTAACATTTATTGAATATAAAATGAATACTTCAGTATTTAATAAAGTAATTAACATAAATAAATATATAATAAATAAATAATTTATGAAGATTTCATCCCAACCATTTTGAGTTGCTTGTAAACAGTGTCAGTGCAGCCCTGGAAAGAGCAGTTGCGCAAATCGTCGTGTCGCTGAGAAGAGACAGAGCGACGAATGCATTGCTGATAAAAGGCAATGACAACAACCGTTACGATCTCAGCCAGTTTGGCAGTTGTCTAATGTAGATTTTAACGAGAACAAAGCAGCAAACTCAAAATCAGCTGTGTGTAATATTTTAAAAGTATATATTACAGATAATTTTTTTTTTACTGGCTCTGCTTTGCTGTGCACTTGTTGACAAGTTGCTAATTTATGAGGTGTTTTCAGCGGTCGCGACCCGATATTAGACCGAAATAAATGTTTTTATCTAGATAAAAGCAAAAGGTGCACCATAAAGCAAAAGAAAACAAGCAACACGTCGCCTAGACAGATTAGACGTAAGCTCACAACCGAGCAGAAAATGTCGCGGTGGGTAATGAAGTCGTGCATTAGCTTTTAGCGGTTACGTTAGAATATTAGATATAATAATATTGTAATATCGTTTGCAGCTCGTGCGATACCGTTGTACAGACGAAAAACGGGCCCGTTGTGGGCAAACACTGCACGAGCATTTACGGCGACGATTACGTCAGCTTCGAGCGGATACCCTATGCGCGTCCGCCGCTGGGAGTGCTGCGCTTCAAGGCTCCGATGCCGGTGGTGTCGTGGAAGCAGCCGCTCATCTGCCGGCAGAAGGGTGAAAAGCCACTGCAGTATAACCAATACAGCCAGAAGCTGGAGGGCGTCGAGAACTGCCTCTACCTCAATGTCTACGTGAAGTCTGTAAGTGAATCGAATAGTCCCATTGAAGCAACTGTTAAAATCTGCAATTCTCTATTTCTATATAGATGAAGACGGACGCTCCGTTGCCTCTGATTGTTTTCTTCTTTGGAGGCGGCTTCGAGAAGGGTGACCCCACCACTGACCTGCACAGTCCCGACTATTTCATGATGCGCGATGTGGTCGTGGTCACTGTTTCGTATCGTGTAGGAGCACTGGGCTTTCTCAGCCTCCAAGATCCCGCCGCAGGTGCACCCGGCAATGCGGGCTTAAAGGATCAGCGTATGGCTCTCAGATGGATCACAGAAAATGCGCACTGCTTCAATGCGGACGCCAAGAATGTGACGGCTTTTGGCGAGAGTGCTGGTGCCGCCTCTGTGCACTATCTGATGTTGAATCCGCAGGCCGAGGGCCTTTTCCACAAGGCCATTATGCAGTCGGGCAATGTGCTGTGCTCCTGGGCGCAGTGCTCGGTGCCAAATTTGGCGCGACGCCTGGCTGAGCATTTAGGCATGAAGAAAATCGATAACGCCTCAGATTTCAAGGTCTTGGAGTTCCTTCAGGGTCTGCCCGCCGATACGCTGGTGAAGCCGTATCTGCTGAGCGAAGCAGAAAATTTGGATGATTGTGTATTTCAGTTTGGGCCCGTCGTGGAGCCATATGCCACCGAGCATTGCATGATAGCCAAGCCGCCCGTTGAGTTGCTCGCCGATGCCTGGGGCAACAAGATACCAGTGCTCATGAGCGGTACCTCCTTCGAGGGTCTGCTGATGTACGGGCGGGTGCATATGGCTCCGTATTTGCTCACCAGTCTCAAAAACGAGCCGGAGCACCTGCTGCCGCTAGAGGTGAAGCGTTCGCTTCCCCAGGCAATGGCCCGCACGCTGGGCAAGCGCATACAATTCACTCACTTCCGGGATAAGCCGCTCGAGCTGCAGCCAGACACTGTCGCAGCGTATTGTGAGGTGAGTAGATTAGTGAGTAATCAGGTTGAATTAAAACAAGAATATCTTTTCCCGCAGTATGCCAGCTATAAGGTCTTCTGGCATCCTATTATGCGTACTATGAAGTCACGCATAGAGAGCGCAACGGCGCCCACCTACCTCTATCGGTTCGACTTTGACTCCTCCACATTCAATCATCAGCGTCTGAAGTACTGCGGCGACAAGCTGCGTGGCGTGGCCCACGTCGATGATCATTCGTACATTTGGTATGGCGACTTCTCCTGGAAGCTGGACAAGCACACAGCCGAGTTCCAAACTATCGAGCGCATGATCGACATCTTGACCACCTTTGCCAGCACTTCGAATCCGAACTGCAAGAGCGTCGAGTCCTGCATCACCAAGTCCACCTGGGCGCCATTGAGCCGCAAGAATATGAAGTGCTTGAATATTGCAGAGCAGTTGAAAATCATCGAGCTGCCGGAGCTGGCCAAGTTGCGGGTGTGGGATACTGTCTGCAAAACGAAGCCCAGATAACTATCCACTAAATTCCAAATTGGCAGTCATTAAATTACCTGTATATTGAACTTTTCAATATATTATATCAAATATATCTAGATATATAGATTGATTAGATAGTTTAGTGGAAATGTTAAGCCAACACTTAAAGAAGCACTGTCAGGTAGGCGGAGATCATTGAGCTTGGTTAAAGTTTATGTCAAAGTCATTAATATCGTAATCCAACAACAGTTTTAATATTTTTATGAGTTCTGGAGGCTGGGTATTATATTTAAATATACACATATATACATATATATGTATATATACATTAAAATTTTAATTTATACTGAATTCTTGATAGACTATATTTTGTATACGCTTGCTAAAGAGCTGTTGCCAAATAATATTCCCAAAGTTTGACTAGCTTATCTCTGTTTTGTTGTCAATTAACACATAAGTAAAATGCTATCTAATCGAATGCTTTAACGATTTTCAATCTATTAAATGGCCTCTTTAAAGAGCTAAGCATAAATTCATTCCAGTTAGTTAAGACCAAACTTGAAATGGAAGAGGATTAGTAAGCTTTCGGTGCGATGCGTGTTCGATTACTAATCTATTTGTGTCCTCTTTAGCACTGAATCTTCGCCTGTGGTGCAAACCACGCATGGCCAGGTGCGTGGTGCGTTGCTAACTACGCTCTACGATGATCTTTTCTACTGCTTTGATGGCATACCCTACGCTGAACCACCAGTGGGTGAGCTGCGCTTTAGAGCGCCACAGGATGCAAAGCCTTGGGAAGGAATACTGGACTGTACCAATCCGAAGGACAAGTGCTTTCAACTAGGCAGCATAACACAGCAGATTGAGGGCAGTGAGGATTGTCTTTATCTAAATATAGCCGCGAAATGTGTAAGTAGTTAAATGAGCTATTAGAAAAATAATAAACTTTGATATATGTATGTATATTTGTAAAATAGTTGAGAAGTGAAAAACCCTTGCCTGTGATGGTATATGTCCATGGAGGTATCTATAGGACTGGAGATCCAACGAGGCGCAGTCTTGGACCGGATTACTTGATGCGCGAGCAGGTGATCTACATAAGCATTGGGTATCGACTGGGGCCATTTGGTTGGTATATTAAGTCGAAGTCTTATGCAAAGCTAATGAGAATTCTTCACAGGTTTTTTGAGCTTTGCTGATCCGTCGCTGGGCATACCTGGCAATGCAGGACTAAAGGATATTGTGTTAGCCCTCAAGTGGATCAAGGCAAATGTGGGTAGATTCAATGGCAATGCGAACAACATTACGCTCTTTGGCCACAGCTCGGGAAGTTGTGTAGTGCACTTGCTCACGATGAGCCCCCAGGCAGAAAGCCTATTTGACAAGGCAATACTAATGGCCGGGCAGCAGCATGAAATATATCATGAGCCCGACCTGGAGTATAAGTTGGCAAAGCATTTGGGCTATGAGGGCGAGAAGAAAGATATTGATGTATTCAAGTTCATAAATGCCGTTGATCCTGAGCTGCTGCTTCGGTCGGATTATCGGTCGCACTGCGAACGTATGCAGGGCTCGGCTCTTGCGCTGTTTTTGCCACGGGTGGAGTATTATGCGACACCCACTGCCGTGCTACTCGCTCATCCAGGTGATCTGCAGAACAGTGCTTGGGGCAATCGCCTACCCTTCATGATGGGTTGCACAAGCAGCGAGGGTCTGACACATGCCACATTTATTGTTAAAAAGGATCCGGAAGCTCTCAAAGTATATAAGGAGCATCCAGAATTTATGCTGCCGGGCTCCATAATGCATGGCTGTGCACCCGACATAGCTCGTCACCTTGGCAATATGCTGGTCAAGAAGTTCTGTGGTGTGAATATCACGTATGTGAACAAGTGGCATTTCGAATCGCTCGCTGATCTCTTCACGCATCACATGCTGCACAACCAGGACCGGCTGCTCAAGGCGCGACTGAAATATAGCCAGTCTGATAATTACCTCTATCGCTTCGACTTTGATTCACCTGACTTTAATTTTTATCGGGTGCGGTATCTGGGAAAGGATAGCCATGGAGTTCTTCATGCAGATGAGCTGGGTTATCTGTTTAGGCTGCCCGCCACGTTCAAGCTAGATAAGTCTCGACCTGAGTACACCGCCATCTGCCGATTTGTCGCCCTGTTTACGGAGTTTGCCCGCAACTCCAATCCAAATGGACCGCTTACCAAGCAGCTAGTTGACTGGCAGCCCGTGACAAAAGAAGAGCCCATAATGTGCCTCAACATCAATGAGGAACTGAAGTTCATCGCACAGCCGGAATATGGAAAATTGAATTTTTACGAGCAGCTTTACTTGAGTGCTGAAATGGATATGATTTTGTGAAAACTGGAACTTTAATCAGGTAAGATAAAATGAAATGGAATGCATATGAATGGACCCCATATAAATAAATAAGTGTATCTAACGGCAGTTAATACAAATCTAAAATTAATTTTGTTCATACTATCTAAATACTTTAAAGAACATTCGTTAATAATGTACAAAACCCTCATTTTATTGATTTATTTTTTCAAGACGTTTTTACAATAAACTTTAGTACATTTCTGCTACTATCTATTATTTTATAAGAATTATCTCTATTTGATTTTCTGATTTACTAAATATGTTTATGAGCTATTTAAAAAATACAATTATCTTAATTGTGAGATAAGCTAGGTTTATATCCACAGAGGTAAACATCTTCGTCTAAGGTGAATTCACGAGAAGTTGGTGGCATGCTAGCAGAGCTGCAGAGAATAACTTTACATGGGTGAAGATAAAGCTCTCCCGATCGGAACATTGACGGTGCGTCATGCGTAATTTCACCACTTAGCTTTTTCTCAACAGCGCTCTCCCTTATAAGCATGAAGCTTTGGCTCTTTGCAATTAGTTTGCGCCAACAGCGAAATGGCAACGGACTAGTGAGTTGCGGTTGGATATTAGGCGAATTACAAAACTAATAAAATGTTATTCTTTGCAGCACTGAATCCTCGCCTGTGGTGCAAACCACACATGGTCAGGTGCGTGGCACGCTGCTAACTACGCTCTACGATGAACTCTTTTACAGCTTCGACGGCATACCCTACGCCCAGCCCCCATTGGGTGAGCTACGCTTTAGAGAGCCGCAGGATGTAAAGCCCTGGCAAGACATACTCGACTGTTCCATGCCGAGGAGCAAGTGCCTGCAAGTGAGCAGTCTGACACAGCAAGTCGAAGGTAGCGAGGATTGCCTGTACCTGAACATAGCCGTCAAAAGCGTGAGTCATCTATTGACTGAACGAAGTCATAAGTTTCATTATAATTTATCCGCAGTTGAGCAGTGAGAAGCCTTTGCCTGTGATGGTATATGTGCATGGAGGTGCCTTTAAGAACGGAGATCCGACCCGATTCGGCTTTGGACCAGACTATCTGATGCGCGAGCAAGTGATCTACATAAGCATTTGCTATCGCGTGGGTCCATTTGGTTGGTAAATTAAAACTAATTCGAAAGCAAAGCTAATCCTAAATGTTTGCAGGTTTTTTGAGCTTTGCTGATCCGTTGTTGGGCATACCCGGCAATGCAGGATTGAAGGATATTCTACTAGCTCTCAAATGGATTAAGGCAAATGTGGGCAGCTTCAATGGCGATGCGAACAACATCACACTCTTTGGCCACAGCTCGGGTAGTTGTTTGATTCATCTGCTGATGGTAACACCCTTAACGGAGGGCCTCTTCGACAAGGTTATCATGTTGGGTGGTTTTCATCCCGAGACATCCAATTGGCCTGGCGTGGAGTACCAGATGGCCAAGCAATTGGGCTATGAGGGCGAGAACAACGATATTGAAGTATTCAATTTCATAAATGCCGCAGATCCCAAGCTGTTGGTTCAACCGGACTTTCGGCCTTTATATGAGCGCTTGCAGAGCGCAGGTTATCCATTATTTTTGCCACGTGTTGAACATTATGCCACGCCCACTGCCGTCCTGCTGGACGAACCGCGAGTGCTGCAGCGCACTGCGTGGAGTAATCGCGTGCCTCTCATGCTGGGCTGCACCAGCAACGAGGGTCTTTTCAATCCTCTGATGAACATGAACAAAGATCCGAAACTATTGAAAGCATCCCGGGAACGTCCGGAGTTTACGCTGCCATATTCCTTACTGCGGCACTGCGAGCCAAGCTCCTGTCGCCACGAAGGCCAGAACCTAGTGAAGAAATTCTGCGGTGTGCATAGCTATTATCTGACCGAGGAGTATCAGCCAGCGATTGCAGAACTATTCACACACAACCTGTTGCACTATCAACAGCGCATGATCAAAGCTCGACTGGCCTATAGCCAGGCGGACAACTATCTGTATCGCTTTGACTTTGACTCACCTGATTTTAATTTCTATCGGATTCGTTATCAAGGACCAGATGCTCGTGGCGTTCAGCATGCAGATGAGCTCTGCTACCTTTTCAAGCTGCCCGCCACGTTCAAGCTAGATAAGTCCCGACCTGAGTACACCGCCATCTGCCGTTTTGTTGCCCTATTTACGGAGTTTGCTCGCAACTCCAATCCAAATGGACCGCTCACCAAGCAGCTAGTTGACTGGAAGCCCGTGACAAAAGAAGACCCCACAATGTGCCTCAACATCAATGAGGAACTGAAGTTCATACAACAACCTGAGCGTTTCAAATTGAGGTTTTATGATCAGCTGTATAGACATATTAAAATGGAACTAATTTAATAAATTCTAAATATATTAGTAAACAATACCAGCAAATACATTTCTACATAATAAGAAGTAAAGAAAATAGTCGGATTAATTATTATTAATTACTCATTATTTAATGCTCGCCAGTACTTTAATTTAAATTTGCTTTAAAAATAAACAATTTAAAAAAAAAAAAAAAACTTATAGACTTTAAATGGTTTTGTTACGTATAAGTTTCAACAAAATTTTAATTTGAAAAAAAATGTCTTTACTGTTTATTAAAATAGATAAGCCTTAATTTGTAAATTTATCTAAGAAAGAGTATTCAGACTTTAGTTTCACAATAAAAACATACTAAAAGACAAAAGAAATTTATGATAATGTACGCTGCAAATTTGCAATGCACATTGAAACGATTCGCAGTGTTTTTATAATCTCAACAACCCAAGCGATCGATGTGCCTATTATTATGGCCAGCAGTGTTTGTGCTTTAAGCTTTCCCACCTTCGTTTGCATTAGTCGCTCGTCAGTTGACAAGCGGAATTGGACGCGTGCAGACGATTGGCCATCATGTCAGAAAGGTGTTTGTTTTTAATAAAAACATACATTTAAATTCTATTATCATGAATTAATGTGAATTTAATAATTATTTCATTTCATTTAGTTTGGAGAGTTGTGAAATATCATTGCCCGTGGGCCAAATCCGAGGGGTTAAGCGCCGCAGCCTTTACGATGATGATTACTACAGCTTCGAGCGTTTGCCCTTTGGCAAGCCGCCAGTGGGTGAACTGCGCTTCAAGGCACCTGTGCCCGTCGAGCCTTGGTCCGGTGTACTGGACTGCACCCACTTTGCCAATAAGCCCGTGCAGAAGGGCTTGTTAACGGGCATCATAGAGGGCAGCGAGGACTGCCTTTATCTGAATGTATACACCAAACAGGTGACTTGCTAAAAAATAATATATCACTTTGATGGATTGTTCAAATGTTCGAGTGATCTCACTGATAACAGCTGAAGAGTGCAAAACCCTTACCTGTTATGGTCTATATATACGGAGGCGCCTTCTCCATAGGCGAGGCCACTCGGGAGATCTACTCGCCCGATTATTTTATGGCTAAAGATGTGGTTCTAGTCACCCTCAACTATCGCGTTGATTGTCTAGGTAAGTGATTGTAAACTTATCGTTTGATTATCTCTTAATTAAGTTAGTTATATTAGTTGTTCAGCTAATTTCTCTTATCAATGTGAGTATAAAGTTCGAGCTAGCTTTAAGTTATTTTTTACGGCAAAGCTTTTTCTCTTGCTCCGCTAGTTAAGCTTTTGCATTCAGCGTACATTCGAACTTGATGTTTTCTCTCTCTCTCTCTCTCTCTCTCTCTCTCTCTCTCTTTCTCTTTTTTATTCCCTTTTTCTTTAAGGTTTTCTTAGTCTAAAAGACCCCAGCTTGGAGGTGCCCGGAAATGCTGGACTGAAGGATCAGGTTTTAGCTATCAAATGGGTAAATCAATATATTTCCTATTTCAATGGTGATGTGAACAACATAACGGTGTTTGGTGAAAGCGCCGGCGGCTGTTCCACCCACTATATGATGTGCACAGAGCAGACGCGTGGACTCTTCCACAAGGCCATTCCCATGTCGGGCACCTTGCACAACTATTGGTCCAACACGCCACCCGCAGACTTTGCCTATCGTCTGGCCAAAGTGAATGGGTATGAGGGTGAAAACAATGATCGCCAGGTGCTGGACTATTTGCGCACTGTGCCGGCAGAGCAGCTGGTTAGCCACACCCTGCTCACCCCTGAGGATCGGCGCAACGGACTCATCTATGCATTTGGCCCCACCGTGGAGCCATACGTGATGGTAGACTGTGTGGCTCCAAAGCCACAGCTGGAGATGGTCCGCGATGCTTGGAGCAATAAGTTACCAGTCATGCTGGGCGGTACCTCTTTCGAAGGTCTCTTCATGTATCCCGCCTTGAAGGCCAATCCTAAGGGCATGCATAGCCTGCCGCAGGATCTGTTGCGATTGACGCCGCATGAAGTGCGTGTGCTCAATACGGAACAACAGAATCTAGAGTCCAGCAAGAAGATGAAGCAATTGTACTTTGGCGATGCCACGCCCAGCTCCAAGCTCATCATGAACTTTATGGACGTGAGTTCGAATCACTTAAGTTTAATTATATACTGTACTCTATATACTGTACTCTAATTGTTTATATTTCTACCTTTAGTACTATTCCTATAGGATTTTCTGGCATGGCTTCCATCGCACTTTGCAAGCTCGCCTGGCATACGCCACGGCTCCCACTTACTTCTATCGCTTTGATTTTGATTCACCTGATTTCAATTTCTACCGTAAGAAATTCTGTGGCGATGACATCAAGCATGGCGTTGCCCATGCCGATGAGTTGAGCTATTTGTTCCGCAACTCGGAGTCGTGGAAACTCGACAAAGCCTCCGCTGAATACCGCACCATTCAACGGCTGGTCGACATTTGGACATCTTTTGCAGCTACTTCCAATCCCAACTGCGCTGAGACAGCGCATCTCGATTGGCAGCCAGCTAAGCAGGAGCAGCCTCAGCGTGTGCTCAACATTGGCAACGAGGTGGAGCTCATCGATCTGCCCGAGTACGACAAGCTGCTCGTCTGGGATAGCCTATATAAGAAGGAACACTTATTTTAGGCTTATCCAGAGAAAAGGATGAGCTTATAATATAAAATTGTATTGCAATACGAAATCTGTGTAATATTGTTATTGTATACATTTTTGCTGCATTTGAAAATTCCAAAATATTCTGCAATATTTAATAAAAATAAAGTAAATAATTTTGCATAATTCTTAAGGTGAAATTTATATCTTTCATGGCTTTCAAACTATAATCGTTACATTTTTCTGATCTCTTACACAACGAATAGTAGAACAGTATTATAATACATTTTGAAAAGGTTTTAAAAAGAATGTAGAGCATGCAGAACATCTGAGCTATACAAATTTAAGAATATAAGTAATTTTATAATTGAAAAATAAATTAAATGTCATACATCACAAACTCTCTGAACATATGCCATATGCCATATAACTTATCCGAACTGTGTATATCTATATTCTCTATGTCAATCTGGAAGAGGCATCCCTCTACAGAAATACACAACAACCAGGGTATTAAAAAAAGAAAATTATTTAATATTTATTTATTAAAATTAAGAAATTATAAATATAAATTATAAATAATTTGAGCTGAGAACAAAGTGCATCTTTCTTGGAGATTAAAATGTTAAACTATAAAATGAATACTGTTACAAATATTTTTCTCTGTTTTTTCATTTTAACTTTGGATGAAGCCTAGGAGTAACTCTCATGCTCAAACAAAGTACAAAATCATCAGCCCTCTTATTTATTTAATTAATGTTGTCACAAACCTTATTTTTTTCAGCAGTAGAAACGATTCCTTTCCACATGTATATATTTAGCTAGTACAATTTGAGTTTCTCATAAAAGCTATCCCAGACTTTGAGTTGTTTTCGCTCTGGCAATTTTATAAACTTCAATTGTTGGCTAATATTAAGGCATTTAGCAGTAGCATTCGAGTCGAGTGGCTCCCACTGGATAGGTTCCAATTCAGGACACTGGGGACTAGAGTTCTCCGCGAACGCCGTCCACATGCCAATCATACGCTCTATTGTGCGGTACTCCTCTGAGGACTTGTTCAGCTTCCAGGCTGGGATGCAGTTAAAGAGGTAGGAGAAATCATCAGCATGACAGACTCCGCGTTCATGGCGGCCACAGAGCATGATCCGAAAATGATTAAATGTGGGCGAGTCGAAATCAAAGCGATAGAGGTAGGTGGGCATGGTCGGCGCATAGGCAAGGCGTGCGAGCACAGTTCGATGAATGGCGTGCCAGAAATGCTTTAGCGAAAGCAATTGCAGGCATTCCTTGAACTCCATGCGGCCTCGAGTGGCATCGTCAAAAAATTTCACCTTCAGGTGTCTGATATGCTCCTTCAGTTCCACTGGAGTGGACTCCTCGCGCACCTCTCTGGGTATTATGGATTCGAAGTCACTTAGCACATGCGCCGCGTCCCGCAATACGAACTGGTAGGAGAACAGGCCCTCAAAAGAGGCGCCGCCGATCATCAGAGGCAGCTTATTGCCCCAGGCCTCGGAGAGTGTCTCCACTGGTGGCTGTGAGATAACACAACTGGCAGTCACGTAAGGCTCGACGACAGGTCCAAAGGGAAATAGTATGTAATCTCGTGATTCCACGAGGCTCGGCAGTGCAGAGCAGCCAATTAAATCCTTAGCCGATGCGCGCTGTAGAAAACGAAACACTTCCTTCTCGTTGTCGGAGCCGTCATAGCCCAGGTGACAGGCTAGCCGATATGGCCACTCGTTATTGGGCTCATTTGCCCAGTCGCACAGCGATGAGCCCGACATGATGATTGCCTTGTGGAATAGACCTCGGGTTTGTTCTGTTGTCATCATAATCTGAGTGGAAGCACCGCCTGCGCTCAAGCCCATCAGTGTTATGTTGTCCGGATTGCCGTTAAAATTAGCGATGTTATCGTATACCCATCGAAGGGCCATTACCTGATCCTTGAGCCCAGCATTGCCGGGCACATCCAAATCTCGATCGGAGAGACTGAGAAAACCTGTGGTAAAAATAGAAAATAAATTTTAATAATTAATTATAATTTAATAATAAACCCTAGTACTATGTTTACCTACCGGAAATGAAGCCTATTATATTTTGCTGTTTTTTTAAATATTTAAAAAATTGAGTTTTATATTGATAATTATTTAACAATTAATTTTACAATTAACGATCGCTTGCTGCTCTCTAACAAGTCACATACTCTAGTCTCTCCCTCTCTCTATCTCTCTCACTTTTAAAATATTTTAATATTCGAAATCTTGTCAAGTAACTATTCTGTTAACTTAACAGTAAAATGTTAGAGCCCATAATATTCTTTTCTGTAACGCGAATAGCGTATATTCAATTTTTTTTGTTTACCTTTAAAAACTTTCTATTGCTAATCTGATTATTGCATGCGAAATTGTGTTATAGTAACGTATGTATTTTAAAAGGGTCGGTAGAGTAGATGTAGTCTCTGATATGGCAACACAGGTTCTATATGGACTTATTGCCAGCAAAATTTGCTGTAATTTTATTGATTCTCCTATAATATAGTTTCAATACCTAACTAGCTAACTATAATAATTAAAAATTAACGCTTTCAACACTCCACTCACCAAGAGCTCCCAGTCTGTAGTTGAGGGTAACTAGGACGATGTCTTTTTGCATAAAGTAATCCGGACTGTGTACGTCCCTGTTAGCTTCACCAGTCTGAAAGCCTCCTGGAAAGATCCAAACCATAACAGGCAACGGACTGTCCGACTCCAAGGTCTTCGTGTAGACATTCAAGTAGAGACAATCCTCAGAGCCCTCCAGAACATGCATCACAAGGTGTCTTTGCATCGGCTTGGCACGCGGATGCGTACAATCCCTGATGCCCTCCCAGGGATCTGGAGATTGGGGAGCTCGGAAACGCAGCTCGCCGAGCGGAGGTTTTGCAAATGGTATTCCCTCGAAGGCAAAATAAAGTAAATGATCATAGAGGGTCTTACGTTGAAGTCCACGTACCCGCCCAAGCTGGGTATCGACCACCGTTGTGACCTTTGTAGCCAGATTGTACTGCTCGATTCTGTGGCCGATGAGCCTGCAATTAGATTAATGTCGAGCCATCGGAATTGGTGTTAATGATGTGCTCTTATCTTATCACAAATTATTTGCCAGCTTGTTAAATCTGACTACATTGACAGCGATAAACTGAAAAGCCTTATGTCACCTACTTGGCACCCAGCTTGAGCAGGTCTCCAAGACTCATTTGTATATTCATCTTGGCTGGAATACTACGTCCTTGTGCGCCACTTTAAGTACTACTCTCTGTGTTTTCACTTCCGTCCCTGCCAATTGACGAACTGCAACTGAACGTTCTTATAAAATAGAGGAATATACGAATGTTCGTATGCGCCGCCAACTCTGATGCGCAAAGTAAACACTCACTAAATGCGATCAAAGAAATAATACACAAAGTTTGTAATCTTTGATTGTAATTAATTTTATTCACAGTTCGTATTGATATGATTAAGAAATGAGAAAAAAAAGGAATAAAATAATAAATATAAATCAAAAGTATTAAGAGTCTTCAGTTAATCATATAAGTTTTATTGAATACTTCGATATAATTGTTTTGTTTTTACTTTCATATACTATACTATATACTATTTACGGAATTTGTCATTCTCAATAGCTACTGTATGCGGTTATTACAATCTACGAAACGTTCCGAGTCTCTGTTTATGTTTTAATCACGAACGACAAAAGCGAGCGCTTATCTTTATATACGATTACATTGTTGTTGTTATTGTTGCTCTTATTGAAAAACACATGGCAATGGGAGCATGAAAACTATATTGATAATGCCCGTTGTACCGGGCCGTACAGAGAGCTCATCTACAACAGACTTTATAGACAGCTGTTCGTGTTGTTAGCGCTTAATGAGCGAACCGCCGGAACCCATTCGTCAATTTTGTGGACTTCATGCTCACCCCAGTTGAAAGATCACATATAGCATTAAACAATATAATGTTGATTCATATATAACTTACATAGCAGAGTAAATGCATTTGAGTCAACTTTATTCTCGTAGAAGGTTCAGCCTTACACTTGAACTGTCTGTTTCAAGTTTAACAGTTTTTCAAAATTTACAGCAGGCAAGTTACAAGTTTTGGCGCTGCCAGACTTTGCACAGGCTTCGTGACTTAACAGCAGGTGTCGTGATAAGCAGAGCTCTGTTAAAGTTTACATTGGACATTGTACATACATACATACGATACATAACTATGATAAGTGTATAAAATTAGTGTCTTGTGAATATATTTAGCTATTTTATTTTTTAAATATTTTTACATTAATTTGTTCTTCTTTGCCTTACTTTATTGATATAATTTATTTCATCAAACGCGTTTTAAAAATGTAATAAATTAATAGATCAAGAGAGCTGAGAGCTGAGGTAGCTTATTTATTGATTAATTATTCTTTTTTTATGAAAATAATTTTTAAAAATCTATGTTTTATTCCACAATGACAAAGAAATATCATTTAGAAAGAATGCATCCCATGCGAAAGTATTTCATTTAAAAATTCTTTACAATTATGCAATCTTTTTTCTTCCAATTTTAATTAATCATTTTTTTTTTTCATATATGTAAGCTCTAATCATTTTATTATGCACATTTTTTTTTTTTTTTTTTTTTTTTTAATAATAACGCTCATTTCTGAAAGTAAACTGAAGCCATATTAAACCTGAAAAAAAATTAATTAAAAGCAATTGCATTTCATCTATAATTTATATATTATCTAGTATAATTATAGTATAATTAAAATTAAAAACTAGTTTCCCGTATTGACAATAAGTAATTCTAATTGATATATTTACCATATTTTAGTAAGCCTATTTGAATTCCATTTTTATTGTAGCTACAGCTACAAATAAGGCCTGTATTACATTATTCTTGCAGCGGTATAAGTAATGCAACCGGTTTTGTATATCGTGGAAACGATCTTTGATCAATATACATCGGGAAATCATTATGTCGGGATATTTAGTATTTAATTCTTTCCTACAATGAATTTAACATAGTTCACATTTTTTAGCTGGCCTAAGCTGACTTTTTCCTCTTAGTTTGAAAATATATACAATAAGTTCTGCTTTATATTTAGATAATTGATAACAATCATAATTTGTACAGACTTGGTAATAGGTGATGCATCCGTGTGGGCTTTGCTTTAGTTTTCTTATTTCTCGGTTAGGATATGTTGAAATTTGTACGGACTAGAAAGCTTAGACCACTGCTGAGATTCAGGAAGTCAAACTTCTCTCAGAAAGGTAAAGTCGAGACGAAAATTGTCGAGCTGCCAGTGGGCAAGGTTAAGGGCAAGCATCAGGTTGGCATCACCGGACATGGATTTTATAGTTTTGAGGGTATACCCTATGGCAAACCGCCTCTTGGGAAGCTCCGCTTTTGCCTACCCCAGCCGGCGGAGCCTTGGTGTGACAAGGTACTGGATTGCCTTGAGGAGCGTGATGTGCCAGTTCAGCAGGAAGATAGGGTGCCGGGTTCAGTGGCCACGATAGGCTCTGAGGACTGTCTGTACTTGAACGTGTTTACTAAGAATGTGAGTCTGTGGAATTGAAATATCAGGAAGCGTGCTTATGCTATATTTAAATATAGTTTGACTCGTCTAACCCGCTTCCCGTATTGGTTTATATTCACGGAGGGGGCTTTAAGACAGGTGGTGCGACCAGAACCAAATATGGACCGGACTATTTGATGCGCGAGGACATCGTCTACGTGCAGTTCAGCTATCGACTGTGCGTGATGGGCTTTCTGAGCATGACTAACTCCAAGTTGGGCGTGCCTGGCAATGCGGGCTTGCACGATACGGTGCTGGCACTGCGCTGGATCAAGGAGCACATCTCGCACTTCAATGGGGACTCTGAAAATATAACCATAATCGGCACGAGTGCGGGAGCTGGTTCGGTGCACTTTATGATGTGTCTGCCAGAGGCTTGTGGCCTGTTTCACCGGGCCGTTATGATGTCCGGCAGTATAGTCTGTCCCTGGGTGCATGTGCCGAATACGGACACCTTGTCCTGTCGCCTGGCAAATGAAAAGGGCTATAAAGGTAAAATGTTAGAGGCGCCTGTCCTGGAATTCCTTCGCTCGTTACCCGCTGAGGAACTAGTGCTGAATACGCTATGCGGTTCAAGGGAATTTATATTTGGACATTTGTATCCATTTGTGCCCACATTGGAGCACCACGACGGTAGCAAAGGGCTGCTCATGCGTCCGTTTCTGCAACTGATGCGGGATGCATGGTCTAAGAAAGTGCCCTTGCTGATCGGGGGCACCTCTTTCGAAGGCCTGATCATGTATCCCTACAGCCAGCTCAACAATGGCCACATTCTAAATCTGCTCAAGGAGGAGCCGACCCTAGTACTTCCTCACGATCTGTACCGGACGCTTTCGGTACGCGACCTGAACGACCGAGCTGCGCAGCTGGTAAGATTTCATTTTGGGCCTAGGGAAATCCATAATAGCAATATTATGCAAATTTTGGATGTGAGTAGAATAAATGCAGACACTCGAGCACTTGAATCAACTTGACTTTGCTTCTTCCAGCTATTCAGCTATAAGCTCTTCTGGCATGGCATGCATCGGACTGTGCTCTCCCGATTGGCTTTTGCGGAGGCACCCACCTATATGTACAGATTCGATTTCGATTCGAGCCAGCATAACTTAATGAGAATCAATTTGTGCGGTGGGGATATTAGGCGCGGTGTCTGCCATGCCGACGAACTGGGCTATATGTTTCCCAGGGAGCTTAAGTTCACAAATGAATTGAATGAACCGGAATGCCTAACTATCAATCGAATGGTGGGCATTTTGACGGCATTCGCGAAAACCGGAAATCCAAATTGTGCCGAGACGCAGCCAGAGGAATGGATGCCCGTGACCAAAAAAACCCCATTTCATGCCATGAACATCAGTTATGACCTAACGTTTGGCCGACAGTTGGAGGAGGAAGGTCTTCAAATGTGGAATAAGCTTTATGATAATGACAAGAGATTGCTTTATGATGGCTGACAATTCTTCCAAAGAGGACTAGTTCTAAATTGTGGTATCTAAATTCATATTCATATATATTTAATATAAGAAAAGTGTATAATTAGGAGCAGGCTCAAAGTATTATATAACTTTGGTATTTTCCATACGATTTAATTTATAATAAATACATAAAACAGTTAAAGAATAAAGCTCTAAGCTTCTATGATGGCTGATTAATGAAACGATTTAGTTATAAATGATGGTATCTAAATTCAAATCATATATATTTATAATATGATATAATCAAGTATCTGGCTAAAACTATTATATACATTTGTAATTTTCCATTAATGCAAAGATTAAAAATATATTAGTATAAGTTGAAGCTACTTTGTTAGGCTGCATCTTAGCTCCATTCGACAGCTGCATCACTTTTGCGATCCTCCAGTGTGTTGTGCTTTCAGTTTAAAGCTTTAAGCTTTTGCGGTGAAGCTTTTAGCATCAACGCACCAAACGGTTGTTAACAATGTGCCGGCTACAACAACAATTTTTTATTCTATTTGTTTACACTGCCGGCACGATCAAGCGAGTCGCTGAGTGGAACGAGGGGAATGCCTCAACCGGCATTTGCTTTAGCCAAGCATTTCAAACATATTCGTGGTGTGCGTTGTTTACAGGTGATGGAAATGTTGTTAAAAATTGTATTTGACTGGCAGCAATTGGTAAATCAATTGATTAATTATACAGTCGCTTTACGAACAAGCCCCACTCGCCCGCCCACGTCTTTTACAGCAAAAGCAACTAGCTATAGCTCCAGCTCCCAGATCCCAGCTCTCAGCTACACTAGCTTTTGCTGCGTCTTTGTGTCTGTGCACTTGAAAAATATATATTTTCTGTTGTGTTTTGCTATTTTTTATTGTGTGCTGTATTTTCTCTATTTTTTGTTCTGTTTTTATTCTGTTGTTTGCTTTATTCTACTTGGTATATATATGTACTTATATGCATACGATTGTGTCTGTGCTTATATCTCTTTGACGCGCTACTCGCTTGTTTTGTTCGCGTCAACAACTGAACTCAATATGGAATAAAAAATTATTGTTAATTTCAGTTTCAGTTCGGTGCTGGCGCGCAACAGTCCAAGCGATCGGTGAAAACGAAATTGAGCAGACAAATTAATACAAATATATATATATATAATATATAAATAGCTAATATAGCTCATATAGTTTCTGTTTGATATTCGAAGATGAATAAAAACGTCGGCTTTGTTGAGCGGCTGCGTTGGCGTTTGAAGTGAGTGCGACTGTGGTGTGACCCACAATTAATCTAGATTCATTTAGTTCATTATTATAGATGAAGTACCTCGATTGTTTAAGTCTGCCTTTGGCTCTATTCATTAACTCATCAACTTATTTGTCTGACTCAATCAACATTTTTTTTGAACGTGTCAACATTTATTTCTGTGCAATATGATGCCAGCAGCACCTTGATTATCAATAAATATATGAAAACCTATATATATGTACATATGTATGTACATATATGAATCGCGCTAAATCAGGTTTATTTCAGAATGGCATACTTTATTTATTTACATCTGGCTTATTTACATAAGGAACTAGTTGATAAATAAATAAACGGTTGAGAAATTAATATCTGTATTATTTTAATAATGAAATATTATTATTTCCATTATCATTTTTTTTACAACTTTACTAAGATAATTACATATATATTTTGATACATTTTGTTGCATAGATATTTGTATGTTAAAAGTTGTTTCGTTTGATAAATTGCAGTAAAATTGTTGTTAATAACAGAGTAATAAATTAATATTGATTCGTTTTATGTATAGCTTGAGATATCATGTTTCGCACAGAAAAGTTGTCACTTTTTGTTTGGAGGAGATAAAATGCATTTTTATAGTAAATCAATAAAGTTTTTATGCTAACCATTAAAATGTCACATAATCCCTTAATTTATACCCTCTCAATTATTTCATACGTTCACAAATTAATCGCTTAATCAGTTTAATGAATAGCATATTTTATATTTACGGCCTGTCGTTAGCGCACAGTTCGCCTCAGTCGCAGATATATAGAAATTCAAATAGATATAAACACAATTTGTTCACATAATTGTTGACTATTGATTGTGTTTGTTTCTGTTGCTTACACTACTTACTCTATTGCACTTGATATTCACATTCGATGTCGTATTATTAGAACTTTTATCTAAATATGCCAAAGGCATTCACTTGCAATGGGATGTGGCTTGAAGTGCGCATTGAATAGATATTACGACCGAGGCTTATCGCCCCCGCCTCAGAAACCGTCATGCCTGACATGCTCCCCTCCCATTTCTTTCTCGCATTTCAATTGCATATAGTATAAAATATGTATTTTTTTCTCAAGTTCAAGTTGTGAAGTGCAACGAAGGTATTTATTCAATTAGCTTTACAATTGCGAATCGTTTATTAAATAAATAGTAGAAAAATTATTTGTTTAATAATTGAAATTATTATTTTTTTTTTAATTTCTGTTCAGCACAAGCTTTTATATAATGCTTTGTATTGTGTAATGGAAACATAAAGTACACAATGGATGTATCTTATCATAAATGTGTTAATAATATGATATGATAATATAAAGTAAGCTGAACAAAAAGATATTCTGAATCTCACACTGACCTGTTGTTAAATAATTAATAATTGTATATAATTTGTTAAATCTAAATAGAAAATATGCCAATTCTTAATTGAAGCTAAATTGAAGTAAACTTGCAGCTGCTTGCTATACGTGGAAATGTTCAAGTCTGTAAAGCTTTTAAATTCCAAGATTGAGCTATTGCATGTGCATGTGGGTAGACAAACTTTACAGGAATGTTGATTAAAGTAATTTATATATAATATAATATATATTTTAAGTAAATAAATATATTATAGAACACTACAAAAGATTCCTAATAATATAATATAATATTAATTGATTGCTTTCTTCTGAATTTTAGCCCCGCACTAAATGATCATAATAAATAAGTTCAGAGTATAACATATAGAATACAATCTTGACACTATTGACTTACACTGGCTAAATCTGAAATATATATTGACAATTAGAGAAAGCAAAGTTTGTTTTAAGATTCGGTCTAGATTTGCAGAAATCTCTCTTCTTTGTTCATAATGATATTTATTCCAATAATAGACAATAATAAACACATTAACATCTTGTATATACTTTTATTTTGGTGGCCTTTAGCATGAGAGTTAAGCCCCGCGTGATAAGTGCAATTACTTTTACAATCGCTATATAAATAATCTCTACACAGTCAGCAGATGCTCAGAGCATAAGAGGGAGAAATTCCTTATCTGGAGGCACGTTTCTTTATAGGTTTTGAGTCCCGCTGATAGCTGAGAGCTACTCGACGACACAAAGTTCAGCCTGAAGTGCGGTCTCGGACTTAAGAGCTACTCTCGCTGCGTAGCAACCCAGAGCAGGGTGAAAGGGGGATAAAGGGGGACACGCCCAGTGTCCAGTGGCAGTTGAGTGCATTGTAGTGTGACCGAGCTGTTGGCTTGACAGCCGGTGTTCATTTATCACTGACAGACGTGCCCGGTTAACTGGATGTGCATGCCAATGCTCCAGTTAGCTCCAGCTGAAGCGGAGGCTGGAGTGCAGGCTGTTGTCTAGTTGATGGGCTGACGATATGGTAAATAGCAGCAACGGTAGCCACAGCAGCCGCATCAGCAAAATAATTTTAATTTAATGCTAATTAAAGCAAATAAGAGTGCTCAAGGAAAGGGTATGGGCGACGCAGCAATGCCCTGCAGTCAAATGAGAAGTGTGAAGAGGGTGATAATTGGGTATGAAATACCCTTCCTCACATCAGTGCATTTATAATTTTACAATGCTGTTAATAGGCTACATGATATCATTTGATGTTAGAAAATAAATTTCTATTTCTATTAGTCTATTATACCAACCGTTGCGTATAGGGTATCATAATTAAAATGAGCTCAGGGGCGGGCAAAATATCAAATGAACTAGCATTATGTTAATGCAAATACATACACACTCTATTATTATAATGTAAATTTGTCATATTTTACAGAACAATCGAGCATAACTTCCAACAATATCGCCTGACCACAAATGAATCGGTCATCGCCGACACGGAATATGGCAAAGTGCGGGGAGTTAAGCGTTTGTCCATATACGATCTGCCCTACTTTAGCTTTGAGGGCATACCCTATGCCCAGCCGCCTGTTGGGGAGCTGCGTTTTCGTGCGCCACAACGACCCATACCCTGGGAGGGGGTCAGGGACTGTACGCAGTCCAAGGACCCGGCAGTGCAGGTGCATTTCGTGTTCGACAAAGTCGAGGGCTCCGAGGACTGCCTCTATCTGAATGTCTATACGAATAATGTGAGTTTATAGTTGAGTATTGAAGATGAAATTCCATTTAATGCACTCTCTTAAACAGTTGAGTCCTGCCAAGCCACGCCCAGTTATGGTCTGGATACATGGCGGAGGCTTCATCATTGGCGAGGCCAATCGCGATTGGTACGGTCCGGATTACTTCATCAAGGAGGATGTTGTCCTCGTCACCATACAGTATCGCTTGGGTGCACTGGGTAAGTTGGAAAACTAAATAACTGAATCTTAGTATCATTCTAATCCATGACTTTCAGGTTTCCTCAGCCTGAAAACGCCTGGTTTGAATGTGCCTGGCAATGCAGGTCTCAAGGATCAGGTGATGGCTCTGAAGTGGATTAAGAACAATTGCGCCAGCTTTGGCGGTGATCCCGACTGCATAACGGTATTTGGCGAGAGTGCTGGTGCTGCCTCCACCCATTACATGATGCTGACGGATCAGACGCAAGGTCTCTTCCATCGTGGCATCCTGCAGTCGGGCAGTGCCATTGCACCTTGGGCCTTCAATGGCGACATTACATCGCGCGCCTTTACGATTGCCAAGCTGGCGGGCTACAAGGGCGAGGACAATGACAAGGATGTGCTGCAGTTTTTGCAAACGGTGCGAGCTAGGGACATGATACGTGTGGAGGAGCAGGTGCTAACGCCCGAGGAGCATGCGAACAAAGTGATGTTTGCCTTTGGACCCGCACTGGAGCCATATGTGACGCCCGAGTGCGTGCTGCCTAAGCATCCGCTTGAGATGATGAAGACCGCCTGGAGCAACTCGATACCCATGATGATAGGGAACACGTCGAATGAGGGACTGCTCTGGGTACCAGGTGAGTGTCTAATTTATTCTGCCGATGCATACAAAATCAAGATTTGCTTCTTTAGAGATCAAATTGATGCCCCAGGTAGTGCAGCAGGTGGAATTAGGTACGCCCTTCGTTCCTCGTGAGCTGGAAGCGATCAACAGCGAAAAGGTCAGCAGCTGGGGTCAGAAGATACGCAGCGCCCATTTAACTGGAGAGAAGGCGACTCCTGATAATTATATGGACGTAAGTTGATGTAGTTTAACTTATCTCAAGAATTTAAATGATTGACTGATTGAGTAATTCACAACATATCTGAAGTCATTACTTAATGATTGATTGATTGAATAATGTATTTTATAAATGATTGATTTGAAAGTACTACATTTAAATTTTAAATGTTTTATATAATTGATACAAATTTGCTGATTGAATGAAAATATTATTTTTCGGACGAATTTATCAACTTATCTTATACTCGAGCACGTTAACCATAACTTATTGATTGATTGATTGATAAAATGAAAGTCCTAATCTAATAAAGATTAACTAGTCGATAAATAGATTACTCAAATAATTATGAGCTGTTTGATTGACTGACTGATTTCAGTACCTATTGAAGTACCGATTGAAGTAGAAATTGACTCAATGAATAGCTTGCAAATTGCCTGGCAAAGATATTACTGATTGAATCAATGATTGTCTGATTAATCGAAGTACTTAGTGAATCATTCACTCGATCGATAAACATTTATTAATGCATTTTTTAATGATTTTCCAATTGATGTATTATGTTTTTCATAGCCTAAGTAATATTTTGTGCTAGTGAAAAAAAAAATGATTATATCCTATAATTTTCTATCTTTCTCTTTCTATCGTACAGCTTTGTTCCATGTACTATTTTATCTTTCCTGCGCTGCGTGTAGTCCGTTCTCGACATGCCCATGCTGCTGGCTCACCGGTTTACTTCTATCGGTACGATTTTGATTCGGAGGAGCTGATATTCCCCTATCGCATCATGCGATTCGGACGCGGTGTCAAGGGCGTCAGCCATGCGGACGATTTGACGTATCAGTTCACAAGTCTCTTGGCACGTCGCATGCCAAAGGAGAGTCGTGAGTATCGCAACATTGAGCGAACTGTGGGCATCTGGACACAGTTTGGGAGGACTGGAAATCCCTACAGCTCGGAGATCAATGGCATGGATATGATTACCTGGGATCCGGTGCGAAAGAGCGACGAGAGTATAATGTGCCTAAATATTAGCGATGAATTGAAATTTAAGGAGTTACCGGAATGGCCGAAACTAAAGATCTGGGAGAGTCTCTACGATGATAACAAGGAGCTGCTATTCTAGTAGCCCAATTCCTTAACTTAATACTTTTATATGAATTTGTACATAAATCAAGCCATGTTGAGTTGAACTAAATAAACAAATGGTGGATTGTTATGATAATAAAATAGAATTTCACAATATAGGCTGTCAAAATTCATTCAACTATAGTTCAAAATTATTTACATTTAGAAATTGATTAACTCTCTAAAAAATAACTAAAAATAAAAAAATACAAAAAAAAAAATAGTAAAAAATGTCTGCGTCGCATCGTTTAAGTCGCGAACTTAGCGATATCATGGCCGCCAAATCGAAGGTCCTGCGCAATGTCGAAGCTTCAGATGAATCATTGCTGCTGTGGACCGGACTGCTGGTGCCGGAGAAGGCCCCTTACAACAAGGGAGCATTTCGCATCGAGGTCACTTTCCCTGCCCAGTATCCGTTCATGCCGCCGAGAATACTGTTCAAGACACAGATCTATCATCCCAATGTCGATGAGAAGGGCCAGGTGTGCCTGTCCATAATAACGGCCGACAACTGGAAACCGACCACGCGCACGGAACAAGTGTTTCAGGCTCTCATCGACATTGTGCACAATCCCCAACCAGAGCATCCGTTGCGCTCCGATTTGGCCGAAGAGTTTGTGAAGGATCATAAAAAGTTCATGAAGTCCGCGGAGGAGTTTACCAAAAAGAATGCCGAAAAGCGTCCTCAATAAACTAAAACAATTGCCATGCCTGGGCGACACACTTACTTTTCGTTTAACCAAAATTCCATATATATATATATTTGGTATCTGAAATAATTATTCATGTCTTTCGTTTGAAATTCAATTAAATTTCCTCTAAATACGACCTGAGCTATTACTCGGATTCAATGCAAATGCTTAACCTGAGTCCGAACCTGATCCGCTTGTCTAGTTATTTATATGCCAAGAGTCGGCCAGCTAGGCTCTTGCATAATTCACAGTTTGCCGACTGAAACTCTGGCTATTGTCGACTCGTCTGTATGCGATTGCATCTGCCATGCAGTTCAGTTAACTGAATTTAATGTCAGGCTTTATGCTTGTCTATGTGGTTTATTATTATGCAGTTTAATAAATTTAATTAAGTATATTTAATAGCAATACGAGTATTATTATGGGAGCGAGTTGTGGTATTATATTATTAATAAGATAATTGGTTCTTAGCTAAGAAGAAGTATTAGTAATTATTATTTGTATTAGTGTAATTACGACTAATATTATTAAATTTTGTTTTGCCGAGGTAGGTACAAATTTCTTGTGATTACTTTGATAACGAGTTTGAACTCGTATCAGTATCTAGTATTACATTTTAAAATACCATTTATACTAGTATTAACACGCATATTATATGGTTAGTATGTAATATAATCAATAATTCGATGTTTATTCTTTATTCTCATTATAATTGACATCATTCTTGGCTTGTATCATACGCAGCTGGATAATATCTAATAATTATCATTCAATTAAGCACCCACAAAGTGCGCGAATGGGCTTCCCCTTGGGATTGAGTTGTATTCCACAATTTGGCCATCATATATGCACATATATATGTAGCGTGACAATATTATATTTCCATAGCAGTTACCACTATAATTTGCTGTTACAAATGAAACTAGCTACACGCTACATGATGTGATGATTGTTAAAATCAAGTTAAACCTTGAAACAATATTCGATATAAAAAATTGAAACAACTGAAAACTTGAATACTTATTTAATAACAGAGGCCGAATAGTTGTTTATATTGACAGTTTTTAACTGTTGGTTAAACAACTAATCAGAGCTTTTAACCGCTGTAATTGATAAACCTCTGCAGTTTCATTGAGTGGGTTTTATCACGAATATAATGGCACTCATCATGTTATCAGTTAACAATTACGTGGGCCATTGATTGCAAGCCTGTTAACTTTATAATTAATTAAATGAAAGGTCAATTTTGAAAATATGCAACTGAATATCGCAAACAGGTTTACAGTCAATAGTTAATTTACATACTACACCTGCATTCCCTTTCATGCGCTAATGCCTGCCTGGTAATCATAGATTGAATATTAAATCTATATTCCTTGATGGGTTGTTTATTAAATTAATTACATGCACTTCTATTGACGTCCACGGCTGAGCTAATTGAAGTGAGTCTACTGTTTTAATAACAATAATTGCCCCCACTAATGATCCGTTCTATCCCACACTAATATATAGTCTAATATTCTAATGCTATCAGCAGCACATGCAACAGTTTTCAATTGAGTGGCAATCAGCACAGACAGAGAGAGAGAGAGAGAGAGAGAGAGAGAGAGAGAAAAAAAAAATGGAGTATATGTTACTTCAAACACACTCAATATGTGAGCAACAGAGAAACTGTTTGCATTGCTGTGTGAATAATCTTGGCAGATAATCTGCTCTTTAGCCTGTTGAGGGATTAAAAACTATGCTAAAATTAGTCGGGCAGGACTCAAAAGAGTTTATATTCGAACGCATTTGCTTCATGCGATTTGCTTCATGCGAGTATATAATATATAATGTCATTTGTTTCAGCTTGACATAAATGATTTAGTTAATATATATATATATTATTTCCGCACACAGTTTGTGCTCTAAACTGTTGATTAACATGGCTCACGCTCAGAAAACAATGTAGTACAATTTGTTGCACATACGCCCTGTGCGACAATATAAAACATATGCAAACAAAGTGAAATATGTGCATAAACAAAATAAAATAACTTTAAAACCAAAACTCAAACAAATCAACAACAAAAAGGCAACTGCAGTGAAAACTATTTTGTGTACTCGAGCTTTTGTGTGTGTGTTTTGTTGTGTGTGTGTGTGTGTGTGTTTTGTTGTGTGTGTGTGTGTGTGTGCACATGCTATAAACAATAAACAAAAGACAACAACAAGAACGATAACGTTTAAACAAAACAACGGCGCCCAGCAGAGACAGCAAGCGAGCTCACTCGAGTAGACAATGCCATGGGCATTTGAGTGCGAAACCAGGCAGCACTCACACTCACACTCCCTTATGCACACACGTTGAGAATATCACTCATATGCCCGGCCAGACTAAATGAGTGTAAAAATTACGCCTCTCTCTGTGTGTGTGTGTGTGTGTGTGAGTGTGTGCGATACGTACGTACGTCCGAGCAGTCGAGCGGCGAGCGCTCGACCACTAAACTTAAACAGCGCCTACTTCAAATGCTTCAGTAGACGCGCAGCGCCTGAGTAAAACGCAAGTCAAGCCCGAGGCCCCAAAGCCGGCGTTCCATCAATCTCAATCAATGAAGCGCTGCACACTTAATTAAACAAACACTAACGCGAATTGCAGTCAAGAAAATCCGAACCGATGCAAATTTCAATTAAATAACAAATGAAAAGAGTTTATACCTAAATAAGCAAAACGAAAAATCAATCAGGCATTTCCAGCGGAAGCCTGCTAAATAGGGCAAGTTACGCATATGCCGTGTAGGCGTTTAAGTTTTTATATGCCACTTGCCACTTGCCATTTGCCATTTGCCATTTGCCTTTGCCGTTTGCTACTTAAAACAATTTGACCTGTCGCGCCAATATCTACTGTGATTTCAAATAGCTAGTGTATTGTTTTTCTTGCTTGTGTTCGTGTGTGTGTGTGTGTTTAATTGCCCAGAGGCAAGGAATCAAATTGCGCTGCACTGTGAGCTGGTGCACAGCCACACGAGAATATGTCATTCGATATAGCCATTGCCGATCAGATGCGCATTGCATTAAAGTAAGTGAGTATAAATATTTATTCAAGAAATGATTGCATATACATATTTTCAAGAAACTTGTGTAAGCATTATTAAATAATTATTTACAATTACAAAATATTGTAAATATACAATAGAAATATTTTCATTAAACGAGTATTGAATTATTCAATTTAATTATTTCTATTACATAAACTTAATTTAATATTTATTATATCAAAGACAACAAATAATTGCATTAAATTTGTATTACATAATTATAAAAAATTATATAAAATATTTGCATTAAAGAAATTTGATAATTGCAATTGAAATTAAATTTATAATTTTAACTTAACAATAAAGCATATTTATTGGTCAAATTATTTAAATTAAAAAAGATCAAGCAATAATCATATTATGTAAACGAAAATTAAATTGAAAATAATTCATTCTTTTTAATATTTTATTATTAATCAATGTACAACTCTTTCGAAATATAACATATTGAAATCACATTTGAAAATAAATATTTTATAAAAACTTTTAGGATTCTTTTATTTTAAAATAATTACAACTGTATTAAGTCATAATACAAATTTAGTCATAGATTGCAAATATAAGCATATTATAAGTGAATTTAAATTTAAACTAGGTCACATTCATTGGACCTTCTAATGGTGCTTATATATTAAACATTTTACACTCGTATTATTATTATTATGTATAGAAACATTTGAGCTCCGTGACTTTTGCACAAATAAAAATTACTATCTGATTGCCTCAATCAGGGCAATCTATCGAATAGTTCAAGTGCTGGTTGAACCTTTCAAATTAGCAAAAGCGCAGCTTATCGCTCATGAGTCAAAATAGGAATTATAAAAATAAATTGTGTTGAAATTGACCAGAGCTGCGTCAGAGCTTGGAATATGAGCTTATCAGCACTGGCATACCAGAGCCGGAGCCTCAGAGGCTGGGCTCGTCAAGAATCTTGAATCCGGTTCAAATACAACTGGAGGTCTTTCTAAATAAAGTTGCATCCGTATTGTCTGCACTTGCGCTTCACCTTGAGCAACCCGCTGATCTTGAGCGAGCGACTGATAAGATTAGACATTACGTCTAGTCTCACTCTACACTGAACTTTGTTCCCAGCGACCAGTCAGAATGAGTAAACTTAATTTAAAATCGTTTACCAATCTTTCTTAGAGGTGGCTTTTTTATCAGCTGTCAGCTTATTTTAATGTTATTTTTTATGTTCGTAATTATAGAATATGTATAACAATGCGAAATCAATTGATAAGGGCCGCACTCACTGTAGCCGAGTCAATTTGGTCGAACACTTCACTACATAAATCAAAAGTTTAGTTAGCTTATCGTATGACACGGAAAATTCTACTATCAACGGCACCTTAAGCCAATGTATGTGAAATCGAACAGCAGCTGAAAGCGTTCTGACTAACTGGCCAAAGTCAAGATCACAGCGAAAATGCGCTCTGCACACGTTTGGCTCGTTTTATTGAAATGTCAGGGTTAGCTTAGTGTTATTTTTGTAAAAATTCTGCCAGCTCGGCAAAGTATGTCAGCAACTCGAAATGTCAACAAACTGTTTGCGTAGATGCATAAAAATGAAAACGAGTCTTTAGCGGAGTTTTTGCTGTGGCTCAGTCAAATTTTTATTACGCAAGCCGTGCAGACAATTCGAGATGGTAAAAACGCTTGGGAAATAGTTAAGAATTAACGCTTAAGCAATTATTCTAATTATTCACATAATTAAAAATAAAACAGGTGTTAACAGCATAACTGTTAGACTCAGAGCATTGTTTAATCGAATTGCATTATATAATATTCGTGTTAGTAATTTATTTATTTAATTGTCTTGCTCTAAATGTCTTGCTTTGTATAAATAAATAATAAACTATATAATTTAAATAATAAATAACAATTAAATATTAAAGCATCGCGGCATTAACATAACACGCAAAACATTTAGTCGATGGAATTTATTAACAGATCTGAATATACATTTCTGAAGATATCTGTTTTATCTGAAGCTGAATTAAAAGTGCAAAGAGCATCTTCCACAAAAATTATTTCATATTATTAAATAGTCTCTTTCTCTCTGGAAAGGGAAGTGGCCAAGTGACTTTAGTGAATAATAAACAGAATATTTTGATTTTCGACTTTAATCTTCAGCTTTAGTGAACTTGTTGTTTATCTAAGTTAGTCATTTTAAAATTTTGTGTGCTTTTGCCATAAATTGAATCACACTTCCATTAATAAATTTAAAATATTATATTGCATATTATAGTCGAACGTATTGTGTCTAGTATTGTTCTTCGGCGAATTGAAATCCATCACTGGCTGCTGAAATTGCAAGTGTTTTTAGCTTTTGCATTTGCATTGCTTTACACATCGCTGCACGATTTTGATAAATGGCTAGAAATTTGTTCAGCCACATTTTTGGCAGCCAAAATAAAGTGTGCTGGGCCATAATGCCATTGACCTGCAACGCGCTTCTGCCAATTGATGAATTGAAATATTGATTGATTTCTGATTGGCTTTCGGCATTATTGTGTTTGAGTTGTTCAACATTAATTTCAATTGAGGCATGTATTTTCTAAAATGATAAGGCAATGCTAGCTAATTGACAGATTAAGGCATTTACAAGGAATTTGCTAATTCTCGGCGATTGTGTAAGCTGTTAAGAGAGCTATAAACGGCAGCAGATGAGAGCAACTCTGATGTCTCATTATGTAACACGTTTAGTTGTTGATGCTGTCAACGCGACTAGCTACAAAATATATTTTTACAAGGGCATTCATCATTTCGAACATCTTAAAAATAACTGTAAATATTCGTTAATAATCATAGACATTTAGCACCTTCCAAATGCTCAGACATCAGCTAGCTAATGCTGTTGACAAGACCACTTCCGTTGCTTATATGCTTTGATATCTTATATGCACATCTGATTAGCACACTGTAAATAATTTATGTGGTTAGTTTCGTATGCAAAGTCAATGTCAGAGTTTTGTGTGAACGTTTCTTTGCGATTTCAATCGGCATACAAATCGCTAGCAGACCGAGAAACAGATGCGGCTCGGTTATGGGATATTGCGTCTCGACCGCGAGTTGATTATTTTTATTTCAGACGGCCATACAAATAAAAGTTATATGAATATATGTATATATAACAGATACACATCGGGGTTGTATGTAGTTCAGCTTGGCTGGAATAACCAGCTATATATAGTCTCGTTCATGTCACTTTTTAACTAGCTCGTTTATGTAGCTTACAATGACCTTGAGCCTGGTGAAATTGTAGAATTAATGCTAGCAATTAGCATGCGGTGTATAAGTGTTGTACAATTCACACAGAGTACTTAGAAGAGCTTTCAACTGGAATTATGAAAATACCCTCAAGGTTGCACTCTGCTCGGTAAAAATAGAAGAACAAGATGAACTTCGGCAGCTGCTAATTAATTTGTTGCCTATGCCACGTGAAGTATTCCGAGTGATTTGTGCGAGAAAATTGTATTCAATATTTCCATATCTCAAAATCTATATCGAGGCGCCGCAGTCTGCTGTGGATCGACTCACGCATCGTTTGGCTGGCACGTTTCTAAATGGAAACGCACTTGAAATATTTAATGCGGACGCTTGCGCTCTAGCATTCGCGCACACGTAATACCCTGTTCTAGACACAGATAAAAGTTCGCTAGACTAGAGTTTATTTTTTTTTATTTTCAGCTAAGCTGATGATTATATATTTAGATAAGAAATTAATGATAATATTGATAAAGTATAAAATTTTGGCTGTTGCTGCTTGCTGCACCATAACCAAGATATATCAATATAGAATAAATAAATAAAAATCAACATAAAATAAGTTAACCTATCAAATTCAAGATAAATTGATTAAAATCATTAATTTTTTAGTAACTAAAAACGAAAATAATAAAAAGAAAATTTTTTTAAAAATTAATTATACATATAAATAATTTTATAGAATTAAAAAACAATTTTAAAATGAATTTAAGTACAATAAATACTAAGAAATAAAGGAATGATGAAAAATTTGTATTAATTATTTTAATTTAAAAGTTCCTGTTTTTTTTTTTTAGTATTTATTTTATATTTTTTCTTTAAAATTGATTACATACAATCTTTGTTGAATTATATAAATTAAATTTTATTAATAATCTGCAGACATTTTTCTGATAATTTATAGTACAAGATTATCTAATCTACAATTTATAAAGTATCTATTTCGTACGTGATTCTGAAACTAAACTATAGATGTAGATTATGCTAGTTATTCTCTTCATTCTAACACACATTTGTAGGCCTCTCGCTGATGAAATCAATTGAATTTTCGTATGTTGTTTGTCTAGCGTAGTGCCATAGGGGTAGTTATAGAGAAGCACGCGCAAAGTGTTTATTGAATGTTTACAAATAAAGCAGCGGAATGTTTATTCAAACACTTGGTCAATTTGATTGGCTCGAAGTGCACTCACCTGTCGGATTTATATTGCATTAATGGTGCTCACCTTTGTTTTTCTCTTACTTCCAGCTATGTCAAGTTTAAGACAAAGCAACAGCATTTGCGCAGCAAAGATAAGGTCGTTGCCGATACGGTCTATGGCCGGGTGAAGGGCGTGAAGTGGCGCTCGATCTATGGCCCGCACTACTACAGCTTCGAGGGTATACCCTTTGCCAAGCCCCCGGTAGGGGATTTGCGCTTCAAGGCGCCCGTCGAACCAGATGCCTGGACAGAGGTTAGACGCTGTACGCGCGTTCGCACAAAGCCCTGCCAGGTGAATCTGGTGCTGAAGCAAGTGCAGGGCAGCGAGGACTGCCTGTACTTGAACGTATATACCAGAGAGGTGAGTCAGATATATATAATCTACAATTGAAGCTAGATTTCAAAGCGAGTGTCTTTCAGCTGAAACCGCAAAAGCCGCTGCCCGTGCTCGTCTGGATATATGGCGGAGGCTTCCAGATGGGCGAAGCCTCGCGAGATCTGTACAGTCCCGACTACATAATGATGGAGCATGTGGTGCTGGTGACCATAACGTATCGCCTAGGCGTACTAGGCTTTCTCACTTTAGACGATCCTGAGCTGGATGTGCCCGGCAATGCGGGCCTCAAGGATCAGGTGCTCGCCCTACGCTGGGTTAAACAAAATTGCCAATTCTTTGGCGGCGATCCGAATAACATAACCGTATTTGGCGAGAGTGCAGGAGGCGCCTCCACGCATTATATGATGCTCACAGAACAGACACGGAATCTCTTTCACAAAGCTGTGCTGATGTCGGGCTCAGCTCTGTCGCCCTGGGCCGTGACACCCAAAAACGACTGGGCCTATCGCCTAGCCAAGGCCACGGGCTTTACGGGCGAGCCGCACGACCGGGAGATATTCAAGCATCTGCAGCAGTGCAAGGCGAGCAGCATGTTGCGCATGGCCGAGGACATTATCACCATGGAGGAGCGGCATCAGCGTAAGGTGATGTTCTGCTTTGCACCCACCGTCGAGCCATACGAGTCGAAGCACTGTGTGATACCCAAGCACCCGCTGGAGATGATGCGCAACTGCTGGGGCAACGATATACCTCTGGTAGTGGGGGGCAACTCCTTTGAGGGGCTGCTCGTCTTTCCCGAAGTACGCAAATGGCCAGATCTGCTCTGCAAGCTGGGCGACTGTGAGTATCTCTCGCCCGAGGATGCTGGTCTCGATTTAGATCAGAGACGAGCCTTTGGCAAAAAGCTAAAGGCCTCCTACTTTGGAGATGATGAGCCCAGTCCAAAGACGATAATGCAATACTGTGATGTAAGTAGATAAAGAAAATATGTAGAAATATATAAATATAAATTGCAAATTAGTAATAAACTAAGAAAATAATTAAATCTAATGAATATTTGTAGGAGAAATATACTAAAGACAAATTTTTAGTTTTGATGCAGAAAGAGTAAAATATTTTATTGAGGTACAATAATTCACGCTGAATTGATATCTTTCTATGCTGAATTCCAATGAGTGAGCTTTAGAAAAATCAGTAAGCTGCGACTCATAAGAAACAAGTTTGTATTTGAAATTCGTATCCACTTGTGGAAACATTCTTATAAATAAACATTTATTTTCTAATATCGAATTTATCCTCATTGCTAATGTCTCCCATGGCGTGTAATTGGAGCAAAGGACGCAAGTGTTTATCGCATATCCCAAGACTTGATCGCTTTGACAATTGGAATAAAAATTGGTCGTAAATTTCATGTTAGTGCTTGAACATGAAATGTAGATTTGTATACTTCACGCAAGACTAGCTATTTAAATATAAATCAATTTGCGAAAGTTAGAGAATATGAGAAGTAAGCTATATAAATATGTCAGAGCGCTACAATTATCTCCTGTGCAACTCTTTCCTCAAACCTCCTTCAAACCTTTCGCAACATTTCTGCATATTTGCATCGAACTACGCTGACCATCTGGCGAATAACGGATCAAAGCGCATTCACCAATTGTCAAATATGTTCTACTTGGGTGTCTTTTACTAATTACGCCTCGACAAATATATATTTCTACCTAACATATGCACAGTAGCTATCAAAGAGCAGTAAAATAAATCATTAAATTTAAGCACATATACATATACTTATAATATATATATTCATCCATATTTATGCAGTAAGATGTCTTGCTTTAATCCATGATATTAATTTATTTCAGCTCTGCTCTTATAAATATTTCTGGCATGGCATACATCGCACCCTGCTGTCGCGTAGTCGGCACGCGCCTCAAGCGCCCACATTTCTGTATCGATTCGATTTTGATTCGGAGCACTTTAACATCATGCGAATTATTACCTGCGGCCGCAAGGTGCGCGGCACGTGCCATGCCGATGATTTATCCTATTTGTTTTACAATGCGGCTGCCAAAAAGCTGAAGACTCACTCAGACGAGTTTAAGACGATAAAGCGTCTGGTGTCCATGCTGGTGCACTTTGCCGCGACCGGGAAGCCCAGCATCGCTCTCTACCCGCAGGAGGAGCCCAACGGGAAGGCAAACGCACAGCCAGAAGTTTGGCTACCCATCTCCCGGCAGGATGCGGTCTTTAAGTGCTTGAATATATCAAAAGATGTGCACGTGATTGACTTACCGGAGGCCCAAAAACTCTGGCTCTGGGACAGCATGTATGCCGACAAGCAACTATTGTACTAGATAGCAACATTCCGCCATGCAGCCTGCTCTCCGCGCCACGCCACGCCTACCTATTATTTACGTATGTAGCTGTAAGTCATGGCCCTCGGCTAGGCCCTAAATGCACAGCAAAGCTGTTTGCTTTGGCAACAAATGTAAATTTATATATAAATACACACACACACACACACACATACTCACGCTCCGATACATTCATGCGTGTGTGTTTGTAAATATGAGCATATTTTTTATAAAGTCCTTTTGGCTATTTATGTTCTGATTGAGTTATTATCGAATGGCATTTTAGTGTAAACATAAGTCCATTAAATCTAATAAAAAAATCAATGTTTAAGCTTTAAATTTGTGTACATAAATAATTATTTATGCATCAAAATTGTTTAGACTTTAGATATTATTATACTATAGCGTGTGTATTTTTTTAAATATCAGATAAATGCTTATACGAATAAATCGAATAAATATACAAATATTGTGTATCCTTCATTTTTTTACTTATTGAGCAAAACGTATACGTATCCTCAGTTGCTTCAGCTCAACCAATTGGAAAACCAAGCGTAAAGTATTCAGCGCATTATTATATTAAAAATTCCTAGCATTTTCAGACACCTGCACACACACGTACGCACACACACACACACACACACATTTCAGTTGTTGGAAGGTGAAAGCTCACATATTCCCTTTTAACACATAAACACATGCACACACATACATATACATATTCGTAGCTATACATTTCTAGTATATATATTGAGTCGCAGTTTTATTATAACATTTCTATGCTCTGTCAAAGCTTGAGAAAAAATATTTTTAAATTTAAAATTAAAAATTTATATAAATGCAAATTATAATCATTAATACTTGCATTTTCTTTATATACATATTTTATATATGTTTCTTTTCTGTTTTTACACAGCCAGTGACAAATTCCAGTTACCCCAAAAAAAAAGATTATTTATTGGCCCTATTTTCTCTCTCTCAGCTTTAACCGAAACAACATTTTGTAATTTGTTTGTGCTACGTTTGTACCTACGTACTTTGTAGCAATTTGAAAAGTCGTTTTGTCTGGCTTAAATTCCACACACGGCGCACAATTGGAATCTTCCGCTGACAACCTCTGCCGCCGCGGCCGGCCGGTCGGCCCCACTGTGCTCTGTCTGGCATTAATTGTAATTAACAACTTACACGTGCTACACATTCACTAAGCTGGGCGACCTTCGGTCTCCAAAATTGTGCTCATATATTTCAGTTGTATATTTCCTTGTAATATTTTAATTATTATTTACAGTTGCTTTGCAAATTGCTAAATATTTATGCAGGCATGGCATCTTTTAGGCGCTGATTGAATTCCAGGTGCTGTTTAATAGCTGCCGCTCAAAAGTATGCAATGCTTTTTGCAAGCTTTTTGCTAATGGGAATTTAAGTGCGGGCATGATATATGGTTATTGTAGTTAACTAATAAGAGCTAATTGTTGTTCATATTGTGGTTTTTAATCAAAACAATTTCTCACGTTTAAATTTAGTGTCCTTTAAGATGTTTAAGTTGAGCAGGTTCTTTGGATGTGTAGTGCCAGCGAGGCAGAAATGCGGCTAAATATGTGAACGTACGAATGAGAGAGTGTGTGTGTGTGTGTGTGGGTACATGTATTATGTGTTGGAATATCAGTTCTTTGAAGGGTTAAGCGGCTCTTGTCTTGAATAAAGCTTCCTAACTTGTTATATAAGAAATATTAGACAATAATTAAGATTGCTTTAATTTTGAAATTACGATGAGATTTCTGTCACTTAGCTTAAGCTGCCTCGTTATCCGATGCAACCCCACATTACGCCAAGTTAAACAGGCTTTAACTATGTCAAAAGCTTATACATTTTTAAAATCCCAGACAATAGTTTTTGTTTTTTTTACTTTTTGTTTTATTGTCACGTGTGTATGAGTGGGCGTAGCGGATGACACTCTCACACATGCGCCCACATACACACACACACATGGAGCTAGACACACTTGCAAGCCATAAGCCATGCTCCAGTTTGCTATGGCGTCGCCGCCCGCAGGGGCAACAGGAAGACGCATGTGTCCCGTGTGCCATAATCGAGTCACGGAATGGCTTGGAAAAAGTCACGCGAGATTGTTGAACTGTCTGAAAATTATGGCTGTCGGGGTTAGCCATTGCTGTTCGCCCGGGGGCGTGGCGGGCAGAACTTTTGATTTGATTTTGAAAAATTCATGAGTCCAACATTGAGCGCGCGCGAAAAAAGTTGCGACCCTCCGAGGAGCCCCAACAGTCCCCCGCCCATCCCTCAAAATTATGAACAACTGTCACGCTGTTTGTTGTGTGACAGCTGGCATTTACTGCGTCTTCTTATCTGGGTTCCTGGATATGTGGTTCAGTGTGAAATGCACAACATTTAATTACGAAGAAAATTGACATTTAACCCTCAATGCTCATGAATATTTAAAGGGACTTTAGCTTGTTTCAATTTCTTCAAAATTCTTATTCAATTGAACAGCAATATTTTGTTATTTGACTTTAGGGATTTCCGACACATTTAATATTTGTGAATGACATTCAAAGACGGATTGTGGTCATGTTTGCCATTTTGTGGGTAAAGCTCAATGACATTTTAAGTACCACAAAATTCACTGTAAAAACAATTTCTTAATAAATCACAATTTTTTTTAAAGTTGATATTATTTTATTTATTTTTTTTTTTTAATTTTTTTTTTTTTTAAGATTTTTGAGATTTGTTATACAAACATTTCAGATAGTTTAAAGTCTTAGTTTTTATTTTCGTGTAGAAACAGATTTTCATTATTTTTTTGTGCTTTTGACGTTTATTTTATTTAATTATTTTTTGTTTGCATATACTTACTACTACTATATACATATACTTTTCCTAGAGTATTCTATAAAAAGATGAAGATAATGCGGCGTGAAGACGAGATTTCAATATTGTGATGAAAATGAAATGAAGCGATCCAGCTGGTGTGTTGAGTTTATCCTCTTATTTGCTTCTTTTGCTGAAAAACAATTTTATTTCGGTTTATTTCTTAAGAAATATGTTTTTTTTTTTTTTACTAGTTTTTCTGACGTGCAAAGTGCAAAGTTTAAATGAGTCAACCGAATTTAATATTGCACGCACTGCCATTTGTTGAATAAGTAAAACGTTAACAGATGGCAACGATCAGCTAACAAGAACACACACACACAAACACATAAATGTGTAAATCCCAGCAAAGTAAATGGTGAGCTTTAATTTTCATTAATCAAAATCATTTTGAATTCAACAAAATGCAAACTGAGCCAGAAATAGACGCAAATTTTCAATTGATTTAAATGAATTAAGGGGGGAAAAACGCGAATGACTGCTGAGCACGCGATCGTAAAGAGAGTCAATGGAGGGAGAGTGAGAGATAGATAGACAGAGAGTGCGATCAAGTTCAGTTCCTAAAAGCTCTGAGAGCGACAACTGCAAAGCAATGGAGACAACATAAATCACGAGAGTTTATGATACGCCGAGCCGGCGCTTTTTTGCCCAAGGTCAAATAGTAAGAGATTGAAAAAGAGGTGAGGTGGTGGGGGAGGAGTGACACCGAAGCATAACTGACCAGAGAATATAGCGGTACATCATTACTTTGATTAAGTTTAATCAACTTTGATTTGTGGCAGAGCGCGTGCACATCGCGTGTGAGTGCCAGATATCGAGCGATTGCTACGATAAGCTCTCAATTTGCGTGACTGCGACTAAGTAATACTAACTAACGCCAACTGGTCATAACTAACAATAATTGTTCGGTCAGAGCAAGCGACTGACCCCATTTTCAAAATTAATACCTTCAAAAGCGCAGCACTGTGAAAGCTTTGCAGCGAACTTAAAGCGCGACAAAAGTTTGCGCCCATGGTCTAGTCCTTCGAATTGGGTATCAGGAGTCATGTGATACCCTTACTTTGTTTACACAACTCTAACAAATCTAAACAATAAACTTAAAAGCGTTATGCATACGCTAGACTCAAAAGACGTTCAGAGACAAGTCTAGATATAAGATAAGATATAGGATATTTGGAATGTAAATATATTTAAATAATTATCCATTATAAACATGAACTTTGCCTCATTACCAACAAAAATTATCACTGGAACGCTCTGCGGTATTCCCTTTTAGCTACCATGATTCATTGGCGCTCGTAATAAGTAATGCATTTGGCAAACTTTACCTTATCTAAATGATTTATATATGTACACATGTACCTTCAGTATGTATTCTTTAATGATTTTTTTCATAAAGATTATAAAGGCGTGTCAGCAAAACAAGCGACATTACAGCGGGCAAACACGAAAATACTCATGAGCATTTATCAATATGTATTGATAAGGCACACTGATTGGGGCTCATAGTATCGTAACCGTGAATCAACTATTAACCTATGATTCAGTACGCAATGACCTATGTATGCAAAAAGGGATATGTTAATCTCCACACTATCTCAAATATAAAGAGAAGTAGGATATTTATTAGAATCGAGAGAGTTAGAGAGAGAGAGAGGCATTTGAAAAAGCTTCTTTTCAAGAGTCTACAGTTGTGATTAAATAGATTACAGCAACTTGCGCGGTTCGCTCATTGATCACGGTATGAGATCAACCAAGAAACAAGATGAGTAAACTTAAAACAAACCAAAATTAAACCAAAAACCAGTTAGGAGAGCAACACGAATATGGTGAAGCACGCACAATAACAGCTGCTAGAAGAGCAAGAAGTAGCTCACTTAGTAAACACAAAAACAATAATAACATGAGCAAGCTGAGCACAGCCGCTGTACGAGCAAGAAGAACACATAGTGACATAAACAACAAGAACAGTAATCTCAGTAGCGCTACAAGCGCTAAAAGAAGAACTCATAACAGCAACAACAATATGAGCAAGCGCAACACAACACGCACAAGTACAAGAAGAAGAACAGAAAACAACACAATTAGAGCAAGCAAGACAGAACAGCTAGTTTCGCACGCTCTTTATGCTTGCTCAATGGGCGAGCTTTTGCATGTGCCATGTGCTTAGAACTTTCGCGCGTAGCTTTTCGGTTGTGTGCTTTGAAAACAGTTGATGAGCTGCCTTCAAGTCAAACGGACGTAGCACGATTCGTAGCTGAAGGGGCTAAGCGTTTGAATAAAAGCAACAGCTTGCTAATAATACAATAGCAGCAGCCACAGCAGCAGCAGCAACAACAACAACAACATCAACTCAATATAAACTAAACTATAATAGAATTAATTTAATTTCGCGCCGCCTGGTAACAACAACAAACGTTTTTCGCGTGTGTCTTTGAAAGCAAAAGTTATGTGATAAGCAAAAAGCATAAGTGTCTTTTGTGGGTGTGTGTGTGTGTGTGTATATGAGTGAATCTGTCTGTGCGCTTTTTTTCATTATACAATTATCCTGTGTGTGCTCGTGCGTGCGCGTGTGTGTGGAACTGCGCAGGACGTGCGCCAGCGAAAGCTGCTTATCAGCGTGTTTGTAGCTGCTGCCTGCAGAGCAGCCTGATATGATTTCGTTTGTATCATCAGGCGCATAACAAGGTCAAACAAACAGCTGGCAAAGGATTGAAACGAAAACAAACCAAGCACAATTTTACTTTCATGGTTAAATAAATAGTTAGCTCAGCTATCAAATTGATTTTATATAAAAGATATATATTTTTTATTGAACTTGTAACAACAACAAAAGTACAACAAAACTCACAACAAAATGTCTTCCATGGCTGCGTTTGATCAAATCAAAATTGGACTCAAGTAAGTAGCATTATAAAAAGTCCCATAAAACCATAAAGAAACGTTTGTTAATCATAAAAAGATTCATGATTAAGCAGCTTAAATTACCTGAAGCTTTAATCAATTCAAATAGTTTAGATCATCGCTAGATCCGTTTTTGTTTTTGGCACTAAACTATTGTGCAGTACTTGACGTAATTAATAGACTTTAGTGCATTAAACCATTTAATTATGGCCGCCTTTTACAGTCAGCCGAGTGACATCAGCGAATTGTGTCATATAGAAGAAACAGTAACTAAATGAAACACATTTAATAGTAAATCAACAAGTTGAATCTACGTAGATCTAAAAAAAATTCGATATTTAATCGATAAATTGTGGGTAAGCCTGCAATTGTCTATTAGTAGATACTCAGAACTACATTATCAGAGAATATTATTTTATTAATCGCTTTTATTGGAAATGAACCGGGTCACTAAAAGTCTCTTCCGTCATGCTTTGTTTCATATGCGTATCAGACCTAGCAATCTTATCGATTTCTTCGAAAATTTCAAGTGTTATCTAAAGGTCTAAGTGCTATATATCTTCCAAGTTTTGCAAACTGTATCTTTCATAGACTCTGAGTTCCTTCATGCAGTTATTAGATAATATAATATATATATACGATTCCATTTGATGCCCACACATCTGGTAAACCATAGTTTAAGTAAATCAAGTTAATTAAGGCATATGGGTAGCTGTGCATATAGTATATAGGCACACGTTCGGTCAGATAAGCGAGGCAAATATAAGCCGAGCAAATCCCTGAAGATAAAATATTTATATAGTAAACAAAGGCGGCTTCGCGAGGGTGTGTCCGCGAGTGGATATCAACAAAATAAATGAATTGTTCAAGCAAATTGCTGCAATTTGTGCCTGAGCAGCGCATGTCCTTTGGCCAGGACAACGGCATGCCCGGCAAGTGAGTTATGCTATGCGTCAGACGTTAACAACAATATGTTTACGCCAGGACCTCCAATTATCTGACAGCTTAGGTCGGCGCTACCTGTGTCCATATTGTTCGCACAGCTCAAAGCATTCTATTGATTCCCGGGAACTCTGTAATTTGTCTACATAACGAGCTAACGTAAACACGGCGCATGACAGTGCCTACTATCGCTCATCGCCCAGCTGTCATTAGAGGCGTCCATTGTCTGCCTCTGCTGGCACTTTAACTACGCAAATAATTAGGTAGAGCACTGCTCTACAAGCGCCTCGCAGCTAGGGCATAAAAAGAACGGAAAAAAGTGGTATATGGTCTAGACTGGTTGACTAACAATTACCCTGTAATTTAGTAAAATCTCAGTTTGCTAATTCAATGTGCTATATTCAAAACAAGGAGTTCCATTGGAAACAAAATTCTCAGAGCGATAAGAAGAAATGTTATATATGTGCATTAAATAAATTTACAATTTTTATTTTAAGTGTAATGATTAATATTTATAAATATATTTGCTAGAAATTCTCTAATATATACAACCGATTAAGTCATTCAAACCAAAGTCTGCTTAGATTATAAATATTTTATGAGGCTGAGAAAATTTAGTTCTGCTTTACATACTATATGCACTTCATCTACCCCGTATACATTTTATATAGGATATGCAACAACAAAAACATTAGCAACCTATTTATGCAAATTTTGCCTATTGTATAAAACGTCAAGCTGAGTCATTTGTGTCAAAGCGAAATGTTTGAGAGAACGGAAAAAGAGATTGTGCCATGAGATCAGCAACAGGTTTGCCTAATTTGATAAAAAATTGCTCTCTACATGAAAGATAATAAAGAACAAGTTGTATATTGCAAACTACTCTGATGAAATAGAAGCAGAACTACTCCGAACGTGATTAAAACACTTTTCATTTACTCATTTGGCCCATATGACTTACAAGTTGCTTATTGCGAGGCCTCACTGTATGCCCTAAGGAGCGTTGACATTACTGTAGTTGATTTGGGATTAATTACTAAATGTTTGTTTTAAAAATGCACAAAGAACTCGAATTGATGCTTTCACTTGTGGTTGAACTTATCAAACTGTTGATAAAACAATAAAACGGAAAATCTTTGCTTGGAATCCCCAAAGAGTTGTGGCAGCTATGAATTCAATTCGAAGTGGACTTCCCATCTGCAGTGCTATCAATTTTTAATAATGTATAAAGTTAATAAACTCTTGTTAAAGCAAAGAAAATATTCGTCAAAAATTTATGAAATATTTAAATTTTCTCTTCTTTCATATTTAACTTTTTTACTTTCTCACCAAGTGCAACATTTTGTTGCGCGGTTTGTATTTAACTTTAAAATATATTTGCATATTTATTGTATTGCCGTGATTTATGCCGTTGCATTTCAGTCATTTATATTCATAAAGCATTCAATTCTCGTCACAGAAAAAACGCAACAGTAAAACTTCAAATTGTCAATTTGAACGCAAATTTGATATATTTTTAGCTTCTGGCAATAATTTAATTCGTTCAATTTCGCTATGCGACAATGTTTGTCAATTGAATAAGGCGAATATACATACTCGCGATATAGACTGCATGTATATATATTTGTCTGTATGGGGGCCATCATCACTTACACCTATTAACCTTCAGTTTTATTGTATTTCTCACACGATTCTGGGCGCACGTTTGGCATTTGATCAAATCGAATTAAATGTTTGCCAGCCCAACAATAAAATAACTCAAAAATTGGCCTTCGTCAATGAAATATGTTTGATGTGTTCCACTGTGCAACGACATATTTGCATTCTATTTGGTTTATTGTTTAATTATTTTTTCGTTTTAGATTACTTTGTGATTTTATTCAATCTAAACGTTAAATAAACACAAATTTACCCATATTTGCGTTGGGTAAAAAATGTTGATATATATATACTTTTGCTGTCATCTCCGTGTTTTTCTTTTCTCTTTACATTTTTGGGCGATTCAACATTGCTCATACGCCGCGTATTGCGAGCCACGGCAACACTTTACGTGCATTTGTCGCTGTCGCTCGAGCTGACCGCCCACGCCACACACAGATACGCACACACACACACGCACACCTTTGAATGTATGTATGTGTGCGTTCGTCAATTTTATTTAATTTTTGTAGCGTTTTGTACATTTTGTAGTCGCTTGAATGAACAAAATAAGAGAGCACAGGCCGAGCAACAATATTTCATATAAATCTTTTCTTCGTATATCCATTGATATTTTTCGCTTGCTAATGCGTAAATGAGTTTTATAGCTTTAACAGCCTGGTCATTTTTATATTGTATTATCTACATATGTATATATCGTTTCTATATATTATAGCAGAGATATTTTATATTATCTTATAATATTTTGATGACACTAGCTGAATTATAGCCATTGAGTGAAATCATTATGTTCATTCTGGAGTATATTAAGGAAATGGTATTTCATATAACAGTTAATAAATTATTTGCTGGATTTTAACAAATATTTGATATGTGTATATGATTCTTTATTGTTAGTGATATTATCAAAGTTTGTTATACACTCGCAGATTAAGAAATTTCAATACATAACTTTCAAATTAATTCCAAGGTCTGAACTATTCTGCTGAAAAAACTATAGATAAGGACTTTTGTATATATACATATATCTTGGATATGTATTTATGGTTATTGATAGTTATTGATATTAATACGTTGGCTTATTATATAGACGAAAATGCTGAATATATTAGGTGATTTAAATTGAGTTAAATTGGTGAAGACTATTGTAGATTATATACATTGTAATTTTAAATTTTGAATGTTTCTAATAATAATATATACACAAATTAACCATTTGCAGTTAATAGTCATCATTGTGAATATTTATAATAAAGAACTTTTTATGCTTTATTTAGTAGTAAGTGATATATATAGCTTAATATATATAGACTTTGTAGCTTAATAAACAAATTTAAAGATCAACTCTTACATCTAATGGCTTTTCAGTTGTTAAGTTCAAGAACTAACTAAATATACTATATTGACAACAAATTAACGAAAGAGATTTTTATATTGTTTTTAAATTATATATTTTTTATGTTATTTATATATGGATTGTAATATTTTTATTTACATTAGATATATTTAATATATGTTTTAATATATTTATAAGATTTGTTGATCCGACATATGTATGTATCTAGAGCAGCATTAAAATTTCAGTTAGTTAGCCATTTACTCAGTGCCAAAGCAGTTGGCGCTGTAAACACTCCTTGACCTGGCTGGCATCAGGGCTGAAAATGCAAGCAACGACTACCTTGTGTTTTATCCTTGCGCCACTTGAGAGCTTTTCTGGCGATTCATTCATAAGCGGCTATGCGCGAAAAGCTCACAATGAAAGCTTTCTTTTCTTTTGCTTTTGCTTTTCTGCCATCCTTGCGTGTCAGTCCTGCCAAGGTCAACAGAAACGCGTTAGTAACCAGCCAAATGGACATGTAAGCACTAAACAAATAGTGTCCAACTTTTTATTCCACGGAAATTATGAGAATGTGTGTGGGGATTTTATTTCATGGAAATTGTGTCTGCTTCGGTTTTTTTTTGTTTGTTTTGTTTTTATTATAATAAAATGTGTATATGTAACGCGGCCTAGACTGCGTGCTGGAGTCGCTTGTTCGCGCACATGCCTGATAACTATGTGGAGGGGGCTGTTAGGGGAACTGGCGCTGTCAGGTCGTCTGGCTATGGAAAATGAATGCAATCATTGCGACATAATCTGTTACACGCGTTGCTTATCGCCAGGGTCCATATTCCAGGGCTGGCCGGGAAAAGCATAGAGTATAAAGCAATTCTGACAGATTAAAAAGATTCCGTTTGTCTGTGAAGCTAAAGGTGTTTTTGTTTCTCTTGTTCAAGCTCAGTGACACGAGCTCAAATTTTGGTGTGAATCCGAATAAAAGCGAATAAATATGAATCTAACAATTAAAGCCACTTTATCAAGTGTAATTGAAATGCAAATTATATACTCAAGCTCAACGAGACTAGCTTCAAGTCACACCAAGTCTGAGATTGATAGCAACAATAAAAAGCTTTTCTGAATCATAATTGTAATTAAGCTTCTAGCTTAATGGATTGAAAGATCTTTCAATCTGTCAGACATTTCTCGGCGAGTGCAATCACTGATTAAGCAAGCTGAAATCAAACTGCTGAGACATTGATGTTATTGTTCCTGTACTGTTTAAATCGAAAAATGCACAATTTTGTAATCAACCTCAACCAGAAAAAAATGTACTAATGCAATTTGGAATGTCTCTCTTCGACTGACTGCCGTGTTGCTCACTTCTTCTTGCGCTGGTCTCCAGACGACAAAATGATGGCAATACGTATGAATATATTGAGGGCATCCATGTAGATGGCCAGGGCATTGTTGATCGGATCGTAGCGGATGTAACCGTGCTCCGGATAGTTCTCAGCTGCCTTGACAATGCGCTGAGTGTCGTAGAGTAGAAAGCCGCTGAACAGAATCAAGCCGCCGTACAGGGACAATGAGGCCAGGCCGGCGCCAACAGCCGTCGTTGGCGGCAGCCACATGTTAGCCAGTGACGCGGCAAAGATTATACCCAAGCCAATGGCCAAGGGTCCGCCAATGTGTAGGAATCTGTCGCTGGGCGCACACGCAGCCACTGTGGAGAGGGCGCCCACAATGCCGGACGTATAAAGCAGGGCACGCACCAAGATGGGGCCGCCCATGAAGCACATGGGCGCAATGATGGCACCCATGACGCCGCAGTGCAATGCCCAGGCCAACTGCTTCATGTTGAGGCCAGGCTCATAGTCCAGCGCCTGGGTCAAGGCTCCGGTGCCCATGACCAGGCCCATGGTGACCAGCGTGGCGATCCAGCCGCTGCGCATGATTAGGTTGAGCAATTGTTCCGACTGGAATACGGCTGCTGCTGAGGCGGCAGTGATGCCGCAGGAGGCTCCAAAGTAGGCGTAGGTGGCGTGGATGCGATCCCTCACGTATTGCGGCCACATGTACGAATGGTCGTAGATGCTCGGCTGATTGGCCAGGCCCAAGCCGTAGTAGCACAGCGCGACGATGCCCATCAATGCGGCGCCCGCGGCCGCGCCCTTGCCCATGGAATAGGCGTTCTCGCTGGGCGGCCCCATCAGGCGGTCCTTCAGTGTGGGCGCTTTGCTGCGGTGCTCCAGATGCGAACGATTACGATTTCCATGCTCCTCGTTAAAGTTGCGTCTCAGCTTAGGCTGCTGCACTATTCTCTTTGGCCAGGGTCCCTTGAAGGGCATTCCGCTGCACCTGCATTTCGGCGCTTGTAGCGTCGACTTCCACAGTCCTTGGGAGCAACTGAGGGGTGTCCTGCAGAGCACCGTAGCCGAGCGCCCCGAAGCGGCATGCGCTAAGCGTGCCAAAAGCATTACTTAACTCTTCCGAAGAAAGTTATGTTGTTGAAAATATATAAATATATTTATATATATTTCTGTGCAGTTCGATTTACAAATTTACCCTGAATTGTACTTTTGAACAAAATTAGATTATTGTATTTTGAAAAGAGAGGCAAACGGACTCTAATTTTGACTAGTTCAAAAATTGAATGAGAAAATATGTGAAATATAATGGGGAGTCAATAAAAAAAATAATAAAAAACTATTTGCAGGTGTTAAATTGTGGTTCCTTTCTTAAAGTAGAGTTTCGCAAATGTAAAATACAAAATATAATATATAAGATAAATAATCTATTGTTAATTAAATTAATTTAAATATTTTCAATATATAGACATATATTCACATGGAGACTTTGTTTATATAATTTATTTATAATTTAATTTGCTGCGCTCAGCTTAAAATCTTGTTGAATCGTTTCTATATATCAAATGTGGTAGAAACTGGTCCACCAATTGGATGCCTCAACTATGTGGGATTTCTATATAAGTCTCACTCGAAAAGTCTTCTAATTTTGACGAAAAATGTGCATGTGAGGAATATAAAGATATGATTCAGGTTTCACAGTTCGGCTGTAGTTGGACAACTTGTTTGGTTTAAGGTTTGCTTCTTCCTAAAAATATATTTCTTGTGTTTTGGTATTTTTGGATTTGAATCGCAAATTGGACGTATGCAAATTGAGAACAGTTCAAGAAACGAACCTAATTTATAATCAGCTTGTGCCAAATTAGTTGACAATCTCTCATAGATCATTGAAAGACGTTGCTAAAAACTAGTTTCAGCTGACCAAATGCAGCTGAAATTGGAAATTCGTGCGATTGTGGGATGAAAATGAACTTGAGTGCATATCTGACGTTTATAGTAGATATATCTTTGTGACAGTCAGGAATGTCTGAATTGCAGAAATGTGAAACAGAAATATTCAAGCTGTTTCAGTTTGCACTTGCCTGGCCCGGCCTGGTCCATAGTTTATTTGTCTTTGATTTGCCAGTTCATTCTCGTTGCTGTATTTATTTTCTTTTCTTTTTGCTGTCGTCAGCAATAACAAGCAAGATTCTGTTTATTTCTTCTCTCATTTCGGTATTTTATTTTTGGACATAATTCAAAGGCGAAGAATCAAATTGATTTTTCCTCCATGCCGAGAATGTTGCCCTTAAGTAGCTGTAGATTGTTTTGAGTTCTTTAGCTGCTCGTAACAATTAGTAAAATAAGATGAAAAAGTAATTGCCAAATTCAGGCGAGTTTCTAGCTCTTGAAGCAAATTTATTTGCCACACGCAATGTCAGCATTAGAACATTTTTTGTTCGTTCTTTCCCATGAGCTTTTTTTTATTGATCTTTCTTTTTATTATGTCCAAATGCTGCTATGGCAAAGTTCAGGGCCGAAGCATTGATAGACAAGAAAAAAAGAATAATAATAAAAGCAGACATTGCCTTATATGATAGAGGCAACAAAAAGAAAAATACAGCAGCTCGAGGGGCTATAAATAAATAAAAATATGACAAATATTTTATTTTGTAGCTTTTGCTGTCATTTGCGAAACACAAAGTCACGAGGAAACAACAAATATTATGCGTAAATTTGTGCTGCTTTATAACGCCGAGTACTTAAAATTCGCCTACAAATTGAATCACGTTTCATTTAATGAGCTCACATAACATAGTTGACCGCAGCTGATAATATAAATAATATACTGTATACAAGTCGAAAATTCAATTTAAGGCATAGCTGTGAATGATAAAACACAGGTACAATAAATACAAAAATATATAAGATGAATGGAAAAATATTAATCAATATGAAAATCTTAGACAAAACTAAATGCAATTGGCGTTTCATAAAAGTTTTATAAATGTTAAAATATGTTAGATTATGCGCAAATATGCGCCAACCTTGAGTTCTATTATTAGGCTCTGTAGTTCTTGAAAAAGCAACGAAATTTTATTATACCTAGTATAGTTGCCTAATGACATATTTCTGCGACCGCGAATATTGTCAACTATTTTCACTTTAAACTGTCTACATTTATTTTTAATTACAATTATTTCATGATTTGCAATTTCGTAATTTTTTTTTCTCAGGGTTCCCCATTGTCGATCTTAATCGAAAAAAATTAATAGAAGTTTTTGCTGTGAAATTCCGAAATTTGAATAAAACTCGTTGTATATTGTAAAAAATTATTAGAAGATAATTATTATTTATATTATTCAAATGATTTATATTTGTATTCAATTTTAATTTGCTCTTTGCTCAAACTAAACTCATCAAAACAAATATTTGAAAACATGCAGAGGCCGCCGAGGCAGCTAAATTTTTTGCTAGAGGTCTGATAAATGCCACGACACGAAACCCTGATAAGAAAAAGGCTTTATATTTATTTATTATTATTATTTTTTTTATATAAATATAAAATGTATGAAGCTTAAAATTGCTTTAGTATTTTCCTTAGTGTACTTTAGTTTTAGCTCCTAAACAAATTTCGGTTATCTATGTTTCGATTGATTAGCCTTCTTCAGCTATTTCTGCTAATATTAATATATCTGCATATTTATTAATAAAAAGGCATTTAAATGTGTATATAAAATATTTATTTATACATATATAGGTATGAATATATAATATAAGTTTTTATATAATTTATTTATTTATATAAATACATTTATCTGTATCCAGATATGACTAAATTATACATTTTAAGGTTAATCAAATGTGAAAGCAAACAGGTAGATTGACAAATACGGGGCATACTTGATATGCAATATACCCTGCACATTCTTAGTTAATTCTGAGAGTTCCACTTAAACCAATCAATCAATGTACGTTTATTAAAATACTCTATAAAACGTGTCTAGCTAGACATGTTTCACTTTGCTATGCTGCTAAATTTAAAATCGCCGTAGACTGAATAATTTAATGACTGACTTATAGCATACCCTGTTATACAAAGCTTAGAAACGTTTCTCAACTCGAGTATATACATTATATAAAGAAAAATAACATGCGTGCATATTTCTAATAGAATATTCTGTTACTCTTCCTTACAGAATGGTCGACTTCAAGGTGCAGCAGCGTCGCTACCGCACCAGCGAGAAGACCGTTGTCAGCACCACATACGGCCCCATTAAGGGAGTCAAGCGGAAGTCGATCTATGGCCAATCGTACTTCAGCTTCGAGCGTATACCCTTTGCCAAGCCGCCACTTGGGGAGTTGCGCTACAAGGCGCCACAGCCGCCAGAGATTTGGACCGAGGTGAAGAGCTGTACATCGCAGGGTCCAAAGCCGCTACAGAAACATTTTGTATTCGAGATGACAGACGGTTCCGAGGACTGCCTCTACCTCAACGTGTACACAAAGAATGTGAGTGAGAGGGAGAAAAAATAAAGAAATCAAATCACTAAAGTTGATGTAAATCTCTTTTGAATAGTTATATCCCCTTAAACCCATGCCTGTGATGGTCTGGATCTATGGCGGTGGCTTCCAGTTTGGCGAGGCCTCGCGTGAATGCTACAGCCCGGACTATTTGCTGAGGGAGGATGTAGTCGTAATTTCAATCAACTATCGCCTGGGACCACTGGGTAGGTGTTGCTACGCACGGTTAGATTAAAGTCTAAGACGAATTAATTATTTTTCATTTTGTTAGGCTTCTTGTGCCTGCAGGATCCAGAATTTGATGTGCCCGGCAATGCGGGCCTAAAGGATCAAGTCTTGGCTCTGCGCTGGGTCAAGGCCAACTGCTCGCGCTTTGGCGGCGATTCGAATAACATAACAATCTTTGGTGATAGCGCTGGTAGTGCCTCGGTGCACTACATGATGATCACAGAGCAGACGCGTGGGCTGTTCCACAAGGCCATCTGCATGTCGGGAAATACGCTCTCGCCCTGGGCCGTAACCCCACAGCGCAACTGGCCCTACCGGCTGGCCGTGCAGGCGGGCTACACCGGCGAGAATACGGAGCGTGAGGTCTGGGAGTTTTTGAAGAATGCCAAGGGCTCCGATATAATCAAGGCCAATGGCGAGCTGTGCATCGACGAGGAGAAAAAGGAGCGCATCGGCTTCTCCTTCGGTCCCGTCATCGAGCCCTATGTGACCAGCCACAGCGTCGTGACCACCAAGCCCATCATAATGATGCGCACTGCCTGGAGCAATAGCATACCCCTGATCCTCGGAGGCGTCTCGAACGAGGGCCTGCTGCTCTACTCCGAAACCAAGACGAATCCCAAATGCCTCAACGAGCTCGGCGACTGTCGCTATGTCGTGCCCATCGAGCTAAACATGGATCGCGACAGTGAACTGTGCAAGGAATACGGCGAGCAGCTGCGACAGTGCTACTATGGCGATAAGACACCCAGTCTAGACACGCTTCACGAGTATTTGCAGGTGTGTTTCTGTGTATATGTGTGTGGCTATAGAGGGAAGCACGCCACAGTTATCTTTTGAGTACCTGAGATTACACACAGTATGTATGGCACATGCGCGATAATGTAGTCGAATATTAGAGACGATGCTGTTCAAGTACGCGGTGGGGATTCTATTTTTGATTATTTTTTTCTCTCACAATTACAAATTCGGTGTGAACCAGATTGAGACTATAGTAGAATATTATTAATTATTAGAAGAAAGTCTTTATATAAAGGCGTGTGAGCATTAAGGAATTCAAGATATTTTGAGAAGGTTTGCTTGCAATTTTTTTCCAATTTGATAAAGTAAAAGAGTTTAGCTGGCGATGAAGTAAGCTTACAACAGGTTATTTGTATAATTATGCTGAATCTGAAGTTTACATAGCTTATTCAGCTAGGCAGCTTAGCATATTTAATGATAATATTCAACTGCTGTCTGCCAACTGCTAAATTCCTCAGCTAATCTCTTTTTTTTTTTCTTTTTGCTCTGTCTCTGTCTGGCTTGCAGATGGTCTCGCACGAGTATTTCTGGTTCCCCATATATCGGACAGTATTGTCGCGCTTGGAGCACGCGTCGAGCGCACCCACCTATCTGTATCGCTTCGATTTCGACTCGAAGCACTTTAATCATCTGCGCATACTCAGCTGCGGCAAGAAGGTGCGTGGCACCTGCCACGGCGACGATTTGTCCTATCTGTTTTACAATTCGCTGGCGCGCAAGCTGAAGAACCACACGAGGGAGTACAAATGCATCGAGCGCTTGGTGGGCCTGTGGACGCACTTTGCCACATACGGCAATCCCAACTACGATCCCGAGCAGCCGGAACTGTGGCAGCCGGTGCAGGCCACTGCACTCGAAAAGCATCAGCTAAAGTGCCTTAATATATCCGATGATCTGAAGATAATCGATGTGCCCGATCTTCGCAAGTTAATGGTCTGGGAGAGTTTCTTCCGGCGCGACGAGCTGCTGTGAATGCGGAGCCCTTAGTCGGGGTCTCCACTTAGCGTTAGCATTAGCATTAGCTTTATGTTGAAAATAATGCAAAGCGTAGCTTTAAAGCCTAGATAGAACCTATCTATATATATTTCTCTATGTATGTGTGTGTTGTTAAGTTTGTCCACAAGTCGAGACTCTATTTAAGCTTGTTCAAGTTTGATCCAAAACTCTCAAATGTCTATAGATCACTGTTAGATTCGGATTCAACCTATCTATATATCTATCTACTATCTATCTATATATATATATATATGTATTTATGTATATGTATGTGTTACGAATTGAGATTTGTTCCAAGGAATGAATTAAGTCGCAACTTAAGTACCTTTTTGAATAGATTCGTACAGCCAAGGAATAGTCGATATGTGCATGAACTATAATGTTCCTTATGTTCCTAGCTATATCATATATTTATCTATATAAATATGTGCATATAAAAGGCCGTCGAGACGCCCCTAACGCTTTGAGTTTTCTTGTATTATTCGGCGTTCGATTCTCTTCCGTGCACAAAATACAATTACCCATCCAATAATATATTAATATTAGTCTATTTTTCGCTTAGCTCTTTGAATTTGTGAAACTTTTACAAAGACCATCAAATTTTTGGATACGTATTTGTTCATATTGTGTTTTTATTTTGTATAAGCATACGATATACCAGTCCAAGTTTTACATATTTAGGAATATGATTCTTGTTAGTATCTAGTTATATATATTTACATAGGACAACGAGAATTTGAATTGAATTATGTGTCTGTTGACTATAAACACCTGTAAACAATGTTATTAAGTATGCACAAGCGAAACGCTAATCTTAAATGTTTCGAATTCGTTTTTATAGAAAACACATTAAGCGAACTAAGACGAGCTCGTCAAACAAAAGTTAAGTAATTTAATTCCTAAAAGCTTCAAAGTAATGTGATGCCACAAGAAAGAAAGAAAACAAATTAAAAAATATATTCATATATAATTAAAAAAAAAAAAAACATAAACAAAAACTAAGAAATTTAAAATCCATATTTTAATAAGAAACTCTTAACGAAAAAAAATCAACTAAATGTATTTCAAATAAAGCAAAAATTTTAAAATATTTTAAATGTCGAGTATTTCATTGCGAGAGCTATCAAAACAAAATAATGAGAAAATACTTGATTGCTTTAAGGAATTTGCAAAGTTTGCGCACTCAAAACTCAGGCATTCACACCAACTACGATTATATACGCAAGTAAGTGAAATAATTATCAAACCTAACTCAGACGCGCTTATCTCGAGGCGTGTTGACGTCATAGAGCTTCACTCTTTCATTTTTTGGGGTGCTGCTACTTATCGCTCAGCTAAATCTGAATCATAAACTCGTCTGGCCTGTAGCTGTGCTACTCTTCTCTTCTCTCACTCTCTACCTCCCCCTCTTTATCTCACTCTATTTGCTCAAACAAAACGCGTATCAGTTGAACTTTAGAGATAAACCCAATCGTAAACCTCAAGTCTTAGCGTCGCGTGACTAATTCAAGTGCACATTGTGGGTCGTTAATTGGATAACTTCCATAAAGCGCAATTATTCACTGTTATATATTGCAAATAAAACATCAATTATATTCCATTAGGTTATTTAATCGAGGCTATTAATGAAATTTGCAATCTGAAGTTGTTCAACTTAATTATTTATAATTTACATCGACTGAAGGGCTTTCCGTTGACACATATTTTCAGTACAATACTCATTCACAAAGCGATATGAGTATATTATTTATTTGCAATCGTCATCTGTTTGCTTTTTGACTTTAGCGACTTGAAAATCAAGATTCAAGAGCAAAAAGACGTTTCAAATATATTTTATTTCTTCTAACGTTTTTAAACTTGAATATTGAAAAACATTTATCGATTACCAAAAATAATTGGTAAGCATTTTTAGAGGTACCAGATATACCCTGTATTTTACACAGTTCGAGTCTCAATATCTTACATAATGTCAACTCTGTAACTCATTCATTTCCCCTGCATTACTTACAAGGTAACCTACATTTAATTACTATAATTGTTAAGGTATTGCTAATACATAAAATAAATAGTATAAACTGCATTTAAAAATGAGTTCAGCCCTAAGCAATTCCATAATTCAGTTAGTAGAAATTCTGAATCTAAAGCGAGAAGTTATAATGTGTTCCAAGTTGCGAGCTTTATTTCTGCTCAGGTTGTATACACATATACATATCTACCAACTATATGAATCAATATAATATCTATAATTTACACAGTATTTTGGCCATTTGCATACATTTGGCCGTGAACCAAGACGAATATGAAGTCATAACTGAGAGGGAAGCCAAACACACAACGCCAGACAATTCGCAGTATTTAAATTGAACTTTCGGCCAACAATGTAGACAGAGACTTCGAATCTTAATACTAGGCGGAAAGATACAATCGATGCTTGACTAATAAAATGCTGAAAATAAAATTATATATGCTTATATATATATCTGTTAAATAATGCTAATCAGAACAGCAAATATGGTTGAGAGGCGTCTGTGATTTGCATTAATTCATATCTCTTACGTTTTAATCGACCGAATTGAAATCCGGTTTAATTAAAGCGGCAAAATGCAATTGCAATTTGTGCAAATTCAAGTTCAAAACCAACTTCTAACTGTAATCAAACTGCTGTGAGCTTGACTACACGTATATCAGTAAATTTCTGGGGTCTTTGCACTCGACTTTATGAAAGTACTTTAGCTCAGCTTTAATAAGTGCGGGGCGTTAGCTACGTTCAAGGTTTTTTTATGTGCTTTGTGCAGCTTTATTTTTAATATGTGTCGTTTGACTACTTGAATTGATATTTGATATTGATTTTTACTTGAATTAATGCAGATTATGGTACTTACTTTAATTTAAAAATTATATAAAATTAAATTTAATATTTGTGATTTAATTTTTTAAAAATCATCGAAAGCTAACTACTTAAATGCGACACTTAACGGCGATCTGCAGCTTTTATGTGCTTAAAGCTCGTATGAACAGTGCTTTGCTTTAGTTGTTCATCGAAATTCAAAACAAAAGTTCACAGCTACACAATTCTACAGTGCAGGCAAAAATAACAGTACCACTAGCGGCAGCCATATCGCTCTGAGCAAAAACCTGTTGCACGCGTGCCGGAGAGCGCCACAGCGAGTGAGTGAGAGAGAGAGAGAGAAAAAGAGAGCGAAGCAGCGTGCGTGTGAGTTTGATATGAGGTGTTTATTTGTTGAGAGCCGCTTTCATTAATGCCGAACTACTAACTAGCTGTTTCCCCTCTCTCACAACAAAAAGACCCAACGATCGCACGACTTCCTTCAGTTGTTGTCGCACTCTCGTGCAGAGTAGTTCGTGTACATCGTAGAAGCGTCTTTCGTGCGTGAGAGCTGGTCAATTTGTGTTTAATATTTACTTTCGCTGCCCGCCCCACTTACAGAGCCGCGCCTGAAATAAAGCATAGGGCCGTGAAACTCAGCTGTTTGTTTTACTTTTCAGTTGTAGGCTTGTACGTTGCAATGGCTGTGCGATTTATGGATATGCTAAAACTCACCTTTAAGTAAGTTTCTACTTCTAACTGTAAACGAAAGCAAAAATGTTGCAGCAACGTTAGCAGATTTCTTGTTCGATCGTTAGTTGCTTTGATAGTTGCTCTCGCTTGCTCTTCCAAATATAAAAGGCGTATGTGTGTGTATGTGTGTGTGCGTGTGTGTTGGTGTTGGTGTATGTGTTAGTGTTGCGTTGGTGAAATTGTTGCGCAAGTTCTGCAGTTGCCTTTCGCATAAATTTATCGATGCCTTTTGTTTTCTTCATTTCTGATTCATTAGTTTGTTTTTGTTTTTGTTTTTGATATGTTTTGCACGTTTTTTTCTTCTCACATTTGTTGGTTGTTTTTGTATAATTTATTTATTTATTTATGTTTTTGCTATAATGGGCAGCTATTACAACAGCTTTAATCGCATATGTAAAAAATATCATTTGGTTAAATTTTGCTGTTTTATTGCAAAAGTTGAAAGTCTATGAATCTATGGCTTCAATACATATATTTCAAGCATTTGTTCATACTGAAATCAATGTCTCGTTGATTAAAGCACAACTTTGTAGATCAATAAGTGACAAGGAAACAGCTGTTATACTTTATAGTATAATACCTAACATTTCAGATAAGAAATTCTATAAGCAACAAGTTTTAGCATATCAAAAAGAAAATAAACTTGCTTAGCTTGCTGTTCTAATCTCGTTAGTATTTAATAGTTACTAGACTCGAAAGTCTAAAGGTAGTATTATATTTTTTATTTTTTATTTTTATATTCCTGCGTACCTTGGGATTCACATGGAGTTAATGTAGTGATGCATTTAAAGTCTGGAATTATGATAAATTTAATGTGTAGTTAAACACTTTATTTTTAAAGTAGTCTGGCATAAAGTACATATGTACATATGTAACTACTTTAGTACGCATGAGACAATCTTGAGGTTCAGCTAATTATTAAATTTTACAAATCAAAGTTGTCAAGCAAAGTTAAAAAGTTCAGCTGCAGTAAAAGTAAATGATATATATTGTTTTAAGTCAAGTAATTCAAAATATGACAACAGATTGGCAAATTTCGTCAAGTATGTAGTTCAATGCGCTTTCAGGTGAAATCAAAAATAGCTAAATAAGCGTGATTTGACAGATTTTCATTGCTCGTAATTATTGGCAAATTATAATTATAAATGTTGTGTATCTACTTTATTGTTGTGGGCGATTCAACCTTTGAGTTTTTTTTTATACAAGTTTTTGTAATTTTGGTAGCAAAGCACACAAGCGGCTTATCAGCCATTTGATAACAGTTGTCCACATTGATATTGGTCTATTTGTTACGAATGCAGAGCGCTATGTTATCGCGCGATTGACTGCACTTGACTCGACTTCACTGAACATTTATATAAATAAAAGAAATAATATAAGCAGATGTACAATTGCTTATATATATATATCTATCTAAATAACAATTAAGACTGTTGCCAATAATTAAAGACAAATGTTTGAAATCGATTGCCTATATAGAAAGTGCATTGCATTATAAAACAATAATCCTCATCGAAAACAATGACTTGGCAGATTCCAATGAAATATGCTAAACAAATAGTATAATCATATATAAGCACTATTGAGAAACCAGTTACGTTAGAAATTAGAGACAAATTGAACAAGCTTCCATATGCATATATCTAATAGACTTTGTGTAAGTCATTCTCGAACTCAATTGGACCTGGCAATAATTGCTTTTATTGCTGCTCGCTGAGTTTACTGAATTTTTTAGTGAGACACTTAAAAGTGTGTTTAGTCGTTCACTTTAAGACAAATGAATTACAAAATGTACGACAGCAAAGTCTTAACATGCAAATACCAAATAAAATATATTGTACAAGTTTCGCTTTTGTAGTTATTAATTTGGTTTACCTTTACTAGGCCATTTAAGCAAAACTGTAAATATTTATATACATATGTGAATGATTGACAGGCTTTAAACACTTTTAAGTTTTAGTTGTAAAAGTTACATACATTTTGTTGAATATTTTTCAATGAATTTATATCGAGAGAAGCTTAAGAAACAATGCACAAATTTTAATTGATTTGTGGGAAATAAATTGAGCAAGCAAGCAAGCTGCTTTAGTTGTCAGAAACTATATTCTCGTTTAGCTGATAGATTCTTTTATCATTTAATTTTTAATTAACAAGAACTGAGCTGTCATTTCAATACATTTTTTTTTTGCACAGATTGTGTGAATGATTTCTACTGTAAGTAATCATATTTTTTTCAATTTCTATTTCAATTTCAATTTCAATTTATTTCACTCATTTTGTTTTGATTGAAGAGTTTAGACTAAGAACTAGGCCTTATCTATATATATTTTTAAAATTTCTTTTATTACTATATAGCTTATCCAGAATTCAATTGAATATCTATAAACTTCAAGCTACTCTTTTTTAGGATATACTATATTTTTTACGCCATTCACTCTGCCTCCTTTGCTTACATTGCAGTTTATTCGCTCCATATCCGTCACGTATACTATAATCTGGCATATCTGATCTCTCTTTCACTCTCCTTCAGTCTGTATTACTCTTTTTTTCTGTAATTTGCAATTTGTATGCAACTTCGTTGTTGTTGTTAAAGTTAAACTATGTCAGTGCATTGGGACAATGCGTGTTAAATATAAAATATGTGATTAATTTTTGTGAGCTGCGCAATTGCCAGGTAGCGAGAAAAAAGTGCCATAAAATGCATTAACCGCACACCCACCGCCCAGAGAGCAGTAATAAAAATTAAATGCAAAATAAATTAGAAATAAAGGGGGTTTGAAATAGCAAAAATCAAAATAAATAAAAATACAGTAAATAGAAAACTTGTCGTGCATATTAAGCGAGCAGCGTTGAGGTTGGTCATAAGGCGCGACTTTCAAAACACGAAAAATATATATATAGTATAAATAAAAATATAATAATAAAAAACAAAACATACCGTAACGCAACCACAGTGGCATTGAAAGCCAACCACCCAACCACCACGGAGCCGGCAATTTGTTGAGTGCGTGACTGATTTCCAGGCCAAAGCAAGTGAAAATATTTAGCCAACAATTTACGAACACGAAATACACTAAGCAAACAAGTCGAATACCCAAATGCTCTTTGATCAATTGAGGGCAATATGAGTGGGAAATGGGAAATGTTAGGACTGTGTTTTCTCTTGATTTTTGATTTTATAATGTATAATAATATATAATATATATTTATTTATATTTTAGCTTGTTTTATAATAATAAAGTTGTGCTGTAAAGTTCATAGACTAACATTGAAAAACATTTTTTTTATTTAATTTAATTTTTATGTTTAATATAGATGCCATCGAGTATGATAATAGACATGTCTTAAGTCTCGAAATAATTAATTGAATTTACATATTCCATAAGGTGTCATTCTCATAAGGTCTGAGAGCGAGAAAAAGTTACTGGTGATCAGTTTTTGAGAATCTTAGGCAGAAGCAGTTCTAATTTTTAATTATTCTCTCTCTCTTCAGTTTTTCATTCATCATATAAAATTACTAGACCATCAACGTTTGATTTTGCACTAGCAAGGTCCGAACAATGTTTATCAAGCCAAGAGTTCGCTTCAACAATATTTTTAATGCTGTAATAACAGACGAACATTTCTTTTTTTACACATTATTTAAACTAATAAAAGTTGCTTCGCTCGAAATATTTTATATTACAAACTTGTATTACAAATCCTCCGAAAGCTCTATAAACTATCTTTTAATGGGTGGGGCTAACTGAAAACTATGTGGATTTAATTCTGTGTTAGGTTTTGTGTGTTCGCCTAGGAACTTTTCAAACCGACTTGTTGGTAAGTGGCTGTTAACAGTTTTCCAAAACTTTTATACTGAAAGTGTGAAAAGTGCGATGGAGAAACAAAACTAATTTGTATATTTGAATAAAGTTAAATTTAACATAGCGATGCTATTTTACTTTCTTTGGATGCTTTCGATACATTCATTATGTTCTGCTGAATCTGTTAACAGAATGAAATAATGAAAAATATTCATTTTTATTCAATCAAACTCTTGTCTATGCCCAAAAGCAGCTATAAAAACATGGCATATCAGTTCGAGCTTCAAATTCAAAGTGTATTTATTATTGGGGATCAACCTACTCGCTTTTGCAGATACTTATTTGTCTCATTGATAATTGTCATAAATATAAGTTCTTTTCATTGTTCTTTTCGTTCTCAGTTACACTACATGAAATCCCGCATCTATTATTTTCTAATTAATTTCGAGAAATACTTAAAGTTTATTTTTTAAATCCAATTCTTAAGTTAGTCAAATAGTTATTTGCATTGAATTACTTTACTCACATCTTGACATTTCTCTCTTTAACAGGGTGCTCAGCTTTAAGTACGAACAGCGTCGCCTGACCACAGCCATCTACTCGGTGGTGAAGACTCAGCTGGGCACAGTGCGCGGTGTGAAGCGGAACACCGTATGGGGTGGCAACTATTACAGTTTCGAGAAAATACCATTTGCCAAGCCGCCGTTAGGTGAGCTGCGTTTCAAAGCACCTGAGCCGGTGGAGCCGTGGGAGCGTGAGCTGGATTGCACCTCTCCCGGTGACAAGCCGCTGCAGACACATCCATTCTTTCGCAAATTCGCAGGCTCTGAGGATTGCTTGTACTTGAATGTGTACGCCAAGGATGTGAGTTGGTTTCACAGGCATCTTTCAGTCAGCAGTTGCTAATCGATATTTTCTATTTCGCCTAGCAGCTGCAGCCTAATAAGCTGCGTCCCGTGTTGGTCTGGATCTATGGCGGCGGGTATCAGGTGGGCGAGGCGTCGCGGGACATGTACAGCCCGGACTTCTTTATGTCCAAGGATGTGGTGTTGGTGAGCATAAGCTATCGGGTGGGTGCGCTGGGCTTCCTCAGCCTGGAAGATCCGGCACTTGATGTGCCTGGCAATGCCGGTCTTAAGGATCAGCTGATGGGTCTGCGCTGGGTGCACGACAATATTGAAGCCTTCGGCGGAGATCCCAACAATGTGACGCTGTTTGGCGAGAGCGCGGGTGGCGCATCCACACATCTGCTTGCGCTCAGCCCCCTGACGGAGGGTCTGTTGCACAAGGCCATCATTATGTCAGGCAGCGCGTTGTGTCCTTGGACCCAGCCGCCGAATAACCAGTGGACATATCGACTAGCTCAGAAGCTCGGCTACACGGGCGAGCAGAAAGATCGCGAAATTTTCCAGTTTTTGCGTGCTGCCAAGGGCGGGGACATTGTCAAGGCAACAGCTCAGGTGCTCAACAAGGAGGAGAAACACCATCGCGTTCTGTTCGCCTTTGGACCCGTCGTGGAGCCCTACAAAACGAAGCACACGCTGATCGCGGAGTCGCCCTATGAGCTGATGCAGAAGACCTGGAGCCGGCGTATTCCCATGATGTTTGGCGGCACCAGCTTCGAGGGCCTGCTCTTCTACCCAGGTGCGTAGCATTGGCTTAGATTTGGTTATTGTTTAACCTTTTTTTTTTTTTCTTTTTGCCTTGCAGAGGTCATGCGTCGTCCTGCCACATTGGATGAGGTGGGCGACTGTCAGAATGTGTTGCCCATCGACCTGGGCGAGAATCTGGACCCGAAGCTGCGCGAGAGCTATGCACTGCAGCTGAAGCGCGCCTACTTTGGAGACGAGCCATGCAACCAGGCCAACATGATGAAGTTCCTCGATTTGGAGTCCCATCGCGAGTTCTGGCATCCCATCTACCGGGCAGTCCTCTCACGACTCCGCACGGGCAGCGCTCCCACCTACCTGTACCGCTTCGACCACGACTCCAAGCACTGCAATGGCATACGCATTGTGCTCTGCGGCAATGAAATGCGTGGCGTTTGCCACGGCGACGATCTCTGCTACATCTTCCACAGCATGCTGTCCAATCAAGCGGCTGTGGGCTCGCCAGAGCACAAAATCATCTGCGGCATGATCGACATATGGACGAGCTTTGCGGCAACTGGAGATCCGAACTGCGCGAGCATCAAGCACCTCAATTTCGCACCTTTACAGGATGCGGCGCAAGTCGAGTGCTTGAACATTGGACAGGACTTTGAAGTCAAAGCGCTGCCTGAGCTGCCGAAATTACACCTCTGGGATGGCTTCTATGCTAGAAACATACTTTGAGCACTAGTGTAGTGGTGGGTTGTAATTGGTTTTATAGCTTTAGCTAACATGAATTTAAGGCCTTCCTTTTAACGCATGTAAATATCTTGTGTATATATATATACTTTATAATATATCCTACGAGAGTTAGTTTTTTCTTAATTTTTTTCTAACGAGCTGTGTTTCGTTGAGCTTGGTTAATTTCAAGCAAATACAAGAGAACTTACTGAATAAAATCTTAATATATAATTTAAGCTCTGTCTTGTTCTAAATATCAGTTTTCTGTAAATTAAAAAGCAAACTTTAAAACATAATTAAACTGTCTTATGTTAACCCTCTATTGGGTGACTGTAAAGTTAATGTTAATTTGAATATATACTATATATATATAATTTGAATATATATATATAAATATACTATAATGGAAATTTACATCAAAAGTTAACAAACGTTTATTAAAATTGCTCCATTTAAACTAAGATCTCTTCTCTTTATAAGCTGTTTCGAAAGTTTGTTAATTTAAATTGATATCGTTTAGCTAACCAATTCGTTAGTCTTTTAATTGAAATTTGTCTGCTGCTTTTACAAAATTTGCTATGGTTACAACGAATTTTCACAGAAGCTGACAGCTAAGTTTTTCGTCAACTGTCTGTCAGTTAGCTCGACTGCATGTGCCATTTGCTGTTGTTTTGTGTCTTCACACATACCTACACACACACGCCCACTCACATATACACACACACACACAGTTATTCTCGTGTGTCACACATTTATGTGTGTAAGCCGATGCTTGACAATCAAAGGGAACAACACAACGGCAACAATTTCCGCAACTCGACCGCCAACAACGACCCCAGAGAGTGAGTGAGATGGAGAGTGAGTGGGACAGGGTAAAATAAAATTCCATTAAAATTTTTGCAAGTTTTTAATCTGTTTTTTTTTTTTTTTTTTTTTTTTTTAGGACATGCCAAAATGTTTGTGTGGTAAGTCCAAAAGGGCTGCTCACGTCGACCCAGGTCCTGGCGCGTATCCTGCACGACGTGAAAATTTCATTTGTCGACGCGCCGTGCAGCAAGTCGTAGTGGGTGCACAGTTTTTATTATTTTTCGTGCTTTACATATTTTTTATTCAATTCTTTTTTTTTTTTTTGCGAGTTCTAGATCCGGGTTATGGTTGGGACATGCCGCTGGGTGTGTTCCCCGCATGTTGGTCGTGTGCGCAGCGTGTAAAAATGGGCGTGAACTCAATAAATTAGAATTTTTTAGAGAGAGATTTTCTTGTATTTTTTTGTTTATTTTCATTTTTTCCCCAAATCGTTTTGCTGCAGCATTGGTATAAATGTTTTATGCTGCACTCTTTGATTAAATATTTCTGTGAGTTCTATATTATTTAAAGCTTCTGGGCCATGAGTAAATGATTCGAAAGCATTTTTTGCTTAGTTCGAAAAATTATTAATAAAGAATTATTTTTCAGCCAAAGAAGTGCTGCTCAGATTTATTTACATTTTTCATTCTGAATCTGAAAATATATTTTTGTTAAAATGAAATGGTACTTTATTCATTTTGACTATTATATTTATTTAATTTAACAATTTTTTAAATTATTTTAAGATGTTTGAAAGATTTTACTAATTTAATTTTATTTGCTTTTATTTTCTTAGTTTTTATTTTTATTTTATTTTGTTGTCTTATCTTATCTTATAAGATTTATTAACTATTATAGATTTGTATATATTTTAGAATATACTATTGTTATACTCCTATGCTTACTTATACTTATATAAATGTAAAGAAAAAAAAAACATTTTTCAAAAATATAGAAATGATCACAACATTTTATAGTTCACTCAAAGGTCGTTCATATCTTTTTTATTCTTATTGTTATTTTTAATACAATTTATATTTTTTTTATATTTTATATTTATATTATTAATATTGGTTAATTAACTCATTTAAATATGTGTTCTTGGACATACGAGATATTTATTTAAGCCTTTTGCATATATTTAAATGCTGCCACATTTTGGCAGCTCACTGGTTGAGCGATTTTTTTGCTGCCGCATAAAAGTATGCAACACTTTTTCGCCTGCACTCTGCTGTTGGCAGATGTCACCAATATAGTTGTGGTACGCTGTTGTTTGTGTTGCTGTGCATGCATAAGCCATATTCATCCGCCCTGTTAGCACTTGCTGACGCTCGCTGCAGTTGTAGTTGCAGCTACTGATTTTTTTTTTGGTCTGGACAAAGTCCTGCTTGATGTCTGATCATATTTGTTTGCGGTTTTTCGTTGCGGTTGCCGTTTAACAAAAACTGCACACATACGCACGGGCGCAACCACAATTATAATGGCCTGGCCAGCTTTGGCATTTATTGAAGTTCAACTTTTATCAAATTAAATTTGCCGGATTACAGGTATTTAGAGCTGAACTGTCTGCGGTTAGGGCAAGCGGGCAATACAAGTGGCATTAGCGGTTGTAATTGAATTTCAGCTATAAAAGTGCAATACTCCAGCGTGTTGTTCACTATTTTTATTTATTTTGTTTGCATAGCGGCTTAATTGAATTTACAGCACATTTGAATAAATAAAAAATGAAGAATGCAAAATAATTGGGACTAGAACACAATTTCAATTTATATATACAAATAAATATATATATTTGTACATTTATATATTGCACTGTAATTGTTTTAGTTAAATTAATTGAATGATGGCGACAGCGCTTTGTGTCAGTGTTGGAAAGCGTCAAATTGAATAAGTGTCAGTAGCACAAAGTGGATTAAAATTAAATATATATAGAAGTGCTAAATGGATGCGTACTTAGCTGTCAGCTGAATTTGAGTACACTGAAAGGCGGCGCCTGAACAGTTTTATATATCCTTCAACACCATCTAGATGGCTGACCCCGAAGTTTTCCGTGCTAACGGCGTTAAGTGCAGCTTCGCCTTTACCTCACTGGCAATGCGATTTTATTATGCTGCAGGCATAAATTATTTAGCTGAGTGTCTTGAATTACCTGCAGAAAGGCAACTGCCGGCGACCTGCAGCAGCAAAATCACTTCGAGGCAGCTCAATTTGAGCGTAAATTTTGTTTCAACAATAACAGCAACACGGAGGGAAACTGGAAGCCTCAGCTTTAATAACAAACACAATTTAAGTGCACATAAAATTGCTGAAATACACCACGCCCACACACACGCATACACGAGCATTGCTCACACCCTAGCACTTGGCAGGGAATTATGCACTCCAAGGATACGACTCGCATTTTATGCACTCGCCAGTAAAGTTATTGAGTAATCAGCTTTAAAACTCTCAACTAGCTTGAGCAGAAAGGGGTGTAAGTGAGGGCGTGTCAGTTGTTTGTTTCTTTGGCCACACAGTAGCCGTAGCTGCAGCACGCTGCTTGCCCCATAAAATGCGCAAAATGTATGCCCAGGCACGTGGCAGCTGAAAATGATTGCGCGACATGCTTGCTTTATGCTTTTTGGGTGCCACGATTTATGCGGTGCCCACTGCCCCAGCCACAGCCACAGGCACAGCTGCAGTCCCAGCTACAGTCTCAGCCTCAGATTCGGCCACTGTTGAGGGGCTTGCGCTCCTTGTAGCCAACTGCTGCAGATGCAGCTGCAACACAAGCAGGAACAGCACCAGCAACACCATCTGCTGCTCCCCTTCTGCTTAGCATATCGCATTGCCAGAAGGCAACGTGACGTATGAGCGTTAATAACTTCTAGCATGTCAGCCTGAAAACTAATCAGCACTAACAGCAGCAGTAACAGACTGCAAAAGTGTTTCATATAGTGGCAAGTTGGTAACTAATTGCTTATTTTACATCAACTCAAAATACTTTACTATTTGAAAGAAAAATGCAATGCAAAGCAGATTGTGTAGAAGATACTCTTTAGTTAACTCTAGGCTCTTTCTGTATACATTCAAATCTTGATATTTAATTTATTTAATAAATAATAAAATGTAGTAATGTTTTATAAAAGACTAATAATAATATTGACAAAAAGATATATTGAAAAAAAAAAAAAATAATATATGTATAGTTATACCTTTTCTTATAACTTTTCTTATATATATTTTTTTTCAATATAGTTTTTTTTTTTGTCATTTATTTTCTTACACATTTAAATATTTTAATGAAATCAAGATTATATTTTGTTGTTGAATTTTTTGTTTTGTTTTTGAAGAATTTTTTGTGTAGTTTTAAATTTCTTAATTTCTTCTAAAACCATTTTTCTTATATATTTATAGTGTTTTTTATATATAGTACGTATATATTTTTTTATATTTCAAATTTACTTATTCCTATAACTTTATAATTTCTCTCAAATATATGCGGTTTAATTATATTTTACGGACAAAAACTTGAATGTTCCTTTTCTTTTGTGTTAGTTGTTTGTACAGGGTATTTGCAACTATTATTTATTTACATTGTCTGACCGAAGGACCTACATAAATAAGACGCAGACAAAGAACAAAGTACTGCGCCTGTTGGCCTTCTACATCTTTTTTTCAGCGCTTCGCCCACACTTCAGCTACTTTTTTTTTTTTTATTATTATTTCACTTTTTTTTTGTGTATGCTGTTGGCAGACTCATTAAGCCTGCAGTAATGACACTTTAGCGCTGTGAGCACGTTCTAAGCGCCAGCAATAATTCATGCCACTGAATGATTTGTGGAAGCCACCGGAACGTACAAAGTAGAGAGTGACCATCGAACCGGCCTAACTGCCCGGCTGCTCAGCATCGAAGTGTGAAAATTTCGAGTGTTCGCTGCCATATTTTAAGGTAAGAGTCAACTTTGGGCCATCTACTTGCGTAGCAGCTGCCGAGTACCAAAATTATTCGATACTTTTGGCTTATTTACTCACTAAAAGCCTAAATAAATAAGAATCTGAGTATATTGTTGTGTGGGTTGCAATGACTGAATAATGACTTAATAATGATGTGAAATGGCATTGAACCAATTGAAAATATGTGTATATAAGAAACTTGAAATACATATGTCAAGAATTTCATTTTTATTATATTACTATATTATATTTGTTTATTTATTTATTTTGTTGTTGTAAAAAATGTATAATTTTATTTAACATGTGCTCTGCAAGCTTCATAATCAACTTAATACATAATAAGGCATAGTAAGCAAAAGAATTTAATCTATTTTTACATATTAGGTGAATGATTTATATATACAATTAGTTGAGCTAGCTATTTTTATTATGAATTGTTTTAAAGACTTCAAAAAATGTTACTGTGGGACTTTTATAAAGATCAGATAGGTGACTTCTGTTATTATTTACGCTCTGCTCGCGAAATCAATCGAAAATATTACACTCACTAGCTCTCGCTCTGAGAGCAGGAGTCTTGAAAGCAATAGCCTTCGCTTCGTATCGTTTTTGTTAGCGGTTGAGCACCTAGAGTTAGATCTGATCTTCTTTTATGTATGCTATGTATTGCTGTGTATTGAACACAAGCCTGACTTACATATTAATACATATACATCAACTTTTTGCTTTGCAGCAATTCTAAATAATGTTTTTATTAGAATGGCGACAAAGTATTGCGTTTCATATGTCTTTTCGCAAATACAAAGCTGCTGGTAGGCTCAGCGTATGCTGTATGAACTGATAAGATTTAGATAAGTGCTTCACACCTCAAACGACGCTTCGACCAGTTGACATAGCTGAAGTACATTTAGGTGGCAGCAGACAGGCAGCTGCTTGTCACAAATAGCGTATAATGCCATTGTGTATATTAACTATAAAAGCAACAAGTTGTACTTCTTAGATGCATAATATGGTCAAAATATGTCTTTAACTCATTTTCTCATTTCTCATTTTCAGGTATAGTATTATAATAATATTTATTTGCATGCTGAGGCTGTCTCATTTTTTTTTCATTTTAATTTTATATTTCCACAAAAGCAGACAGGCTGAAAAGATTTTCCGTCATTTATTCTCTCACATATAATTATGCCGCGCCGAATGACCCAAGTAAGCATTTCACACTCAAAGAAATCCGGCTTGATTATGTCTTTATCTTATTCTTTCTTTCCCCCACTTTCTCTCACTCGCTCAAGGAGTGAAATTTAACTAAGACACAAACTCATTCGAATAATTACAGTTCTAAAGCATATCAATTGAATAGAATTGGTAACATAGATAAAAACACTTTGCTATTATTTCATCAGGTAAAATTAGAACATACTATAGTTGCGATATTACATTTATGTATAAAATAAATACACTTGTATACTATATAGCTATTACGACCGCATTTGACCTATTCGACTTTTTGGCAGCATGCAGCAAGTGGGCCAATAATGTGACCCAGGGCACTTACTAACGTGTTGGTAATAAATGCAACCAAATAATTTTCGTTCTATGATAAAAATCGTGCCCAAAAATGAACCCAAAAGCGAAACTTTAATGTGCCAGCAAAGAGAAAATAAAAGCCACAAATATATACACGCATTATAAACGATAGGGGAAATATTTATATGCATATATGCATAAAAATATGTATACGTGTAAGTGTTTGTGTGTTTGTGTATGTTGTGGTCAGAAAACACTATAAACAGTCGGCGAAGTTGGAGTGGTGCTAGCGGGCAGTTGAAAGTGCATGAGGCAAAGCGGCCACAGCCAAACTAATAATAACCAACAAAACCACATAGAAAATGGAAAAGAAAAAAACGAAGAGCGTGGAAGGGGGTGGGAGTGTTGAGTGGAGGGAGGAGGAAGGAGAGGAAGGAACTGCTGGGTGACTAAAGGCGTGCCGGTCAGCTAACAACACAGCAAACATAATTGCAACCACGAAATTTACAAATAGCTTTTAGTGTCAGCGCAAAATACATAGCACACTCTTGCACACACACACACACACACACACACACAGAGCGTAATGCACATGCACTCAATGCATATCAGCTGTTGGTTTAGCGCAGCGTGCTGCATACTTTTGTGGGCGGAAATGTCGTAAAACAGCAGACAGCAGACCAAAAAAAGGACACGCAACAGCAGCAGCAGCAGCAGCGCAGAGGCAACAGTGAAAGCAGCCAAAGGACTCGCCTTGGACACTCTCGAGCGCATATCTAATTTGTCATGGCGCCTGGCAGCAAGAAAAATGTGCAGCAGCGTGTCCTTGGCCACTAATTAATGCGGCTTGTTTTGGCTGCCAAGTCCTTGTGCCTGGCCAGCCGAACAGCACCCGCTGGCATTCCGACCCTGCTGTCGCCCAAGCCAGCTGACTGCAAATTAATTTTCGCTACAGCATTGCAGCTTAAAAGTAGCGCAACTTGTGTTTATTTGCAACTCAAATGTGGCAACCGTGGACCACGGCAACTGCGCGTATGCGCAATATTAATAGGGGCGGGCCCTCTCGCTCTCCTCAAACGCTTAACTTTTGCTAAGTTGCAGCCAGTTTGATGGCTGCCGTCAAGCAACTGACGCACTTTCACACCTGCCGAGAACTGCACGGGATATGCAATATCCTCATCTGGCATTGATATGTTTGGTACGCAAATCGACTGTAAATTGTTTGTCCTTCAAGAGCCCATGAGCTGTGCATGTGCTGAGAAACTAATTGAATGAAGCTGCTTTGAAGCTTCCATTGCATCTTAATTTAATTCAATTATTACACCAAATATATGTATATGAAGCTATGACTTTGAAGGATAGTTTTTGAACTTAAAATCAAGGAAATTAAGTTTCCAGCGCAGCTTCAGTCATAATTCAATTTAAGATACGTTTTAAATTCTGTCTACATTTATATGTATATTTTGAAGAGATGCTTTTAGTAATTTATAAACGTGTGCGAACTGCAATTTGGCTTACAGTCTAATTAAAAATCCTCAAATTAAGGCTCAGGCAAAGGACAAATGCTAACAAGCTAGCAGACAACAGAAATAAGTTTTTTTTTTGTTGATCATGCCAAAAACTTTTCCCATTATGGAAATGTTGGCACGAGGCAAAACCTCGCTCAATGCTAAAATGCAACAAGCAAACATTTAAACAAAAGTAAAACAATGCTCAATAGTTGGTTTATACTCCTCGCCATATCCACTCTTCTCTTTCTTTTTTTAGCCCATTTTCATTCAAAGTGCCAACTTCAGCTAGCAAACAAATGGTAAACAATAAAAGTGCAAGCAAAATATTTGCCATATGATAAAAGTTGAAGCACCCCAAAGTCCAGCAGAGCCTTTGTGTACAATCACACAAATATAAATATATATATACATATATAACTAGCATGCAATGGGCATAAAGCGAGCGCTGACATTGTGCAATCAAATTAGCCAAATGCAGTGGCATTTCCGTATCCGTTTCGGCAGAGCTTTTTAACTGTACCATTTGGCACCTGCATATTATGCAAGCTGGCGTGTGCTAACTTTCTACTTTCTTTTTCGGGGGCCCTTCACCTGTGCAGACAGCAGCAATTTCCTTTTGCCTGTTGCAGCAACTTCTCAGCTGCGATAAAGCTAACCAATTCAAACATTCACACCTGAGTGCCTGCAGCAGGTGCTTCGTGCTGCATGTGTGTTACTGTATTCCACCTTCTGCTAATTATTCGCCTCTTGCCAGTTGGCAACTGCCACTGTAAATTTGTAGGTTAATCATAGAGAGAGCGTGTTGAGAGTGAAATGTCGAATAGAAAATATCCTATTTAATATGTTGGGTGTGTTATATATTGGATGAAATGACTTGAGGGAGCTGATTAACACATTTTTATTAATATATTTATAATATAATATATCTTCAATGTCTTCAATTGACATTAGATTTTGATCGATAATCAAAAGGCAAGTCAGTTGCTGGTTCATAAGATTAGAGAACTGAGAATCATAATAATTATTTTCATTTTTTTATGCACCAGATCTACACAACATATACTAATGTTATCACTTGTAGCATTGCAACAAATAGAAACATTATACAATTTATTCTCTCTCTGCTAAAAGGCTGTAAATTGCCTGCAACATTTACATTTCCTGTGCTTAATTAATAGCTGTGCCGGCTGCCTGCCTGCGAAACACTATAAATTATAAAAGTTGGCAATTTGTGAAAACTTAATTTCGCAGTGAATATCTGCACTAGCAGATACATATATATATATATATATATATATATATATATATATATATTATTATATACCCTAAATATCAGCTGCAATATATATACGCTTGGAAATACATTCGCAAAGCCTTTAAGATGCGGCCAACAATGTCTTGAGCAGAGCTGCATTCGGGTTGGATGCAACAAATAAAACCAGAGAAAGCGTCTTGCTAGCGAGCTTTCGATTATCTGGTAAACACATTAAATTGTGTGCCAGACAATGGCAGCAGACACGAGCACAAACACGTACAGCCACACGGCAGGACGAATGGCTCGTGCCGAGAGTGAAAGGGACAGGAAGGGAAGGGAAGGGAAGGGAAGGGAAGGGAAGCGTGGGGCAGACGTTTCGAAAATAGCGTGCAACGCGAAAAATATTTATTGGCTTGTAGTGCGGAGCTGGCAGCTGCTAAAATAGAAATCACAGCTAAGGAAATGCTCAAGAAATGCTAAAGAAATAACGGATATACAAAGTTGAGGTATCAGAAACGGAAGCGCATATCGCGTATAGAAAACGCAACAACAACAACAACAACAACAATGACGACGGAACGCTGAGCAACAAAATTGCTAGCAGCTCGTAAATAAAATGCAATACAAATGTGCGCTGCCAGCGTGCAAATAAGCCAGAAAAACTGCTACCAAATCAGCTGACAGCGGTACAGTAGAGACTAGCTAAGTTAAACAGAAAATTGCAGACAAACGTAATAATAAATAATGGAATATGTGCAGGTAATTTTTTAATGAATGAATTAATTAATACATCATACGTATATATAACTGAACCAGTAATATTTATTTATTTAAAATTTTGCTCAGTAAAAACAAAATCTGCAGAGAGAATGGCAGCACGGAGGTTTAAGTTTGCTTTTTAGTTCAGTTGAGATAAAAAAAACCTTTATTAATCTTACAAAATTAAAACTAAATTTATTTGAAAAGTTAATTTTATTAAAGTCTTTTACTATGTTTATCAAGTCACAGCAATTGAGACCGTAAATAACTTTCAAGACTTTGTTTCAGAACAAATAAAAGTGAATATCAAATTATATAATAATGTTCATTAGATAAAGAGGATTAGTAGTAGTTTCAAAGTCAAACTGATTTTGTAAATCTGTACACTAGTTCTTGAGACTTTTCAATACAAACAAATGATAAAATCTTCTTCATTCGTACATTATAATACAAATAATATATATGTATATGTATATTATATTTCGTAAATATTAAATGTTCATACTTTAATATATATTTGTATATTTATTTGAATATAGCCAATACATATTTCAAAGCTTTTATCAAGCAGCAATCACTGTAGCAATGTGCTTGAAAGTCAAATAAAATAGCTAAAAAATCAAATAGGAAACGTTCTTATTCGGCTTTTACTCCGCTCGCTTCTGGACAACCGCATTTGAATGTCTTGTTACGAGTGAAACTGTATTTTCGGCGCTCAGCCACAATTGGAAAAACGCAAATCACGTAACGTCTAGAAAATTGAAATGCGCGCTTTGCGTTTTTGATAAACACTCGTTGTGCGCATCTAATCGCACGCACCTTGTTCGCATGTGGGCGTGTCGAGGCAACAAAGAAAGACTGCATTCGAGCATAGCTGCAGCTCATTTGGTAAGCAATAAAAACATTGCTTGTTGCCAGACCAACAATGTTTGTGCGCAGCAGCTAAGCGGGAGCTGGCCTTTGTGGCTTGTATTGTTACCTGTGCATAAGTCACTAGAAATTTACATTTTCTAAATCAAAATACTTTTATCATGGACGCAGATACTGTCTCCCCTTAAGTATGTGTGTGTGTGTGTGTCAACAGCCGGGCGAACAAACACGAAGCTGCCACAGCGTTAACACAACACGAACTTAACGGTAAACGTGTGGGCTGGGCACACGCCTAAAAGTATGCAATGTTTGCTTAGGCGTCTTTACAAACACTCCTGCCCCCATTTCGCTGCTGTTGTGGGCGAGCCTGAAACAAACTTTATTGCAAGCTCTTTTCTCGCTGTTATTTAAAAGAGACCAAAAAGCAAGCAAGAAAAAAAAACAAAGAGAAACAAAGTTAGGGGGCGTGGTCGAGGTGAAAGTTGCTTTAGCTGACTTGTAAAGGCGTCCAACCGCCCAGCTACAAGCAATAACGGCTTCTTGTTTATTACACACATTTAAGCTTGGATTTACGTGGGGCCTCCATCCAAAACTGATGGAGAAAAGTGACCAAAATGTCGTGTTTCTATAGTTTGCAGGTAATGGCTTCCATAAAGTGAGCTAAAAAAAGACCAAAAGGCGTAAGAGTGTTATGGAAACCCAACTCTTTCACTTTATCATTTGCTTTGTGTTCAAGTGGTCTGAGAAAGAGATCTTTCCCATTATGAAAATACCTGAGCCACATGATATAAGTTAGATTATTAATATCTATAATGAACTATATTAGGTATTTTTCAATTTAATGGCGAAATTAATGTATTAATGTATTAGTCTAATAAGCTATAGTGTCTAAGACGAATATATAATTTGATTTGTGTATCACTTTTCTGCGTTAGATTTGTCTGATTTAACCACACGAAATGCTTTTATTATTTTCATGAAATACATGTGGATATTAACATTTATGTGTAAGTAGAATTTTAATAATTGTTTTTATTATTATTAAATGCAAAGTAACTATTTTTGCCTTGATCATAAATATTTTTCAATTAGTGTTAAATGAACGGTGAAAACTCATACGTTAATGTGCTTTTAATACTTGGCATTAAATTAGCTGTTTAGATATTTATTACTAGCGCATAATCATTGATTGGTTTTAAATACAAGCACCAAGAATAACAACAAAATCTATTGAGTGGCTTTACATTAATTTTATTATCCATAATAAATAAATCGTGTGCTGGTTATTAACAAACAGTTGAACGGATATGCAAAAAATGATCATAATGCAATGTGCAATTAAATGCACTTTTATGTCATTTTGTGAATTCCCATTAAATGTGGAATTTGTGTTTTGTATTTGATGCCATGCGCAACGATTCGAATTCAATTTTGAATAGAGGTTGTGTTCAGAAGTCTATGAAAAATGCAATGATTAGTCTCTTGAACATTTTGTTGTACTTTATAAAATTTAATTATCTGCGCATTGACCGCGCATCCATTGTAAATAGTTGCCTCGATTTGGAATCTAGTTTAATTATATTCCAAAACTACAACCGCAAGAATGGGTGTGTCAATTAAATATAGAATAAAATGCTCACATTTCAATTTTAATATAATTATAAATTGTCAAATAGTTATACATACATATGTATTTACATATTTCACTATTTTACAATGAAATAAGTTTTATAAAATATATTTATGGAAAAAATAAAAATAAAAATAAAAATTTCTTCTATATTATATGTTTGCATTATGGTTCATTAAATTGGCGTCAAACAGTAATAATATATAATATACATATTTCTAAAAAAAATAACAATTGTAATTGGATTTGATAGTTAAAGTCTTAAAATAAACAAAAAGTTCTCATATGAAAAACATATTTTATGCGGGCTCAAATGAATCGAATAATATGAAAGTAAAAATTGCCTCGCCTTAATATAAGTATATTTATGATATAAAATATCAAGATATAGACAAAATACGATTACGTAAACTTTCATATGAAATCATCAAAAATCATAAAAAATATATAATTTTTTTTTCCAGATGTTGACTATATTTGGAAATTAAATTGATTTGAAATGATCTGATTAAGCTAGGAACTGGTAAACAATATATAAAATAAATTAAAAAACTGAATTAACTGTATTTCAGATACATAATTTAGTGACTCTAATGGGCATGATTCTCGATCATTTCTAAATGATTTCATGACAGCGTGAAAAATGATCGAATCAGTCGTTGATATCAGTTTTCATTATAGGGCGATCTAATTTTTTTGTCTTTCTTTTCAGTTTTAAGTTTTTATGATTAGCCAAGCCACCTTCAGCATTAAACAAAACTTAGAATACCAATTAGGTTGTTTAAACGCATTATTTAAAAATACATACATAAATCAAAAGTGTGAATGTCGCTCAGCTGCTCAGAGTCTCTGCTCACGTTCTCGCTATGCAGCTATGCCAATAAAGAATGCAGATATTACTATTACTTATTACTATTTATGATGATTTTTCTAATTTCAAATTACCAATTCTATTTAAATTTGTATCTGCAATAAGCTGATGTTTACTTACTTCAATATTTAAGTCATTTTCCATTAACTAGTTTCATTAATATCGTTGCATGTGAAATGCACATTTCATTTTCTGCAGCATCTATATAATGGTCCTTGACAGTTAGTGAGTCCCCCGTCGCCAAAGTTCCTTCTGCACTAAGTGCACAGCACTTGGTAGCATTTTAATTACGCATTCAGTTGGTGCAGAAGTTGAAAATAATAAATAAGTCGTCTTCAAATTGCACGCTGTTTATTTATAAGTTTTAATATTTGTTATTATTTCAGTTTGTGTTGCGAACAAGCAAATATGAAATTATGTTAAGAAAATGTGGCTTTTGGCCTTGGGACCTGATGTTGTTTGGCAGTTGAAGTAACTTAGTTGAGCTGATGTTCTTGCGGCCTAGCCAAGTTTTATGGCACCCTGAATGCACATAAAATCTTGACAATTCCCGGACCGAACATAAAAAGTAGTTATGCATAAAACATTTAGCACATCCCCAGCTCAACCCCACCGCAACCCCTTCACATAAAACATTTTAAGTTTAATGGCAATTAACCTTTTCGCGTGGCTAAAATTAAAATCACGATTCTCTTCGAATAACCCGCCTAACCCGAACGGATCCACATAAATTTCACAAAGGGTATAGGGTGTCGAGCAGTTGGCAGACATGACATGTATTTATAGCTGGCCGTAGACCTCGGCTGAGCATATATGTCTAAAATAGCATGTTGCCAGCACGGCTTTGTTTTACACACGCGCAGAAGCCCACACACACACACACACATTCACACACACAAGCAAATAGATGCTCGAGTGTCAAGACTTGACTGCAAGAGAAACCAAATGCCTGCCAGTGCAACTCACTCACACACACACACTGTCTTCTGGCCCGTAGCGACTGCAAGGCAGCGGCATTTGGCTTTGCAGTTACTGCCTTGGCTCGTAAATTGAATAAAAGTTCAAATGTTGGCAATTAATATAAAGAAAAAGTTAATGCCACATCGTTGTGTGTGTGTGTGTGTGTGTGTCAGTGTGTGTTTTCTGTTATGCAATGTGGGTAGAATTTCATTATGAAGCAGCATCAACCAACTGTGGCTTCATAGCTGTTGTTAGCTTTTTTTCCCATAAAAAACATGAATGCAAATTGTAACAATCTTGTAGGGACTACTACGTAATACTGATTCTTTAATGGGGTATATGCATAATTATTAATAATAATTATTATTACTGTAATTATTAAGGCTAAAAGATATAATGAAACAAACTCAAGTTCTTCTAAATTATTTACGCTTTTTATTTCAACTTTTATGTAAGCTTTGCATTTAAAGGTTTTATGTACTTAGTTCTTTATTTAACAAGAAAATATTTCGTATTTCTTAATCAGCTTTAAATTATTTTTGTTATTGAAGCACTTAACACAAGCTGCGTTTGCATTAGCTGCACTCAATTCTACACACACACTCACACAGTTAAATACAGAAACATTCATTTGGAATTACATTCGCTCACACACATGCACACTCACACGGCTTTGGCAATTCATTAGCTCGGCTTGCATGTAAGCGTGTGTGTGCGTGTGTGTGTGTGTCTGTGTGCGTCTCTGCATCTCGAGCTGGCATTTGCAGCTTCCTTTTAGCCTTTTGCCGAGATTGTGGCACACGCTAATTGCTCGAAACGTTTGAGCTCCAACCCCTCCGCCACCTCGCCGCCAATTGAGCACATTGCAAACCGGGCGTATACATAATATGGGAGCTTAGAACTGGGCGTGCTTTGGGGGCGATTGCATTGAAGACGTGCTCCATTTTCAAAATCGGTTCACTGGGAGCTCTAAAACAATGCCTCGTTATTTTCCCAAAGTTATTGCACATTTGCTGCAGTTAACACTTGTTCTGATTTCTTTTTCCCTCTGCTTTTGTTGCTGTTGTTGTTGTTGTTATCATTGTAGTAATTTAATTGTTATCTGAATACGTTGTTTGTGTCTCTCTTGCTGCTATTTTTTGCTTTGTGTTTCGTGATACCAGCTTGACACACTAGCTGCATTCCCAGTTCTTCTCTTTTGCGGGCTACAAAAATGATTTTTTTTATTAAAATCCTGTTAGTGATTATGTTCTCTTATATTTTATAATATTGTTAAAATTTTGTCTAATATATATAAAATTTATTTATGTTTATTTTAGATCCTCCCTCACCTTTTGATAATTTAATTAAGAAATATACACACATTTCATTAATGAGGGCACATTTCTTTAATGATCTATTAAGCTTAACCATCTTTGAGCTGAAACTTTGATAACATTGTTAGCTTTGTTTCTGACTAATGCTTCTTGCATGAGAGTTAGACCTTTGCATACATTTTGTTTATGTCTTTGGGGATGCTCCAAATTTCCAACAGCTTTTAAATAGCTAAAAGCACACGCAATCATTGCCAGCTATTAAATAAACAGTCAAAATGTGCCAAATTGAGGCAAGTGTGCTTGGTCTGTATGGCAAATGCTTTAGTTAAATCGTTTCACTGTTTCCCTCATAAAAGCCCAATTTGCATAATCTTTCGCACTCTCTGCCTCTTAGACACAGACACAAAATGTTGCACACGTGTGTGCGTGAGCAATGGGAAACACGTTTTTAATTCCCAGTCGTCAACAAATAAGCGAACTGTTGTTGTTGTTGTTGTTGCTGTTGCTTTTGTTTGTTTAGTCTCAAAAGACACAAGACAGAAGTAAATCTAATTTCTAACTGAAAAAAAGAAAACAAACAAACAGAACGACAAAAAAAAGCGAGCGCAGGACTCTGAAAAAATAATAATCAACAATAAACCAGAAGAAGAGCAGCCGACAGTTGCGCCCCAGAAAGTATGCAATGCATGTGTGTGGCATAAATCAAAGCTAGACAATTTTGGCAAGGGAAAACACAAGCTGCAAAACATACGAACTGCAAAAAAAAATTAGATGGCAATAATAAGCACTGGAAATACCCTGTAAATATATTTGTTTATATATATTTTTTTTATTTACATATTATATATATAGTATTAATCCTTATAATGACATTAAAAAAAATAATTTTAATCAAATTTAAATTTCGTTAGATATTAAATAAGACAGTTAGCTATATTTTAATTAGTGATTTCCTTAATGCTTCCAATTTAATATTAATATTAATATTTTGAATTGTATACTATCCAAGCAACTTTGTATTTAATATGCTTTTCCTATGCTCTGCATACACTTTCCATTGCGTTAACGGGGTATTCAGGACAGCAAAAAGTCGCGTCGAGACGGGAAGGAAATCAAAAGTAAGTGACAAGCCGACAGTCAGACGCACATAAAACACATGTGCACCGCAAACAAACAGTATGAATATCTACAGGGTCGGAGGCAGCACATGGGGTTTGATGTGCTATGCTGTGTGCTGTGCTGTGTGTTAGTGACAAGTTGTTCTGTGAATATTTACAGGGTTCCATGCAACTGCTGACGCCCTAAGTACTTTAATTGTTTTGCCCGAATTGCTGAGATGGATGGGGGTTTTTTCTTCTAGTATTAAAGTAAAAAAGAAAAGCTGTAGCAGCAATCATTGGAGTAAAAAATACAAAATGACAGTTAACATTTCAATTTGAGATATTACCACTTTCAAGATTAACGTAATATATGCTACATGGAATTATAGAATATGTTAATGTCAGATTCCATTAACAAGAACTGCTCCTCACATCGTCATGCTATGCTATTAACAGTGTTATGCACGGTTAATAGCAGAACTGCCACTCCAGTTCTCCTACAGGTTCTCAATCGGCGATTAGGATATTCTTCCTACATTATTTTCATACGACTTCACACTTAATTATACGACTAAGGAAGAAGGAGGAATTACAACCAAGATTTGTATTTATTATAGCCTCCACTCCAACAGAATATATAAAATTTGGGTATATATTTTTAATAAATACCTATTCTCATTCTCTCTCTTAAAATTTAAAATACTCTATACTTTAAGCTTCAATATATATATATTTTTTGTTTGTTTTCATTCTGCTTTTGCTGTTGTTGCTTGGAGTTGTTTAACCTCTGAGCTGGTATTTTTAATCAACATCCCGCTGTTGTTGCGTTATGGACGGACAAAACCTTTTGGGGAAAATGCAGAACAATTAAGCTTACTTTGTGACTAGACAAACAGCAGACAATGCCAGCAGCTGTCAGCCACATACAATGTCTGCCTGTCACCGGACTGCGGAATGCAGTTGGCTTTGTCATCAGGCGTGGTTGAAGAGAGGTCGCACAGTTGGTGTGCCTTATCAAATTATGCTCATTGCTCAATTGCTGGTCAAATGAACCGGGATTTTCAGCAACTGCAAGTGCAGCAATGGCCCTGCACACACAGACAGAGCTGGCAAACATGTGCAATAAATTTGATTGAACAACAATTATAATGGTAAACGGTCAACAATTGCAATTCCCATTGATTACGAACAGCATACTCATCCATTAGCAGTTGCCTTGCCGCAATTTCAACAAAGGGCGATCAGGCGAATGGATTAATACAGAGTTACATGCATTCGGCTTGAAAGAGCTGTGCTTGTTCTTGTGCGAATTATTCAATTTAATCAGAGTGAACAAAGAGTTTTCTGAGTGGACGTGTGGTTTAGCCACAAAAGCCACATGTGCGTAGGAAGCCATGAACTGAACTTATGCTGATTATCAATATGCGTCTTCAAAGGAGAGGCAAGTGGATTGGGGCTGCTATTTTGTGTATAGAATATTTTAATATTTATTAATGGGCTGAATAGCAAATTGAATGCATCAGCGAACCAGTTAATATTAAATTGACGCTCCGATGAGCACAACAAAAGAGAATATATTATAAAAAATCTATATAAGGCGAAACTATGCGGAGATTTCGTCTTGAGGTTTTCAGATTTGTTTTTGTGTTTCCTTTCGTTTACGCAAACATCAAAAGCTTCATAAGCGAGTCCAGGAAAAGAAAACAACAACCTTTGAGTCCCAAGGGAGACACTTGACTGACTACAAGAACAACAACTGGCAGCGACTTAACCAGTTGCCCGTAGAATGAAGAAAAAATGCCGAAAGAAAAGCGGAAAAGCCGAAACTATTTCTTTGCGCAGCGTTGTGGAAAATTAAAAACGCCCAGCCAGCTGCCTATGTATATAGCCGAGGCAACAGTCTATGCCGCACTCGAGTCGAGTGGGTTCATTATTAATAACTGGAGCTGCAGCCAAAGAGTTATTAGACTAACACACTTAGCACACATAAGCACACAGGGCGAGCTGTCTGAGTTGCTGCAATTGAGTAATATGAGCTGGCACAGATGTTCCCATTGGGTCAGTGAACGATAGTCGAGGGCGTCTAATTATAAAAATGCACCTACTCTCACAGATATGCTTTCATCACTGTTGGCTGTCCCTAATCAGTTTTTGCATTGCCAATTGATTTATTGGTTGGTGCGTGTGTTTGACATAGACATGCAATTTATAACATTTTTGCATTTGCATAAATTACAGTAACATTTGATTGACAACGCGACGTATGCGTAATATTTTCATATGCACTTTGATGTCTGCATCACTGCGCATAAATCATAAGATATGTCATTGCGTTAGCTAAATATACAATATGGCTTACGCGTTAAATTATATTCATGTTTAAATTGTTCGTCACAAGAATGTTTTAAATTTGCCTTAATTCTGTCTGGGCACAAATCATTAATTAGGAAACTAAATCCGATTCATCATTTAAATAGGCAATTATGAGCAGAATATATCAGATTGTGCTATTGTTGCTGTTGTCATGGGAATCAGATATAATCGGATACATCAACAATCTAAACATTATCAAAGAATTCAAGCAGTCAATGATATTGCGTTCAGACAGCTTTCAGCTTTCAGACTTCAGCCTTCATTGATTAAAGTCAAATCGTGGCATAGTGACGCAAGAGTTGCGACATGAGTGAAAATAGCTGAAAGTGGAACGGGCAATGGCAGTGACTATGGATGAGGCGCAAGCAGAGCGAGTAAGCCACGGCGAACATCATTTTTTAAAATGGCTTCAGCATTTGCGAATGCGGCCGTGCGGCGAACAGCGCGAAACCAAAACGCATTCAGGCAAACAATTGCAATTGTAATTGAGCCGAGAGTCAGGCTGGAGCTATGTATTAGTAAATGTCTGAATGTGTGTGTGTGTGTGTGTGTGTCCGTGTGTGACTGTGTCTGATTGTGTGCGTGTGCCAAGTCTGTTTGCATTGTTATTTCAACGTTGGTCGCTTAGTGGCAATAAAAAGAATGTGCATTCCACAGGGAAATTATGAAAGCGGATTTCTTTTGTTTAGAATCGTTTCTAGATTGCATGCAGCATGTGTCTGCTCTGCTTGCTGCGTGTGAGTGTTTGTGTGTGTGTGTGTGTGTGAGTTTGTGTGTATTTGAGTGTGCACAGCTTTATAGCCATTTCTGCTTATTGCTAATGCTACTGTTGCTGCAGCAGAATTATTCGCGATAGCAGCAGCTCCGAGTATCCGACTATCTGTATCTGTATCTGTGATTAAGGGATCCCCAAGCCACGTTGTTTGTTAAGGTCGTTATGTCTAATGTTGATTGCTGCATAAAATATTTATTAATTTTTGAATTGCTTGCGCAATATGCGTATTCTACATATATATATGTGCAGAATGCTACAAGTATTCATATATATATATATATATATGTATTTATAATGAATAGTTCGCTCTGAAGTAAACAATAATATTGGAAATGATAATTGTAAAGGAGATTAAAGCTTTTAATACAGCATTTGCTTTGTTTTTATTGCAATTGTGAGGCTATTATCACAATATATTTCAAATCATTTTTACGGCTTTAAGGTGCTAGACATATATATAGTTATTAAATTTAATAATAATAATTTAAATAATACACTGGATCGAGTTATTAATGATGATAAAATAACTGTTAATACTTATACTTAATTATCATTAAATATATATTGTTTTCTATTTAAGCTCGCAGATGATCTATATGCTTCACACACAAATTTACATAAATTCTTACTTGGAAGCGCACAAAAGTATGCTACATTTTTCTTAATATTTCAATACAATTTTTATGCTCGCTCTTAAATGGCGTTTTTGTTGCAATTCCTGTTTAAACAGTTTGCAATAAGTCCTTTAGGGAATTATAGCCAAATATTTCGGAGCTGGCTTTTATGAGTCCATTTCCTTGTGCCCCTCGTAATGCACGATGCCAAGTAGCTTGCCAATTGACAAGACGCAGTGCCATAGTATGCAGTGTGCTCGTCATCAAAATCTGCGTATGTGTATATGGAAATTTTACCACTTTTGTTCCCAACGCCCCTAGCACACCCACTTCCTGTGGCAGCTGGAGTGAAGTGTGGCAAGTGCCGCATGAAAATCAAATTTTTTATGATTGAGCAGCCAAGCAGCATGAAAGTGCCATAGTTGGGGGCACATATATGTATGTACATATGTGTATATATACAGACGTTTCTTCTTGCATTGCTATAGAAATACAGCAATTGAATGCAGTTTCGTATATGTATATGCCAATTTGTTGCTATTTTGTATCAGTCAAGCAATACGGCCCGGAACGCACTTTGACTTGATGCCAATTTTTAGTGCAACTTTTGCTGATTTCATTTCCTACTTAAGCGTCAGCGCGAAAATATAATTTACATGTTGCAGAAATAGATACAAATGCAGTTACTGGGGGAATGCTGGCAACTGCCAGCGCTTGCTGTGTATACTTTTCAAATACTGAGCAATCATTGGCTCATAAGGGAAATCAAACTTGTATCAAGTGTATCAATTTGTTTGCCTTAAAGGACACAGCACTTTGTTGCCTGATTAAAGGACATCGCCTTGGGCGTCAGCTAACTAAGTAGCCAAAGTAACAAAGTATAATTTCAGACAATGCATTGTTCAGATATACATAATTGATTCATTCTATTTAAGAACTAAAATATATTTATATATATATAAATATAGAGAGATAGAAAGAGAGAGAGAGAGAGAGAGAGAGAGAGAGAGAGAGAGAGAGAGAGAGAGTCTCCTTTTCAAACTGTTATCAAAAATACACATTGAAACTCTTGTGAACTTGGTCGAAGTTCAACTATTTTATCTATCTAATTTAGTATCTGGTTTATATATGTGATATATATGAAGGTGCCTTTCGTAACATAATTGAAAATTATATTTAATTGGAAATTATATTAGACGAGTAATATTTATTTTTTGTAAATTAAATTTACTCAATATTCACATTAATCCTTTTGGGGCTGCTCTTTCTGTCTATTAGTCTCTGTTTGCCTCTTTAATTAATTTTCTATTCAATTCACCTTCCTTTAATCACTCAAAATTCGATGCACATTAATGATACAGACTCTGCTGCTCAGAGATTTGAATAGATAAACTATTTGTTATGCTTTGACGTGGATATATATATATATATATATATATATATATATGCACTATGCTAGTTATGTGCATACTGTTCCGCTAGAGAACAATGGATCTGGCTATAATTTGCGCTGCATAAAAACAATGGCATTAAGATAAATATTTTCACACGCGACATTTTCAGTGCTAATGAAATTTTGCTTTCAACTAAATTAGTGTCCATCTCAGCAGAAAAGCAAAAACAACGATAATAGCAGCAGCAGCGGCAGCAACAACGATGCCAACAAAATAAAATTAAATAATGCAAGCACTTTTAGGTTAATTAAACTTGAATAGCAACAAACTGGCAGCAAACGATGCAGCCAGACTCTAAGCCAAAATAGTGTGAAGCAAGCTGAAGTCCTCGCAAGCAATGGACAACTTCAAGGATACACAAGTGCATTGGCTGTCTATTCTTTCGTTTGTTACTGTTGTTGTTGTTGCTTTAGTTGTAGTTGTAATTGTTATTGCAATGGTTGTCCTTTTGCATTGTTGCTGTTACTGCTGCTGCTGCTGCTGCTGCACTAGCTGAGAGTTGCTCTCTGTCCGTCTCGGCTTGCACTTTTCCACATAATTGTGCGCCTGTGGATGCCCAGTACACACGCCTTTCCATGCATTTCCATGCACATGCCAAAAAATTGGTAAGCAACTGGGGATTTTTGAGTTCTGACAAACAACGTCTCTTGAAGGCAGATAGTTTTTGAATGCGTTACGAAATATAATATGTAATGCTATTGCAAATTTATTTATTTTTATTTTAATATTGCAAATTACATTTTGTTGCAAATTTATTTATTCAAAGCTTAACTTTAACTTTTGACTTAAAGATATTAAAAATTTATTTAAAATTATTAATATATTATAATAGTTTGTAATTCTAATTTGTATTGTTTTTCTAAGTTCCAAGCTAAAAATAATATAGACCCTTTTAAGGGAAATTTTATAGAAATTAAATGACAGGTAGTCGCTGACAAAGTAGTCTCAGCTAGTCATTAGACTACAAAATATTTTAGAGATTTTTAGTAGAAATTGTTGGTTGGAATTCATAGACTTTCTGCTATTCGGCTCGGCTGCTGCTGCTGAAATGTGCAGAAGTAAACAAAAGTGTTGCCAAAGACAAATGCAAGCGACGAGATACGTAGCACAACAGTCTAAGTGTGTATATATTTCTATCCTTCTCTATCGCTCTTTCTCTCTCGCTCTCTCTGTGTGTGGTAAGTGCTATCTGAGTGGTAGAACAAGTTCTTTATAGTGCTCTGGCTGCCAGTTTGCTCAGCTTATTATAATTGCCAGCGTTTTGGCTCGTCTACTGGCAGTTGTTTGGATTTTGTTGCGGGTGTTGCTGTTGCAGCAAGATTTTCGGCCGTCCGCGCAACAAATGTAAGCAACGACATTGATGCTGTTTGCCCAATTTGTGTTTGCACTTTTTTTTGGACAGCTGCAAGTTACATCTATACATGGAAATAGATTTATTCAATTGCTTTCAGACATTGGCTTACAGTACATATGTAAATCCTCTGACTCAATGTTGAAGGAATTTGTGGGCTTTAAAGCATAAGCAAATTGTGTTCCACTGGATTTGTAGCTTCTGAACGTGAGTTTTGCACGCATTCATATTTGCATTGCCTTGAGCTTGTTGCATGTTGTCCTTGTCATATTGTGATTGCTGTCGTTGTTGGTGTTGCTGGTGTTGCTGGGGCGCAGACAATTGCTAATTGCTTTAAATGCATTTTAGCCGGAAGTGGCTTTACTTAAGCCTCTGGCAAGCAGACAGCCACACAAACAGCTGCAATGCCAGAGAGCGATGCGGGAGCTGGTGCATAACAGCTGCAGCTAATGGATGCTAACCGTATGTACTGACATTATCTGAGCTTAGGTTTTCATTGTATTTTATTTTGTTTATTTATTTAAAGCCACTAACTTGACTTACACTCAGCCTCTACTGCACTACACAGAACAAAAGCCATTTGCATTCTTGCAGCAAAAGTAACACACATTCTCTTGCTGACTTTGTTTTATATTTAATTGAAATCAAAAAGTTTATGATTGTTTTTCGCATGCAATCTCTATATGCTCGTGAAATATGCATGCGTATTATGGCTGCAGCCATTGTTTGACTATTTTGTCTGACCTCGTCTCACTCCCTGGCTCCGTTTCGGTCCTTCAGTGTGTTTGCTATTGCCACCCAACTCTTTTCCATTGTAACATAGTGTATATTGGTTGGTTTATAAATGAGTTACAGGCACAAGCAATTATTTGCTTTGTGCTGGCATTTGTCAATATTTATCAATGAGTGCTCAAAATTGCGATAACACAATGTAAATTTGTTCAAACTTAATTTCCTATATATATTACATATTTATAAGGAACTGAAGCTGAATATGTTTCAATATTTCATTGAAATATAAATGTGGAAACTTTGTTATTTATTATTTTTATTTTATTCGGTTATATATATATTTAAAAAATTTTTTTTTGTAAAAATAATTATTTTTTGTCGTATGCCTTCGTTTTATAAATATGTAAATTTAAAAAGAGGTGTATAATATATTTTTATAATTTACTTTAGTCAGGTTTCAAACCTTCCCCATTGTCAAATATTACATATACTACATGCAGCATTATTAATAACTTCAAAAGAGTTTTTTTTTTATTTTTATTTACTTTTAATGCTTTATCTCTGTAGCTGCATGTGCAATAAACTCCTCCTTTTGAGAACCATTTTATAATAAGTATATTAAGTATATTTTTCTCTTTCTCTCGCATAAGTATGTAGTATGATAGCCGAGCATAAGCATATGCCGCCGAGCAGCATTTATTTGCCTAATAAAATTGATTGTGTTTTAAGACGCAGCAGACGCATGGAATGGAACCTGTGTGAAGTGTCTGTGTGGCATATACGCATACTCGTAAAAGATTGCTGCACTTTAAGAGTGCGGCTTAGGGGAAAGTTGATGCTCTTTGGGTTACTTATGCGCTGACATTTTTATGGGTATTTTATGTGGGTAACGAGCGAATGTGGCAAATACAAAGCTAAGCTGTATTTTTATACTTTTCGAAATCGATAAAAATGCAAATTAAACAGCGCAAATCTGTGGAGTGGGCAGATCTCGCAAAGAAAGGAAAATAAAAATAAATAAAAATAAAAGGAAACTTGCATATGTGACTTGAAGACTCGTTAAAAGCAAAGCCAAGCCAAGAAAACTGAAATGCCGGAAAATGGCTTTTGTTTTGAGCGCATGCATACAAAGACAAATAAATATGAAAACATACATATGTATTTGAGTATATGTATGTACATACCGAAATGCCAAGCGGAAGCAGCTTTTCGAGTCACTTGCATGATGTAGGACATGCCCTGGAGAGACTGGTGACAGGCGACAGGCGACAGGCAACAGGAGTTATAAGGGAAGACAGTCGAGCGACAAATGAAAATTGCAAAAATGATCGGAAATGACCAATTTGCAATAAAAATGTAGCCAAATGTGGGCGTGGCTGCATGATAAATGCAATTCAAGACGAGCAACCACTAGTCTCCATATAAGTCTGTGTGTTTGGCAACGGAAGTCGAGCGCTTGACATGCACAGATACGCATGTCGGGAGAAGGAAGCGAATGGAGTCCAAGGCTGCCTCCGGCGCTCGGATCGTTGGCCTCAGAGCGTGCAGCTGGACTATTTTCCAGCTTGAGTTTGTCACATGTTAGAGTCATGTGCAGGCATCGCATTTAGAAATATGTCCAGATCATAATCTCATCAAGGCTGACCGAAAACTTATTGCCAGACAAATTAGAAATTTGTCAGCCTGACTACTGGCCACATATCATACTATCTGAGCTGTCTGTTCCTGCTAAGTATTTGCTTCTCTATTGTATTTTTTCTTGACTCTTGGGGTTCATTGAACTCCATGTGGCACAGCTCATAACTCAAAGTTGTCATCTTAAGTCCGCATCTGAAAACAATAACACGCAACGAGCACACAAAACACTTTTGCATTTCCCAATAAATCAAGAGCATGCTTTCCATTCAGCTTTTCGCTTGGGCAGAGCAACAGTCTGCCAGGCGAACCCTTTTCAAGGAGCTGCTCTTTGTCAACATGCTAGGACGTAATTCATCAGGCATATACTTATTGTGAAAAATAATTTAGAGTTGGAAATAATAATGATTTCAGAAGAATGCAAATATTTTAGCAATTATTGTGCGTGTGCAAATTAGAAATTGTTTTTGTGCGGTTCTTTTTTTTTGTTCGTTGAGAAATTTCTGAGCTGTATCAAGAAAAGCTAGACCTATTAACTGCCAGAAAATTCATTTTACAAACTGAGTAAATAAATAAGAAATGCTTCTATTAATCAAAATCAGAATAAGGCTTGATGCAAAATGTATTTTTTTTGCAGGTTTGCTTATGGCATAAATTAAACATTGAATTGAAATTGTTTTTTTTTTTTTTTTAGTAAGTCAACAAATTAATTTATGCAGATAGCAAAATAGTTTTTTAATTTGTTTGTATTATGCATAACATATACGTAAAAACAGTTAAACTTAGTAAAATAATAATAGATATTTGAAATTACTGAATTTTATGTGAAAGGCCTTCAAACTAAATAATTGTGAACACAACAGTAGATATCCATAGAGTAATAAAAATATAAAACAAGTGAAAACATGTGAAAACATATGCATATAACACGTCCTTTTTTAAGTGAATATCAATATCATTGACAATAAATTATGTACAGTCGAGTTTCGATAATTCGTAATGGCCAGGGAACAGAATTTTTTACGAATTACGGAGGTTTTCGATTTACCGGGGTTTAAAAATCAAAATGCGAATTGAAGGGGTTTTTATATTTCACTTCGTTTCAATAATTTTATCTTATTAAAAATAAATGAAATATACATTCAATTCAATATTATGTATTTAAAAACAAAATTAAACATAAACAAAATCATATTAACGAAAAATTAATATTTAAAAAAAGCTTGTAATTTTGTATTGTTTTATGGTTATTTACCCATCCATTTAGCCATTCTAGCCATTTTTAGCCGTTTTTAGCTCTTTTTCTGGGTTGTCTCACCAACTACCTCTACCTTCTTTCTAACCTTCCTGTCCTACTTTCTAATCATATTTCTATCACTTAATCACGATTCTGTTCATTGGTCGATGGCCAGTCTAATTTACCCATCCATTTGCCTATTAATGTTCAATCTACCTCTCTGGCTACTATCTAGCCATTTTTAGCGGTTTTTAGCCGTTTTTAGCTCTTTTTCTGGTTTGTCTCACCTTTCTACCTTCTTTCTAACCTTCCTGTCCTACTTTCTAATCATATTTCTATCTCTTAATCATGATTCTGTTCATAGGAAGATGCCCATTCTTATTTATCCATCCATTTGCCCATTAATGCTCAATCTACCTTTCTGGCTACTATCTAGCCATTTTTAGCTGTTTTTAGCCGTTTTTAGCCGTTTTTAGCTCTTTTTCTGGTTTGTCTCACCTTTCTACCTTTCTACCTTCATTCTAACCTTCCTATCCTACTTTCTAATCATATTTCTATCTCTTAATCATGATTCTGTTCATAGGAAGATGCCCATTCTTATTTATCCATCCATTTGCCCATTAATGCTCAATCTACCTTTGTGGCTATTATCTAGCCATTTTTAGCGGTTTTTAGCCGTTTTTAGCTCTTTTTCTGGTTTGTCTCACCTTTCTACCTTTCTACCTTCTTTCTAACCTTCCTTCCTTCCTTCTAATCATATTTCTATCACTTAATCACGATTCTGTTCATTGGTCGATGGCCAGTCTAATTTACCCATCCATTTGCCTATTAATGTTCAATCTACCTTTCTGGCTACTATCTAGCCGTTTTAGCTCTTTTTCTGGTTTGTCTCACGAACTACTACCTTTCTACCTTCTTTCTAACCTTCCTGTCCTACTTTCTAATCATATTTCTATCTCTTAATCACGATTCTGTTCATTGATCGATGACCAGTCTTATTTATCCATCCATTTGCCCATTAATGCTCAATCTACCTTTCTGGCTACTATCTAGCCATTTTTAGCGGTTTTTAGCCGTTTTTAGCTCTTTTTCTGGTTTGTCTCACCTTTCTACCTTCTTTCTAACCTTCCTTCCTTCCTTCTAATCATATTTCTATTACTTAATCACGATTCTGTTCATTGGTCGATGGCCAGTCTAATTTACCCATCCATTTGCCTATTAATGTTCAATCTACCTTTCTGGCTACTATCTAGCCGTTTTTAGCTCTTTTTGTGGTTTGTCTCACGAACTACCTTTCTACCTTCTTTCTAACCTTCCTGTCCTACTTTCTAATCATATTTCTATCTCTTAATCACGATTCTGTTCATTGATCGATGACCAGTCTTATTTATCCATCCATTTGCCCATTAATGCTCAATCTACCTTTCTGGCTACTATCTAGCCATTTTTAGCGGTTTTTAGCCGTTTTTAGCTCTTTTTCTGGTTTGTCTCACCAACTACATTTCTACCTTCTGTCTAACTTTCCTTCCCACTTTCCAATCATATTTCTATCTCTTAATCACGATTCTGTTCATTGGTCGATGACCAGTCTTATTTACCCATCAATCTACCTTTCTGGCTATTATCTAGCCATTTTTAGCCGTCTTTAGCTTTTTTTCTGGTTTGTCTCACCAACTACCTTTCTACCTTCTGTCTAACTTTCCTTCCCACTTTCTAATCATATTTCTAGCTCTTAATCACAATTCTGTTCATTGGTTGATGACCAGTCTTATTTATCCATATATTTGGCCATTAATGTTCTATCTACCTTTCTGGCTATTATCTGGGCATATTTAGCTCTTCTCTGGTTTGTCTCACCAACTACCTTTCTACCTTCTTTCTAACCTCCCTATCCTACTTTCTAATCATATTTCTATCTCTTAATCACGATTCTGCTCATTGATCGATGAGCAGTCTTATTTATCCATCCATTTGCCCATTAATGCTCAATCTACCTTTCTGGCTACTATCTAGCCATTTTTAGCGGTTTTTAGCCCATTTTAGCTCTTTTTCTGGTTTGTCTCACCTTTCTACCTTTCTACCTTCTTTCTAACCTTCCTATCCTACTTTCTAATCATATTTCTATCTCTTAATCACGATACTGTTCATAGGGAAGATGCCCAGTCTTATTTATCTATCCATTTGCCCATTAATGCTTAATCTACCTTTCTGGCTACTATCTAGCCATTTTTAGGGGTTTTAAGCCGTTTTTAGCTCTTTTTCTGGTTTGTCTCACCTTTCTACCTTCTTTCTAACCTTCCTTCCTTCCTTCTAATCATATTTCTATCACTTAATCACGATTCTGTTCATTGGTCGATGGCCAGTCTAATTTACCCATCCATTTGCCTATTAATGTTCAATCTACCTCTCTGGCTACTATCTAGCCATTTTTAGCGGTTTTTAGCCGTTTTTAGCTCTTTTTCTGGTTTGTCTCACCTTTCTACCTTCTTTCTAACCTTCCTGTCCTACTTTCTAATCATATTTCTATCTCTTAATCATGATTCTGTTCATAGGAAGATGCCCATTCTTATTTATCCATCCATTTGCCCATTAATGCTCAATCTACCTTTGTGGCTATTATCTAGCCATTTTAAGCGGTTTTTAGCCGTTTTTAGCTCTTTTTCTGGTTTGTCTCACCTTTCTACCTTCTTTCTAACCTTCCTTCCTTCCTTATAATCATATTTCTATATCTTAATCACGATTCTGTTCATTGGTTGATGACCAGTCATATTTATCCTTCCATTTGCTTATTAATGTTCAATCTATCTTTCTGGCTATTGCCGTTTTTAGCTGTTATTAGCTCTTTTTCTGGTTTACCTCACCAACTATCATTTTCACACTTCAAATAAAATGACAAAAAGGCGCCATGCATAATAGTTGCGAGACCTAACGGCAGTTTAGCTTCCAGCAAAATCAAGAATTACGAATTGCAAGAGGTTTCGAAACGAAATTACGAATTATAAGAGGCAAGATCAGCGCCGAGTGGGCAGAAAAACTACGAATTAACGAGATGTCCAAAATGTATGGGATTTTTACGAATTAACGAAGTTTTTTCAAGGGACCAACAGTTTCTTACGAAATATTGAGGTTTTCGATTTAGAGGGGTACGAATTATCGCGATTCGACTGTATTATATTTCTCTCTATTTATATCGACTGAATTCGCGTAAGTAAGGTTTAATATTCTGTTTGATTGAAGGGGTTTACATTGCTTTTATGCTGAAGTTATCCTTGTCTATGATCTTGCAAATGGATGATAGTTGATTTAAAATACTTCATTCTCTTGATTGGAAATGAAGCTTGTGTTTCTCTAATGGGACTATACTATACAATTCTTCAATTTAGTTAATGTAAAGTTATTATAGTTTAATTATCTTTTGCCAACCACCTTAACTTTAGTTAAGGGCAAACTATTGAGAAATTGAAATTTCACAAAAGTAATTTACTTAACATTCATTCATATTGATTGCATTTCATATACTCGATATTATATGTAGATTTGAAGAGAAATATAAAAGCAATAACAAATTGATCACGCTGTTCACGAGATTAACCGAAAAACCATATTCATATTCTAACCAAGAGACTTCGGTTCTTTTCGTTCTATTCGTGTCACGTTCTTTAATGAACATAGTTTGATGAGATATACGATTCACGTTTGTAAATAGAGACTTAACAAGTGTGCAAATAAGTCAAGGAGTCAATGCAAAGGCTATTCATATTCACAGAGTCAATTCGCGAACACAATGTCTTCAGCGAGTTTAACCCTCGCATAGATACCAATACATGCCTAAAAGACCTTTCGTTTCATTTAACTAAAATAAATGGCCGGGGAACAACCAGAGTGAAACAAAATGAAATGAAGCGGTTGCCAGCCCTGCAGACATCTAGAAACTGTCAACAGTTATTTGCGAGTTATGATTACAAATAATTTTCATTATTGTTCTTATATATGTATATAACTCTTACTACATTTTTGGAATGAAATTACCTGTGTAGAAATATTATTATTATTATTATTTTTTTTTTTAATACTACTATATTTTAAATTTAAGATCAAATTATTCCCAAAATGTGTTCTTAAAGTCTCCTACTCGACGCATAACCATTTTAAATATTTTTTTTTCAGCATTCGCTTCCCTTTTGCTAGTACTTTTAACTACTTTCCTTTTCCCGTGTGAAAACATTTTTGGGAAAAATGTACAAAAGTGAAATTTTGGCTTTCCGCTTTGCTTCGCTCAGCAGTTTCTGTTGACTTCTTTTGCTGACACTGCTCGGGCAATAACAATTTGTGTTTGTTTGCCTTTGCGGCTGCTCCTATTTTTGTTGTTGTTGTTGTTTTTGTGTGTTGTTGCTGCTGCTGCTGTTTGCTTGCAAAAAAAAAAAAGTGTCAACAACTGCGCGTCGCAATTAGCAATACGCTCGAAAATATGATTACAAGTTTTTCCTCTGTCCCTTATCATATGAGAATCTTGCACAGGCCAAACGAGTGGACTGCCAATTTGGCACACACTCACACACATTCACATACTCACATACATATACACATTTACACAGACAGTCGTACGCAAATGCGCTAAGCTGCACATTGCTCATACGCCCCATGTTGGAGTGTAGCAACAGCTTTTGCCCAGCTGCGAGAGTCCGGTACTTTTCTTTTTAATTTTTTTTTTTGCTCGCTTTCGCTTCCGTTTTAGTTTTATTAAGTTTTTAATTAATGTATGAGCAGTTAAAAGTTGTAAAAGTGCTGTCATGATAAACTAAAACAATATTTCTCACTTGGGAAGCAAGCGTCCCACTTGTGCGGAGCGTGGGCGAAAAGCTGTTTAAATAAATGAACTTATGGCCTGCATGTGTGCCTGCGTATGGGCTGGGTTGGTGTGAGTGTGTAAGTGATTGGTTGTGTCATTAAAATATTTGTGCTTCATTATTCACTTAAGTAAAATACGTTCGGGAGATATGAAATGCAATTTACTTTGAAATTTCTATGCCAAGGCCTGACTAACATTCCAAATACTTAAAATTATCTAAAAATCTATTGGACTGGCTTAAATGTGAATATATATTGTAATGCTTATGCGTGTATATAAGAGTATGTATAGATATGGCCCCAAGTTGGGCGCCAAAAACGTATGTGATGTATATACGTATGTGTATACCCTGTATTTTGTTGTTTTTAAAAAAACATATACACAACTACTCAACTGCTGGAATTGTTGGAGTTGCGGGTCGAGAAGTAGCTGGGCGGGATCTTCTGGTTCCCTAGCTCATTCGGGAGTGTGGGGAGGGTTCTTGGCTACTTCACTGCCCTAGATACATAAACTTTAAATTTATAAGACCCCAAAAAAAACATAGACTAATATGGTTCACCTGACCAAAAACAATGAAAAGGGAGGGGAAGACGAGCACAGGTTTTTTTTTTTTTTTTTTATACCAGAATCAAAACAATATGGAAAGGCGAGGCCTAAGGTGTAGTTCGGCACACGCTTTCTCTACCCTACCCTACCATGGTTTTTGATTTTTTAATAAATTTTTAACAAAAACCCCCAAGTAGACAAAACCCAAAACTCCCTACCCCATTATATTAACCACAATTTAAAATTTCAACACCTCATGTCATTTTTAGCATCTTTATTCCTAATGTATAATAGTTGTACATAACTAAGAATATAAATAATAATGTTTACAGCATTCTTATCCTACTTTCTATCTCCTTTTAGCATGGTAATTTTATTAAAATTTCTTTCGTTACATGGCTAGTGAAAAAATAAATTTTTTTTCTTTTACAAAGATGTTTTAATTAAGTTACTATTACTGCATTATAGTCTAATAAAATTAAAAAAAATTGTTTCTTTATTTTTCTTTAGTGGCGGTTAGTTTATTTATTTATAAGCGGTATTTTTATTTATTTATTTTTTTTTTGTTATTTACTCATTTATTTCTTTATTATTGTGATATTATATTACATTATAGCTATCTATAAAACAATTTTTAAAATTCTCTTTGAAGTATATATATATATATATAGATATACTTCTTTATATATATTGTTTTAACAATTTATTTATATATATATATGTAATTATTTATTATTATTATTTTTGTTTAAGAATATGTATATATATATTTCTTTTATTTCACACATATATATAGATGAGGTTCTTTTTTTTCATTTATTCGTTGCTTATAATTTAAAAAAAATATATATCATCTCAGAATAAAACAAAAATAATTAATGCAAATTTTTATTTTTTCAAAGTGAATGTGAAAAAAAGATAAATTTTCAAAAAAAAACTAAAACAAATAATACTGTTATTATTATTTAAATTTTTTTTATTTTTTTTTTTTTTATTTATTTATTTTTTTTTTTTTCATAAGATAAATCAAAATGTGAGGACTGTATAATATAAGGAGAGGTAGCAGAAGGGGATAAAGCACTTACAGTTTTTTGTCCATCGATGAAAAGGCCTTTCCACGTGTGACTGCGGCTGTAATTAGGTTAAATTTCACGAATAGGGAAAAATTTCAATTTTTTACCTCCTCTCTTGATTCTTAAAATTTTTTCTATATTTTTTTTTATTTTTGTTTATTATTTCACTACTTTTATTGTTATATTCATAGCATTTATATATATTCTTCTTTTATGATGATTATTATTACTTATATAATTTTTTCTTTTCAATTTTTCTTTTTATGTATTTATTCCACTCACTGATTCATATTTTTTTTCTTTGATCATTTAAAAAAATTTTCTTTTAGATATTAAAAATTAAAGTTAGCTACGTAAGTTACTGCATGAGAAAAAAAATTATGTTGCCCAGTGTACTGGCTTTGTCTTTGCCTTCTATTCATCCACATGTCTTTTATTTTAATTTTTCACGAGTTCGTGGTCACCCAAAAAAATTTGATATATTTTTCTTTTCCTTTTTTTTTTTTTTTGTGTTATATATAAATGTTTATATTTCTTTCAGTTTCATTTCTTTTCCGAAAAAAAATTGATCACAGTCTACTTGCCGACGGCAATGTAACAGCTTACACTTTTCTTGTTCTTTTATTCTCTCTTATTTTTTCCTCACTTATATATATAGACATATATCTATCTATATAAATACATATAAATATGTATTCTTCTTCTTATACACGTTGTTTTTAAAGTCACTAATTTATATGTAATTTTTGTTCACATTATCACTTTTAGTTCATTAGTTTTTTTCTTCTTTTCGCACTATTTCCTGCTGCCGTTTGGATCCAATTTTCTGCTGCCTTGCGTAAATTTTAGCCCTAACCTCGGCTCAGCTCGTCCAGGTGACTTTTGCTGGCCTCGAGGTTAGGGGATGTGAATTGGACTGAAGTCCACTGAAAAACTAAAAAAATTACTTAGTTTTGTATAAACTAAGTTTTTTTAAAAACTCTACACATACCTTCTGCTGGTTTTTTTCTTTTATTAAATTTTTACACGGCAGCCAAGGCGCATGCGACTGCGCAAAGCAATAAAATTGCACTGGCTTCTCTCGCCGCGATCGGCTGCACCGTGGTCTAAATTAATATTTATTTGCAAATTTTTTTTGTTCGATATTTTAGGTATATTTTTATTTTTAATTTTAAATTTGCCCAATATAAAAAAATTAAAATTTTCGATAAAAGAATAAAAAAACTCTTTAAATCTTAGTAAGACTTCGTTTGATTGAGGAATGCGGTTAGAAAAGAACGAGCTCCGCAATGTGACTCCGTTTTATACGGCCACATTCCAGTGTACCCTCTCAATTTTTCGCTCTCTCGGGAGTTCGATTGAAGTTGGGTGCACTTCTAAAAAATGTCCCAAAGCTTTCGAGCTAAGCGAAAGCGCTGTCACTAAAGCTCCGCTTTATCCAAAGCTCTAGTTCGGCATTGCAGCGCAGGTGACAAATTTGTCGCAAATGATATGCGCTGCAAATACTCATCCCAAATAAAATTTTGTACATGCCATTACATACACGATAATATACACCGTTAGACAGGATATTAGCGGGAATTAGCTTCGAATATCTTTAGCATGATAAGTCCCTATCTCTTGTCCTTGTAAATTCTCTAAAAGATAATAGCTATTGCCTAACTTCTTTTTAATACGACATTTAATAAATTGCTTTGCCAATTTCGCATTAAAGTTATGAGAAAATTTACTCTGACTAAAGTTTCTCCTAAAGACTTCCTGGCCTTCTTTAAAGGTTACAGGCTTTGATCTTAAATTGTACTGTGCTGTGTTGCGCTCATGTGCAGTACGAATGTTTTTCTGTAAATCTTTTCTTAGCAACGCGAGCTTATCGGTTCTTTTCATAGCCAGTTGTGGCTCTTCTAATATCGATAAGTTCTTCAATAAACGATAATCAGATCCATGAGTAATCATATCTAAACCAAAGAGAGCTTTGTAAGGTGAGCAACCTAAGGATTGATGAAGTGCAGATCTTAACGCACATGAGATAGATGTTATGTTTTTATCCCATTCGGTCTGATCTTTCTTGAGATATGCTCTAATTGCTGCTAGAATTGAGCGATTCACACGTGCAGCCGCATTACTCTGAGGTGAGTATAACGCTGTATATACATGTCTCACCCCCAATTCAGTAAGAAATGCATTGAAATCGTTAGCACGAAACTGTACTCCATTATCGCTCACTAAAATTTCTGGAACTCCAAAACAGTGAAATATACTCTTCAGCAAAAATTCCTGAATAGCAGATGAAGTAAATTTCTTTAAAGGGCACAGCCAATGAAATTTGCTAAAATGGTCTAGAACAATAAGCAAACCAATGTTACCACTTTTTGTTCTCGGATACGGTCCTAAAATATCCACATACAGTCTTTGAAATGGTCTACATGTGGGAGACTGTAGGCCCATTGGTGGCCTAAGAACATGGTTAGGTGATTTAGTTTCTTTGCAGGTGCCGCAACTACGGATATGAGCACGGACATCGTTAGCCAATCCCGGCCAAAACAAATTTCTCCGGAGTCTCTCAATAGTTTTCTGCATACCACAGTGTGATGAAATTACACTATCATGTGCCTGTTTAAGCACCTCTGGTCTTAGTCGTACAGGAACCCATAATTTCCAAAAAGTCTCATCCTGATCTTCTATGCTCTTAGAATGTTCGGTTCGAATATAAATAAATTGGTTAGAAATTTTAATATCTGGAAATTTTGATTGTGCTAGACTAAATTTTTTCTTGAGTTCTTGATACTCCGAATCGAAGAAAGCATCAGAGTCTAAGTCTACAGTTGGACCAATTTCTAAAACTGCAACTTCTTCTTCGCAAATCCTTGACAGGGCATCCGGAACTATATGATCTTTGCCTTTTCTATGCGATATTGTGAATTTATAAGGCTGTAGACGGAAAATCCACCTGGCAAGTCTGCCGGAAGCGTTTTGTTGACGCATAAGCCATAAAAGGCTTGAGTGATCCGTAACAACCTCAAATTCCTGCATTTCTAAATAACACCTGAATTTTTCTATGGCCAATACAACGGCTAAGCATTCTCGTTCTGTTACACTATAATTTCGCTGTGCGTGACTCAATTTCTTGGACATAAATGCAATCGGCATTTCATCATTTTCTGATGACAACTGAACCAGCACTGCTCCAATTCCATAATTACTGGCATCGCAGTGCAGATAGAATTTTTTCTCAAAATTTGGGTTTTGTAAAACTGGGGCTGTCGTAAGAATATGTTTTAATTTGTCCATGGCCTCTTGAGCTTCTACAGGCCATACAAACTTCTTCTTATTGGATAAAGTGTCCGTTATGGGGCATGTAAGATCGGCGTAGTTCTTGATGAACCTTCGATACCACCCACAAATGCCTAGGAATCCTCGAACCTGCTTAAGATTCTTTGGTGGTGGCCAATTCTTAATACAATCAATCTTAGTGGGATCGGTACAGATACCGCCACTGCCTATGATATGTCCTAAATAATTTACGCTTTTAACGCAAAAATGACTTTTATCAATATTTAACGTTAAATTAGCCTTACGAAATTGTTCTGCAAGACGAACAAGTACTGCCAGATGAGCTGAAAAACTCTCTGAAACTACACATACATCGTCTAAATAACCAAAAACACAATAGCGTAGATCTGGAGGTATTAATTCGTCCATGAGACGACACATGGTGGCTGGGGCGTTACACAAGCCAAAAGGCATTACTTTAAATTGGTAGAGAGGTCGACCCGGAATGGTAAACGCAGTTAAAGGCCGTGCCTCCTTGGTTAATTCAATTTGCCAGAAAGCATCTTTCAGATCTAGCTTGGAAATAATGTTGGCTTTTGGCATACGCGAGAATATGCCTTCTATAGCCGGTAAAGGATAAGCATCTTTTTTGGTTGCGTCATTTAGCTTACGCGCATCTAGGCATAGCCGAATTTTATTCGGTTTCACCACTAACCGCATGGGAGAACTCCAGGCGCTATTCGCTGGTTCTATAACGTCTAAAGCTAACATCCGGTCAATTTCCTTATATAAGAGTGTTTCAACTGCCGGACTGACTGGATAAAAACGCTGTTTAACTGGGCGTGCATCACCAACGTCGATGTGATGTTGAATTAAATGTGTACGTCCTAGTCTTTCTTGGCAATTAGGAAAAAGCGATTTAACGACTTCCAACTGCCTAAATTCTGTCTCGGTTAAGGGAAATAAGTTATCTGCCTTGTCTTTACTAGCTAGAGAACTTCGATCTAACTCCTCAGTAGAAGACTGTACAGCACTGATTATATGAGGAGCCAGCGCGAATTCTTTCCAAAAATCGATACCTAAAATTAATCTCTGCTTGATGGATGGAATAATATATAATTTCAAGCACTTTGTAGTTCCCTTATAATTAATTGGGGCGTTAAGTACGCCAACCACGTGATGAGCCTTTCCATCTGCAGTGTGCACTTGGGAATTAATTGACTTAAATACAGAGAAGACGGAAAAATTTTCTAGTGCTAGCGAAGCACCAATACAACTAACATTAGCACCAGTGTCTAATAAACCCAATTCGGTGAATTGAAAAAATTTAACTTCAGCATAGCAACGCGAATCAGACTTATTGTTAATAACTGCTGAAAGTACTAACTTCCTATATTTTCTTAGCCTTCTATAATAAGTTTTGCACCGCAAAGCACTTCTAGATTTTAAAGGACTTATTTCACTAAATATCTTATGCTTAACTTCTAAATAATTTCGAAGCCTCTCGTGATACGGACGCATATACAAGGGCTTGTTATTTTCTTTCGCGGCTGCTTCTACCTTCGACAAGCAAGGAGAAGAGACAACATCGTTGATCGCCTTCGCGGTTCTCAATTTATTTTTGTAGGGGGCATCCTGTTGTTGCTGGACGCACCCTTCTGTCGGTTTTCCGAGAAACGTTGAATACAGGTCTTGCACTGTGGCTTATATACATTAAGAGCACCACAACCGTAGCAAAAGATACGACGCTCTGCTAAACAATTTTCCCAAACATGTCCTGGAGTATCGCAGTTCCAACATGTTATGTTTGGCTGACGAACAGCAGCGATCTCAGGTTCCATGTTATCAATTGGACTATCTTCTACTTCAAGCTCAGCAACTGCATAAGCTTGTCGCCTCTGCATGGGTTGCTTGTGACGAGAAGTATTCTCAACTGGGCTATTGGTTTCTGCAATTAAGTTTTCATGCATTTGAACCAATTTCCTCAGCTGACCCACTGAATGAACCGGTTGATATAACAACTGGCGACGAGCTTCAGGAAGAAGATTATTTTTAAGAATTTCGATCAGCTCCTCTTCGTCGATTCTAACGGAAGATTTATCGATAAGGGAGATTATACCTTCATAAAAGTTTGTAAAGGATTCCCCCCTCTTCTGCTTCCGAGAACGTATTAGCTCTTTACTGGCGAATTCGGATCTGTAATCAGTATACTGTTGGCGTAATGAATAACAAAACTCGGACCAAGTAATACGATCTACCTTTTTATGGTATCTCCAATACCAATCCCTTGCTCTTCCTACAAAAAGGATATGCATATGCTTGCACAAAGCATCTAAGTCTCCATCTAAAGTGTCATCGGCTAATACTTTTACGCGATACATAAATTCGTCTACACCCAAACCTTCTTCAGAACCATCAAATTGGATATTCCATTTCTGTATTACTTGTGCTACTTTGCTAGGATGTACAGATGTATGGCTTGACGGCGACATTTGAACAGACGGACGCGATAGAGCATTAGGCGGAGGTCGGTTGCCTACATTTAAGGACGACATTAATCGAGTAACCGTTGTCTCGATCATATTTTGTATAGTGGAATAATCGATCGGAGCGGGATCCTCTCGACGATTGTTTCCTACACGATAAGGGCGGCCTCTCCTTCTTGTGTTTATTCCACGTGAAGGAGGATGTTCATTTAAATTTGTGACATTGCTGTTATCTAATTCTACCAACGGTTCTTCACTCACCTCTAGTACACGCTGTTCTAAGGTGACTCTTTCGGTATTTATGTCTTTCAATGTTTTAGCCAAGTTTCGAGTCACTGCCCGAGTACTTGGACCTGGGACTGAAGGATCTGCTTGCTTTGCTTGAGGCGAGCAGTTTCCTATCACTACCTTCAAATCTTGCATATTAATTACAGTCGCACAGTTAGGACAAGTGTTGCGATCATTCAACCACTCTTCCAAGCAACGTTTATGGTAAATATGCTTACAGTTAGTTATATAGCATGATTGAGTATCTGTCAAACCCTGACCACATACATCGCAATTTTTTCCTGCATCATCCGAAGATGCGGAATTACGTTGCGGACTATGAGCAAGAGGCATAGTAGCAAACACTACTACTTAAAACAACAAATATGGTGAAAAAAATGAAATAATTTTCTTCTATCACTTAATTTCGGTAATTCAAAGCTAAAGTTTTACTGGTTAATATAAATGGGGAGGAAGTTAATTCCATATTCTATTTTTAAATTCTGGGATAAAGACAAATAAGGAAAACATAGGATTAACTTGGCTATTGCAACTAACTTCCAATGTCAAATCGGCGAAGCAGTAGTCATCAACGAGGTAACATCTTATTACAACATTGACTATACCATATCGATCCGACTCTTATTATCGGGAATGAGAATCAGACTATAAATTTGTTGTCATTGACAAAATCAAAAATATAGGGTATCCATCTTCGGCAGGGTATCCAATCTCAGCTAAATACTCAAGATTCCAGAAGCGGACCTAAATTCTTGAAATCATATCTAATTTCAACCAAACTGACGATAAGATTCTCGAAAACAAACGAGCTGCGATTGTGAAAGTAGATTTTAATATAGATTTATTTATTTACGTTTAATTAGTGTGTTAATAAATAAAAATGTGATGGTCGGCAATGCATCCGATCTGAGCCAAATGCGAAAGTTCCAATACCACAACATCTTCACTTGAAACTCGAACTAACTAAATAGCTAACTAGCGTTAGTGTTTAGATATTCACAATACTGGGAGGTGTGGCTACTAGCTCCATATCTTTCCTAAAAGGATAGCAAAAACTAGAACGTCGTGGCCCCACGTTGGGCGCCAAAAATTTATGTAATGCTTATGCGTGTATATAAGAGTATGTATAGATATGGCCCCAAGTTGGGCGCCAAAAACGTATGTGATGTATATACGTATGTGTATACCCTGTATTTTGTTGTTTTTAAAAAAACATATACACAACTACTCAACTGCTGGAATTGTTGGAGTTGCGGGTCGAGAAGTAGCTGGGCGGGATCTTCTGGTTCCCTAGCTCATTCGGGAGTGTGGGGAGGGTTCTTGGCTACTTCACTGCCCTAGATACATAAACTTTAAATTTATAAGACCCCAAAAAAAACATAGACTAATATGGTTCACCTGACCAAAAACAATGAAAAGGGAGGGGAAGACGAGCACAGGTTTTTTTTTTTTTTTTTATACCAGAATCAAAACAATATGGAAAGGCGAGGCCTAAGGTGTAGTTCGGCACACGCTTTCTCTACCCTACCCTACCATGGTTTTTGATTTTTTAATAAATTTTTAACAAAAACCCCCAAGTAGACAAAACCCAAAACTCCCTACCCCATTATATTAACCACAATTTAAAATTTCAACACCTCATGTCATTTTTAGCATCTTTATTCCTAATGTATAATAGTTGTACATAACTAAGAATATAAATAATAATGTTTACAGCATTCTTATCCTACTTTCTATCTCCTTTTAGCATGGTAATTTTATTAAAATTTCTTTCGTTACATGGCTAGTGAAAAAATAAATTTTTTTTCTTTTACAAAGATGTTTTAATTAAGTTACTATTACTGCATTATAGTCTAATAAAATTAAAAAAATTGTTTCTTTATTTTTCTTTAGTGGCGGTTAGTTTATTTATTTATAAGCGGTATTTTTATTTATTTATTTTTTTTTTGTTATTTACTCATTTATTTCTTTATTATTGTGATATTATATTACATTATAGCTATCTATAAAACAATTTTTAAAATTCTCTTTGAAGTATATATATATATATAGATATACTTCTTTATATATATTGTTTTAACAATTTATTTATATATATATATATGTATTTATTTATTATTATTATTTTTGTTTAAGAATATGTATATATATATTTCTTTTATTTCACACATATATAGATGAGGTTCTTTTTTTTCATTTATTCGTTGCTTATAATTTAAAAAAAATATATATCATCTCAGAATAAAACAAAATAATTAATGCAAATTTTTATTTTTTCAAAGTGAATGTGAAAAAAAGATAAATTTTCAAAAAAAAACTAAAACAAATAATACTGTTATTATTATTTAAATTTTTTTTATTTTTTTTTTTTTTATTTATTTATTTTTTTTTTTTTTCATAAGATAAATCAAAATGTGAGGACTGTATAATATAAGGAGAGGTAGCAGAAGGGGATAAAGCACTTACAGTTTTTTGTCCATCGATGAAAAGGCCTTTCCACGTGTGACTGCGGCTGTAATTAGGTTAAATTTCACGAATAGGGAAAAATTTCAATTTTTTACCTCCTCTCTTGATTCTTAAAATTTTTTCTATATTTTTTTTTATTTTTGTTTATTATTTCACTACTTTTATTGTTATATTCATAGCATTTATATATATTCTTCTTTTATGATGATTATTATTACTTATATAATTTTTTCTTTTCAATTTTTCTTTTTATGTATTTATTCCACTCACTGATTCATATTTTTTTTCTTTGATCATTTAAAAAAAATTTTCTTTTAGATATTAAAAATTAAAGTTAGCTACGTAAGTTACTGCATGAGAAAAAAAATTATGTTGCCCAGTGTACTGGCTTTGTCTTTGCCTTCTATTCATCCACATGTCTTTTATTTTAATTTTTCACGAGTTCGTGGTCACCCAAAAAAATTTGATTTTATTTTTCTTTTCCTTTTTTTTTTTTTTTGTGTTATATATAAATGTTTATATTTCTTTCAGTTTCATTTCTTTTCCGAAAAAAAATTGATCACAGTCTACTTGCCGACGGCAATGTAACAGCTTACACTTTTCTTGTTCTTTTATTCTCTCTTATTTTTTTCTCACTTATATATATAGACATATATCTATCTATATAAATACATATAAATATGTATTCTTCTTCTTATACACGTTGTTTTTAAAGTCACTAATTTATATGTAATTTTTGTTCACATTATCACTTTTAGTTCATTAGTTTTTTTTCTTCTTTTCGCACTATTTCCTGCTGCCGTTTGGATCCAATTTTCTGCTGCCTTGCGTAAATTTTAGCCCTAACCTCGGCTCAGCTCGTCCAGGTGACTTTTGCTGGCCTCGAGGTTAGGGGATGTGAATTGGACTGAAGTCCACTGAAAAACTAAAAAAATTACTTAGTTTTGTATAAACTAAGTTTTTTTAAAAACTCTACACATACCTTCTGCTGGTTTTTTTCTTTTATTAAATTTTTACACGGCAGCCAAGGCGCATGCGACTGCGCAAAGCAATAAAATTGCACTGGCTTCTCTCGCCGCGATCGGCTGCACCGTGGTCTAAATTAATATTTATTTGCAAATTTTTTTTGTTCGATATTTTAGGTATATTTTTATTTTTAATTTTAAATTTGCCCAATATAAAAAAATTAAAATTTTCGATAAAAGAATAAAAAAACTCTTTAAATCTTAGTAAGACTTCGTTTGATTGAGGAATGCGGTTAGAAAAGAACGAGCTCCGCAATGTGACTCCGTTTTATACGGCCACATTCCAGTGTACCCTCTCAATTTTTCGCTCTCTCGGGAGTTCGATTGAAGTTGGGTGCACTTCTAAAAAATGTCCCAAAGCTTTCGAGCTAAGCGAAAGCGCTGTCACTAAAGCTCCGCTTTATCCAAAGCTCTAGTTCGGCATTGCAGCGCAGGTGACAAATTTGTCGCAAATGATATGCGCTGCAAATACTCATCCCAAATAAAATTTTGTACATGCCATTACAATATTTACTTAATATAACTTAATAAGAGCCTACCTTAACTCTTACAAGTTAAGGGTATTAAAGTTTTACAAGTATTTGTATGACCCTAAACATATATTTATATATTATTACTTTAATTATTGCAATGGAAATAAATAAATGAAAAAATTAGCTTATTGTAATTTGATTCAATGTACTACAACTTTCTCTTTGTTTTACTATGCAAAGGCCACTTGAGAAAAGGTTAGATTATACCTGGAACATATTATTATTTATATAAAGAAACTGGTTAAAGCCTTTGTGTTTTTGAGCCTTTCACTTTGAAGAAGCAAGTGAAACACTCTAGCTCTATTTTATCGGGCAAATTGAATTTGTGGCTGGCACCCAATAAGTGTGCTAAGTCATTGGCCAAACTGAAGACAGAAAGTGGTACACACTGACGCACCACACACATTTTACAGTTGTTTTGTGGTGTGTGCGTGCGTGCGTGTGTGTGTGTGTGTCTGGGTCTAATCCTTTATGCATTTTGTGGCCCAGCCTGATACTGACCCCATTCACAAAATTTGGAGTGCCATCTATCAGCACGCACACAAACACTCATGGAGACAGAGCTAGAGCAATAGAGAGATAGAGAGAGAGAGAGAGAGAGAGAGAGAGAGAGAGAGAGAATGCACAAAGGATATGCAGGCGACACATGGTCAAAACTTTGCACAATTAAAATTTAAGTGTTGCACAAACTTGTGCCATGTGCTTGAGCACTGCAACATAGGCGATGATGAGGGAGATCATCATTGCAATGATAATGATTACGATGTCGATGATAAAGCCGACGACAGGAACAAAGCATAAAATGCATTTTATTATTATAGCCATTCACCTTTGGCCCAAAATATAGCAGCTTTTGTGTAAAAGTTCACAAGTCCACAATAATAAAGTGCAATTAGAAAGTTTGCCAACACTAGCAAAAATAATCAAATCGATTATGAATGGATGCTGGGCTTAAGCTAAAGATTGTGCCCGGCATGTCAACAGACAATCGCATTAAAATGGATACTATAAAATCTTGGATTGTTTTTCTGTTTTGTTTTCGCATTTGCCTTGAGGCTGCTTGCCAATTGCATTGCTATCTCTCTCGCTCTACATCTAGTTATCTCTATCTCCATTTCGCTCTCATTCAATCTCTTTCTAAATCCATTGTCTTCGCATCACTTTTGTGCTCCTGTCAAATGCAGGTTGCTTTTTGTGCATTCATTGAGAAAGTAGCTACAAAACGATTTCTGGAACGAGTCATCGCTGAGAACTCTGATAAAAAACTGTCAATAAAAGCATTTTTATGCATTATTTCTTCCAACATTTTTCTTCTCAGTTTGCTGGCAGCGCAAAAAAAAAAAAATAAAAGAGTTCAAATTGAACTTGAAATATATGTGCTAGAAATTACTCTCTTATTGTGTCATTGATGTGATGATATATTTTGATAATATATACAAGATATTTGAATATAAGAACAAGCATCTCTTAAACTTAAAATATATATTAAAAACTTGAAAAACAACTTAATTCCGTTGCAGCAAGTATTTGTTCTACTCCAATATTCCGATTTAACTCATTTCTCATTGTACAGGGTATATAAATAACGAGCCGAGGTAAAAATTGGCGATGTAAATGCAACTGCGAGAACATTTTTTGCAAGTTTATTTACGCATTTAGAGACCGGAGCTTAACTCATTGAATATTTAAGAGATCTTCGGGTCAACTCAAGTGCTTCTCGATGACAATTGAGCAGTAATTTGTTAAATGGAGTAATTAATGCAAACGATGCTCGCTTAATGTTCGCCAATAAAAATTGGAATTGCAGAGGGACACGCTTGCCCGCAGATACCCATTGGCATCGTGGATTGATAAATATATATGATAGTAATAATAAGTTGGCATATTTATATAAAGTATGATTAATATTAATAACAGCCTGCCAGCGCGCACACACATGTCACTATTAATTAAGTATAACAATTCGGTCCCTTATTGAATTCAGGTTAATCATACATTTAAATTTACATAAACTGTTATTAATTAAAAAGATTAAACCAGCAAAAATGTATGAATGTACATAAGAGCATAAACTATATTAATAAGTTGTCCAACTGATGGAATATATAAATGTCAAGAAATAAATATATGAATATTTAAATAAATTGCATATAATAATAATAATATATTATTATTAGTATTCTTATGTTTGTATTGTTATTTATTTATATAGTATTTATTATATATTATATATTCTTTTCAATTTATTAGTATTAGTAATTTAAAAAAAAATATAATATTAAATATTTTTCCACAAACTATTGAAGAGTCCACATAACCACATATGAATATTTTTATATATGTATATTTAATCGGATTTTTGTAATGCGCTGCTCTGGTGTTCAGCGCACTTCATCTGTGAATTGTGGAGCAATTGTGTTTTTTAATTAATTATTTATGACGTAAAAATTATTAACAAGCCCCAAAAGTCATAAATAAATCTACGAGGAACATCGCATGCAAATGCAATTGTACATAAATTATATTTAATGCTTGTTTCTTAACAAACATGAGAAACATATTAATAATGAAATGAAATGAAATTCATGAAAATGGCTTAAAGTCAATAAAAGGATGAGCAAATGGTGTGTGTGAAATTAATGTGTGCGATAAACGGGACAATGAAATAACTTTTATAAGCGGATCAACAGAAATATTGTGAATAAAAAAATGAAATCAAATATTTTAAAGTTGCTCTGTTTTTATTTAAGCATTTACGAAAATGATGGCTTCACTGTGAAATCATCTGCATTGCTGCTTCTGTCTTCCTCAAAATACATTTTCGAAATTGTTAGCTTATTTGCCTGCCATCCATTTAGCATATACAGACAGACAGTCATACATACATGTACATGTATATGTTATGTATTTGGCATTGAACTGAGGTGACACTTTGACAACGGGCTTTGTTTTTGGACATCAATTTAAAAACAATTTTAATGTTTGTGATGCATTTATGTCGTCAACATTCTGAATTTGTTTGCACGTGTGCGGCTGTCCACACGAGTGGTCCCTGTTGAGTGCGGGCAAGAGTGCGAATGCGAATCCGGAGGCGACTGGGTCTGGCGATGTCTGTGCAAAGCATGTAGACTGTTTGTTGTGGTTGTTCTGCTGAAAAGCCGACAAATGAATAGTGCGGTTTTCACTGAGCTGCCAAGCGGCTGCGTATATTTGATACGGCTACAGATAGGAAAATGCGTAAAGCTACGGCTAAAGACTGCAACGTACGTAGGCGCTATGGAAGCTGATATAAGCCTAAAAACGATTGAAATGGCACAAATAAAGATACAAAGGCAGCTACTGACCTAGAGATACAGAAACAAATAGAGATTGACATGGAGATAAAGATAGATACATATATAGATACAGTTTTAAATACAGATGTGATACATATTCATATTTCCAGGCTAAGCCTAATCGATTTTGAACTAAGCTTAAAAGGATAACGAGTAAGAGTAAGAGAGAGAGAGAGAGAGAGAGAGTTTGGTAAGGTATCGCGATACCTTTTCTGGCTTTTTCTTCTTTTATTTTTGGTCACCCTAATCCAGAACAAACACCTGCGCCATAAACTTTAAATCCGTAGCAACAGCAAACAAAGTTTTACGTAGCTTAAAACAAGCAACGACCCAACCAGAAATAAAATCATTCGAGTGTAACTCAAAGTTGTGTTGTGTGTGTGTGTCTGTGTGTGTGTGTGTGTGTGTGTGTGCATGTGTGTGTGGCGCTGACAAAAATAAAACTTTTCGATTTGCCACATGTATTTAGGAGTTATTTTATAGCCAAGTTTCTCGCTTTAAATGCAAATAGGAAAATTAAATGAATTTTTCAGAATTGTAAATTATTGATGCTCATAACGCTTGCAGCACATTTACACCTGCTGCTCCGCTTGTTGGTTATTTGCAATGCGGGCTGATCGAATTGTTATGCTGACAAAGCAACTGTTAAAAGTATGCGCCAGTTTGCCGAAAGTAAGCATTAAGCTGATCTGAGCTGTAGTTCCATTTTGGCAATTATTCGTATTATCATTAATTTATTAGAGCTGAAATAGCTTTGGATGACACGCCACACACACACACACACAAACACACACAAACACACATATATACACACATATAAGCAAACACCCATATCCTTTGCCTGCGAACAGCGTAAAATGTCAATGGCAAACTCCTGGCAACAATCATGCTCTAGCTGTGTGGCACATTTAGCTGGTTATTGTTTTAACATTTTGCAGACCCGCTTGGCACTGTCTTCGCTTTTATCTTATCATTATTAACGTTCGTTTTATTGTCCTGCTGCTCGGCACTGCGTGTCCTGCCACAGCCACTCGCTGTTTGCCATCATGTTTGTTGTGTATTTTAAGAGCGCTTTTTATTATGTCATTATTGTCATTTACTTAGCTCCTTGTCTGCCCCCAGCCCAGACCTGCCCTGGTAATGCCCCTCCACCACACCCTGATCACTTCGCTAGCTTGCATTATTTTGATTATTTGTGACTTCCGTTGTAAATGGACGCTTTCAGCACATTATGCTGCGACTCCGACTCGCTGATATTTTGATGGCGCTTTTCATTTACAGTTTCATTCCGTCTGAGGCGCCTTTAATAGCCAACATCATGTATTTGCTTGCTCTTGGTGTTTGTCGCATTTCAGTATTTAGCTGTGATTTACATAGCCCGCAGATTATTTTAATGGCTCACAAATATTCATGACTTCATGGCTTAGCCCAAAATATCTGTTATTGATGTTGAGTACTTTTTCCTCTATTTGCCTATCAGTATATTAATTAAACATGAGCGATAACTCAACCAGTTTATGGACCCGTAAATATGCTACTCAAGAGGATTAGAGTGGTAATAAGCAGAAAGACAATTCAAAAAGTTAGCTATGGGAGATAAATGCACCACCACTTCTCTTTTGTTGAATTGGTTCAAAGTTCATATTTAATAATTTAATAAAAAGCCAAAATATATTAATTCGCAAATGAAGAATATTCGTCATTTGCACAATCTTTTTGTGATTTTTAAGTGCCACATTTCGGGCTTTCGCGTTGATTCAATTCAAATTCATTTTTAAGGCAAAGTTTAAGCGGGCCACTGATGCGCTTAACTCGGATTAAAATAATGAGCGAAGTCAGTAAACAAAACTGGCGAATGCATTAATTGATTACACTATCAATTGCTGAATTCATGACTTTTAATTAAAAAGCGTGCACAGACAATATACGCCCTGCGACTTGCAACTGTGCTCCGTTGGCAATTTGGCTTAAAAACACACACAAATGGCATGGAAATCAGGCGAATGCCGCGAGAAAAGTGCATATAGTTTGTGCGTATGGCTCGATGAACGGGTTGGAACAAGTTGGGCTGGGCTGGCCGGGTTGAGCCAGGGCGGTATATAAAGGCAAACAGGACGCGGCGTTGGCAACAGGAAAAGTTAAAATGCGACGCTGGAAAATTATAAATCAATTTAACATTGGCAACACACACACACACACTCACAGAGAGAAAGAGAAACAGCCACAAAAGTGCGAGGCGCATAAGTAAATGCGCGGACAAGTTTCCATTACGAGGCCAGCAACCGCGCCCAGTGAATAACTGTATAAATTGCCAGCTCAAACGGAAACGCAATGACACCGGACGCCATTGACCGGGCCCGAGAGCAGGTCCCGGTCCCGTTAGCTGGAACGCATGCGCGGCATTGTGAGCCGCTTCATCATCCGGCTTACCGCCGTCGCCACGGATGTACGCGCTTTAATCTGTAAGCCACACGCTCTTGGCATCAGTTACAGATACAGCCATAGTTGTAGCTATAGATACTGCAGCCGCTGCTACAACTTTGCTGGCTTCGGTTTGGGATCCTGGCTGCGGCTGCATTTTAAGTCAAGCAGTTAAACAACTGTTTGTAATTGCAGCCAACAGGACAACAGGCCCTGATATTGCGGTTGGGTCTTGTGGCTGGCTTGCTGGCTGTTTGGTTGGCTGGCTGGCTGGCTGGCTGGCTGGCTGGCTGGCTGCTGCGTGCTTGGGGGATCAGAGTTGAATGCTTACTGGCAAAAGTGCTTGTTACCGGATGTTGTGCAATAAAAATGCAAAGTATGCAAAAGTTTCTCCCCAATGCCAGAGCTGAATGGCCGAAATGCGTTGGCTGCCTGTGCTTACTGCAGAGTACATTGGGATAAGGTTTGCCAGCAACTATGCATGCTTTAAATGATAAGTAAAAGAGAACTGACTTCAACAAGCGGTAAATATCATAGATTATTTCAAGTTTTATTTATAATGGTATTTTAGAGTGCGGTTTTTCAAAGCATTCTCTGAAAATAATTTTATTTTAATTATATAATACAAATTAATATCTCCGAAAAGATTAAATTACAAATTTTATTCAACATAAAAAAGAATATAAAGGAAATAAATATTCAATAAAAATAAATAATAAATATATATAAACACAAATTAAATAAAAGAGGTATTCATGTATAATATATGAGACAAAATTAAAAACAAAAATCATTACAAAAAAAAAAAAAAAAAAAAAAAAAAGGCAAAGAATAAGACCCAAGTGAAATAATATTACAAAAATTTTTTTTTTAAAATTAGATATTGTAGTAATAATAAATAAATAAAACATTTTTACTAATGAATTTGAAAAAAAAAAAACATTTGAAGATTCAATAGAGAAAAATTTAACAAATTAAAGTAAATAAATTAATGCAAGTTGAGACACAAGTAAAGATTAAAAAATAACAATAATAATAAAAATTATAAAAAATAAAAGAAGAAAGATAAACGAACAATAATAATAAATAAATAAAAAAAATAATAATAATACTGAGAGAAAAAATTTGGCTTGTTCCCGCCCGGGTTCGAACCGGGGACCTTGTGCGTGTGAAGCACACGTGATAACCACTACACTACGGAAACTGTTGAAGAGGTCGAGTTCCAACCAGATAATGTCAGCTGCACAAATATAATACTATGAAAGTATAAATGCACATTCAAAGTCTCATACATAAATAAAATATTATTACCTATTTATAAGTTCATTGGAATAAAATAAGAAGAAGAGAAAATAAATAAAATTCATTGCAAAGTAAAATGTTAATACATTTATTTACAGAGCTAAAAGTTAATAAGCTGTGCTGCAATGCAAATGTATAGCAGCGGATATGTCAAAGGGAAAGCTGCAGTTTACATACAGCAGCAGAGACAGCAGCTCGATTCGTGGCTTAAGCACTTAATGCTACATGTGTATGTGAAAATCACAAATTAAATTACTTATTTAAATGTGATTATGCGCATTATTTACGAGCTGAGCGGCCAAGGGGCAGAGCAAGTTAAGAGCGGCGCCACAAAAACGTGTGCTGCATTTAAAGTGCAGCCGGGCATTACGTATACGCAGCGGATGACATTGAGCGACGCTTGCTCTGGCGCTTATCGCATGCACGTCGCAGTTGCTGCTCCAGCGAATGGCAACTGGAATGACGCCCTGTTTGGCATAATGAGCGAGCGCCACTCGCATCCATGCCCCATGCCACATTGCAGCTGGCTGTGTGGAGCATTAGCGTCCCAGGCCTTGTAGTATGGCAGGATGTGGATGAAGATGTGGCTCGAAATCCTAAGTACGGAACGTCAAATAGCAAACAACGTCTTGCACCTGGAATGCATTAAATAAACATCATTATCGCAAAGACTGGTACAAGGTACACATACGCATACTCTCATATAAAGGTGTACCAAACAATGCAACACTGCAAATTCGCTCTCCTTCTCTCTCTCTCTCTCTCTCTCACACACACACACACACACACACAGACACACACACACTCATTCATGCTCGACGCATATTTGGCAAGCAAAAGGATTTTGCGGTTGAATTGTGTAAACATTGCGGCCAAATGCTTGGATGGATTTTCAACTCGCAGCTACACGCTCGCAGATACACACACACACACACGCATATCGTGAGAGCTGTGCTCATTTTCGAAGCTCGCATTTATCCGTTTAAGCATTACCTAGACTTGAAATGGCAGAAGTGAGCCTTATTAGATAATTCTTAGTAATTAATTGTTTGATTTGCAGTATATAAATTACAGGTATATACCGAAAAGGAATACGCTATAATCGATTGATTTTATTAAGCAAGCTGTAGAAGAGTTTGTGTAGCTCAGAATAGATATTTTTTATTTATATAATTTAAGCCAATTATTTATTTTGTTACGTATATAAATATAATTTTAATATGAAAATATTATAGAGACTTTTTCCTTTTTGTTTTTTCGTTTTTGGTATTTAAAAATATGTACATAGTATTTATTTATATTTTTCTCAAGTTAAGTTTGGCTGGCAAAGTTGTGTCGCTAATGTGCTGCAGGCAAAAAATAAGTTTATTTACAAATTTTTGGCCATTTTTATTTTCACACATTATGCGGCGTTTCTTATGCTTTTCACATACACACACACACACACATATTCACTCAGACACACATACATACGCAGAGCGAAAACGCAGCGTGGCCATTTATCATTTTCGCCCTATTGAAGTTTCAGTCTCGCGTCGACGACGACGGCGACATAAAGCAGCGACAGCAGCGGGAGGCAGTGCCTGGCACGAGGCCGAGTAGGCGTGGCAGCCATAAGCAGAAGGCGCGCTGCCCAGGCGAAGACACAAAACAGCAGGATAGCCAAAAAACCCAAAAAAAAAAAAAAGAGAAGGAAAAGAAAAAACCAAAAAACGTCGCCGTGCACAAAAAGAAGAACGTGCAAGTAGTTCAAAAACTTTGGCCCAAAGCTGAAGCGAGTAAAAATATATATATATATATTTATATATGTGTACGGAATAGCATGAAGAAATGGAGGCTAGGGGCGTGGCTGCGTTAGGGCAAACATTGGCTGCCATTTGTGAGCGTATGACATTATTTATGGTTTGTTATTTCAGCAAAGGAAAAAGTATGCAAGAAAATATGTTGCGACTCTTTCATAATTTTGCTTGACTCTGCTACAGTTTTTTTTTTGCTCGGCTTTTTGGAATGAAACAAAAGTTTGCACACACTTACGCGAACAGTGGGTGCAAATGATGTGCTGCTTTAAGCATAAAATTGAAGTCAATAGGGGGCGGTGCCGCTTGGCGGGCATTAATTAAAAGTGCAAACACAAATCGACAGCAGGAAAACGTTTGGCAAAGTGTTCGCTGCAAATTGCGCATAAATTAAAAGCGCTCATTAAATATTTTTATATTATATAGAAAGGCAGCGCCTCAACTTAATGACCATAAATCGAAATTAATGACACTGTCAAACGCTGTCCCTGCCCAATCCCCGGCTATAGGCCAGAGCCAGACCCAGTGCCAGAGACAGAGCAGCTCGCAGCTCCTACGGCCTTCGTTTACGAGCGACCACAAATGGACGCACCTGCTGCCACGCCTCCTGCTGCCACTGTTGCTGCTGGTGCTTCCGTGTGCCAGCAAATTGCGAGAGACGTTAATGACACCTGCGAGACAATTTCAATAACCAATATGTGCCGTTTTGGGGTCTGTGAATCGCTGTGGCCAACTACCTGCGGTGGCTCTCTACATAATCGATGATGGCCCCACTTTTATTTATATGCTTAAACTGTGTACCCAAGGCGTATGCGCAACAATGTTGCGTTTGAGTCGTCGAAAAGTAGTAAAAAAAAGTAAGCAACAATTTAGCATGATTTTTGTTTGCTTTTGGCTTTTTTTTTTTTTTTTTTGGCAAAAGCGCTTTTTTATATCATAAACATTTAATTTAATTTATAGAAATAATATCTGATATACATAGATTCATTCTGATTAGTGGGCCACATTTGTATGTACGAAAAGTTCTTAGCATCGAACAACTGTTAACTTTGAAGACTATAATTTCCATACTTAGCTAGATTGTAATGCAGATATGCCTATATGAGAACACTGTAAGCGAATAAGCATTTTTATTTTATTATTCTTATGTATAGCCTTCTCGCAGCAGGGAAGAAAGGGCAAATCTTGGTGAGTAAATTCAAACATAGAGCGGAGAGCAAGGAGATAAATAGTGCACGCTTGAAGCAAACTGCGATTGAGGTTGCAGTTTTCGTCAATCCACCCTGAGAATAAGCTGCTCGTGTAGATAGTAGATAGCAGATAGACAACTTGTACGCTGCGAACAAGTTTGTTTTACATGTTCCATTTAAGTGTTGTATGGTTAACGGTAAAGACCAAATTATTTATGTTATTCAAGATTTTTATATTTTAAATTCATGTTAGTTCCCTCTCTATATATATTACCTACTTTAAAAATGTTAAATATTTAATTTTAATTAGATTAGCTGTGTAGAATTTTTGCAATACAAAAAGAAAAATTCTTTGGGTTTTGGTAATTTGCATATTTTATTTTGTTTATCATTCTGCTATTACCATGCTTTGGTTGCCAGTTTGAAGTGCCTCGACACACACTCAGCCGCATTCGTTTCACTTTGACTTTAAAAATGTGCCTTTAATTTACCAAGAAAAAACTGCCATGACAGCCTCCGTGCCAAGCCCACCAAATAACAATGAGGTGTCAAAACAAAGAAAATTTCTTCACAATTTTTTTTTCGCGTCTTTTTTGTATGCTGACTCGACTGGATTCTTGGCCCCTATTTACAGTTACTCGACGGCGCTCTTGCAGCTGTTTACTTTGTTAATGGTCTTTTTCAGCTAAGCTTGTCAGTCGCACGCGCCCCCCTGCCATACCGCTTGCCTCGCTGTACCTTCACGACCAACCATTGAAATTTTGCTCATTTTTTTTTTGACCCACAAAGCGCGGCATTGAAAACTGAGAAGCTTTTTGATTTGTCCCAGTCCTGCAATAGGACTTTTTGTATATAAATACACGTACACATACATAAATATATATATATCTAAATTTTTGTCTTCTGCGATGCGTAAAATAATTTATACAAAGCTGCCGTTGATTTCATTTGCTTTTGTTACAATGCGATATTTAATGGGCTAGCGGAAAAACGGAAAAACGGAAGAGAAGTTGCTATCCCATGACCCCGCCTCCTTGATTTGTTGATTTTGTTAAATACTTATTATTTTTCGTCAGCAAGGGACACTTTGCATGTTTAATAGAACATTTTTATATAACTAAAGCGTCAGATATTTGTGCATTATATCAACTCTCATTACAAAAGTTTTTTTTTAGTTTAAATAAGCTGATTACAAAGTTCAAGCTTGTTTAAAAGAAAAAAAATATCTTCGGTCTTGAAAATTTATAATTTCATTAAAAGCAAGTTTTGGAAGAGTGTGCCGAGAGCTACGTCGCATAAAAGTATTTCTCAGTTATTATATTTTATTTTTTGGCAAATTGCTGAAACCTTTCTTTATTCATTAGCGTTTCAAGTTAGGCAAGCAAATCGATTATGTAAAATATTTGCAAACATAAAATTACCAGCCGAAAATTCATTTCCTTTTCGGCATTCAAATTAATGCCCGCTTCTAAAATAACTGTCGAGAGCCAGAAACATTAACTTAAACAAGCGCAAACCGTTCGTGTGTAATTTTTGTCATTGACTTGACCCGCCCAGGCAACAGTTTGTCGAGCACTTAGTGCAGTTGACCTTCGTCTGAGCCCTTAGCCGCAACTCGGTTGGGTCGTGATGTGGCAGTTGCTCAGATTCATCGCCTTGAAAATTTATTACATTTTCGAGTATTTTTCCGGTTTTGTTGTCCGGAAATTGCCAAAACGTGTGGCCGGTGCGCTAGGGTCCTTGAAATGTGCTAAAATAAATTATTAATAATTTCTATGACGCGTCCAGTCAGACTGCCCAGAGAGCAGACTTTTGGGAAATTTCATCCAGGCAATGAATTATTTATTTTAATGGCAAACATTTCGGCTAAGCTGTCAGTGCGATTGCCAACTGATTGTTTGCCCTCGTTGAACTCATTTCTTTTGCAGCCATTTCCCTTATCGAATGACCAAATATTTTGCCATTTGCCGAATTTGTTTTTAAAATTTATAGTCAAAGTTGAGCATTGACTGATGCTTGGCAATTTTCACAAAAATTCGTTGCTTAGATTAGATTTTCTCAGCTATATGCAAAAATAATATGCATCAGCCACAGAAGTGAAATTTTATTTTGAATATGTCAATAGCAGCAAGTGTCAGTAAACGGATGAAGAGACATTAATTGCAATTGAAGTTGATCAGGTGAAAGATGCATACGATGAAAGAAAACGTAATTCAATAGATTAGTGGTTTTCGGTTTTTAATTGATAAAACGTTCGTGGGAAAAATCAAATGTAAATGAAAAGGATCAAAGGACGTCATCCGGTTACTGTATAACATGTTGTATGAGTGAAGGTTTTGCGTCTCAATTTAATAAAATGAAAGAAGCGACTTTCAGTCGCCTCCAAATGGAAAATGAAATCAACTGAATCGAAATTTAATGCTATTATATCAATATTGCTCCATTGTTTTAACCAATTTTTTTGTGGGTTGTTTTATTTTGGTCTTCGCATACTATAATGATATGCAATTATTTTCACATTAAAACTCGTTTCCGTTATTGTAACTGAAACGAGACATTAACGCCCGGCCACATCCGGCAAACATCTATGAGAGCTATCAGTTAATGGCCTGCAAACAATATTGACGCAACGTTGATTAAACAATCAATACTTCAATCGCATGCTCAATATTTTTACTCCCTTTTCCACTTTTCGCATCGACAATTTTATATTTGGATTTTATACCCTATACACAGACGCCGGTGAAATTAGGGCATTACGTAAGTAACTCTCTGCAGCAAGATAATTATTTCATTTTTCTTTTTACCTCATTCTCTTAAGTCTCAAATATTTTTGCCAGGTATGCCCTATCAAAAGTTTTTACTGTCTTTTTAAAGTTTATAGGATATCTCTTCGTTGAACTTTCAAATCTACTATATTTTTAACGTATGCTGTCTGCTATTGTCTGTACGTAATTAAAGTGATATGTAGGTGGCCAGACACCAACAGTTCTGCACGCTCATCAGCGTTATCATTATGATAACTATCTTCGTGATTATCATCAAGAGTTGGAGCCGGAGCTGAGCTGGCGCTGAGCTGGAGCTGGCGCTGCAGCAAGAGCAGCCGCTGTGTCGTTGCTTGGCATCCAACATGCGCATATTAAAAATTATTTTTGCATATGCTTGCAAAATGAAAATGGGCGTGGCAGCAAAAAGGAAAAAGGCAAAAATTTGCGGAATGAAAAAAGTTGCTGAAAATTGCGTTTTAAAGTGCGCGCAAAGCAGCTGGATATGACATTTCACTCTCTGCGCTTTAACACATATATATGTAACTAGGTATTTTCGCGTATTTACAATCAATTTTGCGCAATTGTCCTGTGGATGCGACTGTTTGGCTTATTTCTGCAGGCCACACCAGTGTGAATGGCCCCGTCTTCGCTTTCAACGATTGGTAGCAAATTAACATAACAGCTGTTGGCTATATATTTCATTTAATTGTACTTTAAATGTCTGTGAAATAAACTCAGCTCCGGCAGCACTTTATTTGCGGATAAATAAGGAAAGGAAAATGCCTTTGAATTCATATGGTGGGGGTGGGCAAAATGAGTGCGATATATTCCATGTGGCTTAAAAATCAAACAGTATCAGAAGTTGTTGACTTTGAAGAGAAAATCTTCATTTCGTAAAATGTTTAATGAAAAGCATTGCATACTTTTACGCGTAGTACAAATATTTGCGTTAAATAAATTTAATTGCCTACTTTTGTGCGGTAACATTAATTTTCTAACGTTGTTGAAACTCTTGCAGCTAGCTAAAATAAACTGTGTTTTCCTTTTCGATTTTCACTATTTCTATATAATCTTCTCATTAAATGGGCTATTGCAGTTATTTTTATTGTTTTCATTACCTATGGCATTTTGTTGGGGTTCCTGAGCTGTTTGCATTTTAAATGAAATAAATAAAATAAAGAAGTGCTTGACTTGTTTGTTATAATGTAGCCATGTCTAGACACTTTTAATATGCACTTATAAATACTTTGGCCTTGGGCACATGTGAATTACTCTCCTAGTTGGCCCCTGCAGACTGTGTGTTATAGTTGAAAACACTTATACGCCGCGTTGCCCACATAAATCTTGCTTATAAACACACACACAAACATGAAGAGGCCAACTATGTATGTGAGTGTGCGTGCACATTAAAACTTTGCCTAAGAGCTTATGGCACCATTTGTTAAAAGCGATTTTTAATGCAGCTTGAAATACGTAACCCTCACACAGCCGAAAATACGCACACACACACACACACACACACATACACACATTTAGGATGTTTGGCACCCCAAAGCTAACGCTGACACATCTAATGCCATTGCACGCATTAGAAGCAAAAGTTTTCTTTTTATAATGAGCACACATTGTTTTGGATACCCTTGAGGGTAGGGAAATGGTAAGAGGTTGATGGAATTGATGGAATTTATTTTAGTTCTACTTAAATTAAATCAATCATAATATGAAACAGGCATTCATTTATTTTTCTATTTATTAATTAATCAAATATCTGTCTTTTTTCATCTTTAAATATATTTATATTTTGATTTGAGTGTATCTAACATTCTCTATGACCTCAAGCACAAAATTTTGGTGAGTGTTTTCTCTTTTGGCGATGTTTAGCATGTTCAATCTGATATCCAGTTTAATCCGAGAGGGTTTGTCATTGCGGGAACTGGTTCCATAATTAGCTGAAGCCCACTTGAACAGAATTAAATAATTTTTGTCACAGCTTCGCATAGGCAGGGGATGTGGTTTAAATTAAGATGGGATTAAAGAGCCGATTGCTTGCATGTAATCAATTAAACTGTTTCAAGTGCTCTACTGACATTTCAATTCAAAAAAAAAAAATCTAAATAGCATATACAGCCTGGGCATATCTAAAATTGAATCAAAAGCTCGATGCCTGCCGCCTGGTAAACGATTTTTCCCCAGTAAATACATATATATTGCAATTTCATGCTGGTTAGTTTTACACAAAATAGAAATCATAAATGATAAATTACAAACAAACGACAAAAGCATTTAAAAACTTGTCGGCTTTTGCGTACTGCTTGCTGCAACATTTAAACATAAATAAATAAATTTGCAATTTTATGATGTTTTGCATAGAAATTAAATTAATAATTTACAACAATTGAAATGACACATAGTTCGGACAACCAAATGAAATTTGTTAAATATGTGCAGTATTTGGAAAGGAATGTCAAGTGAAAATCTTTGGTTAACAATACAGTAGAATTCAAAGCGATTAGAGGATTTAAGGTATCGCAAACTTAGCTCCATTGTTACTATTCAATTTGAAATTTATAATTATTGCCTAATCCGTTAATATACGAGATTTTTCAAGTAATTGTCTACTACTGTGTACTGCAATAATTTATAACAAATTAAATCACTTTAAGGGAAAACTTTAAAAAGTACCAAGCAAATGCATATCTCAAGGCAATACCAGTCGTATTAAAATAAATATGCTTTCAATAATAATGAAATGCATATTAAGTCAGTTTAAATTAGTGTTAACCTCATCAATCAACGAAAAAACTGTGTGCAATTGCTAGCGGAGCAGCGTTCGCCAGAGGTCAGAGCCCGAAATGATTTTTAATCAGCTGTTAAATTGACTTCTGTATCGCATTAATGTCAATCAGCTGTGTAATTAACGTGGTAAACTGAATAATCACATCAAAAACGAAAACAACAACAACAATGCGACTGTGTTATAAACGTTGGCCATAAATATGGCTAATCTGTCTGGCAATGATTTGATTAGAGCGCAGGCATTTGCCATTCACGTCTAGCGCCTGCAAAGCGATGCAAATGCGACATATTGGCGTTAGCTCGAATGTCAGCAACATCATCAGCAGCATCACCAACAACAACAACAATAACAACAGAAACAACAACAGCATGCATTCAACACTTCAGGGTTCGGACAATAATTAGCACTTGACAGCTTGTCGAGCACTGTGCAACTGCAAGAATTTTGTATCTGTATCTGTATCTATACATATGTGTATCTGTATCTATTTGTGCATGTTTTTGCCAGTAGCCAAAAAGGTTTTCTGTGTCGAACAGCGGCGCCAAGTTATTTGCTGCTAGCAATTAACTAAACGTAGTGCTTAAATAAATTTCAGATGCCACCAAACGAGTCGATGGCCTATGCGAAATAGTTGTTTCTGCAAGCTAAGCACGCGCTTGGCTTATTAAAAAATTTGCTAAGCATTTGGATGTTCTTTAGTGTGAATTTATAGCTTCACATGGTTATTATTATTATTATTTACAAATATATTTATATATTCTATATATTTTTTTTGGCCAATAGTTAGGTTTAAATCTGCAAAGCTTGCTTTGCATAGATAGTGTATTAATGAAGTCTATTCAAATATATTCGATAATAAATTGTTTCAGTATGACAGCTAATATTAAGCGTCTGTGTTGCCTTACTCTTGAGCTGTTCTACTATCTATTTTTAGATGTCAAGTGAACTGTTCTCCCACAGCACCACAATATTTAACTTTATTCTGAAAACTGGCTTTGAACTAGTCAGAAATGAGAAATGCAATTAGTTGCCTGACAGAGCACGATAATTATCTGAATGTACAACTCATTATCTATCTGCGAATCTATCTTTCAGCTTAATCCCATTAATTATTGATAGATGATATCCACACTATTTATGGATATTTTATAAATCAATTAATTTATTTCTTTGAATAGTCTTTGTAATGTTCTATAGACAATAATCTATCTCTGTTTAATCTCATTATTTATTTGAACTGATTGATTCCCTTGGTGAGAACCATTTCTCTGTTTCCATAAATTCAAAGGATTTTGATATACAGCAAACTATACTCAGCACCAAAAACTTTTTGAAGCTTACAACAGACAGTATAAATTTTTATATGCCCCAGTGCGTTTGGCATATAAAAGTTCCACTTGATTAGCTCTTGAAATTGCTGGTTAATGTTAAAAAATAGGAGAAAAAATGTGATATATTTTCCTGTCTTTGTGCTGTTTTAATTTAATTTTATTGTTATTGTTGTTGCTGTGCGCTTAACTAATTTAATTAATTTGCTAGATCTTAACGTAATGCGGAAAGGGCGTCAGAGTTGGCAGCGGTCCACGGGGCGGATGAGGCGTCGTGGACTGAAAGTATGTGGCATACTGACGGATCAGCTCTGGTGAGAAGCGGGAGGAGGCGAAAGTTTCGCTGCCAGCACTATTGGTGCGAGCGGGCACACGTGCGTGCACTTGCACTGCCTGAGCAACACGTGTCGCGACAGTTGAGGCTGGCTTAATGCTGACAAGTGGTTGCCGCGTGGTGGTGCTGGTGGTGGTGGTGGTGGTGGTGCTGCTGCTGCTGCTACTGTCAGCATCAGCAAATGGTGGCAACAAGTCCACAGCCAGCTGCAGTACCGGTGGATTCACGGCACTGTTATCAGACTCCTTGTTCCTGACCTGCTGCTGTTGATGCTGATATTGCTTTGGCTGCTGCTGATGGAACGACTTTTTGGTTGGCTTTGTCGCTGGCGTGGCTGTCTCCGTGGTGGACTCTTCCAGCGGCGGTGGCAATAAATCATTGAACGGCACCAATACGTCCTTAGGCGCCGCTTGATTTATGTGCGCCACGTCGGCGGCGCAATGGCAAATCAATGCGGCAGCTGCGATTAATAACTGTAAAATAGTTGGGAAATGCTTTTAACTCAAACGATACGATAGAAATGATCGATGGCTTTTAGCGTCTCGTCGATTTTGTTGCTTCCTATTTTTGTTTACATAATATAATTAACTTTGCTTGCTTTTGGGCACAAATTATTCAGTCTGCTTTTTTATGGCACAGCTCATTTGGTTATGCTCTAGATTTGTAGTCAAGCTCGAACAGTGGGCAGCTGACCTCCATATTAGCAGCTTGTGAAGGGGACTTGTAACCTTGCATTGTGTGATAATCTGTATGGCATGCCCCTTAATAAGAACGTAAATCACATGAACTAAGTTCTCCAAGAATGCTCTTGGAGCGACCATAATTTAAAAGAAATGTCCGAAATGGACTGCATGCCAAATAGTTTTTGGCATTGCCTAACAAATTAGCCAAAAATTAACACAAATTAGGTTTTGTATGTTTTCGGCAACGGGTTTTGCATTATTATGCAACAAATCTTTCAGCCTGTTTTAGAACATTAGCTAAACTATTATTATTATTTGTGAACTGAAGTCATATTTCAAATTTATTAATGCTAACAATAAATATCTTTGCCTGGACATCGACGTCTATCTATGGCCAGTTTAGCAGAGCCCAACAAGTTGAATGCCCCGTTTTGGTTTCCTGCATAGTTTTTCCATTTGATTAGCGTTTTCTGAGCATTTATATAAAATTGATTTAGCATGTTATGCAAATTGAACAATGCAGATGTATATTTGGAATTTTTCCTTAACGTTTGTTTTTACCAAGATGTCTGGGTAAATAACTTGTTCTGCTTAATTTAAGCGAATCGTGCGTCTTTAGTGGCCCAACGTCACAACTGAATTGTGCATTTCATTAAGAAACAACATATCCACTTTTAGATTGTGTTTTAATCAAATCACCTGTTTCTATGCAAATATATATATATATATTTTTTTATATTTAAATTTGCAATGGAAGTTCAAAATTAAAATTTAAAATTTTGGGTAAATATTTAGCCACAGAATTGATAAAAAATTTCATTGATTTTGATTGTAAATTGTAGAAAAATTGGATAAACTAAATAAAAAATAAAAAAAACTAAATAAAAAACAAGAATCAAATTTATATTATGAATTCTCATTGCTCTTTTGCATAGGATATTCTAGATATAAATTTAAATACTCATTGTCAATTCTTAGGTTTCTTTTGATAGAAGGTTAAGTAAATTCAAACTGCAGTCCACTGTTAAATGTCACTTAAATGTTACACAAATTCTGTATTGCATTCTAAAGGTTCAACACTCACAATGCGTATCGACATAGTTCGTTAACGAATTTCGAGCTGGCGTGTTTGAAGTATTGAAGTTGACTAAAAGATGCGCTGCGCGTGCGCCACGTTTTTATAAAAAGAGCAAAAGAAAAACAAAAACTAAAAGTTATCTCTTTTTTAAAAGAATTGAAGCACATTTAAAGAGCGAGAATTTACGCAGAGCAGACGCGACGCGTCGTCAGCCAGCAGCCGACAAATGTAAAGTTTAATAACCGGATTAGGCCACGTTTAGTAACGGGTTTTGCAGTTGTTGTGGTTGTTATTGTTGTTGTCGTTGTTGTTGTTGTCGTCATCGTTGTCGTCATCATTGTTGTTGTTGTTGTTGGCGGCCAATTAGGGGACAGAGGCAAGTTTTGTTTTTATTAAGGTATGCGACGGGTCGCAGTTGCAGAATGTATCTGCGCTGATCGATTTGAACTCTGCCGGTTCACGGTCACAGATGATATATGATAGATGTATTTGCATCTATTAATGCTCCAGCAGCTCTATCTGATTGACATATCAGTATTTGAGTTTGAATTTAAATATCTAAAAGTATTTATATTTGCACTTCGTTTCCATCTATCCATCACTTTCATTTATAACCACTCATATATATATATATATTTATACCTGTCTGAATAAATATCTGTATCAATAAGTAAATCTATGTCCATGCGCACCTTTTTATGTATATGTATCAATATCTTTATCATTAATTACATATAATCTACATTTGCTTTAGTGTCAGTTTATGTCTGTATTCTTTTTATTTTTCTTTTTTTTTTTATCTGTGTCAATATCTACACCAGGTTCCGCTGATTGTGGGGAACCTACATTTAAGACCATTGCTGCTGTTGTTGTGTGAACGGATGTAATTTAAATATGTATATGGATCTAAAACAAATGGATGCTGTCGCTTTTCTAATGTTGTTCTAAATTGGAGCTGACAACTTCCTATTTGCTACCTGCTATCAGAAAGGTGCAAATTTTAAGATCGATTTCACGGACAAACTAATTGATTTTCGAACTGGTTCTTTTTTCTTAAATAAGCTAATACATATATATAGACTTTCTAAATATATACAGTATTTTTGAAAATATACTACTTTTATGCAAAGTGAATGCCCCCATTTGCATATAAATTAGGGAGTCTATAAATTAGTACTTGAGTGCTTTCTATAAATGGGCAGATTCGTCCATTTCCCAGTTTTCAGCTTTGCCTAGCCCAGCCTAGCAGATACATCACTGATACATTTGTAAAGTATGCAAATTATTTGGCGCTGATTTTTAACCCCGCAATTCGCTGCGTGAAGGCCATAAATTAAATAGACATATACATTTTTGCGAGCTCCGTTGAACGATGTTGGTGAATGTTGAACCGGACTTTGAAGAATTTCAGCCGTGAGAGTGATTGCTCGACAACATTGTTAAGATTAAGCTTAAGTTGATAAGCGACAAATTTAATGTTTGAGCATTTAATCCACTAATAAATGGGTGTTAATGGCCATTTTAATGACGATTGAAATGCAATTCGAGACTCTTGATAAAGTCATTATTATTGATATCAGTTTATAATTAAGAATAAACCTCTGTGAAATTGAACTGTGAAAAAATAAAATAAATTAAATGCATTCAGCTTTGAATTTGTATAGAGTTTAATTGAGGTTGGCAAATAAAAATATGCTTTATTGCAGGCTAAAGAGATTTATGTAAACAGCAGTTTAAGATCTAAATATAATATATCAATATATTCACTTAACAAGTTAGTTGAAATTATAGTAAATAAATTAAGATAAAAATAAAAAATAAAATTAATTACAAGCGTTTTTATGTTCCACATATAGCAGATGATGTTGATGGCTTAATTTAATAAATGCTGTATTTATTTCTTTTGCTTAGACGAGCAGACGGAAATCTTCGATTTATTTACTACATTTTCGTTATTATTTTATAATTAATCTTCGCTCCATGAATTTCAGAGTTTTTTAGTATAGCAAATTATATTTTCCGCGTGTTAATTTAACTAATTTCGAGGAAGTAAAACCCTTTATTAAATTATTTATTTAATTTTTGGAAATGAACAGCCAAAGTTCGGGGCTGGCGCTGCTTGAAGTATTTCAATTGACGGAAATCGAATTGTTGTAGCTCTGATTAACATTTGCTTGTTTTTATTGTTGCAGGTGTTGCTCTCATTGTTATTGCTTTCAATTGTGTATTATACGCAACTCCAAGTCCCATTTGTATATATTTATATTTATTTGTGAAAGCGTGCATGTGTCTGTGTATGTGAAACGTCAGCTCGCAAGTGGGCCCATTTCAGTGAGGACTATTGGCCTGATTCGAGCAGAAGGACTGCCATATGAGTTACTAGTATTACCTGAATGACTGTCCTGCGCACTGTACCACCGTCTTCGTTCGTCTTTCTTTCGTTATTGTTATACCCTATAGCCCAAGCAAAGAGTAGTGATGAGGTTCGTCAAGTGATTTCTCTTTCATGTTTTCGTCACAGGCAATCAGAAAACACTGAATGTGTCATTTCGTCACTGGTCTTGTAAGCGTTATATAAAATGCATTAAAACAAAAGTATCTATTTATTCAATTGTTATTCTATTTTCTACAGGGTATCGTCTAGTATCCACTTAGGGTACTTCCACACTTATTGATGTTATTCTTTGGGGTGGCATATAAATCGAAAAATTCTTTTTGCTACCAATCGAAAGTTGAACTGCGGCAAAGGATGCGCTCAGTGAGTGACATAAATAATGTTTAAGCCGCTAGCGAGACGGCTCCAATACTCCACACGGGAATACCTCGAAAACACAATTGAAAATGAAGCCTGTTACATAAATGTAGCATATTAAGAGAAAAGTCTTTAATGCTTGCATGTATTACTTATTAATGTTTACATGTTATATATGAGTTTATATAATCCCAGATGAAGTTCTAGGAATTTAGACATGAGACTAATACAATCAATTATTTAAATTCATATTTCATCTAACTTTGCCCAAGTAATAATAATATTTTTCTATACATAGAGATTTGTGTCACTTAACTTTGTTCAGCTACGTAGCTGATTAAGTGCTTGGCACTGCTTGGCAGGGGTTCAAGGCAACAGCTGAAAGCACGCTCTGAGCACGCCTCGCTGCCTGTTTGGGGCAACGTCTTTGGCATTGTGCAACGTTCAGCGTCGAATGTTTTACTTTGCAACCGGAGCTGCTAGCTGTTATTGTTGTTGGGGCTAGTGGTTGGCAGGTAAACAAGTCGAGGCAGCACTTCCTAGTGCCTTTTATTTTGAGTAGGCGAGGTCGTTTTGCCTGCCAATCTGTTTGCTCACGAACTGGCCGGAGATGCAGTCGGAAACAGAGCAGGAGTTGCTGAAGACGCAGCTGTTGAAAGGGGGACAAATGGGAGCGGACATTGGGTTATGGCAGGGAAGTTCAGTTGTCGGTGCTTTTGTTTTGGCTGAGCCGTTTACAACTTCCTGGTCACGCTTTTGGCCTTGCTTTGCCTTGACTGCGTTGGGCTTTTGGCTGGCATCGGCTTGTCGTTGACTTTTTGGCCGTTTACAGCTTGCCCCTTGCCGTTGCTGTTGCTGCTGTTGTTGTTGTTCTTGTTGTTGCTGTTGTTGTGGGCCACAAGTTTGTTTTCGTTTTCGGCTGTTGCCAACTCGAGTGCCCCATCCATCAGTTGCGGCCAACTCCAGCTGGAGCTCTTAGCTGCCAGTTTCCTTGTAATTAGCACAAAAAAGAGCGTAACCCAAATGCTGCCAACTTAAAGTTCTTTTCTTTTTTGCATTTTGCTTTTTGGGGCAAGGCAACCCGCTGAGCGGCTCTGACTGCGACTCAGAATGTTGCATGATTTGCGGGCCCAAGTCGTGCCACTCGCTGGGCGCACTCGAAAGTCATAAAGTGCAAAAATTGTTACACTCAGGCAGAAATGAATTATGAAAGTTGTTTGCAGTTTTTGTTGCATTCGCATCCAGACAAAGATATACCAATGTGCTCCACAAAAGAGTCGGAGCTTGCGGATAGCGGATCCGGATTGCGGGAGGCTGGCCAGCACTAACTGCATAAGACATCTTTTCTTCTATTTTAAATATTTTCTTACTTTTCTTTTTACTCTCAGCAAAGTGAAAGTTTTTGGAATCTTAGAGTTTTACAGTTTGCAACTTGGGTGCATTTAATTTAATTCAATTTGACTACAAAATATTGCCGACCTAATGAAAGTAACCTAATAGAGTTTTAAATGTTGAAACTTTGTCAAAACATAAATAAAGTTAGCTGAAATTTCATTTACACCAGGCACACCTCAAAGAAAGTCAAAACAAGACGATTCCAAAGGAACTTTATGACAACATTGCTAAGGTGCACATGGTAAGAGCTTGGCCAATCAAGCTAATTTTTAATGTTTCACGTTTTTTTATAAAATTAAATTTTATAATTCTAGCTTGCGAGTTATATTAATAAGATTTCCTCCCGTGTACTTTTGTATATAGGCATTTTCCTTTTAATTGAATTAATGATTAATAACATTAATATAAATTTAATTGATGTATATTTGATTGATATTTTAAAAACAAGTTTGGGCACTATAGACTGCAGAATACTCATTCATTCACTCTCTATTAATACTAATAAACAAAATTAGAGCAAATCAATTGATGAGCTAAATAGTAATTAGTCAGTAAATCTCAAAATTCGCTTTGCTATAATAGGAATATAAATGCGACTCAGTTCCATTCCAAATTTAGAAGTACTTTCCAATGATAATAAAAAAAATCAAATTAATAAAAATATAATAATTGAATTAACTTAATAAACAGTCGAATGAAATAAGAATATGGATTCATTTTAAATTGCTTTCGATTGTCAGATATTGATTAGCCATATTGGCTGGCTAATTGTCTAGCGGGAGGGGCGAGGAGTTTTGCTGTAGGTTAATTAAAACTCAACTTCAAATGCAAATGATTTCGAATCACGGGCAAAACATTGCGCAGTGCGCCTAAAAGTCGACACCGGAAAACTTTGCCGCACACAAAAACAAACACACGTGGAAACTTGAGAAGTTTTTGGTGCTGGCGCACGACATTTACCGTGGCACAGAGCATTGGCATCTGTATTTGAGAGGGGCAGTCGAGAGAGGTCGCCGGAGTGCGGAGTGATGAGTGCGTTAGTGGGCTTGGGTTATTGCCAGCCAAAAAAACTTTAATTAGAAAGTTTTGTCACATGCTGGGTGGCAATGCCATAATGTTACCGAAATTTAGCTTCACATAGGGGCCAAGGAATGGGCATGAGCTACAGAGTGTAGTGAAAGCAGTCGGCAACATCGCTGGCGACATGATGAAATCTGTGCAGTGTACATTTTTGGTAGCTCACACACCGGTGCCAAACCGCAGAGACAATCTAAACTTTTCGAATCAATTTTAATTACCATAAATATGGCTGAACTTTGGACTTGCCTCTGCCTCAGACACTCGTTCAGTCAACATACGCCGAAATGGAGGTCGCGTATTCGTCATTTTACAGCCTCGACCTGGATCTCTCGAACCAGCCTCCTTGGGGAGCAAAAGTTTTGTAGCTTCCCAAACAGCATCCGGCGCAAAGTTGACGCATTCAACGCAACGCAACAATTTACTGGGCATGTGGATTCTGTTCACTTTGTATGCAACATTTTCCGTTTTTCCCGCAAAGTATCATCATTTATTGGCACCAGCCATAGCAACATGTGGGTGTCTGATTCGAGTACCTAAAAAAGATTTAAAACAATATGCTTTTTCAGGTTTTTTTTTTAAATTAGATATTTGTAGAAAACATTTGTTTCATACATTACGTAGATGCTTGCAATCCGAATATGAATTCGTAAATGAATTTGATAACTTAAGCAACAAAAGGTGAGAAACTCAGGCGTCGACGAGCCAGATTGTATTGTGGCAGCTCAGCTAAACTTAAATGTTGCAAAATTTCATTAAAATGCATGCCTCATGGAGACCTCAAGCATCCAGTTGTGAGCTGGCTGAGCACAAGGTAACAAATTGTTAGTTCTGCAACTGTTTCTGCGCCAAATGGCCATTGCCTGAGTCAAAGTGTTGGAAACTTCTCACAATGAATAGGCCAAATGTGTTGCAATATTTTTGATGATCCACTCGACTAGCTGGCTTGGCTGCTGGTTGCTAGCTGTTGACTGTTTTATGGCACGATTTATGACTGGTCGAAAGGGTGAGTGGCAGTAGTGGAGTGTGGGTGACATAGAAACGTGCTGAATTTTAATTAGCTTCCATTTAATGGTGTTTGCGGTTGTTTACTTTGTTGACGAGCATTGGGCTTACTTCACGGGGCAAGTAAATTTAATTGAACTCGAAACTGTTTTACAATACTTTAGTTTGTTGCCAAACTTGAGCACTCAATGGAGCTAGCTAAGTATGTATGTATGGAACTCAAGCCGAAATCAGAGTCCAATCTTGTGAGTTGCAATAAACAGTTTGACGCATGAATTTATCATAAATGTCATGGGCTCGGGGCGTTATTACAGACTCAGAGACCAGACACCAGAGACCAAATCCCAGAGCTGAATTACACGCATGAATCATCTGAATTATCAATCATGTTCGAGTGCTGGCAACTCGGGCAAACAACGGGGATATGATACGCCGTTAGATACGCTGCGCAGATACAAGAAACAAGACAGCAACTCATATTAAGTGGAATATAAGTGGAAATCAGCAAATATAATCTAAATAAGTGGTTGTTAAACAAAAAATTTGTTTCTTTTTCGTGATAGCGTAGAAGACTAAGAGAGAAAAGTATAGAGTGAGCCACAGAGACTGTGTGTGAGAGAGAGAGAGAGAGACGTTGACATTGCCTTGTATAAATTTGTTTTGGTAATGCTGTCAACTATAATGGACTCTTGTGTCTCATATCGGAAATGGAAATGGAAACACTGAACAAACGTCATACACAAATTGAATAAAAATGTTAATGCATAGCGTAGAACGTGAAGCGTGGCGCAATCCAGCCTGCGGCTAAAACAATTCCAATTGAAACAAGTAAGAGTGTTCTACTGGAAAGGTATCGACTCGAAGATACCCTCTATTACAGTCTATACATTCATGTAGATACACAAATACTTACAAAGTGTTTTCATCAAATAATTATCGAAACATTGTATTCTTATGTTTCGAGCTTACATTTTCACAATCTAAGTTTAAATTTTGAATTCTGAAAGTAAAATATACTTGGAATGCTTTAGGAGTCTTTCTCAAAAACTGACCGTCTGACTGGGCTAGAGCAACTCACCTGATAATCCCGCTGCTCAAGAACACATTTACTCTCCGATATAAGACAGCCTTCCATTCTGCCAGCACAATACTTTTTTTAATGGGTTCAGGGGATAACAACGAAAAGCAGCTCAATTTTAATGAAGTTCAGTTCGAGATATTGGCGAAATGAATGCCGGAATAAACACGCAAAACGTGCCAGAGCTTGAGCATCTAAAATACCGAGCATCTAAAATAGCAGAGCTTTAAATTAAAGTGCGCCGCTCAACGTTGAGTTGATGATGATTTGGCAAAATGGCGGCGATGAAATGGCGAACAGCCTGCTGGCCAGGCTGTCATTCGATGCGGGCAAGTGGCAAAACTTTCATTCCTTTTATGCGCTTATTTAACACACATTTTTCGGCTATTTTGCGCCGCAGTTTGTTTCAGCCACGTGCCAATAGAATTTATACCAAAATTTGAGTTGTCATTCGGGTACAATTAGCAGCATTGTGGTCATAGCCTCGTCATACACGGCCTTGCTATGTGTGTATATAATGAAGCTGCTCGTTTTCTGCTTAACCACTTTGCTTGGTTTGTCTGTATTCAAAGCTCTTATGTGTTCATTAGTTGATTAGGCTCGGTATTTGGACAAAGACCTCTCAATGCGGCCATTCTTTATTAAATGTTAGAGTTGCAAATAAAAGCTGAAGATAACTGAAATGCTGCTTCTCTCTGCGATTTTTGTGAATAAAAGTGCAGTTACAAATGTTTGCGTCTGATTAACTTCATTTCTTTTGTTTCTTGCCCTCATATTAAACCATCAAAATATCTCGAATAAATTTATTGAATAAATGTTATTTGTTTTCGCCCAAGCTTTGCTCGGCTGCTGATGGCTTCCACATTAATTTTTTATGCGACCTCCCTCCAAACGTTGCTTAATAAATTATACGATGGATTAGTAAAACGATTATGCGGTATGTGTGGAGGCGAGATACGAGCAATCGATATAACCCGAGCCTTTGACTAAATAATTAAATAGATTAACGCGTTTCCCTAGCGCGGGTGGGGCCTAATGAGACGCTCCAATGACATGCAGTTCAGAGTGATTTATTACGAGCAAAAATGAATGGAGAGATATTTAATAAGTATTTATGGTTTGCTGAAATATGTTAATTCGACTAGGAACTCTTTAATGAAAAACATTTTTAATAATCGCTCGGTTGACCACAATTGGCAGAGGGGCGCATACAAAATGCTGGCACTGTGCGTGTGTGAGTGTGCTTGTGTGTGTGCATGCTGTAAAGCGCTTGCAATATAGACCAGAAATTCAACAATTTATTTCTGTGGAATTGATTTTTCGTTCACCCGCTCTCACAGCCATTCTGTAATATCTGGCTGAGCCCACAGTCAGAGCAAACGAGCATCAATATAAAAAAGTAACAAATAGTTGGGGAGGCAGCGCGTTTGCCATGCGGCACACGTAAAGCGCTGTAACAATTCAATCAGTTAGCGTCGGGGCCGAATCGTTAGTTGCCAAATTGATAATATTTGAATGCAGCGCATCGGAAACATTTCCACTGCACTGGGCAGGGATACAGACAGTTGGGCGTGGACGGAGCACCTGCTCCATTAAAGTACACCACAAAGCATCTTAAAGATACGCAGCACTCAAGTTCAGCTATTACCAGCTCGGCTGGAGGCTGACCAGCTATTTCTACTCGCATATACTTCTACTTCGCTCACTGTTTCCTAATTTTAAATTTGAATGTTGCGCATGAATTTCTCATGTAATCAACGCTGGACCACTTCCCAACAACTAGATGCCACACCCACACTCTCAAGCACCCATGCACAGCCATCTACACAGACATGGCAGCACTTCATTAATGTGGAAAATGTCAGGAAATGTGCAGAGGATGAAGTCATTCTCTCTCAGAGGATGGTTAATAAGCGCAGTTGCATTGGCTGCTCGAGGATTCGCTTGGACAATTCAACTGAATCGACTCGACTCTAAAACTCTGCACGTACAAGCTGTGATTCCGAAGGGTGTTCGACAGAGAGTTGAGCAGAGGACCAAAAGGTGGAGAGGCGGTGCCACGTTTTTGTGGTTCGTTAGAGGAATGCACTGGGCACAGGTGCTAAAAGTTCAATATGCCAAAGCAACTTTCAATGTTGACTTTAAAAAAAATACAAGTAACTCGTGAATTGATTGCACGCGGGCTAGTTGAAAAAGTGCAAAGTGCAGAAAGAGGTAAGGGATAAATGGTTAACTAGCTACGTTTGATTGCAACAATATACATGTGTGTAAAAAGACTTTATCTAGCATCTGTGTGAACGGAAGAGACAATGGGTAGATAAATGCACATGAGAAATCCCCAGTTTATTAATCATAAAAAAAGTAAGTTTATCAGTTGACAGTTGTCATGGGAATTGATTAAGAGGAAAATCAATGAAAATCTTTGAAAATGTTTTACCAAGTTAAGTATCTTATATAAATAAATAAATAATCAAAAAAATAAATTATAGAAAAATAATAACACAAAAATAAATGAGAAACTCTAACAACTATATTCAGAATCTATTCTATTTAAACTAAAGCCTGATTTAAGGTTTGGCATAAATATTTTCGAAGCTTTAACATTTATATTACAGTATTATGAAAAATACCTCAAGCATCCAAAATATTTCAATGCCAAATGCAATAAATGCTCAACTGCACAGAAAAATTATGCAATTCACAAAGCTAGCAAAAATAAAAATTTTATTTGCCATTTTATTTATACGCAGCAATTTGTGTTTGGGTTTTTGTTAACTTGTTTTTATTATTATTTATATTTTGTTGTATTTCGTACCGGAAACCTCTGTCAGTTTGTGTACCTTCAAGTAGAACATCGGCAGGGAAGCCCTTAAGAGACGAATGCTTTATAGTAAATTTCCTTCATCTCTTTTGTTTTTTTTTTTTTGTGAAGAGGGGCAACTCACTAATTTTCTTTTATGCGGGCACAAAACAGACAGCGACACGAAGCGCTCGACAAAAAAAAGAAAAAATAAATAAATAAATAAAATACAAGAGTCCAAAAGCAAAGTGGCAAAAACAAAACGAAATGTTACTGTGTGTGTGTTGTAGTGGAAAGGACACGGAATCAGAATCAGAACTATAACAACAGCGGCCAAAGCCGGCAAAACGGGAAACACAAACAAATGTCACTCAACAATTTTTATGAGTCTGACAAAAGTGAATTATACGAATGGACCCGGGACGCCGACTCTTTTTCTAACGCAATTTATCTACGTTAGCTGAGAGCCGGGTGGGCCAAAAACATAAAAAAAAGAACAGACACCCCCCAACCAGGCTCTTACCCCCTTGCGCACTAAAATAGCTCTCAACACCAACCTAGACAAACATAAAAGTGTTGAATTTTTAGTGCACTTTGTTGGGGTCGCGTCTTGTTCTTATTGTTGTAATCTTTGCGTTTGGCTGCATTTAATTCTCGTTTTGGCTTTTGCCTTTTCCTCTACACTTTTTTTTATTGTTGCTGTCTTGGCAAATGAATTACAATACTTATGGTACATATCCATTTCTGAATCTCATAATTTTAACAAGTTTTTATCCTTTTTGGGTATTCCTCACTTGGCTGCTTGAGTTCGGCTGCCTTTTGGGACTGGCCTCGTTTTTATTTATGCTTTTAATTTCCCTTGTTTTGTATGAGTGTGTCTGTGTTGTCTTTGGCCCGTTGACAGGGCCAATATTTGAGCGCTTTGTCAATGTCCGCATCTGGGGTTTTGCCATTTCGGTTTATCGTTTGGCATTTTGAGTGAATTTCGTCAGCTGGACTTTTGATATTGCCTTAAGCAAAAATAGCTTTATAACCAGATAACATCATTCAATTTGTTCATATAGTTTTTGTCTGGCCTTAGCCTTTCTGCCAATCAGCTTGGCCTCGTTTCGCTCTTGACAGCTGTTGCGAAGGGAAAGTGTAAGCTGCAGTAGTCTATTAAATTTTTTTTTATTGAAATTCCATTACAAATTTGCATTGAATATTTGAAGAAAATTTTAAAAATTTCATTGAAGACTTAATGCTCTGTAAATTCTAGGAAAGAAGAATGAAAAGTTAATTGAATACTTTTTTTTTACTCTTAATATGCATTGATTTTACTCTTAATATTATGTAAAAGACTGAAAAAAAAAAAAAAATTATCCTAGATATTTTATTTTATTTTTTTGTTTTTGTTTTTTACATTTTTATATTTATATTGGATATACCTTACCATGCTGGTCTATTAAACAAAAAAATTTTATTTTTTATTATCACACTCGAGTTTTTAGATTTTTGTTTGAATTATATATTTGTTTTCTTTTTTCTGTTATAACTAAAGTTATTGAGCTATATAATATTTGATAAAAAGCCTTTTTTCCAATCATTAATCAATGCGTTTTGTTTTCAGCTCTGTACAGTAGAATAATTAAATTTAATCTTTTATTTTAAACAAATTTATGATAATTTCTACCTTTATTATTTAGCTTTGCTCTGTTTCGCAGACATATTTTTGAGCCAAAAAATTCATTTTTTCGCACTGAACATAAAATGTAGAACATGTACTTGAGTTTGTCTCGTTTATGACATATGCTAAAGGTACGTGTTTAACATACGAGTTTAATGTACGTCCTTTTTATTGGCCATCAGGATCTGAGTCACTAATGTGGCAACTCATTTTAGCTGTTGAAATCTTTTGGCACCACGCATTAAAGTTGTCTATGATACAAAATGGCGTACACCTACACAATCACACGCACACCGACAGAGCTACTGGCTGGGCCATTGCTAATCAACTCACGTTTTCGCTGCTCGTTCCAAAATGTATTTTCTGACGCCATTTTGAAATGAAGCGAGCGACTCGGCGTCCGCCCTTTGGCGCTTATCAGAAAGCTTATCAAATTCGTTGGCATCCTTTAAAGGTTTTTCTTTTTTTCTATTCGCAGTCGACAAACGGTTTTTATATGTGCGACACTATTACGTTTCCTTTTTAATAGTTATGCTTTTTCGCTTTTCGGTGTATTTTTGTCAGTCTCTGATTAAAAGTTGAAGTTGCTCTCAAGTACTCGCTTGCGTTGCTTAGTCAAGTCACGCATTGAATTGCCTTCTTGCTATTTATAAGCATTGTCTATATTTTTCGACTCTAACTTGCCGATTTTCCCATGTCGTCTTTTGTGCAGCGGTTGTCTGTCAGCGACATGCGCACTCATTTGATTTATTTCTTCATCTAAAGAAGCCTACATGAAGCCAGTGTAGGTAGTTTCCTGCATTGAGTATAATTTGGAAACAGAGTCGAAGAGACTTCGGTGGTGCTACTGGAGGAGTAATATAGCGAAATTTGACATATACATAAACATTTCTTGGTAGCCTATTTGGGATAAATTAAATTAATTAAACGAATATATTTATAGAAATAGAAGTATTTATAATGGAGTAATTGATGTTAGATGCAAATTGTCTCTTTACATTAAATACAATTTTCGCTAGTTCTATGAAAACTTTTGTTAGCCTTGTTCGCTTGGACTTATGCCACGTCTGTACACCATTTGTGTGTAGAGTAACGCCCCGAACAAAATACAATTGTCAGACAAAATAAATACAATTTATCTAAATGGCAAGCACAGATATGGCCCGCCCCCAATGTGAATGTTCCACTCTGATTCTAATTTTCCGCACATTTTATAGGCAAATCCTCGCCAGACTTTGCTGTGGCTCCGTCGGAATTGGCTAGGCAGTAGCTTCTAGCTATGATATTTGCATGCACATTTTTTTGGCCGGCATTTGTAGTTGTCTCCAATGAGTAGCTCCAGCTGCTGTTCTGCTGTGTGTCTGTGTTCTTTGTCTTTGAGCAGGAAGTGCTCCTCATCTATTAGGGCAGGGAGGACGATTGTGAACAAAACTTTTGTTGATCGAAGTGGATGGGCTGGATTTGTGCAAGGAGCGCTTGGTACTATGGTTACCTTCGTCTAATGCCCAGATAATTGCAGTTAGCAGTTGGCATATGGCCATTTATTACACGCCACAGCAGCATGCTGCATGCCACTTGCTATTGCTTTATTTTAAACGCTGTCGGGCATTCGCAGTCGCAAGGATTAGTCACACCATGGCCACAATGTGCATGCCACTGCAACCGAAGCGGCACATAAAAGCGCGTCAAGGCGTCACTCTATCTAGTTGCTCTCCCAACATTCCCCTCTATCTCGCTCTCTCTTTCTCTCTCGCTCTTTCTCTGGTTCTCTCTTGCTCTCCAACTGTCTCCATGTCTGCCATAAATCTTGCTAACCTGCATTGTCCTGCGGCCGTTGCCGTCGCAGCCTTTGAAATGCCAGTTCAACTTGGCCATAAGTGGCTTAAATGTTGAATTCCAAACACAATGCGAGAAAAAAGCATATGGGAGAGGGAAGAAGTAGAGGGGAAAAGGTTGGTTGGCAAGTGCCAAGCATGTGCCTGGCCTCGCAATGCAGCGCATTCGTCGCCATCGCCTACACCTCCCTCTCCCTCTCTGCCTCTTCTTGTGCCTCTGTCTGTGCCGTGTGCCATGAATGTCCTTATAAATTGTCTGCAATGTTAAATGTTGCATACGCCGCTCTTTGCGTGGGCTACTACGCCCTCTGGTCCTGCTCTGCCTGCGCCACAGAAATTTATGGCGTTGCCACAGAACGAGTATTGCAACCGCTCCACGGCTCCTGCTACGACTCCTGCCACTAATCAGCACACGTTTTAGTTGGCGCTGCCAAGCAGCGGAAGCTCAAATTGTTAAAAGCAATAAAGCTAATAAGTGATGTGGCAAATGTGCGGCTGTAACACCAACTCTACCCTTATTCCCTATCTCATTCTCCCTGTCTCTCTTTTTCTATCTCTCCTTCTTTCTAATTCCCATTCTTATCTATTTTTGTTCTGCAGCCCATTGCAGTTCCTCTTCGAGTTTTAAAATAAATAAAACCAGTCCAGCTTGATCTAAGGCTGTAAAATATAAGTCCGGGCTAGGCATACGAGATGGTAGCAAAAATAGAATCAATTTGATTTGAAAACTGATTTTTATTTATTTCATAGTAGAGCATGCATGAAAATAAATCAAAATTTTAAAATCAATATATATATAATCTTTTAGAGTAATTATCGATTTAAAAGTTAAAATAAGTTATTTGAAATTAAATACAGAACAAATGAATGATCATTTAGAAAATTTAAATTCAATTCAAATTTATTTAAATGATAACAATTAATTATTAATTAATTATAATAATAAATAAACTACTATTAATTAGATACATTATTTGTAGACATTTTCTTCAAATCAAATGTACAAAAAAATCTCCAATTTCAAAAATATGAAACTAAAATAATTGGGTGATTTTGGAATAGTTTTATAGCTTAAAATACCCAATATAACTCGATGCCTATAAGAAACCAGCCGATATGAAGGACTTTTGAGACTAATATGTCTTAATCAAAATACTTAATGAGTACTTTATATTTACATATATTGTTATTTAATATATGAAATCGCTTTATTTAGTATAAGATCAATTTACTCTCATAATCTAGTCTAGCACTCGTGACTTCTTATTAATTATTTACTCTACAAACTTCAATAAAAAACCGTTAATAGACAGAGGTTTTTATTTATTACATTACTTTCTCAGAGTTTCACACATTTAATATGCTTTAATGCCTCACACGCTTAGGGCTTTACAGCTTTTATTTTTATATTGAAACTGCATATGTGCTGCATGTGGTCCATACCTAGTTCCTGCGGCAGTTGCGGCTGCCAACAGGGGGAAATCAGCAATTAGTGACACACCAGCTTCAGTTTACGGCCCGCCGTCTCTTGGCCATCCACCTCTTAAGCGGGTCAGGCAACCACTGGTGGGTAACCACCCAATCGGCCAGCCCAATTGCTGGGACACAGGCACGCATTTCCGCCAGCGCCAACTGCTTCCGGTGGCACTTTGCACTTTGACTTTGCCCGACTCAGCTGCTCGCCTGCTCGCCTGCGACTACTGTTTGTTGGGCCTTTGTGGGAGTCTCTCTTTCTGTCATGTTATCGTTGTCGGGCTGTTGGACGTCCTGCGTCATGTAATTTTATGACTAATTAGTCAGCTACTACGACAACTTGGTAACTATATAAAGCTAAGTGTTGGGCGGCGGACGAGGGATGTGGTCCGAAGAAGGGGAACGACATTCGTTTAGTTAAAGTCCACAATAGCTGTGGGCGTTACTAGATCAGGGGGTGGCTATTTATTTGCTTTGCTGCGCTTTTAATTGCTTGCAAGCAGCAAATTTTCTGCTGCTGCATTTTTATACTTTGTTCCCGAAGGGGAAAAAGTATATTGGGTTTGTGCAATGTCCGTCTTGCTGTCCGTCCGTCTGTCCGTCTGTCCGTCTGTCCGTCCGTCCGTCTGTCCGTCTGTCCGTCTGTCCGTCTGTCCGTATGAACGCAATATTTTTCGGCGCTATTAGAGCTAGAGACTTGAAATTTTAAACATATACTCATATATGTTCCCGAATTATAAAGTGTAAAAATTTTCCCGATCCGCCCACTAGGGGCGTGGCAAATCGGAAAACTCTTCCGCCCATAGTTAAGTTATCATACTAGATGATGAGCTAGAGAGTTGCAATTTGAAATGTATACTCGGGGTGACAACCCAAGTTCAAAAAGCTATGGCGGATATATCTACGCCCATTGGGGGCGTGGCAAATCGGGAAATACGTATCTTCTACACCGTTAAAGCTAGAACGCTGAAATTTTGCATGTGAGTTAATGTTATGATTCTAAGAAGATCGATCAAAAAGTTTTATGTCTACGCCCATTGGGGGCGTGGCAAATCGGACCTGAATATATAGTGATTTTTCAAATTGTGCTATATTTTGAACACTATTGACACTAGAGACTTGAAATTTTGCATGTATACTCGGGTTGACAACCCAAGACTAATAAGCTATGGTAGATATATCTACGCCCACAGGGGGCGTGGCAAACCGCAAAAGTTTATATCTCCTACAGTTTTAGAGCTAGAAGCTTGAAAATTGGATGGTTGAGTTACTAATGTTCTCCTCTATCGATCCCCCAAAAATAATTTTTCAGCCTCTTTGGGGGCGTGGCATATCGAAAAATACCCTGTAATTTTCGCATTTTTGGAATGTAAACAACCAAATTTTGCAGGCATGTTAGCCTCGGCCCTTTCTAAGAACTGGCAAAAAATTATGCGTCTACGCCGCCTGGGGGCGTGGCAAATCGGCAAAGAAGTTTGTTGTGGCCAACTGCATAATTCATGCATACAATAGCTTAGTAGCAATTGCTAAGATGGCAAAAAGCATTTTAACATAAATATAATAATATTGATGAATTTAAAAAATAAAATTCATAAGTTTTCGATTAATAAATAAAAAGTTTCCAGCGGGATTCGAACCTGGGTCTTTTGAAAACAACATGTAATCGTTAGGTAAACCTAAATAAATTCACAGCTGATCAGCTGACCAGCTGATCAGCAGTTTGTGACGACACAAAACAATACAATCGCAATTCTTGCAATATGTATACACTTTTGGATGTGTATACACGTACACATGCATACATACATATATGCATGCATAGAAAAAGTGCCTGCCACACAGCGTCGCAAATCGGAAAGCATAAAGCAGTTTTAGATTTTACTTAAATGCACAATTCATATGCGTATGTTTATAAATGATTATCAATTGGCAGCAAGCATTTTATAATAAATATACAAATATTAAAAAAATAAAAAATAAATAATTTTTGAAAAGAAGTTTTCTGCGGGATTCGAACCCACGCACCTAAGTATAGCTTGCATAGCGCTTACCACCAGTGCCACTGCCCTGACTTGGCTTTCGTTAACTAAAACCAAATAAGACATTGCTAGAGCGCCTTTTACAAAACTAAAGTAACGATCGAAAAATTCCCAATTCAGTCACAATTCTTAGAATATTCTGGCATCCAAACTTTTGTATGCATACATAGAAAATTGTGTGTATACTCGTATAGTGTGTACATGTGAAAATCTGTATGTATGTGTAGGAAAAATGTTTGTTGCTTGCCATGTACGTTTTCTAATTGCCCAAATATTTCGTTTATTAAATGTTTATTAAATAAATAAGATGCACCTATGGGAACAAAGTATATCGCTGTTAGTTGCGCCTAACTGCAACGTTCTTACTTGTTATGGCATGCGTCGGCGTTGACGTCGACAACAACATCAACATCAACAGCAAAAGTAGCAACAGCAACAGCAGCAATAATAATGGCAGCAACAGCAAAGGCCTCCGGTCTGTCTACAAAGTTGAGTTGCAGTTTGTTAGCTGCCTGCTGCCAATTGGCTTTGTTTTACCCTGACAATCCCAACCCAACGCCCCCTACCCACTTTCACAGTCCCGTCCACATAACGAGCATTCTTTTTGTTCATATTGGGCTTTGTGCAATTTTGCAGGGGAAAAGAACAAAGCAGCAGCTTCAAGATATTTCTGAATCCGCTTTAGCAACTCCATTGAGCGCAATTTGCGGTAATTTGGAACAGCTTAAAGCCGATTTCTTCAAGTGTACTTGGACACGAGAAACCATTAAATCCGCACTAAACTCTTAAAATTGTAACTAAACTTACAAATGAAGCAGCTTCTGTTGCATTGCTTTAAAACAGTTTTTAAATTATTAACTGAATTTATATAATGACAAAATTTTATTTAATTAATTTTCAATCAAATATTAGCAGAAAATTATATGAAAATTATATATAGATCATAACGTAGAAATAGTAGAGTGGAAAAAATAGACACAGACCACAGCTTAGTATCTTAAAACTGTAACTATTTATAATACTATGCTATTCATTTCCATCAATATTTCTCGTAGAGAATAAACTGGCTTTATAACTGTATCCTTTGAGTTCAGTTCACACAGATTTAGAAAATTCCTTGTCATCAAGTGTAAAGAATGGTTTCTCTTCAACATCCCAAACTCTAATAAATTTCTTAGCTGTGCTTCAATTAATTATGGTCAAGTCATAAATTAAAGACCGAAAAATTATGTTGGACTTATGGCTGACAAAAAGGGCGACAAATGATTTCCGCTGCTAAATTATCCACTTCCGTTGCATGTACATCATTTGTATGCCCCACGAAACTCTCGACTTGACTGCGAACAAAGTTGGACAACACCTGCAGCAGAAACTAGCTTGAAGCATTCAGGCTCCATAGCTGGGTGAGAAAGGAGATCGCATTTAGCAGGAGGTGCTATCGGGGGCTGACTTGGCGTGCTGAATTTTAAAAATACATGCGGAATTTAAATGACAAGCAACTAATGGAAATTGTTAACAATTTTCAATGGCAGGTGGCAGGAAACTTTGCTGCGACCTGCTGCGACTGGCTACGGACTCGAGCGGCAGCCTTTGCATCAAAAATCAGCGCAGAGCACAACAAATGGCTTCATTTATTTGCGTCTTTTGTGCAATGTTAGCGGTACTTCCGCCCGCAGTGGGCGTGAACAGCTGAAGAAATCCTGATTTACGTTCACCACGCCTCCCCAGTCCCGCCCATGCGTCGCCCAACGCAGATGCCGCGTGCGAAAAGTTTGCCCTAACAAGTGCTTAGCTGTTGAACTTAAACATTGACGAAGTTTAACTACCCTGCAAGATACGTGAATAGGGTAATAACGACAGTCGAAGATGTGTAATTCAAAATATGTATTATGGATATACGTTCGATATTTATTTATTTTATATTCTCAATTAAATTTATTTATTAACTTATTTATACTTACACAAAATTAACATATTTCAATCGAGGTCAGTTAGAGTCTTGGTTAATTATAATATTATAGACGGGAAATAGTCTGCAACAGAAAGTGACGTCTTTAATAAGAAAATAATAAAACCTAGAGCTACAATTTAGAAAATGTTGCCGGCTTTTTGGAAGAAATATTTAATGTTTATAAATAGGAGTAAAGTGGAAAGTTGTAAGAAAAGTTGTTGCTGTTGATGTTGTTGCAGCACTTGCAGTGATTGAATGTCCAAGAAGCGTTAATGTTTTGTATTTCGTGTGTTTTGCGGCATTTGTGCTTTGAAATTGAAAAACCTCACTAAGTTTTCGACAAGATGCAAACTTTAAGACATACTCGAATGGCAGCTGCGATAGAAAATTATATTTAATTACATATATATATTTATTATTATTATTATATATATATTTATTTATTATATTTATATATAAATATGTTTAAGTATATATGTATATACATATATATACAAATATTTACATATATGTATATATATATATACATAAGCATATATACATATATTTATATACTATTCATAATTCATTAATTAGAATCCTCTGCGGAAGTATCGGGTACAAGTGAGTTTGAATTTGTATGTGGAGAGCTTTCAGAGGGATCAAGGCTAGTCATGAGCCGACGCACTCGTCGTCTACCGTAGCCCTCGGAGGAGGCAAGAGCATTCTTTAACTCAATTTCCTCGTTGTTGACCCGGAGACAAATGTCAATGAATAGAATGAGATCGATGTTCTTCAGATGCTTGGCATACCTAAAGGCTTCATTCAGCATTTGCTTTTGCTTTTCCACTTTTCCCAATACTGCATGCGCTTTGCAGGCGATGAGTGCGCTCAAAGCGCCCCACACATAGTGTCGGCCTCTTTCGGCCTCTGGAAGTTAGTATGATAGAAAGATTTGAATATTTAATAAGTGAGTTATACATACCATCCATTGATTTGCGGGCCAGCAGGCAGCATTTATCAAAGGAATGATTATTAAAATGTGCCTGTGCTGCTTCGTGGTACAAGTAACAGCGCTCTATGGTATACTTGGCGAATCGCAGGCGCGTTTCGAACTGAGACACGCGATTTCTGTAAGATGAATGAAATATAACTATTTTATATGAATATTTTCCAATTATAAGTTTGATCTAACTTTAGCACCGCCTTTGTATCGTCGACCTTCTCTCTTTTGATCTGACCTAAATTAGAACTGAGTACATTGGACACATTGGAGATTTCATGTGGGATCCTCAGTAGATCTAGCAGATGTAAACGCCCAATCGATTTATATGTATTTGAAATTTTGTATTCATTAATGCGGGCCAAACCCAAGTAGTTGAAGACCTCATTAATGAATTCAAACTTCCAAGGCATAACGCGGTGCGTTTTGATCGCCACATAGGAGTCCATGACCTCGCCCACAAATTTCGTCAACTTCTAAAAGGGATAGCGTGTGAGTTACATATATATTTATTATAATATCTTTATTATAATTGCTTACAGTTAGTTCATTTTTTCTGATCAAATCACGTATATGTTGCAGCGTCTTGAACATATTTCGCCTCGTTTGATTCTGTATGCGGAAGAAGTTTTCCTCTTGTTTCTTGCGATGGAGTTCTCTATTCGGAAACTGTTTGCTGTACATAGGCTGGCGAGCATGCAGCATTTTCTAAGTTTAAATATGAATGAGAATCGCAGCTACTAGAAATATATTTTAAATGAAAAATTACCGTAAAGTTTCGCAATGTGTTGTATCGCTCGTTAGTCAGAGTTTGTAAAAATTCGGATGATTGAACACTTTGCTTCAGTAAAAGGTTTGGGTTATCGCGTAGATTCTTCAGAAATGTTATATCCATCCACGTGTTATTCACATAGGCCTGATTAAATGTTTTAAAACGACGTTCTCTCCGCTTCTTCTCCAGTGGCGAGTACATCTTTGGCTGCATAAAAAACAAACATTTATTTCTGTGATTAAACGGAGCTGAGGAACAATTGATTTTCATACCATTTTTTCTTGTATACTGAGCACATCACAGTCTGACTTCTCTTCATGGGGCTGCGTTTCTATATCTTTCAACATACTATTTATCAGTCGATGTACACACGATTCTGTGGCATACGACAGCACATCGTTTACAATACGATTAATCTAAGAGTGAATTAGGCAATGGAGTATTCCCGTTTCATGCTGGCATTTATTTTACTAACCACGAATATACGCTTCTCCATAGATAATGCATGCGAATAGGTTAGGTCTCTAATATTGGTGCAGGCAAATCTCTTTGCTTCCTCGAACTGGTTCGATTCGATGAGCGCGTCACAGATTTCCAAATCAACTTCGCGGCATGAGCCGCGTTGGTAGTTCTGCTCAAAATGTGCTGTGATTGTCCAAACATACATATAAATATAATGTAATAATTGCAATATTTGATTCTTAACTCTTTGATTTCATTGCGTCAGCGAGTGCCTCCATTGGCCACGCCATGGCCCGCTTTACTCGACTTCTTTTCAGCAGAGAGGTCGTGTTTTCGGGGAATAGTTTCAGCGCAGCATCAAAATATTTAGTACCAAGGTTTAGCTTCGCATTCTTGGCAAAGTAAGAGCCCCATTCATTATAGATGGTGTGCAGTTCCTCGTCCCTCCACTTGATTTTCTCCCATGGCTCCAAATGCTTTGCGATGGCTGCCTCTGGTGCGGATATTATATTTAACATGTTTTTTGTGTTCGTGTGTTTGGTAGTTAAGAATGGTTAAAAATCGCTTAAAATAGCTTAAAATAACAATTAAAAAATGTTAAAATTATCTATTAAAAAAAAAATTATTTGTAAAATTAAGTGTTGTTAGTGTGTTAAAAACCAAATTTTCATTGCTGAGCCGTGAGGCTACAAATTTTTAGTCAAATTTTGACAGCAATGTAAAGCTTGCTACTCGGAACTCACTTTAAATAGCAGATTATTAATACAAATAGAAAAATAAAATGCAAAAGTTGATTTTTTGATAATTTAGCTTTATTGAGTTCAATTAAAAATGTTTGAAAAAAAAAAAAAATTAATTTTTTTTTTAAATAAAAAGTTTTTTAGATAAGGAATGCAGAATACTTTTGTTGTATAGAATTTTATCTAATATCAATGGCTCAAATTATAATCTGATTTTGCACAATTATGCTTATGTTTATTTGACATACAGAAACCCAGAGAAATATTCCATATAAAGGCGGCAAAACTGTTTTAAGTTCTGACTGATTAAGGTGGAAGGGAAAGACGTCGTGAAACAGAATTTAATACAAAAAAATTATTTACGAATACATTTATTTGTTCAAAGGGATATATATTGGAGTCAATAGGAAACAAATGTCGACTTAACTGTATATTAAATTATATCTTTTGTCCTATTTCATCTTTAATTAGCTGACGATAATCATTGAAATCGATAATATTCGTTCCAGTTGCAACATGTGTTAGAGAGTAAAATCCCTTTTCAGTTTTGAATAAGGGCGTTCCTTGAGGCAATAACGTCGTTCCATTGTAAACATTAACAGTTTTCTTAAGACAAATGGGTCGTTCTTTCGCCGAAAATATAAATGGATTTACCATTTTAATCAGAATCAAAGGTTCGCTGGGAATATACAAAGGAAATTATTTAGATCGTGCTATATACGAAAAATTATGAGGCTTACAATTTGGTTGTTATTTGGCTGATATGGCGTACATCGTAGCCGTGCTCCTTGCTTGAATTGAAACTAGTTGAATGATTTCCCATTATTATGGAATATACGTGTGGGCTGTCCATACCATGAAAGCATCTGGCCACAGTTAGCACATAAAATGGACTTATAATGGTTCCCAGACACTGAAATTCATACATGGAAGATGTCATGCGCTTAAATACACTGACCATCCACGGATATCCCTTAACCGTATCAAAAGTCCTGCCACAGTCGGGTACACACTTTAATTTAACCGACTCTGCTTTGCGCCTTCGCCAATATCCATCAGCTTTGCACTCAACTTCACCCTGAGCAATATCCCCTTTGGGCCTATAGCCCTGAGCACACTTTGTGGTGGCAATGGTTTTGGGTAAGTGCATCAATTTGGCACAGTCGACGATTTCATACTCATAAGTACAGATGGCTTGGACGCTGCGATCATTTGTAATCGTGCTGCCCTTGCAGCCTTTGATGCATTCAGCCCAAGGCGCCTTCCATTCGCCGTTGTCGCATGTATTGACATCGCTGCCCTGGCGCACATAATTATGGAAGCAGCTGAATCTTACCGTCGTCTGATGGGCAACGGTTCCATCGCCCAAATATGGTAGACCATTATACATTGTTTTCAGATGCAAGTTGGAGCCGAACACCGTGCAGCTCTTCTCATCCGTTGTTGGTGTCCGGATCGTGGTGGTGGTAGTTGTGGTTGGTCTTGTTATAGGCACTTTTTGCCAAGGCGATATGTACCACGGCATGCTTGAACCCTTACTGCATATGGACTCTATCTCATCAGAGCCATCGCGACAATCGATCAAATGATTACATGCTGCAGTCTTGGCAATGCAGGCGCCGTATGCACATCGGAATGAGCCGTCGAGACATATGGTGCTCACACAAAACTCATTAGATTCATCCGATTTATCACGACAGTTCTCAACGCCATCACACATTTCGGCATAGGGCAGGCATTCTTTTGATTCTCTGCATTGGAATTGGACGTATAGCTCTGCACTAAAAAATACGTGATGTAAAAATTCAATAAGTAACAACAATGTACACTTTTTCGGCTATCCCGACTAGAGATCTCTTATCTGTTTATTTTTGACCAGCTTACGTGCATTCACCACGAATTAAAGTATTAAATATATTTGTGTCATTACTGCATTCGAAAATGTTCTCATCTGTGCCATCCCAGCAATTCATTTTGTTATCACACTCCTTGCTATTTTCGATGCAGCCGCCGTAACTGCAACGAAACTGATCGCACTTGAAGTCGTGGCATGCTTCAAATGTCTCATCGCTCCCATCTAAGCAATTCTTATTACCGTCGCACATCAGAGTATTGCTAATGCATTGACCATTTTTGCACTTGAATTTGTTAGGGGGACACTTTGGCGTTTCCACTTCTTTTGCATAGGCTGGAGATATTGGAAACAATATTTAAATAAATTATCATTATAATATTTGCTGAATTCAAATGATAAATCAGCGTGTACATTTAATTGTTTAATTTAAATTGATTTCAATTGAATTGTTTAATGTCTATATCGTACCAATAGATTTAGTTTTTTTTTTTTTTTTAAGATGACTCATTACATTTCCTTATTATCATTGATAATAATAGACAATTTAATTTTGATTTTCAAGCGCAATTTGTATACCACAAATGCTCTGAAAAAGTAACTAGAAAAATATATTTGGAATAAAATTGATTAAACAAACAATTATATTGCCATATTAGTAGTTCAAAATGTTTGAAATAGTTTAGGATATTTACTACAGGGGTGTTTACGAATATAGCTATTGAAGAATTTATTTACCATATTGCAGGCTCACTAGTAATACGCAAATCCCGATTAGCTCTCTTTGAAATACGCGGAACATTGAACGAATATGAAATATTATTCTGTTGTGCTGTTAGTTGACTGTTCGCGTCAAAGTATATTTGCGTAGTGAATGTCGATAAAACCGCAAAGATGATGATTTGATGATAATATGACAATATTTATACCCTGAGCCCATTGAATATGGGAAATCAGGGTATAGTGGGTTTGTTAAAAGTATTTAACAGGCATAAATAAGTTGATATAGCCCTGTCCGTCTGTCTATCCGTCCGTATGTATGAACGCGTCCAGCTCAGAAACTATAAGTGCTAGAGACTTCATGCTTTTTTTTTATAGGTCCGTTTATTGCACGCGATATGCGAAATTGTTTCAGAAAATTGATAACTATTTGCGTTTCAGAGTTATCGATTTTAACATTGATCGAGAATCAGTTATAAAATTATATCTCGTTCATATTTAGAGTTAGAGTCTCCAAGTCTTCTGCATATACATATATAGATACAAATTTAATACAATTTCGGTTTTTAGCCCAACCCACCCCCAAGCCACGGCACAAATGCGAGGTCAGCAGAGCGCGCGCTTATACGTACATAAAGTAGATGAGTTTCACTTTTTTTTTGGCAGGGTGTAGGGTATCTCGAAGTCGAGCAGCCTCGACTAGAGCTTTCTTACTTGTTTTTTATTGAATTTATATATTAATAATAATTAATTATGGGGCGTAAACGCTTTCTATGAATGATATGAACAATAATTGAAAGTCAATAGGCGATTAGAAGTGTCTTCGTAATGGTAGATAATTTTGTAGGTAATATAACTATATATAACTATAATATGCATATATCTTGAAATGTATCTTATTATAAATATAAATAAAAAATGCAAGTAATTTATATTTATCAGTTTTACCTCGCATATTCAATTCGTCAGATTTATAAAAGTTTTTGGTTTTGTTATTATTATATTTTCTGCCAAATATAAAGGCTCAGCCGATCAAAGCCGTCAAAACATTCACACACTCGACTGGACACTCTTTCATTTCATTTCAAATTCATAGTTTTACAATTTTTTTTTTTTTTTTGTTCTGTTTTTTTTACTGTTTCGTTTTACTAGCTTTGTTAGAAAATTGTTCAAAGCGAGTTTTTCGCACTTGAATGTTTCAATGCACACTCGTTGCCTACCCATTGATTAAAAAAGCTGGATTCCCCATTTGAATTCAAATTAAAGGCAACCCTTTTTAATTGAATGAAAGGATGAAAAAAAAAAGAAAAATATGTCTGGCATATGGAGAGAAACACAGTTCCAATTTTTAAAACGATATCAGAGTTCCGACACTTTAATTGAGTATGTTGAGTTTCCATCGGAGAACAAAGTTTCCTTTAGTGATAATTTTAGTTTTTATATATTTATGTTTTAATTTTTATATAAATCATTCGACCTACCTGTTAAATAATGAAAAAGCGTATCTCATATTGTAGAGATTAAATATGTTTCACACTCCTGGATACTATTATTGCACTTTACCCTTTATATTAAGAAAGTAAATGTACAATGAAAGTTTTTCAAAGAATTCATTGCATAGTATATTCAATACTTCACTGAAAGCGAAGCTATGAAAGATGTGCTGAATAACTTGAGTAGTAGTTCTGTGTGGAATCCATGGTATCTTCTAGTCGTGTACTTCCAAATAAAACACTACTGCTGTAAATGTGTAAATATTATAAAATATCTATTTAGAAAACTTTAATTGAAGGATTTTGGTTGAGAATAGAACCACTAATAAAGCTTAATCCAACAAATATAATAATGAAGAAGGAACAGATGGCATCTGAGCAGTACATCTTATATACATGCTGTATAGCTGGGTCTTTCCATGCGCTTCGCCCATAGAATTTTCCTTTTATAGAATGTTAATGTCTATATCAATTTGGGACTCTGGCTTTAATTGCACTTAGAGTTGCTTTGTGTTTTTGTATAAATTAAATATTTTAAATTGAATTAAAACGAAAGCGCAGCCATTTTTGGTGTGTTTAGATTTTCAAATGGGTATTGGGCTAAGGATCCGAGTTGGGTGTTTGGAGTTAGGAGTTGCGAGTGTTGTATTAAAAATTTAAATGTTTGCAGCACAGCAAAGGCAACGTTTGATGTTGTTACACATAGAAGAAAGGGGACTACATAGAGTGCATAGAGTGACAATGGAATTGTTTGTAAATTGACAACAACAATATACACTGCTGTGATTCACGGAACGGCAAGCGACAAACAGAAGCGGCATTTCGCCAAAGGGGCGTATACGTTATATAGATTGACAAAAGCTGACAGACAGACTCAAACAGATAGTACACACTGAGAAATGAGCACAAATTGTATTGTCAGTTTGTCGTTGTTACCATTTCTTTTATTTCTGTAGCTATTGCTGTTGCTGTTGCTGTTGCTTCCAGCAGAACTGTGTCAACAGCAGCAGACTTTGTAACAAATCGACTCTGAGGTATTTGCATTAGTGGCTTCAATGTTGTAGCATCATTCTTTTACATTTCTATAGATTAGATTCAAATTTTTTTCTTCTGAAACTATATACTTAAAGCTCTTATATGTATAATTAATTAATTACAAAAATTGTATGAATTTTCTTAGGACTAAATATATTAGATACAAAAAAATATAAAAAGCCAACCATTACACAATTAAAATTAAAACTCGCCTCGAAAATTTTAAACTTGCCAAAAACTGTCTACTTCTTCACCTAGTCAACGGCAGAAGTAGCCCGAATGGAATCCACAACAAAATTCTGCGGCTACTACCAAAAAGGAAGGTCTTCAAAACTTTTAGCCAAAGTTTGTGGTTGACTGGGTGCGAGATATATATATAGATGTGAATATATACAGATATAAATATATATATAGCTGGCTCTTATCCAATTAAGTCATAACTCAATATGTGCTGAGAGATATGCACTTGGCCATTACTTAGGCAATGGCCAAAATTTTGCTCTAATAACTTTGGAGCTGATGCTTTCTTCCGTCTACTTTTCGGTGGGAAGCAGATAATTTTCACACCCCTCCAGAGCCACATTCAGCTGCAGCACGTAGCAGGGCAGCAAAGGAAGAACCTCGAAATTTTAGTTTATGCGGACGGAGCAACAGCTATCCGGCTGCCTGGCATTGGCTTTTACGGCACCAGCGAGACGCTGCCACAACTCATTTGGCGTTGACCAGGACTACGTTGTTAGGTGCTCCTCCTCCTATCCCAGCTTCATACTCCTCGCCAGTCCTGTGAGTGGCTGGTTGCTGCCTCAACTCCATCCATCTGTAGATGAACGCGCGCATAAATTATTCATTTGTAATGTGCACCAGCACTCGTTGCACACAGGAGGGTGCTGTGTGTGAGGGGGGTGAGGAGTTGGGAGTGGGGAGCAGGGCCTGGTTTGCACTTTTGGCACAGGATATGATACTGACACTCAACAACTACCCAGTGAAAACTGCTCTGGCTGAGGCGGCACTTGGTCTGGGCATGGGCTTCGCTCTTGGCGTTTACTTTCGGTTTGTAATTTCCTTCTGGAGTTTGCGGCGTCAAAAAGGAAAGGCAGCCCAGCAGTGGTGAGAAACACCAAGAAATACACAGCAGAATAGAGAGAGAGAGAGAGAGAAAGAGAGAGAGAGAGAGAGTACATTGCAAATGACGATTGCAACTGAACTGGGCAGCAACAAAGCCACCAGCTCCCCAACCCACATCTGGTTTACCGCTGGCCTTTGGGGGAGCTGTGCTTGCAAACTTTAAAGTTTCTCTCAGATCTGCAGCATACATGTTGCTGTGTGTGTCTATGTGTGTGAAAAGTTTCATTTGTGAATTGAAAAATTATTTCTAGTTTCATATGCAGAGTGAGTGTCATTTACAGAGCCAAGACGACAAGATGGAGGAGGAATGGAAAATTGGAGGAGCCCAGCTAAGCCAAACAACGCAGCCAAGCAGCAACAGCAGCAGCCATTGACAAAATGGAAAGTTGTTGACTTAGTTTCCGCTTCTTTGGGCCGCTTCTGTTGCCCCAGTGTTGCATATGGCTGTATAAAGCTGCAGCTGAATTTGCGTTTGTACCACATGCGTCTTTGCTGCTGGCTGTCTACAACACTTTTTAATTATGTTCAAGCTACGCTTAAATTGAAGTAAAGCACCAAGTTTCTGCTGGCTTTTGTGGCTTTAAGTTGCCCCCAACTATCTTGTATTTTGAACTTGTAATTAAAAGCGAATATTGTTCTATACTTTTGGCACTCTTTTCTACATTTTAAATCAATTAAAAAAAATGTGCAGAGTTAGCTCACGTTTGCAACGACTTGACAAGCAGCTTAAAGAAATTATCCATACAAATGGAATTAACATATGAAAGGGTTGAGCGCACGTAGCTTTGTCCATTGTCCAAGTCCAAGCCGAGCTGCAAGTGGCACGTGCGCACACGAAGCTGCAGCTGAATTAAACTGAATTACATGAACTAATGAGGTATTTAGAAAGCAGACCATATTGTCGGACATGTACGCAATGCTGGACCTGAAATATTAAGTACTGTGTAAATAATATACAGAGTGGTGAGCAGGAAATGTGAAAATAGTTATAGAATATATAAATGTATGTTTCAACTGGATAATAATGATAAATGTATATAATGTTAATAATAAAATAAATTTGAATATATATGTATATTAATAAGTGTATATAAATATTCATTAAAATGAAAAGTCGTATATATGTGTGTGATTAAGAGATTAGATTTATTTTAAAAATATATTTGAATTAAATATAATACATTCTATTTATATGCTCGGTGACCCGCCTATTATTGCTTAAGATAGAGAGAAATTCTACAATTACAAAACGACAGAGTGTGCTTAAGGGAAAGAAACACCAGACGAGTTCTTATTTTTATACTCATTCACGAACTAAAAAGAGAATGCTCAAAGAAATTTCCGGCTTGGCTAGCGTTTCTCTCTCCATCTTTCGGAATGGCCGATAATGAAACATGAAACTTTACGTTTGGAATATACAAAATGCACACATATATTGCATAATCAATGGGAATGAACTACATATATTATTCAATGCTACTACACTAAAAACTAAAATTGATATTGATATATTTTTTAATATTTATAGTTATATTTCAAAGATTTTAATTCAATTTACAATGAACCAGTATTAAGCAGTCGCTCCCGACCGACTGCAATTTTCCAACTTGTTATTGTAGTTTTCGGACAAAGTTGTTGTAATTTATTAAACTTGCCGTGAAGCTGACTGCATTTTACCGCAAAATTGTCAACAGGCGAACCTCACTCATACGCCCACAGCCACACATGCGCGCATGCCAAGAGCCGCAGACACGCACGTGTGCTGAAAAAAAAAGCGGAAACGGAAACGATGGCGCGGTCGTCTGTTCAGCGTGTGTGTGTGTAGGTGTGTGCGTTTGTGTATGTAGGTCTGTTTGCATTAGTGTTTGCACGGGCTTTGACAAATATTTTTAGTCTACGTGAGCTTGTGTATGTGTGTGTGTGTGTGCGGAGCATTAACGGAAACGGACTCTAGTGGTATGTGGCATATTTAATTTATTTGGTTTTATTGACAGCAGCTGCACAAAGTTTCTTTTTACATTTTTAAATAGAGTTTTAAAATAATGTAGAAAGAGTACAAAATACATACATAACATTTAGTTAGCTATGTATGACTATAATGATAACAAAATAAATCGACAATAGCTGAACGTGGTCGGTTAGTGCACACAGCATTTACCTTAAATCAGAGCTCGAATGTTCATAATCAAAGCAAACGGCTGTCAGACGGACAGCTGCAGCTGACAGGATGCTGCCTAATTAAAATGGCAAAATGTCAACAGCAATAAAACAATAGCTGCAACAACAATGTCATTCACAGTGCACGTCGAACAACAGGCAATTGTCATGGAAATTTATGCGCTAGCTGGACGCAAACAAACGAAAAGTGTCCAAAGAACAAACCCCGAACGTAACCCAAACCCAAACCGAACAAAAGCAGAACCCGAAAAGACCAAAAACTAAGCTTTCAAATGATGCACACCACATGCAGACGGCCCACACACATGAAGCTGACATACATTTGCAACAACATTACCACATTGATACAAATAGAGATACACTTACAAATATGGATGCAATATCCAGATGAGATCTTTTTGAGATTAGAGTTTAGATCGTGTTTTCTGTTTTTTTTTTTTTTAATTCTATAAATAGAATTTTAAGACTAAATAAAATTGTATGATATACAAGGCGATAATTCCTATATACACGATGACTGTTTGCGTGTCACGGGCTCATCTCTGACATTGCTTTATGCCACTCCACACATGTTGATAGTTTTGTTTTGAGCGTGGAAGGGGATGGCGAATGGTAAATTTGTTAACTGCGCTGCTTTCAGCCAAATGGTAAGTAAATTTTAATTTGATTAACGATTTTGTCGGGCTCATTTTTGGGCCCACAATTGATTGCTGTTTGGCCTCGCAGCGACCGAGCAGTTGCGAGTGCGGAATTAATTTGTAGCTCTTATGCCGGAGGCCTAATTGCATTTCACGTTACGTTTCATTAACTTGGCCAAGTGATGTGCAACATTGGCGGCTCATTTTTGTTGGTCAGTGTGATTTTGGACGTGAGTCGCGGCTTGTATGCTTTCAATTCAGTTAACAGGTCAGCAATAAGAGCAGCAGCAGCTTCTGCTGCCGCCAGTTAGCGCTTATTATCCTTGTCACGTTCGAGGACCAACGCGCTGTGCCTTTGTTTACCGCTTTGCTGTTGTGGTTGTAGTTGTTGGTGCTGTGCAAACAATTTGCTTGAGTGCTGCAATTCCTTGCAGGTAAATGCACACACCTGGCAGTCAACTATCAGCCGGATTGACTAAAATCGACCCGAGAATGAGTGCTATGCAAGCGTGGAGCGGGCGCAGTCAATGCCCCAGTCAATGCAAAGATTGAATTAGTTTGCATGCTAATTCCATTTGCCCGGCTTGTTTGTTCATGCCAAGTTTAAACGCGCTGGCTTGTGTGCCCCGGATAATTTGATAATTGCCAAGCGATAAGCGCTGCAAGTGATGCGGACTGTGTATACATTATCTAAAGCCACAGCATGCCAGCTCTAATATGCCTAAGAGTAGATTAATGCAAATATTTATGCTGGATCGACTTGCATTGACCTGAGAGAATATTGCATTCATTGGAAATATTGATGCATGCAATAGTTTGAGCAATTTTTCGAGTTGGTAGTTGAATCCATTCAGGTGTGAGAAAAATATATTTTAATCAAGATTGAGTTAAACAAGTGTTTACAGCTGAACTGAGATGTGATGCATGTTGCAGAAGTTATTTAATAGCTGAGCCAAAATGTATGCAATGAAATTTGATGTGGATTACAAAATTATGCAAAAGTTTTTCCAAATAATGAATTAAAGTTATAAACCTATTAAAATGTTTTGAATATTTCATTTTTTGACTAAATTCTACGCTTCACTCATATGCAAAAAAGTTTAATTAGCCTGTTGTATGCGCCCAGTTTTTGGCTCTCAATTCAACCCGTTGAAGCCGTCTAGCGTTATATGAGCTAGCTCTAAAATAGCGCTGTTCACACTTCAAGTGGACATGTGTTTCAAACGGTAGCAGCAACCCTCACAAGTGGACTCCAGTCTAACCGCCTGCTTATGTACCTCACACTTCATATGCCCCAGCCAAGCCTTGTTTTTTTTTTTTTTTTTTTTCTGCTCTGGACTGCACTTCTTGTTGTTGCTTTTATAGCTGTTGATGTTCATGTATCATGGGGGCATTTATCAAGTGTCCCTTTGGAGCGGCAGTTGCTGCTGCTGTTGCTGTGGCTGTGGCTGTGGCTGCCGCGCTACATTCTGCTTATAGTTGACCAGCACTTGTCATATCTCTTGGCATGGCAAATACGTATATGGTCCCTGGAGCGAGTCTGAATTGTTAAAGTGCATTTTTCGCTGGCCATACATAAATTTGAGTGAAGCAACACATTCTATAGATCATTTAGCCTATGCATTTGCCTGTCTGTCAGTGACTCCAATGGACATTCAGATACAGATACAGATACAGATACAGATACAGATACAGTTATAACAGCACTGCATGCATGAGCACCGTCAACTGATTTAGGGTTGGACTTTAATAAAGCTATGACCATGAATTGTTGTCCATGCCCAGACCGACACAGACAGCGGAGAGAATTAACAAAAGTTACGTAGACAGCACAAATTAATTAGATATACAATAAATTACTCAAATGCCAAGAGCAGCAGATAAACACAAATACAGAAACAGAGACATTGAACACTGTTTCATGTGGCAGGAATAAGTTCTGTGGCGTGGTGGCTGGAAAACTTATTGATTTAATTCGATTGTAGGCTTTTATATTATTTGTTTAAATTTGAAATATGTACTACATATGACTACATAGACTCTTAAATTTTGAATAGCTCAACAAATGTAAAATATTTGCTTGATATTTAATGCAATCCTTTATAAAGAGTAATATGAATCAAGCACATTGTGACGTTGAACATTAAATTCTGTGCTTGCAAAAAAGAAAAAGAAAATCTTGAAATGAAATCACAGAAATCACAGTGTAAAGCGAGACATGAAGTCAAAAGCAACAACAACAACTGAAGTAATGGCACACAGACTGTGTGAGAAAAAGAAACGAATTGGAGAGAAAGTGCAAGAGCAAAAGTAAAGGCAACAAGAACTATAATTTCCTAAAGGACTTAATTATTTTATAATAAGCACATAACACAAGCGGGCTACAACCAAAGCACAGCCCCAAAGGCAACAGGACCAGCAGACAAGGAGACTAGCAGAAAAATATAGATAAAAAGACTGAAGGGACTAAGCAGAGGGTCACAGGAGTAGTAAGGGAAGCCGCGTAAATGTAGCGCAAAAGTTGCTCAAGTTTTTCCACTCACAAATCGGAGTGGACGGTACATTTACCGTTGTAAGTCAGAGCTGGGCAGCAGGAGGACTAGACTGGGACTCTAGCAAATGGAGACAGCGTAAATTGAGAAAATATTGCAGATGGTTTTTATCTCACTTGCTAGAGTAGTCACACATTTCTTTTCTGCCTTCGTTTTATTAATGCACACTTGAATGCATTTCGACAATTAACTTTGATTTGCAGTGTTTGCTTGCGTAAATAAATTAAAATTGCGTGAAAGTAAAAACACAAACAAATATCAAGTTTTACAAAGCCAAATATTTTCATTTTTATTTATTTTTTTATTTTTTAAATTATGTGTTGACAAAACTAGAGTCAAGCTTAAGACAAATATAATTTTAAATTTATAAAGCCTAAAAAACAAGTACAGAAACATGATATGCATAATGCAATTCAATCAAACGAATGTATATCAATTAAAGAAATTAATTCAGAGCATTTACAATGGGAATTCTTCAAGGTCGGTGCTAAAACATCATATAGCATATCTAAGACTGAATTGATATTAGAATAGGCTCAGCAATATGGCCCATCAAATTAGATGTGCTTAAAATAGTATTAAGCATACGCATCGTTGCCCGGACGCAGCCGTTTGAACACTTCAAAAACAATATAAATTCATTCAGCATTGAGCTAAACGACGGCCAAACTATAAGCATAAGCTATAAACTACATGCACAGGCCAAATGCAGACAGATCACAATAACATCATCGACAACAACAGTAACAGCAGCAAGGGCCAAGCATAAATAAATGCTAACAATTGATACTTTGGCCAACGAGAACAAATGCTACGAATTTATATAACAAGCGAGGGGCCAGAAGCAGGGCAGCAGTTGCTTTCGTCAGGCATAAAACAGAGCCAGAGCCAAATAGATAGTTAAATGCCAACACACACAGACACATAGAGCGAGAACATTTGGGTGTTGAGGGGTCTGAAAAGGACGCTTGAAGAGCAGCATCAAATTCATTTGAATTGCAAAACAAACAGAGGCCTAGGACCAGGCCCAGAGATGAACTTAATCATGTTGTAAATTTACATAATTTGACGTGTGTAGCAAAAAGAAGCATCAAGACAACTGAATATATATACACATATATATAGAGTGGGATACAGTGGAATAGCAAAGAGGAGCTCAAAATGGAATACATGGCTAACGTTATTAGTTGTCTGTGTATTTCAATCATCAGAGCCATCAATTCGTTGGCTCATCACAAAATCGATTCTGATAAATTACTATTTAAGGCTGAGCGAATTAAAAGACAGCAATTAGATATAGCAAAGATTTTAATGTTTATATACGGAGAAACTGGCTTAGGATAACTTTTGAAATGGAAATTCATTTATTATATTATGACGCTATATTAGATAGACCAGAGAAATAGTTTAGTTTGCAATACTTAACTGCGAATAATCATATGAATCATATATATGTATATTATTTCAGAAAGTAAGAGATGATGAACGTTCTAGGAGATTCCCTGAACATCGCTCTATCTACTCTATACGCACTTTGGCAAAACCAAGTATAAGCTTATAATAAACAGAAAAACTGATTAATATATACTTAATTAAATAATAAAAAAAATATACATGTCATGCGTTTTGCCATGCTTATCTCTTATTCCATGATATACATTTATGATTTTATTTAAATACTCTGATTTGCCAGTTTTAAAGAGTGCAAGGCTGTATTATGATTACATAAGGGTTAGTATATCTTACATATTTTCTGTTTTCTCTGCACTCCTGCTTAGCTTTCCACGCCATACAGACAACATTTCTAATGAGCTGTCTCAACCTGATTACCTTGGGGCCCAATCCAAGGCAGTCTGCTGCATGCTCCAGATATAATATGCACAAATTGCATTAGAACGCATTGGCAGCCAAGACGGCCGCTCTTTTATTGGTGGCTGTCGGCTATAATGAGCCTCAATTACAGTTAGTCGCGACTCGAATGCGTAGCAAATGCAATATGCAGTATGCCACAATGTGCTCGCCGCCGTCTGTCACACATTATGACAATTTAATTAAAGGTTATCGCAGCCGTTGGCAACGCACTGCTAGATGTGGTTATAACCATTCAACTTTATAAGGTCAGATTACGCGACGATCGTCAATTGCATTTTAATACGAACAATAACTCTGAGCACATTAAATGGATGGAAATGAAGAGGCAGACATAGAGAGATGGAAAGAAGAAATTATTAGTCTACAGCATTAATAAAAGGATTTATTAATTACTCATTCAATTGTTATAATTCAAATATTAAATATTGCTCTGTAACTTGTGTAATTTGTAATTGAGAGCTTTGAGAATAATGAATTGTCTATTGCTCATGAGCCAAAAAACTACTTTTAGTCAGCGTATTCGCCGTCAACTCCTCTTCAGTTAGCTCCCATATTTAATAAGCCACACTTTAGCCCAACTTAAAAGCTTGTCGGCTAATAAAAACTTACTGCCATTTGCTGCAGCTAGTTGGCGGTTCGGAGCATTTGATAATTAAGTCAGAATTAAAAGTGCGCTTAGATGTAGATAGCTTCAGCTGGGCAGCTGCCGGGCTACTTGCAAGTGTTTGCAACTTAATGGAATTTTTAATTTTACTCTGCTTCCATTGTCAGCTAACATTAAAGCGCATTTTTTATTACTATAATATTAAAGGTGGAAAAACATGACCTTCGCCACTTGCTGACTTGCTTGTTTCTTTTTCCGTGCCTTGAGATAGCCGAAGAGCAGCTCAAGCAGAAAGACCGCCGCGCTGACCAGCATGGCCAGGACTAGGGTGAAAAGAGCGGGTGCAAAGTGCTTGAGGTCTACCTCCACCTCGGCATCCTTGAATAGCGTACAGTCAGGCTTTGGCACAGTCCAGATTCGGTCGTTGTAGGCAATCAGACCTGTCTCACCCATGTAGAGAATTGCATGGTTAAGATGTTCGCGCCAAGGGGAGCTCTTCGGCATTATGGATGCACCCAGATAGGGTGGGCTGAACATGATTTCCTGCAGCTCGCAGAATAGCCGCTCCTCGAGCAGCTCGTTGAGCAGGCGATACAGACGATCGATGGCCGTATGGAAAGCAAAGCCGCCGCGCTTGATGCGCAGCGCACCCTCCTCAATGGTGAGGATATTGGGCGGACGATTGCGGCAGATGCGCTGGCTATAAACATCGCGCACAAGCTGATTGCTAGTGTTCGTAAACAGATCAAAGTTGTAGGCAATATCCTCCATGCCAATCTCCAGGTCGCTCTCATACAGCGCCTGCAGATTGACAATGCTGCGTGGAGTGTCCGACAACAAGGAGCCCACAATGAAAGCGCCATAGAACTGCATTAGCACGAAACTGAAGATACAACTTACGCTAATCAGCAGCCGAGTCGATGGCAGCTGGAACTGATCCGCTGTGGGGCCCTGCTGAAAGTACGTCTCCAGTATGGTGAACCATGCAAAAGACACAGGCTGTTCCACTGCCTTTCTCGCTGGCTGCTGCACTCGCTGCTCCTGCCGTATGTGCAGCACCAGCAATAACGTGCTGCCCACCATTAGCACCAGGACGCACCACCACACCTCTGTGCTCAGCGGCTCGAAGAAAATGTTGCGTATGCTGTTACGGCGCGGATGGCGGAACAGAAAGTGGATGCTGCAGCATAAGGAGAAAAGAAATTGAGCCTGAGTGTTACACTGTCCAACAAAATATTGCATTCTAACAAAAAGTTAATATTAAGTTCTGCTAGAATCGAATTCTTTGAAAGGCCAACCTGCATAACAAAAACTTACTATTGGGTATGTAGCGCAGGAGTGTACTGTATGTAGCGATGCCTCTCGGTCACAAATCGGATGGGGCAGACTGCAAAGTGTGCCTCGCCGCTGATTATTTGGCCCATCACGCCCGACCAGCTCCCGTTGGGCAGCAGTTGGCCCCATGCCTGGCGAAAGCGCACCTCCAAGCTGTTGGTCGATTGAAAATCTACATGATCACTATAAAAAAATAAAAAAAACTTACCTCATGTTGTACATGCGCCCCATCAGCAGAAAGAGCTGAAATGTTTTGCGCTGCATGGGATCCAGCTGCAGCAGATCTCTATCGTTGCTCAGGTAGCTGAGATCATCCATGTCCATAGGTTTCTCGATTAACTGCAATTCAAGTCGTTTGAGTTTTGACTTCTTTTTTTTTCACTTGAAGCAACTTACTACCGTACTGCCGATTAGTGTAATGTTGTGCAAGTTTCGGCGACGCAGCATCCAGCTCTCCCTGTAGCCCGCGAAGAGTTGATAGCCGGCAGTGCGGCTCCAGTGCCCCTTGAGCTCTACGTTTAGCGGCAACTGCTGAGCCAGTCGGTAGACATCGTAGAGCAACCAGCTATTGTTTTTAATAAATAAAAATATATATTTTAATGCAGTGTCTAAATAGAGAGCAAATTTATAGCTTTTTTCTGACTGTTTAATTGCAGCTCTACTCACTTGGTCGCCTGTGGCGAACGCATTGCCACGGTTACGTCTGCATCGATATTTATGTTGTAAGCAGACAAGTGCTGCCTAATGATCTGTTCGTCTGAGCGATTCGTATGACTGTTGCCCAGCATCAGCCAAGCTTGGCTATTGTTGAAGAAGCCCTCCACGGAGGCCGCGTCGAAGACCCAGCGCTTAATCTGTTCATCACCGAAGTCCGGCACTAGCAGCGCAGTACGTGGCGCCGCGTAGTAAAACAATTCCCGAAACTGTACGCCCCTTTGGGGCATAAAAAACTGCATTCTATAGTTGGCGAACAATCTCTTATAGTTTTCAATTTGCCCTTTGCAGTCCAGCCCGGTGCCGAGGAATAGAGCATGCTTCAAGTGCTGGGCACGCAGAAAGTCTTCGAAGGCGAGCAGCTCATTGGAATTTATGTTTTCAATTTGCGCGCCACATAAAAGTCTTGTCCAAATTATAAAAATCCATAGAATTATTTTCACTTGTAACTTAATCATTTTATATGGTCCACTTTCACTTGCGGGCAGCTAGGTGCGCGTTGGTTTGCCTGTCGACGGCATCTTCCGGCGCCCTTTATACGGTCAAGTCATGGCATGCGAATGGCGGCGCATGTATATAAAATCATGTATAATTTATGCGAACTGTCAGTTATGATGCAGCGCATTTTTATCCTGCCATACGCAGCAAAGTACGAGGCTGACAGGAAAATTGTGCGTTAACTGCCAATGGGAAGCGACAGGGTAATTACTTAAGCATATCGAAAGATATCGTCGAGCAATACCCAATCCCCTATAAATTTGTAATATTCTTAGAGAAAGTTACTTTTTAATACATCAGAATAACATATCGTTTACAAGCAAAGAACAACAAGCCGAATAAATCATATCGGGTGGGCACGACTAGAAGATAAAAAGACTTTTATTTTTGCATACATATTCATAAAAAGGCGTAATCTTAAATGCTTTTGAATATTATAAAGTAAAAAACTCTTTCTTTAAGTTTGATGCTATAACATGACAAGTTAAAGGATATGCCAGATATATTCCCATTAAACAGGACAAAGCTGCTGGCATTAGCGTGACAATAGTCGAGTGCAGCCAAGAGCCCAGAAGAAACGACAGCAACGCGTGTTTAACATCGGGGGAAACGAAGTACCTTACTGAGTTACTAAAGGTCCTTTCCTGAATGTGTGTTAGTATGTGTGTGTGTCTGTGTGTGTGTGGCAAGACGAAAGTGCAGCAGAGCAAATTTGGTGAAAGTTGAAAGCAAATCCTGGAGCTTGCAACTTAATTTCATGGCATGCGGCTGCCCCGTTGCATGTTGCAACTTCATTCGGGCAATTTGCTTCACGACAGCTTGCCACGTGCTACACAAAAGTGAACGAGAGATGAAGAAGAAAAATAAGAGGAAGAAGGCAAAGTAAGAGGGCAGAGGCCATCGAGAGCGAGGGCAGTGGGTTTTCGAGAGCAGCAACGAAATGAAAAGAAATTACATTTAATTTGCCGACATTTTGGTGAAAACATCTTTGTTTTTGCTTTGGCTGCGTTGTTCTACAGGGCGCGGAATAGGGGGCTCTGCATTCAGTAATGACAGAAACATTTGCTGCAAGGCCACAATGCAAATGCACAGCAACAACACAGGTCCTTGCGCACATAGTTGTGTGTAGTCGTTGCGGCGGGCTTCGGAAGATTCAACATTTTAGCGCAGATTTTTGCATCAAATACGCGAGCTGCATATAAAGGCAAAAGCTGTCAGCACAGCCTGAATTTTAGCTATTAAAATGGAGCCAGCCTCCCACGCACATACATTTACCCACACATTGCGAGCAGAGACAAAAATTGCGCATACGCCACGTGCGCGAGAAAAGCGCAAGCAACGTTTAAATATTTCAGCTTAAATTTTGTTTGAATTGTTCGCTTTCGCTTGTTTTTCTGTGTATTTTCCTTTTGACATTTTGTCACACATGTCATACGTAACGTGCGCGAATTTCCCGCACAAAAAATGGGATAAAACAAAAAGTTTGCATTTAATTTTTCATATGATAAATATGCAAAGTCAGTCGGTTTTCCAACGTTCCCACCTTAACGGACTCTTAGCCTGTAGCTTAAAATTAGTCTTCCATAGGTCGACCCCTCTCTCTCTCTGCCACACTCTTTATCTATCCTATAGCTGTACAAGGGCACGCGCTCTTTTTGTTGTTTACTGATTTCGGTACCGACTTGGTGAACATTCTGACAGTTCATAAATGTTAATTCCTGATTGCTGAGTGTGTGTTTTCTGAATCTAACGGGGTTTTGTCAAAAATAGACATTAGCAAAATTTACAAAACGAATCAAAAGCTAACATTTATACATTTAGAATGCATTAATCGCTTGAATTGAAAAATATATTTGAAAAATTGTCAATTAATAATTAATTATAGAAAAATGATATGTAATGAATGTAATTGCTTGTAATGTAATGAAGAAAATTGCTAAATTTATTGAAATGGATTTTTATAATAACACTCCATAAGATCTTTCGATTGTGAATAAAAAATAGTCGTACATAAATGCAATATTTAATTAATAACAAAAAAGACCAGTATAAAATAAATATTTCAATTAAACCTAAGTCAATTATTATTTTTATCTTATTTATATAATGAGCATAGATTTATAAATGAATTTAATTTACATTATTTATATAATAATTTTAAATTTATATATATAATAATTTTTCAAAAATACTGAAACTCTCAAAACTATTTTTGTTTAATTTTTTTTTTTTTATTTTATTATTTTTCATTGAATCACTAAGTATACCTTTATTTTTAATTAAAAATTGCTCCAAGTTCTTTGAGTTGTTTTTGCTTTTTCTTTTTTTTTTTAATGCGTACCTCGCTTAACAATTACCTTTACCTTCAGACTCAACAGAAAGATTTTTTACACAATCAAATTATTTTCGTAGTCATGGAAAGTGTGGTCCGTCAAAACAAGAATTTAAATGCTGAAATATAAATTTTTAATTAATTTCACAGTAACGGACATCATTATAATAAAATGCTTATTTCTTTTTATTTACATATTTTCATATATATATTTTTTATTTTGCAGTGCTTTTCCTCATAATTATTTTGGCATTTCGAGTGCCAGCATTTTAATTGTACTAAAAAACAACAAATGAAAGCAGAAGGAAAGGCAAAGAAATCGCCTGCAGCAATGAACCCAAAATGATTTAAAGCGCCTGGCCGAATACAACTTTTCGTGCCAAAGAGAAAATTCAAATTACTTCAATTACTGCGTGATAATAAAATCAACAAACGTTGCTAGGTGCAAAAACTGGTCTCTGAGGCGAAAGGAAAACTAATAAAAAATAAAAAAATAGGCAGCTAAATTTAATTTGGGTCTTAGACGAATTGCCGTCATAATCTCGTTTACTATGTGTTAGTTTGGCATTTTCATTATTGTTTAATGTTCGCGTGAACAATTTCGCTGCTCGACGGCTGCGCGCAAAACAAATTCCCTCAGCAGTTGGGCTGCATTAAGTCAACTCATTATGAAATTACGGTCGGTAAAAAGAGAACTAAATGTGAAAAATGGCAGCGCACAGAAAAGAAAATACCGCTGGAAATATCGAGATGACACGCAGCATGAAATGCCGTCAAAGAAAACAAATTAAATTTAATCGATTTGTGAAAAGCTGCCAGCTAGAGTAGACAACAGAACTAGAACTTGCTTGGACCACTCTCATAGTAAATTAATTGAAGTGCTACGACGAGCTGTAGACCAACCTACAGCCAGCCAGAAGCCAGCAGCCACTTGGTGTGAAGCTCTAAGCGCATTCTAAACAAATTAAAATTCAATTAAAAAGATGAAATGGCATTTCCAGGCTTAATACGCAGCATCAGAGCTGGCCACCAAGACCAACAACGCGCCCACAACTGTCTGGCCGGAACACAACTGCTATATCCAGCTACACTGTGCTACAAAAGTACACTTCAATTCCACTGCAATATAATATAAAATAATATAATATAATATAAATTCCAACAAATTTTTCTTTTATTTTATGGTTTGCTTTATGAACTCAACTTTCATAGTCAATAAATATTTTAAATGGAAATTTTTATTAATAAGAATATGTTTAAATAGGATATTGTATATGTAATAAAATGTATGAGTAAAATAAAAAAATTTTCTCGACGATCTAGCCTCTCTGAATACTGAAATATATCGTAATATTTAGTTCTTTAGCTAGCAAAGGAGTTCAGGTTAAGATATTTCTGCCTTAGAGCTTAGTCTCTAATAAGTCTCTTATTCACAAATATTTTTGCTTACTAACTTCAGTTCAGTTCACATTTCATTTAACCTTTATTTACCAAAGAAAGTTTTGAATTATACCAAACATTTCACTACTTGCAGCACAGTGCATTGCATAAGTATTCGTCCAATATAGATATAGCTTGCAAGCAAACTGATGCTGATGCTAATGCCTGGTTTCTGTTGCTCTTGCTGTTTAATCTCTGCTAAAAGGCATCGCATTCAATTCATTTAGCGGCTACGCGTTATCACAGCCGTCAACCATCATCAGCGTCATCCTCGTGCCTGCCAGCTCGTTTGTCAGTCAGGCTGCAACAACAAAAGCAATCAGTTTTTCTGTTTGTGAGCGGAAGATGCGGTGGGAGCAAAGGCTGGGGGGAGGTGTCATAATGCTTCACGCAACTTGAGACCTGAAGCATCATTTCCAATTACGCGCGCTGCCTCCGACATTTTGCCGCTTATGATTTTCGGTCAGCCGCTTGGACTCGAACATTTTTCCATTTCGCCCTCAACCTCCCACACAGTTAGGTCTCGCTTTTCCCACGCTCACGTCACTTGCCTGCCGCTTGGTCATGGTCATTGATGTTGCTCTCATTATGAACATTGTTAGCCGTAGTCATTCAGTGCTCGCCAATCTCCATTTTGTCGGCTGTCCTTCAAGCCAGCATTAAAATCTGGCAGCACTTCTTGGCCCATTACAAATTCTGCGTCAGTTGGGACGCTGTGATTTTTCGTACTGTTTCTATGTTCATTCTGATTAGGGCTGAAATTATTTGAAAGGTGTTTAAAAAGAAAGAATGGATCTATTCATTTTAGACAAGTTTTTATATTTTGAACAATTTTTATTTTTTTCAATTAGATCTATACAATTACAATTTAATATATAATATATATATATATAATATATTATTATATAATATATATAATAATAATCTTCGCTGAGATCTATGTAACTTGTAAGAGTATTTGAGCATATAATTTGTTTTCCTTGATACATATTATTTTCCTTCTAGCCAATGGCTCGCATCATGCAATCGCTGTGGTTTCGGGCAGCTTAAGCTGGCCCCAAAAAGGAGTGTATCCGTTTTATCGTTGCTTGTGTTGTGGCTGAGTAAGCTTCAAATGTCCAAAGTTCAAGTTGATTCGGCGACGAAGCATGAAATTGTCTGCAAGTTTCTGGAATGACTTTCAAGTGCAGAGTGCAAGCCACGGTCTTTAATTATGCGAATGCAGTAAATATTTTTAATAGATATTATTCTGTGCACCTGTGCGTATACTTAATTTCTAGACACTTCTCTGCTGCCAAATGGCTGAGCACATAAACTGACAATTACCACTTGCTCTGTCACGCATCGAGCTGGCAATCATCTTTGTACAATTAAAGTCGCAGCACTGCAGCACTTTTGCCAATTAAAGCACTGGACAATCGCATCCAGGGCAGGGCCACAGCCTGCAATAAGTCTGCTTAATTTAAAATTTAACCCTTTTCCCTTTTTGTTTTTGTTGTTCTTTTTTTTCGTATTTGCTGGAGGCGGTGACCGCAATGCTTCCTGTCCCTGTCGCAGGTCTGTCCCAGGGTTGTCCCTGGCTCAGCGATGCAATGATGAAAAAATATTTTCTTTCCGGCGTCGACAACGGCGCTGACGACAGCAAGGCAAATAATTTTTACAAATTATATACGCTCACATGCCAACTGCGCAGGCAAGACAAATAAGGGCGAGCATGTGTCATGTAGCAGACAGACTAGCAGACACCCTGTATGCAAGGGACAATGTCCAATGGCATATGGTTAGAATATAATCAGATTGAAAGGTTCTCATTATAAAAGTTATGAAATCAGTATAAAAATTATTGAAAAATTTAATAAATGTCACAATTATATTTAGTGGAAAAATTACGAACCCAAGATAGATCAGATAGATCACAGTTTGAATTATACCGAATCTGCAACTATAGTATGTAGTCTGCATATCCCATATCAAAAATTCTCTTATTATAGGTAATACTCCACCATTTTGCAACGAGAGTGCTTTACGGAGTATAAAGGCGCAAAATTATATTGAAAAGTAGAGAGAACGAAGGAAAATTGTGGAAAATCAAGAAAGTGACTGCAAAGAATCAGGCGATATTCAATGAGCAAAGGCAATACCAACTCAGTCTGAGCTCAGCTGGGCAGCTGGTCAGTTGATGGCGATGAGGAAATGAAGGGTCAGCGTGACGGGGGAGCCAAAGGATATGCGATGATTGCGTTTGTTGCTGCTCGAACTCTACCAATAATAAGTTCAAACAATGCCAGCCAAAAAGCAAGCAAACAGCTAGCAGCTCGCAGCGTTGGCCATGTTTGTTTAATTTTTGCTACCGCTGCGCCTTCTGCTGCGCGTGGTTGTTGTTGCTCGACTAACGCTGCAATTGTTCCAATCGGCCGCCAACTGCTCGTTTCCGCTTTTGTTTTTTTCATCTTGCAGCCAGCTTCTTTTTCTTCTACTTGGGCCAACAAACAGGCTTCAAATTGAACGGAAGCCCGCCACGAGTTATGCTCCAGCCATGCCCAACCGACCAGGCATGCCCACCTCCCTTTGCCGCTAGCTTCTCTATTGCTCGGTTGCCGCCCACTTGCAATCTCCGGCAGCGTCGGAGGCATTGTTCCATGTCCATGGCTAAGGCCCGTTTCAGCATCTTTTGTTGTTCGGGGGCAGCCGCCCTTTTGTCGCTGCGCTTCCGTTTTACGCTTTACTTTTTCATCTCTTTTTTCATTTGCTTTTTTTTCTTTTTTTCACCGGGCCTGGGTCCGGACTTCATAGTTGTGCCCAATTCTTCCTGTGCTCGCCGTTTGATTTGCGCTGATTTCGATGCTCGTTTTCAGCGTTAGTGTCCTTTAAAGGCATTTGTTTTTTTTTTTTTTTTTTGCCTTTCTATCTGTTCTTGTGTTCTGTTCTTTTTTCATCAATTTTATTTTGTTAGTTTCCATTTCATTGAATTCTCACATATCCGCATCCGCATCCGTAAGCCAGGCAGCCGGCCAGCCCCTCAGCCAGCCAGCCAGCTAGTTGCTCAAATTGTGCCATTAAGCAGCGTTGTCCTTGTTACCCAGCATTATCCTCGCCGGCAAGCAACAAAAGGGTTGGCGTCCTTGCACTCCCCATAGCCGGGCCATAAAATAAGCAATTTGCATAGTTTAGTTAGTTGGACGCATCCGGCGACAGCGACACTTGTGCTGCCCCGTTTCCTATTGGTAACCGACCGACCTAAGCCTACATAGCAATACATGTATGTATATTTACATGGGTGTATATGCGTGTGCCTTCCTGTGGGTGTGTGTGTCTGTGCATAATTGATGACTGTTGACAACAGCCACAATAACAGCAAAGGCAACAACAACAATGAACGCCAAACACTGTCGAATTTTAAATTATCTTCTCCTTTTTTTTTTGTGTTTTCATTTTCGTTTTGCATATTTATTGCATATCATTCAATGCTGCGGATTTTGTAGATCTCCCAATTGATTGAAGTTTCGTAGCTGAAAGTAATATTCGCCATTGGAAAGGGCTAACGAGCAGCAGAATCCGGGCTGCCAGCATAATGAGGTAAAGCTGAACAAGCGAATGAGTGAGTCAATTTAATTAAAATGTCGGATAAACTATAGTCAAGGCGTATCTTTGGTATTTAAAAATTGAAAAGGAATGTGATAAATCAATTATTATTATTAATTTTTCTTTAAATAATCAATAAAATTAGTACTATAATAATAAATAATATTTATTACCCAATGCTGATACAGAAACTTAAGTATAAAGTAACGTCAGAATCTTTAATTAATAAAAAACATAATAAAATGCATATAGTAAAGTTGTTTTATTTATAGAAATCTTATACTTTGAAATCTATATTTTTGAGCTACACTCTTCTTAACTGTATAGTTATACAATATTTAAAAATAATTTCAGAACAATCAGTCGTCTAATAAGTTATTACCTCAAAACTTTTTCATTTCAATTAGAAAAATATATATATTAACCATTTTCTGCAATGAGAGGTCAACTTGTTGCCCTTTTCCCTTCGAATCGCAAGCCACTCAATTTCCCAAGACTTGCTTATGCATATACATATATATACATATATATTTTTCAATTTCTTAACGTGCATCTTCATGCCCACAAAATGCCATCTCAGACAACACGAAATTGAAGCCATTCAGTGAGTGGAAAAAAGCACTTGAAAATTATTTGGGCGTGAAACGTGGCAGCTGCCCAACTGCAGACCGCAGAACGCGCAAAGGTCATTGCGAGGGGCTTGCCAACTATTTTCATAATCATTTAACGGTTGCTGGCGGTTACTGGCGGCCCCGAACGAGAGCCAGGCCAAGAGCATCTCTCTCTCTCTCTCTCTCTCTCTCTCTCTCTCTCAATGGCCATTAAGTTCATCGAAGAACGTTCGAAGGCGGCGAGCACTCGAAATGTGACGGCTCCGATGAGGATGGCTAACAAGAACTTTGGCCTTTTTTGGCCAGAGTTGAGAAAACCGCACACTCGGCCCAACAAGGTGGCCAATGCCACCTGACTCTAATGGGTGCTCCACATTCATCTGCTGCGGTGCTGTTGCCCCTTGAGATGCAGCCAACCAGGAAATGCGGCTTGGACTCGCACTGTGCCCCGCGGCGGCAATGTCAGCAACTTGCGAGTAAAGTTTTCAAAACACTCGAGACAATTTTGCAACTTTCTTTTAAGAGTCGGCAAGTGTCTCGTGGGGGCTCCAGCTCTTTCTCTCTCAATCTCTGGGCTACCTAGACGAGCCACACTGACGAGTCGCCGTCTATTGATTTTTCAATATGGCAACTGCATAATTGGCGAAAACGCGCTAGTGTTCCTACATTTGAGCAAAATCAACGGAGCGCATTAGCCGAAATGTAACAAATAGAAACCGTGAATGACTGCCCAATGCTCGCTCATTGTGAATTTGGAAAGCGGAAGAATTCATTGGAAATAACTCTCACTGAGATGTAGCTTATCATAATTTCCCTTCAGTCATAATACATTTTCCAGTGAGAGTATATATCAATTTTAAAACACATCCAAAGCGCATATTCCTTTCTTTTACACCTGAGGGAGCATAGCGAAGGGAAGGCAGATGCTGTTGACATTATCATTTGACGTTAAACGAACGATAAGCGCGACTCGATAATGGGCCACGTTGCTGGCCAAATCGAAGAAATGAAGCTGCACTTAGCGCCAACACTTTTGACAAGTGGTCCACAACCTCACACCCCGACCACTCCCAACCTGAGCATGTTTTTGGCCATAGTTGAAAGCTGCTTAAATGTGCGCGCATTAAAGCCATGTCACACGTTCGCTCAGCTCCCGCTTCCCACCTCTCGCCTCCTGCCTGCTTCTTCTCTAACCGCCCGCTGCACTGTAAAATATATTTGGGGGTGGAACTTTACTTTACTTGGACATCTTTCCCGTTCCCTTCCTTTTGCGTCTGCAGCTACGTCAACGTTTTGTGCTCTTCTACATTTCCTTATTTTTCTTTTTTACAACAAATTGGATTTGCGAAAAAATCGCTCACCTTTCATTTCAGGCGGATTAATGGTGTCGAGGCGAGCAGCGAACAATAAAAACACCAACCTGCCTCGTTGGCCAAGGGCATGTGGATATGAGAGAGAGAGAGAGAGAGAGAGAGAGAGAGAGAGAGAGGGAGAGAGAGAGAGAGTTAGGGAGCTGACAGCGGGCGGTCCTGGCAAGTACCTTTTTATGGCACCAATGCCATTGCAATGGCTGGCCGGGATTTGGGCACACGCTTCGGCTCCCAGCTGCCAGTTTGGACACTTGTAATGCAATGAATAAATGAAGTAGCTGAAGTAATTGAAATGCGATTAAGAGCAAAATACATTTCCATAAGTGCACACATCTCTTCCCATATCTTCGCTGTCGCGGGCGGGCGGGTTCATCAATTAGTTTGCATTTGCATATCATATTATTTTTAGATGGTGGGAAATCGAAAAAACATTTCAAATGTGAATTGAATTATAGAGAACGGTTTTATAATAAAGAATAGATTTATTGGCTGAATATGTGAAATAAGATTTTAGTTGATTTTAAAGAAGAGTGTGGAATGAATAAATATATGAACTGATGGATTGGATGGACTTCGCAGCCACCAAAAGCTCTAACAATTTAATACATAGATCGTGAGGTCTTCTCCCACAGTTGATTGAAACTCACAGTTAAAAAAGATTTTAGGACCTGCCGAGCATTTTCCCAACTCACCTACCAAATCATGTCTTTGTATTATCTACTCTAACTTTTTAATGCTATACGATAAGTCCTACTGACACAGTTGCCCTAACTTGAAGAACATTTTTCAATGTTTCCCTCAATTTGTAATGCATTTAATTCGTGCTAAGCCATAAAAGTATCTAACAATGACAATGGCGATAGCTCGCAGACAAGCAAACGCGATGTGCCTTACATGTGGAACTGTATTTCATTCTATTCTATTCCGTTTCTTCAATTTCAATAACATAATTGTTGCCATTTAGGCTGCCTGCATTATTTGCTCGCTTTATATTCCAGACACATATCAGATTCCTGCTGAAAGGGAGCCAAGTCTTCGCTGTACAATGGGCCGCATTCTGTGGTTGTTTGTATCAGTGCAGTCCATGCTAATGGCACCAGCCACGCCCATGCTCGGCCTGTTATATACAGAGAGAGAGAGAGAGATAGAGAGAAAGGGAGTCATTGTTGTCAGCATTATTTGCATATTCTGTGTGAAATTTACTTCATTTCATTTATTTTAATGCAAGCTCAATGCGGCAGACTGAGATTCTCTGGCAAAAGCTAGATTCTATAAATAAATAAACTTTTTAAGAATATAAAAATATATTCCGAAAGTATAAAAGTTGAAAAGTCAATCTTATATACTCTAGCTGGATAAATCTTTGTAGACAGTAATATTTTTTTAAATTAAAATAGATATTTGAGATGAATTCGAAAATTTGTATATTTATATTGATTGAGTGAAGTCTCATCATTCATCAATCTCTAAACTGCCATATAGCTTTTAAAGCTAATCTGATATAAATTTACATATTTTATTTTGCATATATTATATATATCATCAAATCCACCTGACTATGTCTTAGATAAAGTATGCTGGATCGAATCTACCCTTTTCTAGGGCAAGCAAATAACAGAATCTTTGACAAAATTTTGAATCGCGCCTTCTGCTTACCAACAAATTTTCCTTTTGTTGTGTGAGTGCTTGAATGGCTTTGTTTGTGTGTGTGCCTGTGTGTGTATCTAAGTAGCAGTCGGCATTACACACACACACAGACATCCTCATCCCATACTCAAACACCCTTTTTATGCCACTTTTGGGTTTTGTGCAGTCGCCTTTCGTTTGATTCCATTTCTTTCTTCCAAATTCACTCGCAGCTCACAATAAACTTGTTTCCTAGCAGAGTTTAGTGAAATAGAAAAATGCCACAGCAGGCAGGCAGACGATGCGCATAAATAAGCCGCACAAAAACCAAATTTGCCAATAACACCAAACAGAGCAAAGGACCTGAAAAGTGCGCCCGACTCATACAAAAAACAAAACAAGAAAGGGAAAAAATGAAGTGAAAAGGACGAGCGACATTGAAACCGTTTCAGTTGTTTAATTTTTTGCTCAACTTGTATTTCTTTTTGCTTGGCTGTGCCATAATCAGGGCATTAAAATAAACGCCCTGTCAGACAGACTGCTATAACCGCAATCGGCCAATCCTTGACAGGACGTCCGCGAGCCCTACTCCCACTCCCACACCCAGTCGCAGCCCCAGCCATGGCCCCAGCCAATTGCCAACATCAAAGTCTGGCTCGCAAATTTATGTTGCGCCTTTTGTTTTGTTTGTGTATTCAGCTTCGTGTTACAGGTGATTGCATTTGCCTTTCGCATTCGTTCTCTTTTTGTTTGTTTAGGCAATAACATTTCGGCTTGTGGGCGCGGTCGGTGGACAAAGGGTTGCTCGACTTCGCAACGGAAATAATTTCATTGGGTTTCGCATCGAAGTTTTAAGTAAATATTTATGAGAAATATTACATCTAATGGGTTGAAGTAGCTCCAATTTAGAGCAGTCTACAAAAGACTCAATTTACAGAATTCTAAACGTAATTATAGGATATATGTGAGAATTGTAATTTTATAAATAGTGAAGATTAATAAATAAATAGATAAGTATTTCTTAGTACGTATACGATAAATGTTTAAGTGTATTGTAAATTTATTTTAGTATGTGATTTATTTTATACATTATGGCTGATAAAACAATGGATATTTATTGAGTAATAGTTAAGATAAATTAAATAATCTTAATTTGGTTAATACATATCCATTATGTGATCACGTATCAGAAATCAATGATCGGTCGGACTATCATAATATGTTAAGACATTAATAAAGCTAAGAAGCAAATTTAAGAAGACGTAGTTTTATCTTCACATATTTCAGTTGATCATATTTACTTTCAAATAAAATAAAACGAATTGAAAATAATATCAATAGCAGTGCTTGTATTAAAGCAATACACATTTCCGTAAATCGAAACGTTTACTTTAAGCGTTCATCAATTTATTTCATCCATGCTACAAATGCCGTACTGTAACGCGTTCAATTTCTCGGGTAAATTGGCTTCTGGCAGCAGTTGAAATTATACATAGAGCGACAGGTACATAAATATGGCAAAATGAAGTAACAAAATTATATCCTCAGGTCACAAAAACATGTACACACCCACACACAGCCAACACAGAGCAATAAATTGCAACTGCAATGTGTTTATATGTTGCCACTGCTAACCATTACGTACACGCCCAGTTTGTAACTTTTTTAACGGAATACAAATAAAAAAAAAGTACCTTGATTGATGAGAAAGCCCTTTACCAAATGTCAATCCAGCATAATTGGGTCTTGCATTGGTAAAAAAAAAAAAAACGCACTATGCTAGTGTGAGAGGATTGGGAAGAGACTTTAAGTCAAAGCTGCCACATTATACACACGGCGCACGTTGCAGCTGGCGCAGCTTAAAGTCACTCACAGGCTCCACCATAAGATCCTGGCAACAACAAACACATCAATAAAAGCAACAGCCGCCAGCAGGAGCAGACGGCACGAGAACTTCGAGATGCACAACTGATGCGTGACTCACAAAAGCTGCACGAGCTGTTTATGGAGTAAACTACTCCTCCCCACTCTCAGCGGCTCTCCTTGCTGTATTCGTGCGCCATTCGTAATGGCCACAAAATAAATGCCCTCAAGTAAATGCTGTTGACTACAGTCCCAAGACGATCCGCTCAACCAATGTTAGCGTAAAGCAGAAATCAAGTCGCCAAAAGCCCTTTCAAGTACATGTGACAAAAATACATATATAGATACGTATATATATTTATAATACAATATATAGTTGTCCTCTTCAAAGCATATACTCGATGCCATACAGGTGCAATAAAGTAAGATGAACACATCAGCTGCAGTTGGTCAGATGCACTCGTTAAAATGGACAGACCCATATAGTACAATGGGCCTCTCTGAACCCATCCCATCGGCAGTGCCACTGCCACTGCCACTCTCCCAGGTGTTGCTGCTCACCTGAATCTGTTTATGACCTACACCAAGAGAGTTCAACTCGACGTGGAACCAGCTCTGTGTCCCGTTGTTTGTGGCTGCTGGAGCGGATATCTCAACTCGAGTTGCGTTTACTGAGGCATGCATACGAGTGAAGAGCGTACACAGCGTGGGGTAAGTGGAAGTGAAAATTAAGCTAGCTCCCTTTATTTCAATATTGGGGTAATAGTGGGAAATGAGAGGCAGCTTTCGAAATGAGGGGAAAATTGAACTCGAATATAGTCTTGTTCAAGTTGAATGATCAAATAAAATGATATTATAAATGAAAATATAATTTTTTAATCTAAATATATTCAACTTACAAATACGTAAGAAGAAAAACTATATTTATTTAATTTCTTTGTTGTCTTCTGACTAACTACAGATTAAGCCATTGAACAGGCAATTAATGAATCAATTTAATTTAAATGAACTTTGGCTTTGTATAAACACTTTAGTAACTGAAAAAGTGAATCTAATTTTGAGACTTGCTTTTATGTCAATATATAATAAAATTAAGTTAATTATAGAGCTTACTGTATTGTAGACAGAGAGGTAGAATCAACAAGATCCCATTATTTTTACTTAGTATTCCCCAGTAAATTAGAATTTGTTTTCCATATTAGTAAAATTCTATCAGAATGTCTCTCTCTTTCTCTCTCCCATTTTCATCCGCTTTGCGCAGACGCGACCCGAAGTCTAAACCAACTCGGAGAACTGAAAACGCAATGCCGAACCACTTCGAAAGAGCGGACCAAAAGGCGTTTTATCTAAGCGATTTCTCGACTAATGAAAGAGAGGTGGAGCAAGAACGAGAGGGGGTAAGAGGGAGAAAATCTCGTGACGTTCGCGTGTTGCCTTAAACAAGAAGTAAAATCAACCTGGCTGCTGGCTGTTGAGCAAAATAGCCCAAAAATTTAGCGCTGAGCCAAGAGGCATAGATTTTCTTGGCTATGATACATGTGCCCCGAGTGCCACTGTGTGCGTGATGTGTGTGTGTAGGTGCCTTTATAAAGTGTGTGTTTGTGTGTGTGTTTATGTGTTTGAAAGCTAAAGTTGGCAAATGTAACACAAACCGGGTAGCAGCAGTGGCAACAGCGATTGCTACACATAAACACAGCTAACACACACAGAGACACACATGTGCTTTGTCTAAATGCCTGGCATTCGGGCCGAAAGTGTGGCACGTGCGGAAGTGCAGCAAGAAGAAAGTATGCAGCGTTTAGTATTCGTGGCATATTGCGGCTTTACCTTTGAGTCGCGCACTTGCTGAAACTTCAATGCATCTTCTTCAACGAGCTCGGCCTGCTCCAACTCGAACTCTGACAATCTAAGCAGTTTACTGTGTCAATATGCTGCGCTGCTCTTCAACTTCTATTCCCCTTTCCCTGTCGAGCTTCTTACTGTGACCCATCTCAAATTCCCAATCCCTTGGCTGGCGCATCCATAACTTATGCATGCAAATGTTCTCTCCTCTCCTTGTTGACTTCGAAAAGGTAAAGGACAAAAGCCACATAAAAACAGAAGAAAAAAAACATACTAGAAGAAAACGTAAAAAAGAACGACGATAGAGGGTGAAAAAAAATATATATATATAAAAATGCAGTTGAAATTTGTGCAAAATGCGGTTATTGCAACGATTATTTTAATAGCCCTTCTCAGTTGCAGACAGCTCTCAGACCTTACGCACTTGCGACTAGTTCATTTTGCAAGTTAGCAATGTTGAAGGAATACGGAGTCTTTGAGTTGACTTCAGCTAATGTAAATTGTTAAATTGTTGTAATATAAATTGTTGTTGTTTCAGATGCTGGTACAATAGGAAATTGTATTTGATTTTATTGTATTTCCATCATTGAGCTCAAATTTCGTTTCGTAAATTAAGGAAACAGGAATGTAGTAGCAAGAGTTAATATCACTGTATATTAATCAATTAATTAAAACCTTTTTTTTTAGTGATATTTTGTATTGAAAGCCTTAACGCATGAGTAAGTATACAAGACATTTGAATAATATTATAATATAGCATTACACATCATAAGTTTATATGGATTAATACAGTACAGACTTGGAAATGGTTAATTTGTTTAATATATATTATTGAGCTGAAGTTTTGTTAAATAAAAATGATTTAATGAAATGGGGAATATATTGTATGAAGCGAATCTCTGTATATCAAATGATTATTTAAAATTTAATGACATAATTAATTTAAATTATTTTGTAATGAAATTAATCATTTAACAATATCACATTGTATTATTATATATAATAGATAATATTATATATCAATGAATCAATGCAAACTTCAAAATAGTTCTCTTCATCCCTTTCGCTTATAATTAATACAATATTTCGAGTCTCACGGCACCACAAATATAACTTAATTAAAAACAAAAAGAGTTTTATTGGAAAACAATGAAATATGCGTGAATAGCTAATTCAATTGGGCTCTGGGCTAAATCATTTGCGGTACACCTAATGCCAGCTGAATATGTGTGTCAACCTGTGCTCATTTAATCGAATGAAAGCGTATTTGCCGCACATAAATAAATAATTCGGGTTGCTGTCACAGAGCCCTGAAAATTATTTCCACAAAATTAAGCACGCGAATATTCTTTTATTCCATCCTTCTCTTTTTTTTTTTTTTTTTTTTGTGGCTATGCTGAATGTTAAATGTGAAGTATACGCCCGTTGCAGCTTCCGTTCTCCTCCAATACTGTGACATACACTTTCATAACTCAACACAAAGTTCATGAGCAATTTTCCTCAGAGTTTTGCATTTTCTTTGCTTTTCTTTTTAATTTACGCTAAATACTGCAGCGACATTTGAGCCACAGCTGCAGTTACAGGCACTGCCACGCCCCCATTGCTCAAGGGGACAGCGATGGCTGGATGGCTGGATGGCTGCTTATATTTTATTTGTTGGCAAAAATTGCATTCATGAATAATTCAGTGAAGCGCAAAATTTGCGTTCCCAATGCCTCACTCTATATAAAATATATATGTATATATATTTTATATTACTTTTTGTGTGGTATTTTCACGCGAATGAAAAAACTACAAGATGGAAGCTATTTTTACTTTTGTGCATGGCAGCATCCGCCACTGTGGCTGGCTGTCCAACATGTTTTGTAATGTGTGGGTGTTATCAGCGTTTCGGGTTAATATTTAATGTAAAGGCGGCCACCATTGCGGTTGTGTTGATGATGCTCCAAAAACCAGGGGAAACCAACCACAAGCCCAGCCCAGCCCAGCCCAGCCCAACGCGCAACGCAGCCCCGGCCCCGTCAAGTGGCTGGCTATGTAAATGTGTTTGCCCGGAAACGGAAACTGTTTATGCAGATCGAATATGCAGCGAACACTTGTACGCGCCTTGCTGGAATTTATGCTGCTGTTTGTGTCCACTTTGGCATTTTTGCCAATGCACTCGCTGCTAGCCGAAACGCGTGCCCATTATGCGAATTATAATTGTAAATGTATGCAGTATTTTGCTGAGTGTACAATAACTTTGCCACATTTTGCAGCATATCAATGCCAATGACACTGAATATGCAATTCGCCTTTTCTGTCCTCCGAACGTGTCACAGAAACTTGCAGCATTTCCTATGACAGGCAACTTTAACATAAATTCTAATTACTTGCATTACTAGCACAGCTAAGTTTATGTTTCTTGATTTAAAATGGTAAATCATAAGGATGATAAGGATGATAATCTGTCATAAGTCAATATATGCCCGTTTGTTTGAACACAGTGATCTCTCTATATGTATACTCACATGTACTCAGTGCTAACTTTCAATCACATCGCATTATTAACAATTAAAATTTAACATTTGACTTTATTTTTTACAAAAAAGTTGTATTACAAATAATTGCATCTAAAGTATCTGCTAGTCAGGTAGTCCCGACCAGAGCACTCATATTTTTTTTTTTTTTTTTTTTTTTTTTTTTTTTTTTTTTACAAATTCATGTTTTTATCAATCAACATAAAATATTTAGAGTTTATTATTTTTTGAAATCATTCATATTTCCAGATAAATATTTGTTTGCATCGCTTTTCATTTTATTTCTGATACATTTTTGCTATATATTTCAGTTTTAAAGTTTAATTGAATTATTTAGATATTTATTTTGATAAAAGCAACCTACAACCCTTATGATGTTGCTCTGATATTCCCAATGGCAACAATGGGCTTTTTATTGAAATGCTTTGATCTGGGATTTGTATTAAACGGCAGTATTAGAGCACCAGAAAAATTGCACTTCGAAAAGAGATTTTGTGGCGTTTTGCTCCCCACTCTTTACACTCATGCTCGCTTCGTCGTAGCTCAACAATATGAGAAATCTGTTGACATGATGTTGTGCAGGCGAGCCTCCTCCGTGGGTGTTAGGCGATAGAACTTGGTACTTGTATCATTCAGTTCACGTTCATTATGATATGGTGGCCATAGGGTAGTATACGATACCATGCTGATAAGACAATTAAATGTAAAATAGATTTTTAGAATGATTTTGAAGTCCTTACCGCACAAAGTAGGTAGCATCCCGTGCTGATGATTGATTATCGACCAATTTAGCGATTTCCCTGGTAAACTGTTGATCGTATTTCTTGACGTTCTTGGTATATCGCTCTGCACATGTCATCTGACTGTGGATAATATGGTGATAAGTAATCATTCATCATGTAAGAGAACCCTTTACAGCCCCACAACTCACAAAGGCACCTTAAAGCGGGTGTAACTTGGCTCGGCCTCAACAAAATGATATGTCTTCGGATCGATCCTCTTTTTATCGCTCGCAGTTGTTATGTCGTATGGTTTTTTATATTTTGCATCGGCTGGATTACGGCGCCTGTAGTGTCTATAGTGCATTTTAGAGTCAATGTTGCTGAAATCGGCTTTAGCAGAGAGTGTTGCGCGCGTGCTCCGGGTTCTTGACTCAAATAAACTACCTCCCATCCCAATCGTAAATCGAGACTGACGATAAAACATGGATGACGGTCTTTTGATCGTGCCTCGGGCCGCGTCATGAAAAAATACTGTAGGCCTCCCGCTTGAATCAGGGTCAATCCAAGATTCCTGTTTCAAAATTCCAGACATACTCTGCTTAGGTAGATTCTCAGACTCTGAAGAAGATGGGCACAATTGCGACAGTTTCCAAAGAATAGCATCGGTCGCCATGGTACAAATTTTTTATTTCTATAACACTTAAAACAAAACAAAAAAGAATTGAAACAGAGAATGAACTGAAACAATAATAATTAATGCAATACAACAACAACTGATAACAATAATATACAACTTTGAGCTACAGCAGAAAGTTCCTAATAAGCTCACTAAGTTTTCAGAGACGAACATTTATTAACACAAGGCGTATTATTAGATGCTACCCCAAGGCTTATAAATATTTCATGAATCCAAAGTAGCCTCGAGGAACGTTTCATATAACTAACTATGAGCATATGCTAAACTCAATAACCATAATAAAATTATCAACTATGTATCATACGCACACCGACACCCACACTCCTGGCTAGTGCCCAGCCCCACACAGCTTTCAGCTCAACATTCTCTTTAGAAATATGCAAAATATTTTAGCCGAAAAACCTTTCAGAAGATTGCAAAGGCAGAGGCGCGGAATATGTGTGCGTGCAGGCATGCGACTAAATTTTCACTGTTTGTGTGCTCACACATGTCGTAGGCGTAATTTTATTAAGCATCCACAAATCTGTGTGTATATGTGCGTGCGTGTGTGTGTGACCTCTAAAATAAAACTCACTCTGATGATGAAGTACCGCCAAGAAACCATTCTTTGTTTATGTATTTTTCGGTAACAACTATTAAGGCTTAGGGCAAGCCAATAGTTGCGCGGCTTGTCTGGTTTATTTATTGATTAAATAAAATTAATTATGTATTTACATTTTAATAATTAAAAGTTATCTTTGAATATAACTTAAATATTACTACTTAAATACTTGTGAGCTTAGCATTTAAATCATATATGTGATTACAAATTTCCCAATCTGAAATTGTTCACAATTTAAGCCAAACAAAAGGAAGCGAATTATAACACTTCTTAGGCCACATCATTTCTATGATAAGTTCTTATCAAAAACTCTTCATTTGCTTAATTTGTAAATCTGAATTATAGGCTGAGGCGGTGGGTTCCTGGCAAATGCTGGGCGCTCTTAAGTACAGCATTATTTCATGATTTAATTTTGGCACCCAATTTCCAGCCCTCCACAATTTATATTTGACTTTAGTCTGAGAGCGAGCTCAGCCTCTCGCCTCGCTGCTAAGCGCAACAGAATTTATGGTTTTAATCTTTTGGCTTCGCATTTTTTGCTGTGAGCGCTCGGAGAGAAATGCCTGCCGCAGAGCCAATGCCAAATACGGCCTACGACATGGACCGAGCGCAAACTGTGAAGATTTTATGACTCAAGGACGTGGCGCTGGCGCTGGCGTTGGGGCAGGCTTCAAGAATATGCTTGGCCCCGATGGCTGCAATGTTGTGTGAGGATTTGGATTTGGATTTGGATGTGCTGTGTTTTCATTATAAATGAGCAGCGATGTGGCCTATGAGCATAGAGTAGGCGTTAACCGAGGGGCGTGTCTGCCGGTTGCTCTCTGCTAAAAAACAGCCAAGAGTCAAGCGAGCGGCCGAGCAGATAAATCAAATTAAATGAAATGAAATAGTTGAGGATTTTGGCACCGACCCCGCTTACTCTATAGCTTCACGGCCAAATATGCGTCTACTCCCAGTCACAGTGAATAACAAGTAAAACAGTCGACAGCCTGGACGACGGCTGCAAATGAAGGCAACACCGACATCAACGGCAACAAATATCTCAAAAAATGTACCCAGACGTTGTTGTCATCTTGTCTATCTATGCTCGCGCAGTTCACGCCGTGTATCCTTGCCAAATCAGGCATACAATGTCCTTGGTTGCCTAGCAGCTCGGCTACCCGTCCGTATGGAAGGGATAACGCCGCCTGCTGCCGCCTCAGCTTCAACGCGGTCAACTCATGCGGCACCAGCTGAGTGTATTAAACACATCTGAATAACTGTTAAAAGGATCTGCAGAAAATTGCGGGAAAAAAACATTCGCAAGGCCAGCAGGAGCAGCAGCAGCAACAGCAGTTATGGCCTGTTAATAGTTCTGTTTACATGCTCCAATTGCCCGAATGAGAATCGTCTTCATGCGATAATGCCGTAATATATATATTCAATAAATTTATATGTCTGTGGCAACAAAATAGTTTTCGTAGTTCCATTGGGCTCTTTGGTCACGATTGTGCATTGGTCATACAATTAAAATCAACTTGGAATGTTATTTAATATTTATTAAGAATACCAATAAATATATATTTCGACTTTCATCTCATTCATTCTCTACTTTGCTTGAATACGAGCAAAAGGGCAGACGAACGGAGAGAAATTCAGACATTGCAGAAAAACTATATACTGTTTTCACTTCGTGAACAATCATGCAAAAGTTAGTTTCTTTAATATTATACAAATATACAAAGGAACTTGAACCATGCCATCTGCCAAAATGATAAATGTGATGAAATCATTTTAAATAGACCTCTATTTTAGTCAAGCAATTCATTTAAATGAAGATAAATAAATATATTATTATATTTGTGTGAATCGCAAGTGAGACGAGCTATTGTCTGGCACCTCTTGCTGGCAATTGCATTTAATAGTGTCATGGACTGACATAAACATTGACTAAGGCAGTGGGACACGTGGCGGCCAGTGTCATCTATGCTTCAATATTGGACACGTGGCACACTTGTGTGTAACCCAGTGGCAATCGAGGAGCACTTCATATCCTGTCGCTGAACAAACAGCCAGCGACATATCCTGGCACAGATAGTTGCCGCTTCCCCTGACAGGATGGGTAAAAAAGCAATACTCAAAATACACAACTGGCTGGCATTAAACACAAAATGGCAATTTCGTGTTGGCCGTGGCTAAATTTTGGCTGAGTCGGTTTTAATAGCAAACGAGACCGCAACTGCCCATCAGGCGAAGAGCTGCCGCAAGGACATGCCAGAGCACTGCAGTGCTGCCGAAAATCAAATCAAATTGCACACTCAAGTTGCACTGGCATCGCGAGGAATCAAAATCAAAATCAAAATCATAGACAAAAATAGAAATGAAAGAAAATGGGAAAAGCTAAGGACAGCTGACTATGGGAGGCAGGTGCCGCTGGGCAAGAGTAAGCAACGAAGATGGGGCGATGCGACGAAAAACGGAAATAAAATCAAGCAAATTGAATACGATGAGTTGAACGTGGGAATACGTGGCAACAGCCATAACAACAGCAACAACAAGAATAACAGCAACAACATCAAAAGCGACGACAACGAGACGACCGATAACAAAAGATGGCGATAAAAAACACTTGAGATCAACGGTAATTGCTGCTGACAAATCCACAGTTGCTAGCCAATACACAGCTGCGGACACACACACACACCCACACACAAATGATGGGCTACAGATACAGAGAATCAGAGATACAAAGATACAGATACATCTGCACGCATAATAAACTCAAATGTCAAGACTGACGACAGCAGCCTGCAGCCCCTCATCCTGCCAAAGACCGGCAGAAAAAAAAACAGCCGGACAATACACAATTGTCGGAGTCTGTCGCATTCGCGTCCTCATTCGGAATCTATTTGTGGCTGCCCCCGTGCCAGCCGCTTCTTCTCTCTCGCTTCAGCTGCAGTCACTCTCCTGCCTCAGCTCCATTCGAATTTGGGACGCTGCTGCTGTCAGTACCCATGCATCAGCATTGGACGAGGGCGGTGTGGGTGGAGCGGCGGAAAATGCTTTGGCGTGTTGAGGTTCGAGCTTTTGGGCAGCTGCTGTGTCATTTGCATAGTTTCTGGCCGCTGTGTTAATGTCACGCTTTGTGGCTAGCTTTCTGATTTGTTTACCTTTTCAATTGAGTTCGCGTTGCGTTCAATTCAATTACACTAGACACCAGAGTGAAGCTGTAGCTGACCTAAGCTAAACGTGGTTGTGGTCTGTTGTATTTAGGATATTGCGAAACTATCAATATTAATTTTTATTATTTATGTAGTATTAAAAAAAAAATAAATAAATTATCAAAATCAATCTACATATCTATCTATATCTATAATTTATATATATTTATTATTTTCATTTTCTTTTCTATCTGTGAGACAAACCAAAAACAAACTATATAAAAAAAAAAAAAACACAAAATTAGTATTTAGCTTTTTAATATTTTATTTGCTATGCTTTTTGATCAATATTGTATATTTCTGGAAATAATTATGGGCGATGGCAACAAAAATAAGTAGTAATAGAAATTCTTCATAAAAGAAACTGCAAATTAATTATGATTTATAATCAATAATTATAATTTATCTACTAACTTTATTGTAAATATTATCTCTTAGATATAGCATACACTTTAGCAAAATAATACGCTAACAGTAAAATTTAATATTGTCTTTCTGAACTTTAGCTTACTTGGCCAATTTTTTCAGACTTTTCAAATATTCATTTAACAGTATTAACAATTGTTACGGTAAATCCACAAACATTTTGTTCTTGTTTGCTTTTCTTGTTGATTTGTGTAGCTTAGTGCCCGCTAGGTGAGGCTGTAAATACTTGCCACGTGCATGGAGGTGGGCAATAGATAACTGCACGGCTGTAGTTGCTGCTGCATAATGAGAGGCGTTGCGGTTATAAATGACCCAAAGAGTTGGCCGCCAAGTGTGGGCGCTCACAGTTCAATGGCCATGAACATAGCCAGAGGTAGCTGAGACGTGATTTTCGGTGTACGTGCAGCCAAATAGATCCAAAGCAAACAACTGAAATGAAGACGTGACGGAGCCGAAATGTATGACTATTGCTATATTAGAAGCCCAATTGAATGGCATATTTAGCACAGACACAACGCACTTTTTGGTTACTCGCAAATCGGTCCTGCCCAATGGCCTGAAATGACGAGGATGATTATTGTGACAATTTTATGGCAATTTGTCTGGGTTTGTTATCGATGTGTGATAGCTGCAGTTCAATGACAACGAGCGGAAAGCTCAAGGACAACCTTGCTCCCAATGCCTACCACAGCATATACTACAGACAGCCAGGGCAAATGGCAAAACAAGCCAAGGACGCAATCAAAGCGGCTTAAAAGTTTACTAAACGCTGCGCGAAAACCCAAACCAAAAACTTTCAATAAATAAATTTAAAGCTTTGAGGGAGGGCGAGTTTTTTATGTGTGTGTGTGCGCGCGCTCATGAGTGAGTGAACTAGAGGATATTGCAAGTGCTCTAACGGAATACAAGACATAGCAACAGCAGCAGCCAACGGCCGCCGCTGCTATCGCTTGATCAGCGCGCCATATTGAAATTGTTGCTATAAATAGTGCTCAAGTGTGTGTGTGTGTGTGTGTGTGATTGTGAATGGGTTTTAAATTTATTGCCAAACACATAAAATTCTTATAGAGTTTCTAATGCGCTCACGTGAGACATAGGAATCTTTAATATGAGTGCTCTAATAGGAATCTGTAACATGCTTGACTAGAGCTAAAATATTATAAGTATTGTTTAAGATAAGATAAGACGATATCGGGAATTATAACTGCAGAAGGATGCGAAATAGTAGATGTAGATTAGATAGCAATATATTTATAAGCAAAGTTAACGAATATTCATAATTAATGATTTTTAATTTTCAAAATAAATAGAAAACTTTGTTCTATATAAGAGTTACTGTAACTACTTATGCATTAGTGCTTAATTCACTTAAATTTCATCCATAAAAGTTTAGAAATGCAAATAAAATATAATAGGATATATAAATAAAAATATATAATATTTTTAGATAATAATATATATTTAAATAAATATTTAATATCATTTATTTATCAATTTTATATTGAGTTGTCGACAATAAAACACACTTCAACAGGGGCCCAATTTGCACGCAGCAATATCAAGCACCACTCAATGACTATTGTGGTGTGTTAGGCACTTCAAAAACCAGAAAACTGTGTCATATGCCCAACACACACACACACACACTTACACACACTTGCGCTCATACATTTCCAATGGCTGGCCTAAAATGAGGCCTATTTAAGCTGAACAATTGCCAGCTTCTGCCTACCAAACTCTTTGACCAGACATACAAAAGCCAAACGCTTGTTGTTGCAATTGTTCTTGTTGTTTTAAATAAACATGTGAGCCGAGGCACGTGGGCGTGCGTATTGCTCACATTGTGGGCGGGGCGCCAGCACTAAAACCCAGCGAAATCAGGTGAATGGGCACTTTAAGTCTTTGTTTCGGCGAATTGAAATGAAACAACAAACAAAGCGCAGTGGCAGCAGCAACAAAAACAATGCAGCCTAGCTGGCGCTTTAGCAGGATTACAACAACAGCGGCAACATTTGGAAGCAATAGCAACGTCAACAACAACAATATTGAAAGGCGCACTGCGAAAAGTTAGTAAGGCGGAAGCTAACCAACGTCGTTGGTTGTTCGCCATTGTTGTTGCTGTTGTACCTGCTGCTGTTGTTGTTGCAGCTGGCAGTAACCAATTGTCTTTTTGACTGCCTACTGACTGTTGTTGTTGTCGTTGCTGTTGCTGCTATTGTTGCTGTTACTGCTGTCATGCAGCAATAGCAGCACCATCCTCTTGCCTCTACTTTCGAATTTCCATAGTTGACTGTCAATGGAAACAACTCAGCCCAGCGAGGAGCGTTACAAAGAAAAAAAAACAGAAAATTGTTTGAAACGTTAGAAAGAGCTCCCGAAACTAGATGAAACTGAAATGATGTGAAACATGCAGTTCAAGCCTGTTTCTTAGAACTTCTTGATAATTTCTTGAATAGAACAAACTATATACATATACATATATATTTATCAAGAAATTTCCATATATATATATTATACACCTTCTCACCTGTAAAACGATTTTTAATTTAGAGCATTTTTTTTATGCATGCACACTTTTTTTAGAAAGTGATGATTTTAATATATTTTTAATTTTAAGTTAATTAAAATAATAAAGAAGTTAATTAAAATAAAATAGCTTATTTGTTTCTAAACCGCAATTTTTCATACAATGTTATTCAAATATTTCATTTCATATCAGGGTAATGTAGGAATATAATGGAAAAATAATTTTTTTAGTCAATCTGTGTATAAATCTCCTCTGCCCTTATTTGAAAACAAATTATTCTCTCATGTTCTCATAATAACTCCAAATTGTTCGCATTCATCAACCAAATCGAGAGTTCAGCTATCGCTAATTTAAGTGCAGCAATTGGTCAGTAGCATGGCCTAATTGTATATCAAACAGACGAGCCTGCCAACCTTTTGCTCTTGCAACACCTGGAACTCGCTGTATGTCCAGCAATGCATTTGAATAGACCCAGCGGAAGCGGATGTGTGGATTTGCTAGCATTTCGATTGGCCCCTGGACAAAGTCTGGCCCATTGTTGATACTGAATGTTGTAAACTGAATGCCGAACTGGCCCAAAGCAAACCCCGTGATAACAGCACGAGCTGTCATCAGCAGCCGTTCCGGTTGCAACCTTATCCACCGTACAGAAGCTACTTCTAATCATGGTTTACTGACACGTAATGACAGCTAAACATTCAACACTCGCCAGCTACTGTTACACTTGCCATTTAAGACCGGTTGATGATAAAGGGAGTACAGTGGTGGGCAGGGGCGCAACTGTAATCGTCCTGGCACCGGTAATCATCGAAACAGTCGCAATTTTAATCGTCGCTAGAGCCAATGACTTGTGTCTCAATTGTCATCAGAATGAAGGCAGAGTCGTGCTATTTTAGAGCAAAACAAAAAATCAATACCTGGTCGAATCAGCACGAGGTCTTCGTGTATGACAATGATGAGATGCTTGATACACGTAATAGTCTTTATATTAAGTATATAAATATATATATGTATATATATCGAGTTAAGTAATGACCCTTTTTATAATCCTGCTGTGTAATATTAGAAAGTATTAAAATGGTTCTATTTATTCATGAAGAAGCAAAGTAAACTATACAATGACATTTTTTTTAATAATATAAATTATCTTACTTTTGTTTTTCGTGTTGTCGATGCGAGTCTGCGACTTTCTCGCATCTCTAGCTGCCATTTTTGATCCATCAACTCGGAATGCGTGACTTTTGGCCATTTAATGATGCGCCAATGGCGTTGTCATTGTGCTCGTGCCGAAATAAACCATCATAATCAACATCAGTGCGGACTGCCTGTCGCTGGAGTGTTGGCTGCGGCAGCTAGTTGTGGCATTTGTTGCTGCCTCATTTGATGATGACATGGCCGTTCATGCCGTTTGTTATTAATGCGCTTATTTGTTGTTGCCAGCGCAACAATAACGCATTTAAAACAACAAGAGCAGCAGCATCAGGAGCAATATCAGCTATATCATCACAATGGCCCAGTAATATGAATGTTGACCCCGCTCATCGTCCCTCACCACGCAGCGACTAACGACTACCGATTAGACAGCAGTAGCAGCAACAGTAGCAGCAACAGTAGCTGTAGCTATATCAGGAATGACCACCAGCAGAGGCAGCATCAACAGCAGCGGCAGAGGAAACACAATTGTAAGTGAATGCTAGTGTCTGGCCTCATTGACTTCCGTTGTGCCCCTCGCTAAGCAGCAGCAGCAGCAGCAGCAGGAGAGGAGCAGCAGCTCATTTGTACAGCTGATAAGTTGTTGACAATTTCACTTGGCTTGTTTTGTTTGGCCCTCATTCCTTGCGTCCAACTTGTCCAACTTGGCTAACTTGCCTAATTTAGTCGCCCGTTTTGATTTTGTCATCTCGCGTTGATTGATAACGCGCAAACTTTACGGACCCAAACATTGCTAAAAGTGTCTTTAATATTAAATGAGCTCGCATGAAAAGTTTTTTTTTTGCAGATGCGAATCTCAATTCGTATTATTTATAAAAACAATGAAGTGATTTCGTTTTACCGGTAGAATCAAAGCAGGCTCCGTTTTAATGAGTGTTCAAGCTTTGATTTTCTCAGAATTAAACTAATGTAAAATTATGGAAAATTTTGATATATTTATTTATTTAATTTTTTTTATATAGATATATATATATATATTTACATTTTGTTTCAAGTAATACAGCTTTAAATATCGCGTAGATAAATGCACAAATAAACCCATTTAAACACTTGACATGTGCGCTTCCTGTTCCGTTTGCATTTTGTACACATATAAATATGATTAATGCATTTTTCAGCTCATTTTTTGTTAACTATTTTTTTTTTAATATTATATTTCAAATAACGCGCTGATTAATAAATAAAATTAACAACAGCAGCAAATATTTGTACAGTTCCTGCAAGCAGTTGAGTTGTAGCGGATGCGACTACGGATACGCAGTAGCGTAACTTTATTGCGTCAATTGAAATTGGAACTGAAAGCAACTCGGGCTGAGGGCCATCCCACTCGAAGCACAATCCAAGGACCATGCCCATGAAACTCATGGCGGTTCATAAAATCGAATCGCAGCACTTAGCAAATACTTGATTTTAAACTAAAGGCCCACGCTTGAATAGGCCGCCCGAAAAGTTTGGGTGAGCATTCAAAGTCGAGCAGAGCGCTCAAGTACATTGACTTACCAACAGGCACTATGTTAAGTTCGCAGCTGCAGTTGCTTGCTTTTATTTAAAGTTGTGCTGGTCAGTCATGTGTAAGGAAGCGTTTGGGAAATGCGCGAACAGCGCAGAGCGTGTGGGCAGTAGGATCTGTAATATACAGAAGTGCCGGGATATTGTCGTGGCCTAGTTCCAATCGCAGTCCATTTTATTTCTTAATTTTATTTTGCTTTCTTTCGCTTTGCCTAATACTAATTTGATTTCGATGTAAGCAGGCGCTGCTTATTGACCCGCATCGATTCAGCTTTTACTTTTATTTTCCCACTTCTAGTAACAATTTGCATGCGGCTCTGCATTGGGATAGAGGGCAGCTTCGGCTTCGGCTTCGGCTCTGGGATTGGAATTGGTAACAACAACAACTGTCTCTGTACATGGCTGCCCGTTGCCGTTGCTGTTGCCGTTATTAGCCGCCCGTGTCAGGCAGTTTGTCGTAACATAATGAAATACAAGGCTTACATGTTTGAACGAGTGCAACTTGCCCTATCTCTGCCCACTCGGCTTGCGTCCACACGGAATGCCAGGCCATGTTGCATAAAATGCCATTTGAATTTGTGTTTTGTTACACAAACACACACAGCTACACACATATGTATATATACACATTTATATAGAAATGTATTTCAGTGCAAATACTGTTGCAAAGCTATGTATATCTATTACTGGACTTTTGTATAGTTTGGCGTCGCTTTGCGAATACGTAATTGAAAAATGCGCATATCTTACAGTTTGCTTATTGACTTTTATTGGACAGTTCGACTATAGCCAGGCTGTGGGGCTATTGGACTCGGACTAGTCTAGAGCCACTTTAATGACCTGCCATTTAGTTAAATACATTTTAAATGGCAATTTTATTTGAATATACATTTTTGTAGTATTTTATTTAGATTAATTTTAATTGTTATTCTTGATATTTTTTAGATTTCATTTTTAAATTGAAATATGGAATGATACAAAATTGTTTTGGTTTGGCATTTTTTGTTTTTTTTCTTTCTATTTATGTTTTTATATATAAGAAAATTTTATATTGAAATAATTCTATTATATTTAAATTTCTTTTTACCTATATTGAATTGTAATAAATTTAATTTATTTTCAGCTAAATATATTTTACGGTCTTCTAAAACATAATTTCTTTTTATTTCACTTTAATTTATTTTGTCTGCAACCGCAATTGATTTATTTTCACTTAGTAGTTGAAGATGCAAAACCCGCAAACTGAATAAAAATATTTACGAACGCAATCACACACACACACACACACACACATATGCATATACATTGAGGCACAAAAAATGTACAAATACAAATAAGGGACAATAAGACAAAAGCAAAGTAAATTGCGATGAAGGGAGAATGGAAAGCCGCAGTTGAAATGAAGTCAAGCAAGGCAGAAATTCGCTCTGATTGTGAGTTATTGGAATTTTGAATAAAGGCAAAGGAAAATTGAATTTTTTGCTGGTTATGTGCACAGACACAGGTCTCATATTTAGTTATGTGTGCATGTATGTATATGTGTGTGTGTGTGTGAGTGCGGATCGTGCAAAAATACGGATTATTATTGCCATTGCGTAAATAACAATCATTCCGTCTACGTTTACGGCTCCGATGGACTCGGCTGCCCAGGCACTTTTATTAAAAAATTGTATAAAAATGCCTCCGACCAAAGAGGCGGGCGGAGGGCCAGAGTGAAAGAGAGGAAGATTCGGGTCTATAAGCTGGCAACAGGCACAGTCGAAAAAGTTTCTGGCCTCCAACTTTTAATTATAAATAATTTTCAACATTTTAAATATGTCGTTGGCACGCAAATCTGTGCGACATTGCGGCAAATGTTAGAATAAAATAAAAAAAAAAAAAAAAAATAAATAAAAACAAGTTCTTGAGACGACATGGCTAAAAAATACCCTACTTAAAGAGTCTGAATATAAGAGGTATATTTGTGAAACTTAATTAATACTTTCTAATAGTATTTCTTAATACAAGACGTTTGTATTCACTCAAACTGGATTTCTCCAATTTGTATTATTTATAATACCCTTTTGTGTATGATTACAGAACATTAAATGATAGCAGGTACAGCGTGAGGTCTTGCCGAAGGTCTACAGCCTCGCTCTATGATAATGTAGTTTGCTTTTTGGCGACAACTGCCAAATGCAGTTTTTTATGGCTTCGAAGCTGCTTGAAATACTTTTTTATTCTCCTTGCAGTTTTTTCTATCCATTCCATTTTTTAGAGCTTGGTCAGCAGGCATGTGCGACTGCGGTTAAAAGTGCGGAAATACATTGAAATGACAATAAAACTAAAAGTTGCTGCTGCTCTCGTTTTTTCTTTTTTCCCCAATTTTATTTTCTTCTTTGTGGCTGGGCTCAATTTTAAAGTTTATGCCCAGAACAGCGATCATGTGCAGCAGCAACAAAATGTTGGCCAAATATATTTATTATATATATATGAGGCTGCTAATAGCAGCTCGTGCTTGTTCCTTGTTCCATTTTTTTCACAGGGCATGAATTTGAATTTGCTAAACTCAGCATAGTTTCGGCGCGGCATGAAACGAGTTTTATAATTTAATATAATTTAATATGTCGTTCCAGCTACCAAAATTAGCGAATTTAAATGAAATTTCGAAAAAAGACTAAGTTAATTTCTTGAACCTTTATCTCAATTGAATTCAAATATTTCTGTATATATGCATATAGTTATATTAATATATGTATATAAAGTTAAGAGTAGCATTAATATTTAAAGCGAACTTGCCAAACTCTGCGCTACGACCAACATAAAGCATGCGCCTTGCGCAGAAACAGTATGAACAGAGAAGAGCTTGGTTGAGTTAAAAAATATTGTACTTTAGACTTTAAGAAAAACATATATTTCACTGCTGCAAAAATAACTATTAACTTAAATAAGCTTATAATGAATAATGCTATAATGCTTGCTAAGACTTCTCTGACAGCTTCGAAAAGTCACTGACATTTGATATCCAGTTGGCCGACGACTTGGACACTTGATTGCTCAGCATATCTTGACATCTATTCAAAGATGATCTACAATTTGATGCCAACAGCAGAGTTTATCATGCCCAACAGAGCCAAATTGAATTTCACCTGTAAGATATACTTAGTACCCAAAACACTGATACATTAGCGCTCGCCTTGAGCAGCTGATGTCCAGGACATACGCTTGTTGAGCACACACATACACAGAAAGCCCAATAAGCATGTCCACGACAGAAATGCAGCCTTGTGGCGCTTGCAGTCATGTACAGCTGCCTATAAGGCGACATGGTGTTTGGATATGTGAATGTGTGGTTGAGTACGGGCTGCCTGCTGCAGCTGACCATTGGCGTGTTAGGGGGAGTTAACCACAGCTGCAGCAGCATTAGCAACAACTGCATCAGGTAGCTGGCATCATCCAAGACGTGGCCACAAAGCAAACATGACTTTGCAATTAAGTTATTGTTGGCCACAAGGCACTTGTCCGCATGCCCGAGCAGTGGGCGGAAGCCTCTGATCGGCGAGGCGTGGAGAACAGGTTAGAGTGGAGAAAAAAAGTTTGATTTGATTTATTGCCACTTGCAGTTGCATCTTAAATCATGGCCCGAGCACAAGCTCCTGTTATTTCAGCCAAATTGTTGCTTACGCATTTATTCACTTGCCCGGAGCCAGCTAGCGCCAATAATGGGCCGCATTATACGGTCATGCTCTGGGTAAGTACAAGTTAAATTGAAACGAATTGTTATGCAAATTCGTTTTCATGTCTTGGCGCCCAACTTGGAGCGCGCATAAATCCAACAGATACATAGAGCTATCAAGGCGAGCGCTTGCTATTTCTTCTGCTGTTGCTGTTGGTTCTTTATCGATCAGCAGATGACCGATGTTTAATTTGGGCCTTGTGACCCAACTCAATATTCGTTTGCTTAGCCACCGCTTGACCAGGCTGCCTGTTGATATAGCTTAATTGCTACTTCTTCCATTTTCTTCATATTTTTTTTTATGCATTTTTTTAATTTCCTTTTTCATGCCTGTCGAAACCACAAAATGCTGTTGCATTTGGCTAGAGCAAAAAATTGACATGGACAACAACAAACAAGAGGCAGATAAAATTGTGGTTGTCACATTTCATGCCTTTTTACTTGCTGTTGCTGCTGTTGTTTTGTTACGACCTCAGGCTATTGAGGTTGGCTTTGTGGTTTCCACTGTCAGGCTTAGCTCACATTCTTGAGCATTTGATTGTATTGCAGAGGTGACAGAGCGCCTATGTGATTGCTTTTACTCAGCAGTGCTCAATACCCAGTAAATTCTGCATACGAAGTTGTATTATATGGTATTGCTCATTCTATCTCTGGGGTTTCCATAGAAAAGCTCTCTCTTTTCATTCATTATCAGAGTATCTTCAATTGGTTATACATATATTGCTACCAAGTCATATGGAACTGTCACAAATCGCTCATTTTCTTATTTACATTTTTTTTTATTTTAGATTGTTTTTGCTTCAACAGCTTTTTTGTACGATTTTTTACCAATTTTTTTTTTGTTTTTCATACTTCATATATTTCAGAGAATTTTGCAATTTCAATTGCAACGTCATGTTTCAATTGCTTGCTAAAAAAAAAAGCCAAATCCTAACAAACGCAACTAGAATATAAATGTTAGTAAATAAAAAATACGAGCTTCGATTTTCAGATTCGCCCTCGATGCGCACAAGGCATTGGTCAGACATTTGAAATATAAAGCCTTTTGAAACTATAACTCAGCATTTATAGCTGATATTTGATTATTTTTATAGTCCGAAAAATCAAAAAATTTTTAAAAATTCGCACGGCATTTCCATATTCCATGCATGGCGGGAACTGAAAAGCAGCGCGAAAGGAGAGCAAAGCAACACAATTTGAAAAGTATTTAAAAACAATCCATATCAAATATTTACTTTAAGAATTATTTCAATTGAATGGATATGAGCAGAGGAAAACATGGTTGGCTACCTGGCATTTGAGCCAATTTTGTTTCCTATTTATATAAACATTTTTGCAGAAGCTCCACATGCCAGCTGACCTCAATGAAGTGTTAGAGAGCACTGTGCAGCAAAAAATGTGTGCGGGGATCAAAACGGAAATTATTGCAGCTCAATAAAACATGTGGGCAAACATGCAGGTGAGTAAAATTGTAATAAGCGTCACGTAGCAGCCAGCTGATACCGATAGAGAGAGAAAGAGAGAAATAGTGAGTGAGTGAGAAAGGGTATGACAGAGAGAGAGAGAGAGAGAGAGAAGCTGAAACAATTGGAAATACATTTGTCAATAACCGCACGCAGAATGATGCAGGCCTGTTGCTGCCCAGGGCATATTACATCTACGACAATGTTTATGTGCAGGACGGATTGTGGTCGAAGCAGGTGGGGCGGGGGTTGCACGATAAGTTATGGTACGGTGGTTTTGTGGGCGACGCAACTTGTAAGTGTGGTCAGTGGGTCGAGTCGAAGTGCTCCACATATGCCAATATGTAGTAGCAGAAAGAGTGCAGCGGGTGTCACACCTGCCATGCAAATCTATTTTATTTCAATAATACATTTGCTGGCAGCGTATAAACAAACAACCGCAGAGCAAGGACAACACCACATGGCAGCAATCATAAATATCCGTATTCACTATCAACTGCTTCTCCCAATAAAATTGAACTTGAAGAATAAATAAGTGCGTACAGTTGAAATTAAATCAAGCCTTATAAAAATTGTATCTACTATAATGTTATGATGCTCCTTTATTTTTGGCTATTTACCCAGTTATCGCAATAAATTTGCACGCTTCGGCAGCGTTTTTCTGTTGTCAATACTTATAGCATTACTATGGCCAAACATACATGTATCTAGCTAAAAGTTTTACCCATTACCCAGCAGCAGAACTTAAAGACCTTCAGCATCAGAAATGTGCTCAATTGAATTAAGTCGCAATTTGTCATTGATAGGGAGCTCTACTGTTGTTGCTGTCAGTCGAAATGGCACGAAATGCCATAAACAAATTGTAAGCATCGCAAGAATATATTAAGAGCAATCGAAATATCATCGTCGAAAACAAATGATCGTTAAATTTTATTGAATTTTACATTTGTAAACATGATGTTGCCAAAGCTAGATAAAAAATATGTTCACATAAGAAGAACAAATAGCTCTTAATGTATACCCTGCAATTGATAGGGAGTGCTAGAAATAAATATTAAAGACTTTTTTTATTTCAAATTTATTTTTATTATTATTTAACTTATTTGTATATTTGTGAGTCTCATAAATATTTTATAAACTATGCCCATAGCTGCAAAAATTAATTGAATGTAAAAAAATAAAGCATGGCTAAAGAAAACGTCGAATAAATTACTTAAAATCCAAAAGTTGCATGAGAACTTCATATCCAGTCACGTCAGCTGCCATGTTCCACAAACGGGGACACGCACGTAGGGCGCTGTGGCACCAACATGAGGAGTACGGTCGTGCATCAATTGGCCAAACGTTACTCGTGTCTTGTTCCGGTATTCGGGGAGGTCTCATCTCCCAGATATGACTTTGACTACGACTGTGACTGGGACTGTGACTGGGACTGTGACTCTGACTGGCTCTTGCATGTAGCATGCCTGGCCTGACTTATTACTTGGCAGCAGACTCGGCCTTTTGTCTTTTGGGCGACCATAAGAAACAAGTCAACGGTTTGTTATTGTTTATCTTACATGTAACGGCACATTATAGCTTTTTATGCCATTTACGTTTTATGTCATGTCGGCATAAAGCAAAGTCGATCGTCCTGCCGTGGACATATGCCAAAAGCCAGCCCCTTCAGTAGTTTATGACTGATGGCCACGATAGGTGTGGATATGTGATACTTATCTGACACATATGCGTATATGTAGTATGTATGTATTTGTTGGCCAACTTTCTATTGCTGTTATAATTTCATTGCAGGCACGAAGACGCCACCAAGTTTTGGCCTCATGTTACAGCCCGAGGAGCTTCCCTTCCTGAAGATGGCGTTTTTTTTTCTTATTCTCAAGTTTTTCTTTTGTTTCATTCATTTTTTATGTGACATTTGTATAGCCTTTTAATATTATGTAACTGGCGTTGATGTGCTGTCACGTTTCTGTTTTTAATGTCCAATAAAATTATCGTTTCAGATAAAGTCGTAGAGCAGAGCAAACAAATACTGAGCACTTCAGCAAGAATATGCCTAATAATATGTTTTTTTAAACTTGGCCTCCATTCTAATAACATATACAGCTCTCTCTCTCAGGCTATGGATAATACTCAAATTTTGCTATGAACTATTATGCCTTTTCGGCCCACATCAAGTTATTTTCTAATTTAATCGCAGCGCAGTTAGAAAACTATCCCAACATATCTTGATAAATTGAATGTCATGTGGAGAAAATGTATACAAATTACCATGGGAAAGTAAACTCAAATTGGAGCATTAAAATAATTTAAAAAAAATTATATTAAAATAATATATAAAGGGATTCAGATAAATAATTGAAATTATATGTTATTATTTATTATTTTCCATTAGAATTAATAACAAGTTTGTATATTGGTTTAAATGTGTATATATATATATATATATATATATATATATATATATATATATATATATATATATATATATATATATATATATATATATATATATATATATATATATATAGATATATATATATATATATATATATAATTTATCATTTACTTTCAATTTTCCTCATTGTTCCAACTTTGTTCATTGTTGAAAACGCTCATAAGATTTTTTTTTTATTTTGACAAAGGCTCTTGGATTGGTGCGTTGCTTTTTCCCTTGCCAAAACTCAAAAGTAACGCACATGCTAAGCTTTTTGTCATCGTCATAAGAGCTTTTTTGCGAATTTAGTTTTTATTTCTGCCAATCCCTACTGACCACACATTACGCATACGCAACGTCAGCCTAATTGAGAAGGGTAGCAAAGTTCTCAGCCCAAAATATGTCAAATGTCGTGTTTGTAAAAAAGTTCCGCCTGCTCTTCGGCTGCTGTGGCATTTGTCTGTGTGTTGTGGCCAGTGACAGAAAAATGCGGACATCCTAGCCACAAATGCGTTCCAAATTAAAAGTTAACTGTGAGACCCATAAAGCATTTTTGTAAATATGCGCCACAGCATCTGCTGGTTGATCTGAACTCAAGCTGAGCTCACTTGACCCCGACAGCCAGCGGGGTGCATGAGCAATGTGGGAAACTATCTTTTTATGCGCTAATGACAAATTCAACTGCCGTCTCGAACGGTCATTCCATAAAAATTTATCAAAATGCTATGTCAATGTGCAGCAGTAGCAGTGGCCACAGAGGATTCAAAAAGAAGGAAACTGTGTGCAACAGGAGTGCCATACGGAAAAACGAGTCGTATACGCAATTTGTAGTTGCTTGCAGCAGGGGGCGGCAGGAGAAACCAGAGGTAAACAATATTTTGCAGTTCATTGAACGGAATAAGCTCGTTTCCGATAAGGAAAAACCAAGCTAGTGAACAAGACAGCAAGAACAAGACAGCAAGAAAAAGTACTTTACACACAGCACACGCACACACACACACTTGCTGTTGTGGAGCAGTCAGGCAGACAGACATTGCGTGCTGTATCTGGTCTGTCTATTGGTCTGTCTAATATTCTGTGTTGTACAACCCATAGCAATAGCAAAACTCGATGGTTTATCTGTGCTGCAATAAGCAGACAGAAAGAGACGAGCTCCGCTATCAAAAATTTAAGCTTGTGATATGTAATTCTTATATCTTCTCGCACACCCACATATACATCTACACACACACGGCAGCTCCTTGACTCGCAGTTTGACTGACATTTGTCTGATTTGCTCCACTAGCATATGCTGGCTAAATTTTTTAAAAGCGATATTTGCTTTTGTTTGTATTTTTATTTATTTTTCAGATAAGATTTATGAATACTTAGAACTGCACTTTCAAGCATTGCGGACAAATAATTATTTTTATAATATTAAAGAAGAAAAGTGAGCACGTATTATTTGTATAAATATATTTTGAAGTCGATTAGTTCTGTATGTTAATTCTTAGCTAAAACCATTTGATAATTTAAATACATTTTTAGTTACATACATTTTTTATAAGATACATGTGTTATATAAAATACTTTAATCGCAACAATTTGCTAACATTTTAAAACGTTTTAATTCTGGCACATCGACAATTGTTTCCAATTCCAATCACGTTCTTTGCTTTGAACTCAACTAAAATATACTAAACAAGAACTAATGTACATTTGTAAGAAGCGTAAAATATTATGTGCTGCTGCGAATGCTCAAACAGCTGCCAAGTGGAAAAGCAGCAGCAGCGGCAGCAGCATAAATAGGAAAAAGATATGCGAGATTTGCGTGTCGCTCAGATTAAGCCACTTTGTGTTGTTGCTGTTAATGCGACACGTGTGCTGCACAGGTGCTGTCCGAAATTTATAGGTTTAATAATAGTGTGGCAAATAGCTCTTAGTGTATTGCAGCCTCACTCAGTCTTGCTGCTAGTTCTGATTGCCAGTGGAAAAAGTCGAAATGTGGCACAAGTCGAAGACTTCATGCCCTCAAGAAATTATCATAAAAAAGTTCAAAACAAAGTTTTTATTTGCGCACATTCATTGGCAAATTGTTGGGACCCTTTGGCAGTGTAGGAATAGTCGAAAAAGAGCAACTCGACACATGCATCCAAATGCCCAACTATTCAGCAGAGTAAGCAACATTTGAAATTCGACCAAAAGCTACACATACATACAGAGACAAAAACAGCGAAGAAGAGGGTGCATTGCTGACACACACACACACACAGACCTAAACACACAGAGGAAATGTTGCGTTGCACATGTGACAAAAAAAATTTTTTTTTCTATTTGGCTAGCAGCAAAAACTATTCAGCGTTCAGTTCAGTTGAGTTGCCCGTTAAGGTGAGCTGCCATTTTTGCAGTTGCTATATCAAACTGGGTGCCAGCTGACCAGAGCACAAAAAAGAGCAACACGAAAGAAGAAGAAAAAAATGAAAAGAGTATATGCCACGGCATCGCAGGCGGGGTCAGGACCTCAAATCGTCGCCGTCACACGAGCGGACGACACAGTTTTTGTGCTGTGGAACAACTTTGAAAATGCATTTCGCAGTGGCTTGCGTTTCGGTGCTTGTTAGCTACGCCCCCACATAACGCCACGTAGCGTAGCAGTGCGTTGGTTATAAATTTAAACCCCTTGCGGTTAGCCCATTTTTGTCCGTTGGTGCGAACACAAGCCCCTGCCAAATCTTAAGTTAGCACCCCGTTCAATTCTCACACGCGCTTACGCTTTGTCTCAGAGTTCTCATGCTTCTGTTTCAATTTTTATTTTGTATTTTTTTTTCTTCGCTTTGCTGTTCCACATTCCAGGGTCATACGTGCGCTTTCGGTTCAGTTAGGGTTTAAATGGCTAAGTGCTGGTGAAATTGTTTCGCTCTGCCATTATTTTTGACCTGCCCTCTCCCTAGCTGTGCGCCCAAAGAGAAGTTTTTGTTGGTTTACGCTTTGTATCTTTCGCCCTGATGCCCGTCCCCTTCCTTGGCAGCAGCCGGTATTCGGGTCTAAGGTTAAATTGCACATGTTGGTCATGCGTTTGTCTAGCTGACGTTTTTTTCTTTTTTGTGCTACTCGATTTAACCTCAAGGTGTAAAGCTGACATATAGTCCTTATACAGGTTTCCATCAGCGTTTTTTGTACAGTTTATCGATTTCGCTCAGATGTGACATAGTGTCCACGTAATTGGAAATTGATGTCTGTCACACAAAGTACAAAGCATGCCTAAGAACTCGAACATTGAGAATGAGACATAAAAAACTACTTTTTGTTAGACACCTGGGCCTTGAAAAATTCACAAAAAACGTTTCAAGACCTACAGGGGGTTATCTTAGTAATTAAACAGGAACTCAATGAAAAATTCAGTTTATATAGAGATAATTTACAATTTAATTCAAAATTGTCAAGCCAAATTTCACGAAACTCTTAAAGTAGTTTAAATATATATTCCACAAATCAAATTCAATAGAAACTGTTTGAGATCCATTTTAAACGTCTTACAAGCTATAGATTCATTCCGTTTGACACACAGTCAGTTGTTGGGCCAAGTCCGATTCACTTAAATTAAACCATTTGGGTTTAGTTCGAAGCCATATTGAAAAAAAAAAAAAACCGCAACAATCCCCAATAGCCAGCAAAGCAACTGCCCAGCGGAACAATCTAAAACGCATCAATAGAGCACGAGCTGTAAATAAAAACGCATACGGTACGCTCACAATCGATGGACCTCTGCACCTTGCCCCACAGTTAACTGCGAAACAATGCATGGCAATACGGCCCAAAACCGTAAACCGATACAGCGGACAAAACAACAAAAAATTGTACCACAAAAGCCATTGCTATGGCGAAATGAAGAGCGATGCTTGCGAGTGGCTGATGAAGCGAAGAGCATTGTTAGCTCGCGCTTAGAAATGACTGTGTATGTGAGTGTGTGTGTGTTAGTGTGTGTATGTGTGTGCATGTGTGTGCGTGTATGGAACAAGAGTACATAGCTGTAGAAAGCCGGCCTGCTAAGCTGCCAGGCTACATGGATCTAAAATCATTTAATAACCAGCGGGCGCTGGGGATGTCATTACTCATGCTGCGTATTCGCAATATGGGCAAACTCGAAAACAAAACCCACAGCCAGCGCTTGATGATCAAATAGACCACCAAATCAAAATATGCAAGCGTAGAGCGATTTACTTTCAAATTTCTGAATACATTGTAATACATGTAATTGAAAAATTATCCGTACTGGACAAAAAGAAATCATTTTAGATTAATTAAATTTGCGCACAGAATCCATCTTCGGGTCAACTTACCTTTTATATATAAAGAGCAGATATTTATTTGCAACTTCTGTTGCAAAACTTTCCTTTTACTTAACTTTTGCAAGACCCTAATTAGGTTTTCATTTACCAATACACTCAAGCAGTTAATAATTTATTATGATAAACATTTGTTTGCTAATTAAGTTGACAACTGCGATGACAATTTGACAAATTCATTTCCGTTTCAAGATGTCAGGCAAAGCATTTAAGTGACACCCTAATTGGTGTGGGTCGGGGCCATAATTGTACGACGGATGCGTACAACGGAACTAAAGCTTTTGCACCCTTCGACTTTGAAGCGGCTTTGAAGCGTGCAAATCAGGAAACGGGAAATTGTTCGTTAAAAATGTACTTAGATAGGCATTACACATGGCTATGGAACGGATCAATAATTCTCATTAAATGACGAATCAAAGAAACTCGAACTAAAATACATTGGAAGTATGTAGATGGGTAAATATACGTTTCACTTAGCAAATATATGTATAACAAATAGTTTTAGATTTATTTCATCTATTTATCACATCCTTCAACCATCATACATCGTTGAAATTTGAATTATAGTTAAAACAGTAAATAGTAATACAATATGTTATTTTTATAATCATATGTTTTTGATTGCATTAATAAATTGATGTATTCCCAATTATTTTAATATTTATTATTTATATTGCATTTAAATGTATTTACTCCTACTCTACATATAGAAATTCGCCTGTTTATGGCAATGATAATGACCGCAGGCCAATTGAGTTATTCAGTGACAAATTTTAAATTCTAATCACGTTTTTAAAGTTTTGATATATGAAAATAAAATAATCATAGAATTTGTTTAGCTATATTTTATTTATTTAAATGTGCATTTGGTATTTATTGACTGTTCACACAGACAGACGAACGGAGAACTGAGAGACAAAATATTGAAAAAAAAAAAAAATAATATATATCTATATATATCAGTATGACTGTGTATACGTATTTTCTATATGCGTGTCTGAGTGTGTATTTGTGTGTGTGTAAGCTATGAATATATGAATGGGTCGCTTGAAAAATCGTTAACAACTTTTGAAAACATGCAGCATTGATGGCTGCCTGAGGGTTCCAGTGCTTCAGTCGTCACCGAACTGTGCAAAACAAGTAAATCTGTAAAATTAAAACAAAATGTCAGACAGGCGCTCTTACTGACTGCCGCTGCCTTTACCACTCCTGCCGTTGTTCTGGCAGTCAGTAAAAAGAAATATATATAAATATATATATATATATGTATATATATAAAACAACAAGACGACCGACGATCCAGATTCATCAGTATTTTCTGCTCACATTTATAAGGTATATACATAAGTATGTCTGTGTATATTTATATGTTGTAGATCCTGTTGCTGCTACTGCTTCTGCTGCTGACTGCTGCCATGTTATACTGTCGAGATTTATAAGCGCACAGACACACACTCACCCCACCCACGCACACGGAGAGGGTAAGTGCCATATTTATGCATACATTGCATTGACACCGAAAAAAAGATACGACGAAAGATGCAACGATATGTTGCAGAGTAAAGAATTATGCGTATGGATGACATTCTGCTGCAGGAACAAGGATTAAGTTTCAGCTGGACATATTTTCAATTTTGGAAATATATAAATGACTTTCGTGAACTATGCATGAAATATATTAATAAATTCATGTATTTTGGTAAATATATATTTAATAAATGTAAATGTTATCTACTTCAAATAAATGCTAAAAATAAAGAGCAATATTAATTTTTTCTAGTCTACAAAACAAAAATTCAATAAAAGATGATTCTGTAGACAAGATAGATTAAAAAAAAAAAAGTAAGAAAGTTGCCCGGTCTGCGTTTTTAAATATACCTAGTAATGTATTTTATTGAAGCAGAAAAATGAGTAAATTTATAGAATTTTCTACTACAAATAAACATTTTGGAAAGTCAAAAATATATATAAATATATATATATATATATATATATATATATATATATATATAAAATATATAATATATAAAATATATATTTAAATGCAAAAATGAAGATCCCAAAATGAACGAGAAAAAATATAATTATTATTATTTTTAATATTACAGATATCAGCATATAAGCAACATTGCAATTTATAATGGATTCAATTTGATTCCCATTTTATATCAATAATAACAAACATATCTCTCTAATTTCAATGTTTTTTTGCAGTGTATTGTTAAAGCCCTCGCATCCTTCATATTACATTTGATATACGTTTTTTATTCTGTATTGTTTGCAAATATACCCAAACACTACATTTGTATTTCGTATGGCTCGCAGTCTGTGGAACAAAGCACGTACTTATTGATTGGCCAGCATGTTTTATATAGTATTAAGCAATTAAAATCCATTCGACTTTTTTCCATACATGTATTTGATTTGATTTGCTGTTGCGTACTATTTTTATTCTCCCTCGCACACAATTTCGAGCTCATTAAAAATTTTCAACTGAAATATTTTGCCGGAAGCTGCTTTCGAAATGTGCATACGCGACTGTGTGTGTCTGTGTTTTGTGTGTGTATATGTGAATGTGTGTGTCCTTAACGTGCCCTGACTGTCGTGTATGCATACAGTGTTGCACAAAAGTATGCCGTCGCAGCCAACAACTCGCTTCAAGCTCTAAGCGGTTAGCATACTTTTGCCAGCACTGTGGCTGCAGCCCTTTTCCGACTGCAAGCGGAGTTTGTATTTGACTTTTTCCCTCTTTTTGCACAAATTAAACTGCAAAATTACATGCGGATATATTTAATTAGATGGCATACGAATACATTTTGTTTAATTTACCTGCCGGATGCTGTCTCTCGCGATAATTTGGCTACACATGTCGCACAGGTGTGCAGCCTTGCATCTGCTCGTTCCTCTATTTGCCTGGGGTCTGCCACATTATAATGTGGCACAGCAATTGCAATAATCGCATGTGTGGTAAAAAAGTGATGCAGCTATAATATAGTTTTTTTTTTTCATTATATTTTTTTAAGTGCAAGAGACAATCCTATCTTAGATCACATTTGCTCCATTTGTCCTCTTTTTTGCCTCGTGGCATTTCACATTTGATAACATTTCGATTTTATATATATTTTTTTTTTTGCCCACTCTCTTACTCTCTCATACTCGCTTCCTGTCTCGTTCTCGTCTGCATCATTACCACTTTTATTGCCGTCTTCAGTGTCTGCGTGTTTTCCTGTATCGACGAGTCAAGCGACTCGTGCTCAAGCGATATATCAATGACACATACGACACACACATACACACGTATATATACAATATATACATATAAACTAATATTACAAATATATACATACGCATCGCATGTTGCCTTTCACACACGTCTGCCCATTTGCCTCCACCTCTCCGCCCCTTGTTCTCTATCAAGCAGTTGCTTAAGCGTTTTGTCTGCTGACTTTTCTATGAAATCCTTCTTACAACTATTGCTAAAGAGAGTTTAATACTTCTTCAAATACACTTGATAAGGGTCTTATAACTTTGCCAAAGTTCTGTTAGACACTCTTGTTGCAATCGCTAAGTTTTGGCAGTGAATAGTTAAAAGTGCTGAAAGAGCTCTTAGCAAAGATAATTATTGATTAAGTTATATTAAAATTAATAAATAGTAAACTAAATATTGTATATTAGAGAAAATGCATTCTTTTTAGATAAATCTATGTGCATTGTGACACTGTTTGATAAACTTGTATTTTTGAGGCACGAACGAGTATTACGCTGTCGGTCGTTCCCAACTGCAATAATTTGACTTGGACCTAGGAATCAGTCGTCCTCTCGACTTGGTTGTCATTTTTGTGCGCGCTTCATTTCATCTCTTTGTTAACATGATTCGTTTTTTATGGCAGCTGCGAAAGGATTTACTTCATTTGGCTTAAATACTTATTTTAGCTTAGTCTGCCCACATGACCACGCCCCACAAAACGCCCCGCCAGCAGCTGTGTCAGTGGGAAGCAGTTGGTTGGGAGCCTTAATTCATTTGGTGCATTATTTAAATTGCAACGCAAGCGTATTGAAAGTTCACAAAGAAGGGTTTGTGTGTTTGTATGAACTGTTCGCCCAGAGCCACGCCCCAGGGCATAGCTCAACGCCTGACCGAATGAAGCTGATTGCTTTTTGTCATTGTTCGAAGGTTAAGCAACGGACTGCAGCCGACTGTGCATTTAAAGTTGAACCCGAAGAGAACTTCAAGCGAATAACGTTAGAAATTTAAGAATGAAATAATAATTTTAAGGGCTACACAGTTTTAGTATTATTGTCATACATCGACTTGATAACCCTTTAAAGAAACTTGACAACCCTGTGATACTTTGACGTTTAACGAAATTGATTGACTTCTCCACATTTCATTTTAGTTTTGTTTCACTCAAAACCTAATTCTCTCAAAAATTTTTAAATAAATATAATAAAAAATAATGAATATGAGTCTTGATGAATGTCAACGGAAGATGACGAACTTAGGTCTGGGCGAGCTTGAAACTACGGAATCTTTAGAGTACATGGATAGTTCCGATCACTCTAGCCTTTTAAATACAGTTCCATTGGAGTACAATGCTTCCAGCGAGTCCGATGGCATACAATCCGCGCCGGAGCTGTGTGAAGCGCAGCGGAAAAGCGATAACGCCCGACTGTACCCGCTAGAGGTAAAGCTTTATTGGACTTACGAGGAAGTTGAACGTGGCCTCATGAAGAAGAAACGCAAACGTCGGTTTGATTTATACACTGACAGAACAGTCAAGCGTAGAAAATGCTTTAAAGAGCTGGGCGATATTGACAAGTCTACTCTACCAAGTAGTCTCAAGCAGGAAATGGGCTACGAGGCCGACGATGAAAATTAATGTACCGGCTAAAATTATCAATAATTTATTTATAAACTAATTTAATAAATAGTAATTTATAATGCAACCCTATAATATAACTATAATTGTATAATGGTAAAGTCGAATGAAAAGTACAAACAAAAAATTTGCCAGACCAGAGGATAGTTTCTGGTAATACGGGAAGGAAAAGAAAAATGAAGCCTCAACAAGCTGGACGAATTAATATTACTGTTCAGGCATGAACATACCAAATATACATAAGATAATCAAATACATATATTGTTCATGCAGGAACATTCAAAATATAACCATATACATATCCTACGCACTCACAACTAGCAGGTAGTGCAGCACATAACCAAAAGGGCCACATGTGTAGACTATAAATAATCATAACACTGAACCTATCACTTAGCGATAAGATATACGAACGCTGAGCCCTACAAACTCAGCTGTAGACTAAGATAAGCAATAGACCAATGCTGAGACTTACAAACTCAGCACTATGTACACTAGATTTAAGGGATGAAATTACGCATGAGTCTAGGTATAAAAAAACCCGGACTCAGAAGAATAAAGTTAATACTCATCAAGTTATGTAGAAAAGTAATACGTAAAATTGTTCTGCGATTGATTAACGATGGCAAATCGAAAATTATTGTCCCAATTAAGATCCCTTAAAGCAAAGAGAAGAAACTGCTTCTGGACCGATTCAATGCGATCCTGATACAGTTTATGTCGCGGAGATCATATAACGAACAATACTCTAAGATAGGGTGAAATAAATAACTGCTTGGAATTAATCCCTGTTTCTACTTGTGTATTGGTAATTACAAATTTTTTAAATCTTATTAGTTTTGAAAAAGTAATCACAAATTTTCGTACCTAGCATCGTTCAGGCTTCTATAGCTCCAGTATAACGCCTTACTTCGAAAGTAAAACATCTAAATTTGTAAATAAATAATATTCAAAATGTTCATTGGCCCAGTTCAAAAAGGTATGTGAAAAAAAATAAATATAAATGTTTAAAAGAAAATAAATGTTTATATATAATATTACATATATAAATGTGAATATATTTATATATTATTATTTTTTCTTTTTTTACAGAGCATCTGCACCAGATGATCCTGGGTTGTGGTTGGCCTTGTGGATCTCTAAGTGGACCTTGTTGTTGTAGTGGATGCTGCGGGGGCTGCTGTGGAGGTTGCTGTGGAGGAGGCTGCGGTGGCTGCTGCTAATTTTCGTGCAATTTTTGGACCGGGGCCAATGGGCAGCTGTTGCCAGTACACTCTCAGGGGAAAAAACCACATTCAACATCTTCTGGCAAAAGCAATGTTATGTATATAGTTAATAAATAAGATGTGAGGCTCCATAAAATTTCAGTATTTTCATTATGGGTTTTGGAAGTATGATTTTATGATTTTTTTTCATACGCAATGAAATCAATTTTTCATGCACAATATAAATTATCTAGGCTAGGGACTGCTATGAACTAGAAACCCATAATAATATAGGTAGGCTGCAGTCAGATGCAGTAGACAATGATTGGATTCTGCTGTTTGTAACACAAATTGAACATTGGTTTAGTGCTAGGCTTTTTATACCCTATTGAAACTAGGTATTCACAGTATAATTTTGCATAAAATATAGAAAAGTGGCAATGTCCGTCTGCCCGTCTGACTGCCAGTCTACTCTTATTGGCATAGAAACTTCGCCGACTTTCGCAAAACTTGAAAAGAACGCATTTGAAATATTAAAGACCATTTAATTTTGTATTTATTTTTGTTTTGTTTTTAAACAACGTTAATCAGGAGATATCCCGAATCAAACCTCAAGGCTGAGCCTTTCTAATTTATTTAGTTAATTTCATTTCGTTTTTTACAAAGACAGTATTTTTCCTAAGGTATTTGGTATTGAAAATTTACTGTTTTTTTTTTTTTTAATGGGCACATCATTTAGATACTATTTTTAGTTCATCAAGTTACCTTTTTCCACATTTTTTTAATACAAAAAATTATGTCTGTTAAAGTAAGCATTGAAAACGCTGTCATCAATTTTTGTACCTGAGCTCGCTCCATATTCTATATATTCAGTCTCACACAACTATTCCAAAGTTCAACATCTAAATTTTTATTAAATTATATTCTGCCAAAATGTTCATCGGTCCAGTTCAAAAAGGTAATATTCAGAAAATAAAAAAATACAGATTTATTTTATTTGTATTTATATATATATATATTTTTTTTTTATTTATTCTTGTAGAACATCTGCACAACATGATCCTAGGTTGTGGCTGGCCTTGCGGGTCGTTGAGCGGTCCCTGCTGCTGTAGCGGCTGCTGCGGCAGTTGTTGTGGAAGCTGTTGCGGTGGATGTTGCGGTGGCTGTTAACATAGAGAGCGGACAAAGACTGGATGACGATCAACGTGAGCTGATGTGCAGAAACATATAAAATACATTCACCACCTTTTATTTAATAAGAAGTGAGGCTGAAAATCGACCATCATTAATAACATCGAAGATATATTACCTGTCAGCTAAGGGATACTGCAGATCCCTTACTACAGATGTAGATATTTTTTGAAATGAAATCATAATAAATTTTGTTTCGACTATCTGAGCATATAAGATTCTCTTTTTACTAATTCATAATAATAATTCACTATAAACCAAAACCATTTAAAATATATCATAGGTTTCACTTGCACTTGCATAAAATTATATTGGCCCAATGGCTGCTAAAGCTGTCTTGAAATATACCCGAAGTTAAAAAGCAGGAACTAATAGGGAATTACATACGGTATTCTTGTATCATATAGAATTGGTGTTTATAAAAATATACATTTATTTTAAATAAATCAAAATCCATTAATTTTATTTAGTAATCAAAACAATTATAATAAACATAATAAATACACAAAAATGAAAAAGAAAACAAAATAAATAAATCTTTTAGTCAAATCATCACAGGAAAGTAAATCATATTTCTCTTCCACATGCTTCAAAATTGTATATTCTGAATTTAGTCTAGCAACAGAGGCCAAAGGAACAACGTCTTTAATTTTTTGGCATATTTCCAGCTTCAGTATGTTCATTGGCCCGGTTCAAAAAGGTTTGTACTTAAGTCAATTTTAAAATAATATACTTTAAAAATTTATTGAAATATTAGAGCACTTGCACGATATGAGCTTGGGCTATGGCTGGCCTTGCGGATCGTTAAGCGGTTCCTACAACGTTAGCAGATGAATTCCTTTTGACCGGGATACAGATGCGATGACTCACACACAAATTAACAATACTTTTATAAATTCGAGCATATTATCAAGACGTTGTTCAACAAGCCAATAAAATAATAAATATGGATTTATATTAAATAGATTTAATTTCTCTATATGTGCCAATTCACATCGACTCCTCATTATAGTATGTGCTGCATTGTTCGAGCTGGCACTGGAAATTTTTGCCTGGATGAAGCTTATTAGCAAATTATGCTGATGCTGATGCTTCTTGCAGTATTGCATACCTTAAATGCGAATAGTATTCAACATTTGCAGCAGCTAGATGAGCTTGTGCCCCATGAAGCAAACAATGCTCGGCATGGGAGAGCCAGGTAAATGCTTAATTTGAGTTTCATCAAGCTGCTGTAATTGTGGCAACAGTCGCAAGAATGCTCTGGCATTGAAATTTTAATTAGTGTCAAGTGCTGCCCACAAAATATAAATGTGCACCGGGCGTGGCACATTGTCGATGTCAGCAATTGAGTTGATCAAAGTAAATTGCAAGCCAAGTTGCTCATACGCCCCATGTGGTGCATGCAATTATTAATGACTACTGCAAGTATTGCAGCAAACGAAAAAAAAAAAGAAGAATATTCTGCTGCTCTCAGCCCTTCAGCCTTTCATCCTTCCGCCCGGACTGCTGACTGCCTGCTGACATTTCAATTCATTTCGGATCGCAGTGGTGTCTGTTTTGTATATCACGTATTAGATTGTCGGGGCCAAGTGCCTGGGGAGATGATTTCCATCATTCATTTTCTCCGACGGGGCGGCGTGTGTCGAGCTGAGTTTTCAGTAGCTGGCAAAAGTGTTGCCACTTTGAATTATGAAGCAAGTGTGTGCCACCTATACCCACACACACACACACACACACACACACACACACATGCACAACAGGATGACGCAGCTCTGGGAATAAGCAGCTGAGAATCTGAGTGGCAGGCAAATGAATTGTTTCTGCTCGCATGCTTCCCCTCTCATGCTAACTGAACTTGACTCGTGCCACCCAGCACTTTCCATGCTGAAGCGTTTAATAAGCGCAATATACATCGATATGAATAAGTAATATGAATATGCGCATATGCGCAAGCCAGAAAGTTAATTGGATGAAAGTGAACCGACAGCAAGCTGATATGGGGAGTCAAATGGCTCCAAAGAATACACGCTCGCACAGCTGGTCAGCATTTTTTGTTAAAGCTAAATGTTTAATAAAATGCGGAAGCTGCAGACTTAAGGTATCAGTACGTAGTATACAAAAAGATTCCTTGATTGAGTTTTGCTGTTGCGAAAAAACAAAAAATGTGTCCTGTTTATGGTTTATACTTGAAATATCCATTATTCGTGGTATTATGTAGCTTAGTGTGTTCATATTTATCTACATTTATTTTTCGTTATGGAAATCGGTTATTATTATTATTTTTGGGTTCTTGATAATTAATGTGGGGCTTCAACTAATTTTGCAGGTTTAGCATAAATTTGACAGCTAGCAGCAAACTGTCATTTGCAACGTTACCAAGTCCTACGCATTGATCAATTTGAGAGCATATTCTTTTCAAAGCCAAGGCAATTTAACAAGCTGCAACTCAGCTCCTGAACATCTGCTGGAATGCCAGTTTCAGCAGAGCCTGCATCGCTATGATAAAGAACATGCTCAAATATACCTTCCAGTTCAGTTGCCCCAGGAAGGAGCTGTCGTCAGAGCTGGAGGCCAGCATGTGACGGAATGCATGCGACTCTGGTGGAACATGCAACAATGCTAAGTTAGACTGCGCTGGAGACTCTTCGCTGCTCCTCGTCCTCTCCACATGATCATCAACCCGATCGTAGTTAGAGACGTTCCTATGGCTTATATTCTGACCGATGCGCGACATACGCGCGCGCATGAAGCTGCGGAACTGAGGGCGTCTCAGCGACGCGTTATTCGAACGGCTCAGATACCGCAACACATGGCTGCCCACTACGGAAACCTTACGCACCACCATTTGTGGGTGCTGTCGGACACGCTCCATCCCCAGCGGCAGCAGCGGAAGCGGATGCTGCCTCAACTGCACGCCGTCCCCAACCTGGCTGTACTCCCGAATACTGCCCGCTGTCATCCTCGGGGCCAACAAGTCCTGAATGGCCTGTGGCGTCGTCGCCAGCATCATTGTGGCCATAAAGGCGCTGGGAAGATGATCAGTTGAACGCGTGGGGATCCCAAGTGGATTACCAATTGTCGCTTCTGTTCGGAACATGGTAGTTCTGGTGCTGAAATTTCTACTGTACCGGAAATATTTGTTTTCAATTCATTGAAATGTTCGAAAGTCTAATGAATAGACAATATAGGACTGCTACGATAGAGGCTATATTATATCCTCATACAATTCTGTTTTCACATTCTTTCTCTTTGTTTCCGTGGAGACTGCAATATAAAGTATCTGCATTAAATAGCACTTTCATTTATTAAAGCTTTAATTTATTTCCAATCAGAGAAATAACAATAGGAACTATATATTCACTGTTGATATGTTGAAGCTGCATTCCTCCTACTCTCTATCTCTCTCCCTCCCTATTTCTGTATCTCTCTCTCCCTGTCTCTCTTTTTCGTGACGCCTCTCACTCTCTTTCAATTCTTCTCAGCATATCAGCCAACCAATCACATTTTGCTTAATTTCTGCTTGCCCCAAAAGATGCATTCTTCAGGATCTTGGGGATGCATGCAACGCATCGCCGTTGTACATTTATGCAAATTATATGCCAGCGCGAGTGTGTTAGTGTTAGTGAGCCAGTGTTGGCAACTGTGTGAGTTTCATGGCACAAGCAGCCGAAACAACTTCATGGCCAAGCGCAAAAAACACATGCAGCAGCCAGTGGCACACATATGACGCAAGTTTAACACGATGCAGCCGAAATAACAAGTGAGACACACACACACACACACGCACACGCACACTCATACTGACGTATATGTAGATGCAACACACACATACACACACCGAGTCGCGTTCATTTTGCGCCTTATCTGCGGCCACAAGTGTTGCAAGTGCTCGCCGCAGCAACTGAAATTATGCTAATTTTTTGGCTTTTTGTGGGGCAGAGTGCTCCAGCTGGCGCAGCGGTTGTTTTTGTTGCCACAGGACATTGAAATTTATAAGCAATGCGAGATGGGAAATGGGAGATGCGAGTAATGGCCAGCAGTTGGAGACGCGCTCCTGATAACGTGGCATTAATAACTGCCGCTCGGGCGAGAGAGAACTCTTGGATGATTGAACATTTTGCAACGCGCATTTGCTTATCTAGGCAGCCACCTACACGAGTCTCCACTGTGCCACTTAGCCACTATTTGTTGCTCATTTGGGAGCTAAGCTTTTGCTTGACAAGCTCTTGCTTGTCCTTCGGCTCTTGATAAACACTCGACTCTTGACCGCCTTTCCACAATGCGTCCCCATTTGGCCAAGCATCGGCCAATTTCATTGCCTTTGCCTTTGCCTTTGCCTTTGCTTTGCGTTGCTTCTGCCATAGCATATTCAACGTTTTGTTCGTGAAGCCTTTGAAAATTTCAAAACTTGTGCTGGTCAACTCTCCAGCGGCTACTTAAACTACCGTCAAGTGTTGCATTTACACAAGAATTTTACTCTTTTTCTGAATTTCCCTCTATCTCTCTTGTTTTCTCTATGTGTGTCTCTTTCTGCCTGAGCAACATTTATTGCTGTGGGCAATATATGAATGTATTGCCAAATTGAGCAATTGTTGTAAATTTCTTCAGCAAATGGAAAACAATTTTCTAAAGGAAAGGAGTAATAACAAAAGAGAAAGAACCTGCACTAACTTGGTTTTGGGCTTGCGTTTATCCTTGGTTAGTAAAGGAACACTTAATATAGTTCAACTGAATATTCCATTATTATTCAAATATGTCTCATTAGTTTCAAGGTTACTCTTTCCTTTATTCGATTACCATTGCCAATTTAAGTTGAATGGCTGCAATGCTGTGATTAAGATACCGAGCTGAGCCCTAGAGGTGTGATCAAATTATTACCTGACAGTGGCAGCTGTTTGCATATTTATTTGCTGAATTATACTTCTGGGAATTGTTCATAAGAACGGAAAGTCATTTAAAAAATTAGAATAAAAAAAAAAAGGATATAAACGATGAAATTTACATGTAATTGTATAATTACATTAGTCATCTGCCTTGAGTTATGCAAATTATATTTAAATAGTGCAAAAAGAATGCTGTAATTTCCTTTATAAAGAAACTAATGACAATTTAAATTCGAAACAATTTCAGCTGTTTTATTGCTATTCATTCGACCTTGAAGGTACTTATACACACACACACTTAAAGAGATAATAATTAAAACCCTTTCCAGCCCTTTCTAATCAGTCTTTGGAGAATTCTATAAATTTGTAAGTGTGCGGCAAACCGCAAACACATTCACACACACATACACATCATTCATATATAGTTCACATATTTTTGTTTTTCATGTACGAAGCAATTGCCCGAGCAAGTTAAGCGCCAGCTTGCAATTCGCCTTTAACTTGGCCACAAACTGCCAATGCCAATGGGCCGATGGCTAAAACGAATTCGACCCGCTCAATGAGCGGCTGGCTGGAAGTGTGCAACTCTTACCCACACACACATACACAAACACATACACACTCTGCATGTTTGAGCTGTCGATTGTGCCGTTTTGCCTGATTTGCTGATTTCCCACACACACACACACACGCACACCTCCATAAAAAACTTTTGTTTTGCATTACACTATGCAACAAAAGTGGCCGCAACTTTGCTCAGTTGTGTTGTAACGCCCAGTCCAAGTTTGGTTAATGAATGGCAGGCTTAATTATTTGGCCAAAGGGGACTCGTGTGTCCAGAGTGGAGTAGTGGAGCCATGCCACTGCCCACAATCAGCGGCCGCTGTGCCATTGTTATGTATATTGCTTGGGTTCACAGAGCAGCCCCCATCTGCCCCGCCTGCCCCGCCTGCTCCGTCTGCTCCGCACCGACTCTGGGTTGCTTTTAATAATTGTTTATATCAGTCCGACTCAACTTTTTTTGTTCGTATTCCGCTTTTTCAGCATTGTTTAAATATTCCGAGAAAAGTTTCAATTGTGTGTGTTTGTTGTTGTTGCATATTTTATCCATTGATATTGTGCTGGCAATTGGCTGTTGATTTTCCGTTTTGTTTTCTCCGTTCCTTTTATAGGCTAATTCACATTGCATATTTAATTAAATGTTTTTATTTAAGTTCGGGTTTGTTTTCATTTCCGATCAATTACGGTGGAAACGGACTTTCAACAAAAGCTCTGCCTGACTTCACTTGAGCTGCTATATATTGCTTAATTAAATGGAGGAAATATGGAAATATATAATATATATGTCCAATGTCTAAACCGATTTCCATCGCTTAAAGTTTTTAGAAATCTAAAAATGCGATTTAGCGTAAAAATGCATAAGAAATAATTCATATTTAAGAATAAAATCTCTGACTAGAGAATCTTACATAGATCATAATATCATTAGAAGCCCAAGAGAAGCCGAAGTGGAAGTATTGAATGTGTTGATTATTACCGAACGTGAAACATTGCTTGGGCAACATTCATGTAGAGTGGACAAAGTAGAAAGTAGTAGATGCTATAATATGAATAGGATCTGTGCATTGTATTTCCCTCCATCAGCATCAATAATTCTCTTAGAACACGATCTAAGCATGTCAATTGGAAACTTAATCATCAGATGCTGACTCAAATTAAGTATACCATTTACTTCTTTGTTTATTTTTTTGCGCTGCAGACTGTTTCAATCTGATTCACAATTTATTCAGCAATCTAGGAGCAGGGAGCACACAGTACCAACCCCAGAGTGAACGCTTTGATCCCATTCTCTTTTATTTGCAACCCCGTATGAAATATTTGCCCGATTGTCCGACACTTCATCAAGTTCACGCGTATAACAAATCGATACACCTGCGCGCTAAACACACCTGACATAGCACACGCCACTCTTTCCCTGTCTACCCCTCCACTTGGCCCACAGTAAAGCCAGACAATTTGGCAGCCAAAGCTGGCTACCTAAGCACCCAGCAAACCACCCAGCTGGGATTTCAATGCGTCAACGTCTCTGTCTGCATCGCTTGTCATGCATTTTACGCATGAGAAAATATTTTCAGTTAACAAGTCCGAGGGTTGAGCTACAAAAAAAAAAAAAAATAATAAATAAATAAAAATAAAAGCATAAAAACAAAAAATCCCAATGCAAAGTGCACAAGGAAGTGCACATAAAAATAAATCGAAATAAAGCGAACCAAGTAACAAACGATGCACCATGCCAACAAGAAGCAGCACCAGGCGCAGGAGCGAAGGAACACCGGCAGGATCCGGATAGGGCAGGACAGCGGCTGGCAGCAGGGCGCCAACATGGACTGGTCGGTCATTGCCGCTCGGTCTTGTTTATTGTGCGATATGATATGAATGACACGTGACTGAGAGACATTCAGGAAGAGGAACAGTAATAGGAGAGGAATAACAGGAGCTGCAGGAGCAGTCAGAGCAGCAAAAATTATGAAATTTAGCGCAAGCCGCAAAACAGCAGCTACAAAAAACCAAACGACAGCTACACATACCCAGGCACCCATACACAGAAAGTCAGACAAGCAGTTATATGACAGCTTTGCCATATCGCACCTGGTGCACACAGACCAATAGCACCCAAGAGGACTCGATGGCATGCCAAATGCACAGCTGGCAGCTGCAGGTTTATAGTGCAAGAGTCCTTATATTTTTAGTGGTTATTAAGAAATTTTATATTAATTTTATTATTATAATTATTTAATAAAAAAATTTTAATTTTTTTTTATCAATTCATTTTATTTAAAAATTAATTTGAAATTTATTTTAAATTAATTAAAATTTTCATTGATCATTTTAATTTCATTAATTTTAAGAAAATAATTTCATTTTATAGAAATATATTTAAGTCATTTAAAATGAATTATGTTGTAATTATAAAAAAATGTTACTCATATATTTTATTTGTTTCTTTATTTATTTATATAATTTCATTGCAATTTAATTTCATTTTATTTCATTGTAATTTTATAGTAAATTTAATTTAAATTCAATAGTAATTTTAAATTAATTTTATAGTATTTTTTTAAGGTTATCTTGCCCTTCCTTTCGGGTAACTAAGGCTTCTTATATATGTATGTATGTGTGTTCGTGTGGGTGCTGATACATGTGACGGCCAATGCGCTTAGAACTTTCGTTTCGTTTGGCGCAAATTGCTTAACCACAATGCATGTGAGTGTGTATGTGCGTGTACATATACAGTACAGTTACACACACACACACGTACACATAGACAGCGGTTGCACTCGCATATTGTGGCATTAGCAACGTCAGCCTTCTGACGCTTCTTTTCTCCCTTTCCGTCCAACACTTTACAACACTTGCAAGGTGTCGCCAGCAGCTGTTGCTTAACGCAACCGCCAACAGCTTAACGCTTTGCTGCGCTTTTTTCTTATGCTATCCCATGTTTTCATCTTTACACACATCACACACACACACACACACATACATGTATCAGTCATTTGCAGTTGCTAGGCAGGCGGCGTTGCGTTGTCAGCCGCAAGTCGGTGGATGGGTGGTTCGGTTGCGGCTTGGTTTTCATTCATGCCACACAAATTAGGAGCTATGTAAATACGGATGATTCAGCAACAGCAGCTGACAAAATTTCTAGCGAGATCGACACATAATAGAGATAAAGCACAAACTACCTCGACGCCTTGCAGGTAAAAACCAAAGTAAATTAATTAAATTAATTATTCAATAATATTGAATAATACATTTCAACTGAAAGTTGTTTAGTAAATTTAAGCTCGAAGCTTTCTTGCATGTGCTTAAAACTCCAATATATATTTTATTGAAATTACCAGATGCCATCAAATAGACAAATTATTTATACGCTGATAAGTAGGCAACACATTTGTCTGCCACGTCGAGACGCGTTTTAAGCTGTGCTGTAAGCTTTTCTGCTTCTGTGTGCTTAAGACGCTTCTAATCTGAGCAGCCTATAGACAGCTTACGTATTTGTATGCATATGTATTCGTACGGCATATTTAAGCTGAAAATGATTTCTATCTAAAGTATTTGTAATCGAAAAGAAGCTCAAAAAGGATTTTTAATGCTAAGCAGATCTTTAAAAGGAATGCAAATGTGAGACACAGGCCAATAGACAATTTCAGAAATTGAACCCCAGTTAACTAAATACTTGAGATTTTCTCCTGCTGTCCAAGTATTTGCTCTGAAGTGACCTATTTCTACGCACACACAGACTCTGTACTCTGTAGGGTGCTTGAGACATGTTTTGTTGTCACTTTTGTTTGTTTGTTAACTCAGCTGAGTCGAACGCTTGCTTGTGTGCTGAGGTAATATCAAATTTATGTATATAGCCGCATTTATAACGTATACGCCAAAGGATACCAGGGCAAGCCAGTTGATTAAATTTAAACTTTCCACAATTTTGTAGATACAGTTTGTCCACACTCCGAACAAATACCCTTGACAAATATTTTAGTCTTTTGTTGCAGCTACGAAAACACGCACAAGTGCAGTCACACACACACACACGTGCGCACATAGACACACACATTAAATTACTATTGTCTACTTGCCTCGGGCAGCTACATACATAATGGCGTTTACCTATGTGCTGTGTCTGTCTGTTCAATTGACAAAGTTGCACTATTGCCAGCCAGCTACAGGGTAATTGTAATTAATTGACACAAAATTATTATCTGAGTCAAGTCCATGGCGTAGGCACTCGCCATGAGCATGTTTTGGTTATACTCATTGAAATTAATGCCAAGCCAAATTCGAAAGATAAATAAGATGATGATTAATGGCAAAATATATGTGACTCGAGCTGCGCCGAGCTGCAGCAGTTCAGGTCGCCTTTACTGAGTCTTTAGTCTGTAAAGTGGGCCAATTAAAACTATGTTTATCTACGCTGCAAACTGAACGCTCTTACTGAGATGAGTTGGCCTTTTGATGGCATTTGAAATTTATAAACTGAACTAAATATATTAACTGTTTATTAAATGAAATAAAATATCATTCATTGAACATATTACAGTTATTTTCAAAACTATTTCAAAGTAAATTATTTTGTAATTAAATTTTTATTTAATTTAAATATTATTTATATGTTGATATGTTGAACATTTTTTGATTATTTTCACAAATATTTAAAAAATAATAATTATCAAATTAAATACATTGAGCTTGTTTTATTTAATAAAATATCATTAAGTCAACATATTCAGTTTCTTTTCACAATTATTTCGTATTAAATTATAATTAAAGTAAAATGTAGAATTTTTTAAGTTAAATTGTCTAATCAAATGTATGAATTGTCTATTGAATTCATAATTTTAAGTAGATTTTCATCTCAGATCTCACACTCTCTTTCTTCTCACTCTCTCTCTCTCACTCTCATGTGTGAGTAGAAAGGAAATGAATTTTAGCGTTACTTCCGCTTGACCCAATTGTAATACTCACACACACATTCATATGAATGTGAGTGTTTGTGTGATTTGCGGTCATTGTGTTGGTTTCATGTATTTATTTACTAAAATTAAAGCCAAGTTTGCATGGTGTGCGGTTTTACGTGTCGTAAAATAATTAGTAAAAGGATTACTTTATATAAATATTTTTAAAAACAAGAAAGAAGGAAAACAAAATTAATTTACAGTGCGTGGTCAAATAAGAAATAATCGAATACTTTAAAAGCAAGAATAAGAATTCTGAATAATTCTTTTAGTCTAGCAGCTGATGCAATTAATGAAGTCATATTACAAGGACTCTATTGGCAAATGTTTTTAATGTGTGTCTTAATTTAAAACTGCGTGAATCAATAGCTCAAACTGAAATTGGGCTGAAGAAACTGTTAGATAGCCCTATAATAACAGCCGGAAATCTTTGGTGCAGCTGCTGTCTGTTTGACCAGCAGCTTGCTTTATTGTGGATAACTAATTATTTGCTCTCTGTCAAGCCCGTATTTATCTAATGATCGCAGCAAGCTATAAATCCAATTTCAATACCTCTGTGAATGCGGCCTATTCGTTGTTTTGTGACTCAGGTGACTTTTTTTTATCGTAGTTTTCTCAACACATCACAATTTCTAGCGTATCTAATCAGTAACAATAAAATAAAAAAAATAAAAAAGTACAGGATAAGATGGGGGATCAAAGACGTATCTTGAAGAAGCTTGTACACACAATGCTGTTCATGCTAAGCCGGCAGGAGTTTCATGTGCATCAGATCCATTCTGAGAAGCAGCGGCTTATCAAATCGATCAACAAGTCGGCACCTGACGAGCGCAAAATCGAGCACATGAAGCTCATTCGGGAGTATCAACTACTGTTGGCAGAGAGTTCGTGGTATCTGAAGAGACATCAGAAGAAGCTTAAGAAGTATATAGAAGTGCACCCCCATCTCAACGGATTGGAGCTATACCAGCAAGCTGTTAGCGCCCTCAAGGAGATGCGCATCCCAAACAAGTAACTGTAAAAAAAAAAAGATAGTCTGTTTTTGTTTTCTCTGTATGCCCAGAACTGACCAAATTTTGTAAAAGTTTTGTTAAGAGAGGCCCATCCGAATAAAGACGAACTGGTTTGTAATGTAATAATATAAATAAGTTCATTTAACTGGCGCTTAAGATGTGATAGAAAAGAGAGATGCAGACAATGATTCTTATTCATTATCTTCAACAAATATTCAGATCTTTTCAATACCCCTACCAATTCTTTGTCCAAGCGATGTTACCTCTCTGCAGTTGTTTACAGGGTATCTGCTAACCGCTTGGCAAAGTAATTTCGACTTAACCACAAGTTACACTGCACACCATAGTAAAGAAAAGTGGCTGCAGAACGTTGAAGCAAAAACTGAAGAAAGAAAGTTTAGAACAAGTCGCGGCGCCACAGAAATTAAAATAAAGTGGCAAGAAAGTAAAAGGAGGGCCACATTCGTGTTGGCCATCTTGAAGTTGGCCAGCACCAACCAAAGCCCAAGCTGGGTCAACTCGCAACTTCCGTACTTCTGTGGAACTTTTACCTCTTTACTGTTTCACTGTTTGCAAGTGTGTAAATGCACCTTCGCTCTCGCCCACCTGCTACTGCAGCGCCTCTCACACTCTCACTTTGCACTTTTAATAATTTTTTAACTCATTTTGCTCTCGACGAACACAACAACTGACGCGAACGCTACAACATTTCACCTTTGGACGCTTGTTCCACGAATCGGACAAAGGCGAGTGCAAAGTTTTGCCTCGTCCACCAAAAGTCGCCGAAAAGTTGCGAGCGCCTTCATAGCATAAGGGCATTTGCTGCTATTCAGGTTAAGAGCCAAATTATGCAATTTACGCTGACTGAAGAAATAAACCATGTCCGGCAACCGCGAAAATGAACTTAGGGCTCAGTGTAAAGTGGATTATAAAAGTTAAGAAACATAGCCAGAGCTAGCCGAAAAGCCTTTATGCATTTGCCATTCACCGTTGATTATTTAAATGCATATCAAGTTGTAAACAAATATTATTTGGAATATACATGTTTGTACATATATATCGATGTTGCTCAAGAAATTTAAGCTTGTCCTATTAACTCCTTTATATTATTATTATATTTCTGCCTTTGTTTAACAAATCATATTTAAATTTATATCAAATGCATCAAAGGTATATCATGTTGTATACACAAATATTTATTAGCATATATAAATCGAATGTATTTTGCATATTCATAAATATAAATATGATGCTCAGTAAATCCCAGCTTGTTTTATCAACTCTTCATGCTTATAACAATGCAATCACATTTTCTGTTGCTGCTCAACAATTCTTAAAATTAGTACAAAAACATTTCTTTCCACTTTTTTACAATTTAACATTCATCTTTTTCCTCAACTAACAAATGATTAAACGCTCAACGCATTGATACGTTCTATGAGCATAGCTTTGGTAGCGGACTTGGCTGGCTTAACGTCGAAATGTTTATCGAGTATGTAGCGCAGCTGCTGGGCAGTGCAAGCGCCCAGGCGCTTATCCTGGAGCAGCTGCTCCACGAAGTTGTAGCTGCTGAGTTGAGCCTCCTCAATTTTAGCCACTTTTGGTGCACTTGCCTCGTCGCTGTTGGACTTGGCCGCTCGCTTCTTGGCTGGCTCTATTTCGGGCTCAAACAACGTCTCGTAGGTGGGCAACAGCTTCTCGATGCGCTTGTCCTGCATCGTCGGATCGGGCAGCTGGCTGAGACCATCGTCCTCGGTCTTGAAGTCCAGCGCAAGAGCTAGCAAATTGGACTGCAGCACCTCCAGATTGGGATCGTTAATGAGATTGGGCTGATAATCAACGCTGAGCTTGCGAATCACTTTCTGGAAAAAGTCAACTCCCTCATCCGTTGCCGTGTTAGCCGTGCTGTTCCAGTCGCACATGTCGATGTGTCGTATATGTTTGGCCTCTGGTAAGTAGACTATCTTGAAACCATCGCCCGACAGCAACGAACGATAGTTCTTGTCATCCTGCTGGGCCGCCTCCACAGGCACCAGCGCCACGTAGCGCGGCACAGACTTGCGCTTGCACATAAAGAGACAGATTGCAATCTTCTCGCGTTCCAAGCAACGTTGCCACAGCGCACGAAATAGCCGCTTCGAACCAATGATCTTCTGATCGTCTGGGTACATGAAGTTGCACGGCTTGCTGTACATATTGGCAGGCAGTGACGAGCGATGCTTGAAGCCCAGCAGCATCATGCCAGGTGGATGCAAATTGCGCACATGATTCATTTGCTCCGTGGACACACGAATCGTCTCATCTCCTATCTTGCACTCGTACCAGCCGCCCGTCATCTTGATCTGATACTCATGCGTTATCTCTTGCGTCTCCCCATCCTGCTGACGTACCATAATCTGCCGCCGCTTCCGTACGACGCTGTTATCTCGCCGCATGATGTGCACCTTCTGCGGATAGGCGCGGCGCTGGAAATAATTGTAGTACTGCACCGACAGAGAAAGATTGGGACCTAACGAGAGAGTAAAGTGACCCAGACAGCGACGCAGAAAGTCCTGCCTCAGCTTACGATCCTCCAGAATCTCGCGCTGTAGCTGCGCGTCCGGCACGCGAAAGGCGTCTAATTCGATGGCTACAACAAAAAAATCAATGTTAATAAGGTCATTTATAAGGACATTTAATATTGGAGCTAAGGATTTTGTAAGCAAATTCAAAAGCGCAATCCAATAAAGCTTCACTTGGATGCGAGTGAAGATTTGCTTTGTTTGCTCTGCGACATCTTGAAACCTTTCTGGCTAAAGTTGCACGCCAGCAAGGGGAACTGATGTAGCATATATTTTGATTCCCCTTGTATACCTTCCCACTTGCATACCTCGCGACAGCGTTATGAACTCCTTGTAGAATGGCTCGTAGTCAAAGTCATCGATCATGGGAATCACCTGGAACTCAAACTCTTTGCCTTCCAGATCGCTAGCCTTTTGCAGGGCCGCTTGAAACTCGGCACTGGAAGGGGAATGCGGCGCCTCCACGTCTGTGATGTACACAATCTTGGCATTGTTTAGCTTCTTGCCACACTTCTCAAGCATCTCGATGCATAGACGAATCATCTGAGCAAAACTGCCCCGACCGTCGGGTTCGGCCAGGCCGTATTCCTTGGGGAACAGCTCCTCGGCGTTCTGCATAAATTCCATGAAGTGCTCTACTATGGCTTTCGTCAGCTGGCGTAGCGGCAGAAACACGGCGCAGTTCGCTGATACCGTTATATTCTCAAGGCATTGCACCTCCTGCGGCGGGGGACTATGCTTGGTGTTGGAGAATATGAGACCCATTAGATCCTTGCCGTTGACCAGCATGCCGGAGATGAACGCACCGCGAATTAGTTTGAGCGCGTCCATCAAGCGCTCTGTCTGTAAATTATCAATTTCATAAATAAATTTTTTTTAGTGAATTTAAGTTTACCTCCAGATTTGCATCCACTACAAAGAGTAGTGCTTCGCGCCCATGAAAATCACGCTTCATTGCAATTTCATCCTCGGAGTCGGTTAACTCTACATCCCGATCGGGGTCCCAAGTACTCATTTCTAATTTGTATTTCTTCTATAATTGTAACAACGCGAATTTCACAACGAAAACAATGAAACGACGCCGGCTGAAATTACTGTGTGACCGTTTTGCATATTTGTAAGAATACCCACTATTAACAACAACATACGCTATAACAGTCAAACATTACCATTTGAGTAATATGGAAATCCCCAATAGATGGCACTTTTAAATTTCTTGGATCATAGCGCCATCTAGATGTAAAACTGTTTTTACACTGTTATTACTAACAGTAATTTAACAGCAGTTCGTTAAGTGAAGTTGGGTGTACGCAGAATGGCGTACAGACATTAGGTTGGCTTCTGACCAAACGTGAAGTTGGCTGTGTTGGGAAATTTGAATTAATTAATTTCAATAGTATAGATGAAATTACTGTAATTTGGTACTTTAAAAATTATATTAAATTGTTCAAACCTCCGATGATCTCATATTCCTCCACATACTTTATTTTGTATGTATTTATTTTATTTGCTTATAAAATAGTAGAGCACCACCAGCATCAATAGACCATTTGAAACATTTACTGAACTAGCTGCAGATTTCTGCTTCTTCACAATTTTGGAAAGCAGAATCACATGGGGTGGGCTCTGCGGAGCCGGAAGTGCAGGCGCCGCCATCGGAGCAGTTGCATAGGCAAAAGTTAAATGTGGAATTGCAGATGAAACAGGAGCGGGAGCAGAACCAGCAACAGGAACCGGCCCAGGTTGTCCCAAGTTGGTAAAGGTCAAAGTTGAATTTACTTGTGTGGTATTAGAAGCTGAAGTAGCAACAGGAACGACGGCTGCCACTACATGAGGAGCCGCTGGCGCCGCCGCAGGCATCATAGGATAAGCGAATGCCGCTGGGGCATGAGCAACTGGCAACACTTGCACGGGAGCAGCTACATTGTCTGCCGTGCGGGGGGGACAAACCAGGTGAACCGTTTCGGTATAGAGCTTGGAATGGCCGGGAACGGGCTCCTTTATCGTCTGCCTGTAGCAGCCATTGGCGTCGGGCACGCCGTTCACCACCACCTGGGCAACTGGGGCAGCTGTTGGAGCATATTCCTTCGATGATCCAGGCGTCTTAGCCACCGCATGGCCAATGGCAGCGCCCGCCAATGCGCCGCCCAGCAGACCCATGCCTTGGAGAGCAGTGTTAAGAAGAGGAGCAGGAAAGTTTAGCTAGGGACTGAAAGAGATTGCAAATCACTTACCAAAGGCACGATTCCGCCCACGCAGAGGCTGCGCCTGGCTGCCCACAAAGAGCAGCACCCCCAGCAATAAAACCTTGGCTAGCTGAGCTCTGAACATTGTGAAATTCTTTAGTTTCGCACGCGGCAATCGGTAGTTGGGTTCTGAGCTGAGATCACTCTGACTCAACGGCGACAAGTCGAAATGTTGTTTTGGACTCGCTCAAATATTTGCACAGTTGTTTTCTTTTCCATCATAAAAATGTGACTTAATTTTAAATGCCACGCCTCGATAGCACGCTCATTAGCCTCTCGACTGACAACAAAGCAGAACGCAGAAGCAAAAGCATTTTGGCCCGTGAAAACATTTAACATTCTCCACGCTGATCGCAAAACAAGCTAATCGAACTAATTTTGTTTTTCATTTTAAAAACCTTCCAGAACAAAATTCAGTAAAAATATGCATCGCAATACGGTTGGCAGGTAGTAAAACCAAGAGACATACATAATTAATAATTATTTTATTTTATTTTATTTATATTTTTCTGTATACCTATGAAGCAAGTTTAAATAGCTTTACATATGATCCAAGGCATGTGTAATTATTATCTTAACTTGAAATACAGGCTGTCCCAAAAGAAACGTAAGAAATATTTTGATAGAAAAAAAAGGTTTCTAATCACAAATGACAGTTTTTGTATTGATAAATCAATAGAATCTATAGTAGTATAGTTTCTATATATCTAAGTGCCTATCTTACATATATGTATATCTTTGCAACAGAGGCTGTCCGACAAGTTAAGTACTTTATTCTATAATGCATGTGATCTTCTTGGGAATATCGAACTACTTTCACGCCCAAAATTGGATTTCTTTCAGCTGTACGATTACCGAAAGATTGTAGCAATAAGCCAAAAGAAAGGCTAACGAATTGGGCATGCAAAAGGCCAGATGCATGGTACGTGCAGACATCGCTTTTGTGGAAGACGATCTGAGTTAAGTGTGATTTGAGCCAGCAGAAATAACCAAAATGGGGAAAAAACTTTAATTATTTAATGAGAGCAAGTCGCACTGCGGCTGTCCCGGTCGCACCTACTGGATGCGTATGGTCAAGAGTTTTTCAAGTAGTTTTTTTTCTTTTTAGCCTTTTTGGCATCATGGCTGTCGAGACAGCAGCCGCAGCAGCAGCTGCCACATTGCATATGGCACGTGAGGTATTCCATTTAATTTTGATAATTTTGTGGCCGAAAAAAGGACACGCAAGCCGGCTTGGATTGAGCCAGAGCCAAGTGCTCCTTGGCTTGGCTGCTGGCTGCTGGCTGGCCGGCTAAAATTGGGCTTAAATCATCATGGCTTTGACTAATGGGAAACGGGGCGTTAGAGCGCATAATTCGACTAGCCATAGGCTAGAGCAAAGTGCCCCATCATCGGGCAGAAGGAAAATCTCGAGTCATTTGTATCGCTGGATTTGCTGGCGCGCCTTTAATTTGCTTAATAAATATTTGTTCAGCCATCGAGTAGGTGTAGCTGGCCAGCTGACCCGAGTGCCCGAGTCCTGGCTGCGACAATTGTCAATTGCAGAGCGTTTCTCACAGCGTGCCAGAGGGTTGTGCTGCTCTTCAGCTCGCACTGAGTTGCGGGCCATAAATCATTCGTAACGCCAAGCGATGACGACGAAGATGTCAGGCGCAGGATGCGGCGGAGACAGGAGTAAGGGCAAGGGCAACGGGCGCAAGGCGTTGCAGCGTCTTCGCTTTTGATGGACATTCAGGCCTGGCGGCAAAACAACTCACGCTCACTCACACACACAATAGACACTTGGCTGCCTGCAAGGATAATGACGCGCAAATCGAGCCCCATCAGCAGTCGCTGTCGCTGTCCCTGTCTCTGCCTCTGTCTCTGCCTCTGTCTCTGCTTTGTTTCATGTTGTTGTTGTTGGCTTTGCTTTTAGTTGCCTCGATTATCCTTAATGCGACTCACTTTGTTAGAAACGTCAGTCGGCCTGCAAGCGCCATTATCATCACATTGTGCCTGGCCGAAAAGAACAAGAAGCTGACAGAAAAAAAACATCGGAAAATGTTGAAAATGTGCAGACATGCCGGCAGCAACAGCCCTCCACGCCCCCACCACACCCATCTGCAGCTCGCTGTAGTCCCAGTGAAATGTGTCCAGAAATGCACGAAAATAAAGATAAAACATGACAGGCAGTTCACATTCAGTCATTTATAATAAGCCAAATATGACCGCGACCGCATGTGGCTGCGACTTTACTTTATCTCTCTATCTCTCTCTCACACACCCTCTCTCCGTCTTTCTCTCTCTCTATCTGTGTCTGTTTGTATATCTATTGCTTCAAGTTGACTAACACAGTTAATCAAACACCCAGCCTCAAATAAAAGTCTCTCTAGAGTAAATGGTATATGATTTTTTTAAGGTTTGCTTTCAAAGATTAAACTTCAGTTAACTTGATTAAGGTTTAATTTATTGAAGAGTATTGACTTCATTTATATGACAAGGTTTGTAAGTGTACTTATATACTTGAAAAAAAAAAAAATAATAATAATAATAATATTTGTAATACCATCAAATCATGTTCACCAACTATAAATTAGACAAAATAAGGTCTTGAATAAAGAAGATAAGATGATTTCAGATTTGACTTTGTTGTAAAATTCACCTACAATGTCGGCGTTGTTTGCTAATTTTCCCATCGAAAGTCAAGAATCAGGTCAAGGCATTAGGTTACAAAGGTTCTTAGTATTTGTTCTATATTTCATTATTTATTCTCCCTAATTACAGCATGCTTTCAATCCTTAATAATATCTATTTAGTATAATATTATAATAATAATAAGGCGCTTATTTTCAATCCTTTTTCTTGTAATTTACACTAAATTACTAATTATTAATTATAGTAAATTATTTACTATATTTACTAAATATAGTCATACTGCCATTCATATTAAAGTGTTGTAGTTCATATATATTTAGCTGCATCCCCATTGTATAATTAAAGATATATCTCTATATCTATCCATAATTCTTTTGTTTTTAAAAGTAATTTTTTCTACTTCATACAAGTTTATTTCAATCTATGTTATTTTTCGGTAGAGACCTAAAATAGACTTTTTTCTTATATTCTGTATAGTAGTTCGAGTTACAAATGCTCAGAATGAATTAAATAATATACATATTTACCTGTTCTATAATATAGAAGTCAAGTCAAGTGAAGTCAACATATTACAAAGTCTGTAAATCAACAAAAATTATATTAAACATATTTTTAGTTTAGGTTGAGCTCTGCACGTATGTAGATGCTAATGATGCATTGCGGCAGAGAGCCTCTATATAGTAATATATAAGCTGTTGTGCTGTGCGAGAGTTGAGAATTTTAGCAGACAATTTGGCAAGCTGTCAGCGCCACTCACTGCCAAGGGGCAGCGTATACAGAACAGACGCGGGCAGGGGCGTGGCTAGACTGGGATGGAACAGAGCACAGACAACGGCAGTAGAGAAGGCACAGCTAATGACTGTCTACAAGCGCTGGCAAGCAAAGACATCAATCAAATCGAATTGAATCAACCCCGCACTCAGTCAGCCAGGGGGGTGCAAGGCGAACGGGAATCACTCGGTGTCATTCGACTGCTGCTGCTGCTGCTGCTTAAGCAAATAAACAAAACTTATAAACTCATTCAAATCATATTTAAAAATCATCGAGCAGCAGGCGCAACAGCTGGCCCATTCATGAATTATTTGTTTGCAGCTTATCAAACGTGACCAAAATGAACAAAAAGTTAATAAAACAAAAAAAAAAAAAAGTGTGAGAGAAGCGTAAAGTGGCAAAGGGCGTGCCAGCTGGCCGACAAGGGCGCTGGACAACAGCTGGCCGAGGGGCCGAGCAAGTGTGAAAAATCAGCAAAAACTGTGATAGCTGCGAACGCATTCGTGGCAGTCACTAGCTACGCTTTGAATACCACTCAGTGTCGACTTATGAGTGCGAAAAAAAAAAATGAAAAAAACTAGCCCCAGCTCACAGGCACTGTCACAGTCACAGTTCTAGCCACTGCTCCTGCTCCAGCCCCAGCCCCAACTCCAGCTCCAGTTCCAGTTCCGGCTCAAGGCTGTTATTATCTTTTGCCTGACCGCAAGACGTGTCAACGCAACGTTGCGTATACGCGACGTTGGCCCCAGCTGCACAACAAACAATCACACACACACATGCACACATATTTAATCATACATCTAGACCACATATAAATCATGGGTCAGAAAAAGTTGTCGGTGCTGCTGCGGACAGCGCCTCGCATAAGTTGACTTGCATCCACAAAATATTTGGCCATCTTTTTGGCAAGCGGCTTACAAATTTCATAGTAATATATTCCAAGCGGCTTATTGACCAGGCATAACCCATAGGTAAGTAAGCACTCAAACCCTGACACGCCCACCCGCCTATGGAACACCCTTTTCCAGCTAGAATGTGTTGCGGTCAGGTTATTGTCTGAGTCTGGCAGCGTCTCAGCGCTTAGTTGTGGTTATCAGCATTTGTGTTGGGCTTAAAGCGATAGATTTCTAGCCCGAACAATAGATGACATTGGCTTACAGCTTATATAGGATAGTGAACTGCTCATTCCTATAATTCATAATTGAAATTTGTCTTTTAGATTTGAATGTGCTTATTAAATGTATTTAACTTATTTAATATCATATTCATATAATTTATTTAATATTATATTAAATAAATAAATTTGATATTTTTATAAAATTTTTATAATTTTTTATATTGTTATTTACATTTTTGTTTTTAGTGCTGCAATTATGCTCTTCGTATTTTATCATTAGAAAGAGCATTGGGAAAATTAATTATCTGATTTAAAAATTTGGATTAAATCGAATATTAAGAGCATTTCTTTTTTGAATTCGTTACTTTTATGAACTATGTCTATTTATCTACAAATTATAAAACTTATTATTTTAATTTTCGATCTAACAAAATATATTTATATTATTTAATTATTTTATTTATTATACCTCGTCTTTTCGCTGAAGATTAAGAGAATGCCTAACTGACATTTGGTAGCCAATGTCATTTTGTATTTAGCACATTGTTGCTATTGGAGTGTGTTGAGCCAAGGTGACGTAATTATAAATGTACTGCGAGCAGTTGCGAGTAGCGCCGGCTAAACAGCCGACCCACAAAACTGCACTGCGTGCCACAGAGCAACCCTTGCAGTTTAGCATGGCCAAAGCGGAGTTTAGGGTGCAAATTGTATTGGAGGTGAGACATAGGGGAACTGCGCACTTCGCACTGCGAGCTGCCAACTGTGAAGTGCTGAAAGGGTTGACAATGCCATGCGGAACACTGTGGGCGTCAACCAGACGCACAGTACATGCAATGCTCCATGTCTGAATGTGTGTGCGTGTGTGTGTGTGAGTGCTGGTAAGTGTTTTGGCCCGCTCGAGTCTTGGTTCGCATCTTTTTGGCGCAGTTTATCTTTAAATCTTGCAGCTAACAAGACGCTGCGACACATTAGCATAAAATCCGAGTTAAGATAAGTGCAATTTATGCCAAGCGAATGCGTTGCCTTAATGAGTAGTACTAGCTGTAAGATACACTTGAGTCACATCAAGCAGGCAATTAACAATTGCGCTAGTGTAAATCAGTTTTATCTAAATCCCATTTTGAAAAATTGCAAACACACACACACACACACACACACACAGAGATAGAGATGCCCGCAGATCCTGTTGAGAGGACAACGATGCTTAAAATGCAATTTGTTTGGCGGTCCGCAACCTGAAGATGGCAACTTGTTTCTCGGTCTGAGCGTGTCATTAGCATTGATTAATTTGTCGCACGATTTACATGGAAAAACAATCAATCAACGGTATGTCGTCGCTGCCATTGCCATTAGTCAATCTTGAGATGCAGCCCGCCACTTGAACTCGGTGTCAACCCGAGGCCAGACAGCCCATTTAGCTAGACATTCCTTGGCATGCCAGGCCATTCCATTCTAGCCAGCAATCCGACCATCCGACCATTCATCCATCTCATTTCAGTCAGCTTCAATCGCAATCTTCTAGCATGCTGCACATCATTAACGGCTTCGCCGGTGTGAGGCTGTCGTCCTAGCTCCTCCCACTTGGCTTCAAACTTCCTGAGCTCAAGCTCTCATCAGAGGCAAATTGTTATGAACCTAGTTGTCCACTTGTCCACTTGCCCAGTTTGGCTTTAATGAATTGTTTTGCTGCCAAGCAAAGTTTTTGGCCTGAATGTAATTAAAGTCAGTCTGCGGCTGTTTTCTATGTTGTTGTCTATTTCGAGGCAAAGTGCACAGAGACGGCGATAATGTGAGTTGAAATGGGATGGACTTCAGTAAAGTCCTTTAACTACTAGGCTAATCACTTGACAAGCTGAGCCTTGGAACTTTATATTTATACTATATCCGATTATAATATAATAAATAAATTTTTTTTTCCTGTAATAATATCTTTTGATTCCTATTTTCTGTACCAAAAAGAATTCTTTAAATTAGTTTAAACAGAAAATTAACCAATAATATAATGAAATAGAAATACATAATAAAACATAAATATTTAACTATAAAGAAGTAAATTTGGTTTTCACTTCAACTACAGCTAGCTCACAACTTTCTTCTATCCCATTTGATCCCCCATTCGGCCGCCTGGTTTTGGTTATAGCTATACAACGAGATCATCTCTGTCCGCTGCTGAGGCATAATTAAGCTGCATCAATGTCGTGTTAAGTAGCCAGCAAACTAATGATAGCCACATTTACAACAAAGGCCAATTGTTGCTGTGAGGTTGATGAGACAGAGGTGGAAGGAAATGAGGAGGGAACAGGAACAACGCAACACAAACAAAAGCGCGGGGACTTTAATTTTTATGCGTGAAAACACATAGCAACAATGCCCATGGACCCGGCTGGAAAAGAAAAAAAAAACGAAAACAACAGAAAAAGAAGAAGCAGAGACAATGCGAGCCACACTTAAAATGCGAGACATTCATTTTTCTACAAGTGAACAAACATGGAGCAGAGCAGAGCAGATAGAGAGTGGGAGAGCGGGAGAGTGTGGGAGAGGGGGACAATGGCACACAGGACACGTGGACCGTGGCTCGACCTTTTTTGGATGGAGGAAATTCAATTAGGCAGGATCTGCGGTCGTCGGAGGTTGGGCGGACGTTTGCTTAGGTAATGTTTCAATTAATTCGTTTGGATGCTGGGGTTAGCTGCTAATGATGCCCGAGACTAGCATGATGTATCTATTCCGGCTAGATTGCAGAACAGAGAGCACTCCTCGCATTCCCAGTCATAAACAAATCAAATCGATTGCCCACAATTAATAACACCAATTCTGTGCGACTGCATTTCATTATTTGTTATATGTTTCAAAGATATTTATTTGATAAACGCCGACGTCGCCAGACGCCAAAAATCTCATCGCTTTAAGTGGGGCTCATTTTGGCGTTTGGGGCAAGAAAAACACACAAAAAAAAAAAGAGAAAAGGCAACACCAGGGGCACAAAGGGGTTGGGCGCAGCCAAAAAGAAAAAAAGGGACTGCTACCGGGTAACATATCAAAACGCCGCAAATGGGCAACTACAACAAAACGATATGAAATGAAATCATATAAGAAGAAAAAAAATGAAGAAGGAGATGAAGAGGGAGAGTGCTAAAAAGGCAAACATGCGACGTCGTCTAAAGGATTTGCCAAAGCAGACAACGTTGCAAAGACAAAGTATCTGTGGCACAAAAAAATATCTGAAGAGTTGCCGAGCAGAGGCAGACGTAATGCCAAAAGATATACTGTGTGTGTTTGCATGAGTATGTGTTGGAGAATTTTACCAAAAAAAAAAATAATAAAAATATAAATAAAAAGTCAGTTAAGAAAAAAAGTGAAATAAATGCAAGGCGCTGCAAAAGTCAGAGAATTACGTATTCGGTAGCTGGTCAAATGTCGTGCAATATAAATTATATGAACGATATCGGCAAAGAACAGATGGACTGTTGAAACCTACAAAGCATTTATTACTTAATTGCTTTATTTAAATATATATATAAAAAAACACCTATTGTGTATTCTAAACAATAAATTAAAGTATATAACAAATAAAAAAATATAAATTGTTCATAAAGATTTTCGGTATGTAAACATGCAAAATTTATGTTTCTTGGGAAAGAATAGGAAATAATAAATTTAAATATTGCAGAAACTTTCATTATTCTTTATACATTTTATAATATATTAAAATGTAATTAAAATTTTAAATTATTAAAAATGTTAATAAGTTGATAAGATTCCTTAAATAAAACTACAAGCATCTTAAACATTCAAACACTGTATTTCATATACAGCTGAACGCCATAGTCGTGTATGCCTAATTATCAGTGCAGGGTATCCTCAAACTACACAAACACACTTCACGTGCGTCACCTTCTTTCCACACACTCACACACATACACACTCATATGATTTCATTCGAGAAACGCATCCTCAGCTCAGCTTGGCCTCCACTCGCCTGCAGTTCGCACTACCACGCGTTAATCCAACATGAGATTATGGAACGCTTGACTTAAAGCATCTGTTAAATTGGCTTAATCTGTGTATGTGTGTATGTGTGTGTGTGAGTGTGTGTATGCGTCCCTCTGACTGTCCGTCTGCTTGCCTTTGTAATATGTATCTCCCGCCGCCACTTTGTAACTGTTGTCATTTTTATTGCCCTGGGAATGTTTTTTGTCCACCATTGTGAGAGTCGTACACGCCCCACCAAGCATTTTTTTCTCCTGCCTTCACATGTCTGCCATTGTGTGTGTGTGCGCGCGTGTGTGTATGTATGTGTCCTGGCTGGGTGTCCTTTGTACTCCGCTAAACAAAAGTTTTGTCGTTGATTTTATTGACCAATTTTTGGATGCGTAAGTTGCTTTTTTCTCGAGAGTTTTTGCATGCTGCTCGCGCCTCTTCAGCTCCTGCTGCTGCTGCTGCTGCTGCCCCTGGGCCCTTGGCAGTTTATTTTGGTTTCGTTTCTTTTCTTTTGGCTTGCTTTGTTTTCATAAGTTTTTTTATAGCTTCATCTGTGGGATTTAAAGTTTTATTGTGATTTAAACACTTGTTAATCGTGTGTGCATATGTCAATTGCCTGTCGTTGTGTGTATCTGTGTGTGGGTAAGATTTGCTTCTGTCTTTTTTTTTCCTTTTTGCCTTTTGCTATAGCTACTGGATTAAGTTGTCTTCGGGCAATGCTTATGACTGTCAATTTGTACCAAGTTATGGCGTCGAGTTAGCAGCTTGCTCGAGTTTATTTATGTGTTTGCTATAAAAACAGCTTTAACTTATTTTTAATTTACGTCAAAATAATAAAATACATTTCCCTTATTAGTAACAATATATAAAATATATTTCACCCGAATACAATAAATAAAAATGTTAATAAGTTTTCTACAAATTTATTTTATTGAAAATAATATTGGAAATATTTATGTTTGAGCATAAATATAAATATTTATAAATTTGCATTTAATTAGTCTATTTGTATTTCATTGCAATGTGGCAATATATGCAAGTATATTTGACGGACAACTATATTTTAAAGTATTACAAAGACAATTGCCTAGTCAATTCTTATTTGGGTTTTCTGCAGATCATTAGCTGACGCAAAGTGTCTTCTACAATTGCAGACGACTTAGCATATCTGTGCCAAAATTTACATGAAACTAGAGCCAGCAGACTCAGCTGACTTCTGAGATCTGCGTCTGTGAATCCATCGTTTCATTGATAAATTGTCTGCGGAATGACAAACAAGAACAGGAGCTGCATTGATAGGTGGACAGGTAGCAAATGTCAGTTACACATACAAATAATCACTACACTTCAATCGGGCTGCAGTGGAGAGAGCCAACAGCTGCCCCGGCGACAGCAGCAGCAGCAGCAGCAGCAGCAAGTGGACGGCCTGCAGAGCGATTGTAATCAAAATGCAACAAATTAAGGAGGCATCAGAGCGAGCGAGGGAGATAGGCATAAAGAAGCAGGGAGAGGGAGAGTGAGAGGCAGAGGGAATGTTCGACTCGTACCTTTGGCTTAAAATATTTATTTATGCAATTATTTTGCAAGTAGCTCAAAATAAATAAATGAAATGAAATAAAAGAGCAACGGGCTGAAACTGGATCTGGCTACGTTTGCGTGGCTTCAATTGACGAGGCAGCGCAGTAAATTAAAATTTAAATTTATGCCATTTGCTGCTGGCCCCAAAAACATGCGCAGGACGCAATTAGGCAACAGGTTGAACTCCAATCGAAAGGTGCAACACACAGCTACAAAACTGATGTGCCATGTCATCGTCGTCTATTGTCACTCAAAAGCGAAGAAATATTATTTATTTATTTATGACAGGGCCGCAGACCCTAAGTGAAACATCAACAGCGTGCACCTTTTGCGCGCTCGCTCAGCTGCCAAACAGGTGTGCTAAGTACTCACCCCTCTCCACAGTACTATTGCCCCCTGTCCATCCGACCCAATTAGCTGGCATCTTAGTTGAGTGCTGTTAACAATGTATGTGGCATGAGTTTATGGCTCGTAAATGTCGGGATCGCTTTTAATTACATGCGCTGCGTATACGTAATACGTAATATTTGTTGGCCATCGATTGACTGCAGTCAAAACTCATTCGGTCTGCGCCTCATTAGCTCAATAACTGTAACTGTAAAGCTGTAAAACCACCAAAAATCAGGCAACTGTGATCGAAGGGCTGGGCAATAAATGGCAATCAGACAAACCCTTTTTGCTTTATGATCCGAAAACAATTTAAGCTTTTATTTGTTTATCCAAAGACAGAACCACAGCCAGGGCCAAAGCAATCAAGCTCCAAATGGTAACAGCTTAGCGCAAGCCCAAGCGAATGCAATGAGCGTATTTCATTGAAGAAGGAGCAACAGTTGCTATTGATGGATCACCAAAAAGCAACGGGGCTACAGCGGCAGCAACAGCAGCCGCAGCAACAGCAACAAATGCCAAATGATCTGTGGAAGACATTGCGTAAAGCGAAGACTGCGATAATGATCATACAAAAGCGAAAAACGCGTTAAACTTTGCAACGTCGTCATCAGCAACTGCCTCCCCGCCCGGCATTAGCTACCGCAGCAGCACCAGCACCAGCAACAGCAGCAGCAGCAGCAGCTACTGCCACAGCAGCAACCACGACTGACCCAACGACCGGACGTTGTGCTTGCAGTCAAGTGCGATTGCAAATGCACGGAATTCACATTCGAGCCTGCTGCAAGCCCCCACCAGTCAATGTTGCACTGAGAAAAATAAGTGCTCATGTTGCGATATGCAACACAACCATTGACATATCTATCCCATCCTAATATACTTGCCAAAATACTCCACCACTACTGTCGATAAATGCTCAAGAGCATACATACAGCACACTTGTGAGTTCAATCCATTCAATTTGCATCTCAATATAGCAAACCTCTCCTTAACTAATGAACATCCTATCATTCAATACAGTGCAGTTTTCAGATCTCATATGATAAAGTCGAATCCATTCTTATATATAAACTAATGTAATCTCAATTGACATAAATACTAGTTGCCATTCGAGTTTCGTAAATTGAACATTAAAAAAAAAGATAACACACTGAAAGATAATATCTCTTTTGAATCTCTCTTACTAACTAAATTTTTTCAATATATCAATGTTCACCAACAGTTGTTCGTTTGTTCTATATCTTGTTTTTAAATATTGATGTGATATCGTATCATTTTCTCCATTATCCACCCACATTTTCTGAGAGTGTACAAGTCAAAAGGTTGGCCATTAAAGCTGTTTGGTTTTGCAGTCGATCGGCTACCGTTGCAACCGCTACGGCAGCGGCTTCTGATGCTGCTTCTGCTTCTGCTTCTGCTGCTGATGGCAGTGCTGCTGTAGCTGCTGCTGATGGGTCTGTTGATGGTTCTGCTGATGGCCAGTGGCTGTCTGCATGTCCGCCTGTCCGGCTGTCCGACTGTCTATCCCTCTGACTTGCTTGTCTGATGAGTTTAGTGCCGCTCGCAGTACGATGATTTGTAATTTTTCGCCGTTTGCCAGTTGAGAATCATAATAATCATAATAAAATGCAGCTATACCCATTTTAACACCAAAAATATATATGCCTGTATGTGTACGTATTCTCGACAGAGTCTCTTTCTGTTCGCGCTTGAGTTTTCGGCTATTGAAGTATTGCCGTTGTCATGTTAATTTTGCAGCCAGGCTAACTGGCTAACTGGCTAACTGGCTGGCTGGTTGGCCGGCGGACTACTGGAGTGGCTGGCTGGCAGTTGGCTGTCGCATTAAACTTGGTAATTTGTGTCAAGCATGGACGGTAGCTACTACTGTTTAAGTGCCTGCTGGGCTTCTGGGTGGTTTCGCCTCTTTGATCTCCACTTGGCTAATTAAGTTGAGCTAAACGTGCCTGAAAGTCACGTCTGTCCGGCTGTCCCTCTCACATGCTAATGGACTTTGGCATTGACTGCGCAGTTCCTTCCATAATGTCTCAGAGCCTATAGGCTTGACTACTGTTGAAATTACGTACTCCTCATTGTTCGAGTGACGGGCACTTCATTTCCTTTACCAAGAAACCCAAATCAATATCTCACTGCAAATGCTCAATCATATTTTGGCAAATAGGCGCTTAGGTGTTAAGAAGCATAAAAGATCAAAACAGAGTGAAAAAGTTTAAGTATTAAGTAAAACATTGGATAATTGTTAGCTACAAATATTTAAATACATACAAATCTAATGATTCGCTTCAAATTGTAGTTAAAATATTTTTATAAAATTAAATTGTGTTTAGTGTCTCTGAAAATCAAGCTAAAATTATATTTTTTTTTAGTTCTAAGTTAACATAAGTTAAAATTCAAATGTTTCTTATTATTGTTATTATTATAGATGATAGAATTGCATAAATTTTAAAAATATATAACTAAACAATAATTTAAGCTAAACGTATATTTATGTATATTGAAATTGGGAATTCTGAGTATTAAAGAGCTTCTCTGACTCTCTGCTTTATATTCCAAAATATTTTTAAAATGTCAATTATATAGCTAGGGCTCATCATCATGATAAAAAATTCGATATGCACTCTAAAATAATTATAAGCTCGTAAATTTGCACTTTCAAATATAAATTAATATAAAGAACTGTTTACCCTTAAGAGCTCACCCCAGGATCTACCCTGAAATATAATGGCAGTGACGTTGCCAAAAAATGAAATAAAATTGGCCACAAATGGGCACTAATTAATGTTGGATATTTATGCCAAAGTCGTCAGCCTTATCAAGTGGCATCAATTGGCTGATGATAGCCATGCCCAAAGTGAGTGAAAGCAGCTGCTGTCGCTGCACAATTAAAGTGTCATCAGGGTCCGGGAAAGTTGTCTAAAAATTGATGAAATTTGATTTTAATTGGTTAACGACTAAATGTGCCAAATTGTAGGCGTGGCGTGGGCATCGCAATAGCTGAGTTAATTCACGCCGCGCTGCGCCGTGCAGCTGTCGCAGCCTTAGGGCAGGCTTAGTGCGGCCCAAACCGCTAAAACCAATTTCCGTATTGGTGGTGCGGGTTGCTCAGTGGTTGCTTGGCGGTTGCGCCATTTTTGCCACTTAACGCATCATCACTTTGGCTAATTTGTTGCAGCGGGGCGCCACGACCTTGGCCAGCTAATGACGCCGCCTGTTTGCAGTTGCAGTTGCAGCTGTAAATTTGCAACACAAATGCAAACAGCAGAACAGAAAACGGCGATTGCAATCAACGGGCGCCGCATCTCTATCATGCAGCGCACATCATTACATCGCTTCAGCTGCACAAAGGGGAGAGGGCGTGGCAGGTTGCAGCATCCGCTGCTACGTTTTACGCGCTTCAATGATCCGATTCCGATTCGGCTGCGGCTGCAACTGCCTCGTTGTGCCAGATTAAACGTATGCAACTCTTAACCTTCGTTTAAATCTCCTCTGATTGACAATCATCGAACGATACGAAAACCAGAAACTCTGCAAATCACTGCTCCAGGTTCAGTTTCAGTGGCACTGGAAGTGGCAGCGGTTTGCAGCTCTCATTGTAGCAACTACATTTGTTTTGCGGTTCGTATTTGTGGCATTTAGCTGGGCAGTGGTTTATCTTTGACGAGATAATCAACAATGTCGGAGAGAAAGAAAGAGAGAGCTCAACTAACTCACTGTGACTTCAAGCAGTTGTTGGCCGGAATAACCTTGAACACAGTTTGAGCCAGAGCTAACCTAACTCAATTATCATTTAGCATATGCAAATGACCCAGACAGATAAACACACATATTCCGGACTATAAACGTTACGCGGCGATCAATCAGCGACTTGGCCGAAACGCATTACCGTTAGAAGCGCCAAAGACCTAATCAATGTGAGCAATAAAGGAAATGTGGTAAAATTGCTGAACAGAACTTTTCAACTATTAAATACGCTGTCAAAATTAATTTTTTTTATTAAATTTCTATAGTCAACTACTATTATGGAAAAGAATATATAGTACTCTAGTCTAGAAAAATCTCTGGGCTATTGAATATGCATATATTGAAATAAATAAAAAAAATATCATAAAGCATTCTCTTGCTTTGTTTATTTTTCTCCCTACCCCTTGGCATTTCTTCCCCTCTGCTTAATTTTGTTTTTTTTTTCTATTAAATTTTTTTTTAATGATTAATGATTTAAGTATATTACGCATATAAATATTACTTCTCTATGAATTTTTTATTGATTTTTATCTTGATAATAAATGTTAAGTATTCATCTATTTGGAATCATTATTTTAAACTTGTTTAATGTTAAATATAGTTAACCAAATTCCAGCTTTCCCAGCTTTAGTCTTTTAGATACATTTATATTTATGTAACAAATAATATTTTAAATATGATATATTTAATTTTCAATATTTAAGCTGCATAAATTTAATGCCGTTGCCACAATACCCTTTCTGTAAGTGTATTAATAAATTTGCATGTGCCTCGGCTTTAGCAGCCCGCAGGCTCTAAAGCCAGTAGCCCAATAATTTCAAATTATAAATCATAAAAACGCACTGAAATTAGAATATATCTTGCATAAAAGAATTTTTCGTTGGTTTCAGGCAAGTTTTTGTTCAACATTTCGGGCTACTGCAATTTTGAAATGAGCTTCAGCCGAAATTGTGGCCCGACACGAAAGGCAAACCCTATAATAAATATAGATAGCTTATATATAGAAAAAAGAGATGTATACGAATTTGCCGCCGATCATCGCGTTTTGAGCTGAAAAACTAACTGTTCTTTGCTGAGAGCTTTGCATAATCGACGTCAAATGTTTTTTTTTTTTTTTTTTTTTTTGTCTTCCATAATATTTTGTTTTTGCTAAAACATGTTGCCTATTTTCGTTTGCTTTTGGCCAATTGCATTAAATTGCAATTAACCTTAATTGATTGAACGATTATCATTCGCCTGGCCTATGCAGAATTTCACTTTCAATCAGTGTTCTCGCAGTCACTTCCGATTGCCGACTGCGAATTGGGCTGAGCACAATTACACACACATGGCGCACACACACACACACACACTCGCTGTGTATGAGTGCTCGAGCGTTGGCTGCTTCGTCTATCATTACCATCAAAAAGCTATCATCATCATTACCAAACCCCAAACTACGGACCAAGCGAGACAGCACGAGTCTCTCACTTTGCACGCGATAAAGTTGTTGTTTTTGTTTGTTGATTGTTGTTGTTGTTGTTATTGTTACTATTGCTGTTGCTGTTGACGTTCTGTTAGATACACACGCATACAATAATCAGGCGTTGGGTACTCGCAATCATAGTTGTTCAGAGGTGTTGCTTTGTTAACTGCAGTCTAATCATTACCAATGGGCAGCATGTTAGCTACGGCAAAGTATCTCACAGATACAATTTGAATTAGATACATGTGTGAGGGAAGCTGACTCTTGCACGAATAGCTCATATTAACAATTTAAATCATATAAACTTCGAGGGTAATGCTTGAAGAATTTTTTTTTTTTAATTTGTTAATGTAGAGCATATTTTTTATTTATTTAATATGCAAATTTTGTATATCCTTTATTTTCGTTTTATTTATTAACACTGTATTTATTTATATCGCATAATGAATTACAAAAAATATGAAATTATTAAAGTTTAGGCTAAAAATGTTTTCTTAAATTAACACAATAGTAATTTTACCATTAACAAATCTTTAAACTTAATTCTGAGAAACTTAACTATTTGCTTAACAATTGGCATTTCCTATTTCAACTGAAGGCTTTCAACTGGCTGACATAAATTGACAAAGTTTACGAGTGAACGCAACGTTAATCGCTCAATCAGTGAGCTTAAAAGTAAAACAAAAACAAATAAAAATCGAAAAAATCGAAAAAAAAAAATTGAAACGTATCAATAACTTAAAAATATAAATCAATATCAAAACAAATGGTCAACGGTCCATGTAAGCACTAAATCAATGTGTCAATATGGGTAACTGATACACTAGAGATCCCCAGCCAGTCAACAATCCAACTGCAGCGGAAATTGAATTATGCCCCCAGTCCGACTATGACTCTCTGACTCTGACTCGGAGTCGGACTCCGACTCCAACTCCAATTCCAACTCCAACTGGAACTCCAATAAGTATCTAAGCATGCATGAATGAGCGACTGAATGACTGACTGAATGGCTGAATGGCCCGGCTGAGTCGCTGAGTGGCTGAGTGACAGACGGCGGACAACTGGCGCTCAAATCAGGTGCTGCCACTTTCGTTCAACGTCCGTTGGACGTGGCTGCTTGGATGTGGCCGGTGGCTCAGGACCGCGTCTGGCGGCGCGGCGGCCGCTGACTGTGAGAATCTAATGTCCCATGTCTGAACGGTTTCCTGAGCGAACGGGTTTCCAGCCGGCATTAGATACTGCAGCGATACGCATGCGATATGTTCGATAGTTTATGGTCTACAATTAAAATGGTACGACGACAGTGTAGAGCAAGTCAGTGGTGTGGCCGAAAAAAATTAAAAAGGGGGCTCAATATTTTTGTATAATAAAGGAGAAATGAATACAGTCTTTAAATGACATACTTACTCTTACAAATAAATATTATATATTATTTATTTCTTTAATAATGTAAGAGGCTTACATTTGCCCCTTGGACTTCGCCCTTGGCATTTTTTATGGCAGCAAATGCATTTAATGAAAATTAGCTGCAATAACATGAAAATTCATAGCTTAATATGAGTCGGCGCTATATTTGCTGCAGACAGAGGCAAAAACTTTTACCTAGTCGCATGCGAGTGCGATTACGAGCTCGAGTTCGAGTTCGACTGAGAGTATGAGTACGAGTATCCGACTTATTCGTCGTCGAGTCGAGTGGCACATGGTAAATTATAGAGTTTCAATAGTCGATTGACATGTGAAAATGCTTATAAAAGGACTGTGTGAAGCAGTTCAGTTTAATATTGTGCGCTTTGTGCTAATCAATAAATTAATTGCTGAATTAATTTCGCTTTTTTTTTTTCATGGCATTCAATTAACCTATTCAAGCCAATGACAAACCAAATTTGTAAAGCTCTTTAGAGAAATATATATTTGGATTGGCTATTTAATATGTATATTTTATTTATAATTATGTTTTTGTAAACAATATTTTCATATCAGTTTTTGATAAAAGCGACAAATTGTTGCCAATTATATCAATTAAATGGCAATACCATGTCCGAGCTCTTGTTGCTATTCACATATGCAAAATACTAAATGAAAATGAAAGTGTGACGCATAGAAAATGATTGCCAACCTACTCAACCACTTTCGATACGCAAAACTCGCTGGAAATCTACTTTTCAGTGGGAATGAAAAAAAAATGAAACTAAATGAAAAACGGAAGTAGGAAGTGTGGCAATTAAATGTGTGTAAATTGTGAAGGGGCTGCGGGGTAAACAAACTCAGCGATGCAGCAACACAGCGAGCGCGAGGTGTTGAAATCATTGTTATATTAAGGCCAAACTCCCCTTTTGGCTAGAAAAGCTGTTGATTTGCTGCCCGAACTAAAGAGCTGACCGAAGCTCTTATCCAAAATTAGAGACAAATAGTGCGGAAAGTAAAACGACCCTCAAAACGTGAGCTGCCCTTCATATGGATGCCACACATTTTGCCTTATTATTTTTCAGCTTTTTTCCCTTTGCTTAGCTGCGCAAGTATTTGAAATATTTTGCTTTAGATTAGCACAAATTTTGCCGCGGCTAACGGCGCTTTGGAACGCAGCGCAGAAATCCATCAAAGGATCATCAAATTTTGCAGTGACGTATTGGGTATTGCCCACGGTCCCAGACGGCAGCAGGAATGTCCACAAAAAATATAAAATAAGTAAAAAATAAAGAAGGCTAAGAAAAAAGTCAAAGTTAACTCAGGTAGCTAACGAAATGCAATAAAACATCAACACGACCAGAATTATAACAACTAAGTAAACGTCTGTCACTCGGACTCGATCTGGACAGAATTTTGATCAGGCCAAAAAAGGAGCAGGACCCGAGACTGAGCAGGAGAGAGAAAGAGAGAGTGAGAGCTTGAGCCACGGCAGCTGATCAAAGGCTGTTGCTTGATTGGAGGCTGAGGACATTGACGATTGCAGTGCAAATGATAATTTATTAGATTGCGATCTTTAGGCTCAGCACGAGGAGCAGCAAAAAAAAAAGTAAGACTGAAAGTTTTAGAGGCTGAGAAAAGTGGAGGAGCTGGAATGTTTATTGAATTAATTTGGTCATTCGTCTGCATTTCTAATTAAACCGAATTAATCATGAGCTACAAACATTGCACTAATTATGCGTAGACCAAACTGGGCTACCAGCCCATCCATCCAGTCAGCCAGCCGACCAACCGATCTCTGTTCCATCTCGCAAAGTCTATTGCTGGACGGCAGCTGCTCTGCGTAGCTGATGGCGGCACTCACAAAAGCATTTTGCAGGCAATGCCCATGATGAGGCCCATGATTGTGATCAAACAGAGCTCTGCATTCGCTGTGGCTTCGCTTTGATGTTTTGCGACACGCACGACACACATTTATTTGTTAGCCTCTGTGGCAGACGCTGCCCTTGGCTGCCACCAAATGTCCAAATTGGCTCTGGCGAAATTCTCAGTGAAAGTGAGTGGCCAGCGCGAGTGAGAGTCGCTCTGAGTAATGATTGCACAAATGACTGGACAGTGATATCAGCGACATAGGCAGTTAGCTAATCAGATAAGTGCTAGTTAAGCAAACGACTAGTCTTCGCAGGATCTTTTGGCAAGGGCAGACTTCTATATCAAACTCAGCTGAGCATTCAAAAGTAAGAGGCTTTATATCAAGGCTTACATTAAACATAACTAAATATATATAATTGTTAATATATGTATATAATGTGCCTGATGTTTGATCCTATTTAAATTTATCATATCATAATAATATTATTTTTAAGAAACCATCATTAATATACTCATCGATTTCAAAGCTAAAAGAAAAGAAGAAATATTATTATTATTATTCACAGTCTATGGACAGTTTCACTATTATTAGTCTTTTGTACGGACAGAAAAAGTTCACAAATCAGTTCGTGAATGAGTACAATGAATAACTGTAATATCAGTTAGTTTTACTATAATTTCACAAATATTATTGCCCATACTATTTGGTTGAATTGCTGCCCTTTTTGCTGCTTAACATTACAAATTAGCTTGTAATCATATTTCAGCTTATTTCTATTATATATCTATCTCTATTTCTATTCTTAAAGCCTCGCAAATGATTCCACTTAACACACAAAGCATAAATTTTCCAGCAATCAGAATCTGATCAAATTAAAGGTAACACATACCGAGCACAATTCGTCATAATGTTGAATGTGGGCTTAGCAGCTACAAAGTGGCTACTGCTAGTGCGAATATGTAACCAGGAATAGGTAGTCCTGTCCCCTCCGGGGGCCGAAATGCAGCTGTCTAACGAGCGCACAGGGAGAAAGAGAGCGAGTCCGTCAAATGGGCCAAGGATTAAGACGCGTGTAGCAATAGCCGCCGGCATGTAGCCACGACCACAGCCACAGTTACAGCCACAGTCACAGCCACAGCCACAGCCACGGCCACGGCCACAGCTTAATGACCGTAATGACCAACAGCAATAACAGCAACAAGGATTAGAGCAAGGACAGCGCAGAGGATACGCCAGATAATGCTCATGATACGGGCCAACACATGATGCTGCTGAAAAATTGTACAAATTACTTGAGTCCAGCGCAAAATGAAATCATTTCGGACACAACTTCTGTTGTTTATATAGGCACATTGAGTCGGACTCGCAGGATACGCTACATCAGCTAAAAAGGAGGGTTGCAGTTAGCAACCCCCGCACTGCGGGCTGAGAGGGCAGCAGCAGCAGCTTTTTATTAATGATTCACAATTTTATGTAGCGCGTATTTATCACATTTGAGTGTGCGACACACACACACACACAAACGAAAACATATAAACGGCGACAGGTATTTTGTAAGCTGAAAACTTGACAGACTTGTTTGTGATCCTTTTTTTTTTTTTGTTGGCGTATTTGTTATGACAAACGTGCAGCCAGGACTACATAAGGGACGGCAGCCAAAGGCAGCCTGTGCCTGTTTTGGGCGACATGTTTTGCAGTTTTCCGGTTGACCGCAACAAAAGACATGATGTCACGCTGCCTGTGGCTTGTGTGTGTGTGTGTGTGTTTGTCTTGTAACAGCTACTACAATGGCAGCGCGTCAGGACAGCCTTTGTCAGCACACAAACACAAATACAAACACACACACACGCACACACACACACATAAGCACTTCGCTCGTGTCAATTGTAACGTAGTCAAAAGGTCGGGCTTAAGTGACTTTATTAAGCGGTTTAAAAAGGGGCAGGTTATACACACACACACGCGCACAGGTGTGTATGTGTGTGTGTGACACTTGACATGCCTGCGGCTGTTCCAGCAGCTTTTGTTTGCTGTGATCTCAGCAAACACAACTTTCTAGGATTAGTAGAGACTTAAATACAGCTTTAAATAAAGTACGCTATTCGAATAAGTCGTATTTAAGTTAATAATAAATTCAAATTTGTTAGAGAGTAAAACTAAAGACCTGATGTATTAAGTGCTTATAATGGTATGATTAGTCTATTGCTCTCATATGTATATACTTTTAAAAATTTATAAATTAAAATATTATATATTCTAATTTTTTATTTAATTTTTATAGTAATATTAAAAACATTATTTTAAGGTTAAATAATATTAATACATAATAGATTTTAGTAAAATTAATAGACAAAATATTAAATCTTCTACATTTTATATGATATAATAAACAAATTTAAAAATTTGTTTAATCTTTTAATTTTAACTTTAAAAAATTAAATTATAATGAGGTCCTCATAGGCAAAATATTAAATACTTCAAAAATTTGTTCTTCAGTTAAATATTTTCTTTTGTTATGTGTGTAAAGCGATTTATAAGACAGCTTTTTATGACTAAGCTTCTTTTCGTTTCAACAGCTTATCACCAAGGATCTGCGACAAAAGAACTTCAAGGATTTCACACATTCATTAAAAACTGCGCCGCATCGCCAACCCTTTCAAGAAAGGGGGCATAGGTGCCACGCCCACCACGCCTTTCATTTACTTTTTCGTTGCCTTAAATCACGCATATTTCAGTGTGTTTTCTCTTGTGCCTTTTAATTTATGTGCCACATGTTACCTGACAAAGGTAACAAACACTCCAAATGAGAAGCCAAAAAAAAAAAAGCGAAATGAATGAAAACAATGCTAGGAACATTTTGAAAGCACATGAAAATACCAGTGCAAAGAATTTCGCGCTGATTTATGAGATTAAAAAGCGCTTGGCAAGTGCCAGAAAATTATTTGTAACATGCCTTAAGCACATGAAGTCTTGAATCCATAATAATAACAGCTTTAAGCGAGTCAACGACCCAACTCCTTTAACTGGGCTACGCCATATTTCTCCATATCTATAGCCAGACAATGGATATCATCGAAATATGGATGATTCACGACTTTTCCGAAGCACTTGACAAATGAATTAGCGCAATTCGCTCCGAATGGGGCAATGATGTCGCATACAATGCGTGTCTTTCAATGCAAAAGTCAAAGTGTCAGGCCACAGTCAAACAAACAGTCTGCAGAATGACAAACTGACAAACAGATACACACACAAACACACACACACATATATACATATGTATACACACGCACACATACGCAAAGAAACAAACGCTTCCTGTTGAAACATTGCAAACTTCCGACTGCCAAAGGCACAGGCGAAAACATATGTGTGGGAAGAGAGCTACACATACATATATATCTACAGACTCATACAGACACACATACGTATCAGACAGCAATAGCTTTAGCTAGTCCCAAGACCAATTCGAGTTCAAGCAGCGAGTGTAGTTGAAATATTTTTGGTGATTTATTTGCAGCGCGTAGTTTGTGGCATGTTTGCCGACAACAACAACATGGACAGCGCCAATAAACAAATTGCCGACGCATTTTGTCAGCCTTACGGCACAGGGATTATGTTAAACAAGCAAAACAGTGCGTGATCAAGCAATGCCAGACAATCAAATACCCTATAGTCGGCATTTATTCAGAGTGAGAAGTGAAGAAACAGAAATGCAAAATTATTAAGACAAAAAAAGTGAAATATTTAACAGATCTAATGCGAATCTATGTAGCTAGAAAATAGTACGAAATGTTGCTATCGTAATAACTAAGTTAGATTTTAAGGTGAATGAAAATAAAATAATTAGGAAATGTAATAAATTCATGATTTATTAGTTAACTAATTTTTACTAATTAATTAAAATAAAGTATAATTTTATATTTAGCGTGTAAGTCGAATTCGCTGTTATTTCTAATATAGGTTATAGTGGAGGAAGGTATTCAATTATTCTCAACATGCTTCACACTCCGTCTTCTAACACAACACCTATATACCCAATTTCAATGTTTGCCCACCTGCAGGGTGTCAACTGCAAACCTTCTTAAACTGGCTGGGCTGCTCGACTGTCTTGACTCCTTGGCTGTGTGCTGGTTCGTCTTTCAGGCTGGCGTTGGGGGCAGAGTTTTCGGGGACGCAAAAAAAACTCTGGCAACTGATTTAAATGCGCTGCTATAAAGCGCCACTTAATGTGTCATTGAATTTAAATAAATTTCAGAGTATTGTTGAAAAGTGCCTAAGATATGGGTTCATAAATGGGATAATTCAGCTGAAAATACTTTTGGAGTCAGCAGAAGAAGTGAAATTTAAGTGAACTCAACAGCGATAGGAAAATCGAAGCTAATTGGATGAGGATAAACAGATACTTTTATAAACTATTACGAATTAATTTTCAAATTTCTTAAAATGATTTCTATCAATAATTATTGAACATATGAACTTATATGCAGTACTTACACTATATAATATATCTTATATAATACCATAATGAATATACCCTTTATAATAACATGGTAAAAGCATATGCAGACTCGCTACTAAGTCATCTTTTTGGGCAGGGGCAGCGCGGCAGCTAAGCGGGGACAGTAGCGCCTGCAGTAAAATAAATCACAGAAAAATGTCTTTAATCTTGGCGCCTCGAGATGCGGCGGTACAGGTCGTCGGCGTTCGTTCGTGTCGGTAGCCAGAGCTGCACATACATCTTAGTGTGTGCCACGCCCACTTATGAGTGTTTTGTCGCCTTAATTACTAGTCGCCGTCCAGGTCTGTCTATTTGTACAGCATGGCCCAGAGTCTTGGCCCGTTGGATGAATGGGCTGCTGTGCCTGATGATGGCCATTCATATCATTTGTCAAGGAGCGCGCATAGAATGCACTCGCCAGCGCCTGCGGTCACAGCGGAAGCTGTAATGAGTTATTCAACCAAAGCGTCAATTCACAATGGCAATTAAAGCAAAGAGAGCCCAAAGGGTCACAGAGCGTAGCCCCAGCCAAGTAGCTTTCACACAGCCTGGCATGTAAGCTGACTTGATAAACCACTAAAAATAATTTACGACTTGCTTAGGAATTTAAATTTCAACGCCCGCGCCACCACAGATACAGCAGATACGGCAAAATATCTTTAAGATACTTTTTTACTATAGCGCTCAAATTTATGCGCTGTGTGTGGTGGGGGTGGAGAAGGCTTGTTGAGGGTTTGCATGTGTAAGACTCTACAGCAACCTGTTAGTACACACTCACCCACAACATTCACACACACACACACACACTTACTCATGGTGGGCTTTTTATTTCCGCTTAGATAAGTTTATTTCATACGCGACACTAAATTATATGCCAAGAATGTTGCTGTTGTTGTTTTTGTTGTTGTTGTTATTCCTGGTAGACATCTTGCTTATTGTTCTGCTGCTGCTGCTGCTGCCGCTGCTGCTGCTGCTGTCGCTGTTATTGTAATTTATGCAAAAATATTTTCGTTGAAAAATACGATTACCAGAGACCAGCTATAGCTCCTTGGGCACAAGCACTCTTCTCCCTTCCTCCCTCTCTCTCTTTCTCTTTCTATTTGAAAACAAACTGAGTCTTCATTTTCCACTCTCTCAGTACTTGGCCCAGCACGTACGAATAGTTTTGATAAATGTTTTACTTGGTTAGCTCATGTCGGCTTGTCTTGGCTAGGCACTTGGTAGACAGGGCACTGCGAGATAATAAAACACACGTTTTCAGTTTGGCTTTGGCATAGGTTTATGAATGTCGGAATGTTGTATTTTTTATAAGTAAGTGAACATAGATACAACAGCTTAACATGTTTAAAGTATACAAAAAAATAATATTGTAAAATATAAAAAAATATATATATTTAATATAATAATTTGTTAGACTCATATTTCGTTTTCACAGACTTAAGTTGGCTTCATATTAAAATATATTTTCCAAAGAATATATTATTAGTCTTTGTATTTGAAGATATATTTACTAGAATTAGAACTGGATACGAAATAATATTTGATTAGATTCTTAGAGATTTATCAAGCAAGCAATTTTTAATGAGATTTTTGTATTTGTTTCCCCCTCAAAATTAAGTTTCTTGCGAATTTATTTTCCTTTTATGCACTAAATGTCTTAGAAGAAAAAGTCCTCCCATTAAATAAATAAAGAGTCATATAATTAAAAAAGTAAAACCAAAAAAAAAAAAAAAGACTTCATTTAAAGCTGATATTGCATTTCAACTTCTTATATGTGGCCAAAATTTAATTCCAAACGTAGACAAAAATGACACGCTTGAGACTCTGAACAAAAGAGAACAAAGAAAACCGGCAATGTCAATAATGCAATTTAATAAACATAAAGTACAACCCCTTTCAAGTGGCAGCGACTACACAGGTTCTTGTCCTTGTTGTGGGCGTTGCCTGGAGCTGAACACTGCGGGCCACTTGCAGCGTCTGCAAAATCTGCATAGACGCCTCGTTGTCCTGGAGGAGAACTGGGCTGCGCACAAAGCACTGCGCTAAGCACAAGTCTGGCCACGCCCCAGAAAGTGCAGCAAAAAGCCGAATTTAGGGTTGAATTTAATAAATGTATTTAGATTTGTTGCAGCCCCAGCTGCAACAGCTGCAGCAGCAGCAGCAGCAGCAACAAAAACCTTTGTCTCCATATTTCTACATATAGATTTTTGTATGTCCTGGAAGCACGTAGAAGACAAACAACAAAGTTGACATTGATATGGCTGAGCAGCTTTTAACTAATCAAGATTAGACATAATTTGTAATGCATATATAATTAAAGATGTTTTATAAAAAAAAATATATATATAATTTATTTAATAAAAATTAATTTAAAATAATTTCTTATTTTCAATAATTTTCAGCTTGATTTAAAAATTCTGAGATTTTATAAAATACATTTTTTATTAATATCGTATATAAATATTTATTTATTAATTTAATTTCTTAATAATAATAATAATTTTTATTTTAATTGTAATTTAAATAACTAAGCGCAACTATTCAGTTATAATCCAAGCAAACATAGAATGAGCAATTGCTGCTGTTCTTGACTTTCTCTACAGATGTTAGCCGTTCCGCTAACTGACTAATAAAGCACCGCGGCCGATGGGACTGATGGACGAGTACTTTCAGCAGTTACCTCAGCGGCTACTGCCTCTTGGCGGCTACCTGTAAATACATATAATCAAGCAGAGAACTGAACGCTTAGCATCTGCATTTGCGGCTATTAAGCCATGGGCCGCGTACAACTTAGAGAGGCAGGTCCGAGTGCAGGCAGGCCAGGCAGGCACTTCATACTTTTAATTATTGTTTACATTAAGTGGTCATGAGTCTGTGTTGAGTCGACTCTGTTCGAGTGAGCGCATTGGGCGTAATTCGCATTTAAGCCACGACCGTGTACTTAAACAGCGATTAAGCCCGGTGCGGAGTTGACTGGTCTTTGGCTTGGATGCAATTAGCCAGCATTGTGAGAACCACGGACCGATTTGTGGGCCAACAGGTCAATAAGGAGCCCAAAATTTGGCCAACTGTCTGATGTATAGGCGTACTTCCTGTGTGTCTTTAATTCACTTTTAAATGTTGCCGTAAGTTGTCTTACAAAGTTTTAATTAAACACTTGAGAGTATTTATATATCTACATGTATATACTATATATACAATTCGCCTCATCATCGGCCTGTGAAATTCTGCACACGTCATTTCCCATTGGCATGAATTTGCATTTTCAGCAACTCATTTCAATATCCTTTCGCTTGTTTTCATTGAGTAAATGTTGTTGAAGAAGGAGTAAGCAAAGGAGGCAAAGGAGGTTGGGGCTTGGGCAGGGCTGGGCCGAGGACCTAGACCTAGACGAGGACGGAAGTCATTTATTTAATATGCGCCAACATTATCCTTTATTATGGCGGTTTTGCATTTCTGTGCCTTATGAGCTGGCACGCCAGCCGAAGGGGTCGCTGTCGAAGCCTCGCCTGGTGCGGACTCTGTTTTGGCTGGGGCAATACAAACCTGATTGGATCTATACAAGTGTGTGTCAGTGTGTGTGTGTGTGATTATGTGTGTGTTGTGCTATGCGAATTCAATTTTGGTAATGGCTGTTGGAATTTATTTTTGTTTCAGGAAATCAATTAAGTACTTTAAACTGTTCGAATTGGGCTTAAAGATTATAAAGAAATAGATATGGAACAAATGTGTAGTTGGTTAATTTTATATTGTTTTATTAAATGGACAGAGAGAGAAAGAGAGAGCGAGATATAGAAATACAGAAAAAGTTTAATAAAGTATAAAAGTATAAGAGTTCTAGTTTCTTGGGTGACCCACAAAGAGCATTTAACCGCGAAGTACTTACTCGAATTCATGAAAATCACAATAAATTAACTTTATATTGTACAACTTTAAGCTAATCGAACTTTCAACTATAACCTTTCACTGTTAATGTCAGTGTGGGTCTTAAACTTTTCTTTGCTACTCAATAAATATCGCAAAATGGGCGGGTCAATATCTAAATCGTTTTATGACCAACATCATGGACAATTTGCCGCCCAAAGGGCCAAGACTTTTATCATCTGACCAAAGAGAAAAAAGTAAACTTTAGATTGCCAATTGTGCGAAAAGAGGGTAATACTAGTTGAAGTTGTGTTATGCTTAAAGCTCGTCATGTGGCTAATTATATAACGTTTAGTTGAGCTATTTCTATGTTGAGATTTATGTCTCTCGTGCGCAATTTAATCTAGGCATATTTCAATATCATATTCTGGGCGGTTTCCAGTCGAATTATACACAGATTTGTCGCGCTCCCTGCTATCTGCAGGCGGCAAGTAGACACACTTTAGCATATCAACAAATGCGCTTATGTCCTTGTGGTGGTAACCCTGCGTCTCAGCGCACCATCTCCAACTGGCAGACATCATCCACCCGCCACTTAAGGACTCTGCAAAGGGTCCTGCCACTTGGCTTCCTTTCGGCATTTTTCTTCATTCCTTTTCTTGTTGGCTAAATAAATCATTATTCGTCGTTGCGTTTATTTTGACTTTGACAGCTCAAATTCTTGCGTGGATTTTTGCTGTTTATATACAAAAATATACAGATATGTATATTTAGTCTTTAAATATCCTTAATAATCATGTAAAATTAAAGCTAAGCATATTCATAATTTATTTACCCTTCCTTTTTTATTATCTCAATCTAAAGCTACATTTGGGTTACATTTAATTAATATATTTTATAAATCACGACCAACTCATCCTTGTGTTTATCCTTCCATTTGCAGCCGCAACTTTTGCTGCCGGACATTGCTGGACATTTGCTAAATGGCCACAACACTTAGGCCAAGATTTATAATAGCCAAGTTGTTGTTTACTTTTGACTGCACACACACAGAGAAAGAGAGTGAGAGAGTGTGAGAGAGAGAGAGAGAGAGAGAGATCATAGTGAGTGGGAAGCTGTGCACAGTTCATTTAGCCGCGTGCCATTTGACCAACCCAAATTACGAGCGTTGATTAGTTTGCTTAGCTTGGCTAAAAAATGAGCATGGCCAAGAGCGCTAAAAAACATAGCTGGAGTTATTTGCAATAAATTTAAGTGTTATATGCTCTGAGCCCAGTTCGTGCCCCAAATGGCAAAAAGGTAACACCCCCAGTTACAGTTACAGTTACAGTTACAGTTTCTAATTTATGACAAATGCACATGCTCGTCTTGAAGTTTTTGAGACCTGAACCGAGGGAGCTGGACACTGACCGACCCCTTGTCCACGCCCCCCTCTGTGACAGCATACAAAACTTATTTGTCGATGGCTTTTGCGGTTTTGCAATGCGGCGCAGATTTTCAATTTACTAAAATTTGCATTCCAAAGTGTTGCGTCTAGTTTTCTGCTTCGTACTTAAAAGTTATGAAACATCGTCTGTGTGTAATTGTTTCTGTGTGTGTGTGTGTGTGTGTGTGTAATATGATATATGGCACAGCAGGCGGATCGGACAATGATATAGCGCAAGAGATAAATATTTCTGGGCTGCATAGTTCGGGTGGGCATGTCGTATTGCCAAGGGAATTAATAAATTACAAAATTATGAAACTAAAGTTGAATGAGTTGCTAAATATAGGAAAACGAAATAATTAAATCAGTAAAAAATAGTCTTTAAATGTATTTTATAAGTAAAGAAAAGCTCATATTGCTAAAAAAAAAAATATTTTAAATAAAAAAAAATAATAAATATTATAATAATAATAAAAATAATAATATAATATACATTAAAGGGTTTTAAACCCTACCATGCGTCTCCTTTCTTATTATCGATAATAATCGATATTTTAATTTTGTTTTTTATTTGTTTTAAGCGTAACTTTAATTCTGCAAAAGCTATAGACTTTAATTAAATGTTGTAAAAGCTTCTGTGATAAGTCCGCAGATATATTTTTTATTTTGAATATAATTTTTTTTTCCACATTAATTGTAAATATCTATGTAAATGTAAATGAATAAAATAAAAATTAAAATTAAAATTAATTTGAAATAATATACAGACAATAAAAATATTGTTTTCACACAATTCAATAATAATTTTTGAAAATATAAGAAGTGCACAAATGCAAATAATAATTCATTTTATAGATATTCGTGTCACGCATCTTTCTAGCTACACTCATGTCTCCTACTTGGCAGTTTATACAAAAAATAAATAAAACGTCACCAAAATATTTCCTAGTTATGCTTATCTATTGCTCTGGCATCTTCGTTTTCGCGGCGCATGCCAATCTCCAGCCCCTCAGCTCTCCCTCCCTACAGCCCTCAGCTCCCAACTGTGTGTGGAGCATGTCAAATTATTTGTATATAATTTACATCCTTTTGCAGGTCCTGCCAAGTGATTTATGTGCGTCTTATGCCAGCACACAATGTGAACAAATGCCGCTACTATAAATAAATATGCCAAGCGACATTCCAACCAGAGCCAGACACAAGTTGTTGGCCTCAGCACTAATATCCTTTTCGCAGGCTAAGTAATTGCTGACTGTTGCCATTTGAGCGCTGAGTTATTTCTTTTCGATACCGAAATTTGATATGCCGACCGCATGCTGTGTTTAAATTGCTCTGCCAACTCCAGGATATCGGAGGTGTATTTCCGTGCACCCCCCAAACCAGCTTGGCTTTGTAATTGAAAATATAGTTTTTGGCACTGAACGACCGAGCCAGAGGCGTGTCTCTGATTTTACAAGCTGATTAGATATCCCAATGCCGAGCTCGTGCACAAAAAGTGGAAGCAAATGTGTTCAATTCGCTTAAATAAGTTTTACAACTTATGCTATTTGAGGAGTCTAATGGAATCATTTTATTCTCTTCCATTCGTCTTCTCTAGTTCAACCTTTTGCCAACTGAATGAATGAATACATGATATGGAACATGATCTTAATGAACATCAACTCCATACGATTCTGGAACACATGTTTTCCACTTTGAATTTCAAATCGAAACTATTTATGTCTACACGATGTCTCTTGCTCTATCTTTAATTTTCTCTCCTTCTCCCTCTTCATTCTTTCTTTATATTCTCTTTCTCTCTCTCTCTCTCTCTCTCTCGCTGTCATCTATAATGGCTATTCATTAAATGCTTTTTAAGATTATGTCATTAACATTGCAACTTGTGCCGGGAACTGGTTCTGGTTCTATTTCCACTGCTACCATCTCAACCCTGTAAAGGGGGCATCCAACGTATCCAGGCTTTAGTCTTTAGTCGTAATTATGGCATATTTTAATTGCATTTAGAAATTGTTATTGGAATAGTATTGTCATTAAGTGCTTGTAAATATCTAGATACAATTATTTCATTAGATGCGGTTCTTATAACATCATATTGCAGCAATAACTTATTTGGCGATATATATGAAATATATAAAATGAAGCCTTAGCCTTGATACTTTAAATTAATTATCTACTTGGGAATACATCTAAATAATCAAAAGCTAATAACCTGTTTAAACTAGTTTTTATTTATTTTATTTATAATTCTCAAGTGGCTCAATCATGAACTATTGCAAGTTACAACCGATCTATGCCATCTATTTATCAATAATAAAATACCAGCAACATATCTCCGATAAGCAACATGTTTGGCTCGAAGCGTAACGGAAACACATTTGATACGGCTACGGAACAAACTAGTTTATGGCCGCAACTAATGAGCACTTGAGATAAATGAGTTGACGTTGGTAAATTATTTTTAGAGTTTTGAAAAGTTTTGTTGAAAATGCATCAAAAATTTATCAGCTGCCTGGCTCTCGCCTTGACCCTCTCTCAACTCCTTATGCCTGCAGCTGGAGAATCCTATGAAGTGGGAATTAATAATGTGAGTGCACTAATTGACTCGAACTCCATCGTTTTGCTGCTCTTCTACTCGAATCGATGCAAATACAGTGTGCAACTAATGCCCATCTATGATACGGCGGCAGATCTACTGCACGCCAGACTTGGCGACGATGGCAAGATAGCTCTGGGCAAGGTCAATTGCGATGAGGAGCCTGAAATGGAGGAAAACTATGATATTGGCAAGTATCCGACCATAAAGATCGTGCGGGACCAGTACGTCGACAAAAATGAGTATCGAGGACAACGCTCCGTGTCGGCGATCATGATGTATGCTATTATGGAGATGCAGGATCCTATCCAGGAGTTTGCCTTCTTTAATGATCTACTTAATCTGGAAACCCAAAAGTATTTGGTGATTGGACACTACGAAAACAAATCTCACATTGAGTATGAGGTTTATCGCAGGGTAGCTAGCCTTTTGAAAGAACACTGTCAGTTCCATGTGAACTTCAATAGTACCCATGCTCCGAGTTCGTTGACATTCCGACCGCATATAAACGATACGGAGTCAATTAGCCAGTTCACCGGCAACCTGTCTGACCATAAAGATCTTTTGAACTGGATGACCGAGAAGTGTATACCTATTGTGCGTAAGCTGACGTTCACCAATGCCGAGGAAATCACGGAGGAGGGCAAACCCTTAGTTATACTCTTCCATCACCCTGCAGATGACACATCTATAAAGGATTTCGAGAAAATCGTAAATAGCGAATTGTTGGATGAACTGGAAAATGTCAACTTTGTGACTGCCGATGGAAAGTTGTTTGCGAATCCCGTCTTCCATCTGAACAAAACGGAGGAAGAACTTCCATTCATAGCCATTGATTCCTTCGCGCACATGTTTCCCTTTCCCAAATACGACGATATACACACGCCCGGTAAACTGAAAGAGTTCGTAACCAGCCTCAACACGGGGAACTTGCATTTCAACTACCATTTCTCGGAATTCCTCGAGTCTGATAATGAATCACCTGACGTCGATGATCTCTTGATTCCTTCCCTTCCGCCCGCTTCCAAGTTCAAGGAGCTGAGACCCTCCAAACATCGCTATACATTCGCCAGGGATGAACTGTAATATCTAGAGGGATTAGAAGAAAGTTTGAGAACATTTGAAAATCGGAGGAACCGTAAATTTAAACTTAACTAGAACATAAACATTAAAGAAAAGTTGTTAACTATTTGAATATCTTCTTATCAAATCATACTTCAATAATAAAATTCAAGAAAACATTAATAATAATAATATTTGTATTAGATATTTCTAATAATTGAAAATATGTAACACTCTAATAATAAGAATATTAAATGGCTAATGACTAATACCTAGTGCCTAATGATTAAGGTCTAGTGAAAATGATTGGATTTATGCAAAAATCAGATGAAAAGTTAGTATTCGATGAAGAATGATATATGAAACTGAGAAATACTCAATACTAAACATATGATTTTTAATACAGTTGACTATAAAACTCACATGTTTTAATCAAAATTGAAATGCTTCCCCGAATTCCAATGCACTTTTGTATTTATGAGCATTACCTCTTACGATTCTTTATAATTGTAAATATTTTGGATTTCTAATATCATCTCCATATAATAAGAACTCTATGCGCACATGTCGAGAATGCAGAGGACTGTAGGACGCTTGCACCTAGTTTGACAGTCAGAGTCTGATTATGGATGCTGCGACAAATCGAACACCAGCCTATATGGGCATGGCTGGCCATTGAGAACCAACTAAAGAGCTGGCACGCGTCTGCTGAGGAGAATGGTTCCTGGAACCAGATCAAAAGAACGCAAAGCATTTGAATATGCGAGACGAACAGGAATGCTAATGAACTCATTAGTGAATCAAAGTAGGCAGCGAGAGCTGGCTGGAACTGGAACTGGAACTGGTTCGAGTGCCTCTGGGGTATTGTTCATATATGGAAGCGCCATAGAGCAAACACTTTTACTCATAAACTGTCATAATTAATAATAAATTTATGGACAGTTGGGCAGTCGGGAACTACCATAAGGAGCACTGGGCTGGGTCGAGTTGGAACCAACTTTGGAGCCCGGTTCTAATGAGCGTCAAGAGCGCGTGCCGTGCCACATGTGCCACGAGCTACAATTACCTGAATTTTCCATAGTCGGTGCTCGGTGGCTTGTTTTGGAGTGGCAGCTGCCCCACCAAATAGGTGTTGAGCCACCAGCACCACCATCTCCAACAGCACCATTAAAGCGTCATCCTATCGCTGCAACCATGCCCACCATAAATAACTGTCAATAAATGTCAACGTTTTTGGGGCGCATTAACATAGAAGCTAAGCCGATTCCGCTGACAGCTGCTGACGCATGCCCCACGATGTGGCAGCATCTGTAGGTGTATTAGTATCTCTGTCTTAAGCTGTATCTGGCCATCCATCGCTGTCAGCGTCTGTCGTGGCGCAATTGATTTAATCGCCTTTTAATCGCCTACGCCTCATCTGCCCGGGCCGACTTGCCCAATTACCTGGCCGACTCGTTAGTTACCTGCGGAAGTCACGTGCGGAAGTTTTGCTTTATTTTCAAGTGCCTCCCGACTTTCCCGGCCCTATCGCGGCACTCACATGCAAGTTCTATATTAAAGCTAATTTGGCTTCCGTTTAACATTTACACACTTTGATTTTCCGTTGCAATTAACCCAAATTTGTAGTTTTTACAATATTTTAAAGTTTATTGTATGAAGCACTGTCTAAAGTATAATGATTCTCAGGTATTACTACACAAACTAGGTTAAACTCTTGGAGCATATACACGATTTTAGCTCTTTTCGTATTTAATCTGAGTTTATCAACGAAAGAGACTCCAAAGAACAAATCTACCATAGCTATAATACCTCATAGAACTAGTTCAGTTAGAAAAGAGAGGAAACTAGGATATGAGCTTTATGCACACTCAAAGCAATCCCTCTTTCTATTAATACTCAGAATGTTGCAGCTTAAAGCTTGATCAGTGCACGCAATATGCGCCAATAGAAACACAAAATAAAGCCAATTTACAGTTAGCGACAACAAGAGAGACGAAGACAAACACAAGACAGATACTAAAAGAAATAAGAATACAACTACAAACGCAATTGCAATTGCAGTTGTAATTGTAATGTGTGATATTTCAATTAAAAGCTAACGGCACAAGTCATTAAATGACATATACAACATGTACACAACTCAGTCTCAGTCTGGATGTGTGTGTGTGTGTGTGTGTGTGCGAGTGCTCAACATATTCAAAGTTGAGCGCAATCAAATGCGCTGATTCCAATTGCAAGTTCTGCGCGCACAAAAAGCCGTTTACGTCCACCATAAAAAACACAAACAAAACGTTTTTGTTTAATTAAATTAACAAAATACGCGACCGATAGCCAAACAAAAACTCGCATATTTTGCACGCCAGCAACAACAACACGTGTTTGCTGCTTCGTCAACTAACTAACTCAAAGAGCGAGAGAGCGCAGTTGCTGTGCGCTCTCTTAAACTGAACGCGTTGCTGCTTGCACTGCTCGTCCACAGGCCTGACCTGCGCTCTCTCACTTGCACAGCCCCAACTTGGCTGCTTTTTCAAGTCCATTTGTCTTTTTGCTCGCTCGCACCTGTGCGCTGGTACGTGTGTGGCGTTGCCATCTCGCTCGCCGACTGGTTTCAACCCGTTTCAGCCAATCGGCAAAAAGCGGCTCGCCATGTGCGCACCACACACAAAAAAAGGCGGAGCACAAGTGCACTCCCTTGCTCCCCCGCACACTTGGCTTTGGTTCGTAGGTGCCTCAGCCCTATGGCGCAGCGCGGCAATGGCGGAGGCGCAGCGCTGCCAGCCTGTCTGTCAACCAATTTGGCGTCCATGACCAACCATGACGACTTCAGCTCCAACTCCGACTCCGATTCCAGCTCTGACTACAAATGCTGCGGCTTTACATTTGGACATTTCGCACGCACAGCTGTTCCTTCTGCTCCCGTTTGCTGCCTTTTCGAGTCCTGTTGCGGTTTCGCAATATGTGAAATGCATTTTCGAAGATTTCCCACTGCGGTTTCCACTGCTAATTGCACGTTTTCTAAAGCAGCAGTTCAGTAAAAACTTTATTATTGCCGGATATTGTGTTTTTTTATTATTAATTTTTAAAATTATTAAAAATGGATTTAATTCTTCGGTTTGCTTTAAAATACTAATTCGAATCGTCTCGATAGTGGAAAAAAAATTGTTATGTGAAATATGTAAGAGTTTACGTTTATGAAGATTTAAAACGAGCTGACTTATTTTTGCTTACAATTTATAGTCTAATTACAGACTTTATAAAATGTTATAAGTATAATTTATATGATAGAAAACTAAATGTTTTTTATTTTAATTATTTAGGTTAGTTAGTGGTTACAATCAAGAAATAGCATGTAAAATAGCATACGAGGGAGAATTTTAATTAGAATTTAATAAATTTACAAATCATTTTATTATTTAAGAACAGTTTCGCACATAATGTTAAGTGAAAAACATTTTTGATGAGACAACAAAATTTTAAAATTTGAATAATATTTTTTAAAAATGTATGAATATATGTATTTGAGATATTTATGAAGTTATGTAGAGTAAAGCAAATGCATTAAAGTTTATTAAATTCTGTCAATATCTCAGTTCAATTATTCTAATTATTTAGTCAATCAATTTTTACCAAGCCGCAAAAGAATACTTAGGAATGGCATAAAAAAAAATATAAAAAATTTCATATTCTTGTCTTCTAAATTGTTTAATATTAATATACATATTTTCATAAAATACAAATATCTCTTGTTTTGTATTTAACAATTAAAATAAAAAGTATTTAATCTACTATGAAATATTATAAAAGTATTAAAATATATTTTAATAGTTATTTACATTAAATAAAAAGTAAATAAACAAAGTTAAATAAAATGTATGTATAATTGATAAAAATTATATTCAAATCTTATAAGTTTTCAATTTCTGGGAGAGTTTCAAAATGATATTCGATTTTTAGTCTCAATAAAGCTGATTCTAAATGATATAATACTATTATAATATAATAGATTTAATATTTGCTGCCTGATGGGGAGTCATTAAAAAGCCATTTCAAAATATCAAACCAGAATCAAATAATATGTTGTCCTATGTGGAAAGTGGTTTAAATTGCATTGATGACAGTGCAAACAGTTGGAATGACAGACGCGATAAGGTCGCCATTAATAGTGCCCAAACAAATGGAAATTCAGCACGAACTATTTTCGAGGCTGGCCAGAAATAATTGACAAAAAAAAGGAGATACTAATCGCAGTTGTTGTTGCTGGTGATTGAATGAAATAATCAAATTAGCCGATAAGCGTCGGGCAGCGCACGTCAAGTGAAAATGCACTTTGCTGTTTTATTATGATTATTGTTTGCCGTCGCGAAGCGTAGCGCTAAATAAAGCAATTTCCTAGTAATGCAAAAATGGCAAACATTACAGCATTGCGAGCGTTTCGCATTCCATTTGTAGCGGCCCCCATGTACCATAATATTCCCCAAAGGTGGCAGCATTGCAGTTGCAGTTGCTGTTGCATTGATTAACTAACCTGCCATTGCATAATGCCATGCAGTTCGACTCTTTATTTTCAATTCATTTAAGTTTTTAATTTTATGCAGGCGCTTTTCCCCTACGGAATTGTTGCAGTTGTCAGCCGAGCCCAAAAATCCTCTTCAACTGCAGCAACAACAGCAGCGAAAACGAGTGAAGCAGCCATAGCCAAAGAGCGAAGAGAGCAGCTGCTTGTAAAAAGTGCCAATGCTGCCAGACGCTGCATGAAAAGGAAACAAAAAATGCCAATCCAAAGGCGAGCAGCCGTAGAGGCAAAAACAAAAACAAAAGCAACGAAAACGAAAAAAAGTCGCATCGTCAAGTGCTCCAATAAAAATTCCGCCGCCTTTGGCGCACGCTGCACTGTTCGCTCCACAGCGTTGGCTGCCTGCGCTGCTGTTGCCGCCTCTTGTCTCGCACAGTCACTTTTTTTTTCTTGTTTAAGAGAGCGTCCTCTGCGTTTTTGCGCTGCTCGCTCTTGAGCTTTCGTTTGAGTGTTTTTATGTGCACTTGAAATGAATACGTGCGATTATTGGCCGCGTGTGAGAAAACAAAATTGAGCGAAGCTGAAAAAAGCACATTTATACGGTTATGTATTTGATTTTCGTTTTTGTTAACGGCTCTTGCAGACAAAAAGGAAAAAACAAAAAAAAAAAAAACAAAAAAGAAAAAACATTTTAATTTGAATATTACATGTATTAAAAACTCATTATTGTTGCTCGATCCGCAAAAGTTGGTCAATGGGCTAATGTGCATCCAACGCGGCGGATGCTTTTCTGCCTCTTTTCTTTTTGCTTTGAATTTTTACTGTACAACGCCCACAGTTGGCTGCGAATAACCCTGAAATGGAGAGGATTCACTTCTGTGCAACACTTCTGTGATCTAAGTTTTTACTGGCGATAAAGTTATTTTAATTCATTACTTCTCTTATTTATCTATAGATATTTAACTATTCATATTATTTCATTTTTAATTTCATCCATAATGTTATAGGAGGAAACAAGCTTTCGAAAATATATATAATAATAATAAATTTGAGATTATTGACATTTGATTTACAATGGAGAAAAAGATATATAATAATAAATAATAAATCTTTGGTATACATAAAAATCATTTTCTTGATTTATAGTTCATATAGATGTGTGATTTATTTCTATATAAATTGACTTCTCTAGAAATGAAAATAATACAAATAATGAAGGAATGTCGAAAATACCCGACTAAGCAATACCCTGGGCACTGCCATAAAACATAATTTCAATCATGTATTCAGAGCTTCATCTACATAATCTGTGGAATATGTGATAATTAAGATTATTAAAAAATAAGTCGAGCTCCTTAGTAAATATTTTTAAAATTTAACTTCAAAGAATTTGGAGAATTTTTAAAGTTGGAGCTAGAAGAAGATCATACATGAATATTTGGAAAATAATAAATATTTTATATTATTCATATATTTTATAGCGGAAGCAGGACGGAGGTCTACATCAATTCAGCTCGTTCTCCTATTCAAGAATGAATATGCTCTTTGGGAGTTGCCTGCCTTCTGTCTGATTTAGTTCAATACAAATATTATATGTCTCTGACATACGCTTTTCTTAGTTTGTATAAAACTTATCAATATGCCGTATAGTAACCAACATATTTACATACATATGTATATATGTATGTAGATATTCTGTGATATCATCTATAAGATATATGTGTAGTTCTGTACTTTTGAAATAAATAGCCATATGGATAAATTGTACTGTAGGAATTCTTCCTACTCGATCTGCATAACAGAATGATTTATTTTTTTTTTTTGTAATTTTAAGTGCAATAAATTAGAGTTAAAGAAAAAAATCATCCATTTCACCCAGAGGCAATTCGTTAAATAGTCTCCTCTAGGCTACGCCAAAGCCTAATTCCAGTCAGTTCGCTGGCCATGGAGCAGCCCACGATGAAGATGACTGAGGCGCGAAAGATCTGTATTCCATATACTAAATTACTCTTGGGGGTTGGCTCATCTACGCCCTTGAGAGGGGTTCGAATGCCAGGCTTATTGCGCCTAAATTGCGTTCGAGATTGCTTATCCTCAGCGTTGGCTGGTGGAAGAGGAGGGTCGCTTGCCGGGGGTGCATCATTCTCATTCGACATATTTTGCTAATTGAGAAATTTTCAGTTATAGCCTGTCGAAAAGAAATTCCTACATAACAATTTAAAATTTGTCCAAATTTACAACAATAACAATGAGTTAAAGACACGCCTACTTAAACGGTTAATTGTAGTTGCGCTTGGAGCTGGAACTTTCCATTTTAGCTGAATTACGCCCACGCCTAATGTGCAACACAAGCTCAAAGAGCAAAAATCAAATCAATGCGGCTCAAGAGCGCAGCAGAGCAAAAACCACAAACAACTTTTTTTACCCAGCAACAGCACAGAGAGCTCCCCAGCACAGAGAGAGCTAGCTTGAGAGACAGAGTGTGTGTGAAAAAGAGAGAGACAGACAGAGAGAGAGAGAGAGAGAGAGAGAGAGAGGGAGAGAGTGAGAGAGCTGCGTTTGGTTTGCTTGCGCGCGCCAAAAAGAAGAAAAAAGCTGCGCATGCGTCGCAAGGGCCCCCACCCCGTCCCGCTTCCACACACAAAAAGCTGCTACGTCAGAGCGAGAGCGCGCAGCAGCCACAGCAAGAGCGCACGTCTGCATCTATGCGTGTGTGTGTGTGTGTGCTGCTGTCGACGTCGTAGTCGCAGTGGCTGCGATTTGGCGGTGAAGGCATTTGAATGTTTTTTTCGTTGGCTCAGCCAGCATTCGAGTTCGGAATTCTTGCGAGCTGGCAGCATAGTTTTTTTGCGGGCCACAGACTATCGAGTAGCCACTGTAGCAGCCAGTGGCCAGCAGCCCAGCCCTGTAGACAGTAGCAGCAGCAGACCTGAAAGCTGACCAGCATATCAGTGGACAATTTTCAGCCAGGCTCGAGTGCCAAGCGAGTGCGTTTTTTGTGTGCGAGCGCGCGTTACGTTAAGAATTTTGTTGCAGTCGCCAACTGCAACGCATTTTCGTCATACCGCAGCAGTTGCAGCTGGCCCTTTGCTCTGCATTCACAATTAACAAGCGCGTTAAAAAAGTGCAACAACAACAACAACAACATCAGCAACTGCAACAGCAACAACAAACAAGTGGAACATATTGTTAAACACAACAGCAATACAACGCTTGCCAGTTAAAAAAAAAAAAAGTGCTCTTCGTGAATGAATATTGTGAATGAATATTGTGACGCCATTTTGAATACACTCAGAATTATAAATTTCCAATCGTGGAGATTCTGCAAATTATCAAGTATTTTCTCAAAAGTGAAAATCTCAAGTAAATAGCCAAAAGATCATAATGAATGCTGCTGTTGAGTGTCTTTTAGCGAGTTTGATATTAGAAATCTTGAAATAAGGAATATAATTGGCTTTCTAAACTATCTATTGCAATCCTTCAAAGTGCAGATTAGATTGTATTTCGACAAGTCAATCCTTTTAAATTCTATTTAGAAAGTCGTCCTTAATTTATTTTTGGAATTTCTGTAAATTCGGATTATAAATTATCTTAATTTTTAATTATTGCTTCATATTTGGTAACATTATCTAAATTGAATTGATTCAAAATATTTCTATAAAGGGAAAGATTTAAAAAAACATAAATTTAATTAAACATAAAATTAATAAATTATTAAAGTTATCTATATATTCAAGAAGTATCAATATTTTAGTATTTTGCAGTGATTTCTTTGAAATCTCAGTTAAATTGTTTAATATATATATATATTATATATATTAATGATAGATGCAACTAATTTAGAAAACGATCTGAAGTAGAACAAATTCTTTATTGGAAATGACGAACCTCTTATAAGATGTACAGCTATAAAGACTAATTTTCTTCACTTCATCTAACAGTACTCCGATGATGATCAATGACATATTTTGTAGGTGATATGAGAAAGCTGTAAAGCGAATCGGCGAAAAGAATCCGTTGGGCTTATAGAACAAATGTATATATAAATGCCAACAAGACAAATAATTATCTTTATTATCGAAAAGCAACAGCTAAACAACTAAAATCTTTAATATATCAAAGTTTAATAAAACTATCTATTCAATCCAAAAGTAAAACTAAATCTAAATAAAATCGAAACAAAACGCCAAATGAAAACAAACCAAGAAAAAAGTTATCAAATGAATGGTAATTTAGGAATAACGCAAAAAGCATTTGAATAGTGAAGAAGAAAAGCCAATAACAAAATCAAAAGTGAATAAAAAAGTGCGAAAGATAGTGTTGAACAACGCCGCTGTTGATCAGCTAAATGATTATGCATGGTACCTGGTACAAAGGACCACAGCTGGCGCATCATCCACACACCGACTACCATCAGTTTCGATCGTATCCCTCGTTCGTTGTGACACCCTATCACGAGGGTCATGCGGCCACGCCCTGCCCACCAACGCCCTCAACACCGTGCCACAGCAGCAGCAGCAGCAGCAGCAACCATGGACTCGGACTTGGTCTTGGACTTGGACTTGGTGTTGGAGTTGGACCTGGCCAGAGTGCAGCAGCCGAGCCGGCGCCAATAATTGTCGAGGGCACATTTGCTGCGGCCGCCGCTGCTGCCGCTGCTGCAGCTGCCGCGCATCCCGTTGCAACAGCTGCACCAGCATCCAGAACTGCGCCGAGCCCGGCGATCAAAATCGAGCAGGTTTTCGGTGAGCAGACATCGGGGCATTCAACGCTGGTCGAGGACTATGCCCTGAGCCTCGACTGTCCCGTGGACCATCAGTTTCGGGTGAGTTGCCACTTGCCACATGCCGCCGAAAGGGGCGTGGCCTAAATCAATTTCCATCAAATCATCCAATAACACTTAAAAGCCACAAAAAATGAGAGAGCCACAAAAAGGGCAGCAGCAAAAAACCGTCAGCGAGTAAAAAACATGACAACAAACACGCCCCCAAAAACACACACACGCGCACACTTAGAGCGAGAGCGGAGAAATAAGTGAGCGAGCGAGCGAGACAGAAACTGCTCGCTCTTTGCTTAGTTTGAAGAGCGGCGCAAATGTTTTGAGCGGGTTTTTGCTCTCTTGAGCGAAAAGCCTCGAAGCTTACGCTGGCTTTTTATGGTGGCAGGACATTTTTTGTGCTGTGCTGGTTCGCGCACAGGATATGCCATAATTAGGCAGCGAAAGTGTTGCGCCCAAAAGCTTTCCTCGAAAAGCTCTGTAATTGAATTAACTTGCGCTCGAGCTGTTTGCAAAGGATAAACGTGATTGCCACAACAACAGGTGCGACCTCTCAAATATCCTTTATGGCTAAACGGCTAACAACTTGTGGAGCTTTGTTGAGGCTTTGACGTTGACTGCTGCAAGTCAAAGAAGGGCAGGTCAAGATTAACGAGAAGTGGAGTGTGACATGAGTTAGTTGTCTTGCATTTTATTAGGACGGGAACGAAGGTTTTAGTAAATAGTTTAAAGAATGTTTTATTGATATGACATATTTTCAATTATTCAATAAAGCTTCATAGTTAGCAAACATACATATTTCACGCCAAACACATTTGAATTAAAATTAATCTGTAGTATTTTAGAATGTAGTTCGAAGAAAGCTATCTTCAATAGTTATTTTATTTATTTTTTAAGTATATTCAATAGTTAGTAAACATATGCAACATAAAATAAACAGTTTACTATATAGTTGAATTTATATATTTATAATCAAAATATATAAAAAATCTCTAAAAATTTGAGAGATTCTATTTAAAGTACTTTAAAGTTTTAACACATCTGACTTCTATGTATTATCGGAGGCTTATTTTTACTCTTTTACTCTTAAGCCCGCCCTTTTATTTATATTATTATACTCTTTCATTATTTCCATATCTATTTATATTTTTATATTAATTCATCTAATTCTCTTACTACTCCTCTTATAACTTTTGCACGTTTTTTTAATACCCAAACTCTCCTGCCCGCTTTCTCCTTGATAATCCTGTTGCCTGGTAGTAAGATATACATATATGCTAGCTCAGCATATAATTAATGAAATACATAGAGACTATTGTTATTTGAAGCATTTATTGCAACTTTCACGCATCTCGCTTGTCCTCTTATTTCAATTATCCTGTAACGGGGCTGCGCATCTTACAGGCCACGTTCAGATTTCGCTGCTGCAACGCATCCTTTGCTGTTATCAGCGAATGCACGAGCAAGGCCATATAACTTGTAAGTGCAAGTGTATATATACTTATATATGTATACCTGTGTACGGTATATGTGTGTGTAGGAAATATTCGCCAGCGAAATCCGAGCACATAAAAAAAGCAACGCATATAAAAACATATGCTTCTGCTCCTGGTACAGGATACTTATTTTTCTGATTCTTATTTTACTATTTCTTTTCTCAGCGCGCATTGCATTGACGTTGCAGACGTCGACGCGGTCCAAAGGCAGCGCTGCCAGCGCGCTGCATTTGTAGCAAAAAGTTTTCTTGTTCCGTTTGTTAAGTTGTTTTTAAGGCGCTTAAAAAAAAGAAGAAGAAATAAATAGGAGACCGTGTGGAGTGGGCATTGAAGAGACTTGTGCGAGGATAACAGAAAACAATGTAGCTTTATTGAGCAATTATTGAGGATAATAACTGAAGGCAGAGAACTATGTGATGAGATTAGGAAAAACAAAACAAACAAAAAATATAAAAATAACAATTTTGTGAAAGCATAGGTCGTAGGACTCAGCGAGGATATATCTATGTGTATATGTATATATATTATATATATAATAAACAAAATGAAGGCAAAGGAATTGATGCTCATGAAATGTTAACGGGCAAGCGCTGACGTCTGAAGTCGACGTCGATGTCGATGCCGACGCCGACGCTGGCGATGCTGCTTACTTCAATGTTGAATGTTTTTATCCTTTCTTCGATGTGTCGTCGCCGCGCTGCCAGTGCGAGTGTATATGTGTATGTGTGTGTGTGTGTCAGGATATCACACGGTTTTCGCTTTTCTTTTACAACTTTTTGTTATTATTTCGTTTTTTGCTCCTTTCGCAATGTATTTTCTTTCAGTCGCTGCTTTTTTTTTTTCTTCATGTGAAGGAAAAAAAGAATACAATTTTCCTTTGGTTTTTTTTATGCTCCTGCTGGGTGTGTGTTGCTGTCTCTGCTGCTAGTGCTGCTGCTGCTTCTGCTATTTCTTGAGTTTCCTCTTCGCGCGCGCCATTTTTGCTGCTGCTACTTACAACAAACATGGCTAGTGCTGCTACGGCTATGGCTGCTGCCATAAGTCGTCCTGCCGCTGCTTCCGGCGCAGTCGACGCCGACTGTGACGCTCACGATTGTTGCATGTGTCCGTGGCCTTTGGCGCGCTGCAACTGTCGTTGTCTTCAGTTCGCTTGCGTTTGGCCCAATCTATTGGTCGACGGCGCGACGTGCGCGTACGCGTCGCGTGTTTCCTTCTTCGAACCAACGCCAGGTGGCGCCACTTGACAAACAAACAAGCTAAAACACACCAACAAATCAAACAACACAAACATACGGAATTACCCGAATTATAAGCATTATCAGCAGCTACAAGTGCAGCACACCAGCAACCTGACTTGCTGCCACTCACGTATCGTGGGAAATAACGTCTTAGCTCCACCTGCTTGGGGACAGTGACTTACCCTCTCCTCCAACCTCAGCTGCATCGTATCTAAGGCTTGTGTGAAGCACTAGAAACGATTTACTTGCTCGTTGAACTGATGAACACTTTTGTTGCCGAGAGCATATCATAGTGTTGGGAAGTTTGCGTAAACAAAAGCTTTAGTGTACTTTGTGTATTTAACCAATCTGATAATTGTTTTAAGCACCTGATTTCTTTTGCATTGGCCTACTAGTTTGTTCAACTGAATAGAATGAAAGTATTGAACGATTTTGAGAGAATAAACTATCTTAGAGATGTCTTTAAATGATATAGTGTTGTGTAATAGTTCTATAATAGGGCTTTACAGCTTTATGTTACGATTAAGCAACGCTTTTATTGAATTTATAGGCTGATTAGAGTAAGGAAGAAACTTTATTTGCATTATTTTTATTTTGAAACATACATTATATATATATAATTTATAAATAATATTTAAATTTTTTTTCAAACAAATTTTTAAAATCAATAAATCAAATATACATATTTCTTTATTTCTTTATTAGTATTATTCCGATGTATTCTCAAATTGAAAGCTTTGTTCATTTTGTTGTTTAATTTGTGCACATATTTTGGTCAAGATAAATATGTCTGATGCATTAATTAGCGCCGCGTAGACAATTTGCACACAATTGTGGGATAAATTATGTGGGATTAAGGCGATTTAGCTGTAGAACTACTAAAAATATAGCATGTATATATGTACATGGCTAGGCCAATCAATATATGATGATAAAGTCTGTCAAGCACTACAAGTGTGTTAATCCTTTGGCTTAAAGTTTCTCTTCTTTTTTTTCGTTTAAAACGAAGTTTAACTTTTACCCTTTTGTCACTTGAATTTGTTCAGACTTTCCTTACGTAGAGTATACTGAGCGCTTAACACCAGCTCGTCTTCAGCTGTAATAATACTTACAAACTTTTTAACACACACACACACACACACACACAGCCATAAAGTGCAATAGCAGCAGCAAAGAAAACATAATAAAAATCACAAACATGAGCAAACCGTATAAAAGAAAATCAATCTGCCGTGCTGTGGCCCAAACCTTGCGCCAAATGCGCAGCTTACTGGACTTGGACTTCACGCTCCCAGTCCGGGCCGCCCACTCCGCCCATTTAGCTGCTCCTTCGCCTGCCTGCAGGACATCGCGCAAATTCAGCTATATATTTTTTGCTTATACGTTTGTTACAAGAAAATGCTGCAGTGCGCTGCAAATGTATGTCTTTATAACGGCAGCGTGCATAAAAAGAAGGAGCAAGGAGTAAAAATTATAAAATAAGAAAGAAAAAATATAAAAATGAAGCACAGAGAGCAACAAGAAAAATAAAATAACAACAGCATCTCGGGCAGACGAAGGCAGCAGAGCAAAGCAAGGCGAAGCAGCAGAGCCAGCAGAGGAAAAAAAATACATTCACAACATACAAAACACTTTTTGCACACAAACACATAAGGCATGTGTGTGTGTGTGTGTGTGTGTATGTTTCTTTGTATACATATTTGACTGCTTCGCGCGCGCTCGCAATTTCTTTTGCGGCTTCAGCTTCAGCTGCTGCACTTTGAGTTTCTGTTGTTCAGTTGTTGCAAGCTATCCCACGCTCGCTGACTGCACGACAGAGACGGACGGGACTGAGACAAGGACTCGACAAAGACACACATACACACACACACACACACATGCACATGCAGACACACTTAGAGAGATAACATTGACTACGTTTAACAGCAGCAGCAACGCGGCGTATGTGCAATACGGATACAACTAACGTCTCAACTTGCATCGTTTGCAGTGTGAAACAGAGCCCGCGCAATTGATTTATCTAAGATCTGACATCTCTGATAAATATATCACAGATATATGCCAGCTACATTTACATACGTGATGTAGCAAGAAATAAATCAAAGCGTGTGCCAAACGCGAGTCTTTTTGCATAGCAAGCTCAACTACTGATGCAGCAACAAAAGTTCCTAAAGAAAGTGCAAAGATTGTAAAATAAAAGTGAAAAATATGCAACGTGAAGTTCCTAAGAAATGAAATCAATTTCAAAAGTATTGAAAGAGAAAAAATAATAAATTTAAATTAAAAATAGCAGTAATATATTAATAAATAAATATATATAAATATACAAATATATGTATACATAAACAAATTTAAACAAAAACAAATAAAATAAAATAAAATAAGAATAATTTAATAAATAAAGATTATTTAGTAAAAAAGTTTTAAAACTAAATTGTAAGCATTTCAAGTGAATTGTTTTAATTTTAATTTTCAAATTAATTATTTATATAAACTATATGTTTTATATTTAAAATTATATTTAATTTTCAGTTTAATATAATTTCCTTTTTATAGATTTTCATATTAATAAATTGTAAAAAATAATAAAAAGAATTCTATTAATTATTATTTTACTTAATTTTAATAAATTCTATATGTATGTTTTTATAATTTAATAAATACTGTTATTATTTCAAATTCATTCTTCATTTTCAATTGATATCCTATTTGCGTTATTTAGTCAATGGGATTGTAAAGCTATTTGCCTTGACCAAACAGCTAACTAATCTAAAGCACATCCAACTCAAATAGCGACAATCGGATGGGGATCCCAATAAAATAAAATAGAGTTCAACAAGCTTAGCACTAAATGCTATATCAACGACAGCAAATCAACCAAAGCGACAAATAAATCAAACACAGAGGGTGCAACAAGCTGCAAAACTAAACAAAGATGCAAAAACATGGAAGAGAAATGGAATAGAAAAACTTGCTAAATAAAAATAGAAATATTTTTGAGCGCAGCCAACATTTTTCAAGGTCATTCGCGATTTTCATTTCGGTTTCTGTTTTTGTTGATATTTTTATTTGGACTTAAAAACAAACAACTGCAGCTAAAAATACAAAATTGAGTTTGAGGGGCAAAAACGCGACTGCAGCAAATAAAACATAGTAAAAACATTTCAAAACTTTTTCCCGGCCATCAAATAAAAGTTTAGCAAAAGAAAAAACCAAACCACTCGACGCCTTCAAAAAGTTTTCGTATTTATTTTTGCTTGTTGTTCTTTTTTGTTGTTTATGCCACGAGTTGTTTTTATTGCGCGCCTGCGGCTTGTTCGCAGTTTTGTTTGCATGTGTAAATCGAACCGCAGGAGTTAGACAAATTGTTGGGCCAAAACCTCACGCGTCGCCCGCAACGAGAGTGAAAGTGTGCAAAATAACGTTGCCTACATTTGAGCGTCAGCATGCTTAAGGATCAGGTGCGACGCCGTCGCACCCACGACTTGGGCAACTACATGGAAGCCCTAAGCGCTGGGACATCTACCCCAGCGCCCTTTCTCATGCCCGCCGAGTTCTACACGAGTCTATTTGCTAGCGCCGTGCTTCAGCAACAGCATCAACAACATCAACAGCAACAGCAGCAGCAATGCGAACTCAATCGCTGGTACCCTCAGACACCCTCGCCCACGCCCACGCCCACACCGCCCACCAAGCCAGTGGCTGCAGCCACTCCCCCACCTGCCCACCTGTCGAGCAATTTGTTGTTCTCCGCCGTGTGCGTAGCTGCCGTGGAGTCGGCGAAGCGCAGCCAGCTGAAGCCGCAGCAAGTGACTGAAGCCAAGGAAAAGGACCAGATCCAAAACAAAGTTCACAATGCGGAGCTGGTCGAACACGTTAGTATACGAGAGTTAACTATTCTTAAGTGAGAGAATCAATTATATATATTACAAATAAATAAAAAATTATATATATTTCTCAAAATATAAATATGTTAGTTTTTTACTTTTTTTATATTTAGTAATTTAATTTTTAACCAATTTAATATACAAATTTACTTTAAAAATATTCATTTACTATTATATTTCTTTACTTTATTTCTTAATAATAAAAACATATAAAATATAAAATTTATACTTAACGAAAGATTATGCTTTACCAAATTTGTTTTTTATGTGTTTCTGAATACATTTAATACTTTAGATTTTCTGTAACCAGAGACTTTTTAAATATCAACATTTTATTGCCCGTAATGTCAACTAAGCCTTTGTCCTTAAGCATAATTAAAGTCAAACATTATTTATACATATTGTAAAATGATAGATACCTATTTGAGTATATTTGATGAAACGTTTTCAAGACATGTTTTTATATCACACTCCGTGCACGTGCTCTCAACTAAGCCTCTGTCTTTAAACATAATTAAAGTCAAACGTAAGCCGCTCCGCTGTATCGTAAACTTTCCCCCACAATCCATTTGAACTGTCATAATTAGCTTTAAAATCCAATTAAAGTATTTCAGTTGACGATTCGTCGCCAAATTGTTTTTAACCCTTACCTTAAATAAAAAGGAAACCTAAGAAAAATATCGAATTTGGTTTGTTTGCCAACGCTAATTATGGGTCGCTAAAAAACAGGCTGCTGCTCTCTGACAACAACAAGAACAACAATATGAAAAATCATCAAAAAATCATTTAATATTTCATGCTCAATGCTTGGACAGCAGCAAGAAAAAATATGAAAAACCCTTTTCAACCAAAACAAAACATCACAATTTGTTCTCCCTTGCAGAAACCCCAAAATAACAACAACAGCAATAACAACAACAACAGCAATAACAACAACAACGGCAACGGCTACGCCTGGACAACGGGCAACGAAGTCGTCAACAGCCACAACAACAATCAGCACAATTCACACGCAGCAAACGCTGCAGGACCTGGACAAGGACTCTCGCCAGCGACGCCACCAACACCGCCCGTAGACGGCAGTCAGTCCGGTTCAGCAATTAATTTGAATCCACCCGCAACACAGTCGCAGAGCCGTGCAAACTACGTCAATTCCGTAAAGTCGCCACCGGAAACAGGCAGCGCGCAGGCATCAACGACTGCCGCCACCTGCAAAAGCCACGACAACAACAACACTAACAACAACAGCAACACAACAGCTGCCGCTGTGGCCGCTGCCGCAGCCGCTGCCGCTGCTGTCAACATGCCGATCGGCGGCGTCCAGGGCCAGAATCCCACTCAGGGTCTGGTCCATTGGATGAGTGCCGTGATGGCCGAGCATATGACCGGACAGACGCATCACGATCCCAGCACTGCGGTCGGCATGCACTATATGTGGAATGGCAATGTCGATGTGAGTATCCAACACCCTACACCACCCATAGCTCTCCATTAAGGGGCGTGGCAGTTGAGCACTCTATGAAAGCAACACAGCAGAGAACAAAAATATAGGTTGCGAATGAACTTGCTGCTTGATACTCGCTCATTATCGAAAAACAAATACTAGATCTATGAAGAGGATAAAGCTATTATTCAATTTCTTAGCGATCTCAAGCTACTTAATATATCCTTGCATATTTTAAGCTAAAAGTCCTTAGTCATAAAAAATAATTTCGAATAAGAAATATTTTTATTACATATATCCCATCTTCAGTAGACGATCGGCAGGCCGGGTATTTAAGGTTCAACAAACAAAACTTAACAATATTTTCCAAAAGTATGTGAAAGACTTAATTGACACCAATTTACGACGCTGAATCGTCGAAACATCATAACTTTGTATACCTCATACCTTAAAAAGTACTGCAAAACTAATATACTCATTTGACTTTCTGAGCGAGTCACTAGAAAGAAATAAAAAAAAAATTTAATACTTTTTCGGGTTTTTTTTTTTTTTTACCATCTCCCAATTTTTGCGAACTTTGTGCAAAGTTTTCTGCAGTTGGCAGCTGCTGGAGTCACTGAGAAGGCGTTGGACTACATCAGTGCTGAAAGTGGGCGCGTTGTGAAGGAGAACCAGTGTAACTGGCGAAAATGAAAGAAGCGCTTCATAATTAATAAGCGACTAAAAGTTGTCGCTCTAAGTGAATTAAATGAGAGGTTCGCAAAAAGAGAGCGCCAAGAATGAGTGCGAACTAGAAGGACTGCAATAGGGAAACTAGCTAATTGGTTAGGTGGCTGGGATAATACATGTACTTCAGTGAAGGTCTCTTGACGAGATTAGTTATTAGAAAAAGGTCAAATGAAATATGTCTAGTAAGAAATATATTTAATCATAGGCTATTGAAAATTGATCTTTTGAGAGTTGCGAGAGTTAAATGACTTAAGCTTACAATTCTATATATGTCGTTAATTTAGCAATAGAGAAACTATATAAATTCAGAAAGTAAACAAGTAAACATCTATCGAACAATGCGTTTCTTTGATGCATATTCTTATTTTAACACGCATCAGTTGCTGCTCACAAGCTTGGTCAAAGGTCTGCTATAAGTGCAAGGACCTTGACCAAGCAGCGAACAACTCATGACAACTCACTCCCGCGCTGCTTTCCTTGTATGCCTCTGGCCAAAGAACTTCAACTCCTGTTCGAGCAGCTGCCGCTGTCCAACACTGCTGCACTTTCACTCGAATCGAACTTCAGTCGGCAACTGACCAAAACCCAAACCGTCTCTGTCTGTTGCCACATGAACGGAAGAGAGAGAGACGTGAGCCTTAGCACAGCCTCAAACTCCAACTCCCCACCTTATTTTGATTCCCTCCCCATGACAATTCCAGTCTAAGTCCAGCTGCCTTCTCCTCTGCCCGGCACAAGCGGACGCGACGCTAAAATAAAAAAGAGTGTGTCCTTTGAGCAACATCCTCCAATTTTTTATATTCCTTTTTTCCCCGCAACGCACATTTTTATTTTTCATTTTTTATTTTCCATGGTTTTTATTTTCATTTTTTGTTTTTGTAATTTTTCTGCTGCTTCTTTCATGAATATCCTTGCTCTTGACTGCGTTTCACTCTCGCGTGCCACGCAGTAAAAAATTCTTTGAGTTTTTTGTATTCACTCTTTTTTTCTCGTTGCATTTTTCGCGTATTTTTATTTCATTCGTTTATTTTTTTTTTCTTTAAGACGTAAACAAGTTTTTCTTTACGTTCTGCGTTGAACTTTGTTTGTTTTTATTTTTTTCGATTTGATTTTTTGCTTACTTTGATTTTCTTTTCATTTCATTTTTTACTCGAAATCGTTCTCCTTTGCAATGACTCGCTTTTCACTTTTTCGCGCGCTGAAATGATTGTTTTGAATGGAGATTGATTGTCTCCAAGGACAACGGCGAGTGGGAAAAGTGTCTGGAAAAGGTTGATCGCCCCCGCCACTTTACTAACGAGTGCTTTGCCCTTGCAAAAGCAATTTAGGCGCCTCCCAAATGATTTTTAAAGGATATCCGCAGTTAATTAATTTTTTAAAGTTCCACAATCAGCGCGCAGTCAACAATCAGCGAGTTTCCGTTGTTGTCACTTGCATTAGTGAAATTAGTTGTGGAGCAAGAGCGAATCACGCGCTCGCGGGCAGGAGAGCAGAGAGTCCGCGTATGGAAAGTTTACTAATTAATTTTGAAAGCAATTGCACTTAATTTTCTTCACTGCAAGTGAGGTGGAGAACAGTCCAATTCCTGACTAATTAACGCTTAGCTTCGAATAGAAGGAGGCACGTGGGAATCGGCCTCTATCAAATTAAAGGCTTTATCTGAAACTCATTTCCCAGAAGTATTTCCTTTAATTGAAAATTATATGGAGATACACTTTACTATACATTAGACATAAAATAGTAAAAAAAAAGAATTATTATAATATAAAAAAATATTAAAAAATTAATTATTGAAATTGTTCCTGAGCTTATGAAACTTATCTTATTGTTTGTCAACTACTTATTTGGTTAGCACTCTTTTGATAGACTATATATATTTGATTGAACAGTGTTTGATTTTAAGCAGATCTTATGAACACAAACCTGTGAGTTAAGTTAAACATTTCGAAACTCGATTTGAATCTGAGATAAAATGTCAGCCACTTGATGGCAGTCAGTTTTAGCTTTAGATTCATATTGTTTAAGCATGGCTAAAACTGTCATTAAACAATTAATAGCTTGAGCTCCAATACTATCATTTAGCTTATGTCAGTTTATGTAAATTAAAATTTTAGTAAATTCTACTTGTTTTCTTCTAGAAAAAAATATGAAATGTCGGATATCCAAGAAAGTTTGTGTATGTATGTTTCCTATGAGGTCAAAGCTATATGTATTTTAAGATTACTTGTAAACTAAAATTTGTTTAAAAAGCTTGTTTCTGAAACTGACGTACGAAATGGGGAAATTTGTAAGCAACAAACTATATCGAATTAGCAATTTATTTAAAATATATGGTACATTGTTTCATTAAACAGAATAAATAGATTTGTTTATAACATTCATTACAAGACAATGAAACCCGCTAGTTGAATTCGTTTCGATTTTTATTATTATAAAATAAAACATTTTAAAATGACTGAAATGATATGGAAAACATGCATCTGTCAACAACATACGATAGAATAGAGAGAGAGAAATGATATCCTTGAATAGACAAAACACTTTCTTCTCTAGTGCAATATATAAAAAAATTATATTTGATTAATATATATAATTCGATTTGCGTTTAGAATTCACTGCAAAACAGTGTGAGTCATCAGTTAAGTTCGCCTTACTTTAAGATTCCAATTAAAAAGTCACTGAGGCTGGCGATGGGCGCCTCGATGGAAGGGAAACCCTAAACCACAGCACGCCTCACAACAAAGCATTGCAATTAATACTTATATACTTCAATTAGAAAAAAGTCAACGTGACGCTAAAGTGAAAAGCGAAAAGCAACAAAACAAGAAGAAAAACAAGCTGCAAAAATGCGAGGGGAAAAAGTGAAAATTGAAAGGCTAAGAGCGCAGCAGGGCTGGGGCATGCGGCGAAACTTGACTAATGGGGCCAGTCGCCAGGGCCGATACAATGTGAATACGAAACGATATAGCGGCGGCGGGCTGTCTGAAAAACCGCGAAAACCGCTACCAACTTCAATTTTTAAAGTAATTGCTATAAAGTTGAACAAATTTGAGCAGCAGAAGGAACAACAATAGCCACGAAATTCTAACATCAGGCGGGGCTTGTCCGACTGGTCAAACATTTGAACACACCCAAACGAGTATATAGCTTTGCTAGCCTCTAAATGCGAAAAAAAAATCAATAGAAGCAGACAGCGCGGCAGCATGCATAAAGAGATGAAACCCAAATAAGTTAAATTCAAAAAAAATTAACAAAAAGAAAATGTTCCCAAAATGTAAAGTGGAAGTCTGGAATGGCCAAAAGGTTGCTACAATGTGCACAGCACGCTTGAGCTTGGGAGAGTTGGGTGGGGGCGGTTCGTTCGTTGGGGGCGGCAATTGCGAAAAAATTCACGTTTTCCGCCTAATTTTTTGTTGGCTCTTTGCTCGCTAGACAGCGTGCTGGACATAGAAACTGCACCACCCGGTGGTCAAAGCGCAGTCGACGCTAACGTTGGCGTCGCTGCTAGCGTCAACGCCACAGCGAAGGGGTTAAAAAAATTTTTGTTTTGATTTTTTTCCACTAGCAAATTTTTTCCATTTTTTTTTTCTACTTGTTTTTTTTTTTTTTTGCCTTCTCTTCCGAATGTTTTGGTCAGTGCGCGTGTGGGAGTGAGAGGGTGTTATCCGTGCGGATGTTAGAGAGAGATAGCACTGCAGCGCGCTGCTGCTGCTGCTGCTGCTGCGCTGTACCAATATTCCATTTGATTTCCTACTTCTTCTTCGTCTATTTTTTTGCCACTTTTCTTTGGGAAATTTTTTTCGAAATTTCTTTTTGTTCCATTTCTGCTGCGTGGCGACGGCGGTGGCGGCTGGACGGAAGCTGGCGTGGGCCAAGCGACGCCTTCATCAGCAACTTGTTGTTGTTGTTGTTGTTGTTGTTGTTGTTGGCTGGCTTGCTAGCGTGTTGGTTAGAGTGAGCTTCCGTTCGTGGCTCTGGGTCTGGGCCATCTTCATCAGCAGCTGCCAACGTAGCATCGCACGGCTGCAGTGCGTGGCTGTGTATGTGCGTGTGTATGTGTGTAGCTGTGTTTGCATTTTTTGTAGACATTTCTTCTACTTTTTCGTTTGTCCACCTACTAACTAGTCGTTGTTGCATACACGCAAACGCACACACACTACGCAGCTCGCTTTCCAACACTGACGCCGCATAAAAAAAAACAAATAAAGCAACAAGAACTACCATTACGTGGCTTACACACACTACCACAGACACATCCACCCACACACACCCACCCACACACACACATTTCACACGCTGTGGCAACTCCCCTTGCGCTATGCAACACTTTTTTCCTTTTTATTTTTTCTGTCCGTTGCAACGAAAGCCGGCGCACTTTTGCCGTCGCTTTGACACCTTCGATAGTGTGTAACGCGGTTTTCTATTTCAATTGACACTCCCCTTGCTATGCAGTCACATAGACGTATCTATATTTTTTGCTATTGTGTAATTTGTGACAAGTCAAAAGATATCTGAGAGCTGCAGCACTTCTTTTTCTGTATAAGTTTATTAATTTCAAAACTCAAATTACCTCCATCTGATTGCAAAAATGATATTGAATTTATAATACAAAATTTGAACTTTAATTAATTTATTGAATAGATTCTATTGAAATATAACCATGCGTGCACAAAGAAATTTTTTGAAAAATTAAAACAGAAAGCAGATTTTTTTTATAAGTTTTGATTAAATAGTTTTCCAAATTTACAAAAATAGAGTTCAATTATATTAAATATGCGGGTTTATTCTCTGATTTATATGCGATACTAATTGTTCTTCCTCTCTCTCTCTCTCATTCTCATCCTAATGTCGTGCAGCATGCCAAGGATATTAGTGATTACAATCTTTGGCCACCGACGCCGCGCAGCCACCAGCATGCCAGCGAGCATCATCCGATGTCGCTGAAACAGGAGTACGAGGTAAGTGTGGTGCATGTGGTGCAAGTGGTGTAGGCAAGTGCCGTTAAATGTCCATAGATTGTGTGGGCATTACATTCTATGCCACATACAACTAAAAACGACAACAACAAGATAGCGATAAAAAATCTCTAACAAAAAAACATTCCTAAAATTCGCGCGACTCTTGCCCCTGCTGTCGCCCCTCTCACGCCCCATTTGGATCTGCTGCTGTGTGCAATACTGTATACAAATAACTCTATTTGTTTATTGTTGTTGTGGGCACCACAACTGCTGGTGCTTTGCTTTATTTTTTCTAAACATATCGAAAATGTTTAGGCCAAAGCAGACGCGGTTTTTATTTAGCGCGCGTTTCTCTTTTTATGGGGTTTCCTGATATATATTTCATTTTATTTTTGCCATGTCTGGCACGGTAATAGAAAGAGTGGAATAGGTTGAGAAAGAAAGAGAGGGCGAAAATAGTGAGAGTATGAGACAGTCTCGAGGCTTTTAACCCATATTCACAATTTACATGCAATCGAAAGCAAAACCCGGAGCTTAGATGCATTTCACGTTTTTAGATTTTTTTCTATTTCTATTTCTATTTTTATTTGCATTTTTTGCACATATTGTTTCCGCACTCTCGCTTAGAGTTTTTATTCATATTTTCACACTATAAATTTATTTGTATATAGTTTTACTATTTGGGAATTCAATGCGCATTTGCTTTGTAGTTATTTTATTTTGTAATAAATCCGTTTGACAGCGAGACGCTGAATATTTACACAATCCAATATATATTTTGGATTAGCTAATCATGCTTTTATTGATTGTATTTGACGTGTTCAATTTTAGTTTAAGCTTTTGTTTTTCTTCTTTTTTTTAGAAATAATTTATTTATTTTCTGACAGTTGCTCTTGATTGACTTCTGATGCGATAAGTTAGTAAAAATTATTTAATAACAATTGAAAAATTTAGTTTATTATTATATTATATATTATATCAAGCGTTTTATTCTAAAAAAAAAAAAAAATGACTTAGGTGAAAAACAAGATTGTTATTATATAGTTCTATGTATATGGAATGAGTGTATTATTTCGAAAATGTAATACGTAATGGATGGACTACTTTAACAATGCTCGACAAGAGATTGATTTGCCATTTAAAGAGTTGGGAGATTTGAGAAAGGTTAGTTATTTGATTAGTGATACTCGAAGTATTTTAAATGCTATTTCAGAGTACATATTCGATGCTATAGTAGAGATTGCAGGTGTAATGCTTCGATATGGTAAAACATGAACCATAAATTGCAAAAGTGCAGTATTGCTTAATGAAAGTCTAAAATTTCTTGAGTTGAAGCGAACCTCGTATATACATATATTTTATTTTTTTTAATTTAGGTATACCAATTTAATTCAATCTATATTATTAACATAATTAATATATTTCCCAATCTAAAATATAATTTCATTTCAACCTATTCTCTTTTATTTAATTAATCTCTATCTGTAACATTCAGCTCTTTACTTCCATTAAAAATTGTATTCAGTCTAGTTTTTTTAAGCGCTGTTAAAGTTATTCTCAACTTTGTTCGATAATAATAGAATAAACATTATATCCTATAATAAGTCTTAATTTTTCATCTACTTGAAATTCATTTATATTTGAGACATACTTAACAATCGACTTATTATCATTGCTTTTCAGGCCAAAATGAACGATCACCACCATCACAATAATCTGCAAAAAGGTGAGTATGGATAGCAGACCCAACTGAATCGAACTGTCGCTCCCCTTTGCCCCACTTCGGCTCTTTTCAATGACCTGCCCCAAAAAATGGAATACCTGACCCAGGCGAACAAGTTTTGCAGTTGCTGGGCTCCTTAGCCTTCTGCGCTTAATTAATTGCTCACAAAAACAACAAACGATAATCACGAATCTCGAACAGATATGCAGAGGATTGTGGAAGGAGGGAGGAGGAGAAAGCGCGCGCGAGTTCAGATTGCAATCGGCAACGAAAAATGCATACGTTGCATATAAAAGTTAAATTGCAACACGCGTGCGGCATGCTCTTGGCTAAGACAAAGGCTCCATTCAGTTAAGGACAGACACCGGCCAGATACTCCCACGAAATATTGACCTTTAACTGAAGGAATTGCAGCGGCAGCAACAGCAGCAGGAGCCAGCTTGGTAGCAACAGCAACAACAACAACAGCAACAATTGCTTACAACATGTTTACATAAATTCCTAAAATGCAAACAACATCTCTGTGCAACAGCAACAACGGCGGCAACATTGACAGCAACACGCTCCAAAAAGGGTTTGCGGTAAACGGGTCCGATATCGGGTTAGTAGCTCCGTTGGCGGCAATGATCTCGGCCCGATAATGTCAACGCTAGGCAATTGGCCAATAACATTGTTGCTGTTGCTGTTTGTTGTTGTTGTTGTTGTTGATGTTGCTGCTGCTGCTACTGCGATAAGCATCGCAGCAACATCGCGGCAACAACGTAGATGTAGATGTATCTATGCGATCCATCGGCTTTTACCTGTACGCCTGTTGGCTTTTACCTGTACAAATTAACAATACGAACGACTTTAGCTATGCTGGCCATGACTCACAGACTGGGCCAAGACTGGGTCTGGCTGCAGCAAACATGTTGTAGCTCATATTGCTGCACTCAAAGAAATATATATTGAAACAGTAAAAGATTTACAATAAATTAGGAAAACGCATTATGAATATATTTATTGGTAAATGTTTCAAATATTCGGAGATAAATAAAATAAAATATTTTCTCACAACAAAGCGGAAAATATATATTTTTTTAGTATTAGGATAAAAGTTTAGTAAAATGTTTTATATATTTTAGATATATCAAAAATATATTTATTATATTTGATCACACCGAGGGGAAGAGGAAAAAAGTCTTTAATTAAAACATACTCACTTTTAAAAATAACTAGGATATTTCTAACCCCCCGATCTTTGATATTTTCTCTGAGTGTATCCTGTTGGTTGGGCTGCCTGGTTCCACTCCGTTCATTCAGTTTGGAGAGTTTTGCCAGGCCGGCGCCATGCGCCCGCCCGTAATTAACACTAAAAATGTTGAACAACTTGAGTAGCCTTTGCTACCAATTTGGGGCCAGCGATTGTCTGCAAATGTTTTATTAGAAAAGCTTTTGACATGCCAGCAGGGCGCCCTCAATTGCACCGCTAATCCTAGACAGCAACTGGCCCCAGTCCTCGGCATTTCCAGCTCATCAACAAATTCACACAATTTTTGCACGCAAATGCGCTGGGCACTCAATTATGGATGGATAGCTAGATAGATGGATGACTGGCTGGCTGGAAGCAAGGCATTAAAAGACTATTTGAAAAAAATTGTGAAACTATTTTCACATAAACTGTAGCTCAGCTCGAGCGCGATTTCCCAGTGGCAATCAGAGCGGCCAAGTTTAATTAGAGAAGTCAGTGATGAGCAGGCAGGTGGTAAAGGGGCAAGCAGCCTGATAGCTGCTGACTGGTAGCTGGTGGCGGCCAGCTGACGTGAGTGAACGTCGGCAACTTCAACAGAGACGCGCGGCATGACTTGTACTCGACTCAACTCAACTCAACTTGACTCGACTCGATTCGACTGACAGCCGTGGCCACATTAGATGGCGCCACGGCTGACACAATTCAACAGCCACTGAAGCAAACAACTCAATTGCAGGTCACTTTCTGGATGACAATCGTCTGGAGCACCATGCGGCGGTCGCCGGACAAGGTAAGTCTTACGATTCCAAGTCAAAGTTGTTCCCTTTTAAGGTCCAGCAACACTTGTCAACAAGTTTTCTAATACTTATTTTTTCTTTTGATGTTGCAATTTTTTAAGCAACATAAATCTGAGACGTGAGAGGGAACTGTGAAACTTGAAATAGGTCTCGGGATGTAGAGAGAAAAAAATGGAGAGAGATAGATAAAGAGCGAGGGAGAGCCAGAGAGAAAGAAGGAACTTATGAGAACATATGGAACTTCTGAGAATCGCATAGTCGAGCGCTATTATATTAAGATTTTAACGTATAACTATGACATCATTTGATGGATATATAATCTCTTACAATATCTCCTAAAGTAAAAAATACATTAAAAATTGACTTTGGCATAAAAAAAAGATTTTTTTGTCTTTATAGATACATTGATAGAGAGACAATCTTATATAAACAGCACTAGCCAATTTCTGTTGTTTTACAATCAAACTAATATTCACTCATCATTTATCAAATAGTTCCATTAGTCTACATTCATTTTTCAAGTTTATTGTCAGGCTTTCCTTTTAGATAATCTAATATTCATCTATTTTACATATTTTATTTAACACAAGCTCTATTTCTCATTCACAGGCAGCCTGGGACTTGGCAGTGCTGTCAACGGCTCCGGCTCTGGGCCAGGTGGCGGCAGCTCTAGCCTGGCTAGCGGTTCGCATCATGGCAATCATGTGTCGGCGGCCGCTGCAGCCGCGGCGCATCATCACAACAATGCAGTGGCGGCTGCCTCAGCTGCTGCTGCTTCACTGCTCGTCGTTCCTCAGCCCATCAATGCCAGCAAAATGGGCGGACCTGGTGTGGGCGCTGGAGGTGGACACGCATCGACCGGAGGCAGTGGACGAAAGTATCAATGCAAAATGTGCCCTCAGGTAGGTGGTAGCTCCTTTCATTGTACGTTGACAGATATTTGCATTGCACTTACCGGTTAAGTTAAGGCTTAAACGTATTTTGGCCGACGGGCTGGCCCAGAGAAGTGTTGACAACAGCTCGACGGCCAGCGAGGCAACGGCTTTTGTTTACAATTTTCCAGTTGATTTGATTTGCCTGGGCCAGAAAAGTTTCGAATATCAACCGAACAGGCCTGGTTTCTGTCCCCGCGTCGTATGTCCCGTCTTCTGTCTGTCGCCTTCGCCCTGAGCTCTCCATTGTCATATCGATCGCGTTTTTTCCACATTTCATTCAGCTTGAGCATCGGCCAACACACTTGACCAAAACTGGACAGAAAACGGCATTAATGACACTCAACAGATGCTGCTCATAAAATCTCAATTATGCATCGACCTGCAAGTGTGTGGCTCTCTACGAGCGAGAGTGTGTTCGTCAGTGTGTTAATTGCAGTTAATTGAGCTTATTGTTTTTAACGGTTTCATTTTTTTTTTTTTTTTTTGTTGGCTCTTTTGTTTTTGATTTTCTGCTGACCTGCGACAGGTGCAGTGCTTGTGTAGTCAGTGATATGCGTGGGATAATGAACCGGGTGGGCAGAAAGTTGAACTGAAAATCTGAATATTGCTTGGCATTGGGAAACATAAATGAAGAGATAATTAGGTGGAAGAATAATACAAATTACTTACATATCTTTCAAACAGTTGGCAATTGTATTAAGAGATGAATCGCATAGAGACAGGTTTGCATCTCGATAAGATAATATTAAATAAATCCAATTGTATTATTACGAAGCTATGAATTTAGTTTAACTTATGCGTTTTTAAATGTATTAAAGAAATTTACTCCCCTATACAAATGGCATAGCTCATATAACTGTGAATATATATATATATGTACGTGTGTGTTAACGAAGATCGAACAAATGAAAGTAAATTGAACAACAAGAATAAAAAAATAAACAAAACAACAAAAAATGCAGAAATTTGTTGTTGTTGTCCTTGTTGTTGGGAGCAGCCGCAGCAGCTGCAATAACGAAATTTTGTTGTCCATTGGACGAATGATATGTCGGCCAGATATGCCACACCCAGAACGCCCACAAATTGTGGTGCGGAGCTAACAGCTAACAGCAGCGTGCACTGATGAGCGAGACCCTGTATGTATTTGTGTGTGTATGGATGGGCGACTGATGATGTTGATGACGCTGCCGAAAAGCCAGCAACAATAGCAACAACAGCAGCAGCAACAGCAGGAGCTACGGCGGGCTGAAGAGGTGTTCATTTGTGCGAGGCGAAGTGAAATAGCAGCATGCCTAAAAGTATGCTGCAAATTTTTTGCAGCTGCCGCTGCGTGCGAGTGAATTCACAGTTGCTCTGCGAGAGTATGTGTGTGTGGGTGTGTATGAGACCGTGTGAGTGTGTGTGTGTCAACTTTATGTTTCTTGTTTTTTAACTTACACACATATGCATTTATGAGTATGAGTATGAGTATGTGTGTGGGTAAGCTGCACTACTGGAAATTAGTGCGTTTCTACGCTCAAAAGCGTCTGCTGGTCTGCTGCTACGTTTTTAATTACCCACACTTGGCATTTTTTTTCGGTGCTGTTTTGGCAGTCTCCTTGTTGTGCTTGCCGTTGTTGTTGCCAATGCAGCTAAAGCTTCAATTGGAATTACTTCACTTGGCACTCGCATCTGCGTTGTAGCAGCAGCAGCAGCAGCAGCACCAACTACTTTTTTTTAGTCTTCTTTAATGCCTTTGACTGGCCACATCTACGTAGCTATATAGCATACAGCATGTGCATGTCCATGCGCATCTGTGTGAGCGTCTCTCTTTGCGAGTGTGTGCTGCAGCCAGCCTATCATGTTAGTGTGCGCTGGCCTGCTTTCTCACTTCTCTTCTTTTTTTTGTTTTTTTTTTTTTTGTTTGGGGTGTTCGAAAGGAGGGGCAAATGTTATTTTTGCACATTTTTTTTGTTGGTCGAAAAATGATGTGTGAGCGTATGGGCAGGTGGTAGATGTTAAAGCTTTATGATCTTCATCTTGTGCCCAGAGAAATCGATGTAGCAATGAAAACCGAATTTGAACTGATTGAATTTTCTTACAGACTATAAATTTATTTCTTTTTTTTATAATTATGAATTGAAATATGTATTTTGAATACTGCTTCAATATCTAACTTTTGCTACAAATAAAATATCAAATTACCAGTACCACAAAAAATTAAATATACATTTTGTAAAAAGGCCTTAATTACGTCCAGAGCTTAAAAAAAAAGTAACTGGGATGCGCTTGAAAGTATGCAACGCTCTGTGCGCCCATGCGACTGACACAAAATGTGTCTGTGTGTGTGTGTATTTATGGCGGTGGGTGTATGTGTGCTGGGCATTAAATTGTCGCTGCCTTTTTGGCGCCAGCTTCCCAGCCAACACGCGTAATGCCCCTTTATAATTTTGCACAGCAATTTTTTAGTTACATTTATCGTGTTATTTTTTTATGCATTTCCTCTTTTTTTTTTTTTGGTTTTTGCATTCACTCATCTCACTCATCTGCCCAGCTTTGTGTGCGCTATGTGCACTAACACAATTACACACGCACAACGCTGGACATGCCCCGAAAGAGGGTGTGTAGGCTCACACTATCAATTAGTAAGATTACATGCGAAAAACGAGCGCAAAGTGTTTTGCCGCGTTAGGCAAAAAACAAACAAAAAATTAAATAAAAAAGGAACCAACAAAAATCTAAAAAAATAGCGCACTCTCCTTCTGCACACGCACACTGACACACGCATGTGCACTTGTCGGTAATTCCCCTCATTTAATTAACAATAAAAATAGGCTAAAAAGTCTAAAAAAAAAAAAGGAAAAAGTAAAAACTGCAAGCGATTATGCATACATGCCACACATACACACACACACACAGACACACGTAGCGACCGCACACACACACACATACACAAATACACACACGCACGTACATTGCGCGCGTGCCATTTGTTAAACAATTTTAACGCGCGCCCCCAAGTAGGCAACGCTTTTTTCGCCAAGCAGCGCTGCCCACACACACGCACACATACAAGAGCGCGTACACGGATGCCCGGCATTAAAATTTTATCCGATATAATGCATGAATTATGTAAACTATTTTTATATTTATTTTTATTGTTGATTTTTGTTATTTTATGTTTTGTTTTGTTTTGTTTTGACTTTTTTTTTATTATTTTTGCAATTTTTCTGAAATGCGTATTGGTGGCCCAGCATGCTGGCATTGCCCCTGCATGTGCGTGTGTGTGCGTAACTGTATGTACGTGTGCCTGCTCATGTGTTGGTCAGCGGCCTTTAGCATTAGCATTTGGTTAATGTTAACGGGTCTCGCCCTCTATCGACCGTACAAGTATGCCTCACATGCATTTTTAGTGCGGTTAGCAACTGTACGCACACACACACACACACAAATTTTAATCTGCGGCAGCTGTCCCGCTTGCACAGATATTGTCATCTCTCTCTCTCTTTCACACTGTTGCAGTTTTTAACTTGTTTATTTTTAATTTTATTATGTGTACATTATTTTGCCAATGCATTGATGTGTGCGTGTGTGTGTGTTTGTCGTGTGTGTCTATTTATGCACTCGTCCGTTGCATTCAAGTGTTTTGTTTTGTTTTGCTTGTTTTTGCATATTGTATGAAATCATGTGTTTTTTTTTCCAGTTGCTGCGAAAATGTTTTTTTAAACTTCAACTAGTTAGCTCTGTATGTTTTTTTTTAGAGCTTTGCTTATTAATTTTTTATTATTGTATTAACGCTTCGGGCACTTTATTTATTTATATATTATTTATATTATATATATATATTTATATACAAATTTATTCAGTTAATGTTTTGCTTGCTGCTTGAAATAACATCAATAATCAACATGCCGCAAATATGTTCCAACGAATTATTAATTTTATAAAATTTATTCACGTTGTCTCTCATGGATTTATCAAATAAAATTTAATATATAAAATTTAATAAAATAATAATATTACAATAAAACAAATAAATAAAATAAATGTATAGAAATGCATAAATATTATTATCTTTTTGAAAGTTTCATATCAAGATACGCGAATACGAATTGCCAATGTGCTTGGCAAATTGTTAAAATATGTATATTTTTACTTGATCAAAAACTGAAATTAACTTCTTTAACTTCAAATGAAATTTTCGGTTTTAAAATCGAAAATTGTCATAATTTAAGTTGTTTATCTATATAATCCTTTTTATTATATTTTTCATGTGATTCTGACTAAATTACAAAGTTCTAAAGACTGTCAAAAGTACAGGTCCCCTTAATCTATGATAGAAGTTACTTAAAAAAGCAATCAAAATGAATTAATGGCAAAAAATTTGTAGTGTTAAAATTAAAAAAAAACATTACTGTATAAAAACAGCTATATTATGCAAAAGTATATTCATTCCCAAAATGAAACATAGATATATGTATAAATACATTTGAATATTACTATATCAACTCGAAGATGAATTTCTGAGCTCGCTGCTAAGTGAGCATTGGATTTTCATTGCTCAAAAATCTTTTCTTGTGCTCCTTAGTTTGATATTCATTAAATTTTCAGATCGAAAAACAAACACTGAATCAGATTAAAGTGCTCTTCAATTACATTACATCATTATTCTTCTTTCGCTGAATGTTACGAATCCAACAAGAATTTGAATAAAGCTTTAAAGAAACCATATTTCTTTTAGAACTGTGATTAAGTCTCCCCTATTCGCCACATCTCTGGTTAACTGATGTTTTCACTAATTCCCACTTCCCTGGTCAAGTGATGTTTTCGCTCAGTTGTGATTATTGGAAACACGCATTTCTCGTAAAAGCAGCTGTGATATTAGTGGATGTATAATTAGCCTTATTGCTCGAATTACAATTAACCAAAACAAGCTGTGTTAGCTAGCTTATGCTATCAATTAGTCATATAACAACTGACTTGCATTGATCTGGACTCAGTCAGTGAGATTAACCTGTGAAAGAGCAACAGTCATATATTGAAAAAATTAATAACTACGTCTTCGTGATACAAACCTACCATAGATCGGAAGTAGGTCTTCACAGCCTGCCAGTGGGCGCTGGGCGAATGCAAATTATCACGCTTCCACTGGTCATCGTCCAGCGAACACACTGGCAGCAGCGGCTCCACCTCGAGGAACTGTGCCCAGAAGCTGGACGACTGGAGCAGCAAGACACACAGCACCTGCTGCCACTCACAATATTGCTCAGATTCAAGTCGACGTCGTCAAAGATCGTGGGCGCAAATACAACGGCTATATTGTTGATGGACATCTTCACGGCTGGACTCTCCGCGAGGCGCTGCCAGTGCAACATGAGAAAGGCCAAGGTGTCGCGATTTGCTTGCGGCAGATCCACCATGGCCAGATAAAGGTGTTCCTCGGCAGCCATGGGATCGGTGAGCTGTGTGGCGAGTACAAAGTTTGGTCTGTGGTACATCGGTATGAGGGGCCGTTCCAGCGAGCGCAGAAAGTCCTTGACGCAGCAGCAGAGTGTGTGGGTATCCTTGTCGCCTAGATGTGGGGTCGCCTTGCCGCGCAGTAGCTTGTGCCGCAATCGTTTGACTTTGTCCCTGGTGGAGGAGACGCGATAGAGTCCCTCCTGCTGAAGGCCTCGTGCCTCGATCTCCGTGACACAATGCACAATCAGGGCAGGTACCATAGGTGCCACATGCGGTGCATAGTCACTTAGATGACCGCGCTTCGTGCTGGCTACCGGCTGCGGTATGCAGTTGACCGTCAGCTGGTTGCAGCAGTCCGTGTGGCAGCGCAGTGGACAGTCGCGACACTTAAAGCTGGGCACCGCAAAGCGAATGCTGAAATCAAAGGCACATGTGATTCATATGAATATTCCATATGCGCTAGCCACTCACCGCTTGTTGCACTGCACGCAGTTGCCCACGTTCGAGTAGTAAGCCTTCAGCTTGAAGTTATGCTGGCGCAGCAGCAAGTGCGGCGACTGCGGATGAGCCATGGGGTAGATGGGCGTGTAACAGTCATCGCGCTGCAGAGATATGTCGTCGCTGCCATTGGGATTCATGTGGATGCGCAGACGGTCGTCCAGCAGCGAGTCTATCGACTGCTCATCGTACATGCGAAACTGTCTGCTCAGATCATTGAACGAATTGTATTCGCGTCGCAAACGGTTCTTGGCCTGCATCAGAGCGTGTTGTGGCTGCGACTAGCTGCCAAATCCAAATGCCGCACTCACCAACCGATGGTCGTATGTTCTGCCCAGTTATCGCAACTTCTAATACTCAGGCACACATATAAATAAGCATATAGATACATATATGTGTGTGTGTGTGTGTGTGTGCGGAGATATATAGCTGTGTGCACTGAGCAAATCAGCTGTCACTCATCATTGAGTCAGCTACCTGCTCAATATATTTTCAATAAAAGTTTACTTCACAGAATGTTTGCTTTTCGCTGGATGTCGACTTCAACGTTGACTTCGACTTCGCTTGGTTCCAGCTCGCACGCACGCTATATAGTTAATAAACTGGCAAATCCGAACAGAATAAAAACTTCGCCGGCTCGGAAACAGAATATATTTATTTATTTGTATTTATGAATGTAGAACACAGCTGAGGCTGCTTTGTTATTTGATAGTTGATTGCAAGTGTTTTAAATGCTAATGCGACAATGTTTGTGTAACTGCGGCTTTAAGTTGTTTTTTTTTTTTTATAAAGCCCACGCAATAAATTGAAACTTATTGTATAAGAAAAAGCAAAATGGAATCTGGTTTAGGTTTAAATATAAGACAATATATAAATCTCTCTTGAGCTCTGTTTTTATGCAGCTTTTAATGATTAGATCGATAGCGCATTATGTGTCTTTATTGTTATTAAGTTCAACTTATTCTTCAGCTTGTTTACGAAAATTTTAATATATTCAATTTAGCTTGCAAACATTTAAAAATTACAATATAATCACCAATATATACATATGTATGTATTTACAAACATAACTAACTAAGAATATATAAATATATTTTCCAAACATCTTCTCGACTCCTCCGCATTCATTCATTCAAAAGTCAATTGTCAGAATGTTTCAAAAACCAAAGTGAATCTCTTTAAATATTTGTGCGACACTCGGGAGAATTCAATGTCACACTGCCGAGATTGGTGTAAAAAATCAGATGGGAAAACAATTTGTGAAAGTATCAATGAATTCTAAGCGCGATGAAAATGGCTCAATGGCCTCGCTAAATGGATGAAAAATTCATGGAAAAACGCTTTGCGGCCGACAAACAAAATACGGCAAAAAAAAAAAAAATATATAGAAAAAATATTGAAAACTAAACACAAAAAATTGCCATCAAAAGCGAAAATGTTAGAGCTAGGCGAAATGAAAAAATACAAATCTAGAATATTTTTTGTTTTCGATTTTTGAGTTTGGCGTCTGACAAATGTCCCGCCCACTGGATACTTGCCGGCGCAGCGCTTTGCCGTCAATTTTTTTAACGAACAGCGCAGGGGTGGGGGGTGAGGAGTTGGGTGCGAATGAGGCACAGCAACGGGCGAAATTAACGAACGAGGCGGGCAAAAGGCAAATGAATTTGATTTTTATATTTTTGTTGCCGTTTTTTAGGCGTCAGCTGCAGCAGCGCAGTCAACGCACTGTGTGTGTGTGTGTGTGTGTGTGTGTGTGTGTGTGTGTGATTGGATGGGCTGTCTACTGCTCTGTGTGTTTCTGTGTGCGTGTGATGGGCGTCGCATTGAATTCGTAGTTATTAATGCGTATTGAAATGCACATGTGTACATACACACACACACACACACATATATGCATATAACTGTGTGTTTGTGTGTTTTGTTTGTATTCAAAGTCCACAAACGCCAGTCACGCATTGGAATAAGCCCATGCAAGTAACCATAGCAAATGTGCGGGCTTTGGCCCCAAAAGCCGACACACCAATGAATAAGCCCCCCACCACTCCTCAACACATATATGTATGTGTGTGTATGTATGTGTGCTTTTGACTGTCCACTGTCCTCAACACAACAAAACAACTAAAAAATCTCTGTGACACGAAAAAAAAAGCAAAAAGTAAAGCAAGCCAAAGCCAAACGCAAAGCAACGTACGAAAGCAGACACTCACACTCACACATCAAAAAAAAAAAAAAAAAATATTACATCGAAATCCACTGACAGTGTTGCCACATGGTGTTAATTAATTTTTCACATACGGAAATTTTGCCACGGCTTTTTCTAAAAGCGAAAACGTTTTTTATTCTGCATAGATAAGCAAAAATGTTGCAAAAGATGTTTCATGATATACTACATGTAGAAATGTGGGAGCTGGGAATGCAAAAAAAAAAAAACAAAATGTCTTATATATTTCACTTTTTTTCAAAAGTTTTTAAAGTCAGAATTAAAATGGAATTAAGCCCTCATAATTCGAGTGAGGTTTGGTCCTAAATTAATATATATAAATGTCTTGTTGAAGTACTAAATCTGATTGTACCGTTTCTACACTATACACTATACACTATATAATAAAAAAAAATAAATAAAAAAAAAATTAGGTATGATAATAAATACTTTTTCTATTTATTTTAAGTCTATCTTAATTATATTTTATATTTATTATATTTAGGTGAGGTAATGCAAGAGTTTTATTTTATTATTTATTTAGCTTATTATCTATACTTTATTAAAGACCGATAAGAAATGGATAGTCTCTTTACATTTTTTTATGAGAGAGAGAGCTTTAAATATTTTACGTATAAACATTTTACACAAGTAAAATGTATTTGGATTAGATGAATATAATATAAAATACTTACTTTTTATTATGTATTTTTCCTTTATACATTTTTTATTTTTATATATATTTTTTGTATTGCAAAGTGGTTTGCTTGTGCAAGAGCTTTATCCAAATCCAAAACTGATTCGCATCATTTATATATTTTTTGAAAGTCAGATTTGACTGCGGTCCACAGTATCTACTGCAATACTGCCTATAATCTAAATTGAAAGCTAAACTCGATAACCTGCATTGTCTAACCCAATTCTCTATCACTAAGAACAGCCATTTATAATATATACATTTTTCAATGGCAACTCTATGCCTTTTTTTTGCAAAGAGTTTCAATTGAAATGAAGCTAAAAAGCAAAATCTAAAAGCAAATCCAAACACAAAACAGCAAATACAAAATGCCAAATACAATAGTAAATGCAACAACAATACGCAGAAGGGGCAAAGGCAAAGGCAAAGCAAACGCAAAAGCAAAACGGAATAGCAAAAAATGCCATTTTTGAGCGGGTCAGAAGTGCGGTGTGCGAGCGAGATGGCACGAGCCCATGGAAAAAAATTGTTTCCTGTGACAAGGCGGCCACGAAAAAAAATTGCTGAAGGGGAGGCTGCGTGGAAAAAATGCACAGCAAATGGAAATGGAAGAAGTGCAGAAACGAAAAAAAAAAACAAAACAAAAATACGAGAGGGGCGAGCAGAGCCGCTGAAGCGTATGGAGTAGAAGTCGAGGCAAGGTTGCAGCAGCAGCATCCGCAGCCACAGCCACAGCAGCAGCAGCAGCTGAAAAAAAAAAAAAACAACTTAGGAATAGCAGCGACGAGCAGCAGACAGACGACGACTGCAGCGCAGCGGAAGGAGTTCGCATTGTATGTGTGTATGTGCGTGTGAGGGAGAAGGGTGAGACTGCTGGCAGTTAAGCCACGCGGTGGCTTAGGTCAGGACAGAGGCTGACTGAGGTGTGCGCTGCGTAGCACTGTGTGTGAGTGCGAGTGAATGTGTGTGTGAGTGTGAGTGAGTATGTATGTATGTGAATCACTTTTTTCAGTTTTGCTACGCTTTCAAGTTGCTAGACTGATAGAGTGCTCCGGCGCTTGGCAACACTGCGCTATTATTTTGCAGCGTGCTGCAGCGTCGCATGCGAGTTCCGGCGGCATAGCCAAACAATTGCCTACTTTTAGCCGCAGCCTAATATGTCTAATGTTACATAAATAGCACATGACAATAACAATAATTGCAATTATAATAGCAATTATTTGCTACTTAATTAGTTAATTTATCGCACACTCTTGCCCCTCCTCCACTTTTCCTTTACCAGAGCGCGAAAATAAACCAAAACCAAATTGCAAAGTCAAATTGCAAAATTTCTCTTCAATGTAAACAGCATAAAAAAAAACAGATAAAAACAAACGGCATCAAAGTCGAACAAAACAAAATGATGGAAAAAATTGCATGGTCTGGGATCGAGTATACGGGGCGGTAGGTGACTGACGATGGGCGGTAAGCGAGGGGGTTAACGAAGGGACGGCTAGCAAATTTGGGGGCGGTAAAGGATAACACGAAGCTGACAGCAAAAAAATTCCGTGCGTTTGTATGGCTATGTGTGTGTGTGTGTGTATGTGGGCAAAACTTCCCCTTTTTTAAATTTTTTACTCACACACACACACATACATACAATACTTCCTCTTATTTTTTATTTTGCGCGTTTTTTAGAGCCCATCGGTTGGCTCCAAACTTGCCTCACACCAAATTGAGTTTGGTCAATGTTGACGGCAAGTGCTTGTTGTTGTTGTTGTTGTTGTGGCTGTTTTTGTTGTTGCTATCGTTGTTTTGGCGCTGCTCTGTCAGGTGGCTGCGACGCGGGCAGCTCTGCCGTCGCGAACAGCGCAGCATTTGAATAGCGCCAGCAGCGACGCTGCCTATGCAACCAAAACTTTTTTTTTTTTGCCTTACGCTGAGTGTCTGTGTGTGTGTGTGTGTGTGAGTAGGTGTGAGCTTGAGTGAGTGAGTGAGTGTGTGTGCGTGGCATTTTTTTGCCCGTTTAGTTGGTTGTTGTTGTTGTTGCTGCTGCTTTTTTTTCGAAGTGTGTGTGTATGCTGGCGCTTGCCCCTTTGCTGTGTGTTGTTATTGCTGTGTCGGCCGGCGGCGGCCTTTAGTAAGCCGCCACCCACACACACACACACAGACGCACACAACTACATTATGCTGCTGCCGCTGCCGCTGCTGCTGCGTTTTGAAGAGCCGCTGCGTTTGTGTTAGTGCGCGTTTTGTCTGTCTGGCAGCCAGCTCGTGCCTGTCGATGCTGCGTTGCTTTGCATCTCTCTCTGTATGTGTGTATGCGTGGCTGTGTGTGTGTGTGCGTCCCCCCGAAAAATATATTGTTTCAGATTTTTTCATCATCGCTTTAGTTGAGTTTTTACATTGGTGACGGATCGTGCTCTCGGCTCGGTACGCGTTGCTGCTCCAAAACGAACCGAATCTCGACTCTCGGCGCTCGACGCTTGACGCTCGACGTTCGACGCTCGCTGCTCTACAGGGCCAAAGCGCGCGTCTTTCAGTTCAGCTGTGTGTTTTTCTGTGTGCGCAACATGTTCCTTGAGACGCCGCCAATAAAAGTAACTACATCAGCAGCAGCAGCAGTAGCAGCAGCCGCAGCACAGGCAACAGAAACAACAACAATCACAAACACAGCCACAATAAACAACTCGCAGCGTCTTCGGCTTGCGTCGTCCGTGTCGTCTTTGTTGTTGTCGCCGCGACAAGGCTTATAAAAAGTAGCAATCCCAATAACAACAACAGCTATAAGAAACATCAGAAAAAAAGGCAAACAAACTAAAACTTGAACTCGCCCACTTGACTTGGTTTCGGTTTCCGTTTCCGGTGCGCGCTTCTAGACTTTTTCTGGCTGCTGCTCTTCGATTCAATTGCGCGCTTTGTGTATATTTATTGCAGCAGCGCACAACATACGCGTGTGAGGGTGTGTGTGACTGTATTGGTGTATCTTAAAGATACGCGAACTTCTAATGCAGCGTGGCTCGCCATCACGTGCTTTGCCGCTAAGAAGAAAGCGAAGCAAACACAGCAGCAGCTGGCTTTTGTTTTCCTTGCCACACGTACACACTTGCCGCCTGTGTATATATACTATGTGTGTGTGAGTGTGCATATAAATAATAAATGTTCTTTACGTACTTCGTGGCTCTGTGTATGTGTGTGTGTGTTTGTATGGGTGCATATCAGCTGTTACTTGTGTTCAATATCAAGGTCACAATTATCCTTCAGCTTCAGTTTTTCTCTTAGCAAAACAACGAAATCTCCGACGGTGTGGAGTCAGTTGTTGAGAGCTTGTTAAAGGATAAAAATACTTCATTCACATTAGATCTGAATACACTTTTAGTGCATTTTAGGTACTAGGGCTTGTTTATGAAATATTTACTTAAGTATGTTCCTGTTATTTATTTATGTTATTTATGAATATCGTATACTTAGGTGCACTGAGTTATATTCTCGCATAGACAAATACACTTGGATTCAATGAAATAACATATTTTATATAATTTTGTATAATTTAGGAACAATAGTTCTAAGCTCTATCTCGTCCGAATATAAGCCGAACAGAATCAGCACCATATGTTGTCTTCTCCTCTCGAATGATTGATAGGAGAATCAAGTCTTGTCTTTGGATGAAAAATTGATAGGGCAACTTTTCTATTTGCCCCTCTTCCGCTTCAAATTTGATTAGCTTTAGCTATAAACTAAGATTTAAATTTCAGTTGTAATTCATATAGTTCTTAACTGCTGATATTTCAGCAAAAGCAGCCAAATGATTACTATCCAATAGTCGATTGAACAGTCCGCATTTGGAATAGCTGTATAGAGAATTTGATCACTATTTTAGTTGTTAATCATTTATAATTATAATTAATGTTATTGCTTATGATCTCCAGTTTTAACATATACATATATAATATATAAAAATATATTTTTAAATGTTTTTCTAAACGTATTTAATATTTTTATTTTATATTTGAACATTGTAAAAATACAGAAAATTAATCGAAATGGTTAATTCAAGAAGAGGCGAAAGCCTAGGAGAGCTATGAAGAGACATATAAAAAGTTGTACTGACTTTGTCTATTTGTTGAATTAAGCATTATTCTGATTTATTTTAATTGTAGCAAATCCATTAAACATTAGACCTTGGTTAACCCACAACAGTTTAAATAATTATTCTGATAGTTTTTTGGTTTTAATATTGTTATATTTTGTAACAGATAAAAGAAAATAATTTGTTTTATTATTTATGAAACGTGCATTTAACGAATGATACAGAAATAATTTTGATGTATATGTATATATAATTTGATGTATACATGTCAAAATCCAAATCTTAAATCTATATCTAAGTCAAATTATTTAGCTTTCACAAATTAGAAGTAAAAGAAGCTACAATTCCTTTCTCTAGTTCTATGTTTGAGATAGGTTCTTGAAAGTAGCTAATATGATGTAAATCTTGCATAAAGGCTTACAACTGAAAAGTTATTCATGATCATATTATTTATATACTACATATATTCTACTTAAGCCACTTGAATGTGGTATTCTTTAAAGCTGACTTCATCTCACAGCCTTTAAGAAAATATTGTACTTAAAGCCGTTATAGTTATTGAGACCCTTATATCATGCTTTGCACACATTGCTCGCATAATCCAAGCTCGATTACCTCAGGCTCGTATTTTTCAAGTTGACTTCACATTAAGTCGATCTGGTGCTGCTCGCCTGGATCTTTGCAACTGTGAGCTTGATCAAAGAACTCATTCGAGCTGAAACAAATTGGGCAGCGCAAACACCTGAAGCTTCAGTTGAATATGAGACACAGCATCAGGCAGAGGCTGAGCCTGAGGCACGCATGATCCAGGCTTGGAAATTTAATATGCTGAGAAGATGCAAAGCAAGCGCCACACAAATCGCTGCGTGGTCCGTTAATGAGCCACAGCTGTGAGTTCACAGCTGCGCCACGCCCCTACACACACACACACACACACACACACACACACACACACACACACACCCACGCACAAGCTACTCGTGTGGAGCCTTTTGACCACCAACTGAAATCGGCCATCGATCAGTTACTCAATGGCAATTGCAGCGTTCACAACATGCACGGGCAGACTAATTCTAACAGCAATTTACAAGCATGGCAAAAATTAATTGCATATTTAAAGTGATGTGAAATAAATTAAAGTTCAGTGCAAAGAAGCGTAAATCCAAACTAATAAAAAAAATAATAATAATAAAATGTAAAAAGAAACCACGGCAAATGTGAAATTAAATATCAAATGCATAAAAAATATTAATAATAATAATAATATGAACAAAATCTAACTATGCGGATCGTATGACACCAAGCAATGCATTTTTCATTAACTGACAAAAAGAAGAAAAAACAAATTAATAAAAAAATGTAGCCTGATACGGAAACATTTTTGTGATTTTGTACAATTTAATAAAACAAGCTAAAAAGTGGTGTAAAAAAATGCATTAATCAGCCAACAACAATAGTAAAAAGTTATGAATAATAAAAGACTGCGCTCCTCCCTCTCCTCTTTCACATTTGTTTGTTTTCCATGTTATACAATTTTCAATTAATATTAAAAGGAAGAAAAAAAAAAAAAAAAACGAAGTTTGAGTCATGAGTGCAGGCCAAACCGCTAAATGTTAATTAGTTAAAAGCTCGAACTATGCATTAACCCGAACTTCAGCCCACAGAACAAATATATAAATTCAACACTTACACACATTCAGCCACATATATAAAAGCATTCCCCTATTTAACAGATTATTTGTTGTATTTTTTTGCTGTTGCATTTTTCTGCATTTTTCTTTGTTAATTGAGTTTTAGGCTTACATTATGTACAGCACATAGGCGGATAAATGTATATACTATAATAATTCCCATTCGATTTGGCAGCCCACTCTTTACATAACAGTCTGCACACTATTCAATTGAGCGCAGATCTCGTTTAAAACGCATTCCGTTATGTGAACACAAACAACTATTTAGCTAACAAATAAAAATTATAAAAGTTATATTCAGTATTATACAGGTTGTGTACATACCTTTGCCCCTTTATCGAACATTATTGCACAACTTTTTTGCACGAGTGCAAAACTTGATTTGAGGTCGTCAACTAACTATATTTTAAAAGTTTTTTCCTTTATTTTTTTTTATATTATTATTAGATATTAAATCTTCAGTAAGTTTGAGCTATAATCTTTCTATTCTATGCTACTGTAACAGATCTTATTCAAATACAGTTTATAGGGCTATATCAAAGAAGGATTTATAGGTTGTGACTATCACAGGTGAAGATTGAGGGAATATTTTATATTTTGACGTGGCGTTTGAGTCTTCTCCTAAATAGCTCTAGAGTTGGGACTGATTGGGTAAGCACTTAGTCTCTCGCAGTATAAACTGAGTTTACTCTTTGAATTTTCGGCAATATGCAATAAGTTTTTTTTATTTACATAGTGAAAGAAACTTGTAGTTAACTTTCGAGTCCAAAAAAAAACGTTTCGATTATTGCGTAAGCTTGTTTGCTCTTCAATACTGTGAAGAAATAAACATCTTTTAGTAAAATTAAAAAAAAAAAAACTAGTGAGTTCATAGTTCTAACAAAGTCTATTGAGATTTAGCTCGAACAAGATGGCAAACCTTTGGCCTGAATCTTTGTAACTAGTCTAAATTCTGTTAATTTTGTAAATATATTATAAAACTTATTTTATATTTAAACTACTTACTCGTAGTATTACTCTAATCCTCCCAATTGCTTAAAAAAAAAAGAATATTTAAATTGAAATGAAATAGTCTCAAATAAACAAAACTGGTAAATAGAAATGCTAACCCACAAAAATCACGTTCAAGGTCAATGGCGTGAATGACAAACGAACTGGCAATTGCATCTAAACGTAAAATAAACAAACTAAAGCCGCGAGCAGTTAGAGACCAGTCTGCTGCATGCACTTCTATATATACTATTCAAATATACATATATATATATCAAAGAATCAAAAGCCATGGGCAAAAAATATGCGCTGCAATATGCAACAAATGAATGAATTATTCGCAGCGTTTAGAAATAGAAAAATATCAGAGGAAAAAAATAGAAACAAAATATAAAATAAAATGAAGCAACACAAATAAAAACAACGAGGACTTTCACCTGACATATACGCTGGATGTCTGCTGCTTGTCTGCGCTTCAATGGCTTGTCCCACAACAAATAGCGCAAAACAAATAGAAAATAGAAAGGAGAAAAAATATGCAATGCTCTATAAAATCACAGACACTGTCGGCAAGAGAGTGGATTATATATAGGGGAAAAATCTAATCGAAGCACCGCAAAAACGAGCAAGGAAAATAGAAAATGGAAAATAGTCAAATTGAAAAAAAGCTGGCCACAGAGTGGAAAACGGGAGGGCACAGCTGAGAGCGGGCTCTGCATAAAATCTGAAAAGTCAAATGCGTGGCGAAAAAAATATTTCCGCGTCGGAAGAAATGGTTGAAAAAACAGCGCAAGCGAAGCAATTGCAAATGCAAAATAAAAAATAAATAAAAAAAATAGAAGAAAAAATGCCGTTAGATTTAGGACAAACAAAAAAGGAAGAATTACAAAATGACGCAAAAAGAAGTTAAATTCAATGCGATTGCAGCGACTGCGACTGGCGCAGCGAATCGAGACTAAAACGTTTTTGCGGTCGCGTCTCGCAGATTTTGAATTTTTTAGAAGTGTCACCAGACAAGAAAAAAAAAAACAAAAAGAAGAAGAAGAAGAGACAGCTCACAAAAAACGAGGCCAGAAAAAAATATGCAACAAGCAACAGGCGACACCTTTGATTCCTTAAAGTAAACAAATGCCATGAGAAGGCGAATTGATAAAGCTGACACCTTTTACGAACTAAAGCTTTAATACAACTTAAATACAAATTTTACATATGAGTACGATAAAAAAAAAAAAAAACATAATTTAGACACATAAAAATGTCAATTCCTTTTTAGTCTCACTTGACTCAACTCAGCTCCTTTTGTTGAATATTGGAATACAATTTGATAATTTAAAAATAAATATTTTATAGCTGAACATTAAAATTCGAGTAGATTTGATATAGTTTACTTCAAAACCCATTTATGATTTATATTGCAATATTAGTTAATTATTTATATTTTTATATCCTCAGTGCTGAGTATTACTTCCCATGGAAAAAAAAACATTTTTTTTTTCACTTAAAATAAATATAAAAAAATTTAAATAAAGTAATTAACAAGGTGAAAACAATACATAAACAATATTCGCGTTTGATATTCTCTTAGAAAAAAAAACAGCATGCTAATCTTAAATAAAAGCAAATAAACTACAAGCTAGAATAATCATGAAAATTATGCTATAAATAAAAAACCAATACAAAAAAGTGTTAAAATAATAAAAAGCAAAATTCATTAAATTTATTCGCACAACATAATTTTTTGCAGCTATAAAAAGAGTGCTCAACACTCAGTTTGAAGACTAGTTGAAAAATTATAATAATAATAATTAAAATAATAATATTAAGGACGCTTCAAATAATAATCAAGCATCAACAAAATGGAGGGCCGTTTAATTGAGTATCGCTCAATTGGCGGCGGCCTCGACTACCATCACAATTCTCCGCTAATTGGGGAGATTCCGCCCGTTGGCGGTGAGTACTCGCACGCTGTGCATCGCTCCATCGATCATCTGCGCAATAGTTTGAATGAGCGCGTAGCGCTCGGACCGCTCAGCGTGTTCTCCAACACGCCCGATCTGCGCGGCTCTGTGCTCAGTTATAACCAACAGCCGCAGCCGCAGCCGCAGCCGCAGCCGCAGCCGCAACAACAGTCGCAGCTGCCGCAACAACCACAGCAGCAACAGCATCAGTATCATCTGAGCGGGGGCGGAGAGACGCTGCATCAGCCCAAGCCAAGTCTGGAAAGCGGCTCCTCGCTAGCCATTGCCGATGGTAACAGCAACAGCTCTAAACTTGTCAACGATGCCGTCGTGAGTAGCAGCAGTGGCAGCAATGTGGGCGGCAGCGGCGGCACCACAGCCACACCCACTGGCTCAACACGAGGACGCAAGTCGCGTATCTATCCCAATCCCAACCAGCACATCGTGGTCACTAGCAACAGCGTAGACAACGGAGGCATACGCATGCAGAACGCAACGATCAGTGAGCGTAATCCGAATGCCAATCCCAACGGAAACTCGAATCCAAATTCAACTACAGTTGCCTCCAGTGCTGGCAACGGCAATGGCATCTCATCTTCCACCAGCTCACCACATCATATGACGCACGATGTTAAGGACACCAAGGTGATGGGGGAGAAATTCCATTTGGACAATTTTAAGCTAAAATTGAAAATTCATTTCGATTTGTTATACATATGCATTTGTTATATATATGCAGATATAAGGAAATAACACAACATATATATATATAGATATATATATAAGATATATATTAATGGATGTTGAATCTGCATACCAAATTGATTACTCTTAGTTTATTCGTCTGTTTTCAGATTTTTGTTTTCATTTATTCTGCATATGCATTGATACGCTTCCTTCTTATTATGTCGACATACATACATTCTGATTGAATTTGTTATTCATATTGACTTTGAATAATTTGTTCGAATGTGTTGCCTGTCAAGCTGTCTGTTGACAAACTACTGTATATAGTCAATTTAGAAAACTACTTACCTGGTAATGTGATAATTTATGCGCTTTTATATTTGGAAAAGAGTTTTGTCTCTAAACATAGTCTTTCACAAACAAGATATATCAAATAATCCCATTTAGTTCAACATATTTTTAAGGCTTATTAAATGCAAATCTTCTATTAAAAAATGTCTGATCCTTTGCCCATTTCAAATTACCAGAATTTCATGTATGTATAATCATGAATAATCGCAACAAAAATTGGAAATATATACGCATACATCCAAAATAACTATATAGGATATAAATCCTAATTATAAAAAAATTAGAATTGATAAATTTCATAAATTCCGTCAGCTTGATCTTACTTGATTAACAATAATTTTTGATAGACTACTGAGCCGTATATTGTATATCTATCCAAATCAATCCAATATTCAAATAATAATATTAATAACTTAACTTAACTAAGAAAGACCAATGCAAATATCAACCTGTATCGGCTTGTAGTCCATTATTGCCAGCTCAGTGCCCGTCTCTCAAACATTCTCTTCTGTCTTTTGCAGATCTTTAGCTCCAAGGCGGACCTACAGCTGCACACGCAGATCCACATGCGAGAGGCGAAGCCATACAAGTGTACGCAATGCTCAAAGGCGTTCGCCAACTCGTCCTATCTGTCGCAGCACACCCGCATTCATCTCGGCATTAAGCCATACCGCTGCGAGATATGCCAGCGCAAGTTTACGCAACTGTCGCACCTGCAGCAGCACATACGCACCCACACGGGCGACAAGCCGTACAAATGCCGACATCCCGGCTGCCAGAAGGCCTTCTCCCAGCTGTCCAATCTGCAGTCGCACTCGCGCTGCCATCAGACGGACAAACCGTTCAAGTGCAACTCGTGCTACAAGTGCTTCTCGGATGAGCCCTCGCTGCTGGAACACATACCCAAACACAAGGAGTCCAAGCATCTGAAGACGCACATCTGTCAGTACTGTGGCAAGTCGTACACCCAGGAGACCTACCTGACCAAGCACATGCAGAAGCATGCGGAACGCACGGACAAGCGGCCGCCCATTGTGCCCGGTAGTGCGGCAGCTGTGGCCGCTGCAGCTGCCGCTGCTGCTGCCGGCACACCAAATGCAGCAAGCAGCAATGCACAGCAACAGCAGCAGCAACAGCATCAGCGCAACAATCTGGTTTTACCGCCCGTTTCGATCGCGCCCAGCGAGAACAGTTATTGGCCAAAGGTAAGTCCGGACTCTGCAGCAGCGGCCAATGCCATGGAGGTGATGCATCAGCAACAGCAACAGCAGCAGCAGCAACAGCAACAGCAACAGCAGCAACAACAGCAACAGCAGCAACAACAACAGCAGCAACAGCAACAGCAACAGCAACAACAACAGCAGCAACAGCAACAGCAGACGCATCTCCATCACACGCAACTGGGAGTGCCACCGCAACAGCATGGTCCGCCACAGCAGCAGCAGCAACAACAGCCGCAGCACCACCACCCACAGCAGCAACAGCAGCCACCGCCTCAGCACAGCATGGAGGCGCACTACGCACAACCCACAGCCTCCAACAGCAACCAAAGCAATGGCCATCCGCCGGAGCAGTTGCAATCGCATCATCGCATCATGCCCGATCCCGTGCGCGAGGATATAGGTAATCAAATATAATAATCACTACTTAAGCAGGTCAGTCAACATTATTTTCAATCGGCAGTATCCACGCCCAGCACTGTGGGGCCGTATGATGCGGCATCTATAACGAAGACCACCAGTAACTCGGCCTTTACGCCGATCAACTCGATGCCGCCACATTTGAACTCACTGAGCCACCATCCGATGGCACAGCGTCCCTATCTCTACGATGCCATCAGTTTTCCCAACAAGAATGTCAACCAGAACAATGCCAATGCCTTTCCCAATCAGTTGATCTCGCTGCATCAGATCCGCAACTATGCGCATCAGCCGGCGGGCCTGATGGCCGGAGAGCATCTGCTGGGCGTTAGCGTCGGCCCTGGCAAGGACAAAGGATAGCTAACGTCGTACTTTTAAGTTGGCCACGCCCCATCTTCTTAAGTTACATAACCGATATATATATATAGTGACATACATATATAAATCATATTGTGTTGACCGCCGATTTGTATGCAATACGAGCTGAGGCCCGTTCTCTTAGTTTCTAGTAGGAGTAGAAGCGTATCCTGTACAGTATTAATTCGTAGTTAGTCTCTCCTAGTGCATACCCCCGAACTTAGGTTACTTCAACACACACACACACACACATACACACAGAGACATACAGTTATCCTAAGTTATCGATAAACATCACTGTAAATTGCCAACTATACGTATTAATTATTCTAATTTAACAACACCGTCCAAATTCATGCTTAAGCTTAATTCGCACTTGGAGCTCCCAACTGGAGTATATATTTAAATTTTTCTGCCTTTGAGATGTGAATGCATTTTTTTTCTGCTCACATAATGCTATATTTCCTTTCTTTCCGTGGAAAAAAACTTTATTAGATAATGAAAAAGGTTGCCTACTTTGTTGCTACTAAAATTGGTAGCTAAAATTGGTACATATGGCAGTCCCAAATCAAGAATTAAGCTTGTCTGTTAGTCTGTTAAATCTAACGAATCGATATCCATATGTTAACCAATTGGCTTGTGGACGTGCAAAGTATGTGGCAGAATCTAACAACTTTAATAAGCGAGTCGCATCCGGCTTACAGTCTGAACTAAATGTAACTTTTCAGTTGATTGTAAAGATTATTATTTCAAGCCCCAAACTTTCTAGCTTTCAACTTCACAGCTAGTGTGAGACACACGTGTGTATATAGTTATGATCGTCGCATTTTTTTAAAAAGATTTAGTTTAATTCCATGCGCAAAACAGATCTCGCAGTAATATCTAAAAATCAAATAGCAGCGTTTAAATCAAAGCTAAATGTAATCTAAAATCCTTAAAAGATATGTACATATGCAACTACTATGGCTAGAGCAGCCATGACCTAACTAATCCATTATGTAACGCATTGGGTACGAAAATTTCTTTAAGAAATTTTCTAATTTGAATTAAAAAAAAAAAAAAGAGTAAAATAAATAAACACAAAGTTGAACATTATAATTATCAAGTGTTTACAAACTATAAAGGAAACATTGCGATATAAAAAAAATACAAATAAAATAAATTAAATAATAATAATAATGAAAAAATAACTATTTTGGCATAAGCGTGAGAATTATGTAAAACTAACACTAAATTTCGAATGTTCAAAACTGCAAGAAGAAATAAGCTGTTGAAATACATTTAAAATATTTTTGGTAAGACTGAAGTGATCAAAATTAAAAAAAAAAAAAATACACACAAGAACGAAAACATAAAATTAAAGTTTTTACTAAAAACTAAAGTATTAGCTAAGTGAACTCAACTAAATGTGTCCTAAAATTCATACTAAATGTCAGTAATTAATTAATTATTAATGTTCTATTGCATGACGAAAGTTCAGCTAAAGAAACAAAACAATTTAATTCAAAAGAATAAAAAATAAATAAATAGTTAGAGTGTAATTCCACAAACTCTCAATGTAAAAACAGAAAATACGCTAATAATAATGATACAAATGAAATAAAAAACATTTTAAAATATGATGAAAATTAATATACTATCAATACATAAGCATAGTAAATGAAAGAAAGGAGAAAACTTTCATCAAAGGTTTATTTCACGAATACGGAAAAACAAAACATCAAATTTAGAATTTAAACCCGAATATAAGTAAATAAAACTAATTATATATATATAAATATATATAATACATATGTAATTGTCAAAAAGTGAGCGTGTGTGTGTTTTAGTTTATGTACATTCACATTTACTTTTAGCTCTTAAATCAAAATATAATAAAGTGAATTCAATGTTCAAGGATCCTGCTCGCTCTTTGATATGTCATCTATGATATCTGAGATAAAGCTTCTTATATTGTATGTGATTGATGCGCTGGCCACAAAGTATGTTAGATAGTACTTGGATTCATCATATTCTGTATATCCCTCTCCCAGCTGATCCTTATCAAAAACTCCTTCGATTTCCATCGGTTTCGTTTCATCATACGATGGAGACAAGCAAACGGGTCGTACTAGACCACCAAAAATAAAAGGTTTGACCACATGAAGTAAGGCTGCCATCTGATTATTTTGACTATAATTAAGATGAAAATGTAAAATTGAATTAAATTTGTTAGCTGTATTAGGGAAATGTTGGAATGGTACTTGCTTTGTAATAATATGTATTTCCATGATGTTATGAAGAGTATATCCATGGTCATCGTCCTCGCGAAATTTAATTTTGTGATAGCCCTCAACGATTTTGAAGAAAAGAGGCGACTTCGGTTCTTTCTTACCCATAAAACAGGCCTCTGCAGTAATTACAATGTAAGGTGATAGAATAGTGCCCATGCATTTAAAAGTATAGATTGCATCGGCTGCGGTGCGCCGAAACAGGCTCACAGCCCAGGGCGTGATATCGGGATGCTGTGGAGACTTAACTCCACAGATGGCTTTACAAACGGGATTCGCCTTGTCGACAATCCACTCGCCATTCTCATTGCAGACGTGGCGACCCACTTGATCATGACCAGAGTCGGACTTGTACCCTGCCGAGCAAGATACCAGCAATTCAGTGTTTAGCACACGTGATCGGTCATTGCAGTCCACGATGTCGGACTTATCACTGCACTTTGTGGAATAGATGATGTTGCGTGAATACGGGCTTGGCTCACAGCATGGAATGCACAAGATGTCGCTATTTTTCCAGATGCTGTTTTGACAGCTGTTGATATTGAAGCCAAAGATTTCGTATCCGTCGTCGCAAGTCAGCTCTACGATACTTTGGTCTGGTACGTGGCCCTCGGGCTTGTAGTTAAACTGTGAAAAGTAGTCGGACACATGTATGTGCTGTGTGCGAACCAAAGTACAGGTTCTGGTGGACCATTCTTTCACCAATGAGGATGAGCTAACTTTTTGTGTCTTCTGGCATATTGCGGGCATTTCATCGCTACCATCGGTGCAGTCGACATTGTGATCGCACTGGCGATCTTTATTGATGCACGATCCATTCTCACATTGAAACGAGCCACTAGGACATTGAGTGTTTCCGCAAATATTCTTATCCTCATCCTCACCCTCTTTACAATCGCCAACGCCATCGCACACCTGATTCCAGCTCAAACACTTATTGCTCTTCGGCATATGACATTCCATTGCATATTCGTTGCTTTAAAGAGATAGGATATGATACCTCAGAAAATAAGAAGTAATACAGCTCTAGTTGAGAGTGTCCGTCTACAAGATACCCCTTCACCCCAACCCATGAAAAATATATTTATTGTTTTGGGTCTAACATGCCTCCTTTTGCTTGCAACAAATCTATTAATCCCTGATTTAACCATTTTATTGGGTTCAGGGTATAACGACAATACTCACGTGCAGCTACCTCTCAGCTCTGTCAGCAATTCTATCATCGTTGTATCATTTGCACACAAATATTTATTTTCATCGCTCATATCCCAACAATCGTTAATGTTATTGCACGTCAAATTTGCATCTATGCAGCCGCCGTAGTTGCAGCGGAAGCCATTGCAAGTTGTGTTGTAACAAGCAGTAAAGACCTCATCGCTAGAATCTGGGCAATTCTTTTTGCCATCGCACAGATATTGCTTGTCAATACAGGTGCCATCCAAGCACGTAAAAACGTCTGAATTACAAGTTCCTGTGGGTCCACCTGATTCACAAATCATGAGATAAAAAAATATAGAGAGATCAAGATATCGAGAGAAAGAAATATACCTAAAAAAACAAATTTGATGTTTATTAATCCCAAGTTTTAAAAGATATATATTTATTTACTTACCTTGTGCAAATACTGTTATTGCCGCAAATATTATAATGAAATGCATTTTGAATACAAATATATAAATTAAATAGACCAAAAATGATGATAATTAAGAAATCAGTCGTTCACCCAACGACACACTGTTCATTATGAGCGTTGCTGTCCCAATGAGAGCAGCTAACACCACATATGCTCTTATCAGCCAGTTCAATTATAAGTTCATTGGCATAAGAGTAGCTGAGAGTAATCGCGCATACTTAACATTTTCTTAACATTTCAAAATATTTGCACATGCCCTAGCAGAAGTAGCAGCAACAATGGCTTTAACATCAACAGTAAAAATAGTCATTGGTTTCTTACTGTTTTCGTGATTACAGCTTTGTAATTTTGGCATTCGATAAGTCATGTATTTGCTGTGTATTGCTTATAAAAAAAAAAACAACTTATGAAAATACTATCAATCTTAAATAGACCAATTCATGACCTAGAGCATGCAAACACAATTCAATTAGAAGAGAAAATGCAAATATGTGTTCACCAAATACCATCAAATATATTTTCAACATATAATATACATTAATTACATAAACTCTTTGACATATTGGCTACATCAGCTATATGAAAGTGAAATTAAATATTTTTATTTTCTGTAACTTGAAGCCGAGGTCGAACTTAGCTGACTCTAGACTTAAAGGAGGATCAATAAAGTATAAATTTAATAACATCGGGAAAATTACCGATTATTTGATCAGCGCGTGCAATTTGGATCTCTTAGTTTATAAATTCCGAGATCAATGTTCAATCATGTTAAGCTACTGTATTTTAATGTACGTATGTACTATTGGAAATAGGGGTTTGCTGAAATTCAGAAAATTTTATATACTCATTTATACATACATATATATTCATCACATTTATTTTTAGCTCTTAAATTAAAATATGGCAAAGTTAATGTAATTCAATGTTCAAGGATCCTGCTTCGATATGTCATCTATGATATCTAAGATAAATCTTCTTATATTGTATGTGTATGTTAGATAGTACTTGGATTCATCATATTCTGTATTGCCCTCTCCCAGCTGATCCTTATCAAAAACTCCTTCGATTTCCATCGGTTTCGTTTCATCATACGATGGAGACAAGCAAACGGGTCGTACTAGACCACCAAAAATAAAAGGTTTGACCACATAATGTAAGGCTGCCATCTGATTATTTTGACTATAATTAAAGATGAAAGGTTAAGGTAGTTCAGTATATGTATTTAATGTAAAATTGAATTAAATTTGTTAGCTGTATTAGGGAAATGTTGGAATGGTACTTACTGTGTAATAATATGTATTTCCATGATGTTATGAAGAGTATATCCATGGTCATCGTCCTCGCGAAATTTAATTTTGTGATTGCCCTCAACGATTTTGAAGAAAAGAGGCGACTTCGGTTCTTTCTTACCCATAAAACAGGCCTCTGCAGTAATTACAATGTAAGGTGATAGAATAGTGCCCATGCATTTAAAAGTATAGATTGCATCGGCTGCGGTGCGCCGAAACAGGCTCACAGCCCAGGGCATGATATCGGGATGCTGTGGAGACTTTACTCCACAGATGACTTTACAAACGGGATTCGCCTTGTCGACAATCCACTCCCCATTCTCATTGCAGACGTGGCGACCAACTTGATCACGACCCGAGTCGGACTTGAAGCCTGGCATACAGGATACCAACAGCTCAGTGTTCACCTTGTGAAGTATCTCATTGCAGTCAACAATGTCGGATTTATATCCGCACTGTGTTGAATAGACGACGCTATGTGCATACGGGCTCGGCTCGCAATAACGAGTGCACGGAATCCATTCGTTTAGCCACCTGCTGTTAACACATTTATTGATATTGGAACCAAAGAGTGTATATCCAGCATTGCAAGTCACCTCCACGATGCCCTGGTCTGGCACCTCATCATCCGACTTGTAAGCAATTTGAGAAAAGTAATGCTTTACGAGCATACCCGGAGTGATATCCAACGTACAGCTGTATGTCTGCCACACAGCTATCACTATCTGCGGCTTCTCCTCAGACTTTTCTTCATTCGTACCCATATATGCGATATCTGCTGAATCATTTATTAGCATCTTCGTGCATATTGCAGGAATCTCGTCACTACCATCGAGGCAGTCGATATTTAGATTGCATACTCTATCTTTTTGTATGCAGGCTCCACTTTCGCATTGAAACGAGTCGAATGGACAATCATCGCTCCCGCATAGATTCCTATCCTCATCTTCACCGCCTTCACAATCGCCAATGCCATCGCACACCTCCCTTGGCCTTAAACACTTTTTGCTTTCCGGGCATTGCATTATGTATTCATCGCTTTAAGGATTCCATTTATAACTCATCAGAAAAAATAAATGAAACTAAATACAATACTCACGTGCAGCTACCTCTCAGCTCTGTCAGCAATTCTATCATCGTTGTAGCATTAGCACACATATACTTATTTTCATCACTCATATCCCAACAATCGTTAATGTTATTGCACGTCAAATTTGCATCTATGCAGCCGCCGTAGTTGCAGCGGAAGCCATTGCAAGTTGTGTTGTAACAAGCAGTAAAGACCTCATCGCTAGAATCTGGGCAATTCTCTTTGCCATCGCACAGATATTGCTTGTCAATGCAGCTACCATCACGACACATAAACTCTCTCGAAGCACAAGTACTCAATCCAGTTGATACTGTGTACACAAATCCAGTAACCAGAGCATATGAGTACACATTCAACGATAAAGAAATAGACTGTGAAAAAAAATACGTACGATAACTTTTATTACTCACATTGTGCATACGCAGCTATTGTCGCTAGGATTATTATTGAACGCATTCTGTAAATAAATAGGTATATACTATATGACGACAATGTTGATGATTGAGAAACACGTTTCAGACTCTCATCCATAGACACGCTGTTCACTTCGACCGTTTGAGTTGAAATGAGAGCTTCACGACTCTTATCAGTGAGACCAATTTTTATTTCATTGGCGATCATCACACATACATATATTATGTGTGGTGAACATTTTACATTTCACCTTATTTTTTAAATTTATTTAATTTTATTGAAATTATAAGTTCATTTTGGAAAACAAATACATTATTGATGTTTTTTTTTCATTTTATATATATTTTTATTACTGAAATTAACCATTCAATGTATCTTAACATTCCTATTACATATGCATATGTGGAATTTTACAATTCACTTGATCTATATATGTGCATGTACATATATATATATATATGTTATTTTTATTTATTTGCATGAAATATGTAGCTTTACTTATACGTATATATAGTTATATATTTATGTATATGAAAATCTGTTTTTAACTTTTAATTATTGTATGCGTTTTAGACGAATTGAAGTTTGATTGTGGACTCAATTGAATATTCATCGGGGTTATATTGAATTTTATGATGGTTATAGCATTTGAATAAAAGATTCAACACCTGTTTGGAGGCTGCGACGTAAGCTTTGCTTAGTTATGCTTATATATATAAATATATATATATATATATATATATATATATATATATATATACATGACGATGGCGATAGCTTTAAGTAATGCCTATTGGGTTCTGAATTTAGTTTTAGCTATGCATTCTATGTATTCCATATGTGTTATCTCGTAACTCTACATCGTACAATTAGTTGTTAATTGTGATTTCTACGTACAATAATTGTTGCCATCTTATAAGTACTATTCTATTGTGTTGCTTGGTTTTTGGGTTTTGACTTGTTCCGTTCTTTTTGTGTGTGATTTTGTAGCTTTTTGGTGCCTAAGCATTTTGCTGCGTGTTCTCTCAAGTTTTTTTTTTTTTTTTTTTTTATATATATATTCGATTTTTTATATCTGACTCGATTTTTTAAAATTATTCTTTTAATACTTTTGTTTGTCTATATAAGTGATAAGCAGTAAGCGTTTTTCTCACTTCGGACACATTGTGAAAATTTCTTTCATAAACTGTTTTTTATTATTATTTTTTAGAAGTATTTTTATTTTTGAGTTTTGCTTTAGTGAAATTCTTGATTTGAGATAAATAATAAATTAACATATGCCTATGATTTAAATACTAATATTATTAATTTAAATACAATATAAATACATGTTAAACAAATACCAAAAGTATTTATGGTGGGTAGAGTTATAATGAATGGACTACAAACAATTTGTTCAGGTATAACGTATTTTTCGAATGCAAATGAAGAAAAAAGAAACTCAGAATAAAATTATCTCTATCTTATGCTTTGCTTGAGTTGCAAATTTAAAAAATCGTTTCTATACAGCAAATAATCGAAGTATATTAGTTTCTATTCGTAGTGGTACCTGTTTTATCTTTTATTATAGTATATGTAGGGGTATGTGAAATTGTTAATTAATTATCTTACATTTACACGCATTGTTGTTACATACTAAACATTCTCTAATACATTTAATATACTTAAATTTTTTCTTGTCTTGTGTTAAATAACTTTCTTCTTAAACTTTGTTTTTCATTTATATTTTCATAAAAATAAATAAAAATTTTTGAGCATAAGTCAAATGAAAACGTTGTAAAATCTTTGACTGAATTTCAAAGTAATAGTCGAACTGTATATTAAAAACTGAATATTTTTAAAATCTTGTTTTGCTGTCTTTGAAATGGTTCTTGTTGGTTTTTGGTTTAATGGTTGGGTAGGCGGCGCCAGCGCCGGGTCGCTGCCCCAAAAATTTATACAGCTTTAGAATTTCACTCGTTCAACTTGTGCCATTCGGCTATTTGGCGACGTGGCGAATTGCAAACTTCATTCCAGTGGTTCAAAGCGGTGCTGCTCGAATTGGGTCCACCCAGCTCCAAGCGTCCAATAACCTATGGGCGTCAAGAGGGTAAGAGCTTACCTATTAAAATGTAATGTGTGGGCTTACCTCATTCTTGGTCACGCGATCCCAGTCGAGTAGCATCAGCTCCAATGAGACACCCTCCAATGTGGCGCCAGTGCCCTAAAAGACGATTCACTTCAATGATTATCCATGTAAAGGAATGACTAACGTTTTAATGATTTAACTAACTATTCGATTAGTTGACTAACTGCTTAGTGAAAAAAGTCACAAAGAACAGAGAATTCAACAGAATTCAAACAAATATTTTTTTCAATAGAAAATACTTGTTTTAAAATAAATATGTCTAGTCGGGACTTCTCAAAAGACCCTAAGTCTGCTCATATCAGACATTCTATTCAATACATAAATTGCAAACAATACACAGGCACATACATACACATATAAACTACCACACGCATATATTTATATATATACTGCGCAGTTCACGGCAGCTGCGTGTAGGCTGTAGTAAAGACTATTTCTATGGCAACTTAATTGTTGAATAACTTTACTTCTAGGTATACTTTCCAATTTACATTTTCAGATCGTAAGATTAACGTGTGTATATAAATACTTATATTATAATAGGTATATATATATATATATATATGAATAATTCCCATCTCGTCTCAAATTACGGGTAAAAATAATATCAAATTATAATTTTAATTGGTAATTAAGAAATAAAGTAGAAAAACAAACTTTTACTAAGTTTACAAGAACTAACATTTATAATTTCATTTTAAGATTGTTGTTCGGATCAAGAACATATATACGCTACTTCTCCCACGCTTTTTTGTCTGTTACTCTGAGTTCCTGTTTTCAATGTGCTTGGGTATTAAACCAAAAAAAGGAAACACATTTTTGGCAATAAATACAAAAAAGAAGACTTTTTTCTCTTGAAACCAATACTCTTCAGTTGAGGACATAAAATAATTTAAATAATTAAAGCTTTACTTAAAGATTTACTCACCTCTGCAGCTGGTATATCAAAAGCAAAGCTCTCGTTGAAGACCGGACTGAGCGTGCGTTTCTTGACGTGGGTCTTTTTCTTGGCAATGCGCTGTCCATTGTAGAGCAAATAGATCTTGACATAGGGATCAGCAAGGCCAGTGACATCCATGCGGGGCAAATTGCGCGCCTTCAACAAAACGACAGTTAGGCGTCCGGCTGCCGGCTGCCAGCAAAGCGAGATGAGCAACTCGCCACGTCCCTGGGCGCGTATCTTCAGACTGCGTGGCTGTATTTCCTTGCTGATCGAGAGCGCTTCCTTCGATATATCGCCAATCTCAATTGAGGACAATGGACAGACGACCTCGCCAATGACATCATCGCGTGAGTACCGATCGAAGCTGAGTATGACAAAGTGTAGGCTCATGCTTTGCAGATCGTTCATGTTCAAACCGTAGAATGTGAAGTCCTCGTCGTAAACCGGATTCCTGGTGTTACGCACCACGCGAGTCTTCACCTTGTGCTGTTTGTCTGGCAGCAGCTGCAGTTTAACATACGGATCAGTGGCTGCCTGGGTGCGTCCATTCATGCCAGTGGGTATATCGCCAGTGCCGCCAGCCCCACCCTTGCAGGGCAATCCGCGGCAGCGTATGATGGACACCATGAGAGCATTTCGTTCAGCCAGGTAGCGCAGCTTAAAGTAAATGGTTCCCAGTTTTCCATACTGATCAGTTATGGTCAGCTCCTTGCCATTGGTCAATGTCTCGTCCAAAGTGATGGTCACATTGCCATTGGCAATGGTCTCCACCGGCGAGTGGTGCTGATTGTGGAGCTTGGCATTGTCGACAACATTCAGCTTGTTGGAGTTGTGCTGCTGTTGAGCCAGTTGTGCCTGCTGCGACACCTCATCCTCCTCGGCATACTTCATGTTCTGCGGTGCTATCGGCGATGTCGATTGATCCTGCATGGGCGAGAGCAAGCCCATTTGCTTGCCTCCAGTAGGAGATGGCGATTTTTTCAGATAGTGCGGCGGCTGGCCGCTAGGCGAACGAACTGCAGTCGGACGTCGAGTCGGTTGGAATGGGAACGACGCATCGTGCTGATTCTGCTTCTTATTTCGTATGCGCATCTGCTTGGCACAAATGCAAGCCACAGTCGAGAGCACAGCGGCTGCGGTGAGGCCCAGTATGGCCGGAACAACTGAAGCAGAGGCAATCAAGAGCAATTGGTTAAAAACAGAACAATTCGTCAAATATGTATTAAATATTTTTCGATAACCATTCCGCTTATAGTCCTATAATCTAAATAGAAATAAATCCTATCTCTAAAAGCTTTTCTGTCAAATTTTACAAAATATTATACGGCCTATCATATAAACTAACTTAAGCCGGCTGTTAGAAAAAAGTATGCAGTGAGTCATATCTACAGATTTGTACTTTTAAGCTTGTTTAAAACTAAAATTCCTATTAATTTTTTTTTTAGTATTAGCTTTAACCAAACAAATTTTTATAAATAATTTAACTGAATTGACAAACAGCTTTTAAGAAGTTATAAAATATATACACATATCTCTATCATTGAACTCAATTTTGATTGAAATAAATATTTAAAATGTTGCAAAGGAAAATTCTAAACATTTTATTATTTAGGATTATATTAAAGAACGAGTCTTTTACTTAGACATTACCTCAGCACACAACTAATTGAATAACTTCTTCTTCAACTAATCGTTATAATCGACTTATCATAATAATCACAGTAACCTTCACAACTTTTGTTAAGTTTGACCGGTAAAAAAGTTTGACAAAACTTCTACTGCAACTTTGGCCATTAATATTTGGTAAGTGTGGCCATTAGTTTCAGCTGCAATATGTTACTCACTTGTATCCATCATGCTGACATCTGGCATATACTCGTCAGCCATTTTAAATGCCTTTTGGCTTCGGTTCTTGGCTACTTTCACGTAGTTTCGCGTAGCTGCACGGAATATCAATTAGTTGGAATGAGTATACGAGATAAAAAGAAGTCCATTTAGAAATTGAAGTATAAATAGAAATTAAGTGGAAAGTTAAAAACACTATGAAGTCTTTGTCTCCACACATTGATTTTACCACAACTCTCTTCCAAATATTTCCTTTTTTCTTCTTTACCAGCTGCTGCTACTAGGATTTTCACGTTTTCCGCACACTCTTGTTGTTATTTTGCATTACTTGACACACACACACGATATTGCACAGACATGAAACCTGTCCACGCATACATGTGTATGCTAATTCGAATGATTCATCAACCAACCCCTGCCATAGCACAGACTGCATTACTTCAGAGATTTTTTTTTTCCAATTTCAACAACATTTTTTTAAGCCAATACATTTCAAATTCACAAGAATTTTTTTTAATTATCACTTAATATCAACAAAATTTATTTGATAGATGAGTCAAGTTTTTTTATATTAATTATATTTTAAGTAGCAGCAGCCTTTTGTTGGTGTTTTGCTGGGGTTTTGTTCAATGTGTTTTTTTTTTTTTTTTTTTGGTTTATACATATAATATTAATAAATATATATTTTTTAATACTTGTAATTGAAATATTCTTACTTGTACACCTCCTTCGATACTTTCTAATATATTTGCAAATATTTTATAATGTCTTTCCAGTTAAAATTGTAAGACGTAGTTCAGCAGCAGTTGCGCTTTATTTTGCCTTTCAATTGCCTTGGGTCCAACTCGCTGTCCAGCTGCCAATCGTTAATCCTGCGCAGGCGCATTTCCTCTATTCGCTATTTTTTGTGTGGGCTGCTTGGCGAGTGTTTCTCCACTGGTAAGTTTTTGTGTGGGCTGCTTGGCTCTCGTTGGCTTGAGCTTGGCTGTTACTCTCGCTTGCAAGCGTGTGACGTATTTTGATTATGCTTACAGTGGCTGCGGGAATGGGTTACTGTCAACAAATTATACAACACTAACTGAAATTGCAGTACTTTTGTATGAGTCAGCCTAATAAGCGTTGGGATAACATGAAACTGTAATTGTACTGGATTAATGAATATTTATTAAATTATTTATTATATATTTCAGTAAAATAGTAATTATACTAACTTATTTGTATAAAAAGCAATGAATAAAAATATGAATACACGAATTCCTAGTAAATATATAATTTATCTCAGTTAAAGACTATATAAAATATTATTTTTAGTCGTTTATTTACTTTACTTATTTCGTGTATATTTTTCATATATTATATTTACTTAATTTTTTTATTATATATTAAAAATATTATATTTTCTTCTCATTTTTCTTATTAAAAATATATAATTGTTATTTTGTAATTATAAATAATAATTTATGAGTATGAGATTCTATTAAAAACTATTTAGATATATTTGAATTTACAAATTCAAATTTATAATTTAACTGTCAATTCGAATAACTAATGAAGCTTTCAAGCTGGAAGCTTTCAGAGAGCATGAATCGAGCTTTAAGCTGGACGAACCACTTGTTTATGCTCACGAACTCAAAATGAACCAGCCAAACACTTAAGCTTAGTATGGGCTTTGTGAGCGGAGTTTAAAAAGAGCCGCGGTAGCCGGCCAAACGCTGAGTCGACGACGGTCTGCGATTGCGCGCAGTTCAAAACAAGTAACTAAACTATCGGCCAGGCCCAAACTGCAAGCGGGCTAATGAGGTGCCCGTTCAAGCTATAAAAGGAAAAACTAAGTACTGTGCGTGTGTGTGCAACTGTGTGTGTTAAACATATAACAAAACAAAAAAATAAGAAAAACAAAAACTTAAAACATTTTGTAACAATAGTTTTTGACAAATTTTCCTGCACATCTTCGACGCGTTGTGCAATTGACCAAAAAACATTTGCAATAAGGAGCGACGACGTACTGCGCAGAAAAAGACTAAAAAGCTAATTGTTTTGTGGCCTACCGAAAAGGAAACTAGCCAACAACTGCACCCGACCATTGAAAACGTAAGTAACTCTGGTCTTTTGGCCTTTGAGGAAGCATCAATTGCTGTCCAAACTCCCAAAACGGAATTTGGCAACAAAGTTGGCGCACAGTTTGCAAAAACGTTCTTTAAAAAAGTGCTCTAATACGTTACTGATTGACACAATTAACGAGCATTATATGTGTGTATGTGTCTCACGATTTTTAAACATGCTTCTAATTTTAGTTTGGCCCATTGTACAGGTTTTTCTCTCATACATATAAGTATATATTTTTATATGACCCAAGTAGTCGCTAATCGGTTCGATTTCTGCTTTGTCTGCCGCGAAGAAAAAACTGTATCGAACTCTAATAAAGGTGTTACGTTATAGCGGTTCATAAAACGTTCATTACAGAAATAGGAAATTAGCCCGGTTTTTGGTTCAATTTTTTTTTTCTTCTTTTTTGCCAACGGATGCTTGAGGCATTGTAAAAGACTTCAAGACTTACCTTAAGATCTGCAATCGATTTGAATGCATGTGAATATCCGTTTATAAATGCATTTTAGCTTTTAACAAAAAAGTAAGTTGGGACTGCTTGAATGAAAAAACCCTATAAGCTGTTACACTTGCAAAGCAACAAAAAAAAAACTAGTTATATTGTTTAATTTTAGTACAAAAACATGGAACCAAGCATTAGCAGCAACGTGCTGTGCTGCAACTAGATAACTAGAAGATACCCTTTATCTTTATAAACTCAAAATATTAACAATTTATCACAAAATGAATAATACAAAATTCCCCTAAAGCTTATTGAGCCTCTAGTATAAAAGGTGGAAAGATAGAAATTTATTAAATAAAATTTAATTCAAATGAATCATCTTAGGAGCTAATTTACTATGCATGCAAATATTTCATACCTGGCCGGATAACTTTCCTGATCAACCATTTCATTCATTTTATTTTGAATGTCTTCTAACTTATCTCAAAATAATAACAAAAAATTTCGTATATTCATTAAAATTCTTGTTCTTGAATAATAACAAAATATGGGTAATTTGAGCTTAATCTAAATTGCAAATCAATGCAATCAATTTTATGCCTGATAAAAGAATAATTCATATAAAAGTCATTTACGTTTTTATTGCTTGACTTGAACTCATTAAGAAAAATTTCGAAAGCGCGCACATTTTTTAGATTGCAAAAATAAAAAACGTTCATATATATATTCATTACAGGTAGGTATATATATATATATATTTCGAAGTATTAAAGATAAGGAGTGAAGGGAACTGAAGCCAGAAGGGAGACGAATTGAGACGATGATAAATCATATTTTTTATTGGGGGCAATCTGTGGTTAGTAACAATTGGCAATCTATTCATTATCTAGGGTATCTTCAACATGTGTCAGCTGCGGGCAATGAAACGAAATATTCAGCTACACATTGTAGTACCGAGTGCTTTGACCGCCAGACACCCACGCCGATTGCTCGCTTTCTTTTGTGCCGTCTTGACAGATTTGGCATGTTGTTAAACCGAAAACCGAAAAACCAAAAAAAGAAGTAAACCTAGCAAACGTATTTGCCAATACACAAACACACACACACAGACACACGCACTAGAGTCACAGTTGGAGTTGTAGTTGAAGTCATGTTGAAATGTCAGCTAAAGATACAATTTGTATCTCCCTGTTTTTGGGGAGCGTGCTGCACAGCTACCTCCCATTGTTGTTGCTGTTACTATTTTTATAGGATTTTTGTTGCCTATTGTTGCTAGTCTTGAACGATTGACTTTTTGCTGGTATCTGTTTGTTTATCTGCCTGCTGGTTGTTGGCTCCCTTTTTTTTATTCATTCACTTATCCATTCATTCAACTGCGATCCGTTTGCCTTTTACTTGACTGCTCTGTGCCGCGGCTGTATTTGGCTTTTGCCATTTAAATGATCTTCGTCTTGGCCACTATTTGTTTACAATTCGTTATGGCAGATCTTATTTTTCAGCTTAGAAGTGCCATATGCCATAGAGACGGTGACAGCTCTAAAATAAAACCTTAACTGGGTCACATAACACTCGGTCAATTGGTTCAAGTCTCGGCTTGGCATTTAAGAATACTTAACAGCTTTTCGATTAGCATATCATTTTATGCATATTTACTTTTTAGAAAGTCGAAAGGCTTAAGACAAAAAAAGGCTTATGTTGCGAGTCATCATTATTTGTTGTATCTTATTTTCGATTCATATACACACATATATGATGGCTGAGAGCGTAAGGCAATTTGAAAATGATCTATGCTTGAAAAAAATGTAATATTAAAATATTTTTACTTTTTAAAAAGTACAATTTCGAAGTGAAATAAATAATCATGTATATAATACATATTTAAAATTATATATGCGTTTTAAATAGTGATTAAATTATATGCGATATATTTCAATCGACTATTAATATTATAAATATAAAAAGAATTTATATATGTTTTATATACATTATATTTAGGATTTTGGAAATAATAAATGATAACAGGACTTAACATTCATATATTATCTTAACTATGTTATTAACTAATGCTGAGTAGCTGATCTACACTGAGCTACACTCAATTGATATAAGACATGTTGCCTCTGCGATAAGCGTGAGAAATTTGTGTAAATCTTCAATTACAGCAGCAGCAATATACAATAACAACGACTCTGTTAACAAATTCACTCATTTAGCAATGAAACTAAAAGTGTTGTTAGTGTCGGGTATTTGGCAGAAATCACGGAGCCACAGTCAGTTGACAGGCAGCTCCCGAGCGCTGTTGACGCGCTGCCCACCTTTGCATCCGCCTGGAGGCCAAAACAGCAACACATTTCATTTGCAGTTGTGGTTGCTATTGCTGCTGGTGTTGCTGTTGCTGCTGTTGTTGCTGTTGCTATTGCTATCTTCTTTTATGCCTTTTTCAGCACGTAACCAGCGATCAATCAAAGACACAAAGCTCATCTCAGGATTGCTCAAATGATGCGCCAGCAATTGCAGAATTTCACTTTAAACTTAATTGTGGTCACAATGTGGTTGTTGTTGTTGTAGTGTTTATTGTTGTTGCTAACGTAATTGGCAAGCATCAGCCCAGCGGCATTGCATTGGGCAGCCAAGGGTATTACATGGTGCAGTTGCAACAGAAACAAAACAACAACAACACAAACTGCAACTGAAAATTTTCGGGTGAAAATGCAAATGCAGCGAAATGTTGCAAATATTCAATCACGTAGTTCGTGCAACAAACTAACAACAACAACAACATAAATAAAAATCAAAAACTTTAGTAAATTATGTAAAACAGAAATTCACGTTTCAAGCTGGTATTTTTAGTGGAAGCAAATTTTTAAGTTATGGTATTTCCGTTTCAAGCAAATCGTAAAGTACACAAAATCAAATCGTGCTATGCAAATTGTGGACCTGTATTAGCTGGAAATAATTAGACATTAACAATTGCACAAATGTATAATTGAACTGTGATCTCTGCCCCCTCTAATGGCTTTTCGTAGATTTTTATTGTCTCCATCAAATTCTTATCGACATTTGAATGTGTTTTCAATCATTATAGAACGATTGTAGGAAAGCCCCACAATTTACAATTGACACTTAATGCGCAAATTTATTATATTATATATTTAATAAACATACAAAAATAAAAACTTGTTTGAACCTCATAGAATGAATTGATCTTATGTTTCTATAGAATTAAAAGATTAAATAGCAAAACGCTTAAAAAAATATATTTCTTATGCTTGTAAATAGGAATTACATAAACCATAAATCATGCTAATTAAAAATAAATCAAATACTTGATGTGCATTTTTCTTATGGAAAACGCCTATTTTATAACTTTTTAAATACACAAATTTCTTTTGCAGCAATTGCTCAAAAATTTCAATAAAGCAAAACGCATTCAACAAAAAATTAAAAATTACGTGATGGACATGACGGTAAAAAAAAATGCAAACAATTGGCAAATTCTCACATAAAAATATTCGCACATTGTTGAAAGCGCGTTGACAATGCAAAGTAAGAAAATAAAAAAAAAAAAAAAAAGGAATAAAGAAAAAACAAACAACTGAATCACTTTAGCAAGTTGGTTTTGTTGTTGTTGTTTCATTTCTATGGCTAGCCTGGGCGCCAAAAGACGAACGAAAGTGAAAATAGGAAGTTAAGCCATGAGACCGGCACCGGCATCCGAAAGAGACATAGATACAGAGATACACAGCCACAGATACAGATGCTTTTGAGATGCATTGGCCAAGTTTAGCCAGGCATTGCGCGGCTGCTTCCTTTAAATTGCGAATGCAATTGCTGCTGCTGTATTGCTGCTGCTGTTGTTAACGTTGTTAGCCGCCACACTGTTTGATTTCTTGGCCAATTTCTAATGGCCAACCGCCGGCGTTGCAACGGCAGCTGCAGCCGCAGCCGCGGTCCAGTTCAGTTTAGTTATCAATATCGTGGCATTCGCAATGTTTGCATTACATTAGCTTGTTGCTGCCACAGCGCGTCGCGTTGATGTTACTGCTAATTTATAGATCCGGCTGCAAAGCAATAGTAGCTTCGGCAACATGCTGCGGCTTATTTGGCTATTATGATTGTTTTTCCTTTATCTCTTCATTTGCTGGTTGCTTTTTATTTTATTTGCATCTCTTTTAAATTATGCTTACATATTGCCAGCTTGTCAGTTTGACGCATTTTATGACCCGTTATTATTATTATTTCTATTTTTTATTTTTGTTGCTATTTGTTGCCATTATTTATATTTTTTATCCATTTTGAACTCGTTAACAGTTGCTTTGATTTGTGCAACCAGTTTTGGCAGCGAGTCATATTGCTAAAATTAATTGCTGCAAAGTGCCAAACAATGTGCACAGCGTTAAATTGGTTACGGCTTTTAGTCGACGATTAGACGAATTGATTGTTATTATTATGAATAGGGCAAGAGCTCACATGCAGACCCTGAGCTTGTCTAGTACGGGCCCTGCCTATAATGAATATTACGCAAGCAGGCAGACACAAAAATCGCACGCTTTAATCTAACGCCTTTGTCATGGCACGCATAAATTCCGTTAGTTTATTATTATTATTCTAATAAATGCATAATTCCCACAATTATTAAGCACACAAACAAAAAATATATATTTATATATAAAGAAGCTGTCAAATATATAGTCATATGCCAGATTACAGCCGTATCTTTCTTTAATAACTATCTTATTCACACCAGCGCAACGTCTCAATGAGCACGAGTCCGCACGAAGTGCCTAACTAACTGGCTGACTGACTGACTGACACCTGAAAGAAACCTTCAAAAGCAATGCAGACAATGCCAACGCTATCAATGAAGATATCATACGTACCCATTGCATGAATACAATGCTATTGCCTCTGCAACCGCAACCACAATTGATATGTGGCACTCGCGCTATCGACAGGCGCATCGCATCAGTGCACACGACGATATATAGAGATGTAAATGTACAACAGCTAATTATGGAGATAGCGTTGTCAAAGGAAGTGATAATCATAAAGATATAAATCTATTATCATAGCAAAAATTAGATCTAATGATTGAAAACCTAGCAACTATGCCAGTTGACTCTAAAGACTTAATGTATATTCATTTTAATTAAGCTTCTATTGTTCAGTGAAATATATATATTTTGTGCTCATGTTATAAACTAAATGGAAAATATCAATAAGTAGGCAGAGATCATTGAAACTCTTAACTTTAAATTTGCTTATTATTTTATTAATTATTTATTTTACTTTTTAATTAAATCCTGTATTACTCCCATTTTCATGGTGTGCCTAGTTATAGTCATACACTGCAAGCTAGCTTTTTATTGCACATTTTTATATTAACCAAGGCACTAGCTCCAAAAGTTGTTCGGGACAACTTGTAGGTATTTATTTGTTTTTTATTTTCATTACTTTTATTTATAAAAGTGGATTCAGCTGTGCACGATTTCTGCACGCATATTCTGGGCTCTGAAATTCGCCTATATTTTTGTTTTATGTAGCTGATTGTTTGCTTTAGTTTGTATTTATTTTTTTGGCTTGACAGAAAAACTGGCTGCGAGGTCAACTGCCTCTCTTTTTGATTTTTCACGCTCGCGTGCGCGCTGCGTATGGTTTATGCTTTACTTTACTTTCGAGGCATCCTTCAACTTTGGCGTTGGAAACTGTAACTGCGACACCAACTGAGGCCAGAAACCAGCTGCATACAAATGGTAACTGAAAAAATCGTGTTTCAAATGTCAAATGTGCGCACCATCATTGCTCTAAGTCGATATCGCGATCTCCAACTGTAGCAATTGCTGTAACTTCTCGGTTTTGCTGTTACTGTTTGTTTCAGTTTCAATTTTTATTTTTTGTTTTTTCGTTTTTGATTCTGTTGTTAAACTTTCTGTTTTTGGCTTTGCTCCTACAAATTGCAATTTGATTGCTTTACCTTAATTCAAGTGAATTGCTCAGTCTAATTGAGGTCAAAAGCGTTGTAGACATCTCCAAAAGCTTACAAAAAAAAAAAAAAAATTAGCCAAATTGTATAGCCACTTTTGTTGTGCACTTCGGATTTCGGGCGGGCGTCGCTATAATTGTTCACTAAAAACTGTGTGAAAAATTTACGACAAATAAATTGAGTTATTTTGATTATGCATCTAATGAATAGGCAATTTTACCATTAGCTGATTATATAAAAAAGTAAAAACAAAAAAAAGTAATTAATTTATATAGGCAAGAAATAACCAAAATTTGATGTGATCAGGGTCGTTTTATTCCTAACTGAAATTTTCTTTTAAAATAAATTAATTATATTTTCTTTGATGCCAGTAAGTAACGTGAACAATCACAATATTTATTTCCGTAACTAAGTTGAATTAAACACAGAATTCCTAAAGTCCACTACTTCAACAAAGATCAGCTTCAACTTTTTCTGCCAGTTCAGAGTTTCTGACCCGAACAGCAATTGAATCAGCAACTGGCATAATTATTACTCAATCTTAGTGGAATACAGCGGGTCGTATTATTTAACAATTGCTTCTGTTTTAGGCGCCATGAACTCAACGTTTTGAAATTTGTTTTTTTTTTTTTTTCTTTGTTTGGATAAGAGTTAAGAGACGAAATAAGATAAAAGATAGTGAGCACTTTAACCATCATTGGGCTAAGGTCATGTGAAACTATGCAAACTACGAGGCAGCCGAAAGCCAAGCTCTTTTCGACGTCTGCTGATGATGAGCTATGACTTCTGTCTGTCTTCTGCCTATGTTGGCCTTTTGTTATTACCAATGCTGGCGGCAATTTGGTCAAAGGCACTCAAAAATGTTTAGATTTGTGTTTTGCTTTATGGACATTTCGCGTGCATCGGCAACGCCTGCTTAGCGACGCCAGCCCAAGCATTGTTTTTGGCGTGGTTAAATAAATTGCTCTTGGGCTCTTGGAAGTTTGCAACGGATTGCAGTTGCAAGGCCACTTCTAATTGTGAAATGTATAAAATTGATATTTAATTGTTATTAACATTAGTTTGCCAAAAAAAAGATATATATATGTAATTGACTGTCAAGTTTGTTGCCTAAGTCTTTTGTTTCTAACTGCTTGTAAAGTTCGTTGTCTAAGTCTTTTACTTTTAACTACTATTCACAGTGATTCGTAACAACATGTCTACCAGCACATCAGCTTGTGATTGTTTGGTGGGCGTGCCAACCGGACCAACACTCGCCTCCACATGCGGCGGCAGCGCATTTATGTTATTCATGGGTCTGCTCGAGGTATTCATTCGCTCGCAGTGCGACCTGGAAGATCCATGTGGACGCGCAAGCTCAAGGGTAAGTCAGCACACTGCCAAATATTAAACTCAAGTCTCTAATTCAATTGTAATTCAATGCAGTTCCGCTCGGAACCGGACTATGAGTACGATTTCATTGTCGTTGGCGGCGGTTCAGCTGGCTCTGTGGTGGCATCACGTCTCTCTGAGGTGCCGCAGTGGAAAGTGCTGCTCATTGAAGCCGGTAAGTGGTATACCGTTGATATTGACAGCTGCTAAATGATACCATGTTGCGCTATTGCCCAGCAACATGTTGCCGATGCAAAGGCGTGTGTATGCATGTTGCCAGCTGGGGGTGCTGTGGGCAATTAGACGCGCGTTATGTGGCATTTGTTTAAAAGTAATTGAAGCTTAACCGCAACAACCGCACAACAAACAAAAAAAAAAAAAACGAAGCAACAACAATAATGGAACTTGAGCAACAGTTAACAATAGCAACAACATGCAACACCAACAACAATGTAGCAAAGAAGCAACCACAACTGCCTTGAGCATTATGTAAAATAAATGAGCTGACCCGCTCTCGCACCCACCACTTGTCTCTCAGACTTACCCAGCCGGTAATTTGCGCCTATGCAAATAAGTATATATACATTGTTTATGGGCTTATATGCCACTTGGTCTTGGTGTCCATATGCAATGTTTTTTTATATTTTACGCATCAGTGATTTTTTGCACTTAACAATCGGCAATTGTTTTTGTATCAATTTATAAAATTTTCAAGTTTTTATGAATGAATTAAGATGCGCATACTTAACGGACAGACAGTTTAATATAGGGCATTCACTTAGCCTGATGAACACTTAAGCATAATTAGTTTGCGTGCCTCCATAAAAGCAGTTATTGCTCTTGTTTATTTATTTGTGCTTTGTGAAGTGCAAGAATGTTGTCAAGATATGGTAGAGAACACAAAAAAACCTGATCTATCACTCTAATTTATTGGCCAAATTTCACAGTTCAACTTGAGCGGCGAATCTGTAAGAAACTGAATCTTTATTATGGGACAAGTTTTGAAAATACATAAAACTAATTCTATTTTATTATTAAAGAGAGCACTTGGAATAATAAAGTAAAAGACATGACGCTTTTGACAGCTTTTGAACTCAGGTGGATATATATACATACATAAAGAATATTTTTTTTTCCGCGAAACTTATTTGGTTTGAAGCCTTTACCTAACTTGTACGTCCAGTTAAAAGTTAAAAAGCTGTTTGCTTACGTGACAAGCATTTAAATTTAAAAAATCATAAATTACAAAGGTTTTTTTATTTTTATGAATTATCCAGACTTAAGTCGGTACCAGGCAGCAACGAGTGTTTGGGTCATAGACTGATAAGGATGCTAATTTGGCAGCTGGAATATGATTTATCTTGGTTTCTTAACCTTGAATAACCATTAACACTAACATTGGTTTATCGGCAGGCGTACTTCTCACTGCTTGAGTTCCTTTTGGGGTTAGTGTCGCTTGTAACCCCTTTAATTAGTTGTTATTGTGCAACAATTATTATGCCTTGTCACTAATTAAAATAATTGGCAAACTGAAGCCAAACTCAAGATAGAAAAAGTATATAGATAGTGAATTGTAGTTGTCAATGCGTCGGTGCTAATGATCCAACAATGGCTTAAGTGCAATTACAACAATTAGCTAATTGTCCATATTATATTACCATGAGTGCTTGTTAAGTGCTCGTGATTGTGACTAAGTGCGTTAGTTCCATTTGGTTGCACACTCATAATTTGCTTAATCACTGGGTTGACACTTTTTCATTTCCAATTCTGACAATAGACATCTTGCGTCTCGGATCATTATTCATTTTCAATGTCGGCCGTCTGCATAGGTTGTGCATCATCAAGCGGATGTCTTTTTGCTAAGGTCAAAATACGTTTTATTTCTTGTGTTTTTTATTTTTTTATTTTGATATATATAATTAATATTTTATTTAAATTAAAAATAAATGTGAGAAGCTTTGTCAGAATCTGCTTTTCTTCTAATGTCTCGCCATTTGGTGACTTAATGTATCATTTATGTGTAAGTATAAATGCTAAATTTTATCATTGTCTCTAGAGATGATTAAAACAAATATATTTCAAATGCAGAACTCATCGCGTTCCATTCAAGATTGTATTCTAAAGACTTTTGTTTTCATTTTACGGCGCTGTGTGTTTGTATATGTTATTTATTGCGGTCTTCAACTACTGCGCTTTATATAAATATATATGTTGAAAAGGTGCATGACTTTGTCCTAAATGTTGTTTAGAGGTTTGTATCTTCTATCTAATTATTTATATTAGCATTAATAATTTGTGCTTCGCAATTGCGAACCATATAAAACGTCGAGAGTTTGTTTGCATACTTAATTGATATGCGTGTTTATTTATATTATTTATGTCATTTCTAAATGTTCACAGTTGACTTTCTGTGAATAAATACAACCCAAAATACATAAATACAATCAGGTCTCGTGTGCTAATTACTTTGCTTCTTTTTTGTTGTTTGTTACTTACGAAAATAAATAATATAAATAACCTATGAATTCAATTGTGAACAAATCTTGTTTTATTAGATGTGCAGCATATAAACATGCTAAATGAATCTCTTTTGGGGAACTAGTTATTAGTTAAAGTAACTTTTGTGTAGATTAGTCGCAATTTCTTACAATTGGAACTAATTTGTTTTGCTTTTTTTCCAACTGACAAAATGACAAGCTAAATTATTATTTAGTCAGCTTGCGGTTATTTTTTAAGCTCCCACGATTTAAATAGCAATCAGATACCCTTTTATTTGTATTGATTTAATTAATTGATGAGAATTAAATTGCCGAAAAAGTCGTGTGCGCATGCAAAACGGAAATTCTGAAACGCTGATTCAAAACTGAAAGAAGAATAAGAAAGAAGAATACATAAATAAAATTAAGAATCACCTTTAGATAATATCAGCAAATGTACAAATGACAATTCGAATTTCTGTGAGCCGTATTTCAATCGGCCTAATTTGTTCTCTTTATTGCGACAAAAATAGAGAAGAAATTCAAATAAATTACCTAGAGAGCTATAAATTAATTAGATAAGATTTGTTTTGAAAATATTTTGAAATATGAAACTTTCTGTGCAATTAAAAACTATGAGCAACTATAGCAAGTACTTTCAGTATAATGAATGTAACAAATATTATTGATTATTGATTTCGCAAGTTTGACAAACGAGGTAACACAAATACTTTCAATATAATGAGTTCAGCGACTATAAATTACGAAAATAATTTATTTCATTCGCATTTTTTAAAGTTTTTTTAATTAAAACATTAAACCAACTTAGACGAACTAGGCCCCAAGGCAAGACGCTAGTTTACCAAACAGAACAGTTAATCATATTCATTGATCGCTTCAATTCATTTTGTTCTTTTTATGCTACGTTGCAGGCGGCGATGAACCTGTGGGCGCTCAAATACCCTCCATGTTCCTGAACTTCATTGGCAGCGATATTGATTACCGCTTCAACACAGAACCGGAGCCGATGGCTTGCCTGTCCTCCATGGAGCAGCGCTGCTATTGGCCACGTGGTAAGGTCTTGGGCGGCACATCGGTGATGAATGGCATGATGTATATTCGCGGCAATCGTGAAGACTACGATGAATGGGCGGCCCAAGGCAATCCCGGCTGGGCCTACAACGATGTGTTGCCGTTCTTCAAGAAGTCTGAGGACAATCTCGACCTTGATGCTGTTGGCACGGAATACCATGCCAAAGGAGGTCTTCTGCCGGTGGGCAAGTTCCCCTACAATCCGCCTCTATCCTATGCCTTACTCAAGGCCGGCGAAGAAATGGGCTTCACGGTGCAGGATCTGAATGGACAAAACTCTACGGGCTTCATGATCGCCCAAATGACTGCGCGCAATGGCATTCGGTATAGTTCGGCAAGGGCATTCCTGAGGCCCGCTCGTATGCGCAACAATTTGCACATCTTGTTGAACACAACTGTCACCAAGGTATTAATTCATCCACATACGAAGAACGTGCTGGGCGTGGAGGTCACCGATCAGTTTGGCAGCACGCGCAAGATAATGGCAAAGAAGGAGGTGGTGCTCAGCGCTGGTGCAGTCAATTCCCCACAGATACTGCTGCTCAGCGGCGTGGGTCCCAAGGATGAACTGAAGCAGGTTAATGTGCGGCCCGTGCACAATTTACCCGGCGTGGGCAAGAATCTGCAGAACCATGTGGCCTTCTTCACCAACTTCTTCATTGATGATGCGGACACTGCGCCACTCAACTGGGCCACTGCCATGGAGTATTTGCTATTCCGCGATGGCCTTATGTCGGGCACGGGCATTTCAGATGTCACCGCTAAGCTGTCCTCTCGATGGGCCCAGAGACCGGATGTGCCTGATATTCAGCTATATTTTGGCGGCTATTTGGCCAGTTGCGCACGCACAGGCCAAGTGGGTGAACTGCTCTCAAACAACTCGCGCTCTATACAAATATTTCCAGCTGTTCTGAATCCCAGATCCCGCGGCTATATTCAGCTGCGGTCGTCCGATCCACTGGATCCACCTCGCATTTTCGCCAACTACCTGACCGATGAACACGACGTAAAGACCTTAGTGGAGGGCATCAAGTTTGCTATAAGGCTATCGCAGAGCTCTCCGCTGAAGCAGTATGGCATGCGGCTGGACAAGACCGTTGTCAAGGGCTGCGAGTCGCATACCTTTGGCAGCGATGCCTACTGGGAGTGTTCAGTGCGCCAGAACACCGGACCCGAGAATCATCAGGCTGGCAGCTGCAAGATGGGACCAGCTCAGGATCCTCTGGCCGTTGTCAATCACGAGCTGAGGGTCCATGGCATTCGAGGACTACGCGTAATGGATACCAGCATAATGCCCAAGGTAACGTCCGGAAACACGCACGCGCCAGCGGTAATGATAGCCGAGAAGGGCGCCTATCTGTTAAAACGGGCCTGGGGAGCCAAGGTCTGACGTGTGGATGCAACGTGGACGCTGCATAGAGTAATTTAAAAAAAATAAATGAAATCAAGAATTACTGCAAAATTGAGCGAAATTATTTATAAGGCTAACTCACTAAACTATTCTATATATCATTGTACAATTATATACTTTTAAATTGTAAACCTTTGGCATACTAATTCAACTATCTCTATACATTATGATCCTCACTCTAAGCACTGACCTCGTTGCGCGATCTATACTACAGTTCCCGACACTCATTAAGTTAATTTTACGCTATTTTAACTAATTTTCGTGAACGTTTTCGATAGAAAGAAAAATAGACCCCAATCAATCAAACCGCCCATTCAATTTTCTAAATTTCGTTTAACATTCATTTAAATATTTTTAATTTTGTATTATATGAATGAGAATATTGCTCTCGCATGTATTTATTGTTCGATTAAACTGCAACTATTTAGTGTAAAATGTTGTTTAATAATTCAAATCGACCTATTGTCGAATTGATCTATAAAAGCTTAACCATTCCCTATGCTGCTAAATAGTTTTGGCTTGCACTGAAGCAAAGATGTCGCGCTTCAATTTGCTTAAAGTCATTTTTCTGTGTGGTTTGATTTTAAGTGAACTGCGCGCTGAAGATCTACAGATCGATCCAGATACTCCCGAAATACAAAGGGAGTTCCATGCGCATTTTCTGGAAGCCAGGACAGCGTGCGCGGAGGAGTTTCTGCTGCCATATGGTAAGTTGAATAGAAGTAATATGAATAGATTTAAATGGACATCGGAATATATTTACATTAATTTAAATTATAATGTAAAAAAAAAAAAAAAAAACAAGTAAAAGATATGGATTCGCGCGTGTGAGACTGCATATCACTGTCCAACAAGTGTTCAAGCTTAACACGCAAAATAGTTACTTTAAATTATAAATTTTCTAAAACAAATTTAACTTAACTAGAAAATTTTAATTTAATTCAAAGAGCTGTTTTTTAATAGGTCATTCAATCGGAATCAAAGTTTTATTTGCGTTTTGTGCAATTTTTTAGAGAATTATCACGCCATTGTCGTAAATACTATTAAGTTTTTCAAACTGTACATTGCGTGTAGAATAAATTTGTTTATGTAATTGGATCACCATATTTCATATAAAATGTGTTCCTGGATTCGTAGCTGTTCAGTAAAGTCAGTTTACCGTTGCGAAAATGTTTCTAACTTCGGTTGCTCTCTTGAGTTTTCTGAGCCTCAGTTGCGGGCTAATAAGTGCATTCAATGATCGTCCCCGGGATAATGGGGATATATTTATTATAAATTATGATAGTTTCGATGGCGATGTAGATGACATGTCCACCACCACTCCAGTACCTAAAGATCCCGACTATATTGATTTTGATACAATAATGCACGGCTGTAATGCCAGTTTCATTACGCCAGTGTGTGGGTCCAAAAGAATCGATTTAAATATCGTCTACAGTTGGTTTAATATTTAACAAAATTTTCGTTTTAGCTCATGTACTGCAGTTCAATAATACGGGTAAACTAGAAGATGAGACAAATCTGACAAGCATGGTATGTGACTCACATTCCAAAATTAATCAGCTAAATCTGATTATCAAATCAATATTTACTATATCGTAGTGCTATTTTCGCTGCTTCTTCGAAAAGGCCGGCCTCGTAGAAAATTTCAAGTTGATTCCAAACATTGTACGCAAGTATATGTGGCCAGCAACGGGCGATTCCATAGAGTATTGCGAGTCGCAGGGCAGTAAGTAGAACAGTCAATTGTGATAGATATACATACTAAGGCAAATTTTAAAATATTACAGTTAATGAACAGAATGCTTGTGTGAGGACCTACGCCATTGTACAGTGCGCCATGATGCGTGCTCTGACGGATGCCCGGAATAAGCCAATGGTTTAAGTACCCCAAAGTAATGCGCAAACAATTTCGCACAAAAATGATCACAATTTTGTTGTTTAAAAATAACAAATAGTTTATAATATGTACTTAATAAATATGCAACCACGGCCGTGCACAGAACATGAACTTCTGTATTTCTTATCTAGACTCCGGCATAGCCGGCTGTTGCCCAAGGGGCGTGACACTGCCGCAGACCGTATTGCTATAGTTCAATAGACGGCTTAGCCTCTTTCCGATTGGCTTGGGATATTGATTAGTTTTCATCAAGAACTCCTTCGACTGATGCTCCACAGCACCATTGTCCAGCTGATATTTGCACAAAGCATGTAGTGGACGTACCAGCACCTGACGCAACTCTGGCTTTGATTCCAGAACAGCCAAACACTGTGCCGCTGTCTCCAGCGTGCTTAGGCAGCCCTCAGTGGGCTGTGTACGTATAATGTAGTCACTCACACCCACCGCAATGAGTTTGACCTGTCGCAGTTGATGCAGAGCCGGACTACTGGCATAAATTGCCTTCGCTTGGGGCCAGGTGCCATCAATGAGGACCAGGGTATAGGGTCCCGAACTGCGATCAATCTCTTCTAATGGTACCGAATCTTTGCTGGGATACAGCAGAAGCGTCTGGGGCGAGTCAAGCACCTGCTGCAGCTCAGGAGGGTGGCGAGCATTGGGGAAACGCTTTCCCTTGTAGACAATACACTTCCCAGGCTTCAGACCTAGCTGGAGCATCAGAGCTGTGCGCAGTGAACGTTTTTCCTCGGCAGGATGTTGTAGGATCACAATTTGGGATGCCACCGCAACGGGTGGCTGAGGCAGTGAGGAGCACCAGCAAACAACGACGGGTCGTCTGTTGAAGGTATTGCATTAAAGTGGATTTGTTTTGGTTTTAATCACTTACTTGCACTTGTCGCATTTATCACGTCTGTCTGGCGGATCGGCACTAATACCAGCAAGGTCCTTCCAAACGTTTTCTGTGGTTATCATCATTTATTAAAAAGAAAGAATTGTTTAAAATTGCGTTTAAAAAAATATATAGTTGAATTGAACTGGCGATATTGCATTAAGTGGCAACGCCACGTCAGCATGTTCCATGTGTTGCTGTTAACACCCCTGTTCTTAATAAACAGCTGTTTTGCGCGACATTAATTAGTTGTTGTTTTTAGTTAGTTTGTTAGGGCCGACATTTGTGCGCTTTGTACATAATTAATTGGAGAAAGTAAAATGCAAAGCATTGGATGGACGTTAATAGTGAAACGTGGCTGCTTTTGCAGCAAAGAAAGGCTGAACATCAATGATTCCCGCTACACCGTCCGCGAACGCCTGGCACAGGGGTAAATTAAACAACAAATATATATGTACATACATATAATAAAGCCCCATATGAATGTTATCCCATATGAATGTTATCACACAAGCAGATACACTGTAGTACTAGTTAAAACATACAGTAATAATTAGAATTAAATGTTGGGGAGATCACATTACAGTTGAACCTTCGTATAGGAGGGTACATTTAACTTGATTACACATTATTTATTATCTTATCTCAATTATTACACTATCTGCTGCAGAGGCTTTAGTTTAATTGACCTGGCGGAGAATGCGGCAACGCGGCGCTGCTATGCGATAAAGCGAATCACTTGCCACAGCATCGAGGATCAGAATATTGCCCTGCGTGAAATAGAAAACTGTCGCAAAATCGATTCGGAACATGTTATTCGCGTCGTTGACTACGAACTTGTTGGTCAGGCGGATATTGTGATAAACACAACGAGTACGTTGTTCATTGTACTGCCTTACTACAAGCATGGCTCGCTGGCAGATCACCTCCAGCTGCGCGCTCGAAAACAGGATCATATGCCCGAGGCGCAAATATTGCAAATCTTTTTGGGTGTCTGCGAAGGCCTGCGTGCAATACATGAAACGAAGCCAGTGCCGCTGGCACATCGTGATCTGAAAACTGCCAATATATGTTTATCTGACTCATTCGAGCCCATCATTGTGGATCTCGGCTCGATGACGGAGGCGCGTCTCCAAATTTGCGGTCAGTCTGATGCTCAACGGCTCCAAGACGAAGCCGAGGAGCGCAGCTCAATTGTGTATCGGGCTCCCGAACTGTTTACTGTGAAAACATATTGCACCATTGACGAGCGCACGGATATTTGGGTAAATAATATATATATACCTAATTTTAATGTTTTCTTACTCTGTCATCCGTGTTCACAGAGCCTCGGTTGTGTTCTATATGCAATGTGCTACTTTAACAGTCCATTTGATCCCATCTATGAGCGTGGCGACAGCGTCGCCTTGGCCGTGCTCAGCGGCAATGTCAACATTCCTGAAGATTCCATTTATACAGAGGTAAGTCAGTTAATTTATAATTAAATTTTATTTAAGTATATTTATTTATGTTTCATAGGATATGCATGAACTAATAAAATATATGCTGCGCATCGATCCCATGGAGCGACCATTCATTTACAGCGTTATCGAGCAAACCCACGATCTTATACAGAAGTTGGAAGGACGCGTGTAACCAATTGTAACTCAATCCTAGTACACCGCTATACATAACTGTTTTGGACTACGTTTTATTGTAATATATATATAAATGTGCACGTATTTTGTAAAACTAACATTTAATTATATGATGAAAATAGATCTTAAGCTAATGCTCATCCCGTGTTTCACCCGGACAATTTCTGCCCAAATCTTCGATGCTCTCATAGTGCGTTCCACACCAGTAACAGAAGGTATAGGCCGTTCGTAAATAGCTCGTGAGCAGATCTAACTGCTCAGTTCCGCTGAACTGCTCTTCTTTCTCTTCCTCAGTCTCTACTTTTACAACTGATTCAGTTTCGTCTGTCTCAATACTATGCTCTACGGGTTTCGGAGGCCAAAAAAAGTCCAGCTCTGGTTCTGTGACGCCTGCTGCTAAATCCAATGACTGACACGTTTGTTGACAACGTTTTATATCGTAAGTGAGCTTGCGTTCTTCGGCTTTTTGTGTAGCTCGGCGACGATATGCCTCAGTGGTGATTTCATCAACAGATTGAATACCTGCTTTCCGTAGCCGCAGCTCCTGTCGCTTGGCAGCTAGCTCAGCAATTGCCGCCTCACGCCCTAATCCGCCTCGATCATTTTTGATGCTTATACCAACGGGCTCAATACGTGCGTCTGCCTGTTTGCCCAGTCCACTGCCTGCTTTGTATCCCATCTTGGCCAGCAGCTGAAAACCTTTGTTCTCCGCAGTAATGGGCTTATTGAGAGACTCTTGAAGCCGAACATTGTTCACCGTAGAAGCATTCGCCATTTCACGCTGCCGTTTACTGTTTTCCGCCTGTTTCGTTTCCACATCAATTTGGCGCTTTTTAGAGCGGCTATGGACCAAGCTTGGACGCACTTCAGGCAAACTGTAACATACATAATATTAAAATGGCTAAACAGTTAGCAGCGTGTTGTACTATTACCTCGACAAAAACTTGTCGGACATATAATCATCCTCTTCTTCAGACATTAAGATATAGTTAGTGATAATACTTGGAATAAAACGTAAACAAACTGAAACAGATGTATTTGACACTGAACTGAAATCTCAAGTGGCGGTTGTCGAAACATAGGAAATTCCGATATTTTTGATTATCGATGTTGCGCTATCGGTCGTGTTTCAGCTCTATTATTAAGTACCATGTGCTCGCGTTTAAGTTATTAAGTAGCGGTTTGTATTTGTTTTAAAATAAATAAAATGGGCAATGTAAGTATTATCATTAGCAGTTCATTATAAAATATCAGCTTAAAACTCTGAATACTTGCAGAAAAAAGTAAAAATCAGTTCCGTGAAGCGTGCCGCTCATTTGAAATCGAAAAAGGCACCGCTGAGCAAACAGCAACAACAAAAAATTAAACAGAAACGCGAGCAACTAAGCTCAAAACGTGAACAAGGACAAAACATCTTTACACATAAGGCCCACAAGCGTGACAATCTAGCACAACGCAAGAAACACAATAAACAACAGTCTCTTGGACTGCAAGGAGAGCTCGATGCAGATGACGATGATGAAGCTGGCGGCGATCTTTTGCTGGACAACGTTGCGGACATGTTGGATGGCGATGATCTGGCTCTACTGCAGGCAAACAAACGCAAACGTAAGGCGAAATCAGATGCTGTGGAGGAACAGCAGCAATCGGTTGGTCTGGAAATGGCCTATAAAACAGCTAGCAAAAAGGAGCAGGCGGCACAAAAGATAAAAGTTGATTTGTTGCCAATTAAATCCCGCGATGGCGAGATTATTACGCGTACAACAGAGGTGGACTATATACCGAAACCCAAACGCAAGGCAGCTGCAGAAGAGGAGCAGGACGTGGAGGATGAAGAGGATGTGAACGATAGCGATGAGATATTCGAGGACAGCGACGATGACGTAGTTAACGATGAGGCACCCGTACCAAAGAAAAAACTCGTGTCTACCACAGATTTGTTAATTGCCCGACAGCAAGAAATTGAGCGTCAAAAATATCGCATTGGCATCATCTGCTCTGGAATTCTCGAGAAACCAGAGGATAAAATGCGCAATTTTAATGCACTCTACGAGCTGATGAACGATGTGAATCCAGAAACAGGCATTCCTAATCTTCTCGCCGTGCGCAAATTAGCAATGATATCAGTTACTGAGATATTCAAAGATATTCTCCCAGAGTATCGAGTAGGTCAGGTGGATACCAAGATGCAAACTGTGCGCAAAGCCACGCTGGAGCGTGTTACTTTTGAAAATGCGCTGCTGCAACAATTCAAGAAGTTCCTGCAGAAACTTGAACACCTAACGGCCCAGGTCAACAAGCGGGGAGGTCACAAGACGCCACAAACCATTAAAATGGCCGCGGTAGCCGTCCAGTGCATGTGCGACCTACTAATATCCCATCCGTACTTCAACTACGTCCAAAACATTGCCCAACTCCTGGTCTACATGCTCAACTGTAACTATGGATCAATGCGCGTTGCTGTCAATCAATGCTTCCGCACGCTGTTCAGCAACGACAAAAAGCTAGATATGACGTTGTTTGTTGTACGTCGCATCAATCATCTAATCAAGTCCAAGCAGAACAATGTGCATGTTGAGTGCATTACATGCATGATGGGCCTCAAGATCAAGAACGTCAATCTGGATGCAGAAAAGGAAAATGAACTGAAGCAAAAGAAACTGGAATCCCATCGTCAGCGGTTGCTTAGCTTGTCTAAGAAGGAACGGAAGCGTCGCAAGAAACTCTCAGAAGTGAACAAGGAACTGGAGGAGACCCGCGCCGAGGAAAACAAACAGACTAAGCACCACAAACTGACGGAAATTATCAAAATGGTGTTTACCATTTATTTTCGTGTGCTCAAGAATGATCCAACGTCTCGGGTACTTAGTGCAATTCTAGAGGGTTTGGCTGAGTAAGTACTAAAATGAACAGTACCAAAAGTATTTTCTAATTTTTGTAAAATCTTATAGATTCGCACATGTCATAAATCTGGAATTCTTTGCGGATCTCATAGATGTGCTTAATCGCATACTCGAGGAACAGGATTTAGGGTATCGCGAGCAGCTGCATTGTATTCAAACCATATTCGTCATACTGTCCGGTCAAGGTGAAGTCCTAAACATAGATCCCATACGCTTTTATCAGCACTTCTATCGCAACATGCTGGTCGTGCAGGCGGGCAAGAATCATGAGGATTTCTCCATTATTCTTCGCACTCTGGACGAGGTGCTCGTTAAACGGAGGCGCAATATGAGCCAGCAGCGGCTGATGGCCTTTGTCAAGCGGCTGCTAACAGGCAGCCTGCATCTTTTACACAATGGAACTTTAGCTACGTTAGGCACCATTAAGCAGACATTCCAGCTGACCTCAGTACTCGATGCTCTGCTCGATACAGACACCACAATAGGCTCGGGTCGTTATGATCCTGAATTGGATGATCCTGAGTATTGCAATGCTGAGAGTACATGCCTTTATGAACTCACGCTGCTCGCCCGTCATTATCATCCCACAGTGCGTCGCATGGCCTTGCATATAGCCAATGGTGTGCCTGCATCTGGCGAGGGTGCGCTGCCAACAGACATCGGAAAACTGTATGTTATATCTTAAATATCTGTAACCTAAACTATTACTTGATTTTTTTATTTGTCACCTCCAGCAATGCCCATGAACTCTTTGTTCAGTTCGATAGCACACAAATGGCTTTTAATCCTACTATACCGCTGCCCAAGCAGAGCGAACCCAAGATAAAGCGGGGCAAGCATATGTATTTAAATTCAGATTTCAAACAACATTATGAAAAAATACTTAAGGATGGGAGAACGAAGCGAACAATGTCTAAAAATGTGCTACAACTAGATTTTCTAAGTGAACTTACCAAGCATTGAACACCCCGAAAGGATTGAAATGACTAGCTGCTTTTAATTTAAGATTTTTCTAATAGAAAGCTCTGCACTGACTATTTCAATAAATTCTTTAGCTACAAAAGATTCTTTTAATATTGAAATTGATCAAACTCCATTTCAAGGTCCACTATTGTAAATAAATAACATATATAAAAAACGCTTTGAGAATAATGCAATTTATATAGTAAAAATGGGAATACATATGAATTTTCTTTTAAATACAAAAGTTGTGTAAGGAGCTCCTAAAGGTGTGTGTATGCGTGAGAATATTTACTGCTACTTATGCTAACCCTAGGGTCTAATATCGGGTATATTGCCATTTAACCGGGTGCAGATGCTAAGATTCGTTTACGCTTATACTTGATTGCGTTGCTGGCGTTGGCCAACACCGGCCGGCGGCAAATACTCCCTATTGCCAACCGGCACAACAGGCTGTGCGAAGCTGCCCACAGCATTATCAGGCAACAAACCTGCAGCAGTAGCTGCCAGTCCGGCAGCAGCTGTGGATGGCGCTAAGCGATTGGTACCCGTAGCAGCCACTGCGCTAGAGACACCAGACGGACGTATAATAGCGCCAGCACCATACAGGGACTGAGACTGGGTCGGCGTGGGTGAGGGTGCGGCATAGGCTCCACGCGGTGCATTGTATCCGGCGACCTGTGATGCACTGGTAGCGCGCAGGCCTCCGCTTGTAGCTGATGATGGGGCAACTCCACCATAGGCTGTATTCACAGGCTGCGAGCCAGCTCGATAGACATTGGCATTCAGATTGACATTGCTGGAACTGGAACTGGCTCCACTATAGTCATAGATGTAGGCATTGTTGGCATATAGGCTGGGCGCCGAGACGCAGTCGTATTGATTCCACCACACACAGACTAGAGTCTCCTGGCTAAACACTGTTCCGTTGGGGCAAAGCAAGGAATAGGTGCGGTTGAGTGCGCATATGTGAAAGACCTGGCATTGAGCTTCGATGTCCGCATAGTAACCCGGCAATGGCTGCTGGGCGCAGTCGAAGTTAGTGCGTGGCACTTGGGCATATACGGGATAATCTACGCCAGCCACACCAGGTATGGCTGAGTAGTCGCCATCGGCACCATCAGAGTAATCATCTCCCGCTGACGTACGTTGTCCCGAGGAGCCAACTGCTGTGTTGCTATACTGCGTCTGCGGCCCATAAGGACCTCCGCGCGCTGCAGTAGATACACTCTGTAGGCCGGAGGCAGTGGGCCGTCTGGGTAGGTTGACGGTGCTCCCCACAGCAGCAGGTGCGCCAAATGCAGTCGTTGCCTGCCCACTGGGCGTAAAGCTCACAGCTGGCGATGGAAACAGTCCGGTGCCATAAGCGGTGGCCGGCGCAGGCGTCAATGGAAGAGCTGTGCCCGTGGGATAGGCGCCAGGCTGCAAACGACCCGCAACAGCTCCGCCTCCCGCTGTGGTAGCTAGCTCCGGACGCACATAGTTATAGCCGGTCTGTGTCTTATCAAAAATAGAATCATTTTTATAAAGGATTCAACTGAGATAGTAATACCGACTCACCTGTACCTGCAATTGTGCTCCACTTCCGCTCAAAAGCAGCAGGAAAACTGAAAGAAGTGAATGCAAAAACATTAAAGCTTTCTAAATGCGTTTCGTTTAGCAGAGATTTGACTAAACGATCCGAGTTTCTAACCAATCGACGCAACAAATAGAAGTGAACTGAGGAGCAGCTTCGGCATCGGACAACTCATGTCCGATTTAGGGCCAAGTACGTTGCCAGATGCGATGCGATGCTTGGTACTGATAACAAAGGCGGACGGTTCTACATCTTCTACGATCTTTATTTATCAGTTTCCTACTCAGGTGTCTGCTACAGTGAGGCAAACTGTCAGATTCTCAATCGAAAAAAAACGAAAAATTACAAAATTTCATATTTATTTAAATTATGTATTAAATAGTAATTGCGTGAATCCACTTAAATTACTGAATCGAATAACACTGAGACACATTTTTAATACGCATTTATATTTCTCGTTCTACTGTGGCACAACGCACTGCCTCATCAATTGGCTGGCAAGTATTGCGATTGCTGTTCGCTTATGGCCAAAAACAAGACGCATGCCTCGTAAATATGCAAGGCAGCAAAAAGTTAGACAGACAGACGCCCCACAACAACAACAACAACAGAAACAGCAACTGCAACTGCAGTTACTAAAGGAAGTGCTAATAACGATGAGGCGGGTCGGTCACTGTTGAGTTACGCGCTGCCAGCTGCCAGTTGCCCATGCCCCATGCCAAACCGACCCTGAGCTGCAGTTGTGTTTGGTTAACTCACCTGCGAAGACGGCGGCGTAACGTTCTACCAGCATGACGAAAATGAGCTTCCAGTTTCTACTTGTATATCGAATCCTTAAGGCTTTTGCCTGCAAGCGCCTCCAATCGTCAGAACAAACTGCAAGCCACAGTCGTCGAGCAGCAGGCATTTATAGATGAATATTCTAAGCCGGGCTGCATCTTTGTGAAATTTATGTTTATGTGGATCGACAGTTTGTCTGCTTGACAGTTCGTCAGTTTGGATTCGTGCCTGCGCTTTAGCAGATTTATGACACTGAATTAAGCATTGTTGCTCCGGCTATCAGATGTGCCTTCAACAAGCTCGTACGTATACGTAACAGCCACGCTACGTTACGTATACGTAATTAAATTAAATATGTATTGCATTTCAAGTGCAATCCAATTGAAATCAGCTGCAGCTGCGCCCTTGAGCCATTGACAATAACATTCGAATCAATTTTTTTCTCCCTCTTTCTGATTTCAACAAACTTAAAATGACAAAAATATTTAAATTTTTGCCTGATTACACGAGAGCTTTATGGGTTTTTGTTCTATTTGACCTTTCCCGCTTGGCCAACAGCCAAGTCACAGCAACAGCAGACGCTCGGCTAGAACTGCAGACATGAATTTGTGTGAAGCATTGCGATTATCCAAGTTGAGTTATTTGATGGGCAGCCAATGATTATTGATTTATTGTTGCTGCTTGATTTAGTATGGCTTGCGGGCTAATCGTCTTATGAGCCTCAATAATGCGTAAACCTTTTGTGTGTAGCAATAATAGACCGCTCTCCAAGCGGAGTGGATCTTCAATTGGGATACATTATGATATCAATTTTGCATCATCTCTTATTTATTGAATAAAATATTATTATTGTTTGATATACTATATTATTTTATATTTAAGTTAAAATTAAAGCAGTAAATTTAATAGAAACAAAATTCGATATTCCCACTTTACTGTTCCCTTGCTCTATTCATCTTACCTAGAAATTTTCTTTGGTTTATATACATATATATCGGTCAAAACCATCTTTTATTTAAAATTCCTATAATATAATTTATATTTCTTATAATATGTTTCCCATGAGAATAATTAAGGCTTAGAACACAATTATTTTACGTGTATTTTAATACTCGATAGTTAAAATTTGGCCATCTCAGTGCTTTCTCACAGGCTTCTTGAAGATATCAGAAAATTAATGCCGTCTTCGAGATTCCAAATTTTTTGGACGGGCGAAATCATCACTACAACAATTTTTTTTTAGTCAAAAACAATCTCTCCTTGCCAGATGTAATATTTATCTCAGTCTCATGATCCCTCTTATACCCTCTTTTTATTTTACTCAATTAATTACAAAGACCTTGTTATATATGTATTTTTATTTATTTTTTATATGTACTTTATTAACGTTAAATAAATATTTACAAAAAAAGAGCACAACATAAAGACAACATATTTATATATATGGGCATATAGATGGTTCATAGTTAATTAATTGGATTTGGGAACTGGGCAAATACTCGTAGTTTGTAATTACAACTAAAAAGATACTATTTAAATACAACTCGATTTGATATAGTATGCTGCAGATTATCCGAGTATGATGTCATATTCGAGTATTTGTTCGTTTTTCGAGCTTTTACATATTTACAAACTAGTTGCGACAATTGCATTAACAAGAAGAAGAGCTGTCGAAAAAATAATATATCGCAAAATTTAAACTAAAGTACTCAGTTGCAAGCCAAGTAGAAGGGTTCGCTGCGAGCCGGGGATGGGGGCATTAGAGAGTTGACTAAAAGTTAAGCATTTACGCGAACAGTTGGCAACACTGCCATTAGGAATCGACAACCGTTGGCGACCCTATCGCCTGCTGCTAAACTTTGATGCCAGCGAGTATAATGACTTGAGCAGCTCGAGCGCCCGACGATCCGACTGGATCTCTGGGTGCGCCGGCATTGGCGTCGACGTCGTTGCAGCCAAGTCAACATCGTCCACATCCTCGACGCGAATTTCGAATTTGGTGGTTTCCTCGTAGCTGCCTGGCGCTGTGGTGCTGGTAGAGAATGACGGCAGCTCCGTACTGGTTGTATAGCCGGGTGTGGTGCTGGTATAGTAATCCGCATTGCCATTACGTCGGAATGTGGTTACGGGCACACGCGTCGTAGTCGTTTCCAACTGCTGTTGCTGCTTCTGCTGCCTGGAGACATTTTTGCTGGGTATCTTGCTGTCGATGTCGATGAGTGCATTGAGCAGGTGCTTGCGGGAGCGTTCCAGTGCCTTACCATTGTGATCGTCGCAGGTCTGGATGAGAAGCAATAGTAGGCTGAGCACCTGGCGATCATGCTCCGCCTTGGCCATCACGTTACGCAGATGAAGCGCCTCCTGCTCGTTGAGACCGCCAAAAAGCTTGTTGGCTATGCGCTGCAAGCCACTGCTCGAGGGTAGAGCATCGCGCGGTATATCATAGCTACGGAATATATCTTCCCATTCGTAGTGCGCGGGCGATGGCGTGGCTGTGCTGCTGCCCAGTGATCGGGGCGAATAGGTGAACGGTGTTGCGGTGCTGGATGTTGTGGTCGTAATTCGCTCTTTCATTAGTGCATCGTTGATGGTCAGAGGGTCGAGGAAGTCCGTTTGAGATTTCAGCGCCCATGGATGCTCTGTGGGCTTGAGTGTCGTGATGAGCTTTTGGGGACGTGCGTCTTTCAGCAAATCATTGCGGGACTTGACGAACGACTGCGTCTGCTGCTGCTGGAGGAACTCGTCGCCTTCGCCCGAATCGGGGCTGGGCGGCGACAGCTCTGCCGACAGTTCCAGCTCCGAGTCCTGGCCCCTGCTCGTGCTCAGTTCGTATAGCTCAGTGGTCGTAGAGTATTCCGGTGCAGGAGTTGAGTCGAACTTGTGGTTTATCTCAAGCGCAATGTTTTGGGGCGTGGTCACATCGGGTGCGGGCTTCGTGGGCAAATAATACTTGGCAGTGCCGTCGCTGAACAATGAGGAATCCGTTGTAGTCACGAGCTTAAAGTTTGGCGGCTCGGTTGGTCGCGCACGGGCTGCCAACTCTGCACGAAAGCTTCCAGGATTATCCAAATAGCTAGTGAGTGCGTTCGAGAAGATTTGCGCTATCTTGCGGGATTCTGGTTGCTCCGCCAGCTTGCCAATGGTGGAGCCCGTGCTGCCAATCTGTGGGAACGGCTGATAGGCTGCCGACTTGGCTGGCGATTGCGTCTCATTAGATAGCAAGCCTGCACTTATGTCGACCTGGCCCTCAACTGATCCGCGTCCTTTCACCGCCTTGAGGCCAAAGAGATTGCTATACTTCTGCACGGTCTTGGCGCTGAGCAGACTCTGCTTGATATCATCCGCTTGCTCGCTGATGTTTGGCGGCGCCTCTGAGGTAGTTAGTGTGGCTGTCGTGTCGGAGGGCTTGACCGTGGGCAATAGGGGTGTTAGAGCTTTCACCGAGAGTTTTGTATGTCCTCCAATCTTCTCCGGCTTGCCCAGAGCATTGCCAGACTCATTGTGCTCCTGTGCAAAGTACTTAGCTAGCGAGACGAGAGCATCGGGCCCCGAAGAGGGTGGGATTTCCAGACCAGCACGTCCATTTGTCGCTGGCTGTGCATTCAGCTCCACATCTTCGAACTTATCCTTCAACAGATTAACCGTCTTGAGCATATCCTGCACATTGCGATAAACAGACTCCTCTTTGACAGGGTTCGGTGCAAAAAGAAGAGATTCCTCTCCAGCTGCAGCTGCAGCTGCATTCGATCTGGGCACAGAGGCACCAACTTTGGGCAAATAGGTGGGTCCGCTGCTCGTAGCTGTTGGCGCTGGCGTTGTGGGCAAATAGTCACGACTCTCGCTCCTCTTGGGCGTCTGCTTCAACTCCCCGGAGTTAGTTACATCGTAATGATGACGCATGCCGATGATGATGGGCCTGTAGGTGCTTTCTATTTCCAGGCTGGCACTGGCTGTTGGCTTGGCCTCCAGGAAGAGACCTGAGATGGCTGCACTGCCAAAGCGATTCGGATTGGGCGTGGTCGCGGCATGATTGCCCTTAATATAGTTCAGCTTGCCCTCAGTAACCTTGGACTTGGATACGGTAGGAACGGTTGGCGTGTAGAAGGGGGTGGACTTGCTAGGCTCCAGGCGACGCACAGTGGAGTGGCTGCTGGGGGTATAATGGGGCGTCGTATGTTGGACGGGGCGGATCGAGTAGGCTTCAAAGAAATCTGGTTTCTCCTTCAATTTCTCTTTATTCTTCTCTTTGCTGTGCTGTTCCTCGCTGTCGAGATCCTTGTAGCGCTGCTGTCCGCGCTGGCCATTACGGGCACGCTCCCTAAACTCCTGAGAGTTGCCGCTGCTGCTGCTGGTGCTGCGACCACGCGTTGGCTTCAAAATGGTTGAATCGTCGCTGCTGTTAGGACTGGCATTGGGATTTCCATTGTTGTTGCTGTTGCCGTTGTTCTTGTTATTGTTGTTGTTGCTGTTGTTGTTGTTGTAGTTATTGTTGTCGTTGCGTCGCTTTCCTGAGCCGCTAACAAAGGACGAGCTCTCGGCTGTGATCTGTGATTCGTGGTCGTTGCTGTTGTTGTCTATGCTGGTGAGAACCTTGCGCTGCTTCTCTCCAGAGACATCATCAAAGTCGACGCTCTCCAGCGAGGCATGCAACTCCTCCGTAGAATCGATGCGTCTGTCGGATTTATTGCTGCCACGACCGCCTGCACGTCCTTGGCCCGCAACTGGGGTGACCTTCGGCTTGATGTTCAATCCACCGCCAACAATATTAAAGCCCTGCACGGGCACCGAAGGACGCACGCGATGAACGCGCTGTTTGTTCAAAATCTCAGCGCTCTCTGCATAGTAGCCGGAGGAGCCCAGGCAGTTGACCTTGAACCACCAGTCGCAGGTCAGCTCGCTTTGCTGGAAGATAGTTCCATTGGGGCAGAGAAACGATATCTTGCGGCCCTCCTCACATATATGAAATACCTGAAAGCAATCGAATTAAGACTTCATTATGAGAAATAGTGTTTATTCCAGCTTCACCCACCTGACAATCCGTTTCCATATCGGCAAAGTAGCCATTGCCATAGGAGCGACAGCTAAACGTGGTCTTTGGTATGCGCGGATAGATAGGAAAATCTATGCCCGGTCTACCCACAACACCCTGATAGACCTCATAGTCCACATCCTCGTCCGAGGCACGCTTCTTCAGATGATGTTTGTGCTCGTTGCAGTTTGTGTGCGTCTCATAGCGTTCCTCCTCAAACTGCGTGGCACCCGTCTGCTTGGCCAGAACGCGAGCTGGCGTACGGAATTGCTGTATGCAAAATAAATTAAATAAGACTAGGCTGAAATCGGAGGGAAATTCGCTCTTACCTTAGTTTCTGCGCTGCTTTGGCTCAAGTATGCCAGCAGAAGAAGCACTGTGGAAAATCAAGAAAAATATGAGTGAATAACTGAATATTTATGTAGCTGAGAAAAGTTTTAGATACATGAATTAGTTATATATTATGTATTCATTCATTCATATGTTAAGAAAGCTCCAGTTAAATAATAAATAATATGCTACATATAAGACCAAAATGTATTTGTTTTATTATTTATTAAGCAGTTTGTTTAAGTGCTTGTTTATTATATAAAACCTCTTAATATATTTCAAAAGAACAAAGCTTGCCTAATTGTTATTGTTTTTTCTTGAGCCGTAACTAATGATCAGTTGTCATTTCATATCATTGGAACTCATCCAATAAAACTAATTGCGAACATAAGATATTTATAAGTTAAGCATGTGTCTTGAAATTTGATAAATTTGATATTAAATTAACTTCCCAAGCCTTGACTCTTCAGATATAAATATATATCCGAATTACGCAAAAAAAGAAAAAAAGAAACTCTGACTGTGACTGTCGCTGAGATGGTGACTGTGACTTCGACTGTGTGGCCAGTGACTGACCTCAAGCCGACAAATGCAATAATTAAATTTTCAAAGCATAAAAACAATTAAATGTATGAGGCAAAACTGTAAAATGCGAGGTGCTTGCGGATGAACTACAATTTAACTGACGGCTGGAGACGAAGACGACAACACAACCGAACCGAACTATCGACCACAAGATTCAAGGTTCGATTGCTGCATAATCGTCGTGATTATGTGAATCATTATACAATTGTCCGTGAATCAGTAAGTCGAAGATGGTAACATTTGCTTTATCGAGGGTGTTGCTGCCTCAGATAATTAAACAATTGCCCATAATTTGTGCACGTTGATTGAAACGCCCCAAAAGAAATAAAAAAAAGAAGCAAAGCAAAGCGAATAAGCTCACATTGGCCATACCAGGCCAGGTGCGTCACAAGCGTCAATCAGCGCGTGATGGCGGGTCGCTCACTTGCCAATTACACAAATATTTGCATTGTTCAATAGCTCAATTGTTGATTTTGGACGCTTAGTTGGGCAGCAACATCTTCTGACATTTGGGTCTGGGTCAGCGGGGTTGGACTAATGACTGTTTAAGTGTGTGGCATTTCCATCAGGCATTTCCCAGGCATTCAACTAGGGAAGACATCTCGACATTAGCTCAGACAAGACGCATGTCTTCGGCTTGGGTCAACACGTTTTTGTCGCACGACAATAATAGCAGCAAGCGCAACAGCAACAAAATGAGTTTGACTCAAAACAAAGACACTTTTAAACGCAATCCGCCTTTTGAATGTTTGTTTTGTTACTTATTTTTCGTGAATCTGCTGCCTACGCATGCGTCACGCGTCACGCGTCGCTTTTGGCCTGGCTTAAATATGCCGTTAGTGTATTAACATAACGTCCATTAATGGACGGTGGGAATCTGTTGCGGTGACAAGGTCAAGGATTGTTGCAACATGTGGGCGTCGCTCGTCGACAAACTTATAAACAAATAATAAATTAAAAGGCACAATAAATTTTAAATTTTTTTAAATTTGCATTCCTATGAAATTTAATACATTAATATATCGTTGACAAGCTGTTCTCAAGGAGATGTAAAACCTTATACAGACTTTCGAATTTAAGCAATATCAGATCAAGCTTAACATTGAACTCTTTTCATGAAAAAGAAAGCTACAACTGAAAAACATTTTTTATTTTTTTATTTTGAAATATGTCTTAAAATAAAATTAATTATTTCTAAATAATTTGAAATCATTAAACAGACTTAAACAGACTTACCACACCAAAACAATTGTATTTGTGTACGCCGCATTTTCTGCACTGAAATGCCTAAAAATAAACATAAGCAAAAACAAAAAGTGAGTTTACAATTTGTTGCTGGCTTGTTAACAAAATTATGAATATTTATTGCTACAGCGCGTGGGATGCCAAAAAAATAAAATCACAAGCCAAACACACTGGCTTATTAGATAATGAACATGAAACAATCACCAAAGACACAAAATATATAATTGTGCGAGCGTACGCGCTGCATGGACACAAATTCATTGCAAATTAATTACATAACGCAATTGCAGCAGCCAGCATAGACAAGTTATAGATAGCTAGCGTATCTCTGCGATGGCTACATAGATGCACATATGCATATGCATATGCACATATATGTCAGATGTGCAGATAAATCACAATGATGCACAGGGCGGCCGTGTGTGTCATAGAGTCTTGTAATGACTAGAGACTAGTCAGAAAATCAGTCTGTCAGTCAATCGAATATATATATATAGACAGTTGGCTTGGCCGGCTAAATATGAGGGTATAACAAATATATTCACACATAAATAATAAAAAAGGGCTGCGTTAGGCATCCATTAGACAATAGTTAATTTATCAGACAGTAAAAGCTAAAATCGATACAAGCCTAATGGAAGACTTGTCATAAATATATTGAGAATTCAATGAGCAGATCAAAAGACTTTACTAAAAGCTGTGCGTAGCTTCGAGTAGGCCTGGACGCAGGGTAACAGCAAATGAAGCGAGCTGTAGAGCAGCAGCTGTGTCGTGTACTCCATCAGTTAGTCAGTTAGTCAGTTACTAAGTCAGTCAGTCAGTCAGTCAAACGCTGCAGACATTCACTTTGGAGTCGTTGTCACTTCCGTCAGCTCATTTCTGCAGCTGTTGTTGTTGTTGTTGCCGCTGCTGCTGCTGCTGCGTACTTTACATAATTTCAAATAATTGTTTCAATTTGCACAACTGCAAACAATATGCAGAGTGAAGGAGCGAGCCGAGACGCTAGCTGGCAACCGGCTTACCCAGTGACACTCTTTGCATTCAATTAAATAATTTTCTATTTGAATTTCTGAGCTAAATCCATTTCGAACTGTGTCCAGTTTTTGGCATATAGACTAAATATTCTCGACGGACAAAAAAAAAAAAATAAATAAATAAAAAAATATATATACATATATCGAAATACACTTTTTATGTTCACATTAATTTTAATTTAACATTAAATGCAGCCACATATGAGCGGGAACGGGGCAATGGAGTGATGGGGCAGTGTCTGTGGGTGCGGCTTTGCGAAAGCTTCTTTTTTATATGCATTGTCTAATGGTGGCTTCTTTGTATTTAAATTAGTTGGCTGCCTTGGATTTGGGGTTCTTGTTTGTTCTCACAAATAAATTTAATTTGTTGTCGTTGCTGTTGTTGTTCTTGTCTGCATTTCATCAAATACACAAATTACACAATACACACAAAAGACCAAGACCAAGCACCTGGCTGCTGAGCTTAATAAAACGTTTTGAATTCATCAATAAATAACTGTACAATTTCATTATCGTAAAGTTCAAGCGTTGCATGCTTCTTTAATATATTTAATTTGATAGCCACAATTGGTTTTGGCCACGTTTTTCAATTTGCAATTACCCGACAGAGTTTTTTCTTCTTCTTTTTTTTTGTCATTGCCAAGGCCCAGTCAACGGCAAGAGATAAAATTAAATTGAAAGCGATTGTTTCTAGTTTTAGTTATATTTCAGAATATGCTGAGTAATTGTTATTTCAAATAAGATTGAATAAATCAAATCAAATATACTAAAAACATTTAGTCAGATCAAACTCAATTATTAAAAGAAATACTTAAAAATATTTATAAAATTCAACCCAATAATCAGCAAAACCAGTTGCAAATGAATCTTAACATTCAGTTATAAATAGCTATAAAGATAAAACAAAAATTCATAAAACTTTTAATACTTACATAATTATTATTTATGTTTCTTCGCTTTGTTAATTATTAGTTTCATTTATAGCTAATCCTAACCGAAATCAATTTGAGAGTCATTCAATAACATATATATTCATTACTTGCACTTGCCAGCCAAAGTGTTTACACAATGCGAAACGCGCAGAAAACAGAAGAAACAAGAAATTCAATTCAATCATCTTCCAAATGATAAATGGGATATGCCTGGGCATTCACATGGCGCGAGCGCCCGCAACGAAAGTGAAAAGAAATAAAAATAAAAGATCAGCAAGTAAAAAGTGAAATATCCAAAGACTACAATGACAAATAAGGAAGTTGCAACTGCAGATATGAAGCTGCAGAAACTGCAGCGGCTGCTGCTGCCGCTGACGCTGCTACTGCTACTGCTGTTGCTGGTGTTGCTGGTGTTGCTGCTGTTGCTGAATCATTATCAGTCGACAACAACAACTGCAGCACAGAAACTGTCAACAGCGACCATGGCAACAGGTGTTGCTGCAGCGGCCATAAAAATAATAATAAAGATACGCCGGCTCTTGGATTTAACATTTGGCCACACAATCAGAAAAAATTTGTTCCGCCTTCAAGCACATACACACTCACATATATAATGGTAGGTGCTGCTGTCCAGGACGCAATGCGGGTGTTCGCTGCATGTATCGGCCAATCTGCGCTGCAGACAGGCCCGCCAAATGTCTGTTAAATCGTTTTAACCTTTTTGTCAAGTTGCCGCTTAACCTTTACGGCTGCATCGCTGACATGAAGGAAGCATTTGTTGTTGGTCGGGCAACACATTTACACACCCATACACCCGCACATAAAGCAACTGCAACTGCAACTGATAGGGAAACTAAGGCATCCTCCATGCTAAGCGAAAATATTTTGTTTTGTTTTGGTTCGCTTTGTCTTCGTCTCGCTGTGCAACGTGTCGTATACGTGTTATTTGTAGTTTTGATTTATTTGTTTTGGCATTTTTATCTCGTGCACGTTGTTTATTCAAGCGAACCTTTTGCAGCCTCTTTATGTGCGGCCCGCTCAAAAACTAACGAGAAAAGGAGCTGCAGACGTTGAGCAAGCCGAAAACTTAATACTCTACTAAAAAACAGAAAGAAAGAAATATATGTTAGAAGTCATTGAGTATAACAAGACACAGAGTAAGAGGCAAAGAAAGAGAAAGAAAGTGAGCGAGAGGAAGAGGGGCAAATGGAATCATAGATCGATAGAGAGAGAGCGAAGGCATGCCCCTCATAGAGAGTAGACTTTAGTCTAAAACTGGTAAATAATATTTTTATTTAAAACCATCATGATACCTTCCCAATGAAGAGAAGCTAAAGATAAATTGTTTCCATTTCGATTTGTTGTTGCTGCGATTTGTGCATTGTGTCTGCATATGCCAAGCAGAAATTTCACCTTTATCGAATGGCATGCGAAATGTGCACCTACTGCATTCACTGCATTATGAAACGGCAGCTGGAGGCGCGGGTCAGGGCATCGCTGACAATTCCTGTTGTGCAAATTGCATAAAATTGCCGCGCATCTTCAATGCAATAGCCAAAAGCAAAAAAGAAAAAAAAACACGGCAAGTAAATAAATAAATAAGCGAAAGATAATGTTCAAACCCGATGTGGGAGCGTCGCTTTGCAGCTGGTCACTTTTCTTTGGCTAATGACGGAGACTATATCAACATCTCTATGAATCCATAGGAATAGTACCGATAGATCTTACACAGCTGAAAACTTTCAGCTTCGTTGCAGTTTGGCAAGTTCAAGTTCGTGTCTTAAGTCTTTTATTTTAACACTTTCAAATAGGCAAGTTTATGCTAATTTCTACAATTAATTAAAGCCAATATGTGTTGCTGCCAAAAACAATGCAAATTAAAATGTTAAACATTTAGATTCTTTTTTTATAATTTACCTGCGTTTTAAAATTAATTGTGTGAAAAATGTTATTATAAATGCATAAATCGCGCCAACAACTCAACTTGCGCTACGTTTCCCAGACAAAGGCAACAACAAGATTTTTGAAAGCCAAAAAATATACATATATAAACAGTTTGTTTTTAGAGAGGATTTTGCAAGTTTCTAGCAACAACTACAAGGAGAAGAGAAGCGGCTAAGAGTTGAACAATTAAAAACTTATTTCTTATTGGCGTCATTTGACTGATGGAGTAAACCCCTGAACAATTGTGTCGCATTTTGTGATTTTGTCTTCTGCCATCTGAATTTTGGGCTGTTAAATCATTTTAATATTTGCATAATTTATAATTATAATTAAGTTGAATAATTTAACGGCAAATGTTGCAACGCCTGTGAATCGGGCTAAATTGTTGCCGCTGTTGTTGTGTTATTAACGGCAAAATGCCAAATACGGTAAATCAAGCGCGTAGATAACGAATGAATGATTAGGTCAACAACAACAACTGAAAATACAACACATGAATTTGTTGCAAACGAAACGTTTAATTACCTCGTGATCTTAGACGAGTTTCATTTAAATGAATGCATTGCGTTGCCGCGCTCCAAAGTCTATAAACATAAATGAAGAGTAATGATCAAGTTGGTGAAGTAAAAAGGGATTGTGATAATAAAGAGCCAAGAATAGTATTCAAATATGGCATTCATTTATCCCACAAATTTTCCATATAAATAAACATACATTAAATACAATTTTGTTGCACCTACGAGTTCAGTAAATGCCCCAGCAAAAGGCACCACAGCAAGCAAAACAAAGTCAGGTGTGAATATGCGTCAATCTGAAAACCATGTACATTTTGCAATAACAAAACCTAAACTTTTTTTCTTGCCGCACTCCGAAGATGTAGCTAAAGGCCGCCAGATAGGCAACTAGACAGACAGCTGGACAGGTGGACGGGCTTTGACTGCTGCTGGTGCTCAACCAGACGATGTAGTCGCTGCGATTGCTGATGCGTTGACCTACGTGCCACAGATTCACATGCTCAGACAGACGCTCAGCTGCTCAGCTGAGGTAACTGTTGTGGTTGCCGCTGCCTTCGGGCCAACTTCACAGTTTTTGGACATTAATGTTTGCAGTCAAAAAAAATCAACAACAACAACAAGATGCCCTACGGGGCGGCGGCTACGATTGCATTTCATAGCCGCCAGAGTTCGACGTGCTAATAGATTTTGAGGTCATATGCAACAGTTTTTTTTTTGTTTTTTTTGGGTTTTTTTGTTTTTTGGCCAGTGGCTGAATAGTTTTTTTTTTGAGGCTTGTTCTACCCGTGATACGATTTCGGTATGTTTTTCTTTGCACAAGAATTCTTGTGCATTTCCGCAGCGCAATATTTTCGTCCGCAGCTCATTTGCAAGTTTGTGTAGCGGCACAAAAACTGACTGCCCGCCAGACAGTTCGACGCTTCGTGCCAGCGCGCCTGTCTGCACGTTTCACACTTGCCCCCTAACTAGGACCGCCCACAGCGTCGCCCACTGAATAGTACATAATTGGAGCTCGGCTGAGATTTGTAAAGCAAACCCTAGCACTTAGCGCCTTAGATTTTTCCTCATTTTGTGGTCCAATTTTTCATGGCCCGCAGCGGCAATGGACCTCCCGCCGAAGGGCGCTAATTGACCGCTTCTTGCTTGGGGGCTCGCTCCGCTCCAGCTCATGATGTTGTAAATCTCCATCCTCTTGCTCATCTTTATTACTTCTGTTTGCTTTAGGGTATTGTTTTTTTAATTCAAATTATAGCTTAAAATTATTAAAATTAGTTATTTGTTAAGCAATTGTTTTCTTCGGGCTATTCATAATATGACTTTATGATCTGTAAACTAGTTAATGTTGAACTTCAAGTAAGCGACGTCATTAATTCCAGTTCTGAATATTTATGACTTCACAATAGATATACGAAGAAAATAACATAATGATAATAAATTTAAAGGCTTATAAAAGTACGCACGAAATTTATAAATTATATATTATAGCTAATCGTAAAAATACTGTGAACATTAAACGGAATCAATTTGAATAACAAGAATTCAAACGAATAACTGAAACAGTGAACTTCATAATGAAGACCTGTTTTTCAAAACTTGAATCGCATGTGATATTTAGGGTTGAATATCTTATAATATACTTAAAAGCGCTTTAATACCTTTAAGTATCACTAAATCTTCTTAGATCAATGGCAACTGCATAGTCTGAAGCATGTGTTATAAAATAAAAAATTTACAAAAATAATTTGAAAATTAAAAAAAAAAAATTAAAGTGCAAAATTTAAATTTGAATGTTCTGTAAGTTTTCATAAGCAGGCAACTCAACAAAAACATTTTTTAATAATATTTATCTGCATATATTATTAATGATCGAGACAAACATTAGAAGAAGGAATTACTCGAAAAATCATTCCAACTAGGACACAAATTTAATGTCGTTTGGAGCATGTATTGCTCTTATTCAACTTCCTCATTAAACATCTAGATTTCAACTATGCGAGACAAGAGTTAAGTCTGTGAGTAAAACAAATATTAAAACTAAAATAAACATAAATAAGATCGTAATAGCATCGACCAAACAAACAAACGCGGCAACTGCAATTGTTGTTGGGCAATTGCCGGCAAGCGAAAACAGCAGCGACTGCAATTTATGACAAGTAAAGGCGGCGCCAGCTACGCCGCCAACAATTGCAGCAGTCAAGCAACAACAACAACAACAACGATAACAAGTGCTGTTGTTATTAATAGGTAATTGGTGTTGTTCTGCCGCCAGTTGGTCTGGCCGGGCGTTGCCACAATCCGAACTGAAAAACCGGTGGCAGCTCTTGCATTGCATTTCGATTCCTTCTTTTTGTTTCTTTTACTTATATATTTTTTTTATTTTCGGCTCGATATCTGATTTATGTGCCACCCACAAAATGTGGGTCAGCCCCACTGCAGATTTATGTCACTTGGTTAAATAATCAGCTGCTTGTTCGCTGCTGTTGTTGCCTTTGTTGCTACTATTGCTGCTTCTGCTGCTGCTGCTGCTGCTGATTAATTAGCCAACAACAATGGCTCACAATTTTCTTTTGCTTTTGCGGCATTTTTTCAGTTTATACAACACCAGCGCACTTTTCCTCATCGTGATGGTCTTTTTATGATTACTCGCACTCATCTCTATACACTTTCAGCTCACACACACATATTTATATGCACGTACACTGCTTCAATCTGCATTGCTCATATGCCACCAACATCTCAACTGAAGCTGCGAATTAGTCGCTTATTGTTTGGCGTAATTGTTTCTTGTTGCCGACGCTGTTGTCGGCTGTGTTTATCTTTTTTTTTTTTTTTGTTGTATTTTTTTTTATTTGTTTCTTTTGTGGCCCACGTAAACGAAAGTCAGTTTTGATATTCGTTTTGTTATGATTTTATTGTTTGTTGTTGTTTGCGCTTATCGCTGTCTGGGTCAGTAGCGGAAAATGTAATGCGAGCGGAAATGGAAAAATAAAATAATAATTTCTTTTATAGTAATAATAACTAAATACTAAACAATAATAGTAGCCAAATGAAATTGTAATAATTAAAACCAAATTTGCCTCTTTTTATCTTCAAACAATGTGAATAATCAAAAACAAATTTCAACCTCAACATTTTTGCTTTTTTTATTTATAATATGCAAATGAAAGTGAATATTATCAAATGATTTCTAAATAAAAAACATGAATAATAAAATAAATAATTTATTATCTTTTGTGTGCCTTTCCAAGATTCTAAATAAAAACAAATGACTTAGGCAACGAACTTAACTGTGGCAGACACACTATCTCACAAGCTGTTGATTTGTCTGCCGCGATTGTTGTTTTCTTATTTGTGCTGTTTTGCTGAGCGATGACAAAGCCATCGAGTTGTCGACAACATCAAAGTGCCTCGATTATGACTGTTAAGAGCTCTTGTCATTTTGTTGCCTTCGCGCTTTTAATTGTGTTGGAAGCACATAATCAAAATGACCTACGCGTCCATATCAAAAGTATATATATATTATTTTAAGATGCGGAATTATAGGTGCTTTTGATTTATGATTTTTCACAGGGTGAGGCGTTTCTAATTGCCCAAAAGCCGCCTAGTGGAAGTCTATGATGCCTACTTAAGTAGTCGCCTAATAAACGTATCATTGGCAGCTTCCTGTTAAGTACTTTTTTGATGGCAATGACAGCTTGCAATTGCTGTCAGCATGAGAAAAATGATACGGAACTGAAAGTTAGGTAACAGATTATGCTTTAGAGCATACCGAAACAATAGCCAAGAAGATGTGCGGGCCATAAAATTAATTGACAACTTAAATAAGAGCTTGGTTTACGATCAGATTAAGTCGCATAATGCGTAGCCACCTACTGTGCCGCCACCAGCAAATTCCATTAGCATAAACATCATAATAGTGGATTACTCAACTAAGAACCAGTTCTTCAGCGTCCTTTGCTTAAATGATGTCATTACCTCAATATAGATCCTGATGAGGAGTAGTATAGGTTTCTCTCACTCTCTCTCTCTCTCTCGCTCTCTCTCCCGCTCTCTCTCTCTCTCTCTCTCTTTCACTCTCTCTTTTAAAAACAAGTTCTGCGCTCATCAAATTCAGTTTTGTATACTTAAACAAAACAAATCTGATTAGCTTTATAAATTTTAAAGAATCAAACTTGTTTGTTAGACTGAATTTCTTGACATACTGGCAAATGAAAGCCGATAATTAAGTTTATTAAATCTTAAAAAAACCAAAATATTTATATTAATGTTTACTTTTATATTTTCAACTATTGCATAATATTATATGGAATTTACGAAATGATTCATCATGCGGGCCTGAACTAAAAATCAAATATATCAAGAATTGACTGACATTGAGTTATTGTGTTGAAAAAACTATGAAATAGTATATAAACAAAAATATGTATATACATTTATATTTATATATTTGCAATAAATAAAGATGCTCCAATTTCTTCACAATCTGCAGATGTATTGAAAATTTGAAACCAAAGCAAATGCCATCCAATGTTAGCCCTAAAATGGCATGACGCAAAGCCTGTTGCCTGTTGCCTGTCAGCGCATGGAGGTCAGCAGTTTGCTCTGACATTTAGCCGCATGCGGCAAGCAGCTAGCCGCATGCTGCCCGTATACGAATCGAAACCAGCATTTGTGGGTACGCAATTTGCAACGCACGTGGCTTGATGAATGTTCAGTCTTTACTGTTTTTTACGGCTATGTTGCATGCTGTAATTTAAGAACTTGGCATTTAGTTGTAATGATCATATTTAAAATCGTGATGTAATGCAACAGTTTACGCATGCTATCAGCACTGGGAAGCTGCAGTTTGATGTGGTAATAACACATTATATATACATATATAAAAAATATATAAATGTATATATATATATATGCAGTCTCAACTGACGCGGCTTAAAGTTCACTGGAATACACCGGCAAAAAGACAAACTGGACAAAAGTTCAAGTTCGTTGCCCAAGTCTTTCGTTTTTTAACAAAAAAAAAAAACGGTTGACAAACGATTTATTTATTACACTTGAAGCGTAGCTGACATTTGACCAAAACCAAACAACAACAAAAACAACAAAATGAGAGTGAAAAAAAACACGCGTTGATGTTTTGTTTAGGTTAGCTTTTGCGGCTGGGCAAGTTCGTTGTCAAAGTCTTTTGTATTTCCTAGTGTTTTCATAACTTGTAATGAAGCCGAGTGTTCAACACAAAGCAAACGTAAAGAATAACAATGACAACAACACAATGCATTATGCCAGGGGTGGCCGAGAAAACAAAAACAAATCTGATGCTAATGCTTAGAATATGTTGAAATCTTGAGGCCCCATCAAAAGCAGAAAACATGTACATTATTTACACACTTCATTAATCACTAAGGATGGGCACTAAAAAAATGTAAGGTTGGATTTCTACGAGAGGGGATGGGGTATAAAAAAAAGCAGACACATTAGGTTACTTTTACTTGATCGTACGCTCTGTAGCAAGCGATGCGGCTCATTGGCTTTTCAGCGATGTGCACGCAGCGCCAGTTAACGCATCAACACTTGAATGGGATACAAGTACAGCAGCAGCAGCTAAAGTAGAAGACAATAAAGCTGTAGTTGCGGCCGAGGGTGAGAGTGAGTAGGAGACGTAGACAGAGACGGAGAGGGGTCGGGGCAGAGGGGCGTGGGTCTGCTTTTGGGCATTGTTGCTTGAATGACTTTTAAATTTATTTGCCATTTCTTTGCTGGCAAACGTTAATGAGCAATGCAGACCGAGTCGGACTCAGACCAAGCCAGCCAAGCAAAAGCATTCGCATTTTGAACTTTTATCTGGCCATCTGCAACAGCAACAGCAACAACAGCAACAACATCAACAACAACAAAATTATATTGTATACAGCATTTGCTTACATTTAAAGCAACCAGATTGATGTTTTCTTTTTGTTCCCCCTAGTTTTATTTCTTTCTGCCAGCTCAACTTTAACCCTCGGCCACATAAACTGAAACACCTTCGTCTGGTGCGGGTGTGCGACTGTCTCTATGTGCAAGTGTATGTGTGTGTGTGTGTTTGGGTTTGTGATGTGAAAGATGTTAAGTCACACATTTGGCCTAAATTTGTCTTTTACTTGGCTATGGCTAAGCAATGTCTGCCGCAACTTGTGCGCTTTTCTTTTGTTCATTTGCGCCACAAGGCTGGAAAAATCTGTAGCAACTCTTGACATTTAAGCAGCATTTCCTAATTCCTGAACCAACTACTTTCTGTGTCTCTGCTTGTCGCATCGGCCGTAATTGCAATACACAAAAACAAAATTATCTAACCCCAGCATTTGCAGCTGCGCCAAATGCCCCGGGCAGCGCATTCTGAGCAACTGCAGCATCCTTGAACTGCGTCCACTTCATCTCAGCTGCTTGATTAACAATGCCAAAAACTCAGCTGTAGCTAATTTATGCAGATACACAATTAAAAACTGAAATGTATGCCAACAACAATCCAAAAGCTTGAGTTATTTTTCAATCTATGGATCTGTGTTGAATCAAATTTTTGACTCACTAATCAGGCAGTCCACTTGCTTGAGCCTTATCGAAGCTAGGGTAAGAATAAGCTTTGGTAAGAATAATTTAAATAATTAAGAATCTTATTAATTACGTGTAGCTTATTATGACAACAAGAAGAGTCGCTGACACATAATTACAATGACTTTGTACTATTATAAAACCATTATAAACTTGTGAAGTTGCATTTTTTATTGGCAAAAACTGCAATTAATAATAAACAAACAAATTTATGAAAGGACAATTGGCAGCTCAATGCTGCAGGCAGCTAAATTAATTTCATGGCCAGCAACAATAATTAATAGATAAATTTAAAAAATAATAAATTAAATTAAAATATCATTTCCACAAGTTGTCAATGTGTTAACTGTTTTTAATATAAAAATGTTTCTTACATTTTATACGCGTGTTCTATTTATGTAAGTTTAAGTTTAACTAATAATATTAAAAGAATTTGTCAACCCTAAGCTGTTATGCAATTTTAAAGATTATTTAAATTTTAATGAAAATACATATAAAAAAACTGTAACAAAAAATAAATATTTATTTAAACAAATATTTAATTTAAAGCGCAATTCCCTTAAAAATACGGCATAATTGCTTGACTTCTCTGAACTAAGCAATTAATACACTACATTCACACTTGAGTACTAAAGTTTCCTCACAAGTTTAATTAAAGACCATTTAAACGAGAATATCTTGTGAAAGGCAGGCTAGTTGGTGTCTGAGCACATTTGCCATTTATGCACCGCTTAGAAGTTACAGCTGTCGAGATTCCAGGCCTCTGAACATTCACTCACCTTTAGACGGCAGCATCAGCATGAGTAGCTTCAATGTCAAATTTATGAGTTCGTTTGTGTGTGTGTGTGTGAGTGTGTGTATGGTGTCTGTCTGTGGCAACAAACTGTGGCAGCAACTTCTTCCTGTGCTCACAAAGCGGTTTTGCTTTCGGTTTCGTGAGTGAAGTAATATGTTTTTGCTTTATTATTATAGAGTTTTCCGCTGTATTCGTAGTTTTTCTCGCTCTCGTTGTAGATTAACTATAATGTAGCATTTTTTATATGATTTTTTGTTTGTGAATTTTGTTTTTCTTTGATATGTCTCACTGTGGGTTTTGATTTGTCCAATGAACAAATAACACAATTTAATTATGATTACAAAAAATAAAATCGCTTCAAAATTGAAACAAATCATCAACAAAGAAAATTGTTTAAATTTTTTAAGATGTGGTAACAGCAAAATCAATTAAACAAATCTACGAAATACTCAGTGTTCAGATTGAAACTACACTTAAATTCCAGCAAAATCTAATAATTTTCTGATGTTTCTGAGTATGTTCGCTAATTTAATTAACTGTTTTGACAATTGATTTTTGAAGTGATTTCATCGAGAAACTCTGAATTATTGGTCGACTCGCGTCTATCATTTGAAAACGTTATTGTGCTAGACAAAGTCCTCTCATGTGTTTTCTTTGATTAAATTTTTTATAATATCCAACACTAAAGTTTCAAGCTAAAAGCACTTGATCAAAATCAGCTTGAAACAGTTCACAATTGATTTTTTTTTTATAAGCACACAAGAGTTTCGAGATGCAATCAGAAATCTTTGAAATACAAAATGTGATGCCAGTCCGAACAGAAGACGTCTTCACCCGTACGATATTCACATTTGAATGTTTCAATTGGCAAATGTGGCGTCCAACTTTAGTAGTTGAGCGACTCAGACTCGGGCCCCCGACCGCAGCTCAGACTCGGCGCACTCTTCTCCAGCGAAAACGCACTCCCCAACAAATACACCCAAGAAACACAATCGGCAAAGTCGCCGAAGCCACCCGCTGATCTTCGCCAGAAGCGCCGAAGCAGCCGAACATCTTCCTCGCAGTCACCAACAACACTTTGGCCAGACCAAAGCAAAAGCAAAAGCAAATGTAAAGTCAAAGCAAATGAAATGAAAACAAATGAAATTTACTTTGCGACCGACCGGTCCAGCAATCAGCTGTTTACAGACGGGATTGAGAGTGAGAGCGAGACAGTTAACAGAGTGATTATAACTGGTCTGTTAAAAGCTTACATTGCTGTTAAGTCTAGAGCATATAACAGAATTAGTTATTATGATCATTGGAAACGTCTGAAATAGATTAATTTGTATGCAATATGCAATATAAAATTTTAAAAATAATAATAATAAAATAAGTAAATAAATTTTAAAAATGTACGTTAGCAGAAAAATAATATTCATTATTTACTTAGAAATACTTATATAAATGGTATAATTTGTATAATATATTGTATCAATTTTAAATAAATATATTTTATATTCTCTAATTAGATTATTTTATAATAAAATATAACATATAAATTTTAAAACATGTCTGTATATTTTAATTTATCTGTATATTTAATATATACAAATATTTCAATTTTGATGATTTTTGATTTAAAAATAAATATACAAAATATTTAAATTACTTTAAAAATTAATTAATTAAACACAATTTCCTTGTATTATTATAATCGAATAAAAACATAAATACATACCTCTCGATTACAGTAAATTAAAATTATAAAAAGATGACTCACTTATAATCAAGTCAAGGAAGAAATAATGTATCAATCCCAAGCTGTGATATCTTCATCACAAAATAAATACATTCAAAATTATGATGAGAAAGGGAAAGGGAAAGAGAAGGCGAATCTAGTAGATATATTATGTAGGGCCCTTCAGCAGCAGCTGCGGTGCGGGGCAGCAGTCAAATTTAATTTTCAATTATTGATTTGAAACGCTGTCATTGACGACTTTATGACTCGAGTTGTGGTTTCTGTTTATGGGCCATTGGCCGCAGACAGATGAGATGCGCGACAGCTGAAGAGTTGACAGTGGACAGTTTTTATTATGATTTGGCCAGCTTCTTGGGTTGGTTGAGGGGCGCTGTGATTTTGACTGCGAATCGAAGCCCTGACAAACGCTGCCATTGCATAAGAAACTGTTTGAGCTTCGGTTTCTTGGGCACAGCTTCTGCCTTGCTTCAGCTTCCGTCTCCAACTCCACCTCCAATTGCATCTCTATCTCCACCTCCAAGCGATGCAGATGGCTGCATTACACGGCGCATTCATTGCGCCTTCGATTATGATTTTGCTATAGGAAATGCTTAAATAATCGCAGTCACAAATATTCCCACGAGCTTTTTTTTTTGTTTTTTATTTTTTCTGGTAGTAGCGGTATCTACTTCCAGCCATCAGCAGCGTCTGATTGTCTGCTACATGAACAAATCCGCATTGGATTCTATTAAAAGCGTCTGTAATCGTCAGAAGCGACGCTGGTAATCACCTCAAAGTCACAAAACGAAAGACTGCAGCAACGAACTTGCTGTGCATGCTTAACTTAACGTGATTTTAATAGCGGGTCGGCTCTGCATTTCATATTGGGGTTGGCTGCTTATTCAAGTATGAACAAAAATATATTTATATTTATTTTGCCAATGGCTTCACGACAAATGACATTGACCATTTTAAATACCCTGTAGCAATAAAAGTGTGGACAAAGAAGATTAGCTGAATCTCTTGATGCTGTAGAATAATTAAATGGTCCTAACCTTATAAAAAAAAAGATAGCAGCTCGGTATGTCAATGGGCCCTTCTAAATGCTTCCTTGGTTGTGTATTCAATTCTTGGTATTTAATTATGAACAGACCTCAATACTGGGTATTCAAGATACCACTGCTTCCTTCAACTTAATAACTTAATAGAAATGTTATGTCATTAGAATTAATTGGTACATTGATGTGATTTTAGACAGCATTATTTTATTAAGTACTCCAATCGAAATTATGTTTAAGGGCGAGCAGAACTGAGCGAAGATACTTATAAAATAGAATTGGAGAGACTGGGGAATTCCATCAAAGCTGAGTTATGAATGGAACTCAGATCGACATTTGCTATGTCACGCACATTCTAACTATTTAATTCCGTCAACTCAATTGTTCATTTATACAAATTTCCTTAATACAGAAGTGTGTCTCTGTTTTTAAGGCACTCTTAACATTGAAGACTGCAGCTTAACTATATAATAGGAAAATTATTTGGCAATTTGCTGGCAAAAACTCATTGCCACAATTAATTCACTTTACAACTGAGCTCATTGCAGCTGCATATGTTTAAAGGCGAGCCGTTGAGCAACAACCTTAAAGGTCGTTTTGCCATTTTGCGGCAAAGTGTCAAATCATCACCAGAGCAGCCAAGAAGCCATAAACTAACCTATATTTAACCCCAAACTATCCATCAAAGTACACGAAATGGGGGCTTCTGTTTTTAGTTTTTTTTCTTTTTTTTTCTCTTCATGCTGCAATCCAATGCAATACGGCGAAGAAGCCTTTTGTAAAATTGAAAAACCATTTAAGTCCCGTTAATTTTAACACCCATTTTCTATGCCAGCCAAAGATTGCCAAACGGAGTCTCGAAAAAAAAAAAATAAGGCGCAACGCTGCCATCGTAAACAAAAGCGAGAAGCAGCCGAAATACGTAATTCAAGCGATAATTATTGCCTATGGGGCACAAAGGCCCTACAAACCTACACAGAAATAGAGAGGGAGGGGCAATACAAAGAGAAAGAGAGAGAGAGAGAGAGAATAAGAGAGATCTCCCGAATGAAAAAAAAATAATATGTATATAAGAACTCTGTGCTCGTATAAAATTGACTTCATAATACTCGCTTCTGAGTCAAAATACGTGAACATTTATTACATAGATAAAAATCTTCAGTTGAGACCATATACATATAAGGCTTACAGAAGACATCCTTAGGGTAGTTGTTTAGTGATTCCGATTTGTGAAAAACTATAAACATAGACGAGGATACTCGATAGCATATATATTTAAAATATAAATTTAATACCACAAGGAGTATTCAACCAAATCTATATACTCATTTTGTGATCTGGACGAGTATAGATAATAATAGAAGCGAGCAGTTGCTGCCATGTAGATGATTGAAAAGCAACAAAGATTTGCATAGAAACGTGCGATTTTCGTTGTGCTGGCCTCCATCTGGCGAATACCCTTTGTAACTGCCACAGGCATGTTGCACCCACAGCGCAGTACCAACAGCAGCAGAAACAGCAGCAGCAGCACCAGCAACAGCAACAGCAGCAGCAACAGCAGTCGGAATCGTTTGTCGCGCCTGCTGTCAACATGTTCAGACCTCGAGTCACAGCATGAGAACAATAAAACGAATTTGTATTCACTGTACCGTTTGGCGTCGTCTGCTACTGCCTTCAATTGCTCATCCATTCATGGCGTCATTTCCACAGCAGCAGCCAGAGGCCGCAGCTGAGACTTCCAGCTCCCAGTGGCAATTTGTTGTTGGCTTCTTTAGCTAATTGCAAATAGCTGCAATTAATCTAATTAATTTTTAGGTACCAGAAAGGTCTACGGATTGGTTCATCTATTGTTGTCTGTCCTGTACATCATTTATAATGTGTGTGTGTGTGTGTGGGCACATTTTTAATATACGACAAAAATTTGTTGTGTTTGAAAATGTGTTTGGCTTTTTTATTTATTTATTTTTTTCGGTAGACCCAAAAATGTCGCAGCTTAGGCTTTGTTCTGACCGAAAAAATGTCAAGATCAAAGTTGGGAGATATGAGACAACACTTTGATTAATGAATGCAGTATAAACGAGGCACATTTTTGTGTTTTAAGCTCAAATATATGAAAATTACACATCAAATAGGTAGAAAAGATAAATAACAATTGCAAAACATTTGCATACTCTAAATAATCATTCCATCATTAATAAAATAAACTGCCATATAAATTATTTAGCTCAAGATCTATTGAAAATCTTTTTAATTAACCGAAATTAAAGCATTTTTTATAGAAGAAATTTGGTTTCACTTATTAAAACTTGATCTAAGATCTTATCTGCAGAAACCGAATCAAAATATATACAGTACCAGCTTAGTTTGCACCGCATCATAAATTTCCAATGCAAGCTAAAACTGGAAATCGAACTGCTCATCGAATGGGAATGTCAATAAGCATATAATATTCTAGAAAATAAATTTCAGCGACAACTTAACTAATGATCTCGAAATAATGCTAAGCCACTTTCAATTGAAAGTGACAAACGAACAACAATCGCATGCTAATGAAAGATATATATATGAGCTGAATTTTCTGCAAATGGAAATGCACAAAGACACAGACAGACTTATCGACATAATATGCCTCATCAATTTTATACCAACAGCAACTACAGAAACGTATCTTTTATTGAGCATTTTGCAAAGCTGTACATCAAACCGCAGGGCCTGAACTCTGACCCTGCACAAACTTCATCTGAAACTCAAACTCGAACCACGAATCACGAAGCAATCGCAAGATAAGAAGTAGGAAAATATACAGATTTATGCAAGTTTGGTGCAGAGTTTCCAACAAGCTGGTAGCATCCATCATTATCGAACGACATAGGTTTCTTTTTGCCGTCCAGGAAAGGCAGATAATCACTTGATCGCAGGCAAATCATTTATTGTGACACGATGCTCAATCGCAATTTGTGTTTATCAATGCAGCAGAAATCAGGCAACCAATTTGCCAACTTGTTGAGCCAATTGGCCAACTCTTAACTGCTCGTTCTCAGCCTGTTGCCAAGTCGACTGTTTTTATGATGCTTATACGAGATATAATCATCTCTTTTTTGTCTAATGAGTTTAATATTATCATTTTATAAGTTGCCTGGAAGCAGACCGTAATTTAACAATTTTATTTCTTTATGCTAGGGAAATAACACAAATACATATTAAATGAGATAAACTGCAAGTGAAGCTGTGATAGCTTTTTGCATGCATGTTATTATATTCGTTTGCTGTTTGGACAAATATAGGTTTAATATTCATATATGTCTATGTTAGTCTTCCTAATTCCTAAGTAAATTTCCCTTGTTTTTGCTGTTAATGCTCCCTCATGCCTAACAATTTTATAATGGCAGATTACTAAAAGCTAAACACAGTAGTTGAATAGTTAACAAGTTTCTTTCAATATATTATGAAATTATGTTGGAATGCAAGGCGAAAACTTATCTTTATATGATTAAATATTGACGCCAAATTATTATTCATATAAACAAAAATTGTCTGTCAGAGATCTTATATATAAACAACTCCACACGCTGAATTTCTTATCTAAACAACACAAACGACTCTTGTTAGGAAATAAATTATATCATTGTTGAAAAAGAAAATAATAAACAAGTAACAATATTGTAATCGGGTGCTACCGTCCGCTTAATACTTATTCACTATACAGAGAGGAATTAGAGAGAGATAATGCAGTATTTGAAAAATTTAATTTAATTCCATTGGGACACATACTTTTTGTGACCAATTCTTGAAAGAGGTCCAAGGTAACGTAATAAAAGAATTGTGAAATTTGTAAGGTCTCTCGATATGTTAAGATACAAAACTAATAAATACAATTCTTTTATTCTCAAAAGTTCAATTTATATAATTTTTTTGTTTGTAAACAGGTAAATTGTCTGCTCTTGATTTATAAGCATACTATGTGAAGTATCTCACTTCACTAAAGGAAATTCGACTGTTATGAAAAAGCTAACGCTCAGACATTAAAACTATATTCTTGTTAGGCATATCTGTCAGTAGTGGACGAGTCAACAGATGTGCCTCAAATTTATATATTCCCACATATCTAATCTTGAGTTTTATTGAGCACCCCTGGCAGAGATTTTTCTCTATAAAAGCACATGAGAAGCGCATCCAGAATGTTTAGTGGCCACATGCTCGCAGAACCTGGCATATTAAACAGTGTTGATAAAGGCTCAAAATGGTCTACAGTGTTGATGAACAAAAGCCGAGCGTCTTTAGTGCGCGTTATCGCTGGCAGGTTATAGCCACTATGACAGGTGGGTCTTTAATGAGATTTCCATTTGTTAACTGTATGATAAAACATAATCCTATGTACTTTATCTTCATGTTAAGTGCACATCATGACCTTAACGCACGGCATTGGTGTGGGCTGGATGGCGCCATCGCTACCCTTTCTGGGCTCAGATCAGACACCGCTGAATACACCCATCACCGTCACTGAAACCTCCTGGGTGGGTTCACTGATTGGCCTGGGCGCACTGACGGGCAATATAATCTTTGGACTACTTCTGGATCGTCTAGGTCGCAAATTGTGCATGTACTTAATAGCCATACCCAATATGGTAAGTATACGCAGCATTCCTGTATTCTTTAAATTACCGAGCTTTTTTTTTTTTGTTTGATAGACATATTGGATTCTCATCTATGTGGCGAAAGATGTGACATATCTATATGCAGGCCGCTTTCTTGCCGGCGTTTCGGGCGGCGGCTGTTATGTGGTATTACCTATATTTGTTGTTGAAATATCCGATAATAAGTAAGTGACTGTTGTTAATGATGGAAAAGGTAAAGAGAACTTTGTAATGCTATACAGGCAGTGCATAAATCTTTCTGGATGACTACTACTACACTATATTCATAATCGGAACTGTCAAGCACTACTTTATAGAGCAAACAAACTGCTTTACGATGCACGTATATGATATCGTAAAACTGTTTGTTTTCTCTCACAGATTGCAATTTGTAATCTGAATTCTCTTTAAGCTTTATCTTTTTTATGTAACAGCTTTCTTTCTTTTTGGTGAACTCTTCCAGTATACGGGGCTCGCTATCTTCCATGGCCATGATGTACGTGAGCGTGGGCATTATTATCGGCTATTCACTAAGCTCCTATCTCGACTACTATCTAATGCCGTGCATAGCTATACTGGTGCCCGTCGTTTATCTGCTAGCCATCTTTGGCTTATCTGAGACGCCACAGTACTTGCTGCGCAAGGGCCGGGATGAGCAGGCCAAGAAATCGTATTGTTTCTATAAGAATTTGAAAATGGCTCGCCCAGATAGTGAGTCAACTCACGATGATTCGACGGAAAAAGAGTTTGCGACTTTCAAACAACAAGTGCTTAGCGGTGGAGTGCGACAAGATGTCGGCTGGAAAGATTTCTGTAAGCATGATACTGATAAGACGTAGCTGCTTTTACAACTTTGCATTATGTGTACGTTATGTTTACAGTTAATCTGCCTACCATAAAGATCTTCGCTCTGAACTTCACACTGCTCGTCTGCAATCAACTGTCGGGCAGCTTCGCACTCTTCAACTATACCTCGCACATCTTCAACGAGCTCCAGACCCAGATAGACGCGAATGCCTGCACTATTATAGTGGGTGCTGCCCAGGTGCTGGGCTTACTGTGTGCCGTCGTTTTGGTGGATCGCCTTGGGCGACGTCTTCTGCTGCTGACGTCCATAGCAGGCATGGGACTGAGTGAGTTGGCCATCGGACTCCTCAAGGAGTTTGCCTCCAAAGAGTTTTTAGCCACAGCTAATTGGCTCTCCCTGCTGCTCATGTGCTTGGTGGCCTTTGTAGCCGCATTGGGCGTTATACCATTGATATTTGTGGTGGTTATCGAACTGCTGCCCGCCAAAGTAAGTAGAGACTAAGCTGATCCTCATAACCAGAGTAAACTCATGTATTGGCATCTCTTTAATATCCAACAGATTCGCTCCCTTGGCACCTCCATTTGCATGGCCACGCTGAGCACCTTCATCTTTGTCTCGCTCAAGATCTACCCGCTGATGATCTTTGGCCCCGGTCTGGCAGCCACCATGTATATGTCGGCCGGTGCCTGTGCCATTGGATTCGTCATATTGGGCCTCTTTCTGCCAGAGACCAAAGGCAAACAGCTGACGCACTAATTGCGGACGCGTGTAACATATATATGCAGCTCTTGATGATGAGTTCGCCGAACAGCATCAATCCCAGCGACCACGCCAAATTGTCGCTTTTGTATGGGCGAATCGTTGCATAAGCCGGGATTACCGTTATGACTGTGAGTGAGTGAGTGAATGAGTCTTACGAGTATTCGCTTGTCAAGACAGTGCCGTCAAAGCAAATCAGACAACTGCTAGCCGCAAATGGGGCATGGAGAGCATGGGTCGCATGGGGCTCATCCTGAACTCTTGAACTTAATTCAATTCCAGTCTTTTACCATCGTTGTTATTGTTGCTTAGCTCACCTTCGCGTGTATTGTGTGGAAATGTGATTGTGTGTGTGCCGACTTTAAATATTATTTAAGTTAGCTTGGAGAAAGTCTGCGCTCTTTCCTACGAGTTCAAATTGAGCATGGTCCAATCAGTTAGCTATAGTTACACAAATAATGAAATTAACAAGACTTGAATCTAGCTAATAGGCTATAAGTAAATAATATAATGCATAATAACTCTATATATTTTACACAAAAATGTGTAATAAATGTTCATATAGAAGTTTGATTAATTTATCATCAAACTAAAATTATGAAAACCTTTAACTTTGCTTTAACTTTGGATAAATAGTTTTTAGATTTAATAAGCTTGTAAATTATTTTAAAATACAAAAAAATATATATAGAGCAGAGCAACACAACAGATAAAAAGTTAAATTGATTTCTGTTAATATATGTTAATACATATGTTTAAAAATATTATTTAATAGCTTACGATAATAATAGCTATCAAAAATAATTATCATTCGAATTTTGTAAAATTTATTTTTTCAACTTTTATATGTGTACTTATTTCATATCAATAATTGGTAAGAACTTTTCAATTTTCATTTTAAGTGCTATCCTTTATCTTATTACGGCATTATGGATAGTGATATCTAGGATATGCCTTACCTTGCTCCTCATTTCTTATCGACGTAACTTACATTCGCCACAGCGATACGTGACAGAGGATAGCAAATTATATATAAAATAATTCAAACCTTAACCTGCCAAGTAGTAAAAAATATAATGAACGCCAATGTAAAAAGATTTACAACACTAAACATTTTTGTTTAATACAATGCAGCATGCAGTTGAGATCATAGCAAAGAAAAACTTGGCCAGAAAACAATATTTTGGTAGACACGTTTTGCGATTATGAAATGATAAATACGAATTAATGAATTCGCATCAGCAAACAAACAAAGACACATTAATTCCGAGAAATTATTTATTTGGGTTTTGTTTCGGCCGAAATGCGAAGGGATGTGCACGTTCAAAAGTGAGCTTTATGACAGAGGGAGGACACACAAATCTCGCCAGATCGCAGCCAATCTGTAGAGATGATAAATTGTATTCCATGCGGCCATAGAAGACCAACAAAAGGCACAATTAACCGCACTTTGCGCGGCTTTGGCTTGGCGGCAGCTGGCTTTTCGGGAGTGCAGTCCATGGCAAATGCAATTTCATAATTTTCACACGTTTTTCCAAACGTCAGCGTTCAACTGGGAGCCGTTTTCCCAGTGCCTGACAAGCGGAAATTTATCCACCACGAGGAGAATTGTAACAATTTGGTTGTCTTTTTTTTCTTGTATTTTTTTGGGTTGCACTTAAGAGTACTTAAATGCAATTTCAGCTAATTGCAGCCGCTGATTGGGTGGATAAGCGCATATTTTATATACATTCATATATTGACCTAGTGCACACAGCTCCCAGAGACTCCCATTGCGGATGACTTGCCGGAAGCAGAAGTAACTCAATTAAATAGCAGAAAATGAAAGACTAAATACTCTAACAATGTAACAGAAAAACATGAAATAGACAACAAAATTATTGTTAGTAAAAACATAATAAAACATAATAATAAATGTATATTTATATTCAAAAATACAAATTTTGTTGATATAGAATAATAGTATCAAAAATTATTATATAATATATGCTCTTTAAATACCAAACTAATTCTCTGTATGGTATAGCATAATATTTTATTCATCTAACACCGATATCGACTATGTAAACTTATTATTAAATTATATTAATTCCAATAGAATTACTTTGTACAGAACATCAATCATAATTTCTAATTATCACTATCTTACATATTTAATGACTTTCTGCATAATACTTCCTCTGTTAGGGCATATTAAGCACATTCACTCCGTGTATGTGTGTGGCCAAATTCAGTTTCAATCGCCCTCGGTTCGAATATATAAAAAAAAGTGCCAAACAATTGTGGCTAATTCGAGCGTTTTCTCATTGTTGTGAGTGTTTGATTTGTGGTTCCACAAATTCCAATTGTTTGCTTTGGACTGTTTAAAGAAAGTGCTCCGTCTGCCAGCTAAATAAGCGGCAGCCCATTGTCTGAGCCCGGCCTATGCGCCCACTGACCATTAATAGGCCATTTGCGATGTAAAATGTCATCCTTTGTTTGTGAGTGTGTGTGTGTGGGTGTATGTAATCGTGTGTGTGTGTGTGTATGTTGCAATGGTAGCAATATCCGGACCATTTTACTTTTCATGCCACTCACCCACTGATCTCCATTGATAAATCCTGAAATTGCGAGTGAAATAATTTGGAATTTCACACAATTGCCACCCAAAATTGTTTCTCGATTTATTTATTGTGTCATTGCAAATATCGTTTTCATTTATTATTATTTTGTATACTTTTTTCAATGATGCGACGTTTCCATTGTCCACTCTTCTTCGCTGGTAATCAATTTCAGCAATTTTTATATATAATTTCGACTATTTATCTGCTCTAATTTCGTGGTTTAATTTCGCTACCTTTGCGAATTGCCACAGGCGTGTGTTGTAAATAGAAGCCGATGCTTTTGGAATTACGCATTACTTTCGTTCATTATTATATAAACGTCAGAGTTGGACTTTCAGAAAGATTATTAATAGAAAGGTAGGTGCAAATGTTGACCACATTAATTGATAAATAATTATAAAAATAGGTTAATTAAATTCGCTTCCAAAATTATACAATGTTCGTATACTTCAAATGGGCAATGGCTAATACATAATTAATATGCACATAAATGTCTTTCTTAAGAATTAAACAGTTAATCACTTAAGTCAAACTGTTATGCGTATATATAGAATAGTGATCTTATGCAATACATTATCTAACAAAAAGTTAGATAATCTGCTGCTGCTGATTATAAATCAAAATTAGAATTCGACTAAATTTGAATGCAAAAAATTCTGTTGGAATTTTTTGTGTGCCAAAGAAAGGGTTGAGTGAACTCTTATAAACCCTAAATGAAGCCAGTATAAGCTAGTTTCATTTACATTTATTCAAATACAAACAAAATAAAAATAAGCTCTAAATTATTCAGTTATGCAAAGCATCTGTTTGGGGCTTAGTTCGAAACCTGCCTGTTGGTGTGAAAATTAATAGACGTTTGTATCAAAACTTGTGCTGAATATGAAAAACTAGACGAGCTGACAAGCGGCTACCGTTGAACATCAGAAAAAAACACTCTGCTTCGTCTTGGAAGTGGAAAAATTGTTTTATGTATGCACAAATAAATTAACCATGATTAATTAAAAGGTCAAGCGTTGAACAGCAACTGTGAACTGCATGAAGAGCGAACTGAGAGCTGAGAGCTGGAAGCTGTGAAGACTTCATCAAGGCAGGGTCTGAGTTGAGACGCAAAGACTCTGCGTTAATTGGCAATTGTTGAATGTGTCTCGCGGATGCGCATAGCACAGATAATTTGTCAGGTATGCCAAATGACCTTCGGTGAACTGCGGACGGACAATCGGGATAGAGAGTACAGGTTTTTGGCCATTTAAAGAACTAGACGTATAATTAATTGGATGCCGACGACTGAAGTGCATAGAAAATTAAGCTACAATTAACACAGAGACTCATTGAAACTCTGTGAAATACCCTACACTCTCAAACGTAATGGGTAAATAACCCTTGGAATTGCTTCCTTAAAAGCGAACAAGAAGAGGAGTATCTTTGAAATATACTGTTTCACTTGGGTATATATATATATAAATTATCTTTATGAATTTTAACCTGCATTTGAAAAACAGCATATTTTGCAGTCGAACATTGCCAGCTGCTAAATTGCGACTTGTTACTTTTTTTATTATTTTCGTGTTGGCTGCCTTGTAAAGCGACTGTCAATAATAATTAATATACTTAAGTTGATGCCAGGCATCAGCTTCGAAAAGGTCATTAAGTCACGACAGGTAGCCGAAAATAATTTCTTATAGAATCTCAACTTTAGCTGCGAAAACATAAATTGATGTTAGAACATTAATTAAATGCCAGACTCGGAGGCTCCAATTTCGAAATATCTGCGACTTGGCAAGCACTTAAAAGAACTGCGAGAGGCATAAAATTAGCCATGATCAAAGAATGGTCGAAAAAGAATGGTCCAGAGACCCGAAGACCATTCGTTGGGTTGGGCTTCACAGCTAATTAGCTAACGATAACTTTCAAATTAATGGATTTCTATTTTCTATTTTCTTTAATTCTAATTTACGCTTGCCAATGACAGCTGTATTTCTAAAGGAATTCTTTGAAAGCAACAAAAGGTTAATAATAGATTAATTTCAATCTCTTGGCTAAAACTAATAGTTAGCAGGAATCACAAACAAAGAAAATACCTTTCATACCCTAATGAAACTTAGCAGAAGCATTATGTTTCTAAGTGATATATTTTATATATATTTCCAGTGATCTTATTAAGTAGTAATATTATGTTAGGCAATTTATGACAAAAATATTTCTTTGTGTACGATATTTTCTGGAAAAAAATGGCATTACGTAAACTATGTAACGCTTAAGTGAGCTTATAAAAGCACTATTCAGGGTAGCTGCCAGTCGATCAATCCCGATGAGATCATTTCTATTTCTTTTACTTACCTAAGTAAGATTTTGACCTTGAATTTTGCTTTTGTAATCATCAAATTGATTCTGTTGACTTCATAGCAAATGATTGATGGTTCAGGGGAAATGTCTGGACATAAAATAGAAACACAAATCATAAATATTTTAAGAAAGATTTCACTATAGTTACTTTCCCTGTAAAAGTGAGTTCACAAATATTGTAAAAGGGAATTTTGTATATTATTTATTAATATTACTAATGCTAAGCATTTCCATTTGGGTTCTTCTTGAAAATTATTTGTGATATTTAAATTATTTCTTCGAAACTCTTTGACAGCTGACACACCTGCCACCCACAGAGCTAAGCAATTTGCAATGAAAGCAATTGCAAAGAGGAACTGCTCAGACCCACATTAAATTGCAGACAGGTGTTTGCTTAAAGCAAAGCTAAGCATTTGAAATTGTTACCTGGTTGTCAGCTAATTTCGTTGGGGTCTAGCCGTCGTCCGTTGCCAATCTGAGGCTATGCTGTCAGCTGTGCCACGTGGCACCCGTATATGGCCAAAATACGAGCTGGCCTCACACTTTAAAAGTGGCTAAGTCATCAATTATCCAAATATGCAAAGTTCTGAACGCAGCACCAAGTGCAAGTGAGCTCTATTCAGCTCCTTTAAACACTCTCTCTACCCTGCCTTTAGCCGAGTCGAGCAAGTCGACAATTATGCTGGCTGCATGTTTATTTTGGACCCCCTTGTCGCTTGACTCTGCCAAGTTGTTGTAATTTTGGTTATAAAACAAACACAAATGACATTATTCGCACGAAAAACAGGATGGCAGTGGGATGTGGGATGTGGGACGTGGGACATGGAACGTGCGACATGGAACTTGAGGCTGCAGTTGCAACTACGGCAGCTGTTGCCGCACGACTTTCTTCTTTAGCTTCTTCGTAGCAGCAGCAGCAGCAGCAACAACAACAACAACAATCAATTCGACAGCGACGACATTTGCGCAGGCGCCTTTGTTGCGCCTTAACTTCCGGAAATCACGTTGCTTGTGATAATGTTTTTGTTTCTTTTTATTTTAAGGAACGGTAAAAAAAAAAAGTAAAAAAAACATTGACGTTGTGCACGCGAGCAAAATTACAAAACTAACACAAATTTCAAGTTGTTAAAGCTTTTTTCAATTATGCAAAGCAAAACACACAAACACATAAAAAAAAAACACGAATTGATTACTTAATGAAGTCGAATAATATGAGAAAATGTTAAGATTCTTTAGCAATTGATCTGCAGCATTGACACAACTGGTTAATAGAGCAGGAACCGCAATTAAACAAGAACAAAACTAAGTAAAGAGTTTTACATTGAAACTATTAAAATAATTATTCAGCTTCTTCTCACCATTCACGACGACCCTTTTGTAAGTCAATGATTTAGCAACTAATGCGAATATAATTTATAGAGCAGCTGGAGTACAAATTGACGCTCCATTTTACTGGCAGTCAGCACTCCCAGAATACCCATGTCTAATGGCTAATGTCAGAGGCAATTGACTTGAGCGCGAATAACTGAAGTCGAGCTCTTGCTGTCTGCAATTGCCAGACATTCTTGATTCATACGGCAGCCAAATGGCCTTCCAAAGTGGCAATCAATTTTTTTTTTCTTTTTTTCTAAGCCGTCTGCTGCTCTTAAAGCAAAAGAGTTAACCACGTGTTGCGACGGTGTTGAAATGTGATGATCCAACGGCAAGTCGCTCGTCGTTACCTCAACGGCATTTGACCCCCAAGCGGTTTGAGCGTCAGCCACGTTTCCTTTGCCGGGCCGGGCCTATTCATTTCTTTGGTTATCAAATAAAATAAAATAAAAAAAAAACGAAGAAACGACAAAGAAAACGAGCAGCCATGGCTAGCCCAAAACAATATGTTTTTCTATATGCCTTATTTTCTGCACAAATCACTTGACCTTAAGCATTGTTGTAATTTATTTGTAGTTTCCCACACACACATACAAAGCCAGACATCGCTTTTTAGAAGCTCAAAGCTGGGTAAACTGTATTACGACAATTTTGTGTGTGTTTTTTTTTTCGGTTAGTCGGGCTTTGGGTCTCCGTCGAGTCTCTTTGTGGGCTGATTGTGCAACGATTCCCTGTCTGCTATTGTTGAGGCCCGAGCTGCTGCTGCTTATCAGCACTTGGCTTGCACTTAAATTGCACTCGCGGCCTGTGCACTGGGTGATATAATAGTCAACGTAATTGAATGCCAGCAGCCATTAAAAGAGGTTTCCAAAATTACATCAATGAAAAATAATCGGAAATTTGGAAAAGATTCGCCTGCCTAATAGTTCTTACTTTTGTTACAATTTCCGCTGCATTATAAACATTTTCCGGTTATTAAATTTATATGCATAAATAATTAATTATTACTACATTACTTAAATACATATATCAGCATTGAATTCCCCAAAGATGAAAAGAGATTAGGAACTGAAAACCTAAAGTGGGAAACGAATTTCAGGAACTTGGGCATGACTAATTAAGAGACTTAAATTAATTTAATGTCAATAGTCAAATTTGATTATATTAATGATCTGGCATAACTACTTTACTCTCAGTTTTCAAGGGATTTTTCTCTCTTTAAGGTAGTTCCCGAAATTAATCATTTATGGTCAAAAATATCATATGCCTGCTAATTGTTATATAATGTATATAATAATAATGTATATATAATATATAATGTATATTCACAATGCAATGCAATATTATTAAGAGTAAAATAAATGAATAGAAATAATAATATTGTATACCCAGCACTAAGCGATGTATGTACAACTCTTTCAGAGCTATTCGTGTTGACTAAAGTTCACTGATATATATAAACATTTGATATCTATAATGCGCCCAATCGAGGATATATAAAAAATATAAAGTTGTACCTGCAAAGCTAACTAAAATTTGATATACATATTATATATACAATATTCGGCCCCTCCACAGCTGCAGGGCATCATTATCACATGCTTCTCGATGGCATCTTCAAAGACACCTTAGAAATATCTGTTAAATAACAGGCATTACATAAGCTGGAATACTTTAATCAAATTAAACTCCAATTACCCGTAACATACTTCATCTAAATAAGTCAACCAACCCCACGTTCACCCATTGAACTGAACTGTCGGAGATGTGCAGATTCCAACATGAAGTATAACACTTCCGGACTAATAAAACGCCAGAGCTCTCGGCCCATGGGGTAACATCTTCATTAGCAACAATAATACGATATGTGAAGAGTCCAATTGGAGGCGGGATAGGTGGGGAGGGACAGGAGCAGAAGTGTTGAGAGTGCTGCTAAATGGGAAAAAAGAAAAAGGTTTTTCACGCTTTTAAAAGCCAGAGGGGACATCGCTTTGGACATCTGCAAGCTGGGCTCGAGACGCCCATTTAAGTGTCCAATAATTCAATCACATCAAACGCCAGTCTAATGGATCGCTAAAATGCCGTTAAAAGGCCTTCAATTACACCAAATTGAGCCAGGGATTCAGTCGGCACCTAGGTGCTAGGGAAAGTTGGGAAAATGTTTGAACGACAGTAGGCGCTGCTTTTCATCGGCATCGATTTGGTACCTTAGTTGGAAGCAAACATATCTCAATCATTTTAAAGGCCCTCGTTGAGCGACTAACATCACTTTTTCGGCTTCCAAATTCAAATAAAAAATAAATTTTATGTAAAGGCTACAAAATTTTACTTTTTTTTCCGTTCCATTTGAAAATAATTTTCTAAATGCGTGACGTATCAAACTTTTAGTTTCTTTATTTTTTTTTGGACATATCAACTTAGTGTTTTTTTTTTTCATTCTTTCGGCTTCGGTATTATTTTATAACAAATCTTTTGATAAAAACTAGTTTTCGTATAATTTTTTTTTTTTTTTTGTTTTTCTTTTGTAATGGCAGTGCTCAATAACTTAAAGCTAAGTTCAAATGGCGACGAGGAACCTGAAAGTTTTGTCGGGTTTTGCAAGGTTTTTCTACAGGAGCTGCTGATATTTCTGATATGCTTCTCGGTGTCGGCGCTGATCTTTGTGCTGTTCTTTTCCGCTTTCAACGGTTTGACGGCGCAAGAACTCAAACGTCGACCGCGCTCCTTCGAATGCCGCTGGCCCAAGGAATGGTGTCGCTTCTTTGATAATAAGCAACATTTTCGGAATGAAGTACAATCCTCAACCAGTGAAAATAAGTTCAGTTATGAGCTAGCCGGTAAATAGAATTATATAACTACAATTACATATTTTTATATATATATATATATATATATATATATATATATTTTTTTTTTTTTTTCAGATTACAAATGAACCATGAAATAAAGGCTATGAATTATAATCAATATGGCATACACATATATGTATCTGTAAATAGCAACATCGATTTAATCTACTGCACCTTACTTGTCATTAAGCACACCACCTTCCTCTGCAACTGTGGCGTCACTTTAAAGTTCCGAACTGTCGGGTATCTCCTGATTAAGTTTGAAGATAAATTATACATATGCCACCGGGCAAATGTCTCTCGTCAAGATTGAGACATAGTCCCGGGTCGATATTACCAATATGCAAAAATAATACCTAAATCTTAATATACATAAGAATACGTAAGTCCCAACTATGAGATGAGCAGCACGCAACTCTCAAATGGCTATTATCAATACATGTGTTTTGACGCCCAGCTCTTCAATTTGTTTCGGTGGCAGCAAAAGGTGCGTCTCAAATGCGGTCAACAATTAATTCTAATTCAAATATTTTACAGCTGCATCCCGATCCATTTCCAAAGATGTCTTCCGAAAAATAACTATAATCAACCCCTTAAAAAAAAATATAAAACTCGACATTACATACATATATATATATGTGGACATCCCATCCTGTAAATAATTACATAATATTAAAATAAATCGTATTTTTCTTCAAATGGGCGACTTATTAATGAAATGGGCTTTCATATGGGGGAATACTCTTTACTGTAATTGCGAAGAGCTATTGCCATTTGTGATGCTGCATAGTGCAACAGTTTGAAACAAGACATAGTCTTATCCGCCAATCTCTGCACGATGACGGTTTAGGTAACAACGGTGCAGCAGATATTCGTTAGCACGTTATTTACAGTTGTCAAGCTGGCTTCACCTATACAGTGTAGTCAGAACTACGTGGCAACACTGAAATTTACTATAGACACATCGAAACCAAATGACAGCTGTCACTTTTCTATCAAGCACCAGAGACTCAGAATTTCAACTCATTTCATTTCTGTGCATCGAGGTTGTTTTTACTATTCGGTTTTAGGTTTTACGAAAAAACAAAATTTTAAGTGTACACAAATATAAATGTAAAAAAAAAAAAAAAATTGTAAATAGTTTCTAGTTTTCGGAATATGGAGTTGGAGAAAGATGAGGTCAAGGCTGCAAGGGGCATTCGACTGCTGTCGAAACTTGCCAATTGCATGGAGACACTGCTGCAGAATGTTCTCTTTTTTATGGTAATGGGCACATTATGTGTGCTGATGATCTTCACACTGATTGTTGCGATGGAGGATGTGGCCAGGCTGAGGGAGATGCAGCACACCGACCTAAAAGTGCAGCCAAAAACTAACGACAATCTGGAAAAGATTCCTGCATGCCGTTGCCAATGGCCCGCAGCATGGTGTCGCCTTTTCTACAAATGCGATCCAAGCCGGGTGCATCTCAACCGGCCCACTCACAGTCGCGAACAGCCAACTGAGAAATTGGACATACCGGAAAAAGAGTTTCAACCGAAAACATCTGACAGGCGGAGCAACCAAGAAGCTTATGAAAACCAAGAGGAAATGGAATTGGAGAACTCAATAAATATACAAACATAATCAATTTATTTGTGGAGCCTCTTTGAACATACTAGCGAAAACAACTTACCTTTTTTCGGGTAAGCTCAGTTGACCTAAACTATAATAATAATTATATACTGACAAATATTATAAATGTAATTGCAATTGCAGATATTTTCGGATATTTAAATTGCGTGCATCCCATTCAAGTTCAGCGATTATAATTTATTCAATGTCTGGCGTCCATAACAATAACTGAACTGTCGGGTCGTTCCTGATTTGTTCGAATATATGTAATATATATGCCACCGGGCAAATGGCTCTCGTGAATATCGAGACAAGCGTTGTCCCGGGTTAATTTTCACATGAATTCCCTCATTACAATTTCTAGCTACATTCCAATTTCCTCACTATGAGACGAGCTTTCGGCAACTCTCAGATGGCTACTGATAGTACACTATATTATACAAACAGCGTGCAGTCGATGAGATTTCATGACTGCCTGGGATGCAACATTTTAGCGAAATGGACATCGAAAAATTAAGATGCCTATTATATAGGCAGAGCTGAAATTTTCTTGCTTGGCAATCGCAAACGCAAATAGTAAATAAAATTATAAGTTTTCAATTCATCTATAAAATATAAATAAAATCCTGGAACATGTCTTTCAAATTGCCCACGATACAACACGATAAGTAAACTAACTAAAATAGAAAACCAATTTTACTTTATTTTTAATCTCTTCCTTTTATGGACCACTTGCTAAAACATCTGATCTTTCTATTGTGCCTGACAGCTGTAAACTAAAACAATTTTTTAGAATTACATTTCCGTCAAATGTATTTGCGCAATGAAAACGTTCAGATATTAGATTTCCCTGATTAAGAATAGCAATTGCGCTTGTTACTTAGTCTCTAAGAAAATAAAAAATATTTTATTATTATTTTCAGTTGATGGCCAATTCGACAGTGTAATGTCGTACATCAGCTTCAGTATTGAATGCGATATCACTCAAAACGGAATAATATATAACTAAAAAATAAATAAAACAAAACGTATAGAACATCTTATAAAACATTAAGCAAAAGCTTAAAGAGAACTCTAGGAAAGCATGCAAATCAGGGCATCTTAAGAATTGCAAAATATTATTTAATTATTAATTATTTATTTATTTTTATTTCACATATTTTTTTTTTTTATTTATTTATTTTTTTATTTTTTTATTATACTCATTTCAGTCGAATTTTCAATAGTGCCTGCAATGAATACAAATTATTCATGTAATTTGTACGTGACAAAATTTGTCATTTAAATTTTACTTTATGAGCCAACTCCCGACTCTCTAACATATATTCAAGATGTATACGTATCGAAAGCTGTTAACTCCTTTTCTGACTGTTTGAAATTATTATTTTCCTATGAAGCTTCAACCTTCGGTTTGGTTCTTTAAATATATTTTATACATTATTTGCTTTCACGAGGTTTCTATGCTTTAATAAAAAAAAAGATTACCAATTAACTCAAGCACACAGCTAAAACGGAACTGTTTTTGGCAACAACTCACGATTTCTTAACTAGAAACAAACGACTATCCCTCTACTCACGAGATGTGAAATCTCAGATGATTAAAAAATGGTCGTGTAAGCTTCTGGTGTGATAGACATCTTGGGCAAACAAAGCAGCAAGATTTTCGGCTAAACAGAAGTTGCGCATGCGCATAATGAGTTAATTGAGGTATTGAAAAAAGAAAAAAAAAACAATAACACAGCTACTTCAATCTTCAATCCAAATGAAATGAAGTGCATAATGTTTGCATTATCATGCTGCACAACAGAAGCAGCAGCAGCAGCAGCATCAGCTTGAATAACAACAACAGCAATAACAATGCCAAGCAGCTGCCGCTGATGTTGAAGGGCAAGAGACAACATTGTTGTTGTTGTTGCTATCGTTGGTTTTGCCTTGCATTTGACTTGGCCAAAATCGTGGGCGTTGCTGCAATCGACAATAGATTTTCGGGGGTCCTAAGGTCTAGTCGTTGCGGCTGTTGTTTCAATTTGCTGATAACTACAGCTGTTTGTATAATTATTTCGCTTCGGCATAAAGACATAAAATTTGCATAGATCCAACAGCAGCTGACGCCGAGAACGCGAGAAGCTTACCAACTCGGGCCAAGCTAAACAATTGCATAATTGTAGCCAAAAGCTGTATTCGACCAAAGCTACCCTGCAAGTGATATTTATTTTTTATTATATAAAATAGTTGAATCAACCTCCTGGAGTGTTTATTGTATATTTTTATATTATATTATATATATTAAACTGTACATTAAATGTTGAAAATTAAGTATTTTCATGGCCAAGTTCATTACTTGAATAATTTTGTTTAGGCGGAAAAGATTTTGTTACTTGGTCATCATAGTTGGGAGTAAAGCAAGTTTAGTCACATCAAAGCAATATATAATTTCCGTGTCTGTAGTCTATCTTTGCGTCCAACGACCCATTGCAACAGCTATCTGCAATACAGGGTATAACAAGCACATTTGTTTTGGCGTTTGCCATTGACAACTGGGCGGCTGTTGGTTGGCTTTGTCTTTATCATAAAATTTAATTAAAATAATAAGCGGTTATAGCGCTCGCACAGCCGCCAATTCCTACATATATATATATATATACATACTTCTGAATAAAAGATTGTGAGAGTGATTTTGCAATATCCAGCGGCAGCCTAGAATCGAATTCGACTGCGCTTTAATGGCATCCCAACACGAAATGGAACGTGCAGCGGAATGGATCCGCGACGGCTGTAATTCTTCTTGATCAATCAATGATTTTGAATATTTATGAGGCGCACTTAATTAGGCAGAGCTCACAACATTATTACTATATTTATGCATGACATTTTCAAATACTGGCGGCCAAGTTCGTTGCCTGAATCATTTGTTTATGCTGGGAAAGTTGCTTTTTTACTTAGAACCAAAGCAAGTTTATTGTCCAAATCGAAGTAAAACAAGAATACAAAATGTAAAAAAAAAATCACAGTTTGCGTGTTTGACATTCTCATTTAATTTTATAAATTGCATAATCATGAATGGCTTAAATATGTATTCATTTGGGCTCTTGTTGGCCGGCTTTTATTGGTGACACAGATTTATTTATAGCAAAAAAACAAAAATTGTCAAGCCCGAAGCCGGTTTGGTAGGGGAAATGGGTGCGACAGCAAAGCAAAAGAACTTATATTGCTAATATGCAAAATAATACAATACAATGTGCCATCACTGCAAACGAAATAAAATCCTAAACTCAATTGGAAAGTGCCGAACGAAATTGGGCTGATGTTAATTGAGAACTTGTTAACCAATTGTGGCGCTGCTCTCATGCTGTGCCCGAGAAATGGCAAACAAATTGGGCAACAGCTACGCACCTAACTCATTCGAAGCAAAGAAAATATTCACTGCATGGATTACTGAAATCGATATTAGGCTAACTTTTGCTGTGCCCAACTGACGAGTCTTTCTCCATTTGGCCATTTGCTAGATTTTGGCAATTAAATAAAACATGCCGCAGTCGGATTCGGCTTACATAACCATATGTAAATTATGCCAGCAAATGAAGAAGAAATATTGCACGAATACGATGCGATGCGCTGTGAGCATCGTATGCAAACAGCAGGAACACACCTCAAAAAGAAGTCTGTTCGCCAAAAGGGAAGCTCAAGCTGCTAGCTGCCTTCAGTTACCTTCCCCACACCCTACCCACCTAAGCTGTCCAGTCGTGTGCACATGGGCACAGCCCAGCCCATGCAAGAGACTGGACCGCAATTGAAGCGCAGCCATTGACAAGATAATTTCCTAGGAGCTGCATGCGCGCAGTAAATCCATTTAAATACTCTATGCGAATTGAGTATATGACAATATTGGAAAATATATATTAAGTTTAGCATATTCAAACAAAAGTTAAATTGAACTATAAACGTCACTCTAAATTTTTATTTTTATTTTTAATATCTAAGATTACTTTTGTAATATTATTATTTAATAATATATTTTCACATATTCTTCCCTAACCTTATTAGAGTATCTAGACTTTTCAATAACTTTTCCATCTGAGCAATGTCCATTGTCCGTCTTCGCTTTACAATTTGTACGAAAAGGAGAGAAGTGAAAAAAGAGCTGGCCACGATTCGGCTGGCTGAAAAGCACAAAATTGGCCAGTTTCGCAGTTCGCGTTAAGTTGACTGACTACCAATTGTTTTAGCCACGAAACTGCGACTCCTTCACGAATTATTTCAAACACAAACTGCCGCCAACATTCAAGAAGGTTCATAATTATCAATACCCCAAGCCGATTTGCGGTCTTTGTGGGGCTGTGGCTTCTGGAAAATGTTGAAACCGTTACCGAATGGTAAAAGCCACAAAGAGGAAAAAGGAGGAAAATAGGTAACTATAGGAGCTGCCAACTGCAGCTGCTCTTTGGGCCAAGAGTGCAAAGCATCGGGTTAAATAGGTCTGCCAGACAATCGAAATGTGTATTTACATTACTTAAATATTCGATTCGTTTTCTTTGACTGGGGTCATATACCACTGGCAACAAACCTACATCAGAAGCGATTCCAAATTGATCTGTTTCTATTGCCCAATACTTCCGTATGTATAGATATTTATATTCATGTGATTTATTATGCACCGCTTGAGCTGGGGTCAATGATAAATACGCTTTTAATTGAATTATGCATGTGTACTTAACCGTATTAGGGGCGAGCCATAACAAATTAATATTTCACTAATGTCTATAGCATATATGTGTGTGTGCATATGGTTGTTGTATACAGGTCAATCACAGCGTACAGCTGTTAGCTGCCCTCATTTTGATTCATTTCATCTCCACCATATACAGCCAACGGCAGTGAAATAGAAACAGTTTGAAGAGCAAAATGAAAAATAATTCAAATGATAATATTGCTCTTATTGTTTATATTTCATATTAATCTGAAATTCGAAAAAAGTAGTTCAGTAATAAACAAATGTTTCATTATAAAACTAAATTTGTGAAATTTAAAATAAATACAGTATATAAACAAAATTATTGTCCCTTCGCAACATATCAAGTATAAAAATCTCATAAAAATTATAATTAACTATATGCAACATATAAAAAACTTTCAATTGGACCTATTTAGATGAAGCCAATTGTGTTAATTTGTATTATTTACACAACAAACTAATTTGACCACTCACAAAAGAAATGAACTGGAGCAAACAATTTGTGTTAAAATCTTTGTTCATTCAATGGCGGCAACATTACCTCTTAAGGGCAACCGCAAAATATCGTCAGCTAATTTTTAGCACTTGTTGTGCCCAATTTCTTTGGTCGGAAGCTCGCCCTCGAGCACCGCTCCCGCCACCCAACACTCCAGCAGCCAATCAGCATTGAAAACCGCAACCGCTGATAAGGGGCATATGAAATGACACAAGAGATCGGGGCAGACGTATGAATAAACATTGGCCTGGCTGTAAAAGTTGGCACGTCAATTGTCTAAGCGGGCTTACATAACCTCATTTGTGAGCCTTATGTGCGCAGCTCGCGTGACGTCGTGTACGCAGATACAAATAAGAGGAAAAAAGATACATCAACAAGTGCACTACACGAGATTGAAGTTGAAGCGTGCGCAGCCCAAAAGTCGAGCTCCATTTTTGTGCTCCGTATTTGAAATTTGAAATAGATTAGGGTATTCCAAATCGTATTTGTTACAGGTAATAGGAAGCATAACCTATATGTATATAACTCGATACTGAAATTTGCTTGTTTATATCGAAACAAAAATCGAAATTAGAAATTCCAAAAGTTAACTGAAGAGACCCCAAGTTATATTGAAATTTAAATTATTCTCACTCACTCGAAAGACAAGGATAAATTAGCTTCATCCAATACTCAGTTTCGTTATTTTTTAAACCAATAAATGATTTTTTTTAAATCTAATATAGTTCCATAATAAACATAAATATATTAGAATAGAAAGATAAGGTATTTTCCAGTCGATCACTGTCGACTCTGACTCGAATGTGATTGAGTCTCTAGTTGTTGATGATAATTATTTGGATAGCAGCTACCTTATTTTGTCTTAATAAAGTTGTAAAATTTAAATTTTTGTTGCTAATTTTGTGTCTTATGACACTATCGCTTATTCACAATAGATTTTAGGGTTTTTTCTTTTCTATTTAGAGGAAATTGCATTGCCGAAGCCAGACTATAGGAGGAAATGATTTATGGGCTTTATTAAAAGCTTCAAGTCAAATGAATGAATTTAGTTTAAATATTTAGTAGGCAAATGTTATTGAACTCGAACACAATAGATTCGACCACGAAGAATCGATATAGCTATCATTGAGTAAAAGTCATAAATAAAACGGGAAGACTCTAGCTTGTCCACACAATTACGTTGTGTGGCAATTCTGGCCACAATTGTGGCGACTTCTGTAAGCCCAACTGGAGGGCGTCACATTGCAGGCAAAAGCCAAAGTTGAGGCGGCGAGATACCAGCCACGGCGACTGTTTGCAGTAATTTTAGATCAATTATATAAAGTTAACTAGCGACTTCTGCAGACATCATCATGGACTCGGCGCCTCCATTGTTTGGCTGACGATTTTCCAATGCAGCTCACGATTTATTCAATTTTTTTGTTTTAATTTTTTCTTTTCGTTACTATTTATTATGTTTGAAATTCATTGCATTCCACTGCAAATAAAAAGGTATGCACCACTCTAACAAATTTTGAGTAACTGATCTCCAACCGGGCTAAAAACCTAAAAATTTGGGCAATTAAATATGTAATAGCGAGAGAAAGGTGTGAGCTCTAGTCATCGCGCTTGGCTAGCTCTTCCAGGAACTTGACGCTCTGCATCTTAATGTGTTTGCGACTCGGCACATCGGCTAGAGTCTTGTTCTCGACAAGCAGATCATCTTCGAAGGTCTCGATATTTTGCGCATTATCATCCACCTCCTCGAACATGCTGTGGTTGGCCAGGAAATCGGCATGATACTCCTCCCTGTTGCGAGCTATCACAGCCGGTTTCATTTCCATCAAATAGCCCTTCATCAGCTTATACAATTTGCGCTTCAAGACGTGCATCACAATATCAACTGTGCACAAACCAAATTTGTTATAATACAGCAATAAAAACACTCTCTGATATGACTACTCAACTGTTTTCCTCGTAAATCTCTGGTGCTGCAGAGCGAACATTGAGCATTTCGAACTTCAGAAGCGGCAATTTCAGGTACGAGTTCGGATATTGAGACCGCAAGAGCTTTGGCTGGCGATCCACGTGTCGCAGAATCTCTATCATATTCCAAATGCTGACGCTGCAAATGAGTATATTAAATAATTGAATAAAGCTTCGAATAGCAGTATACTATACAAATATTTATATAAATATGTAAATGCGCTTACCGCAACAAGACAAACGCATCGCCCCGATTCTTCAGATACTTTAACGTCTCCTGCTCTTTCTCCGATTCTGCAGCAATAGTTTTGCGCAAGTCCTTTAAGAGCTCCAGTCGACTAATGAAAAGAATTACAGCTAATTGAAAAGTAAATGTTCAACCGAATTTCTCACTTGATTTCCTCCTCTGATAAATTGTTCATGAGCACGCCCTTCAGAACATTGGAGCACTTCATCTTGGTCTCGAGCATCTCGTGGGCCAACATATCGCACTCAATAATGCGATGCAGCTTCTCATTGTTGTCCACCTGGCACTTCATTCTGCAAGTAAAGAATTCAACTCAAGTTGTTGTTTACCAATGTTGCCGAATCAGTTTTTCCCCGTCAAATCTAGCTTCTTTGAAAATTCAATTGAAGGAAAAATTAAAAAACAGCGGGCTTTTGTTTTACTTAGCAATTTAACATATTTTAGAGAATGTATGTACAATGAAGTGTTGTTCATTGTAGTTGAATTAAAACCAACTAAAACAAAAATTCAAGCATGTGTTAAGTTAACAGCCAAGAATTCAAATGCTGGCTGCGAAAAGACTTAAATGATAAGACAAGAATATTACAGTCATTGCAAATGTAGACCACATAAACAATTTGTGCTTGAAATATTTTAGTAATAGATTTGATAAGATAATAATTGTAACAAATAGGACGAAACACTTGGCTTTCGTAAAAAAAAAAAAAAAAACTTAAAATAAAGCAAAAAACTGCAGCTTTTTGTAAGGCTGTTTTTCCCAAAATTTCAGCTATTTTTAAAGTATGTTCCCACTAAAAACAGCTTTTTTTGCTCAAAAAAAATTGGCAACCCTGTTGTTTACTAACAAGCGAGCAATTCGCGAGCTTACCGCGGATATATTTCTTTGGCCTGCGAGCATAAAGTTACAAACTTGATTTCCTCAATGGTCTTCTCGACCGACTTCAGCACCAGCTTCAGCACCAGCATACTACGCGTCTCTCGCACATAGCGTTTTGGATCAGCGCTGTGTGGGACTTCCACTTTGGGCTTGGCATGCGTTGTCAACACTACAGAGGTGATGGGTCTTATGCTCTTAAAGGACGATACCATTTGTAGTTTGGCCTGCAAGTTCTTCCTAGCCTTATCCTCAAGATTGCGAAACTCTTGATTGAGTTCCTTAAACTTGGCTATAGCCGGCATTCCCAGATAGAGTATGTGCTTTATAAAGTTCGCTTGATCCTCCATGTCGCCATTGAGAGATCGCAGTATGGGCTCGTAGAATGTCGCATCGTGCCGGAGCACCTGAATCATCTTCAAATATGTGCCGTTAATGGCCTTGACCGCCTTTAGACGCACATTCGAGTTCTCGATTCTTTTGATGAAATCGCGCGACTTCACCTCCTCGTCCAACACATATTCATTCTGATATTGTATGCGATTCTCTAGCAAAGCGCGTTTCATCTGCAAAGAGCAATATGAATGTGAACCCATTTAATGGAATGTCCATTATACTAGAATATCCTTGTATCTCTTCTTGAGTTGATCCAGTCGACACTCCAGACGATCCCGCTCCTTGCGCATGACAAATGTGCGCTGATTGATGTTATCCACAACCTGATCTATGGGCATTCGTTGGTACAAGCGCTGCATGTCCTTGTGATTGTCCAGTAAATTGCGTATCTTATGGCCGCTGTCTCCGACAAGGATATTCTGCAGCTTGACTCGACCATCACGACACTGTAATTTAAGGCGCTTACTCTCCAAAACGTAGCGCTGGCGATTTGCTTTCGTCTCGTGCCGCTTAAAGACAGCTCGACGCGCTAATGGTCGACCTATACGTAAAATCCAGTATATTAAAATCGCTGTATTTCACTTGCCTAGCAAATCGGCCATGCCACCATATTCCTCGGTCAACGAGTTCGGCGTCCAGCGATCGTCCACCATCACATGCTGACGCACATAGGACATGCCAAAGAGTCCATGAAACCGCAAAGCTTGCGGGTGCACGGGCTTCGGTGCCAGAGGATCTCTATCAGTCGGCTTTGTACGGCGGGCATTGTTCGTCAAGCTCTTCTCTCGGTTAAAACAAGGCATGGTAAGTGTTGTTGTTGTTGTTGTTTTTTTTTAATGTAAATTAAATTAAAGTATACTTTTGGTGTTTTTAACAAATTAAATTATGAAATTATTAAATGAACAACGAGATAACATAATCTGAACAAAATATGTAATGAGGGCAATTCCATTGGCAACCTGAATTGAAAAACAAAATTATTACAAATCTAAAATGAATTTTTCAATGAAATAATAAGTTTAACCAATACGCAAGTATAAATTTACACGCCCAAAAATTGTCGATCATATTTTAATCTTCCATGCCGATTGACTTCAAGAACCTGTTAACACACCACTGCACAATTAATGATAAATTTTATATGGCAACCGATAACATCAACTAGGAGAGAAAATGTAATTAAGATTATATAGTATTATGCCTTAGCTAAAATACTCCATTTTTTAATTTAGGCTAATTGGGCGAATATCTTGTTTGATATGTGCTTTTCATATTATATACCCTCGCATTGAAACCAAAGTTGACCTAGCCTCAATAATTTTGACAAATCTGGATTTAGCTCTAGCGACGTACAAATTATAATAAAATAAAACACTTGAGCCCATTTTTGACTGATTCAGACCTGAACTGTTAGCGCTGAAGACGACATACCTCTAGTTCATATCTGCTCTACGTGCTCCTAAAAAGAGACATACTCTACGATATCTGCCACGCGTTCTTTTGTCCACATACAAAGATTTTAAGAAAATCATTATACAAAAATTTTATTATCGGCTAAATTGAAGACTACGTCTTATGCTGTTTATTTATGTTTTATTGTTTATTGATAAATAAATATTGATATTCTATGTATACAATATTTTTAATGCTTGATCAAGAACTTTGGCACTCTGCACCTTGATCTGTTTGCGAGTGAATATATTTAAAGAGGACTTCTCATTAAATGATACCTCATTCACAGCCACCGTTTGCTCTTGCTGCTCTGACGGATACTGAACTGATTCACAAGTATCCATATAGTCTAAATGATATTTCTCTTTACTCTGAGGAATACTCGGTTCCATAGCCGGATTGTACTCCTTTGTTAGCTTAAAGATTTTGCGTTTGAGCAAATTCATCACATCATCAACTGTTTGCGATGGGATAAAAATTAAAATAAATTTGATGAATAAATTGATCGACTTAACTGTCTACGGGGAATATATCTGGTGCATGGGAGAACATAGTTAGCATTTCGAATTTAAGGAGTGGCAAACTCAGATACGAATTCGGATATGTCTGGCGCAGTATTTTTGGAATATAACCTACATTTTTCAATAATCCGTGGAAATTCCAAAGGGCCCATCTGAATATATAGAAATAAAATCAACATAAATTTTTGTATGTACACAACTGAATACGATATTTACCGAAGCATAATGAACGCATGGGCACGAGCCTTTATATAGCATAATGTGCTCCGCTCAGATTCTTCTGCCTGAGCCAAATCCCTTTTCAACTGCTCAATGCGTTGGAGCCGCCTGTTAAGCATTATTACTAAATTAATATATGAACAAATGAATACATAATTTTAGTACATACTGGATTTCCTCATCGCCTAGATTATTGGCTAATAGATTTTTCATCACCGTTGCGTACGTCACTTTATCTTCAAGATTATATCGACCTTGTCCCTCGAATTCGGCGAATCGTAACATCTTCCGATTCCGTTCAATGGAGATCCTAATGCTGCAAATAGAATTTTGCTTGACAAAGTTCTTAAATGTCTCACAGGTGCTTACCGTGGGTATATTTCACTAGCTTGGGAGCACAGTGTGCCAAATTTGAGATCTCTGATAACCTTCTCAATGACCTTCATTACATTTTTAAGCAATAGCATATTGTGCGTTTCCCGTACATAAGATCTTTTCATTATCACCTCACTGAAGTTTCGGTTAGTTTTCTGCTGTTTAAATAACTCAGTGTTGCTAGTTTTGGTTTGCAACGATCCCAACATACTTTGCTGCTCCTGTATGTTCTTCCGAGATTTATACTCCAACTGGCGATACTCCATATTGAGTTCTTTAAATTTGGTTATCGCCGGCATTCCCAGATAGAGTATATGCTTTATAAAATTTGCTTGATCCTCCATGTCGCCATCGAGAGAGCGCAAAATAGGTTCGTAAAATATGGCATCGTTGCATAGGACTTGCACCATTTTCTTGTATGCTATGTTAATGGCCTTGATGGCCTTCAAGCGCACCTGCGAGTTATCAATCCTCTTCATGAACTCACGTGACTTGATCTCCTCCTCCTGCACATACTCATTCTGGTATTTTATACGGTTTTCCAGCATTGAACGATGTTTCTGCAAAATATAATGTAATGTTTGATTATATAATTATTATTCTCTAAACTATATAAGCCCCAGAGTAATGCTCACCAGTTTTTGCCTATAAACGTCCTTAAGTTGGCTCAGTCGATACGCGAGACGATCGCGCTCCTTACGCATGACAAATGTGCGCTGGTTAATGTTGTCCGAGACGAGATGGATGGGCATCTTTTGGTACAGACGCTGCATATCCTTGTAGGCAATCAGTAGGTTCCGAACCTCATTTGTATTATTAATTGTAACAATGTTCCGAAGCTTGGCCCTTCCATTGCGACATTGTAATTTGAGCCGCTTACTCTCTTTGACGGCCCGCTGTCGATTGCCTTTTATCTCGAGTCGCTTGAAGATCGCATAGCGGGCTAAAGCAAAAATAAAGCTAAACCGATATGGATATATAAACCGTTATTGCTTACGCACCCAGAAAATCGGTCATGCCAGAGAATTGGCAACTTAATGAGTCGGGGGACCAGCGGTCATCCACTATGAAATGCTGACGCACGAGGGACTCACCAAATAGCCCATGGAATCTAATAGCTCGTGGATGCACGGGCTTTGGAGCCATGTCATCTCGAAGAGGTTGTCTACACCGCCGCGGTAGAGTCTTTTCTAGAGGACAAGCAGCCATCTCAAGTTTTTTTTTTTTTTTAAATATATTTTTTTTTATTTTTTTTGTATCAAAAAAAAATTTTTTTTTTTTTTTTTTTTTTTTTTTTGTTATTGAAGTGTTTGAGTGTACCTAACAATTGAATTACAACGTAAGACATTAAAAAATCATGATAAACTTGAGAATCTAAACTCAAGGATTACTATTTTGAGATATATATAAAATCACATATTTCAAATGGTAAGGGAAGAGTGGTAAATTTTATTAATGCTTAAAAAGAGATAGGAATGCTAATTTTCTTCGCGCCTGACAGCGTCCTCCACCAGCCTAGCACTCTGAGCCTTTATTTGCTTGCGGCTCGGTACATTGAGGTTAACCTTAGTGTCTTCCATTAAATCAACACTCATTGTACATGTTTTACGATTACTATCATTGAATAGTTCCTTTTGTTGCAGAGTGTTCAAAATATCTTGGTGATATTGTTCTTTACTCTTCTTCAACGCTGGCAGCATTTTGTCTGAATAGGCCTTCATGAGTTTGTACACCTTACGCTTAATTGTATTCAATAGAACTTCGACTGTTACCAAATAGAAATACAGATATAAAGATATATATTTTAAGATAAAAGTTACTGCCAGCTTTACCGTCTATTTCAAAAGCCTCGGGTGGAACGGCAAACATCTCCAACATCTCAAACTTGAGCAGAGGCAATTTTAAATACGAATTCGGATAAACGGTACGAAAGGTTTTAGGATTACGATCGACATGTCGAACAATTTCAAATAGATTCCACACACTAAAGCTGAAATATTATCAAATACAAATAAGGCTATTTGAATACATAATATGTATATATATATGTGGAACTCTAACCGGAATATAGTGTACACATGTGAGCGATCCGTGATATATTCCAGATTCGACTTTTCAAATTCCTCATCATTCTTTAATGTGGCTTTCAGAGCATTTATGTAGTCCAGGCGGCTGTCGATCAATATTGGTTGGTTGAGTAAATCGAAAAACAAAATTAAATATTATGCAACTCTTACTTAATCTCTTCCTCGGATAGATTGTTGATCAAAACATCCTGCAGCACACTAGCACGACTCATCTTGCCCATGAGCGCGTTGTGAGCCTGCATGTCGTGTTCAATCTTGCGGTCCAGCAGCACATTGCTCTCCACCTGACCTTTGAATCTGAGGACACAGAACATAAAATACCTCTTTTTGAATATTTAGCATATACTTTACTGTGAATAGATCTCCTTAGCCTGGGAGCAGAGCGTCACCAGCTTCAGTTCCTTGATGGTCTTCTCAATTGACTGTAGCTGAAGCTTTAGCCAAGCCATGCTTCTCGTTTCACGCACATATCGCTTGGGATCAGCCGATGGAATCTCCTTGGCTTCCACTACATTACGCTGATTCACGGCTCGTGGCTGCTGTTGTTGCAGCGATGCTATTATCTGGATCTTACCTTGAAAATTCTTTCGTGCCTTTTCCTCCAGAACTTGGAAGTCACGATTGAGCTCTTTGTACTTGGCTATGGCCGGCATCCCCAAATATAGTATGTGCTTTATAAGAAGCGCCTGATCGATCATATCATCATCGAGCGAGCGCAGTATGGGCTCATAAAATATCTCATCCTGCAGCAGGACTTGTATCATTTTCTTATATGTAGTATTGATATTTCGGATCGCCTTCAGGCGAACATTTGAGTTATCTATTTTCTTCATCAATATACGAGATGCTTTTTCTTCCTCCAACACATAATAGTTTTCATACCTCATTAGATTCTCAAGATTGCAGCGCTCCCGCTATAAGCATATAACTGTTATTTCAGTTGATGTCTTTTTAGCACTGCCACTAACCAATAGAGTTTTATACTCGTGTTTCACCTGCCCCAAGCGAAACTCGAGACGATCCCGCTCCTTTCGCAAAACAAAGCTCCGCTGATTGATATTGTCCACAATTAGATGGACGGGCATCTGCCGGTAGAGGCGCTGCATATCAATGTGGTCATTCAAATAATTCCGTATCTTATGCAGATTATCTGCCGATGAGACATTCTTCAGCTTGATGCGCCCGTCAAAGCACTCGGTTTTCAAATGCTTGCTCTCCTTAATGAGGCGTAATCGATTGGCCTTTTTTTCGTGTCGCTTGTAGATAATGCGACGAGCTAATGCAATTCTTCCAATCAGACTCTAGCAATAAATACAAGGGCTCTCACATTTCACTTACCTAAGAGATTGCTCATGCCAGCGAATTGGTCGGTCAGCGATTGAGGAGTCCATTTTTGGTCTACAATCAAATGCTGACTGGCAAAGCTCATGCCAAAGAGTCCATGAAATCGAATGGGTCGCGCCCGCAACGCCTTGGGAACCAAGGCATCTCGGCCACTGTTCTTTTTCTTTAAGCAGAACTCAAGGCTCTTCTCTTGCTGGAAGCAAGGCATTCTGATACCGTATTTATTTAACTTTTTATATTCTTTTATTTACACATATGTGTATGTTAATGGCTATATTTTTATTATTTTTTTTATATTTTATTTTATTTTTATTTGTGTATTTTCGTGTAGTGTACCTAACTGGTGTATAGTGTAGGTATTATTGAAACGAATATTTTCTAACATATGCTTATCAATTGAAACATCTTTCCATGGCTTGCTATATTTATTCCCCAGATATTATATAAAACAACAAAAATACATTTAATTGCATTAATCAAACTCCAATTTTCCCATGTAAATTAGAATGAAACTAATTTAACCAAGAATAAAAAGAACAATTCAGTCTAATATTGGTTTATTGTTAAATAGAATTAACTAATATCAATCTGACCAATAGTTTGTGAAATTGAATAAAAAGTCCTATACAAAAAAATGCCTTAGTACTCTTCCTGGAGTTTTGCTTCCTCTACCACCTTGGCGCTCAAAGTCTTAATCTGTTTCCGTGACGGCACACTGAGATAAACTTTACCGTCATCATAATCGACCGCCTTCATTTCACTCTGGCCGCCCGGTGCCTCAACATTGTAGGCGCGAGTGGACAGGAATCGCTTATGGTACTTCTCCTTAAAGCTCGCTAACGGTTCACGGCTATCCGCTTGAGCAAGCGTCTCGAAGCCCTTCACCAGCTTGTAGAGCTTACGCTTCACCAAATGCATGATCTTATCAACTGTGTGTATTAAATAGAACCATTTATAGATATGATTAGAAAGCTCCTCGTAACTATACTCAACTGTTTTCCTCGTAAAGCGGTGGATTACACGCAAACATATCGAACAATTCGAATTTGAGTAGCGGCAACTTCAAATAGGAATTGGGATATGCACGGCGAACTGTGAAAGGATTGTGATCTATGTGTCGCAGAATCTCAACCATATTCCAAAGGCTAAAGCTGTAGAATATAAATTTTAGATATTAGATATTTTAGAATACAGATTCTCGTTTCACGATATTTCCTTACCGTAACATTACGTAAACACTCGCCCGATTTCTTATATGATTCACACTATCTATTTGGAAATCCTTGTCTGAATTCAATGTGGCTTTCAATGATCGAATGTATTCAAGTCGACTGTCGGAAAATGGCAGTTGAGGAAATATTACAAATATATAAAACAATTTATCTATATTATATAGAAATACGCACTTTACTTCCTCCTCGGAGAGATTGTTTACCAATACGCCATCTAGTACATTCGTATATTTTATTTTGTTTCTGAGCATTTCACGCCCCATTAAATCAAATTCGATCTGCTGAGCCAAGTGCTTATTGTTATCCCGTTGAGTCCTTGCTCTGCATAAAAAAGTTTTTATAATTGATTAACAATAAATATCTAGAGCCAAACCGTAAATAGATCTCTTTTGCTTGAGAGCAAAGTGTTGTGAATTTTAAATCCTTAATGACACTCTCAATTTTCTGCAATTCTTTCCTAAGCTCCACCATGCTCTTCGTTTCACGCAAATAGCGTTCCTTTTTCGAGTTATCCACTTCCCGCGTGTCCGGTTGCACAGGGGGCGCGAAAACCCGTGGCTTTTTCAAATCGGCAAGCAATTTCCTCTTGGCTTCGAAGTCGACTCGCGCCTTCTCCTCCAACCGGTGAAACTCTTTGTTGAGCTGCTTGAACTTGCTTATGGCCGGCAAGCCCAGATAAATGATATACTTGATCATATGCGTCTGCTCTGCATTGTCATCATCGAGGGAACTCAAAATAGGCTCATAAAATATCTCATCTTGCAATAGGACTTGAACCATTTTCTTATATGTTGTATTTATCGTTCTAATCGCTCTGAACCTCACATTCGAGTTTTCGATTTTCTTCAGCAACACGCGAGACAGTAATTCCTCTTCTAATACAAAAGAGCTCTCATATTTAATAAGATTCTCCGCAAGAGAACGTTCGATCTATGTTAAAAATTTCTTCATTATTTCTTAAGTGAACAATGGGGCTAATAACGTACCAGCAAATCATTTAACTTATGCTTCAACTGCTCCAAGCGAGCGTGCAAACGATCTCGCTCCTTGCGCATGACAAATGTGCTCTGATTGATATTGTCCGCGACTAGATGTATGGGCATCCTCTGGTAGAGGCGCTGCATACTCATGTGATTGTTGAGCATGTTCCGTATCTCGTGGGCATTGTTGCCGACCGATATCTTTTGCAACTTGAGCCGCCCATCAAAGCATTCCTCCTTCAAACGCTCACTCGTTTGATGGAGGCGATTCACTAGGGTTTCCTTTTCATGTTTATTGAAAATAAGGCGAGAAGCTAGAGAAAACAGAAAATGGTTTTGATCAGTTGATTATCTAGATTGAATTCTAAAATATATATATGTATAATCATGCTTACTCAAAAGACTATTTATGAATGTGTATTGCTCAGTTATAGAGCTAGGCGTCCAATTCTCGTCAAAAATTAGATGTTGGGCTGCGTGCGAATAACTCAATAGTCCATGCACATTGGGATCTCGAGGACGTACAGGCTTCACTACAGTACTCCTCTTATCCCTCAGCTGACGCTTCGATGGAATCCTGTTTCTCTGATAACACGGCATTTTATATGTAGATATATATTTATTTATGTATGTATGTATTTATAGATATGAATATATTTGTGTTTTTGAGTTATATGTTGATGTTGTTGTTATGTGCGTCGCGATTGTAATGAATGATTAGTTTTCATGTAGTCGAATGTTAGCTGGTTTAGTTTTCTATTTGATCTGTTTGAAAGCAAATCCATAGCCAAGTAAAAATCTTGTCACCGATCGCAACGGACTGCAGCACGATCGATAGTTTTATCTAAGAAGGAGGTGTGGTAGTAATTAGTAGTAATCTGTCCACGATCGATAGTTTTATCTAAGAAGGAGGTGTGGTAGTAATTAGTAGTAATCTGTCCGGCAGATCCCGATTTTAAAATTAAAATTGTATGTATTATACCGTTCGTTTACCAGCTTATCATTCTTTTAGAGAAATGCTTCCATTTTACTGCGTAAACTAGCAATAAAAGCCGAGCAGTGCCTAGGTCCAATATAATTTAAGTGTATATATTAAAAACATTTTAGTTTTGATTTTGTTGGTATATATTTATGTAAGTTGATTAGTATAATTCAACAATTAAATACTCCAATCTAACTAATACTTTGTAGATAAAAAATAAAAGTTATATAGATATACTACATATATATCTTAGTTGTAGCTTTGTCTGATTTCCTCTACAAGTTTGGCCCTCATGACCTTAACCTGTGTCCGTGACAGAATACTGAGACCGACTTTACAGTCATCAAAATTCAGCATGCCTTATGTATACATATATACATCTTAGTTGAAACTTTGTTTGATTTCTTCGATTAGCTTGGAACTCAGCGCCTTAATCTGTCTTCGTGACAAGATACTTATGTCGACTTTATCATGATCAAAACTCATCCTGCGCTCATCTAGACTTCCTTGGCGGTCAGTAAAAAATTGGAAACTTTCCACATAACGCTTGTGATACTCGTCAACAAATTTCTTTGTGTTCAGGTCCCGAAGTGGGACGTTTTCATACGCCTTCACTAGCTTGTATATCTTACGCTTGACCAGATGCATGATATTATCAACTGTGCATGAAATACGAAAATATAAATAAGTGATTAATATATCAATCTCAGCCCAACTCAACTGTCTTCCTCGAAAATCGGTGGCGCCATGGCAAACATTGTATACATCTCGAATTTGAGTAGCGGCAATCTCAAATAGGAAGTCCTGTAATGACGACGGCTCGTATAGGCACTGCGATCAACGTATCGCAGGATCTCTACGAGATTCCAAAGGCACACACTACGGATGCAGTAGAAATTCATGAGAAAGTGCAACAACAGCTAACTGGAAACACAGTAGACAATACCGTATCATTATAAAAGCTTTGGCGCGATTCCGGATATATTCCAACGCATCCTTCTGAATGTCCCTTTCTTTTTTCAACTGGTTTCTGAGTGTTTCAATATATGTAAGTCGTCTGACGGACAATAAAATTTGTTAATATATATTAGAAAAGTAAATAGCATAATTTTTATATATTCGTACTTAATTTCCTCTTCGTTTAGATTGTGCACTAATACACTCCGCAGTAAACCTGCAGAATATTTTTTTTCCTCCATTATTTCACGATTAATATGTTCGTATTCGATCTGACGGTGCAGCTTTTGATTTTTTTTCCTCTGACTCCTAGCGCTGAAAGAGAAAAAACAAACAGTATTTCAATGGTTCAATCACAAGTTTCTTATAGACGAACCTTGGATAAATATCGTGTACTTGTGCACAAAGTGTATGAAATTTTAATTCTTTAATCACTTTCTCAATGTTTACCGATTCTTTTTTAAGCTCCAACATACTTCTCGTTTCACGCAAATAGCGCTCGTGCTCCGAACGACAAATAGTTTGCCGCATGGCCTTGGGCTCAAGGGGCACAAAAGTCGGTCGCCTTTCCAAATTGCCAATCAATTTGATTTTGGACTGCAAATCGGCATGTGCCCTCTCCTCCAATCGATGAAACTCGGTCTTGAGCTGCTTAAATCTATCTATGACAGGCAAGCCCAAGTCAATAATGAAATTTATCATCTTAGACTGATCCAAAATGTCATCATCAAGGGAACTTAAAATGGGCTCATAAAATATCTCATCGCCCGTTAGGACTTGAACCATTTTCTTATATGTTATGTTTATCGATTTTATCGCCCTGAACCTCACGGTTGAGCTATCGAGTTTCTTCTGTAAAATTCGTGATTTGATTTCCTCCTCCAAAACAAACTCATTCTCATATTTAATACGGTTTTCAAGATCGGAACGGTCAATCTATTTAAAATCGATTAATATAATAGAAAATATTGGCTACAGAGAGAGAGACCAGTTCTTGACTAGTTGCAACAGTCAGGTGTTAATTGATGACCAAGTTTCAAAGCGTTATACATACCTGCAACTGAAACAATTTACGTTTCAGCTGCTCTAAGCGAGATCGTAAACGATCCCGCTCCTTGCGCAGGACAAATGTGCTTTGATCGATATTGTCGGCGACCTGATCTATTGGCAGCTTTTGGTAGAGGCGCTGCATACTCCTGTGATTGTTCAGCATATTCCGTATCTCGTGGGCATTGTTGCCGACCGATATCTTTTGCAACTTGAGCCGCCCATCTCGGCATTCTTCTCTCAAATTCGCTGCTTTATCTCGGATACGTTTTTTATTGGCATCCTTTTCGAACTTATTGTAGATGTTGCGAACAACTAGGAGATATTGTATGCGTTGAATCACTCGATATAACTGTACACAATTACTTACCCAGCAGACTGTTCAAATGAGTATACTGTTCGACTATCGAACTGGGGGTCCACGTGTCGTCAATAACTAGATGCTGGGACACGTTCGCATAGCTAAGGAGTCCATGTGCATTGGGGTCCCGAGGACGCACTGGCTTTGCTGCTTGAATACCGCTGAGCCTCTTTTGGCGGGTCAATTGATTCTTATTCCGTACACTGCACGGCATTTTAAATGTATTTTATATAGTTAATATATTTTAATATATTTTAATATATATGTAAATATAGTTAAATATATATGTAAATAATGATTTTTCGTTTTAGAGTTTGTTGTTGTTGTTATGTGCGTCGCGATTGTAATGAATATTTTTTCATGTAGTCGAATATTTTAATTTATTCATTTTGAAGGCAGCCGCACAGCCAGTTCGTCTTTACAGAAAATATCTAAGATCATCCTTGTACTGAAAGAAGTTATCTTATAGCCAACAGCAGTTTGTTTTGACCAATTTACTACTGTCGTAAATAATATTGCACTTTTGGAGTACCAAATTACAATTAAATTTCAATTTGCTTTTAATATATTTGTGCAAATGTAGAAAACTAGAAAATTTATAGACATTAATCCAAAGCGAAAAACTAAGATTCTTCCCGTTTAGCAGCCTCTTCCACAAGTCTGGCGCTCTGTGCCTTGATCTGTTTCCGATTCGGTATTGAGGCCAAGGTCCTGTCCTCCAATAGATCATCAATCTTTGGTCCGTCCTGCTGGTCGTCATCGAATACTCTGATCGGCTCAACTTTCTCCAAATAAAGGCGATGAAAACGCTCTCGACTTTGGCCAATAGATGCAGCCATACTGGGAGTGAAGGCCTGCATAAGCCTGTATACCTTGCGCTTAAGGTAATGCATAATTGAGTCAACTGTGTAGAGAAGGGGAAATGTGATTAGATTTCTGTTCTTTGAAGGCTTAATGGGTAATTTCCAACCGTCTTCCTCGAAAAGCTCAGGGGGGAAGGCTCTTACATCAAAAAGCTCGAATTTCAAAAGTGGAAGTTTCAAGAATTCATTCGGATATTGTCTCTTGTATAATTTAGGATTACGATCTACATGACGAAGAATCTCCCACAGATTCCAGACAGTCCATCTGGTAACGGACAAGAGAGAGAGAGAGAGAGAGAGAGAGAGAGAGAGAGAGAGAGAGAGAGAGAGAGAGAGTGATTATAGAGAAGAGATACCCATCTAATGAATTCATACCGCATAAGCACATAGGCATCGGCCCGACTCTTAATGTGACTAATGCTAAGATCCTCAAACTCTTCGTCGGTCTTCATCATTAGCTTTAGTTCTCTAATACGTTCTAGACGACTGTCCGCATAATAAAATGGGTTAAATGGGTTATTTAAGATATATATAAAGAAAGCAAATGTTGCTTACTTGATTTCTTCTTCGGAAAGATTATTTAATAACACATTCGAAAGCAAAGTTGAGCATTTCATTTTTTGCTCAAACATCTGTTTGGCCTGCGTTTTATTTTCGACTTCTCGTTTTAGTTTTTCATTGTTTTCCACTTGTTTTTTAATGCTGAAAATGTAAAGAGTTAGATATCAATTAGATAATCCCTGTGGGGGATATAGCACTTACCGTGGATAAATCTCCTTAGCCTGCGAACACAAAACCGTTAATCTAAGTTCTTTAATTGTTTTTTCAATCGTCTGTAGCTCAGCTTTGAGGATCGCCATGCTCTCTGTGAGACGAAGATAACGCTTGGGATTATTAGTTTGAATCTCTCTAACTACGACCTGCGGTGGTCCAATAGCAACTGGCTTTTTCAGCGAATTCAGTATTTGAACCTTTGCCTGTTGGTTCTTGCGTGCTTTCTCCGACAATTGCAAGAGCTCGCGGTTCAGGACTTTGAACTTGGCTATAGCCGGCATGCCCAGATAGAGGATGTGCTTGATGAAGTTCACTTGATCCTCTATATCGCCATCGAGAGAGCGCAGAATAGGCTCATAGAATATCTCATCTTGCAGCAGCACCTGCCGCATTTTCTTATATGTCGTGTTTATGGCTCGTATGGCATTCAGGCGCACTTTCGAGTTTTCTATCTTCTTAAGTAGCATACGCGATTGTATCTCCTCCTGCAGGATATACTCATTCTCGTACTTAATCATATTAACCGCCTTGGACCTATCCATCTGTTTTGTATGTGTACAGAATGTGAATTATAATAATTGTCCACTTAATTCAGGAATATATTACCAATAAAACTCTATATTTTTCTTTCAACTGCTGCAATCGAGCATCCAAACGATCGCGCTCCTTGCGCATGACGAAAGTCCGCTGATTGATATTGTCAGCGACCAGATATATGGGCATCTTCTGGTATAGCCGTTGCATATCCCTGTGCATAATCAGAAGGTTTCGGATCTCATGCGCATTGTTGCCAACAGAGATTTTCTGCAGCTTAAGACGTCCATCAGCGCATTCGGTTTTGACACGCTTATTTTCCACCAAGAGAAGGGCTCGATGGGTCCTCGTTTCGTGCTGCTTGTAGGTGACGCGCCGCTCTAGGCACACGCTCAAGATCAGACCAGAATATCTTTGCAAATTGCATGATGGGTCACTTACTCAGCAGTTCAACCATGTTGCCATAGAGATCGGTTATGGAACTCGGCGTCCAATTGTCGTCAACAATGAGATGCTGGGCTGCAATGGACATGCCAAAGAGTCCATGATATCGAATGGCGCGCGGACGCACCGGTTTGGGCGCCATTGGATCCCTATCATTGGTGGTATCTCGCCGAGAGCGGAACTCAAGGCTCTTTTCTTGCTTGAAGCAGGGCATCTTGAGTGTGTATTGTATATATTATGTATTGTATATATTATGTATTGTATATATTATGTATTGTATAAATTATGTATTTTAGAGTTCAGATCTGTTTGTGTTATGTGCTCGTGTTGAATCGTATAGTTGTATTGAATATTTTGATGTTTGAATAGGTCCCTAATGTTGTACATTTCGCAGTTGGATTACTAGATCATTAAAATAAAATATGATATACTAGAAGAACACACACCATTAGTTTATTTTACACATTTATTTTGCACTAACATTTTTTATTTACGTTTTTTTTTTTTTTTTTCAAACATAAATTCTTATATAATTCATAAAATGTTTCAATAGAATTTTCTTAGCTTGTACTTGAGTATTTCGTATTTCTTATATAGTCTGCATAAAATAATTTGTTCTATATTTTCGTGAAAATATTTGGTGTACTTATTCTTTTGCTTTCGCTGGGCAAGAAATTAACTAATAGAAACACATTTAACTATTTGATCAGTTTTAAAGTAAAGTGTTTATCGTTTATATAATGTGCACGATCAACTCTGTTGCACCTCTTACATTTATCTACAAGTTATGTATGTATGCATGTTTATCTCCCATTGTGAACAGTGTTGCCATTTTAGCTATTTAATAGCAAATCTAGCTATTTTTAAAGGTGATATGCTATACAAATTTTGAAAATGCTATTAGCTATATTTTTAGCTATTTTACAAACAATTATTTTATATTTCTTCGAAAAAAGAAAACTGAATAACTCTTAAAATGTCTTCAAAGTAACGATTACTACTATCCAGATTACTATTATCGAGATAATATTATTACTTGGGATAAATATCATCATTGATTGTGCTAATTTATGGTAAAGCATACAAAAATGGAAAAAGCATACAAACAAACGTTCCGCGATGAATGTACAAAGAGTGCACCATTTAAAGATTGGATTCGAAAAGTCGAATCTGACAATACGCGAGCATTTTGTATTTACTGCAAATGCAATATTTTTGCAAAATTGCACGATTTGAAAATGCATGCAGCCACAAAAAAACACAAAAGTTCAGTTGGAGCCTATGCTCAAAAAAACAAAATTGTTTTTGAGCCACAAAACAAAACAAGTAATACAGCGAAGGAGGAGGCGACATTGTGCTTGTATATTGCGGATATTGATATCTAGTAATGATAAGTATAATAATAATCCCGCAGAAGATGTTGACGACATTGTAACGTTGTTCGAAAAAATTAAAAAAAGCAATAAATAACATACAAAAAATATATATATAATTTCAGCTATTTTTTCAACTATTTTTTTATAAGTTTTAGCTATTTCGAGCTATTTTCAGAGTTGATTTTGCTATTTTTTGGTCTCAAAAACTGGCAACACTGATTGTGAATAGCCAACATGATAAGCTAATTTTCTTAAATATGCATTTGTATTTCAATTAATATTTAATTTTCTTTTCGAGATTTTCATGATTTTCTTTTATTAATTTAATTTGTAATTGTTTTTTTTTTATTTATTATTATAATTTTTTTTTATTTGCAAGCCAAAATTGTATATTTTTTTTATTGAAAACATCCACAAGTTTTCGCTCTCATTTGGAATTTCTTGGGTGTAGATAGAGTTCATTCGTTTAGGTCGTACTTGAATGTAAAGTTTTGTTTTGGGTAAAGGTTTAGCTCAAACAGCGTACAAATATTGTCATAAAACATTTCTTTTTTCATTTGTCATTTATAGTAGTAATATTTAGTTTATAATTTATAATTTACATTGATTTGTTCGATTTTTACTTGTAGCTATAGCTTTCATGAAAATTCCATGTATGATTGTTGCCTCTAAAGATTATTGCATTGGTGTGTATTTTGTGTTGCCTACTCTACGACGCGTCGCAGTTTATAAGTAAGTACCGCCTACTTCTAGGCATTGCGCAAATTATTCAAAGATACTTTAGGTACATGTTTAAGATTCAGAATCTTTAAATTAAATACTAAAGAGCACAATTAGAACGGCAAACATAAAATCAGAATCTTTAAATAATAAACATAAGTAAACATGTTAGATCAATTTGTTAGTTCAACTGCAATGAAAAAGTGTCAAGATTAAGTAAAAACAAAACATTTATATCGTGTATTATATATGCGAAGATTTATTAAACACAGTTCCAGCGTATTACCGCCCCTTAGCTTATTTAAACAATTTATAAATGATCTATATATATATATTATATATTGGATTGGATTTGATTTGTTTAATATTTGTTTGTTTGTTTATCAAACAATTTAATAAATGGCTAATACAACGCATGACCTAAAACATAATACATATACACACCAATATATATGTATATATATATAATAGTTGATTTCCACTCGTTTTAAATATACAATTATAATAATGCAACTCAGCTCAAATTGAAATAATACTTAAAAATATACAAATTGAATTTGGGACCAAATTGAAACTAGCTTGGAATGCTTTTACAAATACGAATAATTTTTTTTTTTCTCATTTTCCGTACGGCCATTTTTGAGTTTTTAACAATAAACAAAATAATAAACGTCTGAAAAATAGACTAAGATAACAATAGGAAACTAGTAGTATATAAACGGAGTAAAATATTGCAAAATTTTTAAGAGGTTCAAATACGCTCTCACCTAAGCATAATTGTAACATAGTTTATAGCTTTATGGCGTCTACATAGACTTGATTTTTGTAATATATATATAATTTACGATAGTGTACAATAAATTGCAGTATTTAACAGAATCCATTTAACATGTGTTGTTTTGTTTTTTCTTTTCTTTAGCTTTAGGTTTAGTGATTGGCGTAGGACACAACTACAGGTTTTTGCTTACACTTATTATGTAGGATTTACACATATGTATATAGGTATATTTCACATAGACTACTTTTTTTTGTAGTTCATTTTTATATTTGCTTTTTGTTTCACTTTAGCTAATTATGGAAATTCTTGCATACAAGTTTTATAAATTGTTGTATACATATAAATAGTCCAACTCATTTTACGTTTTATAGTAATAATATAAATATATATGTATGTGTATATATGTAAATAGCAATTTGTGTATGTGTTTGAGTGTTTGTGTATTATATTATAATAGAATTTTTAGCATTTTTAGCTCGTTTGTAGCATAGTGTAAACATTTATAATTTCTTACTTTTCTGTTGAATTTTCTTTAATCATTTTATATTTTCTGCAAATATATATTCATATATAATGTATTCTGTGTGTGTTTATGTGTATTTGTAATGTTGTTTATGAGGTTATAGCGCTTAATGTGTGTGTGTGTCTGTAAGTGTTTCTGCTTGATTATTCGTGTGTATGTTGAGATGGCGCCTTATAACGCCCCAAATGGATCGAGTGGTACATTTTTATTGCCTCCATTCTGCGTCGCCTGCGTAGGTTGCATGATCCCTGTCGCTGCTGGCACTGTCGCATTACTGTGCGCCACGCCCATCATCGTCGGCTGCACCCCAGTCAAAGGGGCTGCTTGTGACAGCATATTCGGCTGCTGTCCCATCACCGGCATGCCCTACAATAATCAAAATATCTCATTAGAACACTATCAAAAATAGCAGATTTTATTGTTTCATCAAACTTCCAAATCATGCAAGGAATTGGAGGATTACTTGAACGACTAAGGATTAGAGATAAGTTGCGGAAAATTTTGGATAGAAAGAATTGTTGGTTAATAAGTATTAGGCTATTTGAGATTGGGCGCCATGAGCTACAACATATATAGAATATATATATGTGAATATATATATTTGTATATAGGTTTTCAAAAGATGGGGTTAGTGAACTCTACATAGGACATTCAATGAACATAAAAACTCAGTTCAGAAAACTTTTTTCTACAAAAGAAAAATAATATTGTCAAAATTCAAATTTGTAAAACCTCATAAAACTAATTAGACACTCATTTTATGAAAATAAAAACAAATCAAAAAGTAATTTCTAAAATTTTCGTAGTGAAATATCAAGAGAGACCTATATAGAAATAGAGACGGGGTTGCGATAGTGGATACCATAACCATAGAGATAGAGCACGGGGCAACAGTTCGGAAGGCTCTGTGCATAGGGCAATATTCAGAGTAGGTAGATTTGATAGTGAGAGTGAAGGCTTAACTTAAGATAGGCAAAAATCAAAATTAAAAATTAAAAATAAAAAAATTAGATAAGTTCAAACATAATCAAAAGTAAAAGTGGTAAATACACACAATATTCATATATATTTTGTTTAATGAAAGTAAAATAAAGGCAACTCAAAACTATAGTAAGTATAAACATTTATTTTATATTTGATTATGTTTTACTCAAAATTGTTTCTGTAGTACGCTGGTTGTTTTTCATTTGTATTATTGTATAATTGTTGTTTACGTTTCGGTTCGTTTGCATCATTCTTACCTGCATATAATTTGGCATAACAGGATAACTAGCATGTATATACGGATGATTGATTGTGATTGGCGCAGGACTTACGGTCATGCCATGTGCCTATGTATGCATACATATAAATATATATAATATATGCGTATATACACGAATATATATATTTATACATAGATATACACATGTATATATTGTGTGTGTTTATATTTCAATACATATATAACACAAGCATACAGTCAGCATTAACACAGGAGCATCGTGAATTACATATTTATTTGAGGTGTAGAAGTTTTATTATATTATTTATTTGATTTTTGGATTTTAAATTATTATTATAATTGTTATTGTTTTGGATATATTTCGATATTGCGGTATGCGTTGGATAGTTGAAATATATAAAGCAACATAAAATAAAGAAAAGAAAGTGATAGTTTATATATATGTATGTATATATATATATATATATATATAAGTTAATATTAATATAGAAATAAATAAAAAATAAAAAATAAATTAAAATATGGAATAAATATAGTAATGTGTGTATGTACGAGTTCAAGTGAATAATTGGCCTGTTTATGTAGGTTAGCTATTTCAAGTAGCTGCTCAGTACCTACACTGACGAGGTGTGCCACAATAGTTAGCCCTAGTGATAGGTGTAGTTGTTGCTCTTGCTGTTGTTGTGTGATGCAGTGGTTTATATGGAAAGACCTTAACCAAGATATCATATATTATAATCGAAAAAAATAATAAAGTAAACGTTCAATTTGCAACAACTTGATTTGTGCTTTTATAGCTTTATACCAATTCAAGAGATGTGTTTATAAAAAAGATATATATTAAAAGTGGCCACAACATTTAGATCATATTTTGGGTTAAATCAAACCAAATTCCACACAGTTCAAGACATTATAAATAAATAAACCAAGTAGCTGTTCTTAGTAAGCAGAGTGCAGTTCTTATAAAAACAAATACATATTTGCAAAACAAAAGAAATTTACAAAAATGAAAAAGATAAGAAAAAAAATTATAATCATAAAGGAGAATTGTATGTTATATGGATTGTGAGCCTAGCGTGTTGTGTGACACAATCTTTAAGACACCATTATTATTATTTTCCCTCAAACTTTCTTGGTATTTTGCTTTAGGAGCACAAAAACTGTATCTATTACTTTATATATGTATATTATTTATTTGTATAAACTATGATATTGTCTCATGTTCTTGTAGTAGTATTTCGATTGAGTTAAGTTTTGGTTGATTGAGTTTCGGTTGAGTTAAGTTGAGTTGAATTGAGTTGAGTTGAGAGAAAGAAAGAGTAGAGAGTTAGCTGTGGTCATAACTCACCATTGGACGATAGCCAGCACCAGTTGTAGCCGCCATTGGTTGAGGTGTCCAATTAGCACCTGGTTTCGCTGTATTTTTAGGTGAATTCCATTGCACGGGTCTATGAGATACATATGGGGTAAGAGAGTAATGATATATAAAGACACACGAAATCAATGAATCCTTCTTTTTTTTTTAATGGGAAAGTGACTATATACACAAATGGAACATGAATATATAGATGATATGGGATATGAAGGTAATTATGAAGTGATGGTAAGTTTGGGCATAAATCCAGGGTCAAGCATATAAAACAATCAAAAACTGTGTATTATATTTTGCTGTATTTTTAACGTTAATGAAATCATTAGAGACAAATCTAATGACCCTTAAGAAAAGTTCTCTTCAAAACTTTGGAGAAATATACAACATTTATCAATTTGAATTAAAATTTCGATTTATGGATATGAAAGCTCTGATACATTTGTATTTAATGGTATCTATACGAATAGACATACATTTTGATCATGGTTGACCTTGTGCTGGATATGCCCATATGGGAATATGTCACGAGACTGATTAATTTGGGATTATGTCTTAGGAATAAAACTCAAAAACTGAGATGGGAGCTATGTCTGATGTTACATTTTTAGATGACGTTCAACTCATATTCTTCCCACACACACATACACACACACGCACACCGATTATGTACAAACACATACAAACACACAGTCTCTAATATAAACATGGTTTGTCGATTTTACTCACTTTGCACTCGCTGTTTTATTTATATTTAAATTATCAACTAGGGACATTAGTGAACTATCCAAATCGCCTGTTATTATCTTGCCAGTGCCAGCTGGTGGCTGTTGCTGTTGTTGGTGTTGTTGTTGCTGCTGCTGCTGCATGAGTAGTTGCTGTTGTTGTGTATTCATTTGTTGTTGTTGTAATGTTAGGGCTGGACTGCTTGAATTGAATCCCTGGTAGGCAGCACCTGCGGCGACAACATTCATTTGATTGCTGTTGGCTGTGGCCGGTTTCAGAACATCGCCCAAAGCATCAAAGCCTTTTTTTTTTTTGTGGATCGTTTTTATATATGACATATTGTTGTTGTACGAGAGATAGCCAGCACACCGTTAGAGGCAGACATTTACACAGACATACACAGTTGTTGTTGTTGATGTTTTGTTGTTTTTATGATACAAATGGAAGCCCACAACAAGTGTTTAATGATTTGATTCGTATTTTTCGATTTGCAAATTTTGCCCGGTTTAAAATGAGTTTGTTGTCGTTTCAAGACATATATATAAATATATGTACAGCACAAAATGGAAAGTATTATAAGGATTTGTGCCACCAACATTAACGTATTGTAAACATGAGACAATGTGTGTTAATATGTCAAGTTTTTTTTTTTTGTTTTTGTTTTTTTTTTTTTTATATATGTTACGTACATAAGAACATAAAAAGAGAAAAAGAGAAAAAATACATTGACAAAATAAATATTGTGAATAAAGATTTCGTTTTTTTCTTTCTTCTATATAATGTTATATGTGCAATTTGGCAGTATTCAAATATTCAAATTTGAATTATAATAAATATTTTAAAACTGGACAGGTTTTATGTAATTTGGTATTGTTAGTAAGCATATAATTAGTAAAGCGGTTAACAAGCAAATATTAATTGAGGTGCATATATTATATGTTAATATACTACGAAGTTCAACTAGAAGCCAAATTCTTGAAATTTTTAATAATTAATAATTGGGATTGAAACAGAGAAGATAGAGGAAAAATGGAGGCAAGAGACCCACAAGACTTAAAAGCCTCAGACTAGCTAAAGACACATAAATATTAAAGAACATTTTGTATTTTTTATTCCATTTTTGCTTTCTTCTATCTATAGATAAATTTTTTTTTTTTTTTTGTCTAAGCTGACTTATATATTAAAACACAGTCACGCAATTTTTATGAGATAATAACATAAATAAAACTAAGACTGACAATGTTTTTGAACAAAAAAAAAATATATATATATATGAATAGCGGTGGGATTTAGAAGCATTTTCAGCAATCTTACACACGAGAAGTCTCACACAAATACACTACAAATGCCAATATATGTTATCATATTTGATCGAATGAAATGAATGTCGTTCCCAAAGGACACCAAGTACTTGAAAGCTGAAGATATCTATTACTCAAATATTTAAAATTCTATAGCACATAATCCAAATGTAATTGGATTACCATATAGCAGTTTAGTCCAACAAAGTTAAGATTGCAATTAATTCAACTAAATCTAAATACATCATTTATAGATGTGTCTCTGATACTGGAAAGTACCTAAGCAAGACTATTTATAATTATTTATTGCTTTGCTTTCATCTCTGGTAACGTTCCTTAGCAGCTTCCGTAAGCGTTACTCGTAAGTACTTGAAAACACATTTGCGAATGACTCGATTGAGTAGACAGACTTATGATTGAATGTGTTCGACTCTGTGTTTGTATGTGTGTGTGTGTGTGTGTATGTATGTATGTGTGTATACGCAGCACTACAAGCACAACAATAATGAGGCCAGTGTGGGACAATTTAAGCTTTGTACAAAAACAAAGCGCGCAACGTATAAATTGGGTTCTGCGTTTCATTTGGTGCGCAATTGTTCACCTGTGGGGAATGGAGACATCGTGGAAGTTGATAATAAGACCAGCTCTTGCTGTTGTTGTTGCAGTTGCTGTTGCTGCTGTTGATGCAGCCGCTGTTGCTGCTGATGCTGTTGCTGCTGCATATAAAATAATGCGGCTTGTTGTTGTTGTTGTGGATGATACTGTGGTTCCACAAGTTGGCCATAGACAGCGTCTTTGGGTTGCATATCATCGAAAAAGGGATTTGGCAACACTGCTGGCGACGCGGCTTTTATCATTCGACACAAGTTAATATTCGCAAGGATATTTCGTTGGGGATAGCCATAAGGAAAATAAATAAAATTATAAGTGTAGGTAGAACTAAATCTTCAAAACAAAAAAATACGCACACAAAATTCAAAAATTATCAAAAGTCGAAAAAATTGTGTAGAATTGAGTTTCACACATACAGCAAAAAGTTTCTTGTGTTTGCAAAATATAGAACTATATGTGACAGATGGACTGTAGTCTAGCCTTTTCTTGTTTTTGGAGCGGGTGTATTCTTGACATAATTTGTTAAACACGATAACATTAGAGTATATTAGTAATATAGTTAGTACAACATGCCAAATTTATCAGTAATTAATATGAGCACATTTAAATTTTAAGAGTTATAAGAACCGCACCACAATAAAGCAATACATAAACTAATTTTGAGCCCCCTTCAAGTTAGAACTTTGGATTAGTTGAAATCGTTAATATTTAAATATATATATATGAATATATAAAAATAAAGTTACATTGTGATTGTAAATGTATTAATGCGAGAAATTAACTGGCTTTTATTGCTTCTTTGGGAACACTTACCTGTTGGTTCCGTATTACCGAAAACGGACGTAAAATTACTATCGGAAACGAATGCATTTGTAGCAGCAGCGGAGGAAACTGTAGAGCCATTGAAACCTATTTTATGTTTTTTTCATGGATTTTTTTTTTTTTTCATAGTTATGTGTGTGATTTATCGAATATATATCGAGTCATATTGTTGTTGTAGTTGTTGTTGATTGTTGGTTGTTGGTTGTTTGTTTTAGGGGTGTGGAGAAAAAAAACAGTGATGAAAATGAAGAGCAACAATACATTAGACGAAGAAATTCAAAAATGAGTAAATAATAACTTACAAAATTATATCAAATACATAATATACAAAATAAACATAATTAAAATTTATGTTATTTATGATAGGAAAAGTATATGCATCAAAAGTTTGTGCTTGAGGACGGCCATATATATATATATACAGAGAAAGAGAGAAAGGTAGAGAAAGAGTAAGAGAAGGAGCTGGGACGGAGTGCGCGCCTTTTAAATGTCTGACACAGCTACAGAGACAACATGGGTAATACATATACATATATAGATATAGACTTATATCGTAAAAAATACTTTAAGGCAACACCTAAGCGTTTAAGTCGAAACTAACTAACTGAAGTCAAATTAAAAATCTTACTTAATTAAATAATAAGAAAAGTATAGCATGCTACCGTTATTATGCATCCATAAATTATTGGCATTTAGTGCAGCACCTGTTGCTCCGGCTGTGGCACCTGCCACACTGTTGCCGCTAGCCTCGAACATATCAGCAAATGGATTGCCCAGCTGCAGCAAATCGTCGGACGCTTTTGTGGCAAGCGCCTGTGATGCGCCAGATGCTGCTGCAGCAGCAGCGGGCTGTGCCGACGCGGCACCAAACAGATCAACTATCGGCTGACCAGCCTGGGAGGCTGGCGGTGACGATAGGAATGGATTTGTTAGTGCGGCGCTAGCACCACCAGCACCGCTGCTAGTGGGCGACGATACCTTGGACTGATGAACAAGAAAAGCAATTAATTCTTCATCTATGGATATTCATTCAATTCAAATATTTGTACTCACTTTGTACTGATTCATGGCGGCCTCCTCCTCAGCCAGTACCTGGGCCTTCAGCTGCTCATCAATGCCATTGGAGGTATCAAATTTACTAGATGCTGCCGCAGTGCCAAATGCCGAGCTAGTTGAAGAGAGTGCAGAGACAGCGGACTTAACATTTGTGCGTTGATAGCTGAGCTCACAAATCAAATGCAACAAATCATATAGAAAGAAACAGAAAAGAGAACAAAAAATACGTTTATAAATGAAAAAATATATATCAAAAATATAATAAAAACAAAATATAGGGTAAGATAAGAATAACGAAATTTAACTTCTAACTTAAGTACATAATATACAAATTATTACACAAATATCATAAACTTTTCAGATATAACAACCATGTAAATGCAACAAATCATAAAATCAAACTGAAAATTCACAATGGAAACTAACAAATCCAAAAATGTAATATTAAAGATAATTAATACAAAATAAATAAAGAAATTTCAGTTCTAGCTTAATTAATAATAATAATATCATAAACTGCTCAGATCTAACAATTGATTATCTGACTACCGCAATACACACCTCGACGATTGTGTGGGCGTATTGGCCGCAGAGACCTTACGTCCCTCCAACGTAGCCAAATGCTGCTCCAAAGCATCCAACAAAGAACTGGGCGCCTTTGTCAAATCGGGTATATCGCCCTTATCAATGCCAACATTCTGCAAAGATAACAAACCATTCAGTTTGAATATTCTTATAATTATTGTTAAATAATTTATTGTGCGCACCTCGGCAACTTTTAGGAATTCCCCAACACGATCCATGCGAACCAAAAACTTTTTATACAAATCAAGAGCATCGCGTGCATGCTTCTTGTTCATGTCAAAGTATTTCTCCAGTAAATTGATAATGCCATCATTATAGCAGGCAAACAGACGAATTAAGTCACGGAACAGCAACATGAAACTCATATTGATGACGCCTGCGAAAGGGTTTTAATATAATCTAGCTTAATTCACTGAGATAGTCACATGTACATACCGTTAGTCAAATCATTGGACTGACAATCGAATTCCAAAAGGCCATCCAATTGTGCCTGCAAAACTGGCAGCGTCTTCAACAGTTTCTCCGCATTCATATTACGCAACGAGCCCTCCTCTTTCCTATAATGTAATATTGATTATTAGATATCATAAACTATATAAATGTTTAACTTACCCGCGCTTCACTTTGCAAAAGTCGAACGCCATGGCGCGATACGAGAGCGACTTCTCATTCAAATATTTGGCATAGCGTCTTATAAAGGGCGACATATCATAGCCTATTGTGCGTGATAATAATATAGTATTATTGTTCAGTTAATTAGTTGCTGTATAAGACACATTTAGTATACGTCTGTCGAACGGTTAATTTTGAACACCAAATAACAATAGGGTTATGTTTTCAGTTAAATAGAGTTAGTTAAAAATTTGGTCGCGCTTTTTTTATAAACAAAAAGCTTTCTTAAGTTTTAGTTTACAGCCACGACCTCAATAGTTAGTATACAACTTGCATGTTTTGCTGTTGCTGAATAACCCCGTAAGCCATTATGAAAACTTTGTTTCGTCAAGAAATACTCACCCATTCTGCCACCTGGAACGCCCATGCCACCATCTGTAGTATAGGTTCGTAATTCGCATTGCATATATTATTTATTTTTATTCATATATATACAATATATAAATATATGAAAAATATTTTTATAGATGTATTATGTATGTCGTTGTGTGAGTAAGCAGCGCAATTTAGTTGATAGTCGAGGCACAATATTATTATTCAAAATGTTATCATTAGAACGAATTACACAAATGAATAGGCCAAACGCGATTCGCAGCATTCAAATGTAAGTGAAAGAAGAAAGAGAAGAGCAGAGGGAAAAGCATGTAATATTATATTTGTATATTAAAGTTAAATCGTTAAATATTCTCTTGTGATTTGTTGAAAGCATGAGTAAATGTTAGAAAAGCATCAAATGTTTCGCATTGTGTCATTATTTTCATCTTCTTCAAAGAATTCTGGTGCTCTTTGAATGACTGAAAATTTATTCGTGTTTATACCTTGCACAGTTCCTTTGTCCAGAAAGGAGCTGAGATTGAATGTTGAGTTGCTCGAGGCGAGATATTGCATGAAACGCTGAAAAAAAACATCAGAGTTAATACACCGAAATTTATGTCAGGAATTTATGAATAATAATACATAACTATATTTAGTCTAGAAGGCTATGCTTACATTAGAGAATCGTTCAACTTTATCATTTCATCATATTGCCTGCACCAACAGCTGGGAGGAGTTCCCATTAAGCCCCAGTCGGCGCAGTTGGAAACAAAGAAATGCGAAAGTGTCGCCAAAAGAGGAAATAGGAAGGAAAAATAAACACAAATAAAAGATAAGGCAAACACCAAAGAGCACGCAGAGCAAAAACAAGGCACATCAAGCAGAAATAAAAATAAAAGTGAATAAAACAAATTAAATACAAACAATGCGACAATGAACGTGACCTTTTCGTAGTATTAAAAGACCCAAGCTCCACAAAAGTGAAATGAATAAGAGTAAATTATATATCTATTTATAAATATGCAAATTAAATTTAAATTTAAATTTAAAACTAAAAAAAAAAAAAAACAATTTAATATACATATGTTAATTAAATTTAAATTGAATTATTTCAATTTTATTTATTAAATAAATTAGATTATTTAAATGTAATTTACATATAATTAATTTCAAGTTTGTATATATATTTAGTATTCGACGCCCCTTAAATTTATATGTAGCTCATTTGGGAGATAGCGGGTACAAACCTCATTGCCATATGCCATCAAATGATGTGTCGTTATCAGCGATTTATAGACGACCACCCAGTTGGCATTCTGCGAGCGTTCGATAAGTAAGTTGGCCAAATGGGGTATCGAAACATTCGGTTCGTTTGTGCAGTGCACCAAATCTGCAAAGATAATGGAAAACAAATGAAATTAAAATTTAATTTTTATTACGCCAAATTAGTATGCGTTTATATTTGCATAGTATCAATATATTTTGATATGCATAACTATTTTAAAACATACGAATTCACAGGCTTTATTCTTTCTTTATATATTCTTCTAAAAGCTATATTTTATCTCATAACATATGCAAATTTATTAATATCTTGATAGAAACGGTTCAGTAATTGACCAATACTCCTTTTTTATATTATTTTGATTTACCATTTACAATACATTGTAAATATATATAACAGTGAAATAAATAAATTATTAAAATAAAATAAATATAAATACGTAATATCTTGGTTGAACGTTAAACTCTGTTTTTACTGTGCTTAAATTTGTTTGGTCTTATCATCTTGTTGAAGCCGACTTATGTGGCCTATCCATCGTTCATTCGTCAATGTTCTTATCACTATTAACATTCTGCACAGACGACATTTTATGACGCTTCTGAAGTCCCGCAATGCATTCAAATTGCGACAAGCTTTTGTCTCTGGTGCAAACGCCGTACAGTACATTATATATATATATATATATATATATGTATACATTTATATGGGATATATATTATGAATATTATATAAGTATCATCGTACAGTTTTTCCCCCATCAACTTGTTATCGACATTTAAAGAGGGGCGTTTATTTACAGACATATGGGCAGATGATTTGAATGCACTCGTTGATTGCTTACACTCACAGGCACTGATATAGACACAGACGCTCACATATATATACATATACACATATATAAATCATTTGCTTCAATTCAACAATTGATATTCGTATATATGCACATAAATTGAAATACATACGAAAATATATGGTAATTTTCTTAACATTCTTTAAATTAACGCTCAACTAAATTGTTTATTGTCTTTCCAAAGTTATACATATATTAAAAACAAAACTAGCTTAGAGCAAAGATTTTTATTTAAGACCATGTTCTCATTGTTGAAAGTTAAAAAGTTTTTAGTTCGAGCAAAATCCTAATGAAACTTTTTGATTGCAAAAATAAAATTGGTCGAAGGTATATTTCTGATACTTTACAAAACATATATCTAACATTATAATATTTATTTAAAATATTTTATTATCTACATTTATACATATTTTCTTAAGGCATTACAACACCTGCATTTTCGAGATTTTAGTGCTAATTGAACTTGTATTTCGATGGAGATATTTTGTAGGACAGCTTCGACTACAGAGCCCCAGAGTTAAAGTTGCTATATTTCTTCGAATTCTTAACTGGTTTCATTCATTTTTATTTTTCGTTATTAGCAAAGAAAAAATAAAAACGGTTTAAAAGGGTAAATGAGAGAAATTATCGTATTTTTTACATTCTACCTGCAAAATGTAATCGGAGAACAGGTTTTCTTTTATCTTTTTCTTTCTTTCTTAATTTCTAAGTTTCAGTTGATGTGTATCTTCTAATGAATTCTTTTATTTCTTGATTGGCTTTGGTTTCATTTTCGAGCTTATATTTTAGCTGCGTTGCTTTGACTTTTATTCTATTTCTTATTTTTATGCACCCACTGAAAATGGGAAATCAGGGCATAATGGTTTTGTTAAATGTATGTAATAGGAATGTAATAGGAAGGAGACCTCAAAAAGAATATATTCCTGATCCGGGCGACGAACTGAGTGGAGTTAGCAATGACCGTCAGTCTGCCTTTTCGTGTGTGTGTGTAAACTCGACCATCTCAGAAACTATAAGAGCTAAAGTAAATCTAGAGGCTTTAATTGTAAGTCTTCAGAAAATCAATAAAATATCCTCCTTTCAAAATGATCGACTTTAAAACTTCTTTTGCATATAATTACATATATAGATAATTCAATAACATTTTTATTTTTGTTAAATTTTTGGATACCGACTCCAAATTCATCCCCATCTACCCAGATGTTGAAAAAATATATTTAAAATATTTGGTTTGGTATATACATACATATGAATAACATTCGAAAGGTTCATGCAATCTCGTAGTAGAGCAGTATCTAGAGCTTCCTTGTTTTGAGAATAGAATTTTGATAAGAAATAAAGCATACTTATTGAAATCTTTTTTGGAAAAATGAGTCGATTGTGATATTTCAATATGTATTATTGCAAGCCAAGCTGTATTTTGTATAAATTAACATTGCATCAAGTTAAAAAAATCTGCTTAAATACTTAGATTAATATTTAAATAACATATATCCATTGACCAATTGGAACTGAAGCATAATGCGGGCTACGATTGACCGCAAGTTCCAGCTTGATTTAATTTGTTTCCTTAATTATAATGACAAACACAACTATAGCAAAAGCTACATATACATATGTATGCATCAGAATGCTTATTATGTGACAAATCCACATAATTTCCAAAAATACACAAAAGATGTAATGTTAATACATAGATGTAATTATACACACAAACATATACATATATATATATATATATATATATATATATATATATATATATATATATATGTATTTGTATTTGCCAACGGTACTAAACATTACCAAAATTTCTCATGACTCATTTCGCGCTTATTGGACAACAACAAAGTTGCAAACGTGCCAAAGAAACGGCAAACTTAAATAAGAAGCAGGTCAAAACGAACACACACACTCAGACAAAGTAAAACGAACACAAACGTTCACATATTCATGTATGAAAAAAAGCAGCGGAGGCAAAATAATCAACCAGAATCCAATAAGCCCACACAAAGATCACTTTGTTTAGCAATCAGAAATGCAATGTTTAACATAGTCGAACCTTAGTTTTTGTTGCAATTGTTGTTGTGTACAGATTATGAATAAATTTAAAAGGCAATGACACCGTTGAAATGGCACATACTTCAACAACAACAGCAACAAATATATCAAATGCTGTTACACACACTCACACACATACACACAAAGAGAAACGCTCATTGTAAATCATACACACGTGCAGTCGTGAGAAAGTGACGTAACATTAGAAAGAGAGGCCTAGAGCACTGAGAGCGAATAACGAAGCATTCAAAAGGAAAGACCACAAACAGCAGCTAAGGCGAGGCATCAGGTGCATTAAAAAAAATAAAATAAAAAAATAAATAACTATATTTAGAGAGTGGGAGTAAAATGCGGTCTATGGTTTATTTCGATGAGTAACAAAGCACAGTAAAAAATGTACAACATGATCAAAATTACCAGTAACTGGCATATCCATGCTAAAATATTGAAAAACTCTCCCAAAACACATACACATACATTGTAACGTTATAGGCTGATTTCTACTAGGAGAGAAGAGAGCAAATGTCTCTGTGTGTAATTGAATGAATGGCAAAATGTTGACAAGACGACACATATTTTTTTTTGTGTGTGTTGACCGTTATTTTTCCCTTTTGCTAACATATTCGGTTGTGTTTTTTTTTTTTTTTTTATTCTATTCTTTTTGTAATACACTTACAATCTAAATGCTTCTTCTTCGGTCCGATGCATTCCTCGGTTGTGGCCTTGCACACTGATTTGGCGAGTCCTTGGCCCGCAAGGCTGTGACGAGCAGCCAGCAGCCTGTCGTTGATTGTTTGCCCAGCCATAGTCATGATGAAGCTGTTTTTGTTGTATTTGTCGCTGGTTTCACTTAATTAACACTAGTTATATATCCAATCTAATTTGATTATGTGCACCAAAGAATGGACCAAACAGCACACACACACACACACACACACATACACTATGAGACAGGCCAGTACACGCACACGCACACACACGAAAACTCAGAGGCAGGGAGACGTATTGATATTGATTAGTTGTTGTGGCAAATGTTTAACGAAAATAAGACACGACTAGCTGGCACACCAAAAGCTTTTCATCAGAATTTTTTACTTCACAAATTAATTTTTACGCCGCGTTTAATGCGCTCTTTAGCCGGTGCGTAACGCTGTAACGCGATCTTTAATTCTCTATTTTTTTCTTCTTTTTTTTTGCCACAAATCGATAATGGCGACCAGTACTTTTACAGCCGATAAGAATAATGAGCGCAGATGTATCGATTCAATTCGTGAGTGAGTGTAAATTCTATCGATATAGCTTTTACTGCTTCACTTGTTTGATATTATTTCACTTGCGGTATTCCGCAATTTACCACTTCACATTTATAGCTTATGCAAATTGAGGTTGACAATTACCACCTGATACTGTGACAATAGAAATAAAAATGAATTCTTCAACCATTTTCTTTATGTCATAGTAAGATGTTTTAAACAATATACTAAATTCTCAAAAAGCAACTGACCAGCTGACTGTTTTCTACGATAACTGTGCATAACGATAAACGATAACAAACTTATTGTACATAGCACTAAAACATAGCAAAATAAAAATAAAATAAATGCAACAATAATATTAACTGTAAATCCTACATCTTACGAGTTATTCTAATAGCCACATCCACATTACCACAACAAATGAGCAGCAAAACGCGCTGCCAGAGCGCTCAACTATTATAATTCGCACAAAAGCAACCAATTTTTAATTTATAAAATTTTTGAAGACTCCAGCTACTAAGCGAGCTCCAGGATGAATGCAATGCGACAGTTCTACATGGAAGTGCCCATAGTGACACGGGCCTATACTACAGTCTGTGTGCTCACTACGCTGGCGGTGGTAAGTCCTTGACACTTACAGTTAATTCTATTCTAACGCACGCTGACGTGTACCGTAATCTGGATATATTTTTTTATGTTTTGCTCTTATCTTTTATCTGTGATTTCCCAGCACTTGGATCTAGTGTCGCCGCTTCAGTTGTACTTTAATCCCACACTAATTGTGCGCAAATTTCAAGTCTGGCGTCTGGCCACCACATTCCTCTACTTTGGCACTATTGGCATCAGTTTCTTCTTCAATATGATATTCACCTATCGCTATTGCCGCATGCTAGAGGACGGCTCCTTTCGCGGTCGCAGCTCCGACTTCGTGATGATGTTCATCTTTGGCGGGGTGTTAATGACATTCTTTGGCATCTTTGTCAATCTGCTGTTCCTCGGCCAGGCATTCACATTGATGCTGGTTTATGTGTGGTCCAGGCGGAATCCCTTGGTACCCATGAACTTTTTCGGTGTGCTCAACTTTCAGGTAAATAATAATAAAAAAAAAATTCAATTGCAATTGAAATAGCCTATAATAGAACATTAAATACATTTACCATCATCCGTGCAGGCTCCATATCTACCTTGGGTGCTGCTCTGCTGCTCCATGATATTGGGCAATACCATTTGGGTGGACATAATTGGCATGGGCGTTGGCCACATTTACTATGTACTCGAAGATGTCTATCCCCAGTTAACAAACGGCTTCCGACTGATCAAGACGCCGTATTTTCTGTAATATTTATTCTTGAATTTTATGTCAATTATAATCAGCTTTTATCCTACTTACAGGAAAAGACTCTTCAACGAACACATTGAGCGAAACTATCAAACTGCTGCCGAAGATCGTCCTGGCGGCTTCATGTGGGGCGACGAGTTACAGCCATTGGAGCCAGAAGCCCCGGCCGTGGCCAATGAAGCACCAGATGCAGCAGAGCAGCCCGCAGGAGCGGCAGCCCAATAACAATAACAAAAAGCTAGCAAGCAGCATGTGTTGTTAAATTTTTAAGAAAAACAAAAACAAATAGCATTTGGACGAGACTTAAATGTTAAGAACCCTCCGCCACCTTTGACCTGGTGTTTGGTAAGTTTAGCTTCACATTGAAAGATAGAGAGAGAGAGAGAGAGAGATAAGGAGCAAGCGAGCGGCGTGCAATAGTTAGCCTAAGATGAATTCAAGTTTGTGTGTGTGTGTGTGTATTTATTATTGTTTGATTCGAGTTCCATACACAATTGTACAATTTAATGCTATTGGCCTTAAGTTTCCAATTCTATGATTCAGCAAATGTGATTGTATATATATATATTTATGTATACAAACCTGAAAACAAAAATCATTAAAACAAGGTAACAAAATGAAAATAAACACATGTCATTAACGCCCGCTGTTGTTTCAATATACCATTGCTCATATGTTGATATGTCATATGATTCAATCATATCAACAAAGTAGAAATGCAATTTAACTGGCACGCAATCATATTTTGTCATAGAAGACTATCTGGCAGCACTGCAACAAGCATATGGGATCATATGGTTGCAACGAATCGTTCTCATACAACTGGGAGCACAGGTCTGGCAACTACATGGCCAGTCGTTGCCATAGTCTGGCAGCGCTGTGTCAGATAGCTGCCAGACCCATATGAGCAATGGAGGCGAGAAGTAAACAACACTTCAATGATTGGGTAATATAGTAACAAAATCATTTTTAAAGTAAGAAAAGGAACTTTTAGTCAATTATATACTATTTCTAGATGAAAGCCAAGAAACGTTGTCGCCGATCGCGAAAAATCGAACAGGAGTGGACGCCAGACGATGTGCGTTTGCTCATCAGACTCGTGGGACAGCGGGAATTGCTGTGGAGTCCTAGCAACGCGAATCACAAGGATGGCAAATTGCGTGAGGAAGCATTTAAAATTATAGCCAGCACACTGGATCGCACGATGACCGACTGCAAGTCTAAGTGGGACAATTTGCGAGCTCAATACAGAAGCTATCAGGCGAAGGAGAGCCAAAATATTCAGATTAAATGGCAATACTACGAGCCATTACAATTTCTGCAGCACGTCTGCGAGCCACGCAAGTCTAAGGGCTATTCTGTAAGTTATATAGTTATAAATAAGTTAAATATTCAGAAAGATATATTTATATAAATTCACTTTCAGTCACAGTTCGAGTTGAATGATGAGGTTTCTATCAAACGTGCACCTTCACAACCTTTAATGGAAGATCTGGACACCTGTTCCACTCTGCTCTCCTTTGCAACGAAAGCGCCTGAAGAGCAAGGACGATCTTTTACAGTGAGGGAGCCTAATCCCCATTCCCATCAAATCTTTGGCGAGTTTGTGGCCGACGAAATGAGCCGCCTGCAACCCCATATAGCCGATGAGCTAAAGCGAAATATCTTGAAACTAATTGTCGAGGCATTGGACAAACAATAGTTGGAATATTCTAATTTACACTTGGTTGAATTAATTGTTATTCAATATATTCCCAAATTATTCTGCAATCTTCGTATCCAGCACTAAACTATACAACTAGAATTATTAATTATTTCAAATATAATTATTTAAATTAATATATGTCAAAGTTAAAATCACATAATCATTTTTTTTCTTAATTAAGGTTTCATTTGCAATCCTCTTAACTCCTTAAACCAAATTATGTACGTAATGTATTTCAAGGTGAAAACAAAAATTGCTTGATTTTAAGCGCGCGCCTTTTTCTTATGTTGGGTTAACAGAGTTAGTTAATTATATGTATGTTATCTCGATTATAACAGTGACTGTTAATGTAACAGTAACTGTTAATGAAACTACTAAACGCTAATTTAGTTCTAATACGAATTATATACTTGTGAATGAAAGGTCGAAGAACAAAGATGAAAGATCACTAGTTTATGTGTTTTCTCCAACAGTAACCATCAGGAACTTTTTACTCTACTGAACATATTTTAGATACAATAAAAATGCCTGTTAGTGTGTCTGGTCCGTTATATATTAGTTCGAGCGAGGTAATAGTTTGAAATATATGTTATTAAAGATTTTTTAAAAATTTACTCCTTTTAGGAGCTGATGGACGAGTTGGCCAGGTTTTCGGGAAGAAAGACTGTTAAGCCGGAAACAATATCACGTTTCAAGGTGAAACTAGAAAAGCATCAAAAACAAGCTCTCCAATGGATGCACATGTGTGAGAAATTGGAACCATTTGGTGGCATTCTGGCCGATGCCAAAGGATTGGGCAGTACGTGGACAATTATTGCCTGGCTGCTCATCAACAAACTGGAGAATCAGGGAGACACAAACTCATGTGAGTTACGTGCAGATCGAAACATATATATATTATATGCACCAAAAGGAGAAGCTCTTTTTCTCTCTTTCTCTCTCTCTCTCTCTCTCTCTCTCTCTCTCTCTCTCTCTCTCTTTTCTCTTTCTGCGTTTCTCTATCACACACATTCTTTATAGTGTTAAATTATAGAATAAGTAAACAGTTATCTCGACTCGAAGTCGACCGAGCAGTATTACTTGTTTTGAATTTGAATTATCCATGTACTTACATATCAACACACATATGCATATTGCGCAGTTTATAATTATATAATTGAAGCTATTGGAAGTGGGGTATACTAGTTTTAAGAATATATAAATATGTAAAAATCATATATATTTTATCTGAACGACTTACTGAATCATTATATCCCCGTCCACCTGTTCATCCGTCGCGTCGGTCTATCCTTGTAAACTGAGCGATCTCGTAATCTACTATATCTAGAGGCTTGGAATTTCCAATATATCATTATTTGTATGTTTTAAACAACTCATCCTATTTCCTTATTATCGATAAGTAAAAATAGGTCAACTGTCTTTGCTTTTATATCCTTAACGCATTGAAAATGGGAATTCAAGGTATAATGGATTGGATTGGATATGTGTGTCTATATCAGTTCTTCGAAGAGCTCAGGGGATCTCGTAGTCGAGCAGTCTCCACTAGAGTTTTCTTACTTGTTTAAGCATAGCTTAGTTAACATATGTACATATATAATGAAAACATTAAATTAATTGTTGGAGCTTTTGTTATCAATAAACAGACCTATCTTTAGGGTTTTGAATACTCATACTTGGACATATACTCATATATGGACATATACTGATATGAATGTGGTCAGCACGTCTTAAAACTTGATTACGAAATTCCATCCAAAAGAAAAAAGTTCTCAATAAACATTTAAAATGTATACTATAGAACTAAACATTTTTTTAAATTAATTAATTAATATAATAATGAATTATAACATGTAAGAACGTTGCAGTCTGACGTTAACGACTGCATAAGACTCATTCACGGTCCCAACGTTGTCATATTTAATTTCGAATTTACGAGATAATAGAGTAATTAACAAAACCATACGGCAAGCAGCAAGTGCTTTTCATACACATACATACACCTCTTTGGTTGTAGCTACTGAATCTCAGAATGGGGAAGTGGAAAACTTCTTTATTATCGAAAATGTATAACTTTTTAATTTAATTTATATTTGTATATTTATCATATAAAATGTTTGTCAGCTTAGCAATTGATAAGAAGCTATTTATAAACATAGGCATATGAATTGTGCATTTAAGCACTAGAAACTGCGTTTCCTAATTGCCTAATTGGGCGGATCGGCAAAATTTTAACACTTTATAATTCGGGAGCATACATGAGTATGTGCTCCAAATTTCAATTTCAAATTTCTCTAGCTGTAATAGCGACGAAAAATATTGCATTCACGCGGACAAAGGGAAAGACGGACAACATATATATATAAATATACGCATTTCACTTCCTGAATGAGTCTAATTACTCTTACTTAATTTGTTTCAGGTTATGGTGGCGAAACACTGATTGTGTGTCCCAAAAGTATACTGAGCAAGTGGGTAGATGATATTCAAGTCGTGGCAGGTGATCAGCTAAAGGTCTATATGTACTATGGAAGAAATCGAAACATCAGTGAGATCTCAAGCGCAGACATTGTGATCACATCCTATACTGTTGTGAAATACGATTGGAATAACGATAAGAATCTCTTGAATCCCAATTGGCTTCGCGTCATATTGGATGAGGCCCAAGCCATAAGAAATATCCAAACAGAGCGTTCAAAAGCAATCAGCGCTCTGAAGAGCAGATTTCGATAGGCTGTGACTGGATCCCCCATACAAAATAGTGCAGATGATTTTATGGCATTGCTCGGCTTTCTATTCCAAGGACCCATTAAGATGGATAGACGCTTGTGCTTAAGGCGCACCATATCTGATGTTCAAACAACTGGACAGCTTCAGAGTTTTCCACGGTTAATACATGATGAAATTGAAATAGAACTGAATGTACACGAAAGGATGTTGTATGACAAAGTTCGTAGCAAATTGGATCGATGTGTCCAGAGACGCACCATGATACACTTGGTGCGGGCGCAACGACTTCAACAGCTGTGCTCTCATCCATATCTAATCCGATCGGTAAGTACCAAAATCAGAATCAATAACAATCACTATAATTACTTATATTTGTATTTTTTTGTAATATAGCTCAACATAATTGATCAGGATGAATACGTAAGCGAAAGCACTTTCGACTACAGCGACACCTCAGATGAAAATGTCCTGAGCCTGAGGAATCCCATTTTTGACCGGAACACTCCTTCAACGAAAATTTGTATCGCTATTGATATAATCCATCAACGTGTACTATTAGAGAAAGAGAAAATCATTGTAGTATCGCAATCGATAGCACTGCTGGAGATATTGAACGAGCATTTATATAGCGACAGCAGACGACAACTAAAGATTATGACACTAACTGGCAGAACTCCACAGGATAAAATCGGAGAAATAATTAGAGACTTTAACGAATCTGTTAAACCTTGCATTCTGCTGATCTCGTTGAAATTGGCAGAAACTGGTTTAAATTTGAATGGAGCTAAATATTTGTTAGTTATGGATATGCACTGGAATCCGCATCTTGAGCCGCAAACCGCCATCTATCGGCTGGGTCAACGAAATGAAAATGTCATCGTCTCTCAGTTCGTGTGCAAGGATACGGTGGACGACCACATTCAACAGGTGCAGCGGAGAAAATTGAGCTTAGCTTTTGAACGTCTCAAAGTGTACACTATTTCAAAGGTCCGAGAAGTTATTGATTATTTTTTTAACCTATTTGTATAAATATAATATATAATGCTGTAATACTGTTTATTATAAAATATTAATTTAATCTTGTAAAACATTGATATGCTTTCTTCAATATAAATAAATAAATAATTATATGTATATATATATATTGTATCAAATCGTCAATATCATCAAAATCCAACTAGAAAATTATAGACATATGTATGTATCTTTATCTCTGTTGCAACAGAGATATTGTAAGTAACAGAGCATACCCTACTAAATATTTTAACAGAGATGTAAAAAGTATAAGTAAGCAAATAAGTTTACTGTAAACGCATGCCGAAATCAGTGAAATAACAACTTTCTATATAAAACTTATAATTCGCCACTACACTCGTTTTTTTTAAAGATAGTTAACATTGCCAAAATTGCTTCATTTTCTTACATATTTAAGCGCGCGCGCAAACCGTTGTGACGTTTCACTGTTAAGTTAACAGAACGTATTGCATAACCTAGTGGTACTCAATCATGATCGCGGCGTAACCTAGTCTTTTAACAGTATACGTGTTTATTTTTCCACTTATATTTAAACAGAAAAATATCGATATTGAGAAAAATACATCGTCACACCCGGTCTATGCAAATCAGCGCTTTCAAACCCTTCCCAAAAATAATCATGAAAACACTAACATTCTCCATGAGCATAGCGAAACCTTTTAAGTGTTCGGTATACTTTTACGTAGAAGGGAAGAAATTGGATTATATTGTTCGTGCATAGAGGCAGGGAAGAAAGGGAGAGTAAGGAAAAAATAGTAGGTACCAATGCTTCAAATGAAAATATGACCATACTGTTTCAGCGCTGAAGTGCGACAGTGCTGCCACTATTGAGTTGCCAGACTAATAGAAAAATCACGCTTGTAAAAAAAAAAACTGCCTAAAAATGACAGCATTGTTGAATGCACTGTTTGCCATTAGCTTATTTTAGTGCTGAGAAATTGTTGGTGGCGTAGGCTTTGTATTCTACTCTCATAAAATTTACATTTACATAACTTTTCCCAGTAATCAAATTTTTTGGTTGCATTCCAAAGTCATATACATTTAATAAAAAACATAGGCCACTGCCAATCAACACCTACGCAGTAAACAAAAAACAACCTGTAAGACCTTGAAAAACAACAAATGTAGAGCGACGCATATGTGTTCAAGGAGAATGCTAATCTGAATTGCCTTTCTAGGAGCTCAAGTGGAATCTACAATAGCAGCAAGATGTCGATGAGACGGTCAATGTCAAGTTCAAGCTCAAGCGCCGCCGAATGGCGCAATTACTTCTTGAGCACCCACTTTTGGGGACCAATTGCCAATTGGGGCATCCCGATAGCTGCCATTGCGGACACGTCCAAGCATCCCAAATTCATCTCTGGCAGAATGACCTTCGGTAAGAGACATTTGGCTTGTGGTACTAAACCTTATCTTCCACCAGCTGCAAAAGATTCCATAGAATTAATCGCAGTCAGAGCTCTTTAGTAGACAGACGCATATTTGTTTATGATACTCGATTCTGATTTCGCTAATCAAATTGCTCGACACTGATAAGCCAGATACAGACACTTGGCCACGCGCCAGCCGCCGAGTTGTGGCTGATATGTTTAGCGGCAAGTCGATCGTATTCAAATTAAATTTCGTTTTGTTTTTCCCCATCAGCCCTGACCCTGTACTCGTGTATATTCATGCGTTTCGCCTACAAAGTGCAGCCTCGCAATTGGCTGCTCTTCGCTTGCCATGCAACGAATGCATCGGCGCAGGCCTTCCAGGGTTTGCGCTATCTGAAGTACACGCACTCCGGGGAAGCATCCGCGTAGGGTGTCAGAAAGCCACCTGCCCCCACGAGCGCCCGATGCCACTCTTTAAATATTTGAACAACAATAATGACACCAACCAACAACTGTAATTTAGCGCAAACACGCAACTGGCCGACCAACGTAATCGTTCCACCACCAGCTCCATCAGCGCGCCCGCCAAATTGGTTGAATCTCATTGGGAAATGTAGCCGCATTATTGTTCACGGGTGCTCCACGACCTTTGGGTGTGCATTGTGCGCTGAATGCTGAATGTTCTTCAGTTGGTGGTTCCCACACGGCTCTGGTTGTAGATATAATGTATATGATTTTAACATTTAAAATTTAATGTGCAATAGGTAAATTAAAGATTTGGCTTTAAATTGTATGTGTAAATCTGCCTACAGTTGTATTGAATAAAGTTATTTTTATAATTGGATCATTATGAGGCTAAAAAAAGAAAACTTTAAAGCTGCAATTTTCCATTTTAATCTATCTAGAATTGGCATGTTTTCAGTATGCATTTTACTTACACAGTTATGTAAGAGGCGTGTATAAAACAATATTTGATTTTGGCAAGGCCTCACGCGCATGCACTTTATTTATATATTTGTATATCATTTTAAAACATATATGGGGTAAATATTGATGTATTTTCATTAATACATCATTAACATTTTATATATATATATATTTTTATATTTTTTAACATTTTTTGTTTTATGACAAAAGGATATATAATCAAGGTAAGTGTAATTGCTATTCAAATTTTTTTTTTTCTTCCTAAAGCTTGGAAATACATTTTCTTGTTGACTACAATTAGTCCATAAAACATAAGTATATAAAACATGTGGATAAAATGTCATAATTTCAAACGTAATAGTGTACTAATTAAAAGTTTGTATAATCATACGCGTTTTACTTGACGCGGTTGCAATTAATTTTGCACAAGTTCTTAGATGCTAATAACATAATAAAAGTTGTTAATTAATTGATTATGCAATTAATATCCTAATCTGATCATTGTTGTTGTTTGTTTGTTTGTGGTTTCTCAAGTGGATTCCACATTCTACAGCGAGTTCTTACAGCGACAACCTTAACTTAATGGATGATTTGAAATTATCTTGTTACAACTAGAGCTCTGCATCGCAATATGCGACAATCGAGAGGTACGACAGTTTGACTATGGCATGGTTATGAGAGTCTTAAGACGCCGGTTCGGGCTTTACATAGGTGCTATTATTATGGAAGTTTATGTTAAGGTAATTCTGAAATCGTTGCACACGGAGCTCGAGTTGCTGCAGCTCGTTTTTTAGCTTGTTGTTTTCAGCTTGCAGGACTTCTTCGACATGCTTCTCCTCCTCCTCACGCTTCCTGGTCTTCCTGCGGGATACGCGGCTAGCCTCATTGTTCTTAAGACGATCTCGGTACGCCTTCATCTCATTCTCTGTCATTTTGGACATCAGTTCCGGATCGGGTCCATCAGCGTGCTCTTTGGCAGGACGTCCACGCTTGCGCTTGGTGCTGCCATTAGCCGATGTTGTGGCGCTGAACGCTGATGTACTGGTGGTGGAGATAGCGGGTGACACGGGTGCTGTGATCAAACCAGCGAATCCCGTCTGGCACGTTGGTGCATGTGAGGAAGAGGTGCTGATCGAGTATGTGCTATTGGGCGTGCCGGGCGCCGAGAAATCTGGTAGTTGGGTGAATGTAGTACTATCCTCTGCGCTGCGAAGCTCCTCATAAATTTGATTCTGGTTTGAGATGTTACTGGCTGGATTGATCTATAAATGACAGAAGTAAACAATTAGTTTCCTGTGATATTAATGAAATGACAGAATAACCTACTTCACAAAGCCTGAGCACTTGCTCAATAATGTCAGGAGTGTTGATGACGTCTGGATGGCTGATCTGTGATTTGTTGATGTTAAGTAAAAGTTTAGTGCGCTTCTGTGGCATGGTCTCAGCTGCAGAGACGAGAGACGCTGCAGAGGCTGTGCGTTTGACGCCCACACACAGTGTGGATGGGGCTTCCTGCACGGCCACTGCAGTGCAAACATCTCCGTTGTTACTATCCAACTGGCCAAGACCGAAACCCAACGACTGCTGGCTGCAGAAGTAGTTTTCCATGCTGTTCTCGTCAGCTGGTATGGGTAGCTCGTTGAAGTACTTAGTTTGGCTAGATGACCACTCAGAGGAACCTTGTGAGAAAGCCGGCAGCATCGGATCGCTATTCAGTATGTTGCCTAGATCCAAATCTGAATTTGGATCGCTTCCGAAAACGATGCCATTGCAAATGGAGGCCATGTCTTCCGCCTCCTCTGCATTATCCAGTTGTTGAATTTCAAATCCATCCATTGCTGTTAAGTCGCTGTTAATGTTGTCGCTGTAATTGCTATCGAAGTCCAGATTGCACTGATCCATTTCCTTGCGCTCAATGAGATCCTCGGCAATCAGGTTTATATCAAAGTCAAAGTCAAATATATCCGTCTCACAAATCTTTTTTTCAAACTCCTCGCTTTTCCCGCTGCTGCTCGTCGTAGACGTAGCTTCTATATTTTGAAGGAATTCTACGAAAGATACAAAAGATTATTAGTACCAATAAAAAAATGCATATGCATTTAGGAGTTTGTGCGTGTTGCCAAATTGTTAAATCGAGTAACTTCTCATATTATTTTTCCAGTTTCTTTTGCAATGACCTTTTTTAAATGCTTGTTTTATATTAAGTTAAGTGCTCTAATAGGATCTAATATCGAGTACTTCGATCAGAGAACAAAACACAATTTTGCCAAAATATTCGAAGCTTTAAAAATTCGCAGAAAATACAAAATACCAAAAAAATACAATAGTTGAGTTAAAATTATGTTGCATACTTTTAATCAGTCACAGAAATTTAGAAAGAAACAGCTAGCTACTGTAAATCGATATATGTAAGCGCTATCTCGCTCACCCAAACTTTGTTGTGAAATTCAGCAAACGAAAAAAATACAAAGTGGAAATAAAATAATAATAGTGGCTGATGGCAGAATTAATTTATAAATATTAATATGAATTCTTAGATAAAATAAATTAAAAAAAAAAAAAGTATAAACATTTGTAAATTGCAACAAGTTTATAGTCGGCTAAGCAAAGAGAGGCGCGCAAGAAAAGAGACAGAACACGAGAACGGGAGCGCACTCTCTTGAACCAGACATGATCGCTCATGCACGCTTTCAAACAATTTGTTGATGACGAACTGGCAAAGGGGATGAATTTTGATTTGTATGCAACGGCTATTCCCATTGTGAATTGCACAAAAGATTATTGTTTTGTTATATTTTTCACTTTTTATGCATTATACTAGAATATGTGGAAATTAATACTGGATTTCAAGAAATGAATAGCCAATTTATTATTATTCTTCATTATTAGCATAAAATGTGTGTCAATTTAATTTATATTGCAATAAACTGACCCTTCCTATTTTTCAGAAGCATTTAAATTGACAAATAAATTTAAGAACAAAAAGTCAACACTTGTTGCAGATGGGCCTGTCAAAGAACAAAAATATTTCTTTTCATTTGAAAATATTTAAATTTTCATTAAATTAATTTATATAATTATATTATTTTAATTATTATTTGCATAAATATTCACCTCTTAGAAGTATTTAGAGCTGATACTCTTTGCGCGCTGCTGTGCTTCACGTTCCTCACGTGCGAAACGCCTATCAACAACTGACTCCGAGTAGCAAACAGAGAACTTTTATCGACAGCGATCGCGAGCGCAATCGAAGCAACACACGCATACATACATATGCGGAACCTGCCCTACACCAAACAAGTGTGTGCGTAAATACTGTTGTCCCGCTCTGTCTCATAAGCACACATACAGGAACTTCTTATTGGACAGTTACATATGATTTCAAAGTATTTGAAATTGGCCTATGGCCGACATGTTACCAAGTTTTGGGTGTTACGATGCACCAATACATTTGCCGTATGAATTTCACCAGAGCAGAGAAATATTCGCGATTAAGATAGACTTGTGATTTGAACAAAGAATGTCAAGAAATATGTTTATTGGGTTTGCAGTCATGTATATGTATATTCTGAACTCTATTAACAGAAATGGCTTGAAGTAAAAATATTTGAAATGTACATATGTATATAAAACAAAAACTTATTAAATGTAAAAATAAGTGTACCCATATAAACGTTTCCTAAATATTTACGAATTGCATGCATATTGAACGCTTGTTGTTGTACCATTGAGCGTATACTCGATGCGCATACTGTGAGCACATACATGAATGCTTGAGTGTTTGTGTAGGTGAGAACACAACAACCGGCCGGCAAATCAGCTGTCTCGCTTAGAGCCAACAAGAGCGAAAGAGACAGCGTATGACCGAGTCAGCGGCAGTGAGAGCGACACACATACTCCTACATGTAGCGCAAAATTTATATTCTTACTCGCCTCTCTCAAATTTTGCGCATCATGCTAATCGAATTTCACAACAATTGGGGGAAGGAGGGATACAAACCCTAACAAATGAAAATCTGCATTAAACCTTTTAACTTAAGAATTCGATTTTTTAAAATTTAATTAATTTGCAAATATTGATTTGCCCAAATTATGTACATACATACATATGTATACGCGTCTATACATGTGTTGATAAATATAGGAGAAAAATTAAATTAAACCTGGCACATGAATAAATAGATATTAATATGAATGAATATATGTAAATAAATATACATACATTGTATATGTACATACATATGTACATATATGCATAGTTATGTACATATGTATATTTCTGTATATCAGAATATATACATATGTATATGTATGTACATATAAATAATATTCTTGTATAGCTTAAAATGTGGCCTTATTTCCGTGAACTAAAGAACGCGTTTAATTCCACTTGCTCTATGCCCATTTATGGAGACAGCCCATCCGCAAAGACGATAATGTCCAATGAAATACACATACGTACATAGCTCGGTGGCGCGATAGTTAACGCCTTTAATGAGATTGCTTAGGAACCTAATGATTTCTGAGTTTTAATTTCTGTTTCTTCTCTTGTCTCTTGATATTAAAAAAATTGTATAATTGGTATTTGTAATACAATTACAATATTTGTTGTAACTATCATTGCAAATTGCGCAGTAAAATTGAATTCGTTGGTGCTAAGAAAAAGTCAGCCGAGGAACATGACTCAGTGTTGCAAAAACAAAAACAAAACCTCAGAACAGGCGTACGAAAGCAAAGTGACCTCTTCTGCTGATAAGAGCTTAAGTAAATTCTTGTACACGTATACGTATGCGAATAGTGCTGGATTCGATGCCCATGTATGGCAAATAAAAATGATATCTAACTGGATAGAATCTTCTCAAATAATACTATCAATAAGGAAAAATCAAAAGATGTTATTTCTTTTGTATATTCATATATATGTGGAATGATTATTTCATCCAGTAAACAGAAAACATTTTGTTATCAAATAAATCATGATTGTAACCTTAACATGGCTCACGTAAAATAGTAATAGTTCCACGTAAGACTAAAACGGACCTTTTGTTACATGTATACATTAAAGTACTCACACACTCAATCGCATACAGATTTATAATAAAGTGAAGTAAAAATTTATAGCATTTATTGAACATTTGGGCTAAGATAACAAAATATTTATATTCTGTTTTTAAAATCTGACTCATAAACTTTGAGCCCTTCGGTACAAGGAGTGATCTGACTCCTTGTCAAGTAATTCTAGTTGGCATGTGTAATCGTTTATTGGCAGCAGCCAAGTTCAAGTAGCTTTTAAATACATTGTCTTTCATAGCAACAACTGTACACAATGCAGAAAAAATTTTCCTTTTTATTAAGAAGTAAACATTGAAGTTGTACAAAAGAGAATAATAAGATTTAAAAAAAAAAGGAAAATCTTATAGTTCAAGATAAACTGACAGTCTTTTATCTTCAGAAATAGATTAAACTTACTGCTATCTACAAAGAACTATCTGAAGATTGGAATACAGTCATTAGAAACGGAATACGTTAGAAAGCAACAACTGTACACAGTGCAGAAATAATTTTCCTTTTTATTAAGAAGTAAAAATTGAAGTTGTACAAAAGAGAATAATAAGATTTAAAAAAAAAAAGGAAAATCTTATAGTTCAAGATAAACTGACAGTCTTTTATCTTCAGAAATAGATTAAACTTACTGCTATCTACAAAGAACTATCTGAAGATTGGAATACAGTCATTAGAAACGGAATACGTTAGAAACCTGACTCTTGCACTTCAAATTAATATACTCGATTGACTTGAACAATATTAAATAGCATAGAGCATAGTTCATAGAAGTTATTCATTTAAATTAAAAAGTGTTATATACCAATTAATATTTATAGATCAAAAATAGAAAACAAAAACGTTTGTGATTCACATTGCAATAATCGAAGCCAAACGGATCAAAATCAAGACTTTTGTCTATTCAGCTCCGATTAGGCATTGAGCAAATTACTCGTACTCTGTTGACTGCTATGTGGTCCCAATGGGTCATTGCACTGTGATCTTCTTCTTATTCATCACGTGGTAATGTACCTCGATGTCATAGGCCGAAACAGCGTCCGTCTGTCCGCTGCTTCGGAGAAGGCAGAGGGCAGACGGATCCATTTCGATGCCTGCTATCTGACTCATTCTCTAACTGATTGTTTGGCCACGCATGAATGTTGGCTACTCGCTTTAATTTCGAACAGTAACGAGAGAGTGCTGGTACGAATTACACACACAAACACAGTACTCACCATCTATGAACACCGGTACGTCTATCTCTTCAACTGTAGCAGTAGGCATTGCTCCACTCATATCCTGGTGGGACTGCATGTCTGCACCTGTTAGCTGTATACCAGCCATTGACGCCAGAGTCTGGGGCGTGCTCGAAACCTGGACCGTTTGCGTCACCGTTTGAAAAGTCGGTAGATCTACCACTTGGTCGTTCGCGACCTGGTTTACTGGCGAAGCTGAGCAACTCGAGCACGATTCTTGTGGGTATATTGTCCCAGTCAACGGGGTACGGAATATTGGCTTCACGATACGGGATGCTGTCGCCGAAGACGTAAAGTTTACTGAAGAGCTCGCCGTAGGCAAAGCCGGTTTCAGAGAATCCGCTGTTGGTACCGACCCTGGTAAAAAGGGTATTCTGATAAGACGAGTTCGAGGCGCGCTCTGCTCTGCCCTGTTGCTGCTGTTGTGCGTGGGCACCTTGATCAGTATGATTCTTGGATTGGGCTGCGTGTTTATAACAATCGGTATCGTTGTTGAGTTTGTCGTCGACAACATAGGCGAATCCCTCGTAGGCACTATTCGCTCGGTTCTCTTCTGCGAGCAGTTGCAATTGGTTGAGTAGATGCTCTCGCCAGACGCTGCTACGTTTCTCTGCTGTTCCGGTGCCTCGGCCTCGTATGTTGTTGCCTGTACTCGTGCTGGCTCCTGGATCATCAATATTATATCTCTGGGATTTTCGGTATTCCGTTTGGTTGCTGCTTGAGTTGGTGCCGTAAGTACAATCGGATACGTTGTTTTGACAGTTGTTGTTGGTGATATTCTTGGTTTGCTCGATGCTGTTGTTTGATTCGCTCTGTGGCCTATTTTGGCTGGCTTGGAATTCGACGCTGAATGCCATTTTGAACGGGGCTGCTCGATGCAATTGCCACAATTTCAATTTAAGTTTCCACATTCAGTTATGGATTTTACCAGTTTATTTAATGTTTTTGTTTTTTTTTTTTTTTTTTTTTGGTGAACGGTTCGTTTTCGGTTTCGGTTCGACAGGATTTCAAAATTAAAACAAATTTAAAGATTTGTGAAATTTGTCATAAATATTTCAGGATATGTCGATGAGTGGAGCAAGCGCATTATAGAGTTTGGTTTGGATTTTTTGTTTTTATGTGAAAGAAAGTAGACAAAAGAAAAAAGATTTTGTTATTACACAGATCGACGACGTTATGAAGCACGATCCTTTATGAGGGTTCGCGCCACATCTTTTGTGGAATATGCGAAATGTTGTGTAGGTTTATATGTTCCACCAAATCATAGGTATATTATCAATAGGTCAGAGACATCAATATAATGACAAAAATAATTATTGCCTTGAAATCTCCAACCATTGAATTTTAAAACAGAACAATTTATTTTAGCAGGATTCATACAGTGAATGAATGAGATGTGTAAGTGTTCAGTGAATTTCTTTATTTGATCTTATTTATATATATACATATATATTTTTTTTCTGTGGCTTTTGTTCATGTTTGTTAGTCATATTTTCCTTTTTTCCGTTTTTCTTTTGCCTTTTTTCCGTATTTTCCATTTTATATACATGTTTTTAAATTTTTTTTTTTATTTTTTTTTTATTTTTTTTTGGAATTACTCTTTTTTTATTTATTTCTTTATTTATTTTTTTGTTTTTTTTTTTTATTTTTTTTTATTTTTATTTTTTTTTTTTTTTTTGGAATTACTCCTTTTTTTTTGTTGGATTTACTCCTTTTTTTTGGGATTTCTCCTCTTTTCATTTTTTTTTTTTTTTTTTTTTTTTTTTTTTTTTTCATAAAACAATCTTAAAAACTAATTAGCGATCTATCATGCGGGAATGAGGCTTATAACTAGAAGACAACAATATTTTGTATACTCACTTTTAATTGACCGTTGGAGAGGAACAATGAAATTGTTAGGGAAACTCTAAACAAGCTCTAAAAGAGTCGTCGACACAACTTCTTTTTAGACTGAAAGCAAAAAATTAAGAATAATTTGTATTAGTTTAAAGCTTCAATGAACAATAAATATGTATATATTTTAATAAACAACAAAAAGTTCTTATTACTATAAATTTTATTTTGCTAGTTTGCATTTAAATATGTTGGTATTTATGCATATATCGACATATTTCAATGTATGATAATACTTGACAATAAATGCGTATTTGCTTGTTACACTGAAAACTAATTGATAGAACATCAATTAAGCACCTGAAGATATCTCCTATTCAAAAGCTTTATAGATGGCAAAAAAAAGCTTTTCTTTGTAAAAGCAAAAGATAGCAAAAAGCAAAAGCCACAAATTTAATTTCACAACAGCGTTTTGCGCAGGCAAAAAAAAATGGTCACAGCAAGAACAACAACAGAAACAAGTTTACAGTGGGGCTCGAAGCCTAATCAGTTGTTGGTTACTGGCGATCGCGGGGTGCCGGCAATGTAAAAGCAATTATATGGCGGGCGACATTTAGATAGTTAAATACGCGTGTTTCAGATAATGCGCCATATCGCAATCTGGTTGCCATATCAAATAGTGTACCCAAGCAACAGCGAAAAACAATTAATAATTGCTGGAAAAACACCACGTACTAATACACATATAGACATTTAAATCTAAATTAAGCCTCTTCTAACCCCTTGTCAAATAACCAAGTACAATCAAATATAAGCTTGTAATTATTAGCACGAACAAGAGCAGTCCAAATAAAAAATCCCCCATGGCATGTGTAGGTGTGGGTGTGTGTGTGTGTAAGTTGAAGTACTTATCTAAGTGTGTGTCATCAACTGCTGACTGCCCTATAGAAACTGTATAGTATGCGTTGGTATGTGTGCAAAAATAACTGGGTACGCAATATGTACATACATGTATATACATATGTATGTATATATAAACAGTTTGTATGCAAGTGTAAATATATACATATGTATTATGTACATATGTACATAAGTATGTCTGAATATTTATATAATTATTTACATAGTATGTACATAGATATGTATGCTTGTTTACATTTCTGTATATGTATGTATGTATATAGGTATGTATGTACATACATACATACATATGTATGTGCTGCCTGTAATTGTTGCTATCACTTAATTCAATATGGCTGCCGGCTACAAAAAAAAAAAAAAAATTAAACTAAGAGCTTTCAATATATGTACATACATACATACATACATACATACATACATACATACATACATACATACATATAGTACATTGAAGTATATTCGTATAAAAACACTGCGTGCCTAATGTCATGAATACTTACATAAATTTATAATATGTGTCTTCAAGGACTGTTGGCCGGCTGTTAAACACCTGACCACAAAATTCACCGGTTTTTTTTTTAAAGACGCAGTTTATTGGGTGGTCTTTTGAACCACCACCACTTGCTTGTCGCAACGCGCGCTGCCGTTGCTCTTAAAAATGTTCTTTAACAAATGCGCAGTTGTTGTTCCACGTAGAACAGCAACAATTGTAGAAAAATCTTTAACAATTCACTTTCAACACCTATCCTTTGCTAGGAATAACACCGAAATGTTAGCTATATATGCGCTTTATATATATTTTCACTTCACATACAATAGAAAACAGAGCTGAGTGTGACTCAACTGTTTGCTTGTAGTATTCACTTGGTATTGAACCGAAAGATCGCCACGAACACCGCCAGTCGAGGCAGAAAAGAGCTGCAAACGCTCAAATTGTAATCTGACTGAATTTAGTTTCGTTGTGAAATTAAAAAGCACAGCAATAACCAGTTTGCCATAGGCAGATAATTTGCTAGCGTGTGTGCGAAAGAGCTTTTTCCACAGATACTCTTTTGAGAGCGTAAGCGAAAGCTTCGCCATGCATGGTGCTCTCTTTCTCACAAAAGGCAGCAATGAGGTGCTGCATCGAGTGAAATACTTTTCTTATTGTTACGTCATTGGCAAATGGTTAAATGCTATATGGAATCAACTAATTCAATACAAATTGTACAAATCCTAAATAATATAATACTTTGTTAAAGAACTCGTACATTAATTTATCAACAAAATACCATAAGAATAATTAAGAAATCATGTTTCTCTTTAGTGACGTCACAGCGCTACTTTGACTATAAGCTATGAAGATCAACCTGTTGACTAATCAACAGTGTCACAGCATGGGTATATTAATGCATATGTGCATGAATACGTACATATGTACATACAAATGTATACACATGTACATAAACAAGTGCACCGGCCGGCTAGCAATTTCATTTATTATATGAATGTGAATATTCATCCATACAAAAGAACATATTGATTTATATAGTATAGATATGTATGTATGTACATTCATTTTAATTTAATTTAACGTATTGTTAGTTAGTGTGTAGGTATTGCAAATGTTAATAAAAATGTCGCATATGACATATTATGTATATGCATATGTATGTATATTTATGTATATTATGTATATTTATGTGGATTGTACATGTATAAACATATGTATGTAAGAGTTCGTATGATTAAATAATGAATGTATTATATTCATAAGGTTGAGTGACCTATGAATGCACATACAACGATCTGAAATAAAGTAATACAAAATTTAATATTGAATCTCGCTAACTTGATTTGGGTAAAACTCACAGTACGCACATATGTACATACATACGTATGTATACATATGTATATGGCTGTACATACTACAAAAAAGGAGTCTTAAACCATGTGAAGTTATGATTTCACAATTCAAAAATACGTTAGGCCTTTAAAATTTGAAATTTTGCTCTCCCTCGTATGTGGCAGCACAGCTTTCGTGAGCTGGCATTAGTCAACAGCTGCTTCGGTGTGTGTGCGCAATGCGCATGTGGCTGTAAAGATGAAAGCTCGCTGGGCAGTTCTCAGAATTTCAGAGCTTTCAACTCACACACATGCCTTCACATATCAGTGAAGGTGTGTGCGTATGAGTGTATTGTATTGAATTGTGGCGACAATTAAAAAAAACACATGAGTCATGCTACCAACGCAAAAACCGAAAAGCTCTGGGTGCAGGTGATGTATATATGTATGTATGTAATATTACGTTTATGAGATAGGTAAGTGAGGAGAATGCTATTAGAAGCTTTGCAAAGCAAAAACAACCTGTATATATGGTCTGTTTGGCGGTAAAAGTGCGCAGAATTCGTGGAAATGGCTAAAATACTAACATTGTTTTATATGTACATACATATAAATGTATCTAACGGGGCCTTTCGGCACTGAATTCAGAGTGGCACTGAATGGCACGAGATCTGCATACAAATGTACATGTCAAGAAGAAGCTTGCAGATACATTCACACATAGTATGTATGTACATATGTACATGTATGTATGTAAATGTGTACAAAGTAACAATGACCAAACTTGTTGCTGAAATCAGTTTCAAAAATTTGCTAGCCGCGATGATTGTACAGTTTTCTGTGCCAAGGTCCACGTCAATGAAAAACTTTCACGTAACACTTTTAGTCTTTATGAATATAAACATAGTATGTACATAAATGTTTATGAATATGTCATATACGTGGGGCCATTTAATAATGTTTGCACTTATTTACATATGTGTGCAGTATTATGTATTCATTTTGGTATACATATTTATATGTACATGAATTAGTATACATACATACATACATATGTACATGTATGTAATAATACATTGAAATATTACACACTCCAGCATGCACTGATGTACATGTATGTATGTACTTTCCGATCACCAAAATTTAAAAATTCAACAAGCTCATTTATGTAGCAACAGAGAGAGGTGTCAAAATGAGCAGCAGTTCAGGAATGCTCATATGTATGTGTAGGGTGAGCGCCATTAAACAGCCTCAACATAATGGCACGTGTAGCTTCTATATGTGCATATGTATGTATGTATATATGTATGTATTGACATTTATATGTACATACATATGTATGTGTGACTTTTGAATCAATGACTGACTGTGTGGAAAGCAGTTTAACTATCGTATATTGAATATCACCAAATCTATGACACATTATCATAAGTGGGCTCGCCATTAAGACTGTGGCTTATCAATTTACTTACCGCTCATCTCGTAGCCGCCGCGTATGGCTAGCAAGTTCCGATGAAACAATTTTTGTGTATTCTTTGGTTTTTTTTATTAAGTTGCTTCAAAAACGAAAACCTCTGCAACAAATGCTGCGACGAATAATAATGTTACGCTTCTTTCGCAAACCCTTGGAGCGCTTTAGTAGAGTCTTAGTGGGCGTGTTGGTCTTAGCCAATTGATAATTGCTGTAATTGCTAATGTTATGATGCCAGCCACGCATACGCATACACATCAAATTGTTAAGCATGGGAACTTGCTGCCACGAATGTTGCACACACATGAAGACAACGACAGGCGAATGTTGCATGACGTTGTTGCGTCCCTTGTTGTGATTGATTCTCGCGTCGACGCCTCTACTTGTTGTTGTTGTTGTTGTCGTTTTGCCTGTCGTTGTTGTTGTAGTATCAATAGTAGAACCGACCAACATAATACTTGGGCGATTCGCCGATAAATTGAAATCAGTTAGTCGAATATCACGAAGCACCTATCAAATAGATATACTCTTATCTAATCACACAATACTCGTGTATTAATATCAAATAATAAATTAAGTAGTTTTTAATTGGTTTATTCTCTGTTTGGAAACACTATTTACTCTTGTGTCACTTTCATTCACAAATCAGAAAGAAATTATTGTTCTATGAATAAAATATCTTTATACAAAAGTTCACTTGCTGATGCCATTAAGATCGAAACCGCAGAACCAATTTAAATGAAATTAGTTTTCCATAAGACGGTGTATAAAACACTTGAAAACACAATTTTACGTGTATGAAACGCTTTAAAAAACAATTTCACCAATTTTCGCAGATTTGCAAAGCTTTTTAATACGTTCGTTGTTGTTTGTGCTGAAAGCTCTCACTGAATTAACGACTCGACTTGCGATGCGATATAAAAATTGCTCTGTTCACGACGGCTAAAGTTTTGTTACTAACGGATGCCAAGCGAGTCAACCAGTCGCTGGACTCAGGCAACCGACGTAAGCAACTTTGCTGATGATAAAAATGTCGAATCAAACCCCATGCGGCTTATGGCTATGCCACACACCCCGCCTTCTATGTATGTATGTATGTATGTACATATGTACATATCTCTTAGCTCTCAGCTGGCTGTTCGATTGCCGTGCCCCCAAAACTCAATTCTCTTTATGCTAGGATGCTATAGCACCCATTGAATGAGGTTGTTAACTACGTTTTCTATTGAATAACTAATTTCAATTAAATTTTATAAGTATATTTCCTGACATTACTATCAATGCTTGATATTGACACCTTTCTATTGATGATTAAACATCTATATACATATGTATCTGATATGTGACTTTTCTGAAATGGGTAAGCTCCATGTTAAGCCTCCTTTTGATTATTATCATTATTATTCTTTATATATACATATGTATGTATATTTCGTCGTTATTATGTTGTCAAAATATATTTGTCTAAAACTACTAAGTGCGCGGTCTGTGTTCACATACATATGTACATACATGTACAGCAGACTAGTAGACATGAATACAAAAATACAGAAATTTTTAAAATTGAAATATAAATGTATAAGCATATAAAAATAATCATATTATGTACATACATATGTACATAAAAGTCAAGTTTACCGTATTCGCTTATAGCAAGAGCTTATCAGCGGGCATAACACTCATTTGATAAACATGTTTGAGCTAAACGAATCTTGAAATGGTTCTGTTCATTCACCTATGATGCGTAAAATGTTTGTAGTGTGCAAGTCGAGAGATTTTTGGCCGCACAGCATGCGTGAGAGTGCTGAGAGAGCTGCGGCAAGAGAGTGGTTTCGCTTTACCGGCTTTGGCTGATGCAACAATTCCTATACATTACAACAGCAGCTGTTCGTCGCAATTCTCAACTCGCGAGGCACATCGAACAGCTGATGAGTAGCGTGTTGCCAAGCTTGCGCAACATGTTGCTACGGGCACTGCGAACTTTTGTTTATAATCCAATCAAATGTTTACCATGAACTCTAACGGAATGCAAATTTAAATATATATTAGATTAGCTAGTACCAGAGACCCCGAATAACAGTTACCCGACTCACTTGTCCCATTAATTTCTGAGAGAAAGAGATAAAAGGCGCACACAAACTTTATTCCTCTGAGTAGGAGAGATATTTTTGGTTTTTTTCACTCCTAGTCTGAGTGTTTGGCATGGAGGAATTCAGGCAATTCCTCTTTTTAAAAGAGTTATTTTGCGAGTAATACTTTTACTCTTTCACACAAAGAGTTATTTTGTGACTTATTTCTAAAATCCTCATTTATAAAACTTTGTATATGTTTTTGCTTTGTGTGTTTGTTTTGTGTTTGCTTTGTGTTTGCTTTGTGTTTGCTTTTAATTATAACCTGATTGAAAATAAGAAATCAAACTATTATGGTTTTGATAAATGTAATTAACCGGCAGAATGGGGCGTATATGGCCATATAAATTATATATATTCTTGATCAGGGCGACGAGCAGAGTCGATTATGTATATAACAGGCAGAATGTGGCGTGGATGACACTATATAGTATATATATTCTTGATCAGCAGGAAAAAAATTTGATATAGCCATGTCTGTCTGTCCGTCCGTCTGTCACACTGTCTGTCTGTCACACTGTCTGTCTGTCACTATGTGTGTCTACTTGCGTGTCTGTCACTCTGTGTCTGTCTGTGTGTCTATCTGTCTGTCCCTATGTCTGTCCGTCTGTCTGTCTCTATAACTGTGTGTCTGTCTGTGTGTCGCTCTGTTTGTGTGACCCTTTATATGTATGTATGCCTGTGTTGCGTGTCTGTCTAACTGTATGTCTCTATGTTTGTCTGCCTATTCCTCTGTCTGTATGTCTGCCTGCCTGTTTGTGTGAATGTATATTGTATATCAATGGGTGTGTGTGTGCGTACGTGTAGTTGCATGTAGTTTTTGTTTTGCATATACAGAAGCGAAGAAATCTGGTAATAACAAGTAAGCAAAGGGTGGGGGGGATCGCATGATCAAGAAGTCTGGACTTTTCTTAATTGTTTTATTATATTTAGATTTGTATCATGGGTTATTTGGCTAAATTAATAAAAAAGTTCTTATTTGTATTTTACTTAAATATTTGATTATAATAATATACTACATTTAAATTTAGCTTAATTAAGAATAAGGACTTTATACATATTTTCGCAGTTCAAATTACTTCGCCTTTCGCTTAATATGTAATGCAATGTCGAAAATGCCCGTTCGACTGACAGTCAAATAGAGCAATTTCAGGTGCACATTGTTATCAAATTTTGTTGACAAACGCACACATCGAATTATAGATCGTAATTGACCTGCTCCGCGAAAACAACCCTTGCATACACACCAACGCAGCACATACACAAAAAAAAATTGTTTTTTTTTTTTTTGGCAAAAACAAAGTGCATCGCTGACCAATGCACTATGGGCGCAAATGTCGATTTAGTGGCATAAAGTCCAAAAATTTTTTATTATACCTTCTTAGTTCCTTTTTAGAAATGTCTAACAATATCTCTTCCCATTCAAATTTCCAAAACAAGAAAATCCAAAATTCTAAAAAAGTAATCTAAGCATATTTGCTAAATTTCAAGTCCATATATTTAAATTTTGAGTTTATGCCGCTAAATCGGCATTTGCTCCCATAGTGCAACGCAGCAGCAACAGTTAGAAGAAAAGAAAACAAAAGCAAACTGCGTCATTGATCTACGCAGCAACAGCACACACAAAAAAAAGGGTTATTTTTTTTGAGCAAGGCAATAAAATATCACACTGAGGACAACAGAAAAACCCACAGTTTTTCTGTTTCTCACTGAGTAAAAGGAGTTCTCTCAAGCACATGCTGAAAGAGTTATTTTGAGAGTTTTATTTATAAAACTCCATGCGAAACACTTATTTGTGGAGTGTTTGAAATCCTTAAGAGTTATTCGGGGTCTCTGGCTAGTACAGCTTTTTCTTTTATCAAATCAAATTCAAATAATAATTTTTAATGTTAATTATGTACATACTAGATTATGCACTAATAGACATATGTTTTTTTTTTATTTTTTTTATTGAATACTTATATTTAAAACATATATTTATTAACTTACCTTACCATAAATATTCATAGCATAAATGACGATTTAGACAACGATTTAATAGATAATATTTATTTATTTATTTCATTCATTCATTCATTATTCTTTTAGGGTCTAAAATGTTTTTAAAGTTAAATTGTATTTGGGAATTGGCCAACAACATACAAACATTACTCACATTGAATTAAAATTAATATTCATTCGAATACACTTGGAAATTTTTGTTTGAATCGCATATTCAGTTTGCAATTCAATTGAAGAACTTCGCAATATTCGATTTGAGCTATTTTCCAATATCTATTTACAAACAGATTTTGCAGATAGGATTTACATATATAGTATGTATATACTTATTATTCATTTGAATTACTTTTGATTAGGATTGGTGGAAAGTTACGTTTAATTTTTACTAGATATTTACAAAGTTTTATTTTATTTTCTTGTTTCTTGCTTTAATTTTAATTTGCTGTTGAACGGAGAGAATTCTCTTTTAGCGCTGGCTTTAAGCCACGCTCTTATTGAAATGAGAGCTGCAGTTAACTGGATTACTGAGCCTTGAATACATACATATATGTACATATTGGTAAATGTATGTATATATATCACTCTAGCTACTTACATACACATATACATATATAGATCTAGCATTGGGACAGACATACGAACATATTTACAGATATGTATGTGAGCTACGACAAAGTGAGAGCTGAGAGCTTGGAGATTACAAAGTAAAAATTCGACTACATCGATTCGAGCTTAGTATTTACAATCCGGATTATCCGAACTAACTTAACTGATAGTACTCTGGAGCAAAATCATTGGCTAGATTGCTCAGAAAGTTGAAGTCCGACGAGCTGTTCGAGTTCTCCAGTCCGCTGATGACGGCCGCACCACCAATCCCTGAGCCTGAGCCGCCGCCAGTGTTGGCAAAGGCCTGCAGTTGCCCGCCGAAATTAGCGTTTGAATTGTGCAGATGATTGGCGGGCAGAGGCGGTGCACCGACTACGTGAACAGCAGCAGCAGCAGCTGCAGCTGCAGTTGCTGGATTGTGGTGTGCATGTATGTGTGGGTGATTCTGTGCCTGCATCTGGTGATGCGGATGGTGGGGATTTGCATGCGGATGCGCAACTGGGTGGCTGTGGGTGGGCGGAATGGGCGGATGTTGCTGACCCGCAACTGGATCATAATAGCCACCGGCAAAGTTGTTGTATCCGTCGCAGTTCTCCATTTGCAGTCCCAAAGCGCTATACGTTTCACCAGCCCCAATGTGTTGCACGTGCCTGAAAGCAACAATGAATAGTAATATTAATATACAATAATATAGAATGTTTTTTCTTTTTTGATGTGAACCAATTTGTATAGTGTAATCTAAATTCGTTTATTTACAGGTTTCGTTAATGCTAACCAACCGGTAACATGTCACTAAGAAACTGTGTCGTTAAGTGTGGAGCAATAGAATTGTTAGGTGAACTTTGCTAAGTGGTTCTGTACATCACTAATCAGAGAGCATGTCATCTAGATGGCGTTTTAAAAGCTGAGTAGTTAAGTACGAAGTATTGGTGAACGAAATTCGTTATGCGGTTCTTTACTTTACTAACTGGTATATGTAGATGGGGATTCGTTGAGTGCGGAGCAACAGAATTCGTGGCGAACTTCGCTAAGTGGTTCTGTTTTAAAGGTTGAATAGCTAAGATTGGGAGAATTGGTGTGTCTGTGGTTCTATACTTCACTAACGGTGTAAGTCAGCTAATGCGATTCGTACACTTAAAATGTAACGACAACTTACTGCTGTTGATTTAGAGGCGCTGGCTGTGGGTGCTGCTGCTGCTGCGGCTGTTGTTGAAAGACCACTGACTGGTGTTGGTGTTGGAAATTCATGTTGTCATAGTAAGCGCCACCCGCCTGCGTTTTATGATCATAGAAGTTGTTTGCTGGTCCATTAATAGGTGGCGCCTCAAAGTCACCAACGGGATGATGCTGCTGCTGATGGTGTTGTTGGTGGTTCATGTACGCGCTGCCGCCATTGGTGTCGTTATAGTTGTAGTAAAACTGTTCGTGTTGGTGTTGCTGTTGCTGTTGTTGTTGACTATTCTGGTGGAAATTGACGTTGGCCGCATTGCTATTTGGTTTGGGACTTAGATATTCGGCGTGAAGTGGTTGTTGCTGCTGCTGCTGCTGCTGTGGCTGCTTGTGCGGGTTGTGATGCGGCGAGGCGGCGAATTCAATATCGTATTTGCCGTAATAGTCCTGTGGCATCTGCTGTGGAGCCTGCAAATTTTTCGCATTTGGATTCGGATTGGGGCTGGAATAGTATCCAGCGCTTGGAAAATAAGCAGTCGGAACTGCTGCGCCGTTGTTCTCACTCAGCGGAGAGGCAACGGCAATTGAAATGGCATTCGCATTGGCGCTTTGATATCGTTTCTTGCCGCCAGCCTTGGTTGGCGGCGTGTTGGCGGCAGCGGCTCCAGCGACGGCGTCTGGATCACGACGAAAACTGGCCAAACTAGGGCCCGCATCATAGCCAAATGGCGACGCCTTCGATGAGGTGGAAACGGCCTCCTTTTTGATAACCTAACAAGTTGAATATAGACTCATGGATGTAGAAGAACTTACAATTCGGATTGCAGATCCTAGACCTACCTGGCTGTGGCCGTCGTCTTTTTTCTTCACCTTGATGGGACTCTCATCGATGTCCTCGTCTAGGCTGACGCTCGACGCTACGCTGGAGTCGGCGCTGATGACGTTCGATGCGGAGACGGTGCTGCTGCCCAGCAGATTGGACGAAATGCCTGTTTCCAGCGACGAATTGGGAGTAACTGTGATTTAGCATCAACATTTAGTTTAGGATTATTTTCACATCACTGCCAACTACTTACGACTTCCTGCGCTCGGATTATTGTTTGTGGCGCTGGGCGTGTTGTTGTTGTGTCCTCGCGAATTGGACGTGGAGTCGGGAATATCGTCGGAGGGCAGCTCGCAGCCTTGACACGACTTCTTCGAATTGGAATCTGCGTTTCGCGTGAACCAATAAGTAAATCAGTTTGGGTTTGAAGTGCACAAATTAATCATATGTTTTTATAAAAAAAAAAATAAAAATAAAAAAAAATAACGAATACCAAAAATAAGAATCTTAAGAACGAGCCAATCCAAACTACTAAAACCGACGATATCAGCAGAAGGGTTAGCTCGAAATCGCGTGAGGCGACGGGGAAACTCTCAACTCTGGCTAAAGTTGAGCCCTCCTCCAGCTGACAGTGATTGATAAGCTACAGCATATTCTACTCTTCTCCTTTGCGTAATCAGCCTCGAAAAGTAAAAGTGACCCGCTAAACCGAAGTTGGGAATACAATAAGTTTTGTATGTCATTTGATCTGGTCCTTAAAATGAGCGAAACTTTCTGAGCGAAACATTTCATGATATCGTAAGTAAGAGTTTTCTTAAAGCTATGCGCCTGATTTATTTCTATCCAATACTTTTCTACTTTTATTTTCAGATAATGTTAGCTGGGTCTTACTTAGAACTGAGATGGAATTTTATTTCTTTATACGAGAAAGGATATAAATGAGAATTATAATTATAGTTTTAAATATAATTGATTATTTGCATTAGAATTATTTCAATAAATTGATTTGAATCATTTACAAAGTTTCAGGTGATGTCATGAGTTAAATCTTATCAATTAAGAATGAAGTATTTATACAGACATTGGAAGCTGCTGCCTATAAGAGCTCAAAATCTATATTTAACTCTATATACATATATATTAATAGATCTGGCATACTATATCATTAAGTATTACTATTTACATTGTATAATAGGTTGCTTTCTACTCAGAAAAATTGTAATATTTTAATATATATTTAAAAAGAACTTTGCACTCACTGCTATCGGATTGATCATCGTCACCTTTGAGGCTGTCCTTGTTGTCTTCATCGTCGGTCTTCGAGAGCGTTTGCCTCTTGTGCTTCATGCGACGATTTTGAAACCAAACTTTGACCTGAAATAAACAAATGGCCATACAAAACTTGCATTGCATTACATTACATAACATTTGAAGCGAGGTGTGAAAGAGCGCAATTAAAACGAAGAAAAGACTTCAGCCGAGACGAACATGAGCGGAACTCAGCCACTGTCAACCTTGGGGTAGCGTAATTCATCACAAGTAATGGAATTTTTGCACCTTTTAAAGAGCAGGTGCAGGGCTGACAGATGGACTGACGTAGTGACGTTGCGACTGCCAGACCTTCAAGCTGAGCATTGAAATAAATTGAGTAAGAAATGGCAGACGGAAGAGGGCAGAGTAAGCGCTGCAATTGGAGGGGGAGGAAGCAAAGAGTTGGCACACTCACCTGTCGCTCAGTCAGATCCAGGCTGGCAGCTATTTCAATTCTTCTTGGGCGGCATAAATATTTATTGAAATGGAATTCCTTCTCCAGCTCCAGCAGCTGCGTGTTTGTGTACGCGGTGCGCAGACGTCGGGGCAGGCCGTTTTCTGGAACGAATTCAGCTGCAATTGAAAATTGCATTTTCTTGTTTGAGTCCGTGGGTAAATGTGAATTTGAACGTGGCTCTACGTGGATAGCGGAGCGCCTTCTACTAACAAATTGCAAACGTTTCGACATCAAATACAAGCTCGGGGCGTTACCAACTACAACAACAACAACAACAAGGACTGACTGGAATCGAGCGCGACAACTTAAAGTATTGAGGATTTGCTGCAACTGCAGCAACTGCTGCTCCTTGTGCTTGGTTGTGATTGGGATTGTGATTGCAATTGTGATCAATCCATCAGCTCGTCACCGGCCATAACTAATTCGAAGCTGTGGCAACTATGCGGCAAGCGCTTCCTGTCTGCCGCCTCGCCCTGAGTGCGGCTGCAGCTGATGTTAATGTGGCTGCCACCAAATGCGGGTAACACAGCTCGGCCAAAGTTTTGTCGACGCGCTGCGAGCAGCTTCCACTCTCAATTCCCATCTCAGCCTCAATCTCAAGCGTTAAGTAATTAACAAAAATCTAATCAATCAATCCGTGAGGCGCGTGAAGCATTGCCACAAGGCGGCACGTAGCGACACTTCAAGTAGTTTGGCTACTGTTTCTGCTGCATCTTTTGTCTCATCTCATCTTCTTCATCTTCCTTATCTCTTCGTTAGCTTCATTTAAATATCTGCCCAAGTGTTATGTGTGAGAAGCTTGAGCAGTCATATAATACTAGGGAAATTTCAAAATATCTTCTACCAAAATCAGTTTAGTTTTCAGTTCTTTGTTGGATTAAGTTTTTATGACAAATTGTAAATTTATATATGTTTTTAGGCTTTGCAATAGAAATATTATAACAATTCAATATAGTATAACTCAGAGATTGGCTCCATTTTCAAAAGAAAAATGTATATATTACGAGGTTTATTTTATTGTTTTATTATTATGTTATTTAAGCTCACCCACATATCCCATTGAGTAGAATTAAGTAAATAAAAAATTAAAGAAATTGATTTATTTTTGATTAGGTTCGATGAGCAAAACTTTCTTGTAAAGTGCTAAAAATTCCCTTTGCTTTTAAATAGAGTTAGACAATTGATATTGAAAAACTGCGATGATTCGCATAGTTTTCCAATTTGACAGTTTGATTTTAGCATTTGAGAAGTGTTTCATCTAACGATAGTAAGAAATGCAAATTCAACTTGAAATGTTTAAAGTTAAAAACAAAAGTCAAAAGTCAAAGAGAACGGCGAATACTTTGTATATCTACAATAAAAAGGTGCAAGAAATATAATATATTCGCATATGATGTGATGGGTAAAGTGAGCATTTTGATATTTTTACGCCTTATTTGCATTGATGCGATGAAAATAGAAAATGGAAAATGTTTGCACGTGAATTTCCAGTCGAACGAAGCTGGGTCTCAATAGCCAGCCAAATGGCAGCAGCAGCCAGACATAGACACTGATTGAATTACAGATGCGAGTTCCTTCATCAATACTGCCGAAAGCGGATGCCATAAACACCACCTGGATGCCGCACACACACACACACACACACACACACAACCCATTTCCTCGCATAGAAGGCCAGGCGAGTGTGGGGTGGGTGTGGGTGTGGCAGCAAGTCGCATGCTACGAGTACTTGCGAAAAGTGCCCAGAAATGAGAGGGTATTCGGTGCGAGAAGCATAAATTTCGCACAAAAGTTGCAACCAAACTGTTTACGAGCAAAAGCCAAACAGGCAGCAAAAGAGAGAGAGAGCAGAGAAGAGAGCGAGGCCAAGCGAGTGGGCGAGGTAGAGATGGGGCGAGAGCGGGGGCAGCCAGCAGGCAGGCGACCGACGAAACTGAAAAGTAAAGTGCACAAAAGCAGAAAATATGATTTCCTTTTTGGCGACGACGAGCAGAAAGATAATTTTCTAAACCAAACCGTGCACACACACATAGAGATACACACACACACACACACGCACAGCAAAAAGGAGGAAGAGTTGGTAGCAAATGGAAAGCAAGTTGGTTGCAATTTCTGCAGCCTGGTCAAAATGAAAACCCAGCAGGCGAACCAGCTCGACGACAGCTGGCTAGGGCATTCAAGGTATCTGAAAATTACAAAATGAATTTTTGGTACGAGGGCGAGGATGAGATGGGTGGAAATGGTGGATCGTTGCATTGGAAATGTCATCAGCATGGATGAAATGCCGGAAAAGTCAAAACGTAACGAAACTTATCAGCAACTACGTCGGATACTTTGTGCAGCAGCAGCACTTGGCAGCGGGCCTAGTCAAAGATTTGTGTTTTAAAACAGAGCCTTGCCTCAGGCAATATGTATATGTATATGGCTACAAAATATTAATTTGCAGCTCGGAAGTGCTACTCGTGATTTACAGCACTTGAAATACACTTATTAACATCGCCCAGAGCATAATTTACATGTTAACACTTAAACGCACTCGCTCTCTACATTGGCCTTTTTTTTTTTTGCTCTCGCACCCGCCTGCTGCAGTCAACTATGTGAAAATTTATGTCTGCATTTTGGTTAGGCCAACAGGAAAAACAAAAAAAAAAAAAAAAACGACAGACAGAAATGGCCACACTTAACGCATCTGTTGGCCCAAGTGCACCCCGAAATTAAAATGAGCGTAAATTTTGCCAACAATTGCAAAATGTTTGCAACCGAAGCGAAAGGTGGCTCACACGACTTGTAAGCTGTTCATTGCTTATTAAAATTATTACACTGCACGAAATCCGATATTTGTTGGACTGTGACAGACTAAGAAAAGTTTTTAAATATTGTATACTTAATAAAATCGTAAACACATTATATTTAGTAAGCTGCTTAAGATATAGCTTAGATATGTTTTGAAATATGTATACCAAAATATATTTTTCAAGTATTTCTCATGAAATTTTAAAGTACATTTGCCTTTCAGATTCAGGTGTCTTAAAATATATTTAAATACCTTTGATAATCTATATGCAGCGTTTTTCTAGTCTAACATATATTTTGCAGAGTGATTAGCTCTTCTTGATCTTGTCGTTGGGAGATTCTTAATAAAGAGCTAACATATTTTTTGATCAGAAGAATAAGAGCTTTAGGCGAATGAGTGAGGGAGTTGAGTGAGTGAATGTTTGCAGTAAATATAAACAATAATCAACTACATTCATTCCGAATTGTAGATACTACTTTTGAAAGTGTAGGGCTTACTTATTCTATATATATATATATTGAATAAAAACATTATTTAATTTGATCAATGCCAAAAAGTAGTTACATAATTGAGGCCTTTTAGTTATGTTCAGTGTACTTAGCTCATTTAAATCATGTTCATGTTCAAGTTCCATGGCATGGCCAAGAATGTGCCTTTTTTGCGAGGCAACCCTCCACAGGCTTTGCCTTTGCCTTTGTGTTTGGCAACTTGTGGCCAAGTACGCTGGGTCTTGGCTCTGGGCTTTGTGCCACTTTGACCACTTTACACGTGTTAGTCCATAAGGATGCACATTACGAACATTTGTGGACACATGAATGGGACAGCGGTCAACAAGGTGGACACAATTTGTGGCAGGACCTTTGCGAGTCGCCAGCAAAGAACAAACAAGATGACCAAAGGTGGACACCAAAAAAATGACCCCAATTTATCTTGTAAAATATTCTGGCTAGCAGCGAGGGGAAGGCAGAATAGAATAGAGGTAGAGGCGAGGCAACATTCTGTGGCTTGAGTTATGTTCAAGTTTGTGGCTGCAAAACTTTAAAGAGCCAGGCTGAAAGTACTTACTAGAGCATGTGTGTGTGTGTGTGTGTGGGTAAGGCAGAGGCCATGACAAATTCAATCAAAAAAGCAACTGATGACGAGATGTGGCGGAGGGATACGGATGTGCAGCTTATATGGACGGCTTCTTGGCTTGAGTTTCAGCTTCAGCTATTTCGAATGCCAAATGCTGCAATGCAATGCAGTAAAAATGCTCAAGCTGACAACAAAAAGACGCACAGCTACACAGCAGATACAGATACATTTACAGAAAAGCAGAGCTGAAGCTGGAGCTGGAGCTGGAGCTGGAGGTCTGATGTGGGACGACAAACGTACGAATGCGCAGAGCTGCATCATTAATCATTTCCAACCAAGGAAGACAACGACAGAGACGAGACGAAAAAGAAGGCGATGACGACGACGACGACGATGGCCGTAGAAAAAGTCAATTTCTCATGAAAATATTTTGTATCTGTATCTATTTGCTATGCGTCTGCAAAACTACAAACAAAAAAAAAAAAACAAAAAAAAAGGAAAGAAGAAGAATACACTTGGTATTTTAAACTGGAGCTACAGTTGCGCTTATCTATTTTATTGGCTATTCAAGTCTAACGTGGCTTGAAGCTTGTTGCTGCCCAATCGCCGGTTGAGTGGTTGATTGGTTGAGTGGCTGAGTGGTTCACCACGGGCTGCTGATTAGCTGCTTGGCAGGAGGAGACAAAGGCCAAGTTGGGGCCCAGCTGAATGTCTTCAATCATTTAATTGTGGGCTTGATTGACATTCATGCGAAAAGTGTATAGCGCTTCCTGCTGGCCAAGCATTTGTTCTGGATTAGATTTAATTAGCCTGGCTGAAAGGGTTGCTACAAACAGCAAACAGCAAGCAGCAAAAGCAACAAAAGCAACAGCCACAGCAACAACCGGAGTATAACGATTATCAAGTATATACAATTTACGGGGCGTTTCTTAACTTGAATGCTTTTACCGAGCTGCCAGTCGCAAAGATAAATTAGAGAAATATATTTAATGACTTTTCATGACCAGCAAATGTCAACAAACAGAACATTTACAGAGCAGTCACAACAACAACGACAATGATAACAAAACTATGGAATGTTGAATTGTTTATCTAAACTGTAGGACCCTCCTCCTGCTGCTCTGTTGTTGCTGTTGTTGTTGCCTGCAGTGCGCGGTAGGTGTGAAAATTGTTGATTAATGTTTAGTTTTTGAATTGTCATTGCTAAAATTGCATATTTTCAAAACTGTAAAGTGAATTGTGTTGAAAATGTCGAACCAAAATTGTTTGAGATATATAAATTAAGTAGTATATTGAGTTGTGAATAAAAATACATATTTTAGAAAATTCTCTTGCCTGTTCAATTGTTGAAGTATTGAAAAGTATTATTTATTTTTAACTTTTCGGCAAATTTATACAAAAAGTAACTTTTCATTTAAGAAAACTAAATTAAGGCATTCTTACAAAATTTACAAATAAACTATAAAATAAGAGCATTAACATTTTTAATTCAATAAAATGAATTCAATTTATATTAAAAAAAAAAGTAATAAATAGCGCATATCAAACCTTTTCCTCAAACGTTGAAATCAAAAATCCATTAGGAAGCATTTGGAAAGCCAAGCAAAACCTCAATAAAAAACTTTTATCCGTTTAAATATGGTCACAAATTTTTGTGTAACTTTTTTTTTTGATAAAAAAAAAAAAAAATACTTCTCATATATTTTTTAATACAAAAAAAAAAAGAAGAAAAATAAACTCATGGCAGATCGTCATTGAATCAAGTTGAATACTTTAAAGCGGCTTAAATTGAAAAACTTTCAACATGGCCTGCTCAACTACGTATTGCTCTTTGTATATATATACCCGTTGTATATATATACATGGCTTATATATATATATTATTTTCATATATTTTTTATACAGATGCGCATGTGTCTAAAAAAAATAAAGAAAGAAACATTTCGTTTCGTTTCGTCTCGTCAGGGAAATATGAAAGCTGTTGGTAACTTTTATGTAGCGCCTAAGCCCGTGCTTCATAGCCACCATACCCCTTCCCATCCACAGCTTCATCCCCGCCCATGCCTTTGGCCGTGTCTCCGGTCTGTCATTTTGGCCCGCTGCGTGTATTGCCTCAGCCATGGCTCAAATATGAAATCCATCAGGGATGCTAAGAGCTGTCAATCAAAATCAGCGAGGGAAACTTTTTCAGCTGAAATTTACATTTCCCTCTTCTCTCTCTCTCTCTCTCTCTCTCTCTCTCTCTCTCTCTCTCTGTCTCTCTCTCCTTCTCTGTGTGGGGTAGCTCTGGATTATGCTCAGCATGTTTGCCAGATTGAAAGCGAATTAAAAATGAAATTTAAAGTATACCCCGATGCAGGCATCCATGCAAAATTGATGTCAATTTAAAAACGTTGCCAAAGGCTTTGCGTTTTAATTCCTAATGGTCGAAAATGACAATAATTCTGCACGCTGGCCACAAATGATGTGACTTTATCAAATGCGATTACAAGAAAATAAAACTAGCAACAACTAGAAATAGTAATTGCCCCTGTTTTAAAAGCACTCTCTCTCTCTCTCTCTCGGTCTCTCTCTTTTTCATTCTTCATGTTGCAAATGCGTGCTGCGCAGCTTTTCGCAGTTGTTGTTGTAGGTGGAGAACGAGCAACAATGGCGATCGCTGTACAAAAATAGTGCCGCCAGCTCATAAAGAAGCGAGTGAAGAATTATCACTGTGTTTGTATTGTATAGTTGGCAGACAAAGACAAGCTCTGGTGAAGGCCAAAAATCAGCTTAAGATCGTTTCAAAGTCTGCCTGGACAACTCTTTGAATACGCTCATAGTTAGAGTGTGTGGCATGAATGGCAGCGGCAACAACAGCAGCAGCAATGGCTGCCCGGCCGTGATTAATCAATATTTTTGTGTGGAAATGCAACAAAAGCGTCGCCAAGTGGCGGGCAGCAGTTGCCACCAGCCAAAGCTACAGATGCGGCTGCCGCATTTCTTTTGGGCCAGGTTTTTCAGTTTCGGTTGCGGCATTTGACAGATCAACGCGCGCTGACAGCTTTGTGTTGTTGCTGTTGCTGGGTTGCCATTGAGCAATGTTGAGCATAATTGATGATGCGGCTTTGGCTTTTGAGTTTCATATTTTGTATTTGTATTTTTTTTTATATTTATATATGTACTTTTTTCGATGGGGGTTTCTTGATCGCATTTGGCTTCACGCTACGCTCAACGTACATCCATCTCACATTTTGTGGGGGCTTTTGTCATCGATCATTGGGCGAATAGAAGCGAATTTCAGATGTCTGATCGCATCGGCTACTGTTTATGTTCACGGTTTATTGCTGATGATAGCCGTGAGTGATGTAAAAAAATATATATGTATAAAAAAAAAAAATAAATAAATACTTGTCCGACCAACCGAGGGCTGGCAATTTCAATGTGGAAGGCCTCCAATTAGAATTGTGCCGTCAACGGAATATTGATTATTCGGTAACTAAGCGTATAATGCACCGATTAGGTATACAAAAGCCATTTTTTTTTAAATACATAATATTTGAAATCTAATCCACATGAGCCTCAAATTTGTATCATTATTATTATTATATATGTATGTGCAAATGAAATATAGAAACTGCTTAAACAAACGACATTAAATTAAAATATAAAGCATAAATGCTTCAGTGCAAGATCCACATTCTAGGGTTTGATATAGTTCTTGTCTTATTTATAAATGTTTATTGAGCAAGCATTTTAAACTATTAAATATTAATGCAAGAATTTGGGCTGCAGATTGGCTGTTTGGCATCTGGAAATGTTTTTAAGTTTCCTAATTTACGACAAATTAATTTGATGCGACATGTGTTTTCTGGTTCATTTCTAACTATTATCGAGACATCATGAATGAATATTATGATTCAATAGACATAAATTTGATTAAAATGTTTAGATATTTTTAAATTTGTTCGCCTCAGTCAAAATTATACTCCGAAAATATTCAGCTTTACGTGGTCATTGCTTTGTTTGAAGAGAAATTTATTTTTCTACCCGATTTGATTCACATTAAATAAGCTGTTAAAACGCAAGTAATACTGGCGCCTCGAACGTTGGAGTTGGAGCTGGAGCTGGAGCTAGTAGTTGGAAATGAAATGCCGCAATCATTTTGGCTGCAGCCACAGGAATCAGATATCCAACTGGGATAAGAAAAGCGCGCACTCATGGCCAGTGCAAATATTTCTGAGGCCGGAGACTGGCGAGGAAATTGCCGCATTCCACAAGCCGAGGACGATGGCTAGGGCGAAGCTCAACCTGTGGCCAGTTCGCATCACGGCGCGGTGTTTCCGTGGCCGAAGGCAAAAATGAAAATATAGAGAAATACGTATAAATAAGATTGCGACTGGTAAGCCGGATGGCACGAGGGGTCCTCTGTGACGAGGCGAGCGGGGTCTAGGCAAGCAAACGCTGAGGCAGAAACTTTGCTTGAAACAACAAAATAATGCCTCATTTTTTCTTATCGCAGTAATAAAGCAGCATAAACGCTTCATTTCCATTTGTCTCGCAACTGAATCGCCCTCAGCGCACGGCAGAGACGCAACGTCACTCGTCCGAAGTCACAGCAGTTAGAGGGAGAGAAAAGTTCAGCTTGACTAGTGGGGTAGTGGAAGGGGAGGCTACATGGTGGCCACCCAGTCGGCGACGCCGGCTGTCCACATCAGAAGCTTTACCGAAGAAAAACTAAACAAAAAAAAAAAAAAAAACGTTTACACGCCAAGCTCAAGTTTCTTGCTTTCTTTCTTTTTCTTCTACTGCTGTTTCTTGCAATTTTGCCCTGTTCTCTGTTTCGTCATTTCTTGTAAGCCATCAGCCCGCTGTTGCTGTTGCTTTGCCTGTTGTTGTTGCAGCATTTTTATCACCCGTAAGTTTTACTTATTTAAACACATCAACAACAACAACATCAGCGGCAACAACAACAACAACAACCGGCGGCGCAATATTCACGGTAAATAAAAAAACAAAAGTCACTTCCGTTGCGCCAAAAGGAAAACGCGAAAAGTCTGCAGACGACGTCTGTGGGTAGTGGCCCCATCGACTTAGGACTAGATGTAGAGTTTTTCTAATTAGTTGAAAAACAGTCGTAGATATCGGAGGCATATATATTGAAGTAAGCTTAAATAGCTTAAGAATAAACTACAAGTATATTATATGTTTTCCCATAAAGTACATGCGGAAGAGAAATCGCAGAAAATTACGATTATTAATAATGTCAGAATGCATTAACCTCTTACGCACGAGCAGAGCATTTCCAAATGGCAATTGCATTAAAAGAGATTTGATAAAGTCAAACTGTTAGTGGTCTACTGATTTGATTCGATATTAACTAATGCTTATTTTAGTTATGAAAATTCATGATCTTATTTGAAATTTAAGAAAATATTTCAGTTTTTTTATATATTGAGGAAAGACACAACTGTCAAGGCTTTTTGTGATCATGCACTTGTTTATACTTGTGCGAATGCTAATAAAGTTCTATGCATCGAGATATATATATATGCATAAGCAGGATTATATAGAAATCATAACTCGTAAATAACTGTTATCTGTTTGAATGCTCACGTTCTTATCATGAGAGAAACAACAGAATTCTTTTTGTTCCGTTTCCGTCTTCGTCTCAGTGTTTTGCATTGAGTTATACTCTTGTAAATAAATTTCTTTCGCAATTGGTGCGCCCGCACACTGAGACTTATTCAGAGACGGAGATCTCAGAAGATCAATGCAGGCCGACTTCAAATTCACATACCCATGCACACGCACGGTGTCGATGTGTATAGGGAAAACAACGAAAAACTTTGCCGATTTTATTAGATTATATGAGATTAAAATGCATCTTATATGAACAAATTGTTTTGAAAATGCTGATCTCCGATCTCATTTTCGCACATGTCACATGTTCTGTGTTCTTTAGTACATACTAGTCACTCTCACTCTTTTTCTCTCTCTCACACACACACTCTCTCTCTGTTTCTTACACACTCTACCGCTCTCTCTCTCTCTCTCTCTTTCTGTCCATATATGTTTTTTCGCTCTCTCCATTTCTGTACATTTGATTTTGAGGGTAAATGTTGTTAACATATATCAAATAGTTCGTAGAATTGACTTTAATTGCATCGTATTAACAGCCACAAGTATATCTGCTATATATCGTATTAATGACATCCGCATACTTTGTATGCATAATTCACCTGCTGTTGATATTGATATGTAAGTCTAATAACTCTACAAATTGCCGTTGCTCTGTTTAAATCAATTAGTTTATAGCTAAGCATTAGATTGGCTCGTTTACTTGGCCAGTCGATAGACCATCAATAAAGCTATCAGCACGATAGTGCTCAGCGTACAGATAAGCGGACAGAAACTATTTAAAAATGTGATAAATCTTAACTCGATTGGCTAATTGACAGCAGATATACGAGTATGTAGTAAATATACAAATGTGTCTGTTTGGTAATCAACAAGTTTGCGGCGCAAATGCAAATTAATTAGTGAGCTGTGCTGTGGCTGCTTTAATTGCGACCCCAGTAAACTTCCCAACCGTTCCAAGCCAAATCCACACGGCGTATGCGTGTTGCATGCAGTGAACGGCAAAGAGAGAGAGAGAGAGAGAGAGAGAGAGTGAAAGAGAGAAGAGCCCGGCCTGATAATTGAATTTGCTCGATGCCAGTGTCCGCATGCGTAAAGCACAGCTGTAGCCGGCTGCAATGATGCCTCCAATTTGCCACAGGCGCCGCCTTTAAATTTGAGTTATGGCAGCCAACGAGTCGAAGTGCGTATGTAGATATATAGTATGTGTATATTCATATGAGCATGTTTGAGCCATGCGTAAATTGTGTCCCCGAAAAACAGGCTGCGGTAGTTGGTAGTTTGGTTGGTAGTTGTTGTAGCTGGCCAATCTCAACCCTGCAGTGTTCGTCTTGAGACATAAATCATCTAAATCGCTCGAACATGCAGCTGCCACTGCCTCAGTCTGTGCCTCAGCGAGCCAAAGACATTAAATAAATCGTTGCCTGCCAAATGTTTCACATACGATTTGCCTAAGCAACTCAGCTTGGCAAAAAGTTTTGCATTTTATGCCAGCTTCAGCTTTATATCGAGCTAGAGCTCCTTTGGCTTTGGGTGGGGGGTTGGTTTCGGCTTGGGCAGGGCCATGTCAAGTGCATGTGTATTGAACATTACGCACAGGTGGCGACATATGCTAAATGTCACATAGTTAAAGCTCCATTGAAGCAAGCATATTCATGTATAATTTATGATATGCCAGCCAGGAAGGCCGCACGCGTCAATTGTACGCTATTTCAGTTACAAATATAGATTGATCTAAAGCAATAATTGAATTGAACTGTAATTGAATAACATTTCATATTTATTGCAACAATGGGGCTCTATTTTTACAGAACAATTGAGTTAATGATATGATTTGAATGATACAGGATACAGGAAAATAGAAATTGAAAATAGTTTTCAACATTTACTGAGATATTCAATAATAATATATTTGAATATCTATAACAGAACTTTTGATAGGATCTGAGCTTTGTTTTATTTTTACTTATCTAGTATCTGTTATCCCTTGTTATATTATAATTTCTATTCTGTCTTAAAATCGTAAATTCAATAGTAAGCAATCAACACCTAGCTTAGGTTTTTAGGTCGATTGATCTAAAGCAATAATTGAATTGAACTGTAATTGAATAACATTTCATATTTATTGCAACAATGGGGCTCTATTTTTACAGAACAATTGAGTTAATGATATGATTTGAATGATACAGGATACAGGAAAATAGAAATTGAAAATAGTTTTCAACATTTACTGAGATATTCAATAATAATATATTTGAATATCTATAAGAGAATTTTTGATAGGTTCTGAGATTTGTATTACTTTTACTAATCTAGTATATGTTATCCCTTGCTACACTTAGCTTGGGGTTCAAGTCGATTTCCCTTAAATTTCTTAAAGTCGTTCCTTTCGACAAGTTGGCAGACGAAATTCGGGCATTGCAAGTGGAAAGCCCATTTGTCCTTGGTATCAACGTAAACGCCACTAAAGAATCTAGGTTGACTTATATACTTCCGCTTCCGGCAACAGAACATACGTTCCAACTCCACTCCGGCTCTCGTTCTGTGTGTTTTCCGTATTTTATGGCGGTATTATTCTGGCTTTTGCCTTCTGGTTGGGCCCGTGCTGAGTGCTGGGCGCAGAAACAGAATTTTATGCAAATATCCTAATCAAATTCACATTTTGAAGTTCAACTGTTTTATCCAAAACTTTTACCTTCAGCCACTGCCGCTGTCGCCGTCGCTGTCCTCGACGCGTGTTCAAGACACGCCCCAGCTCCTTCTATGCTCTCCCCCAGCACTGGAGGTTTGCCACCCATTTTTAATTTATTTCCACTTAAAAAACCAAGTGCACGACGCGTACGCAAGAAAAGAAGGCCATGGGCATAGGCTCAGTTTCCGAGTTCCAATCCCAGTCACACATCTGCCTCATCCTCTCTCTGCCCCTGAGTCTCTCATCTGCAGCATCCGCTGTTCGCATCCTGTGCGTGCGTCCGGTGGAGCGCGGGTCGGTGCTGAGTTTGGGCTTTGGGTACTTTGGCTTTGGATGGTTCGTGTTATCGGGTGGTTCGTCGTATGGGCTGTTGCCGTGCACACCACAGTGGCAATATCCTCATCCGCCTATTGCCGCCTGCTCGCAACGTCAGCGAGGGGTGCTCTCCATATTTTCACTTATCACAGATCCCACTGTTTGTGGCCAAAAAAACTTAAATCCGCATGTCGAAAGCGATTAAACAGTTACCGTGTGGCTGTGTCCTGAATATGCTGGAACTGGCTGTTGGCTGTTGGCTTCTGGCTGCTGGCTGCTTCTTCATTTGTTCGGAATTAAAACAAAAGCAGCCAAAGGATAAAATTAGTCACCGTGGTGACAGTAATTCAAACCTCCTCTCTCTCTCTCTCTCTCTCTCTTTATCTCTCTCGCTCTCTCTATGTGTTCCATTGGCTTTACAGTTTAATGCAGGAAGTTTCAACAGCATAGAGGCACTTCCCACTCCCGTCGAGGGAATTCGTTGCGCCACTCGGCAACAACTGTGCAACATTCGCTGGCTCTGGCATTTGATTAATTGCAATTTAAACGGTTTCAATTAAGGCAATGGCGCATCTTTCTGCAGCACAGCGGCCCAGAGCACAAAAACAAGCGCAAACAATTTGGTTTTCTTTCTTTGCTCCTAAACGTAATATCAATTGAATTGATTTGATGGAATTGACAGGCAACTCTGCAGCTGGTGCTGTCTCCAGATTTGTATATTCGTTGCGTAAATATTTTTTATCTTTTGAAAAATTAATGAATGGGATTGAAGTGGAATGAATTGAAGGGAAGTGCACTTTAATAACAGGTAATACGGTTTCAAATATTCCAAAATAATTTGATAACTTGAATCACCTGCATTGCGCAATAAATTCGCTTCGCATTGTTGATTATGGAAAATGTGATGCTTATACAAAATTTGTAATAAGTTTTTTATGTGATAAACTAATGAAACTATATATTATATATTTGGAATGAAGATAAAATTTGTAGCATTTGAATTATTCTAAAAATTTATATTATATTATACTACATTTCTTTTATTTAAAGTTGGCTAAATTTGAGTATAAGTTTGATTAGTATTTAGAAAGAAAAAGTTATTGAAGCCTAATATAAACATAAAAAGTAGTTTTCAAGTTTTTTCTAAAATATCGTAGGTTAAGCAGAGCAAATAATAATAATATACAGTATTATATGTATAAATAAATATATGTACATATCTTAAAGACCATCAAGCCTTCAATAACCCTCTTTCTTTCTCTATCGATAACAGCTTGCTCTTGTTGATTATGGCAAAGCTTAAGCTCTTCATGATTTGTAGCAATATTATTCTCATATTCATCAATGTAGGCTGCCGCTATTTAAACATATGCCTACGCACACATGACTGCAACCCCTCTCTATATACTTGTCTGTCCATCGGAATCGTCTGCCCGCCCCTTGAGCAGTTGTTGCCATAGTCAAGGCACAACAACAACGAGTCGCCGCGAGTGCAGCCAAGGATTAATTCCTAATTTCGCCTAATGCTTCGCCAAGTGTTTCGGTTTGTGTTCAGCGCGTTGTTTACATTTCGGGTGTCGTGTTCTTGTGTTTTTGTCTAAATTACCTTGATAGAATGATGCCACAGTTACAGACAGTGCCAGTGCCAGTGCCAGTTGTGGTTCCATTTCCATTTCTACTCTCTAACCGAAACCCAAACCCAAACCCATTCCCAGTGTCTGTGCGTCCCTTCCCATGGCCCAGTTGGCAGGCCGCACTGCCCTACCCTCAGGCTGTCTCAGTATAGGCCTTTAACTGCAGCCCAGTCCAGACTCAGTGGCCTGGCCTTCGGGCCCACATGCTTACCACCATCATTAATCATGACGTTTCAGCTCTGACACATTTGTCCGATCGGCAGCAGCAGCAGCAGCAGCAGCGGCGGCCACTGAAGCAGCGGCGACGGCGGCTACGCACTATTGTAATGAAAACGTTTTGGAAGCCCTCGTCAAGACGGCGAGTCGTTCGCACAGCGGGAGCGAGGAGGACGACGACACGTCAATAGACAATGAAAGTCCAGAGATGAGCAATTTGTAGGCAAATATTTTCATAATGCGACCACAACACAAGCCACATGTAAATATTGGCCAACTATTTACGAACTATTAGCCACAGTTAGGGACAGGCTAATTGTAGTTCAGAAGGTAGTTCAAATTGAAACTGATGATAGGACTTATTCACGGCAATATAAGTTGAACTCGGTGAAGTACTTTTATGGTAAATCCGAATCGTTAGGAGATATATGTAAGTATACTACTTTTGTAATTTCTCATAAAGAATTTTTAATTATATAAAATTAGCAAATAAATAATATAATTATTTAAGTTATATTTTATTCCTTTGCTCGTCATGATGAATGAAAGTAAGATCTATTGACCAATGCAATAATACTTTACAATATATAGAAATTAATGTAGTTTATTTTTCGGATTCCCCTTGAATGATAAAAATATTGAAAATAAATATTATTCATCTGTTATTAAAAAAATATATATATAAATTTTCTAAATTTTTAAAATATAAAATTCATGTTTTTACTAATTTCATTTCAAGAATATGTTTTATATATATTTATATGTTATATATTTTTGATATTTCTATTTTATATGACACTCATACACTTCCCTTGCTTGGCCGAATGGTCCGCTAGCCAATAAGGAAAGAGCTATGTTGTCCAATGGGGCTTGAGGGTAGGAGCTACAGACGGCAAGAGGTCAAGGGGTGCTCTGGCAAAGGGACATATGCTTTTGCTGCTGCTGTTTGGCGTGGCACTGTGCAAGCGATACAATAATTGCTCTGGGCCGTCGTCGCCGTCATTGTTGCGGGTTTGGCATGAATTACAAAAAAACAACAAGCAAAAAAAAAAAAACGAAAAAGAATAAAGAATAAAGAAAAGAAAAAGCAACAACAACAAAAAGTGAGTACAACAAAACAAGAACTCGGCATACAAAGCCGCCATTCATTTCATAGCCGGCGTTTGCCAACACAAACACACACATACAGGCACACATATGTACATACTGCCATGTGTTTACACACACGACCCCGTCATGCAATGGTCACAAGGCATCAGAGCACGGGCGGGAGTCGGAGCTGGAGCTGACCAAGCGAACGTGTTCTGTTTGATCAGACAACAACGCTGGCAACAGCAACAGCAGCAGCAACAGCAGCACCACCAACACAACTTGCACCACCACCAAGAAGGTGGCCGTTGTTGTTGTCATTGGGCACACACACACACACGTATGTGTGAGTGCCTCAATCATGTAATTATTTCCTCCGCAACCACTTTACCAATACCGATGCGTCCGGACACCAAAGTGACCAACACATCCATGCACACACTCACTCACACACAGGAGTCGACGTCGACAAATTATATTACAAGTGGGGCCAACCTGGCAGGCATTGAAAAAAAAAATACTGTCGAAACTGGTAGCGTGTTTCGCTTTGAGCTTTGTTCTCTCTTTGTACATTTTTTACGCTAAGCAAACAACAGAAACAGAACAACTAGGGAATCCAGAAGAATGGCTAATGTCAACAATTCGAATTCATAATGCTCTGATAGATCTTTGAAATAATACTACAATAACTTGGTTAAAACTGATTCAATTAGAAAAACTATTCAAATGTGATCTCTCTTCCCTTTGTAAGCTAGAGCTGACAAGTAATCGATCTAAGAAAGTTGATTGTGCAGTTCGTATCGAAATCTTAATATTTCACTATGCCTGAACGTCCACGTTACATTCTTAGTGCCACAGTTGTCTTACCTTCAGTCTTACCTTGGTAAGAGCATAAAAAGTACAACGAAAAAACGCCAATATACAAAAGGCAGAACAGTCTGCATATACATATGTACAGTGTGTGTGTATCTTTGCGATACATAAAAAACTGTGTTTCGTGTTTTTTTGTGTTACTCAATTTAATTCAGGTAAAATATATATATTTTTTTTGTCCAGACCAACAGCGCTCTTAAACTTTGGTCACGAACATGAAAAAGCGTCGTTTCCGTCGAATTGCTCGAAAATGGTTGACGGTTGATTGGTTCAGTTTTTGGTCAGAGCCCCAGGTAGAGGCCAATGTCTAGACGAATCGAGTCTCGATTCAAAATGGCAGCCAAACTAACTCTGAATACTTAATACTAAATATGAATATGAGGGCGAGCAAATAAGTTCGTACAGACAAAATATGAAAGGAAAACCGCAGTTAGCAAAAGAAAAAAGAAATACATAAAATAATAGAAAATGTAATTATGTTTATAATTTCACTCGTAATGCTTTTATCTCTGCTTTTGCAGCTTGTTTTCGTGCCCATTCAAACAAAGTCGAAAACAAGGCTGAGAAAAAATGTAGCCAGCTAAAATAGCATACAAAAATTCAATGGAAAATTGAAATGGCCAAAACGAAACGGCTTAAATAGCTAGCCGTTTCATTTGCGGCTTTCAACGCAACCTTCGCACACTTTTCATAAATATGTATATTATAATAGCATTTAAATATGTTTGCGGTCCAGACTTCATTGCATTTGATACGTACATACATAAGTATATTTGGTTTTTATTTCTGCTTTGTTTTGAGTTTGGTTTATTGGAACATTTCGAGTCTCAACGATTGCAAATTGCTGTACTTATCTAGCCAATTTAAAATGTTGTGGTTCTGTTGTTGCGCAATTGTAAGGAACAGTTTTTACTTACTTATGGAGTTATCACCTGCAAAATAAGAAGGATAATAATTATTTGTCAATAAATATATTATGTCTTAAATTTAATATAGCTTAGAGAAAGTATTAATATTATAAAAAAACGTCAATTTTGTATTAATGAAACATTTCAAATGACATTTAATAGTGTCATATATGTATCAGATTCGAAGAACTTAGCTTGAGTTTCAAAGTACAAAAGAATTATACAAATAATTCTTGAAATCGAAACATCGTTTTTCATAAAAGTTTGTGGTGGAAGAATATGTTTCCTTATTCCCTCATAGCCATACGAAAATGAGCTTAGTCTAGTCGTTGAGAGAGTATCAATATATTTACTGTCTTGTTAAGCCAGTTGATACTAAGCCAAGTCTTGGCTTATAAGAAACTTTCCTGTATACTTCAAGCGAAGTTTGCGGCTACTTGCTCGCAAGTAAGTATTTTGAAATTGAGCACAAAAGTGGAAAATAATTAACCCCAAACTTGAGAGCGGAAGTTTCAAGTTGTGTTGCCACTGGATGCTGCATGTGAGCCGAGCCATAGTTGAAGCTGATAGGGCAGCACATGCAGCACGTAACGAGCGGTCAACCAAATGGCCACAGAGACCAGGCTGGGACTGGGACTGGACCGGGACTGGCCGGGCCAAGCCGGGCCAAGCCGCTTCCGGAGTCAGCGACATCAGCAAAATATTAAACAACTTGCAAGCCAAAGTAATTGAGAAGTTTTCTATGCTTCGATATCTAAGAAAAACCTACTCAAACTAAATAGCGAAGATGTCTTAAGGCAGGCATCGTGTCTTGTCTGCCAGTACATTATTTGCACAAAAATGAAGCAAGCGCCCAACCGAAATATCAAAGGAGTAATCCGCATGGAGTTTGAGTGCCTCGCAAAATAAAATCATGCGCTTGGAAATAATAGCGTCTGGGCTGGCAATAATTTCTGGCTGGGCGTGGAGCCAAGTCTGTGCGGCTTCATGAGCAACAGTCAAATATATGAATTGAGATATTCTTGCCAACAAAGGGCGGCAGCTGCGTGATTAGCAAGTATTCGAATAGATAATAAGTAAATATGAGTATTTACATTTATTGCAGCTGGCCTAAAGTCCATCAAATGTGACTGGCATTTTCCTATGGGTATCTAAGAGATGCTTTAACAGTAAATTGCTCATTAGCTTTAAAGATACAATAAATCCATCTTTCGAATACTAAATTACGGCTTAAAGATGGAGTTCGAATATCAGTTGAAGCTGGGAACTTCGAAAGCTAAAGTAGCGTGAGACTAAATTATATATTATTATTATTTTTATTAATATATAAAACATTGTTTATAATAATAGTCATTGTTTAGTGGAAACAAATATACTGATTTTAGAGACAGCTGTAATTCCTTAGATATTTTTATATTGCTTAAAGCTTGATTTACGATTTGAATATGTATTAATTTGTATTATTTAATAAAGAAATATAATTTATTGCCTTAAGTTAAGATCCTGATATTCAATTATTTTTGTTGGAGTCTGATAAGGATAAAGATTCGAATTAAATATATAGTTGTGAATATATACATATATTGTGATTTAGACAATACTTCTATAATAGTTTAATCTTTTACAATATTCGATCAAAATGACAGTTGAATTGCTAAATACAACATAAAATATTGCCAGTTTGTAAGCATGTTTAAAGACCATTTGCGTAATTGAAAAACGCGAACTGAACCGCTAATGTGTAGGAACATATTAAAATGTAAGTGAACTTTAAAGTTGTTTTGTTGTGGGTTCTGCAAAGGCAACAGTCGAAGGCAAAGGCAAAGGCAGAGACAAAAGCAAACGCAGACGCAGAGCAATGCCAACGCCTTGGTCAGTTCAAAATGATACCATTGCTGTTGTTGTATCTCTTGTTGTTGTAGTTGTTGCCCCTTAGCTGACTGACAGTAGGTGTGACCAGTCTACTCATTCATTCTGACAGTTTTCCCACCCACTCTTGCACAAAACGCAATTTGTTGGATTGTAGGTTGTGCCCTCTAAGCACGAAAGGTAAAAGTGCTGGCCATATCGAAATATGTATGTGTGTGTGTGTGTGCCTCAGCGTATATAAGTGTGCGTGTGTGTGTGTGTGAACCACCACCGCTGCGGCTTTGCCTACAGCCTGCTGTGGCTTCGGCTGGGCGGGGGGTAGTTGCTTGTGGGTTGCTTGTGGCGCCACAAAAAGCATTTTTTTCTTGTTTTCGGTTGTTTTTTTTTTTTTTCGTTTTGCAGTTGCCAGTCGCGTGTCTCGCTGCGTATTTGAATTCTTGTTTTTCTTGTTCTTGGCTTTTCATTTTGGGGTTTTCTTTTAGGCTGCGCTTGCAACTAATTTTCATTTCCAGCACGGTGCACCTTTTGCCTGAGAAATCTTATTAAAAAGTGAACAGTGCGATAAAATTGAATTTGCATTCAAAAGCCATTAACCGCAGCAGTCGCAGTCCCAGTTGTTGTTGCTGCTGACAGACGTTGTCCTTGCAGCCACAAATTAAGCAGGATACAAGAATTCTGTGTGCCTCACTCACGCAGCTTTAATGTGGCCGCATCAATCGAAGCTTGGCAATTTGTGAATTTTTGCAGTATTTAAAATTCGCGCTAAAAATTAATATTTCATGCACATTGAGCAAAATTGGTGACAGCTGCGAACGACGCATATTTTATTCATATAATATATATATTATTATTATTTTTTATTTTTTTTTTTTAATTTTTGTTTTCGATTCGCAATGGGAACGTGTCATCGATAAATATTGCTGCCGAAAATATTATATAATAAATGCAGCCACTCACGTGGAAAAAATATATTATTTGAATTGCATATCAATTTCACGCTCTTTAACAAAAGCCACGCAATCATACAAACGACATTTTGACCAATCATCTGAACGATGCGTTTACACAGCCAGACACAGATAAAGATACTGATACCCACCCACCTGCGTACCATTTTGATGCCAATTGACATTCAAAATTAGAGCTAAACGTTCTCCAATTACCCAGAGCACGGAAGCATGTAACCATGGAGGTGATTGCCAGCATTTATCTGGGGGTTTGGTTTACGGCTAATGTGACTCCAATTGGAACTGTTTTGCTGGTTCATAAATGGCCCACGTATTACAATATTTATATGACGGCTCGTGTAGGCATATTAATTAATAACTGAACAGTTGTAATTACACTCGATACTCGATGTGTGTTTAATTGAATTGCAACCTGTGTTTTCAAATGTCAGTTATTCATTTATATTTGCACAATAAAGCGCTAGATTCAATGACAATTCATAATCCATATAATCCAAATGCAACACGTTGCATTTATTCTTGGCATCTGTTGCAGATGTGTGAAATTATTTTAATTACGAGCTATACTGATAGGTATGTTTATTTATTTATATTTTTTTTTTAATGGAATGCTTAAATAATATATTAAATACACATGCAAGACTATAGAGAAAGGTTTCTACTCTACTACTAGAACTATATGATGTTGAGTGCAACCTGGCATGCTTCAGGTGTCATTCAATTTCCAGTTCCAAATTAACTGAATTCGCTGTATCCCATCGATCACAGCGATAAATGTGGCTGACATAATTATTGCAGTTTGGAAAAAAGACAGACGAGAAATAACAATAACAAGACGTCCGAAATAAAAATGTCAGTTTAAATAAAAAATGAAAAAGTGCCGATGCAAATCAATCAGACTTGGAACTGTGAACGAAAGGGCAACATTGATGTATTGGCCGGGCTTTGTGATTTCTGATTTCTGATTTCAGTTGATTGCTGATTGGGCTGGCTGGCTGACTGACTGGCTGGCTGACTGTCTGCCTGGCGATTTTCGCAAACATGTCACAGCGTTTACAGTTAAGAGATGACAAATTCATTTTTAACACGGCGACCAGAGTGAAACCTCGACATGGTGGACCAACAACCATATAATCAACGCCACATCAACAATGAGCCATTGCAGTGCAGATTTCGCCTCGCTTATGGGGTGGCATGTCTGTCTGGCCGACTGTCTGACAGTCTCTGACTCTCTCTAATATATTCTATCTCCGTCTCTCTCATTGTCTGTGCTGTCTGCCAAGTGACGTTTGGCTGTCAGCAGGGCCCCCAAAATAACTCAAAAGCCGTAACGTGTGTATTTGTATCTTGTAGCTGTAGCTGTAGCTGTAGCTGCAGCATGTGTGGCACGCACCTCATCTCTCGCCCAGATAAATGTGTACAAAATTAAAGATGCTCTCGCTAAACACAAGCTTAGCCAAAAGAAAAAAAAAAGGTCAAGTCCAAAATGATGGATGATGCCATGACACTCTCTCTCACACACACCCCAAAATCATCGACATGGAGATGAATGAAATGGCTGAGTGACATTTTCTGCTGCTGCCGCTGCCACGGCTGCTGCTTTCCCGTTAAAGGTCTATTAAAATATCAGGGTGGTTGCAAATTCGAGCTCTCTGCGTTTAAACACTTATTCTTATCGCTCGCACAGGTAGTACGTGTTGTGCTTGACTACCTTTCTGGCAATATCCGCTGCAAAAGTTTGTGTTATTTTCTTTAGTAGCTGCAGTATCATAATTTTTATCGCTCCATTCATCGCATAAATAATTCTGTTAACATTTTCAACAAGCCACAAATTAAAACTACAAAGCACTAAAAATTCGTGCTCGCAAAATTTACGACCAACGGAATCACGTGTCATCCACGCGCTGCATACCACCTACCCTTGCCCCCGGCCTCCTGCCTGTAGTAGATATGATGCATGACTCGGCGGAAGGCGGTCTCAAGGATTCGAGTTACGCTCCAGGATTCACGTGCTAAGCGTATGCGATCTGAAATCTGTTTGTTGGTGTGCATTTGAATACGGAATCCATGAAGCCTTTTTTTGCCTGCGGTTCGCTATTTGAATATCAAGCAGTGGGAAATCTACATACATACGCAAACACACACAGACACCCCTCAGTGCCAGTCGATGACAAACAGAAAATCCATTTCACACAAACATTAGTTTTATTTAAATCTCACACACACACACAGAGAGACTCAGGGCACATACGACAGCGACCTTTGTGCCGGGCTAAAGGAGCATGTGTTCGAGCCCATGCTTGTGCGGCTTTTGTCCCTGTTATCCTTGTTGACTTTTCACGCTCTTTTAAACGCCGTTAAATATTTCAATGCTAACTCCGTTTGTTTGCCTGTGTGTGGCTTTGGTTTACATTTATCACATTTAAAACACTTAATGGAAATGAAATTTCTGGCAATAAATTACTGAAGTTCGATAAAAAAAAGTTGAGAACAAATCAATATGGCATTGCTGTGATGATAAATAGCTAAAATGAGTTCTCATGATGAACTCTGTGCAGAATTTGAATTTTTATATTAATTATTTAGTTTTGTGAGAACATTTCAATTGAAAGCAAATGCAAATTCATTTTTTTTTTTTTTTTTTTTTTTTTTGCTGATTTTGAGTCAACATATTTATTATTTATTTTTGTGGGGACATTTACTTTCAAAAGTAATAGTTGTAAGCCAAAGCAAATAAACTGAAATTCCTGTTTTAAGCTGCAGCTCTGCTTCCCTCATATTAAATATATATTTCTTGCCATATTTGTAAATAGTTCATCTTTCACTTTTGCTCTCATCTCGACAAGTTATCAGAGACGTGTGAATCGAGCATGCTCTGCTCATGAAAATTCACACTTGTAATTTCGCTCGCTTCTGTGTGATACGAGTCTTTAAACTAATTAGTTTTCGAGGGCTGAGTCGATTCAAATCAGCGAAGCGTTACAACGCATGCATCTAGACAAAACTAAATCGGTGTCTGTGGCTCGAGCTATGATACACGTAATTTATGGCAGTTTTTTCGCTGTCATTTGTCTTGGGCTTGAGGTAGGCGCCTACGCTGTGCTGCGCTGTGCTGCGCTGCGCTCGCTTGCCTGCACTAATTACGGTAGTTCAGTGGCTCATTGATAACTAAGCGTCGTTTTATGTAAATCCGATAATTTATGAACTTATTATTACTAGTTAGTGCAGCTCCAGCTGCTGAAAGATGTAGAATGGAAGTGGCTCCTCCCTTCTATCGTACTGAGCTGCAATTGTATTCGCATGCAATCGAGTGTGGGTAATGCGATTAACGGTCTGATATGCGGTTATAAATAGGTGTACGCATACTTGAGCACTTGACTGTACTTGTCGCACTCCCAGCCACTAATGCCGGCAACTTAAGTAGTTAAGAATGGGAAGAGCGGATATTTTGATAAAGCGCTCAACAATGCCGTTGCTAACAAGCAATTTTTATGGCCGAAAATCCAATTCAAATGTTTACAAATCGTTTAAACTGGGCGAGAGGAGAAAAAGACATAAAAATAAATCGCGTACAAATTGAAAATAATTTCGGATTTGATTTTCTTCTTTACGATGATGGTTAGCTCAGCTACGACTACCACAAACATTGCCACTGCAGCAAAGCAGCTGAAGCAAGTGGACAGAGACACATTCAAATTGTGGACAAGCGGGTCAAACTAAGTCAGTAAAGAGACGCAACCCACTGCGGCGGGCTCTGCCTTCCATTTCACTAAGTACACAAGAATAGAGCGTAAAAAATTTTTATCGTCGCGCTTTTTACGGAATGTGATCCGCGGCGATTAAGTGTGCGGCTTTTGTGTGTCATTGTCATGCCGAACAGGAGTAGGAGCAGCAGCAGGAGCAGCAGCAGGAGCAGAATCAGGAACAGGAGCAGGAGCAGGGGCTCTGGCTGATGGGCAATGGAATTGTCAATGGGGGAATGTGGTTCCAGTTACTGCTGCTGCTGCCGCTCACTTTTATTTGCTCAGCGGGCCAAACCCACCACCGCAGTTACACAGCCAGCCCCAACCACAGCAAACCGCAGCACTTGCCGCCCACACTCGTAATGTATTCAAATTTTCTAAGGCGAGGCCAGTGTCAGTGTGCAGTCATTTCATAAAATGCTTTTTTAAAATTTAATCGTGGACAAATATTTTCATTCCTTTTTTTTTTTATTTTCCTTCTTCTTTGGCTTTTAGCTAAATGAGCGGAAATAAAATTAAATCGATACTGGACGTGGTTTAATTCTATAGTCAAAGTTTTTTTTTTTTTGTTCCCATTGCTTTTGTAATTCGCTGACAGCAAATGAGCAAGACGCACAGTGGGACAACAATGACGGTTTTGCATTGTAGCTGAATTTAAAATAAATAATAATTTAGATTAGGAAATAAAATTGTAAAGTATGCAGATAATGTGGATAGAAAACTTTTAAAATAATATTTTATAAAAAGCAATTAATTTATGTTAACCAAATATCTGGTTCATAATTTGTATTAAATTATAACTTTTTTTTGTCTTTTTCTCATGCACATTTAGTAATTTCTCTTATTCTTCAAATATTCATTATTATTTTGTTTACTTTAAGAGGTTGTTAAACTTTATAGCGCGATATTTCAACTACATGGTAAAGTTTTACATTCTGAGTTTTTGTAAGAGCTCTGTTTTATCAATGAACCACAATATATGTCCACAATGCTGTTTGTTTGCCTGTCAAAAACTCATAATGATTGATTTGTAAAACTGTTGTAATCGACCTGTCAAGTCATCAATAAAAAAATGTTCAATTTCTAAGAACAAAAACTCTGCCTTATTTTAAATGAAATATCGAGCAAACTTTTAGTCAAGAACGTTAACTTTATTTCAAATGTATATCGTTTCTATTCATTATAATATTTCAAATTTATATAAATTGTCTCCTTTAAGAAGTCAAAGTTGAGCCCACACATTTGCCTCGCAATTTCCAAAATTTTAATTTTTATTGGAAAAAATACGCCAGTTGGTCAGAAGTATTTGCGGGTATAGCACAAACATTAATTTTTCATAATTCTCGAAAAAAATACGCTTTAAAATAATGACAAATCAGTTCGGAGATAAACCCGCGACAGCAGAAAAAAATGAGTAAAAAATTAAACAAAAATATTTGAGTTTTTACTTTTGGGCCAGCCGCCAGCACTCTTTACCCGAGCTTAACTAATCGTAACAGATTTTTTTCACAGTCATGATGGGAGCGATAAAAAAAATGAGTAAGAAAAAGGGACACCCTTGGGCGGAGACGTCTGCCTGGCCATATCCTGCGGCCTGCCAATTAGAACCCTTTGTTTGCCTGGATCTCCTCCACAAGACGGCGCTCTATCTCGACACACTTATCTCCATAATAAAGTCGTAACAATTAATTGCGCCGCGACCTTTTCAATGGCTCCGGCCTAACCCAATCTGAGGCTCCTTCTTAAAGATATCCCTTAGACAACAAGCCAGCTTTCGCTTTGAGCACCTTTCGCGTGGTTTGACGCATAATTAGTGCTTAAAATTTATTTGACGAGCCTGCAATTAATTTAATGTAATTTCCCATTTTCAAGTTGGGCATTTGAGTGGGTTTGATATGGTGCTTGATGCAGCATCTTTTCTTCAATTTATAACATTTTTCTAGCATATATCAAGTGTGATACTTATTATATGTACATGTATCAAGTCTATAAAGTTTCCTCTCCCTCATTATTATGCGACAAATTGAATAAAGCCATAAAATTTCGCATATATATTACCAAATACACATGTAAATAAATCTGGTGAATGATATTATTGTGAATTGAGATTCTTTGAGAGCGACTCCATTGGCTCTTTTATGTTTAACTGCGGTTGGTTTTGAATGAATTCAACTGTAAAGGTTAAAATTATAAATGTGCAAATGACTCATCATAAATAAAATTAATAAAAGGCACGCAGTCAAAAGCCGAAAGTCAAAAGAACCTGGACAGGGGCATTGAGACAGCGAAACCTTCATTGAGAAAAAGTACAACGCATCAACATAAATATTATGATAAATGGTTTGTTATAATCATAATCCGCAGGGGGTAAGTTTCGAGTCGTGCGATACGCATTTTTTATGCAGCGACGCCCCCGAACTCGAGCCACTGAACGGCACTGGAACTCGCAAGGCAAGGATATAGAAAACCGGAGCTGAATATACTGGCGCAACATATGGTCGGTGGGTGGATTATACAGATGGCGCACGAATGGATTTGTATTGCGATTCGATAGCCGCATCCAACAGGGGCGAACAACAAGTCAAGCCGAGAGGAGTCGAGTCGAGTCGACTCGAGTCGTGTTGTTCTTTTTATTGGTTTTGCTAACTGATGGTCGTACTGGGATTAAAAGCCGAAGAGAGTTTTGCATATACAGCCATAGAGGCAGAGAGCTTGAAGATTGAGATACTTGCTCGTATCTCACAGATACTTTGCGTACTGAGCATCTTGCGGGGCCATAAACGCGTCGTATCTCAACTTCTCTTAGAGTGCATTAAATGTGGAAGCTTTACGCCTAATTAACACTTTATTCAAGCCGAAATTTTATTGTTTCAATTATGTGAGTGAATGAGCGCCAGAGGCAGCAGCAAATTGACAAAACAATTTGTATTCGAGTACGCACACATGAGGAACACGGACATGCTCAAAGCAACCCAACGGGGTATGTACTTCAAGCCGAAAACAACCATTTAGCACACACCCAGACACACACACACACACACTGACACATACTCCTCTCGCGCGCACATTAAAATTCAGGATGTGAAACAAACGATTTGCGGTGAGCGCAACAAGCGGGTTAAAGCATGAAGACGTAGAGCGAAGGCTGAAATTGGCCCTAATGTATATATATATATGTTTATATATATATGACTACGATTCATTTGATTTATTTTAAATGTTGGAATAACATTAGTTTAAACAGCGGCGATGGAGCATTACGTTATGTAAAAAAACTGTAAGAGAGCAGAGATTTAAAGAGACGAGACAACAATAATAGCATAGAGTAGTCTTCTAGTGTTACGAAACACGTGCAGGGAACGACGTTCGATGGTGAAAAAGAAGCTTCGATCGTCTGCAGTAGTTATGGGTGGCACCGAGCGAGGCGATTTAAGAAAGACATTTTTTGAAATACGAAAATGTCTCTCTCTAGGTCCTCAGTCTAGTTAAATAATTTCAATTAAAATAGAGTCTGAAATGTCTACGGGGGCTGCATCTGGATCACCCTCATCCCCGACATTTACATGCACACATATTTATATACTAAGATAATACAAAGCTAATTTTATTCATTACAGCCTTAAATAAAATAAATTGGATTTACTTGAACTAACTTCAAAGCGGATCTACGAGAGTATTAGTATATATTAGGCTTTTCTGCAAATTCTTCTGTCCAGTCAAATTTTGGCGAAGTTTAATGTATTATTTAAATATTTAATTATTAAACTTTAATAATTACTTCAACATAAATACGAATGGCTTGAATAAACCATTGTTGATGAAAAATTATAATTAGTTAGCTGTTGACAAACTAATTTCACTTCACAGATCTACATACTTTGCAAAAAGTTAGCTTAGCCCTCAGTATGAGTTTCACTTGTAATGATCCTCGACTCTGTGGGATACTGCCAACACTTCAAAGCGGATACAACCTGACATGGAATTAATTTGACAACATTAACAAATTAAACTGTTAAACCAGCACACACACACACACTCACACACAAGCATTTGTCGAGTCAACTGAAAGCCGTAACAACGTTCTCAGTTTTCTCTCCTTCTGTCCATTTGTCCGACTTGCCGTCCGCTTGGCAAACGGACAGACATTTACAACATCATTTGTAATCCATATCGCTCAGCATGTAGTCCCACAGTCCCAGTCGAATGCCGCCCTTTGTGAATCTGTGTGCGTGTGTGTGTGTGAGTGTGTGGGAGCTAAGATGTATTGACCCTTCAACAGATTCTGTGCAAGTGTGGTGTCGGCGCTTGGAATGTTTCACGCTATTTATTGGCTCACTTTCACTCGGACGTAGTGTAGGAGAGGAACTCACTCAGTTGGGTTTATCCTTCTCAGGATTTGCTACAGAACTCGCCTTCCCACTCGCTGGGGAATTTGAGATGTCGCTAGCCACGTGTTTGGATTTCAGGTTACACTTGAAGCGTCTCTCCGATTAGTGGTTGCCATTTGTCAACATGATGGTGTGGTTGATATTAATTGGCATTGTATTAGTCGAAGTCTCTATGCTGTTCATACACACACACACAGTAGATATTTATTACACGTAAGCAACCTTGTAGTAAGTGCACTTTAAGAGCATATCATTTATTTTTATGAAGTTGTTTCAATGTTGTTTCCATCTTAAGCTCATTTCGAAGCATTACAATATTTAATCACAGTTTTAGCTAGTTAATGTCTAATAATTGTTCGTATAATTTATTTTTGCCATCTTTGAAAATGTGCAACGAAAATTCTGTTAAACTTGATATTTGAAATCTATTTCAAACAAGGTTTTAAAACGTAAGCCACATATCAACTATGTTAGCTTGGCGATTATATTGTAGTATTTGAAATACTTAGAGGATTTCAAACATTACTGTAAAAGTATTCTTTTTAAATATTAATTTCTATATACGAAACTATGTATTATCAAAGTAACACAATATTTTCATTTCTTTCCATATTCCATAGCTTGCCCAACTCTTTCAAATTTGAATCGTAGAAATTGCCTTAGGTATCGAACATAACTGCAGTGAACTGCAAAATGCGCTCGACTTGTGTCCAGTTGTGATTAATTGAAAGTTTGGCCAAGTGAATGGAATTGGCATGAAGTAAATGTTGATAATGCCCGAAATGTGGCAACAAATACGAAATGTGCTGTAAATTTCCCGAGGATGTACTTTTACGTATGCGCTTGCAACAACAACAGTTGTAACTGCAACTTGCAACTGTTGCAACTGTTGTGCGCTGCCTGCTCGTTCCCATTCCCATTCCCATACCCATACTGAGGCACATTGCCCAGCTTTCGGCTGTTTTCCTGCCCCCTTTATCGAGACAGGGGACAGGAAAAATATTTTGACAAATGAACCTAAATAACAGGTTGCAATCGCTCAGAGGGGAGAAGGAGTAGCTGCAGCAGCGGCATGGGCAGAGCCAGAGGTAAAGGAGACTGAGCATATGCGTGGCCCTGGACCGACCCTGTTCTCTGGATAGAGTGGACCTGTACCTGTTCCTGGGCCTTTGCCTGTGCTTGTGCCTGGACAGGAAAACGTATGGCCAGACAACCTTGATACCTCATTTATTTTAAAACGCTGCTGCCAGAGTCACAGGCTGGCCGTAGTTTCTGCTGCACAAATGAAATCGACACATTGGGGTAAAAAAATAAAAAAAAAAAACAACTAAAAGAGAAATAAAAAAAAAAAAGAACTAAACGCGCCCAGCTCGCAGACGTTGAGCTGCATTCATCAGTCGCACTGACGAATCGACGTCGGGCCACTCTCGAAAATTGTTACAAATGATCGCAAATAACAGATCTTTGCCGGTCTTTGGGCCTGGTTCGGGGCGCGTTCTCCATCAAAGGAGCCGAACCCAGAAACAGAAACAGAAACGAAGTAGAAGGCTAAGACGAAGACGAAGTCGCATTGCGTGTGCTTGGCTGATCGAGTGAGCTACAAATGAGATTGGCCAGCTGGGATTGCAATTGGCCTGATTGGGACCTGGAATCTATATATGGTGAACTGGACTTGGAGACGGGGCCGGAGTTGAGGCCGGGGCCAGGTCCAGGGGCTGTGGCTACGGCTGCCACTGCGGCGCCGTTCGATGCTAGGCTAAATTGCACTGATTTCTTGATTAATGAGAGTTTTGCATTTTCCAGTTAAGCCCGCTGCTGATTGCGACTTTTCATCTCGCCGTTGCAAGTACACCAGTTGCAAGTGGCAAGTGGTAAATGAAGAGTTGATTGTATCTACTGCTACCCTAACCGAAGACTTGATTGTGGCTATTAATAGTTTGGCACTCACCCTGATTGTTGTTGTTGCTGCTCTTGCGCGATGTCTTCTTCTCTTTCATCCAGGGATACTCGGGCACCGAGTCCATCCCATCCGGTGTCTGTGGCACACCGCCGACACTAACCGGATATCCGCCACCGACGCCTCCACCAACACCAACACCCACGCCAACAGGTGTGCCAATTTTCGGGCTCTCCGGGCTCAAGTGATTGAGAAACTCGGCCATCGAGGGCTGAGAGTTGATGAAACCCCCCTCGGTGGCCATCCAGTAGGCGGTGTCGGCGGCTCGTTTATCACAGTTCGGTGCCATTTTGTTGACAAGCATCACCGCTGGCGGCGGTCCCTGCGGTCCTTGGGGCCCCGCTCCAGGCACAATTGGCACCGACACCGTCGTCTGGCCCGTTTGCACCTGTAGGGGATGCAATGGCGACTCGGATTTGATCTGAGCGCCCATCTGGTTGGTGTCCAATGTGCTGCACACCTCTTGCATTGTAAATTAGATTTTCTTATGGATTTTTGCTGTCTATTTATTGTATGTAGATTGTAGATTTATTTATGTTCTTTTATTTGTGCATCTGAAAAGAGAAGAAAATCTGAATATTAATTTAAATTCAACTATAATATAATAATTGCATTATTATTGTGAGAAAAAATTTATACATTTTCCTAACTAATTACATTTTTCTAGTTGACATTTTACGTTATCAATAGATTTAAAATATTAATTAAGTATTCACATATTTCTAGTTAAGCTTGTTAATTATTAAAAGTAGTGTAGTAAACATTTATTTTGTTATACGGAAAAAAATGGTACAATAAAATTCAATTTTACCGTAAACTAAAAACAAAATTTGTTGAGACAAATCATTTGCAAAATTGATTAGGCATTCACATTTCTCCGGTTTACATTGTAGATTATTAAAGATAGTTCAGTTATACGAACAAGCAAGTTCATAACATTTTGTAAAAAATAACAACAAAATTTAATAAATGCTTAGAAAACTTAATCAAGTAACATTAACAGTTAAAAAAATTTATAAAGCAAAAAATGACTTTGATCAAAGAATTTAAGATGCTTCAATAAATACTTTCTATAATTTATTGTCAAATAATAAGAAACATAAATTTGATCAAAGAACTATAAAATAAATTATTATTATACGCATTGCAATATAAAAACTTGAAGTAACTATGAAGAACTTTTACTTTATATATTGTTAAATAATAATATTCCTTTAGTTTTGTTTACAGTTAGTGTCATCAACATGGCCGACGGAAAAGCTACAACAAACAATCTGTCAGAGGCAATACGGCATGAAACGAAAATAAATTTATCTTGTTTGCATGCTAAGCTATAATTATTTATAAATATGTACATATTTCTGATGTTTGGTACAAATGGCACTTTACGTATAGCAAATAGTAAAGAACAGGAAAAACACATACGACTTCTAAACTAACTAACTAAATTTTTAAAATATTTGAAAAGTTCCACAAGACGATACAAAAGTTTTCAAATAATTGATATACAATATGCAGACAGGAATAGAATAAACGTAGGTAAAAATGTATATGTTCAATATTAATAATATGACTAAAAACATGAAGATATTGTTAATATTGCAAATAAAAAGTACCATTTCTAGAGTTCGCTGAGACAGTTTCGTGTGCAGCTTTCGATTTCATAAGTTTCCATTTTTTGCGCGATATTTTTTATTTTCTCACATTTTTAGCACTTTGACACAATGCGGGTTTTCGATGTGTTTCGGCGCGTATGAGCAGCACATTAAAACTATGCGAATCGAGTACTATGTAATTGAGTACTGAATATTATTATGTTTCTTTTTTCCGATATATATTTACGAACAGGGTCAGATAAGACCGCCAAGCAGGCACAAAGTTGTCAGCGACAAGCGCGACGCGTCGCTGCGACTATTTCAATGGCGATAGCGATGGCGAACGCTGTTGTTTAGCCAAGCGAAACTGTGGCAGTTCCATCATGTCGAGTTGCCAGCTACAGCTACAGCTACAGCTACAGTTTTACACACCTTGGCACCCATGGCGACGCGAGTGCCAAAACAACACAATGGGAGCAGAGCCCTGCACGACGGACGCACGATAATGCAATAGTTCGCTACGCGGCACAACGGTGCGTATGCGTAACGGCAATTTCAGTTGAAGTTTTGCTAGTGAGCTGAGCTAAGGGCCTGGGTAAAGCGACAAAAAACACCGAAGCTGATCTTGCAATGGCCAGCGTACACATACACACACACACACACACACAGATACACACATGCGCACACATACAGTTGCACTGCAATTTGTTGTTACAAGTTACACTTTTCCACACATTCGCGCCAACTATGTGCTGCCTGTATTGTATAGCTGTCTCTCTCTGGCCTGCGGCGTAGGCTCTGCTATCGTGTATCGGTGCGCAGAACCGGTTTCAGTTGTTGTTGCGGCTGCGATGGCTGGCTTTTGCCGTTAATATTTTATTATTTATTAAAACTAAATATTTTACACTATTTTATTGCACAGTTCGCACAGATAGTTTTAGGTTTTCAGCTAAATGTTTCTTCAATATGTCAGTTATTCACGTCAAGATTCACACTCAGAAGCGCAACTCTCCCTCCGGTATGGGCAATACGATGCTGCTTCGTGCGGCACGACACTTAGCCAACCATTTCATCCAATCGCACCGAACGCACTAAAACTTGTCCGCACTTGTCGCAAGGAGTGGCCAAGAATGAGCATATTGGACGACTGTGTATTCAAAGATGAGCGCCACAACCACCAATACGAGGGGCGTGTCTAAAGCGGCTTGTGGTGCATGCGTGTGTGTGTTGGTTTTGTTGGCTGTGTTGGTGTGGTGCAGAGGTAGCGATAGAGCACAATGAAAGTTGGGGTGGTTTGCATAGAGCGGAGAGATGTCCTCGTGATTGCTAAAGTCGTGCTCCGAACATAATGTCGTGAATTTGCTCTTGTAAATGTGTAGGCATTATTAAATGAAAAAAATATTTATATAAAAGAAATAGAAATGTAAAAAACAAAAATATAAATAAATTAATTAATTAAATAAAAAATAAAAATGCCTAAAGTTGTACGAAATTACTATAATAATATAAGTAGTTTATCCTATTGCACTTTAGCCCAAATTGGAGTTTTCTTCATTTACAGTCCAATAAAAATTGTATCAAAATATGAACACGTTATTAAACAATAATATCTTAATAACTTGATTTAAGCCATTTGTTGTTTACTTATACTTCGCAATGTTGCTGTAGCTGTTATCGCTAGATCTCCATGGCTCATGCATTGATAAGCGGAGAGGAGAGACGTGCATGCGCATTGGAGATGGCAAAAGTAGTTGCCGGGCCAGTCGCACACAGGTAGACGGTAGAGTAGCAAATACACTCGTGCACACTCTCCGCACTCACACACTTGCACATAGTCAGCGGCTGTAAAGTCTCCACATCGCTGATTGGTCGCAGCGTATGTGAATGTTTGCGTTGCTTTGTCGCTTTGTGGCTTTGTCGCCGGCGCTGTCTGTTTAGTAGCTGCAGCGCTGTTTTTACGGTAAACGTGTTGCGTGTGACGGAATTTATTTGCTTTTTGTTATTTACACATTCCGTCGCAGCGGTGACGAGCTTCAATTTCTTTTCTCTCTCTCTCTCTCTCTCTCTCTCTCTCTCGCTCGCTCTCACTCTCTCTCTATCTCGTTTTTGTTGCTTTTTATTTTTGTTGTCTCCGGCGCTGCGTATTTTTGACATTTCGCTTTGCACGCTGCGCGTCTTTCTTTTTGTTTTGAGCGCCTCTTCTTGTCTGTCTAACCATCATGTTGTCAATCTTGGTGGCATTCGTTTTTCTGCTGCCACACTTTTTCACATTCTGTTTTTATTGGCAATCGCTAGCTGCGTTCGCTGTTTGTTTCATTTATGCGTCAAAGTCTCCGTTAAAAGTTTACGGACGAATTGACAACATATACTGTTTACGATGTGCGTATATACAAATTACTAAAATGTTATAAAATTTTTTCTACAATAGCTTAAGGCTATTGAAATACTTTTCGTTCCACTCATAATTCTATATGCCCTTATAAACTTTATAGATATTCCAGACTATCAAATACAAAATGATAATTAAGTATGAGAAAAATCTCTTTCGCAACTTGATAAAGTCGTATCTAAAAATACTACTTAGAATGGATTTGTGAACTATAAGAAATAATCTTGTTTGTAGGTTATTTAGTATAATCCCAAAGATTTCTTAGCTGTTCTGATCTTTCGTTATTTTGCATAATCCTCCGCTCTATTCCCCTTACCATAAACCTTTATATTTATATGAGGTGGTAACACATGCACCGGGCGATAGCTCAATTTTTATTGGTGGGGATCAAGTTTCGCTCGCGATCTTGTTCAGGTAAGACAGGTAGCTGAAGGCGAACTATTCACAGTTCTGGTGGAAAACCCGTGGAAAAACCAATTTATTTCTCTTTCATAGCTGAGTTAAGGTTGAAATTTTACCTGATGACTCTTTATGGCATTAGAGTTACATGAAAAACTTTCCATGTTTAGCTTTAACTGTTTGACAGTTAAATGTCAGATATTTCCTGTTGTACTTCGAGTTAGAGTAAAATTGTTGCTTGTAAATAAAATTTAGATGATATGATAATTTAGTAGAATACTTAATATTCATTCGTCTGATATTATTCATTTGATTAATTATTTTTTCTTAAATATAATAAATATAAACCATTCAATATTTTCAATTGTAAAGTTCCATCTTCTATGTATAATGTCTATTCTATGTCAAAGAAGCTTTAAAAATTTTCTATATGTGTAGGTAATACTTCTACGATATATTTTTGTATGTGTCTAGCTTTCGATTGGTTGTCTAATGTCTTTTAGGAGTCAATTGAATTATGCATTATAATTAGACATATACGACGTCGTCGGCAGTCGTTTCGCAATCAGGACTCACGCCACTCGCCAAATGTGTCGAGGACTTTGCGGAGACAGAAATGGGACGCGACATATAGCATCAGCCGGCTGGGCTGCGGCTGACGGCGTGCGCGCACAGGTAGCAGCCGGGAAGAATTTTCCGATTTCTGGCTGGATTTGCCTGTAGAGTATAAAAGTAAAGCGAATGCGCAGAATTGCAACTAGTTAAAAAACAAATGTGTCACCGGACAGAAGCTCAGCTCAGCTCTCTCAGCGAAATGTACAACATCTACAATGCAAGTGAAGCGTATATGATGATCGACGACATGGTATGTTGACATATTATGGGTATTATTATTCTGTTACTATAAAAGTATTTCTCTTTTTCTATTAGCAGATCAACTTACCTCAATCCTCTGATTTTGTTGCCCCGCCCGTTGCCTCCAAGTGCAAGCGCTCTCGCACCGCTTTTTCGAGCCATCAACTGCTCGAGCTGGAGCGAGAGTTTAATGAGAACAAATATCTGGGCAGACCTCGTCGCATCGGCATCGCGCAACGTTTGCAGCTAACCGAAAGACAAGTGAAGATTTGGTTCCAGAATCGGCGCATGAAAAGCAAGAAACAAGCCAATAGACAGCTGAGCTCTAAAGTATTTTTATCAAATGCTGCTCAAATTCAATCCAAAGATTCTTTTGAACCCCCGCTCAGTGAGCATGAACTAATTGTCGAACGCCTATTGCAATACGTGAGCGGGGGCCAAGATCCTGGGACATTTCAAGTGCCCGAGCAGCCAGAGAACTATGCCTCAATCGAGCAGCAATTCGATTTTAATGTAAATCAGTTTTCTGATCGCCTGCCAAGTCCTGCTGTGAATGATCTGGACATGTGGCAAAATAATTGGTTCAATGCCGACTTATGGCAGGGAAGTGCAGATTTGAAAGAAACGCAAGATATTCCTTCCATCGATCAGTTAATAAGTACTACTACGCCGATAGATCAGCAATTGGCTTGGAATTCACCGAGTTCAATGACAACATCTGCCTGCTCTTCCACCGCTTCATATGATTCCTTTGAATCACTTGAATCCATGCACAATTTCGATCATCTCAATGCTGCTTCAAGTGGTACCCAACACTTAAACTGGACTCCCAGTTCGAGTTCTGCATCAACATCTGGAGATTCTTATGAATCTTTTGATGTTGATCTTGATTTTCTACAGCAATTATTAAATAATTAATGACCAATCATAATTAATTTTCTAACTTAACTGAAGCTTTAATATTTTTCATTAATTGTAAAATAAATTAAATTAATATTAAGTTCAAGAAATAATTATTTCGCCATATTTTGTATATTTTATTTATTTTGATTTTTCATAATTAAAAAAACAACATATAATATAATTACATATGCATATAGTATATATAAATAAAATTTGTTAATTAAATATGAAAATTAACTGACCTTAAACTAATACTATTTTATTATTATTATTATTATAAACAAAATTGAAATAGTTTTATGAATAGCTTTTAAAAAATTTGCGTTTGACTAGATATTTGCAAATATATTATTATATATTTTATCGAAATACATATCTTACTGTATAATTTAAAATATTTGTATAAAAGTAAATTTTCTACAAACCACAATTGTATTATAAATTGTAGCCAAATGTTTTTCATATCCGCCCTTTTGCCGGCTGTTCACTTAGATAAATCGGTGTCATCATATCATAATGTAATTTCCACATATTGAAATTTTGCTCGAGCGGCAAAGAAAACACACTCACATACTTATGTATGTGGAAGTGTGTCCGTGAGTTTGTGGATGTTTGTGTATGTCTTCAGTTTGAATATTGCTTCCGCTTTGAAGCAGATTGTTTTGTGGACAATATTTCATCAGCAGCTGTTGTGGCAGATATTAGTTTTATTATTTCCATAACATTAATGCAATGCATTTCATTATCGATAAACTTTGCCAATATTGATTCGAAAAGTTGAGCATTAAGATAATATAACATATACATACGTATGTAAGTATATTTAGGCCACATACACATATATAGACTACATACAACTAAACCGTACATTCAATATTTCATAAATTTATTAACTCTTGGTTGATGCTTAATTTTATATATATTTTCCTTATTTCATGACATTGCGATTGCAATTAATGTTCATTCCTTTTTTTTTTTTTTAAATAATTGATGTTCATTTATAAATAACATTTACTTTTGATGGATGAACTATTCTTATAACTATTAGCTATCTAGTTGCTATACGATATCTATGGCCGCAATAATCGCGTTAATTATCAACTCTTTTGTTTCGTATTTAATCAAAAGGTTAAATGACAAGTGAAATCAATGAAATCAATCGAGAATACAAACAAGAATAGAAAAAATTTTACGACTCATTTGCAGCGACACCCACATACATACAGATGTACATATGTATTTGGTGCTCATATAGATATAAAAGTATTTATTGACTATTTATCATGTGAGATTTTAGCTAGCCTGTGACATGTATGTATGCCCCATTCCTTATTCCATTCCTTCTCTCTCTCTCTCACACACTCTTTCTATCTCTTTCTGTCGTTCACTCTCTGTCACTGTAGCGGGACTTGAAGCAAAAGATGACATTTGTGTCGGCTGCCTTCGCCTCGCTTCAATCTGTCGCCCTCTGGCGCAACCTTTGACACGCATAAATGGAACAGGAACAGGCGAACCCCCAAGCACCCACTGCGTCTCCCTCTCCGTCTCTGTGTGACGCATGGGTACATTGGGGGGCCTGTGCACTCGATTCTGGCCGGGACCGAGACCGGGACAAACAAAGATCGCAATTTGACTCTACACCACGGAGCTGTCAGCTCGCACAGTGTGGAGGAAGATTGATTACCGCCATCGAATTGTTTGCCTTAACAGGGTGAGAATGGGTTATGGGCCACGGAAGGGGGTTGCGAGTTTCCATAGAATGGCATTAGAATCGAAAGAGTTATTCGCCGGTTCACGCTTCCGCAGCTCCTCTCTCTCTCTCTGCAGTCTGACATTGACAACGTTGACACCAACATGAAAATTCCTGCTGTCATATGTAAACAACACTTGAGTTAGCATTTACCTCGCTGGCGGGTTTTCGGTTTCTATTTGCGGCTCAAGCTTGGATTAATTTTTAAATATCGATAATGCACACTGTTAGCCAATAAGTCTTTAAATGTAAAAGGATTTTGCAAACAATCAAAGTAATATGAATAATTGATCAAAACTTGACAAACTCAAACATTAAAGTCCAGACTCTTCAATAATAAATAATGTTGAGGACTTGCCGAAATGTAATATATTCTATATTTCGTGTATGCAAATACTTATTAGTAAGAGTAGTAACTACTCTATATATTTGGTATTTATCTTTAATATTTACTGCATATTATTAATTTTTTCAATAAATGAGTCAATGAATTCCAATTGCTTGGAATGATATTTCCGCACATATTTAATGCAGTTATCGTAGCTGGCCTCGTCATTGAGGCCTTTGTAGGCCATGGCGCGATAAAGCCAAGCTCTCATATTCTTCTCATCCAGCTTATTCAACACAAAGTCACAGTCGATGATGGCGCGCTTGAATTGAGACAGTCTGGGATATTTAATATAAGTTTGATAGAAAGCATCCTTTGAAGAATAGACTTACTTGATATAGCTCAGAGAACGATTTATATATAATATGGGACTGTCCTTAATGTTTTCAAGGGCCTGGCTGTACATGCGCACAGAATTCTCGTAATTGCCCTGGCGATAGTCGGCATTGCCAAGCCTAAGATATGAATTTAGATGATTAGCATTGTTTCATATATTCTTCTTTAAAAGCTATAGATACTTTCTAAATTTCTGCGCAATTCTCTCGCGTTCCAGGCGTGCTTTGGTGCGCTCTGCCTGGTCCACTTCCACCTGTCTCATAAATGTAAAACGATCCTTGTTCCTACTTGAGGTATTCTCTGGGTTTTGTCGTACAGTGACCATAAAATTGTCATCTGTAACACAGGCTGAAGTCTCTTCTGGCTCAGTGGCCGTCTCCGTTCTATAAGTGTACATTATTTTAACATAATATTTTGCTACTCTTAATTAGTTGGTTAATTTACTCATTTGATTTCATAATACTTCGCAGTAAATTCATAACCTCGTCTACTGTTGAATCGAGCTTCAAAAAAGTCTCGTCCATTTGCGGATGTTTTAGTGAATACATATTTACACTTTATATGCTTTATTTAATATTTAAGCGAATTTACGTAAATATTTGTCTTCACATTTGAATCGTTTGTTTATACAACAATTACAAAACGAACCATGGCATGGCAACCAATAGTGCTCCATGGTTACTCATTGAGCGCTTAGCAACACGCAACTATATAAATATGGATGTATGTGTATAATCAGAGAGAATATTATTTTCGATTATATATGCATCTTATATATTATATATTCCTGATAACTTGGCATTTGAACTCATTGCATAGAAATTCTAACCTAACAATTATCATGGCCTTCGATTTGGATCAGATAATAAAATAATAATTCCAATTCTTGGGTATCAAATTAGTTATGATTTATTGAATTTTAAAATATTGATATCATTCATTTTTTATATTTTTATTTATTTTTTATATGAAATTATCTTTAAACTTCCTACATATCTGTATTTCTATATCAAATAGAATTCGTTCCTTACTGTGATTATAGCCAGAGTAAATAAATAATTAAATTTGATTACATTCAGTAGTCTCTTGAGTAGTTTCAAGCGAATTACGAGCTTATCTATCTCATAGCTTAAATGTAAGGTCTGTTCTTAAAGACCTCCACGAACTGCTAGTGCTTGTATTAATATTTCATTAGATTGTTGAAGCAATTTTGCTATATTAACCGTGACTGCGATTATCTGCGAAAGGTTTTTAACATACAGTCCTTTGCGTTTTAGTGGATGGTACAATGTGTGTCCATATTACTTTTCATTTAATCTCAGACAATTTGTAAGATAAAGAAATGCACGCATGCCAAGCTCAGAGGATCAATTATAGACTATAAAACATAATGGCATCTAATAATAGAGCCGCAATCTGAACGCTCAGCCAAAGTCCCAAACCAACTTGCAGTCATGCACTTTCATGGCATTGCAAACTGCAACTGGAACTGACTCTGGCAATGGCTGGCTGAAGCTCTGGCACTGGTTGTGCATGTCGGTCGACATTACCTCGTCCTGTGTGTTGGCACTTTGAGAGCTGGCGGCGGATATGTGTCTCGTGTGCACATAGCATTTAGGAGCGCAACGACAGCAACAGCAACAGCAATGGCAATAGCGATGGCAAAGGCTATGCAGATGCAGACGGAGATGGAGATGGAGTTAAAGTTGAGTATAGCTCTTTCTCTGGCTTTGGCCGGACATGGACATGCTTAAGCGCCAGCGACGCTCGTTGCTAAGTTCGACTGTGGCCGTTTGCTCGTTCCGTTCACGCAAGTGGCAACATGCAGGAATAAATAATTGCAGCTCAAAGCGAGCCGGTGAACTGGTTGTGGCACCATTGTGGCACATCCCTCCGTGCAACCCCTTTTCCCGCGCTAACCAGCAGACCGACCAAATGGCTCACATGACGCATCGCATTTTTATACGAATTGCGTTTAGGCAAAGTGTTCAAAAGTTGTTTTTTTTTTTTTTTTTTGTTTCTCCTGCCTTCAGCTGCTGTTGTGTGTGTGTCCATATGACGAGCGTTCCGGCGTCATCAGCATAGATTGCCATTCGGCGTAATTGTTACAAATGGATTTTATGTAATTTAATTGTGGGTTTTACATCATGAAAAATATACCGGCCATTGGCTCATAAATATGCCAACTGAGACGGCACATACTTATCAAAATATATATGTATGTATAATAATGTAATATATATATATATATATATATATATATTTATAGGTATATATATATCCTTATTGGGAAGTCAACAACTGTTGACTGAATGTGAATCGACAAGAATGATGAATTGAAACGAACGCCCTTTCACGTTTCTAGCCACAGTTTCATACTGATGACACTTGAATTTTATTATGCAATTATTATTATAATTTTGTGTTAATTAAGACATGCGAACTGCGATTAGAGTAAATACTTGGAAGAAGTAGTCGGCTAAGGAAACTGCAATTATGCATTAAATGGGTTCTGCTTTAAACATCAAAATTAAAAGGACGAATTATAAATATAAACCCAATTTACCCAGATTATATTCAATGATTTAAAATAAATAAACCAAGGCTCATCTGCCCTTATTTGAACTAAATTATTTTAAGGTTCGATTCACTCTACCGATCAAACCGATACACAAAACGATAGAATCTGTTGTCGAAACTTGAACATTTCAATCATAAATATTCAAATATGAAAACCGTTTAAATGTACATTATATTTAAATATTTTATCAATATAAGCGCTGCAATCAGTTGATATTATGTATAGAAACGCGTGCGTATTTTGAGGAAATAATCAAATATTCAAATTTTGTCGCACATTGTTTTAGCCCCGAGCAAAGTCCAAAATGCGAGCAGCAACAGATGCTGACAACAGCCTCACGACTTTGGCCCATGATTCAGGCTATGGCAGCTACAACAAACAATATTACCTTTGTATTGTGCACTCTGTGTACCGATGCGGTGTATGGCAGCGACAATCCTGTGCAGAAGGACCAAAGGTGCGCAATTGGCATTCAAATGCTAAAGTGATTTTTTTCATGCGCAAAACCTGCTGTGGAATACAGAGCAACAGCAGTTGACTCCAACTCCCGAGCCGGATTCGTCTTCGCACAGAAACATATGGAAAGGCCTTGCCCACTATTTTTCACGGCGTAGCAAACAGGACAGAGGCTGAAGCTAACTGAGGCCAACCATGCAACTTGGGTCTACACATTCGTATCCCCTCCCTTCCATTTCCATTGCCATGTGCAAATTTTGTGAGCGGAAAAAACTTTCCATACTTGTTTTTTTGGTTAACTGGGAACGGGGCAAACATTTGGCCTGTTTATACGACAGGTGTTGCCATATTGGCAGCGTTGAGGGACTAACACGTCTGTGAAATGTCATAACGTTTAAACGTGCCAAAAATACTGAAAGCAGCCAGAGAGCGTAACAAATGTTGAAAACAGCGAGTGGATTCAGAGAACTAGGAGCAAGATAAATGTCATTTCAGTAGTACATGTTGAAATTAGCTGAATGAATTATTTTTCATAAATATCAGAAATTAAAGCAATACCAAAGCAGAAAGGAAAAAAATTATATCAATATAACGACTTGAGTTTCGTTAAAATAAAATGTGTTTTAGCCTGAAAAAAAAATAAAAATTGAATGGCAATATGATTATTTTCTGTTGAAGTAAATTATATTTGAAGGTAAATAAATATGGGCCAATGTGTGGATGAACTTAAAATTCTATTTAATGAATAAAATCTATTTGGCCTCGTGGCCTTGTAGACCAAGTTCACAGACATAATACAAATCATATACATAGTTATTGATATGGATCTATATGAGGTTTATAAACAGTTGACATATTTTCAATAATTTTGAAATTATTATAATCAGACAGTTTATATTGAATATTTGGGGAAAAAAAACAATTAAAATCAAATAATACGTATAACTATAATATATATATTTTATTTATATTTATTTCAAGTTTGAATATACATTAAAAATAAATCAAGAAAATTGTGTTGGCAGAAAATTCCTACACAAATATTTCCACTCTTTCGTTTGCAATTTCAATTAATTTATGAGACAGAGGCGAAACGTAGTTAGCCAAGAGACCGTTTAATTAGCACACAAAACACATTTTCTAGCGCTGTGGCTGTTTGGCAAAGCGTTTAAGAAATAATTGGCAAGAGCCGTGAAAGCCGCAAATTCAAAATTCAGAGCTGAAAACGCGCGCTGCGATTAGCCATAAAAATTATAGATTCAATCTAATTAGAAATTGTCGCGGCTGCGGCTGCGGCTGCGGCTTCGGCTACGGATGACGGGCCTTGCACTAGCCACAGCTTCAACTGCTGAAGCCGAGTGAATATTTAATTTAATTAACAGGAAACCATTTGGCTTGCCTGTGAATTGGAATGTTGAAGGGATGGGGGCGTGGCAGAGCTGTTAGAGTCAGCGATTGTGGTTTGGAATTTATTGTTATGACCAGGCCAAGGCAGAGGCAGGACCTCATCTGCCGCAGCTTGGGGCAGCTCATCAGCGGCCGAAGTGCAATAAAATGGCAATATTTTGCGTACATTTAAAGTGGAGCAAGTGCTTCAATTGGGAATGATTGAGTTTACGAGATGGACAGGATTGACATAAGGAAACTACAATTGAAACAATCTGTTGGACATGTTTATTACAATGGCATTTCGCGTAATCGCAGCTGGCGCTTTATGCGGCTTTGATTAGCAGTGTTCAGCTGGCCAGACGATTAGCCACGCCCAAGTACGCCTCCAAGCCCAAATCACATCTATATTCATTATGGCAGTGAAATATGTGTGTGTGTGGGTGTGTGTATGTGAGCCAGGCAAAAGGCATGTGATGTCAAGGACTTACCATTGCCTTTGGCTACCGCAACGCGTCTGACACATGCTCGGAAATGTCAACAATGTGCATGAAAATTCCAAGGTCCCACCCCTTTTCTCTGGCACAGCTCCTTGGCACTATTTCCGCACTGACGAATTTCCTGCCCCCAGGGGAACCGATTTGCCACGGTCCAAGCCCAAACCCAACCCCAGGCTAAACCCCAAAACTCACTTCAAGCCGGAGTAACTAAGCATGTTTTGTGGCATGTGTGTGTGCTTGTGCCTCTTCTCGAGCACATTCCTTGGACCAGCATCCACAGCAGCAACAGCAGCAGTCGAGTCGTATTTCCACAAAGATGTCGCCCAAAAACAAGTGTCCCAACAACTCGACACGAGTACTAGTAATGCGTGCGGTTAAATATCCATAAATCAAATCGTAGCACTTCGTACTTCCCCGCAGACCCATCCGCACTCTCTGTGACAAAATGTTCAAGATGACCACTGGGCCTGAGCCTCGACTTGCGTTTAAGGCAAATGCGGTTGACACTTTGCTCTTGCATTAATAGATGGTCAGACGAGCCAGCATTTGACTGTGCCTTTGCCATTGCCTCTGGAATTCCTCAACTTGACCCTCAAGCCGCAAGAGGACATTAAATGCAAAAGTGAAAAGCCTGCCCAGTGCTGGGACAGAGTGGCAAGTGGATCGGCTTTTTCCACTGTTTAAGTATGCCACAAAAATGAACTCTTTGCTCATTTAAACGCTTTGACATTAGGAATGATGGATAGGCTGTTGCTGATACATTTAAAAAGAAACTCTCTTGGGAGACGCAAGCATGTTTGACGTATAATATAGAATAAAGGTTACGCTTTAAGTCAAAGATGTTATTTTTAAATAAAAATCAATAGGAAATCTATTAAAAATAATTACTTATGTATGTGTATAAATGTCTGACAACGTGATCTCTTAAAAAAACTCTCTAAATAATAATATTCACTAAAACACTTTTATCGTATTAGAATTAATGTTTCAAATTAATTTTAAATTAACATTTATTTCTTGTTAACTTATTTTTTGTTTAGTAATTCAGTGGTAAAAACGACAATCAATTGTAAATAAAATTTAATCATGTTTGCAATTTAACAGCTTTATGATTAAAAAAAAAAAAAAAAAATATATATATATATATATATATATATATATATATATATATATATATATCCAAAATACCGAAAATAAATGGCTTACTAAGAGATAATTATATTTTGAATACAAGCTTTTTTTGCAATGATTGCTTTATTTCTATTATTATAATTATTATTATTATATATTATTAATATTACTAGATATTCTAATTTGAAATTCTTTGAGTTACTTAGTAGTAGAAGCTTCTTAATTGTTGACTGTTCTTGATTGTTTCACTGAGTTGAGCCTTTTGCGTCGGCGGGGGCGTTATCTTACCAGGGACGATTAATTAACAGAAATAAAATAAAATAAAATAAAACATATCAAATATCAATTACAACGTCTGTTATCAATTGTGATAATCATATGTGCAGGGATTCATGTGAGAGACGCTCAATTTTCTCGACTTGGCCACGGGCTCGCCCCAGGATAGATTCATGGAGATCGAGGAGTTTTCATGGGGTTCGTTGGAGTGCTGTCTGCTCTGCGCTGTATTAGATACGGACCATGCCTGTGCCGCTGCTTCCAGATCCTGTTTGATGCTCTGCAGTACCAGGTCCACATTGTAGGAATAGTGTCCACTGGAAGCAGAGCTCGTCGCTGGCACATTCGAAGCGGGTGTCGCTGTGGACTGAGCAAGGTGTTCCAGAATTTCGCTGAGCTCAGATGTGCCAGTGGCCATCGATTGGGGCTTGGGCTTGGCCGGTGCATAGAAATTCTGGACGGGATTTGGCAGCGTGGTCGGAACAGCGGGTGGAGTCAACAGAGTTGACCGTTTCTCAGCACTCGGATCTTGGGAGTAGGACATGAGACGTTGCACAATGCCTCGATGAGCACTTTGCTCCGTTTGTGGCTGCGTCAGCTTGGCATTGGGCTTCGAATCGCGCTGGCGATGGCCCTGAATATCCTTCTTGAACTTCATGCGACGATTCTGGAACCATATCTTCACCTGCCGCTCGCACAGCGACAGGCGTTGTGCGATTTCGATTCGACGTGTCCTATACAAGTACATATTGCTTTTAAACTCGTTCTCCAGCTCCACAAGTTGGACACTGGTGAAGGCGGTGCGGGAACGCTTCAGCTTGACGCGCTGCTCCTGCGCCGGCTGCAGCGGCATATTCTCATCGGAGGAGAGCTGTTGGCCTGGCTGCTCCCCCAGTGACTGAGGCAGCGTACTAGGCGGCTGGTATGTGGGCACGGTTGGAACTGGCTGTAGGTGCTGCATCGTCACTGGCGGCGTGCTGTGATGATGGCCATACAGAAGCTAGTGTACGAGCAGAGAGATTAGTTAAGTTATAGTTTGGTTTATCGAGTTGCTTACTGCTTACATTGCTGTACTTGACCACGGGAGCTGAATAGGCGTTCATCTTGGGCTGGTGCACTGGATAGTAATGCATGACTGATGACATCTTGCGTGTGTTGCTGCTTGGCTGTCCAAATTGCTAGTGATGTCCTGGCCGATTGCACTCGCGCAATTTATAGGCTGGCTAGGTAGTCGGTCGGTGGGCTTGCCAAAATTTGCCTAAACTCGCGCACGGGCCATAAATCCTTTTGAATATGGTTGACGCTGCCGACCCGACTGGCCGACTGTTCGACTGTAGCCAGCCTGTAGCAGTCGCTGTCTCTGTCTTCGTTGCTGCGGAATGTGTGTCTGGCACCGGCCAGACTAGCCAAGTCCATGTCCAGGGCCAATCTAGAGGCTTGTTTTGATCGAAATCCGGCTAGCCTGAGATTTGACGTTACGTGAGCTCGTTTTCGTTCAGATCTAGCCGAATCTGGCTGGCCAGGTAAGCCCGTAGGCCTGGTTGGCCAATAGCTAGACTGTCGGCAGGCCATAGTTGATGATGATCTGATCTGTTCTGTTGTTCAACTTGTAGCACCTGTTTGGACGAGACGTCCACGAAAGTGAATCTCAAGGACATGCGGCGACATACGACATTCGACATTTGGTATCCTGTGCGTCGCGGCTTTTGGTCGCTAGCCTCGTCCACAATTATCCTGCACAATGCAAAGAAAGTAGCGCTACGCGAAAGGATATTTCGAGGGTTTTATGCTTGATTTAACAGTTTATGACTTTATTTGTGTGTCACACTCACAATACAGCTTACCCCTGCTATCTCTGTCATTTTCAGTCTTTCTCCCTCTCTCTCTATCTCTATGGTTTTGTTCCTGTTTCTCTGCGATTGTCTGGTCTTAGTCCCTGTCCCTGTCGCCGTCTTTTCGGCCATCATATGCGAATTCAACGCGTTTGCAAAACTTTATGGCTGGCGCTATGGGATTTGCTATTTCTGAGAATTCGCTAAAAATATTCCAGAACAAAGGCAAAGTCATAACACACATTTTCTGTACAGTTTTGCATAGACGGGGCACGTGATCATATACATATGCACGTCCATTTCCATAGGCAATTGTATTCCTAAGAATATCCTCCTTGCTGTGATGAAGCTTCTGTCTGTTATTCTAAAATTAAGCATCTTAAGTGAGCAGGCATATAATCTAAAATATCTATACTTATAAACACATATACATATATATTTTCTACTACAAAATAATAATTAGATCTGTATATTTGATATTAATATATGTATATAGTTGATTATCTATCTTATGTACAATATTCTCTGAGAAAAAATTCATTAGTCATAGCATGGTAGGATCTATACAAATATGCCTTGTAATTAATTAAGGTGATATAGAAACTTAATACAGTTACAAAAATATATGACAATTCAAATCTATATTTGTAAGGATCGGTAAATATCTGAAACTAAAAATATGTTAAGTATTAACATTTAATGTTTTTATCTACAGAGATTATAATGATTATTATTAAATATATGAATATAAAATTATAATGATAATTATGCACTATAATGAAGAATCATTAACTAATATTATTGCTAATATTTATAATATTTTTAATTTAGTGTTACACATGCACATATGTAATAATCTGTCATATTACGCGCCCCCGTTTTAGTTCCTTCAGTTAACAACAAATGATTAGGGAACGAGTCAATAAAATTGCATATGGGAGAAACCCAGGTTTCATTCTTTCATGCAAATGCTGGATTTTCCATATTTTATATCAAAGAAATGTGCTGCAACAAGTTGCCTGCTTGGTAACAGTCGAGTCTAAGTTTACGTCTACGTGAACGGCGCCTCAGAGGAAGCGACTTGAGCACACCCGGCCGCGTATCAGCCTACCTAAGTAGTTCAGGGCAGTGCAGGTAGAGGTGAACAGAGGCACCTGGTCGTTGTGGACTTAAATTAAGCGCGAATTTTATTATGCGCAATTCGTAGAATATTCGCGGATCGGATTTTATTGCACACATGTGCCTGCGCCTCATAAAAGATTCTCTTTTTAAATTCATAAGATTTTCGGGAAAACCAGCTACAGTTTTCTTTCATCGCGTATTTTTCGAATGTGGCAAATTTGCCTACATGCATGTTCGCAAGATAAAGTTGAGCACTTATTAAATATATCTATATATAACAACTTAAAGCTTATATGTAAGAATTTACAGATCGAAACCCACAGTATGATATAATTTTAGTTATTTCTAATGATGCTGTCACGATTTACTTATATTAACATTACAAATTTGTATTTTAATAAAATTGTTAAATATAGAAAGTTCTCTTGCCAAATAAATTTTAGTTATTCATATGACATATACATTTTTATGTTTAAGTGTCGAAGATCTGTAATCATAGATATTAGAGTACATACATACTTAATATATACATTTGCTATTAAATAAAAATTTAAAAAAATATAAAATACTTTAATTTGTTTATCTTAAAATCTTTAAGATAAAAATTTGTTTGGTTTGTAAAATTTATTATAATATTCATAGTGAAAGTTATCCAGTTGAATATCTAAAATATATTCCAAAATGTACTATGTTTTAACAGTTATATATAAAGAGTTGGCTTAAAATATTTTTTGGATGGTGCACCATTCAAACCGCAGCTGATTAAAATTTGTAATACATTTTCAATTAATTAGAAAAACGGAAATATTCCCAAGTAAATTCATTTCAATAACTCTAATTGTGTTTTCATGTAATTTTCAACAATCTGTTAACATTTCTCACGTGTAGAATGTTCGATTGTCGCATGAAAACTGTGGCAAAGTGGGATTTCAAAATATTCTGATGATTATTATTGTTTAAACGTTCGATCTTTGGATGATAATGGCAGGATAAATAATTACAAATAGCCCTGCGATTATCAGCAAGAGAAACATTTTTCATTTAGATCAATACAGTCTTTGTTAGCTATGCCACTTGATCAAAGTTATATAAATGAATTTAATCTCTACTTGGCAAACTTTTTGTGGAAGCTTCATCTGCAAAATCTTCAGTTAAGCCCATATTATCTCAAGAATGTCTGGGTGGGCACTACTGGGCTTTTGGCAAGGCCCCGCCAAACAGACGTGAGATGAATGAACATTTTGCAAAGGCGGCTTCCAATTAAATATTGACAAATTGAAGATGTATTAACCATAGCAGTTATAACTAAACTAAGCCTTACTAAATGCATTTAAAGCAATGTTAGTTACCTTAAATTACTACAGATGGGTATCTACAAATCAGTAAATCTTTGTACAATCAGGAACTAACGTATATCTTCTAAAGCTATAGGAACACCACAAACATTCATATTTGTGTTTTTACAATTTGTATCATATATAAACGTATTCTAAATGCTATAATAGAGAATGCTCTTAATTGAAGCAGTAGGCGAACTGCGTGTTGCCTCCAGCATTACGATGCGGATTATACGCTTGCATTATCGTATCCATCGTGCATTGATATTGATTTGTCTCGTGCATGACCTCCAGTGTAGAATTTGGAGGCGGTGGCGTCTGCGTGGCCAGTGGAGTTGTAAGTTTTCCGAACTTACCAAAGGCGCTGCTGCCGTTGCTACCACACCCGATTAGACTATTGCGTGCCACAGTGAGTAGTCCGGCCGCCAGGACATCGCTGCCATTGTCACAAGATTTGTCTGCAACCACATTGTTCGTGGTCTTAAGTGGCTCCAAGTTCTAATTGAATCAAAAATGTTTAGAGAGAGATTGATTTATATACATCTATATATTTACTTGTAGCGTCGTCGTCTTCTTATTTGGTCCATTGTCCATGTCGTCATTGACATCGGCGGCGCCGACAGGTATGGCAGATGGGCCGCCAACGCTGACGCCGCCGCCAGCCGGACCAACGCCACACAAACTGTGACTTTCATCATTCTTTGGTGTTAATGGCTCGTAGACCTCGGAGCCGGGCGACATAGCAGACGTCACGCCCGACTCGACGGCAGGCATGCTGCCGCTGCCGCTGCCGCTGCCACTGCTGCTACTGCCGGACAGAGCCAGCGCCGACGTTGTCGTTCGCATATAATACGAGCCATTGTAGTTATACTCTTCCTCGTTCTCGCACTTGATCAAGGGCACTCGACAGGCTGTTCCTGATTTCTGCTGAAAGTCGAAATGGTGATATTGTTGTTGTTGCTGCTGTTGCTGTTGTTGTTGTTGCTGCTGTTGCTGTTGTTGTTGCGCCATCATGTGATGATGGTGCAGCTGTTGGGGATGCTGGTGGAGCTGCTGCTGCTGCTGCCCATGAAGATTGCCATGCTGAAAGAATTGAGCAGTTGTATTTGACGCTGAAGAGACTCCATACTGGCCGCTATGCTGTCCGCCGTGCAACTGCGCCACATGTCGGTGCTGCTGCTGCTGCTGATTATAGTTGTAATACGCCCCAAAGGACTCGCTGTAATGCTCTACGAGCTGTGCTGTGGGCGTTGATGGCGTGGGTGACGGTGTTAGAGCACTGGGTGTGACAGCGCCACCACCCACGGTTAATGCCTGCAGACTCGGTGGATCCGCATCGCCTGCTTTCTGTGGTACATTTGGCATGGACGGGGACAACGGCATGCCATCGTAGGACTGATCCTTGTGCTGGTCCGATTGGATTTTGTGGCGACGTCGTCGATTCTTGAACCAAATCTTTACCTGCGCTGTGCCCAGCGCCAGTTTGGCGGACAAATCTGCCAGGCGGGGGGCGGTTAGATAGCGTCCCTGTAAAAAGTGCTGTTCTAGTTCGGCTATCTGTGAGCTGGTGAATGTGGTGCGCGTGCGACGAGGTCGTCGCATAACCAGCGAGTCCGACAACTCATCTGTGTGTGTGTGCGTATGGGGTTGGCGACGGTGAACCGACAGTTAAGTATAAAGAAAATATATATAATTAAAAGATTTAAGTGAAAGGTATTACAGGCTGTCAGACATAGATATATAGTGAATCAACAGTTAAAGTTAAAGCGTATAATTAGGAAAATACATCTGTTAGTGGTATGCATTTATTATTAGTATATTTTTTTATATTTATATATATTATTATATTTTAATCGTTCATTTTTAATGGTTTGTTAAATCTTCTTGTGACAATAAATTACGCGAATAGCCAAAAACTGCATAAACCAGATCAAATCCTGATGGATTTCGCAGTTTCCATACAAACATTTTAGTTACATACATATATATGTTAATCACATTCGTGCATCTGCAATTTATATGTTAGTTACATACATGCATAACATACAACTGTTAATTAAATGCACACATATGGGCATAATGGCATTAAGAGCTTTCTGTCAATAATTGCAACCGACCGAATTTTATTTTACTTATTTTTTAGTTCATAACTCATTGTCCGCAATGTTTATATTTACACACAATCATATGTATGCGCACTCTGTTCATCTAAGCATTCTGTATATACATACATTAATTTGCATGTATGTGTGTGTGTACTTGCCTGGTTTGGTCATTTGATTTGGCAAATAGGGACGTATGTAGTTGTAGTTGATGGCGCCCGTGCGTTCATCGAACAGCTTGGATGAGAAGATATGAAATGTTGTTGTTGCAGGTCTTACTGTCGCACTTTTAACTTACTAAGTCGAATGGATTGCGAAACTGTGGCGGCAACTGCAGCTGCGGATGCTGCGAATGTGAGTGCGGATGTGGATGCGGGTGCTGGTGCGGGTGTGGGTGCGTATGCGGATGCGGCAAAGTGTGATGGTAAAAATTTTGATCCGGCGGCGGTTGCGCCATTTTCCTTTCACCCAGCACTCGAAATAGTTATTTTATTATTCTGGCGCGTTTCACTTGGAATGAATTCAATTAATCTTTCATTTGTATATAAATTGTAACCGGTTACATTTGAAAATTGCTAATTTATTATTTCCACATTTTTCTTTCATTTACATCGCATCCGCTAACTACCGTTATTTCAAGCTAAAGAACAACAATTCAAAACAGAATAAGCGAAATGTTGCCACATTGTTTGAAATTGATCGAGTGGCAATACTGTTGTGGACAGAACTAGTTGGCTATCGCTAGGTGTCGCTTTAAAATATTGAATGTGGCCAGACAAGAGCTGTATTTAGTGCATTTAATTGCATACAGATGGCGCTGATATGTAAGCACGTAATTGGCGCGCATATTAAAAGTAATTCCGATGTATCTTTTGACTTATCACAGAAATGCAGTAAATAAATAAAATTTGTAATTAAAGAAGAGTATTGATTTATAATTTTTATTTATTAGATTCATATTCAATTTAGTAAATAATAATAAATAATGAAAAGCTTTTTTTGATTTAGTAATGAAAGCTTTTCTAGACCTAGATTTTCTTATATCAATTGGTTTTATTAGCAAATATGCAGTACATTTCAATACATAGGTTTGCTTGTAGAATCTTTCCATTTTTTTTGTAAATATTTTCAATTGTGTGAACACCATTGAAAGATGTTTTGTTGAAAGTGATAAAATTGCCAATTTGACAATAGTTTATGGGGCAGCTGTGAAATGTACTAAATACCGTTAACCTAATATACATATACATTCATATGCACCCGATCATTGCTCATGTTGACTTTGGATGGGAAAAGCTGTCTGTTGCTGTTGTTATTGTTGTTGTGTCAACTGGCAGCCAAAGTCAATTCACAGTTCAGCCAGGCAGCTAGCCAAAAGCAAACAAAACATGCACAATACACACACACACACACACTCGCACACACACACTCGCACACTGGGCCACAAATTCACACGCAATATGTGGACAAAGGACTGTGGCAAAGCCTCGACCCCTACCGAATCGAGACACCCAAAAGATTCACTGACAGAAACAGGATTCGGGTAATAAATTACAAAATTTGACATTTTCTGTTTCAGATCCGTGAACGTGCACACAGCCAGCCGTTCCAGTGTACAAATACACATACACACACACACACACCCATACATACATGCACATAAATTCTATATATGTATGTATGTATGTATATACATACATATCCATATAGAAAAACCATGTCCAGTCGCCGCTGCATAGCAGAAGGAGCATCGATGATGAGGCGGGAGATGCAGGATTGCAGACTGCAAGTGCAACGCCAGCAACAACTGCTAAGGGAAACAGCGGGAAAACAGTGGAAACTGGCGGGAAACTCAAACGCAGCAATGGCAATGAATAGAAGCGCCCTATGCGGTCCACAGATAGTTAACTCGAAATTTATTATTTTTCACAATTTACAATTATCTGATTCAAATGTGCACCGAGAGCAGAGGATGCACTTTCATCTACTCCCTGTCACAGACTCTTATGTTGACTGTGACTCTGACTCCGCCTTCGATTGGGTTTGTCGGTGAATCGGATTCCGAGTCGTATGCGTCTTCGTCGACGCCTTTGCCACATCCGCCGCATTTCAACAAAAGTCACAGTCACGTTTTAAGGTCTGATTTAATTTGCTATGGTCGAGGGAGAGACTCAATTTTTTGTGGCATTATCCTACTCGGAACTGCTTCAACAATTTCATTTCAACTGCGTAATCCGCAAAATATTGGAAAACATGGAATGGAAAGCAGATTTACATGTAAATAATTTAAAAATTTTAAAAATGTTATAATATGTAATATTAGATCACACTCTGATCTATGTATGTAAATATAAAATGCGTTATATATATATATATGTAAAGTATTAAAATATTAATATATGTCTATAATATAATATATTACAGAATATATAATATTAACTCATCGCCTTAGAGTCTATATTAATGTATTTACGTCTGAAACAAATTAACGAAATTCAAGCAAAATTTTCTAAAGTCTTTGCGTTTCCACCCCCTTTTGCAATTGTGTTTTTACGCACGCGCCTCTGCTCTTGAGCATGGCTAACGCGACTCAGCGCAAAAGAGATAGCATGCATATGGTGGCCATGCAGGATCGCGACCTAGCATTGGCATTTCCATAGGCGAAAGGTCTTTCCAGCAGACGACGCGTTCTTTTTGTTGCTGCCTCTGTCGCTGCCGTTGCCAGCATGTCGCGTCCTTTGTTCCCTGCGCCATGTCATAAATCATTATAAAAACGTATGTGTGTATTAGTGTGTATATTAGTGTGTGTGTATGTGCGTGTGTGTTCGTGCGTGCAGCACCTTTCCACGAACTTCTAAACGTTTTTCAGGGGCAAATGGCGTCACAAATTCAAAATTTGGTGTCAGTTTTATCCAGTTGCTCACGAGTCGCGACTCTTCGAGGCTATTTCGGCACGTTTTCGTATTTGTAACGGATATTCGCCTATCGACATTGTCGTCGCTTTCGTCTTTCGACTTCGCCTTCGCCTTCGCTGTCGCTGTCGTTGTCGCTGTTAACGTTGCTGCTGGCAGCAAAACAAATCAATTTATTGTGAAGAATGCACAAGCAAAGTTAAAGTCATTGATAAGTGAGCTGCCTAGCAATAAAAACAACAACAGTAACACCTCAACTAATAAACACGACATATATACACGCACACACTTACATACATATGCAAACATAGCTACGAAAATATAGCGAGAAAGCAAATAAAGGAGAGCAGAGATATGACCGTGAGCTCTCGCAGCGCTTTGGTGTTTTCTTTAAGCAGAGATAACAATAACAAGCGATCAGTCAACGTCAACGTCAACGTCAACGCTGACGTCGATGCCGATGGTGATGCCGACGCCGACGCCGACGCTGACGCAAGCAGCGCCTGCACTCTTGAGCGCCGCTCAGAGTTCAAAGCCGAAGCCCGAGCCGAAGACGAGTCAGTCGTCGTTCGGCGAACGTGCAGCAAACAACTGTTACACAACAGCGCAGTCAGCAATCGGCAATCGGCAATCAACAGCGCATTGAACTCTCGAAGCTAATCGAATCTTTTGGCAAATTATCAGCAGCCGAAATAATGAACCGCTATTATCTATTGGCATGGCTGTGCTGCATTTCTTTAGCCAGTGCAAACGCTCAGCCAGTTATCAGCCACATCAGCCCGGATGTGGTGGCCCGTGTGGGCGACACCGTTGAGTTCAATTGCACCGTGGAGCATGTGGGCCAAATGACAGTTAGCTGGGCCAAGTCGGAGCCCAACTCGGCCGTGGTGCTCAGTATGCGTAATATGCTCAGCCTGCCGGATCAGCGTTACAATATCACCGTGCATGAGAATCCCGACCAGGATAGCGCTGTCTATAGCTTCCGCATACGGCAGATCGAGGCAAATGACAAAGGACCCTATGAATGCCAAGTGATTGTGTCCTCCACTGCAAAGGTAACGAAGAAGCTCAATTTGCTAATCAAAACTCCGCCCGTCATCTCTGAGTCGACGACGAAGAGCACTACGGTGACTGAGGGACAAAACCTAGAGGTGTCCTGCCATGCCGATGGCTTTCCGAAGCCCACTATTTCCTGGGAGCGCGAACAACACGCTTTGTTGCCTGGGGGCGGCCATGTGTTGAACGAGCCCACGCTAAGGATAAAGGAGGTGAATCGTATGGATCGTGGCGGCTATGTTTGCATCGCTCGAAACGGAGAGGGTCAACCGGACAAGCGCTTGATCCGCGTCGAGGTTGAGTTCCGACCCCAGATAGCCGTGCACCGGCCCAAGGTGGCGCAGATGTTGTACCACACAGCGAATCTGGAGTGCAGTGTCCAGGGCTATCCGGCGCCGACTGTGGTGTGGTTCAGGAACGGCGTACAGCTGCAGTCTAGCCGGAACTATGAGATCTCCAATACGGCGTCCTCGTCAGAGACGACCACCTCGGTGCTGCGCATCGACAGCGTCTCGGAAGAAGATTACGGTGACTACTTCTGCAATGCCACCAACAAGTTGGGCCATGCCGATGCCCGACTGCACCTCTTCCAGGTCGTCGTGCCGATGCCCGCGTGGTAGACGCATCCGGAGATTCCCACAAACACACACACACACACACACAAAAGACTTGAATTGCTACTTTAATTTTTTGGGCAATTGTTTGGTATTATGTTCTTATATACGATATACACATACATATATAGTATATGCACATATATATACGTATATGTACGTAATTGCCTGGCAAGAGCTTCCAGTCGTATTATTAATGATTCTTTCAATTAACTCTGATTCCGTTTGAATGTTTGTGCCTTGAGAACTCGCTGCCTATCTGCCTCTCATGCCTGGGTAGCGCTTTCCATATACAAATAAACATATATTCATAAATAATATATAAGCATATATATATGTACTTCTTTCCTGTTCGAATCGAGATTATGTGCTGTTGTTGTTTTTCATTTCTATATCATCGTGTCGCCCGGTTTTTAGGGATGTTTACTCTGTCGTCGTAAAGATAAGCGAACTTGCACTTCGATATTAAAGAGAGCTGAAATAAAGTACGGACAGCAGACAGCAGAGAGTGTTATCAAGTATTTGTACGTGTAGTTTCGTGACGGCTCTTCATAAAGACTTTGATTGATAGAGAGATATCACCCATTTGAGTTGAGAAAAAGGTGTTTGTATGCAACTCTTGATATATTAGCTCTTGAATATAGTTGATTGATGGAGTTGTGGATTGATGTATATGTAGCTCAGATTTCAGGGCTAAGCAAATCTATTTGGCTAAGTGAAGATCACATTTAGATAATAATTGTTCAATTGAAGGACTCACGCTAGGGTGATCTAATTTATCTGACTGAGAATGAGAGTTGACTTGAGAGCTTGATTTATTATAGAGACTCTTTGGGCTAAGCGAAAAACTCATTTATATAATAATTGATCAATTGAAGTACTCATAATGGACTCATCTATATATTCTTTTTGATGGATTCGAAAATAAGACATTTTGTTCTGTCTCGAAGCATCTATAAAATCAAGATCAAGGTAATAATTAAAAACATCTTATGCGAAAATTTTAATTTTTATTCATTTGTTTTTAATCTTATCTTTTCTTTGTCATTATTCCGAGAACATATTAATTTTAATTGCAATTTTAAGTAAATCCATTTTCTATCTAACTACAAAGATATGGATGAGAGAAAGACCAATGGAGCAAAGAGAGAGAGAGAGAGAGAGTGTGTGTGTGTAAGAGGGAACTGGGCATTTATGTTAAGCTGACTGGAGCTGTTCAAACTGCCACAACAGTTAACTCTTCAATCATGGTTAAAAATGGACTTTAGTTCATCTCTTGATACCCAAACACACACACACACACACACATATATACACACACCTACACGCATGCATCCACTCACCCAAGTAAGTTGTTCATTGTAATTGAGAGAAATGCGAGGCATTTGTAAAGCCAGACCCAAAGAGTCGTCGTCGTCGTCTCTGTTGCCGCCTTTTTGGCCCAAAAACTTGGCAAAAGCCACAGACGAGCAGGAATACATATAATATATACCATATAGTATATATGTATGCATACATATGTACATATATGTATGCTATATGTTGCCTACTAAGCACGTGGCTCATGAGGGTGCCATGCGGTGGGCAGTTAACCACATGAGCGATGTCTCTGCGGATGCCAACTCCATTATGAGCGGGAGCATTAGTTTACCAGCAGCAGCTTCCCTCCCCCTACCTGGCTGCCTCTCGTGGCCAGTCATGAAAATCAACACTTGCTAATGACTTAATTGTTTCCATTAGAAACTCGTTGCTAAATACATTTAGACAACATTTTTCATAGTCATTTTTTGCACATGTGTATGATCCTTTGGGGCCGCAGCAGCAGCAGCAGCAGCAGCAGCAGTAACAACAGCAGCGGGAGCAATTCCTAAATGCAATCCTACAGTAAATGTCTGTCTATATTGTAATTGGTGTTGTTGCCGTTAACAATACGCACACACACGCACACATTCACCAGTTGGCCCTGGAGCAGGACGTCGGAACTGGTTGGGTGCCTGGACACAGGAACAGAGACAACACGTGCGCTGTTACAAGCGTTGACGGCGTCGGCTTCATCATTTTATTGTCTGCCTAGTCTCTGGAAGCGGGACTGGGAGGATTGGGTGGCTGGCTAACATGGATGTCTGCGTTATTGATTTTTTGTCCAACCACCCGCAAAAAGTCGATTGGAACGCAAGTGAAACCAGTGCTGAGCATCATCATTGGCACTCTCTCTCCCTCTACCTCTCTCTCTCTCTCTCTCTCTCTCTCTCTCTGTGCCACATGATTGCTCTCGTTTTGGGGTTGTTTTTTGCTTTCAACCCCGCCGTAGCAAAATGGCAAAAGTGAATCCCGTATGCGCTGCAATCGCAGCCGCTGGCGATGCCCGCTTTCAGCTCGAGATTCAGCTGTAGCTCAACTGCGTGCAGTGTAGCCTGTCCAGCATGCAGATAGAGTTCGAGCGCCTGCGCATCTTGTCTCGTTGTTTACATTTTTGGGATGCTGAGCACTCTCTCCTTATCTGGCTTCCACTTGGGGCAACGTGGAACGTAATCCAAGCGGTCTTCCAGCACACAGAATGAAACGCGTTGCTTTGGTTACGGCTCGAACGCCTCCACATGCACGCTCATTCGACTTGGACCTGGCGCGGCAGATGCAGCTGCCGTGTGCGCGGCGCCAAACTTTCCGTTGCTGTTGTGCTGCCCACGACTCCGGGCTTTGTTTTTATTGTGCTCTCGCCATTTACGATGTGACTGCGATAATAACCAGCAACGCAGCGACCGTCCAGCTTCTATGGGCGCCCATTTCTAGTTGTAAACAAAAGGCGTGTTTTTGACTTTTACGATGCTCGCTGTCCGATGCTCGATGGCAGATGGCCGATGGCCAATGTCCGACTCCCGTTGTCAGCTGCAAGAGCCACTAAGATGTCATCACAATAAAATCCGACAACGTCCTGCAACCAAATGTATAAATTTCATTGGGTGAGTAGCTCGTTTGAAGACTTTCAAGTGAAAGAACACAACAAAAGATAAAAAACCATTCCCAAAAGTTGAGTGCCAATAAAAATACTTGAGTGCGCATTGCTTGAGTGAGTGATCAAGTTAAACAGCTTAAATAACACGCGCACTTTTAAATTCGCTTTTTAAACTTGATTAGAATCTTTGACTATTAATACTAATTTAAAGGAAAAGTGTCATAATAAATTAAATGTGAATCATAAAACATTTCTTTGAGCTTCTATTCAAGTTGATATTTGCTTAATACCCGTAAACTAAATTATTGGATATCATCTGCTTAAGAACTTCAAGTACAACTCCACATTGAACTATAAAACAAACACATTGGTTAGATTATTGGTTAACAAATTCAAGAATATAAACTATATCACTAGTTATTAAATATTTTCATTCGACTTGTTGAAATTATATTTAGTATGAGCTGGGCCTTACATTAAGCTTTATAAGCTAGCTTTAGGGGTAGGCCTTTGAGGTGATCTCGTAGTTCTGCTTTATCCAATTTATGACTTATATAGAGGTAAGAGTTTCTAATATAACAAACTAGTTCTAGAACTTTTTTTATTTATTTATTTTTTATAAAATTCTAAACTAATTTTCATTTAAATAATGCTTACATTAAAAGATCATTTCAATTATTTATATTATTATTTTCATTAAATTATCTATTTAAAATTATATTATGATTAAAAGTATGAATTATATATGTGTATTTTAAATTATTGTATTTGTTAAAATTAAAATTACTAGTATTTTCTCAATTAATATTATTTAAATCTAAAATTATTATAACTAACATAATAATTATCTTTATGATTTCTCTTATAAAAGCCATTATTGTTAGCGTATCATTTATTAACATTTGCTTGAAAAAAAAGCAGAAAATATTTTTCTAAAATATTTTTTATGAATATATTTTATAATATTCTTATTAAAACATAGATTCCAAATTTAACATAGTCCCACCATAGTATTTTTATACCCTAAACCCATTGGGATATCTGGGTATATTATGATTACTAGTAGTTTAACATTAATTTCTATGTATATTAAAAATATTATTAATAGTTGGGAGATTCGAAGTTATAAAAGGTTAGTTATAACTTCGAATCTCTCTAACTAGAAATTCTCCAAAGAGATTCAAATCTTCAACTTGAATATAAATATTATTGTTTAATTGTCTTAGAAATAAGGTGATGTAGCATTCGAATAACTCATTAAGCGATTCTTTTGATTTAAAATAGTACTCAATATACTAATGGCACCCAACTCTTTTATCACAAGCTACTTCTTCCCTTTCCCATTGAGTTCAGCTATGAATTGATATGCTGCTATCTTTTGTGGTCTTTTGTTTTGCATTTGATAAGTTGCATATGTAAATGTTAATTGCCACGCCCACCACCCCCATGCTAATTATGGTCATATTGAGTATATATATATATGTATATGCATCCGTAACGGTACGTGGGTATAAGTAATTGCATTGTAATTAATGTAGATATCTGTTTGTGTTTGAGAAGATAAATTAGTAATGAATTATCGATGGGGCTAGTGGAGCATTAATCGAAGTCTCGCCTTTGATTTATGATGCGCAATTTATAGATGAATGCATTCAAGCACACACACACACACACACACACTCACACAGAGAGCACCAGATGAAAAGTTGGAAAAATATGAAATGAAAAAAATAAAATGAAATTACCAAACAAATTGCGTTGCATGAAAAAGTGCATCAATAAATAATAATTTAAATATTTTATTTTATGCGAAAAGCATAAAATGGAATTAGCCTGGGCCGCTGCGACACGCTTATGCTTAAAGCCAAATATTTACGAAGCTGTGTTGGGGTAGGGTAATGGGGCAAAGGGGGGTGTAGAGGGGCTTAGGGTTGGCTGGATGACAATTTTCATGCATGTCCTAGCAAGTTAAGGCTGTCTCGTGGGTCGCTCGGCTCGCTGCTTGTCATTAATCCCAGCGTTGGAGACAAATGGAAGCTGCTTTGCCGCTGACACATGGCTTCTGGTTGGGTTTGAATTTGGCTTTGAATTTTGGACTTGGTTGCCTGCGCTGCTGCTGCTCTGCTGTGGTTGCGGTGTCTGTTCAAATAATAAATTTAACTAATTGTCTTGGCGATTGGCAAACAAAGCTTCCGCAGCTTTCACAGAACATCAGCAGCAAATTGTGATTTGCATTCAGAACTTGTCTCTTTTATTAAATTGAAAACTTTACCCAACCCCTTGGCCAGGCATCTGCAGCCGCCTCTGCAGCTGAGTCGAAATCTTAAAGGGGCGTTGCGCTGCCATTTGCAGCAGCTGGAAATGAAATGCGGCTCTGAATGCACTCGAACAGGAATGTGAATGTGAATGTGAGCACGCGAATGGTACATTTTTGGCAACCCACCAAGAATTCGTAATGCATTTTTCTGCCACAGTAAAAAAGAGCCAAAGTAAACTTGTGAATAGCAATGCACATTTTTGTAGATTAATAGGTATGCAAGAAAATAGCGAAATAAATGGGTAATATGAAATATGAAACTCACTTTGAGACGACTGTTACTAGCTAAAAACTTAATTAATTGTTTGGCCATGTATTCGAGAGCAGAGGAGTGAAAGACAAGTTAGTCAATATGAATTGGGTCACACATATTATTGGACATCTTAGGAGGAGAGAAATGTTCATGCAATTTGATTGAAGTACAAAATATTGTTTAGAAACATTTTTAGTAACAAATGCTTAGTAAAACATTTTCTATAACTTGACTTGGTTTCTTTTTCGTATGATTATGTGAATGATTAAACTAAGCTTAATTTAATTAGTTAAGCTTGGTTGGCGGCTTGAGTTTGATTTAATTTAAATACTTTTATGCTGATTAAATTTAAATAAATTTGAAATTTTTTGATTATGATCTACTTGCATCTATTTTCTTTTAGTAAATTGAAAGTAAGTCAAAGATGAGAATAGTACAGCCCAAAAAAGAATTAAATTATTTTTAATAATTAAAGAAAGTAATTATTTGTATTATTATTTACTATATTTATAATTCTACTTATTATATATTTTATTTAAAATGGTTATAACAGTTAAATCCTTCAGTAAAGCTTCTGCCCCATTACGATTAATATGCAATCAGAAACTTGCAATGGAAATCTGGATTGTTGCTTTATTCAAAAAATGAAATAAATTCAAACTACCAAACTGGAAGCAAAATAAATAAATACAATGGAAACTATTTCGTTTCTATGCAAATGCGTTGGCCAAATAGATTTATGATGTTCTGGCGCTTGGTAGAGCATATCTATTAGTCAGCCACAAGCAAACAGAGTCAGAATTTTATTCTTTTTTGCTGGGCCACATGTGGCGCCAAATCTTTTTTGCCCATTTCCAGGAACTGCAATTTGTTCAGAGATAAAGAAAAAACAAGTGTCGCGTATTGTTTTAATATTTTAACCAATTTAGATAACTGTTTCCATTTGCAATTAAAATGCAGATGCGTTCACTGCAGGCGGGGCCATTGGTTGCGATTTTCCAACTGTAACCAACTCAAATTAAAACTTTTCCTTGACGGCCAGTGGGCGTGGCAATCGTCAGCGCAGCTGGGACGCACTTATCTGCATTGCATGCCTCGATATCACGTTCGCTCGCTCCGCGTCCCTTTAACATTATTATTTCTCTTTTTTTTTTTGCGCCAAATTAAAAAAGATATAAAATTTTTGGGGTACGGCAGTGCAAATGCCGCATTGCCAACGCATTTGCATGTTAAGAGTTTCGCACTGTGCGCATTTTATTTTAACAGCAGCTTCAAAAAAAAAGGAAAAGAAATCACTACCGCCCACGCCTGCTGCCACGCCCCGCAGCCACGCCTCTTGCTGACGTGCAGCGGAAGTCGGTTTCGGTTGCGGGACTCGAGCTCCATGCTGTGGTGTAGCCCATTTCTTTACTTCTTTTTGTTGTCATCATTGTTGTTGTCGTGTCGTTGCGGAAGTTTTGTGCAACCGCCATTTTTGTGTACTGCGCATTGCGTTTGGCCAGAACACGGGACGAAGGACGACGACTTCGACTTGGCAGTCCAAGGAAGTGACAAGGCGAAGAAGCATTTCGTACGAAACATTTAACAAATAAACACAAATATGAATGAGCTACTTACAACATTTGCGTTAAGTACAATTTACCACTCACTTGACATTTGAAAGATTTCCGCAGCCACGCAAAAGAAAAAGGGGAAAAACTCTCATGAAATGGGCTCTTAATGAGCTTCGAATTTGTTAGAAATTCAGATGAACAAGCTGACAAATGTAAGCAGTTGCCCAGTTATATTTGAGACTAGTTTCCTGATAGAACGACTTTGAAATTTATAAGATATAGTATTTTATTAAAACATATATTTTAAAAAATTAATAATTTTTATTAATTTATTAAAACTTGACAATGATTTCAACCTCGTATATTTTAATTAAACTTTTTTTTTTCATTATTAAAACTAGTAATGAATGTTGCAAATGAAATAGATTTTTTGATCACCTTTATTTTGATGTATTGCTGCTGTAGCCCTTTACCCCATACAAATCCTATTTCAATAACATCCACTAAAAAGGATTGTTGGCTAAAACAAATAACCTTAAAAGTCGCTTCACTATTAGACTCACACGTATTCATTCCTTCAGTTAGCCTCACAATTTGTTTCGGATAATCGGCTCTGACCCTTGCTCTTACAGGATCTCTCGCACTCCTGCTCTACTTTTATATTAAATTCTTCTTTTCGTGCTGCGTTTCACTTACAAACCGATTCATAAATATAAGAATGACGAACTATTAGTGTACATAAAAGTAAAAGGAAATTAGGTTCGCACTTTGCCAAATTAAATGTGGGCTTGTGTTTTTTTCTTTTTGCTGAGCAATTTTCTGAGGAACATAAATCAAATAAATGTCCATTATAGTCAAAATTCGTTGGTTAGTCGAGCCAAGCATGGATTCTGATGTAGCCAGGCAGCTAGCTTACAGCTTTCAGCTTTCAGCTTTTAGTTTTCTGAAGCCAAACGCAAAATCCGATGCCAAATGATATGCAATTTATCTAACGAAAATCTAGCGAAATCTGCTGTGTAATGAATGTCCCTGTGATATCCTTATGCGCGTGCATAAACCCGCGCAGCACCCAAAGTGGGCTGGAGTGGCGAGGACATCATTTGCTTTAAGAGTTTCATTATAACATGCATCGCACGCTCTTCTTTATCGCTGCGCAAGGTTGCGCTAGTGCTGGTGCTGGAGCTGGACCTGCTGCTGCTTCTGCTGCCACTGTATCTATCAACATCAAAGTACGCCATGTCCTTGTGTCCTGTGTGCTGCGTACAAAGCCCTGCCACTTGGCTCTTGGTTAGCCCGTATCATGCCACCAGATTCATGGCCATGTGCTGGGCCACATTAAAACGTTGCCAATGCTGTGTGCGTGGGCGGCCAATGCCAATCCGCATCACCATCCCCATACCCATCTCAATTCCAGTTCCAGTCCCCATCTCAATCCCAATCTAAACCTTGTTCGCATACACAGTGTGCTCCCGTGCACCCGTATATATAAATATACTGGCGCAATCGCCGGCCTCGGCGTCGCATCTGCAATTGCGTATTGCTGTGCTAGTCCTTAAAACACGAAATGGGAGTTGGGAACGGGTGCGTTTGCGTTTGCGTTTGCGTGGGAGTAGGTAGAGCTGTCTGCGTCTGTTTTTATGTTTGTGTATTTATGTTTGTGTCTGATGCTAATGCCGATGTGGCTGGCTGGCTGGTTGGATGCCTGGCTGGCTGCCTGGACATGGGGCTAGAGGTGTGTCTGGACTTTCCACTTTTGCTTCTTGTCGTCCTAGTCGTTGCGCTAAACCCCACAGGCCGAAGCATACAATTTGCATATAATTTGCGTTCATTTTATTTTATTTCACCGGCGAGCTGCCGCCTCTTCCACTCTCTCCCCACTCTCTCTCAGACCCTCTATCTCTCTCTCTCTCTCACATCGCATTTAACTTTTCTGCTGGGCGTGGCAGCGCCTACATGCCGCTCCGTGAGCCACTTTATTGATAGCTCAATGCAGCGCTAGAATCAAGCAAGTTGTTTCAGCCCGAAGAAGTCGTTCACAGATTGACGCCCCCAATTAACTGATGTACGTAGACAAATGTATAACTATTACATACAGATATAAAATATTTTTGGTTTGAGAGCGATCAAACGACTTTAGAATTCGTTTATAATTTGGCCAAGACTACACTTCATCATATACAAATACCACTAACTGTACTAATTATATAAACACACTTTTAAAATGAAATTTAAATTGAATTTGAAGAATTTTAACATATCTCCATAAATAAAAATGTTGCTGAATAAAAAAGAGCATGAATTCATTCTATTAACTTGCCCCCAAGCATTCGCTTGCAGTTAAATTCTAGCTGGATCAGTAGTAATTAAATGAAACTCTTATTGCTGCACATTAAGCAACCATTTAATCAATGAGTCTGCATTTGCGATCTGTCACAGGTTATATGCAGTTATGCATTCGCATATAGTATGCGAACTAATTAATTCTTTAATGCACTTCGAATGTGTCGTTTGCATTAATGTCGCTCGCTTGCTATGTTCGCAGTTCGCAGTGGATATGCACTGGGGCCATTTACATAAATTCAGTGAGAAATGCAGTAGAAGTGCACCCCAGATACACTTATAGATATGGCTAATGGGTGTATCAAACGGGCGGGCTGGCATCTCTTTATTAAGGCTAGCATTATCTGGTCGCTGCGTGGGCAGTTAGATGAGGTTTTGGGACTTTAATTACACTTTGAATGAATGCTAATTCATAATTGAGTATGTGAGTGCAGCGAGCGCAGCTGCAACTGCTGCATCTATATCTATAGCTGTATCTGTGTTTGCTGCTGCATCTGTATCTGTTGCCTGAAACTGCATGCAGACTGCGATGCAATTATGCTTGTTTAATTTAAACCAAATTTATGTGCAACACGCTGCGACAGCAACAGCAACAGCAACAGCAGCGACAGCAGCAGCGGATAAAATAAAGTTGGCCATGGCCACTGTGAATTTATGCGAACACACACACACACACACACACACACACACACGTTCACTCACTCAGTTAATTTAACAGGCAACATAAAAATGCTTCAAAAACTCTCAGCCAGGACATGGCACAGCGAGCGACTGTGGCAGCTAAAAATTACTTGTGCATCCGGTGCATCTAGTTCCGTGTGAATCGCTCCGCGTGGTCCTCTTAGCCAAAGGCTCAAGGCGTGAGTTTCATGGCGTCTTTTACAGTCGTCTTCCGCTCTCGATGAAGCCATTTCGCCAGCGCGCTGGCTAAGTGAAAATATGAGCGTGCGGAAACCAACTAGATTTCCCAAGTCCCCCATCCTTCAGCACTGCAGCACTTCAGCTTCTTCCGCACTTTTGTGGGCGTGGCACGAAATTTCAAATGGAATGCTCAGCGCAAATTGAAAACAAATGACGCGCAGGCCTTTTTGGCTTTAAAATAGCCTCAGATGCACACATGGAGAGAGAGAGAGAGAGAGAGAGAGAGAAAGAGAGGGGGTAGACCGTGCAAAAAGAAGGCTAAAATAATTTTTACAATTTTACTCGGCTGGCCTTTCATTTAGATTTTTGGCAGTGAACGCAACACTCCCGCCACTGGCCCTCTCGCCAGGCATTTTATGCAGCCCATTAGAGTACGTGGCCAAGTCCTGGGGCAGCCGGCCATGCCTCTGGTCCCCATAACTCACAGCGAATGACCTTCTGGCCGGCACTGTCCAAATGAAAGCGGAGAAACAGAGCTGGCAGAAAAACTGTGGCTGGCAGACCTTTTAATTCCTCGACAAGGCTGCAACACGGGCCAGTACATGGGCCAGGACACGGCAACTGGCTGACTTTTAAGCATTTGCCTCGTTTTGCGTCTGTGCTTTTTAAGCGATTGCCAAGCCATGATAAATCGCTGGACTAATTTAATTAAACTTTACGGCAGCGCACAAAATACGAATTCCTGAACAACTTCTGCACTGTTCCATTTTCTTATCCTTGTCCACATGACTTGCCCAATTTATGTGCTCAAAAAGAGTCTCCGGACTCGTGAGCCGGAAGCGAATTGCAGCAGCAGCAGCAGCACCACCACCAGCAGAAGAATGACAGTTACATACCTGCACAGATAAAGGATCCAATTAAGCTTATACAAATTATTATGAATGCAGAGTTGGCCAGGTGCATAAAGCCAGCAGAAGTTTTCAGGCTGGAATTAAAATGTAACGTATATCAGCACAACTTAATGGTTTTCATTTCAAGCCAGTCATAATACAGAAGTGAGAACGAAATTGGATTTTCGTTTGGAAATAATAATCTTTTAAATCGATGGTCAGCCTAATGATTGTCTGCAGAAAATTTAATAAAAACTTTGTTTTTGTGAAAGCTGATAGGACAAAATGAGGCGGTGAGAAGATATGAAGATGAGGTAGTGGAACATAGATAGATTTTAAATAAAAAACATCAAAATATAATATGCTATATATCTCCATTAATATGTTAATATATCCTATTCAAGTTCGCTTTTGTTAAGATTACTATATAATAGACTAGTAATATAAGCATGAGACAGATGATAAGGCGAACGATAATGAACGAAAATGAAATAAAGAGTCTCAATAAATACATATTATATAAATTGACTGCGACTATCGAAGAAAAGCTTATTGTCTAAGAGTCTAAGACGCATTTAGCTTTAAGCCTTAACTGAGTGAGTTAGCTATATGGCCAACTAGTATATATTATTTTTGTAGATGCGTTGTCAGTCTAGCGGTCTAGCTTCAGCTGTGTTGTGAAATGAGTTTATAGACCATATGAATCGCTAGGAAACTTGATTGAGCCCTGAGTTCTACAGCTAGCTCCAGTCAATTTTTAACTCAATTAACTCTATAAATCTTGATTTTGTTCATGGATTTCACTTAAATATTTGATTTACTGATACGGTACTTTTTTTATTAATTAAACAAGCCTTATAATATGTTGAAACTGAAATTGATGAACATTCGAAATTAAACAGAATAAAACAGTATAATTTACAAAAGAGATAAGCTTAAGATGACCACAAGAAAAATAATGTTGCATACTTTTGGGCAGTTGTAGAAATTAATATATTTCACATATACATACGTAAACATATAAGTGAATCAATTATCCGTGGATTCAACCTTAATTCATAATGAAATAAATCAACTGAAAAGAATTTAAATTATAGCTCCATTCGAGTGACCAAACTGCAGCGTTGTCTTAGCCACAACTAATTCAGGCCAGAGTTAATTCAAATTTGAAATTGCTTAGATTTAAACTCAAAGACTATAAATTGCATGTATATATATAAACCATGAAGCTAACAATATTATTAATTTGTGAATTGATAATGAGGTTATTTGTTCGTTAGTTTGTGTATTTATCTAGTTGAGCGCTGTGCAAAGAAAATCTCATTACGCACATTTGCGAGTGCCATAAATAAACAGAATTCTGCTGTAAATTACAGATTATAATGAAAACTAAAATGCAGCTGGGCGCAGCATGTGGCAAGGACACGGATGCGGACAGATGGGAGCTCGAACACGGATACTGCTGTGGATGCGGATGCGGATGTGGATGCGGATGCGGTTATACATGAGGATGTGCATGTGAATACGGATGCGAATCAGAATGGTTGGCAAACTAGCAGAACTCTTCGAGCAAATGCCGATAGTTGGGTGTTGCCTTTGGGTTGGGCTCATATATATAAATTATAAGTTCATTCTGATTTAATTGCACATTTGTGAATGCAATTTGTTGGGGCGAGTGCAAATAAGTATTATATTAAGTATTATGTTGTGGCATTATGTATTTGCAGCTTAGAAGCATTATGAGCAGCAGCAGTCGAGCAGTCATTTCCTGTAGCTGTGCGTTAAGGATGCATACAATTTTAATATTAAATACGATGCGAATGGACAGTGCAGAGAGCAGGCGATGGCAAAGGTATGTTGGGTATTCACGTAAAGGAATATTTTCGGCCCGGGGCAGGATTCTATTCTGCCCAGCAGGACATCTGCTCGCTTGTCGCAATTTTATTTGGCAATGGGCAAACTTTGGCGTCAAGTATTCGATGCGTTTTTGTTTGTCTTGTTTCTCAAATTGTTATTTTACTTCTGGAAAATTTTCAGCGCTCTAGGCAGATATGGACTGCAAAAACTTTGCCCTGTATTTATGGCACTTGTTATTGTTAGATCTACAGTTGCTGCTTCTGCTTCTGCTGCTCTTTTTCTGTGCCCAGCCAAGCCGCAAGGTGCGTGGCATTTATAAACTTGCCACTGAACATGGAAAAACAAGAACCCAAAACCGAATTTTGGTTTCAATGAATGGCTGCGATATTGCCGTTCTCGACATTTGCCAGATTATTCTGTTTTATGTGCTTAAAGTAAGGTAATAAAAAATACAAATACCTTGTGGTCAGTGCTAAACAGAAACGCTCCCGTGACCTACCCTGTAGTTCCGGGCTTTTGTTTATAGTGCATGCAAATGCCATTGTCAATTATCAGAAGCTCGTCTCTACAGGTATCTCACAGGGTAGAAAGAAACAACTCAATAAACGAATGCGTGAATCTTAAATCATGTGTAAAGTCAAGTGAAGTGTTCATAAAAGTAAATATTCGATTATCTCTTTATATATTTACTATTTATATTTACAAATTTTTTTTTCTTATATGACAGACATCCTTCTTTATCTTGAGAATCTTTAAAAGCCAGCAAGTTTTTATGCTCCTCCTGAGCCCCTCCCAATGACTACAGGTTTAGTTAAGTTCTTTTTTTTAACTTTTTCACTGTGATATGCAACCAGTATAAATATATTATGTTTATGCAGAAGCGGTTCAAAAAAAACTTTAAATCACTTAAAGTTTGGGCTTGCTGATAGAACATGCTCGACCACTTTTAAGGGAAATTAAGGGATTACAATTTCCTGTTTAACTGGTTGAATATGTTTCTTTAGTTAGCTTATGAAAATATATTTAAATAAACCAAGAATTTATATTTTTGCATTTGTATTATTTATATTAATTTTATTAATATGAAATTAATTAAAGAAATACTGAGTAACAACTAACATTATTATGTCTTCATTACAAAACAATTTTAATGGATAACATGCTAAAAAAAACTGCTCGTAAATTATGACTTAATTACACTGAAGGTTTCTATAATATTTGTAGCTTATTTAAGACTTTCAGCTACATTTACGCGTCAGCTAGAGGAATGAAGCACAGTTGAAGTGGGGAGGAGGGCAGGAAAATATGTTTGCATCCAACTTGTCTCAGGTGACTTACCAACTACTTAGCACATAAAACATCAACTCAGCTGTGATGCAGGTTAGGGTAGAGGAGAACAGAAGCCAGCCACAACAGGGACAAGAGCAGAAGCGGAAACAGAAACCAGGCGTTGGCTTGTCCAGGCGTCAACAATTGGCGGTGCCTTTTAACGTGTATTAATAATTCAGGCTCACGTAGAAGTTGGCGTCACTTAACGAACAGCTCCAGGCGATAGAGAAAGGAAGGGCCAGGGAGTGTGGGACGCTTGGCGCCAGGCAAAGTAAAGTGCAAGAAAACAACAATAAGGTGCAGGAAAACAAACAACAATGGCTTTGAGGAAATCTGGGGAAAATCACAACAGTCAACAGCAACAGCAACTACAACAACAACAATAATAACAAGAACAACAGCAGAGGCGAACGCACATAAACAGAGCTCAATGTGAATCCTGGGCAGCAAAGCAATGGCTGTCGTTGTCTGCAGACGCGAATCAGCTGCCAGAGGTGGCTGAAATAAAAGGAAGCTGTGGCACATCCTTGCCGGGCTGGCAAGGCTGTTCAGGCTGTTCAGGCTGTTCAGGCTGTAAGGTATGCGAAACGAAACAAAAAGCGGCTTGGCACGTTCCCATACATAAATAACGACTTGGAAGGCCGTTGGCTGTTGCTGCCGGAGGCCTGTTATGATGACGTTTAATATCTCTCTCTCTCTTTCTTTTTCTTTCTCCCTCTCATTCTCTTTTTCTTCCGCTGTGTGTTTATTTCTTTATGCCTGGCATTAAGTATACGCCGCATGCAGCAGCCCCAACCTGTCTGCGCCCTGATAAAAAATATGTTACTCAAATGGCAAATTTGATGTGTGATGCCCCGTTCGCAAAAAGCAAAGAAAAGAAACAAAACTAAAGCAAACGAAATACAAACCAGAGCAGCGGAATTGCTATCTTCCGTTGGGCTTTACGAGCCAGATCATTGGTATTCCACATTTGTTTCTGGCCAAACACTTTATTATGAATTCATTTTGGGGAATTTATGATGTTGATCTGATTCATAAATTATATGCAAATTTATCATTACATGCAAAAAAGAAAAGAACCGGACACTTCTATCGTGATTCTGTTCAATACATTTTCTACAATTAACTATTTAAAGTATGATTTGTGCTAAAAAATTAATTAGAAAATACTTAAATATCAATATTTTTTGTATTAACTGTGAACCAATTGAAATTAAATAAATTTAAGATTATATCAATTTTATTTTCTGCATTGGACCCTAAAGAAATTTTGTTTCAAGGTTTTAAAAATGTCTAAATAAAAAAAGAAAGAAATGTATAAAAATCAAAGGAAAGGTTAAAGTAAGAAAAACAAAACAAAAAATATTTAATCTCTGTGATGTTAGCTTGAAATAATGATTTTGTTATAGATTATACATATATTAATTCCTAGTCCTAGTCCATTGTGGATTTTATTATTATTATACTTATGTATGAAATAAATATTAAAATAAAACTCTTAACCATTTTCGATTTATTTACTTACTTTAGTCTATCAAATATATCTAGTATTATGCTTGAATCGTTTAAATAGATAAGTTTGTCTTGTGTTCGACAGTCAAGGTCTTGCAGCTGCTCTTTTTCAAGTGAGTTAATATATTGTTGTACCTGATTCGGTTTTTAATAATATCTTCAAATATTTCTTGATCAATTTAATAGCTCGGCAAAGTGCAAATTGAGTTCGATTTTGGCTTGGCTCGCTTCAACTTACGTGAAGTTCTGTTCAGTCTGAATGCTGGGATAAAAAATTGACGCACGTTTTATCAAACGATGCCGAACTAAACTTTTTATGGCAGCTGTCGTCATTGGGGACTTGGGGCCGAGGAGGTGGGCCATCGGATTATAGGCAAAGGGAAAGAGATGCGGATGTCGGAGCTCTTGGTATTTCTCATGCCACGCAGCTGAAACGAAGGAATGCGATTTATTTTCGCATTGACAATCGTTTGATTTTGGTCGTGCGCGTTTTTCTCCACTGCTGATTTTATGGTGGGGCACCAGAATGGTGATGTGGTGCTGTGCTTTAGTGTGCGACATATTGGGATCTGTGTGGTGTGTGTGGAGCGGAGGGTAAGTGGGTGGGTCTCCTGTCCCTTTCATTGAGTTGGCAATTTCTTTGCCATTTGAATTGCTGTTGCTTGTCGTCGCTTGTTTGTTGACTGCTGATGCTGCTCCTGTTCGTTGCTGCGGCTGCTGCAGTGGCCCTGGCCTTTGTTTTACTTCCACTCACAGCTATTTTTTATTTGTTAGAAGGAAGAGAGCGCCTCACTGCCGGTAAAGGATGCCAGCAGCAGTCGCCGCACCACAGCGCAGCGCAGCGCAGTTCCTGTTGTCTGTTTTCTGCTTTTCTTTTCCGCTCGCTCGTAAAATGATTCGCACATATAATTGCTTTTGTTTTGCGCCCACTCATACACACACACACACACACAGCTCCTGGCACGCCCACATTCATACTACATTCCTCATCCTCTGCGTGCCTTCCTCGCCTATCTCCTTCTTGCCTCCTGCTCGTGGCACTGTTTTGGCCGCGCGTTGAAATCATTCGTCAGGATTTATGCGAATGAGCGACAGTTTTTGCCATTTGTTTGCAACGACGCCGCCAACAAGGACGCGGAGCATGAAGGTTGGGCAAGTGGGAGCAATAGAAACTGTAGGACAGGACGAGCGGATGTGGCGAAGCATAAGCGATGAATGATGTTGTATCCGTATCTTGCCACTAAAGTATCTTTGTATCAGTGGCAACAGCAACAGGGGCAACAGAGGCAACAGCGGCAACAATTGCTGAATATATTTTACGCGTTTAGTTGCGCCTTCCCGCTGCTCCATATCCTTTCCTGTTGTCTCCTGCCAAAGTCCTTCTCCCCGAACACATTTTATTAATTCGTTTTATTTTACTTCGCGTGACAAGTTGACATAAATGGACAAATTGAGCTTTTAAATTTGTTGCACGCTGTCCTGGAAACAGAAGCCCGACAAACAGCAGCAGGACCAAGGCCAGCCAGGACCAGGACGCGCCACGACGATTGCGATAACCGGCAAACAACAAATACAAATTGTTTTCCAAACAAAATTGATTGCCCACTGTGTAGCACATCAGACGAATAATATTTATTGGATTAACATAAGCTGAATGGCATTCTCCGCTTTCTTACTCTGAAGGCTCACACTCTGCTTCTCTTCTTCCTTTATTTTTTTGTTAATTGTTAAGGTCAGTTTCCAGACAAATAAATTAACACTAAGCAGCACCCATCATTTCCAACAAATTGAATTGTCAATTCACGATCAATTTCACAATTGTGCCAAGACAATTCAGACGATTCTATTCATTAAAATGTAAAATTTGATATTTGATTTCAAATATATATTGAGATATAAAATAATACGGATTATGTTAATACTCTGCTTGAACAGAAACCAATCTCAGCTACAAATTATTGAGGGATTTATTTTAAATTAATTGAAGAAGAATATAAAGGAGACATATTTTGCCAACATATTCCAAGATGAGAAACTTTATCAATGCATATTTAAAATTTCAAGTTTCTAGCTTCAATAATAAAACAAATGGAATATGTACAAATATTCAGAGTCGAAATGTACTAAATGAATTGTGTCTTTAACTAGAACATGCGTCTGCTAATACGTGTCTTATGCTTTTATTAAGTAATTATGTTTATTGGTTGGTATGTAAATGTGTTTATATTATTTTGTACTAGAAGAAAGAAAGATATATTTAATAAATATTTACAAACAGAAAGGCTGACAGACTTGCAGGATTTGATTGAAACTTTAACAGAATTTTCGTCTATCGATAAAGTAAATTTTACATTAGTAATGACATCAACCATTAGGTGAGAGTATTGGCTAAGCACACTATTGGCATCCTGTTTATGTTGAAGCGAGAGAGCAGATAAGCAGTACATAAGCAAAGACTTCAATCATATGCGAAACGCTGCTCGCCGGTAGATGGCGATATAAAAATGTGGAATCTGTTTGTAAATATGCAAGTTTGCAAAGAAATTTAAATACAACTTGATAATTATTATAATTTATTTTAAATTGTCAAATAGACGATAATAACTTTGTCAAGTAAAATATATAAAAAAAAACTGTCATCGTTATAGTATTAAATAATAGCCAAATGGTGGTAGTTAATCTTATTTAAAACAGAGATTAAATTATGATTATATTTAAAAAAAAAACGTTCAGCTAAGTAATTTTGAAGCATAAAAGAATATGTATATATATGCTATATAAGCATACAGAACAATCAGTATATTTATTTATTATCTGCGGACATGAGTTTACCCTATACCTATATATATATTTTTGAGATAGTTTAAAAGCGAATAGTATTTATTCTTGACTAACTTTACAAGAACTCGAACCACGACTTATTCAACCCGCTTTTGTCCACAATAAAAAAAAAAATATTTTATTTTTATTATTTTTTTATTTTTCTGTTATTTTGAGGAACGTCAACGAAATAATCAACAAAGGACATGGCATAAAAAACGGAGCAGCAGTAGGACTAAGCGAGCGGCAGAAATGACATTGACGGCTATGTGAACAGAATAAAATTTCATCAAAATGCGACTGTCAGAGACAGACACACACATATATACATACATACTTGGGGTGGGTGGAAATGGGAAAATGTATTGCAAATGGAAGAAATTGCTACTTTCATCTTGGTCCTTTGCACGCATGGAGAACTTTCACTGCTCGTGTGCCACTAGCCGGGGTGGTTCACAGTGGGAAAGAGAAAGAGAGGGAGAGGGTGAGTAACTGAAACATAGCACACATTTATATCATATATGAGGATTTGCGGGCTCTTCAGCCAGGACAACTGACGCACCATGTCAAGAGCTGTCAGCCAAAGAACAAAGCACTCAGTAGCGCCAGGCGGACAGGCGGACGGGCGGCCATGATGCGCAGCTGAAGAGGAGTAGCGCTGCGGCCAGAAGCCCCTTGAGCTCACCTTCGTATAGGTGTTGAAGGCCGTTTCACTTGCTCGCAATTGCAACCAAAAGTTGTTAATGTCCAGCTCTTGTCTGCATCAGGAACATGGCTGCTTACTCCGATCCGGATCAGAATCGAAGTCTAAGTCTTTGCCGCAATCGCATTTTGTTTGCTCTGGCCCAGCGGGCAGCTCGGCGGCTGTGCTAAAATCGCAATCGAAAAAAGGCAACGAACACGAATACAAAACTAAATACAATTCGAAACGAAATGTCTGCATTGTGCACTTTGATTAATGATCGAATGTCAATTACTGCATATACTTCTCATTACACACACATGTACACATCTATTCGTCTCTACACACCCCACACTCATACATATAGAGAGATAGAGAGAGAGAGAGGGAAGCAACTCCCGTGGCGAACTCAAACCGAATGCTGGTGAAGCTGCAGGCGGAGCTGTTGGAACGCGGAATGGCATGGAACTGGAATTTGCGACAATAATCAAAGAGTATGCAATTCTGTGAGCTATCAATGAACAGCTAAACTAGAAATGCAAAATTCCCTGCAACTGCTAACTGGAATGTATGTCACATAAATCTTAAAAGAATAGACACAGATTTTCATTTTCCAAAAATATTTTATTATCTCTCTCTCACTCCCTCGCTCTCTCTTATCACATTTAATTGTAGCCCTACTTACTCTTACCATAATCCTGGTCTCAGTCTGAGTAGTGTATATAATATATATACAATCAATATACATATATATTTATAGAATAGTTTTGAGATCATTAATTATAACGAGAGCGTTGCACCTGCAAGTGGGGCTTAAATGATTTCTAACTTTTCACACTTGGATATGGATGTGCGGGCACTTGAGAAGCACAAAGCAAGCGCATAGCATAAATGGAATGGCCATTTGTTTAAATGATTTTTAATAGACAGAAATCACTGCCATCCTCCATCCATCGATCCATGCAGCCATCCTTGCAAGCATCAATGCCTCATTCTTGTGTTCATAACATGGGTAACAGCATGCATTCGCCTGACCAAACATAATACCTCGGTTAATGGTTACAAATTAGGCTGATCGGCCGCACGCACGCACACACACATGCATGCAGGGAGCTGCGACAGAGGCCAGAGGGAGCCAAGTATATAAATGGCCAACCGCAAGCAAGTGACCCTCCTCTCTCTCTCTCTCTCGCTCTCAACTCTGGCCAAAAGTGACGTCAAGACTAAACTGCCAATTTAATAAATGGCCACACATTAATTAAAACAACACGCACACACAAACACACACACGGGAGAACTTCGGACTTGTAGGGCTTGTCGATGCTTTTCGAGTGGCTGTGAGCAGAGACCCCGAATAACTCTTAAGGGATTTCAAAAAGTCCACAAATAAGTGTTTCGCATGGAGTGTTATAAATAAAACTCTCAAAATAACTCTTTCAGCATGTGCTTAGGAGAACTCCTTTTACTCAGTGAGAAACAGAAAAACCGTGGGTTTTTCTGCGGTCCTCAGTGTGATATTTTATTGCCTTCCTCAAAAAAAATAACCCTTTTTTTTTGTGTGTGCTGTTGCTGCGTAGATCAATGACGCAGTTTGCTTTTGTTTTCTTTTCTTCTAACTGTTGCTGCTGCGTTGCACTATGGGAGCAAATGCCGATTTAGCGGCATAAACTCAAAATTTAAATATATGGACTTGAAATTTAGCAAATATGCTTAGATTACTTTTTTAGAAATTTGGATTTTCTTGTTTTGGTAATTTGAATGGGAAGTCATATACTTAGACTTTTCCAAAATGGAACTACGGAAATAAATAAGAAAATATAACAAAATACTGTTGGACTTTATGCCGCTAAATCGGTGTTTGCGCCCATAGTGCATTGGTCAGCGATGCACTTTGTTTTTGCCAAAAAAAAAGAAAACAGTTTTTTTTCTGTATGTGTTGTTGCTGCGTTGATCAATGACGCAGTTTGTTTTTGTGTGTATGTGTTTTTTTTTTCCATCTCTTGCTGCTGCGTTGCACTATGGGAACAAATGTCGATTTAGCGGCATAAAGTCCAAAATTAAATATATGGACTTGAAATTTAGCAAATATGCTTTGATTACTTTTTTAGAATTTTGGATTTTTTTTGTTTTGGAAATTTGAATGGGAAGAGATATTGCTAGACATTTCTAAAAAGGAACTAAGAAGGTATAATAAAATAATTTTGGACTTTATGCCACTAAATCGACTTTTGGGCCCATAGTGCATTGGTCAGCGATGCACTTTGTTTTTGCCAAAAAAAAAAAAACAATTTTTTTTTGTGTATGTGCGGCGTTGGTGTGTATGCAAGGGTTGTTTTCGCGGAGCAGGTCAATTACGATCTATAATTCGATGTGTGCGTTTGTCAACAAAAACACAGACAGACACACAGTTATAGAGACAGACAGACGGACAGACATAGGGACAGACATATAGACACACAGACAGACACAGAGTTATAGACACGCAGGCAGACACACAGAGTGACAGACAGACAGTGTGACAGACGGACGGACAGACAGACTATATCTATATATATCTGGCTATATCAAGTTTTTTTCTGCTGATCAAGAATATATATACTATATAGTGTCATCCACGCCTCCTTCGGCCTGTTATATATGTACATATATCGACTCTGCTCGTCGCCCTGATCAAGAATATATATAATTTATATGGTCATATACGCCCCATTATGCCTGTTAATTACATTTATCAAAACCATAATAGTTTGATTTCTTATTTTCAATCAGGTTATAATTAAAAGCAAACACACAGCAAACACAAATCAAACACAAAACAAACACACAAAGCAAAAACATATACAAAGTTTTATAAATGAGGATTTTAGAAATAAGTCACAAAATAACTCTATGTGTGAAAGAGTAAAAGTATTACTCGCAAAATAACTCTTTTAAAAAGAGGAATTGCCTGAATTCCTCCATGCCAAACACTCAGACTAGGAGTGAAAAAAACCAAAAATATCTCTCCTACTCAGAGGAATAAAGTTTGTGTGCGCCTTTTTTCTGTATCTCTCAGAAATGAATGAGACAAGTGAGTCGGGTAACTGTTATTCGGGGTCTCTGGCTGTGAGTGATGAGCCTTGATTGATTCCTGTGGCCACACTTGAGAGTCTGCATTGTTGGCACAATTGAAAGTGGGCAGAGAGCTGAGATCACAGCTCTCTTGGCGTTGGCCTTGGCTGCACTTTGATTTATGCCGTGGGCCGAGTAAATTTGTTTCCAATTCGTGCCTAATGAGAATTGATTGCTGCCGAGTATTTTGACAAACAGAAGACGTGTGTAAGTGCGTGTGTGTGTGTTTGCCATTAATATTGCCAGCTAATTAGCAGGTAAGCGCTGGCCAATGCAATTCTCTGGAAAAACTGTAACATGCAAAACAGTAGCCGAGCAGCAACAAAGAGAAGTGCATCAGCAGAGTCCAAAGGTATCAAACATGGCCGAAAGAAAGGAGTAAGCCAGAGGACGACGTGCGGCGCCCAGCGTGAGGCAATCCATCCAACTCGACTTTGACTTCAGCTGAAGCCCTTTGGCCTCAGCCTTTGCTGGTGCCGCCATCGCCGCGGAGGCAGGCGCGTGGGCGTGTAGGGGGCGTTTCGCTGTGTCTCTGCCGCATATGCAAAGTACCGAAAAGTCAACCTGAGGCACCTCTGAAATTAGCAACAGTAGACGGGTTAATTGTTTTCTTTGTTTCTTGACGGACAAAAGGGTTGACTGCAGCTCCGTAGCTTCGTGGGCCGAGCCATGTCCGGTGACTTCTGTTGGGATTAGCCGGGATGAAAGAGGATGAGACGGGATTAAAATTCGGCCTTTAGGCATGCCGACTTCAAATAGTCGACTTCGAACAGGGCGGTTACGGTCTATGTCTCAGTCGGCCAAATCAGAGAGTCAAAAGTCAATTTCAAAACGATGAATAGAACATATTTCAGAAGAATGTTTTGTATAGAAACATTTTGTAAGGAATTCCTCAAAAAATAATTTGCTGCATAACATATAAATTTTATATTTGCATTTAATTCATATAATAAAAAAGTTTAAACGCTGGAGTTGTGGCTTGTTGAAATTTTCTACTGCGTTAAACAAACAAATATCCTATCCTTAAGAATCATATTTGTCCTATAGAAGGTATATATAGAGTATATATATGATCAAGAGAAAGATGCAGAATTAAACAACTGAAGATGATTGGCCATTATGTATATTGGGATTTCAATACAGTATATATATTTAATATATAATATATATATAATAATATATAATAATATAATATATATAATAATATACTATGGTAATTAGATAAAAACACGTTACATTATTTTGTTATTATTTTCTTTTATTAATTTGCTCGGCATAATCTGGGAAATAATGTTATAACATGATCTACATAATTTGAAGATCACTTCGATATGTTCAACTGGTTCAGGGTGGCTTCTCCATGCAACGACAGTCGCAGTCGAAAGGTAGTGACAAGCGGGGCTACCGTTGCCGCTAATTAGGGTGAGGGGAGCTTCGTGACAGTCGTCTCGTCTCTAGTGACGCGTTGTTTTCTTAACACGTGCTGCTGTGCTCGTAATCATTTCGAGCTGCTAATTTCGACCCTCTTTGGCTCCCCGTTCTGGTGTGCAGTCGTAGCCGTAAGTAGGTCTTAATCCTTTTTTTATCGCATTCGGCGAGTGCGCACAATTTTCAGTTGCTCCCCACCCCAGGGCAAAGCGACGCAGGACTGGACTCGAGCTGGAACTGTTGGCCAAGAGCCGAATGCGCGTAGATCATTTTGCAATGATAAATTAAGCGCTAAGAGTGTTTCCATGTTCCTGCAAGACAATCCACTGTCAGGCGAGGGAGATTGATTGTGGCGAGCTTCTGGACAGGCCAAGGCTCGGGCTCGGGCTGGGGCTTGGGTCCAGGCCAAACTTGTCACATGTGTGCTGTTTACCTTTTGGCTTTATGGACACACTGTCAACGCGATGTCTGCCTCACTGAGCACCGACAATTTGCAATAGGAGCTCAGCTCCGGTTCAGGGAAGTTGCATATGACGCAGACGCAGAGCTGGCTCAGACCAGTTCTTAACACTCTCGATCTCGCTCTAGCTCTCTTATGGGGAGCCAGCGTGTAGGTAGGCAGGCAGGCAGAATTTGCTGTGCTGCCACTTTGAAAGATGATGCCTTGTTTAACATATTTCCAGAAGCCAACAGGTGCCAATGGGCTGTGATCAATCATTGCGAATCGATGTTTAATTAAGAACTCTTGTTAGCATTTGCCAACTATCGCTGCCAGCGCATCTCGTGCCTCATTGAGCCTGAGCCCCAATTCCTCAGCCACTCCACACTCCACACTCCACACTCCACACTCTACTCCACTCCAACCCCTCTGCCATTCCACATGAGCGACGCTGATTGCCAACAAAGGCTTGTTGAATTCTCCTGGGCAGCGCAACAAAGGCCGCCAACAGGATGTCTGTTCGTCTGGCAGCAGCCATGCCCAGCAGCGCGATTCCATGATGTTTAAATTTGTCCTAATTAGATGACAATGAACGATGAATCAGCGTTAAGTTCAAATGTTCTGTGAGCATCCTGTGCTGCAAGTCTTTAAAGCTCGTTTCGCACTTCCACATGTAGACAAATATTCTGAAATTCGAAATTAAATTTGCTAATACAAACTTAATTAATAAATACTCCATCTCTGAAATACATAAAAATAGTTTGATTTAAATAAAAAAGATAAGAATAAATAAAAAAGATACTGGCTTTCATTGAAAATTTCTGCAAATATTTCAAAATATTCTGAAAATTTCGTGCACTGAAAAAAATCACACACATACAATTGTAAAATCCAAGTAAAATTTGTTCGGTTTATTTGGTTTTCATATTGTCTAGGTATATTTATATACTTAAGCATGTTTGTTTGTTGTATCCATAAAATATACATTCGAACTTATCTTAATACCTACGCACAACAGATGCAACTAGTTGGATACAATAATAATAGTCATAATAATAATAGTCATAATAATAATAATAATAATAATAATAATAATATAATAATAATGATAATTATACATTTACACCTACATTTCTTTCCACTTACAACTATGACAAATTGGGCTTTCGCTTACAAATAATTTGCTATGCTTTATACAAAATGTACCTCTAATTAAGTACCGCTAATTTACAGGGGGTGTTCCTTCCAGATGGTGAAGGATTGTGGAACGCCAGAGTTGTGGCTCAGTGGTCGTTGGTTTGATGCTTAACTAACTAACTAGATATAGTTTTTCTTTCACTGTATACTCCGAATTTTCCCAGTCAATGATTCGACGGGTGTACAAAAATGGGGATTGCATTTATCATTAAGACTTACAAGTTAGAGAAGTTGGTGCCAGTTAAAGAAGTATTGCGGGGCTAACTAAACAATTCAAACTAAAGGACTCAATATACAAGCTGAGCTGTAGGCGTGGCTGAGATTCCCTAAAGCGCCGTCAGATCATAATCCTGTTTGATGTGCTGCTGCAAATTGTTCATGAGATCTGATTGCTGTTGTTGCTGCTGATGATGGTTGAGCAGACCCGTATGCATTTGATTGTTGTTGTTGAGGTTGCTGCTGTTATTGTTGTTGTTGTTGTTGTTGTTGTTATTGTTGTTGTTGTTATTATTGCTGTTGAGATGCACTTGATGCTGCTGAGATCCAATATAGCCATTTCCATTGTTGCCATTGCCGCAGGACGTCAGATTCGCCGAATCCGTAACAGCTGGTATATACGGCGTATTACCCAGCGAGGAACTGACATCGCCCATACTCTCAAGACTATCAGAGCGTAAACACTGTACATAAAAGAGAAAAATAAAGGATAAGTAAATAGAATAATAATAAATAAATAATAATAAATAAATAAATAATAAGATTATATATTTCTTCGATGGATGTATCCGATTCTTAAACTGGAATGTACCTATCAAGTCTGGCCTCAATGTAAAAATTAAAGAAACTAATTTTTTAATGTCATATTCATTTTGTAGCATTATTAATATTAACTATAATTATATTAACATAACTCTGATAGCTTGAAATATTTTTCCAGTTTTGAATTTAAAATTCATCGTACTTTCTCGGCAAATTCCGATAAGATGTCTGATGCAAGTTGACATATATTATATTATATATTACATAGGATTAAGCTGAATTAAGAGCTCTGAATGAAAAGCTCTTTTGAAGCTAATGCAAAGATCTGAGAGCTTAACTATACATTCTGTAGAATAGAATACTTCAAACTCTCTCGGCAGTTCAACAAATTGGATTGATTGAGAGCGTTTTAAGAATAAGTCATAATCAAAAAGTAATATATAAAATAATATGTAAAGAAAGCTTATACAAGGCTTATGTAGAATATTCTCTCTCTGTCACTCTCTCTCTTTCTTACTATAACTGCATTTTTAAAAGCCTCAACTCTAAAATTGTCTTTGTGGATTAATCTTTTATTGCAAATGCAACTTTCAGCTGGTGTCATTCGTGGCTTAAGTGCCTACGCCGTTGATTGTTATGCAGCGCATTCAACTCACCTCATTCATCACCGGCGTTTGTTGTTGTGGTTGCTGTTGTTGTTGTTGTTGTTGCTGTTGTTGTTGGGCCTGCTTCTTGGCACTGGAGCGCTTTGTGGGTTTCTTGGCTACCGGTGTTGGATTGCCATTGGCATCGACCGTTTTCTTGCGCACATTCTTGGTGTTGGGCAGCTTGTTGTCCTTTTTCCACTTCATGCGTCGGTTCTGGAACCAGATCTTGATCTGGCGCTCCGACAGCACCAGCGTGTGCGCAATTTCGATGCGCCGCCGTCGGGTCAGGTAGCGATTGTAATGGAACTCCTTCTCCAGCTCGAGTATCTGGTGGCGTGTGTAGGCGGTGCGTTGGCGTTTCGGCTCCATGCCTGGCTGATATGAGCCATTCGCTGCAAATATGAAAAAACAGTGCGCGAGAGCATGAAGAGATGCATAATTAATGATTGAGAATTGGGGGAGGGGCAGTCGTAATGGCAGGGGCTGGGGCTGTGGCAGGGGCAGCAACTGGAAGGGCAGTGGCATGCCGATTAAGTCGCAACGCGCCACAATTAATACACTTCAAATTTAGTTTCATAATAAGCAGAAAGCGGGCGGCTCAATAAATCTCGCCAGATAAGTTGACAACCCCAAAAAGCGCGCCAAAAACTTTTGACAACACCTTGAGACGCAAAGGGTAGTTGTGGAAGAAAAAGAAGCAGCAGCAGCAGCAGCAGTGACAGCGGATAGATGAAAGAGCTGCACTCGCACAGCGCCAGTCCAGGATAATTAATCAAAATCAAGTAAAACAACTGCCGGTCCGTCTGTCCGTCTGTCCGTCTGCCCATCGAACGGCGCGGCCGCTACTCGGAAAAAAGGACAACATTGCGCGTTGGCATTTAGTTTTTCCTCGAGCGCTAAAACAACATTTCTGGCCGCAGCTGCCCTCGCTTTATCCTTTTCCTGTTCCGTTTTTTATGCGCTACACCTGCTACCCCGCCGTACTCGATTCGTTTCGGGCCTATGATTCCATCAAATACAGCTAACGGACAGCCCATCAAATTTATATTCGCTCCATCAATTTCAATTTGGCCAGTTTGCAATACCATCGAGCAGTTTGGGGCTTCGGTTTGTATTTGGGTTTGTGTTGGGGCTTGGAGTTGATGTTTCTATCGCTATGGCTGCTGCTCTGCTGCTGGGTCCTGCCTTGACCAATCATATCCGGCGCACATCAAGTTGTAATTTATAAAAATTTCATTGCACTGTGACAGACAGCTTTCGATTTGATATAAATATTTCAATCCCAACTGCTGCGCTGCCGTTTCTCAGTCACTAGATTAATGATGTCGTGCACTGTTGGCTGCTGACAGCTGCAGGGGGAAATGAAATTGGGCGGACGGGCAAGGGTTTCTCTCTCTCCCTCTCTTTCTCTTGAGACTGTGCTAAAATACTTAGACTTAAAGAGCTGTTGACAAGCTTTGTGAATACTTTCAATAGAATAGACTCTCTTTTACAATACTAGACATTACATTATTGTTTTTTTTTTCTTGTTTAACATATTATTTCACGTTTACAAAACGGAATTACAATATATCTCAAGAAGGTTTTAACATTTGTCTTTTCAAAATAATTAAAATCATATAAGCTCCAAACTACATTATATCACATGTAAGACAGAAGGTTTTTTAACATAATCATAAATTCATTTTTTTCGCATAATTCCCCTCTGTCTCTCTCTCTCACACACACTTTCTTTCTCCCTCCCTCCACACACTCTCTCCCTGTCTCCCGCATCCTCCACTTCTCTCACTTTCCAATCGAAGGCACAAATTCTTTTAGAATTCCTTAAGAATTCGTCAAGGCTTCTTTACAAACTTCACACAAATTCATAAATGAATTATTGTTTTGATAAAGTTATAAAAAAAGCAATAACAACGACGTACAATACCTCAACAAAAACATAAAAATTAAACAATATCAATTACAAAGCCCAAAGGAACAGCTGAAGCGAACGAAGAGACAAGGAGACAAGGAAGAGGAACAATGAAAACGAAACCAGCCAAGCCAATGGCCGCAAAACAACGTAACGTCAGCTGCTGCGTCGGCGTAGGCGTTGGCGTCGCTGCTGGCAGCATGCTGCGTTAATTCGTTTTTAATAAGTGCGTATCATTTCATTTCAACATTTCAACGAAATGGCCAAGTGTACGCTGAGGGGAACCAGGGAGAGAGAGAGAGAGAGAGAGGTGTGAGAGGCGGGGTTCAGCTTTGTCCATGTCCAGGAAGCGGCCTTCGAGTTGCGGCCGGGTGAGTTCCAAGCTCGAGTCAAAGTCTCGCCGGCCGCAAAAGCGTCGAGTCATTGCAGCCAAAAGAGTGCCAATTGCAATTGCCTGGCAGCCAATTTATGAAAATGCCAAATCATACAAGGCCAAGGAAATCAAGATTGCACAAGCAGCCAAGCAGCAGGAGGAGGAGGAGGAGGAGCAGCGACGCAGACAGCACTGCAGGAACGTAGCGTGAAACTGCTAAAGAGCAGGCTGCATGTTTGTAGATGTTTGTTTTTTGTGTTTTTGGGAAAATTGGCGCTCTCTGGGGAATTGGCGGCATTGCCTAAGCATATTAGTGCGTAGGTAGGTTAACTCTCTCTGTCTCACTCTCTCTTTGTCTCCGCTCTTTCTCTTTCTCTGTCGCTTATGTGAAGGTTATAATTGGCCCTGGCTCATGCACGGCTGTCGGCATGTTTGTCCCATCGCATGATTTATCATGCATTTGTGACTCTACAGTTTCATTCATGTACAGAGACGCGGGACGTTAGTTTCGTACACGAAAAGTAAAGAGAACATATCGAGTTCGAAAACTATGTCAGACGTTACTTAATAATCATAATCTGCTGTGTCGGTGGCGGCTACAATTGTGCCTCAGCTCAACAGTCAATGCCAGCTCTGGCTCGACCCCGCCCAGCGATCTGCTCCATATCGGTTTAATCCACTAAACTGATCGCTGTCTTTGAGGTGCGGTCATCCGACGACTTCCGGGCTTTAGCTCCAGTTTCATTCATGCGCAGTCCTCGCGTAGCTGCGACCAACTGCTCCCTAGTTGATTAATTGCCCCAATCCGGCGAGAGTGTGTAAATATTTTGGAAATGTGGCCAGGGCACGACCTGCGATCGAGAAATTTGACTCGTGCCAAGCACAAAATAATTTTTACGTCTGTCAACTCTGATTCGGCTGCTCATTCATCAAAGCGAGTGCCAAACCCGTTTCTGATACCCAAAAATCTCTTCTCAGCTGGCGCTTTACCCATTAGAAACTATGTGAGGGGAAAACTTGTGTTGAACATGAACTTTAATAAATGGCAAATAATAATATTTTTTCATGCTTAGCTTATGCAAACAATCGTCAAGTGCCGCCCTAATGAATGCCGAGCTGCAGGCGAGTGCAAGGCGCATATTGCGCATACGAAACGTTGACCAGCATTCAGTTAAATTCTAAGCTAAATTCTGTTTCAGGTTTAGTTTTTTTCTTTTCTTAAAGTTGAATATTGATGTTGTCGGCAGCTTGTGTGTGGGTAAGGTTTTTATTTGGCATGCTCGTGTGTGTGTGTATATTTCTGTGTGTGCTTCATGAGCTCATGGAAAAAGGCAAGTCAACATCAGCATTTCAACAACAGCGGGAGCTGCATCAGCAGCTTGTCAAGTGACTTGCAATTTGTGGCAGGCAAATAAAAATAAACATGAGCTCATGCTACTTACACATACACACACTAATGCGTAACACAAATCTCATGTACTTACAAAACAATTGCACACACACACACAGACGTATATTCCACAAAGATACAATGTGAAGCACCCAAAGCAATTGAACTTGTGGCTGGGAGACTGCAACACAACTCGAATCGTTCATTTAAAACATTATGTTTTCTTTTTCTTTTTTTTACTGCACTCCAAAAATAGACTAAAGACAATATGTTAATTGCGAGCTTTCGAAATGAATCCCAATGCTAGAAGCCACTCAATCAAACGTGGCTGGCAAGCAAAAAAAAAAAAAAATAAAATAATAATAAAATTGCAGGGAAGACACCAAAATGATTGATGTCAACCAAAACAAATGTTGTTCATTAATAAGCTGGCAAAACGATACTAAGGTTTTAAATATTTAAACAAAGTTCTCAAATAATACGTTTTAGGTAAATTGAATTTAGTAATCGCGCGAATATTTGCAGAATTTTTACTCAGCTGAAGCCTCGCCTCTACAATCTTCACCATAAATTATTATACATATAGAAATAAATTTAATAATATTAGTTGCATTTTCATTAAAAGAATATTAGAATACTTTAATAAATATTAAACAAAACCACGCCTCACATAAACTACTCTTGGTTTCTGTGTAGCATGACCTCATTTCGTTAGAAAAGTTATAGTAAATAAATAGTCTTTAGAATCGAGTCTATGGCAACTGTTATTTGTTGATTCGTATGGTATTTCCATTCAATCTTCCGCGCTGAGCAACAACAATCGCAACGCATTCACAATTGATTTTCACTTTTCATACAGGCACAACCAGAAGCGAAGCTAATGAGCAAAAAACTCGCTTTTCAAAGAAACTGAATCTAGCACTTGTCTTAAAGCGATTTTAAAAGATATTTTTTTGGAGTTGCAAATAAACCAAAAATGAACAAAATAAAATAAACTCTGACCAAAAGCCGAAACACAAACAGTAACAAGTTAAGAAGCTCACGACTTTAAAGACTTTAACAATAGACGCGACCTTGAAGAAACGTTTCGAGAAAAAAAAAAGAGAAATATAAAACTCTGAGAGAAAAAAAAAACCCGAAACGTTTCTGATTGCGCGTTGCCGCTGCTGTGTGCTGCAGAATGGAATTATTCTGGTCTGCCGAGTAGGACCAATAAAAGCATCGCTAATTAATGCCAATTTCAATATAATTCCAAGCAAGTTGCGAGCTCTAGAGTTTTATTGGCGCAAATTGAGCGCAAGCCGTAGGGAGTTGAATTGAGTTAAGTTGAGTTGAGTTGGGAGCCAACTGCAAATACTCTGTCAATGCTGGGCTCCATTCACATTTTTGTGATTTTTAGTTTTTTTTGTGTTTGCATTGGGACGCTAATTACGCTTTGTTCTCGAACAGATACAAGCATAAATTGGATATATACAGATGCAGAGGCAGATAGAGATATTGATACGGCCACTGATATGAACACATATATGAGTTCGCTGTACAGATCCAGATGGCGTGGCAGCTTCAGCTGTTCGTGCCTCATCTGTCATAAAAGGCGAACTTCTTAATTTTTACTGCGTCATTTTCATCATTGTCATGCCCTGGGCTTGGGCCTCCGCTCTGGGGGACTGGTCTCTGGGTCGCATTTCGCAAAGGCTGCTCAGTTTCAGTGTTGGGTTTACAGCATCTCGGTCTGAGTCTGAGTCTGGTCTGGGTCTGGGTCTGGGCTTGCAGTTTTTTTCGCCGCCTCAACGGAGGTGAGAGATGCTGATGAGGTTTTTCGCAAGTCATCGGGTAACTGTGACTGCCAGCCGTGAGCCGCGAGCTGTGAGTGGTGAGCCGAGAGCCTGGCCTGGTCTCTGGCCTCTGCGGCGGCATATTGGAAACTTAATCGTGGACTTGCCATTGAAATTCAGTTACAAGGCTGGCCACGTTTTCAGTGTGCTTGTTTTTCTATGAGCATAAATATGAATACTAGTGCGAATGCGAGTGCAACTCAGTGTGAGTGTGTGTGTGAGTGTGTGAATGCTAGCTGCTGCTGGTTATTGAATGTTATGTGGAACGTGAACTTGGCGATCATCTTTGCGCTCGTCGTATTAGCTGAGCTCTCGTGCATAAAATCAATATTCGCGCGCATATTCATTCTACTTATGCTCATAGTCACTTGTATGTGAGTGTTTTTATGAGTGCACAAGTGCATTCATTTGATTAGCATATGCGGCATGGGAAATTTATTATGCAGTTCAAGTGATTTTTAATAAGGTGAAGAAAAAATTACAGTTATTGGGCAAAAAAATGATATTAATAAAAGTATAGAGATATATAGAGATTATACTTTATATAACAATAATATTTAATAATACTAATCAAATGAATAATATAAAATATATATAAAATAAAATTCATAAAGTTTTTAACAATAATAATTCACAGAAAATTGTAGTTGCAAAAAATTGTAATTACAACTCAACTTCTAGCAATAATTATGATCATTTAGAGAGTCTGTTAATTACGAAATCATTTAATTTTGCTTCAAAGCTATAATTTACTATGAATGTTGTCTACACCTCCGAAAAAATTGTCAACACTTTGCAACTATTAAGCAAAGTGTAGGAATGTCAAATGTTTTCCTAAATACTTAAACTTTTGCAAATTATAGCGCTGGCTCTAGCTGTTATTTGGCTAAGTTTGTTGTTGTTGTGGTCGAAAGGCGTATTAAACAAATTGGATGGTCCCAGTTCTCGGACCACACGCCACCTGATACGCACGCCACGCCGTGTAGTTGTAGGTTGTTTTTTTTTTTTTGGGTCTAGGCAAGCGCTAACCGAGTGTAAGTCATTTGTAAAGAGCTGAGAACAACAGCAACAACAACAACAACGAGGCACCAGCTCAACAGTCAACCCGATTGGAACTGTTGCCTGAGAACCTGGCACTGTGGCTGCGACTGAGGCTGGGGACAGCCACATTCCGCATAACGAGAGATGATGCACTGGCGATAATCAAGTTTCGTCTTGTTTTCGTAGTCGTGCGCTCATGATAAATGTCACAACATTAACATCAAATGACACGGACCATCCGTCACTCAGTCGGAGTTTTGCGTTTGCCCCTGAGCGATCTCTCAAGCGTCTGCCCGTCCGTCCGTCCGTCTGTCTGTCTGCCTGCCTGCCGAACTACTTCGATTTGATGCTCATCAGCATAGCTAATCCCCTCGAGTCAAGTTGAGTCGATGTCGAGATTGTCTCAGGAGTGAGTTTTGAAGCGCGTGGCGAAACCTAATGCTATAATTGCCCATTAGGGTCAAGGTTGTGTTTAATTGGAGTGCAGCGCCTAGCTGCATAGTAGCTTCAACTAAGCAAGTATAATACTAATTAAAAAGTCATCCATCAGCTGAGTCCGAGAGACCAACCCGAGCGCGACTTGAATGCACTCATGCTCATGATGATTATGATTATGATTGTGTTTGTGCATGTGTTTATGCAGTCGCCACCTGAGCCTGTCAGCCAATTGTCAGCTGTTCGACTGACATTACCCCAGGGCCTAATACAGTTCGATGTGCGGTAGCCAATTTCGAAGAGAATTAAAACAATAAGCGCTGACAAACGTTGCGACGCGTTTTGATAATAGAACTCAACACATGGCTCAATGAATTTGGTTTTAGGCGCGTTAATGTACCGGCGCGACAATTAATGGTAATTATCTATCGGAGCTGACATTCGAATTCGACCGCATACATATACACAAATATATATATATATATTAATACATATTTATGTGTGTAGATCTCTCTATGTTTGTGTTACCACTTCGATGTTGGTAGCCAAGTTCATTCGCTCATCGATCAGTGAATGGAAACCTGTTTCTGCAGCCCACATTCGACTCGTTGTCTGGTGTGTGAAAATTTTCAAAAAGATATCGACACACACTTTGAAATATGTAATTAGAATAAAAGTCGTTATGAATATTGTGTGTGCTGCAGAAAAATTTTAGATATATAACTAAGATATTTGACTTCAGCTATGGATACAAAAAAGGTAAGCAAAGTAAGGTTTTTTTATGTATTTTTGAAATATGCTAGCATTTATGAGTTTGAAATTTATATTGTCAAATCCAGATTTCAATTTTAGGCTCGTTTCGGGAATCTTTGAACACAAGACCTAGTTCAGACTTCACTTTTTTATAACTTAGTGTTTTTATTTACAGATATTTTTGAAAACTGTGTAGTAAGAAGTCTGCTCTCAAGAGTATTTGAGATGGTAATTGAGATGGAGTTAAAAATAATAGAAATAATTTGTAGCTGCCGAAAATTAAGTTACGTATTTTATAAACTGTATTAATTATAGCCTGGCAATTTTTGCCAATTCTTTTTTGTTTAATATTCTATTCATGAATTTACATTTATTTATTTATAGTAAATTGTTAGAAAAATTCTTCCGAAGTCTCAAAAAGTCACATTATAATTCCACTAATCTCAACTTAATTGCAGAATATTCATAATAGTTCAACTTTTAATATCAACATTTGCGAATAATGTTTTTTTTTTAATAATATTTACTAATACACTTAAAGAATCAGTATATTAATAATAGCTAATAAATTGAATCAGTATCTTTTCATTTTCATATACAAAAGTTTTTGCTTTGCACTAATTGGGTTTTAAATCACTTTTCATCTAGGCAAAGACTCATTTTGAGCAGCGCAATTGTTACCCATACAGGAAAACTTTGACAAGACACTTCAAGTGTTGAAAGAGCACTGAAGAGGCCTTATTTAGTCGACTGGCAGATGCATACAGAAACATACATATGTATGTCGTATTAGCTATATAGTATGAATATGTCACTCGCCATATACATTTTTGCCCTCAGCAGAAGGCGCGCCATTCTTGATTTTGATTAATGAGAGTGCAGAGTTGTTTTTGGTTTTTTTTTTTTTTTTTTTTGGTCTTTTAGTTTTAATTTTAATTTTGCCAAAGTCGAGCATTCGAGCATTACAAAGTCTGTCAGTGGATCACGTGGGTGTTGGCAGCTAAGTAATTTAATTAGCATACAAATATGGGGCACTTTGTCTGAGATGGGTGCATCTTTGGGCATTGTGATTGTAGGAGTTCTACTTACCAACGCCCGCCACATGAATCTTCTTCATCCAGGGGTAAATGATGCGCTCCCCATCGGTTGTCTCTGCCATCAGATCGTCATCGCTGTCTGAATCACCTAAATCATCGTCGTTGTCGTTGGACGCCAACTCGTCTGGGGATCGATCAAGCATCAGTCGGTCCTCTTCCGACATATCCTGCACAAGTCAAAGCAATTTCACATTAGTTTATACACTTGCATAATCTATTTCGGTTTTCAATTACATTTTCCGATCCCATATCATCACAGTGTAACACTTCCTGTAGTTGCTGACCAGTGGGCGCGGCTTCTTCGAGTCGCTTCTCTAGTTTTAAACCTGTAGCAGAGTTTTGAGATGTTTTATTGAACAATGAACATTAATATTATGATAAATAATTAAAATGCTGAATTAATGTCTTAACAAGTGTTTAAGAAAGCTAATAATTAATACATAATTATAATTTAAAATGATGTAAAATACAATTAGATTATGATATCAAATACAATTTTAATATGTTGTAGAATATAAAGTATGCTTGATTTTATATATTATTAGAAATTTGTATAACATCGCTTAAACATTTTGTGGAATGTATTCATCTGCGATCTTCTTTTCAAATCTCAATTTAACATTCATCTCGTTTCATAGCTTAGATTGAATAAATTGCATTTTAAATATAGATTCATTTACTGATTGTTGCTGTCTGGCTAGAATTTTGTATTATTTTCATTGAACTAAATATTCAAACAATGTTATTTAAATAATTTTGGATAATTATAGATAGGAAATTTACCTAATGACTCTATGATAGTTCTATATATTTTTCATATATATATGTATACGACAGTTAAGTTCAAAAGTCGTCCATAATATAATTATAATTAGTCTTTTTTATATATTTATATTTGTTTTTTTTTTTTTTTTTTTCTATATATACATTCAAATACATATATATTTAAAAAAAAATATATATGTATATACATATATATTTCATTTTATAATTATTTATCTGTTTAAAAGTAAAATTTTGGTAACGATAAGGGAACAATATAAATACAATTTTCTTAGAAAATTAAAAGCGTGAACAATTATTATTTTAAGCGTAAGAAACATAGCTTATGAAAAACTCATCGATGAAAAATTTGTCTTTGTACTACTTTAACTGATTTCAAAAAATGTTAATATATTTTTAATATTTATAATGGCTTTCAATTAACTAAAAAAAAGTATTGCAAAGATCCAGCTAGCTGACAATTGTAAGAAATTATTTACATAAATTGTTCGTATACAATTATAGATACTATAATTTAATAGTTTAGTATCATAGTTTTTGCAGAAATATATTTAATGCTGATTTATATTTCTTATTGATTCTAAGTTAAACTTAAGCTTTTAAATTTAATTTGGAATATAAAAAAATTTTTGTCTCATTGAAATCTAAGTAGACCCACCTAATTCTTGCAGACCCAGCGAGGTGTTTGTTGGTGGCTCCGTTGAGGAGCATTGCAGTGGCAGGTCCATCATCTGTGAGGAGAGAGGCGAATGGCCTTGGGAGTGGGTGCTGCCGACGCTGCCATTGGTGGTACCATAGTAACCACCATAGTATCCATTGGAGCCGTTAGTATTGTTGCTGTTTGTCACATTTACCGACGGCGGCGGCCCGTAACCGGGATCAGAGTGCACCACTCCGGCCGATATATATTCGGGCGCGTGATGCACAGCTGCAGCGGCCGCCGCCGCAGCATGGTGGCCATAATAGCCGAGACTCTGGTGCGGATGTGAATGCGGATGATGCGTTGGCGGCGTTGAGGCATAGTTCGTGGTGTAGCCCGCGTTCTGGTGATGGTGGCCAGAGAGCGCGCTGTTGGTGTGGTGGTGCGAGTGCGGGAGCGGGTTATGGTTGTGGTGATGCGCTGCGGCGGCCATGTAATCATTGACCATTTCCGCCGGATGCGTAGCGTGCGGGTGCCCAGACATCCCAGGGCCGCCACCACCAAGTCCAATGCCCCCACCACCGACACCACCACCGCCGCCGCCGACACCGACACCGACGCCAACGCCAACGCCGCCCATGTGACCCGTTGAGGCGGTCATGGAATAATGGCCATTGTAGTGATGATAGTCATCGGCGACCGGCGGGAACTTCGGTTCCAGTCCATTGCCCATGGACATGGGGCTCTGGACATGATGTGGTGCATGCGGATAGCCCATGAGGAATGAGCTCATTGTAGTTTCTGTGTTTGTATCGTGGATAAAACTTAAACTCTTGCCAGGCTCAGCTCAGCTAGTCGTTGAGCACATATTTCACTTGAATATTCACTTATTGGCACTCAATTTCTGTTGCACACTATGCCTTTTTCAGTGTGATCACGATATTTGGATTGTGGCCAGCATTGTTGTAATGCGAAGGCTCTGTTTATTGAACACAGCACGTATGTCGCGCAGCCGGCGCGTAAAAAACGTAGAAATCGAGCGGCGTCGTAAATAATAAAAATTCCAAACAATTTTACAGCGGCGTTCAGAAAACATTCAAAAATACCGAAAAAACGAAGCGTCCGATTCACGAGTGCGAAAGCGAACCGTTCAATTCGAGCCGTTCTTTTGTTATGAATACGAAAGAGCGCTCTGAGCGCGAGCGAACCTGTTTTCTGCTTTCCTTGTCCGCATTTGCTTCAACTGCGTTTCGCCCTCTCTCTCTCTCTCTCTCTCATCATATCTCTCTCTGTCTCTCTTTCTTGCCGAAGCGCAGCGTGCAAATCGCCATTGCCATCGACAGCCAGCGATGACGTCGACGAGTTTCGAAACTCGATTTACTGGTTTGGTTTTTTTTTTCACTGCGTACAACAACAAAAGCAACGAAAGGACAGCCCACACGCAGAGAGAACTTCGTAGCCATGGCTGCACGCCATTTTCAACCACCGAAAGAAACATACGAGTTGGTAGAGTGGAGAATAATAGTGTGCAAGCGAGATGACAAGATATTTAGTCACACCCATTCGACGATGTTGATGCGAACTCTACAGGTCTGGCTAAAATAATAGGCATTGCCATTAAATTATGAAAATGTACTTAATTTAAGTCGGAAATCTAAGTATATTAAATTTAATTTAAAACAACATAAACTCATATTCATTATTTGCAAGCCCTTTGAAAATTTAATATTAATATTGATATCCAAAAATTATATTATTTTTTAAAAATGTTTCATCGTTTATTAAATATATGCGATAAGATAATACGATAAGATATCCATCAGTCGCTAGTTATGACAAATTGCAAATGTTTTGTTTTTTTTTTTTCTATTTTGTTTTGTCAAATACAAAATTCTATTTGTTTTAATAGGTTTTAATCGAAAAAATGTAAGCCATATAATCAACACTTGATATGAATGAAATTACATGATATGTTAACTTTATATTTGTGTAATCATTTACATATATATTTTGCAGTCAACTGTTAAACAACGGCGTACACTCTATATTAACCTCGACTGTGTGCCGTTGATGGTATAACAAGAAAACAGAGTCTACTGTTGTCTGAGCGCGAGTGAATGAGAATATGAGTGAGAGCGTGAGCGTGAGTATGGATGTTGCTTTTGGGGTCTTCGGTCATGGCGCACGCTCAAAAAAACGAAAAACTGCCCTCGCCATCTCACAGCATGCGTGGCCAGCAAGCACCGCCCACTTTTCACTCTGCCTTTCATCGATCCCGCATGTGAGTATGGCAGACCAGACCATTTATTTTCCATACACTAAAAACGGATGCAACCAGAGACTGTGTTGTCTACTACAATCGTATCGATCGCGCCAATGGACGAGACTGTATGTGAGGTGTTGATATGAATTGCTCGTCTTTGGCTACCGATTCCCAATTCGAGAGGCTCTACTTAAACACATATACACATAAAGTTCGATAGGCCCTGGCTGACTTGCAATATTTGCCCATTGCCATTGAATGTTGAATGAATATAACCGCACTTGGCGCAATGTTTTATTTTTATTGTGGCTAGTCTCTGAGTGGGGGGAGGCAGGGAGGATGCTGTTGTTGCTGTTGTTGTTGTTGTTATCATTACTACCGTGATTTGTATTGTTGCTGAAAATGTTGATGAAATGATGAGCATGACTGGCAAATATTCAAATGAGGCGGGCACACACATGAAAAATCGATAGAATGATTGTTGTATAATGCACATAAGAAGGTCGAACATTAAACGCTTTAATATTCTTACACCTAAATATTTAGACTCTTCTCGTTCAACAACAAACGCATCCTCAACACATTTAATCCAATGAGATTCTTTGTTGTTCCATAATCCTAATATGTGAGTCACACTTTTGCCATGTGCTCACTAGGTAGGTATATAAGTGTGGGTGAGTGTTTGGATCGTCTAATTGCCGAATAATTGAACCCATTCCCAAATAGCACACGTGCTATGCCCAGACCGCCCTGTTGTTGTATTAGTATATGCGTGGGCCTGTGGGTGTGAGTGTGGGTGGGTGACTACTAATTAATCGACTTCCAGCTGATTCGATTTTGATGGTGGCTATCAAAAGTTAATTAGGACCATTAAGTGCATAAAACTCAAAATTTATTAGCTTAGACAATGTCCCACAATTGTTGATATCCAGTTGTGAACAATTAACTTTTTTGAACAACTAATGCTTGTCAATTTACATATTTTAAATGCTAGTGAATTAAATAAAAATTTACTTTGATATACTTGTGTAGCAAAACTATGTACGTATACTTATTATTGTTGAATAATTTATAGAAAGAGAAAATCAGCATTGATAACTGTCAAAAAATTAAATTTCTTATAGCTTTGAAATTCGAGATCTGACGAGATCTCTCCTCCAAATAGTCACAGGGTGCGAGAGTTATCGTATTACTCGCGCAATAGCTTCCTTAAATAAATAAAAAAGAGAGAAGAGGAATTCCTCAACTCTAAACTGTCACATTAAGAGAGAAACGGAACTAAGATAATTATTCTACTCAGAATAAGATCATGTGTGAATGCTGTTTCTTTCTGAAAAGAATAAGAGTTTGAAAGTATAAACAATTTTTTGAACTATATAGTATATACGTAATACAAGACTTTTAAATTGGATCTCTAACACTTTATTTGGTAATTGATTCCTTATAAATATTAGGATTTGATATATCCTTAACAAATATACATAAACGTGAAACTTCCTATTCTCAATAGATCATGCACTTGACTGCTTTTCTATCAATCTACTGTGAGAAAATAAAATATCTTCTGGGATTAGCACTTCATATATTATACTCTAGCTTATTTCCCTCGCATCAAGAACTTTAGCTCAGGACTCTTAAAACTTGTCAACATTTATGGAAATTTGCGGGAAAGTTAAAATGTATTCAAGAACTCTGTGGGTTGACATAGCCTTAAGTGCGTCTATTCTCATGTTATGTGTGATGTGGAGCTGCTTTTGATGTTTTCAAGGAGTAACCGCATTAGTGACTGCTCCACTGAGTTTCCTTTATGGGGCTAGCCGACTACCCAAATCGAAAGACCGATGAAAGACAGGCGGGGGTGGCTCACAGAAAGAGCTTTGTGTCTGGCATGAGTCGAGGCGAGGTTGGGGGAATGGCGATGGCGATGGGTGCTGTGGCTGCTGTGGCTGTTTGCACAGCATTTGAGTTCCAAATCCCAATTCAGAGCCAGCAATCAGTTGCGACTGTCAGGCGGCAAAGGAAGTTCACTTGCTGCACAAGGCAAATGTGATTAATGGTTCTATGCGAGCCACATTATGTGTGCCCTGTCGTGAGGCGCAGTCCCGACTTGGGTTCGCATTCGTATGTTCACTCGTATTGCTCTTCTTTATTGTCTGTTTCATCTCCTTCCATTTCTCTCTTTCTTTCAGTTTGTCCCGTTCGCCTTTAAGCTACCCATCAAATATTTTATATTATATTTTTATATCAAATTAAGCAACCTGAGAACTTTTTCTTACTACATTCCTTGTATGTATATGAGAGTTGTCCACATAAAGCCAGATACATTTCACTTATGTATATGCTGACTTCTTTCATTTGCATTATTTTGTTGCATATTTGTTCAGTAATAAAAAATAAAATAAATGATAATTTTAAACTCTAAATCGAGTTTATTTGAACTGTATGATCACTGTATATACTTCATATTTGTAAAGCACCTTTGAGTATTCTCTTAAATTAATATTATTTTAAATGGAGGGAATAAAAGACACATTAACTATGACTTGTTCATATATGCTATATTTTTTCCATTTTCAGAACAAACTTCTGTCTAAGTTCATCAGATTAACTTAAAGTATTTACATTTATTTATGTCTTGAAATATTATTAGTAAGATAATTATAGAGTCACTTCTTAAATCAGTAATGAAAATCAAAACAAAACCAACAATCATTAGTAATCCTAAAGCTCTCTAGGAAAAGAATTTCATAATCATTTTCAATAAATCATATCAATTCACATAGGTATGCCGAAAAGGAACTCACAACCAGTTCCTGCCTTAGAATTTATTAAAGTATTTATTGAATGCTGAAGCCCGACTGGCTTCAGTTTAAAATCCGCACTCCTTGCGTTCTGTTTAGCATGTAAATTGGTTTAACGACATGTTGACAAGTGAGATTGAAAGCGGCGACAAGTGTGGGAACCAAATGCTGATTAGCAGCATAGGCCTTATCGCAGTCAGCTACCGAGTGCTAGGCGATGAGCTTGTGGCTGGGCAGGAGCAGGAGATGAAACTGAAGCTGGAGTTATCTGTGGAGGCATTGCAATGATTGATTGAGTGATTAATGATTGACTGTGCTGCCTCACGTCAATCACTGGCGACGCAATTAAAGCTTGAAATGTGACTTTTATGGGCTTTAAATTGTAGTCTCGAACATGATTTGAAAGTTGGCAAATTGGACAAGTGCTCGACTAACGGATCGTCCATTTTGTGGCCGACATATGTGCATTATAGCCAAGACTAAAGGCCAATTAAGTGTGTGTGTGCGTGTGTGTGTGTGTGTGTGTGTGTATCTCATTTGGATGCCATTGGGAGAAACGATTGTCCATTTATCAACTGTCTCAACTGTTTGCTGTCATATTATGCTCAAATCGGCGACCCAGACTCAGATACAGATACAGATACAGATACAGATACAGATACAAGTCACATGTATATACACTCGACTGAGACCCCGATTGGGAGCGAGAAGAGTGTTTAACCAAAATTTACACTGCGGCTGTTTAAAATAATTACACGAACGGCTTAAATGGCCAGAGGAGGAGTGGTGTGGGGAGAGGGAGCCGCGACTGGATGGGGACATGGCATGGCACAGGTACCCATTATCCATGACAGATTATCTCTGATTGATTTCATTTTAGCCCCTGCACAGGCCATAATGAAGGCTGCGGCTGCACATATGGACCAACAACTTGGCTCGGGGCCAAAATGCTTCGTTTTTGGACCTCTTCAACATCGACTTTGACTGCGACTTCGATTGCCTTTGCCGCCAATTGGTTAAATGTTAAATGCGCGCACGTTTTGAAAGATGGGTTCGTAATTGCCTCACATTAGCCGAAATTTAGGAAAACTGTTAAAATTATGTTTAATGATGGCCGCAGTCCACCTTTTTTTTTTTTTTTTTGTTTTTGCCTGCGAACGCAACGAACTACAACAAAATTTCACAGGCTTTGAAAACTGATTTTTCGGGCAAAAGTATTTTCACGTACCCTTAAACTATATTATTATATGACTCAGTAATGAAATAGAAGTGACAAAAATAATACATATAGTATTATTCATAGAAGATATTATTTATTAATTCATTTGTTGATGAAAAGAACAATATGAAGCTAAATGTTTTAAGTAATTTCCGTATATTTAATTTATTTTATTTAACAATTAGTTAAATTTAATTTATGTACAAGACTAAGAGAAATAAATTGTTTCTCTTTAAGAAATATCACGTTTTAAGTGCAACTTTTTCATGTCATTTCTCTCAGACTTTCAGTCCAAATTTGATCTTCTAATAAAAACCTAAAGTCAAATACCCAAGAAGTTTCTTATGCATATTAGGAAAATAAAACCGGCTTGCAATCTCAGCTTACATAGTTTAAAAACCTATTTGATTTGACGAAACTTTCTTTCAAATTTTCACACCAAATGTAACTTCAGAAGATCAACGCTTGGGGAGAACCTGAGTGCCCTACGCCTCTTGCGCTTATCCATCAAAGAAAGTTAGGTAAGGTATTTAAGCTAACCCTTTAATTTAGTGAAACTTTTGAAGACCGCCGATGCCGACTGCTCGTCTGTCCCACTGTCTCAATGTTTCTCTTTTTCTCTCTCTCTCTCTCTCTCTCTCTCTCTCTCTCTCTCTCTCTCTCTCTCTTTATCTCTGTCTGCCTGCGCCAATGTTGATGCCAATCGGCCCAAAGCTCTGCTCAAATTTCCAATTACGTCTATGTCAATCATAATTAGTAACAACGTCGATTTTTCATTGAAGGGCCTCTAAAATTCAACCTAAACGTAACATAAACGGCAACAACAACAAGAACAACAAGAACAACATTGGAATGCCCACAGAATGGACTTTCTCACACATGTGCGTGGCTCGGGAGCTCCACTTGGCATTAAAAAATAAATAAAAACAACAAGTTTTCTTACCAGTCTTACAACAAAACTTTAAAGCAAATAATACATATTATTATTAAGTCGAAATATAGATACACTCACTCATTATAATAAAATTGATAAATGAGTTTTAATAAAAATTATTAGTCTTTTACCATTAAGATAAATAATATAAAAATATAAGATATTATAAAAATATATTACAATTTTCATTATTATACTTAAATTCGATTTCTTAAAATAAATATCATTATTCATTTCTTGCTCGCTTTGGGATACCCTAACTCTCTTAAAGAGTATATCGAACACTCTTGTAACGAGCCATAGTCGAAGCTGAAGCCACAGCCAACCCAGGCAATGCATGAGTGAGATGGGAAATGAATGGCCATGTGGAAAAGGAGACGGAGACGGAGACGGAGATGGCCAAGAGCGACGCACAGTTTGTTGTAATATGTAATTTGGGATGGCATCGGATACGGCGCGGCACCCAGCATCGAGCATCGAGCAGCGAGCAGCGAGCACCAAGCATGTAGCTTGCTGGCGGTCTGTTATGAATGTGACTAATTAAATTTAAAGATATCCAAGAGATTATCAATCTTTGAAGCGCATCGCCATCGCCAACGCCGGCTGAGTCTGGCTGAGACCGGGTCCAGCATGGGCCAGGGGCGGGGCAAGAGTATCGATACGCTTCGACACAACATTTCACAAGACGCAAAACAAAGCCAACAAGAACGCTGGCAACAGCAACACCAACAACAACAACAACCATCAGCACCAAGAGCACATTTGTTTCGTGATCATGATTGAAATAATGATTAATGAAGCCAGCGCCAAAATTCAATTCGAATATACTATGTATAGCCCGGGAGGAACTCGAAACTGGGAACTGAAAAACTGTGACTGCGAGTGCGACTACAACTGTGACTGCGACTGCGACTGCGATTGTGAGTGGGCCTCTGGATTTGGTCTGACTGCCAGACTGGCCGCCGACTGAGTTCCATGCGTGAAATCGAACAACAACATCGACCAGACCAAATCGAGTTGCATATGGGCTCCATGCTGTCCACACACATGTGCCTGAGAATGTGTGTGTCTGAGTGTGTGGGTCCTGAATCTACCATCAATTATAGCTTTTCGTTTGCCAACAACAAGCTGAGGCTCTGAGGCACATCACATCTGGGACCTAGACACCTTTTGAGAGCAGCAGAACGAGAACGTTTCCATTTTGGCCAAATGGCTTTGTTAACAGCTTTGTGCAGTGGCTCTGGCTAATAAATGCCTTTTTAATTGACTGCAAGGTGCAAGGTGTAATGTGACACCTCTCTGGCTCTTCCTCGAGCCGTTGTCCGGTTCCAAGTTCAACTTTCTGCTAGAAACCACTCGACTCTCTGTTGCATCAGCAGTTTACTTTGCTTCGAGCTTCCCTGCAATTATCATTAGACTGCGCAATTGATCAATTAATTTGGTGTTTGCTGTTGTCATAATGAAGCGATTTGAGTTGTAGATTTTGCAGTTCACCAATTCGCCTAATGAATCGAAACCCTAATCGCTTTCTGGCCGCATTGCACTTGCGCGCTTCGACAAGTCACGAACTTGAGTGTTTGCCATGATTCGTAAGATTTTCATTTGAATTTTGCACCTGATGATTCATTGTCTAAGCCAACTAAATGGACTCAAGACTAGACAGATACGCAAATTAAATCGGGGATTTTGTTTTCTTTTTATTTTTTTGTTTTGTTTGTTGACTTGAGCAAATGCCTTATATAACCGGAGCAAAACTATCAACTAATGACAATTTACAATGTGTAGAGCTCTTCCATGGATCATAACGGATTTGGAGTTGACATTTACAATTTTAATTTCTCTTTGGAATATGATATTTTAATCGTATTTTAAGGCTTCTTAAATTTCATTATTGTTTTCCTTAAACCAATGAAACATTGAAAATTCAATATAAAATTTATAAGTGGAATACGCTATGACAATTAATTTTGTTGTGAATATATTTAAAATACTATGCAAAGAAGTTATAATTGACAAAGTTGAGTTGACTTCTGGCACATAAGGTAAATGAAAATTATTCTATATCTTGCAAAAGTTTTGGTTAATGTTAAATTGAAGATGTAGGCAAATAAATATATTATATATATATAATTTATAGCATATATATAATAAATATCAATAGCGAAATGTTACGAAATGCAAGTAGTGCGAGACAATCAAACCGCATCATAGTGAACTCAACTGTAAATGAAACTCTTCAGAGCAACAGCTCAATTATCGAAAATTGTTACAATTACAAAGCAGAGGCTTAATACCAAATCGAATTGCGACTCTTTCTGTCCATTGAGCGCGCGTTGGGAGGTGTTGGCTTGTCTGCATGTATATTATATGTCTTTACATATGTGAACGAAGAAAACTAATGATCAGTTCGAGTCAACGTGAATCAAAGTAGATGAAGAACAGAGATGAGAGAGAAGCATTTCTTTCACTTTTCAAGAAATCCACAGGAAGAGCAAAAACTTTTCAATACGAAACTGTCAGATAAATCGGTCTCGAAAATGCATGCCTTGTTTTTTGTTTTTCTGACTGGCCCGGCCTCGCCTCGGCTGGCCTGGTTGACTGGACCGGCCCGTTGTCTTCTCGTCTGGCGCATAATTAATGATCTGCTCCATATTCACGCATTGGTGTAGGTCTACGTCTTTGACTCTGTCTCTGCCTCTGTCTCTGGCTCTGTCTCTGGCTCTGTCTCTGCCTCTGTCTCTGGCTGTGCGGCCTGTCCGGCAGTTGCAGTGCCTGTTCGCCTGCATCTCTGCATATCCGTGGGCTGACAGAGCCAGAGTTTAGATTTGGGATTTACAATTTCTTGTGTTCCGGCAACTGTCACTTTTCTATCTCTCGGCCACGTGATGTGCGTGCGAGACGCAAAAGAAAGACTTTCCTGAACAGACGCTGAGCACTGCGATAAGCGTTGCCAGCGATATGTGAGCTGCAGTGCTCAGCGAAGGAAGGAGGAGGAGGAGGCAGAGCAGTTGCATCTGCTTAGCCACCGTGAACACCATAACTCATGCTCGCCTGCGCTGCCACCGCTGAACCACCTTAAGCCACCAAGTTGACAGACAGCAAGTTGACAGGCCACGTTTTGCCCCTCGATTACCCTCTCTCTCTCGCTCGCTTTCTCTCTCACTCACCCCCTACACCCACACTAGTCTCTCCCTCTCTCTCTCTCTCTCTTTAGCATAGTTCCATTTCTTATCGACCGCCCGCGCTGTCGCCTGCGTGTGGCCAAGATGCTGGTTGGGGTTTTGAGTGGTTGCTCAGGGTGAGCGGATGGGTGGATCAGGTAGTGGAGGCTCTGGGAGATGCACGCGCACTCAGCTAATCAACGCGGGCTCAAAATGTAAACAGGCGCATCCTACAGCAAATATTGTCGCCATTTTCTGTCTGACACGCGGCTCAACCCCCATGCCAGTTCATCCACTTTTATCCCTCATCCGCTCTCCCTCTTTCCCTCTTCCTCTGACGTATCTGTCGCTCTGTCTGTCAAACTCTTGCAAAAAGATACTTTTCTGTTTTTTTTTTCTTTTTCTGCATTTTTGTTTTATTTTTATGCTGCTTTTCGCTTTCTTCGGAAAGTGTGAGTGCGAGCATGTTTTCGTTTTCCCCACATTTTCGCTCGGGGTTTTTCTTTCTTTTTCTTTTTTTTTTTTTTTTTTTTTTTTTGACACATAAAAGGACACGCACCGCGTCACATCATGAAAGGATTGATTAATGATTCGTTGATTTTCGCCCTTATTCTCTTTAGTTACACTTGGGCACATAATCCGCCTCGTCTCCAGCGCCTCGATTCCATTTCTGCGCCAGCAGGCAGCGCACATCCACACGCACACACACACAGCCAACCTAGTCGAATTTTACGTAAAATAAGTTTTCAAGAGAAAACAATGCCTCGTCGTCGTCCATTGTCAGCAGGCAGTTTGACCAAATAAGCTGCCATTTTACATACGAACCTACGCATGCCATTAGCTAATTTCTTAAAGCCGAACATATATTATGAAATGGTATATTATAATATAATGGCTAAAATACTTTTGTGATGATTTTCCATTCAAATTTGAAATACCACAAATAAAGAATATATATGTAATATAATAATATATATCAATATGAAGCATTCTGCAGCAGCCGGCTTGTGTTGCGATTTGCATATCAATTCGTAAACATTGCTATTTATATGACTAACCCACTTATATAGTAAGATATTCTTTACATATACCCATTGATGCTGTTTTATTTAGTTTTACTTGGTGGGTCTTTTGCTAAGGCTTTCATATTTGATTCATAATTTATGCTCTGTGAACGAACAGCAAGTTATTTGAACTGAAAGCACATATACAATTTAAATTAAATATAAATATATTAATATTTTATTATTTTTAGTATGTCAGTCTATAATAATAAAACTAAAAATAATGAAATCCGCCTGCATTGCCCTTTAAACTCGCTAAATAAGGCTCTTTAAAAGAGTATAACCTGAATAGCTCAACGTAAAACTCTCAGAAGACGACGAAAGCGGAACAAAACAAATTCTATTGCACAGAGAAGAGCCTGTGTGTATACTTTTCTGTTTCGCTCATGAGTGGAACATGAGCATTCAAACAGATAACTCTTATTTGGAATGTTACGATTTGGCATGCTTGACTAAAAACCTAAGATCTATGCTCAATCAATAATTGATCTTTTGCTTATAGGGTTTCTTAAGGAATATATTAAATTAACTTATGATTTTTTAAGCGTACATGTTTTCAATTAGGCACTTTCTTTCTGCATAGAAGTAGCATACAAATACTTATTAGCTTCTCTTCTGCAGTCCTCTTGAGTTGGACCTTTGAAGTAATTATTGGAAATGGTATTAAACAGCTGACACCCTTTTCCTCTCCAAGTGCACTTTGACTTATCAAATGGAATCCATTAAACGAAAACAAATGCTAGCTGGCATGGTACAGCTCATGAATAAAGGAACAGCGGGAAAGTAATTATCATTGGCCATTTCACACGAGGCATTCACACTCACGTCTGCCCCATCTCTTAGCTGGCCCCAATGACAATGACAGTGACAATTAAGAGCAGGGCGAGGAATTGTGGGTGCGACACGCATTGGGAGTCTCTGCCACGCACCTTGACAAAGTGTTGATGTATCAAAGTAATTAAACAGGGCTTCAGCAGTAGACTAATTTCAGCTCGAGTTGAGTTTTGACCAATGTCCATTCGTTATTAGTGCTTAAGCAGCTGTTGAGAGCACGCAAACCCAGAGGACTGACCATTCGGAAGAGAGTTTTTGTTTGAGTTGGAGTTGGAATTTGAGTAGGAGTTGGGGCAGAGAGTCAGGGGGGTCAGGGGATTGGACGTGACATGTGTCGACACTGAAGTAACGCAAATCACATTCACATGCCAGCAACCAACGTTGACCACTTGGGGTAAGACCAACATCAACTAACAACTCCTCGCGACACTCAAATCCTCATTCCCACACACACACACACACACGCCAGGAGATGGACAGGGGTGGAACCTGGTGTTTAAAGTGTCGAGTTTTGCGTCTTAAAACTAGAAAAATGATTCCGCTCTAGCAGCTCTACCTACCCGGTTTTAAAATGCGTTTAAGCCCGTGAAACGTAGGTTGGCCCGAAACGGACAACAACAACAACACGAAATGAGTCGAAAACATTTAAAAGGCGAGCTGCGTAAGAAACCTTCATCAAATTTGACTGACAGGTTTTCAAGATGTTCGCACTGCCAACCAACTGTTTCTCTCCCAACTCCATTTCTTTTCGGCTGCTGCCAGTCAAAATGGCCAACGTCACAGCCAAGCCAAGTCTCTTCTTTGTTGGCTAAGATACAGTTTTACTTTAAAGTTATTTTGTAGAAAGTTGAGCAAATATTTAATAAACGAAAGATTAACTAATTATATGCCTTGCCATCAGCTAATATTTTGAGAGTGAATGTGGCAAGATTATTACCGATATATATAATATATATAAAATGTATTCAGTTATTTACATGTATTGTACATCATTATTGTTCTTATATTAATATATTTGTAATATTTTTTTAAAATTTGTATATGTTATTTATCTTACAGAAAAAAAAAAATATATTTATATGTATTTTTTTGTTTTTATTTCGTATATATATATTATTCATATTTACGCTTGGCGTAATATCAAAACTATGTTGGTGGCGCCATCTATTGGCTAGTGGCTAGTTGATTTTTATTATCCACAAAATTTAGCATGGACGCAAACCAGGCATGCCTAATAGCCGTGCTGCTTTTTACGCTATATTTGTCTCTTTTTGTCCACTGTTAATAACAGAGATTGACCACTTATCGATGACTACCAACATTTTCTGCAATTTACAGAGCTCTGTTAAGACCAAATTTCTTATTTTACAAATCAAAAAGTTATTTTAAGCTATGGCATCTGATATTATACGTTTTTGATTAATGGAATCAACAAATTATATTAGTTAATATATAATTGATTATTTATTTCATTAAATGGTTTATATATATAAAAAACATCTTGCCGCTTAATAACATTAGCATGAAGCGAAGACGAACCACCCGTCGATGGAAAAGTACTATCACATTATTTGTTAAGCCTTGTTAATTTTTTGATTAGTAACAATCAACAAACGCATGACTTAAAACCTATAAAATTGACAATGTTACAAATTATAATATATAATAAAATAGTTCCAATGGAGGCTCTGCTTAAAAAGTGGTTGCTCATGAAGTAGGAAATTAGAAATTAGATATGCCATAATAATTCAATTAGCGTAATTTGTACTATTTTATTGCAGCAAAGTGATGAACAAATATTGCGAAATTAATATTTTCAAAAGTATTTACTTTTGCAATTAGTAGCTAATTATATAATATTAAATAATCATATTAAATTCAAAAGTAAACAATAAAGTTGAATAACAAACATATATATTAAAAAACCAGTTTCAGTTTTGTAAATTGTGTTCATATAATTTTCCAACTGTTGCCATGTGAGCAACAGTTAACATTATAAAAAATTACTAAATTCACTTTTATCATTTTGCACTTTATCAAAAGTTTTTAACAAACATGGCAAGTAGATTATTTTATCAATACATTACTATCAACTAATTATGAGCCATTTCTGTGTCATGGAAACAGAGGCCCATCATTTACTTTTGTTATCTACGATAATACGATTTCTTTAGCTATCTAAATAACTTAAGCAGCGCTGAATTTGGTTCCGTTTCGCATGCATGTGTACAGTCAGAAGTTGCGAAAGCGATGCACAGTCATTATAGGCAGTGCAGATGGTACCAAACTCTCGGCAAAGCAAATTGTATTATGAATGTAAAAATCTGCATTTGGGCGCGACGAGTAGATTCCATTGGCAGGATGACAGCCGCTGGAACCTGTAGGCAGTGCAGACGGTACCAATCGGCCACCGGATGTGCTTTCGGGCGGCATATGCAAATAGCGTTCAGTGCACGGCCATTTGCACAAGCTCAGCTAAATTGCAAACGGGCCACAAAATCGACGGCAGACGATTGACCCAAATGCCGAGCCGGAGCTCCCTCAAAGCGAATCGTGTTGGCAATTTGTATGCAAACTCTCATATGTAAATTTTAGCTGCACGGCACATAAATTGAAGTCGGCAAAGTAGAAATATTTCAGCTGTCTTCTAAAGCAACTTTTTTTGTTCAAGTGTAATGCATATAAAATATATGTATGTGCGAAAATATAGAATATACACAAATTATACAGTAAATTAGAAAATATGGGAAAAGGATAAGAACTTCAACAGAGTTGTCACGAATTCTTGTTGTTTATGACTAATCGATAATAACAATGCATAAATGCCGGAACAGTTTTCTATATGACGATTTCAGAAGTCGAATAAACTTATCATTAGTTGACTTTGCTATGAACTTACGATGGCTTGTCATCATCTATAACTATTTCAGAATCATTAATCTAATTTTGCGAAAAGTGAATTAACACAAATTGATCGTAATGTACACAAATATTATTATTGATAAGAGTTTAAAAGTTGCGAGGAATGGAAATAGTCATAAGAAAATTTTTTATTTTTATTATAGTTTTTTATAATTATTTATTACAGATTCTTTCTTATTTTAGATAAAGACATACAGAATTTGTAATTTTCTTAATAGTTAAATAATATCAATAATAATTATTAGTTAGTTATGAAAATCTTTGATTGAAAGGCAAAAACTTAAAAATTCTAAATATATTATTTTACAATTAATATTATATGAATAGAAAATATGCATACATACATTTTGTATATCAATAATCGCATTATAAATAATTAAATTACAACAAAATATTTATCTAAAAAATGTTATTTTATATTTATAAAATTCTTATAAAAATATATTTCTGTTACTCATTAAAACTTATTGTATGAATTGTATAAATTGTAAAACTGTAAACTAAAATTTAAATATATATTAATCAACTTTTTTGTATTAATAATAATTTGCACTTTTCGACATAAATGTAGTACTAAAATATATGTATAATTGAGATTTTATAAACTAGCGACACTTGAACGTCACACTTTTATCTCTGGGTGTTCGATAAGATTTCTACAATATTTAAGAACAAAAGCACGTGTGATTCATATGTTGAAATGCGTTAGATAAGCACAAATATTTATAAATAAATAAATAACATTTTATACATACATATATATTTTGTTTATTATTATAGGTATAGGAAACTAGTTAAATACAGATTTCATTTACTTTTACTGCACGTATTTAGCTGAGATTAACTTCTTATCTCTAGATGTGTGTACCGCTTCAACAAGCGTCAGCAAATCAGTTAATTATTGTGCGCACAAATAGTAATTTATAGTGCGTTATCGTAGCAGAAATTAAACACTTTTGTTAACACTTATTCACATTTGATTCGCTGGACAATGAGCCACATAAACCTCTCTAGAACCGAATTTGTCCTTAAAGCTATGGTACAACAAATTCGGATCTACAGGGTAGACGTGGAACAAAGTGAAACCTAGATATATATATATATATATGTATATATATATATATATATATATATATATGAATTCATATTGAAGTTGTTGAAAAGTTGTGAAGCCTGTAGAAGTGAATGGTAATTTGCAGGAACAATTTGAATAAAGTTACGGCTATAATTTCTGTGTCGTGCCACACGTGATGCGAAATTATGAAATGACCCATAAGAAATTATTACAATGCGCACACACAGAGTGTGTGTAAGTGTGTGTGTGTGTGGGTAATTATACTGAGGCACATGGAAAACTCCCCATTTGTCCCGAACACCAGCAAGCGAGTCCTTGAAGCAGCCTAACCAAGTCCTGCGTTGTCTTCAACTGCGCAGCGGAGCAGCAACTGAAGACGACTTGCCGAACACGGCGGCCAGGTGAGGTGGCCCGGCCCCAAAATCTATTTATTTTAATGCTTGATAAGATAGGCGCTGTCGTCTTCCAATGTCTTGCGCATGTTCTTAGCGCTTTGTGTATCTAATTGATGGCGCACGGATTAGAGCACTTTCTTCATATCGATATCGAGTCGGGGACATCGGAGACTTTGCTCTCCACCTTGTTGTTGTCGCCTGTGATAAGAGGGAAGCACATTAAATGAATGATAGATAGATTTTAAATGTGTATTTGTATGTGTGAATTGTTTGTTTTGAGACCAGGAATCAATCAGGTAGTTTACGAGCTCCACCAATTCCAATTCCAATTCCAATGGCTGCACTCAGCCAAATTTGTTTGCGTGGTTAAGACGCCAGCGTCGATTAGGCAGGCGGCGACAGTGTTGGCGCCATGTGGCAAAGCCCTTTGCTAAGCCCCCAGCGCCAGTTGCCACTTTGCTGCTGTCCCCTCATTCATCTATTCTGCTTCTCAGTGATGATTCAGCATAAGCATTCGCAATACTGCTGAATAATGGAAAAGTCAACAGAAGCAGTAGCTGCAGCAGCAGCCGGCGGGTAGGACGATACCGAAATATGGAACAAATCATTGCCATTGTGCAAGGTCGTTGGGCATTGTAATTCAAAAGATCCTATCTGTAGACATGTGTATGTGTGTGCCTGTGTGTGTGCGCGCGAGTGTTCCTGTGTCCTGCAAGCAAAGCATTTTCGAAACAATTAATTAATGACTTTTTAGCGTTATTCATTAACACTAATCGCCTAGGACTAAACTTAACTAAGCCGCCCCTAAGCTGCTAGAAAAAAGGGGCGCGTCCCTGGGCGCAAAGTCAAGCTAGCTAGAGTCAAAAACCTTTTCGCCGTAGGCAACGGCGACTGAGATCCCGGATTAAATTCAGTAATGGCAACAAATCTTGCGTAAACAAAGGCAGGCAGGCGAACCAACTCCTATCCTTTACACACACTCGCGCTCACTCGCTCGCTCTCGCTCTCTCGCACACACACGCACACATTCATTGACTGAGCTACTTTGTCTGTTTTTTTTTTTTTTTTTTTTTTTGGTGGTTGCGTTTGTCCTTTTTGCAGCCTCAATGGCTGCGTGTGCTCTTGCTCTCACTCTTGTTATCACTCTCGCGCCGTCTCCCTCATCCGCGCTCGCTCGCACACTCTCCGTCTCTCCAAACGGTATACACACAATCCACAAATGTGAGAGAGGGCCACAGCAACAGAACAGGGTGAGCAGCGTTAGCAGCAGCAGAAGCAGCAGCAGAGGCAGCAGCAGAGGCAGCTGGGTGTTTGTACATGAGCTGCCATTGCCGTTCGTCCCGGTGGTTGCTTTCGAGAATAAACGAGCACGATTCGTACCGCTAGCCACTGGCTACTGCTCTAAATACTAATAATTAACTAACCTTGGGAAATTAACGCATCTCCGCCAAATTGAAGTTTGCGAAAATGCATTACATCATCGACCCAGCCCAAGCGCACAAATCGAATAAATCCACAGACCGCATTGCCGTTTAATATGCTAATTGATTTCACGTGGAACGCGTTGTTAGCACCAATCCGATCTGGCTAATACCGACAGCTGTTGGTGATGGCCAAGCGAACTTTTCGTTCAAATTTTCGTGCAAATGACAAAAGCGAACATTAGAGATTTCTAGTATTTCATTAAATTAAATATATTCTTCTATACTACTTCAGAAATTGAAATTTATATGCTTGCAATATTCATTTAAGTTTTCAGCTTGTCCTTCATAACTTATATTCTATATATAAATTATTGGTATATAAATAAATTTAGATAATAATTCAAAAATTAAATTTGAAAAAAATCATAAATTAATTTGCCTTTAAAAAAATATAACAATAATTACATTTCAACATTTTTTGTTCTATAAATAAATAATTTGAATCTAATATGTTTATATAATGTTCATAAAATTAAATAAAAAATCGCCAAAATATTTTTCTTGCATAAAAAACTGATTAAAATATACTACTATAATGCTTAAAATGAATCAAAAATGTATTCAATATCAATCAATAAATTCAATAATATTTCAACATATACCCCAAACAAATATCTTATTCCTCATATATTAATTCTCATACATTATTGTCGAACTTCTAAGCGGAATGTTTACTTTAGACGCAGGAACATTAATAACACCGCAGATACCATAATCATTTTCAGTTTATATGCAACGGCACCCAGTCTTATCTTAAGATAAACATGATGAATAGTAGCGAAATAAATTTGGAGACCCATTAAATTGAAGGCTGCGAAGGCGGAAGGTGTACTTGCCGAGTGCGTTGATAATTCTTTGGCTTTTTGGCTGTTTTTTTTATCAGTACGTCGACAAATGCGCAAGTTTTATAGCAAATATACACAATATAGACTTGGGTAAACATTAACATAGTTGTATAACATGCGAGTGTGTGAGTGTGTGCGAGTCTGTGCGAGTGTATGCTTCTCATTGCATTTACAGTAAATCCGAACGGAAGTGCACGAAAGGTGAGTCGAGAAAAAGTACGCTCAGTGTGTCGGCTGCCCTCCCTCCCACTCTAACCGAGTGGAAGGGAAACGGGGCGATGACTGGCGAATTAAGAGAAGACAGCTTCGCACATAAATCAAAACTGACAACGGGCGACAGGGCCACAGTGTCAGCAATAGAAAGATTCCACAAACTGTTCCCAAAGGTATTTCCAAAGTGTTAAGTAATGCACATTTTCAATGGCTTTGCCACACTGTACTTAGCAGCGAGTTGCGGCCTTTCTACCATTGGATACGAAAGCCAGCGAGAGGAGAGAGCTTGAGCCCAAGGTTGTTGCTGCTGCTGCTGCTGTTCTTGTTGTTGTTGCTGATGTTCTTTTAATATTATACGAATTTCAGTTTCTGTTTCAGAGCGCGAAATATTCCGCTGCTCGCAGTTGTTGTTCTTGTTGTTGTCGCTGTTCACGAGAAGTTTACGAAAATGGGTGCAGGTAGAAGTTAAAGAGAAATAAAAACAATTTCAAAACGGCTCGCCTCACCTTTAGCTGTATTTGCTCTCATATTTGTTGTTGTTGTTGTACTCAACCTGCAAGTTGCGGCATTTTGTATATATATCTGTATCTGTATCTGTATATGCATATGTATTTATACTTTATACCGGTCGTCGTTGCTGCTGTTGCTGCTGCTGCTGATGATGATGATGATGATATTGCTGGCGGTGCCTTTGCCAAAGTTCCTGTTTGTTGTTTACAAAATTACGCGCCTTCCTCTCTCCCTCTCTACACATATATCTATATATATTGTATTATCTTCAAGTTCTTAATGAAAATGCGTTCTCACAATGGTTATGCACTCGCAACAAGGGCAGAAAACCCCCACAAACAAGCTCTCTTCTCTCTCACTCCCCTTATCTATCGAGCAGCTGCAGCTCAAACAGAGAAACACATGAAATTTGCATGAAATTCGAATAAATATGCCAGTGCAGTCTGCCAGGAATTTGAACCAATAATGCATTCAGTTCCCATTGCTCACTAAAAGAAGCTACACAATTTACCCCCTTAACCAAAGCTGAGCGTTACCCAGAGAAGCGCTTTCAATACCCTGTAAATGTTTTCTATACACACAGAGCCATCTGCTAGCCAACTATAAATACGATTCTTGTTAATCAATTGCGATCCACATTTTGTAAATATTATAAATCAAAAATATCTATTTTATACAATTTTGAAATAATCATATATAGAGTCAGGCTAACTATATGAAAATCTATATCTATTTATTTAACATGCTTGCGTTTTCCTGCTTGAACTAACTATAGAATAGAACCTTCTGTAGAGAAGGTATGTGTATTGCTTTATAAGCAATTCACAAATCGAGAAATTTAATATTCCATTACATATATATTTTTTTATTTTAATATTGAGAATAAATATATAAATATACATGTTGATCATACATGTTCTATGTATACATATTTATACAAACGTTTTTAAAACATCTAACAAATAGCTAATAACTCGTTTGACTTTTTTGATTTCTCTAATCATTATAATATGTTAATTATAATTTAAATTCAACGAATACGTTTTGCTTTTTTTTACGTTAAAACAAGGCAAATGATATTTTAGTAATACATTGAAATTTGTTTTGCATTCAATTGTAAACCACTTTTTTATTAATTTTTTATTTTTTTTTATTTTTTACTTTTTTTTTTTTTCATTTAATTAACCACTTTTGTATTTCTCGTTTTAATGTTGCATCAACTTTCAGTAATGTTTCATAGAAGTTCTTGCATGGTTTATTCCCATAAAAATGGCGCATGTTTCACTACACATCGTTTTTTTTTTCCTTAATAAAGAATTTGGGTCATATCCATAGGAATTGCATGCATTTTGTGTTGTACGTAAATATTTGAATAGCCAACAACGATAAAGAAATATAACATGCTCATAACTTGGTATGTGAATATACATGAATATATACATGTATACATATAATATATACTTGTATATACATATATATATATATATATAAATATATATATATATATATATGCGACATATTCAGGTCAACAAACAGAGTCATTTTATGACAGTAGAGGGAGTCAAGTCCAAGTTTGTCATAAAAAGAAGCATAAGTTCCAAAAGATTTCAATAATTAGATGAGCGAATGCATAAAATAAACATAAAAGCGATTGGCCCATTGGCCAACTTAATTGTTCAGTTTATTATAGTTTTTTATAGATATATGTATGTGTATACATATGTATGTATTTCTGTAGATCAATTTTTTGTTTTTCAATTTGCATAAAGTGAAACAGCTGCAAAAATCATTGTAAAACTGTCCTTGATGACACGTTGTTAGAAATTTCACAATTTTCCACACATTAAGCTGGCTGCACAAAAGTCGCAGTTTAGCCAAGTGCTTCGTAATTGGTGTAGATACATGCCACACACACAGACAGACACACACACACAGACACACTCTACCAAGCATCGTAGTTGTAGTCATAGTCAAAGTCCTGGCAGCTGCAGCAAATGCGTTGCCCCGAGTCCTGTGACCTTAGCCAAAATTGGGTTTCAGGCATCGCGCCATATTGCGCGACACACACACACGCACATTACACACACATACACATACATTAAATGCAGCAGGGTTGCAATTTTCGGGCTGGGTCAGCTTCAGCTTCAGCTCTGCTGCGTCCAAGCAGCTAGCCCTTTCGCCCGCGAGGGGCTGGTGCATAGTGTTGGCAGCTCTCGCCGTTTTTGGCAATTGCCACTAATATTTCGGTATACTACTTAACCCATGCATTAAATGGCGGGACAAGTGTTTTATAGCGAGCATAGAACGCACAACTTGAACTTTGGCTGGGGGTTGATTGCTGCTCAAGTTGTTGTTGTTGTTGTTGTTGTTGTAGTTGCTGCTGCTGCGACTGTGGCTGATAGCGCGACAACGAAGCTTGGGGGCTGGGGCATTGCTGTTTCTGCGCAAATGAAAAGTGGTTGAAAGGCGCTGGCGTTGCCTGCTTTGCACATTTCCGGGCGCGCACAACACACACACACACATACATGCAGAGAGTCGACTAGTCAAAATGAGGACAGACGCAGGCACTGGGTGGTATCTAAGGCCTGAGAAGGGGTGCTCTGAGCCCCAAATTCTGGCACATGCGTACTAAAAAATGACCAGCATCGCATTGGCGGCTGTCCTTCGTTTTTCCTATCCTTTTTCATTTGGCTTTTTTCAGTTGCAGTTGAGCAATTTAATAAAGTGCGCACTAGGAACTCACCTGCGGCGATTAGCTACCTGGTTTACCTGGTTCAGCCCCACTCTTTGGCATTGAGACAACAAACGCTCGTCAATTTCAATGTTAACACTTTGCACATTGCTGAAGTTTGGCGCTTTTGCGCGCCTGCCAGCATCCTGGGCAGGCGTTGAGCTGCAGGATGTGCTGGCAGCGACGTCGACGGCGACGGCAACGGCAACGGCAGGGCTGACGGCAGCACTGACAACGGCAACGTTGGCGGTAGCGATGACGGTGACAGCGACAGCGACTATGTCGTTGGCAATGGCCGCGCTCTCGTTTTTAACGAACTGCTGCGCTCGGCGTCAAATTTCAAACTAAAGTCAGTAGTCCCGGCATGGCCGCAGCTAAAACCCAGTGAGAATGCGACCCTCCAAGCCCGAGTTACCCAGTAGGAAATCATCGCTTAATGTGCTGTGCAGAGTCACTCAAGCAGTAAAACGTGTGTAAGGAGAAGAAGTGGAATTGTAATGTAGGTAGTAGAAACATTTCTGAAATATATGTGGAAAATAAAAAAAAAATTCGAAAGATGGCGATATATATCTTACAATTTATTTAAAAAGTAATACCAATATGAATTGAGTAATATTTTGAAAAGTAAATAATATTTATTATGCCCATAATACATTGAAACACAACAAATATAAAATGTTGTGTCTTGGGAAATAATATTCTTACAAGTATTTAAAAAAATATTATTTATAATGTGTTTTAATAAATAATATCTATATATAATATTTATTTCAAAATATTATTAGCTTAATATTACAAATAATGTGGTATTACATAAATATATAAAATTAAACAATTTTATGTACTCAGCAGAACAGAAATTGTGTTAATTTTTCTGTACATTTTTGCACGCTTGCCTTTCCTCCTGGGTCCGCGATATTCAGCAACAGCAACAGCAACAGCAGCAGCAGCAACAACAACAGCCGCAGCAGGCAAACGGTGCTTTTTGTTAAAGTTGATAACAGCCATGTTGCTGTCGTTGTGTGCGTGCATGCGAGCTGATTTTTGTGTATTGGTGTGTGTATGTGCGCGCATGCATGTGTGAGTAACACAACCACCTAGCACCTAGCGTAAAAGAGCGAGTGCGAGTAAGAGAGCGCAACTAGGAATACACTCAGAAAAAAGTGTGCGATGAAAATGAGGTATTGTAGCAAATGTGTTGAAACTCTCAGTTTAAGACTGACGATTATTACTGAATAAAATTTGTTTAATACAACTAAGCAAATCAATTAAATTGAATATATCTCATGGCAATGTTTGCTAAACAAAATCCAATTATAATTCCTTACAGGTTTCCGGTTATTTTTTGTAGTGCCTCACAATTCATTCATTTTCTAGGACATGACTTCTTATAAACCCATATATACAGACGTGTATATATTTGTTAGTGTGCGTATGTGAGCCTGGGAGAGCACGCAGAATAGCATTGGTTGCGTGTAGACTTTGTGGATTGTATTTCCAAAGCTGAATACATTTTCATATGCGTACAGAGCAAGGACTCTCCAAGAGAAGAGAGCTACACTTTTCGAGGCTGAGTATCCTTGTGGCCTGCTCACCAAACTGGAGTCAATGAAACTTCTTTGTTGCACGCTCCGCGCCCTTCAAAATGAAATCAAAGTGGGATATTTAAAGCCTCATTAATCAGACGCCAGCTATCCAGAAGTAAACCCCAGCTTCTCAGCGATGCGAAGTGTCGAGTGCCACACAGCTCCGGGGCTCACGACTTGAGTGCGTTAATGCTGCCATTAAGTTCAAATTTGTTTCATTGATAATTACACGATGCTCGATGCACTTAATTTTAGAAAATCAACTAAATATTATTTTTATTTAATAAATAAATATTTAAATACTATGCATACATAGAGTATATAGTGAATCATAAATATTTGAACATATTCGCAAAACAAATGTGTCGCTTCATAACTTCTATTCCTTGAGCTTGGGCCTCTGGGCATGTTTTTTTTTTTTTTTTTTTTTTTTTTATCGAAAATACAAGAGATTGCTTGAGTCATTTAATTATAATCATATATTTCAAAATTCCAGTACTTGATTTGAGATTAACATATTTGAAAATGGGAAATCAGAGTTTAATGTTTCAGACGAGTTTGTTTCAGAAATTCGATAACTATTTCCGTTTGAGATTTATCTATTAAAACATTTATCGAGAATTAGTTAAAAAATTATACATATCTCGTTCATATTTAGAGCTCGAGTCTTCAAGTTTTGCTCATATATGTATGTATGTATATAGATTCTAATTTAATACAATTTCGGGTTTTGTCCGTCTACAAACAGAATTATAATTAAAAAAAAGTTCTCGCAACATAACCCACGCGGCAGAGCAAGCGAGACAGCAAGAGGGCAAGACGCCTGCAATGCGTACATATGTTTGTATGTACATACATGAGTACAAGCGTAGATCAGCGTGTACGTGCGTGCGTGTTTGTGCATGTTAAGTTTGTTACGCGTGCAGAATCGAATCGAATAAATCTTGGAATATTATTCGTACAAAGAAGGGCTCAGGGGATCTTGTAGTCGAGTAGAGCTAGAGCTTTCTTACTTTTTATACTTTGTTCCCGAAGGGGAAAAAGTATATTGGGTTTGTGCAATGTCCGTCTTGCTGTCCGTCCGTCTGTCCGTCTGTCCGTCTGTCCGTCCGTCCGTCTGTCCGTCTGTCCGTCTGTCCGTCTGTCCGTATGAACGCAATATTTTTCGGCGCTATTAGAGCTAGAGACTTGAAATTTTAAACATATACTCATATATGTTCCCGAATTATAAAGTGTAAAAATTTTCCCGATCCGCCCACTAGGGGCGTGGCAAATCGGAAAACTCTTCCGCCCATAGTTAAGTTATCATACTAGATGATGAGCTAGAGAGTTGCAATTTGAAATGTATACTCGGGGTGACAACCCAAGTTCAAAAAGCTATGGCGGATATATCTACGCCCATTGGGGGCGTGGCAAATCGGGAAATACGTATCTTCTACACCGTTAAAGCTAGAACGCTGAAATTTTGCATGTGAGTTAATGTTATGATTCTAAGAAGATCGATCAAAAAGTTTTATATCTACGCCCATTGGGGGCGTGGCAAATCGGACCTGAATATATAGTGATTTTTCAAATTGTGCTATATTTTGAACACTATTGACACTAGAGACTTGAAATTTTGCATGTATACTCGGGTTGACAACCCAAGACTAATAAGCTATGGTAGATATATCTACGCCCACAGGGGGCGTGGCAAACCGTAAAAGTTTATATCTCCTACAGTTTTAGAGCTAGAAGCTTGAAAATTGGATGGTTGAGTTACTAATGTTCTCCTCTATCGATCCCCCAAAAATAATTTTTCAGCCTCTTTGGGGGCGTGGCATATCGAAACATACCCTGTAATTTTCGCATTTTTGGAATGTAAGCAACCAAATTTTGCAGGCATGTTAGCCTCGGCCCTTTCTAAGAACTGGCAAAAAATTATGCGTCTACGCCCCCAGGGGGCGTGGCAAATCGGCAAAGAAGTTTGTTGTGGCCAACTGCATAATTCATGCATACAATAGCTTAATAGCAATTGCTAAGATGGCAAAAAGCATTTTAACATAAATATAATAATATTAATGAATTTAAAAAATAAAATTCATAAGTTTTTGATTAATAAATAAAAAGTTTCCAGCGGGATTCGAACCTGGGTCTTTTGAAAACAACATGTAATCGTTAGCTAAACCTAAATAAATACACAGCTGATCAGCTGACCAGCTGATCAGCAGCTTGTGACGTCACAAAACAATACAATCGCAATTCTTGCAATATGTATACACTTTTGGATGTGTATACACGTACATATACATACATACACATGTATGTATATGCATGCATAGAAAAACTGCCTGCCACACAGCGTCGCAAATCGGAAAGCATAAAGCAGTTTTAGTTTTTACTTAAATGCACAATTCATATGCGTATGTTTATAAATGATTATCAATTGGCAGCAACCATTTTAGAATAAATATACATATATAAAAAAAATAAAAAATAAATAATTTTTGAAAAAAGTTTTCTGCGGGATTCGAACCCACGCACCTAAGTATAGCTTGCATAGCGCTTACCACCAGCGCCACTGCCCTGAGTTGGGTTTCGTTAACTAAAACCAAATAAGGCATTGCTAGAGCGCCTTTTGACAAAACTAAAGTAACGATCGAAAAATTCTCAATTCAGTCACAATTCTTAGAATATTCTGGCATCCAAACTCTTGTATGTATACATAGAAAATTGTGTGTATACTCGTATAGTGTGTACATGTGTAAATCTATATGTATGTGTAGGAAAAACGATTGTTGCTTGCCATGTACGTTTTCTAATTGCCGAAATATTTCGTTAATTAAATGTTTATTAAAAAAATAAGATGCACCAATGGGAACAAAGTATATCGCTGTTAGTTGCGCCTAACTGCAACGTTCTTACTTGTTTATAATATATTTGCCCAAATTATTAAAATATAAAGTTTGATATTGATAAAAATAATGATTTAACTCAAAAATTGGCAACCTTGAGTATATACACAAGCAGGCTAGCTAGCATAGTCACAAGAAACCATTCGCAGTTGTAAGTAAAACAAAAGGAATTGGAAAAAAAAAGAAACATCATCAAGCTGTTTCGAGCAACAGAAATATAATTTTTGTTCCATTGTTTAGTAAGTTGTATTATTTATGACCCATATTTCCTGCTGTTTATAGATATTTGGCTATTCTACCTGAATTTCACGTTTTTGCAATAGTCAAAGGTACGCCGAGACAGCCCTGATAGATGTCATAGAATTATTGTACGTTGTTGTCGGAGAAATGCAACTGGTCGATTTCTCTTTTTTTACTCAACGTCATGGAACAGTTTTCAAAATATATTTGACTCTGGTTTCTAATTATATCAATATTTGCGTTTATTTAGTTGATTAGCACGAATGTTTCTCGCACAATAACTAGTTCGGTTTGTATTTATTGTTGCAGTGCTTCAGCAGAGGCAATTTGATGATTTGTCGTAATGAATGCTAATTAAACGCATTCGTTTTCTAGTTCACTTGGCAGCCAAACAGCATCTGAATCTCCTCCTCCTCCTCCTTCACAATCGAACTCCAGTTGTCTATGTATTCGTTCAACTTGAATGTTTCTCGGATGGCCAGGGCAACAAAGTGTGTCAAAATTCTTAGGCGTATCCATGAAACAAAACCTTGCTCACATGCCCGGCAGAGCTGTGTGTTGCTGGCTATGTGCTGTAGCTTAGCAAACAGACAGAGAGAGATACCCACTTATTCACAAACACACATACATACAGGGGTACATAGCTGGGTATATAGCAAACATAGATACAGATAGTAGATATGCAGAGCCAGCCACAGATACAGATAGCGATGTTCGAGCATGTTTCACACAATTTGGGTATATCCACGACTCGAAGGTAAATGGAAAAGCAAATAAAAGGTGCTAATTTCATGAGGGTTTAATTAGACGTTCGGTTGCTGTACGATTTCTTTTCGAATTTTATTTTAATTGTAGGTCGAAACTCTAGTTAAAAAACACTTCGAAATTTTAATACATACTTCCAGTATTTAAAATCGTATATTTCTTTAGATGACTAGTTAAGCGTATTTGAAATATTAAATAAATATAAAAAAAATAAAATATTTCCGCCCGAGCAGGGACTTGAACCCTGGACCCTTGGATTAAAAGTCCAATGCTCTACCGACTGAGCTACCCGGGCAATTTCATTTGTCTTGCCAATAAACCTTTACTCTCTGCTGCTGAAAAAGCTCATTCGTGTTTTAAAGCTTTCAATAATATGAAAAGCTCTATTTCTCACCAAAGAGTTTCGTTTTTACTCTTACAAAATTAAATGAAAAAATATTCTCAGGAAAGTTCTTGTATATTTATTTATACATTAAAAAAAAAAAAATATTTTAATAAAATTATTTCGATAGCACAAAAAGATTGTGGTCCAACAATTGGCAAGGCTGGTAATGGCAGTCCACTCCGGTACGCTATCCCACTACTGCCTACCACGGGAACTCTTGGCTGCTGGTTTTCACCCCTGGCCCGGTTCATCCCTCCTTAGCCAACCTGAATGCCATGGACTCCTCCGCGGCACCCATATTGATGGCAAGCTTAGTGCGGACGTTCCGTCAACATGGCTGGCCCACTACACAGTGATCCCCAGCCTCAGGCCATCCCACAATCAGACCTCACAGAAGCGTGATTACAGAAGATGCCAACCTTCCAGTCGACTTACTCGTTTCTACAGACGTATTTTATGTCACGTCACTGAACTGAATTGATTAAGACCAGAAACACTACACTGCTTTACCAAAAAAACTGCTTTCGAACTTAAACTATTATCAAATTGCGTTTATTTGAATATGTGAAAACTAAATGCTGGGATGTTATATTAATGAAGTGCTTATGGTCACATATGGAATCATAATATTTTACAAGAGACCAAAGACTGGTAACGAAATCGTCGTTAAGTGTAGCTTATACTGCTTGTGTGACCACTGCTTTCATAACAAAATGTGTGTATTTATTAACTGCTTCAGATACAACAAGCAGTTTCAATAATTTCTTTCTAATTTACAAAAAATTTAATTGCTATACAAATAATAATATATATTTATTCAAATGAAAAATAGTTTAATTTTCAATAAAAAACATATAAAAAATAGGACGTTTTGAAAAAAAAAAGTAGGTTCGCCCGAGCAGGGACTTGAACCCTGGACCCTTGGATTAAAAGTCCAATGCTCTACCGACTGAGCTACCCGGGCATATAAACATTATAAGCCAAATTCCAGCCATGAGTTGGTTCTCTTTGGAATTAATGCACGAATGTTATAAAATAAAATATAACATCTAATATAATAATTCGATTTTATTCACATTTTATTTATATTAAATATGTATATTAGTTATAAGTAGTTAATTGAGCAATCGCTTTTCGAAAGTTATTTATAGTTAAAAGTTAAATATATAAATTTAGGAATCCGTATCAGTTGAAGATACATGAGAAAGATTGTGGTGTTTGTTGCCCTCAATTCTAGACAGAATATACAAAAAGAAATGGATTAGTATAAAGAATATATACAAAATGATATTTAATACCGTTTATATATGGATTTTATCACGTTTTTTTGAGGGACTATTATGAAAAATAAAAGCATGCCTTGAGCACTCGGTATGAGATCTATAGACGTTGCAATTTTTTCAACCCCAATTACGAATTCAGAACATATGATTTCCGTGAACCATAAACCACCTGTTATAGCAAATATTTGTAAAAATTGGACGAAACTGAAATGGTAATGAGAAATAATATAAAATATACGAATGATTATTCTTATGACATTTCTCTTTTCAGTATACTTACTTGGCTTGATTCTTCCCGTTTATCTTACTCTCACTAGTGGTCAAAGTACCTTCGGTACATTTATTTTCCACATATATTATCCTAACTGTTGCCACGAATAACCCAATATTAATCAGAATGGCAACCAATATGAGAGAATGAAAGTATATCATTATTGAAACGTCAGTCGCTAAAAGAAGCTACATTAAAGGCATTTAATATATTATAATATTAAATATTTTTACTTTTGACCAAGCAGTTATATTCTCCAACTTGAGGTTTTAAGTTATTCGGAACTTCCATAGGTAAATATCGATCAGCCACCACGTAGAAAGTAAGTAATATAACAGCTATACTCCAGACGATGATACTATATTTCATGAATCTGGGTCCTTGCCTAATCCCAAGTTCGTTAGAGCTCTTCCATAATGTAAAATTGATCATCATGAGCCAAAGGAAGGTGGCCATAACGAAAAAATAATGCACGTAGGCTGACATTTACATTTTACATTTACATTAATATATGAATAAATTTATAAATTTATTATATTACCAAGTGTAAGGCACGATTCATAAGAATAATAATCATTGGGAGTCTCCAAAGCCGACTCGAGAAAAGCCAAGAAAAAAGTTATTGATAGGCAAGAGAAGTAGCATAAGCAACATCGATTGTACATTGTATGATATTGTTTGACGTAAATAAATATCGCAATTATCATGACCAAACAGAACATAGAAAGGGCTCTTAATGCTTGGGCTGGAGAAACTACAATAAAATTCAACTTTACATATTTATATCATATATTCACTGTCAATTTCACTCGATATCTTACATATATTTAAATTGGCTGGTTTGGGTAGAGGAAGAAGTTTGGCCGCGAGTTTGTAATCGGCGTTATTATTGTCATCCTTAAACGGAAAAAAGCAATATTGCTGCTTAGTGAAGCTCTCGTTATCTCCATGAACGTATAGCACATCATTCTATGAAAATACGGTAAAGTCAAAAGTGAATATTTTCCAAACTTTCCAGTCTCCTCCAACCATATCTGGCGGAAAATATTATTTGTAGCTAGGTATATCTGACTCAAATCCCATGGAATATTTGAAATGAGATCGATTTTCGGACATGCCACATCTTCAAGGGCTGTTTATATAAAAGTGTTGGTAAATAAAGAAAGCCAACAAAATACAACAGTAAGTCTTCGAACTGTCTATGAAGACAGACTTGCGGACGGAAAAACAAGGCAGACATTGCACAGAACAAATTTACTCTTCCATTTTGTGAATGAGTATAACTTATAAATACTGCAAACATGGCATACTCCCAGCCTTTAGCAAACCTCAAATAAACTCCACCGATTTTCCGTATCAATCTTGTTGAATGATTCACACTGCCATTTATAGGCTACTTGCACTACATAATCCTTGCGTAGATCCTTCTGCACCACTTGACCGTTGAGAAGCGTTATATTCAAAGGTTGATACTCTAATGACTTTGGCGGATTACAACAAAAGATTAGGCATGGTTTTATATGACACACACAGCCTCGGATATAGGGATCAACTTCCTTTTTCCCATCCAGAAATATTTTATAGTTGAATATTGCTGTCTTTTCTTTTGGAATTATAATGCCTTCATATTGAAAGGATCCATTTCTGAGTTGTGGGCTATTCGTCAGATCGACGGTATCAAAGTAATCACAGCCCGGAATATCGCCTCCGATCTCAGCTATAATAAGGCTGAACGTAAATATAGCACAAAAGAAATTTTTCATTGCGCCGCTATATAATATAAAATAATATAAAACTGTTGAGTAGAACTCGATTTGATTTTTAAAATGCGGGAACTGTTCTCTTCAAGAGCAAAATATAAACTGAATATTTAACTGTACTGTTAGTACGGACAAGTCACTTTAAGTATGAAAAAATAGAAATAACAACATATTCCGTAAAAACCACAAAAGTTTTGCGTGAATAATACTTGGTTATGGTCTAAGTATAGTTTGCTATATTTTTAGACTCTGTTCCCTAACAGGGAAAAAGAGTCTATTGGTTTTGTGCAATGTCCTGCTGTCCGTCCGTCTCTCCGTCCATCCGTCTGTCCGTATGAACGCAATATTTTTTGGCGCTATACGTGCTAGAGACTTGAAATTATTTGTATACTCATGTATGCTCCCGAATTATAAAGTGAGTTAAAAATTTTCCCGATCCACCCACTAGAGGCGTGGCAAATCGGATCATACTATTTGATGAGCTGGAGAGTTGCAATTTGGAATGTATACTCGCGGTGATAGCCCAAGTTCGAAAAGCTATAGCGGATATATCTACGCCCATTGGGGGCGTGGCAAATCGGGAAAAACGTGTCTTCTACACAGTTAAAGCTAGAACGCGGAAATTTGCCATGTGAGTTAATGTTATGATTCTATGAAGATCGATCAAAAAGTTATATGTCTACGCCCATTGGGGGTGTGGCGAATCGGACCTGAACATATAGTGATTTTTCAAATTGTGCTATATTTTGAACACTATTGACACTAGAGACTTGAAATTTTGCATGTATACTCGGGTTGACAACCCAAGATCAATAAGCTATGTATGATATGGCAAAGCGCCAAAGTTTGTATCTGCTACAGGTTTAGAACTAGAAGCTTTAAAATTGGATGGTTCAGTTACTAATGGCCTCCTCTATCGATGACCCAAAAATATTTTCAGCCTCTTTGGGAGAGGGGCATTTCGAAAAATACGATCTTACTTGTTTTAAATATTTTTTTTATGAAAATTATATAATTGTTTAATTCAATAATAGGGCACGCAAGTGGATCCAAACTCAAATATGATGGAGTAAATCAATATAATTAAAAACAATCCGATCAATTATTATTAATATGTTCAGCATTATATTAATAGAAAGAATTATATTATTTAAATTAATTGAATTTATTCCAGGCTTATACATTTTATGGCACTAGCAATAGTAACTTTATAAATACTCCGAGATTATTCCATAAACTCCGCAGAAATATTTATATATTGTAGACAATATTTATTTATCAAGGGTGGAGGTCATCGACAAACGCCCTCTTATTTTCATTACGTTACGATACCTTGGACCGTTTTACGGAATTAGGCAAATTAATTTCCGAATCGGGAAAATCTGCCAGACTAATTTATTGTTGACCTCTTATATAATGATTGTTAAATAGATATTTGGTATATCTATGAGCCTTGGTAAATAGAAAAAATTTATTCGGCAGTCAGTACCGATCTGAAACGTTCTTGCGTGTTAAATTTATAGGAAAAGATTAAATAGGTAATAATATTTTCGCAGCAAAAAGATTGTGGTCCAACAATTGGCAAGGCTGGTAATGGCAGTCCACTCCGGTACGCTATCCCACTACTGCCTACCACGGGAACTCTTGGCTGCTGGTTTTCACCCCTGGCCCGGTTCATCCCTCCTTAGCCAACCTGAATGCCATGGACTCCTCCGCGGCACCCATATTGATGGCAAGCTTAGTGCGGACGTTCCGTCAACATGGCTGGCCCACTACACAGTGATCCCCAGCCTCAGGCCATCCCACAATCAGACCTCACAGAAGCGTGATTACAGAAGATGCCAACCTTCCAGTCGACTTACTCGTTTCTACAGACGTATTTTATGTCACGTCACTGAACTGAATTGATTAAGACCAGAAACACTACACTGCTTTACCAAAAAAACTGCTTTCGAACTTAAACTATTATCAAATTGTGTTTATTTGAATATGTGAAAACTAAATGCTGGGGTGTTATATTAATGAAGTGCTTATAGTCACATATGGAATCATAATATTTTTCAAGGGAGCAAAGACTGGTAACGAAATCGTCGTTAAGTGTAGTTTATACTGCTTGTGTTAACACTGCTTTCATAACAAAATGTGTGTATTTATTAGCTGCTTCAGATACAACAAGCAGTTTTAATAATTTCTTTCTAATTTACAAAAAATTTAATTGCCATACAAATAATAATATATATTTATTCAAATGAAAAATAGTTTAATTTTCAATAAAAAACATATAAAAAATAGGACGTTTTAAAAAAAAAAGTAGGTTCGCCCGAGCAGGGACTTGAACCCTGGACCCTTGGATTAAAAGTCCAATGCTCTACCGACTGAGCTACCCGGGCACGTGAGGAGAACTGAGCCAAGATCCCATTATACATTTTTTCTCTTTGGAATTGGCAGTCATGTTACATATGTCGTCTATACGTATTACGTAATATGTATATAATATTTTTTTTATTTAAATTGTAATATTGATCACATCAGATATTAACATTATTAATTCGTAAGTAGTATATAAATAAATAATTTTAGGACTCTTCAACCGTTTTGGGTTCTTGGGCAATTTGAGGTTTGCTCTTTCCAAATTGCATTCTAAATCGAATATACGCAAATAAATGGATTAGGTAAGAGAATACATACAAAATTATATTTAATACCGTTCATATATGGATTTAATCATGCTTTTCCTGACGACTATTATGGAAAACAAAAGCACGCCTTGAGAGCTCGGTACGAGGTCTAAATACAATGAAACGTTTCTATTATCCTTTCTTAAAAGGGAAGATGCAATTTCAATGAACCACAAGCAGCTTGTCATAATAAATAACCGGATGAATTGGGCGATACTGCAATGGAAATTTAAGATAATATGGCAGGCAATTTTCGTTTACTTTCATAACTTACTTAGCATGATTTTCCACATTCTTCTTACTATCGATATCGATTCCATTGCGTCGGTTACACTCGTTTTCCACATTTATTATCCTAGTCGTTGCCACGAATATCAAAATATTAATTAGAATGGCAACCGATATGAGAGAATTAAAGTAGACCATTAATGACATTTCAGTCGCTAAAATAAAAAAGCTAGAGTTTAGGCATTTAATAAATATTATAAGACATGTTTTTACTTTTGACCAAACAAGTATATTGAGCCACTTCAGGTATCAAATGGGCAGGAACCTTCTCAATTAAGTATCGTTCTGCCACCAGGCAGAGAGTAAGTAATACAACAGCTATGCTCCAAACGATGATACTATAATTCATGAACATGTGTCTCTCCATAGATCTTGCAGGATTTTTAAAGCTCTTCCATAACGTCAAGTTCATCATGATGAGCCAAAGGAAGGTGGCCATAAAGAAAAAGTAGTATGCGTAGGCTAATATTTCAGGTACATTAATATATCAATAGCTGAAGCTACAGAAATTTGTGATATTACCAAATGCAAGGCACAATTCACAAGTGAAATCATAGGTCATGTTTATAGCCGACTCGACAAGTGCTAAGAGCAAAATTATGGTTAAGCAAGAGAAGTAATATATGCAACATTGATTGTACGTCGTCTGATATTTTCTGACATATAGAAATACCGCAATAGTCAGGACCATACAGAACACTGAAAAGGTTCTTACGGCTTGGTCTGGCGTAACTGGAATCGAATAAAATGTTATATGTATAATATATTTTTGATATGCTCTCAATTCAAAAATATCTTACGCGTTAATTTATTTACGACCACAGGTGAAAAAAATTTGATTGTGAGTGTGTAATCTGTGTTATTATTTTCACTTTCCAACGGAAACAGGCAATATTGCTGCTTAGAGAAGCTCTCGTTATCTCCATGAACGTATAGTACACCATTCTATACACAAGTAAGAAAGAAGGCAGAAAATGAAAACACTGCCAGCTCCCAAACATTTTAATATATACATATATATTTTTTTTAACCTACCCTACTACGTTATATATGATTTTTCGTAAATTATTTGATAAATTAATATAGCTATAATCGGGTAATTGTTACCCGAATTGCCACTGATTTATCTTTCTGATGTTCGGTTGTCAATTTGAGTATGTATTACAAATTTTAAGTTTCTAAAATTTTAAGCAACTGCATTTTCCAATTTACCTAGAACATATTGGGAGGGAAACTGCCGAGTATATATTTCAATAGTGGGTCAAGGACGGACGGACAGCAAGGTAGATATTGCACAAATCCAATATACTCGTTCAATTAATTGAATTATAAATCCTGTAAGCTAAACAGGAGTTAGCTTTGGCAAACCTCAAATAAACTCCACGGATTTTCCGTATCACTATTGGTGAATTTTTCACGTTCGTCCTCATAGAATGGCTGTACTACATAGTCCTTGAGAAGATCCTTCTGCACCACTTGACCGTTGAGAAGCGTTATATTCAAAGGTTGATACTCTAATGACTTTGGCGGATTATAACAAAAGATTAGGCATGGTTTTATATGACACACACAGCCTCGGATATAGGGATCAACTTCCTTTTTCCCATCCAGGAATATTTTATAGTTGAATGTTGCTGTCTTTTCTTTTGGAATTATAATGCCTTCATATTGAAAGGATCCATTTCTGAGTTGTGGGCTATTCGTCAGATCGACGGTATCAAAGTAATCACAGCCCGGAATATCGCCTCCGATCTCAGCTATAATAAGGCTGAACGTAAATATAGCACAAAAGAAATTTTTCATTGCGCCGCTATATAATATAAAATAATATAAAACTGTTGAGTAGAACTCGAGCTGATTATTAAAATGAGGGAACTGTTCTCTTCAAGAGCAAAATATAAACTGAGCATTTAGCATTTGGTACGACTTGCTCGTACTTTAAGCATAGAAAAATGTATGAAAAAAATAAAAATAAAGCTTTATAGACGTAAAAACCACAAAAGTTTTGCGTGAATAATACTTAGTTACACTCTAAAAATATTTTGCCCAAGAATAATTTGATTTTGATTGTAATTGAGTGATAAGGAATGTGGGATCATGTGGTGTCCCATTATTGATTGTGTCTTCAACAGGATAACTGATGTCTCAGCAAAGAGTTCAGCTTTAAAGCTAAGTAGCACATACATGAATTACTTGCAAGAAATTACTCAGAACTACTCACAAGACTCTATAGAAATGTTGCAATATATAATTCTGTATAGCCTAGAGAAAGAGAGAGAGAGAGAGAGAGAGAGAGAGAGAGAGAGGGAAATCTGCCTTATCTGTTGGATTATCACGTCATCTACATATACTACTTAGACAATAGGTATTTGTCAAGCTGAGCTGAACAGAAGATTTCAGTTGCCTTCGCTCAATCAATGTGTCAAGAACAATTTGTTATAGCAATTCGCGTAAAGTTGAATCTCAAGATGATTGCACCCATTGCTATTATACTTCTTATACTCTTTCTGTGGACATTTACAATACCGGTCATGGAAAAGTGTTTCATTTACGCGATGCCAATGGAATTGGCTAGCATAATCTGCGGACGATCCAAATGTACCAAAAATGTCATTGAAAGTGTACCAAATTATTAATCCTCTGCTTTCTCTGTTGCTCCTCAGCTGTGCACTGCTTGCCGAAACCCTGCTTTCTTCTAATCTAAATTCTGCTTCACAGATACAGAAATTTTCTATTACTTTGAAAATTAGCATTGTACTGCTTGAATTATGTATTGCTACACATCGATACACTGCTTGCTTCTAATCAGTTTTCTAGATAATGCTTGGCTTATTATGCTTGTGAAACGCTTTGCTAAACCAATTTCAAAAGCCAATGAAAAACAAAATAAATAAATATTAAAGATTTGAAAAAGGCAAATCATAACATATTTAAAAAAAAATAAGATATTGATGGCATAAATGTATTCAAATAATAAAGAGAAGTTTTATACATTTTAAAATAGTTTTATTTTTATGTCATATTCGTACATGTTTACATATGTTGTCGTTTGTTCTGATTTTTTGTTATATTCGTATGCATTTGTGGTTTTACAGCTTATAAACATTGCATTCGCAATAGAACCCATATAATTGCATAAGTACGGATTTCATTAAAAATTATTTATATTATTTATTTTTACATGGAATGCAGTTAAACTCTTTGCGCCCCCTAACCACGAACTACAAACTTTGTATTGCATTTTGATTGGAAAATCATATTGCTTGGACAAATAGTATATATGTATATATATATGTATATTTGTATAGCTTAAACAAAATAGGAAAAAAAAAAACAATTATATAATTTGTGCTAAGTATTTTTGATATTTTTTTGTTAAATTTTGTTTGCTTTCGTGTTTTAATGCGCGGGCTTCTTTATTTTCTTTGTTATAGTTTTACTTTTTACTAAAATTTGTCATACTAATTCGATATAATTTAGGCTTATGGGCTAGGTTCACATAGACTATCGATAGATTCTAGAATGCACTAACCTTAGCTTAGCAAAAAGTACAGCATAAATAATTACATTACATTTACGTATAGGTTTGCTTCTCTGCTCCTATGGGTTTTCCATCGTTTTTTTATTTAAATTTATTTGTTATTATTATATTTAGGTTTTAACAATTTGCGCATTGCTTAATATAGGTTGTTGTAATGCACACTTAAGCTAGGAGACAATATGTTAAGGACTTGCTATAGTTCTTTTGATTTACAGACATAAAAGTGATACGAATCGAATAAAAGATAACATTGAGAGAGCGTCTGGTTGGGGCTTTGCTATAGAAATTGTTCTAAGTATTTGAAATTGAGCCACATTTTGACCGCTAGTCAAATTCCCTGTTTCATCTCCGAATTTGTTATCCAAATTGTGAAATGATTTTACGAATTAAGAAAAAACAAAATGAGCAAAGCAAAACGTTTATCGATTACCTAAGTAGCTCTCGAGCCAAACAATTTATATATTTAAAAATGAAACACAAACATAATAAGGCGCCGATTGAGAGTGGGACGCTCTGCTATATACAAACTGAATGAAGCCTTATAAAGGATACATATATGTACATATATGCCATGTGCTGGTAGCTTTTAAGTACATGAATTAGAATTAGGCATTAAACGAAAACTAATTTTAATAGAAATCACTTTGAAATTATTGCAAATATTACGTTTGTATTAAATTGGTTTTTGTTTAACTTATTCATATTTTTAGCTTTAGTTTTAGTTTTTTTTATTCTTCTGTGCGGACTTAAAGCTAAAATTTAAGCTAGACTTAAGACTAATTGCTTTTCGAATACTGCTTAGAGAAAGAAGTTTATCATACTGGACGTCCCCCTGGCAGCAGCAATCAAAAGTCAACTCCAGATCCTTGCCTCAGCTCCGAGCCCAAGGCTCGTGTGTGTGTGTGAGATAGAGTGTGTGTATATATGTGTGAGTGTGTGTGTGTGTGCAGGCAGAGGTCTAGAGAGAACTAGACTGAACTGAGCACGGTTTCCTTTCCAGTATCATAAACCCAAATGAGCCGCGCTCCAGCTACGGCTCATTTCTCAGCTTAACACGAATCAGTTGCAAACAAGAAGCATCGTCTTTGATGTTGGTTGATCGACAGCGGCGGCGGATGGCGGATTGCGGATGCGGATTGCGGATGCGAATGTGAGGCAGTGGCAAATGGCAAATGGCGCAGGCACCGGCTCAGCAGCAGAACAAATTGCAGCCAACAATGTCCGCTTTGTACTCCAGCTCCAGCCCCAAATCTGAGTCGCGATCACAGTCCGAGTCCATCAGCGGATCGAGCGACTGCTGCTGTGGTTGCTGCTGCTGCTGCTGCTGCTGCTGCTGCCTGATGATAACCTGAGATCAGAACTCTTGAGGATATTTAATGCAATCGGCATTGGTATTGCTGGCATTGGCCACCGCCGCGGCGGAGCTGAACAGCGAATTGGGACCGTTGCCGGTGCCAATATTGCTGCCAGATCCGCCGTTGGCGTTGGCACCGACGCCGACGGTGCCCAGCACCGATGCCGATGCGGTCGGATCTTGACCGCCCTGTGACTGATAGCCGCCGGCCACGCTGGCCGCTGCCGCCGCCTGATATGGTTCCTGATACAACTGATTGAGTCTCTAACCAGTACCCGAAAAGTGCCACGCGTCCTATGCGCTCAGATGCGCAAACTGTGACGGATGGATATCGAACTGGTGATAGGGATGGCCATAGGGGCCCATGTGGTATGGCACAATGTTCATCGATGCCATTTTGTGCTCCTTCTTCCACTTCATGCGCCGATTCTGGAACCAGATCTTGATCTGTCGCTCCGTCAGGCAGAGCGCGTGCGCGATCTCAATGCGTCGCCGGCGCGTCAGGTAGCGATTGAAGTGGAATTCCTTCTCCAGTTCCAGTGTCTGATAGCGGGTGTATGAGGTCCGTTGTCGTTTCGTCTCGCCATTGGCATTCACAGTACCTGCAATATCGAAGAGAAGTACAAATTTAAATGAGCAAGTTAGATCTCGTTGCCATAATTATTATTTATATAATTAAATAGTATAAATACAATCCTTTTCATTTTATTTTTTTTTTTTTGTAAATTTTTACATATTGATAATGTTATTATTTATTATAATTACAGCAGGCAATCGCCTGTGTGGGGCAGCATAGGCAATTGTATACATCGATCGCAGTGACGACCTGGCTAATAATGCAAAAAGTATTTTCTTACCCACAAAAATAAACAAATTATTAGCATTGTCATTATTATCATCATTAATAAAAATAATAGTAATATTTTCAATATTCTATCTCTATTCTCATCATTAGTATTGTAGTTTGCAATTATGCAAATAAATTATTGTGACCAAATGATTGATAAATTATCTCTGGCTACATAAATTATTAAGCAATTGGAAGAATTCTTTCATTAATCGAAAATTATATGCATATCGACTCTTCATTATTTCCAAATCTTAATGAAACTTAGCAATATGGTTATAGTTTAAGACAAGCTGCTATCATTTACAGTTCGTAGTCTTATTTCACAGCTTTACACTTCCTTCCCCCAATGGGGGGTTGTTGTCTGGGGAATCGTGAAATGCTGAAGTGGACAAGGCACCGTTGAGGCAGTTAATTTTCTTGTTTTGTTTTGTGATTTTCTGCAACGTTGCGCATTTCATAAATATGACGTGTCAAGCTGCAATTTGGTTTTCACTGCCAAAAAGATTTTTCATTTTATTGTGGTTAGTCGAAAAATCAACAATGACAGAGCGGCAGTTGGCGAGGGGGCAAGCAGGTGGGGGCGAAGCACGTGAAGTATCACTCTAGACTATATAGACTAGGCTATATAGACTGTAGACTGTAGACCTTAGACAGCTGTCGCTGCTTGCCAAACGACGGTTGGGGACGCTGCTCGATTTCACTGTCTTCCACCCACTGCTGATGGCCAGAGATAATGACAATTTCCGAGTTTCATTCCGATCCTCCTACCTCGCCAGCAACTATTGTCATCTCTTGGGCCTGCCCGAGGGGGCGTTCGTAACGCGTCGTTCATAATGAGGGGGCGGACTGTGGCAAAGTAGACTTTTAAAAGCCATTTACCGTGGCGTGTTATTATGGCCAACTCAATTGGCCCGCCCGGTATTCAACAATAAACAACAAACCAAACCAAAAGAAAAAAAAAAAAAAAAAAAAAAAAAAAAAATTAAAAAAAAAGAGAAAGAAGAAACTCAGAGAATGAGACACACATACACTGGGAGAAATGTGTGGCAGTCAGTCAATGTGATAGACAGGCCAAGTGAGGAGCGTTTCTGTCAGCAGCACTTTGGGAAAGCCGACAAATGTTCGTTTTTGGACCCCTCGCACGCCCCAACGAACCTATATGGGTCATGGCCCATTGCTAAACGGCAATTGGCGTTACAAGCTTGCTGTCTTTTCATTTCTTTCATTTGCATTGCTCGACTGCAAATGCTCTTTGGAAGACAAGAGATGCAAGAGCTTTGAATTGGTTCAAGAACTTGGCTCAAGGTCTGCCTAAATATCTATAACGCCTAAATCAACTGGAAACAGTTTTGAAAGCTACTCAAAATGATTATATATAAACAATAAATATAATATATAAACAATATAAACAATTATCATCTGAATATAGAGTTAACTAAAATGTATTATATATTCGAATTTTTTTTATAAATTAAAATAATGAATTGTAGAAATAATAGATATTTAATATTTTTATTTCATTTTTTTTATTGATATTATTTTACATATTTATTATATCTTTTTAAACGTTTTTTTCGTGTTTTCCATCTCTTTCTTATTTTTCTTTGTTTATTTTGCTAAAATGTTAAAGTAGCTTTGCTCTATAGCAGTTCTGCTCCCGCTTCTGTTCAATTTAAATTTTAAATAAACAAAAAGTTTCGCTCGCATTTTCCACTCAATAAACACTTCTCTCACTCGCTCTCCCTTACTGAAGCTGTCTCTGTCTGTTGAGGATGCGCGAAGCAAAAGTTTTTTTTTAGTTTTTTAGTTTTTTAGTTTTTGTTGGTGACGTTGTCGTACGATGTCGGTTCACATCAATCAGTAGGAAATCTAAATGGAATTTCTGATTAAAGTTGAAATTAATTACCGCTCATTTAATTAAAGTGAATTTGAGTGTGGCAAATGCCGTAACGGCGGTTGCCAAAAGCACACACACACATACACACACACGCAGAGACACCCACACGTATGGCAGACCTGAAGAGCGCTTTTAGTTCACGTCCCTTCAGCCTTTTGGTCATGCCGTAACGGGTTAAAACTAATGACCACGTAAACAGCTGAGCAGACAGTAACCAGACAACGACATCAACTTCATCATTCATTTGGATCAACAACAAAGAGAGCCACAGGGAGAACGCAAGAGAGAGAGAGAGAGAGAGAGAGAGAGTGCGACACTTTGGTAGTGAATGGAATCGCACAAACTCTTAGCGCAAGTCCTGACCCAGTTTTTGCTTCCGTTAGCAGCGCTGTCAGTCAGATTATCAACTATCAAATTTGATTCACAAACTAATATCTCTCACAAGCCATTAGACTCTAGTCCGAGCTGTCGGTTTCAACTTTGTAGACGGCTTCATACAACATTCAGTGGCATTTGATGTATGAAGTGCAGACGCAGCTTCAGACTGCACTTATCTCTCATACGCTGCTGACCTTGCCCAGTTCCTCCGTTGAGAGTCGAGCACTGTCTGTTGGAAAATCAATATGAATTGTCCGCCGAGCACACTTGGCGGACATTTCACTGTGCTCCTATAAAGTCTGCCCGAGGCAGGGCCATTTACAATTGTCAAATGCTGCTGTCATATGATGTTGCAATTTGTTTACACATGCAACAAACACTCACAGCTGCAGGTCGCAGTCGCAGTCGCAGCCTCAACGTATTAAAACGTGAAAAGTATCTGAGAGAATGCGTGCCCAAGCATCGGGGGGATTGTAGAATGCAGAATTCTGAATCGAGTTGTATTTTACCATAGCTTGAGGGAGTTTGGGGAAATATTACACACTCCAAATAATTTGGAAAAATGTTTTAATTAAATGAAATGAATATTAAATGTAGAGAACATTTTGATGACTTTATTTTTATTCTCTTTATGAATTTGCCCAAGACTATATTCGAGATTTATTTTTTTTAGATTTATGATAAGAAAAACTCATCATCGTTGAGAAGACAGTTTTAAGAGATATTTTCTCTATGAATTTATCTAAAAATTATTTTTGAGCTCTGTTATAACTATTATAGAATTTACTAAAAAAAATTGAAATACGCACGACAAGCTGAATCGAAATAGCTTTATTAGAAGAAAAGAGATTTGAAAATCATAAATAAAATATATAGCTTAATAGGATTACTTTAAGGGAACTCTATATTGGCATTTTTTAATTATTAATATTTATTTAATTATTTATTTATTTATTTTTTTAAGCTTTATATTCATTTCTTGTATGTTTTTTCTTCAATTTTCTTAGACTCATTATTTACTTACTTTATTTTAAAGTAGATTTCATATAGAGATGAATTATGTTGCTGGATATATCATTATAAAGCATTTGATAATTATATCTTTAATCTTAGACTTGGGTTTTTTTAAGATTTTCTTTCTTATAATTTGCTACTATTTTAGGGCACTCTGTGGCCCATGTTGCGCTTAAGATGTCTTTTATTTCCAGCTAAAAGATCAGCATATGGCTAAGCCAATTGAAACCGAACTGATTCAGATTCTTGGCAACCCGTTTAGTGAACCACCAAATGTCAACAAGACTCGGCAGGGATTGAAGATGGGTATAGGCATGGGAATGGGAATGGGAATGGGAATGGGAATGGGAGCGGGAGCGGGGACTAACTACATGGCTACATAAGTAGCGCATCGTTGTCGCTTGTCGTCATGGCCAGGCGCAAAGCCCCATCAGTTGACAGCACAGCAGTTTGGCTGAGGCACTGCCGCGATCGCTAGTCACTTCCACTGGCGGCATCTGTGGCACCTGGCATGTCATATCACTTATCGTCGGAGCAGGGGACATGGCCTGTGCATATGTGTATGTGTATGAGTATGGGCATGGGCATGGGCATGGGCATGGGTATGTCGACTCTTGACAGCGCCAATGAGCGAACATTCGAAGCGTTTTACAACTTTGTGCCCATTTCGCTGGCCGTCTAGGCGGATCGTGAAATACTATATAGATATATTGGATTTTGCATACACACACACACACACACACACACACACACTTGAATACATATATACATTTATATTTATATTTGACTTTTTGTTTGGTCTTTTGTTTTGATCTTTTGCATTTAATTTTCATGTAAGATGACGTCAAAGTCAAACGCTGACAGCCGCTTAACATATCAGTTGAAATTTTTTGAAATTTGGTGCATGCAAAAATGTGCAACAGAATTTATTAAGTGCCACAGCGAACAGTGAAAGAGAGAGAGAGAGAGATAGAGAGCGAGAGAGAGAGAGAGAGAGAGAGAAGAAGCAGATCATGACGATGAAGAAGACAGCAATTCTGCAATTCAAATTGCCATTGTCTGTGGCACGTTTTGCATACCTAAGAGGGAGAGGAAGGGGAACAGACAGTTGATCATGTTGTGATTGACACAGAATTAGCATACGCATGCAGGTTCAAAGTTAAGCTCAAAACCCTTGGCCTAGGTCAGCAAATGCCAGGCGAATCTCCAGCCGTGGCTGTAGTCGAGCCAACGGTTCAAAGTTTAATCGTTTTTTTTTTTCATTTTTTTTTCTGGCTCTGGCTCGTAGCAATAAATACAACGCTTGCGGCTTGTCACAAACACTTGTAATGCTCATTTGTCAACGGCCGGCGTCAGTCCCGCTCCAAAGGCAGTTGGAACTTGCGGGAAGAACAGGCGAACATCGTCAGCCTCAGCGTCAGCGTCAGCCTCAGCGTAATCAGCCGCAACCCGCAACGTGTGCGGCACATAGCTCAGCTCGCCAGAGTCCAGTCACCGGTCTTGCAGTTTGCAGCTGAATGTGATCTTATCGCTCAACAGCAACAGCAACCACATTGTAAGCGTGTTTTTGCTCCGAAACGCGACAACAACAAAGCATCAGAATTTTGCGCTCGAGATCGCGGCTAAAACTTCATAAATCAACGCACTTCCGATTACGCAAGCGCTTAATGCCACAGCTTGCTGCAACTTGTTGCGTCTGGCTGCAGCAGCTACTTAGCGACTCAGCTAATGAGTCGTTTACTAAAAACCATTATCAGTGTCAAAATGCAGCCAAATGATCATCAGTCATAAGTCAATGCGAGGCAACGTTCGCGGCGGCACAACAAAAATGCTGTTCCAAGTGTTAGAAATATCAAATATGCTGCTTAAATTATCTATTTAATTTCGAAATATATTTTGTAGCAGTTAAATTAAAATTCTTGGTAAAGATAGATAGGCATTCCCAAATAAATGAAAACTGTTTTTAAAATAAAGAAAAAATTGTTTTTAGAAGAGAAAGAGTTTTGTTTACTCTTCTGTTTGAAGTTTGAAATACTATAGAGGAAATATATAATCACATGGAATACATTTTGTTAAATGAATGTAAAAAATCAATTAACAATCAATATTTATTTTTGCAAAGTATTTAGTAATTTTGCAAATAAAATTAAGTTTCTTATGCAATCAATAATTTAGATACTTTGTATTTTTTTATTATTTCTTCAATTCCAGGCGGAATAAAATATTGAAAATTATTTGATTGAAGTAAATCTATAAATAAATCAGAAAACAACGTGCGAGACGGCACACAACAAATGCGAAAAGGACAGCGATAGAAAGAGAGAGAGAGAGAGAGATAAAGGGATTGTAAACTGGAACTGGAATTGGGAGAAAGAAACGTGCGTGGCAGGCGGGGTCATATTGGCCATGCTCGAGCTATGCTGGAAGAGATAAATCTTGAGGCGGCGGCTGCGGCTGCGATCGAGGGGCGCGTCAAAGGGGCCGCTGGGGTCGACATGTGCAGCGGGTTAATTTCTTTCGGAAAAGGAAAATTAATCAAATATATAGCCGCAATAATAGAGCGTGTGTGTGTATGCATGTGTGTGTCTGCCTCACATTCCTTTAGTGATAAATGATGAGCGGGCAGTTTTGTGCAATGCGACAAATGATGTGACATTTGTGATAATGAAAGTGTTGCAGCAGCACGAGCTACAAATAAATGCGGCTGAATGATGAATGGCTAGGGAGAGAGAGAGAGAGGGATAAAGAGGAGATGGAGGAGAACAGGAGATAGTCTGCGTGTGTGTGTGCTAACAGGTGTTTTGGCTGAAGGATTCCTTGTTCACACACCATTAAAGCGCTATTAAATCGTAGTTACAACTGCAATTGTCAGCCAGCGCGCCAACGGCCGACAGCAACAACTGTATCTGTAGCGTATCTTATGGCGGGCCTCATCATTAATCATGGCCCAAATAAAGAGAGCTGCAGCCGTCAGACGGTGGTCAGCATCATAAAAAATGTTCAATATATTAAAAAGCAAGAAACGGTAGCAATTGCCACAACACTTGCCGCACTTCGCCTTCCCATGTGAGGCTGCTGTTTGGCTTCATCTGCATTTGGCCATTGACACCCACAAAAATGGTTAGAGCCGCATGTTCTTATAGCCTTGTTTTTATTATATTATTCACTAGCCACGATTTTTTGTTCGTTTTTTTTTTTTTGTGCGAATTGTGCGTGCCTTCTTCTACTTCTTCTTCTTCTTCTTCTCTGTTCATCGGCGTCTTTTGCCATTTTCTCTTAGCTCGCGTGGCTGCCTTTGGTTTCGTGAAAAATGGAAATTATGTCAAGAAGTAAATTGATTATTTCGCTTTAAAGCATTTCTCAATTTATATTCCGTGTTTGTTGTCAACACGAACACATTCAGTTTCGTCAGCAGCACCACAAATAACAACAACACCACAACAATAGTTGCCTGCCTTTTGCATGGCAGTTGTTTCCATTTTTTGTACATTTCATTTTTTGTTTTTTGTTTTCCAAAAGCCATTCAACTGAAATGACATCATGTGCCACGCCGTACTTCTCGCCCAGCTCAAACAGCTGATGCCGAGCCAAATTAAGCGCGCTCTGAACCCTCACAGCTCCCCGAACAATGCGAAGCATATGGTTTCCGGTGCCAAGAACTTGGTCCACTTGCCAGCAGGAGCAGCAGAAGAAGCATTCGCCACTCAGTCAGCAGGTTTCATATTTCAAGTGTGTGAAAAAGTGCGCTGAGTGAATTGTGGTTGAAATCTTTAGCCATTGGTCAAAATGTGCATTGAAATTGTGTTAGCTTTTGGTTAGTTTTTAAAATTTATTTCTAACATAATCAGAATATATTAAATTTGTTAACAAATGCACACTTATTCGTCGGAACTGAACAGGCTAACAATCGATTTATATATCTGATTATCTTAAGAGGTTTTAACTTGTTATGAATGGTAAACGTAAATTAGTTAAAGCTGCACTAAAATCATGTATTAAAGTATTAAATCATATTTAAGTTTTAAAACTGATAAATAATTTTTAGAATTTGGAATAGATATTTATTGCATTAAATTTTATTTGAATTGAAAATCTATATATTTTCAACTAATAAAATTGTGAAGTATAGCTTTAATTAACATAATTATTTTAGAGGGAAAATTCAATTTTAATAAATTATCTGAATAATTATTTTGTATATTTTACAAGTTGCAAATTTTTAAATTTTATTGAAAATTCTTTTGCTTCAAAACTTTAATTTTTTATAATTAAATTAAATTTCCTTAATCCCATTCAACAGGTTGTTTGGCATTTGAAATTTAAGTGCTTTTTTGGTAGGATTAAGTCCCAACAGGCATAGCCACAGCCACAGCTCTGCTGGCCCTGAGACACGTGTCTGTGCTTGACTCACACCCCCTGGCGATAGAAAGCCACCCTTAGACGACTGGCAACTCGAAAGCAATAATTGTTTTCGATTTGAAACAGTTGCCTCACCTTTTTCGGTTGGTCCTGGCCCAATCGTGAGGCCGCGCAGCATAATGAGCTGGGTAACAAATTGTGGCACTGCCTGCGCATTGTGTTGAAAATATAATAAATGAATTATCTGCTTAATTAATGAGCTTTTAATTTTTAATGGCGCGACGCAGGCAGCGCCAACAGGCAACTGCCAACTGCCAACTGCCGACTGCAAACAGACGAATGCCACAGAAAGTTTGTTTAACTCTTGTACTCGTTATTCTTTGGGATGCCAAAACAACAAACTTCCTTTCAACATGGCCAGAGTTGGACAGAGGGCTGCTCTGCTGTGTTATCAAGCGATGCGTATCTTTTAGATACAATTTTAATGTGGCTTCTTGCAAATTATTTATGCGCGCATTTTCGCGCAGATAATTATCGTTTATCTTTGATTTAAGGAGAGGACCTCTCAGAACCAAGTTGGCTGATTGTTTCGGCAGATGCTGTCTCTCTCTCTCTCTCTCTCTCTCTCTCTCTCTCTCTCTATCTGAAACAGTACGCGTGTGTATGTTTGTGTGTGTGCATGTGTGCATGTTCGCATTCAAAATGACTACCTCAGTTAATTATGGGGCTCCCGAGTAGGGAGCGAGCGTCGCGCATGCGCACATAAATTAGCTGACGCGCCAACAAAACCAGTTCTTCAGATCTTGCCCTCTCCCTCACTCCCTCTCTCCTTTCTCTCTCTCTCTAGCTTATGTGCCATGTAAAGAGCGTCTAAAGAGCCGTTTGGCCCACCGTCGAGTACCTGTGCACCCATTTTTAATGAGTGTCCTGTCGTCTGCAGTTGAATGAACGCCGTCGCCTTCGTCTTCGTCGTTGTCTGGGCTTCTGGACTTATTTTCGCCATGTCCATGATTAAGTGCGAGGTCTTTGAATGGCGCTGAAGAGCACAAAAAACGAAGAGTAGTTGAAGAGAAGAAGAAGAAGAAGAAGGCATGCTGAACAGCCAGAAGCCGGCAGCAGGCAGCGTGTAATCAATCAAAAGCACAAAACAGAATTTTAAAAAGAATTCATTGACTTTCCATTAATAATTTCCTTTGTAAATTGCATCCTGTGGCAATTGTTGTAATTGTGATGAATTCTTTATTAATGCACATACACACACACACACACACACATGTATAGTCGCAGTTAACTGCTGGTCTTTGCCAGCTACTGTCCACTCAACGTCAACGGCAATGGCGTTAGCTTCAATTATGAATCTTGCTTGTTGCAGATAGCTTCGATTGGGACCTTCGCTTCATACCACAATGGAGTCAGAGCTTGGATGCTTCTCAATTGGCGCTTGAGCGATGATCTTTAATTTGCCAGCTTTTATGGTTTTGATGATGCATTTAAATGAAATTATCGCTAATGCGAATGAGAATATATTGCTTAATAAGTATATTATATGGCTCTTCAGTCCAACTAGATCTGGCCTAGCCATGCAATAAATGCAATCAATCTCAATTATATGATAAGAAATTGTATTAATGGCACTTGCAACTGTTCTATGAACACCTATTGAAGTGTGACAAATTGATGTGTTGCTGATGCAACGGAAATTCATTAAAATAGTTGTACAAAAATGTAAAAGTCATAATACAAGAAACACATTGTTTATTAGCGTTATTTAATAAATACTATTCTTTAAAATGGTAAAAAATTATTTCTGGCATTAAACAAAAATTTTGTTTCTTGAAAAAAGGAAAATATAATGAAAATAAATTATTTGCAATATTTAAAAAAAGAGAAAACCTAACTTTTTCTCACATAAATTCGGATAGCAGAGCAAGGTTTCGATCCTCGGACCTCTGGGTTATGGGCCCAGCACGCTTCCACTGCGCCACTCTGCTCGTTGTGCGCAGCGTGGCAAATGCTAAATATAGCAGCAGGCAGCAGTGCAAACAGGTATTTTGCTTATGGAAGATTGAAATGTTACCTTATTTATTTTATTTTGCATATTTAAAATTGTATGTTTTTTTTTTTTTAATATTTATTTTGTTTTACTTATGTATCAAATTTTTACCGGTTTTATTTCACTTCGGGTAAAATAGACATTTAAATAGAAACAGATACAAATACAAAATCAGATACAAATGCGTACAAGTGGAGAATTGTTTTGGGTGCCATCAGCAACAACAGCAAAATTAACTTGAAATTTAAATTTAAAACGTTTACAGCGACGTTTTTAAAAAACAAAAGTATTCAACATGGCTGCCAGCAAGAGAACAGCAACAGCAATAGCAACAGTAACAACAAAACGAACAACAACAACGAGTATTGAAAGAAAACAACAACAGAAACAAATTGAGGGACTGAGGAGCTGCGGCGCTGATGAAGATGAAGATGGTGAAGTCAGGCGCGGAACAAGTTTTAAACTTGCTACAAAGGTGTCTTAAAAAATCTTTTAATTTCGACGACGCAGCGTTTTGGTTGCCGAGCTGCAAATTTGCTGTACTCAGCCAAAAGCAAGGGGTATTGAGCGGTGGGCTCTGTGGCAAAGGGTATTTTACTCGATGCTGGCTGCCGCGACTGCATCCGCCCGCCTTTTAATGAAGCGCGAAGTGCAGCGAATGCGAAAGAGGGCAAAATTGAAAGTAAAGTAAGCCAAATGCATCCCACTGTACGGACAACAACGAGCACAAGTTCCAGTTTTTCAGTTCCAGTTTCAGTTAGCTGCAGTGCTGTTCCTTGGTCTGGCCCAAGGGCAGGCTGCGAACAAATTGCAATTGTTGCCATTGCATTGGCGCTGTCATTTGTGGCCAGACCCAAACATACACACACACACACACATAGCTGAGCACACCTCGCTTGTTGTTTCTGTTGCGGCTTAGTTTTTATTTGTGGTTCGGCCTCGTGGCAGCATGTCTTCATTGCAGCGTTTTAGCTTTTGACCCCCTGAACTCTAACTCGTTTAACACACCATAAAGAGTAAAAACAACAGCAACAACTACAACAGTCCTTTCATTTCATATGCAAGCACAATCAAGCAGAGACTGCGGAAAATTATGGCCAGGAAAAGCAAAGTGGAAATGCCAGACATTTAAATCGAATTGGCTTGAGGTAGCAGCGGCTCTCCTTACATGTGTATGTGTGTGTGTGTGTAGTTTTAATCTGCAAAATGTAAGCCAGTGCTGCACGTACAACCAGCCAGATACAAATGCCCGCAAAAGTATCTGCCAGATACATGTTGCCACACTTAAGCGGGGGCAGCACACACATACACACACACACACACATACTAGGGCGACTGGAGGCCACGCGTGTAACTCAATTTTCAATGGTGGACAAGCAGCTCGACAAAGTGCGAGGGCTAGGAATGACTATGGAATGGGCGGGCAGGCAGCTCACGTACTGGCGGGCGAAATGGGAACGAGTCGTGGGTTTGTCTACTCAGTCAAATAGTTTGCCGCCTGCATTAATAATTCACAATTTCATCTGGAATTGTATGCGATTTGTGATGCTTTTCGCTTAGCTTTTGCCTGAGTTGGCATTGGCCAGGCCAAGACGACGCGTCGAGACCTCGTCGCTGCGCTGCCGCCTGTTGCTGTTTTTGTTCCTTTCTTTTTCGGTTTTTCTTTTTAATCTTTACTTTTTTGCACCTTATTTTTTTTTGGTGAAGTGAACTATGGAACAGTGGAGAGTGTGGAGCGACAATTATATAGAAACAAATAAATACGAATAAAATATGCATATATATATACAATAAATGTGTATATAGATATTTTGAATTATTATTATATATATTATATATTTATTTATTTATATTTTATTTTTATTTTAATAACATAGATTTCTATATTTATTTATTAATAAAATATAAAAAAGAATTATTTATGATATGATATGAAAAATATAGAAAAATGTTTATGAAGCTTTATAATATAATTTTGTAACCATATTATAGTATTCTATACAATTATTTCTATTTAGATATTGGTGCATTGATATATGTGGCTATTCAATCAAATTATTATTTAATATTTTTTAAATATTAAATATATACAAATATTAATATTTATGCAATTTTCGCATTACCAACACAATTGTTATTCTTTGAGGATTTGAATGACTTTTTAGCCCACTGTGCGCTTCGCTGGCTTGGCTTGGCGTTTATCTCCATTGCGTCATTTCATTTTAGTTAATGCGGCCGTAGATTAATATTCTATGAGTATCTCGGCGTTATCAAGCAGGTAGTCGAGCCATTCCAGGGGAAATCGGGAGCTGGTTTGCCGGGCAGTCGGGTAATGGCAATTTGCAGATGTGCGCCAATTTGCGCCTGAATTTGATAAATTCGCATGCGGTGCCGGCGTGACATTCAGTTGAATTTATGGCTCGCACTTTTTCACCATTCAAATTGCAATTACTTTGCGTTATTCGCAATTTCATTTGCTCGACTGCAATCGCAGTATCCGCAAGATACAAATTGTGGCATAGTTGCACTGCTTGAGCTGTTTGCTCTCTAAACAATGGCGCGATAAACAAAAAACTCTCTGAATTCTCAAAGGGGGTGCACTCATTAGAGAATATCATAGACTAATGAACTAATCGTGTATACAATTTTTGCGTATTTGTATAATGAATCGCTTAGCTATAGCTGTTGCTACGATCTGGCTATCTGGTAGTTATAGCTATATCTGTGTCTGTATCTGTGCAGCTGGGCAAGTGTGCCGCATTTGCATCTATCAGCGCTGCTGCATCATCATTCATTAGTGGCGCCATTGTTGTTATCTTTGTTTCTTTATGCCTCACTTTCTTCCTTTTCATTGCTGGCCTCGCGCTTTTTATGCACTTTTATTAACTTTGGCTAAAATGCGGCTGCAGCCACTTGAAGACCTCATCATCAAAGTTTTTTTTGATGCTGCTTCGTATAAACAATTTCGGCTCGAGTAATCATTCATCTTTTCTGTATAAAAGCTCCACAAAGTTTATAGAATGAGTTAGGAATGGAACTGTTAAAGTGTGCTATTGATTTAGACAATATGATGAGTGATGTGTACTTAAAGTGCAAGCGAAACGATATGGGTATTGCCGCTGACAAACAATAAAACGAAATACACAAAAATTAAAATTGAAAATTAATGTAAGAATACATTCAAGTCTGCTGAATAATATTATAAAATTTTTTTGAAAAATGCATAATAATTTCAAATATGATCATATATTTGAAATATTATTCATTTCATGCATACCCCTAATGCGCTGCATTCGCAGCAAATGAATTTTAATTCAAGCAAAGTGCTGAGTTTCACATCCGACACAATTTACTTCATGCTCTGCGAGCCGCAGGAATGAATGAGACCAGAATTCATTAAGAACAATCAGATGTGACTCAAAGCCCTCAATGTATGTTTGATAGAGTATATAGTATATGTATCTTATATATTTATATCTTTGCATTGTCTGCTGCCAAAATGTTCACGCTTTGTTAGAAAATCTGAAGATGACATTTTAACGAAGAGACGATGTCTTGCTCTGTGCCAGACATCGCAAAAGTTTTCATATATGTATTTAGTTAGCATATAGGAAAGTTTCTTGGCTATATATGTATATATTATATATATTTATGTACTACAATGGCTAAAGCTGCTGGCCGTGCAACACCTTGTGCCGGAAAATTAATTTATATTCCACAACATTTTCAGCACCTTGCGCTGCATTTATGCATTACCCTGCTGTGGTCTGTTGTTGCTGTTGCTTAGAAAGCAGTTGGATCGGCCAGCAATATAATAACAATCATTATGATTAAACGTAGCTATTTGAAAAGTCGTGTCCAAAGTTAATGAAAATGTAATTGACCAGCGAATGCAACTGGGTCTGCTTCTTCGGCTTGCCACTCGGCACTGCTGGCTGTCTCTAGGGGTTCGCTCTCTGGGCTCTGGTCTCTGGTCTCTGGTCTCGGATCTAGGGTCTGTGGTGTTGCTGCATGGAATGATCGTGCGCAGGAGCCGCCGCCACATAGACGAGTAGCATTCGAGCAAGGCGGACGAGGTAAAGGCATAAGCAGCAGGAGTACAAACAGCAGCAGACACCCAGATCCAAAGCCAGACCCAGAACAGACATTGAAGTTGCCTTTGTTGTTTCTGTTGTTGTGGCTGTGGCTGTGGCTGTTGCCTTGCAGCCATCGTTGCCATATCTTGTACATATCTGACATTCAACTCGTTTGCGAACTATTAATTTTGTATAACATCCTGCATCTCAATGTGGCCTTCGGGTTGAACGGCACAAACAAGTTAAACGAAAAACTTCAAATGGCTTTTCGACTTGGCCATTGCAATTTTGTTTAATATTTCGGATATAATAACTGAAATACCGTAAGGTGTTTACAGTAGAATAAAGGAATATTTATGCTATTATGATGGAGAAGAAATTATGAGTGCTTTACTTATTTGAGTAGCTTTGGGTTGCGAAAGATGCTTTGAAGGGCTTTTCTATTATAATTACAGAATTCAATAGATTTTGAAGATTTGTTAAATAAAGTATATTCTATTTGTTAACAATGCTTCATTGATGGCCCGTTAATTTGATAATTTATTTATGTAATTTCGTGTGATTTGTCATTCTGTTCGCTGTTGAAATTGTTATTTGAAAATTGTAAAAATGTTTTATATTTTTAAGAAAATTGAAACAGTTTTGATTTTCTTTTCATTTATTTGCTGTGCTGCAGACCCTCGAGTTGGTTTAGCCCAGATGTTTGATCATTTTTTTTTTTTTGGCTATTGAAATTCGTCTGAATAAAGCCCCACTAATTAGAGTGCAGCCGGGCAGCCGCGATTGTCTCGTGGACCGCCAGCATTTGTGACGCGCTTCACAAATTTATTAAATTGACAATTTGTGGTAGCAATCGAGAGGGCGAGCGGGGTGCAGCCTGTTGCAACTAATAAGCATTTGACATTTCTGTGTGCAGTGAGGTAGGCGCATTTGTATCTCATAGATGCGTTTAGCTCTCGATTTGTGGGCGAACGATGATGCGCAAAGACCTTTGATGATCTGCTACGAAATTGCTTGGAACGTCGCCAGCTTTGGTCTTGTCAATTAGACAACAACTTCACAAGATTCCAAGCGATATGCGAATATAAATCTGTAAATCTGTATCATGGTCTGCCCTGTATCTATAGCTATATCTATTGCTTTGCCTGGGCATCTTCTGTTATTACGCGGCGCCATTATGAGCTCATTTAAGCCAAGCCATTTTTAACTAGATGCAAAATGCAAAGTGCAACTTGGCGTACTCAGGTTGTTCTTTCCCCCTCTCTCTCTCTTTCTCTCCCCCTCTCTCTCTCTCTCTTTCTCCCTCTCTCTCTCTCTCTAGTCTCTTTTAAGGTGTTTCACAGAATTCACTCGTTCTCGCCTGACGATCTCTCCGCGTGCTCCGCCTAATTGAGGCGCGTCTCGAAGATGGCGTTTAACTTTATTTTAATATGAATATAAAAAAAGCTTGACGTGATTATATGCCATCAACGTTGTAGTTGTAGTTGTTACTGTTGTTGTTGTTGCACTTTCAACATGCACACAAATTTGCATAATTGTTAACATGCTGTTGTTGTAATTGTCGTTGCTGTTGTTGTTCACTGCTGCGGCTGCTGCTGCTGCTGCTGTTGGATTTTAATCAGCGCCTCAACATGCAGTAGCTGAGTAGACAGCCCCCCACACACCCTTGCCACTGCTCTACAGTATTTGTTCTGCTTGGCACCTGGGTCCATTTTAATAACATTTCTCTAATACCAGTTCTGTTTTTCTTTCTGCCTCTGTCTCTGCTTCAGCCTATTCTTCTTCGAGTGGGCTGAATTGGGTGGTTTAATGTAACCACTCAAATGGCAATATGTGTGGTGCAGCGCATTGGCATTTAATGAAGACATTTACCATCGAAAATTAAGTTGTACACGAGAGAGAAACAACAGAGGCTATAGCGCGATAAGAAACATTTGAAACAACTGATTTTTAATTGGCAGCCAGGTATGCGAGGGTCTTATGTGAGCAAAGGTTGTTGACTTTGCTCGTTAAAATATAATAATATAGCTAAATATATAGAGCACTCATTGAGAGCAATTATATGGCTGTTGGCGAGTGAGTTTCTTGCATTCACAAATTTAAATAATTCTGCTTGAAATATTATTCTAGAAATTAATTGTTCCTCAGTTAGGAGTTCACATAGAATATTTTGATGAAACAAACCTAAATGTCATAATAAATTAACATTAACTTTAACATCAAAAGTTATATCATATCAGTCGAGTATATCAATGAATCCAGTCTCACTCATATATTTAATATAATTTATTTTATATTTTTTATATTTTTAGTTCAAGACTCGTCTTGTTATTTGAATAATATAAATTAGAATTTAAAGAAATAAAATATAATTAAATACACGAAAGGTGTTCAAAGTATTTATGTTTTCTACCTGAGCTCGTGTTAAACAATTTAAATATAAATAAATGCAAATCAAAATTCTTAATGCAATTAATAACAATGAAAAATTAAGCAAGAAAATTCTTTTTCAGCACTTGCAATTACTTTTCTGCTTATGATAATTGCTGCTGCATAAAAATAAACAATTTGCTTCACTTAATTTATAACTTCACTTGTGTTTTTTTTTTTCCTCACTTGAACATAAATAAACATAACTGGCTCTACACACTCACATAAACGCCACTCATTCGAAGAGTAAACATGGTTTTAACTCTGCTGCAGAGGGTTGGACTAATTACCACTGGCAACGCGTCTATTCATGAATACATGCACGAATACTCATACATTCACAGTCATATTCACTCATACGTATTCATGCCTGCTCGTGAACATAGACGAGTGAGCTTCACAGCAGATGGATAGAATGCAATTAAACCTCATCGATGCATAAAAACAGATACATAAATTAGCTGGCCTGTATATACATGAATATATATGTATAATGTTTATATATATGTATGTATATATGCTCAAGATCGTATGCAAATCTATTTGAGTAGACGCTGAAATTGGCAGCCTGTGTCTGCATTCTGTTGGCTTCATTCATGTTCTTCAATTACCAGATACGAGTAATACGCATCTTGGCCAATTTGCTTTGCTGCTCTACGCTATAATTATTTTTTGCACTTGTTCTCCAGTTATCATTGTTGTTGCTGTTGTCGGTGTTTGGCTGCCATGAGTTACAGATACATAAATAATAATAACAATATGCCCCATTGATTGGATTGGACTTGGAATCGGCATGAAACGAGTTTTTATACAAATGGAAAATCGCAAAAACGTTTTTCCTGCTTAATCAATATATGTATACTCAATTGCTCTTGCTGTTGTTTGTTTGTTGTATTTATGAATGCAAATGCAAATGCAAAGCATGCGAGACGACGCTTTCAACGACTCTTTAATTGGCTGACATGTTGTGATTTCGGCTTGTCAAGTTTTCAGCTGCCAACTGGCAATTATTGTTGCCAATTTGTATATTGAGGCATTATTGAGATATAAGACTGAATAACTGGGCCAATGAGAGAACTCACTACTAAGTGTATTCCACTTCAGTTAATAAACAGTCTACTTATAAAGCTATAAGAGAAGTTTTTTTTTTTCGGACATGTTAGTCTTATTTAAATGTGAAATCATTATACATACTTCTGTAATCCACTATATACTAAATCTATATTTAGATAATACAGGTTTCTGGCTGCAATTAGCCAGGCCTGCCAACTGGCTGCAATCAGCTATGAACCGCGCTGGCTAAAGAGAGCTCAGTGAAGCGTTTGATCGATGACAGCTCTTTCATGGATATTAATAAAAGTTTATAGGCATTAAAGAAACTTGCCAATTGATTTTAGGTAAAACTAATTACAAATGGAGACTTCTGGCTGAGAGAGAAGTTTGTCAGGGCATGTCAACTGAAGTTTTTGATTTATGAACAGCATAAAGGTTAAAGATATTTACTAATTGATTAATAAGCAAAGTCATAGTGCTTGACTATACACTTGATAACTGGCCTGACATTTTAGCTAAAGTCAATAAATTTTGATGATGCTTGGAGAGGCAACGATTGCCTGGTGGGCGGGGAGATGGCTTCAAGTGCTAAAGAAAAATCTGTGTGCGCTGGGCGCGCACATTGACACGATGAAAAATCGCTCAACCATTTTTCGTCTCACAATTTTTGTATTGTGTTGTGTATCTATAGAATAGTGCAGAGTATCTGGCAGCAGGCCGTGCGAGACGTAACAATTTTTCATGAAATTTGGAGAATTTAAATATAAACGGAGCGAGAGGTGCGAGATTCATGGCAATAGTAGCTCGACCAGCTGTATCTCTATCTGTGTATCTATAGCAGTGCCTGTGCTTCCATCTGTAGCTGTATCTGTATTAGAATTAGGTGTTCGGTATTATGAGTTATTGTGGGAGTCTGTCGGCATTAGCCGCGGGTGCCGGCTGCCTCTGTGCGGGGCTGGGGGGACAGGGGGCGGCACACGTTTGTTTACAATTTCACGCGCAGCGATTTTCGCGGTCGACTTTTCACGCAGCGCCGCAAGAAAAATGGGAAAGTGTTGGTGTGTGAGGGAAATCTTTTGTTATTGTTTATATATTTTGACAAGCTACCCGCGCGCTCAGTTTGCCAGACAATTTGGTGCTGGAGATACTCTGAATGCCCTTATTCGATCTCTCTCGCTCTCTCTCTCTGTCTACCTATCTGTCTCTCTTGGGAACTCTCGCAGAGGTACTCGTAATTGTTAATTGTGAATTAACAATTGAGTTAGGTAACTGTATAATGGGACCAATTTGCTCTTCGATCTGTTAACATTCAATACATGCAATAACAATATTCATTTCAAGTCAAGGCGATTGCTCGTACTTGCAAAAGTTAAGACAAATATATAAGGGAAATTTAGCTGCGAAAATGATATATTTACAAACTGGTTTAGTTGAAATACAAAATACTTTTATTAAAGTAATTATTACGAGTCAGAGGTTCAATTGAATAAATTATAATTTATGAATTTAAATATTACTATATAGAATTGCTTTCATCACAATACAAAGGGCGATGAATAGACAAATAAAAAAGTGTTTTGATATGACAATATATAATAGAATATTTGAATTCGAATATTTCCTTCAACATTTCGTTGATCTCCATTAATTTAAGATAAATATAAAATATAATAAAAAAATATAATATTTCTTCACTTACTCTGCCCGAGATGTACTCGCTTCATCCATGGATAGATCTGTGGCGGATTCTTCTTGCCGTTGCCGCTGTTCTGACTGCTGCCCGCCTCGTTGCCGCTGTCGCTCTCCGAGTCGGAGTCGCCGCCCGGACTGTGCATGGGCACGTTTACGTTGACGTTGACGGGGCCGGGGCCACCTCCACCACCGCCACCGCTGCCGCTGCTGTGGTTGTTGTTGAGACTCACTGCGGCAGCGGCGGCGGCCAGACTGCCGCCGAGCACGCCTTTGTTGAGGGAACGGGCTACGCTCTCTACCACGGAGCTGGGCGACAGCTTGGGCGAGATGTCACGCGTGGAGAGATCCTGCGGGCTGGCGAGCGATTGGTTGTTGTTGTTGCTGTTAGCGCTGTTGTTGTTGTTGTTGTTGCCAACGGGCGTCGACGGATCGTTGGCGTACTTACAGCTGATGTTCGCCTGCTGTTGCTGCTGTTGTTGCGGGAGTTGTTGCTGCTGCGGCAACTGTTGCTGTTGCTGCTGCTGCTGCTGTGCCACTGCGGCAGCCGTCGCATGAGCGTGCTGCTGCTGCTGTTGCTGTTGCTGCTGCTGCTGCTGCAGTAGCAATCGTTGCGGCTGCAGCTGTGTGTAGTCCACCATATCGGGATTGGACTGTCCACCGCCCGGCGCACCACCGCCGCCGCCCAGCCCATAGGCCGCCTGGTTCGCATAGTGCGCCTGCGGTGTGTTTGGATACAAGTTGGGTGTGTATGCGGCTGCCGCTGGAAAGTAATCATTGCTGCCCGGCGTCGCTGCGCCGGAGTTGCCCTGTCCGTTCGCTCCACCCGCGCCGCTGTTGCCGCCGCTGCCATTGGCGCCCGGATGGCTCTGTTGCGGATTCATTTGCTGCGGATAGCAGGAGGCCAGCGAGTTGACAAACTGGTACGAGGACATGGCAAAGCAATCGGGATCCATGTTGTGGCCGGAACAACGCTACGATTCGTATCTGAAATGAAATGCAAGCGGTTAATGCAACAGTTCCACGACACAGCGAGAGGCGGCCAGATGCCCGCCAAAGATTGCAATAAAATGGCTTAAGGTGTAGTCTACCAAATACCCGCCCACTGCAGATCCCAATGCGCGATCAGTTATGCAGCTCGCAGAGCTTCTGTGCTCACCCAGCCTAGCTCAATATTAGCATTATTTGCAGACGAAAGCACGCTTAAAATTATGCACAATCTTGAGAAATAATCGGGGTTTGAATTAAACAGCAAATTGTGTATATATCAGAAGTCTGGCCTACACAGTGCTTCAAGGACAAGATGCAAACGTCTAAGGCGTAAGCTGCGTGTCTGGCATAGCTTTGGCTCGAAGCTGCCAGCGCAGCTAGCTCTATGCAGTGGAAAAAAGCTAAAGATTCATATTCTAAATGTTTAGACTGTCGAGTGGTTTTATAAAATACTAGAAAGAGTCTTTCCACGTGCACAATTATCGTCAGTTTTACTATTTATTTTAGACATATTTTAGATATAATATATTTAATAAATGATAATATATTTGTATATTAATTTAATATATATATATAATTTAATATATATAATATATAGAAATAATATCCATTATAAGAAATGCTTAACAATTTATGCAATTTTTATATTTTCTGCTTACTCAATAGTTTTATGTTTTTGTGCTGGCATTTTCCCTACTGAGCATCATTATTACAATTATTTTTGAAGCGGCTAAGAACCCAATTTCCCCTGGCCAAAAGCACGGCCCATTTGCCTGTTTTTTTTTTTTTTTGGGTGGCAGCGGTACAGCGGGATAGCGGGCAGCTGTTTGGATTTCACTTGAGCTGATGGGCAGGCGCGGATATGCCTAAGCATTGGCATTACGTGCATGCAATTTTGGTGTGGCACAGCACGGCGCGGCACTGGCTGGAATGCCAGCACCGCCCACTCTCGTTGAATGGACACTTGCTGCACTTGTGGCCGGGCCTGGACGCCAACAGAGACCACGGCTCGGCGCTGGACACCATCGCTGATACAGCGGACGCGGCAGCGCGTTTGTTTGAATGGTGGAAAACTCGTATTGCGGAGATAGCAACAAAAGCATGCACGATTGCAGCGTTTGTTTGGGCCCAAATGCGCCCAAACAAAATAATAAAAAAAAAAACATAGCCCCAAAGCCGAAAAGTGTAAAACGCAATGCCAAAGACTTGGCCAAGCAAGCAACCAGGAAGCCAACGAACATGGCCGTAAAAGAAGAGAGACGGCCAATGCCCAAAAACAATGCAACGACCTCTGCAACGAGCGCAGCAAGTATTTCTGCTTTCTCTGTCGCTCTCTCTCTCCCTTCTCTCCCTCTCTCTCTCTCTCGCTCGATGCAGTTTCTTCTTCTTGTCGATACTCTCTGCAGTGGAGCTTCTTCTTCTTCGTATGAAACCAATAATTTTGATTCAGTGGGCAATTTAACCCTTTAGCATGTTGTCCAAATGAAAGGAGTTGAAGCTTTAAATTAAATCGGCGTACGGGCCTCAACTTGAGCTCTGGCCCTGGCCCTATACCTCCACCTAACCTCCACCTGTCCCTCTTCTCGACCCTGGTAAGTCGGGTTTCTCAACCGAAAAAACCCGTCCACAGCCGGGCAGCCAGTGCTCGACAGAGATTTATTTGATGAGCAACGTTTCAGTAAAATAAGAGAAAAAAAAAAACTTTGTAAGCTCGCTTTCAGCCCAGGGTATTTGGCGATTATGGAGTTTAAAGCAATTGTAACGGCATTTCGCTTAAGTTTTCGATTTTGAATTAGCCCAGAGGCAACGACACACAAAACAGTTTGATTATCGAAATTATACGCTTAGATAAGCAACTGCAATGACCCGACGACTTGTAGACATTGGCAAATTATTTGACCCCGAAGTATGAAGCCAAATTATCAAATCAAAACTGTTTGAAGAACTAGCATTATCGAGATTGAATGCTGTTAACAGATATTGAAATTCACTTAACAGAATCCTCAAACAAATACTAAGTATAATCGAATAAAAAAAGAAAATAAGAAATTTGAAAATAATATATGTTGAGTAAAATTATGAAAATATATAGAGAAGATGAAGCGTTTCGTTAAATCCTGGAGCTAGATATTTAATAATATTAAATATTATATCTTATATTATTAATTTAATCTAGCTATTTATATTTTTATTAGAGCTTTCCTCTTAAAGAATGAATGAGATTAAAAGGCAAGCTTCCATTTAAGCTCAACTGAAATACAGATATAAATTTAATTAGTATCTCAGTTATCTCAAGTTACTCAAGTCGAGTCACAGTTAAGAGAGCTTCCATTTTTTGGCCACAATTAATTGAATGGACGCTGATCGCACTACCGGCGCCTGTTGTTTATTTTCTTCGATCACTTAACGGCAAATTAAAAATTCGGAAATAATAAAAGCTATAAATTATACGAGTTTGGAAATTATTTACCAACGAGTCGAGTCGAGTCGACAAGCGGTTCAATTGGTGTTAATTAAATCCATGAATAATGGAAACGCAAACCGAATTTGCGGGCTGCCTATCCACACATATGTATATACAATAGTTCTATATACATATTTATTTATATATATATACATATTTATATAGAGAGTGGATACAATTATTGTCTTAGATTGGCGCTGGTCGCTTGGCTGATTGTCGCCTCGTATGAAGGCTATAAATTATGCCAGCGACATTTCTGAGACGAGGGAGCGAACAAGACTGAGCGAGTTTCCTTTGTCTCGGCGTTTGCGCGGCCTTTAGGCATTTTCTTGGCCTCGCATTGCCTGCCTTTGTATAAACAGTTTTGATATGCCCACGAAACGGGAGTGAAATGCTCGTATGGAACTCTTAAACCGCAGAACGAATTTCCTTCTAACAAAAACGTTGAACCGACTTGGGCACAGGTAAATGCTCAATGCTGCTGCATGTACGAAGAAGCGGTCGAAGGTACGAGTAAATAAAAAGCAATTGAGTTGCACATGCGCAGCTCCTGGAGGGGGTTTCCCCTCACTCTTCCAGGACGAACTCTATGTCGCCATAAATCAATTTGTGGTCGATGCGACAGCTGAAAAGGGTTTCTTGTCTTGACAACTTTTCATAAAAACTCGAAGACAATGGCAGAAGTCTTAGGAAAACGATCCTATAACTAGGGTTGCTCTCTATAATTAAGATGATTAACTTATGCATAATCAATGTTTAATAGTGAGATGCACATAGTAGAGAGATGTGAAAGATGCTGACTTTTGTATTTTGAATCTATAATCATATAAAAGTATTGAGATTTTAGGTTAAGGGAATTAAATATTTTTTTATAAGATAAATATTAACTGCAAATTGCTATTATCAGATCAAAAATTACGTTAGAGATAATAATACAATGATTATATATAGAAATATCTATTAAGGAATATCAACTATAATTTGCAATGTCAGCTGAAGTCTTATTTTTTGTCAAAACAAAACGTATATGAATCAATTAGAGCACTCAAATGCCTTTGGTAGGTAAAGAATCTTCCCTTAAGCTAAATTTTAGTATTTGTTATATGTGATAAAAAAATCTTATCTAGAAAACTTAAGCTCAAGCTGTCAAACCAGTTTTCTTTCATCTTGAATCTTTCTCTCTTTCGCTCAACTCTCAACTCTCTACAAAATATTGGTCTGTCATCCATTTCTAAGCACTGGGCTGTTCATCATCTTCAACTGGCGCAGCCATATGCCAGCCATCTCTTAATTATGAAATGAAAACAAAACCCGAAGCAGTTACATGTATTTCTTTTACAAATGTCGTCGTGGACTTCGTCGTCGTCGTCGTCGTCGTCATCGTCGTCGTCACCATTACAGATTTTGAGCGTGCCTTGTTTGTTTGTTTGTAGTCGAGGTACTGGGGTCTCTGGTCATAAATCATAATTTTTAATATTTGTTGTCAACATGGGCGTAGCTCGTGTGTATGTAAACATGAAAGGGACCCACGAGACGAGACGAGACGAGGTCGCACTCGCACAATTCTAAAAGGTATTTGCGCACGCGCAGTCACACTCATTGGCTCTGTCTCCCTCTCCAGCTGTCTCACTCTCATATATATATATTTTTTTGTTCATTCTCTAGAGCAACAATGGGCCAAAAAGAAATGACAAACGTACACGCATGCAAGTGGGCCCATTAAAAACTCATAAAAATTTGTAAGCACCTCATAAAAGTAGTCATAAATATTATTACTTGCTCTTCTCTCTCTCTCTCTCTCTCTCTCTCTCTCTCTCGCTCATCTCTGCATCTCTCTCTATCTGCTGCTGCTGCTGCTATTGCTACAGTTTCTCGTCTGAACCCTCGTCTGTGTTTTGTTTGCGGTTGTTTGCGGCTCTCATAATTTTTATGAGTTTTTGATTTGTTTCTCCAGTCTTCGATCCTCACTGCAAGCGGCCATTGTTGACCTTTTGACACGTACTCAAAAACAGTTGTCGCCTCCCTCAGATTTTGCGGTTTGCGCCTTTTGTGTCCCTACAATCTGTGTTTTACACATCGTTAACGATCGATTATGTCATAGCTGTATCTATGGCAATGTCCTCTAAATGAGAGCCAAGGACACTCTAATTTTTGATGATTCAATAAAATTCAAGCTAATTGTGAGAGAAGTAAAACCAATTTGTAATACGGGAGTAATAATAATTGGTTTTACCTTAAGGCAAAAGCTTTGAAAATTCGAGAGTAATACAAATTTATTATACTTTTAGGTAGCTTTGTAGGTAGGAGCTTTGAAAATACCTAACAAAATTAATCTAAAGTATTGGTTTTTAAAGGTACCTTAACTAGAAGACACATTGCTATGATTAATCTACAGTTTATATGTCTCATATAAAATTATTGATTATGCAGATTTAATATGAATGAAAACAACTGAAATTGCAATTTGCTAATGAATATTTATTATTTAAAAGCTGAGCTGGTAATTAGATCCGAGCTTAACAAGCTAGCTTTAAATAATTATTATTTATATTTTGCTGCACTTAATATTTGTATATTAATAATTTAATTAATTCAATGAAAGCATTGCAAATTCTCTTAAATAAATACAAATATATAACAAATCGAATGGCTTTTTATTGTTTATTATTGCCTTATATTGAATCAATTGCAAACAAAAACTACAACATTTCAAATTCGCTTTGCGAAAATGCGAAAAAAAAAATATATATAAATCTGAAATTTGTTATCAACGTGCACGGCATAGAAATCGGCGCTGGCAATCGCAATGGCAGGATGAAAAGTTGGCGTCTCCTTTGGAGTCGTCGAAAATAAATGTGTCCCGGCACTTATTGTACCTACACATCCATATACAAAGTTGAGCAAATGGCTGCCCGACGCTCCAATAGATCAACGACTCCCCGACAACAACAGCAACAACTATTCATTGTGTTCTGGCTGTTGTCGCGGCAAAGTTTGCGTGTCTCATACATTTATTTCTCTTTTTCTGTACATTTTTTTCGTATTTTGATTTATAAATATAAATAAGTTAGGCTGAAATATCATCATGGCATTTTGGCCCGCTGCTGGGTCAGCGCACATACCATGATGAATGTGAGCTCCAGGCGGAGCCAAAATGCGAATGTTGATGGCATAAATTCAAGCGCTAACAACCCAAACAAGAACTGCAAACAAATCCAGATTGCGACTGTGACTCCGACTCTGACTCGTACTCGGACTCAACTAGGCAACCAATTAGCTCAACGGGCAGCAGCAGCAGCAGCAGCAACTGTTGGTGTTGTGTCCACATTATGCAATAGCCCATTGAGCGCACTTTGATCTGACTGGACCACACGCTGGCAGAGACGGGCTGGACGCAAATGTAAATGCAAATGAAAGTGACCTACATCAAGTGGCGGCAATACGATTTAACCATGTGCTTGAGAGTGCTCGGGGGTGGCATCTACATCTATGTGTATAGGGATCTAAAGAAGACGCGCACATGCAGCGAAATTGGTCTAGGCGCACCATGGGCGCCCAGTGGACCCTCCTCAATGGGTCTACACTTTCGTTCCATTTCAATGCGTATGCAGAGAGAGTGAACAAGGAGAGAAAGACGAACATGAAGAAGCAGTTGCTGGGCGCAGCTCGAACTCACATTTTAATCCAATTCGAGTCTCGGTCTCGGCCAGCATGAGTTCCCAGCCGACCATGTGATGGCCGAGCACGCAACTCCTATGTACAAAAACGGTGCTTTCCCAAAAACTATTTACATTTCGAATACATACATCATCATATAGCATATATACTATATATAATGTTATGTACAAATATGTCAGATGTGTATATATTTTAGTAGGTAGATTGTGGCTGCTTGTTAGGCATTTTTCATTCGCTGTGACATTTCGCCTTTGTGGCTCTTAATTATTTCAAAAACGGCTGCATTCGTTTTAATGAAGTGAAAATTCTTTGCGTTGATATCGCGCACGCAACCCAAAACAAAAGCAGCAGCAACAACAAATACGGAACTCAACAAACCCAATTTGATATAGCTATAGCACTATGGAATTCCCTTTAATTGAAGGTTCTGCTACTGTATCCCATTTCAATTCGATTTGAGCATTTAATAGTTAAGTGTGACTTAATATATGAATAAGATATTGAAGACACTATTTCCACATATGCTATCAACTCGAAATTGTCTTTAGCTACGGCTAGAGTGTAAGATATTAAGGTATCGAAAGAAAAGTTCTTTGATATAAATTTAATCATTTAAATAAAATATAAACAAATCAATGTAAAAATCATTTTTCTTAAAAAAAATATTTTTTTTTTGTAGAACAGAGCTAAATGCTCATTTATTAAAATTAATTTTTGTATAAATATATGTATAATTTATTAATTGCAAATTTAAGAAAGTTGTTAAAACAGTTGTTAAATTTGTGTGTATTATAAAATTGTGTATTCAGAACTTTTATATGTTTGACAACAAATAAATATTAATATTTGTTAACAAGGCAAAAACAAAAACAAATTGGCTTTAGCTAAAGCCCTAACTTATCAGATATTTTTGTATTATTAAATATTGTTTATTTAATTTTTGTTTGCATATTTGTTCTCCTATATTACATTGATAATTTGGAAACTCTTTCGAAACTGTTGAGTAACCAAATATGTAATTGACAAATATAAATACAGAGAATTCAGCTATTTATATTTAAGACTTCAGGCTTCCCCAAAAATGCTGCATTAAATACTAAATAGTTTCGTCTAAATTTACTTGATCAAATAGTCTTCAATTTAAATTTTGTAATAAACAAATTTGCATTTGAATAGGTAGATATTTTCTCAGCTTTTTTGATTTATTTTATTTTACTTTTTATATCAAATATTATCATTATTATTAGTTTTGTTTTTGAATTGAATTCCTTTCTATAATAATGCAGTTGTTAGTTATCTTTACTATTTACTTCTACATTCTAAATCTCGTAAGAGAAATATTCATTATTTTGCATATTCATTATTTTTATTTATTTAATTTTTTTTCGCTAGTTTACCTGTTCACCTGTTCACCTGTTCCGTTAAGTATAATAACAGTTTAAATTCTCACAAATTGCATTCACTAGAACAAAGTTTAGCCGACGGCTTTTAGAGTTTATTGTAGAACAGGTGTAAACAATTTAAATATAAATTTAGAGCACTTCCCGAATTGAGAAAATTTGTTTCAATTATTGTATATTAACTGGAGTTAAGTGCGAAAGTAGTTTCACGTTCAATCACTTGCGGCCTTTAGCTAATTATCGTTAGTCGATTTGGCCCGCATCTTTAGAGTTAAATCCGTTTGCATCTCGACATTTGACACGGCTTAGTTTTACCTGCACTTTCGTGAGTTTGTGTTGCACTTGACGTTTGGCGAATTCTTAAACCCGCAATTAGCCGCAGCGGGCAGGCACTTGATTTGTCACAGTTCTAGTTGGGCTGAGGCGTAGATGCGCCGATTCGCATTCTATGGAAAGCGAGTTTCACACCGAATTTATGGTATCCATCAACGCGAATGTATTTTAAACGTCATCGATGAAAACACTGACACTGCAAACACTTAGGTGCCCATCCATCTTTCGTTATTATCGCTCAAAGTCAGCGCGTCGCTCAATGTATCTGTATCTGTATCTGTAGCTGTGGCTGTGGCAGTTGCTGTACCCAACGGATGCCCGTCTTTGTTATTGTATTTTTGTATTTATTTGCGAGCCGTCGAGAGCCACACGATTCGCGGACGTATTGACGGATTGTTTAGCCACGGTCAAAAGTTTTTCGGTATCGGCTTTTGTTACTGTTTCTGTTGCTGTTGCTGTTTCAGTTTCTGTTTCGATGAATGTATCCGCGAATACGTGCTCGAAGCGCCAATGTCTCACTTTGACTGCTCGGGCATAATTCAAATATCTGAGCATCAATAAAAAACTCATGCAACGCGCAGCGCCAGCGCCGCCAATTGTAGCTGCGAGTACGAGCAAGTAGAAGCACACTCGCACTCACACATACACATTCGTACACACGCATACATAGTTACCGCTTTGCCATGGCAGTGGCGAACACACAGTCGAGTGCATTCATTAAACACTCGTGGAATAAATGGTAGAAGAAAAAAACTAAATTCGAACTTGTTCATGTGTGCTAGAGCAGTCAGACAGCATTAAATGCGGTTGCTGTTGTCTCACTCACACGCATTGTCGCTGCTGTGCTGTTGTTACCTTTGCGGGCGCAGCAATGTGTAGCCGCAAGCAAGAGTGAGCACGTATATGTGTGCGTCTGTGTATAGCGGTGAGTTCGAAAGAGAGTTAGTTCGAATTCAGATTCGCTCTTCGAATGCGAACATATTCTGTTTCGAATTGCTGCTCCCGACTGTTCTTATTGATCACACAGACAGTGTACGTGTGTCTCATGTACACAAGAGATGGGATCGCTTCAATTTATAAATATTCGAATTTCGAATTCGGCAATTGAGTGCGAGTGTGTGTACGAGTTGTCGAATAAGTTTGATAACAAGCGTGAAAGCTAAAGTTTGTTTTAGGAAACTATTTTAAAGGCATTGAAGGACAATGTGTTATTTAATTATCATGTATATCAAATTCAAATTTACTGTTGCCTCGTATTTGTTTAGTGTTATTGTTTTATTTATTTTTTATTTTACAAATTCTCTCAGTCTTTTACAATATTATTTGATTGCTTATTCTTTAAGCACATTTGAATAAAACCGTTTTATTTCTGCATTGTAAGTTGAGCTTGAAAGACTTAATTAAGTATTTGTTCTATTGCTTACCTAAGAGTTGAAAGTATTGAAATCCAATCGGAAACGTTGTTTATTCAAATATTTGCACTTTATGATTGTATATATTGTATTTGCTACTTATGCAGTACACTCAACAATTTTTAATGTATTGAATACATTTAAACACTTGCTTCGATTAGTTTACGCTATTCTCCAATTTTATTGGCATTTTGAAAGCTTTCCAGCCCATTGAAAACTTTGCTCGTGCATCGAAAATGCCAAAAAAAAAATGCACCATTGGCATTTATGTTATTGCATTTATCCTCAGGCCTGAGTTTCGTCAAAATATCCGTTAGATAAACTGTGATGCAAACGAAATATTCCTCAAGTTTGGTTCACTTGTGCCGTCGCTGGAGCTGGCTGTCAATCAGCAACCCAGTTGGACTTGCAGTATTTCGCGACACACGACTATTTTCATTAGTAAGTGGAAAGTTTGATTAAGTTTGAATTTAACCGGGTACCGAGCGCGCAGCTGGCGTACTTGAGTGCGCCACGTTCGATTCACGTTTGACCGAGCCTTTCGGCGATTGCCAGAGTGGAGTCCGAGTGCTAGCGAGTGCGCGAGTGTATGGGTATTCGAAAACTGTAAATCATTCGGCGAGCGCACAGTGAGTGCGAGCGAGCCGCACACAGTGTGCGCATGTTCGAAAAGCAGTCGCACTCACTTGCACCACGCTAAGCCACGCCTCTTGCTTTGATTTATGCTTCAGGGGGTGCCGCATGGCCTGGACCAACGGCCTATGGCGGAGCAGCGACGACGGCGACGACGGCAGCGGCGGTTGCTCCACAGCAGCCACAGCTGGCATACAGAAACGGCACAGAAACAGGTAGTTGGACGCTGGACGAGGCAGATGATTGCCTGCCACTCAACGTCAACGTCAACAGCAACGACAACATCAGCGCACCCCGCGCTCTCTGTCACACTGCTGTAACTCTCTTTGAGCCCAGCAGCAGCAGGAGCAGCTTTCTTGTTTTTTTTTTTTTTTTTTTTTTTCTTCAGATTAGGCAGAAATCATCCTAGATTAGTGCGTCCCGCTACACCAAACACTGGCATCCCTATACCATCCACCCCCAACACTCCGACACTTTATTTGTATTCAATCGTGGCGCTGTTCCGTTAAATCACCGTCACATTATTATTTCGCATTATTATTTTATAAACGTTTCGTTCTGTGCGCCATCATTTCCATTTTTATTGGCTGCGTTCGAAATTTTACAGCGCGCTCTGCAAACAAACGAGAAAAAAACGTCACAGAAAAACAGGCGACAAATGAGTTTTTTTTTTCTCTTTGTATATATGTATATATATATATATATATATAAATTTTTTGTTTTTTTTTTTGTTTTTTACTTTGTTCCAAGTTTTGGTTTGTTTGCATCTCTTTAAAATGAGCTCGTTTGCACTCGAGTTTCGAATGTGATTTGGAATTGGAATTTAAATTTATTGACCACATTGTCTGGCGACGTCTCGGGGCTCTTATGATTCATGCCCGATCTCGGGTTACGGCTTACAGGTTACGGCTTATGGCTTCACGAGTTTTTGGGCTGGGTCCGCCTGTGGCAGTGTGTTTGGTTAAATGCCTTAATTAAAAATCAATTTTGGACTTGCTACCAAATTCCAGCTAAGCAAAACAAGAAATATATACATACATATACACATTTTCTCGTGTGAGATTTGCATTTGAATCCGTTAAGATAAATTGTTGATGTCAAGTGAAAAACTTAATACTGCCATATAGAAGTTTGCTTAAGAATCCATCTGACATAACTCTAATTATGACCATATTCTATTCGTTATTAATTAACATATTTCTGAAATGGGTATATCCAATAATTTCATCAATAAATTCCGGTTTATATGCAATGTATGCTAATATATCTATTTATAGTTTAATAATCATAAGGCACTGATTATAATGTGCATATTTTGCAACAACTAGTTTATTTATATATCTATATATTTTTTTAAAATTGTTTGACATATGTTCTTTAAATGTGCTTGAATTTAGTTTGTTGCGGCAAGTATATAAAGAAATTTGCTTACTATTCGAATTGAAATGTCAGGACAGTTGATCTATTTATATACCTGTAGCTATATAATTATATATACATGCAAGCGATTGCTAAATAGAGTAACATGAATTGCAAACAATTTCATCATTTTTTTGTAATATTATATTTTTGAAAATTATATTTTGATTTGACTGTTAAATGAATCAAGATTATTGAAGTTCAATAAATGTTTTAAAAATGTATAATCATTACTCAGTGAAATATATAATCATCTAATTATATTAATAAATTATTTGTATCAATGTTTTTTAATTAAAAATTATAATATGAACAGAGAAAATGAAATAAGAATAGAAACCCGATTAAAGAAATTCTTTTCCGAACGTTTTTGGACTGTATTAAATATTTGGCTTTACAAAAAAAAAAAAAAAAAAAGAAAATGAATAGATATTCTTATTGAGTTTCTGTAAGTATTCTAGAGATTCACTTGTTTACAGCATTTCATAATTATATGTATGTATAAATTTAGAATCACTATAAAAATATGATTTAATATTAATTCATATTTGTTTTTCTATTATTAAAAAATAAATTGTTGAATTGTGTTTTTGTATTTATCGTATTCGGAAATTGTGGTACACATGCAATTGATTGCACTGCGTTGTCGTTGCCTTCACTTGGTTTCCAGATGGCATCCAATTCCATAGTAGCATGCAACTGTTTCGTTTGCTTTTCCAGCCCGCACGACGTGAGGGAACCCATATTATAAAAATAAAAATAAAAAGATTAAAGAAAAATCAACTAAACGAAAAGAGAAAAAACTAGGAATCATAAGAGAGACGCCTTCGTGTACTTCTGTAATTGGAGTTGATGTCGGAGCTGCCAGCGGGCAGCAAAAATGCTCAGCCAGAGATGGAGATGGAGATGGAGAGGGAGAGGGAGAGGGAGCCCTCTCTGCCTGAGAGGCAGCTCAGCCCAGCAGCATCCAACATGTTGCAGGCGATTTTTCATCATCGTTCGCATGTTGTTAATATTGATGTTGTTGTTGTGCTGCTGCTGCTCTTGTTGTTGTTGTTGTTGTTGCTGTTACATACATGCTTTTAATATGAAACAATCAGCAGCGTTTGTAGTTTTGTTTTCGTCTGCTGTATGGCAACAAAAAACTAGAGGAATTTTCAAATTAAATGTGGGCATAGAAGTAGTGCCACATGCAACTTGTGCAACTGCGCAACTGTGCAACATGCTTCCAGTTGCGGAACTGCAGCAGTTTTCAATTAAAAGCCATGCCATCGACCCAAGAAAAATGGTCAATAGCAATGCCACGGCAACGGGGCTGAGCTGAGCTCACGACAATTCGTTAATACCCTGCCATTTGAGTTCTTCACGCACTGCACAGCTAAAAACCAGCTTAGTGAATGGTCAGCCCAGGCAGCCAGGGGCCGAGGGGGCCAAGAGCGAAGGGACGGCAGTTGGAGCTGCTACTGGCAGTTGATAAATCTCTGCCATTTAGGACAAACACACACAGCGCAAAAGTTGCAGCTACTTAGAGAGCCAACGATAACTGCAGCAAGACAAATCTGGAGCACATACTCCAAGGAGAAGCTGCTGGCGCTGGTGCTGCTGCTGCTGCTGCTGCATTGAGGAATGCATTTACATCAAAAGGCAATTTAAATTAATTTCCGACCTTTTTGTTTGCCCTCGAAATCGGAGTTGGAGTCGCAGTCGAAGTTGGAGTCCATCCGAATTTGATTATGATAAACGCGTCTCAGCTGTCAGGCGATGAGCTACTTAGCCGCCAAGATGGCGGCCAAAAAAACAGGGAGCTGGGAGCCATTAGGCAATGTCCTTGTTGTTGTTGCAGGGACAACAGCTGCGGCAAAGCGACACGCGAGCTACTGAATTCATCATTAGAAAAGCATTCAAAAATGTTCCGGCTGTGACGCCATTTTGATTTGGTTTGCACACATATCCCAATGCCATTATGTACACACTATCGTATATAGAAATATATATATATAGACAGCGTGTGGCCAGCCAGATAACAAAGCTTTTGAAACGAAAAGCTCTGTTGTCTGTGTGTGTGTGTGTAAATACATATATGCCTCTCGCTTTGGCTGCTGTCCAGAGGACACACGACTGTTGCGCATGTCCTGGCCCACAAGCTGCGGACTTAATGCGAATGATTAATTTGCCAATGGAGGCGGAAAATGGAAAGTGGCTCCACCTACAAAAAAGCAACAGCAGTTTAAAGTCTTTAAAATCGTCAGTAAAACAACAAAATTACTAAAATTAGAATAGACAAATTTAAAATGGCGTCGCGAAGAGTAGGCTAAAGAAGCTATTTGGCAGCTGCTGCCAGGAGCCGTAACCCTCGAACATGCCGAGGGGTTCCTTGCTCAGTTTCCCAGCCGCATGACAGCAATCAATCAGATTGCAACAATAGATACACAGCCGAATTCTATAAATGGTTGACTGGCAGTCTGGTCTGTCGAAGCGACTCGCTTCGCTCTTGAACCAATGCGCCAAGGTCGTGTCCTTCCTGCAGCCAAACATAGCCAAATACAGCCGTACACAGAGGACCAACAGGTCCGCCGGCATTTCGCCATTGTTCTCAATGTGTGCTTGGTTTTTGGCAAATGTTTGCCATTTCGTGAGCGCTTGCAAAAACTCCTTTCGCTCATTTGTGTTCATTATCGTCCTGCGGCGCGCCGCCAAATCCTTTAGCCCACATTATGCGTGTGAACAATGAGGTATTCACTTGTATATGGGTTAACTCTACATGTGCCCCTGTGGGCACTTCCTAGCTTGTTGGTGCTGGTGCTGGCCTCTGAGCCTCTGGCACTGAGTCTGCTTCCCGCTGCTGGTAATCAGCGCCGCTTTAATTAGTTCACCTCATCAAGGCCACATTAAAGCGAATGCGAATGCGCATGCGAAACTAGGATTTAAATCAGTATCTGAATCTGGACACATTTGTGTAGAAATGCTTTAGTCACGGTCGTGTGGAACAGGTAAATTGTCAGTGATGTCAACTTGGATTTCCGTAATCAAATTTGTAAAATTCTAAAGGTTTCATTAGTAGTTTAAATAAGAGTGAAAAGAATATTAAAGATATTTCTACCTATGCTCGTAACTCCAAAAGCGATTACGAGCTCTATTTAGTAACTTGTTTTTTTAAGCATTCAATGTAATTCGGAAGACTTTCGAAAGACTACGAAAATGTTGATAGACGATTTCGGTCATTTTGTATCTCACCAAAAATTGTTTAAATATTAAGCTTATGGAAAATAATAATAAATAAACTATATTTTTTTCGAAAAGAATTATATTTCTTTTTAGATAGTTTATTTTGCTATTTATTCCTGTGATTTTGTTTAGTTAGTCTTTCTTAATATATATTTTTTTGTTATTATTTTTTTTTTGTATTACTTTTTATTTTTAAATGCATTTTATTCTCACAATATTAATGGTATGAAACATGCAATTTATTTTAACCCTTTTATATATTTTCTTTCGATATTTATAATCGTAGTTTTGAAATGTTTCTTTTTTATATTTGTATTTGAATTTTTTTTGGCATATATATAAATTTATTCCTTCGATGCGAATGTATTAGTAATTTTCCAAGCAGTGCATGTATCATATAATTGAGCAAGCAGTGCGAGTTGCACTGCATTACCAGGCAGCTGGACATAAATGCATGCATTCTGGTTTGTGTCCAGAGAAATTTGCACTTTCCAGTTGCATTGGCAGCAAATCGGAAAAAGTAGCAAAATGAAGTTAGGAAAATTCCAACTGGAAAACTAATTTGCAAATCCTTTTTTTACTGCATAGTTCTCCTAGATGTCGCTGCAGTAGCTCTTTAATGTGTAGTCCTGGGTCGAGTTAACTAATCTACATTGTAGACAAATTTAAGAAAATATCTAAAAATAACAAAGTTGAGCAAGTTTAATGTTCTCGCTCACAACGAGCTGTCAAACTTAACAGCGACCTTGGCCATTAATCGTCATCGTCTCATTCACGTCAAATTTGTACCATTCAAATGTCAATGGAGAGAGAGAAAGTTTTCGGCGGGCTCAAAAATCAATAATTCGAAACGCGTGAATTTCCATTAACAATTTGTTTGGCGAACTTGAAACGTCGCCTCGAGAACGTGAAGGGCCTTGAACCATTTGCTAAAAAATAAATTAGAAAATTCCGCCACACACTTCGGCACATATGCAGACCCCACAAGCGTAGCAGCAGCTGCTTCCGGGTGAGCCCATGGGCAGAGGCATTGGGGATGGAGACGGATGTGCCTGGGCTTGGGGTTGGCGCCTTGCCTAATTTGAATATTGTATGCACCCATAAAGGCGTATGAGTGTGTGTAGGCCGGGTTGATTGTAAATGGAAATTTTGACGTGGACTGGCGACGGACTGGCTGCCGGGTGGGTAAATTTGCCCGACGAACTGACTGACTGACTGACTGACTGACGGACAGAGTGAGAGACTGAGAGACTGTCTGACTGACACATATTTGGGCATGATCAAAATTAATGACCCGGCGCTCACACACACCTAGAGCGTAACCCAAAGGCGTAAAAATGTGTGCATAATTGACGTAGAAATATTTCAGAAAATAGGTCAAACATATATTAAAAATATATGTGCTTGTATTGGGAGATGTATATTGAAGTGTGAATACATTTTTAGGTTTTTATAACAAATTTAAGTATATTAAAATATGCAAATAAATATACTATATAATTTTCAAATAACATTAATATTGATTTTGATCTATACTCAATATTATAATTCAAAATGCTGCTGGAGGCATTAGCAAAGAAAGAAAATATTTATAATATATATTTTTTTTATTTTTTCCACATTATCTACTTTTGCATTTCTTTAGCCAGATTTTTTTAAAAATCTCCTCCAACTAACCCAAAGCTACGGAACTTCCATTGTTTTTTTTCACGCTAATCACCGAGCGACAAAATGGAAAACATTTGTGCAACAACTTTTATGATTGTTATTACAAAAAATTTTGTTTGAGATTCCCCCATAGCTACGTAGCTCCGTAGGCCCGTAGATCCCATACCCATGCGTGGTAAAAGTTTTTCAACTTTCTGATGGGAAGATAAGTGCTCGTTTTTGGCATATTGCGGCCCGACGTCAAATGTGGCTGCAATTAAAAACTGTTACGCCTCATGCTAATCAGCCCAAGCAGCTACCAGCTACGAGGTCGATTCCATTACCGATCCCTTCACCCAATGGCAGCCAAGCAGCTCGGTTCGAGCAGCTCCAACCGATGCGCTGCTGGCCTGGCTCAGGCCCTAAGACACCAGACAGTAGACAGCAGACAGCAACATGGCAAACTGCAAAGAAAGAATTCATTATTTCAGTTTTAATTGCTTTTTTCATACTTTCGAAATTTCAGCGCCAGCCGGATCCCTCATACAGCGGAGCCGGGGTCGTGGTTGGCCTTTTTGCATGTTCAGGCCACATCTTTCACAAACAAACAACTCTTTGCAAGAAATTCAATTATGCCTTTTAATAACCGACAGCGCGGCTCAAAATTGTTTGTTCGCCAGCTAAAACGCATATTGCATGCAGTTGTTGAAATTCTAAATGCAAAACCTCAGCTAAAGTGGAAGACGCTCAATGAAATCGTTTCCTTGACATCCGACTGCATGAAAAGTGGCTCGATTGAAAAGTCTTGCGGTATTACAGGATATCACGTTGATATGATAATAGTCTATACATTCATTTTATACTGATATCTCAATTCGTTTACTTAAGCTAAAGAAAAGCAGCAGCAAAGCAGAATGTGCAGTGAATGGATTAAGGAAGACTGCTAAAGATGTGCATCCAAATCATAATTTTAGAGATTTCCGTTAGTTACTAGATTCATTTTAAATGCCAGCTCAATAACAAATAAGTAAGCCAAACTTATTAAGAATATTTTTTTCAGATACAGATAAAAGTATCTTTTTCGATTTTCATTGAAAACATATTGAATTAATGTTTACCTTTTGCAATTGTTTGTGTTTCTTTACGATAGTAATTTAAAATGGTTAATTAATTAATTTGAAACAGGAATTATATTTATAAAATTGTTTAATATTCCCATTATTTTGTATATTATATTATTTTCGATTTCTAGTAGTATAGTAATTATGTTTTCTAAAAATGGTTTAGATATTTGCTTACAAAAATCAAATAAATAAATTTTAGATATGTTATTTTTCAATCTCACATTAATTTAAAATATCTGTTTATATTTTATATTACTAACAAAAACTTTGTTTGTTTAATTGGCAATCATCTTAGTAATCGCCATCAATCTGAAACATTCAACTCGGTGAGCTGAATTATTTATTAGTTATGAAAAGTTGTTGGAGCTGATCTAAGAGTTTTTATTTATTTTCGTGTTTTGGCAATATTCAAAAGGACCGCCGAATATAATTGCATGCTCTATGAAAGAATAGAATATTTTATTTAAAAAACAAGTCCAGAAACCTTTTCGAACACAATCAGCTTAATCATAAATTAACAATAAAATTCGTGGCCAACAGCGTCGCCCTCGCCACAGTGTGGAGTCTACAGTGAATACTCCCCAGATAAATTAGTCAAAGCGACACACCATAAAGCATTTGTTGAACCCATAAATCCCCACAGACGGTGGCGGTGGCTGTTGTCGTTGTCGTTGTCGTTGTCGTTGTCAGCCACTGGACCCGCCACCGACCCGCCAAGCCGCCGAGCCACCAATTCACCCTGATCCCCACATTAACATATTAATGTTTTGGCTAGTTGGTGGATCGACGCAGTAGTTGGCGCACTGATCTAGCCGCCAACGCGGTCAGCTATAGTCTAGATACATATTTATGTATATGTATATGTGTAGATATAGTTAAATCGTTGGCTCGTAGATCGCCGACTTTTGGCGCTGATTTCATCTGGCGCTGTGGATTGAGCCGGGGATTCTGTGGAAGAGCACGTCGCGTCGGTGCTTGTAAAAACCAAAATTTATGCATGCCAATGGAGCATTTAAAGCGACATTTGTCCGTTGCGGCCATAACTCATGTGCGACTCGAGCAGTCAGCGCCATCGCCTGCGCCTGACCAGCTCACACGCTCTGCTGCTCGGAGTCTCGATCGGGCGCATTTGCCGGGCCATTAGACCGGGCCGTGATCTGCTGGTGTTGCCAACCATTCGAAAACTGTTGATTTGGGTCACAATTAATTGGCTCTCGAGCGCCATAAATATAGCCTCGAACGTGGTAATCACAACAAAGGGCACAGCCGCAACTGAGAAAGTGAGTAGCTGACCAGCTGACTAACTGGGCAACTGGGCAACTGGGCGGCTCTTGCTCTGACCTAAACACGCGCACAAGCTAATTATTATATCTCCCTGGCATTTGTTTAATGTCAACCTGTTGCTTTTAATAAATCTAAAACTATAGAAATGGCAAGTGACTATTAGGTGACTAAAAGTGACAACAGCTGAGACTTGGAATTATCTTTTTGATATGACTTACAATTTCGAACTATTACTTTAATTATTATGTGTAAGATATAATATAACAGAGTCATATTGATAACTAAGCGGACAATTACTTTGGTCTGACCTATGACTTTGGAAGCACTTTTACATATATTCTGTAAAAATTGTGATCTTGCTGTGCAGTTCAATTAATTTAGCAGTTTACGGGCTTAAGTCCTGCTTTGTTTTGGACGATCATTCAATTTCTTTTCTATTACAAGAATAATTGTGCAAGGCTTAATCGTTAGAGAATATTTAAATCAACGAAATATCATTAGATTGGTTCCTAGGTCAGTCTTTTCCAATAAAGTTCCTTTTGCTTTCCTTAAGGCTAAATTTCTGCTTAATTTTGTATTAAGTAGATTCAAATTAAACTATACTTGATTTTTATTTCGTCTTTGTTTATTGGTAAGGGACAGGTCAGACCAGCTATGGTATATATATTAGAACTTTTGATATATGTATGTATTAATTAATAATACTTTAGACTGTCTACACAATCTTGATGAAACTTTACACTAATGAATTTCTTAAATATTTTGTCTTTTTCTTTTGACAGCTGCTAATCAAATCAACTCTCTTACATATATGACATATCATTGATTAGGTAGTTTAGCATTAAAGTTGACTTTATAATAGCTCAATTTCTTCGTCATGGTGAAAGTTAATTTAAAGCCATGCCACATCTGAGATCAGCGAGCTCTGGTGTTTGTGTTTATCTTAGACATAAGGATAATGTAATTTAATCCCTTCCAGCTAACAGCCGTGCAGTACGTATTCCGCAGCATGCTTAGTCATTTGCGAATCGAAGTGGTGGGTAGGCGGATTAGAGATACGGCAGCGTCACAGAAAGGATAATTCGCCAACCGACAATGCTTAGACAAAGGTGTTTTGTTTTTATGACTTTGTAACTCCTTCGCCCGGTAGACGGCGACGATCCTTCTGAGGCGGCTGCGTTTGTCTCTGCTCGTGTTTGCGAAAGGATAATTTTACGATCGTTATTCGCGCAGGCAGAGGTTGAGGCTGAGGCACAGATAGAGGCAGAGGCGGAGGCAGGTACCATGTCCAGCTAAGTGGACACAATAGAACGCCTATTCGCACTGCGAATCCGATGGCCAAAAGGAGTGACCAACGAGTTCTGCACAATTGTTTTGCCAAAGGCGGGCTTTATTTTGACTATTTAAAGGATTACGCTAAAGGATTGACTTTGCAACCTTGACTGCCGCCTCGTCGGCATCAGACGACGTCAGACAACGATCACGCCCACAATGAAGTTTTCCGCGAATCTTGAGAGTCTTCGTCTTCGCCTTTGCCTTGCCAATCCGTCCGAGTGCGGGTTTTATGGTTCGCGAATGAGTTAAAAGCGACCTTTGGGATTTCAATAAAGCGAATGGCATAGAAAAACTCTTCAGTTCCGCGAAGGACGTCGAAGAGTTAACGTAACTCTTTCGCAACTTGCACGTAAACCTTTTACCACTCACCCAGAAGTTGTAAAAAATAAACAATCCACAAAACTGACTTCTAGAAATTTTCTAAAAAAATCCACATCATAATTGTTTTAGACTTAATGTTAGCCAAGACTCTAGGTAGATAGATATGTTAAGTTAAAAACTTTTCGTGGGAAATTCGCATTACTTTTGTTATAGCAAAAATATCATGAGAAATCTGAAAAATGCTTCCTATTCATTTATTGTTATTAAGTTAAGACATTTATTTCCTACTTTAGTTAAGAGTTATTGTAATACAACATTTTATATATTAATATAGATGAAACAATATTTATAGGCTGCAAATATTATGTTAAAATTTAGATATGAAAAATCTCTTTATTTTAATGTAGTCTTAATTCATTATTATTTTACTTCAAATATAAATAATGCTATTAGAAATATATTCAAAATCATATTTATAGTTATTTACATTTTTGTATTTTATTATATGTTTCTTGAATAATGACAATGTAGACTAAGTTTCAGGCTGATGGATAAATGGAATGGTTGTTGCTGCATGCAAATTGAAATTTGTTTTATAGAACTTAAATATATGCCTTTCTTAATTTAAATATATATAAAATATAGATATGAGCTTGATGACAATGATTTTAAGGAAGGATTCTAGCAATATCATTTCAGTTATTTCTACACTTGAACGATAAAATCAAAATACGTGGCTATGCCAGCAACTACCCATGCTCGTAGCTCCGGCAACTACCCACTGTCCACTTTGATCTAATGAGTCGTATAAATGCCGCCCGGCAAAAGGCATCGGCACATGGCTCTTGGGTTGCGTTGCCGATAGCTGTCAAGGCGAGCAATGAAAAATGACCGGTCAATGTCTCACTTCAATGGATGAGCAAACAGCGCAAGGCGGAAATGTGGAAAGGCGAAAAGGCTGCGCGCTGCTCTCTGGTGGTGGAAAAGAGCCAAAGCGACCAAAATGTGACACTTTTCCATTGCGAAAATAGTGCATTTTATAGAAAAGACAAAATCAAGGGCGAGGGGAGCTGCAAATTGCAGCTGCTCAAATTTAGACTCGATATCAAAAACATTTCTCTTCATAGGCTTAAGCTATGCCACTGTTGGGTGGTTGCAAAGGATTCCTAATGATCCAAAAGTTCAACAAATAAAATGTACAAGAAAAATTGATGGGGAAGGATCAATTATTAATGGTGTGCATCAAAATTTTAGAAATTATGAGTCGTGTGTATAAGAATGTCAAGAGAACACTGAAATGAAATGCCAAATAAATAGAAAATAATCTTTCTATATGAAATATAATTTATTTATATATACTATAATTTGAGTTGTCCTAGACACAATCTTTCCGAAATAAATAATTATATATATATATTTATTTCTTCATTTAAGTATTTCAATCAAATATATATTCAATAAAATATTCATAATTTATGAAGAAAAACGACGCCATTTTGCTTATGTTAAATTCGATAGATATATTTCAATAAATATTTAATAATTGATCTATATATTAACTGTACAATAGAAACAAATCATTCTTCAGTCTCCAAGTTGAGTTCGTGTTGCATTATCGATGCCTGGCCACAGCCCATGGGCTCAATGATAATCGAGCGCGCTAGGCAACTGGCCAACAGAGAACAGTGAACAGACAGCAGGCAACGGGTAACCCATGGCCAGCCACTGGGTTTTGAGGTGTCGAGGAGCCGCACATGCGCACTCGTCCTTTTGCCCAATTCCTGGGCACCGTAGGGAGTGCGACTGCGACGGCGACGGCAACGGCAACGGCGACTGCGCAGCATCTCGTTAGACATTTGCGTGTCACCGGCAAATGGTCGAGAATTCGTGGCGCGTTCGTTACGGTTGTGAGTTTGTGTGTGTCAGAGTGTGTGTGTGTGTGTGCGGGTTCATTTAGGGCAGATGAAACAGCGCTTGGTTGGAGGTGCTCAGCTCTTGCTGCTGTTGTTGTTGTTGCTGGTAGCTGCACTGCTGCTGCGTCTGTTGATGATATTGCGGTGTGTACTGCGCATCGTACGGCTGGGCGAAGTGCGGCGGTGGCGGTGGCGGCGACTGCTGCGGGTAATCATAGCTCTGCTGCGTGGCGGGCAAGTAGGCAGGGTATGCGGCATAGGGCATGGCAGCAGCCGGCTGTAGATGTGACTGTGACTGTGGCAGTGTCTGTAGCTGTGGCTGTGGCTGTGGCGGCATAGCGGTGGCATCCAACGGCGGCAGGAGCGAGGCATAGCCGGCTGCGGTGCAGTGCTCGGGCGAGGCTTCGAGCGTGCGATCCTTTTTGGACTTCATGCGTCGGTTCTGGAACCAGATCTTGATCTGGCGCTCACTCAGGTTGAGCGCATGGGCAATGTCCATGCGTCGACGGCGAGTAATATAGCGATTGAAGTGGAACTCCTTCTCCAGCTCGAGCGTCTGGTAGCGGGAGTAGGTTTGCCTTGTCCGTTTGGAGTCTTTGCAATCTGCAAGAATTGAAAGAAAAGCAACAGAGAATAAGTAACAGTTACATTACGAGAGTGAGGGTGTGTGTGAGAGAGATAGATAGACGGAGAGAGGGAGAGAGAGGAGGAGGGAGAGCGATGCCTACCTGATGTGATGGTCTCCTCAATGTGCGACCAATTGAATTCGTTGCTGGCATTGGCAGCTGTCACAATGCGATGATTGATTTCATGCGACTTCTCGGCCGGCGACTGGGGTGGTGTGCTGATGCCGATGCCATCGACGGGCGTGGTAGCTGCTGGTGGTGGGGTGACAAAGTCGCCATGTTTGGCAGGCTTGCGAGGCGAGTAGACGTCCAGATAGTCTACATCTTCGCCGGTGCTGCGCTGAGGCGACATGTGTGTCTGCTGTGTGGAGGGCGTGGGCACGGCGTAGTCCTGCTCGTAGCAGGGCGACAGCTCGCCGGCTGAGCTGCTCTTGTTGGGCTTCTTCACGTGCTCGATCGTCGTGTAGAAGTAGTCGGGCGTGTATTTTAGCTTCTTGACGGGATTTGTGAGCAGAGCGCGCAGTGTGCTGGGACGCTCTTCTACGGAGGCGATGATGTCGGCAGCGGATTCCTCGGCTTTGCGTTTGCGGCTCTTAGCTGGAGCAGGGGAGCTGGACTCAATGATGGGTTCGGCAACTGTGGGCACTTGGTACTGAGGCACTGCATCAAGAGTGGGTAGGCACAATGGCTGCTCCTGTTGTGGCTGTGAGTGTTGCTGCTGTTGATGATGATAGCTGGCGTAGTAGCAGCTCTCGCTGTAGCTCTCCTGGCTGTAGTGGGCGTAGCTGCTGGGCTGATAGCTTGCTGGCTGCCAGCTCTGGTTGCTCTGGTAGTAGCTGCTGCTGCTGCCGCTGCTCGTGTTGTCGTAGTATGTGGGCGGCAGGGCGTGGTGGTACATGTTGTACATGCTGTCGGCATAGTAGTGTGTGTTGGTGGCTGCCATTGCGTCTATGTGTTGTCCTGTGAACGAAATGAACGATGTGTGCGCGACGCTGCTGCGTTTGCGAATGAGCTGCTCTGCTCTATGATCCTGCCTTAATATAGCCGAGCCGAGCTGCGCTTGATGTTTGGCACACGCGCTCGTCATAGCGCATAAATATCCCTGCGCATGACACTTTGACACATGCTGCGCGCCCTACCCCTCCGGCCAGGACCTTGCCAGATTTATGGCTCGCAGGGGTAGCGTGCAGTTTATCCGGCTCGGCAAACTGAATGTTTATCCGGCCAAGTGCGAATGCTCATAGGCCGGCCTACCTGCTGCGCCTGCTTATTACCTACCCATCGCGCCCATTATCATCGCGAGTTGCTGCAAGTTATCCGTGCATTTCCCCTGCGCCGAGCCGCGTCCTTGAGATGCCTTGAGACGTGCGCTGGACGTCCCACAGGCGCGTAATTAAGTCGAGCCTCGGGTAGGTGGGCGAGCGGGACAGCGGCTGGTTCGCTGCCCTCCTCTAATTGCAATAATCATAAAGACATAAACAGAACTGTAAACTGTAAACTGTAAACGTTGCTAAAAACGGTTGGCACAAAAGGCTTTTCCTTTTGCCCGTTTAGCAGCAGCAGCAGCAGCAGCAGCAGCAGCAAATTCATCAAAATTTCTCCGGCCGGCAACGAAGGGAAGCGAAGCTGCTGCCAGTTGTTCCAGGAATCGTCAAGGTATTCGCTGCAGCTAAGGCTCTATCGGTGCTTGATTCGCCCTGGACTTGCAACTGGTTGCGTGTATCAAGCAGAAGGCGCAAAGGCTGCGAAAGGATAATATTGCGCGTGCTTCTACCCATTCCATTCCCAGACCCATTTTAAGCAGATCCTTTGTTGCGTCGCGTGTTGCGCTTTTTGTTTGCTAGCGAGGTTTTTCCTGCGGCCTGGGCAAGTGCCCCGAAAGAGACTCTTGCGCATATTTGCATAGCTGTCCCGTAAGCCGCTCAGCTAAATTGACTGGCCGAAAAGGCGAGTTTACACGACTTTTCTATCCGCTTAGCCAGCCGAAACAGAGTTGAAGCCGACCGAGCCAGTAACAGCCACCCCCGACTTCGATCAACGGCCCACCCTCTGCACCCTTATCAAGCGATATCAATAGATTGGCTGGCATATGTGTGCAGTTTGTGCATGTGCGAATTGTGCGGCTACCCTCGGCTGCTCTGGCTCCTGCCCCAAACTATGCTCTGCACTCGCTCTACCTCGCCCATTGTTATTGTTGCTGCGGCGCGCACGTTCTCTGACAGCCGGGCCACAATTTATGGCGTTTTTCAGCTTGACAGGACGCTGCACGGTCGAACGCGACCCACGACCCACGACAACCCACTTTCTATATACACTCTCTAAGCTATAGACCTAGGATATCGATGTTGCTAACAGATACTCAAATAAAGTGTTCTTTACTCTGCTCTGCTGTAAAAGGGAATTCGGGCAGAGCTGTAGAGAACATACAATGCCATAAAACTTGTATTCCTACATTCTTTATAAATATACTTAAGCGCATATGCCTCTGGAAACTGAAAAAACTCTCATTATAAGGAAGTACTTTGACTGAGAGAAATATTTATATTTGATTAGAGAACTTTTGGCATTGACTGGTTACATTACCCATATGATAAAAAAAGTACATATATGTTATATTTAAAATATTTTCTTATTTATTCTTGGGATAAGAATGGATGGATTGTTTTTCAAATAATAAACTAGCATTAATGATGAAAGCATCTTTATATTAATCATCATGTCATTTATAATTTACAAATATTATCAGATTTAGTGTATCTCCATCGCCTTCTGGAGCTCACACAAATGCAGAAATCTCAGTTCTTCGGGTGGGTCGACATGTTCTACTTAAACGACTCAATCTAGTTAAGCAATTCATCAGCTTGTCAAATGACTTGACCAAATAATTATTTCGCTATATTTCACATAGTATTTATTGAATCAGGTGCAGTTTAAATTGACAGCAACCGCAGACACTCAACGCTGCGTTTCTGGGCGATTGAGTTTTATCGCTCAACTGAATTTATAATCCCAATGAAATACTTGGAAAAATGAAACGATATACTGACAAAATCTGAGCCGAAGTCAAGTTTTGGCAGCAATAATTGAGTTGTAAGGCCCACATGCGAATGCTCCGACCACAACACACCCCGTTGCCCGACGCCAGGGGACGAGCGTTTCGTGCGTTTTTATTGCCGAATTAATAAATTACCTTGACAGTGGAATCGGGTCCATCCCATTGTGCGAGCGTGCCGCATCGTCTACCCCATCCTTTGCGCTGCCTGCTGGCTGCTGCCTCCTGCATTCCAGGCCAGGGATCATCCCTTGGCAGTTTCATGAGGGTAACATCCGAGATCTGGCAAATGCTGGACACTGGAGTTTGGGAGTTTTTCTCAATGCTCTGGAAGGTGAAACAGGCACGCGCCTGAAGTAGGCGAATGTGTTAATACACAGCGACGAGCTGTTAATATCATCAACTGCGCCCAGGGAAACTTTAATTGTAATCATATAATCCTGATGATAATGAAGAAACGTTCATAGGTTTGCTCAGTTCTAAGCCATATGATTACGATTTCAATTTGGATTTCTATAAACTTCAAAGGAGTGCACTGAATATTACAAATTGCCATTGAAAATTCATTTTCCCCCTCTGTGCTGGAGCATTACATAACACAAGTATCGCTTAAGATACTCCAAATCGTGCGATTGTTTGTTTGTTTATTTCTCCTCTTCGCTGGCTTCGTTTACTCGGCCTAGGGTCACACGCTGTGTCTTTGAAGTCGGATGGCTGAATCTCCTCTGGGAGTCGCAGATAGCTCATTGCTCATTACGCCGTCCCCAAATGCTAATTGTGCGGCAACAACAACAGCAACAATCGACAACATCGCCACTCATTATCAGACCGAAACACGAGACGTCAAGCTGCGTATAAAATCAAAATAGCTGAGAAAAAATGATCAACAAGCAAAGAAATAAGACAAAGAAATATCTATGTTAGATAATAATAAAGGCATACAGATACTCTTTTAGTTGATTTCATACTGAAATATTGAGTATAAATATTCAATTTATGTGATTGAAATATTTAGATTTTTAGAAAGAATTTAAATCTCTATTTCAATAACCTTTAGAAAGCTTCTAATGTAATGTTTCCTGTAATATAGTAGCTATTCGATATAATCGTATAATCCTAAAGAATTTAATAAAAATTAATTATAAATTAATACTCATTTAACTTTGCATTCAAAATAATAATTAAAAAAAAATATATATATATATTTTATTGGAAAAGCTAGAGCATTATTGAATTAAAGCTCTATAATGCCATTCAAATGGAACAAACTTCATAACATAGTGATAAGACCCCACACCTATGCTGTTCCTTAAAAACAAACCACTTCAAGTGCTTATTTTAGTCAGTTTTATATATAGTATAAGCGTCAGAGCGTCTAATCTGAGCGCAGCGTGAGTCTTTCGCCGTATACCATACCGATTCGGATGCCAATCGAAATCTTTAGCCAATCCTAGACCGTTGAAATGCCATCAATTTGATTGCCTCAATCGCTGCCTAATTTGTGAAAAGCCAGACGGAGAGAGGGAGAATTATTCAAAATGTTGTTTGATTTAACAATTGAGATGCACACGTCTCGATTTTAGCTGTGAATATATTCATTTATATTCGAGCGTAGGCGCGGCAGGTGCTGGCTTGCCTATGCTGCTTCGCAGTTGCAGATGAAGCAATTTTCAGCTTTGGCTACTCTCCTGGCACATTCGGCATGCCTCATTCGGGTACAGGACAATTTCACTGGCCTTGATGCTGCCAAAGTCCAGTCGAGGCCATTCGAGTCATTGCTGAATGAGCGAATAGGAAAAGCCAGCGTGGGTGAGCTGACCTTGGATGATCACGAACGATGAGAAAGGAATCGAGATGATCAGAGCTCGGCACCAATCAAAGTCAAGGCAACTCCTAAGGACCACTCCTGTGTGCTGTGCTCCTTTGAATGCTCAGTGTGTACAAACATTCGCTCAATGCGTCACGCGTCGCCGTCGACCTTGGCTAGTCGTCTTCGCCTTCGTCTCTCTCGTCATCGTAGTCGTCGTCGTTGTCGGCTTCTGTTCTCTTTATTCGGCTGTCGTTAGGATATTTATACTCAATGTCATCCTGCCTGCAATGCCATCCTCCAGAGTGTGTTTGCGTTCGTGTTGACATTTCCCTGGCGCATTAATTGCTTCTGTCACACTTATTCGCATTGTTTCGCAGTCTTCATAATGAGGTGCTCGTAAAGTCCTTGCATTGGAATGAATTATGCATTTACAGTGAGCTCTGTTCTTTGTTCTTTTTTATGGCCACACATGAATCGTGCGACAATCTTTCGACAATGTTAACACCTTCTGTGTGGCGATAAACTCAATGTTACAATATATTTATATATGTATATCTTCACGATTGCGGATGAGAACAAAGACATCTCCATTTCTCATTCACAATTGGAAATCATAATTACATTCTGCATTTTGTACTTGAATAAATTTTTAAAATACTCCTACAGTTGAATGAATTATTTCAATTATAGAAAAAAAAAGTTTATTATAAAATTTACTAGATGCTAAAATTAAATCCGACTTGGAAAAAACTGTAAAGTCATATTCGTGCAGCTTGTCACGGTTTTGCCAAAGAGAAATATCGAGCCAATGTAATTGATTCTGAATTTAGTATATTTTGGAACTTCTGGACTTAAGAGACCGACTCTATATTAGGCTTAAATTTAAATTTACTAATAACTTTAATCAGGATAATTTACAATGTTATATAATTTTAATTTGAATTTGCAGAAATTATATATTTATCTTAAAGTTCGGTAGGTTGGCGAATCGTATATTGTTAGTAAACTTGTTATATGTTTACTCGAATAATTCTTTACCAACAAGATGTAAAATAAACTTTCAGCTTTTATAAACTGTCAAAAACTCTATAATCAATTTGAAGTAATTGTAGCGCTGTTAATATTCGGTATACCGTCCACGTGCATACATATTCATTTTCGATTATTGAATAAATTTTGGAATTATTTTACTCCTTCAAAACATTGCTTAACTTAAGATAAATGCGCTTTTGATATTATATATTTTTTTATTAGCGTTGAATGATTTATTATATATTTTATTTATATTTGATTATGTATTTTATTTATTATATTTTGTATGTTTTAAAGTTGTGTATAAATAATATATTTTATATTTATTTGTATATCAACTTGCAGCAGATATCTGATTTTTTTGCATTCCAATATGAAGACTTTCAAATTAAATTTAAATTAAATTAAATATATTCAAATATTGAATATCTATCTAAATATACCGTGTAGAAGTTATGCTAAAAAAAAGTAATGAAAAGTAAGCGAATTTTCGATTTTCGATCAATAATTTATAAATGGGATGAGTTATCGAAAAAAATAAAAATAAATAAATAAACTCGTACTGCGTAACTAAGATATATGTGAAATTTCAGCTCTATAGCTTTTGTAGTTTGCAAAATCTCGACGATCATACGGACGGACGAACAGGGCTATATCAACTCATTCAATGAGTTAAGGTTATAAAAATCACCTCAACGATTCATTGCTACTCAAACATTTATATGATGTTTATATATTAACTCAAATTATTTTATAGTTTTTATTCCTGCGTAGATTGGCAACGGGTAATATTTGTTGTAGTCAGCATTTTGTTGCCTTATAACAATATGCTTAGAAATGGAATTACCTAATGTGTGTTTTTTGTATCGACAGCTAATAAGGATTGCTTTCATTAACAACATACTATGGAATACTATGGGCCACCCACGAGTTCTTTGTAAATTTTCAATGCGATTTCGTTGACGAGTCGTACGCCCGGGAATCGGAGTCGCGCGCGTTCGACTAAATTCAGCGAATTTGTTGATGGCGATCGCAAGTTCTCAGTTGAAGACGCAGAAGAGCTGTGTACTAGAGAACTCGACTGGCCATCAGAGTTTGGACTGCATATCGCCCCCTGCGGACAGTTTTATAGTTTTACGACGTGGCAATAATATTTCCGCCATGGAAACCAATTGCGCTTTGCTAGCGAAGGATACGTGCGCAATTAAGATGTTTAAGGACCCATGACACGGTACATTTACATTCCATAAACAGTCGAGTCGAGTCGAGTCGCGCGAGCCGCGTCCTTCGAAGTCCGTCAACAAGACATCATTTCGCTGCGAGACACACGCCTCGCACTGCTCAGGTAGTCCTTGATTGAGCGATCGGCCAGTCGAAGGGATTCTGTTTACTCTAAACAAAGTTTACGCCTGCTCCCGCCCCTGTCGAAAGACCAGGAAATACGCATCACTCATGCATTTAAAACTGTTTAAACAAAACTCAAAACAAAATTTCAATTCCATTTACGTAAAAAGAAAATATTCATTGCAAATAATCTTGAATGAGTGATATCTTTATTTACCTGTAAAATTACTTTACAATTTATATATTTTAAAATATATCTAGATCTATAAAAATATTGTTGATTTATTTTAAATATTTAAAGGGGATAGAAAAAAATAGAAAGCTAAATATATAGTTTGAGTGGTACTAGACTATAATAATATGACAATTTTTGTAATGGACGCTTTGAGCAACTACGCAGATATAGGCCACGATCAGCTGCTTTAGCGCTTTCGAACAGAATAAATAATAGATTTTTTAGTTTATAAGCTAGCGAGCTATATCAACTCACTAAGAAAGAGAATGCATTAATTAAAGATAGGCTCAACACGGAGTTGAATAAATATAACTAAACTTATTGAAAATTTGAATTCAATAAACAGTGTAATATCCCAAAGCGCGTTGCCATCCCAGAAATTATAAATACTTGATCTCTTGATCAGCTGAAAATACGAACTGTTCTATTCCTATATGCCCACACATATCGATATAGAAAACTTGAGTATTTAATATCAGTACGGTGTACTTTACATGTAAATTAAGTTTGCGAAATTTTATATTACTCCTTTTCTTTTTAGTCTGTTTAGTTTAGAGTATACTAAATTTGAGTAATGTTGTTTTAGTAAAATTTAGTAAAATAATATCTAATATTTACCGAAGCTGAATAGAAATACAAATTTCATATCCCCATAATAAAAAAAAAAAATAAATAAATAAATAAAGTAAACAAATCACTCATTATTATTCGACCCCTTACTCTTTTCTTAAAAAAAAAAAAAAAAACATTTTCGAAGTTTTAAAAATATATATTTTAATCAATTTAATATATTTATATAATTTTCGCCTAATGTAAATTGGTAAAAATCCGTTTACTCAAATTTCACCAGAATCAAATTTCCTTTGTTTCAAATAAGCCACGCTTTTTGATAATTTCCAGAACTCTGCGGTAGAGTATATATTTTGCAAAAGTAGGTTAAGCAAAAATTGTAACAAAAAGAATTGAGCATTTACAGCAAAGTTGATCATAATAAAAATTCGCAGAACTTTCTGCAAAGTCATAAAGATTTCGCTGCGAAACTCGAGCACGGAACTAGCCAAACAAAAGTCTGCCGCAAAAACTGGGTAAGTTTTTAGGAAATGTTTAAGCAGCCATCAGAAAGAATAGGAGAATCTATAGAATGAACAAGACAGAGAGAGAGAGATAGAGCGAAAGGGAGGGAGTGTGACCTGGTAATTTAAATTAGAGCAATAGGCGACAGGCATAATTGTTGGCGGAAGACAGGCAACTAATCCCCGGACTTAGGCGTATATTGTGGAATATTGTGTAAGAGGTGCGTAAGGACCTGCCTGCAATCTATTGACTGGGCTCGTGGGCGTTGCTCCGGCTAAACAATAGAGTGTCAACAATTGAACAATGCAAAGTAGAGCAATTTGGGTTCGGCGGGCGGCTTAAAGCCAATATACTCGCATCTATTATGCAAGCCCATCCATTGCATAGACTTGCATAACCGGGTACGTCCTTGAGCTAGTGATTCGCAACAAGGATCGGGATCAAGTTCGCTCTGTGCAGCATTTGGGCCATGGCCCTGCTACAGTTTTCGCAGTTTTCGCGGCTACCAAATAAGGTCTACGGTCGGAAACTCGAGCACGGCCGCGACCGTCAGGCAGCTCAATAAACATTTATTGGGTCTGAGACGCGGTTGTAAAGCGATAAACTCATAAATCCGTAAAAACTTTTGTCTCTCCTGCACTTTAAATGGAAAATGCGAGGGCAAAAAATGAGGTCGACGGTGAAAAAAATGCTCAATTTTTTACACAATAGCAAAAATACGCGACAGAAAGCGAATTCGGTCTAAAACATTTTTATTGCATATCTTTTTTATTGTGCCAAGCGCATATTACTGTTCCATTTTTTTTCTTCCGGTCACAGAGGTTTTCTCAAAATTAAACTAGAACTGAAACATTTTTTGTGTGCTTTATTTTTTGTTTGTTCCACATTTTTACAGCGATTTTGGTAGAAACTGACTTTATGGTAGTCAAGGTCTAGACCTAGAATTCCAAAACTGTCACAATATTTTTTTGCTTCTTTATTTTTTTTCAGGCTATTCCGCTGTTTCCTCGAAGGGAAGGAGGCTACGAAGTCCAGCGGCGAAGATAACTTGACAACATTTGGGAAATTAACGAAGACAAAGACAAACTAAAATCTCGGATACCAGACGAAAATGAAGATGCTATGTGGAAAATCTCTATAAATGAAGTTGAAAAATTAAAATACAAAATGTATTTTTTTTTATCCTATTTATACTATGGCTAACTAAAAAGATGCAGTATTTAGTTTCTAAATAGAGCACACATTCTGTATAAAACTGTATACATCTTTGTATAGACGGAATACGCATGCACGTTCGCATGGCTAATTGAAAGGTTATACTTATTAAATATATGTACATATGCTTGGTGGTTTATAAATAAATCTTCTAGTAGCACACATATTAAGTTATTCATACAATAGACAGGCCTCACAACAATAATATAGCCGCATCCTCTCTAGATTTGTTTTGAATGCTGTCGGCACAGAATATTTTGTTATTTCGAAAATGAGAACGACATGCGAAAAATCTCTGGTCGGTTTAGTTTAAATGGGCCGTAAATGATAATTTTAATTTTTAATCAAACATATGTACACAAAATCAGCGCAGCATAAAATGATTTAAGGGCAGAGCCAGAACCAAGAGCGGACCAACTTCCACAGGCCACAACAACTCGTCAAAGAGGCCGCCAAAAACATATGCCGGGCAGCGAGCGGTACGCCGCATGACTTTATTTCACTTTTTTTCACTTTTGGCATAGCTTTTGATATACAAAAGTGAGTTTTATATGCGTCTGCAAAGGGTCGCAGCGCCAGCTGTCGTCCAATTTTGTAAGCATCAAAATCTAAATGTTGCATATTGTTTTTGCAAATTGGCTTGGTATTCCCATTGGAACTCACATTTTCCGGCTTTCACTAAATTCCATTTAGCATTGCTCGCGCAGCGGAGACAACAACCATAACGGACAAGGAACTTTTTCGGCAGCAAGCAGTGCGGCCTCTGATTGTGCTGCTTGAAAGCAGAAAGCAGTGCAAGGCATAATCATATTTGCTTTAAAAATAAATAATAAAGAAAAGATTTATACAAAGTAAATATAGTTAGATTTAGATTTTAGTTTATTTAGTGAAATATCTGAGATACAAAATGAAATTATTCACTATATTATTTATTTATTCACTATATTATTTAGTTGCTTAACAATATTACTAATAACATTTAAGGAGAATAGACAAATATACAAAAAAAAATATAATAAATATATAATAAATTATATTAATATTTATGCTCATACTTTTGTTCAATTTTAGTTCAAGTCACGCTTAAAGCTACTATAGAATAGGTTCATTTTCAACTTTGTTTAATTTGATTTGATTCCGAAGCCATTCATTAATTCAACGCTTAGACCAGACTCTTTGAAATCATGTACGAGTCAGCTTCATATGCTTCATTCATTACATTTGTTACAATGCCCTTAGCAATCACTCCTTTTCGGCTTGCTCTCAATTACAAAACATGAATGGGTTTTTGCAGACACATGCAATACGTTGAAATATATAAATATCTATGTATATTTATATACATATATACTCACATGTGTGTCTGTACAAAGGTACTTTAGATCTACCATTGTGCGGAGCTTCAAAGATATCCGACATTTTGTTGCGGGTCGCGTGAGCCGCAAAGTTTGCGGCACTCATGTGCGAGCGTATCTACAGTTGTGGCTCAATTAAAGTTTGAGCCAACGAAAGCCACACACTGTATGTGGCGCAAGTATACAAAAAGTATCTGGAAGATACAATTATACGCACGCAATTCGTCAATCAGAACGACATTTTTCTTTTATTTGTTCTCTGGCCATTATAAAAAAAAAAGAAACAACTAAACATAACAAAACAAAACGAATAAAAAAAAAAAAAAAAAAAAAAAAAAAAAATGGTAATAAAAGTGCCGCAAAGCAACGTTTCCTACCTTTTTTTTTATGTCATTAATTACATTTGTTTTGCTGTGTTTGTGTTTCTGTTTGTGTTTGCATTTAATGTTTACGCCCTTCCTAAGACAATTATAATTCAGTTACACGACTTGCACGTGCCGTCTCGCTCCCACTCTCTAGCTCTCCGTCTCACTCTATTGCAATGGCGACAAAGAGACATTGGGATTTTGTACAAGAGGTAAACTAATTAATTGATTAATCGCCACGATCACCCGCTATATCACGCGAATTAATATTATTCAGTTTAAAACTGACTTAAAGTCGTTTTCACCACAACTAAAAGTTGTCGCGCTGTAATAGCCTCCATTTGTTGTCGACCAAACAAAAAAAGTCAACAAGATCCTTTTGAGATCTTTATCGACTTCGAAAACCGATAGCCGCCTCCTTGGCCCTGGCCGGGCCCAACTCCAGCCATCGGCTTGCTGCTCAACTCCAGGCCCGATCGCAGAATGAATCAGTTGCCGCTTGTCACAGATAATGTCAATGGATCGCATAACTCAAATCAGAGTCGCGGCCCGGTCTCTGGGCCCAGCTCACATGTGCGCCGTCGGCCCCAAATTAATTGAGCTGTTAAATGTAAGTCTCCACGAAATGAAAGGGAAAAATTAAAGTTGACAACCTAATTAATATTTAGCTCGTTTGCATGTAAGTAAGAAAGTCCCTAACAGCCCAACAGGTTTAACAGGTACCACAATTCGAGGCAGAACTACATATTTTTTTTTTATCATTTAGGGGTTATAGATATTTTATTTTATTTTCATATTCGAGTGATATAACATATATCAGAAAGTATTTTTGATGCCATTGCAACGTAATTTCTAAAAAAGACTGAAAACAAATATTTTAAAAAATATATTTATGAAACCTCAGGATTATTCTTATTATTAAGACATCAACTATATTTTTTATTTGATAGGTATTCATGGCTATACATGTTTCCAAAATTTTTAGCGACTCACAGCTAGACTAGCCTAAACTTTAGTTAAGGATTATTTGAGGATCTATTGCAAATGTAAGTAAAAATTTATTGACTATCCAATAAGTTTTGTGCAACACTTGGCAAATGTTAAACAATTAGTCAATATGATTTCCTCTCAATAATTTTCCATAATGCCATAAGGGGTGCGAGACAAATTTGTGTGTCGAAATATATGAATTTGCATAAGTGAAAATTGCAGAATGTGCAGAAACTAGAACAAGAAATTTGCATTCATATTAAAATACATTGGAGTACGATGCGCGCAGCTTCAAGGGACGCATTCTCATTGGAAGCGTGAAGCGCAGAAGTGGGCAGACTCAGCGCTATATTCATATGAATCTAACTGTTTTTATTATATTGCCGTTCCTGACATTCGTGGATACCGTCCTGGACCCAGAGCCAACGAGAGTCAGTTCCCTGGTTCTACCTCTACGCAACGTTGCGTCGTCGTCGTCGTCGTCGTTGTTGCCATTGCCGTCCCAGCGCTGTTTGTAACAGTCTGATTTTGACATTGACGAATTCGTCGCCATTTATCATGTACGCCCATAAGGGAGGCTCTGGAACAGGCGAAAAGGATACTCGCAGTGCGCACGCTGCAGGCAGCCAGGGCAACAGGCCGACAGGCCGACAGCCTGCCAGTCCAACAGTCCAATAGTCTGTCCGTCAGTCAAGCAGCGCCAATGCCATCTTTCTATCTAGCTGACGGTCTGACTCCCTGACTCTCTGACTCTCTGACCGTCTCGCTGTCTGGCAGCATTCCGTCATTGCTGTCAGTGCGACGTTAGCCATCATCGGCGTTGAAATTTTCATTATATTTTATTCACGTAGCGATGCGTGGAACAAATCTAAAATATCCCTCGCAATTTGCCTAGCCCATCAACCGAAGCGTGTAATTAAAATGTTTTAATATATGAGTACGATATGAAATAGCAAAGCGTTTTCAACACCAGAAGGTCATGTTCCAAATTTCATGATCTTCATGCGCTTCATTTTCTCGTGCTGGATTACAATTGGGAGAAATGCTTCAGAATTGAGGTTAATATTAAGGAATTTGTAGAATGTTCTTGTTGAATTATGGAAAACTCGATCAAAAGGTTCACAATATTGATTTTAGAGAATATTATATTTGATTATTTCTAAAGAAATGTGGATAGGCAAGTTAAGATCTGAGTCCATTCTCTACATATTCCGCTTTCTTCGTCATTGTATTTTATGTGTATTTTTTGTAATATTCATGAACTTGGAGCATAGATTGTTGTTTCTGATCAAATGGGCTGCAAGTGTTCATTTATATATAAGCAGTATCTTCATTGGCAATACAAACACAAGAAGCTAAAAACAACAACATTTCGTTTTGGCGGCAAAAACAAAATACTCATATCCATGTCCGTGCGGATGTCCACTTCCATCCGGTGCGAGTATTTTGACAAATAGCTCGATTGGACATTGAAACATTTTATCTGCCATGTCGTCGATGCCACGGGCGAGTCGAGGATGTGGAGATACTGTACGGGCTCTGCGTGGGTCAATGCGTGGCATTTTGGTCATTTATATGAACACTCGTCCTTTTTCATTGCCAGTTGGTGTCTCTCTTGCTCAGTGGGTGAGCAGGGTATGTGAGTGTGTGTGGGTGTGAGTGTGTCGATGTGCACATGTGTATGACGGGGCTGTGCACAACCCCCAAACGAAAGGCCGCCTTCGGGAACACATCATGGCGAATGACAGATTAGCAAAGTCCCAATGGACATTTGTAACCGAACTGCAAAATGCCCAATGCCCAATGCCCGGCCAGAGTCCAGCAGTTGGTTAGCAATGGCGATGAGGCTGGGATACAGCCGCGCCACTGTAATTTAAATTGCGAGCTTCCACGCAATTTTGAGCTTGTGCCTGGCAACCACATCCACCTACAGCCACTGCCACAGCCACATTCTCCCACACCGAGTCTCTGGAGACGCTGGACGCTTCTTATCGGCACTGATTACTTTCTAATCCGTGCAGCATCAAGCACACAAGCGTTGACATAAACAAATGACCGCCGGTCAATGGCAGACCTGGATAGGAGTCGATGCAGGATTTCAGATTGGGATTTGGACGTAGGCTGGACAGGGAACATCAAGCGATACGACAGAGTGAAAGGTATTAATTGCTAACGCCGGCAGCCAGGTAGGCCGATCGGATGACCATAGGGGAATGGAGGAACGCCGACCAGAGACAGGTTGGTGGTGCTGCCAGTGGTGGGTGAGATGTGTGAGTGTTTTTAATGTGAAAGCAATTTGAGCAAATCTCTCGTCAAACTGCCCTCCACTGGCAGGTATAAATTCTTTAGTTATTGTGCTCGAAGTGGGCATAATTATTTTGATGTTGCTTTGCAATTAGTGTTCGATGAGCCAACACCCCCTAGCTCCCTTTCACTTTGCCTTTCTTTCTCTCTCTCTCACTCTCTGTGAAGTCGCCGCTGTGAAAAAGGGAAAGTGAAAAATTGCATTTTATGCGTGGCTGGCTCAGTGAGGAAATTACGCACTTATTTGTTAATCGAAAAGTGAAAATGTGAGCTCCGTTCGCCCAAATAATTATTGGACTTGTGGCCTACAACTAGGAGAAATTTATGTTAATATGGGACAAGGTAATGTACACTATTGAACATACATATATATTATGCAAGTACATATATAAGCATATAATTTCTAATTATTTACTAAAATGTTTGAGCTGTTCAGAACTATTTTCCAGTTACAAAGAAGAGGAGTTCTTCATTACAAAATATGTGAATTACCTGTTGTAATTCAGTCCAGTTAATATTATTTCCTTTCCAGATCTCAATTTGGGATGGTTTTAGAATAGTTAAGTCTACATATATGTTAAAGTTAAGTTCAGACACAGTCAGATAAAAATCGATTGACAAAAGCTTTCTGCTATAAGTGAAGAAAACAAGGGGCATTGAATGAGTTTGTGCAAGCAACAATTATAAACTAATAAAGTTTTTCAACTAAAATGATGATTAAAATAAAATTAAAATTAAAAAACAAAATTACATATATTTGAGTTTAAGAATATTTAAACTCTTTGAAATTATGAGAAAAAGTTTTTACTTTGTATATAAAATATATTGTTTATAGCTTCTTAATGAGAAGCTCAAAGCCATTTTGGCGACATGTGAAAAAGTCTGCTATAAATATGGTATAGGCGTTTATATATAAATATTTCTAATTTATTTAGTTTTATTACAATTAGACAGTGGAACTATTTTTAATATATGTATGTTGGGCGGCAACACTTTAGTTTCACCTACGACTGAATGCTATGCAACGTTGTTGGGCCTTTTGAGTGATGGCCGCGTCTCTCGTTGACGAGCACAACAAATTTCATTGCAACGTCTCCTGCTATCAATGTCGGCAATATGTCAAATATAATAGCAAGAGCAGCAGCAGCAGCAGCAGCCAGTAGGCAATGGCAGCAGCAGGCGCACGTGATGCCAAAATAAAAATAAAAATGAAACGTCGCAACGGGGGCAAATGAGTCGGTGGCAGTTGCGGAGGCAGCGCCATGAAACCGCGCCATATGCCGAAGCACAAGCCCAGGCGATGCAGCGTGCTGGCAAAAAAAAAAGAAAAAGAAAGGAAAAGGCGTATCAGAATTCCCCATTCGAAATGCAATGCAAGCGAGCACAAATTAATAATGTCGACGACGCGTCACAGCCATACTGTTGCAGAAACAAGCTCACACATAGACAGACACTCGAATAGATATATACATAGATAGATCTGCAGAGATCAAAGACACGGGCACTGGCTGCTCTCTTCCGTTGACTGACACTTCGGGCGAAGGCGAGACATTTTCAGAACTCGACCCGTTTGATTTTGATTAAAGATGTGAAAAAGTACATCAAATGATGTAAACTTCAATTAATGTTAGAGCAAAAAACTTAGCAGTAAGAAGAGAAGTAAGCTGATGATAGAACTGAGAGGTTCTCGAAAAAGCTTCATAAACAAACAGCATAAACTTAAATATGAGTTAACAGGAATAAAAATTATAGCTAAACTCAGGTAAAGTATATAATATTTATTCTCAGACAAGTCTGGATAATCCAATTACAATTAACTTGTTTGCCGCTAGTTTTAAGGTTGACTCTGACTGATGGCATTTCGTATGCTTTCGTCTCGGTTTCTCTGAATGAAAGGAATAGGCTAACAAATGACAAACACAATTCTATATTATGTGAGAATTGTGTGAGAAACAAAAAACACGGCGAACGAAAAAGTGAACAGAAAGAAATGATTTGAATGAAACAACTGACAACGCGCGCAACTCATTGACATTGAATAAAGACAACAACAACAACAGCAACAACAACATTAGCCGACAACAACAATAAACTGAAAATTAGATTAATTTGGGTAATTTGAAGTTTTGTTGTAATGAGTTTTGGTCAGTCATTTGGCTTTGACATTTCATTGTTGTCTTCATTCCGAGGGTCGTTCCGAATAATTTTGTTAAACACTTTTGCTCCCCCCAGCCCTTGTCCGTCTCAATAAAACCACTTCCCGCACTTCTCTTGTATGTAGAATTGTGTTAATTATCGTATTCGAAGTGGAATTCGAAAAACAAATGAAATGAAAACACAGTGTGGGAGGCAAATCGGCCCAGTGAATGACATTCATATTCATATATGTATTTTTATTCATTTCTGAACTTTAGTCGAATTTCTAAACTTATGAAACTCTGTCTGTCGCCTGATGTTTCGTATTTATTTGGCTGCCAAAACGCTGAAGTCGCTCATTTTTCCAGCGCCAGTTCCGCATTCAAGTTGGCATCTGCGTTCTCCAGCCTCCAACCTCCAATCTCCTCTCGAGCATATGTAGCTCGGAGAAGTTGCCTGGGAGATGTTTCTTATTATTTTTCGCTGATTAATCGATTGTCGGCTGAGTGTCGCTGGCTTCCCCTGCCTCGATATGTCATCCCGTTGCAGTGTGATTCAGACACTTGTCACTGGAAAAATGTAAACATGAAATGCATTTATGTTGAAATGTAAAAATATATGCACCCCCGCCCCTCATGCCGTCTCTTTGGCAAAAATAAATAGTGGAACGGGCGTGATTCAGTTGTAGAAGCCATTTGCATTGCTTGTAAAAATGTCACGACTGCATAGATTAAATTTATAGTCAGATTAATCAGATAAGCATATTGAACGTAACGATAGTCAGCGATTGAATATAGATATAACTGAAATAGTTACAATGTCATTTAAGATTAATCATTGTAGTAAAATATTATGATAGCAAGTGATTTGTATATTATATATATATGTTACATATTATATTGAAAATAGAAATTGAAATAGAGTAAATACAATTAAAATTTATTTAGCTTTAAGCTCAAGTTTGTTTTCATGAATACGAAAAAATATTTAATTTTGTATTATTTTAACTGATCTTTATAAAAGAGGGAACACGAATTACCTTGATTGATATATCGACATTGCCACTCCGATTTTCAATTTGTTTTTGTAATTTAAAGAAAGGCTGAAACTTTTTCTAGTCGTCAAATTTTTTTCTTATTTATGTATTCAGCAGAGGGCAAAGCTTTAAATTGCAAAATGAAAGCGAAACCTTCTCAAATTCCGAAATGTTACATTTCGCTCGGCACTCGAGCAGCGCCAGCTGAAGTCCCTAACTCCGATTGGGTTGCTACGCATTGCTTTTTCAGCAGCCCCGAGTAAGTCTGCCTATGCCCTGACTCTCTGACTCCAGCTCCCTGCGGGCCATTGCTGTTTGCGCCCGGATCTGAGCTGTGAGTTCTCAGCTCTCAGCTCTCAGCCCTCAGCTTGGCTGCTGCTGCCTGGGCTGCTTTTGATGATGATGGCATTTCCTTTGGTAGTTGCGTACGTCATAGATTAATGACAGCAATTCATCAAATCACTCGATGGACATGACGACCAACCGAAAATTCAGCAGAAGCAGAAGCAGCCGCAGCAGCAGCAGCAGCGGCAGAGGGAGCAGCCAGCTAACGTTTTTGGTGAATCTCCTTTCATTGTTTCCCTCCTCGTTTTGGTGTTCTTTTTTTCTGCGTTCCGGTTTCTGGCTTATTTGCTCCTGAGCTTGGCCAAGAGCGATTACTTTTGCCACAGCTACAGCCAGACCCACAGCAAGTGAGCCGACTTCGGAATTGGATTTGAGTTTTCTCTCACCTCAGCTGCATGCTGCAACCAGATCGCTCAAGTTCCTGCCACTTAGGCGTCAGAAGTGCGTCGCTCGCGGCGATTAATCAATTGCCGGAAGAACTGGCAACGATGCCGAGGTCCAATGGCAACGCAGCTATGAATAGTTCGACGTGCGACGAAACTCTTAGACTCTCAGAATCTCACAAGCATGCCACTTATCATGGATCCGGCATTAGCGGGATCGCTGGAATCCGGAATCTGGGCATGAGTCTGAGGCACAGGCGTGCAGTCGCCACGTTTAATTAACAACAAAAGTGTGACTATGACACATAGCCGGCCAAGCACTCAGCCACTCGGATCGTACTCGTACTCACGCTCGCACTTATCCCTAAATATGCATGTGTATTTGTGTGTGTCTCGTATGGCTCTCTGAGATCATCGGCAACGGTGGGGGACGACTGCGAGTGACTGTTGCTGTTGCGGGGGCGCGGCAAGGTGTCTGCGGGTGTTTTTATTCAAAACTCTTGTCTCGCTCAGCTGCATTATCGGAAACTGATTAATAACCATTGCCAGTGGGACGCTGAATTCTCTCTCTAGAGTCGGCTCTTCCCTTCCCACTTGCCGCTCCCACCGCTCTTCAGCTCACCCCCGTCTCTGATGACAAGCTAAAGCGAAGATCTTGTTCCGAATTATGTATTTTGTCTTGTTCTCCAAATGGTTTCAGTTTCGGTTTCGACTTCGGCTTCGGTGTCGTCTTCGCTCCGATAATTGTTGTTGCTCATCGCTAAATGAGCCCATGCGCATTCCTTGTTTGGAGACAACGCAATTTGTAAGCTTTTTATATTTTAATCCTCTCTAGACAAAGATTTTTAAAATACAATTTTAGGCTTTGTTCTTTTGGTTTGTTTTTTTGGTGAATTAAACTAGCTTGTCTTTGGGACTTAAATGAGACTGAAAGGGCGATAAGCTGATGATATTCTTGCTCTGTAATATTACAAATAAATTTTATAATTAGAAACCAGTTTTAGGAAGTACAAGTTTTTACTAATATAATATATATTAATATATTGAATATCTAAAATTGCTTATAGTATATGGTAAAAGAACTTCTAATAGATCAGTATACTTTTATTTTGAGTTGAAAGATATGAAGTTGAACTTTGAATTTTTATTTTATTTGTTTCTCATATTCGTGTCTGGTTCGCAGCTCTGACAGATGAATAAATAAGTTGCCTTGACTATATATAGCTTTCATATTAGATAGACATATTCATCACTTTTCTATTATTGATATCAGAATAATTATTAGATGAATGAGGAACATATGCCAATTGGATTATTTCGCTGTTCATTTGAATGTTCCTAATTACAGCTTTAGGAAAACACTTTAATTGATTTTTAAGTGCCGTACAAATGACGCAATCACGTGCGCGCTAGCTAGCTAGCAGTTCGAGCCTCCATTTACAGGATGTGCCCCGCCTGTTGTCCTAACACTGAGCTCCAACTTAGGAAGGGTTTTCGTCAGCAGAAGCAGGAGCGGGAGCAGGAGTAGCAGCTCGTGCCGCGTGGCTTGGCAGGCATGATTATTCGTCTTTTTGTTTGATAAATGTTTTTATCACCGCATCGAGTTCATTCATTGCCAGCAGCTTAATCTGAATGCCATCGTCAACTGATGGCAGCGCATTAGTTTGCCAGCTGCCGGACGGGCACGCAGAGCGCTCTATGGAGCGGGCGACGAATGCAGAGAGGACGTGGAGAGAGCGGAAGTTTCATTACAGTTGGCACAAGGAAATGAGGAGAAGCCCACGGAGTGAAGCTAACAGCATTTTGCCCCACCTGCCATGCGGTGCTGGAAATCGATGCGTATCTCGAATGATGATTTGCGGTGTGAGCTTGACGAAACTTTAACTTTTGAAAACCATAAAATAATTAACACTTGATTATTATTCGGGGAGCGCTCAACGAGGACGGCAAAGTTTTGGCTCAAACTTTGTGTGCTCGTTAAAGCTGCAACAGGGGAGGCATTGCTTTAATCTTCCAACTATTTCGTTGCAATCTAAAAACAGATTTGGCTCTTGTCCTTGTCAGCAACAGCAGCAGCCGCAGCAGCAGGAAGAGGGACCTGGCCAACGGCCTGGATGCAAATTGTTGAAATAGTTGCAGCGCAAGATTAATGCAAACATATATTTATCAAATTTTAACGCTCTTAGCGGGGTGCCTATCCCCTTCCGCTGGTTTTTTCGCCATTGTTTCTTCTAATAAACTTAAGTGCAGCTTTGCCGGGCCTTGACAATGGGCGGGGGCAGGGCGCAGGCAGCACCAGAATCTGAGACAAAAGCAACAAGAATAAAAAATTAACGTCAAACAAAGAAAATCCACCATTATTATGTGCCACGCACATAAAACTTTGTGATACAAAACAAAACACATGCACACACACACTCACATGTAGCTACACACAAACACATACAAATATTGCTGTAGTGTAAAAGGGGAAGTTTGAAAAGTTGTGTGACACAATTAGGAAAGAGTTGAAATAGCTGTAAAATTTCAAGAAATTAGAAAAATAATATTTTATTATTATTTTTTTTTTTTAAATATAATACAAATTATTAAATATAACAATAGAATTGTTATAGTTTTTAAATATATATTCATATATAAACATGATCATTATTTATATAAGGCTTTGGGCTGGTTGAGATTCCATTCTTTAATAATAGGTCAAATGAAAGTTTGATCCTACAGAAATATCTTGATATATCCAACGAAATAATAATAATTCGATTTCAGCTTAAGTCGATTATATAATATATGCATACATATTTACTTTCAAGACAGAATTTCATTTGATCTTAATTGATTGATTTCTTAAAAATAATAAATACTATAATTTGTAGCTACTGTAATTCGTCCAGATTTTATAAAAATAACTTTATTAAAAATTTATTTTTAAGGATGTTCGTATAAGAATTTTATGAATACTTTGCAAACATTTCGAACTGCCGTCGAAAGACAAGCGTGAAAAAATGCAGCTTTTCATCCCCGAAATGGAATCCATTGTTGGTTTTTGTGTTCTCTTTTTTTTTTCTTTTTGCGAGGCAAGCGAAACAAGGGTGGCTGACTTGACGGACAGACGTCGACGGAGCTGACGTTGACGCTGACGCTGACGCTGACGACGTTTTTCATCAACGCTCGTCATCTTGTGCCATCGCCAGCTACGCACAATTGCGAGCCGCATGGGAACGTAGAAGGTTGCGGATGAGAAGAGGGGCAGGGACAGAGGCAGGGATGCGGGAAACAAAAACGGGCCTTGCCGCCATTGTGTCTTTGGCTTGAGCCGCAGCAGTGGTTGCTACAGGGGCACATGGTGGTGCTGGCTGTGGCAGTGGCAGTGGCAATGGCAGTGGTGATGGTGGTGGTGGAAGTTGTGCGTATTTTTGTGTCACATTCCAATCTATATCAATCTTGTGTTCGCAATGACGGATGACATTTGTCAATGTCAGACATTTTCGTTTTCCATTTCAGCCTCAAATGGAAGCAAAAGCGGGACCAATGCGCCAGTGCGCGAGCAAAGGCACAGAAAGTCCTGGCCTAGCCCTGGCTCTGGCCCTGGCCTTAAAGTCAGTTGCCCAAAAAGTCAGTCTCACCCACAATTTCAGTCTCGCCCACAAGCCCCCGCTCCCTGTCCCTGCCGCCACTCAGTTGCCAGCTCCATCCTATGCCGCAAGACACGGAAGTCGGCCAACGCATGAGTTTGACGAATTTGATGTCAAATATTTTCGTTGTTTCCCTCATTTTTTTATGAAAAGCATTTTCTCGGAATTAGAATTGGCTTCTAAGCGTCCCTTAGGCACTTGCTTTCGTCTGTTGGGGTGGCTACGCAGCTACGCGAATTACCCCCAGCCCCACTGCCACCACCAGTGCACTTCCTCCTAACCCACATTTGGTGGATTGTATGTGAATCGGTTTGGGAACAGGAATCACTAAATGTGTTTGCGTTAAGTGTTTTCGATTCACAAATATTTGCATTCATGTCAAGCCCCCCATTCGCCGAGTCATGTTTATTGGCTTGGCTTTTGTTTATTAGCTGACTGAGTGATGTGGAAGCACAGATCTGGAAACAGCAAAGGACGTTGCTTCGCATGTGTAAAGGTCGTATGTATAGTAGAGTTAGTTTGCATTCCATTGGCTTGAGAATTGTTCTGATAGATCTTATTTTATTGATTTATATATTAAAATATGATTATTTGAATATATTTGTTTATTTAACTACAGTTTCAAAATATAATTTACAAACACTTTTTAGCTCACAACTTGTTGTGTCTAATGGCTCTTTTAAGATAATTGCAACAGATTCAACTCGAATGAATTACTCTCCTGAATCCTTGCCACAAAACTGTGCTGTTGCAGAGTACAGGTTAATAGCACACGCATTGCACATTGAGAAGTCATTAATCAAGCGTTTAAATGTTTAATAACAAGCACCTAAGAACATTCGATGTCAAAACAAACACTCGACATCATTCAACATTCGGTAATGATACGCGCTGAGCCAACTGGAATGGGAACTGTTATAAAATATGAGGAGCGGAACGTGTATGGGGTCCTCCGCAAACAGCTAATAGTCCTGTCGTAAACTGATCATGGGCAAGCATGGCACACAACAAAGACGGCCAAACACAAATACAAATACAGAATAAACAGGAACCACCCGCAAATCAACAGTGGGCCGAGTGTCATCGATGGTCACAGGCGAGACCCGAGTTGAGCCAAGCAACAAGCCGCCGTTTTGTTGAACATCATTAATAACAAAATACGAGAAGACGGCGGATTGCTGGAATTGAATTAATGAATGCCTTCTTTCGGCCGAGACAGAAACAGACTGAGGGATAAGGTATAGAGCCTCCAAAGATGTGCTAAACGCACGTCCAGCCCAGAAACAGGCTTTGCGATTGGACAACGGGCAGGAGGCAACGGACTGCGCGCAACGGGCAACGGGCAACGGGCATTGGACTTTTGGGCTGCTGTCCTGCATGTTATTGGGAAAATTAATGAAGTTTTGTTGAAACGCATGCCCAAATTAAAAACAAACCCAAAAAACCGTGAACTGAGAGACGAGCACCGAGAACCGCAATACCAAAACAAAGGCCAAAACAATAAACAATTGAAAAGTGTGCCGATGACGGAGCAGCGAATTGGCCCAGTAGCAGGGGCGGACGGCGAGGGAGGCCACCCATTTCCAAGGGCAATATTTGGAGCTGGAACCGCACAGTCTACAGAGCCAGAGACAGACCGTATCCAGCACTGGGACTAGTAGACTCTCTGTCGAGTCAATTCGAGTGGCGGCTGTGGATACACGTTGCGATTGTTTGATCGATTCTGTTCGAGCTGCACGCTTGATTAATCGATTCCAAACGTGGTTTCACACCCAAAGATATCGCATACAAATCGAATTAAAGACAGACTCGGCCGAGAGGTAATTAATTTCTAGTAAATGTTGATAAATCGTTTCCAATGCGAGCAGCCACTGCGAACAGTCCAATGCAAATTCAGTTTTCAGTCTTCGACATTGAGTTGGGCGCGTGTCGATAGTTGGCCGAAGACACGCGCAGGCACGACTATGCACGAAATATATTTATAAATTAGCTAGTATATATTAGCAATAGGTTTTCTTCCTAAAAGAATACTTGTATATAGCTAAATTATTCTAATGAAATCTTCAAATTTAATTCAAGATTTCATAATTTATATTGAATTATTTCCGTGCTCATGACTTTCAGTCTCATCGACTTTCTAAATATCTCTAATGCAAACACGATCGTGTTGTGCACTGGCAGCTCAAGACTTCTATTCTACTAAAAGAACCCAACACCTATAAATAGTAGTCGGAGCCGCGCCGCTGTGGCTGCTGGGCATCGCTTGACAAATGATGTGCCAAGGAACAGCTTCAAGTGACGGTGGCAATTATGCGAGGAGCCAACTGAAACGCAAATGACAGGTCGATTGAGTTAACGTTAACGTTAACGCTAAACGCTAAACGCCTCGCTCTGCCTCCGCTCGTCCCGCCTCGGCTACCAGACACAATTTTCTGTGGCTATTTTTGTAGGCGCGCATTCGCGCGATCGCCTCACGATCGATCGCCAGCCATTAATAATCCATCGAAATGAGCGGGGCCAGTCAGAGCCAACAGGTGTGGTGCCGGTGGTTGCACTGGCTCTCAGCTCTCTTGGGCGTAAGCTCGATCCACTGGCAACGTGATCATCCTGTCAGTGGCTGCTGCTGCTCCTGACCACCAAATCGATCATCGTCACGCGCGACCCAAACTCAATTAAAGTGAGCGAAACTTCCATTAGCAGAATTCGGTTATGGATATGAAAAAATAATTAAATATATTGCAGTTGATTAAAGTTGTTTTGCAGCGCATTTTCATTGAAATGGAATCGACTTCTGCATGGCCACACGCAAAGACAAATTCAATTAATAATATATAATTAATTGAATGAGTTTCAAAGTGAGGCTTTCCTAATGCTCAAAGCACTAAAGACAGACACTTCGTTGCTCGAGAAAGTATAAACATTTTTGAGCAGAGAGTAGTCGTAATTGTAGCAATCTTAAAAATAACAAGCTCTTACAGCTCTATTATATTTATCAAGCTAACTATTTGGCTTTAGTTTTATCTTAGCCGAGGGCAGTTGAAAGTTTTTAAATGTCTATATGTGACTCGTATTAATATAATTTCCAGTTAAATAATATATATTTAAGAAATAGACTTGCGATATACACAAATTTATTTGAAGTGAAGAGCACTTTAATGCTTCTTAACAAATATTCAAATAATATACAGTCAAGTCTCGATAATTCGTAATGGCAAGGGAACAGAATTTTTTACAAATTACAGATGTTTTCGATTTACCGGGGTTTCCATTTAACGGGGCTTAAAAATCAAAATACGAATTGAAGGGGTTTTTATATTTCACGTCGTTTCAATAATTTTATCTTATTAAAAATAAATAAAATACACATTCAATTCAATATCATGTATTTAATAACAAAATTAAACATAAACAAAATCATATTAACGAAAAATTAATATATAAAAAAAAAGCTTGTAATTTTGTATTGTTTTATTGTTATTTACCTATCCATTTGCCCATTAATGTTCAATCTACCTTTCTTTCTATTTTTAGCCATTTTTAGCCGTCTTTAGCCGTTTTTAGCGGTTTTTAGCTCTTTTTCTGGTTTGTCTCACCAACTACCTTTCTACCTTCTTTCTAACCTTCTTATCCTACTTTCTAATCATTTTTCTATCTCTTTATCACGATTCTGTTCATTGGTTGATGACCAGTCTTATTTATCCATCCATATGCCCACCAATGACCAGTCTTATTTATCCATCAATATGCCCACCAATGTTTTATTTACCTTTCTGGCGATTTTCTAGCCGTTTTTAGCGGTTTTTAGCTCTTTTTCTGGTTTGTCTCACCAACTACCAACTACCTTTCTACCTTCTTTCTAACCTTCTTATCCTACTTTCTAATCATTTTTCTATCTCTTTATCACGATTCTGTTCATTGGTTGATGACAAGTCTTATTTATCCATCCATTCGCCTATTAATGTTCAATCTAACTATCTGACTATTTTCTAGCCGTTTTTAGCGGTTTTTAGCTCTTTTTCTGGTTTGTCTCACCAACTACCTTTGTACCTTCTTTCTAATCTTCTTATCCTACTTTCTAATCATTTTTCTATCTCTTTATCGCGATTCTGTTCATTGGTCAACAACCAGTTGACCAGTCTTATTTATCCATCCATATGCCCACCAATGTTTTATCTAACTTTCTGACTATTTTTTAGCCGTTATTAGCGGTTTTAACTCTTTTTCTGGTTTGTCTCACCAACTACCTTTCTACCTTCTTTCTAACCTTCTTATCCTATTTTCTAATCATTTTTCTATCTCTTTATCACGATTCTGTTCATTGGTTGATGACCAGTCTTATTTATCCATCCATATGCCCACCAATGTTTTATTTACCTTTCTGGCGATATTCTAGCCATTTTTAGCGGTTTTAGCTCTTTTTCTGGTTTGTCTCACCAACTACCTTTCTACCTTCTTTCTAACCTTCTTATCCTACTTTCTAATAATTTTTCTATCTCTTTATCACGATTCTGTTCATTGGTTGATGACAAGTCTTATTTATCCATCCATTCGCCTATTAATGTTCAATTTAACTTTCTGACTATTTTCTATCCGTTTTTAGCGGTTTTTAGCTCTTTTCTGGTTTGTCTCACCAACTACCAACTACCTTTCTACCTTCTTTCTAACCTTCTTATCCTATTTTCTAATCATTTTTCTATCTCTTTATCACGATTCTGTTCATTGGTTGATGACCAGTCTTATTTATCCATCCATATGCCCACCAATGTTTTATTTACCTTTCTGGCGATATTCTAGCCATTTTTAGCGGTTTTAGCTCTTTTTCTGGTTTGTCTCACCAACTACCTTTCTACCTTCTTTCTAACCTTCTTATCCTACTTTCTAATAATTTTTCTATCTCTTTATCACGATTCTGTTCATTGGTTGATGACAAGTCTTATTTATCCATCCATTCGCCTATTAATGTTCAATTTAACTTTCTGACTATTTTCTATCCGTTTTTAGCGGTTTTTAGCTCTTTTCTGGTTTGTCTCACCAACTACCAACTACCTTTCTACCTTCTTTCTAACCTTCTTATCCTACTTTCTAATAATTTTTCTACCTCTTTATCACGATTCTGTTCATTGGTTGATGACCAGTCTTATTTATCCATCCATTCGCCTATTAATGTTCAATCTAACTTTCTGACTATTTTCTAGCGGTTTTTAGCTCTTTTTCTGGTTTGTCTCACCAACTACCAACTACCTTTCTACCTTCTTTCTAACCTTCTTATCCTATTTTCTAATCATTTTTCTATCTCTTTATCACGATTCTGTTCATTGGTTGATGACCAGTCTTATTTATCCATCCATATGCCCACCAATGTTTTATTTACCTTTCTGGCGATATTCTAGCCATTTTTAGCGGTTTTAGCTCTTTTTCTGGTTTGTCTCACCAACTACCTTTCTACCTTCTTTCTAACCTTCTTATCCTACTTTCTAATAATTTTTCTATCTCTTTATCACGATTCTGTTCATTGGTTGATGACCAGTCTTATTTATCCATCCATATGCCCACCAATGTTTTATTTACCTTTCTGGCGATATTCTAGCCATTTTTAGCGGTTTTAGCTCTTTTTCTGGTTTGTCTCACCAACTACCTTTCTACCTTCTTTCTAACCTTCTTATCCTACTTTCTAATAATTTTTCTACCTCTTTATCACGATTCTGTTCATTGGTTGATGACCAGTCTTATTTATCCATCCATTCGCCTATTAATGTTCAATCTAACTTTCTGACTATTTTCTAGCGGTTTTTAGCTCTTTTTCTGGTTTGTCTCACCAACTACCAACTACCTTTCTACCTTCTTTCTAACCTTCTTATCCTATTTTCTAATCATTTTTCTATCTCTTTATCACGATTCTGTTCATTGGTTGATGACCAGTCTTATTTATCCATCCATATGCCCACCAATGTTTTATCTACCTTTCTGGCGGTTTTCTAGCCGTTTTTAGCCGTTTTAGCTCTTTTTCTGGTTTGTCTCACCAACTACCTTTCTACCTTCTTTCTAAACTTCTTATCCTACTTTCCAATCATTTTTCTATCTCTTTATCACGATTCTGTTCATTGGTTGATGACCAGTCTTATTTATCCATCCATTCGCCTATTAATGTTCAATCTAACTTTCTGACTATTTTCTAGCCCTTTTTAGCGGTTTTTAGCTCTTTTTCTGGTTTGTCTCACCAACAACCTTTCTACCTTCTTTCTAACCTTCTCATCCTACTTTCTAATCATTTTTCTATCTCTTTATCGCGTTTCTGTTCTAGCCATTTTTAGCTATTTTTCTGGTTTACCTCACCAACTATCGTTTTCACACTTCAAATAAAATGAGCAAACTAATGTACATAAATCCAATGCAGAATCAAAAATTACGAATTGCATTGAAACGAAATTACGAATTATAAGAGGCAAGATCATCGCCGAGTGGGCAGAAATACTACGAATTAACGAGGTGTCCAAAATGTATGGGATTTATACGAATAACCGAAGTTATTTCAAGGGACCAGCAGTTTCTTACGAAATATTGTGATTTGCGATTATCAACACTCGAGTGTATATAAATTACTTACAAAAACAAACTGAATTGAACTGATTTTAACAAATTTCTGGACTCTACTCACATTCATTGATCTATTGCCAGAGCCAATCTCTTTTCAGTTTAAGCCAAAGCAAATTTGCTGCATTCTGTTTAGTTGATGAACCGTTTGTGTCAAGATTGAAATCGAAACTGAACTGCTGCACAGTGAATCCAATATACATGGCTCTTGGGCTAAGCTGGCCGCCAAAGTCGGATGTCATAAATCACGAGCCGCTAACTGAACAGCCAGACAAAAGGATAAATGGTCAAAAGTCAGAAGTCAAAAGTGAAAAGTCAAAACACAAAACAAATAGACATGCACGCAGCAAGAGGCGAAGTTTTATGACGGTCATCGATGACGATTGACTGGATTGGAAGCGGGACTACCCGCGGCAAGGATTACAAAGGATTGCCGAACAATTGTAGTGCCAATATTTGCATATGCGAGACCGTTACGCATCCGGAAAATGTCAAGGACGCAGCCAGGAAAGTAAATAGACCTTAAAGTGTTGAGCACATGTTGAATGTGTGCGATTTTCAAAGAGAATTGTGAGACTATGTGTATAGATATATATATATATATATAATAGCTAACTACCTGAAAATGAAAATAGAGTTAAGTATGTGCCGAAGACTAATGCATTGCAAATCGACTCAAGGTCTGAGCTGCTTCTCAACTTATTTTGCCTGCCCTTTCGGTTTGTTAGCTTTTACAGTTCTGCTCAGTGGAAGCTACGATGGGCAGTCGCTTAGTCAACGCAGTGCACTTAGCTCATTCGTGTTGCTGCGAGACGGCACCCCAAAACCAAAGGCCAATTATTAAAGAGAGGAAGCAGAGCGGAGTGGAGTTGGGTTTGTGTTTGGGTCTGGGTCTGTGAGTTGAATCGCAACGCGTTGCGTGAAAATGTTGCACATTTGCATAATTATTGTAATTATCAATATATATTCATTAGTGTGAGTCTTGTGCTTAAATTTAATTCGCTTTTAATTATGACCATAATAATTACTCTCAATTAGTTCGGGAACATTTTAATAACCGTATCTACAGCATTCGCGCAAAGCCATTGTGTAGCCTAATATTCAAATTTCAATTTAAATTCGACGATATTCAAATAAAAACAAACTAATACAAATTTAAATTGAATTTGTTTGTTTTCAAATATAAAAGCTTCTAAGTTAGTAGAGAAGGCTGAATAAATATTTGAATACCGCTTGATAGTCCATATTCGAAAAAGTTGAATTTGAAAAAATATAAATAAATAAATATTAAAATAAATAAAAGTGGTACATGTAATTTAATTTTTAATTTTTAAAAGTCCTATGCATCAAGACTCTGTGAGAGATTTTGATTTTATATATATTCTAATATTTTTACCTAACCTTGTATATTTACCAACAGTAGGACGGCTATTTGAATTAGGCATACCTTTTATTCAAATCATGCAGATTCGTGCTAAGCGTTGTAATTAAACTCGACCAAAAACAAAAACCCAAATCAGCCATTGACCTCACAGTGGGCGAGCAGCTGAGAACCAGTTTTGAACTCTGATCCCCTGCAACCTGCGATGGTTCCATGCCGGAGAATGCAGTCGATAAATTTTCTACCTGTCAATAGATGAGGCTACCTTAATGGCAACCAAGATAAACAGGCATTTTTCTTTGATTGTGCGCCTGTTCTCATTCCCATTCCCATTCCCAATCCCATTCCCGCTCTCGATGCCAACTGCGACTGCATTTCAAAATGGCCACGCGCACTGGACACATGGCTGGAAATAGGTTAATGCACTTGCCACAGCAAAACTCGACTGCTGCATGAATATTGTGAACCACTTAAAAGAAAATTCTTATAATTATATTGTAAAACATGGGACGCTCCATGCGAATTAAGCGCAACACGCACTAAACGGTCAGCGGGCAATGGGAGACGGAACTTGGATCATGGAGCTGGAGAATGGGGAATGGGGATTGGGTAATGGGGTAATGGCAACAGTGTCAACAGCAAAGGGCAGCCGCATAGGTTGCAAACTTCTTCTGCTGCCGCCTCTGTGCTCAGCGAAAACCCCATAATGAAGTCATTAAATTTTCACCCTTATTATGGCTTTTAAAGTGATTGCAAAATGAGCCCTACACTCCACCTATGGTCAGTAGGGGATATGAGTGAGAGGGCGAGAGAGCAGGAGCAGGGGCAGCTGACGGCAATGTCTTCATTTTGCATGCATCAAATTTGTGATTAAGTAAAAAGTGCAGCCACATTTTTCATACCATAATAAAATACACACACACATGAGGCGGAAGGAAGGTGCAAGGAAGCAATTTCCTGTAATTGCCACCATTCTTGTTAATCACACACACACACACGCACACACACACACATGCACACACACCCAGTTGCAATTTAGCACGCATCTAAGTACGCGTTGAAATATTAATGAGATTTTAAAATTCATCGTCCCGGGCAAGACTCGAGCAGTAGTTCGCGTTCCATTATTGTGCCTCTCTCTTGCGGCTGGAGCACAGATGCGCCATGGACATGGGCCACGCACATCGATCGATTGGGAACAGTTATAACGAGCATTTGCTTGCAGCTCAATCAAAAATTTCACTCCTTAAACTTAAAGCGTTGAGTGAATAAATTTGATAGCCGAACATCAAATCAAATCGCTCAATCGCTCAAAATTATATTCCGTTTTATGGCTATTAATGTATTAAATGATTTTTTTAAGACTTTCTGACTAAATTAAACAAGTCTCTCTTATTGCTTACTTTGCTTTCGTTTTACATAAGGTAACTGAAAAATGTTTAAAAAATATTTATTTCATTTTTACTTTCAATGATTCCAAAAATAAATAATATGTAATGTAGTATTAATAAAATAATATTTCTAATAATTGAAAACATTTTCAATTTACAATAATTAATTTTTTTTTTCAAATCATAATTTTTCAAAATTTTATTTTGATGAAATATGTAGCTCAGAACTAGATATTAAAATTTTGAAAAATAATACGTAGTATCTGATTAATCTATTAAATCATCTAAAGATAGTTTAGTAACAAGATCAGAAAAATCTCTGTAAATTACTCGGACAAGTCTACATTTGCCACTCTAAATTTAAAGGCTCTTCTGTGCTTTAATTATTTAGCTCAAGTTTTAATTATTTAGTGCAAGATTATGCGTAGATATTTGTGTGCAGCCCATATAAGGCAGTCAAAAGCGTTGCCATTAATTAGCCCAATTAAAATATGCCTTTTTCGTAGCTTTGGTGTCTGTTGTGCAATTTCTCTCATAATTTGCCACAATTAACGACTGATCAGCAATTAAAGTTGCATTATCCGAGAGTTGCAGATGAAGCCGGACAACGTCCTCGCTCGACTGAAGTTGCAGTTGGTGCCTTCATCGGCACCTGCAGATCATCGAATGATGCCGCAAAAGTGCGTGGATAATAAATGCCAATTACCATTTCAGGCATTCACTTCTCTAGAGTCGAAGCCATGCCCCCTTTCGCCCCCTCTCCTCATACCCATATATCTATCTCGTGGAGCACTGATGGCCTCTGCTGCTGTCCAAGTCGCCTTGGCGTTTGCTGGCGCTGTTAGCGACGTACATCAAAAACGACTTAAGGCCACCACCGGTTAAGTATTTGGAGGATTTTTCGCAGTTTCTAATGATGATGATGGCCGCTGGCAGCGGCACCAAATTGCTGGCACCATTGCCGACTCCATCAAGCCTCCCCATTCCCGCCTCGGCTGCCGTCTCGGTGGCTTGATCTCTACCGCTGTGTCAAGCAAACGCGTATCAAAAGACATTGATATTAAAAACAATCTTGCAAATATTATAAACAATCTTTATGCAAATATTTAAACTTAAATATGTATAAAATGACACTGCAGATATTAACCATTTGATATATAAAGCGCCGAAAGAGAAATATATTATGACTACTTTCTTAAACAAATAGATAATCCCACGAAATTCGTATGGTATGGCTATGTTCTTTGATACATTTATAATTCTAGATATGTACGACAATTGTTAAATAATATTCATAATATCTAGAAAAATATAAACAATTCAATATTATCAATGTACAAATCGTGCAGAAAAACTTTAAACTGATTTCCTTTTACTTACATGCGTTTCCGATCTGAGCAGAAGCTCCACCACCTGTTGCCTGGCAGGCTCACTTATGATATTAAAAAGCGCACACAGCCCATGCTTAGCCAGCTGAGGTACAATTCAAGTAGAGTAAAAAGTGCAAAGCTCGCAGCTGTTTGTGCCCGGAGGACATGAGCTTATGAGCGACGAGAGATTTATGTGTTTTAATTTCCTGAGCTGTTGCCTGCTCGATGCAAGGCGTCGAGCCGTGCTAAAGCCATTCGGTAAGAGTTGTGCTTCCGACAACAGAAGCTACAGCAGAATATTCATGTGTGGGCGGCACTGTTTAGCATGTGTATAGTTAGTGTAGACTGTGTATAGTATGTCAACAAGCAGCTCTAGGAACGGGAGGCAGACGAAGTCGCAGGCGCAGCATAACAAATGCAGTCGAGGCAAAAGGATGCGAGAGAAATTTGAAGTGCCACACGTAATATTCCGGTTGCGCTCTTGTTACTGCGGCCCAGCCATCCTGTCAGCACATCTGCAACAAAATGAGGAATGGCCCTGCGACCCTCGGACGACCTAATAGCATTAGCCTAATGTCAGCCAGAAGCTACCTAACCTAAGCAGCCTAGCTGATGGCTGCTGGCTGATGGCTGATGGGAAAAAGTGAAAGTGCGCCTAGCTCGACCCGAGCAAATTTCATGCAACATTGCGTGCCACAACAGCAGGAGGGGCACACGGACTGAAGAATGGGAAGTGTGCCGTTCCACTGCAGGAGATCGCTCCATTTGCATTTTGCATGCGTGTTCCTCGTATTACCCAAAAAGTTGACACAAACACAGACGCACACACATACATACACACCCACACGCACATGTACATATGTGGCAAAAAGCGAGTAGAGTTCGGCTTTGAGACACTTGGCTAATAGATGGCTGCACTCACTCAGACTGACTAAATTTCGAGACCTTTCAGTGGCAGAGTACAACGGCAGCCGAAATGTTTACCCTTGATCGATTGCCGCTGAACCGTAGCGGAGCAACGCACGCGTAACAAATGCAATCCCCCTTAAAAGCAGAAATGTGTCACACGTTGGCGACAAGCCCCCTTTCCAAGCATATCCATCTCCACCCACTAATACTTCTGCCACCTCCTGCTCTTGTTTCACTATTCACTCTGATGCTTTCAAACGTAATGGCTGAATCCTTTCAGGGCAGCTACAGTCCCGCCTGTTGTTTTTTCAGTTCGTTTTCCTCTTCTTGTTTTCGGCTTCCTTTCGGCTCCTTCATAGTCGCCGTGGCTGATGTCTCCTACGCGTTGGCGCTGCCTTTGCTTTTGTCGTGCGGATTGTTGTTTGGTTCGCCTCAGTGTTGCTTTTTATTATAAACTTTTTCCTTTCGGGAGAGTGCGTTTTTTCAGCTACTTCTCCTCATTCTTCTTCTTCTTGGCTGTGCGTTGTGCTATTCTGTGTTCTGTGCAGAAAACAAAGATAAATTGGTTAATTTCCCCCAGCCATTGTTGTGCAGCCATCAATCGATGCCTGGCTCTGGTAATGGACTTGGCTGAGCTTATGCATTACTCCTGTTTCCTTGTCCTCTTAATTCTCACACCCTTCACGTCCTTGGCCTCAGCTCCATTCTTGTGTTGCTTTTCTTCTTTTTATTTTAAGAAAATTGTTTCGGTCTTCAGCTGGAAGTCCCCATTAAATTAAACAAACACAAATTAGAACAACAATCGTTGATTCTATTAGCACCACCAGTGTGGGGTTAACTAGAGTTTATAATATAAATTTTTGTATATTTTGTGTTTGTCATGAACCGATTAGATAAAATAAAGCGAGAATGAGGGAAATTTCCACGTTTATCCTTATGAGCTCTGTATTTTACATTTATTTATACTTGCACATTGTATTCGACCTTGTTGTCTAGCTGCACCTGCATTTCATAGCTACACAATGGACTATCTATCAGCTGTAAGAAAATATATAATGAAAGTATTTCGGAAAATTCTTTGGCAAGCTAGATTAAAATTCATTCTTGTTCTTTAACAATCCGAGACTGGGCTTAATAATTAATTATATTAAGCTTCTCTTGAATACAATAAATGAGCTCAACTCTGTGACAAAATTAAATAAACATATATGTAAATATAAAACCCATTGAGATACTTAGTCCAATTGTCAATATATTTATTCTTAGCAGTAAATTGATGTATTGCCTGGCAGACGATAATTAAAAGTCAATAGAGAGCAACACTTGCGCGCAAGATAAACATCAGTTGGGTATAGAAGTTTGTAGATGTATTACAATCCATAATCGCTGAGCGCTTCGCTGTCAATCAGTCACTCGGCACAGCTCCAGCAACGACCTCTTCATCGTGCCCAGCCACAACACGAGACGGGCCAGAGGCACACATCTGAGGGAGCCAGAGCCAGAGCCAGAGCTGGAGTCGGTAGAGTAGGCGAACAGGAATATGGATATCTTTTCGAATAGAAATTCCAAACTGACAAGTGTGCATCACACTTCAATTTCAGTGCTCAGGGCAGAGGCTTGAGCTCAAGCTGAAGCGCAAGCTGAAGCGCAAGCTCTGACTCCAGCCCAGTTGAGCTGAAGATTTGCTGGCAGCTACCGTTGACGTCGGCTGCGCCCACTCCTACTCCCGCACCCGCTCCCGCTGCCTGCCTGGGCTAGAACAAAAACTCTTCGGCGTGCACAAAAAACCGAAACGAAAACTGAAATACGGCTGCATCATTAAATTTAATATGATACTCATTTAATGAAATTGTTGCCGATTTGTTTTGGAAATACACGCGCTCGCTCTCCTTTGAGTTTGACGCCTTCGCCAATGCGGAACACTGCGTTGCGCTGCCCTCGAGCTGGAAGCGAGAGGCTCTCGTGCCACAGGCCGCATGCCGCATGCGGGCGGCGGCAGTGCCAGGTTGCCAACTTGTGGGCGGGGCAGAGAGTGCAATATTGCGAACATGGCCGGATAATGACGACAACGGCAGCGGCTTGAACGACGACGATGAGGGCGATGAGGACGAGGACGACTCGGAAGGAAATGTGCACTGGCACAAAGGCCGCAGGGGCAGTCAGCAATAGAAGCTAAAGTCAGGGACGGACGAGCAGGGGGTCGAGCGACAGTCGAGCATCGTAGTTAGTGGCAAAAATCATTCTAATGACAGCAAAACGTAAAAAGCTCTGAAAGTGTTAAGTGGTTTCTCATTAAACTTTATGTACTGCTACGTCTGTCGGTCGGTTGGTCGGCTGGACGCTAGGACTGGTGGTCGTTGTGTGGGCGAAGAGAGGCAGTCCTGACCGGGACTGACTGACTGAGAGAGCGAGAATTAGGGGCAGGCTTAAACGATTGCCAGACCAACGTCATTAGCACTTTTAACCGCATATTAAATTTAGTAAAGCGTTGATTGATTGCCACGCAACCCAGACTCAGCCTCAGCCTCTGCAGCAGCATCAGCGTCAGCCTCACATGTCTGTATGTCCCTAGCTAACTAACCTGCCCTAAAGTTATGGCCAACACTCGTCGCGCTCATATCGGAACGGTTGCAGTTGCCGCTGCTGGAATCTTATCTTTCAATGAACCGCCGAGACAAATGACACGTGATTTTATTTGATTTACTTACATCTGCAGCTCAATTTTCAGTTTGACTTTTGCCTTGAGTTCTGGTCGTTTGGTTTCTTTGGGTCTGCTTATGGTCACACTTACTGTTACAGTTACAGTTACAGTTACAGCTACTGCTACTGCTGCTGCTACTCCGACTGCTCCTGTCGCTGCTTGGGCACATTATCCGAAATGATTCGATCATTAGCGGCCCCGAGCAGTTCTCGTCGTGTTCTCTAGGCATTACGGGTAATTACTGGAATGTTGTGACAATATTTTGCCGCTTGTCTTCGAATTACTTAATCTCAATGGCTGGCAATAACGCACCCAAAGATTAAGAGTTTACCAACTAACTGATTTTTGACAACTCTTTGACTTTTAAGCGCTAACTGAATTAATTTGATATATGCCAAGCAAGCAAAATTAAATGATCTAGATAATTTGTATGATTATTTATTATATATTATATATGAGATAATTTTAAAAGAATTATATTTTTGACATTTAGTTGGTATTTAAACAATTGGCTTCTAAAAGTATGCATAGTTCCAAAAATAATGCTTTCAATCAGACATTTTATAATGTTAACAGAAATTAAATATTTTTAAGAATGAAAATCTTTTTAAGAAACTTTCAAATCTATTTCAAATTATTTTGTTTATATTTTGTGTAAAATTCTATTTTTATCGGCATTTTTTTTACTAAATTCTATTTAAATCAAAAATATCTGGAAGAATATTAAACATGTTGAAAATTTGTATTTTTTAAATATTTAAATGAAAAACTGATATTTAAATAAATATGAAGACATTAAAATAAACAAAATACAAAGAAATATTAAAACAAATCATAAAATCACTTTAAATTATTGTTTATTTTCACTAGAATCTTGAATCATACACAAATATTTATTGAAAGCACCGCCGGCATGATTCGGTACACATGTAACATGTGTAGGGTCCCGGTGCCGGTGGCTCCGCATGGCGCATATGGCAATCGAGCGCTCGCAGAAGCAACAACAAAAACAACGCTGCCAGCTACGGCGGCCATATTGAAAATCATTCAAGTATTTCGAAAATTGTGGGCGGAGTCAGCGGCGCCATCAAGTGCGCATGCGGGTGCGAGCGAGCAAACAGTCAGCGCTATTGCGTTGCATGATTCGTCTCCCTTTTGTGTGGACGCATGGCGCATGTGCTGTGCTACGGAATTCGCAGCCATGGTGTGCAGCGGCCTGTGTTCGAAAACTAACTGAATTTCGAAATTTACGATGGTTGCTGCTCGAGCGGCATTCGAACTGGTTGCTGGCTCTCTCGCATGTTGTGAGTGTATTGGTGGCGAATGCATTGGTATTGGTGCCGGCGAGATCTTCGAATTTCGATATCGATTCGCATGAATGTGTGTGGGTTTTCGAACTTCGCACAAACCGGATTACGAGCATTCTCTCATAACTGTTGTATGGCTATTCGAAGAGGTCCAGAACAAGTTCTCCAGCTCGACGCAAACTGAGGTTTACCTGCTGCGGCTGAGACAGAGGCAGAGGCAGAGGCAGCGGTTGCCATCGATGCTCTTTGCGAGTTAATATTCTATTAGAGGCTCATTTGTGTGATTGCCATCAAGGATACGGAGACTCAAGCGACTAGTGCAATTTTCAAGTGATTGCCATTTCGCTTTTAACCGGGTCAATTGCACTGCGATTGGCATTGCCAAATGCCCTATACATCCCTCTCGCTCCCTCTCCTTCGCTCCATCTGTCTAATGGAATGGACAACTCAATTTGAGTTTGTTTTTCGGCGCTTTTTCCTCTTCGGTTTTCGTCTGCATCTGCTAATTATCGTATTCAATGATTTATGTCTTGGCCATTTTAAATTTATCATTCGCCTTCGCTGCGCAGTCTCGATATCACCTTGATGGATAGTCGATCGTTTGATGGATTGTGTGAACCGGCAGAGGGCCAGGCGGGCCAGGCGGGCCAGGGCGAGGGAATGTGCCTGCACTTGTCTAGGCCTCATCATTACGCGTACCTCAAGTGGATTTCTGACATCTTGCTTTGTTTCTCGTTATGGCGTTCATGTTTCTGCCTATTTCAATTTGTACGTAATTAATGATTTATTCAAGTTTTGCCGAGTGTTGTCTCAATTCCATTGAATCGATTATTAATGATTCTTTCCGACTGTCTGTCTCCAACTGGCGTAAAGCCTCAATACGTTAGACTTTCTCAAACACATTCGAATTTTGTCCATTACAACTGGCGTCGGCTATGGCTATAACAAATTATATATTAAAATATTAAAATATTAAAATATTATGTATATTATTTCTTTAAAAACCCTATTTTATAGCTTTAGCTTAAATAATCATGACTTTAGTTGGAATCCATTTTTTTTTTTAGCAAATACTGCATTGAAATAATATTTTTTACATTATTTTCTGATTAATTTTTCTTCTCAAGTTTTATAAAAAATTGTACAATTTATGACTATAATAATAAAAGTTTACTTAAGAACATGAAATATCATACATTTAATTTCAATTAATACAATAAATAATTTATTTTATTTATATGTAGAGTTTTTAGATACAGATATAAGTTCAATATGTTTTCTAACAATTCAAAATTTAATTCTTGATTAATATTCAAATAATATGAGAGTTAAAATATTCCTTATGATTGAACTTTTAAGTTAAAGCTTTAGCTTAACAAAAATGTCAATTAAACAGAAAATTGCATCTCTTAAATTAATTTCACAATATTCATAAATAAAAGTAATTTGGTCTCTTTATATTATTTGGTAGAACGAAAAAGATTTATACTCATCTATAGATTCTGAAAGTAAATCCATTGTTTATTTAACTATATAATATATGTAAATAATAAATTAAGCATGAACTACAAATTATGAAACTAAATAGCTACATCATGATATTTAAATATACATATATATATACATAACTATATACAATTTGATATTGTGCACTCATTATGCTAGAAACATTTCAAAATTCTTTCGCTCAGTGTAAATTTGTTGCTTGCAATAATTTCTTAAATCATTTCGCTCAAGATTGAATCGCATCACATTCATATTGTGGGCAATTTGCAGGCAATTAATAAATGCAGATAAATATTATCGCTTATATACGCATTTAAATAAATATTTATATTTATGTATACAGAGAGTATGTGTGAGGAATATAGCATTAAAACAGAACATCACACCCAACAGATAAAAATTTGGCATTCGCCTAGGTAACGAATTCAATTAAAATTCTATTTGAGGCGCTTCGTTTGGGCAAACAAGAACGTTTTTAATTAATTTCAACAGACCGAAAAGCAAACAAGCCAACAAGAACTCAAGCTCGATTCACTGTTGCAGAAAATCTTGCTCTCGCCCCACCTAGCAAAGGGACGTATCCATGCATCCACGCATCCGCGTTGCCTGTCGAACTCTGGTTGGCAGCTGCTCAAGAACTATTTCGAGTAGGATCTCTAGATATTTCGGAATACGTGCATCAGTGTGGGACACATGTGAAATGCACTTGAAGCAGCCATTCAGGCGTTGCCAACAGCCAACAAGCAGCGGGGACAAGTGGTGCCAGTGGTGCAAGTGGTGCAATCAAATGTTGACATTTTCGAGCATTTGCGGAAAAACGATTTGTATATTCGAGGCCTTTTTCTCGCGCGCCTGCTGCAAGTGCCAGACGCTCAGATTGTTGAGAATATTTCTGCTCGTTGCGTCTCAATTCAGAGAAAAATACGACACAAATTATTAATTTGATTTTGTGACATAAACGTGAGCACATTCTGTGCCCCGCTTACAAATGGCCTGTGATTATGTGAACAATGCGAATTCAATTTGTTTAAGCTGCTGCCAGAGATCGAGTACGCCTCCAGCCTGCAGCCTCCAATCTCCTCTTTCTCGCTCTTGCTCCTCCTCCTCCTCCTCCTCCACCTGACATTGGTGTCATGTCGCAGTCGCACTCACAGTTGCAGTTGCAATCGCAATCTTAATCGTATGAATCGAAATCAGAATCGCTGCGGCTGGCGAATGTTGATCCGTGAGTCGTGTCTGGGCCGGGCCTGGCCTCAGTTTCAGGTGGCCATTGGTCAGTCTTTTGTTAATGCCAGATGATTAATGGCTTATTATGATGTCAGATTAATAAGATCGTTTTCCAAATGGCGCGTTTTGTGGTCTCTGCAAGGCGGCCAAACAGCCAAACATGTTATTCACATGAATCCGTATCTGACAAGCAACAGCATTTGCTTACCTCTGACACTGAACTCGAGCTGGAGCTGTAGATGAATAGCTGCAAAAGAGAGACAAGTTAAAGAATTGTTTTTCTAGAAATCAACCAAATACGCACCTGGTTCAAGAAAATCCAAGTCTCATCTGTAAGAGCTGACGATCCTCTCTGTAATAAATGTATTGAGCCAACCCGGAAGAAAACGAATTTCGTAAATTTTTAAATACTATATTTTATTATAAATATTACAAATAAAAACAAAATCTCATTTGTAATTTAATTATAATTTTTATGCATTTGCTGCTGTTTGTTTTTGTTTGTTTTTCGATTTTTGCATTTTGCAATTTCTTCTCTTCGTCCTCTTCTTGTTTACACTAAATTTAAGGTTTATTTACAACAAATTATTTTGCTTTTCTGCCACATTCAAATTTCGCTGTGAAATGTAAGTGTGTGTGTGTGTGTGTGTGTGTTTTTTTCTCTTCTAAGTACATACAGACACATCTATAAATATATATTTTTATCCTTTTTATTTGCATGTGTATGTAGATCGCATGTGCATTTTGTTTTCTCGTGAATTTCTACAATAAATTTTGCTTTCTTTTGATTAAATTTTGTTTTATTATTAATTTTTGTGTGTCTTACAGAACGAGGCCGAAAGTTACGTATCTGGATTGAATTGAAATTGTTCGCCAATGCTGCAACGGATGCAATCCTTATGAATAGCACACTTGGCCGTTGGTCTGCCTGACATTTCTCTGCTCGACATTCTATTGGAATCACAAATGTTGTCTCTATTGGGTAGTATTAGGATAGGATCTACGTATCTTTTTGCTATTGCCTGGCTACAGCTGGGATAGGAGAGGGGGGACTTTACAGAACGAAACATCCTCTACAATATACACGCAGTAAGGAATTGGAGCTGTTTGTAAATCACCGTTATAATATGAGATAATATCGTGGTTGGTTGGACGTGGACATCTCTAAAAACAAAAAAAACAGCCGCCTAGTATAAAGGGATAGTTCTTCTTTCCGTAAATCTTATTCTTTGACTTGTTACATTTTCTTACTAGATAAATCTTTTGGGTGTATGAGTGCGGAATGTTTCGTCTACAGTTCTAGCCCACTGCGGTCTCAAATGACGACCAAAATCTCTGATATAAAGCGATGTGGAGGCGTTGATACATGTCAAATTGAGTTGAGACGAGGGAATTACGCACCTACATATTGGGTCAGGTCCATATTGGATATAGAAATAATGCGTGATCGTAGATCTCTAGATAGGTAGGGTGGAGTGAGGCGCGGGCTATGGAAAGTAGGTTGGGAGAGTATCATAATCAGGCAGCTAGAATGTTTGGATAAATAATATGAAGGGAGTTTTGGTGATTAGTTTTGGGGTGGATTAATAGGGTTCGTGGTTTGGGGTAGGATGAGTAGGGGTGGCGTTTGGGTTCTTGTGGGGATGGGTTTCTACTTACTATAGGAGTATTGCAGGCCTCGGTTTACACTAAGTATGATTGAAAAGCCGCGGGACCATTGCGTGAACAATATCTATATAGATTTGGTTATTTGTTTGGCATTTGTTGTTTTTTGGTTTAATGTGGCCAAGTGGGGGTTTTGGGGTTGGCGGTATACTGGTGTAGGTCGTGAGCGGCGGCTGTTGACGAGCTAATGGCAAGGGCGGGTGCAAGTGTGCGTAGTTGAAGGAGAACTTGGTAACGAAAAAAGGTGCGTAAAGGGCACGGAGACTACAGGAACAAACATAAAACATGGGGTGATTGATTAGAAAAGGAAAACACAGTGGGGCAGCAGGAAGTATAAATGTATAGAAGCAAAAAAACCAGCGAGACTAGTCAACAACTTCCACAACTTGCTTGCAGAAGATCATTTCGAAGCGGCTTGCGCGGGTCGAAACATTGGCTCTTCTCGAGTTTGCAAGCAATTTGTTTTTTTATCTGTTTCAGTTTATTTGCCAATGTTGTGCGATTTGACTTTTGGGTTATTTAATATTTGTATTATCGTCTTGCTTGGACTTAGCCACAGCCAATGGTATGTTTTTGGGATCTACTTTTGTCGTAATCCGGGGGCGTGGACATTTTATCGCACTTAACGGTGTGTGGCTCGCTACAGTGGATTTGAGGATACGTAGATCATTGTGAAGGTTCTGCTCTTTCATTCGAGTCACATCCATCAAAACACACTATTGGGATTGCATTACAGGGAAGATTGGGGGGGAATGGGGTGGTTGCTGGTTGTAGATATTCAATTTTGGGCAGTGGCGGTGAAAAGTTGTCTACGAACATTGATTAGTTGAATGGTTATAGTAGGCGTAACTAATTAGTATAGCGTGTTATGGTGTTGTATAACGTTGATTACATAATATATGGCGTGAAGTTCGATGTAGTGTTTTTTCTTATGGGGTAGGTATGGTAGGTTAAGTATGCTTATTACTAACTAGACGCGATGAGACTGATCGCTAGGGGGGTGGGGTGGGGGTTGGAGTAGATGGGGGTATGAGGATAGGGGGGTGGGGGGGTGTGGGGGGGGGGGTGGTAAGGAGAAAGACGAGTAGGGGGGGTGGGACGATTAGGGTGGATGTTGGGTTGTGGGTGGGGGTAGTGCTGGGGGTGAGTCTTAGAGAAGGGGGGGTATTGGGGGGGGGTTTCTGTGGGGGGTGTTTTGGTGGGGGGGGGGGCTGGAAAAAAATGGGCAACATAAAAATACTGAGGTGCCAGAGATGATTGTGGTTTTAGTAATTTTACATATATTTTATTTCAGACGGGGGGCGGGAGAGAGAACATTGGGGGGTCGTGTTTTCGTACGGGCCGACTATATTCACAATTCTCCACTGCAATGGGCAAGCATTCATAAAAAGGGGGGGACCTCGACATATACACAGGAACCGGATTTAACTTATATATCATATACATATTGTATAGTAGAACAATATATTTATATTATAATGATAATATATATAGCTTATTATTCTGAGGTCACTGATTGGTTTGTTGAGTTTTCGCTTTAATTGATGTTTATTTAACTTTTAGCTTTCTCCTCCATTTGCATTGTAAAATTAAATAATAATAAGAAAATAATAACAATTAACTAAGTTGTAGTATTTTTTGTAGTTTAGTGTTGTTCAGTGTTGTTTCGTGTACTCTTTCGGATGCACTCTAGCAACGCCGCAGATAGTTAGTCCTCTCTCGGATAGTTCAAAACAAATTCATAAATTGTAAATTGTATTTAGCTTGAAATTTCATTTAGTTTTGCGCTGGCTTCGCTGCTCCTCCTTCAACCTGGACTTGGACTTGGAGTTGAACTTGGAGTTGGAGTTGGAGTTGGACTTGGACTACTCCACCATGAACGTATACCCCATAATTATCGCTCTAGTCTGTGCATCTATTGGGGACTGTTGGGTGGCGTTATCTCATCTCCCTCGCCGCCGGAGCCGGGCTCGCCCTTCGTCTTGTTCTCCTTCTTCCACTTCATGCGTCGGTTCTGGAACCAGATCTTGATTTGGCGCTCGGTCAGGCATAGAGCGTGCGCGATTTCGATGCGTCGTCGGCGCGTCAAGTAGCGGTTGAAATGGAACTCCTTCTCCAGCTCCAGTGTCTGGTAGCGTGTATAGGTCTGACGGCCGCGTTTGCGCTCTGTTGGTTGCGAGAAAGAGAAAAAGTTCACAATTAAAATCAACGCACAATGCACAATGATACGAATGCCATCATCAGCAACAACAACAACTACTACAACTAAAAATGCATACTACAACAACAATAACAAGAACAACAACAACAAGACGAACAACAACTTCAAAGAGTGATCTGAAACGCAAGCACACAATCAGCATGTGTGTATCGAAGAAGGTATCTGAAAAGGTATCTGTAGCTACGCCTGTAGCTGCGGGCTTTGTTCTAGACCCAAGCCCAATCACGGGCCTGGAAACCACATGATGCGAGACGCACGCAGCGTAGACCGAGCCTGATTAAAAGACGACCTTACCGAATTCAGATATTTGTACTTGTCAAAAAGAAACCCAACGAGCACCGATAGGGGACAGCGAAGGGGTTCGGTTTAGCTCTTTTGGATTAAGGCCGAGAAAGAGATTTCATGGACAAGCAGACAAGCGGACAAGGGGCAGTTGCAGTTGTGGTGTTGGGCTGTTGGGCAGTGGGGGAGCAGTCTAACTAATTACAAAAAAAAAAAAGAAGGTCTACGGGCGGTTTCACGGGCAATGCAAAACACAGTCGACGGTAGTCGAGTAACTGTAAAACAATTTGGAATAATTACAGCGCCCCAAAAACCATCTCAGCGCCTAATGACACTTACTATAATTATAATTTTCGTAATGACAACAAAACGCAGCGCAAACAGAAAAACGAAAGCAAAGCATAACAAATGCCCCACAAAATATGTCAAAAATAATACGAACTAATATAATTGTCAATTGCCCCAGCCCCTGGCGCCTCTCCGACTCTACGGTTCACCACTTCACTACCCATCCACCTTGGCCAATGGTCAGCTAGCGTGAGAGCTTTGGGTGGCGCTTGGTTACACCCTCGATCGGGTCAGCGGAAAGGGAAATGGCTGAGATGTGGAAAATCGCCTAAAGAACACTCGAGAGCTCAAACGGGGGCGACTTGACTCGACTCGATTCGACTTGACTTGAGATGACTCGACTCGACTCGGCTCGGCTCGGCTCGGCTCAACTCGTTTCAACTTGCTTAACTATTTTTTAATAACATCTTCAGCATTTGTCTTGCTCAATGCGTTTTTCTGCGCCTCTCGCTCTCTTGCCGGCTAGGGGGTCATTACATCATAAGCTCTTTTTGTGCGGCGGCCATTAATGCGCGCGAATCCGATTCATAGCCCAAGAGGGGGGGCTGATCCATGGCGGCCGCAGGCAGTCCGAGCTGCTGAGCCAGCGAGAGAGAAAGAGAGGGAGGCAGCTACCTTCTTTTAAATGACACAACTGATGCCATGTCTATAACCCAAGGCGTTTGCATTTAATCATCATCAGTTAGACGAGCGGCAAAAAAAAAAAAAAAAAGAGAGGAAAAAACTTGAGAGATTTGTGGTAAAAAGCGTGCGTGTTTTTTCTTGTTACCCTTCTCTTGGCCAGACGCCGCTTGAGCTGGCGACTTGGCCTGAATTCAGCTATGTATGAGGCGAGGGTTAAGTGCCTTAGGAAGAGTTTAGTCAACTAAACTGGAAAGTGTTTGAATATCCCAACTAATAAAAGGCATATTCAGTTATTGCTAAAAATATATTTGCGATCTGTTATGATATTCTCATTCGCAACACGATTTACCCCCAACGGAAGCAAAGCAAAAACTTAAGCTAATTAGCAGCGCACGGCCCAGACCCCTTGGCAGAGCCGGTGCCCAGGAACGATGGCTTCGCCGGCTCATGCAACGCAAATAAATGATTATTTTAATTGATAAAAACACCTTCATGGCTCACAAGTCGATGGCGACTGGGAACGGTCAAGAGAGAGGGAGAGGTTGGCAGGGGGAGGCAGGGGAGTCGGGAATCGGGGCTATATATCGTTTGGTCACTGGCAATTTAAGAGCGGGAGCGCTCACCTCTTGCCTGCTTGAAATTAGTTTTTAATGATGCCTTTGCACATTTCATGCGGCCATCAGTCAAACGCCAAGAAAATACAATATATATGTATATATACATTTATTTTTGTGTTGCTTGATAGTGTGCGGCGCCCAGTTTACAATGCGCTCAAAATTGAGTACTGAAAAATTATTATAAACGCATTAATGGCGCTTTGAGCAAGCACTAGATAGAGCTGAAGCTGAAGCTGAAGCTGATGATGGAGCTGTAGCGCGGGGGGTTGGGGCACGTTGTGCGTCGCTGGGGCGGGCTCTGCGTATCAACTACGAAAAATATAATTAAGGTGAAACAATTAATATGAACAGGAGTTGCGATACGCACTCAACTGAGCTGTGGCCGGGGCGCCGAATGTGGCGCAACTCGCGTGCCACGCCCACCACGCACGCCTAAACCAGCGGCCAGGCGGCTGACTACCGGTCAGCAGTCACTCGACTGCCCGTTCGGCTGTTTGGCTGTTTCGTTGGCATTAATGCTTTTTGATATGAAAGCGTATTGTAATTAAATTGCGATTAGGCCACCATTTTAACCATTTTACTTCTTGCTCCATAATGGATTTCATTCCATTTTTTTCCCTCTCTCCCTCTCTCTCACTGTGAGTCTAACTTCCTCCATCTCCTCCATGCGCACACAATTACATTACTATTATAGTGTGTGTGAGTGTGTGCGTGTGCTTGTGTGTGTGTCTGAGCGATTGCAATGCGCAGCGTTTAAAGGAAATCATTAAAATAATTACTACAACATTTTATGGAATTCGTTAAAGTCGCAAACTAATTATTATCATATAAAAACAAAAAAACGAAATAAAAATATGAATAAAACAATACAAAATACAAATTAGAATTCGCTTTTTGTAGAAAGGAGTGCAAATTGAAAGCTCTTTAAAATGAATAAATGATAAAATTGATTAAATTAATCAATGAAATGCATATATGATCAGGTTTGTATTTGTCATAAGTTTCTTATGTACTTGTAAAGAATTATTAATTATTTCAGAGAAGACATGCCATTGAGACAGATATTGAGAAAATATTCGAGAAGATGTCTTATTCTAAGCATCTTCTTCATTGAAATGATCCACTCCACTTCACATACAGATTGAGATATAAATATATATATAAATATATATGCAGGTCATTTTTTTTTCTAGGCTGACAATCCCCATATTCCCAACTCATCTGCTGTTACACAAATCACTCAATGATCACAGCTGCCAAGTGATCCAGTAAATAGCTACATTATTTATTGCATGTGCCATTTGCCGAGAGACAAGAGCTATGAAGACAATTATAATAATAAAATTAATAATTTGCATAAGCTATAACCTTTAGCTCAGCTGCTGAGCCTTCAAAGCTGTCGTTGGCGTTGTCGACGTTGGTGGTCGTTTGGTTAGAGCTTGTCCAACGTGCATGTCATGCGCCGGCAGCTGGTAAAAAATGCGAATGCACTTGGCAAAAAGGTGCAAAACAAAAACAAAAATATAAAAATAAATAATAAATAAAAAAAACATACACACAAACTGAGAAGTAATATACAGCAAAAAGTCAAAAGCACACATCAAATGCGAGTAAATGTTTTTTTAATTGCGGAAATTACGGACAAACGCGCGAGCCGCTACAACAAATGCTTGCAAATTATTATTGTTTATGCCCGCGAGTTGATAAATTCTGTGCCCAGAGTCAAGAATGTTCGTGTGTGGCATGCGAGCTGTCGCTGCTGCTTGTGATGTCACCAGCACAGCCAAATTCGCCGAGTCAGGCGATGAGCTTGCACTATATAAACAGCGCCCCCTGGCGGCGGGGAGCAGCAGTCGCTGACACAGTTGCCAATTAGCTCAACCTCAGCGTGGAGGCACATATCTGCATAGGAGAACTTTTTCATTACGCTTCTCTGCATTCTGACATTTTCCAGCTGCTGCCGCAAAAAAAAAAAAAAACTTTCGCCCTTGGCCCCGGAAAACCTTCAATTTTTTCCTTTATTTTTTGGGCTTAGTCCGAGGCGAAGTTCGAGGTGTGCCAATTGAGGAATGATTTGATGACTGGACAGACTTGAAAATTTATTTGCATGCTACAGTTTCTTTATTTTTAATTAAAGCCAAAGATCACGGAGGTAGCAGAGGTAAACGTCAACAATTAAAAATTACCATTGACCAGCAGAGCATTTATTATATAAACATTTTTAATTTCATTTTCCCTTTTGCTGGCCATAATCTCGGGAGACGCTGCGACTTTTTAATTTGGGACTTGTTAAGCACTTAAGAGGGTTAAAAATCGACAAAAGTTGACAGAAACGGAAAAAAGGAACACATACAACCAGAGCATAAAGGACCGCAAAAGAAAATAAAATAGGTTGGACAAGGAGTCTGCCTTATGAATGCATTCATTAGAGACGTCTCTGCATGCATAAAGCAACGAAGGGCAGCGGGGTGGCGGCGGGGACCTTAAACTTTATTTAGTTATCGCTTAAACAAAGGCAAAACAGATAAACTATGTGGCTTAACTCATTTTTTATATAAACTAAGCTACCCTATTCACACGGGGTATATTGAGACTAGAGACGGCTTGTGACAGTTTCTCTGTTAATTGGATTCATTGCTTAGAAACATTTATTTATTTATTTATTTGATTGATTTTATTGGAATTGTAGTATAGATTATCTTCATATAAGTTTAAAAACTATATTTTAATTTAAGGGTATACCCAAGTCAGTGATACGAATTAAAAATTGAATTCAGTTCACTTTATTCATATATTTTTTATATAATTATTATTATTGTTCCCATTTTTTTTTCACTTGCAATATCAAGAACTTCAAATCATCTACTCTCTTTGAAAATAATTTACAGAGTATTTCCTAACTAGTCATTCTTATGCTAGTTGTGAATATTGTTTGGCGAAGAGTTTTTTTTTTCTATGTTCCCCATTTTGAATTCGAGTATTCGAATTCGGATTCGGATTCGGGCTGCATGGCTGGCCACGGCTACCCATGTCAAAATATTTGACAGCTGACTAAAACATGCTATGCGAGACGGCAACGAGCACCAGCTCAGGGGACACGGGGGAGGCAGTCAGGCAGCCGTCGGGCAGACAGGCAAGCGACGAGCACTCATATATCCCTAGGCATACCGAGAGCCGATTCGCGCTCACTCGCTCTACGTTGCTGCTGGCTTGCTCGCCTTCCCTCTCGCTTACTCTTGCGCTGGCTGTCGGTCAAGCAGCTGAGCGCCTGTTCCATCATGGCAGGCGCGAGTGTCGGCCATTGAAACGAGCGGAACCATGAAACATGTGGCTTGACATTGATGACGACGACGACGCGGATCGACTAACAAGTCTCAGATTGAATAAGGACTTGAAGTTGGACTAAAGTAGCTAAACCATCAGCTGAGTAGGTATGTATGACGAAACTTTAGTCGAGTTACATAAAATCAAATATATATTATAAAACAAAGCTAATGTAAAATTAATTAAATTTATATATAGAAAAAGTTATGTAATTTAAAGCCCTATGCTGTTTTCTAATGAATATCTATGTATATAAAACTAGATAGACAAAAATTCAAGTTTTTTAAGCTCAATGATTTGGACTTTTTCAACTAAATTAATTTCCTTTTTTACCCGCTTGTTGTCAATTAACTCGAATTTGATGTAAATTGAATTAGTTTGTCTAAATTTCACATTTAATTTAGGCTTGCTAATTTATCGTTCAATAATAATTAATAGGTATTGAATTTCTAATATTTTTTTTGTATTTATTATTTTATTTAATTGCTTTGCAACAATATATTTGTCTTCGTATTTCAATTTGCCTCAACAATTTTAAGCTGGAATGATTCTCAGTTTCTGAATGAGGATGCTGTTCGTTCTGGTTGGTTTGTATACCTTATGGATAGAGGAATATGGGATACGGATACGGATTGCTGGGCAAGTTGTTGGACAGACCACGAGAGAGCTACCTCACTTCATTGCTGCATGAATAATATTCGTAATTTGTCAAAAAGGTTGGCCAAATCCCAAAATAAAAAATATACAAAAAAAATATAAAAAGACGAGAAGCGGAATCCAAAAACAGCGCTGCGATTGAGCGAAATGAATGAATGCGAACAAAAGCAACAACACCCACAATTGAGGCAACTTCTGCTGTTCTTGTTGTTGTTGTTGTTTTTGTGGACGCCTCGGGGCAATACCCCGAGGACCTTTGGTGAGCTGTTGCCATTATTTTTGTACTACTCCTCTATGCTGACCAAGAATTGTTCACGGTTAAGTCCGTGGAGTGTGGAGTGGGGAGTGGGGAGCGGGGAGCGGTGGAACTGGGAATAAAAGCGAAATTTCCTTTTCGCATTTGCTGCGCTTTATTAAACTTTTTTGCCGCACATGGAAATCCCAAAAGTTCCTGTCATTTTTTGTTTTTCTGCTTTTTTTTTCTTTTTGCTCAGTTGTCGTTGTCGCTTACATTTTGACAGGCCGTGTCAGCTGCCAGTGGTTGAGCTGGTGGTGCGGGCAGCCATGTGGCTGTGGCAATGGCTGTGGCTGTGGCTGTGGTTACGGTTTATATTTTTAAAAAAATCTTCACGCATTTGGCAAATTATCTTTTGATCCGCACGCCTCAATCGCGCGCCGGAAGGTGGCAGCTACTCGTGGATTGGCAGCAAATGCGTCAACACAATGCCACTGGCTACACGGCGCACAGCCAGTGGACAGCGCCATAAGCCAGGGCAATCGCCTGCCTAAGTAGTTGTTGTCTCAAATGTCTCGCGTTGCCATCGAAAAGTAGTTTGCGCGCAAATCCTCAACTTAGCAAAACTCCAACTCCAACTCCAGCTCCAGCGCCAGTTCCGGCCAGGACTCGACTAGGGCACATTAAGTGCAGCGAGAACAGACAACAAAGTCGCTGCGAAGGAGCGCGGCTAAAGTTTGCAAAGCCAGCGCCAAGTGCTGGCTGTCGAGCGGGCGAACGGAGCGGGGCCTGTGCCCTGCCAGCGGATGATGGCCGGGGATCAACGTTTTACGTAGCAGTCATGGAGCCGTAAAAAACTTTTGCAACAGACTACACTGACAAGACGGCGGACAGCGCGGGGCTAAGACGGGGTTGACATCCAATGTGCAACTTTTTGGCGAGAAGTTCTTTTCATTGTGCTGCGCCCTCTGACACTGACATGGAACCAAAACTGTGGAGCTGGGGCAAGGCTATAATGCGAGATTGGGAGCTGTCGCACATAATGCGCACAATGAAGTGCACTTTTCATACTCGAAAGAATTGAAAAGTTGTTTGCCACCCGAACGCCTTCAACGAGCTGGCATACAGATGAGCTATAGAAACTCTTCGTTTACCAATTGGATTAAAAGTATATACAATAAATAGATGGGCAAACGATAAAGAGAAGTGGAGAGTCTACCAAATCCTAATCTATATTTGATGACATTCTATATATAAATAGCAACGCAGTGAATTGTCTGTTGTAGGCTACGCTAATCGCTCATTTAATATAATAGATTTCCTCTATATATAAATTTGCTTAGAAAACTTTAGTTGAAACAAATCTTCAAGCCGGTTTATATGAATATAATTGATTGAAATCAATTTTAGTAATTATTGATTAATTCCTACTAATGGCAAACTCTCTCACTATAAAAGTTCAAGTAAATGAAAGTTTCACAATACTTTCGTAAATAGAATTAATAATTGATAGAAAATTTAAACGAATTGAAATTTAAAGTATGGGAATTAAATTCTTTGAATAGAAATTTTAATAAATATATATTTTGAGATCTGACTAATATATATTTAAATATATTTCATTAATATATTTCACTTAACATCTTTATACACAGATCAAAATCGCAGAGTTTCCATCTCACTTCCAATTAAGATGCCATTTATCTCATTCCTTGGATTCAAGCTCTTTTCTCGAATGCAATATGGCTAGAGAGCCACAACCTGAATCTCGGAATATTCACACACTTTTACAATGTAGATAAACAGCGCAGCAAGGTCAGAAAATAAAATTCTTTGGCTCCACAAATATATATACATGTCTAAATACAAATTTATACATATATACTGCGTGTGTGTGTGTGTGTGGTAAAGGATGCGCCGGCAGGCATTGCCATTTGGCTAGACCTGAACCAAGAGCCACTTGTTGCAAATATTTGTTGACTGTCGCTTAAATTTATGACCCAACGCGGAGCGACAAAGGCAGCCAAGGCAGCACAGGCAAGAGCAGCGGATGGGGCGAATGGCAGCCAAAGGCCGCAAGTTTTTGCTGCTTATGAGCAAATTATCAAAAACCAACTTAAAACTTTTGCCAACTCTCCAATACAGCATCAAAACAACATTAACACAGCCACCACGAGGCCAACCGCTAAATGCAATCCCAATAGAGCGAGAGAGAAAGAGAGAGAGGGAGAGATCTGCACTTGGACTTGAACTTGGAATCGCTATGGAACAGAGACTGCGCCCTTTCTGGCTGCCTGCTCCTCTTTGTGTTCATGAGTTACAACTTAATTGAAATCGCGCTTTGTTGCAGCGACAATGCATTCGCTCCGACACGGAGCGCGCGAATCGGAACTCTCTGTGGGCTGTGAATGGGGAGAGCTTCTAGAGGACGCCAGTCACGATCGGCACTCTTTAGTTATTTGCCTAATGCCCGCGTGAAATATGACGAGGCGTTAAGTAGTTTCAGAGCAGCTACAGTGGAATGGACTGGACATGTTAGCTAAGAGTTGGGGTGAAATATCATAACGATTATTTTAAATTTAGCTTACAAGTTGTAGTTGATCTATTATGCCTAGAAAGGCTTATGCTAACGTGTTTCGATATAGACATCATTAAAATTAGTGTTCGAGCTCTGAACTTGTCTATGAACTCATTTAGGTAGAGGAAAAAGTATTTTTATATATTTATATTAGGCATTTGCTGCTTTGACAGAATTTGTTATTCTCAAATATATTGTTTTCTAAATTAAATTCACAATTATTGTCACTAGCCACACTATTCAATCGAATTTAATTTTCTACCCACTGTCTCGACTATTTTTGTCGGTTGCACAATAACAAAAAGAAGTTGAAGGCAAAAGCTAAGCAAAAAGAAACTCGTATGCATTTAATCATCGTAACTTAAGCTCGAGATCATGTTGTGCCACAGTCAGAGTGCTTCGACTCCAACTCCAACTCCAACTCCGACTACGACTACGACTTCGACTTTATGTTCGACTTGGAGTCCAGATCTAAGTCGGACTATGCGCCGCACCCTCCGCGGGAGACACTTTTTGTTGGGTCTCAGGTTCGAGTCACTGCCTGGCGTTGTCTCTGTTTAATTTTTTAATATAAAGAGAAAAAAAAAATTTAGAAAGAAGCAGAAAACTTCATGTCACCGCAGCGGGCTTGGTGCCTTTTTTTTTTTTTTTTTTTTTTTTTTTTGTAGGCGCACAATTTTTTCTTATTTCTCGTATTTTTTGCACGCCACAGCGGGAGAAAGGGAAGGCGCTGGAGTAGGAGATGAAGGAGCAACGCCTGGATTAAGACGACGAAGTGTTTGGCTATGGCCAGGTCCAGGTCGGACCCATTCATGGGCCAGCATGGAGCATGGAGTATGGAACGTGGAGTGTGGAGCCGCAGCGTGTTCTGGAGATTAATAAATTGATGGCATCCATTGCACATAACGTGTAACTAATGGCGCTCATCAATTCTGCTTTACATCTCAATCTGGCCAAGGCAGCGAAATAAAAGAAGAGCGAGAAAAAACGCTGGGCCTTAGCCCGAGTCAGAGCCCAGCCAGAGCCTGAGCCTCGATGTGGACAAACAATTCGGCGGCGATTTAGTAATGACCAACGGCAAGGCTGTATTAGAGGAAAAGGAAATGCTTTCCGCAGACCAACACTAAAGCACACTTAAACACACTCGCCCACTCCCACTCCCACGCCCACTCCCACTCCCTCTTGCTCTTTCTCTCATCACTTTCACTCACCAGAAAAGGAAAAGGGAATTTCTACATTTGATTTTGTCAAATCCAGCTGCCTAGAGCTGTGTTTATGCAACTCGCACACATCCTTCGCTCAGCCGCCTGCCGCCTGCTGCCTGCTCTGTTTCTATGTCCGAGTCTAGAGGCTTTTACGGAAATTGTCTAAGGATTAGTTACGCTCCGATTTTGCAACCTTTTCGCTTTCGCTTTCAAAACTATTGTCAATTTGCATTATTCGAGAGACCGCCTCCTGTGACAACTGAGTCGAACTCGAAGCCGAAGCCTGACCCATGTTTGTACCTCTTTCGACCTCTTTCACACTGCGTGACATTTGTCGCAGCCTTTATTTTTATTTTTGCCAGTGCATCGATTTCGTTGTCGGAAATTTGCAAATTTGGCCAAATGTCAGGTAAGGGGACGGTGTCTTTGCGTTCATTGCAGATGGATTACGACTAATGCGAGCGATTGGCCAAGGCAATAAAGTGAAATTACTCGGACGTGTCAAGGTCGTGAAACATTTCGGATTTTGGCATTGCAAATAAACAAATGCTGCATGAATATAAATTTTGCAAATGGTAATATCTGAGTAGCAATAGATTCTATAAATGATTAACAATTGTTACTTGAATAGTGATAAATAAATGTATCTTTTGAATTGCAAGAAAATTAAGTAAGAAGATAAACTAAATATAAATAATATATATTTTAGATAAATTGCCTTTTCTGCATTAATTTAAAAAAAAAAGTAAAGTATTTATATATACTTAAATAACAAATCGTATTCAGTTACTCCATATAATAATAAATTCATTTCGTTTATAAAAACACATGGATTTTTAAGAAAAATTGAGTTTTTACACAAAGCCCAACAAAATATAATTTATTTAAAATATTGCTTGAGCAATTCAATTTCTTAAGGGCTCAATTTTGCAATATTTCATAAACATTTATACAGTTATGAATTAAAAATTCAAACATACTTCCATTTCCATTTGAATATATCTCATTAAGCAGTGCAGCTAAATTCAATATAAAGCTGTTGCACTGCTTGCCAAAGCAGTTCGGAAGTATGTTTTAAAAGCAGTGCACGCGAGTTAAACTGCACAAAAAGATCGTTGCAGCAACTGTCATTCACCCACTGTCATTTTAGCATAAAAATAATCAAATTTGTATTAAGCAGAAATTCCTTTAATTGAAAGGGAAATTATATAAAATGAAATTTAGTTTTTGTTATTGATAAAAAAGTTGTTGTAAATGTTGTTGGTTCTTTGATTGATTGTTTGTTTGATTTGTATGCAACTACTACTATGACTAGTTAAACTACATTCAAATAACTAACTACAGCAACCCACTACTATAAGAAGAAGAAAAATTCCACTTAATACGTTTCGTGGAATTGTCGATCACTTTCCTTGACACTTACCAAACTGACTTCGCATCCAGGGATACAGTGGAGACGGCATCCCTGAGGATTGCGAACTCGGATTTTGGGATGGAGGCGTATGCTGTCCGGGATGTCCTTGATGCATCTGTGGTGGGCCCTGTCCAGCGCCCGGATGCATCATCGCCTGCGGCGGTGCCACCACCGGCGGCACTCCTGTCTGCTGCTGCCCATACATAGCCATGTTGTGGTGGTTCTGATGCACCTGCGAATGCATCTAGATTAGTGTATTGATCGTGGGTTAGGCAAGGTAACCAGCACCAAGAAGAAATGGAGAGTGAGTAAAAGCATAAATTCAGTTACTTGGCGCTTACCTCTGTCACATCGGGGACGCCAACATCCGTGTAGCCCAGCTGTGGAGCGCGCAGGCGGAAGAGATGGAAGGAAGCGTTTAGAATGTTATAAGCGAGATGTTGAGCTTAAAGCTAAGATTATGCAAGGGAGTGCTCTCCAAGCCCCAACCAATACGAGCTACCCACCAGACCTCTAAGGTATCAACTTTACTCACCTGCGCCTGCGGATGACCCATGTGATGGGGCAGCGTCATCTGTGCATTCATATGATGCCCGCCCATCTGGTCGACCAGTGGCGGAGAGCCTCCCTCTTGGACCATGCCCAGGCCGCCGACGGCTGCCTGCAGCTTGCAGCTGGCATAGACGACGGGCTGTTGCTGCTGAGGATGTGTCACCTGTTGCGTCACCTGAGGATGCTGCTGCTGTAGCGGCGCCTGTTGCGCCTGCTGCTGCTGCTGTTGTGATTGCGCCTGCTGCTGCTGTGACTGTTGCTGCTGCTGCTGTACTAGCTGGCCGTTCGTTTGGGGCTGCGGCATAACGCCGCCCACCTGACTCGAGGGGCTGTCAGGGCGCGAGTAGCCCTGGTGCTGCTGCTGCTGTTGCTGCTGCTGGTCCATGCCCTGGCCGTTGTAGTAGGGCATGCGATCGTAGGGCGGGAAGCGCGGGTAGGGCATGTTGCCCTGCTGATTTGGATTCTGGCTGTAGTGATGCATCTGCTGTGCATCGAGATCGGTGACCCCGTTGCCCGGATAGTGGCCATGGTGCATGTCCGCCCCCATATACGAGTTTGTGAAATATGACGTCATGCTCTCGCAGTTATTTGTACTCATCGTCATGTTTTGTCGCCTTAACTCCTTCCTGACTGTTGCCTCGAACTCTTACTGTAGATAGCGCTTACTTAGTTGCTAGTGACTGTGACTCGACTCCTCGTGCTTTTAGCTACTTTCCTATATACAAAGTAAACTGCAAGGACTTGAGTCAAATATATGCGAATATTTTATGGTTCTATATGGAAACTCACCTAAATATCCTTTGAACACTTAAGTACAATGTACAGTTGCGCCTTAAACTTAGAGTGTGAGTGTGTGTATGTTTGTGTGGTTGAGTAAGGGGGTGAGGTATAAATTGATTTGCGTCCTCTGTTTGCTGTGTTGGCTCCTCGCTTCGCCTCCTAATTTGGTAGAAAATCCGTTGGTGTTGTAATTGCTGTTGCCTAAATCCTTAAGTAGCCTTAACCTCTAGTTGTTATTTTCAATTTTGATTTTGAAACTCTGCAATTAGACGAAGAAAATGCATTGGTTTCTTTAGCTAAATTCTTATTTGATTTTACGTTGTTCATCGCTCAAAGATTGTATTGAAAGTGTCGCTCGATATTTGAAAAGACGACATGTGCGTGGAGCTTGAAGCAACATGTGCTTCGCGCTCTGTGTTGGCAAAATTTCTGATAAATTGTTTATGCTACGCTTTGAAAAGTTCTTGAAAATCAGATCAAAGTGATCAGAAGCTCTTGATAAAAAAATATTCAAATAATAATAGTAGAAGGAGAGAAGAGAAGGAGAGAGAGAGGGAGAGCATGAAGACTGAGTAGAAATGAAAGAGACAAGTAACAGAGAGAGAAAGAGAGATAGCTGTAGGAGCAAAGAAATTGTCAGAAATCAATAAAAACATAAATCTATTCAGCATACATTTTAATTATTAAATAAGTATGACGATTAAAAATCTTCAAATTTCTTTAGTTTAAAGCAAAACCTTTACAAATTAAGAGTATCCTATTTTATTTAGAAATAATCAGCATGTTTTCATCTCACACATTTCAAATAGAGTTAAAGTAGCCATAGGAAACAGCTAATGCAACTATTGAGAGTGCTCTATGCATCTTCTCGCTCAGATTTATAGCTATTCATGTTGCTGGCGCTTCTTTTTGGCATTCCTAACTGAAATATCATTCATTGGTTTTGGCTGGCTGACAGGCTGACAACATTCGTTGAATTTATGAATATGAAATCAATTGTGTTATCCCCCTTTGACCTGACATCCTTCCGGTCAAAGTGATTTAATTTCCTGGCTCATTATCACGAGTCTCTGACCTCATAAATCAAAACTCGAACAATGCAGACAGACAGAGACAGACAAACACACACACACAAACACACACACTCGCTCAGAGGCTGGCGATGTCAGACAGATAGACAGAGACACACGTTACATGCCATGCATATATGCATGCAGCTGCCTCTCTCGCTCCCACACTCACTCCCGCTTGATGGTGGTGACAGCCCTGCCGAAAAACTAACTAACGGTAACTTGTTGTCGGAAATGAAACTTTTGCAACTTTGCGAAATGGCCGAAGCGCAAGAACAGAGAAAATGTAAAACTTTAAAATATTTCAGCGACAAGCGTTGCCTGCATATTTTTACTCTTGCCCCTTCCCTCGTTCGCCCTCTACTCATCGCTTTCGACACTCGTTTTGGCATTCCTCCTCGCTTGTATTTGTATTGTGTTCTGCTGCTGTTGCTCCTCCTTCGGCCATTCTTCCACGCTCTGTTATTTCGCTTTTGTTAACGAAATAATTTCTTGCGCCGCTGCCGCTGCCGCTGCCGCTGCCACTGGCGTCGCCGAAGCCAAAGCCAAAGCTTCCCTTTCAATTACACATTGGCCGCCGATGGAGAGCAGGAGGACATGCTCGGCGCGAAAGGACAATGCCAGCCGGAAGGAAGCTGCGCCCGGCCCAAAGGCCAGCGCAGCCACCCAATAGCTAACGGATGCGGGAAAACTGGTGGCTCGCACTGCCTATAGAGATGCCCATAAACAAGTATACGATATGTAGGTGGTTATCAGATATGTGGAGCTTGAGGTGGAAGCAGGCAGAGGAGAGGAATGTGGAAGGGCGCCCGCCAGCGAGACAGCAGCCTTGGCCGTGACTGGTTGAAGGGGCGAAGAAATTCAGTCAAGCACAAGCGAGATGATAATAATGTCTGATGTGTGTTTTGTGTGGACGTTGTTATTGTTATTGTTGTTGTTGTTGTTGTTGTACTATGCCACTTATTCCTGTGTGTGTGTGCGTGTGTTCACTTTATGATTTATGTTTGTCTGATGTGATTTATTCAAGCGAACAAATGCTAAAATTTGATTTGCAATAAAAGATTTTCAACAGAAAATGAAGCAACGGATTCAAGGCTTTAATTGTTCTTTTTTATCTATGAGTTGAATTGAATTTTCATTCTGAGTCATATGTATTAAATTAATATTCAAATTGGAATCCCATCCAAAATCCATTCAAAATATTATGTGCCTTAGCACATATTTCCTTTCGTCAGGCAAACAAGAAAAGCATTAGAATTATATTGCATACTTTCAGGCGGGCAGTGTTATGCCCTCTTGCGGCCACAAGCTGAAGCTCTTGATTGTTTATTGACAGATGTCGCTTTACGTTGACTGACATGTGGCGCCACCTCTTAAGCAATAAACGAACTTTGACGGCTGACAGTATGCTAAATGCAATGTTCAAGGAACAGAGAAAAGTAAACGTTTCGATCTTATAAAAATATATTTTATAATAATTTTAAAACAATTTTAAAAACAAAGAGCTTATTTCAAAACAATACAATTTTAAATAACTCATATTATATAAACCAATTTTATTTATTTTTCATGTTATGTAAAGAAACATATGATTCATTAAATCTTTTCAAATATTAATTTCAAGCTGGACTCTCTCGTCAGATAAATATTTTAAAGCGTATGCCTTTTTATAATTTGAAAACTATCAGCATTTATCATGCGCTTTTAACCACTGTGCAGACGCTCATGCAATTAGTGAAGACAACAACCGTAGTTTCAAGCCCAGCCCACTTTCGCACACACATACACACTCGCAAAAGAAACGGGATTGCGCATGGCATATGGGCAGTACCGTTACCTGTTTAAGTCGTCAACGACAACGGAGGCCCCTCTACAGCTGATTTGAGACCTGAACGAACAAGCAACAACAACAACAACAGCAACAGCAGCAGCAGCGCACCGCATATGGCAGCCAATCCATCAAAGGCAATGAGCAACAACAATAACATGAACTCGGCAATGCAGTTAATCAGCACACACACACTCATAGGCCTGCACATATATGTATATGTATGTACATATGTAGGCACACAGTGGCACGCATACAGGCACGTGCAGACACAGCCATCAACACGATGCCGAAACCGATTCACTCACACGCATGCGCTGTCTCATGATGGAATGGAATGAAAATGAATGATTTCATTCTTCAGCCATCAGCTGCAGCCATTTTGATTTACGATTGCGTCGGTGTCGGCGTCGGCGTCAACGCCGCTGTCGTTGTTGCTGTTGCCTGCTTCTTCTTCATAGTTTTGCATAGCAGCCATGCGAAGGCGTCGCCTTGTTATTTACAGTTGTTGTCGGCATCTTCAGATAGATAGAGCCAGTCGGAAAGTGTGTGAGAGGGAGAGAGAGAGGAGTCATGAATCAAGGTAACGGTCAACGTACAAAAGGTAGTTAGTGCGAGTTACACAAGGAAGATGGAGGCCAGACGTACACGAGAGCCTCTCAATTAAGCCAAATTGAAAGCGTTCTGCTCGGCTGCGCCAGTTGCTTAAATTACTGTTTAGCATTTTATTTAAATAATAACTAATTGGCTGGGCCAACTGAAACAAACCCATTATTAAGATCTACCTTGATTACGGATTGCGGCGTTAACACTATGAGGCGAATTTCTCTTTGAGCAGATGATCAAGAGAGAATGTTTATGTTTTTGCCAATTATTATTTTTGATTGAATAAATATGATAAAAAAAACTTACTAGATACAAACTAAACAAAATGAATAAACCATAAAACGATCTACGTTCAGGAGAAAAACAAAGTGCAAAGACAAAAGGATTCAAAATATTTTCCATTTATTTTGTAGCCCTTACAAAACTTCCCTTGCTAGTTTCCTAGTAAGTTAACACATCTTTAGGCCCACGCATTTATTTATCTTAACTATCAATAAACGCTAAGCAAATGACCTTGAAATATTGCTCAAAATGTTTGCGCGGACAAACAAAAAACAACTTGTAAGTAGTTAAGAGGGCATAAAAAACAGAAACTGGCAACGCGAAGCACGTGCTCAGGCCGAATGCCAGAAGAGTTTATTGTGCCATCAACTAAAGGAGCAAATAAAATTTTATTACCACTATAAATTTCAGCACTTGAAGCGAACCAAAACGCAGACGCGTCGGCAGGTCCTCTCCCTGGCCTGGCCTGGTCTGGTCTGGTCTGGTCTGGTCTCGTTTCGTCGAGTGCTCGGCTTGGTCTGGTCTGGTCTGGTCTGTTGGAGGATAAGCCCACGCGATTTAGCGACGGTGTTGCATAAAGACGAATGAGCGTAAGAGGCAAACGGCGATCAAGACGGAAACGACGGAGAGCAGGGAGCGGGACGCGATGAGAACTGCGAGCCAGCGAGGCCTGCATTTTTCTCACATTTATCTTTTTTCGAGTGCTGCGTTTTATTGCGATTGGAAATTGAGCTTGTCAACGCGGCCGTCCGCGACGCTTGGCTAGTCCGGCTATCAATTGACGGGGAGGGATACGTCTGCTGCTGCTGCTGCTGCTGCTGTGTTGGCCCTTTAGGAAGGGCTAAAGTGGCCAACAGCTGGCAACGTTTTCGGTTTTAGGAGCGCGCGCGCTGCCCGCTGATAATAAAAATGTCAGGCGCTTGACGATTGCCGGTTCATAAATAAAGTTTTTGAATTTGAATTGGAAATTGGGAATTGCCAAAGAGGAACTGCAAGAGAAAAAGGGCGAGGCCAAAGAGAGAAAAACAGAGATAGACAGAGAGAGAGAAAAGTGAAGCTACCTTGGCTTAGCACTCTGTGCACTTGGCTAAACGAAGCAAGGGCTGAAGACGTATTTCTTACATTTAATTGGCCCTATTTAGCATTCACTAATGGACATGAGCCCAGTGTGCAGCACCTGCACCAAGCCCAACTGCAGCCCAGTTGGGAATATGGGAATATGTTCAAAGCCTGAAGAACAAGAACTGATAATAAATCTAATTGACACATTTGCGCCGGTAGACTTCAGCTGCGCCGCAGCCAGTCCCAGGACAATTGACATGACTCCAAAGCCCAGCCAAGCTGACCAATAATATGTGAGTGCGTGCAATTAAAAGTGAACTGCATTGCTAATGATCGCTGCTGAGAGAGATGGGAGATGGGAGATGGGAGCTGGGCGATGGCAGATGGGAGGCAGATGGAGGGGCAGTCCATCGATCAGTCAGACATGACGATTGTTGCCATTGCTCGTAATTATGCCTAAAATGCTGACAATGTACACAATACATAAATTTGCGATCATATCGAATCATCCATCGCAAACATGGCACGGCCCGTCGCATCGAGCGATCGATCAATCTTTCGCTGCTGCTCCGGCTGCTGCTGCCCGTTGTGATAACGCGCCAGGGAACCGGGCAACGATCAAGTCAAGTGGATGGTGGATGCTGAATGCTGCCTGTGCGCTGTCTGTACTGTCCACACTGGACTTCATCTGTTGCCGTTGATTGGCAGCACTGAGAGAAGGAGGAGAGCAATGCTCGCCTATTCGAAATTGATTGGCAACAACATGACCAGCGCTCTGTTGTTGTCCTCCATCAGTGTTGTAATGAGGAATGCCTTCATTACAAGCCGAGCAATGCGTAAACGCAACGCACGCATGCGCATGGCCGGAGTTGGAGTCGCAGCCACAATTCCAGGGCCAGATACAACACGCACGCTGCAGCTCACGCACAGCAGACATTGGCTGAAGGCAAGGGGGGGGGGGGGGATTTGTGAGCGGGAGGCACTCTGTTAAGATCTGTTGCAGCTTTATCGAGTGTTTGTTAAGTGCAAATGCGAACGCTTGTCGTCTGTTTCTCCATCTTTTTTGTTGCTGTTGTCGTCGTCGTCGCCGTTGTTGTTGTTGTTAGTGTCTTATAATGAGAGAGCACGTTTAAGTACCCGGCAGCTGCCCGCTCTCGTAATACGTTGCCACAATTGAATTGTTAAGTGCGTTTGGGGCCAGACACAAAAAAAAAAAAAAAAAAACACAAAACAGAAAAAGACGAAAACACAAAAAGAAAAAGGAAACACAGAAAGCAAACAGCAATCGCTACAAGAGACACCATTCCAAGCAGCCCCAACTCCAGTTCCCAGTTCCCACTGTCCAGAGCCCAGTTGCGATTGCGTGTGAAAATTATAATTTCGTGTGCAGTTCCAAGTGCGCACCACAGCGAACCACCGCATGACCATTGACCAGAGACTCTACTTAAAATGTTGTCAACAATTTGCAAGCAACTTTTTATTCTCTTTCCCTCTCTCTCTCTATATATATATATATATCTCTCAAGCCTGTTCAAGTTTCAAGTGTTAATTAAATTTCATTTTATTGCCCAAATGAAAGTGAACATAATTTTTAATACTTTTTTGTTAATTTCTTTCTGGCTTATAGCTAATGCGGTACATTAAACTGCAGGCACTGACCATAAATAACGCATTTTATGGTTGAAATACGGCAGACGAAACAAATTAATGAGCAGCTCGGAAATTGTGTTGGCATTGCCGAGCGAGTCAGTTAGCGCATTAACAGTTAGACATTTGAGTTATGCAAAAGGTCAGAAGGTGACAATTTCTATGTTTTTTCTTGTGTTCGCAAAATATTTGACAAAAAATATCGCTTAGAGCAAGACATTAGAATTGCAGACTTTCGCGTTTCACTTTTCCTTTTCTTTTGAGCAAGCGAAAGTTTTAGGAAGTTTCTTTTAAGTTAAATATATTCGAAGTATTCAAGAGCCAACAAAAGTGATTAATATTATCAAATCAAATAATAGAATATTAAAAACAAAGATTGAGAGCTGAACAAAAATACGAATAACCAGGATACATACAAAAGTAGGGGAGTTAGGAACCTGCCTTCGACAAGAAATCTGACTTCCCGCGGAGCGTCACAAATCAGCGGGGGACGAGGTGAAAGTTGCCATTGCATAAGAACCAATGCAATGCGTAACCTATGCAATTGTGTTCGAGGGTTTTCCAAGAGAAAATTGCGTAAGACACGGCCAAGGCCTCGAGCACTGTGGGCCACAGGTGCGCATAGCTTACCTGAGGCGTGCAGGCCATGAAATTGGACAGACACAGGCCCAAAATAGAGCAATTAACCTTGCCTACGTGACGGCGACTGCCTTTAGGGCACAAACGAATAGAGCCACGTTCACTTGAGTCATTCCAGTTACATTTTAAAAAACGAGTCTTTGCCTAATTGTCAGTTAGTGGCTGCGATTATCGGAGCGCAGAATGCGATTGCTGACCAGGAGTTGTCATAAAAACCACACGTAATTATCACATTATTTAATTTAATTGAAAACAACCTGCAATTAAATGACTATCGAACAAGCTGTATCTCATAGCAGTTCGCTGCGATGACGTCTTATTGACCAATTAGACAATGAGTTTGTGGGAATCACAGTTTGTGAAAGACTAAGGCCAGAAGATCAAAGTTTAGTTCATTGTATTGATCGATATTATTTGTCCAGGTCTGTTCATATATTTATCTATCAACATATATATAAATATAAATTTGCATACGTCTCTTTATCTCCATAAGTGTATCGATTAGTATATTTAATATATTTATTAAATCGGTCGGTCAATTATATGTGTATTTGTATTTTTATTTACAATCAATATCAGTAAGAATTTATTTACGTACTTGCCAATCTATCTACCCTACATATGTCATTTATCAATATACATATGTGTATATCTGTTCATATATAATTCTATTTGCCATTAACAAACTATGCCAATGTCTTCTAGAGAGAGGTTTCTTAACATTTTTATCCAATTTTCTTAACATTCCCAGAGTTATTAATAATTATTTTAAATGATTATCTCATTTGCTATTTCTACAGGGCATTTGATTACTCAGCGTTATTTGCGCTCATCTTTAGCCCTGTTAACAATGTCACCGTCAACTGCAGCCATGTGCTCTCCACTGTCTGATCCATATAGATGCTTATTTACTTATTCAAATCGTTGAGATTTCCTCCTCCATCTCCCCAAAACCAACTATTTCATTTCCATTTCCCATCGCATGTCGACTGCCTGAATGCCGCCTGCTTGCTCGCCTGCTCTCCTGCTCTGCTGCCTGCCCTGATGCTGTCGCCCTGTCTCTATCCCTGTCCTATTCAACTTGCCGCCTGACACTTCTCTGACAGCGACAGGCCATGAGCAAAACTTTTGTTCTATATACAATTTTTGTTCTTTTTGTCGTCCAATGTGTAGATTATATTAAGAGACGAAAAAGTAGAAGGAGAGAAGAGAAGAGAGAGAGAGAGGGCGGGGGAGAGACGGAGAGAGTAGGGTTTTGTTGGATCTGTGAGGAAGAGGGAAGAAAGACGAGGAGAGAGAGGGTGAGAGAGAGGGGAAGAGGGTTGGGGGTGAGGGAGGGAGAGAGGGGAGGATGAGGGGTTGAGATGGAGAGAGAGGAGAGGAGAGAGTGGGTTTTGAGCGAAGAGGAGAGAGAGAAGAGAAGAGAGAGGAGGGAGGAGGCGGAGAGAGAGGAGAGAGAGAGTGAGAGAGGGTGTGGCAGAGGGTTTTGGTGGGTAGAGAGAATGGGGGGAGAGAGGGAGAGAAGAGGAGAGGGTTTGAGCAGGAAGGGGAAAGAAGAGGAGCAGAAGGAAAAAGAAACAGAAAAAACAGGGAAAGACAGAACAAATGGGAAATGCTTAGAAAGAAAAGTTGGCAGAAAAGAGGAGATTAGAGAAGAGAGGCGTTTTTTGTGAGGAGGAGCAGGGTGTTTGGGAGGAGGGAGGTGAGAGAGCGGGTGAGAGGGAGGGGCGGAGAGAGAGAGGATGAGAGGAGAGAGGGAAGAGAGGGGGGTTTGGAGAGAGAGGTTTCTTTGGAGGAGGCGAGGGTGGGGTAGGGTTTGAGCAGAAATGCTAAGAGGCAGAATTTGGGTTTGTGGAGCGGTGGGGAGAGGAGAGTGAGAGGTGAGGGGGTAGGCGGAGAGAGAAGAGAATGGAGGGTTAGGGTTGAGAGAGACGAGGGTTTTGTGTGTGTGGTGAAGGGTTTCAGGAGAGAGGGAGAGGAGTGAGAGGGTTGAGAGCGAGGAGAAGAGGGAGAGAGAGAGGGCGGGTGGAGATGGAGAGAGAGGGAGGAGAGAGGAGGCGGGTTGGTGTTGAGGAGAGAGGGGTGGGTTTGGAGAGAGCAGAGGGTTTTTGGGTTTTTGGGGGTTGGTTGTGGGGTTGTGGAGAGGCGAGAGAGAGGGTTTTGAGGGGAGAGGGAGGGGTGTTAAGAGAGAGGAGGAGTGAGGAGAGGGTTTTGTTTTTTGGAGGGAGAGGGAGGCGAGGAGAGGGGTTTAGATTAGAGGAAGGAGAGGAGAGGAGACGGGGAGAGGAGGAGAGAGAGGGGAGAGGAGGGTTAGGAGAGAGGAGAGGGTTTGTTTTGTTTTTCGTTGGGTTGGTATGTGGTTCGAGAGGCGAGAGGGTTGAGAGAGGGGTTGGGTGGGAGAGGGTCCGGGAGAGGACGAGAGGAGGAGCGAGAGGGTTAGGAGGAGAAGGAGTAGGGGGAGGCTTTGGTTGAGAGAGTTTGGGGTTGAGAGAGAGGTGGGGCGAACGAGGGCGAGGGTGTTTTTTTTGGGTAGAGCGGGGGTTTTGAGCAGAAGAAAGAAATAGAAAGGAAGAAGGGGGTGAGAGAGGGTTTAGGGTGAGGGGAGAGGACGAGGGTTGGAGCAGAAATGGAAAAGCTTAATTTTATTAATAAAACAAAACCGCAAAAGCGTCGCCCAGCAGGAGCCACGTGAATTTGTCCATGAAGGCTACTGACTCGGGGGACCGGGGCCACAACTGAATTTGCTGGACTAACAGCCCTCTTCTCTTTTGCTTTTTCTTGTTGTCGCGAAATATGAAGTCCATAGCGTAGCGTAAGATACAGATACACAGCAGCTCAGATACTTAGATACGTTTGGTGAAAGGGATGTGGCCGGCGGCTTGCGCCGCCCCAGGGCCACATCAACACAGACAAATACACACACACACAGATGTATACACTCCCGTCTTTGGCCCCACTGTGCGCACGTGCTTAAATACTTTGGCAGCAACAAAATGAGAGAACACTTTTCAGGATGTGACACAAAATGCCGCCATCGTCGTCGCTGTCATCATTGTCTGCTTTAAAGATTACACAAAATATTTGTAAAAATACAAAACACAACAAGCGGCTGCCGAGGCGAGCCTGTCGAGGGGCTGACGGTGGGGGCTGCCACACAAAAAATAAACTCGCAGCTTTACAAAAATAACAACTGCGGAGGCAGCCGCACAAAACGAAAAGACAAAATCAAAGAAAACAAGCGAAGAAAAGCGAAAAAAAAAAACAGAAACACACACACACACGCACACGAAAATATTTACAAAATATTTTCCACTTCAACGAAATGGAAAACGCGACCGCCCCAGAAGCAGGCACCCCGCCCACCGCCTACCCGCCCAGCACTCGTTGCCGTGACACGACTTGAGTTGACTTGGCTTTTGTCAGTCCCTCGTACCCCTCGCTCTCCGTTGCCTCGGTCGTCGCTCCTCGCTCTCGCCTGAAACGTTCATCTTTCCGCCTGTCAGCTCGTCTTTCCGTCTGGCAATGGCTCGTTGGCTCCGTCTCGGGCGCGCCCGCGTCGGCGTCGGCGTCGGCGCCGCCGTCTGACAACGACAAAAAGAAAATGCAGCGCAGCGTGAAATGCCTCGAGAGCAACACCAGCAGCAGCAACATCAGCAGCAGCAGCAACTTCAGCAGCAGCAGCAGCAGCGCCAACAGCAACAATGCAAATCAAATGCGCGCCAAAAGCAAATTGCAAACTGAACTTGACTGAGAAATCAGCTGCAATAAGAAAATCTCACACACAAGTGCATCTCTATCTGCATCTGTATCTATATCAGCAAGTGCAAACGCAACTGTGTCTTTAGCTGCTCGAAGTGTTTGCCTAAGTAAATGGTGTGAAAAATGCAGCCATGCAAGCGGCCTAATTTCTCATCGAGCTGAGCAATTCATAATTGTATCTTTGTATCCACATCTATTTGTATCTTTGTATCTGATAGCTGGCGCTGCGGCAAGCCGGCTTTTAATTGATTTCATTTGCGCTGACCCAAAAATAAAAGATATACTTTAAATTGGTTAGGCGCCAATTGAATTTGAAACCAAAGGAAATCTTCATTGCTGCTAATAAGCAATGGCCTGATAGCTGTAGAAATTGGCTGTGCATATATAATATAATCTATACAAAGTTAACATTTCTATATATTTCTATATTTTTGATACACACATATATAACAGAGGCTTATTTATAATGTGTTACTATAACTAAAACTCTATTAAGCTCTACTTAGCCCATAATGCGAAATTGTTTCTGAGTTACATATATTTGATTGTCATTAAGTCAGCGGAAGCTAAGCAAGCAATCCGCCAGCCCTACTCGCCCACCCTATCCTAAACACACTTGTTTCTATCTATGCTAATGTGTGTGGCCCCCAAATCCCTTTAAAAGGACGCTCTCATTGCACTCCCGAGACTTGTTTCTCTCACCGACTCAATCCCTGTGCTGCTTAACCCGAACTCTGCTCTATGATATGATAATTATATGCTGCCCTCAAAAAGCACACACACACACACACACACACACAGCAAATATAATATTCATATAGGGCAGCAAAAACTTCAACACTGTCGGAAGGAACGGGGCTGGATACAAAAAATATAACATGGAGCGACAACTACAAGTCAAAATATAAAATGGAAAATGTGTGAATATTTCATTTGGTTTACCAACAAAATAACATAAGAATATATATAAATGCAGAAACGTAGCAACGAGCAACGTTCCAAATGGCACATGTGGCAACAACAACTGGAACAACAACTGTAGCAACAACAAGAACAACGCACACGTCAATGTTAATTTAGTCAAAGCCAGAGCACAGCGCAGGCAACACAACAACAAATGAAACAATTCCATTGGGCATTGTTGCGGGATACCCCCGACACTCAGCCACCCAGCTCTCGCCTGTGGCCTCTCCTAGTTGCAGCTCCTCTGCCTGATTTCACATGTGCTTCTATGTCAACTTTCATGAAATTAGCTGGCAACATGACGAGCTGCCAGCGCGACAGTCGCCCTGCGCCACAAGCACGCCCATTAGCAGGCCTCGTCGGGAATCGGGCAATGGCTAGATGCGGCTGTGAGCGGGGGCGGCCTGTGCCTAATGCGCAGCTGACACCTTGCCAAAGTAGTTTTCGCTGTTGCTGCGCGCGGTTAATTCACAGAGCCACAAAACAGCAACCGAAACCGAGACCGAAAACGAAAATGAAACGTGGAGGTCCCATTGGGGATTTAACCAGCGGCCTGTGGGCTGAGCCTTGGTTTTGGCTTGGCATTTGCTTTGGGCTGGGGCCTGGCCACGCCTCAGTTCAGCTTTTGTCTGCACGTGTTGCAACACCGCGGTCGGACGTCGAGCTTGATGCCATAGGCGACGGCTGGCAACGGTTGGCATTGGCGTTGCCTGCTAATTAAAAAAAATAACTGAAACATTCGCTGCCTCCACCTCCTCCTGCTGCTCCTCCTGTGCCCACCGTTAGCCCAGCCCCGGCCAACAAGGCATTTAGTTTAATTATTACAAATGGCCGCAAAAGCATTTACTCTAAATGCACTCACAATTTAGTTTAATTTAATTAAATTTGCAACTTAATGCAGGTAAATTAAACTGGAAATTTTGAAAAATATTATGCGAGATTTTCTCTCTAATGGGAAGAGACAAATTTATTTATTTTATTCAATGACTTTTGTTTTTTTTTTTTCTACAATAATTTAAATCTGCAGAAGTATATAAAACTATATATCGCTTTCAATATAAGATAAATATACAAAATCAATCACTTTGGAGAAACTCAGTTTCATTCCAAATATGAATACGAATAGCTGCAAGAATTGATTTTTCTTTTGAAGGATTAGCAGCCTTCTTAAGGAAAGTAATTAATAATTGGCTGAATTTATTTACCATTGATCAATTATTATTTCCTGTTTCATTTGTATAATTAAGCTTTGTGATGTGTCTTTGTTAAACTTATTCGTTGCATTGCCTTTAGCGCAACAATCAACACTCACAACATTCATTTGCTCAATGCAATAAAAATCAAACCCTATCAATCTCTAAACGCTGGCACTCGTCTCTGCGAAACGCAGCTGTTAAATCGATAAAAACATTTCAACTGCAATTTAGCTATCGAATTCTTGTGGCTCGGTGGCAGCGACTACTTGTAGATACAATATGCTCGATGGCTCTGGCCATCGGCTTGTCCCCACATTAGATACAGATACACAGATTAAGTTGTTTGCCCACGGGAGTAGTCAATGCAGTGTGTGTATATATGTGTGTGTGTGTGTGTGTGTGTGTGTGCTGCGATAAACCCGTAACGAGGAATCTGCAATGCACCATAACCAACGCAACAAGCAACGCTGCCAAGAATCTAATGACAACACCCTGGCCTGAACTGGCCTAGCCTGGCCTGGCCTGGCCTGGCTTGACCAGCCCTGATAAGCCGAAACGCTCGTCCAGCTGGCCAGGCGGGTCGGCCATATGGATGAAAAACTAAAAATGGCATTAAAACATCGTAATCGCAGAGCAACGCACAGTTCGGGTGGATTTTCATTTTCATTTTCACAAGCGCATGGCGCAAAACGGAAAAACAACCCCGTCCACAGGGTAACTTTACCCCTTATATGTATGAGTGTGAGTATGTGGCTGTGTGTGTGTGTGTGTGTGTGCGTGGGGTGGTTTTCATTTGCTCGGCCTGCAAGTTATTCTATTGAAGTTTTATCAGTTTCATAGGGAAATCTCAAATTGAGGCGGGAGGGTGCCAAATGCACATTTACTTAATTACACAAATCTACGGCAACATTTTCACATTGTATTTGAAAAGATTTATATTCTTCTTCTTACATTACTTTGATTTGAGCGTTGATGCAACTCAACCCAACATGGGTTAACGAATTCGTATTGAAGTTTTACCTGTAAAGAAAAAATGGTTTGAAGTTAATGTTAATATATGAAAGTTCTCATTTAATTGTTTAATAAATTAAATATTAATTGTTTCAAGAAAATTTAATATATGTTTTTTATATATTTTTATAATTTCCATTTTGTGAATAATTGTTAAGTTCACGACATTCCAATTTGGTATCTCAACAACATAAATCATTAAGTATTAATGCAATGCAAAAAGATATTAAATTAATTAATAAGAATTACTCGTTCTTGTCTATCGGAAAGCTAGTATGTATTTAAGCCTACTTATAATCTACTCTATTATTGAAATTTCATTCAAGTTCTTGAATCTTTCAACAGATGCGTTTTCAATGTTTGAGCTTCTTTGTAACTATTTTGAGAAATATATTGAGTATTGAGTTAAGGTTGCTCAAAATTTATGTACCAAATTGTGATATCAGAGTTTGTATCAAATATATATACATATATATATATATATATATATATATATATATATATATGCCTTATATATAGGCAAGTTGTTTATGTGGCCAATTTCAACAGTTGCAGGCATGCGGGAAACTCTGGCTACAATTTCAAGCTCGATTGCATCCAATTCGAATGCTCAATTGCCACGGCTGTGGCACTTAATCAGCTGTAAGAAGCAATTAAGAAAAAGTCAACTACAGACCCGCTAACCAATTCCAACTTCGCAGCAGCTGGACAGGGTGTTGATTAAGCAGCCATAAACAGAAAGAGAGAGCGAGAGTGGGATGGGGCGGAGGCTGGGAGCGAGAGGGCAAAAAATCAACAACAGTTGCCAAGACAAATACAGAGTAAAATGAAAAAATTACTTAATTAGCTGCTGCAAGATCCTTGGCCAGCTCCTTTTGGCCACGCGGAGCATGGCAGCAAAAACGTTGCGAGCCAAGTGTAAATTGAATGAAATATTCATGCAGAGATTTCGCGACGATGCGCGAGCCCAAAATTGGCAACGCGCGAATGGCCAGTGCGAATGGACGTGGCTGGTGCTGCTGCTGTTGATGTTTTATTGAATTGAAAATCTCATTATCACCTCGACGCATTCTTTGAATGCATTTGGAGGCGAATACAAAACAGGTCCCAGCATCGCTCTGTGTCTGCCAGTTTGTCTGTCTGCCTGTTGGGCAGAGCTTGGAGCATCGGAATCGTCAGATACTCGCAGCTAATTATCGTAATTATTGCAAATTTACAAATTGATATGAAATTGATTAGTGCCCCAGTGGAACGAAGTCGAAGACGAAGAGGAAGCCATTGCCGACGTCGTCTGGCAAAGACAGTTTCAAACTCGTTTTAGGCCAGGATTCCTTACCTCTTCTCTATCTCTCTCTCTCTTCCTTTCTCTATCTCTCTCTCTCCCTGTGATTTCCACTTTTAAAGTGAATGCCTTCCATAATTCATTGGGCAGCGAAAAATGCTAATGTAACAGAAGTGATTTTTTAAGAAAGAAGCAAGAAGAAAGGTGTCAACGAATCAAAATTGTTGATGCTGGGCGCTTCGTCACTTGCATATATTTCAATAGAGTTGCCATCCCTTTGTTGTGCTGGCAACTCTACAGAGAGTGGCTCAATTTGTCTACGGCAAAGACGCTGACACAAAGCAAACTCTTGTGGTGAGAACAAATTTTTCAATTAAGCCATTAATTCAGTTCGCGCCACACACAAGCAAATTTACTCACAGCAGACACACACACAGAGACAAACATACAGCTCACTCGATCATCATCATTACCATCACAATCACAATCAGCAGCATCGCCATCATCATCATCATTGCCATTGTCGTTCCTTCTGTCGCATTATTTTATTAAGCATCCACATTCACATCCACATTCACATCTGCATTTACAAGCATCCCAAAGTCCAAGCGTTGTCTCCAATTCAAATTCTCTCTCTCTTGCTCTCCCTTTCTCACTCTCGTTCTGTCTGCCTCTCTCGCTTGTATACTCGTTCTGTTCTGCTCCGCTTCCTTCACTCCGCTGTTGCTCTCGTTCTTGTTTATTTGTTCGTTGTGTCCACTTTTAAGCAAATTTTATTCATGTTTGCCTCCGTCTGCCTCTGTCCATAGCTGTTGTTGCTGTTGTTGCAGTTGTTGCTGTTTCGTTTTGCTCACATTGTAAAGTTGTCGTCACACAAAGTTGCCCGTTTTCCCAGCTCTTGACAAAAATATTCTCCATGGCACGCAAATGAAATGAAATTATTTCAGCGCCAAGTTCTTTTAGCTGATCAGCGACAGGAGATGATGATTAAATGAATTGATTCTGGCATAGTTTAGATTGGTTTTTCGCAGCTTGAGGAATTATATAAATGTAAAGATTCCTCAACAAATACAAATATGATCAGCGCAAAATGTTGAAAGGGAAATCATGGAAACCGATTTGGAATTGCGTAAAATTTATATATCTAGCTTTTAAATACTTGAGAGGCTTTTTAAATATTTACGCTTATTTTATTTTAATTAATTCCGTAATATAATACAAAATAATTATAGAAATAACAAAAATAATAAAAAGAGATACATAATATAATAATTGGAAGAATGATATCTCCTATGGTTAGTAAAATCCTCCCTAACTATCCTAACCACATTCCCTCTTCCTAGTACATCTACTTCATAGCATATCAGTTTATAGAGTTTGCCTTTTCTTTTTTTTGCCGCTATTTGAATATTTGTACTTGAGCTTTACGAGCAATCAAGTTTCGCAGTAGCAGCAGCAGCAGCAGCAGCAGCTGCTTGGATGGTAACTGGCACCGCTTGGCCACCACACTCAGAGGATTGAGGCTCACAGACAGTTACTAATTTTCAACACCTTCGCCTCTGGTGCGCCGCTGCGGGTTGCCAGCGACGTCGCAAGTTGGTTGCTTGGCTGGTTGCTGGGCACGGATTGATGGAGGCGATGGGGGAGAAGGTGGAGCGGTGGTTGCCGGGCTGGTGTTCATGCAAATGGAATACTTTTCACCTGCTTCCTATTTGGAAAAGCCGTGTGGCATGCATGCGTGCTGTTGCTGCGGTGGAAATTGCATGTTATTAGCATTAGCCGCATACACGATCCCTTCCACTGATAGTGAAACCATATTTTATTTTTATACAAAATTTGCGCGCTTAGACGTTTTATTTACCAATAACCAACGAGCAGTCGCCGCACCACCTTGCTTGCTTGCCAGCTTGCACCACCCCATAGACCAGAGCAGGTTGGTTCGTATGGAAAACCGCAACAGTGTCGCAGCATAATAAGAAGACATTACACTAACAACAGTGCCAACAACAGCGGCAGCTACAACAATAACAACAACAACAGCAACAGCAACAACAATAATAACAACCTTTGCGTGCCAACATGCAATTTCAATGTAACCAACGGCAAGAGGTAAAACAAAACAAAAAAAAAAACAACAACAAAAAATACACTCGTCTATAAAGAATTGTGAATAAATTTCCAAATAGCAACCAAGCGATGACAAGGCACAGTGGTGTAAAATTACCAAAGAGAAGGAATGAGAAAAAAAAATGATAGCCTATATTTGGGAAGTAATATCTAAGACACTTACAAAGATAAGGTGAGCTTAAGGGATTCTTTTAACAATGCTTAAAGGGATTATCGGGGACAAAAACAAATTTAAAAAAAAAAAACGAATATCGCTGAATTGAATTAATTCATTCACAATTAATCAGGCCATAGAACTTCATCAATATATTTGCATTTATAGCTATAGCTTAATTTCTGTTTCGTACTTAGGGTCTCTTTTTATTTGGGTTCAGTCTGATTTTTACTTTTAAATAATTTATCAGATACGTTTCATATTACATAATACTGCCATACATTCCCTTTTGCTCCACTGTGCCAGCAGCGAGTAAATATTACGTATACGCCACGTGTACACAATCGAAGCGTCGCACGGCATTCAAACAGTTTTGTGCTTTGCGCTTTACACTTTGAGTTCAGCTGCCGCACATAGATTTCGGTAGATTTCAACGATGTGTGGCAAGTTTTACCAACGCCCTCCATCAATGGCGAATCCTGCTCGAGCTCTTGCTCCTTCCACTACCATTCACTCGAATCCTAACCAGGCATGGGCGCCACAAACTTTCTGTTTGTTTATCATTAAGACATTTTACACTTTACACTTTACATGGGGTTGCCCTTTCATAATCTGCCGCTGGCATATGTTCTCATCTGCATGCGTGTCTGTCTCTCTCTATATATATACATATATAGATATATGTATGTGTGTGTGAGAGAGACAACAGGATATTGGCGCCGTTGGCTGTTTGTGCTGAGGATTAAGCGGCAGCCACGAACAACTGCGTCCAACTCGCCAGCCCACAGCCAGAACATCTCTCTGTGGCTCTGCCTTCATCTCCCCGCGCACTCTCTTCGCTTGGAAATCCACTGCTCATGTGTGTGGCTTACATGGCTCGTTGGCTTGTACTTTACCGGGCTAATTACAATAATTTTTCTAATGTCGCTTGGCATAAATTTGTAACGTGACGTGACGATAGGCATCTACTTCTAGCCCCGCGCTGAGCAACAAACAACATGACAATTTGCAGAGTACGACACGAACATGAATCCAACATGGAGGCCAATGGAAATCAAGGAGTCCACCAGGCCAGGCCAGCAGGCAAGAAACGTGTGCAGCGATAAGCATCATCGGTTCGCTGTTGTCAATCACAAGCTTCACTTGGCCGCAACAACAATGAATACGATTAGTATGAATACTTGTACTACTATTTACGATTGCACTTGGACTGCGGGCCGAGAGTTCGCTTGGGTCGCTGGCTCATTTGAAATGCGCAATAGATGCCGCCTCATCCAAGTCGACATCCACGTCTCCATCCAAAGAAACCGTCTCTGCTCTCCCTGCCCCCCTCTATCTCTCTCTCTATATCTCTATTTCTCTCTGTCTTACAAGCAGACCGCCCGAAAGTGTTGGCAATGTGCGCCGCCGGTGGCATTTAACCGCTGTAAATGAGTTTATCTGGCGCAATCAGCAATTTTCGGTATCCGCTTTGAGTCACTAGCACAGGCACTGACACTGCCACAGTCACAGTCACAGTCACATTCACAGTCACAGTCTCAGTCTGAAGCCTCGTCGCCAACGTCGCTGCGCATGTGCAGCTGAATGTTAATTAATTGAAATGTACTCGAGCCTCACGGCAGACCGACGGCAATGGCGAAGAAGACAGCGCCAGCAAAAACAAAAACAACAGCAAAAACAAAAAAAGAAAAACAGTAACAATAACAATAACAACAGCAGGAACAACAATAAGTACACAATATACTAACCAAAGTCGGCTCCAAGTCGAGCTCCCCATTGGCAATCGCGATCGCTGGCGATAAGCAAATTGCAGGCGCTGCAGTTCAAAGGAAAACGACAATTATGCGACACTAAAAAAAACTTGATTCCAAATTAAGCCAAAATCCCTGAAACAACGAGGATAGTCGAGGGGGTTTGGAGAAGTCTTAAAAGAAAATGGCGATCGAAAGCGGATTGAAATGTTATGTGGGCGTAGTCATAGAATCGAGTCCATTGAAATAGGCATATAGAAATATAGAAATAATAAGAAATAAGAAATAGAAACAAGTTGTAATAGAAACACATTTCAACTAAGAAATATCGTATTATATTAAGTATTATTTATTTGTAATAAATACAAAATATTTACAATATGAATTTACGAAATAGTTTTCTAATCAATTTTCATGTTTGAAGCAGCTTTATATATACATATGTAGTTAGCCAAATAAAATGTAATATTTAAATTTATTTTTATTTTTGGAAAGACAAAATTAACAAAATTTTATTATAAATAAAACAAAAATAAATAAAAAGCTAAATAAATAAATAATTATTTCATCAAGTTTGACTGCACATTAAAAGAATTTGCCACATGCCAAAAGCAAATTATTTATTCGATTTTCTACTTATTCCAATTCCTTTAATTTGCTATAAATCATTGCAAAGTATTTATTTATATTTATATTTTTATTTTATTTATTATCGTTATTTATAAGATGATTCAAATAAAATATATTTCTCAATGTCTTTCTTATACCACACCCAGCCACAATAAAAGAGGATAACATTCTATCGAAAATGATGCACATAAATTATATAAAAATAAGGCAAGAGATATGCTGACAAATAACTTAATTTCATTTAGTTTGTGAACTACTTTATTCGTATGCTCTGTTAATTGCTGCGCATTCTAATCCTTGGCTATTCATTGTTGCTGGCTAATGACCCATTAATAACATACAACAGCAACTGCAACTGCAACAATAGCACCCATGGCTAATTAAGTTATTTGCTGCTAGTTGGCAACTTGTTGCCGTCGGCAAACGGTTGACATTCGAGTGCAATTGAGTTAATCCCCGGTAAGTCGAGGCGAGGTGCACAAGCAGCTCGCATTGTGCACTCGCCTTATTTGTACCGACAACAGCAACAGCATTTAGTGGAGCCACTTGCTTTTGCGTTGGCGGCGGCCTGCTGCCAGTTTGCTAGTTGCCAGTTGCCAGTTGCAAGTTGCAAGTTGCAAGCTGCGAGCTGCTGTTCGCCTTGTGCTTGTATGTTAATTTGTTGGGGGATGGGGATCTTTGGGCTGCTTGCTGGTCTAGCAGGAACAGCAGTCGCAGCGCGTGTCATCATTAACGTGGCTTCTTTCCTGGCTATTGTTGGCCCTTTGCATTGTTCCAGCTGCCCCAAACCTAATCCCTTTTCCTTTTTCCCTGACCATCTTTTGAGAGCCGCAGCCAACAATAGCGACCACATTAATGGTAATGGCAACACCAGCGGCAACAACAAATGCAACAGCAGCAGCAACAAGAAAAGCGCCAACAGCGACAACAGCGACAGTTGCTACTGACCCAAAAACCGAACAACAACAAACAGCAACAGGCATAAGGCAAAAGGCTCCGCTCTGCCAGCTGGACTTCCAGTTAACAAAGTGTCCTAAAGACTTGCCAACTAATAATTCAAGTGGTTTTCCATTTCGACAGCTTAGCACGAAAGTGGGAGTGGAATAGCTAGATGGGGAATTTTAGTTGTAGACAAAGGATTTGTAAAATCTATTAAACATTTTAAGCAGAAATTGTGGATATTAAAGAGAGAGAGAGAGAGAAAGAAAGAAAGAGAATTAAATAATAATTGAAATAAATTTTCATATATGATGCCTATTCACGAATTGAACTTTTGTTGAGGTACTTAAAGTTGGTTCTGCAATTTATTTAATTGTTAAACAATATATAATCCAAGATATTAACGTTTAGATTATGGGAATGAGACGAAGCACTTTGTTCTGAATGCTATAGTAATCTAGTTAAATATACCACAATATATACGATATTTATATAGACATAATTAATATCTACGATTTATGCTGACAACCTGATAAAATTATTGCTGGACTATTGACAAGTATCGGACAGTCGATTACGTCAGACTGCAACTATTTGACTACGTTTTCATTTCAATAATAAAATAGATAAATGAATACATGATTTTATTGAAGTTGATTTATGCAGCTATGCGCAAAAAACTGTTCATATTTTATCATGGAAAGAGAATTAATAGAAATGCATTAAGAGCAAACAGCGACAATAACTTTCTTTTGTTTTGTTCGATATTTTATGATCTCACCGAAAAGCTTGCTCTCTAGATTAATTTCATACAAGACAAATTGAGTATGAAATAGGACGAAATGGCTATAAAATATATCTTGGCAGCATGATATTATTGAGTCTTATGTCCGATTCACTTGATAATTAGTTTTATGTTCAGCTGACACAAATTTATAAGACCGAGACGTCTGCTTCAGTTGTAGATCTTGCGAAAGCTAATACTGATTGTGGACACAAAATAAAAGCAAAATTCGCATTGGATTTGACAAAGCATGGGGTTAATCAGCTGCAAATTAATGAGTCTGCAAAAGTTGTTCACAATTTTAGTTTGGTTTTTTTTTTCTTTCCTCTCTCTGTGCAAAATCGAAACCCCGAGTGACACAGTTCGAGGCTTGGCCAATCCGTTGGCCACAATGGGAACTAGTTGGCCAAGGCGCACGGAAATCTATATGGCAAAATCTTCCCAAGCTGCTTTGATTAAGCGCTGTGACATTTCTATTGGCTGCTCTAAAGAAATTGAAATTAATGGATCGGATTGAATCGAAATCGGAATCGGAATCGGCATCGCTCGCATATTAATAGATACTTGGCTGTTGGCGGCATTATCTCTCTGCGCGATCGTTGCCTTATGCAAATGTGCGAGACAGACAAAAAAAGCGAGGGAAATGAAAAGAGAGGAAGAGGGAGAGCGAGAGCGAGAGAATCAGAATACATGTGCGTAATTGATATAATTTGTAATTTCATAGCGAGCTTCAGTTTGAGCACTAAACTTTGCCAATTGCAACAATGAGAGAAACTTTGCCAGCCTCAGAGGCAGATGCACTCAGTCGTTGCATATTTTGTTAGAGATTATCGGCGACAGGTGACAATGACAGCTTCATTATAAAGCAATTACTCTGATGTACGAGCGTATGTGCGTGAGTGTCTGTGTGTGTGTGTGAGTGAGTGCACAAGCAGCTGGGCACACTGTCTATGGACAACTGGCTATGGCAAATTAATTTTTAATAAGACACAGACACAGTGCGACAAAGTGCCAGTGACAGGAGTCACATGAGGTGTCAGGACACCCACAAGCACCCACAGTCACAGTCACACTCACACTCTTACACACACACGCACATAGTGAGTTAGGAGTGCACTTGACTGCCAGACAGACTGCACTTGTGCCTGGCTCCGATTCAGGAGCGCAGCTTGGGCCGAGTTGCGTCTGTTATTCAATATAACAGCATGTTGAACAACGCAAGCAACAAGCAACGGCAGCACCAACAACATTGACAACAACAACAACAACAACAACAGCAGCAGCAGCAGCAAGAACAGCAGCTTGGGCAACAACAAGCTCTGACTCGCCGGCGTTTGCTGGAAAATCTAACGAATATATGTAAACGATATGCTAGAAAAATGTCAGTCAAACTGTCGCTTCCAACACACGCGCAACAACAACAACAACAGAATCAACAACAACAACAACAACAACAAAAGCAACAATAACAACTGCAGCAATTTTAGTCACTTGATGCTTATATTGAAAATTGTTTTTTGCATTGCATTTTGCACGGGCCGCGTCGCTGCATCCGTCGGGTATGTGACTATCAGGTCTGACTATCAGGTATATGAGTCTATGGGTATCAAGTATGAGTACTCATGAGTGTATGCGTGAGTGCTACCTCTGTGCTGCCAGCTGCGACTGCTGCCACACAGTGGCGGCAAAAAATAAACACATTTATGGAAATTTATTCATAGAACTTATGAAACCGATAGACAACAACCGGCAACAACAACAACATCACTGAGCAACAGCAACAACAACAATGACAGCAACAAAAGAGGCTGCCTGACTGGGTCGCCTGTCCACTCGTCCACTCGTCCATTCGCCCAGGGGCTGCAGAGAGCTTCCCCCTTACCCTAGCTCCGCTTTTGACCACACGTCTGGAGGTTGTGAGCCTGGTTTAGTTTTGCCAAACAGTTGGCAATTTTGTTTCTTTTCTGCTGCTTTTGTTGTAGTTGTTGTCCAGCCTTGGCAGAGCTTCTGTATTCTAAAATTCTATATATTCTGTATAAACACAAATATATATATATGTATATATTCATACGCATATGTACATATATCGCACTGTCCATGACAGTGGACAGAATGTTTGCTTAATGAAAGTGCAAATATTGTTTTAAAAATAAAAGATGGAGCTGTGTGAATGAAGATGAAATGATTTCATTTTTTAAATGAAAAATGTGGAATATATAAAATATTTTATCCCAGGTAAACAAGTTCATGTAAAATATAAATGTCGGGAAAATTTATATAAATTTAAAAATAAATAAATAATTCAAAAAAAAAAAAAATTATTATGTTTAAAATTCGAAGAACTTAATGAAGTAGGATTAATTGAATGAAATCAAAAATTACTATTTAACCCATGCAGCCGACATATGAGAATTATGTTAATCAAAATGATCTTGCATACATACATAACATATACATACTGGTGACCAAGTTGTTAATAAGAAAGAAAGATCTTTTCTTACTACAAATTGTAAATGATCAAATCTAGAACGAGCCAAATACACTCTTAATTAATGCAAGAATAAAGTCTATTTTATTTAAATGAAGAGATTATACATTTTCCACATTATTATCTCTATTGAAATAGTAATAGTAAAATGTTAAGCATTACAAACAAAAATGTCAGTTTATTAAGATAATCGCCGACAAGCTGTCTGAAAATGTTGCCTGAATATGAAAAATATCTTTAGACAAACATTTAAAATAAATTTGCAATGTTAAACAAATAAATTCGTATAATTTCCAAGTTTATTCGCTATACAGTTGGCGTTTAATGTAATTGTTATTGTTGCATAAATACTTGACGCCATGTCGTGGCACATCATTATTACAATCCACACACACACACACACACACACAGTCACAATGGCACTCAATAGATTCAACAGCAGAAAGAAACTTAAAAATATGCACAAAATATGAACGAGAAATGATTTATGGCATTCACAACAGCCACAGAGCATACACTGTGTGTGTGTGTGTGTGTGTGTGTGTGTGTGTGTGTGTGTGTGTGTATGCAGTTGGAAGTGCGATTGGCTGTGAGTGGGGTAGATGGAACGTTTGCGGACTGCTCTCTTATCTGTTCAACATTTGGAAGCGTTTCATCTACATGCGCTAATTATTTCATATGCTTGTAAAGTGATTCGCTCTCTCTCTTTCACACTCGCTGTCTGTCTCTCTTTATCCCTTTGGCTTGTGCACATATTGTCTATTCATGCATTTTACTCACTTTATTCATTTGTGTCATTTGCTGGCATTTACCTAGAACAACTTGTTTGATTATTGAACTGGGCAAGTGTTTAACCCGCAATTTACGATTCGCGATTCGCGATTCGCGATTTGCGATTCGCGATTTGTGATTACAACTAATTTGTTTTGTAAAACGTGTCCGTCTGTCCGCCTCTCTGACGGTTCGTGGTCTCTCTGTCTGGCAACTGCTGGCAAGTTGGAAAAGATTTATGAACTGTTTTAATGATCTAATTAAATTGCAACTAGCCATGAATATCATCAGCCGGTTCACTTCACTTCGTCTCGCTGTCATTTCTCGTTTCCACATCAATTATGCGTCAAAACTTTTCGATCAAAAGGGGCCAAGATGCAGGGGACTGTGGGCAGCCAGTAGATGATGATTATTATGAATTATCGACACGCGTTTATGATAATTAAATTGCAATAAAGTTGCTTACTTTCAGAAGAAGAAGAGCCATGAGAAAATTGTGATTTGTTAAGTGTTTGCAATTGCAAAGGCAAACTGAGAAATTGAATTGCTATAAGTTGTTGTATGTTAACTACAAGCATTAATAGGATCGCGATCTTACAATGCAATTATATAAACTGTTAAATAAGTCAAGCAACATGGGAAATATATAATTTGTTGTAACATCAATTTCATGTTCTTTTTATTTTCTAAATGTAATACATTTATATTTATAGATTTCATAAACTAATAAAATATATAATAATTATTTAATCAAAATGTACATATATCAAATTAGTTTTTTAAATTTATTGAAGTGATTTTCTTCAATTGCAAACTCAGTCAAAATTGATTTACCTTAGTTTTTGTGATTGTTTTCGTGTCTTTTACGATATAATTTTTGTTGTCTTCTTGTTGTTGGTTGTTGTCTTGATTGTGTAAAAATCGGTGCCCAAAATATATAAGTGTATATATATTACTATATATATATATTTATATTATGTTGTGTACTCTGCTCAGCTTAGTTTTAGTGCGTAAATATTAATGATTTTTTTTTAAATTTTTTTTTGCCTATTCGATTTTTTATATATACAAATCGACGTGTGTTTTTGTTGCTGTTTGCTTAAAAACTCGCGTATCTCTACTTTATTATATGTATATTTAATATCACAATTTCTTTTTAAAAACGTCGACGTTTTGTTAGATGTACACTTAATTAAAATGATTCCGTTACGTTAATTTATATAATGTTGTATTTACAAAAATTAGAATCACAATTTTTGTTGTTTATGAATTTTGTTTTAAAATACATATATATGTATAACTAAGCACGATTTTTATTTCAATATATTATATAAATATAATTATATGTATATATACACGCACACACATATATACAATGTAGAATCACCAAATGAAACGTTGCGAATGTTTTGTTATTGAGTTTTCGAGCTTTTTATTTTTATTTGTAGTTGTTATTGTTGTTGTTGTTTTTGTATTTCTGCTGTCGAATCCGGAGATGAACTTTTTGAATTTCTTGAAATTTTGCAAACGATACAAAAGCAAAATGAACAAAACTCGCGCCACAACGATGGCAATCAGAACGATAAACGAAAGGACGAGAAGACGCAAACGCAAATAATTTCGATGTTGACGGGTCGACTTGCGTTTTCTACCCATAAACAACAAATATTTGGTATATTATGCACGGTCAAAATCAATTCGGTGTGTCGTCGAATACTGCGTCTGGAACTGGGTCTGCGTGCTTATCAGCATACGTTCCTTATCAGCTGCGTACAGGGCTCAGGTTCGAGTTTGGGTTCGGCGTTCTTTGCTGAGCCAGCGCCAAAAATTGGCAGAGATTTGGAGTCGATGCTGCTTCTGCTGCTGCTGCTGCTGCTTCTGATGAAGTTGATGTCGATGTCCCACTGCCGATGACATCTCAGCCCCCGCAGACACAAGAGTTCAGTTGCTGTTACTGCTGATAAGACAGTCGGCAATTGTTATTGCAAAATTATAAAAAAAAAAACGGATTCAATTGAATTTTATTTTTAATTTGGATTTTTGGCGGCTGATTTGTCAGTCCAAAATATACGATTTTCTACGTATTTTCCATGTCATTTTCGCGCAAACTTATATTTCATACGGCTCCACGCGTTGCCTTCTGTCATTTTGCGCCAAAAAAACTGGCACGAATTTTTATTTGCCAAAAATGTCAGAGGAGTCAAGAATTAAAACACGAAAGGCAATTCGAAAAACTTCCTTTAAATGCACAAATACAAATACGTAATAATTATTGTTGGTTGTGAGTTTGCTCGATGCGAGCGAATTTTTACGTCAGTTTTGGAATGAAGTTCGCGAGAACGAGTACCCGAGCGGCGGCGGCAACACGTCTATTTGGCACGTTCATTCATTCACAACTAACCGTAAATGCTCGTAAACATGTATCTTTCGGATTCACAAACAAACTTACGGATACACAGCAACACGCTCAGCAACATGTTGCGCACCAAGCATGTTGCCCCGTTCCCACGAACGCCCAACGACGAGCTAGCGAATGAGCGAGCCGGCAACACAATATGATAAATGGCGGCATTGTTTTTGGGCAACGGCAACTCAAACGTACAGTGCTGGACGAGTGTATAGAAACAACTTTACATTGAGAGCATATGGAGTAAAGTTTTGGATGTGTATGCAAATCATGTAATTGTATTTGGTAAAGAGTATATTTAAGGGACTAGTACTCAGTTTGGATAAGTAAAATAAGTTTTAGTGAAGAAAACTTGTTCTTTGAAGAAAGATAAATATTTTAAACTACTCCAATATACCACTAACTAATTTTATATTCTAAAATTTATGGTTTAAAAATTAAAATGTTGCTGACGTAATTGACTTAAATATATATATAAAAAATGGTCTCTGTCTAATATTATTTTTATTAAATTTATTTTTAATTTGGTAAAGCTCATTGGTATAATGAGTATATGTTAAGCATTTTCAACTTATCTAGGCCTAGTTTAATCATCGTTTTATATGCCATGACTAGCATAGTAGCCTCGCAACATTTGGTTGTAGGCATGCTGTCATTATGTTGCCAACATGTTGCCAGCGTGTTGCGTGCTCGCGCAACAAACTTGTTGGCTGCATGTTGCCGAAGCGCAAATGAAGAAATAACGCAATAATTGCAGTTAAACTATTTGACAGTGAATGAGAATAAAAAATAAATAAATAGAAAAAAAGTAAATAATTAAATTAAATATAGAAAACGGAATAAATTAATTGCACATTGGTATAAATTAAAAACTAATAAATACAAACGATGGCCAGCTTATTGGGAATGCATCGATAAGCGTTTATAAAACTCAAAGTTGAAATTGAATTCGAATTGGGAATGGAAATGGATATGAAATTGGAAATCATATATATATAAATAATAGAAAAATGCAAAATTGTGGTAAGGCACGATGCGTGGCGCCGTTTGATTTGGTGCCGATAATTGCTGTCATGAATATATAATAATATTCTAAAATATATTCAATTTTTGTGCTACTCGCAGGGGGGTTGGGTTGCAGAGGCGACACGACTCTGCGTTGTTTGTTTAGCCGAAAACCCTTTCAACTTTGTTTTTTTTTTTTGGTGGGAAACTGGCTGAACTTGAAATTCAGTTGTGAGCAGCAACAACAACAACAACAGCAACATAATCACAGACATTACCGCCATGCATATGAAATACAAATATGCCGTCGTCGTCGTCGTTGCCGTCGCCGTCGCCGTCGCTGTCTCCATCATCGGCGTCGACTGCGGCGCTGACGTCGCCAAAAGCGCACGCAACAAACACGAAATTTTTGTTGTTTTTTTTTATTTTGTACAAAAAGATTTATTGCTTTTGGCGGCGCAATTGTTAAGAGCGCGCGAGAGAGATAGCGAGCGAGCGAGAATGAGATAGCACCTCTTGAAATAGTAAAAAGTTGAGCTACAATTGAAAGTGAAAAGCGTGGAAACGTGGAAGTCATCGAGAGTGTCGTTGGCGTTGTTGTTGTTGTTGTTGTTGTGCGGCTGCTCCTGCTACTCCTGCTCGGTCGGTCAACGCCAGCGGCGACTGCAAGCAGGCCACGTGAATGGCTTCATTATACTAAGGTCCTGCCTCAGACTCAGGTCCTGGGGCGAGTTTACCCGATTGCTCTCTTGCAGTTGCTGTTGTTGTTGCTTTCAAAAATTTCTGATTTCAATATCCCTTTGCATACATTTAAGCGCTAATTGCGTGAAGCCATAAATTTAAAATTCTTGCTTTTTATTTGACTACACAAAATAATGAAACCTAAAAAAAAAGGGAACAGCCCAGACGTTGATAACTTTATTTAATGCATTTGCAACGCCGCAGGAGCAACAGTTGTTGTTGTTGTAGCAGTTGCTGTTGCTGGAGTTGTGGCATCTAAAATTGATTAAAGGCCCATTTCTAATCTAGCCTACGGCTAACAGCAGCTGCATAGAGCTACTAAGCGATAAAAACAAATGAATATCAGCAAATAGTTGAACAAAATTTAGAGGAATTTAATTATTCAATGACATAAGTTTAGAAATTTAAAAAAAAATAGCTCGAAGTATATATAACGAAATTGAAGTGAAATATAAATTTCTGATTCATGAATTTTAAGATTAACAATGCCTAATGCTTAATAATATTTGACTGTGTTTATCAGCTCTTGAATGGTACCAGCATATTTTCAATATTTCTGCTTTTGATAATGAGTGACGCGAAATTTATCAAGAATATTTTATTATTAGAATAATAATTTGTTTGCCTCTTTGAAAGCTTTGAAACTTAATTCAGTATCATAGATATATTCGGCACAAACCTTCAGCCTCTCCCTGATGGAAGCCAGACTCTGAAATCACTTAGGCCATTGCAAATAAAAGAAGTTGCTAACAACTTTGTACGTTTCTATTTAATGTGCTTCGGTTACTGTTAATTTAATTTATTTGGGCATCTGTTTCGAGCACATTTAACATCCATTAGGCGAGGCAATTCTCTTGATTGCATTCACATCCTATGCACATTCGCCCAGCCACCCCCATCTGCAAGCAGCGTCTGCCTCGGCTTCTAGTAAGTGACATTGACGCGGGGCGTCATCAGCAGAGGTCTGCCCACGCCAGAGTTGAAAATCACGAGCAAGACAATGGCCAGCATAGAGGAGCGTATCAAAAACAATTCCCGGCAAATCCGTTTGAATTGAAATTTCAACTTACGCACCCGAAAAACCCGAAACGAGGCCAACACCACTGCCCTCGAGTGTCCGCTGTCCTCCATTCGCCATCCGCCATTGTCCGCCCTTCATCCTCCATCCTCCATCTTCCATCCTTCATCCGCTGTGCGCTGTCCGAGCACAAAGCTGACAAAGACGAAAATCAGAAATCGTAACGTGGCGCATGTCCTGGCAGCAGCCACTAGACTCGAAATTAGAACCTCCCATGCACAGCTAATGGGCGCACTCGCACTTGGCTGAAAGGGCGAAAGATATTCCAAAACTCCCATATCCGCAACACATTCCACATTCCGCATATGAGTATTGAACGACGAAATGAAACGCACATAAATCAAAATGGCCGGACAGCGGGACAGCGGGCCAGCGGACGCCGCACTCAGCTCTCTCACCCTCTCGCCCTCCCACCCTTCCATCCCTCTCTCTCACTCAACCCCTCACTCACACTGTGTGTTGGTTAGACTGACAGGCTGGCTGCGGCAGGCACACGGGAAATGAAACTGAAAAGGGAAAGGAAACGGCGTTTTGCTCTGCCTCTGCCTCTGCCTCTGCCTACTGCCTCTCAGCCTCTGGCTGTGAAGCTCGACTAACGGGTGGTGGCTAGCGGGGCGAACATGGCTGAGTGCGCGCTGCTGAACAAATGAAATGACGACGGGTTGACTGCCTGTCAAAAGAACAAACATGGGCGCACAGCGTTGCCGTCGCTGCTGCTGCTGCTGCTGCTGCCATCGTCGCCGCCGCCGTCGCTGCCGCCGCCATAGGAAATCAAATGAAATGAAATGCACACATGACGAAACAAAAGCCCCAGTGAAACCTAAAAAAAAAAAAAAAAAAAAAACAAAAACAAAAAACGAAACAACAAAAAATTATCAACCAAAAAGCGAAAAGGCCTCGCCTGGCAGCAGTCAGGCAAAGCCGCATCCACATTCACATCCACATCCACATCCAGATCCAAAGTCAGCCCAGCAGCAGCAAAACAAAAGCTCACAACAACAGCCGAAAATAAGCAAACGCAAAAGGAAACCAACGGCCATCATTGTAATCATCACCAGCAACGACAACAGGCAACGGCCAAAGCAGCAGGCAGCAGGCAGCAGGCATTGAGCAGGCTGTGCCCGCAGCAGGCACAGAGCGCGCCACAGACATGGCATCAGGCTTACCCCCGATGGCAGCTGGAAGGGCGGCTGCTGCTCCCCAGTTGCTGTGGGTGTATGTATGTATGTGTGTGTGTGTGTGTGAGTGTGTATTGCCTAGTGGCTATGGGCATGTCATGTGTTCGAGTCCTGCAACGTGGTTGCCGTTTTGTGGTTCACTCATCCAATTGTTGTTGCGGTGGCCGCGTCGCCAGCGAGTGACTGAATATTAATTAACGCTAATAGAATTGTTGTTGAGCAAAAACATCGAACTGCATTCGAGTGGGAGATGAATGATGGCTTTCAACAAGAATCCCGCTGAACGGTGGCACGGTCATTGGGTTGAGGAGTTGATGTAAATCCTAGAATCAATTTACTTCATTTTGGCGGGATAAATACGGTCCGAAATAATCAGATCTGTTTGGCTAGTCTTGAATCGAAGCTTAACTCTTGAGTTAAAACAATGATAAACCAAATTAAAAGTCGATATGAATCATATTTTTGTAAATAACCATAATATACAAATTTATAACAATAATAAAGTTTATATAAAATAATAAAGTTAATTAGATTTTTATATATTTATTGAATTGTTGTTTTTAATAAAGAAGAGATACAAACATTTCCACTTTACATATAAAATTTGTATATTTTATTCCAATTTGGCTTGCTTTTTTCCGTTTCTTTACAGCAGTTGCTATAATGTTATAATTATCGGCTATAATAAATCACACCTGTCGTCATATGAAGAACTCATTTTTCAACGAGCACCTTCAATAGAAATGCCCGTCCAGGTATGAGCTACACGCCCCCGCTAGCCAAGGAAGCCAAGTAACCAAGGAGTGGAACAAGTCGAACATCAAGTGAGAATTGAAATGTTTTCGTTGCAACGAATATCAATTTCGACATACGAAAAGGGACACGCAGCTAGGCTCTGGGCCAGGGGTGCCTGGGTAACAGGGCCGTCGATGCAAGGACATGCGACATGCGACCGGCGTTGTCCTGGGCCTGGTGTTGGCAACGCACATGTTCCAATCTAAGCGAACACAGCGAACGGAAACAAAAACTGTACATGGCATGATTACACTTACACGCTGTCCGTTGCAAGTAGTTGTTGCTGCTGCTGCTAGTTGTTGGCTTGGAAAAAAGAATTTCAATTTTAGAAACGTGTTCCGGTTTTTTGTCCAACGAGGGTGCAAGAAGAGCAACCAAAAAACTGTTGAGCGAACAACACACGCTGGACAGCTACAGCTACAGTTACAAATACAGATACACATGCAGATACATTTGCTGGCGCAGAGCTGCTTTCAGTTGTCTTTGGTAGATTTTTGGACACTTTCGGTGCGTGTATCGAAAAAAAAAGAAGAGAAACATAGAAAACTACCCCGGACAATGACAGATGACGAACTGCTGCTGCTGCTGTTGCTGTCATTATGGCGGCTTGACGAGGGCGACAGGGTGTCTAAAAGCAAGCCTGGAGCTAGGCAAACCAACTGACGAACTGTCACTCCCAGCGAGCGAAAGATAGAGTGAGAGATGGAGAGAACGGGAGAGAATAGGATTTTTTGAATGGCGTGCGTGCAGGCGAGGTATGGCCAGAGTGTTGGGATTGATTGCTTTCAAAATGGGCTGCTCGAGCGAACTATAAAATGGCGGAGGCCGCGACAGCGCAGATGCTGTGCGTAGGCGCCCTTAGATTGGGGGTGGCCCTGCCAGGCAAATGCAAATGGGGCAAACTTTAGCTTCATTTCCGCGACATGCACTTTGATTAATATTCATAAATATCCTGCGTGCGCTGTCTGGCAGCAGACAAAGGTGCCAACACGAAGAGAGAGAGAGAGAGCTAAATATTAGCGGGGGAGAGCAACAACAGCCACGCTGACAAAAGGCAGCTCTGCAACAAAAACCTGGCAACCGGAAAATGGAAAATGTTAATTGTTGCCTCGCGACGCACTCAAGTCGAAAGCGCACGCAGTGGAAATCGAAATGGAAATGCGACGGTGTATTAAAGTTTTTCCATTTTGTAGGTAATTCTATTGTGTTTTTTCTTTTCGTAGCGAAATGTGTTGAGACGCGGTTTGTTTGGGAGAGATAGAGAGAGAGAGAGAGGGAAGGAAAGCGCGCGAATACCTAAAATTTCAAAAATTATTCATGAATAATTTGTAGGCCTTTTTTGGGTTGGGTCTTGAGCATTTTTTTGTTATAACAAAAGTTTAATTGGTTACGCCTGAGAGAAATTGGGATGAAGTAAATACATATATTTGTATAGACAAACTAATGGGTTATTCTTTAGACTTTAGATGCTAGATGATAGCTGCTAGTGGCATTCTCTAAGATGAACTTGGATAATACGTAAAATAAAGAAACTCCAATTAAAATAAAGGCGATCTTCTAGAGACTCAAACTAATTGGAAGAGGAAACTGTTTGCTTAAGACTGTTTACTGTATAAAATAATGAAAGTAGTCAAATAATTTCATATTCATATTTCTATATCAATAATTTTCCCACATCAAAAATGCATAAATAATTTGGCTGTCACTTACATTGACGGCATTCAAGCAGTATTTTTCTCATGCACAATCGTGTTTTATCGTACCTAGAAAGAGAGAGAAAGAAAGTTTGCTGTTAGAGTGGCTTGAACAAATCAGAACTCCCTTGGGAGAAATTCATGTAAACAAGTGAAGTGCACTTAAAAATTCGTCACACGAACACGTGACCCCGACAAAAATTGAATTACGTTTCCTTATCTTGCCATTAGGAGTGCCCCTATTAGCGTTGTGCCCACTGATTGCGCGCTGTACTTAACCAAAGGCATAATTTGAAGGGAAATGCCCGAAGTCAGCCCGTAGAAGTATCCCAAGTGGAGCAGCCCGGTCAAGACATTTAGCCAGATGACAACAATGTCACTGGCATACAAATGCGTCTGCCCCAGCTGCCCCTCGCAATGGAGTCCGAAAACCCGACAGTCTGCAAAGCAACTTTTGTGGTGGGGCGCGGCTGGCGCTTAGGATTTGTCTGCAGCGCGTCCCTTTTGGCTGCTCGCTCATGGTCCTCGCCCATACATGAGTTACAATATTTTTCAATTAGAAATTATTCTGTTGAAAGTAATTCGATTATTTTCACTCAGAGGGCGATGCGACGCCAACAGCGTGGGTTGATTCCGTTGCCAGCAGCCGAACAACCCAACAGCCCAACAGCCCAGCTGAACGCAGGACCAAAACTTGGTGCAGAGTGTGAAACGAGAACAACGTCGCCGTCTCGCCAAAGCAGAAAAAAAGAGAAATAAAAGCTCGCAAACAATAGCAAAGTGCAGAGAAATGTTTGGAAACAGTTTCGATTTCTGGCGAAAAGTTAATGGCAACATTTTTGCTAACTTTTCAGTTTATTTGCAATGTTTTTGCAGCGTTTCTTCTTCGCTCTTCTTTTTTTTTTTTTCATCACAAATAAATTGTTCGCAGCAATTGAAAATTTGTTGCTGACAAAGTTGCCATTCGTATGATGCATGTTGTATATATAGATTGGTTTAAGTAGAAGCTAAAGCAAAATGAATCGATGAAGTAGTTCAAAAATAGTTCAAGGAACTTATGAGAAATACTATTTAATTATATATTTAATATAACAGTTCAGTCTTGTATTTCTTTTTATCACACATAAATATCACATATCTACTACATTTAATAAATATATACTCAATGAGAGCTTCCTCTTATTCATTACGCGATCAGCGCGCACTCAGTTATGTCGCTCATCGGCATCATAAAGCCGATCTGAACACAATGAATACAAATACGAATACAAAATGAAAACGTGCCTCTGTAATCGGGGCAGATCGCATTCGTTACAAATGTCGCTCGCACTTCATAAAACAAATTTATGAACTCGCCGCGATCATTGATCTCGACATCTTCATCAGGTGGAATTGCTATTCGGAATTGGTATTGGAATTGTTATTGGTATTGGCATTGGTATTGGTATTGGTATTGGAATTGGTGCAGTGACGCTGATCTGATCTGAGGGCGCTTACAGCAATGTGCCATGTACCCTGTCTCATGTCCCATGTCCAGATTGGACAGCCTCGTCTGTGAGTGCTGCGCCTGTGCCTTGTTATAACTCAATCGCTGATCCAAATTCCATACCGCCACCGCCGCGCAATTGCTCCCCAGTTACCCATTGTTGTTGCCCCTAACTAAAAACCCCCCTCCCCCCTACCCATTCACTCCCTGACCGAGCAGCCTCAACTTGATGCCTCCTCGTGCGCCAGACATCATTGTCGTGCAAGCGTGTGTCGCTCATTCGTTACAAAGAGTGTGAGTGCGAGTGTGAGTGCGAGTGCGAGTGCGAGTGCGAGTCGAGTACTCGCTGTGGACAGTGGAACACCTCTCTGACTCCAACTTGGGCCCGAGTCTCTGAGCTACGAGTCGAACTGTGTCCGGAGCCCGGCTAATGAATTTAATGCAGCTTTTGGCTTTTGGCTTTGGCCCGCGCATTGTTGCGTGGCATTTTTTGCCTTATTCGTCTGACGTTTTTGCGCACGAGTTATGCGTATTTATGATATATATACCACTGCCACTGGCTGCTGCTGCTGCCTCTGCACCCACCCGAAGCACTCTCTAAGTCCAATTGCGAATCGGTCTCTGGCTATGGCTCTGGCTCTGTTTATTTCTTTGGCCTGGGTCTTGGGATGATTGTTTGGTAACCTGTTGCGTTTCTTGTCGGCTTTTTGCTCGTCTTTTGTTTTTGTTTTTTTTCTTTCCTGTATTATTTTTTCTCATTGTTAGCTGGTCGACCGGTTTAGTACGCCGTTTATGACATTTTCTTGTAAGCCACGCACCTTCGAGTCAAATTTATCTGCCGCTCTCATTGCGAATGAAGTTGTTACAGTTTTTCGCGGCACTTCGATACGATTGAACGCGCTGCGATTTGATTTGATTGTGACACGACTCTGACAAGAAATGACGCAATTCGCCGACTCAATTGTCCAAGGTTTGCAATTCTTGCTTTCATATTTGGTCAGTCCATTGGGGTCGGGCTGTCTGGGTTTGGCAGGGACAGCTGATCGACGAGCAGTCGAGAGGACTGGACTAGTAATATGAACAGATATGGAACGTTCATAGTTATTATATTCCTTTCATTTCAAATTGCTCCAACCCTATGTTCTCTGTCATTTACTTGCGAATATTTCATTCGTCAAGGAATGTGATTCAGCCTTTTATTTTTATTTTTCCTTGTGCCAGAGCTAACATGGTAATCCAATTTGGACGCTTCCCGGAACTTATGAACGGACAGTTCAAATCGATTCATTAAAATCAAATCCGAAAGCCCAACTGAAACGAGGGCGAAGAGCTGCCAATATCAATAGCGTGGCACAGGCCCAAAACGATTGCCAAAAATGTTAAAAATAAACCAAGAAATAAGAAAATAATATGAAAAGGAAGAAAGCTGACCGTCTGCAAGATGACCGACACACACACACACACACACACACACTCGCACACTCGTACACACATACATACTTATGGGCCATCTGAAACCCATAATCAAGGCACAAACATGATGGAAAAAAGTTCGCAGCTTGTGGTAATTTGGTGGGCGTTTTTACTTATATTAGGTCAGGAACGTGCTTTGAATAGTTTCTCGAACTGTAGGAGACCCCTTCTAAGGCAACTCTAAGCCAAATCAGAATCCCGTCCAGCTCGGTTCCGTTTGGTTCGGTCCGATCCGATCCGAGTGCGTGCGAATCAGTTGAACCGGCCTCGGCCACCTTTCACATGCGCTGAAAGTCGCCAACAACAACAGCAACAACAACTGTTCCTGCCACGTCGCCTCGTCTCGCCGTCTCTGGAGCTCGCGCCATCGCCATCTTGTGGCCCAATATATGCATGAGGCGCACATAAATCAATGTCAACCATAATCATTTAAAATCAATCAAAATACGAACGCTTTGACTGCAGAATTGCCTGGAATTGGCCGAACGTGGCTAGCCAGTCAGCCAGCCAGCCAGGCCGTCTGAGCCGCCGGATGGACATGTCCCTGCTGCAGCCTCTCCTGCTCCTGCTCACAGCTTGCCCTGCTATCTGCCGTCTATGATCTGTGCAGTTGGTCAGTCAAACCTCTCTGGCTCGTCTGGCCGCCTGCCTGCCTGGCTGCCCTGGGCTGCAGTTGAAGCGATTAGTGGCCTACAGCTCCGTCTCTGACTCCGATTCCCGCTCCAGCGTCAGCTACCACTCTCTGGCGCCCCCGCTTTGCCATCCAGTTGAGCCGACTGTCCCGTCAATTTGTGTAGTTTTTACGCGTGTGTCTCAACCTGTCCGAAGTGCTCCAAGTTAGATACTCACACTTGCGCACGCAGGCACACATTACCATATCCACACAAATACACACACATACACACACATATGTTTTGAGCTCTCTAACTCATTCACCGTGCATGTCAGTCAAATGCCCTGCGTGCTTCTATTCACATGTGTGTTGGTGTCTGGTCCGGGCTTTAGCCAGTCTCCGTCATGCGTCATGCGTCCATCTAATGGCGAGTATGCATAGTGGAGTAAATATCTCAAAATATGCTATAAAATCTTGTGCTTCTACAAATTGTGCATAGTTTATATTAAGGGGATTCTGTACAAATTTTGTCCCATTTACATTTTGTTTCTTTCAAATGAATTTCCTTTTGCCAAATATTTACTCCAAATAATTTTAAATTATTTATAAAAGAAATATTCTGCAAGCATTATTAAACAACTAATTTATTGAATTGGAATCTATCATAACATTTGATTTTATTTGATCCAATGTCTTGCAAATATTTTGCATATTTTATGTTTTCAATCTTATATGCTAAAAATATCATATATCAAGTAAAATATGCTGCAATATTTTTATAAACTTTCTTTATACACATTTTAAATAAAATAAAAAATTTAATATATTTCAGCAACAATTCGCAGTAGGAGTCCATTGTGAATAGGTTGCCTTTCGAGTTGTTTACTCGTTTGGCAGCACCACCGGCGTTGCAGTTCGGAGTTGCCGTTGCCTGTCGCTGTCGGGGCTGTGGTGCAGCGGCTGCTGCAGCTGTGCGTCGTGCAACTGGCACACAGAAAGAGAGCGTAAATAGAGAGGGCGAGAGAGAGAGGGGCGCACTGGGTAGTCTCGGACTGGTCAGCTTTGTTCACTGGCTATGCACCCAAATTGGCTTATCGCAGCGACTGCGTTATGTGGGGGGCTTTGTGTGGCACGGCGATAACAGCGAGGCGCAAATTGTGGTTAAATTATCGATAGATTCGCGATAGGCACACAGCAATTACAGTTACTTGGCGTAAACGCTTATTGATTAAAGGCAACTGCGAGCAGCTGTAAGTGGGCAAATGGCGGGCCAAGTGCTCCAAGTCTCTCGTGCTGCCATTAAATGTTCAATGCCTTGGCACCTGTCAGAGCGCGAGTGTGTGTGCGGGTGTGTGAATGCCTCTGTGTGTGTGTGTGTGTGTGTGTGTGGGTATCGTGTGAACTGCTGCATATGTTAATGTTTGACGCGCCATCTTCCACTTCCAGTTCCACTTCCATTTGCTCTGAAGCCGCTTTAATTTCCTTTGTTTTTGCTGAGTGAAGAGCCGACGCCAGGGTTTGCTGCCAAAGCAACGACGACGACGACGACGACTACGCTGTGAGCGCATTGCCAGAGCGAGACAGAGCATAGGGCAGCTGAAGCGAGATGGCATTAGGTTAGAAAATTACAGAGGGCTACCTTATGATGACGACGACGGCAACGGGAGGGCAACCCACGTTCCTATTTCGTTTTTGAATAATTTAGCGCTGTGAAATTCTTTTGGCTCGACTTGCTTTCGTTTCCACCTCTTGCGGCTTTCATAATAATAACGGCGATAAATCATAAAAATTGCACCTTTCATTCAAGTCGAGCGCTGGGCTTTTCGGGAACTTTGATTTGGGGGCACAGATTGGCGCCCCCCCGTCCATCTAATAATAACCGGCAATCACTTGCACTCGGCTATCAGCATTGCCCAAGACTTCAGACATTCAAGCTATTTATATTGTATACAAAGGGGCCCAGCAATTTTCAAATAGATCTCGATTTAATTCGTGCTCTTTATATTTGGGGGTTCTATTATTATTTGTTTCTGATTTTCTTCTTATAATTTTTGGGCAGCCCGTTTCAGTTATTTCAGTTTTTGGCGCGGCTCGTGTTGATTTCTTTGTTGGATTTGCGTGTTCCGCATAAATTTTATGCGTTTGTAGTTGACATGACATGTGCGTGCAAACATTTCTCATTTCCATTTCGTCGTATGCCATGTTAGCATTTAAAAATGTATTCGTAATTAAAATAAACAACAAACCCCATCCCTAACAAGGGGAGGAGTCCGCTGCACACACTATTCCGCTTCAAATCGGGTTTTATTGTTGCCCAAGATAAGGATCATGTAGTGCGCTTTGCACTAATTACAAGAACCATTCATAACTCCGAAATGAGAAATTGCTTGAGCAGTGCTCTAAATATGTGTGTGTGTGTGTGTGTGTGTGTATGTTGTAATTCCTGGTATATACTCGCATATATATAAATATATTCATATGACTATATAGTTATGCGTGCTGGAATTTTGGTAAATTGTTAAAATGCATACCATTCCAGCTATTTAGAAAGAAGGAAGCAGTTAGAGACCAGAAGGGAAGTCATTGAAAATCCTTCGCTTTGGATTAGTATTCTTATATAAATTTGAATGAAAGCAATTCAATTCATAAGCAGAGAATTTCCATAATTTCAGTCTAATTAATCTTTGCTAGTGTACAATAAAATTCTATTCTTTTTATTATTTTTATTATATTTTAACTTTGAATTTCATTTTCAGTTTGTATAAGAAAAATTATCAACTGCTCTCAGGCATTTCCAATATTTGTTAACACATTTAGCTGTCAATTCGGTTAAGTTGAAACAAATCCAAACATTTTAGAAGACAAACACAAAATGGAATATTTTGGTATTTAAAAAGGCTACATAAATTAGGCAAAAGATATTATTTGTCTGGTTTATTGTTTGCCCTGTGGAGGAGTAGGTTTAAAATTTATTTACTTTCGGTTGTCAGCCAAATCAGCCGTCAACGCCTTCTGCCAAATCTATTTCACTCCCCCAATGAACAACCTAGGAGAGCGGACAATTATTTATGAGTACAAAATTTGTTGAAGAAATTTGCGTTTTAATTATGACAAGACAGGGAACCTGACAGTTTTAGCACTCACAAATTGTCACAAGAGCGGAAAAACTCAAAAGAAAAATGGGAAAAGTGATAGCTACATTATCTACATACATATATATTTATAGATATAAATATATATATATACTTAAAAAGTATATTTAAAAGCGCTCTCAAAGTGTTTTGCAACAATTTTTATGAGTTGTCGTGATCATATATTGGAAACTAAAACAAAATACAACAAAAATATGTATACACACATAGAAATATGCTTGCATACATAGAGACTTTTGGGATAAGTTTGGAGCGCTGCGATTGATTTATGGGTCCAAATTGAGGCGCTGGACCCGAATTCGAATCGAACCCGGATACCGTGGACAGCAAAACATTTTTGTTGCTTGCCTATGGAAAGGTGCAAAGGCTGCCGCAGCAGCAGCAGCAGCAGCAACATCTGCTTGGCCTGGATTTTCATTCATGAAACTTGCCCCGCCCATCCCTACACACACAGGGAGTCAGCCCCCTTTTCGGCCTGCTGGCGCCGCAACATATGTATCCAATTTTTAATAATTATCAAAATTGATTTCAGCTGAAAATATTGTTAATTCCTGCTTCGCTTCATATTTATTTCCTTGTGGGCTGCTGCGGTTCCCAAACACAAAAACAACAATTTCTGTCTGGCCCTTTGCTGTGCACAGAACCTTGAAATGTTGTTGGTTTCTGACTTTGGCTTTGTGTTTGTGTTTATTATTTTATGAACTCATTAAATTAAATTTTACTGCGCATTTTTATTTCGTGCACGTTCCCAAAGACAACCTCGACCCCCCTCATCGACTCTCGCGGCTCACAGCTCGGCGGAACCATCAGGTTTGGTGCGTTTCCTCCCCCGCTTCCTTCCATTTTTGTTTCTCGTTTTTATTTGTTGTTTTTTTGGTTTTTTTGTGTGCTAATTAGTTGAAATTTTCATTGTATTCAATTAATTATGTGACACGCTTATCTGCAGAGCATTTGTTCTTGATCTGCGGAAATGAAAAGCTAGCCCGACTCCATGCTTCCGCCCACCCAGAAGGTGATGACCCACAAGCCCTCTGGCCACGCCCTCTGCCCGGGCGGCAACTCAAGATGGGGCAATTAAAAGCCAATAAGCAGCCAATTCATGTAATTCAGTTAACCATGCTCGTCGAGCTCATAAAATCCGTTTAACTGCCGCATTAGAACCTTTCAACTGCCAGCTCTCAGCTCTCTCGCTGGGCTGGGCCACATTTTATGGGCATGGCTGCCAGCTGCGGTCTGGCCCGTCTCTCGATTTGGATTTGGGCTTGAGTCTGGGGCCAAATGGTGAAATGATTGCTTTTTATGACCTCATAAAATTAGATACAAATCGCTTTGTCGACGTTTATCTCATTCACTCTCTCGTTCTCTCCTTACCACTCGCTCGCTCCTTATCTTTGTATGTATGGACGTTCCTCTGCAACTGTCTCTGATTTGGCTCCTTTCACTCTCATGCTCTTGTGGAGTGTTCGTTTTATGGCACATATTTATGAGATGTACGCGACCCAAGTATGTGGCCAATCTTTCCAATGTTCCCCATGTGCTAAGCGGCCAATAAAAAGTGTGCCAAATTCTCGAATGCCACCAACTGGCTAAGTAAATAATTATTTAACGCCTTTTATGTTTTATGGACAGATTATGAAGTGCTTTCGGGTTAGATTTTACGAGCTTGGGTTAGGTCAGCGCTGCGCTAAAAAGCATATGGAATGAGAGGGAAATAACAGCAAACGACGTTTTAATTCTGTCACGCTTAATGGAAAAGCAATAAGAATTCTCTTGGGGGCAACCATTGAAAACAGCTGAAGCTCATTAAAAAGTTCTTTCAATGTTGTATTTAATTTAATGGAAATATAAATCAGTAGATAGAGAGATACTTCAATATACGGGGATATATAGATGTAGACAGCTGATATATAAATGCATTAATGGATATTCAAATATTTATGTAGACAGGAAAGTACATAGATAATAAATGATAAACGATAAGGAATATGATTCTTATTTTGAATATATATAAACAAATCATCGATATCCCTCATAATATATAAATACATAAAATATTTACTTTTATCAAACTTTTCCCTCTCTTCTCGCTTAAGACAATCATTATGAAAGGCTGGAGCAGACTGGAGGAAGCATTTAACATGACCAAAATCAAGCCTGCTGAGAGGAAGCAACAACAAAAAAGATGAAGGAAGTAGGAGAAAAAAAAATAATGATAATAATAAAGCAACGATTGAATTGGATGCAGACACGGGCGGATATTTTTTGACGTGGCCAGAGCAGAATACACGCTGGGCAGAGCCACTGCTGTGGAAGGTGCGGAGAGGCGTAAATGGTTTCGGGGCCAAATCAACTGGACAGGGCGGCAAAAAAGGAGGCATGGTGGCAGCGGGGAGCGAGGAGACCTGACTACCAAATCAACAGAATCAGTTGGTGTTGGTGGCAATGGCAATGGCAGCCAGCAGCCGGCAGCCGGCAGACTGGCAACTGGCAACTGGCAACTGGCTACAGAGAACTTTGGAACTGGAAACTGGCGGCTGGTTAAAAAGGAAATACAGACACAGCTGGAGGGCAGCAACGACCAGGACCAGCCGTATCCTTTGTGCGCTCGAGCGAAAGGTAGCAGCAACAGCAACAGCAACAGCAGCAACAACAATTACACAACAACAACAAGAATTCGGTGGTTGCAATTTCGCTGAGTGGCGAACAAAACAAAAATGGGGAACTTTAACACTTTGCATGCAGAAAAATCGAGGGAATTACCAAAAATATGTGAGGACTCACACTCGAGAGACAACAGTTTGGTTAAACGTGTCACAACTTTAATTTCCGCCCTTTGGAGCCAACCGCCGCAGGACTTCCTTCATGCGAGGCAGGACAGCAAAAAGAAGCACCAGCCAAATGCACAAACACACACATAGACACACACATATAGACCGACACACTCAGCTTCAGGCTTGGGCATGTTCACTTTGTATGTAAATCATTCGAGCAGCTTCCCCGGCAGGACCAGCAGAAACAACAACGAGAGCAGCCGCAGGAGCAGCCACAGGATGCGGATGCGCCGTAGGTGGTCAACGGTACGCGACCGCAGAGGGCGCCGTAAAAGCTTTTTGTGTCAACGCCATCAACGTTGAAATCAATTCAACCACCGACGCCTGCCCAGCCCCACCAAGTGCACCCCTACTCGCACCACTTTGCACCACCAGCACAACAGGATCTGCTGCTGGCATTGCTGATGAGTTACGTAAGGTGAGGCAGCAGGGGCACGGCCCCTGTTGCAGCCCAACTTTCACCTACTCGTTGGCAAGCACAGCGGGTGGGAGGCAAGAAGCATGCCTCGCAGCCAGCGAAGGATGCTGCCATCAGAAAGTGTCAATAGCAAAACAGCGCAGGAATTATGAAATATTTTATTAAAACTGAAGCAAAATGACACGAGACGATACACAATGGCGTTGTCTGTCAGGCACAGAAGGAGCGAGTAACAGATGGAGAGAGTAAGAGAGACTTTTGTCTCTTAACAGAGGGTGAGAAATGTGAGCGACAAGAAAATTAATTTTTGATTGTTTTTTAAAAGCTTTCAATGGCAGACAGGTCGCGGGTTAAGGAGTTTGATTTAGAGTGAGAGTGAGAGGGAGGGCGAGAGAGAGATAGGGTGTGTGAGAGAGACAAGTAAGATAGACAGATGACTATAGAGCGGACTAAGAGTAGCATAAGTTTAAATAGAAATCAATTCAAAGGTAGATTTAACAATCTTAAATTAAAGTTTAAACTATTGTTTATCTATTATATAGATACTCGAAATTTGTGATCAATAAGCTGAAATTTCAACATTTTAAATAACTGTTTAATTGAATCAATTACAAAAGTGAAGAATCTTGGATTTTGAAGCAACAAATATTTTTTGATAAGTCTTTGACTTTAATCTAATGCTAGTTTGTACTGGATTCCCGAATAATACATTTATTAAAGCATTCAATTTGTATCACATATCCATTGCAAATGACTAGCAAAGGCATTCCAAATTAATTCGAATGTATTTTCGCGCATTCAAAGCTTTCAATATGACAAAGGCTCAAAATGTCAATGCATTCAAAGGCGCGCACACACGGCCTCAAACACAGATGCAAATGCTTTACAAATGCCGTTTGACATTCGTTGTTGTTGTTGTTGTAATTAGTGTGTGTGTGTTTATGGCGTGTGTGTGTGTGTGTAGATAATAATTCATGCTGCATCGCTGGCATGCCAATTTCAATTATTTAATCAATAATATTAATTTTCGTATCATATTTTGTCACTGGCAATAAATGTGAAATTTGTAAAGCTCTCGACACACACACACACACAGACATACGCATGCAGGGCAGGACATTTCACTCATGTAAAACACGCACAGACACGCACACACAGGATGTTCACACATTCACATTGTCCTGCATCCCTGGGCGATTGCACATTTCATTTGCATTTTGTGCATCGCCCGCAATTTCATTTGTTCGCTCGCTGTATGCTGAGTGCCCCTCTAGTGCCACACCCACTGTCCGCCGCCTCACTATGGGCTGGCATAGTGCGCATTCCTGGCCATTGCGTTGACAATTGGCTCCAGTGAAATTAGCCACTTAAATGCGCCAGCTGCAGGTTTCACTACGACCCTTCTCTCTCTCTCTCTCTTCCTCTCTGTCTCTCCCTTGCGCTGGTTCCGTGCCCGGCCCCGTTTTCATTAGCAACAATTACTCAGAGCGGATGCCTGGCAATTTGCATTGTGGAATTAAATTGCGTACACACACTTTCACTTTAATGCGAAACGCATCCTTTACTACTGTCCTCTGTCCCCTGTCCTTTGTCCTCTGTTCGCTGTCCGCTGTCCTTGTTGCATGCAATTCATTGGCCGCCTCGCTTTTTAATCAAATTGTCAATCGCTGTCGCCCATTGAGCGTCCTCCATCGCTTGGGCCATCTCTTATTTATGGGCCAATAAGCTTCAAACGCTGCATTGGAATTTTTTCATTTGCTGCCAGGCGGAGCACTGCCACGCCAGGACTCTCGCCGTTGTCTTTTGCAACGAGGACACTTTGAATTTAATTTTGTGTAAATTACAAAACGAAATTTCACATCCATTAAAAAAAAAAGAAGGCACACACGACCCCATCCAGAACTTTAAATAGTTGAACTCAAGCCAGCACCAGAGATCGGCGCCATTTCAAGAATTTAAAATATTTCTAAAATTTTCAATATGGAATACAAAAAGGGAATGCTAGAAAAGGAAATGTTTCGGGCATCGATTTAAAGCAGATAAGAAATCTTTTTGTTTGTTCTTTTGGCTTTTTGGGTTTACTGTTCATATTTTATAATACCAATTATTAAGATAATATATTTTTATTTATTTTTAAATATATATCTTGTAATTTATATTGAAATATTATTTAAATTAATTTAAATTAATAACAATCAAACATCAAATTCTTAAATTAATAAATAAAATAAAATTTTTATAAAATATGAATAAATAATATATAATATATAAATAATATAATTTTTGAATGAATATATTACAGTATTATTTGGTATTTAATGAAATTTTGGTAATTAACCCAACTACTCATGGCATCTGCCATGGAGGTTTGAAGAACAGACACTCATTGCAGCATATGAAATGCATATTTCAATATGGAATAAACCCAACAAATTACCTAGATCGGCCGACACATGCGTGCCAAATGAGAGCAGAAAGTAATATTGCATCACAAATCTGATTATATTCAAAATTGTCACGCTGAGCCATAAAACTAATTACTGGGATAATAACCATTATGGATAAGTGGCCAGAAGAATGCAAATGAAACTGAATTTCTTAGACGTTGACCTTGCTACACTTTTGGCAACCGCACACAAGGCAGGGGCGTGGCTTGGCCATCGTCTAGGTTATCTAAATGGTCACTGTCTGTAGGTCATTAGGTGAGTCGCTTGCACTTTCCGCCGGCCTTGACATGGCCAAGTAGCGAGCCATTGCATAATATTATATGCATTCGCCTTGAGGGCTGCTGATCCTGCCAGGCTAATGTATTGCGTGTGTCCTTGTCGCTGCAGCTAAATGCCGATTCTTCGACAGTTCGGTTACATAAGTTCAGCTGACCTTTTGAAATGTTTTGGCTATTCAAATGTGCGTGCATAATAAAAACAAGTACGCCTACAGAATGCAATAGAACTTTCTCTTTCAAGACAATTGCTGCCGGTGTTTGTAGTTAATCCTGTGCGCCCATTGTCCTGCCGCATGTCCTGCTGGCGTACACTTTCGCTTTGGGCTGCAAAAGGATTCGACTGCTTTGTCTTTGGCATGTAAACAGGTTCCTATTCACTGTTACTGTTCCCATTTCCCATCTCCCATTTCCCATTCCCGCTGTGCTCTGACAAATTTCTTAAGTCTCCGCTTGGCAGTGCGCTCGACGCTCGACGCTCTGCGACGTCAGTTTGAGCCAAGGCAACGAAGATAGATTGTGTGTGAAAATCCTTTCAAATGATTTGTTTACCAACAGCGCATCGCGGCCTTTCTCTCCTGCTACTCTACTCTGCTGGTGCCTGCTGTTATCCAGCATATAGCGTATAGCGTACAGCATCCAGCATCTAGCTCTGGCAGCTGTTGCATTTTCCACGCATTTATCAGCCGGTGTCGGTGTCTGCCAATGCGCCATGTCCATGTCCTCCTCATCAGCTGTGGACACATATTTCAATGTTCGTGACTCGATTTTTCCCGCTTACATTTTCGATCTCTTCTTCACAGCATCCCCAGTCTCAGCCTCAGCCTCAGCGTCAGCCTCAGCCTCAGCCTCAGCCACAGCCTCGACCTCAGCTTCATCTTCATTTTTCCCGGTTGGCTGTCGGTTTCGTGCCTCCGACTCGCCACTTCAACATTTTTATTTTGTGCGATTTAATTTTTATTATATGCGCCTTTGGTCAATCGCACACGTTCGCCTTCCCTCAACCTCAACCTCAGCTCCAGCCATATATAAACTGCCTCAGCCATCCCTCACATTTGCTATGGTTTATCGACAAACACTTTACTCGCAAGCAGCAATCACTATGTGGGAAATCATGGCTCTGCCTTGGCTTATAGCCATGGACGTAGTTGGAAGAGAATGAGTTCAATTGAAAGCGAAGTCGAACTATTTTCTATTTATATGTTAAATTTAGCTACAATTTATTTTAAATATAATATATTCTTGTTACTATAGCATTAGTTTTGCAAATGTTATATATTTAATATTTTTAATAAATATAAATTTAGAACATTTTTAAAATAATTTTTCCTATACAAATCAAAGCTTGTCTAGTTTTATAAAATATTTGTTGTTAGTTCCTTATAATTTTCTTTTTCTTTTTGTGTTTCATAATCTCTTTAAAGGATTCACTACCCAAACTCACATTATTTCCCCTTTTATACTCTCAGCTACACCACTGCACGCAGCTGGCCTTTTGCTGATTGTGTTTTTGGTTTTCGTGTGGTGGACTTGGACTTGAAACATGTTTGTGAACAGCCACAACAACAACAACAACTACTTGGCCGTTAGCTTTCTCAGAGTATATTGTCGGTACGTGGCTAAAGTGGACTTTGACTGTGATTGCGTCTGTGTCTTCCATCTGCATCCTTTGCAGCGACTGGGCCACTCGATCTGGCCATCATTTGGTGCTAAACATGTCCACACTTTATTACGACTGACACACTCTCACACACACACATTCACACCCAGCCTCATGCGCAGCCATTGGCCAAAAGGTTCAATCAACATTTGTGTTAAAGTCAACGCGAGCTGCGCTTCAACCAGAGCTGAGGCCAGAGTCTGAGCTGATGTGCTCACCTGCACGTCATGGCTTATTAAACGTTGTCCACGACTGCCAGCCCGATAGCCTGGCCTAATCTCGCTTGTCACATGTCTCAGGCAGTTTTGTAGGCACCTAAGTGGCCAACCTGGCACAGCCATAGCTCATAATGCTGCTGCCCCATGATGCCCCAGACACTGACTCCGACTTCGACTTCAACTTGCGACTTCGACTTCGACTTCGACTTCGACTTCGATGGCGGCGCAATCTTCAATTCATTTACATTTTTATTCACGCAGATTAACAGTATCGGCATGTCATCTGCTTTGTGCGCTGCGGCTTATGGCTAAGAGCTTGGGCATTGAGTGCCTCGCTGCACGCCAGCTGGCAGCGCTCCACAATGAGGAGTGGATTTGCTCTGCCGGCAGGCGGAGGCACCTCCACCTCGCACGTTCGCCAAACTGTTGCAATGTCGCAAATTTTTATCGCACGTCTACAAGAAATTCAACGCGTGCACATTCCACATTCTGTGCGCTCACAGCATCGCCGCATTGTACAATGGCATAAAACAGTGAAATTTGTGTGCAAAATGATAAATACGCGACTGAAGGTGAGACAATTTATAAATATTTAAAGCAAGGTATTATATTAATTGTAAAATATATTATTAAATACTGCATGTCCTTTCCTTTAAGTCTCATATGACGTAAATAGATTTAGCTTAGCTTAGGTTAGGAAATCATTTCCATTTCACCTTAATGAATGGAGTAGTGAAGAAACTCTCTTCATAAACATGCAAAATGTCCATCGAATTACTCGTATATTTATTGAGTACATATATATTTCAGATATATCACTGATTATCTCTATTTGTGGCCCATCGTTCAATGATGCGCTGCGTCGACGGCCGACATAGCGACGCGTTGGCTGTTTGGCAGCTTGCAACTCGCGTACATCTGTCTGTCTATTTGCTGGGCTGTTGGCTAGGTTGGATTCGGTTTGGGTTGGGTTTGGCAGCGTGCCGCAGCGGCATCGAGGCATACGGCATACGGCATACGGCATAGAGAGCATCCAACCAACAACCATCAGAAAAGCCAGCATTCAGTATAGTTGTGCAATTGACTTACGCTTGTTTGATTGCATTCGAACTCGCACCTTGGGCTTCAGCTGATGCCACTGCTGCCACAGATGCAGTCGCATCGTCGACTCTTGCGGTTGCCGGCTGTGAGGTTGAGGTAGAGGTTGAGGTTGCTGTCTGTGCCATTTCGCAGAAATAAAGATGTTAAACGTTTTGCTGATTCGTGTTTTATGAACTCAATTTCAATTTATAATCTCTGTTGCCACTCACTGGCTCTGGCTCTGGCTTTGGCTATGGCTACGGCTCTGACTCTGGCTACGACTCTCGCTCTTGCAACTTGCATTGACACCGCCCCCGTCCCGCCCCCTCTTCGCTTGGCCAGTCAGCCAGTTTGAGGCGCTTTAGCCTTTTGTGTTATCGCTAGGAATACACTTTGAGATACATGCACTAACAAAGCAACAACAGCAACAACATCTTTCACTCTTAGTCTTGGTGTTTGCGCCTCCTCACCACAGTTTGTGTCTTGTCTGTCAGTTGCTCTGAGTATCTGTGGGTTACTTAGTTAGCTGCTGCTGTTGCTGATGCTGTTGTTGTTGTTGTTGCAGCTGCTTTTGTTCCTGTGCATTGTCAAGTCTGCAATTTTAATGTTGACAGAAATCAGATACAGGCGACTGCAGGAATGCTGCATGCGCATTTAAGGTATTTGAAATGTATCTAGAGCCAACAGACTAACTTGGCCAACATAGCTGAAAAGCCACATGAATATCTAAACAGGTGTGCATGGCCATTTGCGTGCTTACCTGCAATGAAAAGAGCGAAAGAATCGGGAATTAGTTAATTAGCTACGCAGAGTTTGTTGACAAATGATTATGCGGTAGAGCAAAGTGTAAGATATTAGAATTACAAATTGGGGAATAAATTAAATTATTGTAATATTTATTTTTCTTCAATATTTTAATTTATTTACTAATACTATATTGTATTCCATTCGATATTTACTAAATTAAAAGTACTTAAATTAATTTTGAATGCAATCAAATTTAGTTTTGTTCAAATACTTAAATTTTATTTTCACTGTGATAATATTTGGCCTTTCTAATTTCTGACATTTTATGAGAAAGTGTTATAATTATTAAAATAATTATTCGACTTTATGTTCCCTTTGACTCCCATATGATATTATATTTTTAATTTATTGTATCTGCCTTAAATTTCAAGAATTTCGATATGTCATATCGACCTTACCATACACCCTCCCCATTCTCTCTCTCTCTCTCTCTCTCTCTCTCTCTCTCTCTCTCTCTCTCTCCTCTCTCTCTCTCTCTCTCTCTCTCTCTCTCTCTCTCTGTCATTATCCAAAAACTTTAAACTAAAATCATATTTCACAGACGGAATCATTCCAATTAAATGCAACATGTATTTGCTGGCGCCTCTGGGGACATGTTCTCTGACTTATTCCACTTACAGAGGCCAGCCAAGCAGAGGATGTCTGTGTGTGTGCGTGTGTGTGTATTTGGGATTGAGTCTGGCTCGGATTCTCAGAGATTGTCGTGTGTTTAAGACGCAGTTAGAAGATCTAATTTCCCCCGCAAGCAGCTTGTAATATCCTGTCTGTCTGCTGCGCGTTGTGAACGAGGAAGTCACACATACATATGCAGCTGACATACACGCACAAATATGTGTGTGTGTGAGTGTGTGTGGGTTGACAATTTGAAACAATTTACTTATTGCATGTTTGCTGACGTCATCGCTAGAAAAAGTGTTGCCTATGCAAAATGAAACCCAAACTAAACAGCATGGCTTTTTCTCCCTCTCTCTCTATTTCTGTATCTCTCTCGCTCTCCCTCTCGCGTTCACTCGCTCACACAGTCGCAGCCATGGCCGATGGGCGCATGAGTTAATAGGCGTGGCTAGGCCAGCGCTCTGATTACTGCTGCATACTTCGGGGGTTGGTCGTCGCTGTTGCTGTTGCTGCTGCTGCCGCTGCCGCTGCTGCTGCTTGCTGCTGCTGCTAATATTGACGCTCTGCTGATGCCGATGACGTTGACAGTTACATTGATTTATGGCGCTTGGCTTGCCTGCCTGCTTGCACTCGCTCCTTGGTCCCTAGTCCTTTTGCGACCCATTTCAGCCGCTTGAAATCTTATCCATCAAGCGACATGATGATGTCGGCCCAACCCCCATTCCGGGCAGCGCCTTTTTTCTTCCATCTGTGTATATGTATGTGTATATATATATATGTGTGTGTGTGTGTGTTAACTGGTTCGCAATTAATGTATATTATTCACAATTCCGCCGGGCTCTGCCACCAAACTTGATTGCAGTCCTTTGTGTGCAATTAGTTAATTGAGCTCTGGTCGAGCGAGTGGCTTATCCGCCGGCCAGCCCTCCAGGTGTGCAGCCCCGACACACACACACACACAGACACACAAATAGGTGCGTATGCGTGTTGGCCTTATCACAAACAGTTAGCCGTGAAACCGTTAAAAGCTGCCAGTCTCATGTTAACGCTGATGAACACATCTTGCACCCGCCGCCCCTGCCACGGCCGCTGTCTCTGCCCCACCATCACGCGAGCTACAAGAAACAATCAACTGACCATTCCAGTTCTCTGTCCCGTTCCCGTTTTCACATGTAGGAGGGCTACGGATAGGCGACTGCGGGGCAGGGACATGTCGAATGCGGTAAATGCAGCACATCCGATGCTGCTGCTGCCCGACTTTACCAATGCTGATGGTTTAAGGCGTAAAATAACAGCAGCAGAGCGGAGTTTGGATGACGCAGGGGGAGGAGCCGCAAAAAAGTGTGTAATGAATTATTACCCTCTGATAAAAGTGCATGTCGACTTTTTCCTCTCTTTTGTATTTTTTTTTTTTTTGTTACGTTGTTGCTGCGGCTGCTGTTGTTGCACGTCTGTCGATATTCACAGCATTATAGACGTAGTCTCGAGGCTTTAGCTTTAACAATTTAAGCAACGGATTTGTAAATGAATGTTGTGAGACTCTAATGAGTTATAAAGAGGTCATTATGAATGAAGTTTTTAAATCATTTTAGAGAGCGAGAGAGAGAGAGGGTGAGTGGCAGAGAAAGATTAAGCATTAATGAAATAAAACATTAAAAATTGCAATAAATAAAAATGCATATCTTAGACAAATTTCAGAATGATTTAAGCAAAATAATTTGTGAGCAATCGAAAGATCTGTTACTTCAGCGCAAACGCCACTGTGGAATGGAATGTGCCCAGCTCTTTACAATCTATATCCTCTGGCTAATACATTTTGGCTCAAATCAGCTGTGGCCGATCCAGAAAATCACCTCGAGCTGAACACGCGCCGGTAATTGCAGCAATTGGCGCTCATTTCTCTGTCATAAATATCTAAAGCGAGCTGAAAAATGGCCAAATCATGCATGCACACCTACCCATTGTAAATCACCTTAACACTCGACAGAGACTCGACTGCGACGAGCGACGCGACGGCAGCAGCAGCAGCAGCAGCAGCAGCAGCAGCAGCAGCGACTGTGATTGCCAACAATTTCTAACACGGCGGCATTATCGATGCCCATTTGCCCCAAGGTCGGATCGTTTGCGCTAGAAAACGCTGTTAATAAATTACGTGTAAAACAACGTGTGAACTAACATAAATAATTTCCTTAATCCACTGCAGCGCCTCCCTCCACTCCCGACTACACCCTGGGCACATGTGAGTGGCCTAGGAGCATACGTGCCCAGCAATCGATTAAGCGTAGATAAAAATCAATTTGCGGCAATAATAAATTGCTCAACTACCAGGCGAGTGCGGCAGTCCAGCGAGTGGAGCATCCAAATGATGCCTCCAAACATCCGCTGCTCCGAGCTTCCGCCCTCGCTTGCCCTCTCACTCTCCCTTTCTCTCTCTCTCTCTCTCTATTATTCTACCTCTCCCTCTTTCTGGTTAGTGGCTGCGGCCAATTTAGTTGCATTTTGCGCGCTGTCGAGTCGCAGAGTCCAAACAGTTTCTCGAACAAATTGGCCGCAAGGCGAAAACAAGATGGCAGGCGGCAGCAGGAGACGCGCTGCCTGCCAGTGCGAGACACACCAAAATTTACAAACATTGTAATCATGGGTTAAATATCGCCTGCTCCCCGTCTCAGTGCAGCAGGCCACAGGGCCTCTGACTACGTCTTCGTCTGCATCTGCGTCTTCAGCTTGGGCCAGGTGGAAGGCGCGTCTGTTGCATCTGTTGCAAGCACATCGAGTATCTGCCTTTGCGAATCTGCTGGAGTCCAGAGTTCATGGATTAATCACCGCGGGCAGGGCAGCATCGAGTCACAGACCAAAAGTCTTTCGCTCATCCACTTGCAATCGCACTCGCACTCGTACTCGAAGTCGCATTCGTAACTTCACGATTCACAACTTAATTTGAAGCCGGTTTGCAGTTCGAGGGCGCAGCATCGTTTGTCGATTTGTACATTTTGCTTAGCAGTTGCAGTTGCGATCACAGTCGCAGTCGAAGTCGCAGTCGCAGTCGCAGCACGCCTCCTCACTGCGAACCGCCCCCATCATAATAAAATGGCAATTGCAAGTCCAGCTGATTCATCGCAATGCGAAATAAATGAATTCATTTGCCAAATGCCTATCCAAAGACGCAGGCCCAACGGGTCTATCCCACCTCCAACTTCAACTTTAACTCGAAGCCGAGGCAAAGGCTTCTAATTGAACTGTTTTGCTAACTCTGTGGCAGCTGTAAACAAGTGTCTTTAGCAATAAATGTTTGCAAAAAAAACCCATAAATAACCCATAACTGTGATTACTGTGAGAGCGAGTCCGACTTTGGCATAAAAATGTTACAGATTGATCGATGAACTGAATCTCAAAATTTATTCATATTGCCTTATCAAAAAACAAAAAATAAGGTATATTTAATATCTAATAATAATAATAATAATTTGTTATATATAATTAAATATTTGACAAAAAATATCTTAAAATAAAATCAAAAACGTTGAGTGCAAAAATCTAGAAAAATAATTTATAAACTATTTTTTTTTTTGCAAATATTTCTTTTTATTTTAACCTATTAAAACACTTTTCTCATTTATCTCTCTTCAAGTAATTGACATTCATTCAATTTAAATAATAAATACCCTTCTTTGAATATCACCTTAAGGATTTGATTTCAAATGTCTTCAAATGATATTTATAATTACAATGGAATTCAAGAGCCCTATAATATAATCCAGCCTCTAGTAACGCAATCTGCTTTCAATTAAAGCAAATACTGACTCTCCCTTCATCATGCCATATTCTATTCTCTCAAGATGAACACTCCACTCTCTCGGCAAGATCATTTCTGTGTGGTTAGGCGAAATGGAATACAATCGACCCGCAGTTGTTCAATGTTCAGATTCCGGAATGGCATCTGGAATCTGTAACATTTGTCGCATTTCATTTTTACCTGCACGCCACGTACTCTGTCCGCTCTTGCTTAAATATTATATGGCAAATGCTTTGCTGGCGCCCCGCATGTCACAAATTTTAATGCATTTCATTGCCGCAAGGAAACAGCAACAACAAAAACAACAACAGCAACAACGGCTACAACAATAAAATGTGTAACGCATGAGATGAAAAGCAGCGCAGGACAACAAAAACAAGCATTGAAAATCACAAAAAAAAAAAAATACGAAGTTGAAATAAAAATAGCAAAAAGGAAGCAACAGCAAAAATTTTAAACATGGCGCGAACATAATGTCCTGTGTCCTTGCCAGTGCCTGCCGTACCCTTCCGTCCGTCCGACTGTCCGTGCTTTTTCTTTTTTTTGCTGCGTTGCTTTGCGAATTTCCCTGCTGCTACTGCTGCTGTTGTTGTGAAAATCGAACATTGATTTATGGCGTGTGTGGAAAAAGAGGAAAAAAAGTGTATTGGCGCGGGGGGAGAAGCGGGTTCCATGGACTCCAGGAGGCAAGCAAAGGTTCGACATAGCCGCGGGCCCAGCCTGATGACGATGATGCTGATGAGCTGGAATTGTTTTTGATATGTTGCGCGCGCATATGCAGGTCGCCGATACCCTTCTCTACCCACCCGATGCCCCCTCATTTCCCAGTTGCGATTATTACATGTGACACACATACACTGAAGGGCTGCCTCGTCCCTCATTTTGCATTCAATGGCAATGCATTTACAACAACAACAACATCCGATGCCGGGCAACATGGGCAACAAAAAAATTGTAAATGCAATTCGTAGGGCATAAATTTAAAAAAACGCGTGTCACATGTCGATTCTCGATTGTTCGCAAATTAATATATAAAATACGCGCGGCCAACTGCCAACTGCGAACTGCGAACTGCGAAAAATTGCGGCTGCTGTTTTGCGGTTTTCGCATTGTTCAGTTTGACTTTTGGCGTTTTCTTTTTAGCTTGAATGCGAAAATGTTGAGCATCGATTTGTACCTGGATTATACGTAAATGAGTCTGAATCGAGCCATTTATATAACAATTAATGCTTTAGATTGTGATTTATGCGCGAGAATTGAATATCATGAAAAAATAAATCGATGAAAATGCGACCTATTTGGGATTGCATCGTGATCATGCTGCGTTTGTTGATATAGAAATAAATATTCAATACAACACAAATTAAAAACCTATTGGAATTTGATATATATGAATATTTTAATTTAAATAATAATTTTGTAAATTTTATACTTTTAGGAAATTTCATAAATTCTCAAATAAATATCCAGGGCCATACAAATTTGTTTTTAATAATAAAAAAATATATATTTTATTGAAAACTAAAATATAGATTTATTAAACTATTAAAGGCATATGTTTTTCTCCATTAAATCAAAGACAATGTTTTCTTCAAATATTTGCCATATTGGCCATGAACATCAGAAAAGTTTTGACAATGCACTCGACCAGATCTACAGCTGCACGAGTCGCAGTCAAAAAGCAAATCGGTTTTGTAAATTGTTAAGGCGGCAACAAAACATTTCGACAGTTTGTCATTGGCTTTCACAGTTGGCCAAGTGCAAGAAATAAAAGTTGTAAAATGTTTACTGAGGACAGCTGCTGCAGCAAAACAAACAACTTCAAAAGTTCAAAGTTGGCCAAACTTTAATGAAGTCCAACAGAGAATTATGATGACTTTAGTTGCTTGACTGCAAAGCTGTTAGTATTTGTATATCATAAACACTTTATGATATGTCTTTATCATGTTGTTATTCACCTGTATCTGAAGCAATTTCCACTTTCTTTCAACTGTCAGAGCTGAAACCGTGAGGATGTTTGCTTGAGGCTCTGCCGCTTGTTAAGTCTGAAACTTTTTGCGCTTGGTTCGCAGGCGCAGTTTTCGCTTTTCCAGAATAATTGTGCACAACAATTTCGTTTGCATTGTGGGGCACATGATCGCGGTTGCAATTGCAGATTGGCAGCTTCAGCATTGGCGCCAGCCTCGCATTGCGATCGACCCACGCAACCACAACGAATTTGATATACACTCAAATAGACACAGAGCACGGAGAATGATTTTACTACGACTTTTACTTGTCAGCGCGCTTTTGCCGTCGGCAATTTGTGGCCATGGGCAATTTCCATGACACTAAGCACTGGAAAATTTGGCGTTTTCTTCGCCGGTTGTTTATTGCGCTCGAAGCTCTTCGACTGCCCCGCACGCAGCGCCGCCAATTTGCCAACTAGCCGCCTCCGTGTCGGGGCCAGCCGAAAAAAACGCTCAACGAGCGGCGCTGAGCAGAAAAACGCTCAGACGAAATACTTAACAAAAGGCAAACGTGCGTCCAGAATGACAACAGAAAAGCAGGGCAAAGCGTAAACCAGGCCAAACACTGAAAGAGCAACACATCAGGCATAAATTATTGCCGTGATGCGGCTTAAGAGCATCGCTTTTGGGGGCCAGCCAGCCAGAGCAGCCGAGAGCTGCAACATTATGAGGCAACTTTAAGTGGCAATCAGCTTTGGCCTGGCCACTGCCAAACGACTTAATTTTAGACGCTAAACTGTTACTTGATGACTCTTCGATGGGCGCCCGCAAAGTATATATTCTCTTAACTCCATCGCAGACAGCGTGCGCAGCATGCGCAGTTGCCATGACGACTCTCAGCTGGCTGCCGCAACAGTCACAACCACAGCCAGAGTCAGAGCCACAGCCACAGGCTGTTGCAAGAACAATTCAATAATAACAATAAACAAAGCGAGCATACAATGAAAGCCAATGGGAATGAATGTTGAAAGCTTGGGGCACAAATATGCATACAGCACGCAATGAAGTTGAAACTTTTAATCAATTTTATCTGCAGTAAAGAACAAATATATATATTATGAATTTAATATTTGTTTTAAATAATATTTGCTAATATTTAATGAAGTAATTCAAAATAAACGCGAAAATATTCATAGTAACTGAATGCAAATTTATATTTAATGATTATTATTATTATTGGTAATTGTTTTTTCAATTTTAGACTATTATTTATATAATTTAGAGATTCAAGAATAAAAGATGTGATTATATTATTATAAAAGATGTGAGCGTAGAGACTGTACTGTGGACATGCGAATAGTTCGGAATTTCGTCTTAAATTGTCTACAATTGATTTCTATATATATATAATAATGTATATATCGCTCATATACCACGGCATATCTCATTGTATTAGGCATTTGTTGAAGTGAATTCAAGAAATAAAAAGCTTTCCAACATTATTATTAAAAACATAATCTGGATTAAAATTTATTTTTACAATTATTTATTTATATAACTATTATTTATTTATTTATATTTTATTTTTTACTATTTTTGAATGCCTTTTTCTATATTTGCTAATATATTTCACATAAATCGCATTTTTAAACAATTTGCTCCACTGTGCCCAGCCTTGTCAACGCCATTGCCATCATTGCCAGCGAATTGGTTGTGTTTCTTTGTATGTGTGTATTTGTGTATGCTGGCAAGGCAGCTAATAAAATTAAAATGCCATATTTCAGGCGTTGATAACAACAATAAGTGCAGCAAAGTCGCCGCGCGTCTGCAAGTCGGAAATTATTTTTTGGCACGAACACGGAACGGCCTTGTGCCAAAGTGAGAGAAGCAGAGAGAGTGAGTGAGAGAGAGAGAGAGAGAGAGAGAGAGAGAGAGAGGGAATTGAAGCCGTGAAAGTGGAAGAGGGGCCAACAACAAGGATCTGCCAGCGGCAAGTCTATTGATATGACAAAGCGCCGCAAAATTACCTGTAAAAAGTTTTCCAGCTTCGAAGAAGACGAAGAATTTAGCTTATTGATTTTTGTGTCGTCGCGACGCCGTTGGCCAAAAATTCTTTCCACTCAAATTATGAATAAATTGAAATTGAATTTGCCTGCGTCGTCGCTCTCTCGCCTTTGCCTAGAGGCAGGTAATGAGCGGGAGCGGGGGACGGGGGGCGGTGGCCGTGTCTGCTTTAGGTAACAACAGCGCGATAAGCATCAACAGACAGGCCGTAAATGGGCCCCTGATTTATGCCAAGCAGATATTTTTTCTTATTATTGATTTCTTATCAGGTGGCTAATCTATTAATGCGCATTCCCATTTTATGCCACTTTGTCAGGCGCCTCAATCTCCAAGCGACTTTGCAGTCTCTGTTGAGCGTAATTAAATTAAAATTCCTGTTACATGACATGCCTGGCAAAAGTGTCGACACACACACACATACACAAAGGAGTCAACAACTGGCGCTGCCTTGAGTTTATGCCAGCATCCGTGTCCGTGCTGCGTAACCATGTTCTGGACTGCCACTGGCAGTGACTACATACATATATAAATATGTATGTGTATATAGATAGATATATATATATATGTATGTGTGTATGTGGAGCTCGTTTTGTGCAAACTAAGACACGTTGTCAGCATTCATGTCACCGGCGCTGCCTGCAAGCAGGGGGTCCAAGCCAAAGTGGGGGCGAGACAATGTCTGACAGCCTTTTGAAGTGGCTTTTGCATGCAGCTAGATTTTTCATTAAAATTTACCAATTTTAATAGTTGTTGTATAAAGAGAGAGTGAGCATAATGGAAAATAGAAAATTCTGCAAACGCAAGTGAAAAACTTCAGCTACTAGGATATGTGTCAAATGCAGAGCAAGGAATGCAACTCAGGATGCAGAAAGCCTTAAATGCGACACATAATTAAAGAATGTTCAAATTAAATTGACATTAAATTCAATTTAAAATCAACTCTGCATAGTCAAATATAAACATGCCCAATGCTCGCATTGAACCCCATTCCCGTTTAATAAACTGCCTGTCAAAATTCGCGATAAACTTCTGCCTAATAAGCCTTAGTAATTCATGGAATTGAATTGATTGCGGCTATTTGCGGGTTTTGCGCTCGATTCGCAAATTATGTTTGCAATATGCGGGCTCTTAATCATATGAAATTATTTTGCAAACTGAATTGCGGCTCAATGACGCCCTCATATTGTGGATGTATGCGTGTGCGTGTGGTGTAAAAGTTAAATAAATGTAATTAAATATATCTTGGGAAATTACTTCCAGAAATTAATCATTTTGTATTCGCTTCTTAGGCTCCTCTTATGCAGAGTTATTAAAACTTTGACCAGCTGATATAGATAAATCTACTTCTATTTACGCTATTTCTTTATACTTTAAATCTAAAAATATACCAATATATTTAAATCAAGAAATTATATATCATTTATATTGGCAAATCTGTTTTTCAACTTTTATAAAAATATAATTCTACATTTTATAGATCGCCTTGGGCGCGCACTAAAGTAAATTCTACTAAATCCAAGTTTCAGTTCTAGCCATGCCGCATAGTAACACGTTCTGTATCGAATACTCAGTTCATTTCATTTGAATTCGTTTTCATTTCATTTTGATTTCTTTTGCTTTCATTTCTTTGTGCAATCTGCGCCAGGTAGTAAATAAACAAAGCATCGAATTCAGCGCAACGTTTAAAGATACATTTATTATTTTGAAAATGCGCAAACACTTCATGATGATTACCAACTGAGCGGGCAGCAGCAGCAGGAGGAGGTGTAGGTGGAGGAGGGGGGCGAGCAGGCAGACACCCCCAATGGCGAGGGAGTGAAAGCAGCAGCCCGGACTACTGGCTGGCTGGCTGGCTGCTTTGGCCGGGATGCCAGACCTCCTTACACCTCTCTCATGGAACAGCATACAGAAATCTTTTTACGTCAGTTCTGCCTGTCTTGCTGCCTGACATTTTCTTGCGTTGTTACCTTCAGGGTCGGGAGAGTAGCGTGCAATGCTTGGTTGCGTAGCCGCCCCTTATTACCCCCCTTCCCTTCGTTCCCAGCATTCAGGCTGATGTTGTTGCTGCTGCTGCTGCTGCCGCTGCTGCTGGCAATTTCCTTTAGACGAGCTGCGAAAACACACGAAACCGAAACTTTTGCGAAATACGTTAAACGCAATGCTGTCCGTCCCATACTCGGTTTCAGTTTCAGTTTCAGTTCGAGTGCCCCTCCCCTTTGTGTCTGTCTGTTTGTCTGTCTGCCAGTTTGGTTCATCCTTCCGTTCGCCTGTCCCACTCTCAGTCAGAGTCGGAGTCGGAGTCGGAGACAGAGTTAGACTCAGACTTAAACTCAGACTCAGAGTTTCAGGCAGCAGTTTAGTATATAACAAGTCAGCGTCAGCTGCTGCTGCTGCTGCTGCTGCTGCTTTAGCGCGCATTCGTGCTCCTGCCAGGGCTTCTGGTCTGGTTTGGTCTGTCCGCCTGTACGCCACTTTGTCGGCTGCCTCAAATACTTCCATGTTCATTTCACAAGTAAAACGGAAATGACAGTTCCGCAGCGAGCAACGAACATCTTTGCATTGCTCCGCCCGATTCCCGTCGCAGTGGAAAGTGACTGAAACCTTTTCCCGCATAATAGTCTGTCAAAGTGGCTGCCAGCACCATCGCCGACGCCGTTGTCAGTCAGCTCCAGCTGCAGCCTCCTGCCTTCTGCCATTTTCCCTGTCAGCCGCCTGCTCGAGCTACTTAGCACTTAGCTACAGCCAGCGCAGAGCGCCGAGCAGGGCATTCCTTAACCCACTTCAAGGCGAACCCCAAAAACAAATTCAACAACAATTTCGCAATTTTAAGCCGCTTCGGTTTCCAACTAATTTTCTAATTATGAGCACAAAGGCGCACAGAAATCATGTCACGCTCCCTGACTGATTTATGGCCAATGGAGAAATGTCAAATATTTGCCCGGCAATTGCTGTGGCCACCCTCGCATTGCCCTAAGGCAACCCAAGTCTCCAAACATAAGCGAGCCCACGCTGTCGGCTTTTTAACTTATCCAAATCACTTGGCAAGTTTTTCTACTCGATATTTGTTTTGTTTATTTCTTTATTTTTTTTCGCTTATGCTGATTTGATTTATTTATTTATTGTTGAGTCTGCTCGCCCGGCTCTGTGACTCGAGGCCGGCGCCTCAATAATCGCCAGCCGACCAACTGATTAGCTTAATTTTCCGGATGGTGAAATTGCCTCGATTCCAATATCAAAGTTTGCTTCGATTTCATGTTCTTTGCTTGCGCAGATTTTCAAACCAACAAAGCAAAGAAATGAAATGCAGAAAAATTAAATACAAAGTAAATAAACAAATAAATATAAATATATTAATATATATGTTAAAGTTCAATATGGATAACATCCGAGTTCAAAGCAATAATTATTAATTGCCATTTACGCACTAGCATATACAGATTATGTAGAAATTTCATTCATACGTACATACATACATATATGTACATATGTATATGAGTCGCAATTCATCTGGGGAACATATAAATTTATGTTTATAATATATTTAATACTTTTTTTTTATTTATATATTGCCTTAAGTGAACCTTAATTGATTAATTAAATAGAATAAATAGTGTAAATATTTATAATTGAGAAATGTAATTTCAAATTCAACAAAAAATTGTATACAAATAAATAAATATGCAGATAATATACAATAATAAAAAAATGTATAAATTCATATACATATATCCCAGCTTTAAATCTCTTAAATTAAATAGAGCTCAGATTTTCGTGTTATAAACGTTTGTTTATGTATGTTCAAATAAGAATAATTGAATAAATATTAAATACAAATTTTACTTCGCAGTTGCTAATAGAATATTGTAAATAACAAATAATATAAATTATATATTCATTTATTTCTATAATTTTTTCAGATATCTAAAAGAATTATCATAGTAATAATAAATATTCGGATTTTCTTGGCAAAGCTTCTAATTCATTAAGAAGTCTTTCACAAAAGAACAAGAAATAAATTTGTAAATAATGCTATATATATATTTAATGTAAATATTTTCCAATTCGTAGTTTGACTTAAGTAAAAATAGTTTTTACTCGAGTAGGAAAATAGTTTTGTTTTTGTTTTCTCACGCAGCCATCTCAACTAACAAGGAAACACCCACATATGTTGATCCACTTAGCTAGGGTCCTTGCATGTATTAGTGTATTTGTATTTGTGTGTGTGTGTGTGAGTTGGATGATTCCCAGGGGCCAAAGCGGAGCAATGGCTTCGGCCATGGGGCACACTTCCAAGTAATTTGCAAAACTCAGACATCCGACACTTTGCTGTAGTTTGGCGACTTTGATTTATGGCCAAGAGCCTCGCTGGGGACACAATCAAACACAAATGCAGGCATAAGGAGCCAACGTCAACGACTTCAATGTCCTGCAACTGAAGTAGGCGCACACACACACACACAAAGGTCAGTTCGTTGTTAGCGCGATTATGGCAGCTGTTAAAGAAGGCTAGGTCAGGAGGAGAAGGAGAAGGAAAGGAGAATGAGAATGGCAAAGGGCGGGGGCAAATGGGCCAGAACTAAATAAAAATAATAAAAAAACAACAATGGCCAGTTTTTGGGGTCTTCAGCCGGTGACATGCAAACCCGGCGGCTGACAGCTCTGCAGCTAGCAAAGCAGCAACCGCAGGGGCCACAATAAAAGATGAAACAAAAGTCCATGTTATTCTGCGAAAGAGTCAAAAAGTCAACCTCAACTTTGGCATCAACTTCGGGGCTTAAGCTTTTGGCTATAGCTATAGCTTTAGCTTCTCACATGCCCGAAAAGTCGCACAAAAATAATCCCAAAAACTTCTGCGCTCAAAAACATGAAAACGTTCTGCACAATGACAGAACTGAGCTGGTGGGAGGAGGAGCAGCAGGAGGGGCTGCAGATGCGGAGACGTTGATCACAAAAAGGAAAATGTCAAAGTTCTCTTGCGGTCTCCGAGGTTCTTTAAATGTTCTCGGTAACAAATACATATCTACATACATATATATAAATATAATATATACATATTCACATACAAATACGCATGACTCGTACACATATTTTTTTTCGTTTTTCTTGGAACCTTCGCTAGGGAATTCAGCACACGAGCACTTTTTTTTTTTGCTCTGTTTTGTTCTTATTTTTTTATGTCGTCTTTAGTTTTGAGCTGTGTGCCTTATGTTTGTATGAGTGTAGCTTAAGAGAGCAGCCTTGGCCTTAGCTTGCGAGAGCCTGCGAAAGGGCAGCTCAAGTTTAGGCTGGCTCACAGGAAATGTCAATGACGGCGGATCTTTGGAATACATGGGATGCAGTTGAATTATCTAGTATACTAAAATGCTAGAAAATAATTATATTTCGATAATTGGATTGACTTGAAAGCTTAGGCTCAAGGCATTATAAATTGCCTAAGCTAAAGATATGAATAACTTCTCTGGGCAATAGTAAATAAAGAATATGCATACAAAATATAAATGATTAAAAATAAAGTATATATTTATTTATACTGACAAGTATTTATATTCAATAATCACTGAGCCTGAATTTATCAAATCCTATTAGATTTGTGATTTAATCGAGTTAGAAAATATCATCTATGTTATATCTAAGTTCTATATATTTTCACTCAATACGAGTTTATACTCTGCTCAACCATAATGATAGAGATGAAGTATTTATATACAGAATGAAGATATATGGAATACGCAGAGTAATTAATATATTCATGACAATATTCACGGAAGATTTGCAATCGATATGCATATAGAACGAGAAAACAAATTTTGGTTTAGCTAATTATTAATAATTACAATATTAATTCAGATCAACTTAAATTTTCCTTCAAGTATTTTTCGAGTTTGCTTTTCAGTAAATATAAATTCATATATTCATTAATTTGATTAAAAATCACTTTATAAAACGTGGTTTGTCATAGCTTCAGCAATAGCTGTGGAATTTAATAATTCACCTTGGCCTTTGGTGCACAATTTGTACAAATTTATTAATATTTTATCTCAGCTGCTGAGCATCGCGTATGCTCGGCCTAAAGTAGTTATGTGAAACATGCTATGCTTGTTTTTCTCTATATGTTTTCTCATTTGTATTTTTTGCCGGCTTTTGTTTTGTGTCACGCTTCCGCGAACATGAAAAGGAAGTGCACGTCAAAGCTTAGACACAAACCACGAAGCGTAAAGGTGCAAGTGAGGCTGAAGTAACAACATTCATTGCAATTGCCACCAGCCAAATGGCCAACACAAGAGCGAGCACGTGTATGTGTGTGTGTGTGTGTGTGTGTGTGTGTCTAAGTATCTGCATGCAGCAATGCGTGCCAGCGAGAATTTGTTGAACAATTTCGCTAAACTCGAGGCGAAAACTCGAATAAATTGTCTTGAAAATGAAAAGGGAAAACTTAAGGCGAGAGAGACGAGTAAAAGGCAGTAAAAGAAAACGAAATAATAGCAGTAGCTGCCGCAGCGGCAAACGCACAAATTACAACAATTAAATGGCGAACAAAATAAACCAAGCCGCAATTATCACATCACTAGCTAACCGAGCTGGTAGCTGGTAGCTGAAGCTGCGGACGAGGACGAGGACGGCGGCAGCTTTGACTTTAATTTATGAACTGCGCCAACTGCAAGTGGAACTGAGCGAGGGGGGGGGGGGGGGGGGGGGGGCTGAGGCGCAGCTGTTGGAGCCGGGTGGCCACTGAGGCGCACACTCGGCTGCATAGCATTCGAATCTCGCCGCCGGTTTTCACTTTACACTGCGGCGCTTGTAGCGGCAAATGTTGATGTGAAAAATCCAGGTAAAAAAGGGAAAATTATGGAAAAGGGCGTTAAAAATATGCACACAACAGGTGTTGGCAATTTAGATCTAATAAACATAAAAGCCAGAGAGACCTAGAAATGTGGGCAACGCGTTGTCGCTCGCTCAATTGACAGCGATCCAATTTCATAATGAATTTTGTTTTCATTCTGCTGCTGTCAGCCTTCAATTGGTTTGGAAAAACAAAGCAGCGACAAAACTGAAAGCAGAACAACAACCAAATAGGAAAACAAAAAAAGAACTGAAAGAAGACACATATAAAAATAAAAAGAAGACAAGCAAATAACAGAAATAACGCACAGAGATCCAAGAATTCCCCCATGAAGAAATCCAGCTGACAGCCCTTCGCACAGAGAACCCCAAGCAAAACTTGAAGCAGAATGTGGCATGATGTTTGTGTCTGCATGGTGAGTGTGTGTGTGTGTGTGTGTGTGTGTGAGCATACATATATATTATATATATATATATATATATATATATATGTACATATATATAGTTATATCGAGTAAACGAAAAACAAAAACTTTTTTCCACTTGAGTAACTTAAGTGCCAATTCCTTCAAAAACAAAACAACAACAACAACAAAATACAGCTAAAAGCACATGAAAAACCAACGCAAACAAAAAGCGAAAAAAAATACGAATGAAAAAGCAGAGGATGAAGAAGAAGCAGCGCACATGAACATTTCATTTAACAGGGGGCGAAGCTGGGGGAAAATTCGAATACAAAAATCGATTCGACATCAAATTGAAAGACAACAAAAAACAATTTGAAGACAAGTGCAAAGTGCTGAGCAGAGCATTTATACAGGATTATATAGAAAAAATATTATAAAGTATATCAATCTTAAAGATATGCTGAAAGTCGTGTCGATATAAAACAGGCGTCCATTCCATATGGAAACCAAATAAATCAAATTGATTTTATGGAAATATCGTAAATTCAAAAATAAAATTGATTTAGTTTCAATTTGAGTCAAATTCAGCAAAACTATGCGAAATTCAATTTGTAGTTCATAAAAATTGTTGTTAATGAAAATAAGATTTATGAATACATAAACACATAAATTTACTATTTTTATTTAACAGTTAAGTAAGTAAGTAAAAAGTAAAAAAAAAAAATCTTTAAATATATGTTTAAATAATTTAATTTAATTTGATAATAAAATATATTTAATAAACACTTTAGTTGTTTTGAGTATCTTTGCTTCTTGATGCTGGCTGCTTGAGATGAGAGAAATGAGTAATGGCCGCTTCCATATAGCACGTCAATCTGCATTGATCAACCCATAAAAACCGAGGCACACACACAGACACAAACACACACATGCAAAGAGACAGGCAAGCATTCACTCACTCACACATCATAGTTAGAACAACAGCAATAGAAACGCGAAAGAAGAGAACGAGCGGTCTATGGAACACATCGGCCATGATTTGCCGTCGGCAATTTGTGAGCCACTTTCAGCCATTGCAGAGCGTCGGCCTGGCAACGGGCTGCCATGCGAAGACTTTGAGTGGCGAATGCTAAATGCTCGTCATCATCCACCATCGAAAGGCAGTTCGAAGATACTTTCAGCAGCCATGGCTGAAGCGTAACACATGGCATATGTGTCAGATGCACCCCAAAGAGCGCGAGCTAGAGCGAGAGAGCGCGCGCACGCCGAACAGCTGCGCAGGCCAAAGAGTATTTCGGCTGTAGCAAAGAGAGCGCATAGCCATGCTCTTATCCTGTTTTTATCATTCCAAGCGCTCTTCGCATGCCTGCTATCTCGCTCCCACGCAACAGCTGCATAGCTTCCCGCCAATTTTTGTGCCAGTGCCATGCTGGTCTGCCTGGAATGTTGATTGCTCTTTCTCTCTCTCTCTCTCTCTCTCTCTTGTTTGTCTTGGAAAACACGAAACACGTTGACGGTACAAGGAATCCAAAAAAGAATTCCAATATCAATTTGAATTCAAATTTTTTGAATTTGCATTTGTTTTCTCAAATATTTGATGTCAGTGCCAAACTTGTGGATATTTTCGCAAAACAAAAGTGATCATTCCTGCATGGAATACTTAATTGGAACTGCGGCTATTTATAGTTCAATTACATTAACATAAATTTGCTGCTGCTTCCGAAAACTGCGCCACATACAAACACTGCGATCATCAAAGGCAATCGGCAAAGCTCACACATAAACGCACTCACTCACACACGCACACGCACGTGCGACTCAATCTACGTGTGTGTATATATGTATATATGTATCTGTGTGTGTGCTATGCCAGGCTTCAAATGTCGTTGATTGGCTATTGGCACGTTTGACCCTTTTGCAGCTAATTACTTTTTGCCATTTGCTGAGCCAATCGAGCACAACTTTTTCGCAACACTGAGAGAAATATTTTGTTGGAAATTGAAATATATTTCAAATTATTATTATTATAAATCAAAAAAATATTAAATAAATAAGTTGACAAAAAATTAATAAGAAAATATAATAAATATTACAAATAAAAAAGTATTTTAAGTTAAAGTTATTTAAAGTGAGAACATCTAAAAAAGCATTGTAGGAGAAAAAAACACCTAATTAAGCCATTTGAGTTAACTTAATTGAGTTATTTAATTAAAATAATTAATTAAATTAAAGTTATTTAACATTTTGAAACATTTTAAATAATATATAAAATAAATTGAATTTGATAAGAAATTTCTGATTTAATTTCGGGAGAAACGAGCTTTTGCATCATAAGTCATACCTTAATTTATATATTTAAGAAAGTATATAAACTTTTATATATACATTTAGATAGACAAATTATAAATTTAAATAAATTTAAAGCACATTCAAACTGGCAACAACTTTACAAGTTGCATTATTTTGAATTTATTTACAAACACATCAAAATGTATATTGAATTGTTTTAAACAACTTTTACACATATTTATTTTGATCGTTGTCATAATTCATATTAGCTGTTTATAACTGTTTTAGATATCCTGCTCAAAAGTTATCAAAACGAAGAAAGAATAGTTAGGAAATCTCTCTACGTATATTAGATTAAGATTTCCTAGACATTTTAATTTAATTTAATTTTCAAATTTTCAGCTTTGCATAGATCTTCTTGATTCATTCATTCCACAATCGTCTTTATCATTCAATCAGCTGAGAACTCTCTATGGATATAGAGATATATCATATGTGTACCTTCAGGCATTTGGCTTTGCCTTAACTGCAGCCAAAGTCTCTTTAGCTCTGGGTAGACAGTCGAACAACCTTCGCATTCCTTCACATCGGTGCCTCGGGCCTCGGGTCTGGCTCGAGTTGTTCCTGTCAGTTGGCTGGGGCACGTATCGATTCCAATTGGAAGTCGACAGTCGCACTTTGAGAACATTGGCGAACAGAAAATAATTAAGTTCTCAAAAGATAAAAATCATGTTAGCCGCTGATCAATTAGTAGATTTATGCAGCCCAACGCATATTTCATCTTTTGCAGCCGCAGGCAATGCCTTGCCACGCCCCCCGCCCTCCGCTCCAATGGCCACCCCCGCCAGACGTTGGGTTGAATGCATAAATTTACATATGAGAATGTCTGGAAATGATATTGAAGGCTGTTGAAATGCTGCAATGCAACCTGCAGAGCAGCCACAGACCACGAGAGAGAGAAAGAGAGAGAGAGGAGGTAGCAGGTCTGCACCTGCCTGCACCTGGCTGCCTGGTGCCCTGAAGCGTTATTGTTGCTGGGCATCGGATCGCGTCTGGACATGCACATGCACAGACGTCAGTAACTCATTTATCGCTTAACTGGACTTGGCGAACGGAATGGAGAAGCTGTTGCCCCTTGGCGGCTGGCAGCGATTTGGTTTCGGGCTCCATGCCATTCTCCTCTTCTTATTTTGACAACGAATTTGCATGCAGTGGAAACTGTGTTTTGAGCCTTGTTAATTTTTGACTAAAGTCCGCTGGCTAACGTGCACTGGATAAGCGCCAAGCCCCGCTGCCAGGCCATGTTGCGTGACTGGCCAAATGCGAGTGCTACGCATGCGCGCGCTTACAAACGCAAAGCTCAAGCAAACAGCAAACAGCAACAACAACAGCAACAACAGAAGAAAAAAAAGAAAAGGAAAATGTGAAACAAGAACCAAAACAAAGTGTTCAATGTTTCCGTTTCAAATTCTATGGAACAAGACATTTGCGCACCGCCAGCAGCCAGGGCCCATGTGACCAGAGCAGAACTGATTCTGGCCCAGTCCCAGTCCCAGACCCAGGCCCAGTCTCAGCCCCAGCTCCAGAGTCCAACTTCCAGACGTTCATTGTGAATGGAGAACGCGCCGACTTAGCGAACGCGTTAACAATTGTTCTGACCATTCGTTTTTTATTCTTTTTCTGTTTTTTATGTTTTTTCTGTTTTTGTTTTTGGGTTAAAACAAGTTCGGCATTTTGCTTGAACAGACCGCCAGAAGTGCCCCAGACAAATGTTTGAAAGTCTACAGTGGTTAAGTTTGAAAACATTCTAAAATTCGACTTTTCAATGTGAAATATATCGAAAAAATCAATATTAAGGCAGCTAAATAGCTGATAGATAATAGATAATAGTTTATATTATGTTTAAATTAATTTGTTCATTGTTCATTTCATTTCATCGGAAAATCGAAGAAAGAAAATCATATATTGAATATATTGAATTTCCATTTCTTACAATTTCATATGAAATAATAATAAATAATATTTTTGAAGAACAAATAATAATATTTTATGAATATTTTATGTAATATTTCTGATAATTGTAAACAATATTTCTTAATTTGACTCGATAAATTAATATTATTTCCCATTTGAATTAACATCTCAACTCTCACTCAAAGACTTCATTAACAACTTTGCAGCAATTTGAACCACTGTGCAGTGTGCCGCTGCCGCTGCCGCTGCCACAGCCTTTCGCAGTGCCTCGCAGCTGAGCGCGCGATTGTGCCGCAGATAAAGGCACTTGCGCATTACAACTGCTCGAGCTGAGCAGCCGCATCCAGCAGCTAACCAGCCGGTTGGCCAGACAACAACAAGAACAACATGAGGAAAAAGTGCAACAGAATTAACAATTCATTTTATTGTTAAATATGCCCATGTTGTTCCCGCTGCGGCTGCTGCAGATGATTCTAAGCAGCGCTTTGGCCGGGCTAACAAGGCTTGTCTGTGGCAGCATCTGGGCTGGCTGCATGCCTCCTGGTTGCCCAAGGGGGCTGGCAAACTGCAGTCGAGTTGGGCTCTCATAGTTAATAATGCGATAATTTCGTTTTCATTCAAAGCAAATCGAATGGAGTCAAACGCAGCATCGGCTACCGGATTACGAGGCTGTTGCTTGTTGGCGTGTTGCAGCAACATGTTGCAAAGTGGGCAAAGCGAGCGCGAGACTGATGCATGCGCAAAATTTAAATTATGTTGTTTTGTCGCCTGTTTTTCGTTTTTCGTTGCTTGTTGTTCGTTGTTCGTTTCTCATTGCCTTTTAACCGCGCTTTGTCGTCGTCGTCGTCTGCGCCGGCTGTTTAAGGGCTTTAAACATTATCAATGAATAAATGAAAATGTCTTTTGTCGACGGAAAATTGTCGTGTTGTTGTTGCTGACATGCAACGGCAGCAACTCTTAACGTCTTCTTTTGGCCCAGGCTGCGCTTTAAGCCGCTGTTTTATGTCACAGTCAACTGCCATTTGTACATTGAATGCGCGGCCTGCTAAGCCACAAGCAGGTCTTGAGCAAACGAGGAGACTTGAGGGAGGGAGGAACGACTTGCTGCCCGGCGATATGTTCAATTTGCATAAAATCACAGGAAGCACTTAGGATTAATAGGCCGCGCTCTGTTTGCGAGCAGTGGCTGAGCGGCGCATGGGTTAAGCAGTTTGCATTCGCAGCTTAACCCGAATTATCGCTGCCAATTCGTATAATTTGCTTACCTTTTGTGTGGGTTATCCATAAATTCCGCTCGAACAGCTAATCCACAATTTGCTAGTTTGATAATCCAATAAATGCGGCTGCAAAGAGTACAAAAGTAAAAAATTGTTTCGTTTACTATTTGATTTACTATTTGATATTCAAATTCAAATTTCCCTCAACTAAGAAACAAACCACAAATCTAGAGCATGCACCCAAATACATTAAATATTTCGCGCAGCCCTCTAGCGGCAGGCGGCAGCAGCTCAGCCCAGCTGCGTATCATCTGCGAGGCATTCGCTAGATCTGAGAATCTTGTTCAAGCAAGGGGAAAGTTCTTTTATAATGTCTCGAGATTTATGGTAAGATGCAAAATTTTTAATTCTTTTCATAGTGCACTAAAATTAAAATTAATGCTAATTTATATAAATTAAACTTAAATATATTCAATTTACAATTTTAATCTATCTAAACCTAATTTTAAATAAACTCTTATGATTAAAGAAATATTTTAAGTAAGCAAAAAAAAAAAAAAAAAAAAAATAATAAAGAAAAATAAAAAGTTTTTTTTGTATTTATTAATCAATAAAATTAATTAATAAATATTATTAGAAGTTAATATAAAATGTGTTCCAGGAAATATTTTAAAATTTAATTCATCAGATTTTAATATAATAATATTCTTTTGATGTTTCGTTTACTTTTACCATTTTTGATTCAATCAATTTATACTGTTTTAATTGTAATTCAAATTACACTGAAATTAGGTTTATTTAAAAACAAATTCCAGCTCCTTTAAATGTTATTCCAAAAAGATATATATTACAATGTATCTACGCCCAGCTCAGTCACATTTTCGTATAAAAGTTCAATTCAGGGCAAAGCATGCATGATCATTTGCAATTAACAGAGCCCAAAAGGTGATCGCAATGATTGTGCTGGCATTTGCCCATGGCTCATTGGCCATTGGCCATTGGCCATTGTTAGGCGACGAGTTCGATTTCTGTGTCTAAACCAAGAGCATACATGTGTCACTCGAGTCGCAATGGGCTGCAGCGGCTGCCGCTTTCATATTCTCCCAGGCCGGGGCACTTCGCACTTTCGGGCAAGCAACGGAAAGAACTGAAGAAAACCTTTGAATTTGGCCAGCGAATGCATTGAAATCGCATTATTAACGCCTGCAGAGCTCAAATTGGCAGCGAGTCGGCCACGACGACAACGCCAAGACGGGTGTGAAAATAATCTGTTTAACGAGGGAGTCTTACAAAAGACCCCAACCTGGTGGCGGTAGGCAGCAACATGCAGCAAAGTGGCCGCCGCAGCAGCAACAAACAACAAACGAGCAACAATAATGACATTTGGCGCAAATGAATGAGAAGCGCGCTCAAATTTTGCACTGGGCCGAGCTCTGCCACTGGCTGCGGCTGGCTCTGCCACAAAAGGATATGACAGCAGCCAGCCTGACAGGTCGCAGCAGCAATGCCATTGGCGTTGCCCACAGGAGGCATCGACTGCTCTGGCTGTTCTGGCTGTTCTGGCTTTTCCCTTCGTTTCGTTTCGGCTTAGACCAGAAGCCTCCGGGTCGTCTGGCTCGGCTGACATTAAAAGGTGGGAAAATGTCAGCAGCTCGCGCAGTAAGCATTTATGCTCGCCGTTCTCTTAAAATGGATATCGAAATAATTGCGGCGATAACAACGGATCCTCGACTAGCTGCTGCTCGCTTCTTTGCGGCATTGCCATTGAGAGTTTGTGGGTGCCGAGTCATAGGATGATAGAGATCTGAGAGCATTTGCAATGCGAATAGATATTGTGAATGCAACACGATGAAGTTCCCTGAATACTAATATATATTGTAGAGTTTTTAAATATTATAAAAATAATTAGATACTTATTTATAATCGTATTATTCTGAATTTTACTAAAAATATATTTCCTATTAAAAAAATGATTATTATTATTATGATTATATTGATTGACGAATCAAAAAGTTTTTTTGCCTACCTCAACAACAAAATTTAAATAAATATAATATATTATCATAATCAATTATGTTTATTTATAAAAAGAAATCGAATTGATTATCATTTATATTCTGATCATTTCATTTAAATTACTCACAAATATTCTTTCAATCCCCTCTATAACAACTGTTAATCAATGTATGTGCCAAAGATCTTTGAACCATCATCCATAAACGATTCTCAGCCACTTAGCATAGCCGAAAAAGAAAGTGATTCCGTGGCGATCATCATGAATATATAGATATCCATGTCCATTAGAAATCTGCACGCGCTCTGCGTCAGACATGCTCCAGGGCACGTAGATGATGAATTCAAATACCCTTGGATTGCAGAGGGGTGCAGCGCTGGCTGGGGGAAGGCTTGTTGTTGGCCACCTACTCGTAGGAGCCATCAAATTCATATGCATATTTATGCGCCCGTTTGTTGATTTGCGCGAAAATATTTGCCCAGCTGCGTAATTGAGCGACGGGGCCTGGGAGTCTAATGCATGTCGATCGCTGGCTTGGAGCTGATGGATTGGCGTTGGCAGATTCCGAGGCAGCTCACGCCCAACATCAAAACATCCATAAATATTTTTGTCGTTTTCGCTACGGGGCCCCCAAATCGAATTTATGGCAGCCGCGTCGTAAAAAACCGTAAAAAGCTGCGACGCAGCGCATCGTAAAATTAAAGGCGAAAATAGTTTTTTGGGCGCTTAACTCGCGCTCTGTGCCCAAAATACCTAATTAATTGTCACTCCAACTTCTGGGTGGCCCCTCGCCGATTCGCTTTTTGATTTATGCACAACGCGACCAACGCGCTAATCAGTCGCAATTTGCATGCGCAGTCGCAGCCCTCGAAAACATTTTACTTATTTTAATTTTTTTTTTTTGTATTTTGCAGCGTATAAAAATAGCGAATCTATCCAAGCGAATTTTTTGTTATTTTTTTTTTATTCGGGTTCGACGCACACAGTTTGAGAGTCGTTGGGGTAGTGCTGCAACTCGACGGCAGATGGCGTTTGGTGCGCGGCCATCTAGCGGGCGCTAGCGTGCAGGGAAAAGTATTGTGGTATTATCCTGCGAAAGCTTTGATGGGATTGTAATAGAAAAAGGATTTTGTTGCTAGGTATGTGTCTTGGCTAAAATACTGTCAAGGATATTTTTGTGAGGCATGTTTTTGTTGCGCTAACAAAGGACATTTTCGTGTACATAGTCCAAACAATGACCGCTCGTGGAGTTTTGTGAACAAAATATGCATAAATGTCCTTTTGGGAAATTACTTGTGCAAGGAAGGATTTTGTGGGAATAGAACATTTGGCTATGAAACTGAAACACCCTGTAGGACGCTGTTGATAGGTTGAGAAAATTTTGACAATTATAATCTAGCTTATAGAGTCAACGAATAATATCTTTGTAAAGTCTTATACTTAGGTAAATATACTAACTTAAACAGAAATTATTTATATTTCAATATGTTTAAGTAAAGGTCTTCATTTTAAAAAAAATTATGAAAGAAATAATTGAAACTGCTTCAAAATGTATTTTAATTAAAATAAATGTTTAAAAATTTGTTTTCAATGAATTTTAATTTATGAATCTTTTTAAATGGTAATTTATCATTTTGTTTTTATTTCAAATTTTATTATGCTTGTCAAATTAAAAATATTTGAATTTTTTCAATTAAATCTTTAAGCAAATTGACGCAGCAAACATTTAAAAATAATTGCACATATATTTCAACTCAAAACAAATCAAACAAATGCCGATTCGTTCTCTGCTTCTGCGAGTCTCATATCACGTAAACATATCTACATGCAGCCGAGTAGTTCTCTAGATGTTGTAGGGACCACACAGACACATCAGAGATAAACGAAAACAAGACAAGAAAAGTACAAATAAAATTTAAATAAATAATTTAAAAATAAACAAATGTGAGGAGAGCGAGAGACAATGGAAACAGAAACCAGCACAAAATGTAAGGCTATAAAAATGAACTTCCCTTTAATTTTATGTGCGCGCCGACACTTAATAAACAATAATAATCATCATCTTCATCATCGTCATCATCTTCATCATCATCGTCATCATTGACAATGGATGGGGCCAAGGAGCGGGCAAGGCAATCAAGTGCTACGCCAAGTCCAAAGAGTTGACCAACGAGATTTGCATTTTGATGGATTGCAGGCGAGAAGCCGAAAGATGTTTGCCCCGGACAATGGACAACGGACACGGACATGGATACGGACACGGACGCTGAGCTACCTGTAAGTCATTTTAGTGACACTATCTCAAATGTCTGTGGGCGTTCGGTGTGGGGCGTGGCAACGCGTGTACTTTTTCGCTGTGACTTGTGTGACTGGAAATTTAAATTAACCTCTGGGTCTCGCATTCTGTTTTGCAGCTTGGTAATTATTTTTGTCATTTTTTGCAAAGTGAACAAATAAAATAAAAAAATAAAAATATATACAAGTATATATGTATATATATATATTTTTTTTTTGTGCTACGCCTTTGGCTGCCAAACTGAGTTATTGTACAAATTAAAATGAACGATGTGTCGGACAGCTTTTGTTGCTTCTGTTGTTGTAGCGCCAATGGAGCGACCTCAACCTCCCCGCAACTAAAACCCAACCCCAAACACAAACGCAAACCCAAGCCCAAACGCAAGCCCAAGCCCAAGCACAAACTCAAACCGAAATCCAAAATTCAAAACTCAAAAACCAAGAGTCGCTCACACATCACACGTCAAACTTGACTTCAATTTTTTCTAGCTTGTCGGACATGATGTGACTATGAGCTGCGAGCACAGCTGAGCTAAGCTAAGTGAAGCCATGCCATGCCATGCCACGCCATGCCAGGCCAGGCCATGCCATGAATCTCATCGTGTCCAGCTACGGCGTGTGATCGCGATAAGAATTAGCGCTCCATACGCAGCGGGCGAGATGAAAAGCTTTTTGCCTTTTGCCTTTTTGCCTTTTTCCCTCTTGCTGTTTGCTGTTCGCTGTTTGCTTTTTCGCTCTTTGTGTTGTATGTGGGCTAAACGCTGTAGTTGATACCGAGTCGGACTCTAACTGTAAGTGATTGCTTTACATGGCCAACAACAACGTACAATGCTTGCCATGGACACTCGCGGCAAGCGCCGCGAACTTGACACTACCAATGGATCCGGAGCTGGAGTTGAGCTGAACTGAGCTGTGGCGGATTATCTTTCCGCTCATCTAATCTGAATTCATAAGTCGACCTGAAAGACAATGGCGGCCATTCAGCGAATCAGTGCGTGAGTGATTGCCGTTATGCGGTTGGGCCAAACCTCAGTGGGCTCCGTGGGCTGGCAACAGCTGACGGATGAGCAATCAAAGTTTGATCATCATGATTTATGAACTTAAAGCGGTTTCCCCTGTTCAAGGTCTTTCAATTAGGCGAGAAATCAATTTGCAGTTGCTTCGCTTATCGATGAATCGAAAGAGTTATATAGAGTTGAGCAAATTCCTTAGAACATATATAATATATAATGTATATAAATATATTTACATATACATATATACACTACTATATATCATATAATATTCATTGCTTAGCTCTCAAATAGTTTGGCAAGTTTCGATTTAGCTGCTCTTTAAGCTCGCAGCTCTCTAGAGCAATCGAAATAATCTTAAATTTATTTATAGGCTGCACTCGGCTCGACCATTTTCAATTTCTACTCAGCTCCAATTGAGACTTGGAATTGCCATAAATTGCATGTGCGACATCTGTGCAAATGTCGCCGTGTCTGTGTGTGTGTGTGTGTGTGTGTGGGGGGTATGGTGTGAGTGTGTGGGTGTGTTTGTCTGTGTGGCTGGGCTGGCTGGGCTGGCTGGTGTAGGTGTTGGAATTGGACTTGAGTTGAGGCTGTTGAATGAAGTTAGTTCATTTAACTTCAGCTTATGACGCGCCAGAAATTTGCAGACAATGTCTGATAGACTTTCGAAATATGCCACAGTTCAACTCGAGGGCAGCACTAACACCAACAACAACAACAATTTGACTGTGTGTGTGTGGGTATGTGTGTAAATGTGCATGTAAATGTGAGCGCACTTGGTTTGAATTTTGAATGACCTTGGCATAGAGGAAGTGGCAAAAAGCATTATTTAAACTTAACAAGCCGACAACTGGGAACCCCTAACTCACACACATACACATATATATATACATGTATGTAAATGTGCGTGTGTGTGAGTGCTAAGGGGTTGCTGGAGTCGCATGAATGAGTTAGGCATGCTTCAAGCTGCTTCGCTCCCAATTTGCCGTGCTCAATCAGAACACGGCAGCCCATTAGAGACTCAACGCTCCAGGGGTGTGTGTGTGTGTGAGTGTGTATATATGTGTGTGTGTGAGTGTGTCGCCTCTGCGTGTATTTTGCTAATTTACTAGACAGAAATACGCCTTTAACCCACCAAGCTCATTTATTATATAAAACAGCAACAACAACAGCAGCAGCAGCAGCAGTAGCAGCAGGAGCAACGGCAACGGAGCTGGAGACATGCTGGAACTGGAGCTGGAGCAGGAGCTGCTGCACAGGAGTTACGAGCCGTTGCAAGGACTAGACATCGCCGTATACGACTCGTGAATGTAGCCCAACCCCCGTCCAGCCCCTGTGTTGCTGAACCCTTTTCTGGCACCGGCGACACGTGTGCGGACCTCAGTGCAGAGGACTTGGACTCCTGTCCAAGCGCCGCAGGGTAGCAGAGCGGAAAAATCGTGTTAATTTAAAGGCAGCAAAAACAGAGATTTCTGATGTAACCATTTATATGAGTTTATAATTACTAAAATTAGTTTTTCCGTTTTTGCGTTTCCTGCATTTCTTCTGCTGGCTGCCCTGAGCAACTCTACGTATGAGTAAAATATATATAAATATATGGGTGTATATGGTAAGGGTTGACTGCAATATGAATCATATTTTGCTTTGTGCTGCAGCAAAAATGAAGTCGAATGCAATGGGAAGTTTGAAAGCTAATGAAAAGCGAATTGATACACTGGGATAACTGAAATTAAATTCATTTGCATTGAAGATTTCTTATTGTTTTTAATATATAATCAATCTCACAAATTAAAGTTTATACAACTCTAACAAAATCAATTAAAATATTTGTATAAAATAATTATCGAATTAAAATAGATTTTTAATCAACTGCAGAGCGAGTCGCACTTCAAATAAAACATTTTTGAATGTCCAATTAACACGCCGTAACACCATTGTTTGAGTCCATTTTCATTTTTGGTTTAACGCAAATTTTATAAAATATTTAAATGCAATTAACAGCACCGAGGCATGAAAATCAGAAATGACAGCAGCGAGGACGGCGAGCGGGTAGAAAAGAGAAAAAAAAACTTTTGTCAAATCAAGTTCCTTCCGTTCTGGTTGCACAAAATGAAAAATTTCATATAAAATTAACCCGGCTGGCTGGGCATTGTTGACCCACCCCGTGGCTCGGCAGCATGTGTAAAAAATAACCCCAACGTGTTGAGGGATGCGAGAATACGGCGGGGTGGGGCAAGGGCCGGCTGCAGACGGAGGCTCCGGACAGCGCCCGAGGCAGACAATGTGGCAACAAATTTGTATGTAAATGTATGCAAAAGTAATTAATCATAGTCGCACATGCACGCACACACACACACACACACACATACATACTGTGCACGAGCAAGCAATGCGGACATTACACACAGGCGAAGGACATACAGGACTTACTCCAGCTCTCTGCGGCTTGGTGCCAAGGTGCGAGTCAACTTGTTATAAGGTAAACTTCATTTTTCTGATATTTGAAGCGGGGAAAATGGAAAAACTATTTATAGATCTTAGCTAAGGCTGCAGCTGAAGCAGCTGATACTGAAATCGATGCGAGTGTAATACGATATTGCAGCAAATGAAAAAGGCGTTAGCCCAACGGGTAGAGGGAAAAGAATCAAATCCTAATTTGAGTCCTTGGCAATGGGACAACAACACGTGGCCGGGCGGCCATTTGCCCTGGCGATAAGGTTGGCGGCCATGATACCAGCGCTTAGTGCCGCTTGCCGATAGCGTCCAACAGATGCGGTTAGGTGAGGCACACACACACAGTGAGAGAGGGAGCGAGAGAGAGAGAGAGAGAGGGGTGAATAAAGTGTAGGTAGCGAGGAGAGCAGACAATGGCAGCGGCTGCAGCAACGGCAACGGCGGTGGTGGAAAATGAGAAGCGAACAGCGATGCCCTCAACAAGGCAAAGCAGAGAACACACACACACCAGTGCATGGGTTTGAGTGTGAAAGAGAGAGAGAGAGCAGCAGTGAGAGGCACAACGGGCAATGTCGGAGTGTTTCAGCTTTTTGGCTCGCTCATAAATCATAGCTGAGACGACACCATGTTAAATTGGAACTTTTCCCATACATAAATAGAATGGGCGAAAAAATTATATTATACGTATATATACATATATATGAGTGCATATATCTATATAATGTTCATATATATATTTTGTTATATGACTATGCATTGTTTTATAACTATAGCTAATGGTATTAGCAGAGCTTTTCATATAAGTCAAAGTCAAAGTCAAAGTTTTTTAATTAGCTTAATTTTTGATTTGAATAAAACAGTGGGGATTGGTTCTATGAATAAAGAGGAAGCAAATTTGATATGTAGTTCATTTTGTTATTATTAATTGTTATTATTTGTATTAATATGTTGAATTATTTTATTTTAAATCTCAATAAAAATAAACAAATGTGAAATCCAGGTAGCATAATAAGGTTGCTAGCTGAGATAATGAAGAAGGGAAAATTATTTTAGCAACTTGTTTCAATTATTTTATTTACTCTAACTATGCCACATATAATAATTTTTTTTTTTTTGTATATTTATTTACTGTAAATTTGAAAAATTCCACAACTAATTAAGTATTTTCATTGCATAAATTATTGAAATTGTTGCGTTGTTTTAGAAAATACTTTTCGAAATGTAATTAAATGTGTGCAGCATTTGTAGCTAAATGTAGCAACAGCTACAAAGTTCACTCAGATACAAATGCAATATATGCAAATGCAATTATATGTGGACAGACATGCATTACATGCACACATGTATGTATATGGGTATATATAGATACTCTCTCTCTCTCTCTCTCTCTCTTGCTCTCTTTGCCTTTCACTCGTTTGTTCGTGGCCAAAAAGCCATAATTTTCCAATTAAGCGAAAATGAGCGATTTATTTGCCATGAAATCAGTGAGAATCGCCGATAAAAATCTCTTCATTCTGCTGCTGGCCACGGTTGCAGGACCCGACGCTCTGTTGCTGTTGTTGCGGTTGCTGTATTTTTTTGTTCGCTTTGCTTGCAGAAAGTGCAACGCGAAATGTTTGCCGCCGTTGCAATTATTTATTATGCGCATGGCAATGGCCAGCGCAGGGTCTGCGGAGGTGTGTCAAGAGGCTTGCGGCAGCTGCTGCTGCTGCTGCTGCTGCAGTGGGTGGATATCTCTCAGTGTGTGTGTGTGTGTGTGTGTGGGTGATTTTGTGTGTCTGTCTGTGTGTGTGTATGCCACTTAACCCTCAGGCCAAGCGTCCACACTCGCAGTGTCAACGCGAGAGCTGCGACGGGTCGCCTCTGCCACAGCTGAGGGATTTCGAATTCCATGCCTGGTGGTGCCGTTGGCTGCATTGTTGTTGTTGTTCTTCTTCTTGTTGTTGTTTTTATATTTCGCATTTCTGTTTTTCCGCTGAGCTTTTGTTTTGCTTCATTTTTTGCTTGTGTACTACAACAGCAGCCACAGAGGCGGCGGCAACGGCTGCAACTTCAAGTGGAAAATTGCTGAATATACGCGCGGATGTTGTTGCTCTCGTTGTTGTTATACCCAGCACTTGAGATGCGAGATAGGGCATGCATGTGCATGTGCATGTGCATGTGTGTAGCCAGGCAGAAACAATAAAACGTAAATGTATTAGATGCTATCTGGCTTTCAATTAAAGCAAGCCAAATGCTTGCAATTTGTTGTACAAGTAAATTAATAAAATGAATTAAATAAGTATTCAAATAGAAGTAAAACTCTAATAACTATATTATGCATTACAGGGCATCTGCTTGCCAATCAATTGATTTCTCTATGTCGTTATTTCATTAGTTTGCCACGGCATAGACAATTCGACTTTCCCAGGCCAGTTGACAACCCTCTGGTCGGCCGTAGGGTTGTCAACGCCCTTCGCGAATCGCAAGTTCAATTACAACTGGAATTGCGTGTTGCTAACAGTGGGCTCGACTATTTAACACCTGTTAGAGCAAACGTGTTGCCGTGTGTGCTAATTAAAAATGCAATCGGCCACTCAAAGGGCCAGTTGCATGTTGCACGTCTTGAGCGGCCCAAGTGCAATCAGCGGCAAACACCTCGTTTTGCAGTGTTTTGCTGATCCCGGCGAGCTTTGCATATTTTTGGTTGCCTAATTCAATTGTGAGCCTGAGCCCCAGCCAAAGTCCAAGCTCAACGTGGCCAACGGCAACGCCAACAAACACCATCGTCTGTCTTGCCTCATTTATCAACACCTTTTCATTTAACTCTAAGTCTGTGTGTGTGTGTGTGTGTGTTGACTTCCGCTGCAACCATGTGTGGAATGAGAGAGGGTGAGGGAGGAGTGAAGCGGGGGGTCTTACACAGGTGCCAAATACAATTTGTGTGCATTTTTAATTTGTGGCGCCCGAGCAGGGACCTGACTGCGAGTCGTGTCTGCGCCTGTGCATGGAAAATATTTTCCGTGAAGTTCAAGTTGGCCGTTAAGTGTTGAAATGTTTACCGTTACACAGTCTCTATGTATATTTTTATGTGTGTATGTGTGTGTGTGTGTGTGTGTTTGGATACATTATTACTGTTTTTATTAGGTTGCTATAGAAACAACTAAATTTAAGATGTGAAAAGTATGATTATAGAGCCCTTATCGAAGCAATAATATTAAATGATTTTGGGTTTTTATTACATTTAAAACTTTTGAAATGTTCAAGGCAAATACTTAAGATCTATCACTAATAATTGCTATCAAGCTTATTTATGAAATTAATAACGAACAAGAACATAAAAGCAAGACGGGAGTTTTTAGAGAAACGCTTCAAGTTGTTTCCTTATACTAGATTCAACAATGCTCCGACTTCTTTGACCAGAAAAGTAGGTCTGCAAATTAGGAATTCATGAGAGCAATAACTTCCTCACTCATCTTAAATTTCTGCCTGGCGTGTCATCTTTTCAAGTTGTGCAACAAAAAGAACTGACACGAAGTCAGTTCAAACTACAATGGGAATAATCCAAGATGGGGCAGAGCCCAAGTCTATTAATTTGGCCAAAAAACTGTAAAATTGATCAAATATTTAGAGTTCTAATCCAATTAAGATACTGCGCTAGATATTGTTTTATTACTCCTCTCACATTATATATATATTATAAAACGTCTGTATGTGTCTGTGCAATAACAATGTATTAAAATATAAAAAAAAAAAAAATATTGTGATTTCTTCTTATTATAAAACTGGAGAACATAAAATTTTTTAAATTTTGAATATATAAGTTAAAAAATTATTTTTATAACTTTTGTTTTTTTTTATTATATATCAGAATGTATTAAAATTAAATGCAGATTCTACTTAATAATATATCAGCAGAAATTCTCAAGTCAGAGCCAACCCTTGTTGTACAGCTCTATGTCTTGCAGCCTCCATATTTACCCCACTCTCTCACTATGTTCTCCTTCTCTAACACACACTATCTGTCTCTTTCTGCATTTAATATGTGCGTGTTTCATCTGGAGAGTAAAGTGCATTTGCATTGGCGCCAGTTGCCATGCTATATGAACTCGGACAGTCGATGTTGCGGGCACGCACATTCAAAGGAGAAAAAATAAAAAAATAAATAAATAAAATAAGGGAAAAACAGAAGCAGTTGCAGCTGCAGATGCCGAATCACAGCCAGAGTCCCAGCCAGGCGAATGTGGGGCCAGGGCCATAAATTAAACGCATTTTCCGTGCGCCCAGCCACGGCTACGATGGAGCTGCGCGAGAGGCGTGGAGCTCGGCTGACCCGGACTGCATTTTCATTTATTTAATTTTATTTCTGTTAATTTGGCCAGGGCTGGGCCGGCGGGGGAGGTCAGGTTAAAAATACGCAGCATATGAGGAAATGCACACGAAATTATGAAAAATTAATTTTGAAATCGTTAATTGAGTGTTTATTGCGACGGGATGCACTGAGCGCAAAACTGAAATGCGAATATGAATATGCGAATAATGCGAATAAATGTGAGAGCACATTAAATGTGCGCAAGATTTATGTGCAGCGAGCAAATTGCATATGCAAACGTTGCATGCCACAAATAATAATGTCATATAAATGAACACCCGAAATATATACTATTATATACATATATGTTTTGTATATGTATGTACATATATACATAATAAAGGAACAAAAACAAATCTGGGTAAAAGCACTTCAATTGCAATTCAAATGCGAACGCGGCAAATGTCAGTCAAAGTCGGCAACAATTTGCATACGAACTTAAATCATTTTGTCGAGCCTCGAGTTTGCCTGTGTATCTGTGTGTGTGTGTGAGTGTGTGCATAGATATGTGCGCGCAGAACAAGACCAAACAATATTTCTCACATAAATTCACACTTTAACCAATTTGCATGCAATCTGCGGGGGTGGAACTACAGCAGGCCAGGCAACGCCACCCTCCAGCCATAGCCAACCCCCTTGTCCAATTGCGATGACTGCGCTGCGCAGACAGCGCCGCAGTGCAACGCCCCCAGCTAGGGCAGCCATGCAGCCATTCAGCCAGCCAGCCTGTTGGGTGGGAGACTGCCTGGAGGTGCTGTCGGGTGGTTTTTTGTTTCAGCTGCATGCACTGCGAACTTTTGCATATTTAAGCGATGCCTGCAAAGTGCACGAGTGAGTGAATGAGTTTGAATGAACTCGCCATGACCATATCCAAAAGCTGCATCACCCACCGAGCCCCCTTCCGAGCTGTTCACTCTGCAACGACAAACGAATGGATTTCAACGCAGCGGTAAAAGAAAGGGCCACCGAAATGAGAAACAAATGAACAATTCGAATACAATATACGAGTGCTATGACTCTGAGTCCATATACGAAGCCTACCACAGTGTACAGTGGGTAGGATGTGAGCCAAAAATAATTATAATCAACTTAAATCAAACAAATATTTAATAGATAATCAAACAAATAAATAATAAAATTGTTGAGACAGATATATGCATATCTACATCTATGATAAACAGACTTTAAATGGAAATTAACTGATATATATATATATAAATTTATCAAATCAGTCTCGCTCCACTGTGCATGCCTATTGCTTGGATGTGGCCTGGTTTTGGCATTTGCCAATGCCAGCGAATTCTCAACAAGCTCCTCTTCCGGCTTCAATACCATTTCCATTTCACTGGGCCTAACTATCATTTGACCAACTGTGCAAGCCAACAAATACGCTCAGTGCTTGGCAGAGCTCTTTTGCGAAACCATTTTGCTACCCCTAAGGAGCAGTCGGCGCAGTGAAGCGTCTAGTAACGGACTTAAATCAAAAGGTGACTAAATGAGAATTTCCTTTTTAAATTAATAAACTCGCCCCGGCGCCGTAGGGGCTCGGACTTCGGGCTTGTTCTTGGACTTGGCCGGGCTCACGCTCCCGGGGCGCTCAAACTTAACCGTTAACTGCACTCATAAATTTTGCACCAAACTTTCTGACGTGCTGCACTTTTTTATGGCCAGTAAAGTTGTCCTTAAAAAAAAGAAGAAGAGATTTCCACTGTGTGCTGAATCAAAGTTCAAATGAATTTAACGGCATTGTTTTAGCCGAGTTTATAGCCTGACTTACCAATAAGTTTATTAAAAACTGTGTTAATTGCCAGCACTTACCTGCAATGATAGAGAAATGATGTTAATTTATTTGAATATAATAAATACTATAGAGCGTGCAAAATATTGTTGAATAAAGTTTGTCATTGCTGCTGCAGATTTGCAATTAAAATAGAAATTATTAGAGCTCTTCAATAAAATGCTCGAGTCTTTTGCAAATATACCTTGAAATCGATTGTTGTGGAAAACATAATCAACTCAATGCTTCACATTCGTGAAGGAAACACAACTCGCAGTCACAAGTATTACGGGAAGCGAAGGATTCGTTTGTTGTCTTCACATTTGCAGCCCTTACGCTCGGTTAGACAGTTCAACTACCCTGAAGTCAGTTGGTTAGATTGTTGGCCAGGATATGGATACGGGTTAGCGTTGCGACAACAGCGCGGGCTCTGAGCCGCACAGTGCAGCTGATAAACATCGCCCCTCAACTGGCCCGGGGCAATGGCGGAGACGGGGACGGGAATAGATGGTTGGGCGCACTGCTGGCATGTTTTGTGGAATGCTGGCAGGCAGCACATGTCCTGCCAAGTGTTTTAATTATAAAAATGAGATATCGCATACATACTGCTTCTCGAAGGGGCGCTGTGTAGGTCGCTCGAGCGACTAGTTTCAATGCAAAACTATGCGAAACGCGTGGCAGTTGCGCTTCGGCTGTTCGCCTCTCGGCAATGGCAGGAAGCAAGACTCTCTCCCTCTGCTACCCTTTCTCTCTCTCTCTGTACACTTGCTGGCGAAGCCTTTGGCTTATCAGCAAATGTGGCGGGCCTTATCAACGGCGAGGCGAAGACTGCGGCAGGCAATTTAAATGTACCAGACGAATGCTCGTCAACAGCAACAACATTTGCAGGCAACAAAGGATCAAGGGGGTGCACGAGCAGTAGCAGAAGCCGCAGAGCCGGCCTGGCCGCCTTGAGTCCTGTCGATAACCAACGCCAGCTAGTTCCATTTGGCATTTATTCATTCATGCGTTGCACATTCGCATTCGCTCCGATAAAACGGGACAGATAAGTCAGCTCCGAGGATGTGGCTCAGTCTCAAATATCTGATTCAGAGGCGCCCCTAAACACTTTGCTGGCCAAAACGCAGCCAAAGCAACCAAAACAACCAGCCCAGCCAGCCAGCCAAGCGTTCTGCTTATTTATTAGACTCATGTCTCTTGTCTTGTCTTTTCTGTACCGAAGCTATTCCAGGGTGCAGTGGAGTGAAGAGTAGGCTGCTATGAGTTTCATCTGCTCTGCTGCGTCCGAAAAAGAGAGGAAAATAAGACTAATTGGATATTCAGCATATATATAGTTTTTGCCATTAATTTCATCTATCTATAGCCAAGACTTTGCTTTTATGTCCGCAAAACTAACGGGAGAGAAATGAAATTTATTTAATTAAATGTGAAAGAACTTTATAGAAAGAAATTAAACTAGTGTTGAATTGAATTAAATTTAGCTAGGTGCTAGCCGAAAGAATCAGAATGAAAGTAGAAGTTGCCTTGCCTTATTCCAAAAATCAAATATTATATATATTCATCTGGCGCTTATCACCTGGCTCTAATCTAAAACGCAAATGTTCTTGATGAAATTAATAGAGTTCTTAACTTTTGCCACATTTGAATAAATGCCGAAAATCACACAAAAGGCTAAAAAGTGCCTGAGTGCCTGTGGCAGGACGAAGGAGCAGCAGCAGCAGGAGGAGCGGGAGCAGGAGCTGGCGAACTGAGTCAAGAAACAACTCGGCAAACGGAAGCCATAAATGAAATTAAAACAAAGGAGTGTGGGTCCGAATGCCAGCGACATTTCTCTGAGGACCAAAATTAGGGTCACTGGGTGTGTTTGTTTTTTGGGCCATACAAGGGTTCAAGCGCGGTGGGGTTTGGGTTTGAGCCATTGCGTAACACAAAAACCCGCTAACACAGACAGCCGAAAGGAGAGCGGGCGATTTCTCTAGCTGCGACAATAGACAGCGCAGCAAATAACTAGCCGAAAATGTTTCCAAGTAGAAAATTCTATGCTTTTCTTTCTCGCTTCTTTTTTCCATTTTCCACCATTTTCGTTTTGAATGCGGCGCCCATTTTTTTGTTGGTGCTGACCAGAAAAGTTGGAAAATCAACTTTGGTTTTCTATTTTTTTTCCCATTTGTTGTTGCTTTTTGTCTGCACAGCAAGCGATTTGGTATTTGTTTGTTTTTGTTGCTGTTTTGTTATTTTCTTTGTTTTTTATTTTTTTGTTTTTGTTTTATTTCATTTTCTTTGTAGCTGCCGCCCGCTGTTTTCCCCCATTTTTTATATTACCACGCCATTTATCATTTCCTTTGCCAAACACTCGCACATGTCTGCCATCTCGCTTGCGCATCGTCTGTTTCTATTATATATAGAGAAAGATTGTATATGCTTTTAGCCAGGTATATATGTATGTATTTAGATGGAAGGCAATTTTCACGCAGCTTTAATTTAATTTATTAAAACTTTCGGCGTCAGCTGCGATTTTTGGCCGAGGTGCGTGCAAGCCACACCCCCGCCGCCCAAATGTCAATTCTAGCTACCTAACCTAACCCAGTCGGCGTTCCACAACCCCTTGATTCGTAGTCCTATGGAATTTGGCTTCAGTTGTCGTTTAACATGAAAATGTTGCCTCCTTTTTGGCTGCGTTTTGTTTTCGTGTTCAGTTCACCTCGTTCTTGACATTTCCTGGGCAGGCTCTGGCTCTGGCTCTGGCTCTGGCGCTTCCCTGGAGTTGGAGCCGTTGCTGTAGCTGGGGGTCTGCGTGTTTGCATTTGACACATTTAATTCCAACCCGCACTCCCGCCCGACGCTGACATGATTTATTAATTACGAACTTAAACATGAAACGAACTTGAGTTCTTAATTTCGACCTTAAAGCTCAACTGGATTTTTTTAGTAGCTGCCTTGACTGCAGTATGAGCATGTTAGAGGTCTTTAATTTTCTGAATATTTGAGCGTAAGGTTTATTTTAAAAATAAAAAAAAATTACACGTTTGTTATTCAGAACTAAAAACAACAATGAAGTTATTTATATAGTATTCAAAGGGAAAATTTTAGTAATATCAAGATCTTGGGTGTTTCACAAAATCTTTTAGATTTAAATGTAAAATAAACGAATTTACATTCTTAATAATTTGTATTTAATTAATTTCCTATGTTTGATTAAAAAATAAAATTTACTAGAATCTAAATAAATATATTAAAAAAATAAATAAATAAAATTTGCATTTATATTTCATATTGCTATTATATATAATATATTTTTTAAGGTATATTATTCATAAAGATAAATTAAAACGAAAACAAAAATGAAGAACAATAAATAGAGAAATATGTCTCCTTAACTTTTAAAAATTATAAAATAAACATTTTGCTTTCAAGCAAATATTTTTGAGTTAATTTGTTGATAGTCTTTAGTATGTGCTTAGCTTCCATTGTGTTTTCAGAGATAAATATATACTATATTAGCTTTACATACAGCCAAATGCTATTAGTTGTCAAATTAAGCACACACGTGCCAGATTTTCTTTGTTTTTCATTTGAAAACCTCAGAAGACAACAACAATATAGTTAAAAGCCCAAACCAAAACCAGACGAAAAAGTATGTTTTATATTTGAAAATGAAACTTGTAGCAAAACAAGGCAAGACGCTGCCAGCTTGTAGCTGGCTGGGAGGGGAAGGGCGGGTGGCTTGGTGAGATGGAAGGAGAGTGCAACATAGAAAACAACTTTGGCGCTGAACGGAACGCGCCAAGCGAGATAGATGGATGGCTCGGGTGCCAAGATTTATGGTTGATCAAGAATTTCCCGTACGTTGCACGCGTTTTTCTTTTCACTCAGCCAGCTCGACTTGCCTTGAATTTAGTTTTTTGTTTTTCGTTTATTTTGTTTTTGTTTTGTTTATTTTTAGATTTTCTTTTCGTTTTCAAGCGCCCAGTGCAATGCACCCGCTAGCCCCCCGCTTCTCATACTCACACACACACATTCACACAGAGAGTCTGAGTCGCATCGATGCTGCGCGTCTCAGTGCAGCAAGTGAGAAGAAGAAAAATGTCTCTTGGGTGTATTCATAACATGCCACAGCCATAAATATGCTTTCTACGAGACATCCGACATCTGTGGCTGCATCGGCGGCTACGCAGCCAATCGCACGTTCAACGCCTCAAACTGGGCGTGCTGCAACTGTTCCTTGACGAATTGGACGGATGCAGTGCGTCCGTCGTTGATGGCTGCAAACACACAAACACACACATTGGTTGTGTGTGCGTGTGCCAATCTTCTGTGCCTATGCCCAACTGCTTAATTGAGAAACTAGTTTCACATCGCTGAAGATGTCTAGAGACGCGGTCCCCCATTGCTGCACAGTGGAGCAAGTAACAAATACTGGAGGCATTTGAAAACGAGTTTTCGGCTAACATATACATCTTACATGATATATAAATTAGGCATTGATGACGATATTTTGGAATATGATATCCGAAATATATTTGCTATTCTTACGAATGCTTTAGACTGAAACCATTTGTCTTACTCAAACGAAATATCAGCTCGCAGTAAAAAAAAAAAAAAAAAAACAAATACAAAATTCAATTTTGAAAATTACTTTACCCCAGAGGATTGTAAATCATGCGGACACAAACAAAAAGAAGAGCCTCTTCTTAGGAGCACTGATAAAGGTTCCAGTTTCTACGTTTCCACTGCGGTTTATCTCAAATGGCGCAGAGTCAGGAATTTTAAGTGTAGACTTTTGCCCCGGCCAACCATTGTGCAATTGATTCGTAAGGTCTGCTGCCAGCTTGTCGCAGGAAGTGTTAAGCGGAATGTTTTAATAGCCAGCCCAGCGCAAGGCACGCTCTTTTGCTTTGCCTTTTTTATGCAAATTACAAGAGGCTGCGCTAATAACATGTTTCTCAGCATATCCGAGAGATAAAACATTTTAATTTTCAAGTGCGAAGCAGGCCGCAAACGGGTTTCAACGACGACTTGGGGTTGGGGTTGTGGCTGAGGATGAGGATGAGGATGGGTTTGGTGTTCGGGCCACGTTCTTGGCAATGTCTCAATTGCAATTGCATTGCACGGGCCACCTACTCGTGCGGCTGTGCATACCCCGCGTGCACTTATTGAGAGTGAGATCATAAAAATGCAAATAAATAAAATTGAAATTAAAAGTTGTTCGGCGACGCGTACACCGAAAATACACGAAAGGTGATAAATCAGGTGACAGAAATTAATTGAGTTATTCAGCATTGGATGCGTCTACTGCAAGTGTGTGTGTGTGTGTAGATACATGTGTGTGCTTGTCGTCGCTGTTGTTATTGGGTGTTGCTGGCAAGTCGATATCGATATCGAGCCTCAAGCGTTGTCATCCGGCCTCACACTTGAGCTTCATCTGGCTCAGGGCGCGCCTCAAAGCGAAGACGTCGACAAAGTCTTTGGCCCCATAGCTGCCTCTCTTTCGCTCTCTCTCTCTCTCTATATATATATATATATATATATATATCTGTATGTCTGTGGCCCATGTTTTCGTCCTTTGGTTCATTTCTCGCTTGTCTCTTGCTGATTTTGGATTAATTTGTTCTGCAGTCAAGTAAATCCCCAATCGCAATCCCAGCCCCTATATATGCCCTGATGTGTTGCAGTTTTTGGATCCACGGCATTGCTCGACTGTTGCGTCACAAAAGGCAAAGCGGAAAATAACAAAATACAAAAAAAAAAAAAAAAAAAAAAAGAATAATAAAAGTAAAAAACAAGGCACAAGTCACCTACCTGGCAGAGGGCTGGCAGCAGGTTTTGCCTGGCCAATGCAGCAGCAGCAGCAGCAGCAGCAGCAGCAAGCGGAATGATATATGAAGTATCTCATGGTATGACATTAACAGCACACACGAACATGTAGTTTTGTTATTTATTGAGTTTTCAGATATTTTGAAGGCATTAACATTGAAACAAATTATTATGATTACAAGATTTATTGCCGCTTACTAGCGAAACATACAAATAATCGCAGCGAAAGAGAGCAACACAGAGATAGAGAGAGTGAGTGAGTGAGAGAGAGAGCGAGAGAGAGAGAGGAGGGAGAGAACAGGTGAAACAAGTGCGACAAGCCAAAATATCGCATATCTCATTTGAATGCCCCAAAGTGAAACACAGCCACAGTCCGCTGTCCGCTGTCCGCTGTCCGCTGCCCGCTGTCCAGCTCCTCTTTCATTCCCTTTCTTTTCACACATTCATATTGTCATCTCGCTCACGCACAATTTACCGTTTTACATTTTGATTGATTACGAAATCTTTGCAGCTCATTTCAATAGCGCATGTTTATTTGATCACGTCGAGTGTTGACATGTTTCATTTTTGTGTTGGGAAACTTGCGGCCCTGAATACATAAAACTTTGCCCATTAATGCAGTAAATAATTTAAAAAACAATAACAAGACATAATAACATGTAAATAAAATTTAATTTTATTATATTATTTCAATTTTTAATTGTATTATAATAATATTAATAAAAAATAAAACATTTATAGAATGAATGGAATGTTTCATTTATAAACTCTTCTAAAATATTTTACTTTTACTCGAATCATAACTATCATATTGTTTCCTATCTTTGAAGTCAAATAGCATCACTCACTCTCTCTCACTCTCTTTCTCTCTCGAAGGGCAGGAGATATACATATGCCTATATATGATTTATATATATTATTTAAAAACATATGCATATGAATATTACAAAAGTTTTATAAAGAATTGGAATTTATTCTGTTAAAGTCGCAATTACTTTAAGCTGTGTAAAATGCAACTGAATTATATTTTACATAAATTGTATTTATATTTATATTTTTATCATATTTGTCGCTCACGCACTGTCGACCACAAACTAAATAAGAGCAAACAAGTATTTAGTTATCTTGGCATTGCATTGATGATTTAGATGATAGAAGATACGAGCTGCTGAGTAGGCAGCCAAGAGCCAAGAGACCAGAGAGACGAGAGAACCCAGAGACCCAAAGAACGCCGTCTGCATATGCCCATTTTATTGCCTTATTACCATTGATAATCTCTGGACGGTGGCCAGCGATTTGTAGTGCCGCCCAGTGTCCGGCTCCCTGACCCCCACGCATCGACGACGTGACGCAGCGGCGACACATTTGACCAATTGGCAATTTGCAATTGGCAATTGCCGATCGTCGATTGCATAATTGTGGCCGACTAGCTGACTGGCTGAGAGCTGGCTAGTTGGAATGCACAGGAGCGAACGGTGTTTTCTTTTTTATTGCGGATGCATTGGGCAGACGATTTGCAACGGTCGATAAGTCTGTGGGCCATTCTATCGGGAGCCCTTGTCGGTGTCTAATCAGAGTTTATTGATTCAAACGACAGCCGGGTTACAGATCCCGGTACCAGCCAACACCTGTCGCGACTGGGCTTTGGTCTCTGAGTTTTGAGTACTTGGAGTGAAATGACGTTTGGGTGCCAATGTCTTTTTTTGTGTCTGGGTCTGGGTCTGGGTCTGGGCCTGGTCTGAGCGCCGGCGGCGTTGCAAGTGCCTCACGTTGTGGACACGGACTTTATAATTGCCGCCAGTTGACGCACGTCGCACGTGAAGCTACGTGCCACTGGCTGCATAGCTCAACCAACGTTCGCCACCTTCAACATTCTCTTCATCTTCATGTTGTTGTTGTTGCTTTTTACTTGGAAGCAAAATTTTATCGCTCTTTTATTACCGCGATGGCTCCTCATAATTTTACAGCTTTTTTATTGGTTTGCAGCCAAAATGTCTTTGGTTTACCTATGTATGTAGCTGTAGCCTGTTGTTTATTTGTTTATTGTAGTTGTTGTTGTTTTTGTTGTTGTAGCTAGGGCCACTTTGACTAATTGCAGTGCAGTTGCGACTTGGAGTGTCTGGAAGTTGTTGTTGCCGCTGTCGCTGTTGCTGTCGCTTTAGCTGTTGCTGTTGCTGTTGCGCCTGTCAGTCAGCCTGTCTGACAATTTGTCATCTTCTCTGTCAAGTCACAAAATGAAAGAGTCTACACATTACATAAACATATATACAAGCTTATATATATATATGTGGTTATGTGTGTGTGTGTATAGCCATAAGAACGTAATTTTTAATAGATTTTCATGGAAATGACAGAGGCCAGTTTATAGAGTTCGCGTTCGTACAGTTCGCTGACCATCGTTTATCACTTCCTTAGACAATTTACATGCAAATTGAGCAAATGCTTACCGAGTCTACTGAGTAGGCTCAGCCAGCTTTCGTTGATTTGGGAATATTATAAGGTGAACAGCAAAGAGTTATCAAATTATTGCAATGAACAAAGGATTAACTATTTATTTAAATATATATTTCTTGATTGCTTCACATGACTCTCGTGCTTAATTGTTTTAAAAAGTTTTAAAACAGCTAATAACTTCGTAGGCTGCACAATTTTGACTAAATATTTTGTAAGACTTTTACACTTGCAATCAACATAAATTTATTCTTGAGTTTAAACTAAAATTGTTAGTTAAGCTTTAAGATACTTAATTAGAATAGTAAGAGTCGTATATAAAATTAAGATTTTTAATATATTTCAAAGTTTTTGAGTTTATTTGAAGAATATTCCATTTTATTAAATTTTTGTTGTGTATGATCAGGAAATACTAAAGGTGATAGCTGCATATTATAGAGTTCTTGATAATATCAAAAATAATAAATTTTTCAGAAAATATAATTTTGTTTATAAACTCTACAGCTTTGCAATTGTTTGTCAATATATAATATAATAATTATATTATTACTATTACTATTACTTCTTTTTACATATTTTAATTACTTATAAGTAATATCTACATTCTCCTGGTATATAACTATTCTTCATAATGATACAAAAATCTGCTCAGTAAATTTGCTCACTTAATATAAATATTTCGCAAGTTTTATTTCGTATGCTGCACACCTCTTTAGCACATCGTGAAGTACAAGAGGCACATGCGGACGACTTCGGCAACCCTTAAGCTTAACTCCAACCCCGTCGTGGTCGTCCGCAAACCACCCAGCAGGGGCAGCCATCGGATTTCGTTTGTCTGGCGCATAAAGCCTTCGACTCGAAGGAAACCAATTTGTTCAGCCGTTTGATTTAAACGGTTTTATGGCCGCCCTGTTGTTTTCACTCTCTCATTGCTGCTGACGCGCCCTTAAGTATGCCACTCGACAGCGGCATTGCCCCCCATCCCAATATCCGGACAGAGTGGCAAATTTGCAGCATATGCACAAAAAGGGAACAGGACGAAAACGAAAGGACGATAGTACGACAGGACGGCAGGGCGACAGTTTCGCAAGACATTTGGTCAAATTCAAATTCATTTGCGGGGGCCACAATGTCAGTGGCCCGGGCATGTGTGCCAGAGTCTTGGCCCTCTGCACCACCAGACTAGACGCAGCCCACAAAAGGGGGCGTGAGTATGTGTGTGTGTGTGTGTGTGTGTGGACGCAATGTGGTGCAAATGGCAGCCGTAACGGTTTAATCTGTTTTAAATTATTTTTGGGAATTTGCAGAGCGCAAACAATGGGCAAGAGACGTTGCCGTAGCCGCCGTCGTCGTCGTCGTCGCTAATCTGGACGCGCGATGCTTTAAGCAGTTGGACAGGGGGAAGTGGAAGTGGAAATGGAAGGGGAATGGTAGAGGGAGGTGGTTACAGAGTCAACTCGAATATTTTGGTTGCGAATTCAAAGTTGATTCCCAGTTGGGCTGCCTTCATGCATCCGCATCTTTTTGGCTTTCATATTTCTCTCTTTGGTTTTTTCACATTTTTTTTTTTTTGTGCTGCTGCCCTTATAATCCGCACAACAACAAGCACTAATGCCATCTCGCTCTCTCGCTCTAACCGACTGCTGGCCCGGGCCCGGGATGCCGCGTTGCCTGGCAACGCTTGGCATCAAGATTAATTTTAGACGAAAAAAGGAAAGAAATAAGTCAAAATGATTAATGGGCCTTAATTTTTGTTCATCGTCGAAGTAGACACAGCCCTGCCGTTGCTGCTGCTGCTGCTTCTGCTGTGTATGAGTGTGTCTGTGTACGTGTATGTGTATGTAGATTGCCCTGCCCCTCACATGAGTATGCATTAGTATTGGGTTTCTGTGTCTCACCCGCAAGTTTCGATTTAACGAAATTCTTTCACTTTGGTTCACTTTTCTTTTTCTTTTTTTTTTTTTTTGTGCTCAACCATCTTTACTCTGCTTAATCATCGCTGCGTCTCGCCCTCTCTCGCTCTAGCTCTCGCAGAGGAATATCTCACCCTCCATTGACTACAATCAATGGCCGCTCTTCATGCCACTTGACATGGGATTGTCCCTCACGCTCTCTTCACTGGACTGTATGAAAACGGAAACACCATTAATATATATTCAGTATATTTAGGCAGTATATGTTTCTATTAAGAATTATAAGAGTTGTTTAACTGAGATGACATTAAGTTATATTGCATCCATGCTAAATTAAAAAGGAGGTGCTAAATTTTAACAAGCAATTCCCTTGGCAGTAGGAGACTAGCATTATAACACATAAAGAATTATATTTATAAAATAATATTAATGATAATATTAATATTATTATTAGATATTCCTGTTAGTCACATAAAAAACAAATCTAAAATTTCTCATTAAGTGAACAACCTAATCCACTTGTTCACTGGACGTGATTGTCAGTTAAGTGTTTGAATGTTGCCTTCTTCCTCCTACCTCCCACTCAGAACATCAATTCCACAGAGAGAGAGAGAGAGAGAGAGAGATTGTGAGAGAGAGAAACTGTTCTAATTTCATATCGCATTCATAGCCAAAATAAAAAAAAAAAGAACAAAAATCAGTATCAACTGACAGATTGGAAGCAATTTTGATGGTCAACTCTTGTTGTTCTTCTTTCTTTTGCCCTATTCCTTTGCTTTTCGGACAGAGGGTTTTGGCAAAGAAAAATCAGATCACAAACTGAACTCGTTGCGGTTGTTGGGTTTTGACGTTGACACCATTTCTCATATTCCGGTTAACTCTTTCCTAAGATTTTTGTGCCTTTTTAATTGTGAAATTTCCACGAAATGCGCATCGCGAGCTTTGAGTTTTGGACCCGGTTCGTGTTTTTGGGGCTGACACGATTCCGCCAGGCAGACGAAGCGCTGACGACGACGACGACGTGGCCAGGGCTGAGTATTGTGGGCTCAGATCCAAGTACGGGTTCGATTCGGGTCCCGGGGCCGGGGCCAGGGTCTGTGCGGGTTAGTGAGCAATTCGAGAGCCGCATTTGTGTCATTCTGCGACAACTTTGACATGTGTGACATTGTTTTTTTTTTTTTTTCTGGTTACTTTTTTTTTTTTTTTTTTGCTGCTTGTGCTTGAGTTTTGCCAGCCGACATTTTCGTGTAGTTCGTCCGACTCGAGCTTAGAGCAACGGCAAACAAAACGAATTATTTCCATGTTTTTGTATGCGAAACTCACACAAAAAAGCGCCAACTGCCCGTGGCTGGTAAGTTAGATACAGATACATATGCGAGATACAGATACGGCCGCAGATATGTCGACATCTACATACATATGTATGTATGTATGTATATGCTTATGCGCACATACATATGAGACCTCGTCGCTTGGCCTTTGCCTCTTGTTATTGTAGTTGTTGGTTTTTCCTTTATATTTTGCAAATTTTGCCGCCCAGTTCCTGCGCTTGCCTTATTTCATTTTATTTTTTGTGCTCTTCGGACTTTTCTTGTCTGAGTTTTGTTAAGTTTGCTTCTATTTTTTTTTTTTGCAGCTCACGCTGTTTTTGAATTTTTTGCCGGTGCGTTTGAAATTCGTCGAACGCAGCGAGCTGATGTTTCAGCAATTGAACCAAATGTTCTCAAATGTAGAGCGTACATAATTGACTGACAAAAGAAAAGTCCGGAATATTTCCATATTGATATTCATATTTGTCATTGTTTAGACATCTTCGGCTACCGTCGCGACGGCTCAACGCCCGCGCCTTCCAGGAACTCCCGCCGTTCCGGCTGCCGCTGCAATATGCAAATGTTATGCAACATATGTCGTCATCGGGGCAATGCCAGTCCGAGCGATGCGAATCCCTCAACTTCCTACCGCTCGCAATTGAGACAATTGCAATGCAGCTCAGAACAACTCAGCAGAGTTGTTGTAAGAGTCTCGCTGGCTGCGAAGTTCTGTGTGCCTCTTGCAGCGCAAACGGAGATTTATGTGGATTTTTTATGAGTTATTGACTTCTTCACACAGATAAATCACAAATTTTCTCCATTGTGATGTGTTTGTGAAAATATTAGAAGTGAATGTGATTTATGGCGCGACGACTCAGTCCTCCACACACACACACACACACACACACACGTGCTCTCACCCGCGCACACACACGTATCCAGCACAATTCTCAGGGTTTTGTAATTGAAGTCCCGAAAAAAAAAAAAAAAAAAAAAACAATGAAAAAAGCAAGGAACAAAAGAGAAACCCAGTTGTAAGTGACAAAACAAATGGAAATGGAATCCAGAGAGAAGGAAGCTATGAAGCTGCTCAACCTGGCTTGAGGTTGAAAATTAATTTTTAAATGAAATACTTTAGATGAAAATAAATATTTAATGAAAAATAAAGATACAAATGTATATTAAATTCATCCTCAGTTGATTTCTTAAATAAAGTTAAGCTGTATAGAAAAATTCTTTAAAAAATACTTTAAAATATTAATATGAAAACTATGAAATATGAGTCTGATATAGCGAAATCAAAATTGTCTAAGTATACAACTTTTGTAATTCAATTTTTGCTTCTTTCACATGGCTTTAAGAATGAATTTCTATAAATATCACAAATAGAATTTTCATAGTGTAAACTTCAGTTGACTAGACAGCGAATGATTCATCTAATATATTCGTACAAGTTTGTTCAACATTTCTCTTTTTTGTTCAATCTTAATCCTTTGCACAATGCAAAGAGCACAGGATTCTAAACAGCATCAATTGATTTATGTGCATATGACACATTGAACTGCATACAAATGATTTGATTTATTACGAATTTTCGTTTCCAACTGAAAGTAAAAACACAAATGCAACGCGCTCGGAGCTGATCTTGTTGTTGCTGAAAGCAAAGCGAACTGCCGAAGATACCAGAAGATAAACAGCAGATAACTATGTGTGTACGATCCGTGCCCAGGTCGATGCTGGCGATTCAGATCACTTTCAAAACGGCGACAACAATGCGAACTCATAAATAATAATTTCAGACCGAGAATGAAAAACTAAATACTACAAAAAACAGGGAAAGAAGCAGCAGAAGATGCAGTAGAAGGAGCGCGGCATGGCCAACTGTAAAAACAGGTAACCTTCAAACGCACACAATGGGCAGAGACTGCGACCGAAGACGAAGTCAAGCCAAAAGTCATGTCCGCTTTGCCCGGCAAGGGGCAGGGCCAGCGGCATGGCTAGCGGCTCCGGAGCGGCTCAAAGTCAAATGCTGTGGCCCGCAGATGCATTTGCCGAGATACGCGCACCAAATTGCCAGTGCGAAGGACGCATATTAATTTTTATGGCCGTTGCAAATGACTATTGCATAACCTGAGAGTCAACTGACGAGCGCTGAGGGCGACCTTCAGCCAGGTGACTTCCTAATGGCTAATCATAATTCGGAAAATTCTTTATGGCCTTTTGTGACATGTGCAGCGGGCCGCACGGCAAGTGACAAAAAGGTAAAAATATTAAAAATCACGCAGCAGGTTTTCACTTTCGTTCGAGCTGCCCGCTTGTTGTTGCAATTTCAAGGACATTTCTGGCATAAAAAAACTGAGAATATTTGAGACCTAAAAGGTGCTCGCTCGATCAGGTAAATGGATTTTCCACTAGGTTTTGGCAAAAAATTAAAAAAAAAAAATGTTCTCTGCATTTTCACAGCACACTTTCTCGCACTCTTTCACTCTGGCTCTGACTGCGTTTCTTTTTGCATTCTCTTCTCTTATTTTTCTTTCTTTTTTCTTATTTTTGGTTGCTGTCTTTTTGCGTTCGTTGTCGCGTATCTCTTTGCCATAAATCATTGTCACCCGCTCGGCGCAATGTCACTGCGAGAGCGCCCCGCTGGGCGGCCCCAGCTCTGACTCTGGCTCTGGCTCTGGCTCGGACTCCGATTCCGATTCCTATATTTCGACTGCAGCAGCAACTCTCAGTCCGTGCTGGGGCCAACAAGCGCAGTTCGAGTGCACTCGCAAAAGTCGCTGAGCTGCAAGCTCCAAAAACCCAAAACCCCCAAACACACACACACAGACAGAGTTGGCAAAACAAACTGCAGCCACAGCAAATTGCCACCCAATGCTGAGCAACTGGGGGCTGTTTAGTCCTTGTTTTACTGCAGCTACATCAAAATCCGCACAGAAATTAAATAGCACAACAAAAAAGACCACAACAAGTGGCAAAACAAAAGAAAACAAATGGAAAAAAGAAAAAATAAATAAATAAATATACAAAAAGCGAATACTCGTACAATACTGAAAATCCGTTGGCTTAAACAGTTTTCGCCTGAGCGGGTGAACAGCTTGAGAGACTTTGGCAGCGCATAAGAAAAAGTATGAAACAAAGTAAAGAGCGAGACGTGTTTATAGGAATTGGAGAGCTAAAATGGAAACATTTAAGATAGACAAATTGTTGATTATTTTTTACCAAGTTCAAGAATTAAAATGTTTAAGGAGGTACAATGAAAAAATAATGATCATATTAATCGTGGTTTGAGCTAAAGTTAATATATATTAAATCTGCTTAAAATTTCAATACTCAGAACTTTGGTATATAGAGAGCTTAGAAAGCAATGCCTATAATATAATACTCAAATAAGATAAATAGGCTAACAAACTCGAAAGAGCTTTGCATATGTATATGAATATAGTACAAGAATATATAATTACTTTATTGAATGTACTACAATAAGATTTTCATTAGAAACTTTTAAGTTAATTTATATTAAATCAACTCATTTGAAAAGCTTCTTGAACAACCCTTTTCAGCTTTTCAATGCATAAAGATCATTAGTTGATTTCTATCATTGATTGTTGTCAAATTCTTATCATTGACTCATTGCGCCATTTTGTGAACTTTTACAAAATACAAATTTAGCAATTCATCAGCATGAAATACCGTTTTAAGACTAACTTATTGAATTTAAATATAATCAGCGTGAAATTATCTTTCTTTTTCTGTGTTTAGGCATTTGAATTTGTTGTTTTTTTGTGGTTTCTTATGCTTTTCATTTATTTATTTTTGTTGTTGTTTCATTATTCGTTTGGAGTTTTGCATTTGATTAATTAGCCGATTCGTGTCGCCATTTATCAATGATTTTGAATATAATTTTAATTTCAAATGCACGGCATCTGTTTTAAGTAAACAAGTTTTGCATTGTTGTTTTGTTTCTCTGAGCTCTTTGTTTCTGAATACAAATATGTATATATTTATATATTTATATATATATTTGTTGGTTTGTTTCGCTATTGTTATTGTTGTATGTTTAGCTCGGCTTTAGTTTCCTTCTGCCGGCCGAGCAGCGTTGATTAATGCATTTACAAAACAGTTGTCGCCATTTTTATGCGGGATTATTAAATATATAAATCATGTCTCAATGTGTGAATTTGATTAAAATGTGAACACATTCGATTATGCGTAGGAGATGGGGGAGAAAACTATTACTCATTTACTCATTCAAGAATTGGGCAGCGTGAAATGAAGTTATTGAAACTTTTTAATGATCAGTATGCGTAATTCCAATACATTTTAAGTTGAATTTATATGAAGGAATAATATAATAGGAATCTTTAGAGAGATATTTAAACTGTTTTTAAAAATTTCAATGATACATTTATTTAAAAATAAACTACAATAAACAGAATAAAGTAAATATTTTTTATTGACCGATAATAATTATATAAAAGATATTACTGTAGACAAGCGTACATATGTATGTAAAACATTCGATGTCTTTCTCCAGTTACTCATACATCTATTTCATCAGAAAGATTTTATCAAGTCTAAATAAAATCCAGACTAATTGACAATATTTATCAAAATATTCTGCAATCATGCCGACTGTAACTGGTGTGACAATTGGAAGGGCATCAATGTGACTGTGTGACACCCACTCGTCCGTCCTTGCTGTCCGAGTCATAAATCATGAACTTTTTGCCAGACAAACAAAAGCACAACAAAGAGCAGATCGAGCAATCGGAGTAGTTGAGTTTATGATTTTGTCAGCTGTGAAACATTTCCGGCTGATTAAATCGATAAATTATGAGTAAATAATATCATTGCTAATAGCAAAAATTGTTAAAAATAAACTGAACTTCATTTGTTTATATGGAACAAGTGCGCGAACAACAAATAGAGAGGAGCTCGCAGGTTCATTAAGAGTTTTTATTGAGCAGAAAATCAACAACGAATCAAACAAATAATTTGAATTATTTATATAAAATAAAAGCAATAATTAAACATTCAAAATGAAATAAATCTCAGCGCAAGTGCAATGAGCACGAGAGGGAGACAGAAGAGAGAGTGAGAGAGAGAGCGAGACAGGGATTTAATTGAGAGTGACAGTGAGAGAGAGAGAAAGAGAGAGAGAGGGGGTAGGTAGCAGTGCAGACAAAGAGTGCGACAAATATGCAGGAGGCAGACAACTAGGACAATTGCAACAACAACAACAACAACAACAACGATGCGCCGCAACAATGGCCGCATAAATTTTCTATGCACAGGCAGTTTGTCCATGTGTGTGTGCGTGTGTGTGTGTGAGTGCACTCACACTCTGCAATGGCTGCCGCATGCGGAAGTGAAACTATGTTGCCCAGGATATGTGCAATAATTCAAAACGATTCCAAGTTCAAAGCGACCATTACTCCTAGCCAGCTCCTAATTCAGACTCCAGAATCTATCTCTGAGCCCTGCACACGCTGGACACTCGAAAGTGAACATAGTAGTTGCTACCCGGTCAAATTTATGCAAATGTCTAATAAGCCTGTCAACAGTTTGCAGTCTGAATGATGTGCAACGAGACTGTGGACCGCAACTTATGAGTTATGAAGTGTTGACTGAGTGTTGCCGCAAAAAGCGGCAACTTCAATTCGTATATTGCAACTCACCGACTAAATCCGAATTTGACTGCGCAAATCCTTGATCCTTATGGCTGGCTTACGAATTCAACTTGCAGTTGTGCACGTGCTCAGAAACTTTTTGCACTGTAAACTTTTTTATTTTCTTTTTTTTTTTTCTTTTCTTTTATTATTTTTCTTTGCTTTTATGTTTTTATCTGCACTTGCTTTACTTTCTTCAACTACTTCGTTTATTTTTCTTTTTGGCTGTCTGCTGGGTTTGTATAGATATTGCTTACTTTGGGACTAGAAATGTTATACGAACTTCACACGCGTTGGCTGCAGCCAAGTCAAGACAATGATTTAGCGTGAAACACTTGATGTATTTATTTATTTATTTTTATTGCTATTTGGTTGGGGAGTGTAACAAGTGTAATGCTTACACTAATTCACTTATTGCACAATTTGATTGCCGAGTTAGACACCTGCCAGACGTTGGAACGGTAGGTGTTTATGGGCTCTTAAGTATCTACGCGGGTCAACATCATAAAAAAACAGCAGAAGAAGTGTTAGAGAGAAAGAGAGAGAAAGTATGAGAAAACGCGCGCGTTTCTTCTGTCTGCGATTATTGTCTGGGTCTGTGGCTCTGGCTTTTACTTTGACTCTGGATGTGGCTGTGGCTGTGTCTGTGTCTGTGGCTATGGCCAATGTGCGACTGGTGTTGCGGTTCTAATTTTTTACGATTATTGTTATGATAATTTTTATGATTTTAACGATTTTTTTACGAGCTGTCAATTGGCCGCAGCGTAGCGGGCGGGCGTATTGGCGGCGTTGCGACGAGCTGACCACGACGACCGTAAGCGACCGAATAGTTTGGGCAAACAGACCCAAAAGATGCCGCTGCTTCAGCTGCTGCTGCTGCTGCTGCTGCTGTTGGTGCTGCTGCTCCTGCTCAGATGGTGCCCCCCAACAACACAACAATAACAACCAGAGTAACAACTATGACAACGACAACGATAGGTACGACGACGACGGCAACAACAACAACGACGGCGGACAACGTGTGGCATACACGGCTTACACTACACACGGGTGCGTTTTTGTATTGTGTGATGTTGATTTCTTTACGACTTCTATCAAACTAAACCCATAAAGCATTCAATTCAAAGCATATACATGTGAAAATCCAAGCGAGAACTCCTTATTAATCCAGAAGCGACGCGCCAGTCGCTGCCGCTGCCGCAGCGCTGCCAACATCGGCAGCGGCGAACTGCCCCCCAAACAGTATATAAATAATCTTATAAGAAACTCACGCGCCGAGCTGTGAGCAGTGAGCAGCGAGCAGCGAGCAGCGAAAGAGAGAACCGCAGCCGAGCCGCTGCCAACGTTATTTATGCCATACGCTGCCGACGCTAACGCCAGCGTCGACGGCAACGCTAGCGTCACCCATAAAGTATCTGCAGTCACTACGAAACGAAAAACAACAAACATACCAAAAAAGAAAAATGTATCTTCTGCTCGCATTCGCCGCTCCTGAGCTCCAGAGCTGAGCGAATGAGTGAATGAGTGCGAAATTTACGTTTGCGAGAGCTTCCACAGCTTGTGGCACAGCCAGTTGCCCGCTGTCAGTTCACATTCGCACTGCGGCCAATTGCGGCTTTTGCCAGTCGGAATTGCGACGGCTTCGTGCAGCGAGTTTGCCTCTAAGCTGGAGTAAATTCGATGGAAATGCGAATTTTTGAAACATTTTTGAGTTTTTATTTTGGTACGTTAAATTTTTATTTTAATTTTCATTGAAAAATTCTTTTGATTTATTTTAATTAGAAGTTTTTGTATCGTAAAGTTTTTACATAATTGATTAAAATACTTTTAAAGTAGATAAATAACAAATTTGATATATTTATGCAAACAGAAGATAAACGGAGAACTTTTAGTATATACAAATATTTAACCATCATTCCATTTAATAATTCCACAAATAAGAGCAATTATGTATTTTTATAATAGTCTATAGCTGATTGAAAAGTAATATTATATGATATTATGATATTATTGTTATTGTAATTATTTGAGTATGACATTTTAAACAATCTAATTGTTTATTTTTTAATTGCTAGAAGATAATCTCACAATAAATAGAGAATAGAAAGAAATTAAAATGATTATTAAAATAATTATAATTAGCTGAAAAAATCAAATATTTACATCATAAAAGATATCTGAAATCTTTGTTTGCCGACGGCACAACAATCATGGCGTACAATCGCCGCAAAACAGAAACAACACGCACTCACTCACACACACATACGCACATTCAAGCACACGCACATGCACACACACACACACATAGAAGCAGTCAACGCAGAACCACCCCGAATGAGCGAAATGGCTTGACAGCATCTTTCTCTCTCTCTCTCACTCCCTCTTTCGCTCAATATATTTGCTCTCTGCTCGCATTTTCGCTACGGCTGCTGTTCTCTTGCCACAGCTGTTGGCCGCAGTGAGCGCGAGCATGAGATCGGCAGAGGCAGAAAAAGAAGAAGCAGAAGAGAACAGCAGCAGCTGCTGTGTGTCTGCAACACTATGCAACACCACGTGCAACATGCTGCTGAAAACAGCATACCCGACTCCAACAGTGAGACTTGGCCAACTTTGCTCTGGCTCTGCCGCTGCCTCGGCCTCTGTCGCGGCCAGCGTCGCCGCCACCAATTGGCAACGCGTCGCAAACAGGGAGGAGCCGCTGCAGCGCGCGCTCATAAAGCATTCTCGCCTGTCGTTTGCCGGAGAGCAACACCAGCGCTCGCCTCCAAGATGGATGACGCCGCCGACTGTGTCTGTGTGCGAGCGAGCGCGCACGAGAGCCGCATCGCACGTGCGACAAGGATGGCACTATGCGGCCGCGTTAAGTGTGACGAATGTGCCATTATTTTGCTTTATTGTGTCGTGAGCGGCCGCGTTGCTCTTTTCAATGGGATTTCTCACATAAATTTACGGAGTCGGACCAACAAGCCGAACCGACCGAGTCGAACGCGTCGACGTCGACGTCGCTGTCGCCTTTAACGTGAGCAGCGACAGCGCTGCCAACGTTTTCAAACCGATATGAGCACGGCCCGACGGCTTCTCTTTGAGTGAAGAATCATTTAGCCATTTGCCGTCTGTTATGAATGAGGAGAAAACCACAGACTGAAATGCTAAAATTGCGGTTTAGTTTTTTGTTGATATTCGAAATAATTCTAAAAGTATTATAAGTATTATAAATAATAAAATTATAAGTTAGGCATTACGATTTATTTTATTAAATTTTCACAAAATTAATATTTTCTCATATAGATTAAATAATTTATTATTGAATAATTTTTAAACAAATATTCCAATAAATATAAAAAATATAAAATGTATTATAGGACTCTTATAAACTTTATATATATATATGTACATATATTTTATTATTTTTGAGAAATTTAAATAAATATGAAGTATTTGTGAAATTAAAAAATTAGTTCAATTTTATTTTTAATCATTAAAAATATTCAAGTATTTTTTAAATTTCAATATATTAATTGATGAATAATTTAATTTATTATATCAGTAAAATTATAAAATAGAGATGAAAATAAATAACATAAATATTTCTTGCTTTCGGAAATTTAAAAACATTTTCCACAGCATTGCAGCTGATTTCAAGTTTTTGTTCCTTTCTTTCGTACAATTTTACACTCAATTATGTGCTGCAATAAATATCAAATGAGCGGATGAATCGGTTTTAAAAGCGTACTTGGCGCCCCACCAATGTTGCAACTATGCGATTGGGGCTGGGGATGTGCGACACAGAAATGGCAGGACCGAAGCCTCGGCCACAGGTCCACGTCTGTGGACCCGTACGCATCGCTGCTCTTTGACAACTGTGCGCCCCTAAATCATTCAATTGGGGCTCACGGAAGGGGCACGGGGCTGGGCGAACGGTAACAGGAACGGAAAGGTGCTGTGGCGGGGGCTCACCTGGAATCGTGTTGCCATGGATGAGGCTCGTTCTGTGCTGGGTTTGTCCTTTTTTGTGGCATTCACCTTGGGAAATATTTTCACATGCCGCCAATGGGCGCACTCAGTCTCCATTTCCGTTCCAGCAAACTGCTTCAACAACAACAGCAACGGGAACGAGAACGAAATAACAACACAAACAACGACATTCAGAAAAACAAGACGCGCGTGCCGTTCAGCTGTTGGAGCCGGGACCTGGAGCCTGGAACCTGGAACCTGGCACCCAGGCTGTCTCGTCCTCTGCTCAGGCTTGGCAATCGGGCAAATAAGTCAACCTGCAGCAACAGCCCAAGCAACAACAACAACAACAAGTCCAAAAGTGATCGATGAAGTTGCCCGCCAAATTTACGACGTGAAACTTTGAATTGTTTCGCATGTCGCTTCGATTTTGCTTTCGAGCGAAGCCGTCCCTATCCCACAATCCCGCATTCCCACATCTGTTCTATAGCTCTGATCTGCTCTTTGTGGATTGGAAAGTTTAGTTTATCTCCAATAGCAGTTAGTATAAACAAAGTGAATTTTCACTCAGAGCCCAACATACAATTTGCAGCTTGTTGCTTATGTTGTTATAAAGATAGGCTGCATTTAATGTCATATAATTTAAAAAGAAATAATAAGATTAAATGCGGTCTCTTCTTATTCAAAATAAATTTACATTGGATACTTAGTATATTTAATTAATAAACCTAGCTAGTCTTTTTACTACACTCTTATACATATATAAAATATTGTATATATAAGAGAGAGGTATAAGAAAATGACAAGAGAAAATATCAAATCAGAAGGGAAGACAGAATATATTCCGGATCTGAGTTATTTCAATAAGAAAACGTACGAAAAGATCAGTAATTTATGTATAATATATATTTAAATTAATTCAAAAATAATTTAGCTATTCAATTTAGTTTATAGTTTTTTCTATATCAAAACTTAAGGTCTCAATAAGCTTGTTGTTCTTGTACTTTTAATATTTGAAAAAATATATATTGTACATCTAATTTAATTTAATTACTAGAATGTTGATTGTCAAGTTTCTCTTACTTAATAATAATTGAATAATAATATATGAAACAATATCTCGGCATATAATTGTCGGAGTACGGAGTTATATTCAGCTTGCTTATTGACAACTTTAATATAAAAATATAATTTGTGACTATATGAGCTTCAAGTAAAAGATCCAATAAAATATTTTATGCGATTCATATTATTCATTTTCATATAATTTTGTTCTTTTCTAAATAAGAGTATTCAGGCTTGTCATGTGTTTGAGTAGTGAGTTTCTGACATTCGCTTTTGCAATTGTTCTCAATGAAGTTGTGGTTGTTCTTGTTATTGTTTGCGCTGCTTCTGTGACAGAGCGTGCATGCAAACGAATAATCAGTCAAGTTGATCAGGTGAGTCAATAAATAAAAAGCCAACTGACGGCGCACGGTAGCTTCGGCCAGCAGCAGCAGCAGCAACAGCAGCAACAACAACAGCCATAAAAGCAACAGCAGATAGACATATGTGTACATATGACAACATTTTAATGGTCGTTTATCATAATTTGTCTTTGAGCCAAGCTAGCATCAATTGCTTACTTTGTTGCACACAACAGAGCGCAGCTGTGGGCGTGGCAGCTGGGCGTTGGGCGTAGCTGTTACTCGGTACCAAATAGCAACAATTTTGATTAAGTTCGTTCGAGCAAAACATTATACGACAAACAATGCCAAATGACAACGACGGGTCCCAAATTGCCGTCGACAACATTCGAGTAATGCCAGTTGAAGTGTTGCCATAACACGAATCACACATATCCATTCATAACAATTTCAAATGGATCACATCGCATCGGGCATCGTACAGGCGTGACACTTGGCATAGACAGTTTGTGATGCGGCTTAAATTGATAGATATACCAACATTACATATATATACTCTTGAGCATCTAAGGCAAATTGAAGGATATTTAATGTGAAGGCTGAGGCTATATACGCATATTTTAACAATTCCCAAAGATAAAAATCTTGCAGAAAACTTCAAATATAATGTTAACTAAGTTTTGGTATAGAAAACAATGGAAACTGTTTTGAGGCAGTCTAAAATTTCAACTAGAAATATTTACGTATTATAAGTAAAAATTATTAAATAAAATTAATATATATAAAAATAAAGAAAATACGTTAATATTGTATTATATTATATTTATATATTCATATATTATATTTTATTTAATTCATTTTTATGGAATGCGATACCCACAAAAAGAATTATTTGAAAATAAATAAAAAGAAATAAAAAGAAAGAAACATAATATATATATAATATATATATAATATATATATACATATATAAATAATAAAATAATAATAAAAAAAAAAAACAATATTATTAAATTAAACTTTTTTTTTAAATTTTTTATTATTATTTATTTATTAACATAATTTGTAGACAATTTTTGCTGTTTAATTTTAAACAAATAATTAACGAATAGTTACTGGAATCGAATTGTTAATCAATTCATTTATATTCTCAAGTGGGAATACAGAAATCTTAGTCAAGAGAAAAATATCAATTATTTACAGATAATCTATTCATATGCTTGTCTTAAGTCTTGGTTGTTTATTATCTTATCGGTAAGCTAAATTTCCCAAGTGATTTAAAAACTAAGCCCATTGGCTGCAACTAATGATATGATTATGAAAAATATTAAAGCCACTAAGTGAGTGAAAATAAAATACGACTACGCCCAGTCACACACAGAAACCACACACACACACACACACACACACACACACACACACGTACTCACACACGTTCATAGCTAAGAGATTGTGTATTATATATATTGTTGGTTGTATGTTCATATCTATTGTATCGAAAGCAAATGCGTGTGCGCCATTAAAATGAAAGAAGCGAAACGCCTACTATTCGGCTGGCAAAGGCGGATGGGGCGGAGGGGACTCTTTGCTGTTGGGGGTGGTGAAATACGATGTGGCAACACCCTACAGCGCCACTAACATGCACACCCACACCCATACACACACAAACACACTCGCAGAGACTCTCCCTCTGCGAGTGCCTCTCCCTGGACACGCACGCAGGCAACGCACGCACGCACTCGACACATGGCGCTATCGGCGCTTCCGGTGCGTGCTCCTCCCGCCTCACTCTTCTGTACCACCCTGCCCCTTCTCCTAAGCAAGGCTGCCCAAGGCGGTAGGCGGAAGCTCAGCAGAAGCAAAAAAAAAATCTAAAACGCAATAACTTTGGGGTGAAAATAGCCGAAAATATCGATGGAGGACAACAGCAGCAGCAGCAACAACAGCAACAGCAAGCATCAAATAGAAAGAAAAAAAAATTACAAGCAAAATGAGAGACCGAAAAATGCCAAAATAGAAATAAATTCCTTTGTGTGCTCTTATCTATATGATTTGTGATTCTGGGTGTCGTCAATTGTTGTTGTTGCCGCCACTGACAATGAGTGGGCGCTTTAGCTAAGTGGGTGGCTGGGAAGCTGGGTGGTTCACTAGTGAACAGCAGCAGGAGCAGGAACAGCATTCATGCCACCCACAGCTGGCCTAGAGAAAACTTGGCTCGTTTAATGGAATTTTTCTTAGCAAGGAGTCCGCCTTGCCATGTGGCGAGTGCCATAAGGAGCTGCTGCCTTGTATCAACGATATTTTGCACATAAATATGCAGGCGGTGGCAATCTATCTTGTGCCACCCGCACGTGAAATTCCCTTGTCCGCCCTCTGCTCTGTACACACAACTCGCAATGAGAATTTTTTTTTTCCAGCTTCAGTTTTGCCTGGCCTAGCGACCCATAATGAAATATACATAAGTAAGTATTTAGAAAGCAAAAAAAAGAAACAAAAAAGAAAAATATATAAATAATATCTCATAATGTCGTGAAATAACTGAAGCGGAGGGGCAGGTGGGGCTTGTTGCCCTGTTGCCATGATGCCTCCCCACACCCACCCACAGCTGGAAGAGTGTCTCAGGCTTTCGCATCCGTATATTATAATAATGCGGATAAAGAGATACAATTTCATTGATATCGTCTAAAAGTCCAATATACACGAAGATTTATGACCAGCGGACGGTCGGTCAAAAAAAAACTTGAAGATGATCCCCCAGAGCTCCAGTCGCATACAAAGGCCACAAGCTCGAGACTTCGTTTCGCTTCTCATATTATTTTTCTTTTTTCTTATTTTTTGTCGCTTTTGTTTTGGCTGGCTGGCCAAGAGATTCATGTTCATGGCCAAGATACAGCACAAAATTATCAAATACTCGCACATACAGACATTTATATATTTTTTATGTGTGCCGCTGCAGATACAAAGATACAAAGATACAAAGATGTAAAGATACAAGATACATGCCTTCGCTTGCAAACAAACGATTTTTGATAAATGCCTCTCATTACATTTTTCATTATGAGACCTATATATCATTGCATTGTGGCCAACAAACCTAAAGCCCATCTAAATCGCACATGACTTACTTTTATTACTGGCCATAATATTAGCTAATTGTATTAGGCAAATCAAATAATGTTGTCAGCCATAAGTGCTCAATTAATTTCCTTTTGAAATATAATCTCGATTATTGCCTCATAAGCCATGTGATAGGGCACTCTTGAGATTTTCAAAGAATTATATTTGTATTTGTAAGAAAATATTTAAATTATTTGATTTGCATTTTTCGTGATAATTTTTGTATTATCTGTAAAATGTATTCAATTTTCTCTATTATACTCAGTTTGTTTACCCTCCCAGCCTTAAAAGTGAAAGCAGCTTGCCATAGAAGAAGTCTAATAAACGTAAAATAATTGTAGCTCTCAAGGAACTCAGGAGGTCACAAAGGCGGCAAGTGTAAAGACGAACCGAACAAAACTGGACATTAGGAATTACAGCAGGCAAGCCGCGTGGTTGAGCAGGTGGTGGTGGTGGTGGTGGTGGGAGACTAATTGCCCAGGGCGCGTGTACGTAATAATGCATATGAACCAAATGGGAGTTTGGCAGCTATAAAACTCAATAATTGTTGCAATTGCAGCAGAAGGGTCACAGCAGCCAGCACGCGACCTTGCACTGCCGGCTTGAATTTGTGGTGCAAGGTCAGGAACGGACCGCAGTCGCCATCAAGGTTAATTGTCCATTAAGCGTGCGGAGAAAGTGCAAGTGTCTGGAAATGCCACCACCAAAGTGGCATCAAGAGCCCGCCAATGCCAGCGGCTGGGCTGCATCTTAACCAAACTGCCTGGACTGTATGTGAGTGTGCGTGTGCCTGTGAGTGTGTGTGTGTGTGTGTGTGCGAGTGTTATTTATGAGGTCAATGCGCTCATTTGGCTCAGTCTTTGCTTTTTAGCCTGACCAACTGACCAACTGATGCAACTCTGCATTCAAAATATATCAGTGAAAAGTTAGGCACATAAAATGGGCAAGAAATTTTGTATTCTAGCGAGAGCTGAAGATATCTTCTATCTTTCTTCTATATATCTATTTGCATTGATTAAATTTAATATATATACATGTAAATATTTCATATTAAGTTCTATTTCAAATCGCCTACATTCATGTACTCACAGTTTTCATAAAGATGTCCTTGAGTATGAAAAACATACTCTGCCATAACATAGAGCGGAAGGAAGAGCGATGAGTGTCCACCCGCTATAATGAATTCAAAATCACTTCCGATTTGTCGATTGAATAAAATTACTATAATAAATTTGCACATACAGAGGGAACAAGATAAGGAGAACGAATGGCAATAAGAGGGAGAGTGACAGGGAGGGGCAGAGCTGGGTAATCCCCTCAAAGTTTGGCATAACAAGTGAAAAAAGATTGGCACCACTTAAAAGAAATTGCCAATGGTAATGATAAAATAAACAACAACAACAACAACAACAACAACAACAGTAGCAGCAGCAGCTACATCAGCAAACGAATGCCACGCAGCAGGAACCGCAGTGAAAGAGGCCGACCGAAAGTTTTATCCTTGTTCCAGCTGCCTTGTTTCCCGCTTTCGACTGCCCTAGTAGCAGCAGTAACTGAAATAAACAAAATGCCTACGAAAACTTTTCGTGAATTTCCATAAAAAAACAGAGACGGGCACAAACACACAAACAAGCTTTGGGCTCTCTATGATTTGGGTGGGTGGTAGGACTGAGCGAAGCAAAACAGTGAAATACCGTAACCGAAACCACATTTTCTTCATTTGGACGATTGTGGGCTGGTCTTGGTTGGAGGTTCTTTAGCTTTGACTGGCAGCAAAACTTTGGCACACAGATACACTGATACACATAAGCACACACACACACAGACAGACTCAGACACTTTGGCATATGAATCCTGTGGGAAATCGGTTTCACTCAATTTCGAAAATGTTTCGCTGTCTCAAAAATATCAACACATTCTCGCAATGAGCTAACGAAACACCCTCGCAGCAAGTTGAGTTGTAGCTGCTGCTCACTTTTTACCCCGGAGACCAACAAACTTAATCGCTTATGGTCGCCGGATGATGACCCAACTGGGAGTCTCGCTTGCCTCATTGATTGGACCAAGTCGAAAGGCTACCCCAACGTGGATTTCGGTAGATGCAAATCGGACAGATGTCAATCTGCAGTTTCTCTGATTGCCACTTTGATTTGTGCCATGGTGAGAGAGACACTCGAAACATTTTCCCCATACCAATGCTATATGTGTAGGCCAATAGATGTTCGATTGGCATGCAAGCATTTGCATTTACCACCCTCGGCCCTGCTTGGCATGCTGTACATGAACCCTCAATTAGCCCGGCTTTTGCCATTTCAAGTGAATTTTCCAATTGCAGCTGATGCAATCGTTCAACGGACGCTTCTTCCTTGTTGGCCATGCCTTGCAGTTTAGCCATTGATGGGCAATTGGCTGGCAATAACACGTCTACAAAACAAGGCACAAGTCCCCAAACAAGCCATTGGGGCAATTATCTGATGCCAACTCAAGTGCTGCTGCATTAGAAGAACGATAGGAAAAATGGAATAGAAGATATATTAGATAGTTTTATAAATAAAATAAAAATGTAGTAAAAGAAATATTGTTGAAATGATTAAAATATTATAGAAAATTAAATATTATTTAAAATATTAAAACTTAAACTTAAAAATTATAAATATATTATAAATATCAAAAAATTCTATGCAGTCGCATACATTTTGTTCTTTAATAATTATTAATTTCCTTAAAATTATATGTATTTTTGTGTGCTTTAATTCAGTATTATATTAAAATATTTTTTTGTTTTATTTACTTATTTATTTTTAATTTCCTTTAAGACTGTTTGATGCTAAAATTGTGGAAATTATTTTATTTCCTGCAATGTTGACAGAAGTTAGCTTAGATATGATCATGCCTAGCCTCAAAGTATTGGAATTTAAAAAGTGGATTTGTTTTGATGTCATTTCTAAATATATATATATAATTTTGCCATGCAAAACACAAACACAATTATGGCGCTTTATCTTTATAGTTCTTAAGTAAGCAATGACATAGGAAATAAGCTAAACATGATTAAAAAAATAAAAAAACAAACGTTTGCATTTTAAAAACTCATAAAGACTGTCATAATCAAGTGCACATTTGCATTTGAGTTTCAAGACGTGTCAGGTATTCAAAATTACAAAGTGAATTCCAAATGTCTTCCTATATGCACCAAATATATATATATATATATATATATATATATATATATATATTTACATATATATAATATATTTAGTAATTGGCAGCGGAACGCCCATCAGGCTGTCTGGCTGTTGTTGTTGATGATGAAATCTTTATTTATAATTCAGGCAGAAGATCAAAGCTCACAGTACTTGCTGTGCGGTAGGTCGGGCTGGTGTGTATATACTTCTACAGTTGAGTTTAGCCTGTTTGAAGTGACGCAAAAAGCAGACTATAAACATTCCGAAGCATTTTTGCAATTTGACAACAACAGCAACAACAACAACGACGACAACAACAGCAACAGCAGCAGCAGCAGCAGCAGTAACAACGTGTGTTAACATTTTCCAAAAACTGAACGTTACGTGTCAACGGACATGCAGCAGAAATCCAGTGAAAATCCATAAAGAGAAAAACATTGCCAAAGTCTGCAGCACAAACTGCTAAACTGCAAAACTGCAAATGCAACTCGGAGACGCGTCGACTGCAAATCGCATTCATTTCACTGCACTTGCTCTGACAGAGGCGAGTGGTGTGGTATGTGTGGGGCGGGTGGTGGAGTGATGCGGTGTATCAGGTGCCAGGAGCACTGGATTGTAATATGGCCATCAACAGTGATGAGCAGATTTACATGCAAGTGCAGCAACGACAACGACAACGACAGCCATGCCCCGTGGCCCAGCCAAGGCAGCGGCAACAACAATAACAACGATCACGACGAATCGCAAGTTGCTGGCGACTCCGGCGATGACTTAATTAAAACGTGAGCTAAATGCAGCATGAAAATAATGAAAAACTGACCGACTTGCTGCAGGTGGAAATGCACGCCCAAGGCAGGCAGGCAGCCAGCCAGTCGGCCAGATGCATTGGGGCAGGCACCCAGCCACATGCAATTCCAGTTATAATTAGTGTCAACAACCACATTACCATTGGGCAGGCAGCAGCTCGTATGTTGATTTTTGTTTTGTTTTAGCTTGACAGCAATCAAAACCAAAACTGTCGAAACTGTCATTAAGCAAAGGCCATAGAAAGCGCTTGGCTAGCTGGTCAATGGGCTTGCATACATTGGACGCATTTTACTTGCCAAGAACTGACTGCAATTATCAGTGCGGCATTGCAACGACAACCATTTGTTCGTTGACTGCTTTGCCAATTCACATCACGATTTGCGTCGCTTTCGCTATATATTAAAAAAAAAAAAAAAAAAAAAAAGAAAAAAAAAACTTCCCTCTTTGGCAACCGATGAATTTTACATATGAAGCTCAGGCACAGAGCTCTGTACATCTGACAAAGTGAAGAGAGAAGCGAATGCTATTCAACTAATAGATGACATTTATCAAAAGTCATCTATGAACTCATAGAAAGTGAGTAATTCAAGCAGACTTCATATTTACTCCAATGTTAAATATTTAGATATAATTTTAAATATATGCAAGCAGAAGTAAAAAAAAAATGGGAATGCATCAAATTTACCACAAAAATTATATAAAATTAAATCGTAACAGACTTTGCTATTAGAGCAGATCATTAATGTTGATATTTTATAGAAAAAGTTATCTAACATTTTATATACACTTTTTCATTCTTTCAAATAAGCTGGAGATGTTTCAAACGTAGCTAACCCAAAAATAAACAAATCGAAACGCTACATCATATGTGCATGGAAAAATCACTTAATTTCTTCTTCACTTTTACCTTTAGTATGTTACTAAAAAAATTTTCAAAAATTTTGTATAAATTTTTATATCTGGAGGATATGTTTTGGCGCTACGCATTGCTTGCGATTGCTACCATATTAATAAAATCACAACTAGCATATTGCAAGGCGCAGGCAAATGACGTTTTACGCGAATGCGAATTTATCGAGAATGAAAATGTATTTTATGTATGCTCTGGCGTTATATCTGATGATTTTTTTAAAGAGTGGAATGCAGTGTGCCCGCCATCTGGCACTGCATATTCAATATGGAAGCATGTGCCTAGTAGTTCATATATGATTGCTTTCAATGATATAAGCTTATATAAATATCAGAAGCTCATAATCACAAATTCTGGAAAATTGATAATTGGACGAATGCTAACTGGAGAACAGCAGTATTTGAAGCTCATCGAGTCAACGATGCTATGCTTTACAGCTGAAATACCCTATGCCTACGCACTTTATCGCATTTGCCTTGGTGTCGCAGAAGTAAAACCAGAGCCTAACAATACAATAATATTTTTTAGTGCTGGAGCGACTGTTGAATTTTCGGAGAATGCCTCGAAAGCAGCGTTTACTGTCCCATTGGCCATTGTGAACGGCATCTTAAGTATGCTAATGAGCCAAATACTAACCTAGATATGAAGCATGCGTTTTTCACAGGAAAGAGTTGTTTCGGTTCGAATATTGAAAATCAGTGTATTTAGTATAGTTGGTATTTCATGATGATGAAAGTTACGATTAAAGAACTAAATGCATTTAATCATTTTTACTCGCACATGAACTGCTCGTATACGAACCAATTAAATTTTAAATAGTGCATCGGAAATTGTGTGCAAAAAGCTCAAAAGCCTCAGATACCAGTTACATTAATACTTGAAATTATGTTGTATTCTTATCAAAATTAGATTATATAAGAAACAGATTAAAATGCGGCCTCAATATTAATATCAAAAGTTGGTTTTTGTATTACTCATCTACAAAATGCTCCAACCATGGTCACTTATGAAAATCATAATCTGGGCATTGTTTGGGAGCATTGCCTGAGGTAATCTGGTCGGCAGTTTGAGTAGTGCGTTCATTACTGCCAGCAGCCAATTACTTCCAGTCGTTTCCTACATTACTTTATCTGCTTTCGTATTCAAGTGTGAAGTGCCCGGCAAATGTACACGCAATTTAAATGAGCACAGACCGCCCAGCTACCCAGTCGCCCACTCACCGAAGCGGTTGCCACTCAACTTCAAGCGGAAAATGAGTTTTCCCACTTCTTTTGCCAAGCTCATCTATATGGAAGTTTGTCGGGCTTGTGTGTGTGTCAGTGTGTGTATCCTTCGCATTCGCATTCGCATTCCCATTCGCATTCGCCCTTTCGCCCACACCCAACCGCACACCTTTAATCAGCATCTGCTACTCACATCTTCAAGTTGCCACAAAATGCTTTATTGCATTTTGTTGTGTTATATTACTCTCGTGTAGCCACCCGAAGAAGCAACGGCAGGAGCAGCGGCAGCAGCTGCCGTTGCTGGCTTGTCAGTCTGTGTCGGCTCCAGGTCCTTGCTGTGCTCCTGCCAGCCAACCCCCAATATGTACACCCAGACCCAAACCCAGCCACAGCCTCCGCTGGCAGCACAAATGTCCTTTTCTTGTAGCACCCGTCCAACTCCATCGCCACTTCCTCTGCCTCTTTCTTCTCTTCCTCCTACTGCTGCTTCTCGCTCAGCCTCGGCTGAGCCGAGTCGACTTCAGCTCGTTGTTGTATGTTTTTCCGTTTGCAGGTTTTTCTTTTATTTTCATTTTGCTGCGTTTTCTTTTGGCATTTTTCGAAATTAGTTTTTGCTCTGTGCGAGTTGAGTTGACTCGAGTCGAGTCGAGTCGGTTTTAATATATAGCATCCCATACATATTTATAGAGCTGCGGCACATTCATCTTCAGCTCTGGGTCCCACCCTCCAGCCCCCTCACTTTCAGTGTGCGAGCGTGCGCAGGCGGAGGCGCTTCACCCACTTAAGTTGGCATAAAGTAGGAAAAATGGCTGTTTTCCTCAGCCATTGGCAACATCATCAGCATCGTTTTCTCATCTGAGCCCACCTAAAACTCCAAGAAAACAAAAAAAACATTCTTCACTAATTTCTAAATGTTAAAACTGTGTATGGCTGGAAGTGGAAGAGTGTGAGCTGGCTACTTAAAAATTCAGCCTGGTCACATCTGGTGCTGTCTTTGGCTTCAATTTGCTGCATATCAAACTCCAAGTCCGTCGGACACGAACAGTCTACAGCCTATTCCCCACCCGGACGGTCTAAGTACAGTGGGATAAATATCATTTTGCTGAAATTTTAAAATCTAAAAGTTAATTTCCGAAAATTTTACAGATTTTTTTAATTTGAGCAAAAGAAGAAAGCAAAGTACGATTAAGTACATCAAATATAACATAAATATAAAACGAATAAAAGTTGAAAATAGTATTATTATTACATTAGAATTGATACATAAAATATTGCATAAAAAACATATTATTTTATTTTATTTTAAGATAAGAATAAATTGCTACTTAAATACTTATTTTTAATTTTAAAACTTCGAATTTTGCTGTTTGTGACTGCCAAAAACTTTGAGATTTTGCAAAATTTCTCTAAGCATCAACAACAACAACAACAGCAGGAGAATGCGTAGAAGATGAAAAAGAAGCAGCAGAACCAACTTGGAATTTAGATGAGGGTAAGAAATAATTCATTCGCTCGTTGCAGCGAATGGAATGAGATAATACTTCCCTTACTATATATATGTACATATAAATATATACATATATATGTATACACCTAATATCCTTTTTTCGCACTTTCACATAGCTCGACTGATGCGCACGCAATTTGCTCGGCATGGACGAGCGAAACAAAAAGGCAGCAGCCGGGAAAAAGTCGCAACAAGAAGAACAAATAAAACATTTTATATAATCTTACGAAATATATCACACTTAGCGCGCTCGCGAGACACCCTGCCTCCTGCACCATGCCCCATGCTCCATGCTCCATGCCCCATGCCCCACTTAGCTGAGACCCATGCCACAGCATCTGGCCAGGCATCTCTCCATCTTCATCTATATGCACAGTGTGGAACGCGAAGGCAGAGCATCCGAATCCAAATGCGTTTTCCTTTCCTTCTGTTCCTTATTTTTTTCGTTTTCCTTGCTCTAGCTTCTTGCTCTCGTTCTTGGCCATTGTCTGCGCGTCCAGCTGTCGACTCGTCCTTCTCGTCCTGTTCCAGCAGGCACCATCTTGCGCCCGAGCTGCCGATGGTGGCTGGTGTTGGGGGTGCTGCTGCTTCTGCTTCTGCTTCTGGTAGTGGTAGTGGTGGTGGTGGTGGGTGTTGTTCATCTTCGCTACGTGCGAGAAAAATACCCTCGAACATATTAAATTGCGAATGCTGAAAATGCTTTATGGCTTTTCAGTTAGATTTATTTCCATTTTGTATGTTTTATTTATTTATATTCGACTTGATACTCCCACTACAACACACACACGCACACACACAGAGAGACCTACTTGCTACCCTTACCCATTTCCACATTTCCAGCCTGAGGGTTGAGTTTTGTGTTTTGGGTTCGTTTTCAGTTTCGGTTTGGTGGTGTTGTTGTTGTTGTTGTTGTTGTTGCTGTTTCTGTTGTTGTTGAAGAATGATAGCGAAACTAATCGAAAAATAATTGGATGCTGCCACTGCCAGAGTTGCCAGCCACGTTGTGCCGTTCTTTTCTATTTCTATTTCCCTGTTTGGTTTTTGTTTTCTTTTTTTCCTGAGTGAAAAAGTTTTTCCAGCCACTTGCATTGAATTCCCCATTGCATCGTTATGTTTAAACAATTTAAAGCCGACAGCATTTGGCTTTTATTTTGACAGCATCAGCTGCCAATGCTGTTCTACGCTTTATCCTACTGTTGTTTTCTAATCATTTCTCAAGTGAATGAGATATTTCCAAATTAACTTACATAGTTATGGATTAAAAAGAGTTTGTCTATGTATAATATAGTTTTCTTTTAGCACATATCCAAATTGATTATGAATGTATATATTACTAAATTTAATTTGAAAATTAAATGACAATTTAATTCAATTAATTGAGTGTTTATAAATGTTAGTTTAGATATCAATTGATATAAAACGCAAACAAATGTATAATAATAAAATTCGCAATAGTTGACATTTTTCGAGATATGAAAGACAAAATGAATACAACTTATAAAAATCTTGACTCATAACGTTTATCTTTCTGTATATAAAACAATTTTGGACTCACTAATTATATATTTAGTAATTCCAACGAAATCATCAGAGGTGTTAATACTCTGAATGATTTTAAGCTGATAGTTCTTATCGCTTATTCATCTTGTGGTTAAAAAAAGAAATAAATAAAGTTTAGATTTAACATGAAACAAGAAGTTGATAAACGCAAAAAGAAAGCTTCATATTGATTGCCAAGAATTAGAGACTCATTTGCTTAGTCGGCTGAACATGCCGAAACTTATAAAAACTTTAAGAATCTTGTCTTATCTATATCTACATAAATATCTTCAGCTATATATTTCTATGCAAGACGCGAATAAGAAATGATTCTCAATTTAATATAAAAATTTATATAAATATTTTGGGTAGCTTAACTTTTTCTTCCATCAAATTGTTTATTTTTGTTCATTTATATAATTTATCTATAGCTATCAAATATACCAAGAGAGCTTCAAGAGAGATTCAGCTGCACGCTGGCATCAAATCAAATTAAATAATAAAATGCAAAATTAACAGAACATTGCAGCTAACTACAAATTATTGTTCGTCGATTAAGCGCTGGGATATGCAAATCGCAGATATTGTCCTGAACGACAGAAAATAGGGTCAAATTTATCATGACCGATGTCCAGCTGAGAATTTATGCATTAAGTGCAGCTAAGCCCAGTCCCATTCACATTCTTCTGCTGCTGGATGCCTGTTTAATTGAAACGAAGCAGCGCAGTGCGGACACGAATGCTGAACCAGAATAGAATAGAATAGAACAGAGCGGGCAGCTCTCATTGAGGGCAAGGCCTGGCCTGCAATGTCCAGCATAATCATGTCCTGGATGCTCCTACTGCTGCTATTGCTGCTGCTCGGCTGTCTCTGTCAGCAAACACGCTGGGCACCAAATTAATTTGGAAGACAGAATGTTCCAATGCAAGTGGCCGATGCGAGCGCCATTAGCGGTTGCTGCAGGACTACAGCAGCACACGACAGGATGGAGCAGAGCAGCAGCAGGGCTAAAGGGCCGCCAACTGCCAGGACATGGCCTAAACACGCGCCTAGCCACAAGCTGTGACTGCGCATCCAGCACGGAACGTGACACAAAAACTGAACGCGCAATGCCTCGATTCGATGGCGAGCTTTGAGTCTTTAAGCTGCCTGAAATATAAGTTGCATTTGAATGCATTTGCAGACAAATGTTTGGCATGCAGCTATAATGCTGCAAATTAAAACAATACGCCACATAAATGCTCAGGCAGCCGCACTTCCAGCGGCCATTGTTGGCGCAGTTTCCTGCCGGCCGCGAGCCACAGAAACGCTGCACCACTCGCACCACTCGCAGCACGCAGCTTCAGCATTCCACATTCATTCACTGCCCATCTATTCAAATGTAAATTTTTCATGCTCTCTCGTCTGGAGTTTGATTTTTTTGTTCGTTTGCTGGCAAATGCGCACAAAACGAATTGCCTGTCATATCCTTCCGCGTATTAATTTTTAACCACACGACCACGCAAATACAAAAAAGACGCTGCCTGCAATCAAAAGTCAGCCAGTCGCAGCTGACAGGATGCGTCGCTCCGCAGGACGAGAGCACCGCAGAATTGGCGGCCTGTTGTCCCATGAACTGCTGTCCGCAGTTCGAATCCCCGGCCCATACGCTTGTAATTGTCGCGGCTGCTGTGGATTCGTTTTAATAATTATTTAAATTATTCTTGTTGAAATGATTATGGCGGTTGTAAGTGTCGCGCCCCTGCTCCTCACACTTATACACCCCATATCCCTCTCTCTGTGTCGCTGTTTCTGTCTCTGTCTCTGTCTGTCAGCGATGCCTTTCTGAATTATGCTGCGCATAAATCTTTTTGTGGTTTTCACAGTCGATGTGAGCAGTTGCATGTCTTTCTCTTTCGTTATTGTTTTACTATGGAGTTTCTCTATCTTGGAGTTTTTATTATTCTATTAATAGTTATTTATATAAAATATATTTATCTACTTCAAAGAGAGATTAAATAAGTATACATGTCCTACATTAGCCCTAATAAGAATAGAAAAATATTTCAATATATAAACCCAAGTCTCAGTCCAAGTCTTTATTTAGTATGGCATGGAAATTGATAACTAAATATGTCTCATGTATTCTATTAAAGCACCTATTTGACCTGCCTCTCTTTAGAGATGCACTAATACACTCAAATCAAATATATACTCGCAAAAAACGAGCACTCCCAGCTGCAGACACATAGAGCCAGTTGCATACGCAGTCGTAATGAAATCCTTCGCTTTATTACCATGCAATATTCATAAATTTCTGCACAACATCGCCGAGGACTGCAGCAGCAGCGGCAACAGCAGCAACAGCAACAACAACTGCAACAGCAGCAGTGAGTACTAACAACAATGCGAACAGAGCGCAACAATGGCAAAGTGCAGCAGCTAGTCGAACATCCCGCACCTCATGCAGCGCCCTGGGGCTCCGCCTTCGCCTTTCCCTGCAACCCCTTTGAGTTTGGCTCGTTACTTGTTGAGAGGTGTTGAAACTGTTGGAATATAATAAATAATAGCGCTAAGTACTACTTTAAGAATTTACATGCGGCAATTGCAGCAGCCGCGGCAGCAGCAGCAAATCCTAAGCCCAAAGCACGACCAGGAGCAGGAGCAAAAGCAGGCGAGGAGTCAGAGTGGGAGCCAGCAGCGGAGGGAACGAACGTGGCTCTGACGCCAACATGGCTGCGAGGACTTTCACACACACACAAACACACACACATGAGTGTGACTTGCATTTTGAATAATCGTCGGACAACATGAGCAAAGGCTGAGGCAGCAGCGAAGGCAACGAGCAGGAGAAGCAGTAGCAGGAACAAACCATGTCAAGAAGCTTTTGCATTGTGCGGCGGCTGTGAATCTTTTTGGCTGTGCCTTTGTCTCGCTGGATGTGTCTATGTATGCGAGTGTGTTTTGTGTATGTGTGTGTGTGCAGCTTAATCCTTTTGAGTTTTGCCGCATAAGGAGTGTCGGCTACACGCGCACAGTGTGTCGCATTAATAGAGGTGGAGTCTAGAAGCGCGATAAATAAACCGCCATCAATAATGTCCAAAATAAATGTTGGCTTATTAAATCCCATTTCCCTGCATCAAGTTACAGTTAAACAAAATGAGAAATGTGCCCAGCTATTTGGACAGTTAGCCTTTTCCCGCCCCCTCGGCTAACCAAGTGTCCTGTGCTTGATGTCCCACGGACGAAGGGAATGTCATCATCAGCAGCAGCAGCGACGGCAGCGGAGGCAACCGCAGCAGCAGATAAAAAATCCATTAAAATAAAAATACGATAAGGCTCGCCTTGTAGTGAAAGCGTGAAAAAAAGCGTCTAAATTTATGCGGCTTTGCCATAAATTTGGCAGGCTATAAGGATATCATTAAAGCTCACCAACACACACACACACACACACCATGTCTTGGCAAGGCTTTCACTTTCACACACAATCTATGTCCGTGTGTGTCGACTCCAGTTTGTCCTTCAAAATGAGCCGCACTGTGGGGGAAATTCAATTAGCTGCAACACAATTAACAGCAAGAGGAATTGAATAAATAAACCAAAATCATTTTACTCCTGGACACAAGAAAAATGTTTAGAAACTAAACTTGTCTCTGTTTATAATAGTTAATCAAAATAAGGTAAATTTAAAACAAAAATAACATATAATTTTTCAAGTCATGGAGTTTGTTATTTTATCTTAATCTTCTAATTTAAGAACATCAGAAATAATAATTTGAGTCAATTAATGACTTAATTGCGGACAATTCATTCAAATCAAGTAAATTGACATTTTTGAGTCACAGATGCCCTTTCTACCCCATTGTATTGCAAATTTACAAACGCTCCGTCAACAATGTGTCGACTTACTGACTTACGCCTAAGAAATGGCACGGTACATTAATAATAATTTTCTGATATTTATGACGGGAAACATCTAGCACATACAATGTGAGCTGGAACTGTGATTACAAATGCCGCTCCAATATCGGGGACCCCGCCCCCAAATTAATGGCCATTGATGATGTGCCGAAGAAGGTTTGGATAAGCAGCATTCGGGTTAGAGCATTGAGAGTTCGGCATTTGCATTGCCTGGTTGGTTGTGTGTGTGTGTGTGTGTGTGTGTGTGTGTGTGTGTATGCGTGTGCTTTTCTTGCCAAATTGTTTGGGGAACTCACCCGCCTCTACATACCGAAAGTTTTTATTTGTTCACTAGCCGGCGAAAATAAGCAGCAGAAAAGGCGAAAAAAGAAGAATTTCATTTATATCGAAATAAACAACCACTGGAAACCCTCTGTTTGGGCGCACTCCAACGTTATTTATGATGTCATCCATCATTTTTATCGTGAAAAAACATTTTCCTGTCTCAGCCTGGGCCCGAGCTCGAGCCCAGCTCCTGGCTACTGGCTTCTGCTGCTGCTGCGGCTGTCATTGGCCAAGGACTTTTTGTGTCGTTGTCGCTGATGGGAAAGCCGTCGCCGTCGCCGTCGCCGTCGTTGTCGTCGTCGTCCTTCCCTGGGTTGAGCATATATGCGGCTGGCAGGATCCTTGAAGAAATTAGAGAAGGTCTTCGCCAAAAGGACGTAAATTTCAAGGCACGACTATGCTCAACGACTCTAATGATGCATCCCACCCACAACCATTCCCCATCCAGCCTGGTTAGCAGCCATTGAAGCGCACAGAAAGAAAACTCTTCCTCCATAGCAGCCAGCTTCAGGGGGGATGTTAATGAAGTGTATGCGAATGAAATACGGAAAATTACAAATTGCTTCAGCCAGAAGGAAGCAGAACAACGAGCCGTACTGCAAATGTTGTTTACGATGTTCACGGTTTCCTTTCGATTTCTTTGCCAATTTATGGTGAAAGGCAATTTTGGATAGAGTTGGCCGCGTTGAGCTCGGTTTTGGATTGATTTGAAGCTCAAGTGGTCAAAGATTTTCATGCAAAACGATTCCATTAATTATAGCTTAACGATGCTTGCGATGAATTATTGAAATAGAAAATGAGACAAATCCAAAATGAAAACTTCTATACAAAATTTTAAAATACATTTTATCAATTTTATTATAAGTGTCAATACTTATAAGTGTAGATATTGCATATAGTGAATTATTTGTCCTCAATCTCTTATCAGTCTAGATAACTAATCAAAATATCAGAGGTAGCTTAAAGTTCTTGGGATGGTTAAAGCTAAATTATTATATAAACTTATAAATAATATACGTTTGTAATAAACTATAAAACATTAAAGACACTTAAGCCTGTGCTCAAGCAAAATAAGATAGTCATCTGATGATATATCTTGGCCTATTGAATAAGTCTGACAAAGCTTTACTATATAAATAAAGCAAATAAAATCTTAGACCACGCCGTATACTAAGCATTTGCATGTATTACATGGAAAATTATAGATGAAGCATAATGGCAGATGAATAGGAACTTAGCAATCACAGGGTATGCTTTAGCCAGTCAAGTTCGCTTTCTATATGTTTTCACTTCTACTCGACTCAAGAATATTCTTAATTCTTATTGTAATGCAACATATCCTGGTTGCGTCTGCCAAGTGCTTGTAAAATACATGAGTTTATAATGTACGCAGAAGGCCCATAAATTAAAACGTATTTCACTTGGAAGAAAAAAATCTACGGCATATAAAACAAATAGCATTCAAAAATTATAAGACGCACATGAAAACCAAATACGAAAAAAAAAAGCAGAGACGTTGCGCACATCGTACGTAATTCAAATTGGAGACAAAAATAAAGAAATGTTGTGTCTCGACGCCAGCCAAAGTATTTCAGTGGAAAGACCAGAAACCAGACTGAAATTATATGTATTTAGTAGCTGCTTCATAGGTAACTGTGTGTGTATAATCTATTTGAAGAACTTTTTATTTACAAAAAGTTTTTTGTAAGGAAAGGATTTATATTGAAATATATCAAATACGAGAAATATATTAGATTCTTATAGTATTAGTTATAATAAAATGAAAATAAAATGACTGATATATTTGCTTTGTACATATATAAATACATATCTTAGGCCTTAATCAAAGGGCTGTGTTTGCTTAGCTTTTCAGTTTTAGCATTTATTTGTTCTGTTCACATCTGCAGTTTATTTGCCATTCGCCATCGATGTTTTTGCTGCTTCGTACGCTTTGTCAAATGCCCTCTCTCTCTCTCTCTCTCTCTCTCTCGGCCTTTCGCTCTGTTTGCCATAACTCAAGTTGTGGCACAATGTGATCATTGGATCGCATGATTTGGATTTATTCCCGACGCTCCATTGGACATATTGCCGGCATGTGTGCCACTCATGTCGCCCAAGCAATGGAAATTAAATTAACATAATCGAAAAGCGATTCCATTTCGTTCCCTGCATTTGCTCTCCGCTCCTTCCGCATTTATTTATACCCTGTCAATTTCTGTTGCAGCGAATGCCGCGCTGACAGAATTAATTATTTCGCCACATAAATTCCCGCCGATATGGTGACAACTCTGGCTTGAAAGCAGGCGCCATGAAATTTAACTATTAACATTTTAATCTAAAGTCTTTGTTAGGTAATGCAAATATTTTAATTGCTGTCTACTTAAAATATATGCAAACATATTATAATTGGTATAAAAATTAAATTGAAAAAGACATTTTCATAAAAATTTTATATTAAAAATAAAAAATAAATATCTAAAATTTGCTAAGTATATATTTTATATATTAATATCTTAAATATTAAATTTTTAAACAAAAAAGAATAATATGGAAATTACTAAAATTAATTTAATAATAATCCAAATTGCATGAGTCTATTTAATATTTTAAATCGAAAATTACTTAGTTACAAATTAAAATTATATTAAATTTATATTCAGATTTTGATTTATATAATTTTATTTAAATTTTAATTTTATATTGAAATATATAAAAAATACTGAACACCCCAAAACACAGAAATCTTCATTGAGCCGTAACTAAATTATGAATTGCAGACCTAGATGACCCACAAGACTTTTCAGAGCGTGCCCACAGCAACAACAACAATAACTTAGAAATGCAGAACCAAATTAGAGCCAACCTTATTGAAACTTGAATGCCCTGCACAAACAAAGCAAAGCTGCTGCAACGAGAGCTAAGGAGTTCAGCTGAGAGAGAGAAGGAAAGGAGAAACCAGAGGATGCGGGGTTAGTCATGCGGAACCACTTACAAATCCATAAATGTGAATATTATTACTAAAATTGTTGTTGTTGCTGCTGTTGCTTTCGTTGTTGCTGTTGCTGTTGCTGTTGTTGGCATTGTGCAAAGTCTGCCACATGCCCATGGGAACTCGTGTTGACTCGAGGGGCAATTTGTGCGGGGCAGTGGGCGGTCGGGTGAAACACCGCAATGACTTTAGCAAATAGTCAAGCAGCAACGAGAGACAACACAAACAACAACAACAACAACAACAACAACTATGTTTGCACTTTGGTTTTGCGATTTGCAGTTGCTGTTGCTGTTGCTGTTGCTATGTTTGTTGTTCGAACGAAAATAAATTCCAGTAGCTTTGATAGCCAGCAGCCGGAAACAAACGATTTTATTGGTAGTACGACAACAGCGATTGTTGTTGTAATTGTTCTTGCTATTGCTGTTGTAGTTGCTGTTGTTGTTCTTATTGTTGTTGTTGTCGTACAACATGTCGTATTATTTGCGATTTTGGTTATTTGGCTTTTGTTTTGCTGCCATGCGTTTATGGCCAACTCCCCAATTCTTTCGGCCCTACGGCAATTGATTTTATTTTATTTATTGTTGTGCGTTAAACTATTAAATATATATATATATATGTATGTAAATAAATAAATATACTTGTATAAATGTATGTATGTATATATTTTTTTGCAGTTCAGCTCGCTTGATCTCTTGCTTTTTTTAATATATATATATGTATATATGAATTATATTTTGTGGCGTCGTTCTGCTGTTGACTCAAGTTTGGCAAATAATTTGATTTGCAAAACAATAAATTTTCCAAATATATAAATTATACTTAGTTCAGCTTAATACGGCATTGTCAAAGGATTTAGCAGAAGGACATGCTACGGATTTGGCTATATTGTTTTTGTTTTTATTATTTGACAAGCAAATAACACGTTAATTTTTTGTAGTAGAATTTTTTTGGTATATGCTTTCAATGTCAATGAAGCTCGAAATTTCATGAATTTATAAATGTTAAACTAAGTTAAACAAAATAAAATTGAAACTGAAAATGATGAATATTAAAATATTCATATTTAATTTTATAAGTTCATCTCATTTCTATTTTCTAAAACTTTAAATATGTAATGTATTGAACTAAAAACATTTTAAATTATTATATTTTGTATTGCTTGTTTTTTGCCGAAAATTTCTATAATTTATATGTTAGATATTTATTATCCTTTACATATTATATATTTGAATGTTCCCATAGCTTTTGAGGTCGCATAGAAAACTGAGCATATATTATGTCTTCTTCTTTGTGAAATTTTTCTTCTTCTTCTTTTTTTTTTTTTTTTTGTCTCCCATAAAGGAAAGTAAATAAATTAAGGCTCAAACTGGGAGAAAATAAGCAGGAAAGGCGGAACTTTCGCATAAATTAGCCGTTTGCATTTGAAAATTCGAAACTTCCTCGACTGAAATCAATTCGATACTTTTCAACAAAAACAAATTCAGTTCGCTGCTTAGTTCGGTTGGCGCTTTCTGCTGCTGAAAGCTGCAAAGTTTGTTTTGCCATTTTTCATTGCTTACAACAGAAAGTTTTAAGTAAAAAAATAAATTTCAGCTAACCGAGACCAACAAAAAATAAAAAAGAAAAAAGAACTAGCGCAAATTCGCAGAGTTTGCAAAAATAATAAAAAAAAAGAATTGCGAATAAAATAAAAATTCTGTATATTCCATATAATTTTTTCACATATATTTTACGCCTTGATTTTTCGCCCATTTCCGCGCACAGCTACTTCTGGACCCTGGGCTGGGCAACCAGTCAGACAGGCAGACTCCCAGACGATTCACTTAGACATAGACATGCACAGATTATTTTGTACTTCAGTAGGAGCTGATGGCAGCAACTGAAACTTTTCGAGAATCCATTGGATGCCATCCAAATTATAAGTTTTGCCCTCGATTCAATGCAGCTGCATAGACACCGTGGCTAGAGTTAGGCATTGCACAGTATTTTGAAGTGACTTGCCTCTCAACTTTCGTCATGGTATTTCCACTCTATTGGGCTGCTTTCCAGCTGCAGAGGCCAGCCCATAAAATGGGCAACTATTTTAATGGTAACAATATTTCAGGTCACATAGCAGAAAAAAGGCTGTCTTTGGGCCGCCCTCTTTTGTGGCCTCGCAGTTAATGAAATTTTGTTTATGAATATTGTTTTTTAAGAAACTCAATGTCTGCAAACAGAACAATTAAGTGAGTCAAGGAGTATATAAATAAGTAAGTGTTGAATTTTCTGGATTCCTTTATGCAATAGAAAGAATTCTTTTAGAAAATTTGATTTTAAATGATGTTAGTTTATTTTCTTTGTTATTAAAACTATATACCCATTAAGCTAAGCTCCGAAATATTTAAAATTCGAATAAACTTTTGCTATCCATTTAAATATTTAAACATCTTGGTGTCTTGGTCTACTGTGTATTCAGCTTAGACTTTTAAATTGACATTTAAAGAGAAATATTAGAACAATTATTATAAACTCTTTAAGAGAAGAGAGATAACTTCAATGACAGTTAGAACACTTCAAAGTTTCATAAGAACTATATAAAAATTATTCATGTCAATTATTCATCAATTAACAAACTAAAAAATAAAACGAGATTAATCTAACTATTTAACTCTCTTAATATTAGTTGTAGCAGTCAACAAATTTTTCTTTCACATACGCCAAGTATGCTGGCTTCATATGTAAGTAATATTTATGTCGCATTCTTCCAACTCTCGGCTCTGGCAATATCCTTGCCAAATCCTGGCTAGCGTGTTGTGCCGCAATGTTGCAATCAATCACAGCGCAAATCGCTTTGGTGTCGCAAAGCACCGCTGGGCAAAGAGTTTTCGCCTTAGGAATAATATCCATCATTGCAGTCGCAGTAATCGTCTTCATTTCCAGCGAGCACGCCGCGTCGGAGTCGCCTTTGATGCCTCAACTTCAGACTCAGACCAAGAACCAGACCCAGACCCAGACCGAGACCGAGACCCAGTGCTAAGCCATGACTCAGAGCTGCATGTCAGGGCACAGAGCGCAGAGCGCAGGGCGCTGAAGGAAGGACGCTGTCTGCTTATGTGTGTGACGACCATGCAAGTATCGTCTCCATCCAAACAGACCTAGCCTAACCAACTTGCCTGCAATCTCTCGCTGCGTAATCACATTCGAGTGCCTGCTTGCCAGCCCCGCCAGCCAGCTCCACATGTGAGTCGAGGCGACGCCGAAGCTGTGCCGCATATAAATGTTTGATTTATGCATCCAAATGCTTGAATCGCAGCCAAAAAGTCTTTGCCATTGCCAGTGCAGCTGTTGTAGTTGTGTGTAGTGGCTGCACTTGGAGTGGACTCTGGCTGACTCTGCGGCTTATTCGATTTCCCATTGCCTCATAATGGCGGCACTTTGAGCTCACTGAAGCCACCGACACGGCCAGCTTATCCTATCGATGCATTCAGTGCATCTTCGATGACGATGACGCTGACGCTGAAGATGAGCACATTATCATTATCAGAGCGGCACCAGCACCACCACCGAACGCCCCTAAGGCTCTGCCATGGCCCCTGTTCGCACTCAGTTATAAATCCATTCATCTGCTGCATTATTATGAAGAGGTGTGTTTTATGCCATCGACGTGTGCGTATCTCCTGCTTGCATTTGCCATCTGCCTGCCCAAAAGCCTTTCGAGTTCCTTGTAATCTCGCAAGTTGCATGCGACGACGGCTGCGACTTTTGTGCCATTTATAGCTCGTTAAATGCTAAACAACTTATTCAACACTTTGATAGTCCATATACCTAAGCTGGGGCTTTGTGATCGCAGCCATGACCTAGAAGTCAGCGACTGTTAGCAAGGAGAGACAGGAAGATAAGAGAATCATAATATATTCAACAGAAAAGTACATCAATTTAATCAAGTACATATATCTTTATATAAATGGTCATGATTTAAACTGTATTAATTTATATTTAAATAATTTTCTGTATCAACAGTTTAAATGAATTTGAATATATATTTGAATATGCTTTTGTAATTATTTTTTTCATTACCTTCGACATTCTTCGTTAAAGCTTTCCACAATTTCCTTAAATGAGATGAATTATATATTAAGAATTTAAAGAGAATATTATCAAGCGAGTTCATTTATGTAAATATTCCTTTTCCAATGATTATAACTCTGAATTTAGATTAATTCTAGCTTGCATATCAATAAAAAAAAAAAGATAAAAATATTTTAACAAAACGTTTCTTGGTAATATCAGATATTTGATTAAATAATAGATAAAAGCTATTTTTTCTCGGATTTAATTTATTCACACATAATCTTAATTATCAAAGAATAAATATCAAATTTAACAAGTTTACAGGCCATAGAACACACTATACATACAGAGCGTTGACAATTTTGGCTGAGCTCAGCTGAATGGACTCATGAATAATGCATAAAATAGTGGCTAACCAAGTCGAGTCGAGTCGAGGCGAGTTGACTTCATTGAATGAATACAATTGCAAAACTTGCGTATGCGCTGTTCGTCGAAAGTTTTCTAAGTTTTTGCTTAATAAATTTACGAGCAGAACTTTACGCCAGGACTTTGAATCTGCTGCTGCCCAGCAAAAAGTAATCACTTAACTTTGCATTGTATAAAGTCGACTGCTCGGATGCTAGTTCGAAAGTCGGCTAGTCGCTGACTTAATCATCGCCCGCTGATATCTGGACAAGAACAGAAAGCATTCATTATGCTGCCCAGAGTTCTATACAAAAACAGAAAAAAGGGCAACTGAATCAACGAATGGGGAGCCCAACAAACTGCTCAAACTAATTTGCCAACGTATCGGCGGATCTGCCAACAACACCAAACTCCAGTTGCTAGTTGCCAGTTGCCAGTTAGCCACCCGCGTGGAAAGCAATAAAGCAGCAGCAAAAAGGCAAAAAGAGGAATAACAAACTTAAATAAACAAAATGTACTCATTATTTATATTCGCGACTAAAAGAAATAAAAATCATGGCAACAATCTGTGAGACAAAAACTTCATAATATACAGGGTTATTATGCGGCTTGATAAGCTAATAGTAAAGTCCTTCACATGAGATCTAGTTGCTGTTTAAGGTTTACATTAATCTTGTAATCTACTGACAAAGAATTGATAGTTAAAGAAATCATTTCTATTGTGTGTGTGCCAATAACTGTTTATTAATAATTAATTTTTTGATAGATTAAACATTGAACAAGCCATAAATCTGTTATTGAATCTTATATATATTAACAAAATAAAAAAAAAAACTCTTACAGAATATTTGATGAAAATTGTTTTCATTTCAAGCTTTCCTTCTTTAGAGTGGGTTCAGCATAATGTTTTAAAATAATTCTAAAATTTGCATTTTGCATATCGTAAAAACCTGAGTAAGATTTTAAATAGTTATAGCTATATATACTTATATGTATTTATTTATATTTTCTTGTTCATTTCTAATTTACATATCAAACATTTTTTCTTATTTTATTCCTCTTATTAATTTTCTAAATAACTCAATTGATTAAGCTCTTTGTTGCAATTGTTTTCTCACTAAATTTATATGTTGTTAATTCGAATCACCCTGTAATCGAGAACTGAAATATGGTGAAAGTTTTCCTGCCACCAGACAATAGACGCAAGCAAGAAAAGCGCATTAATTTTTTGCTGCTTTGTTCGTCTTCGCTTCGTCTTGAATTTTGCTGCTGCTGCCTTTGGCTGCGTCTTCTGCACGCACTTAAAAATTAATTTAATATTCTTGCGTATCCTTTCACGCCAGCAACTCGCATGTTCCAGCAACCGTTACTGCCAGGCTGTTGCCATTGGGTGTGTCCCCTCACATACAAAGCGTCGCTGTACATCATAAAATCCCTCCTATACACCCTGCCTAGAATGAGCATCCTGCTCCAGCTTACTGCTAGCTGCTTGCTGCTGCTGCTGCTTAGCTCGCATGGCGGCTGTAAATATAATTACGTCGGGAAAATCCGATCCTTGCAGGATTAATTAGCGCGCATTATGAGACGCTCTGCCGGCAACAACAGCGGCGAATGGGGACCCGCGTTCAAGTCGGCAAGCAGCACGCAGCTCAGCTTCGGGCTCTCGACTAATTTGGTCCCGGCACGAGCAGTGGTTGGGCCCGCCATCCAGGGGGTGTTAACTAGCGCACAGCCCGTAGTTCAGCTATACCTCTGTGTATACATGTGTACGTGAATCGCGCTGGCAACGTGTAAAAAAAAATGCAAATGGGATACATTTGCTACTAATTAAGAATCCATGTTTTAAATATGCTGCTCGTTCACTTTTCGAGTATGTGCCGAGGTGAATGTCTGAGTCGCTTGTATGAGCGGGTGTATGGGTGGGTGTATGTGTGTGTGTATGACTGTGTGTGTATGACTGTGTGGCTGTGGTTTTGAGTTGCAAGGAGCGGCCATAAAAATATAAGTAGAACATGGCGCATAAATGTTCCAGCCAGCGGGTGGGTAGAAGATTGAATGTCAGCAGCACCTCAATTTCACCTCTTTCCCAATTATCTAATATGAAGGCCTTAAATTACCAGAAACTCAATCCCTTGCCAGAGTCAAGCCTTCGGATAAATGAAAGGCAGCCAACGGATGCCATATATGAAAGGATTATAATTCATATAAAATATAATTAGAGTTTATAGTTAAGCCACTCATTTAATTGATATTATTTTCTAGGAAGGCTTAAACTAAGTTTCCAATACTATGGAAGCTAAAGAGTGTTCTCGTTAACCATTATAGCTACGCGTGATATCGCATTCCTGGTATCGCTCCATTCTATCGCAGAAGCTCTTTTTTTAACAGTGTCTTAACTCTCTTTTAACCTCTTCTGTTAATTTGCCTATTTCTGGTCACATATTATCGCTCATCGAAATCAAAGCGACTCTGTGCGAATAAATAGCACTTTCGCTTTCACTTAGCGACACCCGGGACCATCAATACATTCCTTAATTGTCACTAAAATGCTAACTCATTTGATTAGTGTTAGCTGTAAGTCTCCACGATTGAGTAATATAGAGTCTTTTAACAGTGCACTGCAGTGGTAAGTCTCTATCTCTATATACATATATCTCTCTCTCTCTCTCTAAAACTACAGCAGCAAGCAATCACGACATACATATTTATATTCAAAATGAAAACTCTTAGTTGATTCATAAATTCTATTGACTAGGTTATATCAAGGTAAGTCTCAAGAGCAGATTTACCTCGGCAATCGACTAATTGTTTTATATTTTTGGATTTTCACACCTATTTAAATCAGCTAAAGTTCACAAGTCACTATTTGATTGTAACTGTGCTGAAATGTCAGCAATGCAAGGACGGCTTTGATTCATGGGGCTCATCGTGACAAGTCTGCGCGCAAAGAGCCCAAAACCATGGGCCCCAAATTAGAAACGAACTGGAAAACCAGGCTATTCTCGTAAAAGTCATAAATGGCGCAATAACAATAAAATTCCGGTTGCAAATAAAGCTTACAACTTTCGAGCTGAATTGCTGAGATTTCCAAACTCAAACCCAAACACAAGTACCAGTCCCAGTCCCGCGCCCAGTACCAGTTCCAGCTCCAGTTCCTGTCTCGACAAGTTCATAAAATTGAAGCTTCATTGCTAGCGCCTGTTGCTCCACGGAGCAGACGACCAACTGTTGAGCGGATTTTACGAGGCGAGTAATGACGTCATAAAAATTAACAACTTCATGGCGAGAGCATTTTTTTATATACATTCTTTTATTACAATTTGGAGCTGTTTGCAATTTGCATTTGAAATCATTTGAATGTGTGCCAGGCACACTTTCTACTCGAGTCTGTTGAAGGAGCGTAGGGGAGAGGAGAGGAGCTGGAGGCTCGGAGGCGACAATTATTAGCTGGCAATCACGAAGTTCGAGCCAGGCCAAACGTACGGAACTGCCATTCAATACCAAAGCAAAAGCGGGAAATTGAAATGAAATCAGACGAGCTCAAAACTTTGACCAACAATTTATTTGCGTGGCAAAAACAAAATGCAGCGCGCGAGTTGGGAGACAGCGACGCAGCCGGAATGTGGGAAAATTGCATCGGAAAATTTACCGTGCAAACGAACGAGCCCAGCGTATGCGGCCAGCAGCAATGCACAGGAGACACATACTCTGCGTGTATGCGCACAAGAGAGAAAGGACGAGAAAGAGAGCGAAATAGAGACAGAATGGAGAGAAAGAGGAAGAGTGCGTCCAATAGCCAGTGAATATAATTTATTCGATCTGTGATAGCAGCGGCCTCTGTCCGACATGTCTCATAAAAATTGCAGTTTAATTACTCCATCGACAGTATCAATTTAGCGAAATCTTTTATTAGCGCCGCAGATGGATTGGCATCGTGTTAAAGCGCCATCTGTAGTCGGTTAAAGGTAAAGGATTGCATTTGGCCACATTCCACAAGGGCGTGGGGCAAGAGATTGTGGTGCAATGTTTTGGCAAGCGAATTTATCAGCAATGTCATTTTTTATGGGCTTCATTGATGATGGTTTATATGGTATATGGGTCATATAAGAAGTGTTGAATAGCGCTGAAAATATATATAAAATATATATATATAAAAGCCATCTGAAGAAAACTGTAGTAAATATAAAGACCAGGAGAAATATTTTAAATTTATATTTAGAGAAAATAAAGAGAAAGAATCAGTTTTGCGCCACAATATAATTTCTGTAATTCGTCAAGCATTGTAGGAATTGTGAAAGGTTTTTTAAAATATATATAGTCTGAAAAATGTTCAATTATTCTAGAGAAACCAATATTCCGGTTATAAAAACCAATATGAAGCGTTGTATATTTAGTCAAATAAATAAATGGTGTTCACAATTCAATACTTTGATAGTTTGATATATTCTTTTCTCCAAAACTTCAGATTCTATAGCCAACTGATATGCTAGTTGCACAATAGAACAGAGTTTCAATTTAGTTTGCAGCCAGTTCTATTCTTTTGCTTGGCTGCTCGTTTCAATAGCCAAATATTTCCAATATTTGCACCCACGCCGACTGCAGCACAGCTGCTGCTGACCCTCAATCGCCAGTCAGCCAAGTTCTAGCGCCGTAGCTGGCCACTGGCTGGCTGGCTGGCTGTCCGGCAGCAGTGGCACACGCTCATCCGCAAGATTTATGTATCTCAAATATGTGAGTGCGAGTGCGAATACGAATGCGAATGCGAATGCCTATGCAGCTGTAGTAGCTGTGGCTGTGGCTCCTTCAATTACTCCAGCTCCGGTTCCGACTGGTTGACGGAGACTCCGCCAAATCCAGCCACAGCTGTAAATGTATCTGTATCTGTATCTGTGTCTCTGTTTGCACATGTGTATCTGTGTAACTGCGTATTCTGTAAATAAGCGAGCGATGTTTTGTTATTGTGCCGCGCTTTTTAAATTTACGTGCGGCAAATGCAACATACTTCACTTACGGAATTTGCGTTAATGTGAATTTGCAGACCACTTCAGTTGGCCAGCCTATAGACCCGAAGCTCGTCCTCCCACTACATTTGCATGCCGTACGCCAACACAAAGAGAGAGAGAGAGGGCCGGGGATGGGGGTTGCAGCTCGTGATGCGGATGCGAATACGCCGGGACACAAGTGCAGCGGCATTGACTTTATACAAATGCACTATGAATGCATGTTGCTATTGTTGTTGTTGTTGCTGTTGTTGTTGTTGTTTTAGTGTGCGCTTTTTTGCAGTGCATCTGCATCTGCAGCCCAATGTCAGATACAAGGTACATTCTGTCGGTGTCTGTGCCATTGCAGATGCAGATGGAGTACCGAAGCTTCCACTGCCTCAAACCTTCTGCCATACGAGTGCAGCTGCGTGTGTATGTGTGTGTGTGTGTGTGTGTTTGAAATGTACGTCCGTACGCAAATGCAGCCATGATTTATGATCTGAAACAATATTGAGCGCCCGAAAATTTATGGAGTGCTCCGCTTTGCAAATAAAACGAAATAAAATTTTGTCAGTTGTATTTTTCGTTTCAATATTTTTGCTTTTCGTAACTTACCAGATGTTGTTGCTGTTGTTATTTTTTTTTACTGTTGTTGTTGTTGTTTTTTTGTATTTTTTCTGTCTTGCCTTCAAACTGACCATTCATCCTTTTGAGGCCATTCATTTCGCCCTCGATTTATTTCATTTCCGTGTGTGGTGCGACTATATGACGGTAAAATGCATTTCGTAGGAATCAGACGTACTATTAAAGTGAAACAAGCTAGCTAACCATTTATTAGATAATATATTAAACATATAAAGCAACAGACCTGTAGTGTATGTATTTGAATATAAATAATAATAATATGTTTAATAAATAATATTTATTTTTTATAAAGTTCAGTTATTCGACTTTCATATAACCAAAATATATATGAATTATTATCAAATTATTATATATTATATATCAAATTATTAACACATATATATATATATATATATGTATATATATAACGACTAACAAAAATCCTAACCTATTCATAAATTCAATTTAAATTCTATAGAGCATCTGTCAAAATGATTTGCACTTTTTTGTATGACAATTCACTTTTTTATCGATGCTAGTATATATACTAAAAAAACGATAACTGACTTATTCATCAGTGATAGGAATTTAAAATAGAAAGGTGTGAAATTTTAATTGTTTCAGTTAGTTACTCTGAAAAAATGTCTGAAATAAATTTCGCAAAACTAGACTTTGTAAAATTTTATATTTAAAAGGAATATTTAGTTATTTAAGAGAATTAACTATAATAGTATTATTTTATAGAGCATCTGTCAGAAGGATTTGCACTTTTTTTTAATGACAATTCACCTTGTTATCGATGCCAATATGTCAGCTTAAAAGTCGATAGTTCCTTTAGTGTCAATTGTCCTGTAATATTTGCTTAGTCAGCTAAGTGACCTTTGCGGTAGCTGTCAAAAGGAAATTCTCTTTTTCAATCAATCGTCAGAGGAAGTCAGTCGACTTTTCTTAAGTGTTGAATTTTGTTGAACGTTTGCTTTGAGGCGCATAAATTAATTGGTTTTAATTCGTAAGTTATTCATTCTATTTGTTTGCATTTTACAGCGCTGGCGCTAGCGCTCGCTAGAGCTCTTTGTGAAATAACACCAACAGTCCTTTAGCTTCAACGATTTGTCAATTAGAAAGTCAATTCTATTAAATTTTTTGACAGGACATTTGGAATTGCTATATTCAATTGTTTAACATGCCTCTGGAATTGATTGTTATTTCGCTGATGCGCTCTAGCAAATGGATTAATGTGCTAATGCTGAATACCCCGGACGAGGACATTACCAGACAGCAGAGTCGTCGCATCGATGTGAGCTCCAATGGGATACGCTGGATTGAGCGTGACTTTGAGCAATTCACGCCCCTGGGCAAGTTCTTCGAGATCAACACCAACCCCGAAGCGGGCATTACTGTTGACAAGGAGACAGTCAATGCCACAGCCCTGAAGCTGAGCCTCGTTCGCATCAACGATGCGGCTCTCGACCAGCAAACCGTTGACGTGGCCATAGAAGAGCTGCGACTGCTTCTGAACGAGTCCATGGTCTGGGGACTGCGCTGCACTAATTGCTACAGCGAGCTGATGGTCCAGCGTAGCTTCAGCTCCATTCGTCCCATGCCTATGCGCACCTTGGAGCCAATGAAATACTTTTGCCCTGGCGACCAATTGCCGAAAGTGCCGGACGAGAGCGAGCTCTACTATGCTCTCAACTATATAGTGATGAGCTCCAATATCTTGGACAAACGTGTCATTCAGAACCGAGGGCATATTCATTGTGCCCGCTGCTTGCAGCTGGTGGGCGAGTCGCTTGGCGACAAGGCGGCTCACCAGCTGTACGTGGATACACTCTGGGTGATGCCCAGCTGCCAAGATGAACTGCCAGAGGGGCGCATGGAGAAAGTCTTTGGCAAGCTGTCGGTCTCTCAGCTAATGCTGCACCTGCTGCAGGACGCCGTCCCCGTTAGCGAGGAGAAAACCAGGCTATTCCTGAAGACTGTGCGACCGGATGGTCAGCTGCACTACATGCTGCTTCTAGTGGATACCAGCCAGCTGCACCTGCTGCGCTCCAAGTTGTCGCTGGTCGAGGATCTCAATAGCAGCAGCCAGATAGACACCGAATACGATGGCGACGAGCAGGTCAACGATACCTGCGACAGCAGCAGCGAGAGCGGCACCGAGAACAGCAGCGACAGCGACTTCGCTGCCATCGAGAGCAGCGACGATGACGACAATGAGCCGCAGACCAAACGCCAGCGTCGCGGGGAACCGAAGCCGGTGCACGAGGTGAAGGTGCGCGGCTATCGCGGCTGTCGCATCACCTATTACATGCTCGCCACCGACGAAGAGCTGGCCGCCAACTCGGAGCTGATCGACCAGTGGCTCAAGGAGGGCACGCCCATGCTGCGCATCTCCTATGTCATGATGATGGATCTTCTGCGGGAGCTGAACGTGAACGAGCTGCTGGTGTCTACGCTGGAGCGCATCACACCGGATGAAAAAGAGGGGCGCGTTAGCTACATCATCTTTGAGCCAGTTGAGAATACTTAGGCGAAATTTCGGCAGACTTGCTTTGATCGCACTGCACTTGACTGATGATAGACTCTATTAAATTATCAACATGCTCTAAATGCATTCATATTTTTTTTTACAATTTGGGGAAAATTTTTATGTATTTACCATAATAGAGGCATTTCGCACGATATTTATATGCACTGTCTTTTCTTCCTCTTCCAATTTTTGTAAAACCCATAACCAAAACTTGATATACCTACCCAATAAATAAATGCCAACATAGATACCTTTGTTTTCATTTACCTCTATAACAATTTCATTAAATATCTGAAAATTATATTAGATTGCCATGCCGACAAGAAAATTATAGTAAAATTGGATTCAAGAGTTATGAATCTTGAAAATATTTTCAATTTGTGTTAAGTCTTATATAAATATAATTAATGAATCTAGACATTTTCGTGGCTGCTTGCTATGGCTCATTTACTTTGAGTTGTAGATAATACAAAACTATAATAGAGCAGTCGACTTCATGGTAAATAAAATATTTTATCATTATTCGAAAGTTCGGCTTGATAGGGAGTTTTTATCTGGAAAACTTTCAATGAACGCGTTCGTTCCATTTGAGTGGGATTTGGGTCTGGCATAACGAGACGTGGCGCACATATATCGACAACTGTTGTTGTTGGTATTCATTTGCAACTGACAACTGCTGTAAAGGAGGATAACACGCACATTTATCATGTTGCACACGCAGCGATGGGGCAATCGATTTGAGCTCGATTCCGACTTATCAGCAACTGCTGCAGCCCTGACTGCAAGGGAGACAGGCAGGCTGCAGACGAGGCGTGCACAATTGAATGCTGCTACGCATCTCGAAATGTTAGCCTGAGCATCTGAGGCTTAGGCCTACGCATCCCACTGCCAAAGGACACGGGTAAATTGGGTTGCCTGCATATCTATCAACAGCAGCACTCAAAGCTGCACCCACATGTGGCTGTCGCACACAACTGGCGGCCGCCATTTTGTTTCTTCTGCCAGCATGTGGCTGCAGGGATCTTCTGGTGTTGGGGGGAGCCAGGAAGTGCTGCCAAGCGCAGCTAGAGGAGCATCCATATTCTATTTTAATATGACAAATGCATCAGACTCGGCACACCGCACGTGACTTTTGTCAAATTCATTCTAATGAAAAATGCTGACATCTTGTGCCATGAAAGGAAAATTTTGAAATGATTTCCAAAATAACTTTGTGATAGCTTAGGCAAGCAAGGCAAGGTTCTTCAGATTGAAGGTTATAGATGATAACAAACTATGTTTTGTGCTTTTCTTTATACCTTGCAGCACATACATACCTAAATATTCAATAAAAATCGAAACATGATACCAAACAGCAAATTAGGTATAAAAACTCATGTGTCTCATAATGAAGATTTGTATCTGTCATTCTACGTTGTTGGCAGATGGTTTTCAAATTAAAAATTGGCCACATCGGACAAATTCACATTTAGATAAATGTTGACGTCTGACAATTGCAAATGCTGTGTCATATAAGAAAATATCATTAAAAAGGAAAGGATCAAGGGAAGACCCCATATAATCATATCATAAAATATAACACTCTCTTTTGCTAACAGATACGTTTCAAATTCATTAAGTAGTCCTTAACATTCATATATTAACCACTTTATAAAGATCTTCTCACTAATCTAAATGCCAATTAAGATCATTTTGGCAATACCTTCAGCAAGTACGAAGCATACGAAGCGAGGCAATGGTAACATATGTCCTGATTTATTGATTCGTATATTCATTTCTTGAGAGTGTGTGGCTCATATGCCGAGTTTATGCTGTGCTGCATGCCACACTTGCCGCTGTCTAAGCATCCTGTACCGTATGCCATAAATCATAAATGCAGACAAAATATTCGCCAGGAGTAGAGCAAACACACACAAAAAACACAGACTCGAAATTATGCTTTGCTCCAGATTTGTCGCCGAGGCAGGCAGCAGGCAGAAGCCAGTAGGCAGCTGGCAGGAGTCGAGAAATTCACGTAGAGTGCGTATTTTGCATATGTGGGCGGACGCAGAACTAACGCATCATAAAACAGCAAGGACAACGCACAAAAAATATTTAGAAAAGAATTACGCTTAAATGCAATTGCTGTCATATTTTTTGTCTGTTACGTTTCGTTTCGTTAGGAAACTCGTGTGCATGCGGCGCGTGTGATTTACGATGATGCAAAAGCAACTCGAAAAGCAGCAGGACGAAGTGCAGCTCCGTTCTACAGCTTGGATTCAGCGCTGCGGTGGGCAATTAAAAGTCGTTGCGACAAAGCCACCAAAGTGCAATTCATACATCGTTAAATGGAAATATTCATTGAGATTTCCCCCAGCCTGAGCTAATTTATTATTAATTGAATCGAACAGAGACGACAGCCGACTCCTGCCTAAGAGCCTGCCACTCGAACGCGCGAACGCCCCGTCGGAGAGACGCTGTGTGACCCGCCATGTGATGTGAGTTTTATGTTCTATTTATGTTGTGCAAACGATGCCCCATAATCGTAAAAATATCAAAACAAATCGTTAAAATCGATCGTCGTCATTTGGCGCTGCTTCCCTCGATTCGAGCTCGCATTCAGATACAGAAACAGATTCAATGAGCTGCCTGCGAGCTCCGGCACAGGGCACTGGAATGCGAACGGCTTCATTTGCGGAGTTTGGAGCAGTTGTTGTTGCCGTTGTACGGGGGAGCCCTATATACATGAAGTGAATGTGGATGTGGATGTGGCGCGGGTCGACGCGTGTCAATTGAGTTGCTCTCACTCCTGCGCATATTTGTATTTGATATTGAAAGTCAAATTTGTGTGTCTGCCTGTGTGTGTGTAGTATACGTGCGCCCATAATCGTAGGCAGCGTTGCCAGACAGAAGCAGCTCATAAATTTTGTGACTTAATTAAGTTGGCAACACTTGAAAATTGTTTGAATTTTGTTATTTTTTTCCCCCTTTGAGTGTGCTATCAATTCAATTGTTGTTGTTGCTGCTTGAAGTGAATTTTAGTTTGCATTCACAGATAATAATTGTAAGAGCCCATTATTGAATTCAAATTGATTTATAATTATTGAATAGACGCCGCCTGCCAGCCCAGAATAAGCATTACAAAAGAATTCCTAATTGGTTCAAAGAGCAAATGGGAAAAGCCTTAAAGCAACGAATCAGCGATTTCCTCTTCAGCCTGACATTGTGCTGAAAAGTTACTTCAAATGTGCCTATTTGTTTAAAAAAATATTTTTATTTGTTTTTTTTTTTTTTTATAATTATTTATATTACACAGTAATAGCCCTCACATGAAATGCTTCTCAGCAAAAGAAGAATTTCTATCTAAACAATAAAATTTTCGTTGGACTTCATTTGAATTTTCAAGAGCTTTATTTAAATAAAATCAACATATGCTCTTCCCATAATGATGGCAGAGCTCATGTATTTAAAAAATGTAGCAACTATTTTCAAAACAAATAACCAAACACGATTTTAGTGCGTTTTGAGTGTGATGAAGAATCAACTTTGAACATTGATGCATTTGTTTATTTGTTCAGCGCTTGAAAATCTTCAAAAACAAAAACAAATGTGGAAATATTCGCAGCACGCCAGCACACACGTAGATCCATGGTAAAGAGCCGGAGACCCATAGGCTGCCAATGGACGCCACCATAGGCCAGTTGTAGTCGAGGTCTGCGAGGTGCCACACGATATGTGCTGAGGGGCGCTCGAAGGCGGCGTTTGTTTATCCAAAGGGGGTCGACACTTGCCAGCCACATGCCCCGTTATTTGTTTTTATAGACTCATTTTATGTGCTCCATGTTTGCTTGGCTCGATTGCTCAACACTTGTTGAGGACGGGCCATGTTTATGAGCGCCTCGCCCACACAAAAGCGAATCAGACTGAGCAGAGGCACAGCAGAGGCTGCTCACACATAATAACCATAATAATAAGAATTAACTTGCTCATTACCACACAAAACGATTGGACAAGGCTGGAAGGTCTGCCAGGCCAGACAAAAGCGTCATAAAGACATCATAACTCAGAGCCTGCTGAAAGGATAAAGCCGACACGCCGCCCACAGAGAGAGTCGACGGGAGAGGCAACGGGCTGGCGGGCAATAATTAAGTACTTTTCTATGCAAAATTGGAACAAAGTCAAAAGCCACAAGAAATCTCGCACGTTCGGTCTTCCTCTTAGCCAGTTGCTCAGGTAATTCCGGGCTAAATTAAAATCTCCCTCTGTGCACGGCAAGTGCTCAAGACATTGTCACACATTATCAGACGGCCAGAGGGAGAAGGAACTCGGCTCAAACTTTATGAAACAAAGACCTACAATTGAAAGGGGTGTGTATGACCGGGTGCTATGGGAGGAGTGGTTGGCCGAGCTGCTTGTTGACTTACTCAAAGACAAACTTTTGCGCGGCGGCAGCTTCTTGGCGAACGGGCGTCGCAGCTGTCGCCCTTACGGCTCAATTGCAATTACGGCAAATTACTTTATTACATCCGTAATTGTGTGACCATCAAGCGTGCCATTTTTCGGGCACTGAAATTAGTGTGGCAGACGCCACAAGTGTTTCTACCCCACTCTGTCCCCTCGGATGATTGCCCAGCTACATCCATGTCTCAGTCCATCAATGGCCAAATATTTAATGCCACAAAATGTTGCACGCACAAACACCGCCGGCACCAGGAGCGTCGGCAAAGCAGAGTTGAAGCTACGTTTGAGGAATATTTCTGTTATTACTTTTCATATATGCATATATACATAATCTAAAAGATAGTCCACAAGCTGAGTTTATTTGAATATCAAAAGTATTTATTATTCGTTTTACAAAAGTATAATTATTTTTAATAATATTAAAAATGTCGTTTTTTTTTTTTTCAATTTATAATAATATTTTTCGTCATATTATTATATTATTATATTAATTTATTTTATATATTTATTCAGTTGAAAAATATGTTTTACTATAAATTGAAAAACACATTTATTTATATCACGGAAGCAAAAACATTTACTTTTTTAAAACAATAAACTGTTTTAATTAGGAATAAATTCTACAAACTTAACTCATTTCATCTATTTGAATTGAAAATCTTAAAATATCAGTGGCAGTTGAGTAGTCCACGTTTTCCCATCTATGTATAATTGAAATCCAAACAATTTTTGTGTTTATTATAAATTAATAACTCAATAATCACATTAGTAACAGATACATGTGCAAATGTCTTGTTTTCTTAGTCTATGCAAATGAACAATTAATCTTTGCCTTTTCAATGAAATTTAACGACACTTGGAAATAGTTTTCAATCTTTATTAGCTTTATGGCAACAGTCGTTGTCAATATCATTTGAGAGTGTCATTTCTTAAGCTCGTTCACGATCTCGAGTGGGTGTCCTCTGACGTCACGACAGCGAATTTGGTCTCAACGTGCCTGCCGAACAGAGAACGCGCGCCAAAACTGTGCGTTGCTCTGCCGCGCAGACGCGGCTCTCGCAGCTCAGCCATATTTATTTATGATGTAAACAAACCATTAAACGGGAGAATTACGAGCGCAGTCGCAGTCCGCGCTCTGCTAGGCCATGATGGCAGCGACGCTGCGGCGCAGCGACTGAGCGGCAGAGAGACAGAGCTGCAGCAGCGCGATATAAATCACGCACACGCGCACAATTTACGATGTCGCTGCCTCTCTCAATTCGTATAGTGCTGCTCGCTTGCACTCGATTGGTCGACATAGCGCCCTCTCGCTCGCAATGCTTTATAGCTGCCGGGAATGGTTTATTGCTGGCATCTTCATCTTCTGCTTGCTGAGCACGCACACATGCACGTTTACACTGTTTGTGGCACTGGCAGCATGGGCACTGCGCACTCTCTCTGAGAGGGAGAGAGAGAGAAAGAGAGCAGCTGTTTCTGTGTCAAACATATGCTTGTGTTGTTGTTGATGGCAGACAGAAAGGGAAGCAATTAAAATGGGCAACGGCACTGGTGTGAGCGAGTTGGCCAATCAGTCTCCGCCCATTTTTCGTGTTGGTAAGCGTCACAAAACCGCTGGCAATTCAAAAACAGCCAAAAGTGAGGCAAATATTTTGCATTTCCCTGCCAGTTTGGCACTATTTGGCGCATATCTCGCTACATTTTGCAGCAAAGGCACTGCTTGCGCTTTCCAACACTGGCCTAATGAGAAACCTGTTAGAGGAGCACGCCGAGAACTGGTTCAGAGCACGGCCAAATTTATGGCTACACGTGGCTTTCATTGAGAAACTGATTCTGCGGCACTGGGCAAATTGCTTTGTTTATGGGCGTTTACTTTTGCAGCACAAACGAAATTTACGAGCTCTTGAGTTTTCACTCGGGTGAGTTTTTTTTTTTGAGCGCATCGGCGCAGCGATTTGAGTGTTTTTGTGTTGGCTGGTTGGTTTTCGCAGCTAGCGCCGTGCCCTGAGCTCTTTTAATGCGCTTTATGTTGGATTTGAACTTGAAAATTGCTTTATTAATCATTAAGGAATAAGCGCGTCTATTAGGCGTCATTTATCATTTGGGCACCAGGACGGGCCGATGGTAGCAACTCGATTAGCTGATGACATTTTGAAACTATTAACGTTTACATTTCTATATAATCTAATTTTATACATCACAATAATATTAATAGTTAAAATAATAATATTAAGAATAAAAAATTAAAGATCCAAAGTTTTTTGAATTCCTAATTAAAATAGATATTTCGTTGCATCGAAATAATATATGGGCTTTTCTCCAGAAAAGTAAACTTTTTGTAGCATTCGACACTCTCATTTTTTGTAATTATCTTAAACAAATAGTTAATCCTATAGCTCTTGATTATTATCATTATAATTGTTACATTTTCAAGATAATTACAAGAAGCAAAGGGTCGGTCGAACGTATAAACAATAATCATAAATATTTTATTTTGCATTTTGTTTCTTAATTTACTTTGATTACATTAAATATACTTAATCCATTTTTTTTTTTAATTTAAATATTGCTGCCGATCTGGCCATAATCTCGCCTTAAAAACATAATCTATTAGGATAATAAAATAGCATATAGTTTGAATAGATAACAAGTCTTTTCGCATAGTTAAATGCTTTTCGGGGCTGCTACACGTGAAATGAATCCTGTTACGCTGTTACGAAGAACAAGTTGAGTGTGAAATCATCGTGGCTGGCGGTTGGACCACCAAAACAGACAGACATGGAGACAACCGCATGAGCAAGCATCTCAAATTTATAAACTTGCCCATAAAACTTGAACATGGGCAACGAGGAAAAGGCAACTGGTACCACACCAAGGAGAGGAGCTGCAACAGCAGCCGCAACAGCAATAACAGCAGCTGAAGTACTGCAGAAGAGTGCATGAAGAAAGAGCAGCATTAAAAATAAGAAAACTCACACACTAGATGAAGTTTCTTTCGAGCCACAGCAAAAGCCAAAGCAACCGCAAGGAGCAAAGTTTTAATTTTTGGCCCAGGCAAATGTTGCGGGTGAACGGGCAAACGGGCGATATGGCAGTGGGGTGGCTTCTGTGCCTACCCCTCCCTCTGGCCCACGGCTCCTCATTCCTCCCTTCAAGCAGGAGCTAGCTGAAGCTGGCGTGTTTGCTCGCCCAGTGTGTGACAAACTATCTTAATGGCTTTTCGCAGCTTGGCGGCTCTTAAATGCGAATTTAATTAATTGGACACTTAAGTTAACGACATTTCTTTGCCCGCTCTCGTTTGACTGACTCCGACTGCACACGGCGACGATTTTGATTAATTGGCCAACAGCGCACGCCGACTCCACAGGCAGCCAGCCAGTAGAGCGGAGCCAGCCAGCGACAGCCTCGTAAACTGAGCCATTGCCAAGGTGTTGGATGCTGCACGCACTTAATTGATGGCCCTCGCAAAGCTGAGACTACCATCTTGCCAGATTGTCATTGCCAGGCAAAATGGCGTTGCAATCCAATGAAAGTATTTTTTCTTAACCTGTTCAGTAAGCAAATATATATATATTTGTATAAATATTATATATACATTTTGTTTAAAGGTTTTCATACCATAGCTTTTAATAATTTAATCATATATTATGTTTTACTAATTTGGCAATGTTAATGAAGTCCTGCTCAATTTTCTTTCAGTCGAATACAAATATAAAATAATTAAATATCAGATGAAGACACTTGCCTAATCTCCTTTTCAATTGGAATTGAAGAAACAAAAGGTTTATTTATTTGATTAATTAATTTATATATAAAAAAAAAACGAACTCCCTCAACATCTAGATCCGAAATAGAAAAACAAAAGAAATTGTATTTTCCAGTTAATATATGAATAAGCCTTTTCCGACTCTGTGTTTGCTTTCAGTAGATTCGTGATCTTTTGAAATTATATCAACAGATATAATATTTATTTAAATTAAGAAAATATGCAACTCAGCAAGAAAAATCCATGCAATTTTTGAAACAATATAATTATAAATTTAAATTATTAAGATTTCCCCTTTTTATTTTGTATTAAATTTTTGCTTCACTAAATAATTCTGCTGATCTTTAAGCTTCGAAAGACTGCATTTAAGACATTCAACAAAATAACTATGCCGACACTTGAGGGAGGTGGTCTAACCAAAGTCTAAACAGAGGACTAGAGTGCAAACAGAAGGAACTGGAACTTCTATTCTGAGAGCAGAGTTGGCCGCTGCTGGCGACGCACATTCATTAATTTAGTGCAGAGAAACATTTTTTGAATTGTTTTGTAGTTTAATGCGAACTCGGTTAAATTTATGTACTCAGGCAGCTGAATTTTCTTAGTCTCAAGTTTGGCCTTGTGGGAGACCCAAAAGTGCAGTCCAGCTCCAGTTACAGCCAAGCTTCCAAAGTTCAACATTTGCCAGCTTTCTTTGAATTTATTTTGCGGCAAGACAATTTATTTGCTGGCGTTCAAATGTGAGCGCTTATCAAATAATTGCCGGCCTGCAAATGTTGCACAATTAAGCGGTAAAAGGTTAGGGCCAGCGTCCGCCGGGGTTTGACCACACTGCCAGCCACTGGCCACTGGCAACTGCTCTTTGTCCCAATACTCCCACTCACACACACATACACAGACATAGAGAAAGACACACTGCCGCACACTCTCATACACACACTAAGCTGAACATGATTTTTTCCTTCTTTTTTTGCAGTACAAATGTTTTTCTGTATTTTCCACCTTTTTTTTTTTTTTTTGCATGTGTTTTCTTTTGAGCGCTTGTTGCGCTCTCACCTCGCAAATGTTTTTTAATATGCTCCATTTTGGGCTTATCTTTATTGTCTCGTTTAGTGGGCAACATATGAATGATGCTCCATTTGCACGCCTTTTTCTTTCTCCTTTGGCTCTTAGCTAACAATATTTAAATTTGTTTAGTCCTAACCTTAAAGATTTTCATAATGTTGTACAACAAATTCAGATCATAAAAATATAAAATATGTATATTTGAATTTAAATTGGAATAATAATTTATTGATTTTGTTCTAATCCTTTATTTACTAACAACGTAAATTTTGTTTTTTTTACTCAATTATTTAATTGTGTATTTTTGTTACGTACACAATTACTACTCAATAGCAGTAAGATTTAAGTTAAGTATATTTATTGTTCGGCTACTTTTGAAACGATCGTCTAATTTCTCTCCAGTTGTTGTAGAGCAATGCGTACAAATTAGTGCAGAAGTTTTCTAGTTGATAAGAGCATGATATATGGTGTGTCCACATGGGGTTTGAACCCTCACCGCGGGGCCAAAAGCCAGCCACATGGTCCCTGGAGCAGCTGCAATCGATCATTTTGAGCGCGTGTGCAGTCTGTGGAACCTGATGCCACACGGCAAGGTTTGCGATGGAGAAGACGCTGCGGATACCAGTTTGTCACAGAAAGCTGAAGGTTCGTGTAGAGGCGATCAAAATGCCGGGAAGACCGGCCAAGTGGAAGGCCGGCCATACAGCCATCCAGCCATCCAGCAAGGCAGCCAGGCAGCCAGTGCGACCAGTGCGACCAGTGCGGCCATCTTGTGGTCCAGTGTTTGGGGCCTCGAGGTGTGTCACATCTCTTTTGTGTCGCACATTTGTCAGAAATTAATCATGTGCTTGTTTTTACATGGGTGTGTGTGACTGTGTGCGAAGAGCAACAACATTCTTAGCTTTTTGATAAATTAGCCGTCGAGCCGTAGGAAGGTGCGAGCTGCTGTCTGGCTAACTCTTAGTCCGGCCAAAGTCGTTGACTGTAAAATGCAATTAAATGCGACCAAAACACACGACTTTGGTGGCGCAATTAATTTTCATTAAAAGCAGCCAAGAGCTGGCAACACATTCGCATGGCCAGCAAAAAGCCAAACGATCGTCGATATGATGATCGGAACATGAGTTACTCATGTGCATTTAGCCGAGTGCTAAGTGAGGGCTGGGCCATGGGCCATGGGCATCGATTGACGCTAATTGATATGCTTATCGGCAATCGATAAGATTACGATTGCGATTACTCAGCCGAGCGGCGCAGTTCAATCCACTTTCAATTTGACAGCCCCGACAGACAGGTGACAACCCATAACTCACGATCGTTCATTTCATATACATATATGTATATATATAAATGTATATTTAGTTGTCTCCAGCAATCCTTACTTAGCAAGTAGTATGTCCGCTTCTTTAGTTATGCATGAGCGTATGCGATATGCCAGACACGAAACGTTGCAAGAGCACCGTGAATTATGCCAAGTCAGTGTGCAGCTTGGCTCAGCTTTAGGTCTTGCTCCTCGGAATTCTTCAAAATCTACATGCACAAGAATCCGCGTCATCCAGTTGGGGTCTTGGCGAATTCCCTTTTTCATGCTAATAACATAATTGATGATATTGTCTTTTAATTCGTTGCATTCAACGTGCCTCGCATGCCAACTCAATTCGGTGGCACATTCACGTGTGCAACGAAGACATTCTTTTGCGACTTGACACTGAAATGCAAAAAAAAAAAAATATAAAATTGTGTAAACCTGAAGAGAGAAATTCGAATACGAAAAATTTCCAAGCATCGAATCGGTTTTAGATCGAAACAAATCCCATTTATCTATAATCTTTCATTCGCCACGCTGTGGAAATCAACAACAAAAGCGACAAGTAAAAAGTCTGTTAAGGGGATTTCGAGAAAGGATTTCACCTTTGGAGCAAAACAAATTAGAGATTTCAAATGTAATTTACGAGCAAAATGGTTGATCTATGATGGGTATTAAGGGTTTTCATGGCGTCGCTGCTCTTCTTCTTCTTCTTCTTCTTCATCGTCATCTCCTCTTCTTCTGCTTGTTCTTGCCGCCTCTAGCTTGTGGTCTCAATGGGGGTGGAAATGCATACACACAAACGCACACACACACACGCACACACACACACACTGAGCATAATAAGTAAACACCTTTCGATGGCTGCTGCTTATGCGAGACTATTCGAATACCCTGTTAGTGATTAAATTACTAAAAAATAACTTATGTAAATTAAACTACATTAATATTAAACAGATACAATGCAAAAAATACCTTTTTTTGTTTTTTAAATAATCAGGATATTATAAATGAAGCAATACAATAATAGTTACTGGACTACCAAAGATCTCAGCTTGATAGTTATCGTAAGGTTTTGTAAATAAATTGTTGATGGCATAACTGAAAAGTTTTCAGTGAAAACTCAAACGGAATATATTCTGAAATTAACTTGAAAAAGAAATTATTTTATAATATATAAAATGACGCAAATTGGAGTAAAATACATTTTAATTAATCCATTTAATTTATTTAATTTATATATGAAATTTCATAGTACTTAGAGTACCTTTATATATTTATAATTATATTTAATATGCATTTTAATAATATCCTTTATCTCATCAGAAAAGTTGTTCATTATACAATATACAAATTTTAAACTCGTTGATAATTTGCTATTTGAAGGGAGTTAACTAAATACCCTGTAAGATTTCATTAAAAAGTATTTCGGTATTTCGTTAGTCAAATAAAAGTCCTGCTTTGCCTTCTAATATGATTTTGAGAGACTTGTATGTGAGAGACTTGTATTGAGAAAAGAATCAATATATGCATTATTTTGACATACTTATTGCAATTGTGTGCAGTCAATATATCATTATATTATTTCAATTATTAAAATGAGCTAAGTTTACGCACGACTATTAGAAATGGAAGCAACTAAGTTGGCTTGCTAGTTTTGTTATGTGTATTTCTTGTACTCTGATTTCTCATCTTCTTCTCTTTTTTTTGTAAATAAGCAAAGGCAACGTTGGCCAATAGCCGCCCGGTCGCCATTTGAGCCATTCATCTTGTTAGCCGCCTGCTGTCTGCTTATACGAATACTGCATCAAGAAATCTGCTGCAAAACGGGAAAATAAATCAGTGCGCCGCGACGCACACACACACATACACACACATACACATACATATGGGTACTCGGTACTCGATACTCATATGTCAAGTGTATTTTTGGACGTCGACGCTGACCCCTTGGCGCTGTGCACCTACCCGTCGAGCGAGCCAGCGACAACTCTTTCACTTGGCGTCTTCTGCTTTCTTCTGATTTGTTTTGCTTTGTTTTGCTTTGCTTTAGCAGGCATCCTTAGCGCCGAGATTTATGACATTTTAGTTGGCAACGTCCACTTATCTTATCGCATTGTTGGCATCGCACTCGCTCAGAGTGCGAGAGCAGCGCAACCAAGAACTGACTCAGCTCCGTTGCTCTTGTAATGCATTTCCTTGGCATGACCTCACCATATCTACTTTCAGTGCTGCTAGTTGACGAAAATCTGTTTTATTGCCGCGCAACGAGCCGGAGGTCATATCGGAGGCCTTTCCGCTGTGGTAGGTGTACATTGTTTTATGGCTGAATTAATGTAGCTACCTGTGCGGCCTGCAAGCCGGAAAGCAAAAGTGCTTTGGCTCTGACCTAATAATGCGTAATGCCTATAACTTCCACTAGACAATGGACATCGCAATGGGCCATTGAGGTCAAGGTCACAGCCCACTCACCGAATGTTTCACCTGTACAATTTAATGGCACTAATATTTGTAGCATTGCTAATTGAAGGTCGAATAATGTACTTTACTTTTACTTTCTTGTATTTTCTCGATACTCGCCTATAGAATCTTCAACTGTTATGAATGTTGTGCATATTTAATTAATTTAATAAATGAAAGTCTTAAACTTTGAATATTTGTAATCCAAGTTGTTATTTGATTATATTTACCTATCAAAGTATCATATGAGTAACCCTTTCATATTTAGATCCTGGTTAACCAGCTTGAGTTGGGCTCGTCAATTAGCGCGTTAAGTTTATAAATTACAACAATATGCTCAAGGTGGGACGCTCACTAAATGCGAAATGATATAAACCTGCTGCTGCGGATGGTAAATAAAAGTGCCGCCATCGAGGCCGCTGCCGACTCTGATGTCTGGTGGAGTTGCCTAATTAATTTCCATTACAACGTGCCACGAGTTGCAATTTTGCAACGCGCGCCGAGAAAAAAACGAACGACAAAAATCCAGAAATACATAAAGCAGAGCTGCCCCGCCCATATGTGGGCTGTGGGTGGGCGTGAGTGGCGGGTGGGGCTGACTGGAGGCGATTAAATTAAGTGGCGCATTAACAATTGCACTGCCAGGGACAAACTAAATCATTTTGACGCCACTTGCCAGGCGTCACAATTCACACAGAAATTCGTGTAGCTAGAGTGGATGAATAGAAAAGTGGAAGATGAGTGCAAAGTTGGCAGCGTGAATCGCGAGCTTTTGGGCAATTTGTCAAGCCGGCAATTGGCCGCACTTTGATGGGGTTGATGGGGGTGCGCAGTGGCAGCTTCTTTAGACCAAAACGTGGCACTCAGTGAAATTGGCTCATTTGCATTCGAAATTTAAATTAATGCAAAACCGCTGAAAATGCCAAAGTTGGGCAAAACTTTTGCTACCGGCCGACTGTTGGCTATTGCAGGAGTCGAGAACGGGCAGGCAGCGGCTGGGGTTGGTGTTGAGGATGGTGGATGAGGTGAGGTGGTAAGGGGGTGAAGGGGGTCGAGGGTGATCATAAATATTCGCTGGCGCTCGTTAGAGGCTGCCAACGAATGGACGCGAACGCGGACGCGACTTCCTTACTAACTACGCACAGAAAATCAAGTGGGGAAAAATGCTGCGGCAGCAGCTGCTGCAGCAACAGCAGCGCAAAATATGTGGCCAGGGCTTGGGCAACTTTCTTGCCGCAGTTCCTTATTTCTTATTCCCAGGAGCCAACAACAACAACAACAACAATGGCAACAACAATGGCAACAGCAATGGCAAACAGAGCAGCATTAGAAGCGAGGTGGAGCAGATGGAGGGGACGGTGTGTGTGTGTGTGTGCGTCGAGAGCGCGCGTAGAACATCTTACTCGCTTTTTAAAATGTCCAATAAAAATTGCCGACACATTTCGCCCATATTTCTTCGGAATCCCATATAAATCACGCGCTGTAATCCCTCATGCTATCGCCGCGTCGTCTTGGCTGCCGCTGTCGACTTTGCCACCGCCGCCGCAGAGGACAGCAGGGAAAGATGGGCCAAGGGGTAGCGGAGGCGGGTCTGGGTCTGGGTTTGGGGCTTGGGCTCAGTTTCGGGTTCGGGTTCGGTTTCGGTTTCGGCTCTGAGTTTGGCAGTTTTGGCAATAAGAAAGTTTTTCTTTTCTTTGGTATGCCAGGCTCTGCATTGGCTTTGTTTAGGTCCCCGCGCTCTCCACGGAGCTGGAACGGATACGGGAACTGGGACTGTGTCCTGGTCTGGGGTGGGTGCGCTCGAAGGCCTCATTATGGTGCCTGCGATTATTTGAAATTGCAAAAGTTTATTCATTGTGGGCGGACAGGAATGTGTGGCATACGTAAGATCGGAAGATGTATGTGCCCTATACAGATAAATCAATAACAATACATGTGCTGAATTCAGATTTCGTTTCAACTGAGTCCAGTTGAAATTTATATAAATTAAGAAAAACTCTAACATATTCCGTTTTCGATTAGTATTATAGGGAGTCATTTATTGTTTCTTTATATATTATTAGAGGGATCCAACATATAGATCTCTGAAGTGTAAATTTAACATCACTGTCGATATTTTCATTCTCGTTTATTGTTTTTGGATGAAGCTTTTATAATTAAATTAAATTGTTATTATTATAAAAGATACATATTATTATAAAGATACAATACATATTAAATTAAAACTAGCTTTAAAAAATTATATTCATATAAATATTTAAATATTTAATAAGTTGATATTCATTAATTATAAATTATTTAATTATAAATTACATTTTTATATTAATAATAATAATAATTGCGAAAAAATATTTCTCATTTATTTTGAGATGTGGTAAAAACTAAAATTGAGTAAACAGTTTAATAGAAATTTATTTGTTTAAAAAAAAAAAAAATAAAATAAAATAAATAATAATAAAAAATCTCAAAAGTAAACAATAATTTTCTGTAAACTAAATTGAAAATTAAGTTTGCATGACTTAGGGCAAATGTCTTTCGCTTAGCATCTTAATTATGGAGAGCAGCAACAGCCATGCATCATCTTTAAGTGGGGAGAGGCAGCAGCTCGTATGCTGGTTCCTTTGCTAATGTGCCGCTCCTCCACCCACTCCAGAGCTGCAGAATGAACCGAAAAACGCGATGCGGCGCGCTTTATGAACTCTACACATACATGCATTTGTTTGTATCTGTGTATGTGTGTGTGTGTGAGTGTGTGTGTGTGTGTGTATGGATGCGTGTTGCTATCAACACCAAATAAATGTACGAAACACGCGAGAATAATGCGCGCATATTGTCCAAATTTGTTCTCTATAAATTTTATTAACAAAACACAGAAAAAAAAAAAAAAAAAAAACAAAAAAAACAAAACAAAATAAAATGAATTTCGCGCTGTTTGTTTACCGGAAAAGTAGCGCAGGACAGGCAGGATTCCGGATATGCACGGACTTGAGAGTGGCTCGCTCTACGGAGCAGGGCTCGATGGTTCGGTTCGTTTGGTTGGTTGGTCGGATTGTTGGTTTGTTGGATGAATGTTGGCGGCTGGTGGAGTATTTCTGATGCTGCCGAGAGGCAAAAGAACTATGTTTGGCGAGAGATAAAGCAATAAATTCTGTCAGAAATTTAATTTGATAATAAATCTTTGGTTCTAGCGCTACGGAATTTATTTGGCTCGCACTCACGCATACACACACACGCACACTAGTGTATATATAACATATGTATATGTATATAGAAATTCGTGCACATAATAAAACAAAAAGGGCGCAAAAAACGTGCGTGCACGCCAAGGATGAATGAGGATACCAAACATGACACTTATGGATGTTCTAGCACAAAATCACACACACACAGTCACACTCACACTCACTCACACTCACTCACACACACACACTTTTGGGCTGTGGCGTACAAGGACTGCGTCGGTGTTGGCGACATGTGTGTCGGGCTTGTTGCCTCTTTATCCCTTTTCAAAATATCACCTACACCTATGCAGTACAATAATGTGTTTAAAGATGTGTGTGTGCGTGTGTGTGTGTGTGTGTGCAACACCGTCCCGCCAGCTGGCACATAAAATGGTTTCTAATCCGGTTAAGGGCCAAAACCACTCACGCTTTCAACTGCCATTTGGCCTTATCACATTGAAATTGCCTGAAGCGTTGATAAGTTTTTAAGCACCTTCTTCAATGCTCATACCTAAACATTCAAAGCATATATGATCAATATCAAATGGGTTACCTTTTGATATTCATGATTGAGAACTGACTTTAAAGTAGGAAAATCATTTTTTATATATTTTAAAAATGTACGTATAAACATCTTTACTTGCAGATCAATTGATATGAGACTTACTTTAGGGCAATACTTATTATTGCATACTTTTAGGCTTATGTAAAAAAGGTAAACGTTTTGTTACGGCAAGGTTTTGTACCTCGAGTTATCACTTATTGAGTTATTTGTGTGCCATCTACTTTCGATTCTGTGAAGAATGTGGGTCTCTGCTCAGGCGTCAGAAAACAAAATAATAAAAACATAAAACAACTTATCAGTATGATCTGTTTATGTTTGCATTGAATTGGGTCAATCAAAATATCGATAAGAAACATTTTCAAGAACATCTGTTTCAAGCATAGAAAAACTATATGAAACATCAAATATATTTGTTTATTAACTTTATGTTATTGAAAAAAAAAACTCCTAATACAAAAAATTATAGTTAGTAAAAACGTAAATTAATTATAAAATAAACATAGCACTTAAATGACCAAGAACTGTTTTAAATGTTCAAGTGAAATACTTCGAGCATTGTTCGCATTGAGATAGATTATGTCCTGCAGTAAAATGGGCCTCATCCAATCTATGATGAGCAGCTTGTAGCTAGAAGTATATGATATTGAAAGTATATCTGTTCGTCTATATAGTGTCTATGATTACCCTCTTGGCATGAGATTCAAAAGCTCAGATCTGGTTATCCATGTTCCGTAGTAGGGACAAATTGTGTATTTATCATAGTCGAAGAGATTATAGAAATTAAAATATTGCTGGAGTGCATCTTGTATAGTTTTTGGGCTAATCTCTATCTTCTGAAGACCCAATTCCAAATGAGAGAGTTTGTTGAATTTAGTTATTGTGGCTGGACAATTAAATAGAAAAACATCAGAGCTAATATATATCAATTGGAAGTGGATTACAAACTTACGTCCCATGTCTGGAACTAAATGTTGTTGCAATCTTGCAACTGGCGGCAATAGCTGCGACATTTGCAGGAAATAAATCACCATTAAAGTATGCAGATGACTTCGCAGTTGAAAACTAAGCTGAAGGTTCTTCGCTCTGTCCCGAAGATAGTGAACCATATAGCGACCTAAGATAGATGGATAAGATATTTGTAGGAATCTCATAGAGATTCCTATTCAAAAGTTATACTAACCAATGGGCTGCAGATCAAACATATAGCTAACAAGCAGATCGTGCGAAGGGGCCGCCCCTTTGGAGAAATTGATATCCACATTAATGTTCGTTTGTATATGAGTCAGGCGTATGATGGGAACTGTGGTGTCGACGAATGTGTTGACTATTTTCCAAGTCTGGTTGGCTTTCTCGTGCAACACATGCGCCGTCGTATACAATCGCTGAACTGGCGTTTGTGATGGATTTTCTGAAAGAAACAAATCATGATCAGTTTCTTTCGCATTTTCTTAAATTCAAATACAAACTTACCAATATTTGCAAATATATCTAGATCGGATTTCTCAGTGGCAACTCCCACGACGCGAGAGCCAAAGAAGTCAACATTTGTTGTCTGATTGGGAAATGCCTGTCCGAGTGCCTTGAGCATATCATATTTAATCTCTTGTATAATCGGAGAATATCTCAGTTGATTTGCTACGTCAACCTGCTGAACTAGCTGCAGCCAATAATTCCTTGATTGGCCTAAACGTACAAGCATATATTATTATACCCTGAACCCATTGATTTTTCTATTCTCTTTACATACATACCAATCTCCTCTTGCAACTGTAACATTGGGTAGCTCTAGAGATGTAGTGTGAAGTGATTAACAAAGGTGTACATTATATTATATAAATATATTTACAATATTCTCTGCTGAAGTTTTGCATAATATGCCGACGAGTGTTATACACAAAATCATATTCCTTTTACAGCTAAAGTACATTCTCACAAAGCTTTGACAAAGTAGCCACAAATGCCATTCACGGGCAACTGAGCTCAACTGAAACGATCGTCCACATATTCCATTCGGTAATGAGACGTGAGTAAAGTAAACTGATTATCAGTGGATTATTTCCCCTAAACGAAATCAGCACCTCGACGACCATTTAATCTTCTTTCTAAAAACAAACAAATAAAACGTGTTTAAATAAACAAATGTGGATTATTTAAGTATTAAGTATTTTTAATATATTAACATACTTGTTAGAATAAGCGACAAAAAAAAAAAGTAATAAAAGGATTATGATTCGGAATGTATATATTTCATATTGTGTGAAGATGTTTAAATTGTTTACTAAATTAGACTACCCTCTTTTAGGCAGAGTAAAAATAGCGCTTTCTTCAGGGACTCCCGTCTCTATCTCTCTCTCGCTCTCTCTCTCTCTCTCTCGCTCTCTCTCTCTCTCTCTCTCTCTCTCTCTTTAATATTCATTATTTTATTTTATTAATTTTTTAAATTATTTTTTTTTAATATGCAAAATCAAAGAAGAGTGCTCTGGTCGTAGATTTAATATTTATTCTACGTTTCTCTCCTGCATACACACACACACACATACACATACACATACACACATGCACATACACTCACGCATAAACTCATTAGCACGCGCTCTGTTAACTGCGCAGCGACTGTACTTGGGATGAACTATGTGATATGTTATGGATACTTATGTATGTGTTGAATAGGCCCACTTATTGAGTAATTATTTCCATCAGCCTTACAAAATTTTACATTTGAAATTTACGTTAAGTAAAACAAACATTGACGGGGCTTTATTTTTTATCAGTAAAGCCAATCTTTTGAGAAGCTAATCTCAGCCTGAGATCACTGAAAAATCTCATAGAAGCCGAAAAGACAATAAAATAAAATGTATATGCATATGTTTATTAATAATAGTTTCTAAGGCGACTCATATTATAGCTTATATACTTTTGCTTCAATTGTTTCTGATGCAGTTCGTAGGCGTAAATACGATAACCTTTGGCAAAAGTTTCGAAAACAAACTGTTTTCTTTTTCATTACTTTTTTTTTTGCAGAGTCAACAAATAGGCATGGCAGAAGCTGAAAAACTATTGGCGTCATCGTGTTGTCGGTGGCACAACATTCATCTTCCTCGCGCCGGAAACGCCATTGGAAAACTCAGCAGTGGCAGTGGCTCTGAGTCGGCACTCTGGGCGCAGACTGTGCTGTTTTTCGCCAGAATTTAAATAAAAAGTGAATTTCTCATTTCGGTGCTGCTGGTGCAGCAGGAGCCGCAGCCAGAGCTGGAGCCGGAGCCAGCGGCAGTGAGTGATGGTTGCTGCTTGCTCACAGATTGAATGGAGTGCTTCCGACTTCCGGATTCGGGTTCAAATGCGAGCGCTGCACTTTCGTCTGGAAAACTGCAATGCACCGCAAAAACTTGACAACCATTGCGACCAGCAGAGCCCAGCAGAGCCCGCCCACTATCGTCATCTCCCCGGCCAGCCAGCATCCACTGTTTGGATTGACTTTGACTTGGCCAAGTTTCTCATCTTGGGGCTGGCAACTTTTTGCTTTAGTTTCGTTTTTCTTGCTGCAACTTTGCACAGCAGTGGCTCCCGCGCAGGCTGACCGAACCGCAGACACTTTGTCTGCCACCCGGCCATAAATCTAAGTCGGCGTCCTGGCCGACGCACTCGTCCTGCAATATATGTATGTATATAGAAAATGAAATGATTGCGAAACATCAAAGTGTTGCAGTTCACGGTGCGCCAGCTGAGAGTAATGTCTTCTCTGTTTTCCATATTTTTGTTGCGGCAGCCAACCATCAACAGCTGGCGACCAGTTAAATTGCTTCAGCTCTCACTCAGTTATTAAAGTCGTCCAAGAGCTCACCGGAAACTAAAAGGGAAGTGTATTAGCTGGCAAAGCGGAAACGTATTAACTGATCACATATCTCGGAACCCTCTCCAGCAGCAGCAGTAGCAATGCCGAAAACGACATCGACACCGACACCGACACCGACATCGTCCACCAGCAGCGCCAGCAACACGGTTATTGCTGGCTGCAGCAGGCGCCACTGCAGCAGGAAACGCAGTTTTGGCTGCCCGCCTGTCTGGTCATCCATTGACGCAAGTCCGCAGCTGTTTGCTTGCCCCAGCTTCCATCTCCCAGCTCCCAGCTGCCGGCCCCACCCCAGCCACATTGCCCGCCTAGCAAGGATGCTCTTAATTTATGGCATTGAACTTTTATTGGGCGAATTTCTGTTCATTTCCATGCGTGTATTAAGAATAATGGATGCATGTGCCGGAAGTGCTTCATTTCAAAAAGGGTGAATCTGTTGCCAGTGTACCCAAGGATATATAAACGTCTAGAGATATGCCAGTATATATCTATCTATCTATACATATATATTTATTTAAGTAAATCTGTTTATTCTTACTGAATAATTGGCTGACTGATTGATAATCTAAATTAGTTAATGTGTACGAATATAAGATCCGTTGTTTGCATATATAATATATATGCATATAAGTATGTACATATGACCTTATGCTCTCAATTCTTCAGATGACCTCTATCTCTCTCTGTTTGAACATTTTCATGATATTCATACACATGTAAATCTATCTCTCGTACTCGCTCTCTCTGTCTCTATGTATAGAATAAAATTAATTACAAAATATTTTTGCTGATATATATTAACAATTGTGCGACTTCATTAAATTTACGCATTCATTTATCATGAGTCCATTTTGGCGAATGCCATACAAATGTGCAAACAATGCAATGCTGTGGTTAGCACTCGCCTGCAAAAGCCCAATGTGGAATGGAATTCATTTATAGATTGTATCTTCAGTAAGTAGATGAACTGAAAGATCGTTAGTGTGTATGTTTTGTATGTGATCTAACTGAACAATGCTCGAAATAAAATCTAATTTTATCTGCCAATTCATAATTTTTTGTATTTGATAATCTTTCATTATTATATACATTCGATCCAGGAAATTCTTCAGTTTATAAACAAAGGCAAACTACAAAGAGATAAAACTTTGTTAGTCTGTCAAATGAATTTCAAGTTCATTTCCAGGGCATATCCAGCAAAATTCAATGATAAACTCGCTCGGTTGGGTTGGTAAATTCAATAAAAAAATCACAGTGCAAAGAGTTGCATTTACTAACGTGCAACCGCTAGGCGTTGCAAGTGCGTTTATGGTTTGATGATTTACAGTCACAGCCATAAATATTCGCACGGCCAGTGCGCACATTATTCGCGATTTATGCTGCGCCGCCATAACTCATGCAACAGCACATGTAAAATTTATGCAATTATTAATTTAACACTCCCACGCACCACCCGTGCCCTTCAACTGGCCATGTGAACCACCTTAAAACTCACCCGCTGCAAATCGTATTATCAGCTAAAAACTGGACACAAAGGCAGATCTAATCTGACCCAGCTAAGCGTTTTGGCCGTACAAACCAATTTGGGGCGACAATGCAACAAATGAACTGCTGGCAGTTGGTCTCGTTGCTGGAACAAACTCGCCCGCACCCACCACTGCAACACTACTGCACCACCGACCGGCTGTGGAACCATAATTTACCCGACGAGCAAAAACACTCACGAAAATAATAAATGTCCAATATGTTAGCCTGGCTGGCAACATGGCAAAGTCGGCAAAAGAAACCCACGCCCACACAGCATCAAATCGACAGAGGCAACAACAACTGCTGTAACAACAACAACAATAATAAGAGGAAAAAAAAAAGCTCATTCATTTGGCATGTGTGAAACAAACAGCAGCTCCAAAGCGTGGCAGCCTAGAAGCTGAGCCTGGGCAACGGGCTACGGTCCAGCGACGGTCGTCCTGGGGCTGGAAGTAACTGCCGCAGCCCTTAATGCAGGCCACCTGCTAGGCTCGAGTGGACGGAGCGGACGGACAGAGTTCGGCTAGAACATGGACAGCATGTCGCTCCATTAATTTGCCATAAAACAGAAGTGGACTAAAATTTGTTTGTAGTTGTCGTTGTTGTTGTTCCTGCTGCTGCTGCTGCTGCTGCTGCTCGAGTAAAAAATTACAAATGACACCAAGCACACAAAAGATAGTTGGAGCAGTATAGAGTCGACCGGGCCTTGCTAATTTATGAACCAAACAATTTTGATGTTCTGTAAAATGTCCTCAATGACATATTGAGAGCAGCACAAGAGCAGGCAGAGAAAAAATGAAGGTATTAAAAGAGCATATCTACGATTGAAAACATTGTCCTGAAATGCATAAATTCAAAGGGATTCGAGTCTGGCTGTTTGTTATCTAGTCTAGCTGCATGTCAATTTCGTTCGTTACAAGATTCAATAAATAAATTTGGTAAATTTCTAATATTCGTAATTCCATTATAGAATTAAACAAAGAAATAGATTTTTAGATGTAAAAGACTAAAAAGAAACAACGAAATTTAAAACAAATAAGTAAAAACGAAATGTAAAATATTTTCATTACTTATAAGCTTTCATTTTATTCAAAATTAATTAATATTTTAATGTGTGAGTAGAAAATATATCGGCATAGTTAAAGTGAGGTAAATGTTGTATTGATCGTCCCTAATATCTTCCTTAAGCTAACAGCAGATTGTCCTGCAGTTGAGTTGAATTGTGATTTCGTTGCGAAAAGCTGTTGTATTTGACAATAAGCTCATTGTTAATGGTTCCCTCTTCCGAAGCATTTCCTACAAATCTTTTTTAATAACAATGCTGAACGAGAGCACAAGTCGAACAGATTTAAACATTATTTTAACAGAGCGCCAAAGCTCACATATCGTATAATATATTTACTCAGTGCTATCTACTTTAAGTATGGTATTTGCATATATACATCTTCTATATATATATATATATATATATATATACATACATACATTTATTATCACGCGCTTTACAAACTTATACTCTTAATAATAAATTATTGATTATGAAAAAGAGACCTCAATGCTATGTAGAGCTATCAATTCTAAGAACTATTAAACGAGTTATGATTATAGAAATGAAATGAATATAACATAATTTGGTATATGCCGCTGATTAAGGCATTTCATATATAGTAGCCGATGATTCGATGAACTTCGCATCCGGACATATTGTCTATTATTTGGAATATATATTTTTAATATATAAATAATAACTTCATTCTGTTAATTATCTACTTTAACTGAACAAATCGACAAGCTAATGAAACAGTCAATTTAATAAGTTTTAACATTACGATCCTCAACCAATCTTGAAAACTCTCAAATTTATGAGAGAAAACCATATTTTATGCATGCCAGAAGTAATTTTTAATTAAATGTGTATATTATCAAAATATGAATATATATTTATGTAAACACATTACTTATTCTATTCATATTATTTGATTATATAATTAGTGATATCCACTATCCAATTCGCATTGTAATCGGGTAATAAAAACAGCAAACTGGTTAACAGCAGCTAGTTAGATTTGAGTATTTTATTTCAAATATGTGTTAAGGAATATATATTATAAATAATCTATATATATTTGGTTTTAAGTAATATAAAATAAGTATAGTAAAAGAGCAAGCTAATTATAATTTGATAAGAAATCAGATATCACTTGTATATACATATTTTTATGGCTTGAATTATTGCGTGTATTTTCAGGATTCAAAGGTGATTTCTTGGGTTTTCGCGCTCTTAAAACTATTCATACGCATATAGGTTGTAACGAAATCTTGTTCATGTCCGATTTGACAGAGTTTAGAACTAGGCGTTCTCTTGATAACTCTTCTGCATGGCATTTATGATCAATTTATCAAAGTGTTGGATATTTGTCAGCGTTGTCAAGCTCTCCGCACACTGACCCGCATTCGGGGCACTGCTGATGATACCGTAGAGATAGTGGCGAAACCGATCGCGGTCGAAGGCCAGTGTCTCCCGCTTCGCCGTGAACCCGCCGCCGCTGTCGCCGTGGCAGGCCAGAGATCTACCCTGAGTGTACATGCAGAACTTATCGGCGCTAATGTCCCGCAGTTGGGCCAGGCAAACGGAGTTCATTTGCGATTTCGCTGGCACAAACTGCAGCTCACGCTTGTCCTTAAAGTTCCAGCCAGCAAACTGGCCTAGCACTTCGTTGTTGATGGTCTCCTTTTCGGAGTAGCTGAAGAACTTAACACACACCGGTCGAATGACGTTGCTCAGCTTGTACGATCTGCTCAGAAAGATCAGGGCTATATCGTTTTGGAAATTATCTTCACGACCCTTGTACTCACTGAAAGAAATAATTGTATTAGGTTTGCAGGAGTCAGAATATGTACAAAAAATAACTTTGGCAGCTTCTCACTTCTCGAATATATCGATTGGAAAATATATATGGAAGATCTAATCCAGAATCCTATTCTCATCTATCAAAGCTGCTGTTTTAGGCATTCTAGTAGTATATTGTATACTCACGGAGCAACTATAATATTTTCTACGTCCCGCCTCTTATCCTCGTTGGTTACATCATTGTAACCCCTATAGAGCTTGGCGGCAACCACTCGAAACGTTTCGACGCTGTAAGTCTGCCCAGTCACCTCGCTGAACACGCAGTGGGCAGCCGTGATGACCAGGTCGGGGGTGAGCAGGGAACCACCGCAGACGAAGTTGTAGGCCTTCTCGCTATGCCAGACGTAAATGCCGACATGCCAGGGCACCACTGTGTTGTTGATGGAATAGCCATTGGCCGAGAACTGCGTGATCGGAGTTGCGATCTGGCCGCACTCCTGAGCGCAGGGCTCACGCTGACGACTCCAGTACCCGCCGGGCATGCACTTCATAGGCGACAGCGTCGTGCTGATCGATCTGAATCCGGTTGCGCAGATGAAATTCACCTCGGTGCCCGGCGGATGGTAGCGTGCGGTGCAGTTGACCGCCTGCCCCTCATACGTGCATGTGGGGTTAGTCGAATAGCCATAGAGCATGCTCTGGGAGCGGCCCTCAGAGTCGCGAAAAGTGTCGCAGTATTCTGCAAGACGAGGATATGTTTCATTAGCTACAAAGCTGCAGCTGAGGTAGTTCGTTACTCACTCACGCATTTCGGCACCACGTCGATGCTCCACTGGCGATTAGCACAGCGGCTCACCTTTGAGCCCTCCAGCACGTAGCCGGGCTTGCAGGAAAAGAAGACGGTCATCTTGATAATAGGCGGAACTAGATAGGTGCCGTGCTGATCCTTCAATATGGGCCGCTCATCTTCGCGAGGCAGTGGGCAACCGATCTGATCCGTCGGCAGCAAAATCGTTGGCTCTGTGCTTATGGAGGTGGTGTTGCAGAGCAGCGGCGCCTCATCGGAGCCGTCGAAGCAATCTACGTTGCCATTACAAATCAGATTGCCTGCGATGCAGCCGCCGGTGGCGCACTTAAAGGCATAGCTCGGACACTCGATGTGTCCACACAAGTTGACAGACTCGTCAAAGCCGGTGCCGTCGCCACAGTCATCGTGGCCGTCGCACAAATACTTACTCTTCTCAATGCATATGCCAGTGGGGCACTGGATCTCCTCGTCCCTGGAAGCAATCAAAGCACTGCTCAGATCTGATTAACCCCACAGCACACTCACAACTCACCTGCACTTGTCCTGCAACCGGCGATCGAATTCCCGTATATCATCAGGTGTTCCGCAGCGCAAAACCGTCTCGTCCGAGCCATCAGCACACTCGCTCTTGCCGTTGCAGGGCGCCGTGCCGATCACGCATGCGCCATAGCTGCACCCGAAGTAGGGCTTGGTGCATTGCTTTCGCTGCGACACACAGGTGAAACCCGTTTCATCTGACCCATCCGGACAGTTCTTGGTTCCGTCGCACACCTCGAACTTTGAAATGCAGCTGCCATTGTCACACTCGAATTGGATGGCACCGCAGGCTCCATACACTGATCCTATTATGTATGTTAATGTTTGTAGATTAGATATGAATATGGGTTAAAAATATTAGAGTATGCTTCATTTTCAAAATGTATCTATACCAGAGACCCCGTATAACAGTTATCCGACTCACTTGTCCCATTCGTTTCGGCGTGGATGACACTATATTGTATATATATTCTTGATCACCAAAAAAAAAGTTGATATAGCTCTGTCTGTCTACCCGTCCGTCTGTCACTCTGTCCCGCTTTGTCTGTCTCTATAACTATATGTCTCTGTGTTGGTCTGCCTAGTCCCCTTTCTGTATGTCTGCCTATGTATGTATGTAATGACGAAAATGCCCGTTCGACTGACACTTGTCTTGACCGGTGTCGCCAAAACAACCTCTGCAAGGGCAGTCAAAAAAGCAATTTTAGCTGCACATTGTTATCAAATATTGTTGACAAACGCACACAATAAATTATAAAACGCTCTGCTGATCTGCTCTGGGAAAAACCCTCGCATACACACCAACGCAATAGCAACTCATACAGAAAAAAACAATTTTTTTTTCTGCAAAGCAAAAACCCAAGCACAGATCGTTGCTCCCTGGAGGAGTTCGCCTGAAGCACATTATGAAAGTGTTATTTTGTGGGTTTTGTAAAAAATGTCTCAACGGATATTCGGGGTCTCTGATTTATACATTTCAAATATTCATATGCAAAAAGAATATTAAATAAATACTTTATGGAATTTATATTCTCTCTTGTCCACTTAGCTGTGAGTATTAAGCCGTCGACTATGTACGGCTGCAACTTTCTGTTAGGCTAAAACATTTACATATAAGCTGAGCGTCTGCCGATCTTTATTTATTATCGAAGACGAAGCCAAAAACAATACAGAGAGCGCAAGCTGAGCTGGCTCACTCTAATTCTTTGCCATGTTCTCACGCTCTTACACACTCTCTTCTCTCATTATCATCTCTCTTTTATTGCTTCAAGTAATCTTGACTCGACTAACTATCACAGATTCTGATTCAAAGCAGACCTTTGAGTTAATACGCCAGACATGCAACAGTGTGTGTGTGTGTGTGTGTATGCCTTAGAATAAGTATATCTCGCCAAAATTTCATTATATTTCTATGATTTACTTACTTGCAGTAAAGCTTAACAGAGTCACGCAGATACACAGTAAATGTGAGTTGAAATACTTCGATCTCATTTTAAGCATTCTAAGAATTAACTATTTATAAATATACATATGTATATTGTTGTTTTATATATTATTACGAGTTTTAACTGAGAAGATCGTGCAATCAGGAAGAACCTTTCCGATCAACAGCACAACCTGAACTGAGTTGAAACATATTCAAACAGCAATTGATATGAGGAAAACCGGTTGTAGTATATCGAAGTCTGAATGCTCTCACATGAACTGTGGTAATAAGAATAAGAATAATGCTTTTAATAATATCATTTTAAATATAATATGTATTAATTGTAACATTATACATAAATATATTATGAATACAATATAAATACAGAAATAAAAACAATGCATATTACATAATTTATATAATTGTAATTCTTAAAACTTAAAGTATTTAAAACTCAGTGCACATTGAATTGGCAAGTGTATGAGTTGAGATTGTTAAATGCTAAAACAAGTTTTCAGAAGTAAATTCTCTAGAATCTAAAAGAGAATCGCGAATTGTAAAGAGGGTATTAGCTCTTTTTCACGACTGACTATGAGTAGCTTATCTTCTAAATATACTTTACAAATTTTGATAAATTTATGCAAAAAGTTTAATTCATTTATTTTGTTTACTCAATTGGAAGCAGACATATATACAATATTTAAAATAAATGTATTCCTAAGGGAAGACTAATATGCGTCTAATAAATAATCATTAATACATGCATATGTATATAATGTAATACAAATCTAATACAAATATCTATGTACATACCTCTAAAATTAATAATAATTGTATCACATTTATCTGCAAAGCATATAGATTCTGTTTAAATACATTTTTAATAGACTATCGATATATCCCGCTCTGCGCTAAAAGATGAATGTCGTTCATACAAGCTGGTGTTTGCGCCATCTATCGGCCAGTGGGCAAACTAAACATACACACAGTGTGCAGCAGTCAGCTTTTGTAAGTCTGTGCCAAGTTTACCCAAATGACCACAAGGTGGCGCCAACATCTACCGCCATCTGTGGGTCAAATTGAAAAGAATGAATTTGTGAGTTTTAAATCAAATTTTTATTTACTTAATTTTGTTTACCACGTTCTCACTGGTTGTTTTTCATTTTATTTAAAGTACGTATATTTTATATTGATAATTTACAACTTACGGATCTAACATAGAATGGCGTTAAATTAGAATTACATAGTATGCGAGCATAAACGATTTGATTACCCTACACAAAATTAGCATTGAAGTTTTACTCTCTCTGAATTGTTTTTTTTTCGGGTCTTTCTGCTCCGTTTATACATAATGAGTTATGTGAGGATAAGAGAAAACATGATTAATGTCAATTAGGTTGTGAGGCTGAGTTGTGAGGGATAAAGTAAAAAAGCCACAAGAATGTACAATAATCGTAATGTAGTGTTTTATTAATACATATACATACACACACACACGCATAATGTGTATTACATAAGTAAGTAGTAGGTAAGTTTGTAGAGTGAAATAAATTCTAACGGCGACGCGCTCCGTTTTACGTATATCCGTTGCTACGACAATTCACATTTATTTCATTAAGTATTGTATTGTATATTAATTTATTTTCTTTTTTTACTTTTTGTATGGGAAAGGGGGGAGGGTGGTTGGTGCTGGGCCTCTCTTAGCCACGTATGCCACGCTTCTTCTTCTTCTACTTCTTTGTATATATATTTACGTATATGTTTCATTTAAAATCTATAACATTTAACTTATCTCTTACGTACTGACATCTATTTTTTCTTTTTCTTTTTCTTTTCTCTGTTTGCAAATATTCTCTTATTGTTGTTCATTTATACTCGGTTTGCATGTAAAATACATAAATATAAATATATATATATTTATGTATATATATGTATGCATGTATATATAGAGATTTATATATGTATGTATATATATATTTATCTGTTGAACCTTATGCGCTAGTTACGTATACATCTTGTGAAGGTTGCTTGGTTAGCCCTTAAGTGAATCGAACTGAAAATAGTATCTCGAGCACAGCTCGGTTGCGCTATCGATAGTCGATAGTCGATAGTTGATAATCGAGTGTGTTATCAGTATGGGTAGCATCTCTATTCAACTTACGAACAATTAACGAAAACGAGATCAAAAGCAATTTCGCATGCACAATAAACGGGGGCCATGAGTACGACCCGACGATATCAAAGAACTCTAAGCTCTATAATTCTAAGTGGAGACAAAACGAAACAACAAAAATTGCAAACTAAAATAATAACACAAATCATTCATTCGTTTTTCTTTGATTTTTTTTTTGTATTTTTTTTTTTTTTTTTTTTTTTATAGATTTTTTTAAAACCAATAATTTATTCGATTTGCCGGGGCAAACGTTTTTGTTTTTGTTTTTCTGCTTTGTGGTTGTCAGATAATCTCATAAACGCTTTTCATTAAACTAAACATAATAAAAATAGGATTTAATTTAGTTTAAAAAAACTTTAAAAATTACTTAAAGAAAACAGCTTCACGTTTGTTGTTGTTTGTTTGTGGTTTGTTGTTGTTGTTGTGTTTGTGTTTGTGTTGTTGTTGCACGCTTAAAAAGCCTTAGACGAAAACTAAACAAATTAATTTAAAATTAAACAAAGTTAACTAAAATTGCATTAATTATAAGCACGAACTATACACATTGTTTTTATTATAATAATTCTCTCGTTTTAAGTTATTTATTTACCTCTCTATTATTCATTTTTCGTTTTATTTATATATTTATATATATATTTTAATATACTTTTACTTTGCTAACAAATTCTATTTATATTTATGTTAAATTTTCAATAGTTTTGTTTTAAGTAAATTTTGTTTTAATTTTTACTTTTTTTAGTATTGAATTTCAATTGGTTTAAAAACGCGCCTTACAAAAATTCATATCAACAGAATTTAGTTTTTACCCTTTAACATTTTGAGTATAAATTTTGATTTTCGAAACGCTTCTTTATTCGAAAGAAAATAATATAATTTAAACATAGCAGTAAGCAACAAATGGGATCTATTTTATTTTTCTTTTTTTTTATATTTATTTTATTTTTTTATGGGACAGGTTTCGTAAACAACATGTGAACAGAATTTTTGAAAAATTTGTTGCTCGTTTTAAACATAAATCTTACGCGGGCAAACAATGTTCAAATTTAAGTTTGAGTTTTAGTTTACTTCTAACACTCTTTGTGGAATTTAAATTAAATTTGTATTTTGTATTTCGTATTTTGTATTTTGTATTTTGTATTCGTATGCATAAAGTTACGTATGTATGTATCTAGGTAAGTAGATTTTTTGTGTTCTTTCAACTACTTTCATATTCAATTTTTATTTTATAGTTTTTTTAGTTTTGTTTTTGTTTTTCATTTACTTAGAGTCTACGAAATTTATTTGTAATTTTTTTTTGTAGCTGTTTGCTGCTTTACGTATTTTCGGTTGCTTTTCAAACAATTTGAAATAGTTGCTTTATCAATAGGATTATTGAATTATTGAATTAATTTAAGTTAAGTAAATGGTTTATTTGTTACAATATTGTTGCACTGGATGGGATGCAGCAAGTTGAATTCGTTCTAGTTCTGATCTAAGTGCCCGCCCTGCACAGCCGCCGCCGCGGCCGCTGCTGCCGCTGCCTTTTGCGCCTGCGCTTGCTTCTCCTGCTCGTTGAGCTCCTTGATCGCCTGTATCTCCTTTTTCAACTTCATTCGTCGATTCTGGAACCAGATCTTAATTTGTCGCTCTGTCAAACACAGCGCGTGCGCCATCTCGATTCTCCGTCTGCGGGTCAGATAGTGATTCGTGTGGAACTCCTTCTCCAGCTCGAGCGTCTGGTAGCGGGTGTATGTCTGTCGGCCGCGTCTCCTCAGCCCGTTTGTGCCTGTGGAACACAATTGAAATAACAAATTAGCAAATTATTAATGTGGATGGGAATCGAATGCCTGATTACACACATTCACTTACATTGACAAAGCAAGACAGTTAACCAAGAGTTCTCAAGCATATACTGAAAATATGCTCATGGTCTAGCTATGAGCTATGAGTGTGGGTTCAATTGCCTCATTTGGCTCGTTTATAAACATTTCAACAGGCATATTAAATTGAAAAATAATTTCGCAAAATTTGCAACAAAGATCATTTGTTTTTTGATGTCTTTTGTTTTTGCTTTTCTTTTTTTTGTCGTTGCTAAAAACATAAATATAAATTTTTCAGCAACGATCTGCAACATTTTGACGTAGGCTGGCAACAAGAAACACAAACAAAACAACACAACACAACAACAACAACAACAAATACATTTCATTTTTATGGCCAATGGCTGTTGGCTCTTAGCTCTTGCCTGTTGGCAAGCTCGTAGCTTGCAGTTGCTGTTGTTGTTGTTGTTGTTGTATCTGTTTCTTGGGCGCAGAGATCGTTACTTTAAATTGAACATTTGCTGCTGTGCTGCCGCCAAGCGACGTTCAAGCGGCTGTCAGTTGAGCTGAATGTTGCATGCTGCATGCGGCATATGCTGACTGGCAGCCTTTCAGTTGTCTGCCACTTAAATTGCAGTTATGCCATTGTAATGCAACTTTAATTGGCCAACCACAAAAGTCGCCAACAACACATGGAATGTGTTTGCGCTTTAACAGCTCTCCCCTCTCTCTCTCTCTCTCTCTCTCTCTATCTCTCTCGCCCTTAGTAGCTGTCTCTGTCACTCTTATTGTAGGCTTTGCTATTCTGCCGTGTTAATCTCTGATTTTAAATATTTATGAAGTTTAATTTGCCTCAAGTGCAATAACTCAATTTTATGTGCACACACACACACACACACACGCATTCTCAACTGCATTATGCACACAATCAGAAGAGCAGAAGAGCTGGAGAGATTTTATCAGCTACTCCACTCTCCTTTCGACCTGCTGCCAATGGACAATGTTAAGTAACTTTCGCATTTTATTGGGGCGGTTTGAGTCTGGGCCTCGCCTGAGCTGGCATCGCTTGGTCTGCCCGTCCTGCCTGGCCTGGCCTGGCAAAATGTTAAGTTAAATATTATGAGCATTTATTATGTTATAAATTTGGCCTAAAGGTATTAACAAATTTATGCCGACACGAAAGTCATAAAGTGAAAACGCATTTATCTTTCACATTGGCCCATGTACCATGAGTATTCCAGCATGCGAGCTTGTATGTACCAGAGCTGTCTTCATTTGTGTGCATGTATGCATACATAAATAAATGGCGAGAAAATTTTATAGACAATAAAAACGATACGAAAATAAAATTTCCACCATGCAACAAAGAAATTATCTACTTATATGAGCAGACAAAATAAAAATACATGTGAACATATTTTTATTTTATTTTATTTTATTTTGTTTTTGTATAAACAATTTTATTTAATTGGCAACAACGCAAATCGACTATAAAATATAAACATTTGTGACTTATCAGATATGGAAAGCAGAGATAAGTCGTCTGATTGATGGCACAATAATGCTTTCCATCTAGGGCATTGCGAAATATAATTTTTGATTGTCATGAAAAATAAGCCTTAAAGTAATTCAAGTGTGATTTAAGCACACAGCAAATACAACTATCTCAACTGTGTGAAGTAATTTGAAAGCATTTGCTGATAGATAATTATTTTTAATATTTTTATCATCATATTTTTTTATTTTATTTTTTTTGTCTTCAGTCAACTTTGTCTGTTTATTGATAAACAAAAAAACAAATATATATATATATATATATATATATATATATATATATATATATATATATATATTTGGTTTACAAATATATTACTTCAATAATATAATCGTTCTGCTAATCAATATGAGTTTTTCTGTTTAATTTTATTCGCCGTTTTCAAGCACAGCATATTTGAAATTCCAATTCATACGCTAGCCCTCTCTCAAGTTCCTTAGCTCCCCTCGCGTTGTCTTCAAATGCAAAAAAAATACAAATGAAATGGCAACCCGTAAGCGCATAAATAAATTTATTTAGCACTAAACCTGTTTGCTGATTAACTTAAGTCTCAGCGCTTCACTTGGCCAGCCCCTTTGGCCTTTATCTAGCGCCATCTCTTTCGCTCTAGCCTCCGCTGGCTCACTCACACGCACTGACTGTCTGGCTGTCTGGCTGCCTGGCTGGCTGAAGTCCTGGCGCATGTCCTGTGCCAATGGAATACATCAAGCTGAGGTTAGCAAAAGTTTCATTTTATTTAGGAGGCAACTGGCAAGCAGGAGGCTCCCGAGTCGCTTCCTGCCAGTACGTGCGTTGAGCTCAACAATTTTAAATGGAATTTGTCACGCGCCTGCCACAGTGCCTCCGTTCACTCCTTCACCCCTAGAGCTACCCCTACCATACAGATATATATTTATATATATACATATATATGCAAAAATAAACTTTTTACTAAAGTTTGCTTCTATATATTTTTTCCGAGCTTTGGCTTATTTTTTTCGGGGCTCAGTTTTTTCTTCAGTTCTGGCCAAGTTTTAAATTTATTATGCGAAAAAGTGCGAAATTCATTTCGCGCTCTTCTTCTTCTTCATCTTCCTTTGCTTCTGCTGCTGTTACTGCCACATCTCCTGCTGCGCCGCGCCATTTTCTTTTGTAGACTTTCGGAGCATTTTTTGTTATTTTCTAAGTACATAATTTAAATGCTGGCATGTGGAATAGGAGCGCACGGCGGGGCAGGGCTTCAACTAGACAATAAAACTTTCTATAGCCAGGCGCGAAATTTTTTTTAGAATACTTAGACGAGTGCAAGCATTAGAGAAGAGGGGAAATGAAAAGTTGGGGAGCGGCGTTGCCTACTGGAATCTTAGGGGCGCACTCGTATATCTATCTGTCTCTGAGATACGATTTCAAGGTTCTGTCTACGCGTCCGATGGCTGATTTCGGCTCTCATTTGAGCGCAGGGCGCGGAAACAGAGCTACTTGCTGTGTAGCAGCTGCGCCAGGGCGCCCAGTACGTGTTGTATTTTTTAACTTAAATTCCTGCGGGATTTAAAGTTTTGACAGTTTACGTGTTTGCCTTTGCAGCGAACTTTGAACCAAGCCCGAGCGCCCAAAAAGCAAGAAAGAAAGAAGAGATACAACAAAAAGCAGAGCCCACGTCTTTGGCCAACTGCCACACACAGTAGCTGCATCTCACACACTCTCCTACCATAAGCCTGTCTCTCATTCTCTCCTTCTCTGTCGCTCATTGTTTGCGTCTCACCCCTGGACGGGACGTTGCCAATAAATCTCCAGGTGACGGTGACTCCATGTTGCATGCGGCGCATCGTGTGATCTATGCTTCTATTATAACTATTTATATACACAGATACACGGCTACAGATACAAATACAGATGCAGACACAGATACACGCACCAACAGTGCGCATGTGTGTGCCACAGGCTGGCGAACAACTACTTATATCTAATTCGATTTCCCAGCTCCCATTGCAAATGGCTCCCCTAAACGTTACCGTCGCTCGCTCCCTTGCTCTAATTTATGTTTTGTTTTGTCGTCGCTGTTGCCTTTGCCGGCACATAAAATTGTCACGCACGCGCCCGCCACTGGCCCAAAAACTGAGAAGAATCCATCGCGGAACACGTCTCGACCTGGGTCTGGTAGATACTTTGATAATCAGGCAACAATTTTTGTGTGTAATTCGCTGGAATTACAAACGCTTAGCAGGAAAAGGGTTGAGCAGGAGTAGTTGATTTGAGTTGTACTGGATTGAGATTAGATCTGAGATTATTAGAGAAATTATAAAATTTTTATTTCGAAATAAGCTCAAGCTGATGGCCATGAATTCGAAATTCTCATTCTGCAGAAAGTATAGAATAAATATTTATAATCTGAGCAAAATGAAAATCTTATATAAATATTCGAGTGAATTTCTTAAATTTGTTTTTTTTTTTTTAATTTATTATATTCCAAAATATAATTAAATTAATAGAAAATCTAGTAATTTTATTTATTTATTTATTTTTAAGTTCACAGCTGTTTTGCTCAGTTGAACGGGTCCAGGCTGATGCCTGTCCTGCTGCCTCGCCAACTGGACTCGACTTGGTCAGTTGCTGAAGCTGTGCGAAAGTTGCTCAACCGGAAATTGCTTGACAGAAGAAACCCTTTGTTGCCATAAGGTTCGCACATATACAAACGAATACAAAATCAATACAAAATCGATTAATTGAGTGTGTGATGGGCTCTCCTCCCTTTGCTCATTCCGATTACTACAACGCACGCATTTTGTTCGCAATTTAATTAAATCTATTCTCGTGCGTGTCGCTCGTGGGCGTGTTTTCGCCTTATAAGGTATATACAAGTGTGTATAAATATATACACACATTCATATGTATATACAGCTGGAGTGTCGATAAAACAATTAAAGTGGCGACGCACAAAAGCCGCAGAAAATCAAGCCGAAAGCTGATTGCGAGACGGAAAACTAATTTTCCGCACTGCCAATCGAGTCGCACTAAATCTGTCAATTAAATTGGCCGCAGGGAGTGCGATCCCCAGTGCGTATAGAGTGGGTGAGTGGCTCAGTGGCTCAGCTGAGTGGTTGGGGGTAGCTGCTGTTTCCTCAGACGTGATTATGGCCTGTGCCTATGCCGTTGTCTCCCTACTGAATATTGATGTTTGCGGTGGCAAATGCGCAATTGAGTTGCAATTGCGAACACGAACACAATCTTCGAGATACACGATGTCGCCTGCACACACACATGTGTATGTGTGTGTGGTTTGCAAATTTTGAGCTACACGTTTGGGGTGTGCACAGCTGCACATACACACTCACACACACACACACATTCACAGACACCTTTCAGCTGCATCTTGCGTATATGCAACCAAACAATCGGAATTTCAATTTTTCTCCAACTCATATTCTTGCCACAGTAGCAGGCAATCAGCTTTTAATTGCACACACACACACACACATTCGCACTCAGGCATAGAGCTATCTGCATATCTAGGGGGAGCTCTGCTGACACTTTGATAATTGACTTTGTTTGAGTTTGGCGATTTATACCAGAGCTATAGAGCTGCAGAGCTGCAGAGCTGCAATTGAGAGTCACGCAACACCCTAAAGCCCAAGCCCAACTCCTCATTCTTTCTTATGCTTACTGGCTTGCCTGTGCCCGTTCTCATGAGCCGGGAATGATGTGCCAAAGATGATTAAGAGTGCGCATGTGAGCGCATTAAAGTGCCTTTCAAATTATCTGAAACTGGGCATAATTGTGGCCCCGAAAATTCACTTTGTCGATGGGGCCTGCTGGGCCATGGAGCTGCTCGTGCTTCATTTCGTTGGAGAAATTGCCGCTGCGATAAAATCAGCTTAACGAACGGGCTTAGGGCTCAGCTTCTTTTTGGGGGCAACTGCAGCTCACGCATTCCTTCTGCGTCTTCTTTATTTTTTTTCTTTTTTTTTTTTTGGCAATTTGAAGGTGCAAGCGCAACGCTCAATGGCCGCCTCTTGGGGGAAGGGGTTGATTGCAGTTGAAACTGGTTTTCAAGGCATGGCGGCAACCGGTGCTCACGCATGCGCAGGACACGCGGACAAGCAGTTGCCCAGACGGACATTTTGCTCGTCATTAAAATAATTCATTGCTCGAGCTGCCGTTGCAACAGGTAGCCTCCTGTGCACGACCAGACCAACGGGTGATCACTGAGCAGCGATCAACAATGATCTGTGGATCAGAGGGAGATGGTGGGTTAAGGGCAAAGAAGTGCAGCCCTGCATTTAGTTTTGAGTTATGCATCGAAGCTTTTACGGTACTGCAATTTAATGAAGTTCATTATAAACGTTGACTGAAAGGCAGGCAAACAGAATGGAAGAACGAGAGAGAAAGAGGGAGAAAGTGAGATAACAAGTTAGGTAAGCATGTGAGACGCTATACCATATACTATATATTCGCTTTCTTAATCTACCAAAATAAAGTCGAAATAAATATCAAATAATTATTACAAAATTAATTAGATTAGTATACATTTTTTAATATCATATATCAAAATATAATTAATCCACAGATTAATCTGCATTTCATGAATCGATCTATAAATCAATAAACGTATTCACAATACTTTATATTATAACAAAAATATCGATGATTATGACTACATCTATAGACCATTCAGCACATCTTGAATCAATCTTGCCATAACTAAGCGCTTATTGTCTAGAGTTCATCATATTAAATACGGGCCTAATCAAATTCATGCATGACTGAATACGTGAGTTCGTATGTTATAAATTTTTCCATTAAGTTGTTGGTTTCACTTTCGAATTGGATGCGAACCCGGAATGAATTGGCCGCCATGTTACGGCAATTAAAATAACATTTGAAAAGACAATGAATACATCACAAATTTATTGTCTGCTTTGTAGTGCTCTATTGGATTGTGTTGGGTTGTATAATAATTCCATCATTGGTTGACTGACGCCCCAGATGACGACTGACCCAGTGGCCGAGGCTGCTTCGAAGCGTCGAAGCTGAACAAAAAGCGCTGCGGGCTTATCTTAATAGCTCAATTAATGAGAGCCGTGAAACGCCCCAACAAAATACGAGAAATAGAATCACAAAATAGAAACCCAAACAGAAACAGTAACAGAAAGAAAACCAAAAACAAAACTCAATTCGAGCACGCAACACGCCATTTCCATATTTCCATAGATATTGTAGATACAAAGATACTGAAACAAGAGATATACATACATACATATATAGCAATAGATAGAGATAGATGGGCATGTGTGAGTGCGTGGAACGCCTTCTGCTGTCGTGCCTTCATTTAAATAATCAACGACTCTATTTTGGCTCGATTCCATGGACGAGCGACAGCTGGCGGGACGCGCCGAGATATACATATCTACAAATACTACAATCTACTTTGAACGGCTCCCAAACGCGAAGAGCATTCTGAGAGAAGAGACGCGCACATAAAATGAAGTTATTCGGCAGCAGGCAGATCAAGCGCCAAATCCAAAGACCAAACTCGATGTCGGACATTATAAATAAATAAATAAGTGGCACGATGTCAAGCTGTTTCATATCGTGGGGAAGCATCGGCAGCAGAGACAGCAGCAGCTGCAAGGGCATGAAAGCTGGCAAAGACGATGATGATGTCGCTGTGGCCAGTGGATAGTGGCCAGTGTCCCGTTTTGGCAGCGATATATTTTCAATTTCAGACTTCATTAGACAAAAACTAAAAACGCACAAATACAGCAGCACAACAGCAGAAACAAGATTCAGCTCTGACGTAATCGACAGCTCTTGATTACTATCTGGGAGAGTTATGGGAGCTGCTAGAAGCGGAAATGTGCAACATTTCCGCAGGCTCTTCAAATGTTGTTGCCCAATAAAAATCAACGCAAGTGTCAAGCATAAATTACACTGTGCAACAAAATGGCGGCTCGAGCTGATAAGCGGCAGATGCGATTATTTATGGAGCGAGACAGTGAGAGCGAGAGTGAGAGCGACAGCGAGGGGGGTTGAGCGTTCACGCAAGGCAATCTATGAGATATATTTCGTATCTGTATCTTTTAATTGCATTTGAATGCGCCCCACTGATTTGACACGCCCACTCGCTTAACAGGCTGCCGTTTGGCTGCCGTAGTCTTTTTTTTGTTTTTGCCGTTTGGCTTGTTTATCGTTTCAGAGAATCGCATCGAATGCGTTTTTAATTGCTTTTCCAGCTGTGTGTGCTGCCAGCTGTGGCGGCCATTTGCAAAGGCAGCGCCTCGCCGGCTTATCAGATGCCTCACTTGGCCCAGAAAGAGATTTTTAACTAGCTACAAATTTCATATGAGCCATATAATTAGCTTAAAGTTCGCACACCTTGACTCTTATTACATAGATGAGTTCGAGGTGTGAGTGTGTCTGTGTGTGTGAGTGGCAACTGCAACTTCATTAAGAGCGCATAAAAGTAAACAAGCTAAAAGTGTCGGAATTTCACACATAATTGGCACTTGAAGTTTTATTTTTATTTGCCACCCAAAAACTAAACGACAAACTTATGGTCCAAATGTGTGTGGGAGAGCCATAGCCACAGCGAGAGGAAGAGAGGGACAATAATACAGAGAGAGGGAGAGAGATGCGGAGTCGGTTTGTGTCGAGCTCAGAGCAGCTGCTGCCTGGCAAAAGCCAAACAATTCTTCTTCTTCGTCCTCTTTCTTTTTCCTCATTCTGCTTTTATTTTCATTGTTTCTGCTGTTGCCCTGTGCAAAAGTGAAAGTTTAGTGCAACATTTCTTTTAGGTTTTTCCTCTTTTTTGCGCGACTTTTTCAACACGAGGCTAGCCTGCAGCCACTGCTGCCCATCCTTGCCTTGGCTGCTAGAACGTGTGAAACTAGCAGTTAATTTCAGTGGCTTCGCCGTTCATATTCCTATTGCTGCAACCAATTCCTATTCGCAATCCTCTGCTTGTAGCTATTCCTGTCTCGTCCATTTTCACAACTTGCCTTCCACATTGACTCCAGTCTGTGTATGTGTGTGGGTGTGTGAGTGCAGGCGAGTTTGTCGTTTGGAAGATTTATGCTCAAATTGCTTTTGCGCAAAATCAACAAAAACAGCTGTAAACGGCCAACAGCACAATGGGCTAGATATATGTATATGAAATCTGTTAAAAATTTGTAATTTTTAAAACTCATATTTTTCAGCAATAGTAATATGAAAAGAATATGTTTTTTTTTTTTTTTTTTTAAATTTATAATCTATTTGCAAGCCAGTTTTTTAATGTAATTCTTTTAAATTTAATTCTCATATATAAATATAAATTGTAATGCGATAAGTTTTTCATGTGTAAAGTCGTAGTCGCTTCTTCTTCATTTTAAATTTACTTCCTTCCATGATTGCACATTGCAAGCTCACAAAAAAACTTAAAATTAGCCCACTGTAGTTCACAGTGCACTTGCTGTGGCTCGCCGTTTTTGGCCTCAGTGACGCAGTTGCTGCTGGCTGCGCACTTTTGTCATCGTGTTTCGTGTGTTTCGTAATCAATAACATTTTCGCAAGTGAATTACTTGCTATTGTTTTTGTTTTTTTTTTTTTTTTTCAGTGGCGCTCCACTCACAGCAGCAGCGTTGGCAATTCTGCAGGCCGACAATGGCCCCGCAGCAAGTGCTAAAGTTCAAAATTGTATTCGAGCTGCGTTGGCGTTGGGACTCCTGCCACACTTTCTTTTATAGATTTATGATGCTTTATAATGAACTTGTAAAGTAATTATGCGCTGCGACGCGTTCATTCGTGTGCACCACCTTCGAGCACCACCCGGCCCATAACTCAGTCGCAACCCTTTTCAAAAAATGGCTGTCGTCTTTTTCGCGCGCGCGCGAGTATGTGAGATTTTTCATGGGGCACCCACCCAGCAGCCAGCTCGACCCACCCACCGCTGCGTCTTGGGCCGCCGTTTACGCTTGTAATTACACGCTTCATTGTTGGCCTTTGCGCACACGGGCCAGGCAGCGTCCTGGTCGCATCCTTGAGCCCGCTTGAGCTTCGGAAGGCGGGAAGGGCGCGAAGGTTGGCTCCATTTTCATGTTGTTTCATCGCCTCACTTTGGTGTCGTATATCTCGTTTCTAATTGGGTTTCGTTGTGCGCTGAGCGCGCTAATGTCAACCTTGTTGTCTTGCCCACTCCCAGAGCAGGAGTGCGGCAGCTAGCAGGAGTCCCTATTCCAGTCTTGAGATTCACTTAGCTCATGCACATGCAAAACAAAACGTACTCCAAAAAGGCAATACCCATGCCACCTCCACCTCCACCTTCGTCTCCTTTTTCATAGTGCCATTAAAAGTGGGCGGCGGGGCGTGGTGTGCTCGAGTGGGTGTTCGTATGCTGCTTGAGCATGCAGGAAACGGAAACGTTAAGCTTCGTCGCTTCTTGGGCTGGCTCTGTCGCCAGTCTGAGTCTTTGTCTTCGTCTCTGCTCCATACACACTCACATATGTGTGTGTCTCTCTCTCTCTCTCTCTCTCTGTGTGTGTGTGGCAAGAAGCTGGCTGTGTTGCCTGCTGAATTATGTTGCATGCTTTTAGGTGATTTAGCTCACGTTCGTATGCAGAAACGTCTGCAACGCTTTGGTTTATGTTTTGTTTAACTAATATTTTATAAAATCTTGCTCGAAATTATGAACTGACTCACACCCTGCCCATCCTCTCTCTCTCTGTCTCTCCTCTCTCTATCTATCTATCTGGCTGCTTGTCTAGCTGGCCACAAGGCAAAGTTTCTTTATTTTGCTGCTTGCCAATTTCACACTCTGCCAAACGCTGCTGGGGCAGCCATAAGTTACAGCCGATAGCTGCCCCGGAAAGGGGTCAGCCGGGAGAGGGCAAGAGTCTGGCAACTGCAAAAAACAAAAGCTGGCAAACTTTGCTGCCCGCTATTGGCTAAACATAACGTATATTGATCTGCCAGATCTTAAAGGCTATAACAGCAAATTTTGTTAGTTAGTAAACATATAACACAATCTCCTGTGGTGCAATGTGTCTGTAACTATTTCTAACTTTTTTCTGAAGTTTATATTCAATTTTTATTTAATTTTATTTTTAAATTCTTATATTAAATAATGATGTCTAAATCTTTTCACTATATATAATTTTTTTCAATTAATAAATATTCAGTTAATATCTGCTGTTTACTGAAGTTTTAAAATATAATTCCATATATAATCTATTTCATTCCATCAATCATGAATTATATTCCTTTGAATTTTCGGACATTTCCTTAAAATTTATTTTTCATTGTATATTTGTCTGATATGTGTTAGTAAATGCTCTGCCGTTCTTTCTTTGTATGCACTCCTAAATCCATTTCGCCCCATCTATGCAAGTTCCCAAAATTATTGTTCAATGCCTGACACGCTTATTAGGCAGAGCGAATGGCGGCTGTCACTCATAAATCAGGGACGGAGATGGAGTCCGGGGCGGCTCGAGAGTTGCGACAGTTTATGGTGTTACGGAGTTCAAGAGTTTTAAGACTTTTTTCACATATTAAAAAATCCCTACAACATTTTGCATAAAAAATAAAGCACACACACACACATGTCTCTCTGGCTATATGCCTGTGTGTGTGTGACATCATATCGTATATTGTCGCATGAATTTACGTGACCATATGTTGTCGCTGGAGCGCATAAATTCCAAGGGGCCACAGACTGGGCTACGGCTTCAGTGTTAACTCTCAAGTGGAGTTGCCTTCCCTCCCATCCACCCGGTGACCCCGCCGCCAAACAATCCGCCTCCAACTTCCTGCGCACATTTGAACCCTTGCAAGTGTTGATATTTTACTGAGTTTCTGCATATGCAAAAAATTTATTGAATTTAATTTGAAATCGCATAACAGCCGGCGACAGCTGGCACTGCGAGACTCTGTTACTTATGAGCCCCAGCTAGTATATCATTCGCGGGTGGAGCCGTAGATCCGGCCATTGATTCTATGCGTAATCCCGCGCTGGGCATATGAATATTTAAAAGCGCATTTGGTCGCATCGCCTAATGAAGTTGCGCGAAATTCGTTTTTAATTGCGACTGAAAATCCCGAAGATGGCGACCAGAAAAATTTGCTTTTAATTGCTGGCAAAGGCGGGCAGATGCCCGGCACATGCCCGGGCCGGCATCCTGCTCGGGCACTTGTGTTTTTTAGTCTTTTGTCCGCCCCCAAAACTCGATTTCGCAGCTAATGGAAACTGTTGTTGTTGGTCTGGGCTTGGTCTCAGGCCATGGCTGTGGGGCTTGAAAGTGGGTGTCGGAGTTGAAGTTGGAGTTGGAGTCAGCATCGGCAGCGGCAGCGGCATCGGCATCGGCATCGGCACAGCAGCCAATTAAAGGCATGACATAAATCCAGATGTGACTTGTATTGGGTGTTTCCGCCTGCGGCCCACATTCTCTCTCTCTGACTGCTGCACAAAAAGACAGCGCCAAAAAATGTTCAAGATTGTTGCGAACAAAACAAAAAGTCGAGGAAAACTTTGCAACAACGAAAAAGGTGGCACAACCAACCCAACCAACCCAGCCAAACAACCAAGCAACGAACAACCAACCAACGAAGCGGCACTCGCTCGCTTTTCATGCTCACGCCCGTCGTTTCATTTTACAATGTTTTTTTTCCAGGCTGGTTTTTATTTATTTTTTTTTCCTGTATTTTTTTGTTGTTTTGTATTATTGCATTGTACGAGTATTTTTCTACTTGAGTTGGCAGCTCCGCCTGCCCTGCCCAAGGTTTCGAGTGTTGTTGCCTTTGCTGTTGCTTTTTCAACATGCACTTCACTTGCTGGCAAAAAGAAACCGCAGCTTATGTTAGTTGTATCTGGCTCTCCTGCTCTCCAGCCTTCTACCCGCCGAGCTGCAGAGGCTTGTACCGTTGAGCACCCAAAGCTGTACGACTTCGCCTTGGATGCTCTCGCCTCTCCCTTGACGAAGTACTGAACGGGCAGCCCCTTGTGCGCCGCCACATTAAAATTCTTCCCAGCCGAGACCGAGACCGAGACCGAGAGAGAGAGAGCAACAGAACGGGACTGAGAACAAGAATGGGAATGAGACAGAGGCAGCGACTGAGTCCGATTTCGAGTCCAAGTTAACTAATTTATGTCGGACGACTTGGAATTAATGAATAAATGGCGGGGGCGCTTAGACGAATGGCCAGGCCATGCTTGGAAATATGTAAATTACTTGGCAAAAAGCAGAAAAGAGAAAAAAAAAAAAAAGAAAAAAAAAAACAAAACAAAAACTTCAGGAAAAATAACAACAGCAACAACATTGAAAAGAACAAGAAATTGTTTATACAAACATGCAAGAAATGCCACACGCAATCTTCAGAGGGCAATGAAAACTTTCCTATTGCTCGCATACCATTTATAAAGTGCAAATTACTAAGGGTTCGCGTCTGAGCAGCTGAGAATGCCTGCCAGTATATGAACGCTCGTTAAAAAATATAAAACTTTCGCGGCCCTAAATTTCAACTGTATCAAGAGATTATTTGGATCAGCATAATAATGACAGTTTGTAATAAGCTGAAAAAGCCTCAGGAGGAATATGATCATAATTGCTCCTTTTAAAGGAACTCCTAACAAATAGCTGTGTATAGATTTTTTTTTGTTGTGTCCGAATACATGCGAGAAGTATACTTTATTTACATTTGTGATTATATGCATGCATGTATGTATGTATACAATATGTATGTATATATGCATGTAATATTGCTGATAGATACATATATATATTCATTAAAGTATTCATGCGCGCATGTATGTGTGAATGCATGTATGCATGTATAAAATCATATTCAAATTTAAAGTTTCCATGAACAAAATGTCATCAATTCAGGTTAAACCCAAAGGTTTTTATACTTTAACAAAGAAGCATATCAAATTTCTTGTCCAAAAAAATATGTTAAATATTCTCTTAGAGTCGACTGAGATTGTACTGTTAAACTCATACTACTTACCCCGAGATATATACCCTATGATTGCTAATAAAGTGCATTTAATAAATTTCTGTTTAGATTGAGTTGTCTATAAGATAGAAAAATACTAAAATGTGAACAATTCATTTCAATAAAAGAAGAGAACAAACATTAAAAAGTGCTTCTACTTTCTAAACTAAACTACTTTCTTTTGTCATTCTAATAAAACTCTTTGCTTTGCACATATTAATATCTATAATAGATAATTATAGATGATATACAATTCCAGCTGCAATCTTTCAAATTATAGTATGAGCAAGACTATATAAATATAAATTATATCATCTAATATTTGCATTTATTATTAATTAATGATATGAATTCAAGTAAACGTAACCATTTAAACCTTATGCTGCTGCCATCATCTTCTTTTGTCAGCAGCGAGAACAACATTTACAGTAGCAGCAGATGAAACCAATAAAATTAATAATCATAATTAATATGATTTGTTCTTATCGAGGCGCGCAATTAAATTTGCCAGACATTAATCGAGCCGGGTTCGAGCGGTTTCCCCTCTGTCCGGACTGTGCGCCATATTAAAAATGCCCGCATTTGTCGCCCAAAGAAAGTTCGGCAATTAAATTGGCCCATGGAACACATGACGACAATGGGGTAACTGCAAGGGGCTGGAGCATCATGGGGGGAGAGCCCCGTACAAGATAAGTGGCTCAGAAGACGCTGCCTGGGCATTATCTCTGAGCAAACAGACATGACAGCGAGCCACAAATAATAAATCGCATAAAATATAATTATGAAATTTGTAGCTTGTTTGCTTGCGGGCGGAGCACGTTGAGCGGTGGGATGGGGATGCAGATGGGGATGGGCGGGTAATGTGACCGGGCAGAGTGCGGGAATGTGAGGGGGGAGGTCTGGAACGAGCCCTCTCGATGCACTGCACTGAGTTAATACGCGACTGTAATTAACTTGTGATTTATTGGTTTAAGTTTTTAGCGGTACGGCGACGCTTCATTGAGCTGCCTTTTCTTTTCTGTTCGTTTATTTTCTTTCTTTTTTTCTATCTCACTCCCATTACCTTCCATGCTTTTCTTTCCATTCTCATTTTGTTTTCTTTGTCGCGCCGCTCGTGGTTCATTTTGTGAACTTTCTCTGGGCGCTGCTTTATTCGCAACAAAATGTCTTAAAAGTAAAGCTAATTTATAAGTGGTCGTTCCACCCGCCCAGTGCCCAACGCACAACCCTCACCACCCAACGCCCACCGCCCCTTTGGTGGCCGCCCACCTTTAATATTAAATGTTACACCAGGGACACATTTCGATGAAATATTTCGTAAAAAGTGTCTACGAGCGAAAAATGCGAGCCTGGGCCGCTCCTATTCTCAGCCAGCTTCACCTTTGGCCAACGTCTTGGTTTTTTGGACCTTGAGTTGCGTTTCGTCCAAGCGCAAAACTTTCTCCTTGCGGCATTCATGAGCGCCAGCTTTAGCTCCTGCTCCAGCAACGGCTCCACGCCTTTGCCGGCAGCTTACGCACGTGGCAGCTAGATGCGGCACAGAGAACAGCAGAAAGGGCAGAGAGGCAGAAGATGCTGCTGGCATTCATCTCATTGTTGTTGCTTTTGTTTTAGCGCTCACCCGACCGCCCGTTCGCCTGCTCGCTGTGCTGTCAAGACATGCCAAAGAGAGCCATAGAGATAGTGAGAGGGAGAGAGAAAGAGAGAGAGAGAGAGAGAGAGATGGAGACAGTGCAGGAGTGTGAGGTTTGGAGGGTGGTGGGTGGGTGTTTTTTGGCCTGGCAGAGCACAAGAATTATTACCGACCAAATAAGCGATATTTCTCGAGGGATGAATGTGCTTTGGTGCGTGTTTTATTTTATTTCTTTGAGCTACTACTACCCGCCAGCTAACGGTACATGGCCGCCCTTTGTCTAGGGGTGGGTCGGGAGCTTCACTGTGTGTGTATGTGTGTGTGTGTGTACTAGTTGTATCTTGGTACGCATGGCTGCCACGGCAAAGGAGGCGCCCGTACAGGGGAAATGTCGAATGCGAAATTAAGAAAACATGGCAGTAAAATTGGGTAATAAATCATTGGGGGCCTCAAAGTGTTTCCTTCTATACATACACACATACATATAAATAAATATATATATATATATATATATATATATATATATATATATATATATATATATATATATATATATATATATATATATATATATATATATATATATATTGCACAGTTGGAATTTGTTGCGCTACAAATTATATAGATTTTGCGACATTTTGCTGGAGTTCGCTGTTCGCTTGCTGGCGAGACAAGAGTCCCATCTGCCCTGCAGCAAGCTTATGGAGCATTTGCACTGATTCAATTAAAAGCTAATAAGCTATGGATTCAACTATAATGTATATCATTTAAAGCTGCTGAAGAAAGAATATTAACTGCTCAAGGGATTCATGTTTATTATTAATTTCAATTCATTTTTTATCTTCTGAATAATATGTAAATAATTTAATGTAATCTCACATCATTTCAGAGCCTAGCGCTATTCAATGAACATCATAAGTTTATGTTGATCCGCAGCAACAACTGTTGCACCAATATAGCTTCACCCTCACTCTGCTCTCTCTCTCTCTCTCTCTCTCTCTCTCTAGTTGCAGCGCTCGTAGCTTTTAGAGTCGATTGCAATTCCCATAATCCCCACATCGTTGGACACATGCTCAGTTACATGTGTGTGATTAAAATGGCGATATGAATGCATAATAATATCAGAGTTATGAGTGCTAGGCCCGAAAGGAGAAAAAGAATAGAAAAAAAAGTAAAACCATGAGAGAACAGACCATTGCCCCATGGCCCCCTCAGATGTCTGATGCTGCAGTGAACGAGCGCAAAGTGCAGTGCCCCTGCTGCCGCCCTTCCCCCTCAGATCCCTTGGGCATGGGCATGGACATCAACGCCGGGTGAGTAAGTGAGCTGAACTTTGATGCCGCCACATTCTATTCGCATTTGCGCTCCAACTACGAGTACCTATGGCCATATATCTGCAGCGGCCGGGCTAGGATTGGCTCGCACCAGCACCAGCGCCAGGCAGGCCGCCTGCTATTCCTATTCCTATTCCTCTTTTTTTTTTGGTATTTCTGCGAGGCCGAAGCCGAAAAGCCGTAAAGCCAGCGGCGGGACGAGGAGCACGACGCACTGGCAAAGACTGCCGCCGTTGCCTCTGGAAGATTTATGCAGTTCATATTCACATTTTCCAAACGCCGCATACCAGGCGCAGCATTCGAACGCAGTCGAGGAGCGACTCACATGGCTATGGACATTGTAAACGTGCCTAAACGTGTGTGTGTGTGAGACGGCGAGAGTGAGAGAACTCCAAAGAGAAAGAGAGGCATGATGAGAGACGGAGAGGGAACGGAACGGGAGGGAGTGAACGGGCAGTCGCAGTTGTTGAAGCTTTTTTGGAACGCTGAACATTGCAGTTTGATATTGCTGCTGCTGTTGTTGTTGTTGTGGTTGTTGTTGCTAGCCCCAAAAGCACATAGCCAGAGCATAGTGGAATACGCGATGAGTTTTTATATTAAAAATATGTGATATGAAAATTGCAAATAATTAGATAATTTGTTTTGTAATTTAAGCTTTATAGAAATTATTGATTGAAATGAAAAGTCTATAGATAAATATTTAGTATATTCAAGATAGAAGAAGACTATATTGTTTAAGTAAATAATGATTAACAAAACTAAATTCATTTCATTGCTAATAAAACCTTTCAAATTTTATCTAGAATGAACAAAATAATTTCAATTTATTTTATTTAATTTTTACTAATAATATATAATTGATATACAAAAATGTATATATTTGTTTTGCATATAAGCCATATGTATTCCGCCTACATTTGCCTATGTGTGCACCACTGTGCGCTGCCTGCCTGTTGGCCTGGCCTAGCGCAATTCTGGCCAAAGCGCATGGTGTAGCAGAAGGGGGCTGGCGGGGCGGGGCGGAGCTTTGGCTGCTGGATGACTGCAGGCTCGTGCAAGCGCTTGGAACACACTGCATATTAAGTTATTGTATATTAGGTGTTAAATCAGATAAATTTTCGCATAATACCGCATACAGCACTCGGATTTTCAAAGATTAACGTGGCGCACACAGTTGTTGGTCAGTTGTTGTTCTTGTTGTTGTGTAAGAGTATGTGTGTGCGTGCGTGTGTGTGTGTGTGTGCGTGTGTGAGTTGAGCTTGGTCTGTCGCTGCAGCATTTTGGAGCTGTTTTAATCATTTGAATGCTGCACATTGTTTTCATGCCCGCCCCTCCCCCAATGCAAGCTCTAAACACTGTTGCACTTTATTTGCAGCAGTCTATGAGAGAGAATGAGTGCATGTTAGTGAGTGCATGTGAGTGAGTGTATGTGAGTGAGTGTGTGTGAGTGAGTGAGTGTGAGTGTGTGAGTGTGTCGGAACTGATAAACATTATTGCACTGAGTATGGCGTAGTTTTCGCAATCGATTTGATCAGTCGACCGGGCCAACACAATTGCATTGTTAACAGATTATTAAAATTAAAAATAAATTTATGGAAATTTATAATTGCAATATGATTGCAAAATAAACAAAAAGAACAACAACAACAACAGTCAAACAGAAGCCAAGGCTAAAACAAAATAAAATCAAAGTGCAAGAAATTCGTTTGCGGGCGCTTCATTAAGGCGAAAAAAAAATATATAAAACAAAAATTGTTGCTGTAAAATAAATTTCACCGTTATTAAACAAAAGCTATTGTGTTTTATGAAAAGCGCATAAATAAAATGGCAAAAAGGCGACGCAGCGTTCGCTCCAAAATTTATTATGACAAGTTGCTCTGACACTTTTATCTCTCGGCACACAAATTTTGCAGCCAGCCAGCAAAAGCAACACGCACATATATATAGAGTTAAATATATATATTTGATATTTATGCTAGTGTTTGTGTATTATACTATACACATATATAAATATATAAATGTGTGTGTGTGCAATAAAATAGCCACAAAACAAACTCTGTCCAAAAACTGCTCCGCTTGGGCAGCAAAAACTAACTACCAGCCCATTCAAAAACAGATAAATGCAGACACACACACACACACACACGCACACACAGATACGCAGCTCTAACAAATTTAGTCAGCTACTAAAGTGAAATGACAAATACGTTGGCTATATAATTTGTCGTTTTGGTAAAGTTTCTAGCATTATTAGACAATTAGTTAAGTTAGTGAATGGGCTTGACTTAATATATGCTTATAGTTAATAATGTTGAGATATTAACACTAAAAAATATATATATATAAAAATATATAAAGCTTTAATCTCCGTTCTGCTATATAACTTTCCATCTGCACACATTATATAAGAGATTAAATTATATTGTTAGAATATATCTCTAGATATAAAAGTCTAAGATTAGATGAGTTTTGCCTTTGACTTGTTCACCAGCTGCTTGTGCCTTGACTCGAGAATCTTGCGCTTCAGTTGCTACAATATGGCCGAAAGGGAGCATTGGAGGCGTTCGCATCCTGCACAGCAGGCTGGCCAAGATGCGATGCAGATGCCGACTACGCTGCAGGGTGGCAGTTGCACGAGGGTCAGCGGCAGGGGCCAACAACTCATAGCGGCTGAGTATGTGCTAAGCTGTGCACACGCAAGAGGAGCATGCAAATAAATTTACAGATTAAACGCATAAACTTGACGAACATTGGCCAAAGAGACATTAAGAGTTACCCAATGCAATTGCAAATAATTGAGGTGCGTATTTAATTCAATTTATAAACCTTGACTCAAGCAGTTGCTAAGCCTCGACTCGAGTTGATTAAACGCAGCCAACAGCTTTAATTTATTAAATAATTCTGTTTTTTCCAAATTTGATCTGCGATTTGTGTGCCGGGACGAAAGGCAGCCATAGCCTGATTGCAATTGCATGGGAAGTGCTGCAACAGGGGGCTGAGGGACTGAGCAGCTCTGGCTGCCTGCCCCATGGCTAAGGACACGTTCCAGACTCAAGAGTTGGGAACCGACTCTGACTGGTCAGCAGGTTGATTTGTTTTGGCCAGTTGCTGTTGCTGTTGCAGTTGTGGATGTTGTTGCAGTTGTTGCTGTTGTTGTTGTTGTTGTTGTTGTTGTTGCGCGCTTTTCAAATTGCCCGTTGAACGTTCGCCGGGTGAGTAAAACGATTACCCGCCGGCTAGGCCTGCTTTGGTTAGTGCTCGCGTATGTGTTGGAACAACTATTATTAAGCGCGTTCACTAGTTGTTGTTATTACAAGCTGCGCTGTTGTTGTTGCTGTTGCTGTTGGTGGTGTTGTTGGTGGTGCGGCCATTGTTCTGCTTTGGCTGGAAATTATTATTCGCATGCCAAAATGAATTGAGCTGGCCGAGACGTTGTGGCAAGAGGCTCGTCGACTCTTGGCATGCAACATGTTTAGTTTATTCATAAGCTCACACGCATATCCACAGAGTGCATGAATGTGTGAGTGTGACTGCGTCGGCTTATTCAAAAGTAGCCGCTTTAAATGAGCGGGCCTCAGCGCTCACTCAAATTGCCCAGTTATTAAGTAAATTGATTTTAAGTACGTTTCGAAATTATTTGCCTCTAAATGTTTTGTTGTTTTTGCCCCCCCTTCGCCAAGTATTCTAACCACATTTTCGCACAACTCGCTGTTGTTATTGTGACAAAGTTTTTTTTCGTTGTATATTTTTTAGTTGCGATAAGAACAACATTTATATGAAGTTGAGCATAAAAATTGATTGTTAACATCGCCAGCAATTTGCTGCTGATTTCCATTAAGATTAAGCCACGCTAAAAGTGCGGCATTATATGTTCGAAGCCCGAGCGACAAAGCAAATTTAACAAAAAATTGAATATATTGATATTTAATCTTATATACAAAATATTAACATATTAATATATAAAATTTTATTTTATTTTTTTTTTTAATATATTTCCTTTTGCATGTTTAGTAAGCATATCTCCTATAAAAAATCTCTGAATTGATGACAGAGATAATTTTGTAGAAAGTTGTTAGTCCAGATTATGATTTAAGATTTGAGCTTATCAATTTTTAGTATAATTTTTATCTCACTCAGTTAAATATAGTTATTGCTCTCTAACTGAAATTGCCACAGATTGCATGCATCGAGCGGCATAAATGCAGTTTTCTATTAACTGACGTAAAATTTAATTTAATTTAAAACTAACAACACACATCACGGCTAAATGAGGGACTCGCATGCAAAATGCAAACAACAAACATCAAACAACAACAGCAACAAAATTGTTAAATGATAATCAGCTAGTGGAGGCACGCAGAACCAGCTGCAGACACTTGTTGGCCAGCAGTCAATGAAAACGCTTCATAAACAGCGCAATTAAACTAATGACTGTGCCCGCCACTGCGATCGCCGCGATGGGCCGGAGCGAGCGAGCGAGCGAGCGAGAGCCAACGGCGATCGCATAGAAACCGCTGGCCACACACGACGCAGCTGGCCAAGACACAGACACAGGTTCTACAACATCAACAGCAAACAGCAAACGGGCGAATATGAATGGGAATGGGGCTCGTTCATCAGGCGGGCTTTTGGCACTTGCGCATATGATTAACCTGGAGTCTTCGGTGGTGCTCGCGGAGGTGGATGCATGGATACGTGAGCCACGTGCAGTGCAAAGTGGTTGGCTTGATGAAATGTGCGCGATTGTCAAATGGGTCGCCAAATGGGCAGCGGCTCCCTCTGCAACAGTTGCAACTGGATGAGCCAGACTGATGTATTGCCCGTTGCCCGTTGCCCGATGCCTACTGCCTACTGCCTACTGCCATTGCATCTTTAAGTTGCTGCTGCTGTAGCTGTTGTTGTTGCTGTTGTTGCTCTTTGCCATGATTATGGTTGCCATGGCAGCAGCGAGTCGCAGCAAACCGGTTTTTGCTTATCTTTAAAACTCGACTCAAGTCAGGTAGAGCAACAGCAGCAGCAACAGCAGCAGCAGCCGTAGCCGGTTCCGAGTGCCTACTGTGCTACAGTCATCATCGTCGTCGTCGCATGTTGGTGGTGGCTTTAATGGCTTCCGCCAGCGGATCATAGGAGTGAAATAAATGGCCAGACGGAACCAATAAACGTCGCGCGTTGTGCGTTCATCGCTCGTTCAGCCAAAATGAGTTAAGAACTGTGGACAGTTTGCTGCAGTCGTTGACTCATTGCGATTTATGGTCAAGTATAAGAGCAAATATAAGACACTGACGCACTACAGTGTGTGTGTGTGTGTGTGTGTGTGTGAGTGAGAGAGACAGAGGGCGAGAGAGTGGGACAGAGGTAGCGGTAAAGGGGAGAGGCCAGGTATATGCCGCAACGCCCACGGGAAAAGTTGCTGAAAAATTCCATGCTGCCATTTACTTGTAATAATACATTTTGCATTATAATAATATCAGGCTATACTTTACAAAAATCGCCACGATGCACACACATATATACGTATATATATATATATATAGTCGTATATAAAATTGCCTAGACAGTCATCAATCAGACGAAGCTCAAAGGAATTGACCTGCGCCTGCACTCGACACAGCTGCCGATGTTCCTGCTCCTGCTGCCATTGCTGCTGCTGCTGCCTTTGGGGTGAATGTGAAGGTGAAGCTTTGACCAAGACGCTGTCCGTTGGGGTCCGCTGTTTGTCCGGCTGAATAATAAAAGTAATTGCGTCTTTACCCTTTAGGGTTAGCGAGTGGAGCAAATTGCGACTTGAATGCAATGCGCTTTTCTATAAGCATAAAAATTGCTATAATTTGCTGAAGATTGCGCTTTATCCATAACCATAACAATGGCCACCCCCTCGACACACTCCACCACCACCTCCTTCTCCTCCTCCTTCTTCTATTCCTCCTGCTCTTCTATGCCAAACCAACAATTTATTTTCCCTGAAGTGCATTTAATCAATATAGACAATGCGGCCAGCTCTGCCAACTATTTATTATAAATGATGGATTGCTCTGAAACGTTTTAAGTATTTTTCTGGGAGAATAGTGAAGGGCTGCTCTTAGAGCTGCACACAAATAGGATTCGATTCTTTTTTTCTTCTTTCAATATTAAATGCTTAACTGTAGAAAAATTATCTGAAAGAACGATCCAATTTTCTTAGAAAAATTACAAATATTTTTAAAAAATTATATTTTTTTTTATAAAAGAAGTATTTAAAATATTTTCTTAATTTGCTGCAATATATATAAGCCCAAAATGCTTTAGTCTTTCGATGAATGCCGACAAATGAAAACTATTTCAACAATCTGCACTTTATAACTGAACCTGCCCAATGAGCCAAACATCGTTCTGTGGCGCCACATGGCTGCCTCCTGCTCGTTGTTGTTGCTGCTGTTGCTCTGTTTGCTACTCCTGCCGCTGCCGCTGCTTGTTTGCTATTGGATTTTGGTCTACTGGCTGGCAACGGCTGCTGGCAGCGCCACAAAGTAGATAACAAATATTTGCAGGAAACCATGAGCCCCTTAATTAGTGTAAAGAAGCTCTCGAATCGCCCTCCGGCTGTGGGCTAGGGTCACCAGAACTCATAAAATGCCAGCAAGGAAGCAATTTATCAAAGTTTTGTTGCTTAATTGTCGTCCATGCGGTGTTGGCAGTGAAAGTTTGCCCATTTGTTCGCTCCAGTAGGCAAATAAGTGGGCGTGCGTATGCGGCTGTTCATTTGCCAGTTAGCAGTTTGAGCTAGAGCAGCAGAGTCTCTCATGAGAAAGGACAGCAAATATCATCGATTTTGCCTGGCTGCAGTTTTCAAGATATTCTCCACATCATAAATACATAAGTACGCAAAGGCTGTAAGTCTGGGAGGCTGGACTGAGTGAGGGGGAGGGCAGGCGAATGGAGCTGAGCGTAAACACACGGCTTCTGTGGGCCGCCGTCACATTTATAACAATTTAAAATTGCACGAAAAAATGGCAATAAAATCCCACAGACAAACGAAATTACGTGACCAATGTGTTTTATTACGATTTTATTGCGAAAATGCGAAGAAGTCAGGCGGTCACAGGGGAAATGGGCGAAGGGCGAGGGGCGGGGCGAACCGCAAATATGACTGCGTCTGGGAAGCGCTTTATTATTTATCTTTCGGCTGAAATCGGCACAGAAGCCAAACAGAAAGCAAAGTAGCTGGGAGCAGGAGGTAAAACTGGAGCTGGAGCAGGAGGAGACGGAGCAGTTGCTGCCTCGTGTGGCACGTGAGCGTCTCGAACGAGCGAGGGTTGCAACACGAGTAGATGCTGCTCTTATTTATGCCTTCAACTTCTCACGTGTCAGGTTAATGCGATATTTATGTGCTGTCACCCAACGAAAATGCCGAATTGTAACCCCCTCAACCCCCTTAGGACAGGTTCATCATTTCACTTCGTATTTCCTGCTCGAAAAACTGTGTCAGCCAAGTGATTTAACCACCAACACCACGGGGGCTGCAGCACTCACCAAAGGGGTGGACTGGCCTGGACCCTGACTGCGTGTTGCCGCCCTCAAAACACCATCAATGTCCAACCAAAAAAACGCCCCTTGCCGAGACCAAACCGAACTGGCCAGGGCGGCCAATGTTGATATTGGTCTATTGAAATTGTATTTAGTTTTGTTGTTGTCAACATTTTATTAAGTAATTTGCATACATTTTCACAGCAGCATATGCTGCCCGAAAAGAGGAGAAAAAACGAAAATGAGCCGCGAGGTGTGGAAATTAAAGAGCTGATTATAATGCTAATAAAGGATTTGAATCAGCCATTAAATATTGATAGCTCAAAAATGTTTTTAAACATTTTACGAATTTAATAGAAGATGACTGACAAACATTTACAAATATATTTATTTAAATATATTTATTTACTTACACTTGCTCTTGAAATATATTTTATATTAAGGAGCAGAGTAAAGAGAATAAATAAAATACTTTTCCAGCTTTGTATGAAAAATATTCTGTGTCTAATAATTAAGTCTCATAACTGCTTTACTGAGCACTCGATTGCTTTCATATTTATGATATATAGCACTCTACTGGAAAAACCAGTCATGTTGATCCGTGCCAAAAAGAAAAGCAGCGAATCTATATATGAACAGAACTCTAGACTCTTGGCAAAAAAGTTATTCAAGAAATATCTTGGACCAATAAAAATGATAAAGATTTGCGCTGTTTTTTTTTTTTTTTTTTTTTTTTTTTTTCATACGGAAATATAAAATTGAATTATTGCATGCAATTTAAAAACCAACAAAAGCTGACAGCAGTCGAGCTTTTAGCCAAGCAACAACAACAACAGTAACAACAGCTACAGCCACAAAGAGCATTGCCAAAAAATTTGTCAAAATAATGGCGTCATTCTGCAGTGGCCGCCAGAGGGCTAGCCAAAGGGTCTGGTTGTGGAGGATGGGCGGGCGATTGGTTGTGGGTGTGGTGGGCGTGGCGAGCCGACAAAGATGCCATAAGGCAAGCAAGGAACCGCCGCTGCTGGCGACGCTATGGTTTATCCTTTTATCCTTTATCCTTATGCTTTTTTGCACATTATTTGCTTTTGCAATTCAAAGCGATTAAGTGAGACGACGCGGTGAAGGCGAGGACGGCGACTCGAGTCAACTCGACTCGGGGGTCATTAAGGACGGCATAAAACATGTTTTTGTTGCAATGGCCATAAGTATCTGTATCTGTATTTGTATCTGCAGCTGTATGTGTATGTGTATCTGTATCTGTGCTGTGTATCTGCAAGCGTTCGCGTGTTAGTATATAAAAATATTGCATGCCTAATGGCAAAGCCGAAAGTCGTATAACTCAATGCAGCCGCCGCCTAACCCCTAAAGCTAAGCCTAGACAGCTAACTGGCCATTAGCACAAGCGGTTGCAGCCCCCATGTCGCATCCACAATAAAAAACAAAAGGCATTTCCAAAGTAAGCCCATTTAATAGAGCAATTATGACCAGTTGAAAGTCGAGAACGCAGCTGAGAAAAAAAAAATACAAAATGAAAAAAAATAAATGAAATAAAATGAAAACTGAATTGAAGCAAAGTCGAGCGTCGCGGCCATATTTCAAAGTGTTTGCCCGTAACTAATTAAGCAATTAATTTTCGAGCAGAGGCCGCAGTGAAAGGCAAGCGAGATACACACACACACACTCACACACACATGCCTGTGTATACCCAATATGAAATGAGAACAAGTTCAACAAACTTTTCTCGAATATAATTTACAGGCTGCTGTGAAATTATTTATGCCTGCCTACCATATACTATGTGCTACTCGCTGTACAGCCCATATCCAATTGCTGGTGCCCAATCCTTTGCCTTTGGCTGTGCCTCCCATGCGTGCGCCGCGGCGTATGCAACACTTTTCATTCGAGGCCTGGGCTGTCATAAAATATGTTAAACGCCCGAATTGCCGTAGGGTGTGAAAACTTGAATCAAAGAGCAAAGCAAAAGCACGCTGAATATTTATGATACGATTAGCAGACTTTTGCTGTGTTGCCTTGCAGGTTGCAAGGAGACCAAATTTACGCTGGCCACATAACTAAAATGGCAACCGAGCAGGCAGGCTGTGGTAAGGCTGCCAATTAAGCTGGGAGTGTGCCGCATGAATATGTAAATAAAAGCAGCTAATAAGTGGGTGTTTAATAACCGGATGGCCAACAACCAAATGGCCCAACGACCATTTCAGCCCAACCAGAGGGCCCGAAACGTAAGAGCAATGCGAGAGCTGAGCGCAGTTTGTCAACCGACAAAGGTGAAAAAAAGAGGCAGCCCAAAGGGACGAGGTAAAAAATACAAAAAAAGGTAGCATGTTTAATTTGCGTGGCATTTGCAGCTGCCTGCGGCAAAAAGATAACGAAATAAAACGTTTGTCGGCATGGAGCGAAACGGGGGCAGTAGAGGGGGAGCCACGGCAAAACAAAAGCAGAAAAAAGGCAAGCCAAAAATTGGTTGTAGCGCAGTGTAAACTAATTAAACGGCGCGCAAAAGTGTTGCATGTGTCGCAAATACACACACACACATATACATACATATACATATATTTGTATATAATATAAATATGTACAGGAGAGAGACATATACATATATGCATAAGGATGGCCACAAAATGGCAATAAACGCGTGAAGCCATTAAAATTATGATTAAAATTTAATTTAGCGAAAATAATCAGACGCGCCTTTGATTAACTCCAAACGAGCGAGCAATTAAATCAAAATATTCACAGCAAAAAAAATAATAAAATAAAAATGAAAATAAAAATAATAATTGTGGAAATGCACGGCCCATGAATTCCATTAAAATTCAATTAAAAATTGAAAATCAACAATGAAATGCGCAATAAAAACTAATAATAATCGCAAGTTAATGGCAGCCCATGAGCGCCACCTAGCGTCCAGTAGCTACAACTGCTCGCCAAATATGCTTACAGCAGTAGTATATGCTGCTGGACAGTATTTTAGTACGCACGCATGTAGTTCGGACAGGAAAACGCATTTATTCATTCATTATACGCAGACAATTAAGTACCAGGAATTTCTTTGCACCATAAATCGCTGCCACCCAGCCCGCCTCAGGGGTTGGGTATACCCCATTCCCCATGCGGGGCAAATTGTCAGGTCAGCTGAAAATCTACATATGCACTGAGCAAACAACTATTAAACTATGTGGGTGGCTGCGCAGCTCGGCGCCCAACCATCAACAATGGCTATGAGAATTTTGGAAAATTTTCAATTTACTCGCCGTTCCGAACGGCCATTTTGCATTTGGTCGCGAGCATCATGGCCTCCACAAACCGCCCCCGAAATGATCCCTCTAAGGGTGGCCGACTAGACCAGGGCAGTTTAATTGAAAATTCTTCAAATCATATTGAAAACAGAAGCAACAACAACTCTTAAACTAAACATGGCTTTGGGCAATGGCGAATGTTCGTAGAAATTAATATTGAAGGTTTGCATAAAGAGATAACTTGAACATCAATTTTAATATCCACAAATTAATACACATATATGTATGTAAATCTGATTGGCAATGTCTTTTACTCAGATTTCACAATTCAAATTTTATTTAAAGTTCAATCTTATGAAACGAAAATCTTATTTTTCTTGTGCCTTTAATTTGCTGTTAGATTTGTTTCATTTTGAGCTCCATCTTCTTAACTTTCATATGAAATATACTCTATAAAATATATATACACACATATACATATACATTTGCATACTTATTAGAAACTCTCTTACCGCACTCAACTTATTAATTGGAAAACCATTTCGGAGCCTTTTCTTTAGCTCAGCTCGCGAGTCGCTTATCAGTAGCTCGCGAGTCGCTTATCAGTAGCTCGGGAAATGTAACTTGTGACGTGTCGTTATGGCGGCTTACTTTTGTGAGTAACTGTATGAGTGTGTCAGAGTGTGTGTGTGTGTGTCTGTTCGAATGTATGTGGCTCACAAGACATCAAATTACTTTCATATGCAAATCAGCGGCTTTTCTGCAGACTTTTTTTTTTGCCAACTAAACCCCCGCCGCCCGCTGCCGCAACTGCGAATTTTTTCGACGCCCAGGCCGTAACATTGGCAGACAGTCAGAGAGCTACAGATAGCAGACACGGCATTTGATCGCCACCAAATTTATCTCAATGATATGCAGATAAAACTAACAAGTACCAAGTTTCGTTATTTCCCTTTCGGTTTCCCTTTTTGCCCTGCTTTCCGTTTCCTCACTCTCTCTTGTCCCTCTCTGTATCTCTGCTCTACTGCAGTGCTTCGACATGTGGCAAGAAGAGAGAGAGAGAGAGAGCCAGTAAAAAAAAACTACATTAGCAAATAAATTTATTTAGCATTACAAAAAATGAGGTAGCTGAGTGGCTGGGAAAAGGAGCCGGGGAACAAGGGCGGGCGGTGCTCTCTGAGGGTGTGCGCGGCCGCCATGAATTTATTTAAGATGCTTATTGATTGGATTTGATTTTATGCTATGGGAAAGTAAATTTGCGCAAATAAATTTAAATGAGGGCGTTGAGTTTGCAGTTGCTTTCGGGCCCCGCCCCCCACTTGTGGGCAGGCAGCAAAAAAAGTCTATTTTTTTTAAGGGAAAACTAAGCTCGCATGTGTGCCCATATTGACAGCAGGCACTGTAGCACACGCATGAGTAATTTTCCAATTTTTGTTTCGCATTTGCAGCTAATCTGGAAAATGGATTTTTCTTCTCACTTGGAGTGGGATGGATTCTTTTCCTTGCGGGGGCAGAGGGAAATCTCTTCTCTAAAAGTATTTTTCTTATTTATTTATTCACTTACTATTATCTGATTGTATCTTGCTTTGTCAATGCTTGATGTGGCAGAGTTTAGCTACTTCTTGATGATATTCAACACTTACCTGTAAGAAAGGAAAACATTTATTTAGTTAAAATGAAATTGAGCATCATTTTTATATAAATTAATAATATTAAATATCAAATACATTTAACAATATTTTTAAATATTTATTATTATTTATAAATTAGACAATTACAATCAACTAAAACATGCATTTCGACTACTCTAATAGATTCTTGTATAACTTTCAACCGTTTTTTATGACACGATTTTTAATTACGCGCTCAGCTCGGCTGTGCTCCATATTTTTGTGGAATAATTGAGTAAAATGAAATAATTAAAATGCGTCGCATAAAGTAACTTAAAATGCTTTAACGACCTTTTGTTAATAACGCAAAGTGCAAATGTTCTCTCACGCTGATTGTTGCACGGATCCACGATTCCACGGTTGCAAAGCTGCACGGCTGCAGCTTGCAGGTTGCACAGTTGCACGTTGTCCACTGGCCATTTACATGCGTTATGCGAACTGCGAACTGCAATGACGCCGCACGCAATTTTCATTTGCTGCTGTTATTAAGTGATAATTGAATTTTTATGCCAGCGCCAACAGGCGACGCGAAATGAACTTCAGAGCCTTTTGCAATTACCAGAGAGGTCAGCGTGCATAAATGAAGCTGCAGCTTAAGGATGACTCAGTCAGTTGCAAGGTAAAACTGTTTGAATGCACTTATTTTTAGTGTTTATAGTATAGTAATAAATTACTATTTTATTTTAGTTTCAATTCAATTAAATTTATTTTCAATTCATTTTCATATTTTTATATATGAACTTTTTATATATTTTTTGAAAATATTGCATTAATACTATTGTTATTACTATTTTTTTAAATTATTTCTTTTCATTTTTATTTTATTTTTTTTAGTTTATTAGCTTTTAAATGCATTTAGTTTTATTTTAATAATATTTCCATATTTTATATTTCTCATAAATTTTTTTCATTTTATTATCTTCTTGCACTTCTTTCGACTCTCGTCCCGCTCCTCTTGGCCATATTGCCACAACTGATGTCAGCTCTTTTTCCACTAAATTGTGCCGCCAACTTTCTAAATGGACAAAATTGCTGCTGGGCCATAAATCACACGCTCTGCGCTGGGCCTCAATTTCGGGGCATGTAACGCACTTTCTAAACAGCACGAAAGGCCCAGAGATAAAAGCAAAAAACTGGGCTAACAAAAAACTCGAATTGTATGACAATTGTTGTGAAAATGTATCAACAAAAAGAAACGGCAAAAAAAAACACACAGAAATACAGCAGAAAATATATTGAGAAAAAAGGAAAATTTTGCACTGCAGCTGCTTTATGACAGGTCGACCTGCGACTGGGCCAGGCAAAAACCGCAAACGGTGCAAAAATTATGAAAATTCATATTGCCGCACGCACTTGGCGGGAAATGCGGAAATTTGGCACGGCACAGGTATTTGCGCATTGTCTTTTTTTGTTGTTCTGTTTTAGGGCATCGCTGCGGGCGGTGGGCGTGAAATTTGCATGCGTCAATGGAATATGAAAATTTAGAAACTGTTGCAATTTGCAGTTGCCGCAGTTGCAGTTGCAATTGCAGTGGCAGTGGCAGTTGCTGGGCATTTTGCGTTGATTTACGGCCAGTTGCTGGGACGATCATAAATCTCATCCACGTGTGTGCGTGTGTGTGTGTGTAGCAAATATTTTGGTTGCAGCGATTTCATGCCCCGCAGACGGCAATTGCATTGCACTTGGGCCCATTTAATTTGTGCAAAATAAAACAAAACTAAAGAAGCAAAAACTCCGACGAGTCCAGCAGCAGCAACTGAGCAACAAAAAAAAAAAAGAGAAGGAACAAGTCGCACACATTTCACGCGGCTTCCACAAAAGGTAAGAGTCGGCCAAGCCCTGACTCCGTTGCGGGACGACAACGAAAAGCAATTTACAAAAAGCACGCAGCGTTTAGATCAAAAGCAAAGACGACGTCGCCAATGGCAGGACACACCATTGCAAAGGACGTTGTGTGTGTGAGAGAGAGGGAGAGAGTCAGAGAGAGAGAGAGGGGTGCAGCAACGATGCTATACAACGCAAAACACATCATTAAGTATAAAATTCTTAAAATGGAATTTTAAATCATTAAAAAAACGCTGCAAAAAAGTCAACAACAGCGGCCAACGAGGAATTTGCAATGCGTTTGCTTTATTTGGCAGTGGCTCGCTGAAAGCTGCAGCAACAGCGGCAGCCACATGCAACCGATGTCCAAAATGGTTGTGGCAGCAACAGCAACAGCAACAACAGCAGCAGCAGCAGCAGCAGCCACAGCAACGGCAACAGCAGCGTGCAGCATTTTTTTTTTTTTATGTACACGCCAAGCCAAACAGCTTGAATGGAAGTAATGATGCTGCCCCAAACGTTGTCCAAGTCTTGAGAAAGGCGCACAGTTGTTGCATTCGCAATGAGTTGCTGTTGTCGCTGTTACTGGTTGCTGGTTGCTGGTTGCCGTTGCTGCTTGCTGGCTGCAATGGCAATCAGCAACATGGCCGCCTGGGCAGCCAAACGAAGCTGAACTGCCATCGTTGCTTTTATCGGCATTTTAGCTCTTTTCCTATATGCAACACAGTCCCGGCTGCTGCTGCTGCTGTTGCTGCGCTTTTCGGTTAACATGTTGCCGCTGCACGAATTCTATGTTGCACTCGGAATTTGAAGTAAATAATTCTTTGCTGTTCGTTTTTTTTTTGCAAGTGCTTCGTGCTCGTTAAGCATTTTGCTCAGCGATTTCTTTTCTTTTCTTTGTTGCTGTTGCTGTTCCTCATAATGCGCCACCAAAATAAAAAAAAAAAGAGAGATATATTTATATATGTATCTAAATGTCTAAAAAGCAAAATAAAAAGGGCGCGCCAGCTGCGAAAAGTGGTTCCGTTTCGTTTATCTCATGTTTGGGTGCGTTCAGCAATATACCCTCTTTATATATATATATAAGAAACATAATACGATGAGTAAAGTCGTTTCAAGTAAGCGAATCACTTGGCGGCATAATGACGTCAGTGCTGTAGATATGGCTAATGAATGCGTAATAATAAATGCATCTACAGCTAAGTGCATTAAATGGCAAAGTAGTTAGATCTCAAAGTGGTTGACTACAAATGAAGTCAAGGAATAGCTAGGAAGTAGAGCAATTCCATATCTTACTTGAGTTGAATACTAATTAGCAGCTATCTATAATAAATTGTATTTAATTATATTTCTAATAAATTTAAATATTTCAATAAAATACTACAAGATTGCAGTATATATTATATTATTGATATTTCTAAACAGTTTAAACATTCTCATATTGCTGCGCAATCTTCTCCCGTTTCAGTCGCTTCAATCTAAACTCGAAGTTTTCTCCCAAAACACTCCACATACTTAGCTGGCAATCAGAGAAAACGCGCTGTAAGCCATTATAAACTCAACTGGTTCTGCATTTGTATTTGCTGGTCTTCATCTTTTGGTCTGGCCAAATGCCTGACTCTGCTTGCGAGCAAATAAATTCAATTTGCGGCTAGTCGACGAACTGCGACAGGTTTTTGCCGCATTTATCATCGCATCAACATCGAAGACAGCGACAACGACGATGAGGACGAGAGACAAGCACACATGAGATGCCAGTTCCAAATGAAACGCCATTTACCAATTTATTTATTTATATAAGGCGAATATATTTTATAACCCGCAGCAAATGCAGTCGAGCACAGAGCAGAAAAGGCAAAAAAAAAATATCTTGGCTGAAGGAAGGCAACAGAAAAAAAAAGAGAAGAAAAAAATACAAAATGTTGTATGAAGTGACCAAACTAGTTCGTTAAAATAAATTCGAGAGCCACTAACAATGTTGCGCGGACAGACGGACAGACGGATAGCCAGACGGACGGACGGACGGACGGATGGACGGTTGGACGGATGGGCAACATGCAACGGCTGCCGCAGCAACAGAAACAGCAAAGAGCCAGAGCCAGAGCAAGAGCAAGAGCTCGAGTCTCAGGTTCCAGTTTCGCTCCATGTCGATGGATGCGGCAGGGCGAAGATGTATTCCTTTTGGGATGTTTTTAATTTTTCTTTAAAGTCGTTAAGCGTCGTCGTTTTTTGCGCCTGCCTCGGTCTTGGCTGCGGCCTGAGCCGCGGCCTTTTGTATGTGCCTCCGTTCGTTAGTTTGCAATGGAGTTGAAGCTGGCAGCTCATAGCTGGAAGCTCGCAGCCCGCCGCTCGAAGATGGAAGCAGGAGCGCGCCATTGCCATTTGCTTCCTGCGTGCCGCCGCGTTGCCTTTCTAATGGAGTTTCGCAGATAACAGGCAACGACAACGGCAAAGGCAAAGGCAGCAGCAAAGGCAGCAGCAAAGGCAGCAGCAAAGGCAGCAGCAAAGGCAGCAGCAACGGCAACAGCAGCTCCATCTGCCACGTCTGGTCCCCTCTCAGCAGCTGCTAAGCATAAACACACACTTACACGTACTTGGGGCAATGGAATGAAATGAAATTAAACCCTTTTCGGTGAGTGCTGCCGCGAATGGTGTGGCGCAGAACCAGGGACAAAGACAGGCGGGTGCATGGGGAACTTGGGGCATGGGGCATGGGGCATGGCAAATAGTTGCAAAAAATTAACATTATTGCAATTTCGCAGCCTTGGAACGGGTGTACGCGACTAACAAGCAATGCCCCAGGGACCCAGAGGCCAAGCTGCCAGACTCAATCCTTACCTGGAACCCAACCAAACTCTCGTATAATTGAAGATCTTGACTGCGTCGAGCCAAAACAGCGGCACATAAATTGAAAATCGTTTAGAAAATTAAAGAAATGAGTCTGTGAATTGGAGGCAGAGATGCTCTAGCTGGAGCCTGGGATTGCCAGCACCGAGTGAGTGGAGCGGCCTCTGCTTCTGGCCATGGCTCAACTCTCGACTCGTATTTCTATTTACTTTTTAGTTGCAAATGGCAATGCCGACAGTCGCAAGCCAAACAGGCAAACAACAATGCGAGCTAGAGCTAGACAAGTGGAGCAAAACAAAGAGAAATTGCAAAAGAACTTTTTGCCATTTCTCTAGTAACGCCATGGCCCGCCTCCAATCCCCTCGACGACAGGCAGCATATGCAAATTTCTAAAGTTCTGCTGCAGCTAGCGAAAGGCAGCGAGAAATGCGAAGAGAAATGGCGACAATTGTTGGGCACTCCTTGAAGAAAATGATTTCCTTGCTCCTGGAGCTGCCTGGCTGCCTTGCGAATAATTCACAAGTTAAGGTGCAAGTTTCTTTTTATGCATTTTTTAAAAATGTCTGAAATGATTCGCTTAGTTTGAAGCAGTTCTTTTTTACTGTGAAATTTATTGCAAAATAAATTAAAGTCAAATTGTTTTAAATGAGTATTCAAATTGAATTAAATATGTGCGAATAAATATGTTCCTTTATTTAAAAAAAAAGTGATAGATAAAGAGAGAAAAACTTTAAGAGACTAAGTTTCACAAGAAACTATAATTAAAGAAAATATTTGGAATTTCATTTAGTTTCTCGTATATTCCAGAATCCTCAAGAGACTTTAAAGTTAAATGAAATCTTTAATAGATTCTATCTCCGTTCATTTTGTTAACTTTAAGCTCAGCTAAAGTCAATTTTCCACAATGAACTACAGTTAGGAAAATATTGAAAATTTCAGTTAGCCACTCTAAAGCTTAAATAGTTTGAGCTCCTGTCGCTCCATTGTATGGAGCTCCCATTGGGAACTTAACAGATCTGCAGAGCTGGTAGTTTTACCTACGGCAACAGCAGCTGTCGCAACCAACATTCAATTGCAGTTTTGATTGCGAATCAACTGCCTTTGGCGATGGGCAATAAGCCGCTGTGCTGCGCTGCGCTGCACTGCTTCCCGCTGTGCCAGCATTGATAACAGCCATTCGCCATTTCCCACTCCAGTTGCAGCTCCACATTCCAGTTGGCATTCGTATTCGCCATGTCGGGCCTCTCAATTCTAGAAATCGCGCATTTACTGCTGGATTTCTAATCTGTCTTCGCGTGCTGTTTGCTTGCATGCGAGCATTGCAGAACAACACGAGCAACATGCGATGCAGTGCACCGCCCCAGACCTCAGACCTCAGACCCCAGACCCTAGATCTGCCCTAGCCCCCACCTTCAAACGGCAGCAACATCAGCAGCTAGCTGGCTGCCACATGCTGTGCTCTGCTGTCCTGTTGTCCCTGTTGCACGCACACACACACACACACACAGCATGCTGTACTCTTCACACACACACGCTCACACACATTTATGCAAATGTCGGACCATCATAAAATTGGATTTGGCAGCTGATTCGGCGGCTATTTTAAGCCGCTTTTTCGCTCACAACATTTCTGAATTAAAATGTTTAAAATGTTGGCCTGCAATATAGAAATTAAAATTAATTTTAGCCAACGCTTCGGCCATAGCGTTTATTTATTTTTAGTTTTTCATGTTTTTACTTTTCATTTTGTATTTGTTTTTGTTTTTCTGCGTCGCAGATTTTTCAAATATATACATTTTTTTTCGTTTTGCCTTATTTTTGGTCGCATTTTTGTCGCATTGCGAATCTCTGTCGCTGTCTCTCTCAGTTTTAGTCTCTGGGCCGACTAAATAAATTTCGTTTTAAGCGTTTTCGCCACACTCCATATACAAAAGGAGCTGCAGGAGCCGCAGGAGCAACCAGCGCCCAAATAGCCAACGATAATAAAATAAACAAAAGGTTTGCCGCCTGTTTTGGCCAGCTAAAAGAAAACGCAGCCGCAACGGTTAAGACGAAACTTGAAGGCGGGTGCCAAGGGGCAGGGTCGTGGGGGCAAGGGCATGGGGCATGTGGCAGTGGGGCATTGCCTGCAAAGGTGAGTCGCAGTTGCTGCAGGTTTGCCAGCTTTTATTTGTGTGTTTTATTGTGGGCATATCTCAAAAGCGAATCTTTCGGCGGGTCGAACTGCGACGTGAAACAGATAAAAGAAGTAGACGAAACAACACATGAAGAGAGCACACACACACACACACACGCGCTTACACAATGGCAATACGAATACATAGCTAAATAATGGAGAGCGGATAAGCAAAAGCAGAGTACAATAAAATCAATAGAAAGAGGGCACTTGACTCAACTCAGAGATACCCAGTAAATTGTGCTGATCAGCTGTAGAGACATTTAAAATGGAGATGAAGATATTATAAATATAAAATATAATTGCAATTCAATACATACAAATTAAAAAAAGATTTTAAAATATATATTTAAATAAAAACATTTTCAATAAAACGTAAGAATCAGTGAGCCAAATTTTAATGCACAATATACTAATGATAAATGTGAGAAATAATTTATAGATTTCGCTGTTTTTTTATCATTCGAATATCAAAGAAAAATATTGAAATGATTTAAATATATATGAAAAAACGTTGATTGTAGAACAACAATATATGTGAAATTATATTTTTATATCTGCGAATTTAGCTGATCATTAAAATATCTGAAATAAATTATTATTTAGAACTACTGTTTAAATCGCGCGCAAATCGCTAGCAAACCGCACACAAAACGCCCGAAATGCTTTTGACTTCTTTTGTCGCAACATTCGAGTTCATTTTGCATCATTTCGCCTATCGCCCAGCAGCCAATGCCTTTTGCCGCAGCTGTAGAGCTGCGTTCTATGCTGGCGGCACCAAGGCGCTGGTCCGCCTCCGCTGTAGCGCCTCCCTCGCACATATGCAAATAATGCAACATGCGGCGCAACATGCGACTTGAAGCCACGTTGCACGTTGCGAGTTTTGCGGCAGCCCAAGACTGGGCTCTCAGTGCGGACAGACAGGCATACAGACGGACAGCAGCCAGCAGGACTGCAGGACAGCAGGACAGCTGGCCTGGCAGTCAGACAGTTTGGGGTGCATCCGCATCCTCAACTGCCTTCGTGTATCGAAGATGAATAAGGAGCTATTTTTACTTTTAAATCTTAAACAAGCATTGCTGCCGCTGCTGCTCTGCCCTCTGCTCTGCCGCTCCCTCTCCCAGGGGCTGTTGTCGCTGCGGATGCGGGTCTTTTGTGGCACTTTAGCTCTGGCGGTGGCAAGTTTCTCAGGCCCCAAACTCGAGACGCAGACGCAGCTTGATGATGTTGTTCGTTCTTCGTTCTCTGTTGTTGCTCTTGCTGTACTCGTACTTGTCTCATCTGTTGTTTTGTGGCAATGTCATCGAACTATCGGCAAGTTCTCTTTTCTTTTTTTTTGTGTATGCCGAGTAGACAATACAAATTTGGCCACGTATGTACGTAATCCATAATATCTTTTAAGTTCTAATCCGAATGCTTGGGCTCACTAGAGTTTATGTTGTCCGGAGCTTCAGGTGTTGCTGTTGTGGTTACTCGAATACTGCCAAAAGATACTACGGCATCCACAAGATACTTTAGTGCCTGTTGTCTGAGGCATCTTCGTGTTGTGGCCAACAACGAGTGGGCTTACGGTCTTAGCTAGTGTGCGATTATTCAGACACTCGCTCGCCTAATCGCATTCACAAAGCCAACACGCTTGCCAAAGTCAAGAGTCCCCCAGACATACATAAGCATGGCAAATGCACATATTAAATTTTTGAGAATTGTTGAGAATGGGGCTGGGTAGGAGGAGGGAACCAGACGACTGAAATCCTCATGTGATTTATGCAATTAGCACTCAACTAAGTCTGCTTAATGAACGACATGCCGCTGGCAACAATCTGGCAACGCTGCCAGGCGACGAACCGTGGCGCCAATGAACGCTCCGGCAACTCCCACGAAAATCAAATTATAGCCGTACACACAGATACCGGACAGATACAGCTGCTGCAACGCACTCTGCAGCTCTTCTGAGCATTCCCCAAGCATAATCGAATTTCCACGAAAAAAAATCCACATAATGTGCCGAGTAATTCGACATGGCAGCATTCGACCGATCGGGTTCTAGTTTATGGCCTGCCAATTGGTAGGCAAAAATTAATGCATATTTCATTGTACAACGAAACTTGGTCTTGCTGAGGGATAACGCCCGATGTCCCATTGCCCATTGAATGCTTGTCTAACTCTTGTTAAACTCTGCCTCCCGCTCTCACACAGCCTTTCTCTCTCACTCTCTCACTCTCTGCTGTTTTAGGGGGAGTTGTACTCCATATTGAATTATGATTTATGAGTGGAACATGTTGTAGCTGGCGCAAGGGTACTTAGAATATCTACGTGTGCAACTGTATGTGTGTATGCATGTGTGTGTGTATTTGTGTTCCTGTGAAATGTGCGCATATGCGCTAGTTAGCGATACTGAGGTTAGGAGCTCTAAGTTGGAATCTGAAGTGGTTGTAGTCCCAAAATAGCGACATTTGTGATGCACTTGAGGAGAATGAGAGAGGGAGAGAAAAAAAATGGAAACAGTCGCCATGTTTTGAATGTGTGACAAGTCAGTTGAATGCAGTGTAATTGGAGCTGCAATGCCTGCGCCTAACAATGGCTCAACAATTATCCCATTATCTCATTTGGGAACATTGACAGGATGTGCGTAATCTCTAGAGTTTTAGCTGTGTATAATAGATATTCAAATGAAAATAAATTTGAAGACTAAGAACTTAGCTATGCGCTCAATGTGTAGATTAAGACTTCAAGTTGCCGAGCGTTTCCCATTGAGTTTTCGACTTTGAAGCTATCAATTTAAGTGGCAGTAGCATCGTTTGAGGACTGCTAGAAGAAGGCCAAGTCTGTCCGAACCTGTCTATTTCCTTCTGTATACAAATAAGACAATTTTATCATGAATATGAATTTAATGTATGGAACTTTTTCTGTTTGTCATACTTAAAGAATTCTTGTAATAATTTATGTGAGCTAAAGTATGCAGAGTTATTTCTAATAAAAATAACATCTGAATAGATCATAGCTAAGCTGCGATAGATAGAAAGATCTTCTCGAGAGATCATAGCCAATAGATAATAGAAATAGAATCGTTATATTCTAACTATATTTTAAAGTAAGCACAAAGGGAATCCCAACCTAGTTTTCTCTCTCCCCACTGAGTCCATATCATCTGCAAGATTTTTACAGAAGCTCTCTCTCTCTCTGTATGGATCGGTGCTATTTAGCTATTCGAAGAGCGTTTCTAGTTTATGTAGTCGCCTGATATGTTTCTCTCTGTGCAAAACACCCTTGACTTGACTGGCCCAATGGCCTGCTAGACTGTTGTCGACTGTCTAATCACCACAGCTGTCAGCTACACTCATCCGATGCGACAATGAGTGGCGAGTGAGGCTATTCAAGTGTCGTTGTATTTTAACACGTGAGTGACTTTTATACGTGGCCATTGTCTGGAGATGAGTCGTTTTAAAATGCCAGCCCAGGCACAGGAAAATTCACACATACGCGCGAACGGAACATGGAGCGGGACGTGCGGTGAATGCGGTGTGCAGTTGTGCGGTTTGTTGTGGCGTGTTGGTGGGGATGGAGCTGCGACTGGGGCTAGAGCGGCAGTCGTTCTCTTAGGACCGCATAAAAATGCCATATAAATGTGACACTTTAAATGCCAACGACCAAAATAGTTTTGAATGCAGAGGGGCGCTCAGAGAGGCAGAGGGGCGGAGTTACTTCACGTGACGAATTCGTGACGTGGCAAACAAACTCATGAAAAGAGGAGCGAAAAAAGCCAAATAAAAATGAAAATGGCCAACTTACATTTATTTGCATTTTCAAGTTTCTGGACAGTGCACGAGGAAATTTTGTTTTTTTTTTTTTTATCGCTAGAGACATTTGAATTTGGCCACGTTTTTTTCGTTTTGCGCTTTTTGTGTGTGAAAGCACACGACGACTTGCTGGACACATTCCTCATTTTAGTTTAGCTCGTTTCGTTTCGTTTCGTTCCGCTTTGGATTGGTTTGGTTTGGTTGGGTTCCTTCCTTCCGCTTTGCGGGCTCTTCACACGACACATTTTCCACCAGAATGAGTCCAGCGACATTTGCATATGTGTTCCAGTGTCTTTGTGTGTGTCTGTGTGTGTGAACTGTCAACGCGCCATAGAACTGTCAACTTGATGGTAATTCTGAACAAAGCCATGAAAACTGCCAACAGGATGAGGCGCTGTAGCTGAAGGGCTTGGAGACTCTGCTTTCACTTGTCGCGTCGCCGTCTGGTTTTATTTTTATTTTTTTATTTATTTTTTTTTTTTACTCTTTTTATTTGGTGTGTTGGCCAAGACAAAGGCGCTGATGGATTCATAGAAATTAAATGGCGTGCTTTGCCGTATTTCGACACAGACAATTTCTCATTTGAAATGCATGCAAACATGGCGTATTTATGAGGCCGAGGCGCACCACCCACGCCCACACCCACACTCACAACGAGAAGCCACGCCACGTCGTTGCCGCTGGGATGACTGGCAATTAGTGCGACACTTCCGCTGCATCTTGAGTGCCACATCCGACGGCGATGGCAACGCCTGATACACACATACACGGCAGCAGCATGGAAGCAGCTCCGACTATAAATCAAAGGCTGACAAATGGGAGACAGCTCTATGGAGCTTCTATTCTAGGAAAGTTCTATCAGACAGCAGCTATCAGCTCTTATCAGCTGATGTAACAGTTCATTATGAATATTTGCTCTGCGCCTTTGACTGCAGCACCAATCAGCGCTCTTAATTGCAACCATTATTTGTGTAATTTTTTTTACATTTTTTCTTTTATAATAAAAAGAAACTAATTTATTTTATATGCATGCGTGTCATAAATCTTAACGATTTATGCTCATTGCAAATTTATTGGCAGTTCCACATAAAAACAAAAAATATATATATGGAGCGAGAGGAAAAATGTTCAGCGCCAACAAAGTTCAAACAATCAACGCCATTGTCCTGGCTAGCGGGCTACGGGTGGTGGGTGACGGACTCCAGGCCAGTTTGCTGTTCATTTTGTTCACATTTCAGAGTTTTCATATATCGATATATGCTCAATTTACTATCAGCAACAACTGCCGTAAAGGCTGCGCATCGCATTCTCGAACCCGAAAACAAAAAGCAAAAACCGGCCAGTTTATTATGAAGTCCCAATGCTGCACTTCAATTAAAATGCATTTTCGCAGTTTATGAGCTTAATCTCATAAACAATTTTTGCATTGTTGCAAAATCCTTTTTGTTTGTCGCGATTCCTGACTGTCAGCAGACGGTTTAATGTTATGTTAAAGTGCAGCAAATTTATGTAAACTGAAGTGCAGAGGTGTGATCAGGTGTAGAAACCTTAAACAAAATCCGAAATTACTAATTCTATTTTATGATATACTAGAATAGCGGAGTGAAAATAATAAAATAAATTTAAGGAATTTAAATAATTTCAAATTCTATATGCAAATTAATGCAGCAGCATTGCCAAAACGAAAACGTTTACTCAGAGCGGAATTGAAAAATGTATTATAATATATATATATTATTTATAAAAATTCAAGTGTAATCGTATTTTAAATTTACACTATATTTTGTTTGATTGAGATGATTTTCTAAGGCCACACAAGAACTTTTCCTCGTGTTTCTGTAAATAAATTCTTGTGCTGAGAGATGTACTAAATATAGCTCAAATGTGCTCAACCAAAGCACTTTTATTATTAATAGGAAATATTTTAGTATAAATATATGTATATGTAAATAATTATATAAATGAGAACATTTTACAATTTTTTATTAAATATTTTGAATAATATATTATTATAATAATAATATATTATTATTAAATAAATATTTTCATATTTCATATTGCAAATGCATAAGTAATTTTGATTTTAAGTATTAATTAGTAATATTATTATTATTATTATATTATATTATTATTTTAAGCAAGTATATTGCAGTGGAATTGAAATGATTTAGCTAGAATTTGATGTATGTACATTCATAGGTCACTTATTACTCAGCACTGATATTCTTATGAGTATATAATCATGCTCTCTCGATCCATTTTCAATTGAATGCATTGCTCATTGAAATTGTCACTCTTAGCATCATGCTTTAAGCTCGTTCTCCTCTCCTGTTCTATCATTAGCTGACTTCTTCAACCTGTTTCGTTTGCTCTACACTTTTTGCTGTGTTTGTGTTGTCTTTTAATAACTTTATAATGGCGTGTTGTATCACGCGCTCGAACTTCGTGTGGACACGCCCACAAAAAGCAGCGATGCCTGGCAGCTCACACACACACACAGACACACAGCCTGACCCCTGTGCCTGACAAACCAAACAACAATTGCAAACTGCTGCGAGTTGTTGTTGTTGCTGTTGTATCTGTTTGTTGTTTGTTGCTGCAGTTCGTGCGATTCTTTTTTCGGTTATCGACAATTTTCAATCTATGCGCATAACTCAAGTGTCGGCGCAGCAGCAGCAGCAGCAACAGCAACAGCCATAACAAAGCCCGACACCCCAAAGCTCGACCCGCATAACAGAGCGCGACCCCAGCTGCCCTGCTGCTCCGCTCTCTAGCCTTTTTCCGACTCCCACTCCCCCTCGCTCGCATCGGGGCATATGTGCAACTTCCGTGCACGTCTCTTAACTGATGCTGCGTTGCCTCAGCCTGGGCAGCGGCTCGTTCTGCGGGCCCCGTTTGCATCAAACTTGGCAATAGGCAGCAAAAAAACAACTAAGAGAAGCAATAGAACAACAGCGAAATAATATTGGCAACATTTTATTGCACTGTGACCTACAGCATCTGTGGCAGCCACGCTCGCTACTGAACCTACTCGATTTTGACTATGGTCTGGGACTGGACTATCATGGCAGCGTCATCTCGCTCTGGGTTCAGTACAGCCGCCACCTCCTTATCGCCAGCGTCAATAACAAGCCACCCGACGACATTCATTTTGGTCCACCCTAACGCCGCACTCACTCTCAGTCGCTCCGCCTCTCAGTCTCTGTCCAGCTCACATCCTTGTGCGTCTCGTTTTGCTGCAAAATTTACATCCTGTTCGGCTGATGGTCGTTTTACTGTTTCCGTGCCGGACTCCCGACTCGGACCCGGAGCCGGAGCCGGAGCCGGGGCCGGACTTGGAGCTGTGGCCATTGCCACTGCCGTAGCAGGTTCTGCAACGCATATGAATATTTTGCAGCAGAGGCAACAATAAAATCCATGACATCATAAATATCGATGCGTTGCCATTGCGAACATTTTCGGTGCGGGCTTAGCGCACACACAACAGAACAGAACAGAACAGAGCAGAGCACACAGCAGCCAGCAGGCCCGCCAGGGTCATACATTTCGTTGGGTGGGTCGTCTGAGGGGGTTTGGGGCCACACACCCGCAGCAAGGCGCCGCGCGATAACTCGATAATTATGTCCGCTTTTGTTTATTTCACACATCGATTACAATTTTCGACTGCTGTGGGAGCCATTTTGTGGGCCTGTTGGCCGATTGGGTGATTGGGTTCTGGCCCGGTCAGTGCCAGTGGCATGTCCCATTAGATGGGGCAGTCAAGGGGCTAGCTGCATACGTCATAGTCTCAGCACTTGCAGAATTTACAAACTTAACCTGTCCGATGGGGCGAGAGCGGCAGAGTGAGACAGTTGAAGGGGCCGAGGCGAAAGTGCATCAGTTGGCCCCAAAAGGCAAATGTAACAGCCCCACAGGTGAAGCAGGCTGCCAGGGTATCTATAGAGGGGGCACCTATCTCTCTCCCCCTGTCTCTCTCTTTCTCTCTCTGTCTCTGTGTGTGTTCGTCTGGCGTCGCCTGCTGCTCATAAGTAAAACGTTGTGAGCAAAGTTTTATAAATTATCCTTGTGAGAATCCTTATTTATGGCGCGTGTGCAATTTTCATTTTATCGCAGTAAAAGCAAAGTTAAGTTAAGCTGCCGCCAGCACCCAATCCCCTTCCCCCTTCCTCTTCGACCCTACCCATCAGCCGCTAACTGCAACTTTGCGAGCAAATAGAGGCGTTGCAGCAGCAGCAGCAGCAGCAGCAACAACAACAGCAAATCGCCCAGCTCTCTCGCACTCACTCTTGCCATCTCTATCTGTGGCGCTCATTTTTTTATATTTGCCCCGGCGAACTTCAATTGTTCAGCAACAAACACACCCACACCCACACACACACACCTACACACATTTATAACTCCGACTCTCAGCTCAACTCGCAACCTAACCAACTCGTATATTGCATAAATGTCTGTCCAAAATTCAAGTGTTGCAAAACGCACAATGGAAAAGTTTCGGATATGTCATTTATAAGTAGCTCTTAAAGTCTTCATATTTATCTGAATTTATTCAATTTATTTATTCATAATTACTACATTCATAAATATATTAGAGAACTATTCGAGTTCCCCTTTCATTGAACTTTTAAGACTATTTATATTATAAAAATTTCAAATGAAATATATTCATAAAATCTCTAACGGTTTTATAAAATATACTTTCCATTCTAACAAATTCCATCAATATGTTTGCATCCGAATTTCTATAATTTTTAATTAATAATTTCAAGTATTTATTATTGAATATTAATATATTCCCTATATATGTATGCATCGCCTAAAAGAAATATACAAAATGTAGATATAATTGGCATTCCTTACAGATATATAATAAGTATTATTATGTTTCAAATATAATTTTGTTCAACTCAAAATTAATTAGGAATTGTTACTCCATAAAAATGCTTTGAGCACTCATAAATTGAGAGATTAACACTCTCTGTCGATTTTCTTGCCCATTGTACAGACATTTGGCAGCCACGATTGCGGCATTGGGCGGTGGTTGGGTGGGTGAGCATGAGAAGAAGTTGTAGAAATTGGAGATCTCTCGTTGAGCTGCCAAAGTTTTTTATGGCCTGCATATGAATATTATGCGCTCGAGTATAAAATGTTGTTGGCCACACTTCCTACGTTTCACTTCCTGCACTCGACTCGCCTCGCCTCGAGAGCACATCTTAAGCACACATGCATATCTTATATTGTTGGAAGCCATGGGAGTCGGTGTGGGGGCATGTATGTACATCTAACTGTTTCTATAGCCTCCACTAACAATGCACAATAACAATAACAACAGCGCAGAGAAAACGCTTTAAGAGACGGCTTCAACTTTGAGACTGAGACCCAAAAAAATACAAAATAAAATCTCCGCACTTGGGCAAAGTTTTCTTTGTTTTCCCTACAGCCATCTCTCTCACTCACTCCCGCCTGCTATCTCTTTCTGTGTGTGTGCGCAAAAAATATTTAGCTAGCAAAGTTTTATTGGCAAAATCTGTTTATGGCTTTTGAATTTTAATTAGTTTACATTATGTCGAAATGTTGCTGCCTCGCTGCCTCGCTGCGCGCCTTGCCCCTGCCACTTGTGGCAGCCACACAATGGAGCCAGAAGAACTAGTGTCCTGGCTGGCGAGAAGAGTTTTCATTACTATTTGTCTGCTGCCTTTCCGCACAGCAGCCGCAGCCGCATTTTATGCGCAGGATACAAATGTACATGAATAACTAAGCGGCAATAGGACTCCAGTTGCTTGCGTCTGCCACAGCCTTGACACGGCAGCAGCAGGGGCAGATACAGACGCCGCCGCCGTCGCAGTCGCAGAGATGCTGCTGTGCTGCATGCGGCTTCTGCTTGTGGCAGGATCAGCGCCAAACTTTGCCAGCTAACTGCGAACGTGCCACGTTGCAAATTTTAATTCGACAAAAACATGCAACTGAAATTGTTATTGGTTATTTTCTAGTTGCTGCTGTTGCTGCTGCTGCCACATGCAACTTGGCCCAAATCTAAAGTTGCACAAAGAGTTTTCACTGGGCCTTTTTTTTTTTTAGATATTTTAAACATGTGCGATAGTTACAATAACCTCTGATTGTTGTTCTAAAAGTGATTTATATTAAAAGGAAAATTATACAATTCATTGCTGATGGATTTGACTATAAAATTTAATTGAAATGTGGATTTCTTTCTCTGCTTGAGCTTTGACATAAAACTAAAATATATATCTTATGCGTAGATATTAGAGAGTAGCTTGAATGGTAAAAAGTCCTAGTTCAAATGAACAATGTGAAGCCTTGCAGCCCTTTAATAAATATTTATTCAGTCATTGAATTGAATACATTCACTTGAATGCAGCTTCAATTTAATTATAATTTTCTTTAAAAAATATTTAACATGATATATAATATTTTCTATTTTAATTAAATTGAATATTTAACACGAGATTTATCTATTTTTATTGAATAGAATATTTTTGTATATTTAATCATATTTATTAAAAAAAATAGAGTCTTTTTAAATAGACTCAACTGAATCTTTCTCACTTTTAATATCTTCTATCTGCAATTGTCTATTTAGCAGCAATTAAATGCTTTAAATAATACGTTTAATGAGTAGATTTTTTTTTTTGCCAATTGCTTCAAGCTTTTGGCCATAAATAGCCAAGGAAAACTTGGCAATTGACTTTAATGATTGACTGCAGTTGCTCATATATGGCAGCGGCTAATTAACGATGTTGCATGCCGCCGGTGGCTGCAACACAGATCCAAAATGGCGACAAGTTTGCAACAACAAGAAAAATGTATAAAAAAATATATATGTTTGTGTATGAAAACCTTTCTGCAATACAGCCAAATTTGATGCAGTGCAGCCAAGCGGCGACAACAGCAGCAACTGCAGCAACAGCAGCAGCAGCAGCAGCAGCAACAAGAGAATCGAGTCCACTTTTTGCGCATGTTTTTGCTACTGTTTTCAGTTCATTTCAAATCGTTTCGTTTGTTTTGTGTGCATTTTTATTTAATTCATTTTTCACGTTTTTGCTGCCGCTGTTACTGCTGCTGCTGTTGCTGTTGCTGTTGCTGTTGTCGTTGTCGTTTGGGGGCTGCAAATGTGCAATTAAAGAAACAGGTTACACGCCCATAAATCTTGAAATGCTGGCGACTTCGACGTTGTTGTCTCAGCCAACAGCAGCAACAGCCGCAGCAACAAAAAAGCAACTACAACAGCAACTGTTGCTGCGACACAGCGCGACTGTTGCCGCTGCAAATGTATTCGTATTCACATGTCTTAATGCTGACAGCATTTTTGTGATTGTCTGATTTATTGCCAGCCAATTGATGACAAATAAATTACGTGCATTTTTTGCCGTTTGCTTTTCTTGCATTTTAGTTGACGTTTTTCCTTTTAGCCGGCTTTGCCCGTTTTTGGTATCGCGTCGGCCTTTTTTTTTTTTCTTTTAGACTTTTTTGTTGTCGCTACTGCTGCAGTTGCTGCGTTAATGGCTGTGGTAATTACTTTTAATTGCCATTGTAAAGTTTTCGCATCGCACCAAAAATGGCAGCGCCTCAGCATCTTGGCCAGACCCCTCTTGTTGGCCCTGACCACTTCCCATGACTTGGCTCAAACTACGCCTTGGCTGGCGCCATTTGTATGCCCCGAATAACAAATAAACAAGTAGGAGTTTATATTGTTTAATGTATGTAACATACATTTTAATATTAGATTTTGAAGTTTCTCTTAGATTGTCTTTATTAGACGGATAGTAAATGTATCTATAGAGAGAGATTTATAATATGCATATCTCTTATGAATTCCTATATGCTAATACATCATTTAATAAATGAAATATAAATAGAGATATATATACTGTAAAAAAAAATTATATATAATACAAATAGCTTATCATCATCATCATCATTTACAATATCTGTAGTTACCCGAAATGAATTAGTTAATTGAATCTATGTAATTAAAAGCTAAGCCAAGTTATAGTATTAACTTGATCAATTGATAAATGTAATGAAACAGGTTTATAATAATTTGCATGATTATTTCGGAGCAATTGCTAAATTTTAATCATTGCATTATAAATAAAATAAAAAACTCTCTTTGACATTTATTATTGAAAGCGCAAATACGTTCAGCTCAAATTGATAATAAAAATTTGTATACGATTGTTATTGACTTGTTATAAGCTTAATTTATAAAGACTTTCGAGATACATTTTTATTTTTATTTCTGCTTTCTTTTTTTTTCGGCTGCCCTTCGAAAACAACTCGAATACAACTCAATTGCCGTTTGTTGTTTTGATGTGCCGCCCCCTATGCCTTCAACATATATGTGAATAAATCTGTTTATAAATATATATATATATATATATGTATATAAGAATGTATATTTTTTTTTATAAATATTTTAATTATGCACGTCACGATTTTGTACACAATTTGAATTGGGTTGACAGCGTCGAAATGTTTGTCGTTTCTCGCTTATTTTTTTTATGGGCTATCTTATTAAGTTGCTGAACGCTCAGGTAAAACGTGAAACTTCCCAAATATATACCTTAAATATATTTATATATTATATACCTATATGCATAACGTAAGCTAGCTTTCAGTCAACATCTTTATAAATTGCGCTAAAATAATAAAAAAAAAGAAGCTGCTCAACATAAATCAAATGAGATTTTGTTTTGTTGTGTGGAAATTCTGCGGGCGTGCTGCGATCGCAGCTGAGGCCCTCTTGGCCATCTTTGGCTTTGGTGTCCCGTTGTGCAGTTGGCCAAAAAGGGGCATTCGAATTCAAATTCAAATTCAAATTCGATGTCGAGCTCAAAGTCGATGTTGAATTGAGCATTGCGCAGTGCGCTGTGCGCTCTCGTAGCTCACGAAATGTTTTATATCTCGCGCATATTTAAACAATTTCGGCTCGTTAGTTAAGAAAACGAGTTTGGGCCAATTGCGGGGAGCGGGGAGCGGATAGCGGGCAAACGGCTGGGGCCAGACAATCATAGCAAAAATCACGAAGTGTCCTTAGCCAGAGCAGAGCAGGGCAGCCAACTGCGGCAAAGGAAATGATTGCATTTAAAATTCAAACTCAACTCGGATCGTTGGAAAAACAGCTGAAGTCGGCGCAAAAGCCATGTCGCCACGTTCTCAGGCCGGCAAGGGAATGAGAGAGAGAGAGGCACAGCGACACAGGGACTCAGGGGCCAGGCGCTCGGTAAGAGGCTCAGCGGCCATTTAGGCCGCGCCACTCGACGAAAAACTTACAATACAAAAGGCAGCAGAGGCAGCGGTAGAAAAAAAAAACAGTCAACAACTGAATAAAAAACATTTTCGAATACAAATGTTGGCATTGCATAACAAACGTTTTCTAAATGAGGCTAACTAAGCAGGCAGCGAGGCAACGAGGTGATGGTGCGGCAGTGTGGTGGGGCGGTGGGTCAGGCAGCATGGAGTGGTCTGCATATGTTTGAATTGATGATGACTTTTTCTCCTTGTATGTATGTGCACAGCGCACACAGCCCCCTTCACTGCCCTCCCTGCACCCTATGGGCCCCTCCGTTTGGCCTTTTTAGCCGTTTCGTGTTTGGTTTTTGTGTCGTGGCTCTTTGCTTGGCTGGCTGGCTGGCTGGCTAGGCCTGCGCTTGGTGGTGGTCCGACTGCGACTTTTTGCATAATAAGACCACAAAACTAACGGTTAAATGCTGGTATGCCCCCTCCCACTCTTCATTACTCCCAACACACATACACTCTCAAGTTTTGGCCGTCCTGACCAGGCAAATATTTGATTTCGTCTAAAGGTTTTTTCTTCCTTTCCTTTTTCTATTTTTTGTTACTTTTTTTTTTTTTTGCTGGCTCTGTCGACTTTTCTATGACTGATTTAATCAGCAGACTTTGACAAGAGCCAGGAAGTCGCCCAACCACCACCTGCCTGACGCCCTCCCTCCTAACCCCCTAACCCAATTGACGCCACTCTCGACTCCGCTCACTTTTCTGTCGACTCAGGCAGTTAACGGGAAAGGCACACGACGCAAAATTAAATTAATTAGAAATCTGATAAGCGCTCTTACTCGAATTGCGCCTCAGTTAATTTGCAAAAACTGTCAAGTTCTATGTAGGCAAGAGCACAGAGAGTAGCCGAGAGAATGCATGTTAAAGGTTGACATTACGGCAGATAGTAAACAGTAAACTGAATTCTAATTGCTTTCAGCATGGCGCTAGTCGAACTATTAATATTTTATATTTATTGGCACAGACAATAAAGTCCTCATCATATTTACAGTCTGTCACCTTAGACACGACTATGGCATTGTCATTAAAAATTAATTCTCATCAGAGAACCCATAAATAAAGGGGGGACAGGTGCTCTCTAGAGGATCTTCTGGAAGGTCTTAGGTTACTCAATAACATTTGCAGCACAATCAGTTTTTTTTTTCGCTTGTCAACAACTTATAGATTTATATATTTATGTTTTTTATTAGTTTGTAAACTATTTCAAGTTTAATTAAAAATATTCTCTCTTAATATGCAATTGCCAAATATCGCAGATCAATAGTTCAAATCATTTAAGTTCTGAATCTAAATCTTTACGTAAAAAGTATTTTAATACGAATAAAAGATATATATTTTGCTTCAGCTAACATTTGAATTTGAAGATTCGAGTCATGGAACAAACAATATCGAATGTATAAATTATTATTTAATTTTTCATCATAGAAATTATATAAATTGTTTTCCAAAATTATATTAAGAAATTCATATTTAAGCCATTTTTCAATATAAAAAATTTTCAAAAGTTTCTTCTTATTATTTTATTCGCATTTTTTTGCAGGAAAGTTTCTATTTTTATTTCCTTCACTTGCCTTTGGCTAATTTCTCTAGATATTTCGTTTTATTTACCTGCAGTTTTTTTACTTTTTTCACTTTTTTTTGCTCTTGAAGTTGGCAGTTTCAGGACACTTAATAAAAAACTGACAAATGCCAGACGCATTCGTGGACTGTCTACCTAAAAGGCAATGCCAAAACACGGCACTATCTGCCTATCTGTCTGTGTGTCTTGTCTGTGTGTGTCCTGTCAGCCAGCATCCTGTGAGCGAATTTTCAACGGAAGCGCAAATTAGCAGCGCAGCCGTCGCACGAGGTTCGCGCGTTTTGTTTATGGCACTTGGAACTATATTTTTTATGACCCGACAGATTCGTAAAAAACAAAGACACACACTCAGGGCTCAAGGACGAGTCAGGACCTTGACTATGGTGCCGTTAAAAAGTTAATTATCAATCATAAAAATGCGCTGCGGCTCATCTGTTTCGACTTTTGGCTAAAGAAAAAAAAGATGTGTGCTGAGTGCATAAAAAACCTGGGAAAGGGACTCGCTCAAGGATAAGTCTAACATTGAATGTCTCAACGTCTGCCAGCAGTTCGTGCTGCCTTCAATTTACGAGCGTTTGCACAGAAATAACGCGGCATGAACAACATTTCTCATTCGCTTGGAGTTTTCGGCACGAAATTCTTGTCATGATTCGATCGAATCCAGAGGACACAGACACGATGTGACCAACAACAACAGCAACAACAACAGTAACAACAGCAACTACAACAGCGAGTAGAGAGCGAACAACTGAAGATACAACAAACAACGTTCACATGTTGCACTTCGGGGGTCACAAAAGTTCAGCTCAGCTTCAGTTACAGAGTCCAAAAGTCGTGGTTCAGATAACAAAAAAAAAACGAATGCTGAAAGAAACGAACGTTCAGAACATTGGCAATGGGAGAATTGTCAACTGTTGAGAGACACACAAACACACACAGTTGTAAATGTAACTGATCGAAGCGGCAATCCAATTAAAACTATGCTCAAATCTAAGACAAAGTCGATTCAGCTCTCAATAAATAAGTTCTCTGAGTAAGATCAAATATGCTACGCTTGATCTTTGTCCTATATAAAAAATCATTTCGTATAATATTTTTATAGATATTTCATAAATTTTATAGGCATTTAAAGCAATTCCCTGTAGACTTTATAACTTATTTCTTGCCATGTTTCATGTTTTCAATAATTAATATAAAGACAAATTTTAAATGAAAATTGTATACATTAATATATTTAATATACATTATTATTATAATTAAGATGAAGTTCCAAGCCAAAGATTAATCACTTATCAAGTAGCTAAATGCTTTCTATAACACCCCAAACTGGTCTCTACATAATACCAGTATATACAAAACTATTCGAAATACTGTATTGGAATACATCAAACAGAAATATATATGCATATGTGTATATGAACAATAAATCAGGCAGAGCTGACAGAAAATTTGATAAAAAAGCAAACGCTGTGCTGATAAAATGAATAAAAAGAGCAGACGAGCTGGGCATGCAGAGGGGGATAAACATACAACAAACTCGTATAACATTTTAATAAAGAATCATAAATTTAAGAAGAGACGACAACGGAAAGAGTAAAAAAAAAGACACAAGAAGATGAGACGGCAAAGACAACGACAAAAGCGACTTGGAAGATGAGCGCTAAAAATAAATAAAACTATTAATCAGTGGAATGTTGCAGGCGACGGGGCGGATGGGGCAGGAATTTTCCCTTTGCTCGCCGCCTGGAAAATGAACAGCGCCAGCGTTTGTGGTCATAAACAATTTTTAAAACAACTCTTTTTGCCAAGTCTTGTGCTAAGATGATGATGAAGAAGAAGTAAAGGCAAAAGGAAAACGGCAGCAAGACGCTTTGCCAATTGTGGCGCGGTTTTTCAACGGCTGCCAAGAAAAGCCAAGAGGAAAAGTGCAGCAACAGCAACATGAACGGCAACAACAACAACAGCAATAAGAGACAGCAGCAACAGGAAAACAGTCGAACAAAAACAAAGCACACTGCCAGAGAGCAAAGAATGCGACACTGTCCCTATGTATAGAAATGTGTGTGTGTCAGAGACCCCGAATAACAGTTACCCGACTCACTTGTCTCATTCATTTCTGAGAGATACAGAAAAAAGGCGCACACAAACTTTATTCCTCTGAGTAGGAGAGATATTTTTGGTTTTTTTCACTCCTAGTCTGAGTGTTTGGCATGGAGGAATTCAGGCAATTCCTCTTTTTAAAAGAGTTATTTTGCGAGTAATACTTTTACTCTTTCACACATAGAGTTATTTTGTGACTTATTTCTAAAATCCTCATTTATAAAACTTTGTATATGTTTTTGCTTTGTGTGTTTGTTTTGTGTTTGCTTTGTGTTTGCTGTGTGTTTGCTTTTAATTATAACCTGATTGAAAATAAGAAATCAAACTATTATGGTTTTGATAAATGTAATTAACAGGCATAATGGGGCGTATATGACCATATAAATTATATATATTCTTGATCAGGGCGACGAGCAGAGTCGATATGTGTATATAACAGGCCGAAGGAGGCGTGGATGACACTATATAGTATATATATTCTTGATCAGCAGGAAAAAAATTTGATATAGCCCTGTCTGTCTGTCCGTCCGTCTGTCACACTGTCTGTCTGTCACTCTGTGTGTCTGCCTGCGTGTCTATAACTCTGTGTCTGTCTGTGTGTCTATCTGTCTGTCCCTATGTCTGTCCGTCTGTCTGTCTCTATAACTGTGTGTCTGTCTGTGTGTCGCTCTGTTTGTGTGACCCTTTATATGTATGTATGTCTGTGTTGCGTGTCTGTCCCTCTGTCTGTCTAACTGTATGTCTGCCTATTCCTCTGTCTGTATGTCTGCCTGCCTGTTTGTGTGAATGTATATTGTATATCAATGGGTGTGTGTGTGTGTGTGCGTGTAGTTGCATGTAGTTTTTGTTTTGCATATACAGAAGAGAAGAAATCTGGCAATAACAAGTTAGCAAAGGGTGGGGGGATCGCATGATCAAGAAGTCTGGACTTTTCTTAATTGTTTTATTATATTTAGATTTGTATCATGGGTTATTTGGCCAAATTAATAAAAAAGTTCATATTTGTATTTTACTTAAATATTTTATTAAAATAATATACTAAATTTAAATTTAGCTTAATTAAGAATAAGGACTTTATACATATTTTCGCAGTTCAAATTACTTCGCCTTTCGCTTAATACATATGTAATGCAATGTCGAAAATGCCCTTTCGACTGACACTTGACTGTCGCAGTCAAATAGAGTAATTTCAGCTGCACATTGTTATCAAATTTTATTGACAAACGCACACATCGAATTATAGATCGTAATTGACCTGCTCCGCGAAAACAACTCTTGCATACACACCAACGCAGCACATACACAAAAAAAGTTTTTTTTTTTGGCAAAAACAAAGTGCATCGCTGACCAATGCACTATGGGCGCAAATGTCGATTTAGTGGCATAAAGTCCAAAATTATTTTATTATACCTTCTTAGTTCCTTTTTAGAAATGTCTAACAATATCTCTTCCCATTCAAATTTCCAAAACAAGAAAATCCAAAATTCTAAAAAAGTAATCAAAGCATATTTGCTAAATTTCAAGTCCATATATTTAATTTTGGACTTTATGCCGCTAAATCGACATTTGCTCCCATAGTGCAACGCAGCAGCAACAGATGGAAAAAAAAAACACACACACAAAAACAAACTGCGTCATTGATCAACGCAGCAACAACACATACAGAAAAAAAACTGTTTTCTTTTTTTTTTGGCAAAAACAAAGTGCATCGCTGACCAATGCACTATGGGCGCAAACACCGATTTAGCGGCATAAAGTCCAACAGTATTTTGTTATATTTTCTTATTTATTTCCGTAGTTCCATTTTGGAAAAGTCTAAGTATATGACTTCCCATTCAAATTACCAAAACAAGAAAATCCAAATTTCTAAAAAAGTAATCTAAGCATATTTGCTAAATTTCAAGTCCATATATTTAAATTTTGAGTTTATGCCGCTAAATCGGCATTTGCCCCCATAGTGCAACGCAGCAGCAACAGTTAGAAGAAAAGAAAACAAAAGCAAACTGCGTCATTGATCTACGCAGCAACAGCACACACAAAAAAAAAGGGTTATTTTTTTTGAGCAAGGCAATAAAATATCACACTGAGGACCGCAGAAAAACCCACAGTTTTTCTGTTTCTCACTGAGTAAAAGGAGTTCTCCTAAGCACATGCTGAAAGAGTTATTTTGAGAGTTTTATTTATAACACTCCATGCGAAACACTTATTTGTGGACTTTTTGAAATCCCTTAAGAGTTATTCGGGGTCTCTGGTGTGTGTGTTAGTTGAGTGAAAAAGGGGGCGGGCTTGGCCGACGGCATAAGAAATGCCACTTGCGAATATTGTGTGCCAACGATAAACACTTCACTTCGGCCATTAAAATCAGCCAGAGAGAGAGAGCGTGTGCGAGAGCGAGAGCGAGTGCGAGCGCACAGCCATACACAAACGCACACACACAAACAACGCACAGAGATACTCACACATACCACTGTACACTCACACAGCGTAGCCGAGAGAGCGAATGAGTGGCCAAGAATGAACATGAGTGAGTGAGTGAAAGAGCAAGCGAGCGCAAGACAACAGCCCAAATGAATAATAGCGTTGCCGCAAGACAAATAACCCAGCCTTTTCTTCATATGCGCTCGCTCGCTCACGCACACGCTGAGCGCATAGACGACGAGCATGTGCGCGCGCCTGCTTTGACTTATGGCAAATAAATCAGGCAGACATTGTGTGCACTCCCTGTGTGTATATGTGTGTTTGTGTGAGCGCGCGTGTTTAGCTGTGTGTGTGAAGGGGAAATAAAATTCCAGCACTTGCTCACGCTCGCATACACACACACACACAGATTCGAAACTGAGTGACAAAAAGCGTTGGGCACTCTTCACACGTAGTTAATGTTAGTTGTACGTACGCTTGTTTATTAATTAACAATAAGAAATTCATTTAATATTTATAACATTTCTTACCGTGCGCGATTTACGAGCGACAATAGCTCAATTTTTGTGCACATAAACAATTTGGCATTTCGGCTGTGAGACGAGGCGACAAATGAGCATAAAGCGTATTAAGCACGTCTTTTGCCTGGAAATTTATGTGAGAACCGGCAAAATAATACAATAACAACAACAATAACACATAGCACTGTTGCTCGCATTTTAAATACAATTTTAAATGCAATAAATAAATTTAATTTGCAACACACGCGACGCTGTTTATTTCTGTTGTTGTTGCTTCTTCTTCATCGTCTTTGGTTTGCTTTTTGCGCATGTTCCGTAAATGTTGCCACAAAATAAACAGCAACGAAAAATTACTCAACTGCAAGTCGCATGTTTTATGGCCGCAGGGCTGCAAAATTTATCGCACTTGCCGCGCTTTCTTATGCGCCGCCATAAATTCCATACACACTCACACAAGCTCATCGAACCAACGCCACAGAGAGTGAGAGAGCGAGAGAGATTGAGAGACAGAGAGAGAGCGTGAATGTGAGAGTGAGCTTGAAGCGAGTTTTGGAATTATTTTAATGCTCGCCGATGCCACTCGATGCTGTTTATTTATAGATTTGGTTCTTTTTAACAATCACTTGCTAAACTTACTGCACTTGACACTTAATGAGCGCATAAACAATTCGCTAGCAACAACAACACACTCAAAATCAATAAAATATTGTAGCTCACGGTGCGACGCGACGCGGCTCGAGTCCTCATCGATTTATTTATGTGTGCGCGCCGAAAACAGAAAGAGCTCAGACTCCGCGTAGCAAACGGCCAGACACGCTGAAGAGAGCGCGTGTTCTCGCCTTGAGCTTGAGCGCTTTTTTTTGTTTTTTTTTTTTTTTGCATAAGCTGCCGGGTCAATAAAGCACTCATTTATTGCCTCGCTTTATCACCAGAAGCAGCAGCAGCAGCAACAGAGGCAGCATTGGCGGCAGCGACGTCGCTGGAATGGCAGAGCATTCAATTGTAATATGGGTCAATTCCATTGGGAATTGTGTGAGCCGCTGGCCTGCTTAGCTGTTGCCGTCGGCGTTTGCATGCCGCACACAATTATATAATAGCGCCATTGCGATGCATTCAAAATTCAGTTAATGAATTTTATTTCACTTTTTGCTAACGCTGTCATTTAAATTACAGTCAACACCTCATCAAAACGAATGTTTTTCCACCCGCACCGAGCGCCTGCAATGCATTTTAATGAAACAAAGTCCAAGCGAGTGTGAGAGAGGATGTTGTGTCTATGTATGGCTCGATTGCACGATTTATGTTCGATTCGATTTGAGCTGCATCCGAAATCTGATCCCGCGTAAAGCTTGATAAAGCTTTGCTCGCTGAGCCCTTCTTAGTTGCCGCTAATGCCCAACAGATGGCACTGCAGTGCCACATTGACTCATTTATCATGCTCGCCTCTCTAACTCCGCTCAATTACGGTTGTTGCTGAATGAGCGAGGGACGGCCAAGCCTTAAAATTTATTTTTGGCAAACCAACACACGCATACCGCGCGAATGTGCGTGAATGCAAAATGGTTTTAGTCAGCTGGCAACGGGAGCGGGGACTTCACGTGCGTGGAAGTTTATGAGTTCAGCGAGCGAGTGCGAAGCGTGCAGCATATACAATGAGCCAATATAAAAACGGAACTACCAATAAGTACGGAGCGATCAATACTAGATCAAGCTAATGATAAGGTTAGCTTTTAATGCGATTATCTTGTTTAATGAGTGATTAAATCAATCTTTAATATTGTAACTTCTTTGCTAACTTCCTATTAAAACTTAAACTCTAAAATTTTTTTAAACTGTTTATTTACAAATATATGTATATATTTGTATAATTATTATAAAATATAGTTTCTATTTTACGGCAACGTTTTGACCTCCCCAATGTCAGCGCCTGTCACATTTCAATTAATATGCTGATAAATGCTATTTATTTATGCCAGAAACATTTTTATTTGTCCCTAGCGATATAGAACTGTAGCCCATAGGGAATTCAACGGGCCGCTAAGCTTAATCTATAAAAAAAATACTTGACATTTGATTTTGCCTCTAATAAATTTATTATAAAATAAAAATAAAATTTCAAAAGAATTTGTCAATTATATTTTGCAGGCCAAGCGAAAAGCTCAAAACCATTTCTATTACAACATTTAACTGACTAATTTCTGCGAGTGTACAACTTAGTGGGTATAACTGTTGTCTGTTTGAAAGTGTGAGTGTGCGTATGCGTGTATGTGTGTATGTGTGTGTGTGAGTATCTCTGTGTGTGTGTGCAGCTGAAGGCACAATGATAAATGTGGAAAACAAAAAAAAAAAGGAGAAGAAATTGGGTGAATAAATAGCCCAGATTCCGTTGAGCAAGCAGAAAAAAAGAAAAATAAAAAGCTGAATCAGAAAGAGAGCGCGAGTGAGCGTGTAAGTGAGAGTGAGAGGGAGAGGGAGCAGCAAGGCAAGTGGAACAGAAACAAACAAAACTTTGCTTTGCCAAAGGACAAACCGCTAAAACGCTGTACGAAAAGCGCAAAGCAAACAGCACGACAAAGAAGAAGAGGCAAAAGAAGGCGCAAAGTCGAAAGAAGACGAAGAACACAAACAACAACAAACAGAGCTCCAAAAGCCATTTATCAATGGCAAAGGAATTCGGAATTCAGTGCGGAAAGCTACAAAATGTTTTCGAGGGGGAAAAAGTATTAAAAAAAACACGAAAGAGATTTTCGAGAGAGAGAGAGAGAGAACATTAAGGACAAATATGAGAAACTAAGTGGAAATTGGAATTGTAAGCTGAACAGAGGAGGGTCGCTTAAATGGATTAGGTATTTATAATTTATGTAATTATATATATAAACTAAAAACATTTAACCTAGTGGGTATTATTAAATAGTTAGACAGAGATGGCACTAAGCTATCCTCGTTTATTTATTGGGCAAAACAACCCTTAAGCATATGTAGGTAAACATTAAAGGGTTGCTATCGTATTGATCTCTTATGAATGTGAGTGAAGTTATTCTGGATATATATTTACTTTTAAAGAATTATAATACTTTGATCGAATATCAAATGTTTAAGAAAGAAAATACCTATATCTAATATAATGATATTAGTAATATTTAGATATGCATATCTAATGGTAGATCTATAACATATTATTATTATATATTTCATAAAAGAAGAATATGGTATATTACTTTGAATAATTGAATTTGGCTAGCATTTAAAAATATATATTGACTTGACTTTTTATTTCATTATGTGTGATTGATTATATGAAACGTTCCTGTAGGATCTGTATCTATAAATATTTAAAAATGGTAAAAATAATATATTTAAATGAATCAAAGATTATCAATGTCTGAATATTATTAAGCTCTTAAAAATATATATTATAAATATTCATATTTCCTTTCCAGTATCTTTATATCTGTATCATACATTTATGGCATAAGAATTGATGGATGTACCATAAGATTTTTATTTCCCTCTCTTAATAATATGTAAATGAATACAAATACATAAAAACATACATAAATGCTTCGCCTAAACTGACTAACTGCTTACTTAAGCTAACATACATATATCATCGATATCTCTTGCATCTATGTAAACAATATCATATATCTTAAATTGCTTTATGTTGCTCAGCATACCAAAGTATTACGCTAGGTTGACCGATTTTTAAGCCAAACACACACACACACACACATACACACTCACAGAGAGACAAAAGAAAAAGCAAACTCTGCACGCGGTCCACACGTAATCAAAATATATAAAAAAGAGAGATATCCAACTAAAGCCAGCGACATAAATATATAATTTTTATATGCACGCTCTATGCGTGTGACGTCTATGTGTGTGTGTGCGTGTGTGTGTGTGTGTGTAGGTGTGTTTGGAAGAGAGAATAAGCGAAACAAGGATAACATGACTGATTATGTAAGCAAATGTGGCTAGGGCGAGGGTGAGCATACCAACAAAGCTCAGCGCATTTGGGTGTCCTGGCAAAGCTGCCATGCCCCTGCCCTCTCCTTTAAGCCGAACGCCCTTAGCCAGTCACTCCCGCGCCCACGCACTGCCTGAGGCGCTATTTTTCTGCTTGGCCTGCCTTTTTTTCGGCAGTTTGCCGCAGCAGGTTGATTTCCACACACACACACACACGTACATAGAGACGGTGCGTGTGTGTATTGTTGTGCGTGTTTTTGAGAAAGTGGCACAATTTTTATTTTACGAACGCCTAATGTAATAAAGCCCGCCCCGAGACAGCCAAAGGCTGGCTAAAATGTATTGCCTGCGTTTAGCATTTCTGGCGATAAAACCAGGACCAGCAGGACACACGGATAGCGAACGAGCGAGAGAGAGAGTGGAAGAAGAAGATGAGCCTGCAGCTCCCGTAACAAATCTGAGGTTGGCAACCTTAACAGAGCAAGTGGAGCTTGTGGGGCTGTGGGGGTGTGGGGGTGTGGCCGGCCATGTGTGCGGGCGAATGTGTTTTTTGGGCCTGGAGCGGGGGTCAGCGGGCATAAATCAAACCGAAAATTACGCACGCATTCATCTGCTGAGCTGGCAAAAGAAGAAAAGAAATATCTGCCACATTGCCCCACAAATGGTGGGGGGAGGGGGCGTGGCGCTACAAACGGGGGTTGGCAAATGGCGGAAAATATGGGTAACTGTGCGAAATTTAATGGCGTACGAAAATCAATAAAAGGACGTCGTTAACAGCGGCATCCTCAAAGTTTCGCTCAGGTGAGCGATACCTTTCCATGCATTGCCATTATTATATTTGTATTAGACTACATTTTGCTGCTGCTTATATATATATTTTTTTTTTGCATATTTTAATGGCATGTTGTTTGTCAATGCTAAATGGCGACTTGTTTATGAAATTGAAATTCAGCGCCGTTTGTCAAACTGCAAAACGTTCAATAACAAGTTCAAGTCGTTGGCAAATTATAAATGCAAAGTATTGTTGACATCGCAGCGACTTGAACTGGCCAAAAGTGACACGAAACATATAATAAAATCATAATGAAAATTCGCTAAATCATAATTATTGAATTAGCTCAGATTTTGAATCTTCAAACATGATTTTTGTTTTGTTTGCATTTCGAACTGATTTCCTTTCATGTCTTTGAACATGTGAAGCTTGGCTGCTTGGCTGTTTCTCATATGCTTTAAGGCGAATACTCTAAAAGGTAAGCAATTTCCAATATTTTGGCTATAACTCGTTGCTTTCTTAACAAAAATACCTGAACTGTTCGGGGTAGTCGAAAATATTACATATATAAACGTATATAAATAATAATTATGCTCTTTCTTTTTTTAAAATTTCATATTTTTAAATTCATATGAAATTTAGTATTACATTTTAATAAATAAGTAAAAATAAAACAATAGAAATTTTGATAAGTTTCACAAATTTCAATTATAATTCAATTCTGTTCTGCATAATGTTCAACTGAACTTTTTAGATATCTAACGTAATTAGATGAGTTTGTTACTTAGAATTAAATTATTATCTTCAGCTAAAATGAAAATTGTTTGCCCTAAGCGAATTTTAATCCATTAAATTGATATTTAAGATAATCCCAACATTTCATATGCTCCCGCACACAACTCAAGTGCACTCACTATATACGGCTTATGTGAGCTCGTTTAGATTGTCTTTCATGGCAAGCGCTTGCCACTTACTGCAGTCGCCATAAACTGGCCGCCAATTAACTAATTTGCAAAAGCTTCTCCGAGGGGCAATTAAATGTACACGGACCATGGCGCCAGTCACATGTGTGTTAGAAAGAGACACAGCTCAGCTACACACACACACTCAAACACTCACACACACACTCACACAATTGTAGATAATTAAGTAGGAACTGCAGTCAGTCGCTGCGTTACCTGCGAATGTCAAATGTCAAATAATAATTTTGCTAATAGCAGATAAGACTCAGCAATATACCGGAAATTGTTTAGTTGCTTTTCTAATGGAACTTTGGAATGTCTGGAGCTGAGGAAAGACAATGATGAAAGGTAAGTTGAAGTCAGGCGACACTGACTACTCAATACTCGTTCGCATACTTTAAAGCAATCAACTTCAATTTATGTATTTGGTATTTTTTTTCTGACTATATAAAGCAATTGGCAAATCTCTGCTTTTTCAGATTTTATATAATCTCAAATTACATAAATAGTCAATATAAAATCACCTTAAAAGTACTAAGAAATAGTCGAAAACGAAATATTTGGCACACGCTCAGCTAGTTGCCCACTTCAAAGCTTTGAACGGGACGGATCTTGCAGAGGGATGTGCGGCCTGGCGGGGAGGGGGATACGCGAGTCCAAATGCTTCGTTTCATGTTTTCCGCAAAGTGGCGCCAAAGTTTATCAACAATTCAACAAATTTAGATAGTTTATTGCACATTATTATGCTCTTATTGTGAATTGCGTGCCAGTTGGAGCCCCTCGGCCAGCCGTCGGCCCATCGATACAAGACATTTGCTTCAGCTCTATAAATAGACGCTTTTGTATAATTGTGAATGCGAGCTGCGAGCTGCGAGTGCCCGACATATGGCCACGAGACCACAAACTCGAGCACGTGATAATATACCAAATATTGTTGAGTCTAGAGCATTATAAATAGATCGCTCAGCTGATTATATGTTTCGATGCAATGGAACAGATTAAGCGAGTTGTAAACAAGCGCGTTACTAGCCCGTGCAATAATTATATATAATATCGGGCTTAGGTACAGACTGTTAGAAGTTCATTAGATTGCGGTAAACAAATTTATTAATAATTTGCAGCGAGAATATTAAATATATATTGTCTTTGACTTGAATATCTTATTGTGAATATAATGTACAGATATTTTTAATATATAATTATATTAATTATAAATATGTATATTTATTTATATCTTTATGTATATCTGTATATAAATATTTACCTATTTAGATTTTATTTAGATATAAGTGCATAAGAAAAAAACAACAATTATATGTATAAAATATTTGTATAATAATATTTACAGGATATGATGTCTGCATGCATACAAATTTGATGTTATATATACAAGTTTTATGATTGTACTAGAGTTCCTTCATCGCATCTCTAAGAGCAGCCGACTGCCAATCGAAACATTAGCCAGACACAAAATCATTTTAATCAATTTAAGCTCAAACTCAACCCCCAGGACATGTTTTTTTTTTTCTTTGGGTCTAGGGTGAGCCAAACCGCATATATAAATATCTGTGTATATATGTATATATCAGTAAGTAAGTACGTTTCTATGGGCTCTTTATTAATTTTCTAATGGATTTTACGTTTCTGCATTTGAAGATTTCAACAATTCAGATAAATATTTATGCGCAGCATCTCGTCTGTGAGGGGGGCGCAGATACATCTAAAGATGCGGATACGGATGCTGACTTGCTGACTTGTCTGTGACAGTCTCTTGTGGGTCCCTTTTTTATAGACACACACACACGCACACACACACACATGAGCATTGATTACGATTGGCAAGTGGCATTTAGTGAGCGAAATTTGTTTATGTTTTTTCTCTTTACTATGCGTGTGTGTGTGTGTTGGTAATTTATGCGCCTGTATAAATTGCCAATAAACAAACAGCATTTGGCCAGTCGGAATACTGCAAAGGTTGCATATTCCTGTGGCCCTGTCGCTGACAGCCAAAAACACTTGAAGCCTGGTTAACATAACTAAAAACACACACAGAATTAACAACAATTAACAATTGACGAGAGTTGTTAACTCAATTGCGTTTAATTGGCAACGGCCTGGCTTAAACGATATGCATGCGAGGGAAGTTTGGTGGGTTGCCTGGCTGCGTGCCTCAAAGCGGTTTACAATAAAGTGCAGCATGCTGAAAAATTGCTAACAAAATGATACGCTTTGTAAACTGTGTTCTCTCTCTCTCTCTCTCTCTCTCTCTCTCACTCTCTGTGTGTGCTTGGCCTGCAATTTTCTCACTCGATTTTCTTTGCGTGCCAAGTGATACTTTTTCCACACACATACAGAAAAAAAAATGAAAGGAAAATCAAATCAAGAAATGAGAAAAATGCGCCCAGTCGTCTGTGGGGCGGCTTTAATTGTGCAGCAAAGAAAGCCTAAAGAGCAAGCATCTGTGTGTGTGTGTGTGTGTGTTTGTGTGCAGGTTGACAAACTGAATAATTGGCAATTATTTGGCAAGTTTTATGAGCTGATAATTTCACATATTATATATTGTTAAATTCATATCGCAAAACACCTAGGCAGTCAATCTGTTTTCTCTCTCACACGCTCACCCGCTCTCTGTCTCGCTCTCGCTCTAGTTTGTTGGGGCATGCACATGCTAAAGTTTATATACAGTATATACAGTATATATTGAAATATATGTGTTTGTTGATAATTTTGGCAAATGCACACAACATTTACAATTTATTGGTATTTTGAGTATATTTTTGGGTTTACCTCTCTCGCTCTGTGGGGACCTCCTTTGACTGACACTTTGGACACACCAACTGAAGAGGATGCAATATGCACAACAACAAGAACAACATGAACAATAACAAAATTCAAGAAATGAAAAACCAAAAATAAAATGGACGAAGAAGAAGCATTTGGATAGGTTTCAGAAGAAGAGCATTTCGGATCAATTGAACGGATTGGACAAAGGATATTGAGAATTTTCATATTTTTGCAGGAATTGTTGCCAAAAGGGGAGTTTTTTGGGGCACACTCGAAAACAAAATTCAAATATTTCAGAGCGCTGCAACTTATACAAAAATTGTAAAACAAAAACAAAATTTAAAACATATTTGTAAGGAAAAAAATAAATAAATAAATAAAAGTAAAAATAAAATGTTTTCAAAAATATATTCGTAAACTATAAGCTAAAGAAATGAATATAAATAACATTGCACTTACCTAGCCAGTCTGGTAGAAGAGAGCCCGCAAGAGATTCTGAGTATCTCTTACCTGAAAAGCAACAGAAAAACATTTGGTTAATTGGGAGAGTTTAATACAGCGAAATGCCTAAGAGATTGAATTGGGGTTTAGTATTTCAATTAATGCAAAATAAATTATAATTGTTATCAATCAAACATCACAATTAGTTAATTATAAATATTCCAAGTTAGTAATAATGAGAAATAAAAATATATATAATTAAAAATAAATAATATAAAATAAAATTGTATTAATTAAGAAATGTTATCAATTTGGTAAATATATGAATATTAAATATAGAAAAATACATATTACATAATTTTTGTAGATGTGAATAATATTATAAAAAATATGTTCATAATTTGTAAAATAAAATATAATTGGAAACATAATAAAAAAGAAGGATATAGTAAATATTTTATTTATATTCCTGAAAAAAAAAATAATCGTAATTATTTAAGCAAATAATAAATATTTTGAGCAAATATAAATTCAGCGAAAATAAAAAAATTTGCTGTTAAAATTTAGAGGAATTATTTTGTATATGTTTATTAAATATGTATAAATGTTTATAATTAGATTGATTTTTTGAAAATCTCCACATTTTGTTAAGGAAATAAAAAAGTAATGTCCTCTTAGCTACCTTTCAATAGTCAAAGAACAAAGTTAAATTTGATATATTTGCAGCTGTTTTGGCTATTAATTTCCGCACATTTACGGCTGAGTATGGGTTGGGGCACAATAAAGAGCACATGACTGCCTGAAGTGTGGCAGGTTTTTCATAAATTTCGGCCAGCTTCGCGGCATTCCATATTTGGTCTATATGCATGTAAATAACCTGGGCTAAATCATAATTTTAAGCTTAGCGAGCAGCCAGCAAGGTGCCTCGTCCCTAATGCTAATCTAATAACTTTAGCCGTCTACAATTTATTTGTCCTAACAGCAGCGCACAAAATTATGCACACAGCACGCAGCCAGTAGAGACTCAGAGCCATCTCTACAGCTCTGTTCTCTGCGTAATCCAGGTGCTAGTCGCCGTTATGTGCTAAAGAAGCTGGCAGTAAGACATTGAAGCGCGTCAGGTGCGCGCATTAAAAGGATGCCCTTCCTCTCGACGCTTCTACTAAATTTCTGCCAAAGTTTTAAATAATCGAAAACGACTCGACGCACTTGCTGAAAAGTTGAAACATGCAAAATTTGCATAAATATCAACTAAATGCAACTTGACGCTCAAAATGGCGCCAAATGATGAATTGCGACGGGATGCTGATGCTGATGCTGAAGCTGAAGCTGAAGACTTCATGAAATTGTTTCTCCAAACTTTGCTTAAATTTGTGCGCGGGGGCGGCAAAGTTCCTCAAGCACCAATAGAAGCAGAGCACTTGTGGTTGCTTAATATATATGATGATGAATTCAATTTATCATTATTGTAAACTATTTATATTTCTCCAAGTAAATTTGAGACATTTTTCAAAATGTCTATTAAAATAGAGCTGCTTTATTAACTGACCTTTTATATTTAAATGTAATTTTTGATACAAGGTAGGGAATATATGTATTTATAATAATATTTTAATTTTTCTTCCTAATACATTTTATTTTATTTTTTTTATTATTAAACAATTTTTTGTTTTACTCAATTCTGAGATGACATTTGATTTTTTATACAAATTTGTATTCTCACTGAATATATAATAGATTTTGTAAAATAGAGGGTGATCTATGATCTCTTTATTTAAAAAAAAATATTAATATTTATAAATCAGACATTATTCATAAAAGATTAGTTTTAGAAAGTTCTGCAACTAATTTATTCATGAATTATTCTTTCAATAATTTTCATTTACATAATACAAATTTGTATTCAACTTTTATCTAACTTATTGCCAATTATTTTATTTTTAGTTAATACGATTTTTCGCCAGTATAATTCCATTTCACGCAACACATTTGATTTCACCCACTTTACGTTCTGCGTGGACGTAAGTAAACACATTTTGATTTCTGATTTGTAATGCATTTTTTATGAACTCTCAAAGGTCGCATCCTGCGCTCACACCTCCTGCCAGTTGGCAACCCAGTCAACTAGCCCAGTTTCCGCGCTGGCGTCAAAAAGGGGCGTTACGCAGTTGTTGTTGCTTGTTTGTTTATATATATATTTTTTTATTATTCTTGTTGAATTTGTGTATTTTTTATGCACGTCTGCGCTTTTGTATGCAAATAAATCAGCGACGCCGCGTCACATGTCGCATTTCTAGCTGAATGGGTGGGGTTTGCGGCAGAGGGGCTAGTGGGCGTGACTAGGGGGGGGGGGGGGCTCTGGTATTTGGCGGCTGTGTTGGCCGCATTGCGCAAAAACATATCTCACACTATTTGTCAGAGCAGAGATACTTTTATTCTGAAATAAATTGCAAACTCTTTTGCCAGTTTGTTTGGCTCAACTGCATTTCCATATTCGAGCCGCATACCAGGCGATATTTTATAATGAAAATCCGCGCTTGACAAACGTGTGTGTGTGTGTGTGTGTGTGTAAACTGCAATGCACACACAATTTTCACATTTGACTAAATTTATCGCACTGTATTCGGGATTTGCGCCAATGAAACGGCAGCCAATAAATAAATTAAATTAATGGCAGCTGCTGTTGTTATTTTTTTCTCTTTCTTTCTTTTTTTCTGCTGCATCCCTTTTAGCCACATCCCCCGCCCGGTCAAGGGTTAAATGTCTATTGGACTGTTTATATCATTAGCTAAATCTACACAGCTCTTTCCATCGGACATTGGCTATTAGCTAACAATGCTGGCCCGCCCGCCTTGCTCTGTGCTGCCAAGCGTGCGAGAGTAAAGACCCTTTGCTGGATTTATTATTTTTACAAGATAAATGCAACATTTTACATTGGAATTTACGGGCGTGTGGCAAAAAACGACAACAACAGCAACAAAAGCAGCAACAGCGACTACAATGACAAAGTCAAATGTCGCTGCACAGTGGTTAGCATATGGCGATAATAACATGAAAAAGTTGCTCATTAGCAAGGCCTAAAATGTGAGTATAGCTTAATTACCTTTCAAGAAAGCCAAAGATATTATTTTATAATTGTTTTGTAAATAAGTTTAAGCATTTTGCCTTAGAAGTAATTTCTTACATATTTATTTTAACAAATAATAATTTCAATTTTAAAGTGCTCTTTTCTATTTAATACATTTATTGATTTTTAATATACTTTTCATAAAATATTTGTTGGCTTCGTAGCTAATACATAAATAATACGTAAAGAGAATCGTCATAAGATTCTTATACATTTTCTTATAATTGATGTTTATAATTGATATTTATGGATTTTTCTATTAACATAAGTAATTAACTCAATTTCCAGTGCAATTCATATATTTTGCACCACTGTGCAGCTAGTATAAATTTCACATGGCGGCAGCAGCCATGCCCAGCCACCATTTGCCCATTTGGCCATTTTCGATAAAGCACATTTAAACAAATGAAAATAATTTAAACAAGGATAACAGCAAGCGGCCAGCCGGTGCGTTCAGACAGCAACAGGATCACGAAATATTCGTGTGTGTGTGGAGACCTGCCCAGTTTAACCCCACAAATTCGACTCGTTGCGGGCCACCCTTGGACTCACTTGAGTGTGTAATTGTGTATTTATTTGCGTTATTTGACAAAATATCAACAAGCACAATCAATCCTCAGCAGTTGCAAGGAGGCAGTCACCAGTCGCCAGTCGCCAGTTGGCAGTTGGCAGTTGGCAGTTGGCAGTCGGAAATCGGGTGTCGGGAATCGTGAGTTCTTCGACCCCCCAACTCGCAATGGCATTGGCAATTGCGAATGCTGCCATATGTCTGCCATGGTAGCCGGCAGAGAAATCCATTTAAATTAAAGCTGAGCTGCATTCGAAAAGGCATAAATATCGAGTGGAGTGCAGAAGGGACGCCAGCCGGGGAGGCTAAAGAGCTGCTATTGTGTGTGTGGCTGTGTGTTGTTGCCTTTGCTAACTTTCAATTTGAGCTGAATTCAAATTTAGCCCCAGCAACAGCCCAGGCCAAAGGCAATAAACTCTCTGGCTTTTTTTTCTATTTTCTAATTTTTTACTGCTGAACTTTGGCTCAATTCTCGCACAAATTTAGAGACTGCAGAGTGCTGGCTCCGGGCAGGCAATTGTATCTTATGCAAATTTACGTAAATTAAACAAAATCTTTGGAAAACAGAAAAATAAGTATTTGCTATTTATGTGTATGCAAAACTTGTGTATCGACACTCAAGTTATTAAGCAGCGACTCGACTTTAGTTCTGGTAGCCCAGTGGGAAGGGCAGATGAATAGAGGAATGAAAATAATATTGTATGCAAATCATTTGAAGAAACTCGATTGGAAATATATTTCTGTAAGTTTTCAAAAATAAATGCATAATTTGTATATTTATTGAATGATTGTGGCTCTTTGTATAAGTTTCGGAGCAGAGATGATTTAAGCTCGATTGATCTTCCATTTATAACAAATTATTATAAATTATTATTCATAATTATTATAAAACTGTTCAACACCACCTACTTATCGCATAGATATCATAATCTAATTTCGAGTCACTCATTGCATAAACATGCTTACTTAATAAGTACATTTTCATGTGCAACATTCCTACTGGGCTGTCAGGACAACACAAAGATAGACTGCGCATATAGATACATATGTGCTCGCCAATATTTGTGTGTGTGTGTGTGTGTGTGTACAATGCGGCAAAGACTTATGGTTTCAGTGCCGGAATTAGAAGCTTTCTGCTTGCATTTGCACCGAGCTGCACTTGCTGCTGCTGTTGTTGTTGTTGTTGTTGTTGTTGCTGTCGTTGGAACATTTGTCGTCCTTGTTGCTGCCGTTGCTGCTGCTGCTGTTGTTGTTGCCCCCGCACTGCCCGTCCTGCCCGTCCTGCCCGTCCACGTTTGCCAAATATATTGCAAATAATTCTCAATATATCGTAAAATGTCTGTTGCTAGTACAGTAAATATGCAAAGCTCGTTTAGCGGTGCAAATAAAGGGTTAGTTAGGTCGCCAAGGGGTGGCAGAGGGGGAGTTGAGCAGGAGTTGAGCAGGGGTTGAGGTAAGTGCTATTTCCGAGAGGCAGACTGTTGTTGCTGCTTGCTGTGACTCTTGGCCACTGCGGCTGCGAGGACTCTTTCGGCGACTTATATAATGTCGAATGTAGAATATTGTTTAAGGACAATCCACAGCTCAGGTCAACTAATTAGGAGCACATGTGTTACCAACACATAGAGAGTCCTATTATATACAGTGAAACATATGGCACTGAACTAAATTGACGATGGGTCGCACACTTTGACAGTTAATTTTGCAATTGTATTTCAATAACAATAAATTCTGCACGTACGACATGAGATACGATGTTGTGTACGCGACTGTATGTGTGTGTGGGTGCCTGTGTGTGTGTGTGTGTGTGTGTGTGTGTGAATGCTTCACACGCAATGCAGATAGAGGATGACCACACCCTCCATTTAGCTGGCTGACTGCAGCGCCCACAATGACCAAAACGCATTTGGCGCATACAAATACAAATAACGCATCTAATTAAATTTTAGCTGCAGTGCACACAGACACATGTACAGTGCGACCTCCCTAAAAGGGCAACAACAACTGCTGCTGCTGCTGCTGCTGCTGCACTCTCTGTGCATACACATTGATCAATTAACAGACAATATTTTCATTTGTCAATGGGTTAATTTATAAGCAAATCAATGGCGTTGCATTAAACCCAACCCTCTATGCCTCTGTGTGTGTATGAGTGTGAGTGTGTGGGTGTCGTGTCGTGTGGGGGTGTGGCTGCAAGTGTACATGACATTTGTGCCTCATTTCCTCAATAAGGCAAAGCGTGCGCCGCGCCAAGCGAACCATATTGTTAATGGTGCAAAATCCGGAGGGCAAACACACACACACACACACACACACACACACACAGAGACATGCACACACACATGCAGTAGCTGTCGCATGGCCGACAGGTGCTGCAATGGCCGGCTGTCTGCGCTCAGCATGTGTGTGTGTGTGTGTGTGTGTGTGTGTCTGAGCTGCTGCTGTGGGTCAGCACTCACCCTTAGCTGCCGCTGCAGAGGGTTGCAGACGTATGTGCGCTCACTCTCTCTCACTCTCTCTCTCTCAGTCTCCCTCTCGCTTACTGACTATTTGCAACTGTTTCACTCTAGTTGGAATCCCTTTGCCTAAGTAACAGTTGTTGTTGCTGTTGTTTGGTGTGTGCTGGCATTCCATGGCAGACAGTCGAGGAATGCCAAAAGTGCATTGTTGCTGTGTATGTGTGTGTGTGTGTGTGAGTGCGTCTCTCTCTGGGTGTGTATGTGTGTGTGTGTGTGGCTTGCAATTGTTTTCAAAGAAGTCCCCGAACCGTGTGCTAAATGTCAAGTTCAAATGCCAAAGTTCTTCAAATGAAATGATGCTTCGCCAGTTTCGCCTGCTCGTTCCCCGTTTCATTGTTGTTGGGCGCCTCGTTGCAGCTGCAACTTTATGATCTGGTAATTTGTTGCCAATTTGCAGTTGTTGCTTTAACCGTTTAGTTAATTTGGCGAACGCGCACAACTTTTACATGTGTCCCAAACAATTTCTGGTTAGTTGGGCATAAGAGTAAAGTGAGTGTGTTAAGGAAATATATTTAATCAGGTTCAAAATGATATTAAATGCAATTTATATCAGCTATTGCTTTGAATATTTGTAAATTATTATTTATTTCATTCATATTCAGGTCTTTGGCAACTCAAGAATTACCTTTGATTAATTTTAAATGCGTGTCTAATCGATTTAAATATATTTTCTCGCATATTTATTCCTGCGCCTTTGGTTTGGATTCTTTCAAGTCGCACAGGAACTCTTAAGAGCTCTACAAGCTCTGCAAATAAATGTTTTCTATGTCAAGCGCACAAACATGTATTTGCGTGTGTGTGTGCGTGTGAGTGTCTTATTCGCACACACACATACATATATACTCATGCACGTGTGTGCGTGTGCATATTTATAGTATGCTGGTATTTGTGTCTCTTCTAGTTGGGCGCGTGTGTTAAGCTTCACTTGAATGTGATTTATGTGATCCGTTTCAAATTTATTGCCACAAGTTTTGTTTGTACACACACAAGAGTTTGTGAGTGTGTGTGTGTGTGAGTGTGTGCGAAACGCTTTCATTGTAGAATTACCGCGTGGTTCGCTGCGCTCTCCATAATGCTATTACAACTGCTCTTGTTGTTGCTGTTGTTGGTGTCGTTGCGATTGTTGTTGTTGTTGTTGTTGTTGTTGTTGTTGTTGTAACTGCGCCCAGCAACTGCCAAGTGACACAAACAAACGAAAGTACAAATACACAAAAAATATGTAAAGAAAATGTCAAGGAACGGCACAAGCCCCATGACAACAATGGGAGTGTAAAAGAGAAATAGAGAGAGGGTGGATGGGAGAGAGAGAGAGAGAGAGAGAGAGAGAGAGAGAGATAGAAGGGCAACTGTGACTAGGCAATGCACTACCAATTGCAATTGCAATTGCAATTGCCTGCAGTTGATGGCCTTATGTGGGCCATGGCATTAAATGATTGAATTGCCAACTCTATATCAGTCGGTTTCCTCTTGCCCACTTTTGTGGAGCTTGCCTAGCGCCTACTTAGTGAACGCGATTCAGGCCTAAGCTCTGGGCGCCTGCTCGCCCTGCCAACTGTGGAGTAGCTACAGCTGTTTGGCCTGGCGTTTAGATACCAGAACGTGACGAGCATTGTAAATGGATATATTCTGCTGTCAGGTGGAGCTCGAAGCTCGAGGCTCTCATGAGCCACCCACCCCCGCCTTTGGCCACGCCTCGCACATGCTTAATAAAGTTATGAAATTGCAATGCGTGCGTCGAGTTTTGCAGTTTTAAGTGACATTTGTGTGACAGACATGTGCGCGCGTGCATCCGTGAGTCCGTTTTCGTGTCACGCACAGCTGTCAGAAGTTGCTGCAGACCAGGCCAGAGGATGGGCAGCAAGTGCACAATCCACACAATGGAAGAAAGTGAACAAATCTTGCATCTTCGAAATTTTATTTGTCAGCTAACTTTTGGTTGATTTAGTTTGGGAATATATTTCACTTATTCACTTATAGATTATTAACTGCAAATATTAAAAAAAACAAGTAAGAAAGCTATAGTCGAGACTGCTCGACTACGAAATCCCCTGAGCCCTTCTTCGAACGAATCATATTCCAAGAATGCTTCGTTTCGATTCTCTACGCGTAAGAAACTATACATGCAAAAACACGAACACACACACGCATTTATGTGTGTGTGAAATGCAGGCGGCTTGCTGTCTCGCTGCCTTTGTTGCTGCGCCACATGGGTTTTGATGAGAAAACTTTTATGATTGATAATTCTGTTTCCAGATGGACAATCGTATTGATTTCTTCAGATTATGATTATGATATTCATATCTATATGATAAACCAAACTGCATGTCTCTAGTATTTGAAATGCATTTTTGCATTTTTCACATTTGGGGGTGGTGGGGCGAAATGGGGACCGGAATCCAAAATCTCACAAAAACCGAAATTGTATTAAATTAGTATCTATATATATGCAGAAGACTCGGAGACTCTAACTCTAAAGATGAATTAGCTAGAATTTTATAACTGGTTCCCGATAATTTCGTTTATCGATAACTTTGCAAATATACAAGTTATCGAATTTCTGAAACAAACTCGTACTGCGCGTGCAATATACGAACCTAACACAAAAAGAATGAACTCTCTAGCTTTTGTATCTTCGGAAATCGACGCGTTCAAACATACGGACAGACGGACAGACGGACAGACGGACGGACGGACAGACGGACGGACAGACAGACGGACATGGCTATATCAGCTTCTCTCGTCACCCTGATCAAGAATATATATACTTTATGGGGTCTGCCACGCCTCCTTCTGCCTGTTACATACTTTTAACAAAACCATTATACCCTGATTTCCCATTTTTAATGGGCTCAGGGTATAAAAAAAAAATAAAATAAAATAAATGAAATATAAGACAATATTTATAAGACAAAATAATTACAAAGTTTTTTGAATAGATGTACTCATGGAATTCTTAACTTTTTTACTGCTTTTTTTTTATAGTTTTTTTTTAGAGTATTTTAAAGTTGTATTAATTGTTTGAGATAAAATACAAAATATTATATTTGGTAATTATTTTATTTATTTCATTTTGTTCATATTCTTTACATTAATCATATTCCACTGTCCCTTTTTCTGGCCGAGTTTTTCTTTGCGCTTTACGCAAATGTTTTCAATGCGAAGGTCAAGTGATTTGTTTATGAGCCCGGGACGCACAACGGTTAGCAATTTGTTGTGACATGTGTAAGCCGCACGCCAGCAACAGTAACAACAACAGCAACAACAACAGCAACAACAACAGTGACAACAACAACTCATTAACCCATGCTGAACTCTGAAGCAGCAGCCAAGCAGCTAACCAACCAACATTTGTAAGCAGCCAAGATCATGACGCTGAGAAGCAGGTGGGGAGGGGGGACAGGAACCAACTGACAGCTACAAAATTGAGTTAGTTAACAGTTTTATACGCAGGCGCGCAGATTTTGCGTGTTGTGCGAGGAATGCAGCCAACTGGGAGATGGCCAAACGAAACTGAAGACGGTCGACGGGACAGATAACACCCAAGTCTCCAAAGTCCCCAAGACTCGACTCCAACTCCGAGTAGCGACTTCGAGCGACCGTGGCTCGAGTCAACAAAGCAGCCAAGTGACACTCACAAAATCTGACAGAGGCAGCGGCTTTAGATGTTTCTCATTGTTGTTGCTTTGCCTTTGCTGCTGCTGTTGTTGCTGAGTGACTAGCGCGCATGCGCAGCCGTTTTGCTTTATTACAGGGAGAAGGAGACGAAGCAGGACGCTGGACGTTGGCCACTGGCCAGAGCCAGGCGTGCGCAGGCGCGCCAAGTGACACATGAAAACGAAATGAAAATGACAGTGGCAAGTGACAGCATCGCCATCAGAGGCAAACGTTGCCATAGACCCAATGACACTTGCTTAAATTGTGCTCAACATATTCAATTAAGTTTCTTTCACTTAGCAGCCATATGGAGCTCAGATCGTAGTTCATACTGAATAATACAAAAATTGTGTCTTATTTGGGTAAATACATGAAATGCTTTACAAGTTTTTGAAGCTTATTATAATTTGAATATATAATAAATATATATTTTCTTAATTTATGTAGTAAATATTTTTGATTGCATTATAAAGTTTTCAAATTGTGACATATAAAAATAAAATGAAATGATATTTGGGTTTGATTAATACTTTGCTTAAAACTTTTGTATCTGCTTCTCTGCAGCCTTACAACTTATTAATTCAAGCTGTCTTTATATTTTGTTCTCTATCTCTCAAGATCTCAAAAGTTTTCTCCAAGAAAACATTGATTCTTTTTATATTTCAAAATCAAAATTTTATATAATTTAGTTGTCTATTTTAGTCTATCCCTCTCTAAATATTTTTTTTATTATTTTGTATTTTTATATATTTCAATGTACTTTGCTCATTCTTTTCGTTATTTGTTTACTCCAAGCACGCATTGATATACCAAATTGTCTATTTCATATAATTCCCCAACTCATTTTTTTGTTTATTGCCGCTCTTTCAGCTCGTGTCATTGCGGGCTTTAAGCTGACTGCAACTGGGACCTGAGCATTGTAATTTCATTTGTAATTAGCTGAATGCGGCATGAGTCGCTTCTCAAATGGCACAGTGGTCCGCAGTGGGCCAAAGAGTATAGCCAAGTGCCAAAAAAAAAAAAATAAAACTGTATTTATGCTGTTGTTGCTGGGCTGTTGTTGTTGCAGAGTTTTTGGTGCGACATTTTGGTGCGCCGTATGCCATATTTTATTTCCATTGCCAAAAGTGTCATGTTACAGAGATTTATGTGCGCTGTCACCACGGACGACGATGCTGCTGCCTTTTGAGCCATGTTTGTTGTTGTTGTTGTCGTTTCTGTTGCTGGGCAGTTAAGTGTAAATGCGTATGCATATATATATATATATGTGTGTGTGTGTGTGAGTTCACGCCCAAAATGCTGTCATGTTTTGTGACGTAGAGAGAATTTTTATATGTATAAATAAAAATGCGTTGTCTACCAATTCAAATGCACGATAAGCAATAGCAGCAGCAGCAAAAGCAGCAGCAGCTCGAAATGCTTGACTCTCTGTCAGTTATCAGCACAGACACACACACACACACACACACACACACATTTGGTCAGGCATCCAATCAGTGATTTATGAACGACCGTTTTCATTGGAAAGTGTTGCGGGAGTCGTAGCTGTAGGCCTTCTAGCCATTCGGTTCTAGTCGCAATCTCTTTTACCTGTTCCATGGAGGGCCAGAGCCTCGTAGACTGCTGACACTTTCTTTTTCCTTCACTTCATTTGCAACAGCAACAACGATGAGAGCAACATCAGCAACAGAAATTGGCGCCAGAGGCAAATGGCTCGATGCGTTCGTTTTGGTTCTGTTTGGGTTGGGTCTGAGCTCAGGTGTCAATACACTCGCATTTGGTAGCCGCAGAGGCGGCCATTGGACTTGCCCCTGTTCATACCCTGATCTCGATCCCAATCCCAAACCCAAACCCAATCGAAATCCCAATGCCCAAGTCAGTGCCCAAGCACTGACAATGACATATTTGGCTGGCACTTTCATCGCACGTCCATGTTAATATGCTCAAGATTTATTGCCTTTCGGTGACAAAGGAAATGGCATTGCATGCTAGTTGTTGTTATAGTTGTAGTTGTAGTTGTTGGTCGATGTGGGCACCATTTTGTAGCTGCTGTGGAAAGTTGCATAATTTTTATGGGCGCTCGTTAATAGATCATCAATTGAGATTGGAAACCATTTCGATTAGCTGTGGTGGGTCGCATTCGAAATTCGTTTGAATTCTGAAGAAACGTTTTGGAATGTCGTTTCGATAGTGGTTGCTCATAGAAAATAGGAAAGCAGCTAACTGAGAAGTCGACAGCACTTTTTAAAGTTGATTTAAATAACGGGGTTAAATGGAAAGGCGGGCATTACAATTTTAGAGATTATATAATTTGAAATGAAATTGATTGAAATTGAAATATTTTTCTAATAACTGTGGAAGTTAAATATAGAACTTTTTAAAGTTCTTATAAATTTAAATCCTCTAAATTTCTAAGAATTTCGTTTAATAATAAAATTAATAAATTGTATATAATTAATTCCACACTTTCCTATTAAATACTAATTCAAAATTAAAACATTTAATCGAAATCAATTTGATTAGGAAATTCTATTTAAATTTAATTTACATATTCTTTTTCAGTTTCGTTAAAAAAGCTAAATGCCATAAAATCGACTCAAAGTCTAATTGGAAGATCCGGGTGTAATAAAGGTGCTCAGTATAACACTTTTTACCTGGCGGCTGTTATACGCTTCGATCAGACTTCTAACATCAAACGCAACTCCAAGTGGAGACAGACGCAACGAACGCGCATGGCGAATATCGTATACGATCAACGAGAATCCAACTAGCCAGCAAATTTTTCCAATTCGAATAATAAAAGGTGAGATTCATTCAGACGCAACGCTGAGCGCACATAAATTAAATGAAAACCGGCTGTGGCTGAGCAAAAAGATGATCAATCACCTTGCTCAGCGAGAGAGAGGAAGAATGGGAGAGTGAGTGAGATGGAGAGAGTAAGAGAGAGCGAACAACTGAGAGCATGGCATACCTGCACTCTGAGCAAGCAGTTGAGCAGCTCGCTCAGGTGACGTTTGCCTGAGCGTGTGTGTGTGTGTTTTTTTTTTTTTTTTTCAATATTCTATTTGCTGTACCTGCAATTCAAAATGGGTTCAGATACATATACAGATGCAGTTACAGTTACAGTTGCGATTTGACTGATGGCCTCTGCACTTGGCTAGCGGAGATGGCGGTGACATGACGTGAGTGTCGCCTGAGCGGCGATCAGCTGATCGCCATGATGGCCGCGGTCCAAAGCAGGTTTCCGTATGGCGCGTTATTAATCATTAACACGCAACCGAGAGTCGGATGGGGAGAGAGATAGAGAGAGAGTGTGTGTGTGAAAGAGAGACAGAGCGAACGAGTGGATAAAGAGGAGAGCGAACAAACATTTGAAATTTGAAAACAATTTTGATTTTGAGCTGTAAATTTATGGGCTAAGCACAAGCCGACGGTCCACGCCGCGCGACATGCACAAAAGTCATTTATTTATTTCATTTGACCTAGAATTTTGGCCAGCAGTAGCTGCGATTCATATCTGCAAGATACACAAACTCATAGCACACAAAACAAAAAATAAAACAAAAACAAAAAATATATATATATGGAATAACAGACACACGCACTTCCGCTGCCAAGGGGCTGAACCTGAAGCCTAAGCCCATAAATTATCTGCACCACGTTCTTCTACTCCACTTCTACTCCTGGCTGGCCTGAGACACAAACTGAGCTTCGTCGACTCAGCGCTGCCTTCGCAAATCATAAGTAAATTTGTGCGAAACAAACGAAACTTGGCAAAGGCCGACTTCAGTCGAACTCCTTCATTTGCCAGCTGACCGCCGAGGGAGAATGTGAATCGATCCGGCTACCAACTCGTCGAACGGTATCTCTATAGCCAGATCCTATCGCAATCGCTATCTGACAGCGAGGCACCAGTTTCTGATTCAGTTTCGGTATCGGCTGCTGGCTCGGTTTACCGCCGGCATTTCGCGAACAGCGCGCGCTTCTACCTCTCTGCGAATGTGTGTAAATATTTTGATGTGGAGCAAATTGCTTTTTGGCGGTTCATAAATTTTCAAATTAATTGACTAATTGCATACCTACAACGGTGTCCAGCCAACGAGAGATACAGCGAGAATAAAAAAAAGTATATCGAGCAAGTGAATTTCAACGCGGATTTCTTATCGTTCGGCTCTCAGTGGATTAACGTTCGTAATTACGGCTCTAATGTCACAATTGCCAGTTGCAGTGACAGATACAGATACAAATACAGATAGATATATATATGTATATCTATCCTTATATATTTGTAGAAAACAAATGGCCGCGAGTTCCATAACATTTACAACAATTGTAAAGTGGGCGTGTCGCCGCCCCAAGATACCAACGGATAATACGAGTGCCGCAAAGTGCAACCGTTCATTAGCCACCGTAAACAAATGAAGCGAACACAATGCAAGAAGCAAAGCAAATAAACGTGCTTCGTGGTCTCGCTGCTCAAATGCCAGCTCTCTGGCAGCGCAATTACAAAATTATCATTGCTTTAAAGGTATTCCCCATTTTAATACTTTTAATGGATGCGTTCAATTCCCCGACTCGAGCAAAAGTGTAATTGTTTGAGGTCCGATTTGCCTTAGATAATGGAAATTGATGGCATAAACAAATCAATTCGAATATTGCATTTGGGAATTCGAATTTTCATTTGAAGTTAAGTTTTTTGTTCATTGGAGCAAGTTTTGTTTGTGGTTTGTCCCATTCGTGTTAATATCAAATATGTTGTCACAGTGCTCGTGTTTGTGTGAATATATGTGTGTTTGAATACTTGAATGAAATGAATGATAAACAGAAGAACAGGGATGGGAATCAAAATAGGGAATGATTTTGATAATACTGATGTGATATGAGCTTTTTAAGTTAATTTAGTTAACTTTTAATAATAAGTTACGCTTCGTGTTGCCTCTCTCTACAATTCTCATGAGGTTAGGTAAGATCAATTGGGATTGAAGAGGGAGAGGGTAGTAAAATAAATTTGTATTTGTTGTTGAATATCGTCTCTGCTTATGGAATATTTACATATAAACTGAGCTTGCACTCTTTGTATTTTTCTATATATTTAAATATAAATAAATGCATTTAGTATATTTAACAATTTCTTTAAATTTGTCTCCCAAAAATAAATATTAATTGCTTCTAAAAATTGTTTATGCTAAGATTATCATGCTAATATCAACTTAAGAGCACTTTAGTGCCAACTCACACAACATAATGCTCTAATACACATTCTACACACTTAAGCTGTAATCCACCTGCTTTCTAACAATATTAACAGAAGTTTAACGCAATAACAATTCATCCACAAGGCCTTGGTCCAAGTGTTCATTACAGCAATGAAGCTGAAATTACTAATTCATTAATTGAAACCCGGTGGTCAGCTTCAGCTTCAGCTACAGCTTCAGCTGTCGTTGTCCACTCACTCTCTCCCTTCCTCTCTCTCTCTCTCTATCTCTCTCTCGCTCTCTCTCTGTTACACACTCTGCTTATGTTTCTATGTTTTCGACCATGTCCATCCACGTGCTGCAGATGCCAGCGGTAAAACGGAAAGTGCCGTGTGCCATTTTATGAAGTGTCTGCTATTCCGGGGTCCAGGACAACACTTACGCTTGCCGAACTACAAAATGCTCCCCAGTTAATAATTTCGATGTGTGTGTTTGTGTGTGTGTGAAATCAAATGTAGCTGCACGTTGAGTGTGCGTGCGTATCTAAAAGATACTTTAGTTGAGTTTCGCTCTGCTTTGATGTTTACGTTGATGATGAGAATGATGGGCTTGTTGATTTGTTTTACATTTGCCTAAAGCCACTTTTACTCGACGTTCGATGGCATAAATTAAACGTAATCCAATGAATTGAAAAGCCTTTGACGCTTGCTCATGCTGAAATCTCCAGCTTACTGTATATCTCTCTCCTTCTCCCTCCCTCTCTCTCTCTCTCTTTCTCTCTTCCTTGTCTGCTCAAACGTTTTATGTATGCTCCATTCATATCAGCATTTTTTGTTCCTCTTTTACGACTTGCCCCCAAAAGCATATGTGAAATTTTTGCACTTTGGCCGCATTTACACTTTGCAGATACTTTTTTTGGCGACTGTTTGGACGGACATTTGTCCGTATTGCAGGTGCAGCTAGCGACGCGGCAGCCTCGTTTGTTTGTTTGTCTGCTTGTTGTTGTCTGGGCGCTTGTTATGTCTATGAATATGAATTATGGAAATTGCACAACAACGGCTAGCAAAGCGTATGACAAGGACAACAGCCAGCAGACAACAGACAACAGTCGCACAGGATGCAGGACACAATTACAGCTGCGAGTGCTCGCTGCTCGCTGCTCGCTCTTCCCACACTCATTCAGAGATGTTTTTCTTCCCTTTTTTTTTATTTTCGGACGAGATTTTTATGGAGGTCGTTGGTACAGTGACCAAATTTTTGTGAGCGACAGGCAATTGACACAGTATCCACCCAAATCGTAGCTATCAAATTCTATTTGAGATCTATTCGTAATCCGTTGAAGAATGGGCCATAAATTATATTAAACAGAGTAAACAAAAAGAATGACGAAATTATACGATAAAATGGAATTTGCACGGCCCGCGGTCACGCCCCCGCCACATTTGCCCAGCCAGCCGACATTTACATTTAATGCTTGCAAATTTAACAAATAATATTCAATTAACAATTTGAATATGAATTTATTACAGGGGCCAGTCCGACCGGGGGCCGGCCCGCTTTTTAAAGTGGTAACAAGTCCGAGACATCGGACCAGAGGGTTAACACATTGCTGAACGGGCGAGGGGTGCTCGACGAGCTGTTGGTCAACTTGTGGCCGACTTGTTTGCCCAGCCGCTGGCAACGGCGTAACAGCCGAAGACGCACTAAGCCAGCCAAACGAAAGCGAACAGTACGAAAAACATGAAACTAAAACAAAAACAACAACTGAAAAGTTATGTGAAAAAGGTGGGAAAATGCAAGCATTGTTAGTCTTTAGCTCAGCGGCAGCAACAGCAACAGCAGCAACAGCAGCAGCAGCAAGTACAACAGCAGCAGTGCTTAAAGGTAACGATGCATGCAACATTGACGCTGGCTTCGCTGCCGCTAACGGAAGCCGCGCAGGAAGCAGAAGGAGCACGAGCACAATTCCTGGCGGCCGCACATTTCAATAATTATTAACTGCAACATGCAACATGGAGCAGCCGCAACACACACGCACACGCACACGCTCACGACAGACAGGGCTACGTGCAACATGCAGCACAGTAGCCGCTGCCACAATCCGTATGCGATTCTGGACCTCGGACGCGGCCGCGCCTGCAATTATCAAAACTTGTCCAAATTGACATTTTTTGTACTTTTGTTGCTGCTGTTGTTGTTGTTGTTGTTGTTGTTGTTGTTGTTGCCAGGCCAACCGCGTCGTCGTCGTCGTGCAACGGGTAGCACGGCCATTGGCATTTGGCACGTTTTGGATTTTGAAATGCAAACACGGCATTTAATTCTATTAAGCCCGCAATTTAATTATCTCTTTGGGGGAAAATGTCATGTTCAATGTCAGCAGCATTGCGAATGCAAGCCACGCCCACTAAATTGAAAGCGCCCCACTCTTGTGGTTCGAACTCTCCGTTGAAATGAGCGAGAACTGACAGCGAAATTATGAGATTTTACCTGTGCGGCAAAACATATTTAACAAAAAATCAAATATTTATTATTATGGTGTAGTTTAAGCAGATAGTAGGCGGCAGATAGTAGGGCGTGGCAAGGGATAAAGAGATAGTACAAATAGATAGTACAAATGGAATATACCAGGAAATGTTAGATTAATATAATGAATTTTGATTTGATTACTGAATACTAAGTAAGCTAAGTTAATAGATTCTATACAAAAATAAGAATTTCAGCTCAGCTTAAGTCTTAGGCTTTATTATATGTATTACATATTTCATTGCAATATTCCAGATCGGAATTAACAGTTCATTTCGCTGAGTCTACCTTATAATAAAAACCCACTCACTGGTAGTTCTTCACGGTGGCACTGCGCTTGCCAGCTTCAATCTTCAATCTATATTTGATATCTTGCATCTTATCTAGCTCTAGACAATTGCCAAGTGGCAAGTGGCAAGTGGCAGAAGAGCTGCCCACCGCAGTGAGGATGATCTGGCTGCCGAGCAAGCTGCCCACTTGCAGTGTCTGCGCCAATATTTAGCTACCGATTTGCACGAGATAATCAATTGAATATAGTCAATAATAAGCAGAGGTGGAGACGGAGAGGGGCACAAAGAGGTTGGGGCTAAGTCTGGGTGGCGCGTCTTCGTAATTTTGCGCCTCAATGCATGCCTTGTGCCGGCGATTCATGTAATTTGAGTGGAGCGGCAAACAAGCACTGATCAGTCGAGTCTTTCGAGTCTTTCGAGCTGCATTCAGTCTTCCAGTCTCTCAGTTGCTCATTCTGTCAGTCTGTCAGTGGGGCAGTCTGTGCGTGTAATTGGATTTTAAGAAGTAGCTGCTTACAGTCGTCGACGCGCTGATTGATAACCTGGCAACGCAAAAGGTTTCACTGCAGATGGAACGCCTCCAATGGCTGCTGGCCACAGAAGTTGCCGATGGTCGAGGGGGCTGGGTTGAGCTTCGGCTGCAACGTGTGGCTGCTGCTTGACTCTGTTTAATGTTAACATTAATTGCACTGCCGTTGCGTGCGGCCAGCCTGCATTTGGTCTAATCAGCTCGTCAGAGCCGCATGAAGCCGTCTAATCAATCATTTCCACACGGAGTGGGGCTGGCGCATTTGAGTTAACGTTTGACGCCCAAGCGGAATTCTGCAAGCTGCGCTTTTACACCTTGCGATGGCTTCTTAGAGAGTGTGGCACCAACACCTTATGCTAATTTCTAGCTAATTTGTGGTATTAGTATGCTACAGGTTCTACGATGTTTTAGACTACAGCTTAACCAGTTTCCTTTTGCGAAATAAATTTAAAATATAAACGAAATAAAAATGTGGAAATTTTCTTACCCATGTCTGTTGATATGCCGCCGTATTGTGTTAAATCAGATCTTATCTTACCTGAAAATGCAGAAGACCAGAGAAGAGAAACGTTTAAAAAATGTTAAAAGATTGTTCAACGCTCCGCCAGCAGCTTCATGCCCCCACCGGCGGGGCAGGGGCAGCTGCAGAGGCGCAGAGCGCTGCATGAGGCATTAACGCTTAAGCAGCCGCACGTGTGGTGCAGTGGTGCTTGAGTAAATTGAAACTAAGCTTTGTTGTTGTTGCGGCTATTGCGGTTACCAACTCGCAGAGGAGGTGGCTTGGCGATGCTGAATCTAAGTATAGGCTAAACAGTAGCCGCTTAAAGTGTTCTTTTGATCTTTAACCTATGCTACTGCCGATCGTAAGTCGAGATATGTTCAATCAGCTATCGATTGCCATCTTGAAGAGTAATAATGGAAGATAGGTAAAATCTTACATTTATATAGTTTAAGTTAATAAAAGGGGAGAAGATTGTGATTGAAGTGATTCAACAACGATTTTCTTCATGTTTCATTTGATTGAACTCCTAGCTCGTTTACTTATCATCGAATCGAATGCTTTGAAAAAATTTCCTCTATGATCAATATAACTAGAGCTAAGGCCACTTGACATTTCGTCTGGCACTACAAGAGCCATTTTTATAAGCTCTGACCAAGCCCACTTGCAGGAGCCCCAATGCCCTGGCACTGGCCATGCGCTAACGGGACGTTGACTACGTCTGCGCCTCCTGCTCCAGGTCTGCGTGTGTCTATTTTTTATTATTTTCTTTTTTTCACAATTTTTAACGCCGTTTGTTTGTTTACGCCGTGAAAGTGCAAAATGTAAACAATCAAAATGCCAACGTGTTGGACGAGGAATAGTAGAAGGAGTAGGGGGAGTGGAGTGCTGCTTGGAGTCATTGAAGGTGGCACAGCAAAAAGGTAAAGTATAAAAATATGATTTAATGGCAGCGATAAAACACGTGTGTATTTAAATATACGCGCCTGGCGCCTGAGTAAACGTAATTTCCAGCTGAAGAGCATACAGCCAGCAAGAGCGAGAGAGAGGGGGAGAGAGCTAGTGCGAGGGCGAGAGACTGTTGCAGACACAGACGGACAGCCAGATGCAGACAGCAGTCAGCAGACACAGCGCCCAAAAAGAAACAACAAAGAAACAACAAAGAAAAAGAAAAATATTAAATTAAAAAGCAAAAGGAAACACAACTATGAGGGGCAGCCAGAGGAGGGGCTGTGAGCAGGGGTGCCAACTAAAAGTAAACGGAAAATTTGACAAACGTTATTTTTTTTTTGCAGCAGCAATGAAAATTATGAAAATGGTATCAGTGTGGAAAAGGGGGAGAAAAAAGGGGCAACCACTTTAGACAAATTCAAACAAATGGTTGGCGGCTCGCCGTGGCGTCGGCAGACAGAAATCAGCAGGGCAAGAGAGACAGAGAGAGAGAGAGAGAGAAAGAGAGAGAGAGAGTGAGGCGAGTGTTTATAAAAATTCAACATTTAGTTTGCGGCTTGAGCTGCCAAGCAGCTCGTCAAGTGCAGCAGCCGAGGCATACCCTAAGCTCTGCGCCCGCTGGGTGTCTTGTGTGTTCACACCTCGCGCATTTAGCTGATTTTTATGACTCTTTAAAGGCGGCGCACGCTCTTGACAAATACCCAGCTGCATAAATGAGCTAGAGAGAGAGAGAGAGAGAGAGAGAGAGAGAGAGAAAGCGCCAGTGAGAGGGATGTGCATAGTGAGAGACTGCGTTTGTTTGCAAGATCTTAGCGCTTTTATTGCCCCATCAAAGGCGCTGATATAAATCTTAATTGCCGACCCAAATAAATAGCTGGCACATCGAGTCAAACACATGTCAGCTAACGCATATATATGCTATATCATAACGTATCGTATCATGGCAGAGCAGTAGCTCTCTAAACTTAAAGTCGTTGCCAACTATTCGGTGGGACTCTCTTCACTTTTGTGGAGAAAACTCGTTAGCTATTTAGCATAAACACTTTCCAGCCATGCGACAAGTTTGACCAGCAACTGATAAGAACTAAAACAGCAACAACAACAGCAGCAGCAGCACTAGAAAGAGGCAAACAAGTTGCAACGAAAGAAGTCATTAAGGAAACATTAAATTGACATTAATGTAGTTAGGCACAGGCGAAGGCGGCGATGTAGGCGGAGACGAACCAAAACCAAGAAAGACCCCGCTGGTCAGACTACGAAGGTGGAGACTCGTTGGACATCGAGGCGCCAGGGGCAGGGGCCGGTTCGTAGGGTTGCGAGTTCAATGTACGGCTGTAAATCAAAATATCTGGTCTATAACTCACGCATATAGCACTTCGATTCGCTTTTACCAAATATTTAAACTGGTATAACAGTTACCCAGTTTTGCATGCCGCACTCGTAAATCACAGATTGGAGACTCGGCAAACAGACCAAAGGCTACTGTTCAAGTCGAGCGAACGAGTGACAATGGGCTAGCAAAGGCTAGGCAAATGGTGGCTAATAAAATGCTCTAAGCCAAAAATGAATTGGAAGTCGAGTATACGATTTTATAGTAGAATTTAAATTAAATGTGTATAGATAAATAAAGAAAAAACGATTTTTATTTTTAATTTAAATAAGAATACAATATTTTTTGTTGAAGATAGAGCAGATTCAAGCAGAGTAAATATATTATATATTATTTTAAATTCATAAAGTTTATTTAAAATATTTTTAAATCTGCATTATATTCAAAGAATTAACTTGAATATTACAAAATATATAGTAATTGATATTTATTTTGAATTAAATTAATTTTTCTAGAATTCTCTAACTCTTTCTTAACGACAGCCCTTTACCAGCTTTTTTTTACAAATAAAAAAAAAACATATTTTCGAAATTAAATAATATAATTTATGCCATAAGCAAATACAAATGATTCACATGGCTGGCTACATGTAAAACATAATCTAATGTGATCTGCAACCCTTTACACATGTTCCAAGTATACCCGGAGATAGTTCGTTTGACAATGAGTCTGAGTATCTGTGTGGGTGTGTGTATGTGTGTGTGTGTGTGTGTGTGTGTGAATCACTAACTAGTTAGCTTGTACTAAGTCTCACATAGTTTTGGTCGTTTGGTCTACAGCCTCAAGGCAGTCACTGCATAATTGTGAACCCATAAATCTTTGTCTCTTTTGTTTTCGAGATTTCTATCTTAATTGAAGCTCATTAAAATATGCGTTTCCTACCTTTCCAACATACTAGTTAAACGCAACTTGTGTTACCTCAGCTAGCTGCTTGCTGCTGGTTGATCGAGCCCAGCTGAGCTCATTTATAGCATCTACTATATGTCCATTCATGGAGTTTGAATCGAACCGATGTATCCGATCGTATTCAAATGCGAACTTGGCTGGAGATCGAGTTCGGAGTCTGCTTTTGCACTTGAGCAGCAGCTGCTGCCGCTGCTGCTGCTGGTGGCTGGAGATCAGATCGCAATCAACGTTGAAGCCAGCACAAATCCAATACGATCTCGGCGAGGGCCCGGGCCCACCACCAATGAATTATTAATAATAAATAAATCATTATTAAAATCAAAATAATACGCAAATATGCATATTATACGACAGCAGAAGCACACAGCTACAGCTACAGATACAGATTCATATACTCAGATACTCATATTGGGATCCACCACATAGATGACCATGTCCAAAACTTCATGGCGTTGGCAACTCGTGTTTCTTTTCATGTTTACGCCACTTTCTCATATACACACACACTTACACCTATGGGCATGCCTGTGCCTGTGTGTGTGTGTGTTTGTGTATGCATCTGTGCCTGTACACAAGTGGTTATAATGAATGATTTGTTGTTTTATAATAAACACGACGAACGGCGTCGCAGTCAGCGTCGAAGCGACGCGTCGCTGCTATGACGTATGTCGGTGGCCCGGACCCGAAGACAATTTCTTCTGTTGGCCACTGCGGCGCTGCCCTTAAAGCCAAGGCAACCCTGCCTTGCTGCCTGGTTGCCACTCTTTCTCTCTCTCTCTCTCTTGTTTCCCCATCTACAGTTGACCCTTTGGCATGGCGCGTTTTCGATGCAGCTCTACATGTGAGTGCGTCTGTGTGTGTGTGTGTGTTTCATACCGGGGCCGTGTTGTTGTTTTTATTAGGTATCAAAAACACCTTAAAACATGATTTTGCAACTGCAAAGAAGCGACCAACGAACAATGGCACAAGACCTAACAAATTGAGCAGAATATTTAAATTCAAATGAATATATTTTAAAGAAAATTCAATATGAAATTATTATTATTAACATAATTCGAATATAAAAAATAATATTTTTGGATAATATTATAGGAATATTTGTTGTTGAATTTCTTCTTTTTTTTTAATAAAATAATATTTTAAACGCCGATTTACAGAATGTTTGCCAAATTTGTTGTTAAAAATGATCATGTTCTTGATATTTGTGAACACAATTGTATAGAAAATTAATAATTATTAATTCAACTCTAATGTTATACTAATTTTTTATTAAAATGTTTATGTTGCATGTAAAATAGTTCTTGGAAATTGAAAAGTTGATGAAAAGAAAAGTATTTTATAAATCAGAAACAATTTTATTTTCTTTAATTTGATTTATTTATTATTAATTTTTGTGTATAGTTGATTGATTCGCGGCCCACTGTCTGTTTTGGGTTATAACCAAAAATTGCTTCTCGCCCTGCAGTCTTTTTGTTTTTGGTTTTTTGTATTATTATTTTTAATTTTTTTTTCTTTTGGGCCATGTGTCTGGGCCACTTTGCGTTGTCGTCGTCGTCGTTGAAGTCGTTGTCTGTGCGCGAGTCGTTGTCTGAGGGCCGCCAAGGTGCTTATTAAATTCCTTATTTAAAAATACATTAAAAAATGCAAGAAGCTGCCCCAGAACACAGACCAATCCCCGAATGCGGCGCATCAACTGAGTCAGCTGCTCCGGCGACTCGTACCCCGGGCTCGGACTCAGCCACAGCGTCTGCTGCAGTCGCATCCGCTGCAAGTTGTTAGCCAATTTCTCAATCGATTTGATTTGCTTTTGATTTTGATTTTGATTTTTGCAAATGTTGATTAAAAGCGCGCGTTGAAAATGTTTTCCTGCTTCCCTGTTTCCCTTGCCCTGCTTTACATAATCATCCATAAAACATTTGTGGACGGGGGAGTGCGCCACTTGTGGCCTATTAATTGCATGTTGCAGTTGCATATACTGTTGCAGTTGCAGTTGCAGTTGCAAGTTGCATGGACTGCAGAATGTGTGCAGTCCATTGGCATTTGAACTGCCAGCAGAATGTGTGAGTTATGAGCTATTGGCAATATTGTTATGCAACGTTGGCCAAAAATGTTGCCAAGTACATTAACCTTGGCTGCCAGGGCATAAGGGAATATGGGAATTCGACGTGCCTCTGGCCATTGTACGTGTGAACCACAATAACGCTGCACTGCAGCTAATTGACATTGAGATTTCTGAGGCAGAGAAGACGAATACAAAAGGTCTGCGTTCATCTACCTAAGCCTAAGAGAGACAATGTCCACTGATAATTGCATTCATTTGGAAGTTGTCCTCAAAATATGAATTATGATTGCAACAGAACGTGTCAATTGCAGGTCCTGCTGGCTGAGTCTCAAGGTCATTGCGGGACAAAAAAAATTTAACGAACAGGCAAACATTTGCGGCCTGTCGTTGCCAATGATATCGATCTTTTTTTTATTTTTATTTTTGTATTTGACTTTGGCGTGGGCGCTGATACAACCAACAAAATTAGCCAAACAAATTTAGGCCCCGAGACAGAAACACAAACACAAACGTTTGTGGTTGGCTCATGTGTGTGTGTGTGTCCGTGTGGGGCCCAGGCAAATAAAGCAAATTTACGAATTTATGTTGAAATTTATCGATAATGACTTAAAAGCCTTCAGGACAATGATTTAATGGCTCCGCGCTCAACGTGTTCACACATAACACAAAAAAAAAGAAAAAACAACAACAACTGCTCAAGTCAAGTCGGCCAACACAAACACCCAACTGGCCAATACAGGCGAGCAAATCTGAAGTAGGTTCTCAAATCTTAAACCATGTTTAGATACGATAAAAACGGAATTTTTCAATATTTTCTTGCATTTTGTTGTTGTATATATATATGCATATATATATATATTTTTTTCTTGTTGTATATTTTTTTCGATTCAGCTCTGGCGGCCACTGCAAATGATCGATGATCGCTGGAAGTGTGCGGCGATTTATTTATGGCTTGATTTGGTTTATCCCCTGTGCGAATATTTTTGCGATGGAATCAGTGGCTCTCCCGCCAAGCGAAATTATTGTTCACATTACAAATTATTGCGAGTGTTAAATAAATCAAGAGTGTAAACAATTTAGATTCAATATTGATTTAAATAGAGATTTTGCCGCGTTGATGCGAACAGCAAATCAATATATGACGATTAAAGATTAGCAGATTACACTGAAAAGTTTTTGCTAGGCTCGAATGTATTGGGCATGTAAATGAAATCGAAGAAGATGCGATAATTTTAATCTCAAATTTGTAATCAAACCATTTTTATTTACACTATTAATTGTCAAGGGACTAAAAGTATACAAAGAATCAATTATTATATTTTATTTTAGCTTTTGTTTTATTCAAATGGCCCAAGTGGGTTTAATAATTAAAACAAACGATTTCTTTTTTATAATTCAAAATATCTAATATGTAAACATTTACAATTTTAAAGATATCTTCATGAAATACATATTGAACATTTTTTAAAATTATGGAATTCCTATTAAATTATGCATTCATTTTTTTAATCAAAACGTTTTATATATTTGTACAAATCATATCTTAATATTCTTAAATAACTCTTAAGAGAACAAAATATTTGTAGTGGTGAATATATTTCCACCCCGCAAACTATTCACCATACAGCGCTAACAGAACTAAAGGCCTGTGAGTTGAATACTCTTCTATATCGTATTCTTATTGGAAATACCTATGGCAGAATTACAGCAAGATACAGGTAAATTTGCCTGCCTTGGACCTCTTGAGGACTTGTGTGATTCCGCTTCACAGTTGGACTCTCTCTCTCTCTTTGTATCAGATAACAGAGCAAACTGAATTTGAGAGCTAAACAAATAATGTTCGCACGGAACACCCTGTATAGAGATTTCATCAAAATAAAAATTGACTCTGTAATGCAATGTCAGGATTTCACTTTGGGCATAAATTACATTACGATCATCTCAGTGTTATGGCAGGATCGATTGATTGCGATTCAGTTTGGAGTGGAACGAACCAGTTGCGGCAAAAACCTGTCGCTGGAGCGTACCTTCAACTCGTATTTAGTTCAACTTTAATTGTTTTTTAACCAGCTCTGTTGGCCCCTTCGGCTGCTGCTACGGGTGCCAAGTTTTGTAATTATCGATAGCCCAAGTGAAATTTGATTGATTTTTTGCGAACTTCTGCTCTGCCCCGCGGCTCAAACTTAACGCGCTCAGAATGCGAATTCAAAATTTATGCCTGACCGCTGGTCGACCACCTACATAAAGGTGAACATAAATTTCGCTTGCTCAGCATTTTTTTAAGGGAACTTTTGTATTGGATTTTGATTGTGGTTGTATACGATTTGAAAATGGAATTTTGCTGAAAGTGTTATGAGTACCTTGTGGCTTATCAGCGACTCTTTGAACCCCCAGCTCTGGCCTCTCAGAGAGGTGCAGCTGATAAGGCTTAGGATTCGGCGGACAGGCGAACAGGCGGACGGGTTGATTGCTGACTGGCTTGCAAGGCAACCTGTGGACTTGGCTCGGCTGGTGGGCTTATTGCTTGAGTTGAGAACGTGCTGTACATAATTACATAATGGCGCTGTTAACTGTAATAAGCGCGACTTCTGCTCAACCGCCCAATGTGCGCGCTCAGTGTGTGTCCTGGCAAAAGGATTTTTGCTATTCCCGCAGCTCTTTCAGCTGCTTGGCCATAATTTACGGCACTGCCAGTTGGCTGCCGTTCTTGTTGCACAAATTGCAGCACTCTTTTGTTGCCACTTTGCCGCCAACGTTGCTGCAGCAATTACGGACAACGTCGTCGTTTCCGTAGACGAAGTCGCCGCTGAGCATCATTAAAACCAAAGGTGACAAAAATTAGTAAACAAAGTGTTGAAAATTATGAGGCAGCTACTGCGCGAGTGCTTCAAGGCGTGTGGCAGCAGCAGCGCATAGACGACAACGATAAAGGAGAAGAAGTAGTAGAAGAAGCAGAAGAAGAAGAGGTAGAAGCAGAAGCAGAGCTAACTACCAGGTGTAACTGCCACTAGTTTGCTTGGGTAGTTATGCTTGCTTCGGGTGGTTGAGCTTTATTTATGAGTCTGTTGAGCTGACTTCTGGCTCGATTCGTGCACCGATTGGACTCTATAAATTGATGAACTGCATCAAATCAATGTCAAGCAGTTTCAGTAGAAAACTGAAGCAGCAATTAAATTGATTATTTTCAAATTTCCATCAATTTCTGTATATTTTCAATGTGTTTTATAGGGAATAGACATTCTTTTTTATTTATTTATTTTTTTTAATATATATTTTTGGATTTGTATTTTTTTTATTATGAAAAAATCAGAAAAACTAAATTTATTTCTCTTTTTGTACATTGTATTGAGAATACGAATAAACAAATTGTTGAAGACTTTACATATTAATGTTTTTTTAAGTAAAATATATTTTTAAAAAAATATGTATTTATTTTATTAATTTTATTAACATTTTGTAATTATTTCTTTAATGAAATTTTCGAAGAATATTTAGTCAATAATGAAAATAAATTTGGAATATAAATTTCTTTTATTTACATATACGATATTATATATTCTCCTTGAAAACTTCTATTTGAAATAAAGAACCTTGAATATGTTTTGCCATATTTTTACTGAATATTAATATATGTAACTGTCTGTAGTCTGTTTACACTATGTAAACTGTTTTACAAGTGTTTACAACTGCTCAGAGAGTGAGAATAATTAACTAATAATGGTCACATAATTATTATTATTATTGTGTGCTCATTCACTTGGCAAGTGGATGTCTAATGGCTCATCACTTGACCAGCGAAAACAACTATGAAAACAGGCATGAAACCACAAGTGCGACAGCAGCAACAACAACATTAAATAATAATAATAATAATAATAATTGGCAAAGGAATTCGAACTGAAGTGCAACTTAAGCTAGATAGATCGAGTTGATCAAGAGTCGAGACAACGCTAGACACTCACTTTTGCTTGGATCTGCTGTGGACTCACCTGCGATTGCCATCCAGGGGTAGAAGGTGTGATTGCTGGCCTGGTGTAAACTGCTGGCAGCCGCTGTTTGGGCCGCAGCAGCGCCCGAGATGGTGCAATTGGCATTCCAGGCTGTGGCCGCGCCCACACCGCCGCCCACGCCGCTGGCTGTGTTCTGTGGTACGCCGCCGGCGCTGCCGTTGCCGCCGCCGGCACTGCCGCCACCACGATGGCTAACTGGGCTGCCGCCCGATGTGTCCAAGTAGCCGCCGACGCGGGAATCGGGCGTGCAGGCGGATGGACGGACGGGCATGCCACCGCCGCCCGCATTATTCTGTCCGTTGGCAGCATTGGGCGCATTGGAGCCGTTGGTGGTGTTGCCAGCGTTGCCACCGCCGCCGCCTCCGCCACCGCCCCCGCCATTGGTGCCGCCCGTATTCCAAATGTCCTTGTAGCCATTGACGGCGTCCGCTTTGATGTTCAGGCAGTCCTGTTTGTAGGCGCTGCCAGCATCGCCGTAGATCTTGTTGCAGGCAGCCGTGATGCTCGCGTCGTACGGCGAGTCCTGTGTGGTGCGCTGCAGATGGTGGTTGGCGTACGGCGACATGCCCAGCGATAGCGGGAAGCCTCTGTAGGCGGCCGCCGCAGCGCTGGCCGTCGTCTGATCGTGATGGCCGCCCGTGCCCATGGCCATGCCTGTTGCCTGATGCGGATGGCCATAGAAGCCGGAGGCCTGCTCAAAGTAGGAGTTCATGTTGTGGCTGCTGCTGGCGGTGAGAATTTTGGCGGCTAACTGTCAGCAGCTACAGCCGCTACTAAAACTAACTGCACGCGGCGCACGGCACTCGTATACGAAATTTCAACACTCAGTTGTGCTCCACAATGGGCATTGCCTAGGCAATTCTTACTTAAATCAGTTTAGTTAGTATGATTCTCTCTTTTGGATTTCTTTAAAATATTTTGGTTTGCTGTTTTTATTTATTTATTTATTTTCAAAAAATGTTTCAACAATATATTTTTATTTTTAACAATTTTTAATATTTATTTTATAATTATTTATTGCACTTTTGCCGGCCGTAGATTTCTATAAAATATATTTGATTTTTATTAAATTAAAGTTTCGTATACTTGATTTTGGTTTCGTTTTTAATTTGAATTTTGTTTGCTTGTTGTTTTCCAATTGCACGCCTGTTTTATTCACTTGACACTGACACCATAATTCATATAAAAATTTGTGTTGTTTTTGAATGGATAAATATAAATATTGATTTGAAGTATTCGATGTGGCGCTTATTGAATCATTTTGAATTCAATGCCTCGTTTAGCATTCATAGCGTTGTCATTATTGGTATAACAAACTATTATTATTACGATTATTATTATTATTATTATTATTATTAGTATTATTGCTGTTATTGTTATTATAATTATTATTGTTATTAGCGACGACGACCGACGACAGCGACGAGCGCGCGCTTCACGTTCAACTGGCGCTTCAGCTGAAGATTCAAATTGAAATTCAAATTCAGATTCAGATACAGATGCAGATGCAGATGCAGATTCAGATTGAGATATACACTGGCCACTTTTGGACTACAGATCCGTATGCGAGTGCGAATTCAGAGCGCGAGGGCCATACAACATTAAAATTGAGCGTACAATGCCAATAACAATAATGCCGCTGATAATGTGGGATAATAAAACAAAGCGCGCGCCTGTTATCCAAACCGTTGCCATCGAACGAATGTGCCACCAAATCGCAGTTGGTTGTGTTTTGACTGAGACTCAACTAAACTCAACTGAATGGCAACGGGCCGCTAGCAGCGAACGTCGACAACAACGGCAACGGCAGCGGCAGCAGCAGCAGCAGCGTTTTGCCTGTAGAGCTCCCCCGATACGCAGCAGCGACGGAAGAAGAAGCAGCCAAAACAGAGAGGCCAAACAACTAAATGAATGAGCGAAACTGAAACAGAATGAGCCACAGTCGCTTCACTCGCTGCGCTCACCAAGTGATAAGAGCTACTCAAACCAACGGCTCGCTCCCTCTCTCACCAATGAATCCGACTCGCCTCGGCTGCTCGCCTGCGTTCATTCGGGCTGTTTGAGCGCGTTCATTCGAACATGTTCGAGCGCTCGGCTCGCTCTGAGTGGAGAATTCATCATTTGCGCGTGTGGAAAATGCGCTCTGGCCGTGGAAATTCATCATGGAGGAGGGCTGATTTTTCTTATAGGCCAGACAGCGCACGTTTGCACTCAAATGATTTTCGCCACTTTTGCACTCAATTTGGCAGCCGCTCAACGCTCGACGCTCGACGCTCTGCGTTCGCCAGTTGCCAGTTGTCAGTTGCCCGTTGCACGCAACGCGCTGCAGATACAAATTCACATTCAGATACAGATACAATGCTGGCAAATATTTCATGAACATATGTCCGCTGCATTTTGTGCGAGTTTCTTGGGCTTGGGTTTTGATATTAATGATATATAATTTTAAAATTTTTCTGATGAATTTTTATATCAAGCAACAGCGTGAACATATTTGCTTAGTTATATATATAATTAAACCATATTGAAATTAAATTTTGTATATCACTGAACATATTGAATGTAAAGCATATTTTTAAACTTTTCAATTCAATATTATATATTTTATTGAATTCTTTTGGCTTCCTACTTCAAACAAATTTAATGCTGTAAAATAAAAAATATATTTTGATTGATATTAAGCTTAGAGCCTTACATTGAATAGACATTTCAATTCATATATTGAATACATATTTTAAAATCTAAAATTGGAATATGTAAACCTTCGACGCATCAGTGTATCTGGAATCTGATAGCTATGCTTCTATTTGCATCTGGTCATCAGTAGTTGCTTGTTTCGATTTCTAAATAAAAATACAATTTTTACATATTTTTATAGTAATCATAAATTTATTATATATATCTAGTAAGTCTTAGCTGAAGCTATAGCATTGAGCTTTAGTGCGAATCTTTCCTTTGATCTTAACTTATAGTTTGAATTTTGTATTATTCAATTTATTCTGTTAAATAAAATACAGTTTTTTTTCTGAAATTAAAATTTGTAAGAAATTTCATATATGAAATTAAAAAGTATGAAAAATTTGCTGCCAAGCAAGCAAGAATTTCTTTCTCTATTTACTTCTGCTTAATTATTTATTTTATTTTTATTTTTAAACACAAAACTAGAGTCAAGCTTAAGACAATACTAATTATATAATAATAAAGCATAAAAAAAAGTACAGAACATTGAAATTATCAATAGTATCACCAACCCGATGGGGGTGTTTTATTTGCCAGACCGCCCAGCTATGCATTACATTTTTTTATTTTTAAATATATGTATATGTCACATAACTGACTTCTATACATGTGTAGATGTGGATGAGTCACACAACTATTCTATTATTCCATTTGCATTTCTAGATTGATATTTATTAATACTTTTATTATTGCAAAATGTATTTGAATGTCTATTTTGTAGTTGATGTATTTTCAAAGTATTTTCGACTATGTTTTTTGAATAATAATGCAACTTAATGAAATGAATGAATGAAACTTAATTTTCATTGCATTCTTATTATTTGCTAATTACAATTTCTTATATAGCTCGAATCTCAAAATAAAATATCAATGCAGTTTGCTAAATGCCGATTGACGTCAATATAAATTGTTGCCCAAACGAACATGTGCATGTATGTGTATATAGATATATGTATATTTATGCATATTTAAGATGCGTTATTAATGCGTCTCCAAATTGATGCTAATAAATTCATATGCATAATGCAAAGAGATCGGCGCTCGGCTCGCAGTTCGCGCAGTTGTGTAAAACTTTGGCAAATATTTGTCAAAGTTTGCACATTCGCACAAACGGCTCGTAGATTAGAGGCGAACAAACAAAGTTGCTTGCCACAAGTGTTTGCAAAATAAACTTATTATAAGAAGAAATTTACTTTTGTTCAACCTCCCCAGCAAGTCAGCAGCCCCAGCAGCCCCAGCAGCCCAGTCAGTCGCAGTAGTCGCTCGCATTCGTTGCCAAGTCTCTAAAATCAACAACATGCGAAAAAGATACAAAAACTTGCACACACAGCGCACGGATGTCCCCACAAACACACAAATGCACACACACACACACACACACATACGCAGACAGACGGCGACATTTTGCCCAACAGCAACGACAAACTGCAAAGTAACATGAGCGGAAAGTCAAGCAAAAAAGCCAAAGCCAAAGCCAAAGCGAAAGCAAAGCAAACCAAACGAAACGAAACGACAGCCAAAAGTAAAAATCGCAGTCGCAACTGCAAACTAAATATCGTGAGTCCTTGTGGCAGCAGCAGCAGTAGCAGCAGCAACGGCAGTCGAGCAGGACTGCGAGGCCAGGGACAGACAGCGAATAGCCTCATAACCATTTGAAGCCATTCGAAGGCGCATAAAAGGATCACAACAATCGCCGAAATGAGCCATAATGAGCTCGTAAAAATTTTGCTACCTAATATACTCAGGAATCTTACGAGTATATTCAAACTTGGTTCGTTATGTGGCTCAATTGTTGTTGTTGTTGTTGCTGTAACTGTTGTCGGGATGTGGCTTCAGTGGATGCTACTGCTGCTGCTGCTTGCTGCTTGCTGCTTCTGCTGCTGCTCTGAATCGATGATTGTTGTTGTGGTGGGCTCCCCGCTTGGGCGCCAGTTGGTTGCACAATTGGTTATGTAAGTATTATCGAGCTATGATTGTCTTATAAGTTCATCAAAATAAACACTTCAATTGGTGTTTCTCAAAATAGGTTAATGACGTCTTTGGCAAAAATAACAATATAAATATAATTTCAAAAGGGTTTTATTAAATTTATGAAATATTTGAAATATCTCTAGAAAGATTGTCTTGTCAATCAAATTACGTTTATCTCTGCTCACTTATTATCCAGCAATTAACTTCTTCTATTACACATTTTCTATCATCTGCTTCAATTTGTGCTTCTATTTACATATGGGCAAGAATAAGTAGAAATTGAGGAACTTATAAATCCAATTTCCACTATTTATACTCCATTAACTAATTGAAAATGCTTTTTATTGATAACGTTATTAATATAAAATCTAAAAATAAGAAAATATTACAGCAATAAATACTTAAATAAAAAAATATATTTATAAATAATATATAATATAAAAAGAGAAAAAAAGTAACAAATATTGAGTTTACTTTTACATTATTCAATTAAATGCTTATATAAATTTTTAGAAAATCAATAAACTTTCAATTAAAATAAATTCGTAATTATTATTTTAATAAGCTCAAGACAAAACAAATTCAAATAGTATCATCTTAGAATGATTAGTTTATGATTACTTTTTCTTTGCAGCTCATCTTAGCCAGAGCTAATCAGCGTGCAGCCAGCATGAGTCCACTTGAAGCAAGTTTAGGGCCCATTGCTTGGGCAATGCATCAAATACGCCTCGTTTTTGGCCCATAAAAACGTCGACGGCGGCCGCTTCAAAGCCAATGGCCTCAGGTAAAACCATTGAGCTTTGGATAACTGAAGGATTGTTGGCATAAATCTGTAAGGCGGCGATAACAGCGCCCTTCAAAACAGCCAACAGGTGCCGAGTCGAGCGCCAGCAGCCGAAATTCCAAATCGCTTAATAGACAGACGCACACATAAACAAGAGTGAAGCGATCCGGCGATCCGGCGATCCGGCGATCGAGTGTTTTGTACTTGCTACAAATTTTTGTTTTTTGTTTTTGTGTTTTTGTTGTAAATAAACCTCAGCACATTTGGCGTTTGATGTTAGGGTGGTGCAGAGTGGGGCAACGGTGGGCTGTTCGCCTTTTGATGTTTTGTTTGCGTTGGCAGCGGCGTCAGCTGCCAAATTGCTGCTTTATTAGCTGCGTAAGTGGCAGCCACAGCACAGCACAGCACAACACAGCCAAACCCCACCCAATCGCCAGACATAGATGCAGATACATTTAGCCACAGCTACAGCTACAGATACAGATACAGATGTAGTTGGAGGCGTCTCACTGTATCGACTGGGCGGCAATCAGCGCCGGCGCTCGCTTTGAGCGATTATGGGCCAATTAAACAGTGGGTGGGTGTGGTAATTAAATTAGCTGTCTAATTGCTGTGTACTTAATCTGCGAGACCAGAATGAGCTCAGGCATTAAAATGCCATCCATCAACAGGTGCGGGCGGCGCATGCAGTGCATCTGAAATGGTAGCTGACCACCTCGAAAGGTAGCAGAAACTCTCACACGGTACACGCTCTATTCCTGCCTGCTTTTCTCTATATATATATATATAAATATATATATCTGTATCTTGACCTCTGTATCTGGACGGTGGCACTCGTAAATTTCCTGCTCTCGGCTACTGTTGACTGCAGGTGGGGCGCATATGTTAATGTATTTGCTTTGTATGCAAATCCAACTTGCGAAGAGAATCTTTAAAGTGTAAAATGAATACTTCATCTGAAAAACATGCTTTACATTATAGGTTTTTTGTATATAACTAACTTTTTTTATACTTTAAGGTAAACATATAACAAGTCTACATACATTTAAAGTATATTTAACACTTATTAAAAAGTTGGTCTCTGTGGAAATCTATAAAAAATCTGAGTTGATAAAGAAACTTCAAACTATTTATTCAAATTTCAAAAACTACAAAATCTAAACTAAATATAATTATATGTATTTATATATATATTTTACATAAACTATACATGACCAAATTGTATTAAATTTTGAAACATATTTCTCTCTAAAAAAACTATAAGTGCGGCCTGTAAATCTTAGTTAACTACATAAATAGTTAATAATTTATTTTTGATATCTTTCTTAATTGGCTAAAGAATTGACTTTAACTTTCAAATTTAAAATGCCTCAGACATCAAGTCAAGCATTGAAGTTTTCGTAAAGCATACACAGTTGTTTCCTATTTGCTACAGAAATAAACAAAAATTTCATTCATAATAATAATAATAATAATTACAACATATAATATAGTCTCATGTACATAGTTTTTTTTACATAGTTTATGCCCATGTGAGAGTCACAACAAGAAAAGAGGAAATTACGAAATGAAATCAAATGGAGCTGAAAACAGAAAAAAAAAGAGGACAATATAAACACAATGCAGCTTGGGTGCACTTCCTTCGCCCAGTGGCAACTGGACTGCGGCAATGGGAGCATAATGTACGCATGGATTAACCAATTACAATGCAATTTTAATTTGCAGGCAGGCGAAATTTTATTGCAAAATTGCTGGGCGCACAAATGAAATCAGCGTCGAATATGGAATGCATTGATAAGGAAATCCTGAGCGAGGCTCTCATCGCAAAGCGAAAAAAAAAAACAAAAAAGAAAAATGTCCATAGCAGAGAGTGAGAGAGTGAATGCAGAATATGGAGAATACGAAATGGATACGAAATGCAAGCCAACGGATTTAAGTTCTTTATTAACACTTAATAAATCATAGAGCTGGCGGGCAGTCGCTGCTGAGCTGGTGGGGCACACAGAGGCGGCTCTTGTCTCCAGCTGCCGTCGATTGATGCGGACGAAGTGCGGGAAGTGGAGGCCATAAAACTAGCGCCAATGCCGCAGTCAGTGCTGTAAATGTTTGTCCATTCATCCATTCATCCATTTGTCCAGCTGTCCGGCTGTCTGGCTGTCGCTCTGGCACTATCTGCCACACTGCGACAGTGTCAAGCATAAATCCTCATCATAATTCAAAGCATTGATCATCGCTCCAACTCCAGCCCCTCTCCACTGCCCTTTGTCAGCTGCCCCTCGCTGCATGCCGCAAAAAATGACAAATTGTTTGGCGCTCGATTGGCACAGGAATTGGACGCCACATAGACGTCGCCGGATTGGAGCTGTTGCAACTGAATGTGGCGCCTGCGTTTTGCACGTGCATTGCCTTCTGCCAGTTGCAGTGCCAGTGTGCGCTGCGTTGCATGCACCACAATGAAATACTCGTAAAATGCAGCGGCCCACAAAAAAGGTAGGCGTAAAATTTCCTCTTGCTTTTTTAAATGAAAGTTTATTATTGTTGTTGCTGTTGTTGCCTTTGTGTGACAAGATAAGGTAAAGGTCGTAAAATTTTATTATGTATTTATGCATTAAACATTCTACATTATGAATTTAATACGGAATTATAAATATTTGCGGATTTAAACTTAACGCCGATTTGTGTGCGAATGCCTCGCAACCCGCGTCCATAAAATATCCGCAAATCGTGGAACTGGGTAAAGCTGAGCATTAACACATTCTACTAAAAACTATTTGTTAGACTGTTCAGTTGTATGTGTGTATATAAAGATAATACTAGAATAAAATAATGTTCAATTTTATAGATATTTATATACAAATTTATTCAATTTATTTATACAAAATTTATTAAATATATATTAAATATAAATGTAGTCAATATTATGAAATAATAATTGTAAATATAAATTTACATTTATAATTTAATTATATTTTTAACAATAGCTTAATTACTTTCATTTACAATTTAAGTTTTTCTAAAGTCAGGAAACTTAAGGCAGCTTCTTATTTATATTTCCTTAGATACTTTAAAATATACTTTTGCTTAGAATATCAGCTTTAAATGAAATTCACTACATTTAAATAATAGCCAAATTTTTTACTTAATAAATACTTTTTTTTAACTTTATTTTGGTTAGAACTTAAAAACCTAGGTATATTAATTGGCTGAGATTTGAACAATATTTTAGTGAATGTATTGAGCAGATATTAATGTTATTATATTAATTTAAACTACAATTATTTTATATTGCTGTTCATATTTCAGAGATTTCTCAATAATTGATGGAAGCTAAAACAAAACTTTTTCAAATTGCTCCTATTTAAGATTTATTTCATTTTTCAGCTCCGATTTTTTCTGCATTTAATGAATAACAAATTGTTTACCTACTTCATTATAGATCTATTTACATATGTTGCACACACTTCTGCACACTTGTAACTCGCATGACACATGATCTGTGAATAGTTTATCCAAGTTTGCAAAAAAAAAAAAAAATAAAAAAAAAATAAATAGATATATGTATATATATGCACATGTTTGTGCATGAATAGAAAATTTAGCATTCAGTAGGTGCTGTTTGTTAGGAGAGCTGCTCGAGAGCTAGGCAGCGGCATTTTTCTTCATTAAGCATTGGAAAATCAATAAACCGTGGGGCCAAGCACGCACGGCAGATCCATGAGGAAGACCAAGACGAGGACGCGACTCGGAACGGAGATGTAGACGGGCAAGACATACAAATTTTCCAATTAAGCAAAACACGTTTTCTAACGATTATTTTATGCAATCGAAACGAAGAAACGAAGCCAATTAAGACTATCAACGATTCAGCGACGAATGCGACTCTGCATCGCAAATAAATCGTGTGGGCTATGGCTGAGAAGGAGAGGGAAGGGATGGGATGGGGGCTGATGAAGAGAAGGAGGAGGGTTGCCATTTTGATGAATTAATGAATAAGTTGACGTGCCACCGACTGCCGAGCGATCGACTGTCAATGGATGTGCAACAATTCGGCGTGCATTCGTTAGGGGCCAGGAGTTGGCTTGAGTTAGAAGCCCGTTTGCCACCAACGTCGACGAAACGTAATTGCCAAACGGCATGAATCAGCGTGGGCGTGCGTCGAAACGGGGCGTGGCCAGGCAGGAGCAACTGCCACAGGCACAGTCACAGTCAAAGCTGCCACGCGCTGCTGCCTTGCTGATTTCTTGACGAGCTGCATCGTTTAAAATATTTGCCAGAGATCGCATGCGAGTGATACCGAGAGCTCAGCACAATTGTTCAGAGCTATTTTCATTTTATGCCCAGCATTTTCACAATTCAAATTTGCACACAAAGTGCCAATTTGGCCCAAAACCGTTGCGAGCGCCTTTTATGGCCAGTAGTTGCAGTTGCAGCAGCAGCAGCAGCAGCAACATTTGTTACTGAAGTTGCGCTGCAGCTGTTGTTTGTCAGGTGGGACGGAAGGGGCCAATGTATAATTGAATTGAAGCGCTCTTCGCGTTTCTTCAAATGAACGTCAATTAAAAATGCATCATAAACGCCCCCAGCGCCATTTCTTAAATGCAGCTTTAATTTATGCTCTCAACTGCTGTTGCTGTTGCTGCCACGGTGAGCTGGTGAGCTGGTGCTGCTCGCTCCATCAACGCCAACATGGCCATAAAGCAAACCAGAATCACGGCCACAAGCAGTGCGATTCCACGTACCAGTCGCCAATCCGCGCCAGCTAATTGCTTCATGTTGTTGCTCTTGTGGCAACTCAGTTGCTGCACTTACCACTTGATTGCCAGTTGGATTGATAGATGACTATCAAAGCCAATGTTTGATTAACTATGACAAATTAATTAAAGCGCAATAAGTCAAACAAGAAGCGCACAGCTTTTAGCTTCAAGCCAAAAAGTGCAGGTATTTAAAGCTGTGATTCCAAAAGAAATTTTATAAAAAAGTTTACAATTATTTCATACTTATCTATTAAAGATAAAATATTTTGAGAGAAAGTAAAACATTTTGGCTTTTCATTTTTGCCAGACCTCGACGTCAAACTAAACAATTGGAAAGTCAATAAAGCCTTCAACTTATATTTATTTTTAATTAACATAATACAACACTTGCCTAGGCATTCAACTCTTTTATTTTATATTTTTATTTTAAATTTGTTTGTTTTAAATTTGTTGCATAAACTTAAATGTAGGTTTAAGAATCAAAATAAATTACATTCATAACAGAATTGTCTTGCTAACTAAGTATAAGAACTTTGCTAAGGCATACTAAAACAATTTGTAACATCTACAAGTGAGCTTGAGTTGTCAATCAGTTCTTGAAGCTCAGCCATCATTGAAATGGCTTAATTAGAAAGTTTTCAAGTGCTTGCAACAAAAGCGGAAGGGAAGTTCAGTGCTGAGACAGAGAGTTACCCCTTTGGGCCAAAGGGGCCAACCCTCGGATTTGATGGCTGGGGTTAAGGGCGGTCTGAGCTAGCTGCAGTCATCATCAACGGCGCGGCGCCTTGGCGTGTTTGTGTTTGTGTGCAAAGCAGTCATAAAAATTACAATAAACAATCATCATCGCGATCCGTTTACACCCACTTTGCACGTTTTCGCAAGCGCCGGCCATGGAAAGTGAAAAAGGATTTCAGTTTGTGCCACTTCCCACTCGAGCTGCGGCCGGTAGGCAGGTAACACGGCCAAAAGCAGTGGGCGGGCATGGCTAACCAGCTGGCTAACGAGTAGGCAAAACCGTGAGCTATCGCAGTCAACGAAAAATGCTCAATTAGCCCGGCTAAAGGACTCGCTGCCATTTGGCTGGATTTGATGAGCAGGCAGCAGGCAGCAGTCTGCAGTCGGGCGCATGCAAATGCTGCCAATTGCCTGATGGACGTGTCCAAGGGTTCATTCATAGGCCAGGCGTAACTCTAGGTAACTCTAACTGTAACGAATGCCTTCATTGCGACTGTTGCGCTACCTCTACTCTCTTGAGCTCTAGTCAGCTCTAGTCAGCCAACGGCGGCTCTTTTGTCCGGCCATTAGCATTTTGCATAAAGAGGCGGTTGGCTTTGTTTCACCTCTCTCGATTTGGTGTTTGGACTTGAGCTGCAATTGATTCCTGACCTCCTAATGAGACGTTTGCGTCTGTGTTTGTAGAGGCATTGAGGCACTGTTGAGCCACTTTGTGGTTTTGTGGGATTAAGTCATCATCTCCGCGGGTTTCTCAGCGAGCAGAGCTCAAGATATTGTGGCTACGTCAAAGGTGATGCGATCAAATTGTGTTTGCTTTTGAAGACAGGCTGAAGTTAGGCAATCAAATGTTTAAAAGAACAAACATTAATAGAAATGTCTGTGGTAATAATTTTGTTTCTTTCGTTTTATTAAGCAATATATTAGATTCTATTTTTTTTTAGCCGAGCAAATTTATTAAATATATTAAATATATATTAAATATTTATTTAAATTTGTTGTGCTGATAAAAATTTTACAAATTTACAATTTAATACAAAATTATTTATTTTATATGTATATACATTTAATTTAATTTTATTTTTTTTAAAGTAGAATTTTATCAAGAGATTAAAAAATAATTAATAAATGATTCCTGCTTCTTTAATGGGCTCTTAAAATTATGTTATGCGTCAACGGATTACCGTAAGTATATCATTAATTTATAATCTCGGAATTATTGAAAAAAAAAAAAAAAAGAAAACAAATAGATGAGCAGCAACCTGTTGTCAGCCTTGTGCTAGTCCGTACTTTCGGCGTATTCGAAGAGAGACCATTTAAATTGTCGTAAAAATAAATTTTATTAGGTTTGCCCACTTTGTGCGGTCGTAAAAGAAATACAAGCGGCGGCCGACAATTAAATGCCAAGCAGAATAGCACAACAAGCCGAAATGGCATTTTAACAACTATATAAACAAATTGCGGTTAATACAAGCGCCTGGCCCGAATTTTATGTTCTTTTTACGACTTGACGCCACTTGGGCCGATGCGCTGCCAAATCCGCTCGCCGAGGGCTTCACTCAGCTCAAGTCAGTCAACAACTCACTAGCTCACTCAGTCGATGAGGATCCTTTGGCTCAGGGGTTGAAGTGCGCTGAGACTGAGATTGAGTCGTTGCCAGCATCCTGATCCTGTTTGAGTGCAGTTGCGGCTCGTTGCGGCGTTCATTTGCTTTTGCACTCGAGAGTTGGGTTTTACGACTTTTTTACGATCTGTTAGTGTGACATGATGACAATCAATATAAAAGACATAAAAGCCAAGTTCCGTGACGTATGCCATAATTATTTAGATACCCCTCAAACTGCTCAGTGGAGGCTGCGATTGCGATGATTGCATCCATCAGATGCTCTTTTTTTTTCCATAGACATCGTTACTTTTATGAGGTGGCTCGGATGTTGCTGCCGTTAGTTTGATGTTGATGATGTTTGAGGAAACGGTGGTAAAATTTTATTTGAATGCATTTGCGCACTTCAGCCAGCCAGCTCCTCCAGCCGCTGCCCATGTCGACTGCATATGGACTTTTTATGGCATTTTAACGATTTGTTTTGACTGCGGATTTGGCCAGCATCTTGATGAGCTATGCGCGCAATGCCACAGCTCATTTGGGCTCTGATTTACAGCCTGGGAACAGCATCTTTTGGCCTGCAATAAAAACGAATGAAATGCTTTAGTAATCTCTGATACCAACTAACTCCTCTAGTTCGATTAGTCTATACAATATACATATATATATATAACTGCTGAAACTCTGCCTTCTACGAATACTTTTACGCTTGTCGCGTTTCAGTTTTCAAGATGGCAGCTCAAATGCTTGAATTGAAACATATGTGGAACGCCCGTTCCAGAGCTCGGGTTCGGAAAGGCTGCTGCTTCTTAAGTGCCTGCGCAATATGCGGTCACATTAAATCATCTGCTTGTAGTATATCATCTCGGCTGCGGAATGGAGAAAGAGCAGTATGCACTCGCTCACGCACAAGTACAGGCCTGACAAATATAACCCATATATGTATATATTTAGATATATACAAAGCGTATATGCACATATGTATTTGGAAATGAAGTCATTCCCATCCAATGAGAGTCTTAAATGCGCTGCGCATTTGTCTCTGACATACATCGTGTGATATGTACTTGAATGAAATTAAATTTAGCTGCTGCATAATTTTAATTAATTCAAAACTCAATTGTCAGTGCTTGAATAATTATAATTATTAATATTTTAATATAAAGATGGATTTTATAGCTTTAGAGATGGTAAAAACATTTTGTAAAGAAACTTGAGTTTCTATTCAATTTTGTAGATTTTATTATTTTATTTTCAAATAATTTCAAATAACCAAATAATTTTACTCGTTCAATTCATGAAAATATTGAGAGAATTTAAACCAATATACTTGTTTTACGTTTACGCTATTTTAAATACATTTCATATTTTAATTTTTAAGTAATTTTATAAATTATAATGCAAAGAAAACTCACGAATAAAAACAAAAATTTGAATTCTTTTTTAGGAAATATTTCAATTCAAGTTGATTTTATTTTTAAATTTTCATTTAATTGCTTGAATAAACAAATTCAGGCGCCTCTTGGCGACAGGCTCACAGCTACACAAATGAATATTTCTTTGTCACTTTGCTTTGGTTTCTATTTTGCGAGAATAAATCAAAATTTTTGGCAATGCAAAAACAAGTCGATGGAATGAGCTCAGCCTCAATGCGGCCCAAATCATGCGAGGCAAAAGAGAAAGTTGTTGGCCTTTTGTTTGCGATTTGGCAGTGGTTTTGTTATCAGATGCTCGAGGGCGCGATCACCGCAGCAGCAGCAATAGCAGCAGCAGACGCATCCCCGTGACAGACCCAATGCCGAGCCCAATTCCAATCACAGTTGCGCATTACCTACAGTGAAACACCAGACCAGCTAAAACGCTCGGCAGTTGGGCAATTTTACAGGCATTTACAATTGCAGCGTGTAACGAGCGAGCGACCAGAACGATCCAACGATCCAGCTCGGTTTTTGGGCTAGTGAAACATATTTTTATGATTTATTACCACGCCGGCAATAATCGAAAGGCCGCCGCCGAGCACAATGCTATATCTATGCATCCGTGTCTCTGTGTGAGTGTGTGTGTCCTTTTTGGACTGGGACTGGGAGATATGCGAGATAACAAGCCTCAGCCGTGAGTCAAAACAAATATCGCTGGCTCTAAGGTCAGCTAAAAAGTCTTCGAGGACATGTTGAAAGGCAGCTTCATAGCCGAGCTAGTGTTCCGTTTAGCTCTTCAGCATGTTTTCATTTTGTTTTTCTTTTTTATGACACATTTTTATGATTTATGAATTGCTTTGGTTTTTAGCCTATCTTTTCCGTTTTTCTTTTTTTTTTTTTTGGGAACGCGGCCTTCAAAAAAACTGCTGGGAGGGCCTGCTCGCAAAACGTTTAGCAGCCGATGTTGGCATTATGATCAGCCTTAACAGGCTTTGTTTATAATTGTATACGTGAAATTGGGCGCACCGATGTGACTTTTCAGAAAATTGTAATTAGGCTATTGTCGGGACACCAAAAAGAGGCCAAAAAAAAGTCAACGACTTGTTGAAACTGTAAAATTATCGCATATTAAATGAAATAATTATATTGGTATGAATGAAATATATTTGAATATTTTATTATATATTTGTTAGCAGTGCAAATTCATTCCTTCAATGAGAAATGAGAGCCAGATAGAATAATAGATCATGTTTAATATTTTGGCATTTCCTTAAAAAAAAACTAGTTAATAATATTTTGAAAAAGAATTGACAATTAATTCATGCACATTCTGGATATTAAAATAAATATATACATATATTTTAAAAGTATAAATACAGTTTATAGTATACGCTTTATAGCTGAAAGTTTTCAAACTAGTTTTTTCTCCAGGACATCTAGAGCAATTTTAAATATCTGCATATAAAATATCTTCCAGCTTCACATCGTTAACTTTTCTTACTTATATTCCATATAGTAAACTTTAACAATTGTTTTAATTTAATTTTTGCAATTCTGAAAACTTGTTTTAGTGGCTCATATGAGAGAGCTCTTCACAATTATGTAGTAGACAAGTCGACATGCTCTCGTCGACAATGGCAGCTCTATGCTGGAATTCTCCAGTGTTTACATTGCGAAAACAATTGAAATCATAACAATAAAATCAAATTCGAAATTTGTGAGTACGCGAATGGGCCACCGCAACGGGTAACAGGCAACGGGCAACGGGCAACGGGGAACAAGGCAACTTGGCAATGGGCAATCGACAACCAGTTGCGTCAGCCAGTAGACAGCAAGAGAGAGAGAGAGAGAAAGAGAGAGGGAGATAGAGAGAGAGTTGGCAATGTGAGAAAATGTCTTGCACAAGCCAAATGTATAAAGGTAAATGGGTGAAATGCTTAAGAAAATCAACTCAACGAGCAGCCAGCATGGCAGAACTGAGCTGAACGGCGATTCGAGTGCGGCAACTGCTGCAAAGACAGTGCAAACGAAGTGGCCATAAACTTAAGCCAAACAGCTAAAAGCGGGGCAACAGTGCGGGTGTGTGTCCGAAGCAGGATTCGATGGCAAAACCAACCAGCCAACCAGTTTCGACAACGCGAACTCCGAACTTAATCGAAACATCAAAGGAATCCAGAAGAGAGCCAGCCACAGCCACATCCACATCCACAGCCAAAGCAACAGCAAGCAGAAACTTATTAAAAACAACAAGTGCAGCACAGCTTGGCAGCAGAGCGAGCTTGAGGGAGCTTGAGGGAGCAGCCACTCAGTCAGTAGTGGGTGCAGTGGGGGTCTATGAGCTGTTTGTGCAGTGGCAGCACGTCCCACAGCCAGAGACCGTCTCCATCGGCGTCGGACATCGCTGCACTGAGCGAAACGAGAATATCAGTTAATGCCAGCTGAGAATCAACAGCAGCACTCAAAATGGGCACTTTCGGTCGCAATAACCACGACATTTACGATTATTTTACGGCCACTAAAAATCAAAAGTGTAATTTACGGAACCAAAGCAAAGCGAGCTGAGACACTGAAACAGAGACAAAACACAATGCCAAACTGAGAGCGCGATAGAGAGAGAGAGAGAGAAGGAGAGAGGGTGAGTGAAATGGCACTTATCTTCTACTGTGTAGGGCAAGGCAACTGGCAACTGTATCGATGCAGCTTTGATGAACCAAGCTACGTCGACTCTCAGTGCCTAGCCTGGGTCAAAGGCAAAGCTGTCAAATGGAGAGGAAACAATAGAAGAAAACTTAATATCAAATGAACTGAATACGAAATAGCTGCAGATGAAGCAATGCATAAATTAATGTATAAAATATATATGAATATGTAAAAGATACATCAATATATGTAGAATATTCATTCAATGTTGCATTTCATTATTAAATATTTAATGATTCACATAAGCCAAGCTGAGAAAGTTTCATTGAGCCTATTCTGCATAATATTCACTATTTTCTTCGAATGCTCATGAAATTGTTCTAAATTGATATTTAATATAGTCATACACAATACAATATAATATTCATTTATAATAAAATTTAAATTATACAAATTTAGCAAAAAACTTCACATGAATAGAATCAAATATATGTATATAAATATGTAACGCGAATAGAGATCTAAATTATGTTAGCATAATTTTCTGTATCTTTTTGAAAGAAATGTAAAAGACGTACATATAAAAGTAAAAGAGTAATATACATAAAATTAGATTTGCAATTATATTAACTGAAGAATATATAAATGCCCTTTTCTTATTTCTTACAGACAGCGCATCGCAATCTTTCTATGAAACCAAACTCTTTGATGTCTCATAGTGTTCCCTTGTATAATTGATAAAATTATATAAAGTAAAACATATCAATTTGATCGATATATACTAAATCAAAAGGAAATATTTGAGCATAAAAATATTCATACAAATTTATAAATCACTTGGAATATTATCATATCAAAAATAAAGTTATTTATGTAACTATAGTCTTTGCTTATGTTGCTTTTTATATTACTTTAAAGAAAATCGAAAATAGATCATATAAATTTGTGTCCATTTATAGAGAAGCTGAATAGGAAGCCATTCAATTCTGAAGTAGATATATAATTGCTGCCGAATCTATAAATTACTCAGCTATCTTATCTGCCGCCTTTAAGGCAAACTCCTCTAGAGATAATATAAAATATAAATATAAAAAAAAAGAATAAAAATAAAAATATATCAACAAATTCAGAACGAAATTGGAATGATTTTATGACAGAATAAATTGAAAGTTTTATTTGATTGCAACTATCACATTTCATACAATATACCATGCGCATTTCTTTAATATTTATTATTTCTATACGAGTTATATTTTTGTAGCCATTGTGCCTTCTTTGGGACTGGCAGGGCGAGAGGGCGGCACCTCGTTCATGAAAACCAGTTAGGTTGGCGTCCAAGACGAACAGAATGCATCGCCATGTCGAGGTGCTCGCGTGTGGACAACGCCGGCAGCGGAATGAAAAGCTGGAATTGCAAGTACGAAAAGCTGGATGTGGCAAGTGAAGCGCAAATGGCTGGACTGGACTCGAACTGCGACTGCAGAGTTCAGTTGAGGTTTTTACTTAACGTATTCGGCTTTGCCTTTTTGCACTTGCTGCGCATGCAGCAACTCGAGAGCCTTCTCCCAGCTCGCGCTTCACCAGCTTGCGATTGGGCCCCATCGAGCTGCAGCGCGTTGAAAGATGATTTTCATGTTTTGCCTCGCCAAATGCCCTCGACCCGCCAGCCATGCCCAACCACCTTAAGCCGCACGCCTCACGCGTCACGCTGCCTGCCACGTCTCGCCTCAATGGAGTCAAGGATCCTAACGATGCAGCGATGCAATCTTGTTGTCTCAAGCTCGCGTTTACTGACATCTTGATGCCTCGATTGCTCCGATTTTGAATGAAATGCTCTGTGCTGCAATTTAATGCGCTGTCCCAAATGTTGTGACAAGCGAACGAAATTGAATTGAAATCTTTGATTGGCCACAGAGCCAAGCACTAAGGGAGTCAATTGTTGGCTTAGCATCTCTTCATTTTATTAGCCCATCCACAATCAAATCAATTTTAATTTAACTACTCTCATTATTACTTTTTTTTATATTCAGTTTACTTTGTACTACCCGTTTCAGCAAGCATGGGGGAAACGGGCTCATAAACCTTGAATCTTGAATTTTGCATCTTCCTCTTGATAGGCTACTGCATAATCACAGCGCCAAGCTGAATCTTGATGAAATGGCATTAAACATTAAGAAATATGATTTATATGGAACTGCGCTCAGTATAACAGAATTCATATATAAATAACATAAAAATCGAATACTTTAAATAAACTAAAAGTAACTAAAAATAATAATAAATATATAATTAAAATTTTAACAACATTCTATTCTATGGCTTTATATAGTATATTTGAATTATTTTACATATCATGCAAGATAACATTACTGAAAGCATAAATCGCTGTTAGTTTGCAGAGAAACTTCAAAGGAGTAACAATGGCAGTCAAACCGCTCATGCAGTGACTCTCAAAGCCAGCATTGACGTCAGCGTATAATGACCCATAGATGGCGCATGCAATGTGCCGCTGCTGCCATCTATTGCATAATAGCTGCAAGTGCTGCTTATTGTAAATTCTGCAGGCAGCAGCAGCAATAGAATAAGTTTAATTTTTTAAATATTTTATTCAAGGATTTACTTTTATGTAAATTTGTTTTTTGTGATCATTTTAATTAAGTTAATTTGTTCATTTTTTTTATATTGTTGGTTTCTGTAGAAATTCACTTTAATTAGGATCTTCCTGTATGTCAACTAAATGTCATTCACTTTCAAACAATTTTTTTAATACATGCAAATTAATCTTTTTAATTTAATAAATATTTCAATTTATATTTATTTATTTATTTTATTCAAATTTATTTATTTATAGATGTTTTTTTTTATAATGTTTTTTTCTGTTATTTTCCGTCTGTACAGCTATTCGTCTGTCTATCCGTCCGTCCGAGTCTTTGTGAGGCAAGCAAAATATCTGTACGGCCTCCACCGCTGTACCGTGAATGACGTCTGCGCCGCTGCGAGTCTCAACTGAAAATGTTTGGTGGTTGAACAAGTCAGAAAAAAATTGAGCATTTCATCAAAACGGGTTCGGGCACGGGTGCACTGCGAGAAACCGGTTGAGATGCCTTATTAAGAGCTATTTTTATATACGGAAACTGTAAAGAGTAGTATTGTGTTAAAGAGCAGAACAAAATATACAACTTAGTAAATTATGAATGCACCATTATTACATTATTCTTATTGAGTCTTCAATATTAATTGTCTAGCAGATTTCTCTCAGTGTAGCTGGCAGGGGCTGAGCCAACGCCAGGCAAAATGGCTTTGGCCTGACCGTTTGAGTGAGAGGATTTTTCTACTGCTCACTTAGCTCCGTCTCAGTCTCCAGCTCCATCTCCATCCCTGTCACACACTCTGCGCGTACATGCTAGAGCGTGTGCGCGTGTGTGTATGCGTATATATGTGTGTGTGTGTTTTCTATATTTAGCAGTTGCTTCTTGTGGCACTCACTTAAATCCCATTTCTATATGGTTTCTCGACGTTTGAATTAACTTAATTGATTTGGAACAGACTCGTGAATGCAACTGCTTCGCTATGTTTTGGACTTCACTAAGAGATTTTTATTTATAGTAGACATATAGAGCTAATCAAATAATGAGTATCAGAATCTGTTCTAGGAAGTAAGCTATTAGTTTAATTTTTGAGCTATGAAATTGTTTATTTGCAAATAAAGATCAAACAAAAAAATATATCACCTCTGAGATATGATAATAGGAATTTTTATTTTTCAGATATTTTAATAAAAAATTATTTATAAATGGGAAGTAAACGAATTAAATATCAATTTATTTATTTTATAGGTATTTTATATGTATAGGTTTTTTTATGTATATAGGTATATAAAATATTCTGTGTAAGATTATTTTATAAAAATATTCAAATAGTCTTTTTTATCATCTTTAAAGAAGAAACGTATTTCAGAGTATTTTTCTACAGCTGACTTCTGGGTCTTCCCTAGAGAGGTACAATACCAGTCTAATATATGTACAAACATATATGATTCGAGTTTGTTTGTATATCATGTTTGGTTTGTCGCACAACTTAATTAAATTCATAGAGCAGTTCGCGTGAATACATGTGCCATGGCCATGCCCAAAGGGACGCGGGTTGCGGCTGAGGGGGCAGCCATACTAAAGGATATGTGTGTATTCTATTAAAATGTTAGCTTGAAATTCAAGTTGGGCCGAGAAAAGCGTTTTATTTGAATATAATGCCGAGTGTTACGAATTGCCAGATGAAATATGAATGCTTGAGGAGGGTAGCGCTGAGATAAGTTCTTGAAATGAAGTCGTCAACAAAATGGTCCATGGATTAATTGAATTTCACGCTGAATGAAATGAAGTGCGCAGAATGAACCCGACCTTGCCACCAAGGTGGAGTTCACAATGGACAAAGAGCGAAGCGAAAAGCCAGTTATATTCGAGGAACTCTCGCCAGCTACAATTGCTGTACAAATTTGTATTCATTTCTATATCATGTGTATGTACCACAAAACGACTCAAGACAATGGACAACTGCTTCGAGATAGCAATGGAAGAATGGCCATGGGAATGGGATCGAGCATGGATAAGTACAAAGCGCACCCCAGGAGCGTCTTCGTGGTGATTATGGCGTTGCCGTGGCCCGGGGTAAAAAAGGCCAGATAAGTTATTGTAGCGAGCGAGCAACCCCTGCAAAGGCCTAGGCCTGTAAAAATAGGACAAGTTCACGCACACACACACGCACACACACTCTGATAGTATGGAGGGTGCGCCGTTAAAATGAGTTACGAGCTCTGCCATTTTAAATTAAAATAGCAGCAGCCAGCATCCATTGCAAGATGAAAATAGCAAAAAAAGAAAAGAGAAAAACGAAAAACGAAAAAGGTCAAAGGCCATTTCCACCCCAAGTTTGTCTAGAAAATGGTCATGTTGACAGAAGTAAATCTTTTGAATTATCGCATTAGAATGCCGCATTCTCATGGATAAATTTCCAGCCTGGCTGCCCAATGAAGCCATGCCATAAATAAGGCCAATGTCACTTGGGTATTATAAAGGATTTTCGGTCTGCTCATGCAATCTATACCTATTCGAATTGTTGATTCAAGCATTTGCTCGAGCCAGACGAAGGGGTGCAAGCTTAAGTGAAGACTGAAGTTAAAAGCTACTCAATATATGAAGTATATTATATATATATATTTATTTTGTATAATATATAAACGTACTTCATGGTATCTGAGCTAGAGTGAAGAGTTTGCAATTGTTAAAATCGAAGTTTCATATTATAAAGGGGAAAAGAGAAATTCTCAATATATTTTCTATTTTTTGGAATTTTAATAATGCTCAGATAGTTAACATTTACAATTCGTGTCTTATGTGTCGCACCAACACTCTATCAACAGAATAAGCACCAACTAAATTGTGTAGTGTAGGTTTGTGTTGTGTTTATTGTATCACGGTTATTGTGAATAGTTCCTCGGGAGCAATGAGATACTCGAATTTGCGAGTAAGCACACGCAAATAATGAAGTGAATTGGATGGATCCAGATCACGGACAGCGCTCTGCACAAGCCCAGCCAAATTGATGTTTATGTGCTTCACTATACCCTGGGCACTGGTGTTGTCAAATGAGGTGGCTGCCACGTTGCCGGAGGTGTTGTCCGATACCACATAGCCCATTGTGTTCTCCGCTGTTATACGATCCGTATTGGCCGAGTTCCTGTGAATGACATCCTCCAGTACACGATTCATTGTGGCTTATATTTGCTTAACAGATTATGTAAAAATCAACTTTTTTTGTTACGAATTTTGTAGTGTAAATTATACAACGGGAAAAATGTTTTTTACTTGTGTTTTCAATGTGAGATTTGTCCAGAGACTGAGAATCTATAGATTCAAAGTCTTTGAGCTGTGTAGAAAGTTGAAAAGGTTACTTAGTTAACTTTTTTCCTGATTGAAAATATCAAGTAGAAGATAATAAAACAAAAAACTATTCATATATTTTATTGATTCCTCTATCAATCTCTGATCTTTGATAACTTTTAATTATTTCTTTATACGAGTAAATTTAAGTCTCCTTAAATCATCTGCATTGCAATCTATAAGGTATTTTAGCTGATCTATCTATGTATATTTCCATTCTAAATATTTCAGTATAACTTTATCGAGTTTTATTATGCACGAATGCCATTGAACTTGTCTGGGCTACAGTGAGGTCAGTCGGAATTACTTCATTCAATTGAACGGCTCAAGTGGGCGCGTGGCTGTTGCTCTAGAGAGCGCGCCCCACAATCTCTGCGTGGTCGGCAGCCCGCCTCATCAAGCGGTTCTCATTTCATTTTCATGCGCATTTAATGGCGTCTGTTATTGACTTTTAACGAGATTTCCACTCGACTCCATTGCGCTTTTTAATGTACGCTTATTTTTAGATGGCTGCCTCGGCTCTCCTTCCGCTGTTCATCAGCAGCTAATTGAGTTTTTGACTTTGAACCGCATTGGCCCAGGTCGTTGACTTGGCTTCAATGGCGATTAGCTTAAAAAGAAACAATTTCCCCAGCTGCATGAATTTATATAAATCAAACGCTTCAACTCGCAAATAGTCATATTTACTAGCTGGAGAGCCAAGTCTAAGCTCATCTGTATTCAGGGCTCTACACATTTTTGCTGGCCAAGTGCTTGTCGGACAAGACCGGGCGAGTGCATATGCAGCTCCCGCTCGTTGGTCACAAACCCAAAATGGCCACTTGAGCACCCACAACGGCCATAAAACACTTTTGGACATGTTGTTGTGCCAACAACAAGAGCAACAACAGCAACACGTACAACAACTCAAATGTGCTTTTTCTCAGTGTTGTGGTCAATAAAATGTGCATAAATTTTTGGTGCCATTCAACGGCAAAGCTGAAACTGAAACTGAACCGGGAGTTGGCCGGAGCGTTGGATTTGTTGGAGCCACTCATTTAACGGCTAGCGGCAGTCAGGACCAAAACCCGTTCCAGGGAACCCAAGCAGAAACCATGGTCCAAAAATCAATTATATTGCAGATAAAAATAATGAATAATTGAAAGGCGACATAATTCAAATGTGAATAGAACTTTGAAATCAAACTGTAATATTGTAAATAATTTCAAAATTACATAATATATAATTCAAATTTTAATCCAAGTATAATTTGTATTCCCCAGCAAGTTCGAAGTAAAGATTCCTCAATGATAAAAACATATATTTGCATTGTAATTAAAAAAAAAAAAAAATAAATAAATAAATTTAACATTCCCCTAATACATGAATATTTATAACACATAAATTTAACATTCCTTTAATAGATAAAGTTTCTATAATGCTAATAAATTCATCAGAATAAGTATACCAAACAAGTTTAAGGCAGTTAAATTCAAATGAAATAAACAATGGAAATTAGTATAAATACTAAAGAAATTCGGGCTATATTTGAGTTTTAGTTGGGAAATTGAGTTAAAGTGAAGTCAACTTAGGTAAGTAGGTAATGAATTAGTATGATAAATATATATTTTATTCAAGGCTCAGATTCATTTCTTTAGGCAGCAATTGCTTCGGCTTGATGTGCATTGAGAATGGATTTAAAATCCAAGCTTTAACTTGCAGTACAACCAATTGATTTTCTACTAAAACTTTACTAACTTATTGAATTTGGGCTAATCCAGCCCCATTGTACTTCTGGATCTCTGCATTTTCTGGCATTTTGTGGGGCGGCTGTTGCTGACCCGCCGGGCAATGATATATGGCCACCAAATGCAAAGCGGCAGATTTGTATGCGGTTGTGGGACGCTTTGGATTTGGCTAGTTGGGTCGCACAAAATGAATTGTGTTTTGGGCTTGAATTTGTGTTGCGGCACGAGTATAACAGCCATTTGAAACTATGCAAAATGCGAGCTCGTAAATTGCGAGAACTGCAGCAACAGCATTTCGCTCCCCTCGCTTATCTATGGACTTTGTGGCATGCGGCTGCGTCTCGCAGTTGCAGTTGCAGTTGCAGTTGCGCCTGGCGGGGATTAGGCGGGCAGCGCCGCCCGCTTATCCAGAACCCAAAATAGTTGAACATTATGCAGAGCGCATAAATCATATAATTAGATCGGTATCAAGGCAACTGCATAACTCATTCGTTTGCCCAGCGATAGGCCAAAAGGCGCTCTAAAGGCAACGCACTAAATTCGTCTGTTAATTACAAAAGTAACAAAACAAGAAAAAACAGTCACGAGAATTGAATTGAAAGTCGCTTTTCCTGTGGGCCGCAGCACTTTCCCTGTTACATTTACCGTTTGCCCAATATGCAAATGAGTCTTTGAGTATTTCATGCCGCCCGCTTTGGCTCGAGATTCGTTCAGAGCTCACCGCCGGTCAACGCCCAGTGCTCAGCTGACCAGACAGCCAGACGGGCAGCCAGCCGCACTTCACCTACATTTTGTATCTGTATCTTGTTCTGGTTATTTCTTGTTCTTGTTTTGGGCTTCATTTTGGGCTCTGCGAAAGGGCAACATGGCACACATGGCACAAATTGGACGACACGTCCTGCTGCCCTGCTGCCCCTTCCCCTTGGGCCAGTCTACCAAATATCCTTTGCCTCGGGCTACCCCACAGGCACACTGACATACATCCAAGCTGTGCCAGTTATGCTCTCAACTCCACATTTCATCAACACACTCGACACAGCTCAGTTTCATTATAAAACACACACACATGCACATGCACATAACAGAATGAAATACATATATAGAAACACTCATAAATAAGCAGCTACTACACATTTATTCATATGCATGTGAAGAGGCACTCAGCTAAACGCATTTCGAATTTTTAATGCTCATATGTTGTAAATTTTTTGCTGTCCAGAGTAAAAGTCCAATCGCATCTGTCCTGTGGACAATGTGTGCGTGTGTGCCGTCCTTTAATTGGAAAATGAAAGGATAATGTGTTAAATATTCACACAGTTGAGGCATTCATTTTGATCATTTTAATTGCATTATGTGATGGAAGTGAAAAGAAATGCACCAAAATTTCAAATTATTCATAAATTTTGTAAAACTTCAAATTATTCCAAAATTTTATCTAGCTAAAAATTATATAAAAAACGTATTATATTCATTAATAGTATTTTTGATAATAATATAATATTTTAAATTATAATCAAAAGACTGACAAAGATTCACATGTGCAATTTCTTTTTCTATAAATGTATAACAGATTAACTACCAAATTTGCTCACTTTTCATTGATATATATTAATATTTTAGGAGCTATAGAAAATAAACGTAAATATTATTATTATTATTATTATTTTTTTTTTTTAATTTCAGCTTGTTTAGATCAGATTAAATCTCATTCAATATTATTGTATATACTACAATACAATATTATCGTATTATCATAGTATTAGATTAGAATTCTCTAATCTTTTCTCTTTCTCTGTCTTTCTTTAAGATATGTTGTTCATTCCCTTTAAAGTCAGAATAAAGCAGCTGCTAAGTAAATAAGCTTTGTTAACATTCATACTTGAACATTTGTTCAAAGCCTTATTGATATTCCTTATAGAGGCATCTATTACATATGATGTAAAGCAGAACCCACATAAATTAGTTAATGAGTACCCTTATAAAAGTTGCCAGAAGTAAATTATGATAAACTTCGCTTCAATTAGACAAAATTAGAGTTTCATTACAAATTTTGGAGACCAACAAAAGTCTAATAAAGTAAATAACTTTTGTTCTTTCAATTCATCGAATACTCTCATGTTATATTCAAGTTTCAGCTCAATTCGCACAAAATTGATATTTTATTTGTTTACAACGTTTGATTTTTTGTAAACTTCATTCTTATTTTCTCACGCATTATTTCACACAATAAAAACAAATAATTTATTCAGCTGATCGTCAGCGAACTTCGGGCAATTAAAAGTCATTTGAATGCGAACAATATTCAATGCTGAGAAATAGTTTTCGATTTCGTTTAATGCGTGTTCCTAAATTGTTATGGGCACCTGGGGACAGAGTTAAACGATTGGCCATTAGCACATAATTTCGTCATTTTATTGATAAACATTTAGTCAATTGGGGACAATAAAACTGAGAAAATATTGCAACTGAGCGAAAAGCGAAAATCCGATTGACTAATGACATTATTTTTGGGCCGAATTTATTTGACTCTCTTCTAAATATTCGCTAATTTAAGGCAATTATTTAGAAGACGCGTAATTTCGTATGCAAATGCCAAATGCTCCCCGATCTCGAATGGCTCCACGCCCACTTTGGTTTCAGAGTTTGCCATAAATTGTGATCGAGGGGACGTTTCAAGCTGCAAAAGGTGCAAAGCTGCGCGCCTAAATAAATCTCTGAAATTAAATTAAGCGACTCGCTGCGACTCGTTTAGCGCATGCCAAACGACTGCAAAATAAACATGGCATAAATTTAAATTTATTTAGGTGAGATTTCTTGATAAAATCTTAGAAATCTTTTTCTTATTTATTTTCGTTTTTATTTTGTATTTTCGCTTAAAACTTGAGCTGAAAGAAAAAAAAGCAAATATATAATCAAACGAATTTCAATTTTATTTGCCAGAAGGTGAGAGATTTTTATTTCTGTAAGCAACAAAGACGACTTACAAAACAAAGGCAGACACAAAGGGAACACGAATTGAACGAGAAAAAAAAGAGGAGAAGAAGAGACGTATTCAAAAGATAAATTTCTTAATTTAAATTCAGACCCCAACGCTGAGTTGCCAACGAGTCGAGTTTTTTTTTTTCTTTCTCTTTTTTTGGGGATTTTGGTGGCGCAGCCCCTCCTCAAAGTTAGTAAAGGGCAGACAGGGGGAGAGAGAAAAATGGTTTTCATTTCCGTTACAAATGTTTTCAATTTGGTTAGAGATGAACATACACACACATACGCACACAGAAACGAGAGAAAAAGAAAGAAAAGAAACCCGAAATTCAATTTTCAAACGTTTTATTTCGACAACATTTTGATTTAGTCGCACAATTTTTCGTTTGCGCGTCTCGCTTTGAATATTTTAGGCATTTGGCTTTCGATTTTCTCGCTTTTCGTTGTTCGTTGTTGTAACTATGAAATATTTATTATTTAAATTTGACTCTCCCATGGCAGCTAAATCATGCGACAGGCTCATTCAAGCGATACACAACACTCCTACAAGATACAGCGCCAGCAACAGATACAGATACAGCTACAGATACAGATACATATACAGATACAGAGATACATATAGATATTCATATTCGTGTAACATGCGTTAGTTGTTGTTTCTCCTTTTTTTTTTTGGTGCATGATTTAGCTGCAGCCATAAATTTGATTTTAAGCTTTTTAGGTATTTCATTTCGTTCCATTCGAGTTCTTGAACTGGCTCTGGGGCTCTGGGGCCAAGATAAACACTTGACAACGTGCTAAGGCCAACAACTGGCAACACGATAAGCGCATAAATAAAGCCCCAGTAATAAATTCAGCGTCAGTTCTGACACTACCAACGCCGTCGCCATTGCCATTGCCACAGCCAACGCCATTGCCTTTGCTGCTGTTGTGCATCTGTTGACTCCACTCGACCAGTGGACGATTTGTCAACTTGAGCAGCGACCAAGGGTCATAAATGCATAAATTCAACTGTACTTGGCTTTTTAAAATGTGGTCTAGAGTGTCAAATGATTCAGTGTTTGGCTTAAACCAGCGAAATGTTAGTCGTTTGTCATACATTAAGGTTAAGTGAGGTGGCTCAACTCTTAGTCATGAAAACATAGAGCAATGTATCTAAAATGAAGCAAATATTCTACGTATTGCAGTCAAAGTCACATTAATAGCTTGAGCTTCTCTAATTCCTCTAATATAAAGAAGCTAAACAAGATAAATTTATTTGAAAATATGTGCATAATAAAAAGTCTTACTTTGTATCAAGCAAATTTGTCAGTTTAAGACTTAAATTTATTATAGTTGTTGGGAATTTGTTTATATACATATATAATAAAAAAGATTCATTTTTTTAAAGTGTAAACAAGAATAAATTTGTATTTATATTATGAAAATAATCAAAATTATAATTATATTATGTATACGTTAAAGCTTTGTATATCTACTTGGATATTTAATGATTTGGCATGATCGAATAGCAATAAAATACATTTTCAGCGTAAAATTACTAGAAGACTTTATTATTAATATGCTGATCGAATTGAATTAATAGTAAGTTTTTCTTTTTTAAGGAATTTCCCATAATACTATACAATCATTGACTTAGTTAAATAAATAAATTCGTGAAATTATATTCAATTTGAAAAGATTGTAAACATTCTTTAAATTCTATTTAATTCTGTGAGTTGCAACACTTAAAATTGGAAAGTGCAAGAGGAACCATACTTATATATATATTCATCCATAAATCTCTTTTGTTCTCATTTGGAACTCTTCATTTATGTGCATTTAATGACCGCAAAGAATCTGTCAGCTGGTCAACTGGTCAGCTGCCAGGGCCAACTGCTCGTTGGCTACAACGTACCGTAATTGCACGGCAGGATATGGAGGACTTATGACGTGTCTGTGACGAGGGCAACAGAAGAGTGCAAAGGGAACGAGACAGGGAGAGAGAGGGACAGACAGTTAGGAAAAATGAAAACTGACGGAAAAGGATGAAAATCATGCGGCAGCAATTCACGGCAATCAAACGGCGCGGAACACGAGTGCAGCGTAAAAGGTTTGTAAAAGGATGCGACGCGCTGTGTGAGTGTGTAAAGTCCATTAAAAGGACATTCCACGTAACCGATCCGTGTGGCACTTGGTGTGGCAAATGGACTCGCGCCACATGCGGCCAGGACGAGACGGACAAGCCGGACAAGCCGGACAGCGGCAGCAAGGATGTGGACGTGCTTTGTTTGTTTTGTAGTCGTTGTTTTCAACTTTTTGCTGCTGCTGTTTTCATAATTTTTAAAAATTGAAACTCGTGTGACCGACTCGACTCGTTCTCGACCCGTTCAGGTCGCCGACTCCTCGCTGGCTGCAATGCCAACGACAACAATAACAACAACAACGACGGCAACGGCATTGCGTGCAATTACAAGAGCCTGTGTCGCTCATAAATTCCATCCTTTGCAGCCTTTCACACGCGGCATGCCAAAGGAGTTGGCAACGCCCGGCCAGGGGGTCCTCCGGGCCGAGCTGGCCATGTTGCATGCGGCATGTGGATTGCTGCATGTGCTGCACACGCAAATTCCTGTTGCAGTCCCGTCTAAGTAGCTGGCAATGGCAGCATTTCATGTCGTGTTTACACTCACTTCCCGTCCAGCCCATCGTCCCATCGTCCGATCGTCCACTGGGCCCCAGAAGGAGGGCAAGCATATTAAAAACTTCAATTAATACGATCCGGACCAGCTGGCAATTATGCTGAGTACGTCGGCTCGGTGCGACAAGTTCCACTTGCTGATTATTTATATTATAAAGTTTCTTTTCGTCATTTTTTCTTTTTATATAATTTTTTGTAATTTATCAACTTACCTTTTCCTGCCTTTAACCAAAGCCAATTATGTGGACTCATAAAATATGCAGCTTGTAGAGCTACGATACTTTCCACAATGCAATCAAGAAAATTATAATACCTCAATCTTAAATACTATATAAAAGAATATCTCTAAACACGAAACAATGAGAATAATATTTATTATATAGGATGCTTTTTCAGCTATATTCTCTTCTTATCTGGCTAACAAAGAAATCTTGACCAGATCCGAAGCTTCTGCTCTTTTTCTTCGATTTTTTTTTACCCAATTAAAATGCATATGGGATTTCATGGCAGTTCCCAATTTGAATTTGCCAATTAAATGTTTATCTGCCTAATTACCATTGCGGGCGTTGACGCCAACACCCCAGACAACAGGCAACAACAACAAAGCCGAGAAGTCGACGCCGGCGGCCGCTTGGGCATTATTCAATTAAAAGTTGTGTTTTTTCTTCGCTTTTGGCACGCACTAAACCCCATAAAAGTCATAAAGACCCGCATAAAATCCATAAAATGAAAATGAAAAGAATCTTAAAAAGCAGCCCCGAAACAGAGAGACAGAAAAAAAAACAATTTAACGAGAATTAATGAATAGTTAAATGGCCAGAGGGAACGCGTAGACCAGAAAAAATTTCTTTGCTGGATATATGTATAAACAAGTTTGAGGTGTTATTAAGGTGCCGCGGCTCCACTTGGAGGCCTAGAGCATTGATTAATCTCGAATGGAACAGCGAGTGGTAGCCAAACGCTCGCAACATGTTTGTACCAGCATTGAAATGAACTCAACTCACGAGCAGAGTTTCACTCAAAGAAAAGCCGAGTGGAAACTCACGAAATGAACGGAGCTGGCAGTTGGGGCGGAAAATCGTGCGATTTTCTTGGGCTTGGGCATTCGCTCTGTTGGCTCTGCTGGCTCTGTTGGCTCTGTTGGCTCTGCTTATTTCAATCAGTGCACAACAACAATGATTTTTATTTTTATGCGCCAACGTAACGATCTCGTTTCCACTTACTTAAATCTACATTTTAACTGCCTGGCACATTTTATGTCCCATTCTGGCAGCCGCGCAAAGGCGGCAGATGCGCGCGCGAGAGCTTTTTGTTTTGTTGTTGTTGTAGCTGCAAAAAGCGCCCCCAAAAAAGCACGAAGAGAGCGAGAGACAATGCCCGCAACGAGTGTAAGTGAGAGGGTGCTTGGAGTGAAGTGAAACCTGTGGTCAGCGAACAGACATACACATACAAACACTAATTAAATCAATACTAATTAATGCGCGCAAACATCATTAGGCTGCATTGGCAAACAAACAAACATGCAAATGCCCAGAGGCCTGTGGATGAACGGGTCGTCAGAGCGGGAAGGGTAACTCGAAAAGAGCGCATCGGTAACTGCGAACAATTGAGCAACATTCAGCAAACGATTATGAGGCCATCTCAGTCGCACTTAAAACGGCCATAAACGACGACAGTTATGGCTACACAACAGCCACTTCGCTGGCGACGTCGGCGCGCTGCCGAAGTCGAAGAGCGTGAGAAAAGCAATTCTCACGAATGAAATCAGAACGGGCTACGTATCGATTATGCTCAACTGGCGATTTACTTGTTTTAATGCGAGAGACACGTGGCTCCGGCACAGGTTCAACATTGAGCGCATCGCTTGCAAGAGAGAGAGAGAGAGAGAGAGATAGAGAGAGAACAGCAGCAGCAGCAAACCAGTCGGGATTGTGCGCGCAGCCATTAGGGTGCGCAGTTTTGCTCTCTTCGCAGCGTACTCTTTCTCGCTCTCGCTCTCGCTCTCTCGGGACTCTATCTATCCCGTTTGCACACGCCATTTGCTTTGAGTTATCGTTATGGCCGTTATGGCTTCCGTATGCGCGTCGCAGTCGTCGGCAGCGCTGTCGCAGCGGAGGCGTGGCCTATCATGGCAGTAGCGCTTCGCACTGGGGTTTTATGTCCGTTTTATGGCTCATTTTCGGCGTCCGTCGGAGCAACAGCAGCAGCAACAGTAACTGTGACTGAGCTCTGAGCATTTCCATTGCCTTTGCCGTCGCTTTGGCATCGGTGAAATTGTTTGTTTGGATAATTATTTGGATTGTTATTAGATTGTTGCAACAACTATAAAAATGCTATAAAAAATATTTTTATTCCTCTTTAAATGATTTTTAGTGGCCATTTGCCTGCCGTTTCTCGTTGTGTGGTGACAAATTGCCCCAAGATGATGCGTCTAATCACCGACTTGGCCCATCAAGGATCACAGTCGTCTTGTTTCTCGGCTTTTGTGTGTTTGTGTGTGTGGGTATGCTGTGTATTAGCCTTATTGAATCAAATGGCAATTTGTCTGCGTCTTTTGCTGACTTGACAGTAAAGTTTTGCTGTTGTATTGTAAAAAACGCCTCGGTCTTGACATAGGAGACAATATTAGTAGAATATTTTAATAATAATTTTGAAGCTAAGAAATCAAGGCATGGGAAATATAATATTATTAATTTTTATCATGCAAAACAAACCAAATCTTTGTTATGTGTTAATAATTTTATTTCTATTATATTAACATAGCTCTAACAACTAAAATTAATTTTAAAGTTTGTAATGAAAGAGTTTAAAATTTATCCGAAACTACTATAAAAACAGAAAAAATCTGCAGAATATGAGTATGATATGAATTATTAATTAATATTGTTATATTTTCAAAGGAATTTAGATTCAAGATGTAGTTTCCTAAACATATAAATAACGAATTTTACAATGTTAGTTTCCTAAACATGTAAATAACGAATTTTACAATATAAAAAGCTCTAAATAAATAAAGAAAAAATGGCTTATTAACTTTGCTGAATGTATGATCTCCGAAATTTTAGAGAGATATAATTTGAAGAGGTGCTTAAAACATTCTTAAATATGGCTTAAACTTAAATTGATCTTAGCCTAATGGTAACTAGGGATATCTTTATATAGTAGTTTATTTTTAAATTATTGATATTTCTTTACCTGAATGCAATATTTAATTTGTAAAACAATTTGAATCAAATCAATTGAAAGTAATATTTTCTTATCAATAAATTTCGATTTCACAATATTTTTAGTTATCCGAAGCACAAAAATATTTCTTTGGCCCGAACCAACAGAAAAAAAAAATTGAAATGAAATGGGAAGAAAATTAAACAAAAAGCATTTTAACGAAACTGTCACGACTTCGAACGTGAATTCCGTGATTGGATTGCCCAATAAATGTTTATCGAACGGGCCACAAATGCGCATCTATCTATGAATGTTTGGCATGTCTGTCGCGCTCAATTGGGAGTTTTTATAAAGAAAACATTCCACTACCAACTCCCCAGTTCCCCAGTTCCCCAATCACTTCACCACAGTTCCCTTGGCAAGCAACTGCTTCTGGCCATGAGCTCGGGCCGCAGCTGTGCGAGAAACAAAAGACACGTTTTCTACAAGGGACATTAATGAAGAAAAACCAACAACAGTAGAGAATAGAAGAAACAAAAAAATGGCTGCAAAGTTATTTTTATGAAATTAATATTGACTGGCCGAACTGCCAGCTGAGTTTGTCAGTTCGCTCGGAATTGGTAATTAAAATAATAAAAGCAATTTTTTGTTGTCATATATTTTTTGCTTTTGTGCTTCTCTCACAGTTGTCGCCGCCGGGAATTTTAATGAAAAAGTCGCATTTTCGGACTGACTTATAAATTCTGCAGCGCGACATTCTTAATGAGCACTGGGAATGTTTTTTGTAAACAATTAACAAAAATATTTGTATTCTTTAATGCGTTTTTAAGTATTCACCTCGCTCGCGCTTCACTCTTTCCCTCTCTCTTTCTCCTTGTCTCCCTGTCTGACCAATCAATTTCTTCTTCTTCTTCTTCTTCTTGTTTTAATTGAGTCGCTTTCGACTAATTTGGGAATACAAAGACATATAGCTATAGATATGTGTATATATATACAAATATCCATCAGCACGAATCGTTCTCCTTCCTCTCGCTGGCAGCTGTTCTTCTTTATTTTCCTTCTTTTTCTTTTTTTTTTGTTGGCTTCCTCTCCATTTTTCCATTTCCAAAATTTTCGACGTCTGTTTGGCTCTGTCGCTTTTTGAATTTATGTGCATGTTCCAATGTTTTCTTTTTTCTTGTCGTAATTTCTTTTGAAAATGTGCGACTTGTCATTCAACAAATTCCCGCCGACACCCCCGCATCCCTTGCATCCCCTTGCATCGTGTTTCGTGTCATTTCACTCAGTGGTCAACGCTGGCCATCGCCATCGACATTGCCATTTGGCACTTTTCCTCAGCTACTTTCCTTAATTATCTGTTTTCTCAATGCCATTTTTTATGTTGCACCTTTTTGATTTGTGTCACCTTGTCACGATGAGTTTTTTGTTTTGTGTTTTTGTTTTAATGGTACCTGCTTCATTCCTCTTAGTCTTTTTTTCTATATTGCTAAAGAGTCATTCACGTTCAACAATTGCGAGTATTCAAGGTTAAACTCGCTCTGCCGATGCAGATTGATATTTCAGCTGATAAATACATCTTAGATGTGTCAGGTGAATGTCCCAGCATTAATATTTGAAAATTGAAATGCTTTTAAGTAAATACTCTTCTTGTCTGCATTCATAATTCATTTTAACTATCCATTAGCTTAAATGGAAGCTAAACTTACGTTGAATAAATGGATATTATTCTTCTTTATAGAATATCCAATTTAGCTTAGTTTAATAAATTTCTGGAATAAAGCAAAATTGATCAGATTAGTGCGGATTGCATTCACTTGTGTAAGCTTTTACTATATAAATATATTTTCTAATCAAGATCATTTTTATATATCATCAATTATGAATGATTATGTCTAAATTTTCAGTTAATTCATAATTTCTAGCGCTTTAGAAGTCTTGGTCTTTAGACTAATGATATTCCCAATTAACTTTGATTTGAATAGAAGAAGAATATTCATGGCATAATAACAGACAGACTCTAGATGGACATATTGATTAATCTGCTTGTGCATTTCATATTTGAGATGAAAGCTCTGCTCTGCATTGGCCAATCAACTGCATTTTAAATGAATTGCAGAGGCAACAAATTACAGGTATTTCTTGGCAGTCAAAAGGAGACGAGCTGCATCTAGAGCGGCGGCAACTTTCCTCCCAATTAAAGTCAAAGACTCGAGATGGAGTCCAGTGGCGCAGGACGGCGTCGCTGATTCAGTTGCCCGTCGGCCAAATTATCCGTATGCCATTAAAGTCATTAAGGCCATTATTCGAGAAGTAAAACGTTTAAGTAAAAATTCATCTTCTCAACGGATTGTTCACTCTGTGGTCAAACGCACACATGACACAGATAGGGAAAGGTAGAGATTGAGAGAGAGAGAGAGAGGCGGGCAGTTGAAGTATTCTTTGTACAGTTCTGTGCGCTCTTTGCGTATGTTATTACGCGCATTTAAGCAAAAAGAGTTGCAGTCGAGTTGATTTTGAGGAAACTTTAACATTTTTTAATTTATATGCAGTCACTCAAGGAGTAACTGTAGAAGAGAGCGGAAGAGAGAGACAGAATGAGCGAGAGAGAGACCGAGCAAGGGCAGGGGTTAACATGGACCGCACACATGCTATAATTTGGACAATTCTGGTGCTCAACGCGAACATTTGCTTAAATGGAATTATCGTTCAATAACCCATTGTTGTTGTCTTGTTGTTGCTGTTGCCTTGCCTCTGTGGCATGCACCATCGATAATGGCCGTTCATGTACACGAGCTCTGGCTGCATATGCTCCCCTCCCCCTCCCAACCCATACCCATTGCTGGTAATATAATCCACTTGACTAAAGAGATACTAGGCATCTGGCCCGGAGCCTGCAGGAAGCCCGGTCAATGTTAGCGTCAGGTGTTCGTGTTAAAATGCCAACTAATTTCAGTGTTTTGGCCAAAAGCTGATGGCATGGCCGGGCCATTTAATCAATGGCCAGTAAACTGTTGACCAGGCTGCATCAACGTTTAGTCTTTTTTTCGGCTACATAATGAAAACAGAAACCATTGAATACTTAATGCGAGCTGTTAGCACAAAAACTTGTCGCAGGAAGTCGCATGACTGCAGCTCAGTTACTGTCCACAGTGGGCAGTGGGGCGTGGCCAGACGTTTTGTCCATCAACAGCGCAAGGGCAGGCATCTAAGCGTGGCCAAGATTGCACACGTTCCAGCCTGGAGGCACCGCTCTCTCTTTATACTTGCGCCCCTCGATGCGATTCTCATTTACCGCTTAGTCAGCGCAACGAATGTCAACGAATTTTATACGTTGCAGTTGTCATTGTTGTTGTTCTTGCTGCTGCTGCTGCTGCTGCTGCTGGCGTGAGCAGCAAAAGCGTGGGCGTAGGCAACAAATTGTATGTCCAGTTGTCTGTTTGTCAGTTTGCATGCGATTCGCTTAAATTATGATACTCGACAATGATAAAGTGGCAACAAACGTCCAAGCGTCACCAGACCAACACTGAATTGGCTCTGTATGTTGCCAATGTTGTTGTTGTTGTTGTTGACGTGCATTAAACGCCTCCGTGGCCAACGTGCTGCCCCGACCGAGGGGCATCCATAGCCAAAACATTAAGCATGCCTAGAGTGCATTGAAGTACAGCGAGAACGTGAGTCGCCAACGTAGCTGAATCAAATGACAAAGCAAATATAAAAAACAATTGAAGCTATACGAGAAAACTGAAAAAAAGCAGTTCTGGAAAGTTCATACAGAATAAATTCTTCTAATATATATTTTTGGAATTTTATATAATTGATTATTTGTCTTATTTCAGCACTTTTTTAGTTTGTTTTCTTTTTAAATTATATTTTATTCATTTATATCTTATTTTCATAAACAATCATCAAAAATAAGCATTTATCATGCAAAACTTTGCTGCGAAGATAATTTTCATTATATAGCATATGATTACGACTCTTCCTGATTTAGTTTTTTAATTCCAATTGACGTATTTCTAAAAAAAATTTTGATAATTATATATTTTAAATTCTATTTAAAAATAGTTCCCCTAATCGCCAATTCGTTGCACATTTATAATTAACATATTAAACTGAATTTTTAATTTATATTTTGTTGAATTTTCATTCAAAACTTTAAGAAATACAGCTTCATTAATAGCTTACCAAACTCTTAAACTTATCTATTGTTCATCCAAGTCAGCGAAAACCACCCACGGTATTCTAGCACAAATAGAAATTTATGAAATATTGCGTATACGCCCACGATAACGAGGCCAATAAATAATAAAACTAAACTTCACAAAGACTTGGCATTTCTGTTTGCTTTTATCTGCCACAAAGAACTTACAAAAAGTTTATAATGCTTTGTTTGGGGCGCCAAAAACAATCATAAGAACCAAATATATACAAACAGAATTCTCCATAAAATATTAAGCACCAAACCTATCCAACAGTCCAGTCCGGACCAACCCGCGCCCATCTAATAAATAATTTGACCGTAAATCAATGCAAAGCAAATGAAAAAATAAAATAGAGAGGAAAAGTTCACAGGCCGCGTCTTATCTTTGAGAATTGCTGCGCATTATTTAAAATCGCATAAATAAACAATAATAAAATTGAGTAAGTCTACAGTAAGGCAAAGAATAATAAGAAGAGATGCATAATAAAAGGCAAATAAAAAGCAACATTAACGACCAATTGGATTGGCCCATTAACGGGCTGCCTTTGCGCCGCCGTCTGGTCGGGATCGGGAATCGGAGCGGGAATTGTCTCGGTCATTGAGGCGTTTGCAATGAGGTGCGATCGCCTCCAGTGCGATCCATTGAAGCCGAAAACAAACACTGAAACAGAAACAGAAACAGAAACGAAAATCAACAACAACAAAAAACAGCTACAGAAACAGAAACAGAAAACAAAAAAATTGAATTCGCGGTTGGGGCTTCATTTTCATGCGCTTTGCATATCACTTGAACGACCGAGAATTTATAATTTCATTGAGTGGCCGCCTCTGAGGCGCTCAGCCGGTCCGTTTCATTATTGGAATTAAGCAATTTGGCGTAATTTAACAACACTTTCGATGCATAAGTCTCTCTCATGCCGCATGATAACAATGAGCCACCGGCCAGACGCTGCCCGCAACTGGAAATTGGACAATGGACAACGGACAGCCGGATGGTCGAATGCGAATGAACCGCAGACCGATGCCGACTGCCCATAGTCACGTCATTAGTTCAATTGTTCTCTGTCTGCCCCATCCGCTGTTACGTTTGGTCTGCATGGAGTATATGAATATGGAACTGGGACTGAGACCGGACTTGGGACTGCAACTGGCATTGCTTATCAACACGTCTTCAGCTGGCTAAATAATGAAGCTCGGACACGATGTGGCTATGGATATGAATAGCTACTTATATGTATGTATATGTTGCTTCATTCTTTTAACCTTCTCGTACTTTGTTTTGCACATTTCTGAAGCTCAAAAACAAAACTGATATTTAAGATTAGTTTCAAACCATTCAACTGTAAGTGTAAAAGAATTACTCTCGTATTTCAGATATCATTTGCGGCTGAGAAAGAGCTCAAGATAAGTATATTCAAAGGGTTGTAGAATAGTATGGGGGTAGCTCTGCACTGGGGATGAAATTGATACAAAAAGTAATTGGGGTGTTTTTGTTTGAAGATATCAAACCAAACTGATTAAGCAAAAAAGATTATAGCTTAACTTTAAATTAACACTACTATTATACTATTATTATACATTATTTGCTGTAAATTTAATTGACAATTCACAATAAATTGTATTATTATAATGAGTGAACTAAATATAAATATATCTCATGCTGCATAAATCATATTTATTCTCTGTGCAACTCTTGAATAAATTTAGTCCGCTCTCACTGTCGAATGCTTTGCATAAACATTTTGATAGACTTCATACTATCTCGACATATAAATGATTTATTTAGGCTTCATGAATTCCATGACTCAATTGCGCAGACATTGCTCAGGGCATACGTTTAGTAGCTTAACTGCTTTGTCTTTTATGACACGACAAGCGATTATCCTTATTAAATCAAATTGTTTACAAGCCGAACACAAATATTTTCCTAATGGCGCTCGTCTCGTTTGGCTCTGTGGGCAGACACTTTTGTTTATAGCCGTTTTACGGCTCTTTCAGGCATTAGCTGGAGTTTTACGATGCCGCTTGCACTTGAGCCCAATCAGAAAGGCAGTTCAAAGAGACGGGGACGGAGACACATGGACAGACAGCTGCAATGCTGGATGATGACAAGTGGCAGTCGTCCTGGCCCCGCTCGCCATTCAACACATCATAAAATCAACGGCCTTGCTGTTGTTTAGTGTTGCTTTTACGATCTATAAAACGCACATAAATTGGTTGTGGCGGATGCGGGTGCTGAGACACGAGCGGGGACGGTCAGAACAACTGCTAACTGCACTTGGCGTTTAATTGCCGTTGGCCCAGACCAGCGCAGTGCAGTGCCCAGGAGCCGGAGTGGAGGTGGGCGGGAGTTGGCGTGCGTCAAGGTGGCTCATAAAACCACGCCGAGACGCCGGCTCGTGGCATCAAACAACAATCGACGGCACGGCGGCATTTTGTTTACGGCCTTTTCTCGAGTTGTAAAAATGTCGTAAACGAAATTGTTATGAATTGCGGTAAATTAAATAAACATCAAATTCCAAATGCCTTTTGTGTCTGAGAGAATCTCTGTGTGTGTGTTATGTCATTGAATCTGCATGATTCAAAGAGAAAACACAAGTGTTTAAAAAGTCGTTAAGCTGGAGAGCTGGTCGGGCGGGTGTATCTGCCAATTATGATCTGGCTTTAACGGGTTGGCTAGCTTAATGGGCTGCGAGCTGGCAGCCATAACTCAGGTGTGCGTGCCGCTTATCAGCCATTACGCTGAAGACGTTGCCACACGATATCCGCAAGGGGGAAATTTCATATCTGCTTCGTTCTTACCTGCAGTGCACGAAAATGTGACCCCAAAAAAAAAACACGTATATATATATAAAGGCACGAAGAAGGCAACAAAAACACAAGAAAAATCTGGCTGCAATCACAGATGGAGATAAAAGGTACGAAAAGAAGCCATAAAGGAGACAAACAACAGCCAGCAAAGGCAAAGAGGCAACGAGGCAACGAGGCTCAGAAGACAATGTTGGAGCTGTTTCTACCTAAGCAACTTGGGCTATGGGTCTGGTTCAGGTTCTGGTTTTGGTTCTGACTCTGGGTCTTGGCCTGGGCAAGGCAGGGCCAAGCCTTTAAACTGGCCTGGCTCGTTGTTGTTGTTCTTGTTGCTGCATTCCAGCATAGCAATGACCGCTGCAGACATTGGGTATTGTTGGCATTGTGATTGTGTGGCTCGCTCAGCCAGCTCAAAAGAAATGTCCAAAGCAACAACAACAACAGCAAGAGCAACAGCAACAGCAACGTTCCATAATGGCTGCGACATTCATTCGCATTCGTATCTGTATCTGTTGCGGTGCCCTGTAAGTTGCAAGATTTAAGATTGTCAACCATGTTGTTTATTGCTCTCTTAAGATTTTTCTTTAGTTTTTTGTTCCTTAGTTTTTTGTGTTCATTTCAGATTTCTTAGCATGGTCCGGTCCGCTGTGTATTCCGCGGAATTACTCAAAACCCAACGAACGCCTCTGAAACGCAGCCTGAGAATGAGAATGGGAATGAGATGCGATGGGAGTCGCGCTGCGAGATGAATCTGTTGCCCCTGTGATTTATTTCAGGATTACATTTGTTTTAACCACGTTTTGCGTTTCTTTCCAGAGTCGATTTTTCGTGTTTTCTTGAGTTAAAGGCAATACTTTGGAAATGCTGACGTACTATCAGACTTCACCATAATTACGGAAGGATTGCTGCAAGAGTATTGTTTGTTTGTCATATATGAAAAGAATGAGGAATATATTATTTTTAACCGCTCTATTGATTTTTTTCTTAACAATCCTGCACACCTAGTTTAAGTAAATTTATATTTAAATGCAAATATTTTATATATTAATAAAAAATTGAGTTAACAGCAAATCAAATTTTCTCAACAAAAAAATAATGAATGGGAGTTTAAATTTATTAATTTTATTATATAAAATTAAGGAATTTAAGAAATTATTAATGTTTTTAATAATAAAATTAAGTGCATAAATAAAAGTAATATTAAATGAAATTAAATGAAAAAAATCGTAATAATAAATATAGAACAGTTTTAGAAATTATAAAATTTATTGAAAAAGCAAAAAAAAAATTATTATTTATATTATTATTTTCTATAGAGCATATTAATATTATTTTATTTAACTTACTCGAGAAGTAGATTCGTAGATTCCCAGTTTCACAGCTCATATTTGCCAGTTTGTTAATTCAGTGATTAGCATTGAATCTGTTCCAATGCCCAGCTAAATAAATTTCTTAACTAATTTATTTCAAAAAATTTCATTCTACAAACAACAAACAAAAACACCATACACTTTTTGAGTATATCAGTATATTTAGATGTATTGCAGAGACACTTCTTCGAAACGTTTGTTATGACTTTATGCATGGCATATGTTTTTTAATATTTGTCATATTTTGCGCACAACTTCACGAACCTTAACTCATTTCTGTATTTCTGCAGTGCCGTCGCGTGTTTTCTGTAGTTAATGCGCCACGTCCAAGCGACCGGGTATTGGGATTCATACTGAGTGTTTACAAAACAGCAGTCGCCGATCCCTAAGCCGATCCTGTGTCCGATGCCTGATCTTTGCCTGTTGGCTAAAGGGTCACGGACATCATCATAAATCATAAATTTCCAGAGGTTGCAGCTAAAAAACCAAATCCAAAACAGTTTGCTACGCGCCGTGAAGCGCGGCGGGAACATACTTTTAGTTATATATATATTTTTTTTTTCTCATTTTTTTGCAAACGCCATAAAAAGATCGTAAAAAACCGTCTGCTCAATATAATATTTCCGCTTAAAATTCACACCAAGGTCAACTCATCTACAAAGGCGGCCATTAAAAAAGGTAAAAGACTCACCTTTGTCAGAGCGAGATAGAGACAAGCGCACAGCCGTCGATCGTCTCGCACTCTTCTGCTCGCTGCACTTGTGCGTTTTTAATGAGCTGCAAATGCATTTGAGAAGAACCTGCCCGGCCCAGCCGTGATCTAGACTTCGTCTTCTGGTTAACCTTGACTTGGTTTTTTGTTGAATTATGATTGATTTTCCGCGCTCATCTTTTTAGGTGTGGAAAATGATGCAACCTGCCATTTGGGATACGGGAAAATGTGAAAGTCGAGCTCAAAAATTATGATTATTGCCAAGGTTCCAGCATTGCGTTGACCTCCAATGGGCCATAAACCTCACACAGTTGCTTCCCGGTCCAACGAGCCATTCAATTTATGAAGTATAAATCCGCTGCTTGCTCCCAAAAAGCCGCAGCCTGTGGCATGCGTCTGTTGCAGTTGTTGCCAGCATCGGCAACAGCTTGACCTGTGCAGTTTATCGATGCAGCCAGTCTCTGTTCCTCATGTACTACTCCAATATGTTGTGTCGGATTTCATGTACGCTCAAAATTAACGAGTGCAGGCGTTACATGAACATGAATACATTTGCGTAATTAAATGAATTTTATGTGCTCTGGGCATTGCAGGCAAACAGCAACAGCAGCAACTTTGGCAAGGCGCAAATCAGGCGGAAATGCAATGGAAAAACTTAATCTCAAGTGAATAAAATTATTTACATATATGCCATAGAAATCTGTTTACATAAGCAATAACATGATTTGAATAAATAATGTATTAAATGAATAGAATGGTTTCTATAAGAAAACCCATCACAGTAGCAAATGATGCAAATAAAGTTTTGTATTTGTAAATGTTTGCATTTCTTATATTAATATATGAATTAATACCTTATGGACTTACAAGATTATATATATCTTAATTTATATTTATATTTCATTTATATATTATATTCATTTATATTTATATAGTTATATCTAGTATATGAGTAAGAGAGATACATAATGTTAGTTGCATGCATATGCTGGAACATAATCATGATATTGAGTTTGTTATATGTGACGGCATTTGCAGTAGTATTTTAGGTGAGAAAACTGAAGGAAGAGAGCATCGAAAAAATGAAGCTGTAGCAATATACCAGGAAAGTATGCTGAGAGTGAGCCTACATGCATATATATATATATATATATATTCTCTGACAGCACACTCTCTCATTATGCTCTTCTTGTCCAATAAAATCACTTTAATTTTGAAGCTCGGAATTGTCGATCGTTATATACACGTTAATGTTAGATCGGAGAGAGGAAGCTGCACGAGGGAAAATGAATATTATAATAATGACGAGCAAATTTAAGTCAATCTAAAAAAAATGTATATTTATAAATTAAACACTAATACAAATTTGTATAGTACTTAAAACTTTAAAAATTAAAAAAATGTTATATTTTATTTTCTTATAAACGTCATTTTCCTTTGAAACACTTTTACAGTTGAGTTTGAAATTTAAATTTTATTGTTAATCTAATGTTAATTGAGTTTATTTCAACTTATTTAATTTCACTCACGCATTTGGGAATGCTTTTCGTTTATATAATACGAGAGATCCACTAATCAACGCGCATGTAAAGCGTCACATAATTTGAAACGTGGTTGGTTTTTTGTATTTTGCACTTTGAAGCGCGTTATTAGCCTATCCATAACATAATTAATCCTAAACACGCAATTTGTGCCAAATAATTACATTTAATATGGCGCGCCGAGGCGAACTGCATGGGACATGGGAGCTGGACCCGCAGGCGAGCAGCAGGGTCCCTCTCCACACACCCCTTCATTACGCCGGGCAATTTGCATTGAAATGCTTTAAGTGAAATATATGACGGTTAATTAAAATGCATTTTACATTTACGAGTTGCCGCTGTGTGGCCATAATGGCGAGTGCATTAACAATTAGCTGACCGCATTCATTATGCTCTCGTTTGGGGCGCTTGCAGCACCAACATGCAACATCCGAGTGCAAACGAATGGCCGTAGCTCATTGCTGTTGTTGTTACATGGACTTTGAATGCTGCAGCGAGTGCTCTCAAAAGATCCTACATCCTAGAGCAGCCTCCACTAGAAGTATGCATATACATGTATATATCCGGGCACAAGCGGCGTCCGCCCACCATGCCTTCTGGGCTGGGGGCCAATTTATGTCGGCCGACTGCTCAAATGCTAAATCTTTGCCTCTGGCTGGCAACAGCGCAATAAACACGCGTACGCCCAAGACACCACACCCACCGAATGGCCTACCGCCACTGCCAGCGCCCACGCTCTTGCCCTCGCCCATGTGGCTTGACCAGATTTCAGATTTGAGTCCAAAAAACTTTGCCTTAGACGACAGCTCGGCGACTTGCGTAGAAACCGACGCCAGCTCATATATATAAATAAATACATACATTTATATATATATAGCAGCTTACATGCTGCTGCTGTTGTTGTCGTTGTTGTTGTAACAAGATTTAATTTCGTAAAAAAGTTGCTCTTGCGAAATTTACGAGGAGTACATGGCGAGTGGTGGCGTGTTGTTTGTGTATTCGCATAAAGTGTTGCCGACCAGATTTATGCGTCATGAATAAACCCAAGGGGGCAACAGGGGCCACAACAGGACAGCACAACACGACAACCAACATCAACATCAACAACAACAACAACAAGAATAACAACTGCGGCTCAAAGTTTTCCTCGGAAGTGGGACCACCAAATGGCGTATGCACACATTCGTGTATACGATAGATGGAGTACATTTTTCTCATTATAGAAGATGCCAATAAATGCAATATTTGTATTTGCGCTTAAATAGCAGAAGCACAAAAAAGTAGCTCATATTTAGATTATTTATTGGGAGGCGTGTTTTCCATTGATTGGAATGAGTTTCAGAGTCAAATTGAGCTAAAGAGCTAAAGAGCTATCGGAATAGACTGAATATGAATAGACTGAGCTAGTTAGAGAAAACTTAATCTATTAAGACCTGACTCTCTTCTTTTGATCCATATAAAATATATATATATTGTTGTTTGAGATATGCTTTTCTTATCTAATCCGATGAGTTTTCTTTAAGCTCTAGTTTGACTCGAAATTTCTCTTGAAAGCTTCAACTTAAATGTAATCCCATTGTCCATATAAACAGATATTTGAAGTCTGTGGGGCCAACATCTAAACGCTTTTTATATATCATTGAAACTTCATGCTCAAGAGGCACAACAACAACAAGAGGCAAACAATTGAACGTGGGCCACAAATTTATCGAATTGATTAAATCAAAAAGCATCGCTGGCTGGGTAAGTTAAGTTCACTGAGACTGAGGCTGCCCATAATCCAGTAGAACGCTATAAAAGCTGTTTATGGTTTCGCGCTCCTTGTGCGCCATAAATCGAGCAGGAAACAGAGGCCCCAATCTGAGCCAGAGCCTGAGCCAGAGCCAGAGTCTGAGCCTGAGCCAGAGTCTGAGCCATGCTCGTGGGCTGCAAGACGGGCGTATATAATTTAGTTATAAAAATAACTGCGACATGCAACGCTGTAAGATGAGATCGCCAGCAAATGGGCGGGCAAGAGACGCTAACCAATGCTAGAGAAGCCGTGGCTCTGGCCCGCAGCTAGGCTAGGCATAAAACATGACTGGGGCTGGACTGGGAGCTGGCGGCGACGGCGTCATTATAAATTAAAATTAAATGAAGTGCGTGATTTTATTTTTTATTTTTGCTGCACTTTTAGCTCTTGCACTGTAATGGAAAAAATTTCGATTAAATTATTTATCAGGCCTTCGCATCGGCGAATGAAAAATTTATATTCAAGAATTTATGCGCGGTGGCAAAAATGCGATTCGATTTTTCCATAAAAAATTTGTAAAGTAATATTTTAAAAAAATTGAATACAAAAACGCAATTAAATATTTTTATCAGTAGATTGCAACGCGGATGAGTAATTGCATTATTTACGGCGCTGCCGGACAAAATGAAAATAGCACTGGAATTAAAACCGAGAGCTGCGTTTCAATTGGCCACGCCAACATGGCCGCATCAATATGGCTCAAATGTACCTCTCATAAATACGCCCGGAAGCCGCTGCCGCAATTGCCCACAGTAGGTGGGGGAGGGCTGTGTGAGGGGGTAGGTGAGGGGCTGAGGTGCATGCAGCGAGTGTGAAATAAATTTTGCCAGATTAAAAATTAAATAAAAACGCAGCCGATTGCAGGCAGTCCCCCCCTTTCAGTCGGGCAGCTGATGGCCGCCATGCAAATGGCCTGCCGAATGGTTCCTCGATTGCTGCAACGCTTCATTAGAGTTTGCCAACTGGCGGTCCTTGGCAGCGCTATTATTAGAAGCATTCGCAGATATTTATGAGACGCGTGACGCGTTTTCCTCAATACGATTGCCACGGCCTCAGGCATCGGGCACCACTCCCGGTTGCCCGGGCCCTAGACTCCAGGCCGCCTGCCATTTGCATAATTCGCTTTCGATTCCTCGCACGGCGCTTGCCTTAAATGAGTTATTAGTGAGTGTCGCCGAGTCGATTCCAACTCGAATTATAAATCAATAAGGATATGCTCTGCATTTTAATGCGATTTATGGCTAGCCAAAACCCTCGCATGCGCATGTGTACCGCGCTCTATGCCGGGCTTCACGCATAATTTTATGCCCAACTTTATTTCACTGGAATACGCAATTTCTTTTAGAGTTTATGCTGAGGGTGTATTGTTATTTCATTGCGATTTCAACTTTTAATCGAATTTGCATATATGCCATTTTGTTGCTCAAGGGAAATAGAATTGTTACATAATTCCGTTGTGCAAGATCAGAAAAATAGTTAAATCTCCGATTTGACTTAAAGACAAACACAAGTTGAAGATTTAGATTACATTATATTATATATTCTTCTAGTTACTTTAAGATTCCTAAAAAATCTGCAATCTACCCGCTAACACAGCTATATCGACTATATAATTTTCAATATGTCAAACCTATGCATTACATTTTGATATATATCGTGAAGAATATATTTATTTAAGTATGCAGTCTGAGACATGAGATTGTATTTATTTTTAAATTTAATTAACACATTTTCGAACTCGCAGTAAAATTTACAGCTCTGGTGCGTCAGGGCTTATGGATCAGTCTGGATCGTTGTGGAATTAAGTCTGGCCTCACGAATGTGACGACATTGAAGCTGGTAAAAAACGAGCTGCGTTATAATTTCGCTGATTGCGCACAATTGTAAAGATACAGATACAAGCAGAGAAGCAGAGTAACAGGAATAAGAAGAAGAATAACAACAACAACAATGACAATGGCAACAGCAACGGCAATCAGGCAAGCGAACCCGAAAAATTTATAGTACACTCGCAGCGGTAAAGCCAAAGTTCATAAAGTTTCATCAAGGGCTCGACTGAGAGATGGGATTTGCGAGGAGAATCGGCTGCCCACAAAGGAGCCTCGCGCATGGAGTTCTCCAATATTGGAAAACGAGGCTGGCAAAAGATGGCGCAAATATATATCGCATCGAGCTCCTTAAAATATGCAAATGAAGAAATAAATTTGCATCCCTTTTTTCGTGTGTGTTGCAAACCAAACAGACTGGCACAGATCTGCAGCAGTGCAGCCAGGCACGACAGACTCCAGACTCCAGACTCGAGACTCCAGTCTCCATTCTCCGATGCTCTGCTCGGTGCTCTCACGTCTGGGGCATAAATAGCACTAGCATATTCAAAGCATCTGAGGCGTACGGTCGGTGCTGCTGGAGCCCGAGTCAAAAGATTAAGACACAAAATTCTTTATATGCTAAAACGCAAATAACATTAAATTAAGCAACTTTTTGTGCCCGGCGTCTTCGGCTTCGACAGCGTCTCCATCTGTTGTCGGTGCGCCGGAGGAGCCATCGCTCCAAGCTCTGGCAGCCAGCCAGGCCAAAGTTTCTTGCGGTTACGGCAATTTATGCTTTTGGGGTTTTAATTCTAAAATTGTGAGTCACAACACAGGCGCACTCATGCCAGCCGTAGATACGGCCACAGATACTGCTCGTATACCTAATGGACCTAACGGGCTCACGTTGAACGTGTTGCAATTACGACATTTGTATCTAAAACTTTTACTTTGCCCAGCACGTGGGGAGCATGGGCTCCACAATGGGCAATTAAGTGCACAAAACTTGTCTTTGCTCGAAGTGAAGCTTAGAAGTGAGATTTTGTATTGGCAAAGCAAAGCGAAGGCAACTACTAGGGCAAAGGACTGGAATAAATGAAACTATGTATTATGGATATAGAGAATGCAGAGAGTAATGGTATCTAAAACATCTCCAATATATATTTAAATGATAATAAAAATGAAATATATAGAGTTAGATTGATTGTTCGAGGATTTTTATATGCTACTGTACGTTTTTTTCCAGTATGAATTCGAAACATCACACATAACTTATTCAATTCCAGGCAAGAGCTTCGAGAATTAGCTTAAACGTAGCATGGCCTAAAAGAATGGCCTTTGATGCAGTTCAGGTTAAGCAAGGCGGCTGCTTGAGGTGAGGCACGACAATAATTGAAGTGGAGGCCGTTTCACTCAGCCATTGCCCATTGCTTTAAACGGCAGTTAAGCAGCCGTCGGGGCTGAGTTATGGGCCGCTGAAACTGATTCCAATTTGCCACCAAGGATGTGACCATTAATGGAAATTTGCGCAATGCCTCAGCTGAGGCAATGACTTGGCCCCGCACCTGCGCCAAATTCCAGCTACAGCCACGTCGCTGGCTCTGGTTCCCAAATGGCGTGTTGATGCGCTGCCAAATTGGCGGCCAGTCGAACAACGTTGCCGACTGGGGATGGCGAATGCGTGCAAGCGTCCAAATTACATTAAATCATGCATTAACCATGAGCACTGGCCCCCAGACCAGACCTCAGAGCGAGCTCAGCTGCCTGGGCCAAGACCAATTTGGCAGCAATCCTTTGTTCCAAGTGCCGAGTCGTGCCCAGTGTTCCAGGCAGACAATGTTTTATACATACGCTGAGATATTTGCGCTCTGCTCGGCTGGCAAATGAATTTTTATTTGGCAGCGACAAAAGTGAGTGCAGTCAGAGTTCAAGGCATTCGCACTGGCTATTCATATGATGGTTCAGCGCTTTGTCGCCTTTCCAACCAGCTCTACCGTTCTAATATCTGGCAGCCCGATAATAACTTAATATGTGTTTTTAATCCGACTGTGCCAAGGGGCAGGGCTGGGCAGGACATCCACTTTGATGATTAAAAATGATAAAATTGTTTAGTGCCGTCGGCAATGAGTCTCCCGGGTGCACTAAGCTGCTATATACACATTATAAAATGGTCGCCGGGATCAACAGAAAGGCACAGGACGTGTGTCTGATTACGGACCGACCGACCGACCGACCGACCGCCCATATCTGACGCTTCGCCCTGGGCCTGACCCAAAACAAACAACAAAATGTCAAAATTTAAGCTCACCAAGAGCTCCTGGTCCATGAATGCTTAATTGTGTCGCATATCGTTCAATTCCTCCTCAACGGGCTGTCCACTGTGGGTGGCTGTGGCTTCTGAGCGAGAGGCTCAGCCTCGCAAGGGTTGCCCTGAAAAGTGTAATTAAGGCGAGCTTATAGCGGCCATATAAGTATGTATGTGAGTTCGTTTTTCAACTGGATGGGCCCGGCGAAAGGGTTGCGTGCCTTTGGCGCTTTATCGATGTGATTTGTGAGATTGGATTTTCGGGCCCAGGCCCAAGCACTCGCCATCGTTTACCCGGGCTCATGTGGGTTTATTGCGGTCTTAGCGGTCGTACAGCTACGCACACGCCGCCCCATTTCCATTCCATATTTCAGCAAAAGTTGAACAAATTAATTCGTATAAAGTTCGCAACTTTGCACAATTTGGCGACGGCCCAACAGCCCAGGCCAGAGAGACCTGTTTCTGTCCCTAACAGCACAATTCAGCAGTTTGCCAAAAATCTTCTCTTCGCCAAGTTCTTGGCATCAATTCAGCTGGCATTGGATTTGAAATAATAACTGCACAAAATATGTAAATTTACATTGAACAAAGTTGGTCCTAAATAATACTTTACATTTTCATGTGAGTGTATTAAATATTTAAATAAATAAAATTTTCTTACATATAAAAATATAATATATAAAAATAAAAATAATAATATTACAGATAATACAATTTTTAATAGTACATATAGTATTCAATTTTGTATAATTCACATAATTTTTTTGTAATATGAACAGGAATTTATACAACTCGTTTGGCTGCTCATTAAGCTTATTATTCATTAAGCGCTGCCATCATCATAGCCCTATTCCTATTTATCGATCTTACATGTTTCCATAGTCAAATTACATTTTTTCTCATTTGCTTTTCGCATATTTCAAATCTTTTCTTATGACTAACCGAAACAGCCACAAAAAGTGCCGAAAACGAAAACATTTCGTGCTTCTTGGGCGTTAATCAACCGACAAGCAAAAGAGAGGGAAACCGAGCCAAACTTAAGCAGCAGGCGAATGTGAAACCAACGCGAGAGTTGACATCATGGAGTTATGTGAATGCGTTCCTGGCTTTGTTTTTACTTCAGTTGATGTCGTTGTTGTCATGCCTCAAAGTTTATTTTCAACTTTTCCCATGCAATGCCAACGACAACGGCAACGGCAACGGCAACGGCAAAGGCATGCGAGCAATGCGAGCAACTTTTGTAGCTGGGTAATGGCTGCGCTCCTGGGCTACGGCTGCGGCCGGGACATAGTCGAAAAGGACAAACGTGTTTTTAATTACTCGTACTGTCATTCCAGAAGGCGCCCCTTTCGATATTTGTGACTGCCACTGTACAGTTTTGCCTCTACTGTAGCCGACCAACTTTTAGCCTTGATGGGAGTTGGCTGGTTTGTTGGAGCCGTTGCATTTGCCAATGCCAATGTACAGAATCGCAGCCATTTCGAAGCGTTCAATGACGCATTAAAATCCGATTGCCCGGCGGCTCGGCGGCGCGGCTCAGCGAGGCGCATAAATTCAATTTCCGCGCCATGAATTCCAATTCCATTAATTCCACTAAATTGACCTGCGCGCCATCTAGCGGCATACGAGTGCACTACGCGGCGGTCATATACCAATGGCCCCCACGCTCTCTTCCACAACTTTAAAGCGTGTGCTACAGCCAGCCAATGTGTGTGTATGTGTGTGTGTGTGGATGTTGATGGAATGGCTGTGGAACGCAAGTGGAGCAATGAAGAGCTCTTGAACCTGCCTTCTCCTGGGCTGCTCCATCTGTGCATAGAGACTACAAACCGGTTTTGGCCATTGCCAACGGGAGCGCAGTTAAGGTTTTTGGCGCCCAAAAAATAATGTAGTCCAAGATTAATTTAAAAAACATATTAATAACATTAAAAATAAATAATATAGTAACTATAAGTCGTTCTAAAATATTTTATATTATTTAACAAAAGTTTTCTAAAAGGAAATTGAAAAATTATATCAATAAATTATAAATTATTATTATATAATTTGATTTAAATTATTATAAATTGCATGTACCTCCACTATTATTAGATTTGAATATAAATTTAAATAGTACTCAATCTCAAGCAAATACTATGTAATCTCAGAAGTGGCAATATATATTCGTACACATTGATATTATATGGACTCACGTCCAATAAGCAACACATTTGCCATAACAATTACGACCATAACATAAATTCTCTCAACACCGAAACACAATTAAAATAACTGTCATTGTATTGACATTAAATGGCAATTTAAACGAGTGCGTATCATTCACGGCCCGTTCATCGTCCATCGTCCGTCCCCATCTCCGTCTGCAGAGCTCAACAGGATTGTAGTCGCTGTAGCCTGAACTCCCCGCTCATCAGCCTCGTCATCGCACTTGGGTCTTGAGCCAAACTTCCGTTTCACTCCGCGCCGGCAGCTGAGCTGCTGCACTGAATAAATATTTTCACAGTGCGCAACCAAAATGACGGAAACTCCAGCATGGACGCACATTCAATAGATTTTCATCACTTGTGCTGCTGCGGAAAATTAAACAAACAACCCCAGATCCAATCCCAACCGCCACTGCTGCCCCGCCATTATGCTGGGCATATCGATTTTCCATGTGGCCGTTGCATACGGAGAATATATTTTTTTTCTAGACTGGGAATTGCGGACTAGGAAGAGCCTTTGCCCAAACCAGAGTCAGAGTCTTCCACGGCAAACAGGATTTCCTCTGCTGTGCGCACAGATAGAAAAAACACTTCAATGCCATCATCATACGCGCTTTGTCTGTCTATTGAGCTTCATGTTCGATCAGAGAGTTATAGTGGGAGACATTTTTACTTATGCTGGATCTTAAATTTATCTAATGATATTTCTTAGATATCAGAAAGATTTGATAAGCACCATAGATATATATTTGTTTTCTTATCTGTATTCGAAATTTATAAATAAATGTATATAAATCTATGTATAGAACAACTTGAATAATTAATATAATAAAAATATTATTTATAATATTTCATCAGTTATATACTCATATTCCCCACTGTACCGTAGCCACATACTATGGAACGATAGCCAATCCATTCATATTCGCAACTGAGCTTAACAATGCCCAGCGCCTGAGCTTCCTGCGCGCCATGATGATGGCTCTCCACCCCATCCAGACTGCTTGTCAAAGGGCGGCGGAAATGGCAACTGGAACGAGCAGCAGCAAAGGCGCAACAAAGTCCACAATGTGGGATCATGAATCAAGCGTCTGGCCATAATTCTGTCGGCAGATAAAGCTATTACCGCCATGCCGGATAAGTGCGCAGCGCTCGCTCCGTTGTCTGCGCCGTTGGGCCAGTTAGATTAGAATTTAAATCCGGCAGCAGCACTGAGCAGACACCGAACCACGATACCACCGTGCCACCATGCCACCGTGCCTTCTAGCCACCCGTCCGCTGTTGGTGGCGCGTGTGAGCAAACACAAAGCGGGCGCTGGTTCGACGACCATTATGGATATCACCCCAAATGGCTTGAAACTGCGCTCGCTGATGGCCGCCCGGCAACGAGTCGGCACTTTGGTGGTGGATTTCAGGATGATGGTGGCGATGGTGGTGGTCCTGCATGTTGTTGTTGTTGTTGTCCTTGGGCTGCTCTTTGATGGCGCTGGTGTCTCGCGTGGACAGCGGCTTAATACAAACATTGCATAAATCTCATTCTGGCGTTTATTTTAATTTCTTCGTAAACATAAACTACGAGCGCCCAGGACCCAGGGGAAAGGCCCAGCGGGATCTTGGGTGGACGTGGACGTGGCAGCCACCGTTTTACATCGCAAATTGTGAGGAATTTTCTAATTTTCTACTTACTTTCAAATTGGAATTAGTAACAAACGAAGAGTTAAGAGTGAAACCCAAACATTTATTTAAATTAGTTTGAATGAAGACAATAAATTAAATTAAGCGAGCATTAAAAAATGGGAAAATTTGTTTGTGATTAGAATATGAATTGGTATTATTATTTTAAAACTAATTTATTTTTTAATGTTTCATACATAACTAGGTGAAATACTTAATAATTTATTTATTTATTAATTATTTATTTTATTGTTACTAAGAATTAATTCTAAATAACAATTTAATTTTTAAGTCAGAGCGATAAATGTAGTCATGAAATTATAATAAAATATTAGAAAAATTATTAATTGTCCATTACTTTGGAATATTTATATTATTTGTATGCTATTTATTATGGAATATTTATATTATTTTAATGTTATTTAGTTATTCATTTATTTAGCTCAATTTTGATTAATTATCTGCATCAGCATATTTCCACTCCATGTCCTATCGCATTATTATTATATTAATAATTTAAATGTCGCCGTCGATTACGACTCGAGTTGAGCCAAATGGTAATGGTAATTACGAAAATAATTTGTTTTGTTATGCAGGATCTGGCAATCAGAGCAGAGACTTGGGCATTGAGCCACTTGTAGTGATTGTCCCCAGCTAGACATCTTCTCAGATTGCATTCCCAGCCCTAGGCAAGTGCTACCCTAATGAACTGCTGCCACTCGAGGGTCTCTAGTAGCGACCCAAGCCCGAGGCACGGAATACACGAACAAAAAAAAAAAAAAATCAGCAATTTAATGTTGGATTTTATCGCTCGGCGAAGACGCTGTCTTATCGCTGGCAGCCCGGCTCAGGGCAGAGGTGAAGTTGATGAGGTGGCTGCTATTTCCATTGCCATTCGCATCGCCTTTTGTATCTATTTGGCTAGCTGGAGGGCGGAACGTGGCGTGCTAACCGTGTTGGTGGTGATGGCATGAACACGGTTGTCTCGGTTCGTGTCCGGGTAATTTGGCAGCAGCTTTGTATAAATTTTTTATAGGTAATACACTCAAGAAAACGGCACTTAGAGTCATCATTACAAGCGTTTTTGCTGCAATAACAGCCCATCTTGCACATAGTTTTCGCAATTTACTTGATCCCCAGCGAAAGGCCGTGGGTTCCCCGAGTCCCTGGAGTCACACAAGTCCCTGCTGTCCTGGCTGTGTACTCATTGGCAACTGCTGCCATCAAGTGCCCGAAACAGTCGATTAGACATATTTAAGGCAGCTTCGAATGGCGTTTTCATCATTTCCTATGGCCCATTAAAGCCACCGGCTGCCACCTGACTTGCGTAGGGGGAAAATTATGAAAAGAAAATAAAAAGGAACAAGCTAAACATGCGCATCTTTAACATTCAGCTACTCAATCCTAATTGCTGCAGACACGGCGGAATATACGGTCTCGATGTCTAGACGCTAGACAATCGGAGCGTTCATTCAATTGAGTTACCCGACTTTATTTGCACGCCCCTCTGATTTCGTATGGCTTCTAATAATGCAATTGCTTTTTGATTTGCACTTTGGGCTTCGCTCGATATTCGCTTCCATTTTGATATTAGTCGACTCGGGCCGCGGGGGCAACGTGCACATTTCATAAATCCTTGCTTCATTTTCGCTACATTAAACGTCAAAATATGAACCCATTTGGGCAACATTTTGCACAGTGCTCTGAAGCGTGGGGCAAGCGTCGGGTTCCCAGTTGGCTGCTGCCGCTAGCCCATTATAACTACAATAGCCAAAAGGACGACGCCGGCAGCAACAACAAAAGCAACTGCTCTAAGGTCCGCACACGGCCAAACAATATAATGGCAATAACGAAAGGACGAAAAGAAAACTCACACAAAAAAAGCAAGATGAAAATGAAGCGGATATGCCCGAACAACGGATGCACTCAAATGTGCCTTACTTTCCTGCATAAGGAGTATTTGAGACTAGTATGTGAAAATGGCAGAGTTCTATATACTATATAACACACTTTACGTATGTAAGTATCTCATTTTTATTTTAGTAATTTTTTAATATTCCAATATGGAAATATAAATTTATATTATAATATCTTAAATTACAATTTTTACTCAAAAATAAATCTATGTAGATTAATATGATTATATAGCAATACTAATGCAGTTTACTTCGCAAATTAAAATATAATCAGAAGAAGAGCAGAACAAAAATTTATAGAAGATCCAAACAAACCTTAATGCAGTTTGTAGCTTTAGGATTTGACTGAACTCTAGTCTTATATATATGTATATATATGATTTGTTTGGCTCAAATTATAATACATTTTAATATATTTTAATATATTTACATTTATTTATTTTATTTAGCTTCTGTATTAAATGAAAAATAAATAAAATTGAAAATTTCAAGAGATAATTAGCTGTATATATTTGCAGGCTACATTACTGACGAAGCTGAACAACCCAAAAACTTTATAAACAAAACAATTTCAAGTTTTTCTACATGATAAATACAAATATTAAGAGGCAAGTGAACAATTTTTTTCCTCTTTTCTGCAATTATTTCAGTGGATGCTTATATTTTAGAAAAATAAAATAAAATATATATTCTCTACTTATTCTTAGTAATATGAAATTCTCTCCATTTCGACTTTAAACATTTTTCCCTCTAGGAATGCCTTAAAGTTGCTTGAAATGATTCGTCAGGCTCCACCCTTAGTATTGGCCAATGATATGCATAGAGTCTTTGGCTGGCAGCTCGCGAAGCAATTTCATCTTTACATGCATGAATTTTCACCGAAACGATTCCACTGAGCATCGTTCTTGTTGTCCATTGTCGATGCCACTGCGCACGTTCCACAACAACAACAATAACAACTCATATGGGGCATGAACCATGGGAGTTTCCCGTTGCAATTACGAGTATTTTTTAACTGCTTATTGCGTTTTGGTCGTCGTCGAACACAAACACGAAAGCATATCGCATCCAGCTCCACGCCCACACAGTAGTTACATTACCAGCCCCAGCCCCCCAACTCTAGCCCCGCTCAGCCCCCTGGAGACCGTATCAGTCGCAGCAATACAGCAACAAGCAACACAACACAACGAACGAACTGAATTTCATTCGATTTCGATGCGAGGAGGATCTCAAAAGCTGTCCAATAAAAATTAACGATACACGCACACAAAGTGCGCAAAATATTGGACCGAGTGCGACGGCTGAGCAGAGGTCCTGCAGGACCGTTCAACATTCCCATTTTAAATTGAAATTTTAATTTTGTTGAAAAAGCAATTTTATCGTATATATGCAATGCCTTAACTTAATTGAAAACGGCTTAAAGCTTCACTTCGGATTGCAAAGCAAAATTATTATATTTTCTATTTTATTATAAGAATTATAAGAAAATTGTTGGATTTAAATTTAATTTGTTCAGAAGTTCATAAAATATATAGGGATTCATTTATTTTTATACTGAAAAATAATTCTTGTATGGAAATTTTATTCAACTTTATTATGCGATGGCATCTTTTTGCTTAAATATTCGATATATTACATGTTTAAAGTATAATTCTGAAACACATAACTTTTATTTTATATCAGACAAAAATACATATATGCTTGCATTAACAAGCTACTCCTTGCCCATCTTGTTGCCAGCATACAACATCATTAAAAATCTTTGCTTCACTTTTCACAATTAAGTGCACGAATATCGTAATTTTGCGACTAAAATCAAATTTATTTCGATGGGCTGAATCTGCCGAAGCTGCAGTAAACTTGACTGGGACTTGGGTTGTGAATGAGAGAATGAGAGCAAAGGAGAAAGATAGAAAGAGTGTGAGAGAGAGGGAGAGCAGCAGCCCAAGAGGTCGTAACAATATTTTCACGTTTTGCCTAAGTCCGGAATGAGTTTGTGCAATTTATATGGCCGCCAGCCCCAGCCACCGTATCTGTTCCTCTTTCAGTTCCTTTTGGCTGCCACAGCTCCTGCTCCAATCCACGAGGACGACCAACAGGCAGCAGGCAGCAGCAACGGAGCTACAGCCATTATTTTGATACTCAGGGCTATTAACGTTAATTTTCGTTAGTTACGTAATACGTATTCGAAAGCACCTTACACGCACACACACACACACACACACACTCTCTCTCACACTCGCAGCCACAACCCTGCCTGCAGCATCCACATATTCCGTTTCATTACGCAGGCAGCTCAACCTCGAGCAGGAGCCTTCTTTTGTCCGGGAGTAAACAAGCAGCTACCATGTGATTGCGTGTGGGCGGCTCATCGACGGACGCAGGACGCAGGACCCAGGATCCAGGACTCAGAGCCAGGCGCCCACAACTCCCGTGGCCCCATTGGTGTTTCGGCTCTGGCCGGAGGCCGTTGGCATTAAAGAGATTTACGAGTACATGATTTTGCATGTTCGGTGCCCCTGATGCCATTTAGATTCGCTTAGGTACATTTTCATCCTTGCCACCCATACGAGCTCGTTTAGCCAAACACAAATATATACACGCACACACACACATGCAGTGTGTGTGTGTGTGTATTTGTGTACGCATTTAATGGCCCATTAGTGCTATCAAATACGCATAAATATTTGCACTTGCCAGAAGTTCACGCAGACAGACAGACGAATACAGATACGAATACGCATACACATACGAATAAATATATGCTCACACAGATACAAGTACATGTGAGCCCTGATGCTAGCCGAGGGACTTAGGGCACACAGAAATATTATATTTGCAGTGCCCAGTCGATTGCAGATGCATTTACATTAGCTTTCCCAGAGAGCTTAACGTACTTTAAGAGCTAGTCTGAAGAGTCAATTCGATGCGCTAGAATATTAAATATACAAAATAACATTTAGAATGACGAATCGGAAGAGTGCGTGTCATGTATTGATTTGGCTGACAGTAAAACATGAATTTGCAGCGATGTTAGCCCCTTGGTCTCTGGTATAAAGATAACCACGAATAACAATGTAACAAAACAGACAAGGAGCAAGACATAAAAAACTGTGTACAGGTACAAATTGTTAGCGTAAATAAAGACGAGCGCTGAGGCGGTTAGCCAGCCAAGGGTTGCCGCAAGAGCGCAGCCTAGAGGACGGGAGCGTTCTATGATGAGCTCGACATATAGAATCCAAGACACCGGGCCAACGCCAAAGGAGAATGCTGTAACGAATAGGAATAAGGCCATCAGAGGCTGAAAGTACCATTTGGTATGCATCAACCATTTGAAATATGTGCACAAGTACAACGAAGCCAGAAGCATGAAGACCGCTGAGATCACAAGGATCACACGTCGGCCTATGCGATCGACCACCAGGAAGCAGAATAGGTGGCCAAGTATCATAGCGAGCCAAACAATCCACCCGTTAGTATTGAAAGTCGATGATATTGGCAGCAGAATATCTCTTAGGAATCCACAGATAATAACACCGCCAGACAAATGGTAGAGCAGGAGCAATATACTGGCCCGAGACAGACTTTTCCGTGAATATTTGTTGCCACACAGGTCCATATGCTGGCCTTCCACTTCTGTTGGTATGATAATTTGTGCCGTCAACGTTTCAATGTCAACCGCTCGATTCCCATGCAGCCACTGTAAGGCAGCCTGAGCCTTCTCCATTTGGCCATTCAGGATGTAAAAGGCCGGCGACTGTGGTAGAATCTTAACCGAGCAGTTGAGCAATGCCATCGACAGGACGATAACGTCTACGATTTTTTCATTGACGAACTGATCCAATATATTGGCAAAGACAATTCCGTAGACAATGGCTCCATAGAACAGACTGCCCATGACTCCCCGGACCTGCAGCCGACTGATTTCCGCATTATACACCGGAACGGCCACGCAGAGCGCGGCTCCACAAATACCCAGCACATAGCGACCCACATACACCATGTACACGTTTTTGGCGAAGATCATCAGAAGCCAGCCGCAGGTGTAGGGCAGCATCTGAAAGAGCATCAGGGTCTTGCTGCCATGCTTCTTCATCATCACGCCCATCGGCATGCAGAAGCATGCCGCTCCCAGTGGCAGCAAACTGTTGGTCCACTGGCGCGAGCTCTTGCTAACCATAAAGGTTCTGCCATGCCTACTTGAGGACCGATCAACAAAGAGTGCCCAGCCCATGGTAGCGCCAAAGCAAAACACGCCAAAATTGCTTATTAACCCGGCCAGATACTCTCTGTTACACGTGCGTTGGACTCTATTGCATCTGACTGGTTGGCAGAGGACTCGTGGACTTATATTCACACTGGCCTCCATAAATAAACCTTTCTTAATGAACAATAATTTTATTATAATAAAAGAAAAAATTGAGAAAAGAAATGAAAATACATAAGGCATAAGCTTGCTTAGAAATTATATAATTCTCTTTAATTCAAATATAACTCGAGATGAATTCAATTATTTTAAATAATAAAGTTTCAATATAAACAATTAGAAGTTTGCATGAATATAGCAAATTGCATAAATAATGTTTATAATTTTTTTAATGAATTTTTTTCCTATTAAGAATTCATTCCGTACATTCTATATATGTACTATTCAGATATCTCTTAATTGCTAATATTAATAGCTCATAACTGTAACAATATATGAAATTTAATGCCTTTGCAAAGTACTGACAAAGCTTTTAATTGAATTATAATTGAAGGATAAATATTGTATCTGAGCTTAAGCAGCCATTTAAATTAAGACTGCATTTTTGCTTTGTTTGTCGTCAATTGAGTTGGGTTGAATTTTTAATTGGATTTCAATTAGCGATTGCCTTGCATTACGAATTAATTTCGTGAATGCGTAGTCATATACATATTTATGCCAGCGCACACACACTCTGATATAGACGTCGTTCATTTTCCACTTAAAATTCATTTGGTTTCAAGCGATTGCATCGCCCGCTGACCGATCGGGACGCATTCTTAATTAACGATCAAGGAACTCGACCCGAACATTTTAATCAGCCCCCAGCTCTGGTCGCTAGCGCGCATATGGCGTTGCCTTCCACTTATTTATGGCTCCTGGCAACATGGCGGTGCAGCGCGCACCGTTCGAGGGAACCCAGCGGGGCAGGTAGGTCGAATGAGAAATTTATCAAATTTATTGTCGGGCATGAATTGAGATATAATTCAAAGAAATTACAAAGAAGGCGCAGGCACACAAAAAAATGTTGGCTTAAAAAGCCAATAAATAACCGGACAAAAACAAAAGGCCGAGTCGACGTCTCCTCCTTCGCTTGGCCAACTGCGCGCAGGCTCTGCGATAATTTCTGCTGCGCTCTGCCATTGGCTGTTGTCTGCGGCATGGCTGCTGCTCAGAAGCTGAAGCAGTCGCTGCGGCTGCGGCTGTGACAACGACTCACTCGACGGCCTCATGCTGAGCCCGTAATTAAAAGTCATAAACTATTTTAATGGCCACTCGTATATTTGTCGCTCAGCTGCGGCCACAAACTGTCAACTGTTTGGCCCTGGTTCGATTTGCATGCGCAGCCGGCTCGTGGGAAGCGTATGCTGAGTATGAGTCTGAGTCTGAGTCGGAGATCGAGTGGAGCCAAACCAACAACAGGTGAGCAGACGCATTTATTTAGATAATTAATTTAAAAGTGCATATGCAATGCTCTGCTCTGCTGAAACTGCAGCCAGCTATTGCCGCCTTGCAGCTCTGCCTCTTCTCTGCATTTATCTCAATGAGAGAGAAGTCATCATTTATTGCACTTAATGTGCAACTAAATCATTTCACAAAATGCAAATTAATATTTATGCGATTGTGCAGTTGTCGTGGCACTTTGCTCGTTTGGTTGCAGTTGAAGCAGACGGGGGCGAGGGCGAGTGCGTGGAGCGACACATAAATTCATAAATGCAATGCTTTTGCAGTGAGAAACATAACTTTTAATTACGCACTGAGGCGTCGCCAGTTCCACACGATTTCTTATTAAATATTTATATTCAAACTTGTTTTATTATGATAAATGCAACTACTTTTCTATATTTTAAATATAATATATATAAAAAACACATTGCAAGTACAACTCGAGTCAATCAGATTTAAATATTTGTAGCTCAAAAATCAAGTGTCTAGATTAAACCGATTTCCCAATCACAAATCCAAGGCAAACCCTTGACAATTAGTCTTAATTCATGAAATATTTTTTATTATTATCATTTATAACTGGGTGATAATTGAATATAGATAAAATATTCTCAATTCATTTAAGCTCACTTTCAGCGTGTTTTTGCTTAATGAAATTTGTTTGCCTTCTTAGAAAAATTCAAATCAATTTCAAAATATTCATATAAGCTACCGGGAGCCTAAAAATGTTCAATAGCCAAATTATATATGCAAATTACTTGCTCTTTGACTCATCAATGACTTGCGATAAAGGCTCTCATAAGTGTGTTTATTCATTGGTTATAGGGCCCAAATATACTAGATTTTCAGCAGTCGACTTCATTTCGTTGCGAGGAAAACAAAAAGAAAATCAGCTCTAAGAAAATGCTGACTGGGAAAGACTCGGGCGCAATGGGTCTGGGAAGCGCATGTGCATAAACTCCTCAGATTTGGCGAAAGGGATGGCAACATGGAAGGAAACGAAGGTGCAACTGAAAGCCAGCAGTCGCTGTGGCAGCCAAGGACCTCGTCCTCGTCGCTATTGTCGTCGCAGTCGTCGTATTGATTTTAGTGGGGCATTTACGCGCGATTATCGTTTAGTCGGCGATGCCCGAAGTATTACGAGAATTGTTATGGCTGCCGGAATAGCGCCAACGACACGATGCCACGATGTTGCAAGCAGTTGCCAGTTCCCAGTTGCCACTTGCCCTCCCGCCTCAACTCGCCTCCGCTCGCCCTTGCTTGCCTGCTGTTGGCCAGCAGCTGCCTCGACTTGTGCGGGCTGCAGCACTCGAGCTGTTGGTCCCGAAAATTGGCATCAATGCGCCGTCGGTGTTTATCGAACAGCGTTTAAGGTCAACTCAACTATTTTAAATAAGCCTTTTATGTAACCAATGTATTAGAGCCCATCGAACTTTGATCCGAATGCCAATTGAAGATATTTTGGCTTTCCTTAAAGTTGCCTTCATTTAACTGAATGTATTAGAAAGTCAAAATATTTTTGTTTTATACAATTTTCTTAATCTCACAACAGATACTGCAAATATTTTAATATAAAATTTATAATTAATATTTATAATAATTGCATTAAATATTTCAACTAGTAAGAATTATTGGAATATGACTTGGAATAGTCTCCTCTCTGAGCTATTCTTCCAATTTCTCTGTCTCAAAGTCTCTTATTTTATATAATATTATATTTAATTGCATTAATATATAACAACATAATCTTATTTAATATATTGTTATTCCTAGTTATATTTTTGGCTAAATAACTTATTAAAAGAAACATTTCATCATCAAGGTATATGAGAAGAATTGTTCTCTAATATATAGTATTGGTAAATTCTGCTGCAAATATTTTGCAGTTTCTTCTTTAATTTCATTGAAAGAAGTTTTTCATTTTGGCATAAAATCAGTAAATCATTTTGGCAGAATCGAAAAACGTTAAATTATCCATCGACTTTTTTTTTGTAAGCCAAACTTTGGAATTCTCTTCGCTTACTTAATTCCATTAGCAATCCAAAGAAAACTCAAGCAGCCGGAACAGGGAACAGCATGTAGATAAGCGAACCAAAGGACGAACTGGCCAAAAAAGGAGCTAGAACTTGCATGGCGAAAGGATGCACGAAAATTGCTTTCATATTTCAGGTGATAATGGTTTCCTTATGTGAATTTACAAAACATTAAAGCTGCTGTGTGCGAGGTACACATAATTTCCCAAAAAAGCAATTCACGTTAATGGCGCAAAAATCCCAAAGGGATAAGGCGGCGACTGAAGCGAAAAAAAGAAAACGCTTGACTTTTTCTCCACCAATGATGGCAAAAGGACATCCGAAGATACGAACGCGAAGCGCGATGGAGCCGCCTCGTTGTTTATTGTAATGGCATTTGTACCGGCGCCGCCGCAGGACCCTTTGCCCCCAAATCCCCAATATATGAGATTAGGAACGTGGCTGAGACTGCGCAAAAACCGAAACGATATGCGCAGGCCAAGCAAGTGGAACAGGGCCAAGACGTTCGCCAGTTGCTGGAGCCGTGACTTCGATTCGATTTGCTCGTATTGCTCTTGTGGGAAATTTCGGAAATGGTCTCCAACATGTTTTAATGCTTTCTTTTAGTTTTCACTTTTTTTTACCTCTTGCAAATGGCACGAAGAAGATGCTCTTGGTTGCCCACTGAGGACTCGCCGAAGGACATGCGCTTACCTGTTTGGTATTTCCCTCTCTTTCTATGCTGCGATTCGATGTGCAAGTAAAGCAGCTGAAGGTAATAACCGTGAATTATGAATTTCTCTTAGCTGCATTGTGTTTTTTAATGCCTTCGGCAATTAACCTTGGTCGCATTTTTACTGGTCGCAATTAGCTTAAAAACTGTTGAGACTCACCTGCAAAAAAACACACACAAAACACAAACGTTTGTCCTTGAAGCAAAAAAAAAAAAAATTGTTCTGAGTGTAACTGCAGGCGACTCTTTTAAGATTACAAATGATCTAAGACTATTATAACATTGGATAAGGTCTGATGCCTTGCTATTCTACTAACTATATCAAAGTTAATTTACCTTGCATTGCTGGAAAATATCAAGCAGCTTTGCATACCTTGAATTTTCACAACAGACAGAAGATAATCATGGATAATCAAATATAAGATATGTCATTTAATATATATTCTAATTCCATAATATAATCCAACTCGACATTTTTATTTAATTTATTATCCAATTAAATTCATAAAGATATACAACAAAGATGTACTACAAAATTAAATAAATAAAATAAAAAAATAATTGTAACATAAATAAAATAAATAAAATAAGTAAAATAAATAAAATAAAATAAAATAAATAAAATAAATAAAATAAAATAAATTTAAATGCATTAATATTTCATTAGTTTGTAGATGGTTTTGATGACTCAGAAAAACTGATATTTAATGATAATCTATAAATATATATTATATAAATATTATATATTTACACAACAATTACTTGGAATAGTTAAGAACTAATGCATTCTATACGAGCTTAATTGTACAATTATTGTTAGCTACTCATGCTCGAATGCGAGTGAAATTCAACTCATTCAAGAGCTTGCCCCTGGATGTGGCATCCTGTTGCATACCAAGTGTGCTCGGCGAACTTAATCGGGCCATTCAAATGTTTATCTTTCGATGTGAGGCGTCATTAAACTTAAACGAAACGCTTGCAGAATTTTTAACGACTTAAAGGCGTTGAAATTAGACAAAGCCAGCCGGCAGAAGGTAACAGCTGCAAAAAATTAAATGCAAATTAGAAAAAACTCTCAAAAAATACAATCGCATTAGTCTCAGATGTGAGAAATGTGATATAGGAAAATTCGTATCTGCCCACACACAAGCGAGCACCCATCCACGCACACACACACACATACACACACACAGAGTCAGATACAATCTTTGTTTTTGTGCTGTGGCGTAAGCGAAGTAATTTTTCTTGAGCCCAGCTCCCCAGCCCATACTCAGGGCAGGGCATACGAAAGCAATTTAGTGAGCTGTAGCTTGCCAAGTCTGAGACCAAGTGGCGGCACGGGAAATGGAAAAGCAAACCCAATTTCCTTCCTTGGGACGCAGCCTGGCCAAATGGAATCTGCTGTGGCATGCTACTTGCTGCCAGCTACGTGCAACCCCAGCCCAAGACCAAGAAACGCGCGCGTCTTCCCAATAAATCTTCTTTACGAGCGCACACTCTGGCAACAATGGCCGTGCTCACCCTCATCTGCCCTCATCACTGGCCTCCAGCTACGGCCCCAGCCCCGTGCTTGGCCAAGGTCTTGCGCTGGCGGATGAGGGGTAAAATGAACCTAAGCAAACTATTCGAATGGCATTTCGGGCCAGAGAAAGACCCTAAGACGCAATGGCTGCTGCGGATGCTGCTGCTGCTACTGCTGCTGCTGCTGCTGCTGCTGCTGCTGATGAAGAAGAAACAGTTGGCAGCCCAAGAAATGCGGCAAAGCAAACAAATGGCAACGGCCACCACTAAGGGGTGGGTCATGCGGCAGGCAGCCATGTTGTGGCACTCGCTCTTGGCTGTTATTCCACTCAGGAATTCCGCACAGCCACCCCCGGAGCAACACAAGCTTCCGGCACCGGCACCGGCAACGGCAACGGCAACGGCAACGGCAGCTGTCTGAATGCGGACGCATGAAATGGAAAGAAATGGCATTTAAGAAAAGCGAAACGAGAAAAATAAGGAGCTAAACGACTTTGGAAATTCCATTTGAGCAAACAACAGCCAAACCATCCAACACACAGTCAAGTTACCAAACTTTGAGTTTGAGTTTAAATTTTAGCTATAGTCCGGACCAGTTGAATCTTCTAGATTTCTATTGTTCAACATCTGGTCTATATAGTATATATATATATGTATTCATTGAGAGGGGGGGAGAGGCAGAGAACGCTATTCGAAGCGCTTTCAGTTGTTGCATCTACAGCTACTGTGAAACGCATTGGACAAGTTGTCACTGAGTGCTCGCCCAGAGATCCTGGCCCTCATCCATGTGCATGTCTACATATGTATGTATGTATGTATTTGTGTGTTTCTCGTTGGGGCACATAATGCAAATGGCATAAGAGACAAGCCAACGGCATCCGATCCAATATTTGCGCCAATAAATAAATTTAATGTACAAACTCCGGGCATGCGAGAGAATATTAAAAACGAAAATTATATTCTACCCACTAGCTGCCACAGACACACACACTCCCACACACACACATGCTTACTTATTTATATATGTATATAGATTTATAAATATGAATATGTGCACATATTCATGCCAACTCAACTTCTTGCCATCCACTCGTATGTGTGTGCGCATTTGCATAAATATAATTATGAAACGGAAAATATAAAATTGCATTCATTTGAGCCAGAAAAAAACTGTATTCGTGGGGAAACTGAAATTATTTTTCCAAGTTCCCATCACACTCCACAGCTAAACTAAAGCAGAAGAGCCAATGAAAACATCTCGTTTTCAATTACAATTTGTAGCTATTCTCTAAATAGAACTATTACTTTTTATTGTAGAATATTTGAACTACATTTATTATTAACTAAGTTATGTTATGGCTATGGAAACCAAATTAAAAAGGGAAGTCTAGGCTTTTATATATGATTTCACAATTACTTTGCTATCAAAATTATTTTATTTAATATATATACTATATTATTATTATTTTTTATTTATTTTATTATTATAATTTATTTTTTTGTTGTTGTATACATTGCTTATTTTATGTCCATCCATCGCTAACTTATTTACCATTTACTTACTCTCTCTCTCTCTCTCTCTCTCTCTCCCTCCACTCTTGCTCACCCTCACTTAATTTGGTTCATTAGTATTATTAGTTTTCTTTCATTCTGCTCAAAATAAAGAGTAATTATAAAATTAATAAATAGTGAGCTTTATTTCTACTTTACTGCTACTCACAAGAAATATATTTTAAAATTACACAATTTTATCTGCTCTTTAAAACATGAATTTAAACTAATTAATATTGCTAATTATATTTGCAATTGAATTATTGATCATATAGTATATAAAACCTCACTCACTCCTTTACGCATTCTCTTCTGCCTCCCCTCTCTCTTACTCACACACTCGCACACATTCACATCATTATGGCTCGCACATATGCTGAGATACAACCCCATATCTTGGAAAAAGTTAATGCACGATAAATGCTTGTCTTATGTGCGTGTTCGTATTTATGCTTATAACGCACTTTGCAATCGGAACACGTATCGTTCACGTTTGGTGATTATAAAGTTTTAATGAATACGCAACACACATCCTGCCTGCCATTCGAAGCTCGTTCCAGCTCGATCTCCAGCACCAATGGCAATTGAGAGCTGGATGCACGTTGGCGCTTGTTTCGATGTGGATACAGCAACTGCAACGGCAAAGGCAGCAGCATTTTATTTTTACAACGACATCGCACAAAGCTCTGTGCCAGGCAGGATATTAACACGTACATGTGTAGCCACGCAGGATGTGCGAACATCCAACGTCCTGGCAATGCATAAATATGAACGACTCCAAGAAGCTACACAGAGCACAGAGAATACAGAACCGAGTTGTCGCACACCCTTTTTCCTGTATTCTGTATTCCGTATTCCGTATTCTGCCATTCAATTGGCTTGCGTGTCGTGTCCCTGAGCTCCCTACGTTCGACCTTTACGGCCGGCCGTATTCATATCCTGCCTTTCAGCTGAGCAAATGTGCTAGGGATTGCCATTTGGAATCGTTAAAACGCACGCTTTGTCTTCGCAACTGTCATTTGCGTATTTAATATTCGCAGAACATGCAAAATATTACAGGACTTGACATGCTGCCTCTCCTGTGCATTGAACCGAGCTTAGAAGTGATTCGAAAAAGCAGACATCATTTCCCTATGTTTGGCAGTATTGTAAAACGAAATTAAATGAAATGTTTTTCATTAATTTATACAATTTTTTAGCTATAATAAATTACTAATTGACCAAGCTACAAAATCTTCTTTCTTAATTTTCAGTTTGAGAAATAAAAGTTTCATATTTATGAAATCAATTTTTAGTTTAGTCAGTTAGGCAAATGCTTATATATATCTTCATTAGTCTGCATTCAAATCTAGGAAATATATATATAGAAATATAGCTGCTTTAGTATGCTTTGCAGCTGCTAAATGTATTTTTATTACATTTACATTTCTTTTTTTTTTTTATTAATTTTTGAGCTCAAATTTCTAAGAAATTTGTAAGTGTGCTCGGAGTAATTAATAATTCATTCTAATTTCAGCTCTAAGGCTTTTAAGCGAGTTATTCATTTTATACAAAAGATTTAACATTAAATGTATTACAAAGTGTATAAAAATATAATAGGCATGTTTTAAATATATTTAAATGAATAATTACAATTTATAATTAACAATTTTGAGCTGTCATAGACGTTTTATGAGCTCAGTTGATAATCAATTTAAGTGTCAACTTCATGAGCAGCCTGTTACCTGTGTTACCTGTTCACTGCATACACTAATGAGCAGCAGCAACAACAACAACAACAACAGCGATAACAGTGCCGACAAGTTGCAGTGCTGAAAATTAATTACACTGCGTATTGGCTGGCATGTTAGCTGTTAATTACAACCTTTTTCGCCTCTGAGTGTGCCGACAACAAACGAAAGTTATGGCCGAATTCTACGTTGGTATTGGTCCAGCATTAAGTCGGCTTCCATGGCGGAGGAGTGGCCCAAAACGAGTTTCTTTGTCTCGGCTATCTGCGTCGCGTCGCAGCACAGCCCATCTTGCTAAAGTCTTCTTTTTGTTTTGTTTTTTTCTTTCTTTCTTCTCTGTGTTCATAAATCCAATCAACGTCCCTTTTAATGGAGTTTCGTTCATGAATCCATTTTATTTTTCCTCTGTTTCGCTGCATGCGTTCAATTTGCGGTTGTGTTTTCTTAATTTTGTTTCCCTTCCTCTTTTTTCTTCAGTTTTATCTTAATTGAGTAACGGACCACACATGAGTCAAATTCTATATGCATGTGACGCTTCGCTGGGCAATTACGAACTGATAGAGTCACATTTATAATACATAAATGGATGGAAAGTAAAATGAAACATATGTAAGCTAGCATCATGAACATAATGTGGCCAATTATTATATTTTTTTATTTTTAATATTTGTATATTATTAATATCTATTCTTTTACTGTTTATAATGTATTATAATATTATAGTGAGATAAAAAATAAATAAAATAAATGATAAAATAATAGATCAAATTATCTATAATATTGATTAGATACATGAATTTGATTTACATTTTTTGCTTAACTTAATTAATTTAATATTATAAATATATTCTTAAAGCTTGTTTATAGCCTCGCTTTATCATTTGATGTGTTTGATAAATCAAAATAAATTAGTTATTAGTTATATGTAAAACAAAGATTCTTTGTTGTCTATCGAATAAAAAAATATGAAATGTTTTTCAATAAGTTTCACATAAATAAAATATCTCATTTGCTAATCATATTCATTTTGCTTTTCGTTACTATTTTCAAAAATTAATTTTTAAAAACTTTTGTACAGCCCTGTTCCACAAAAAAAGTGTCTGGGATTTCACTTTAATAAATATCTTAGATTCTTAGTTGCCTCTCAAATGTTTTTAAGAAATAAACAACAAACTACTTTAGAAACGTATCTAGTTCATACGAGCTGTTTATATTGGTCTATGCATGTTTTTAATTCGCTTTTGAATTGCGCTTTTGGCAGGACATTAAAACGCCAGCAAAGCAGAATCAACACGACATTTTGTGACATTTGGAATGGGCTCAGTGCTGGGGTGAGCTGCCCCGGGCTCGCCTGGGATGTGGCCAGTTGTGTCCCCAACTGAATCTTGATTAGAATTCTTAAATATTTATATAAAAAAAAACCCAACCACTGGGCTATGCAAACAGGTAGAAAATGCTTCTGCCGCGCTTCCTGCTGCCGCACCTGCTTCTGCTTCTAGCATCAGAAATGTGGACTTCATCCATTGCCACGCCCAAATGGGTAGCGCTTGTGGGCGTAGGGTATTTGCATAGAACGCAAATAAATGAAACAACAGTTAGTCGTGCACGAATCGGGTTATGAAATTAACATTTGGAACTTCTGGAGCCGAGGCTAAGGCTAAGGCCTGCCCCATCGCTGCGCGCCTGCTGAGCCAGCATTTGCCAGTTGGCCGCAACTTAAAATGCGAAAAGTCGACAAAAAGTCTAAAAACTTTTCGGCCCACCCATTTCCCTAACTGCGATGCGATGTGGTGCGATGTGGTGCGGTGTGGTGGGGAGCTCTTGCGAAACGAAATGAAATTTTCAGTTGAGTTGCCAGCAGCCCCTTCGACGCCTCCTGGGCGGGTATGGGGCATTCTGCTGAGCTGCATTGGAGCTGGCATCCAAATAGAAACTGGGACGTTGGCAGCGACAGCAGCAGTAGCAGCAGCAGCAGCAGCAGCATCACCGAGTACACAGTCGACACATTTAACGATTATTGCCGGCCATTAAAAATAACAAGCAAAAGTTTTGCGCATAAAGCCGCTTCGGGGATTCATTCAGCGAATCCAAAGGCGAGCAAAACTCTTTAGCCGAATCCTTTCTCAATTGCAATTGTTGATCCTTTCGCAGCTGTGAGGTCTTCGGATTGTATCCTTGTCGCAGCTCTTTGCAATCAAATCGCAAAACTTTAAATTCAATTCAAGGCAAGTGAGCATTTGCATCGATTTGCATCGCCAAATTCGCTTTTATCTCTGTTCAAGTTTCTGTGCAAATTTCTCAGTGAGTTTATTTCGTCAGTCAACAGTTCAGGCTTTGAATCTAGCTTTGTTATAGGGGCAAATATATATATTTTGTCTATTTTTGTCAGTTTCATTCATTTATTTGTCTCACATTTCTGATTAAATCTTGAATTTTAATATATTTAGCAAATTATTTAGTTTTTTAGATTTTGTCTATCAGTCATCAATTTGAATAATACGTTTCTTTCATTTTTGTTATAGCAGTGAGCTTCTTATCCCTAGCAAACGTTTACATGTGAATGGTATGCATTCTGCTATTCTTTAACAAACATAAACAACACGAGTAGAAAAGTTAAGAACTTATCAAATTTGTTTTAACTAACATCGTATTTTAATTTATTATGGTATGAGGGCTATTTTGGAACAAAATAGGCAAAGTTTTTCAGAATGATGCTGGTATAACAGCTAGCTTGAATTTCGTAGCAACCATTAACCAAGTCGAATCTGTAATAATATTAACGAAGCCTGCCTTCTGAATGATGCTGATATAACAAAAAACTTTCGAATTTGTAAGCAAGCACATGACACACTCATAAGTTTAGCAGAGACTTCAACCATGTTTCATGACGTGCAGCCGATACTAACACAATTTGAACGAAGCCAGCTTTCAAAATAATACTTGTATAACAGACTTGAATTTCTTAGCAAGTGACTGAGCCCTACATTTAGCAGAGACCTTAACCATATAAAATATGTTGGCTTTGAGCTAAAATACAATCTGTTCACCTAACAGCTGATTCCTTCAGATAACAGAAACTAAGTCATTTTATGTTAAGCCAAATACAGTCACACTTAACACATACTTAAAGTACACAAATTATTAAATAAAAATTTGTTTTAATAATTACACACCATGACACTGTAAGAGAGCTAATACAATTTATGCAACCCAATCAGCGTCTAGACCTTAAAGCAGTGGCATTAACACATGTGCTAAGTAGGTGAATGCTCAGAGCATGTGCAGCTCCAACAATATGCGGCTAACGCAACACGTGCTCAGTTTATTATTAAAATTGTATTTCGAACATCTTTTAGGTTTGACTGGCAGCACAGAGGGTAAAGATGCAATACTCTCGCTAGATGATATGTTAATAGCCATTTTTGGACTGACTCTGGATACCAATGCCACAATTGCTAAGGATGCAGTCCTCAGCCTGATAAATCTAACGGCGGAGGAAGCAGGCGCTGTCAAAGTCTTTGAGCTAGCGCAGCAGGTGCAGCCCGTAAGTTGATAGCCTAGTGAAAACTAAACTACTCACTAATAAAAGAAAATTCACAGCGCTTTGACATTGCAGATGTGGCTGCGAAGCAAATAAGCGACGAGCAGGCGGAGCTGGCAGATGCCTGGAGCATGGTGTTGAGTAACTTAACCCGCGTGGAGTCGTTGGTGCCGGCTGTACTAGACACATTGGAGCAGACGCTGCCGCAGCTGGCGAAAGCGTTTGCCAAATTGGACTACAATAAGAAAAAGTGCAAACTTCACTACTTGGCGCCCATATTTTGTAATCTAACTCAAGTGCCGCGTGGCCGAGAGCTGTGCTGCCAGCCAAAGTACCAACTGTTGGAGAAGCTGCTGCCCTTTGCCTCGTTTGAGGGGAGCGTAGTGCGTCGCGGCGGCACCATAGGCATCATCAAAAACATATGCTTCGATGTGGTGTACCATGAGGTCATACTGAATGAACAGGATGACATTTTGGTTGCCATACTGCAGCCGCTGTGTGGCCCAGAGGAGTTCAGCGACGAAGACAACGAAAAGCTGCCCATTGAGCTACAGGTGCATACACTAATTGACTGCTAGAGTGGGCTTGTATTTTAAACTGTTCTATATATTCCTTTCAGTACCTGCCCGAAAGCAAGACTCGTGAAACGGATCCAGATCTGCGCAAAATGCTGCTTGAGTGCCTGCTGCAACTCTGTGCCACAAGACGCTGCCGTGAGGTGCTGCGCGCCAAAGGTGTCTATGAAATACTGCGGGAATACCACAAATGGGAGGCGAAGGTGGGACGAGATAGCGAGTGCTTGCTGGCGTGTGAGAATGTTGTCGATATTCTGCTCAAGTAAGTCGGACTTGAGTAATATACTCTTCAGCAAAAGTAGACTAAGACTGTTTCTATCTTCACAGAAAAGAGGAAGAAATTGGCTTGGACAATTACCATAGTGTAGAAGTACCAGCGGAGCAGGCCGATAAGTTTATCCAGGACGATGCTGCCTATGTTAAGACTCTCTTAGATTAATTGAACCACCTCTTGCAGACTGTAAATAAGTAAATAATAGGCTAAGTCAAACACGTATGTAATATTGAAATTTCAATATATGTATGCAGTTTTTATTTAGAAATGTTTATAGTTCTCGTGTGTTTGTGTGAGTTCGATCTTATTTAGCGCTAGAAAAAGTTGTTCGCTCGCACTTAAATGCAAAAGAAGAAACAATTTTAATTCAATTCGATTAGTTTTAGTAGCTTCGTTATCTAGATTCTCGCTTGCGCTTAAATATAAATATAAACTTCTTAGGTGCTAAATACATTTGTATTCAAAAATGTTTAGCAACTGTTTGCCATGAAACTTTCAATGTTTTCTTTATACACTTGGTTTGGTCGTTCATTAAATGTAGCTATGAATATTTTGTATTTTGTATTTTGATTTCATATTTGTAATTTGTATGCAAACTGTGTTGAAGAATTTTAATTATTTATTTATGTGATTAGCCAATCAGGTGCTTAGTTTATAAAAAAAACTTGTCCATTTTGATTAAATACTTTTGTTGCATTGCAAGCAAGCGATTTCAGCAAAATTTTGTTATCTTATCAAAAGCGTGTGCTAATTCATGTATTTTTTTTTCCCCCTTTTTTTTCGTTTTTTGTCAATTGTTTTACAAAGATGTTTTATATTATCGAATGTGGAAACCATTGCAAGCTCGCTTTGTATAAAATGAAGTGATTTCATTCGAAACATAAGAGAGTTGTAAAATGCAATTAGATTCGTATGCTCACTATTAACAATGCTCGCTTATAAAATGCTATTGCTGTTCTCTTAAGCTTCGCACGTAGATTTAGCTTGGTCCTATTGGTTTATCATTTTTCATTTGAGTACGTAAACGTAGTTAGACTTTTAATTAAACATTTAGGCTTAATGTAGTTTGTTCAAGTCGAAAACTTAATATTACATAGTTATATATCGTTTAATTTAATCTAACTCTTCTTCCCCTCCTTGTTAACTAAGAACTGCTGTCGTATTAGATTACCCTTCCTTGACTGCCTTCTGGCCAGAGTTAGCTAAAAGTAAATATAACTGCGAAACTGAAGAAGCCGATCATAAACCTGACCAAAGAAGGCGACTCATGACGCCACATTGCGACAACTATAAATAGTTAGAACATTTAGCCGGAGCAGGCAGACACAAAGATAAGGCGGTCGAATAGTAGTTTCTACGAAAGCTTTAGTTTATTATACAAAAAATTCATTTAGATGTGCTAACGGTTAACAATTAACGCAAGAGGCGGGACAGCACCTCGTACTCAAATATCTTGACCTCCTCCGAGCCGAAGGGTATGTAGAGGCAGCCGTGAGAAGGGTGCACCTTGCCCACGGTCAGGCTGGCTGCATGGTAGCCACGTCCAGCGTACAGTGGCTCGCCATCGGTGGTGTGACCCACTTCAACGGCACCGGCTGGCACTTCGCCATTTGCGCCGGCCAACCACACGTAGTTCTGCCCACTCAGCACCTCGTAGTTCTCTAGCTCGATCTCATTGCCGCCATAGGCCACATAGGCCTTGCCCTTGTTCGGAATGACCTTCGCCGGCAACAGATCGTTGTTGTAGAAGGCACGGCCAATGAATATGGTATCGCCATCGGCATCGTGGCCAGCAACGACGGGATCCTGCGGCAAGGCGCCGTGGCTGTAGTGTAACCAACTGTGGACTGCGAAGAATCAGTGGTAGTTCCTATGTTAGTTAATGCCAGACCACAGCTATTTAATCATGCCCCACTGCTTACCAGACATTCTGTTCGGCTTTCGAATCGATACTAAGGGTTTGCCAAGCAGCCCATATTGCTTATGGAAGTTTTTTTTCATTTGGAATCTTATCTGGATCGGCATTAGGGAACTCACCGACTCGAGCGATAGCGCAGTTACCAATCGATTGCTCTAAGCAAGGCATTTATTGCAATCATAAACTAAGACATCCATACTTAGTTTATCTCTACTGATATGATTCACTTAGCATAAAAGAAATTCGTTAATCAAGCAGGAATTCGCCTTGAAAATGATTATCGATGATTATTTGATAAAATACTAGTTTAGACCTAATCAAGAAATGAACTCGGAACAGAAACAGATTAATCAAATTATTTATAAATAACAATCGTTTCAATATTGATTCATAGCTGGTTTCGCAGTTCTCTACATTGATTAACTCTATCTAGATGACCGTTAATTTAGGACTCTTTACATATTCGTAATTGTTAATAAATGTTTGCCTAAAATTCAGCAATTCCTAACGAATGAATTCATATATTTACAGTACTCGAGCAATAAATACACACAGGTGAGTTGTATTGTAATTAAAAATGTAAATACAGTACCTATTCGCTAAAAATAATTGCAATTGAATTTGAATTCTCGATTTAGTTTTTCTCATTTGTTTAGCTTTGATTTTGACTCGATATTTACCTAGGAGCGCTTTGCGTTTTGTTTATATTTTATAAAGGTAAATAGTTTAAATTAAATTGTTAAATATTCGTTTTGTTTAAATATGTTTTCTTCCATCAATTATTGTTAATTAGTTGTTAAATATTCATTAATAAATCACATAATTGCTTGATGAATTCCATATAAATATGTTTCATTTTTTTTTTATCTGCCTTGTTATCCTGTGTTATCCTTGTGTGCAATTACTGTTATGTGCAATTGTAGACACTGGGAGAGTGGGAGAGTGAGAGAGATAGATCTAGACACGCAATAGCTGGTGAGAGAGACAGAGAGACACATAGAGAGTGAGAGACAGAGATAGAGCAGCGGATGTAATGTGTATAAATATTTTCGCGCAGCTGAATTATATTAAATGCTTTTTTCACGTTCACTTTAGCTTTATCCCTTCATCTTTCATGGGTCGCTGGCTACAGCTGTATTTGCTGTTCCTTCCCATTATTATAACTGTTCTTGTAGGTGCTGTTGTTGTTGTTGTTGTTGTTACTGCTACCTAGCAGTTGCCAAAAGCAGCAACGCAATGCTAAGCAGCAAGGATTCCACCTCCTTGGGGCGGCTGCCATTGCAGGCGTCCGCATCACTGCAGCTCTGAAGGCAGCCGTGAACGTATCTGCAAGAAAAGGAAGAATGGATAGCTCAGATAATGTTAAGTTATGGCTGCGACAATGGGAATATATTAATGTCAGCGTGCTCAGCGCAAAGGTAACATACGAATTTCGTTGCTCGACTGCACGCCGCTTAATATACGTCACGGAGCAGGCGGGAAGTATGGGAAGGTCACGCTAAGATGACTAAATCATGAGATTTACTTTTTTAACGTGTGCAGGTTGGCGAAATAAACAGGCCAAGGGAGTTGGCTCAACACATATTTTGTTGTTGTAATATTCAATATCATTTACATACAATATCTAAAATACGAGCTGAAAGCTCAAGAGTGAATAAAATACAGTCGAGTCCCGAAAATTCAAATTATCAAGAGTTTGATTAAGCGAGGCTCAAAAAAGAAAAATTCTAATAAACGAGGCTTTTAAATTCCATCATGCATATTTAATAAATTTAATTTTTTTAAATATTATTTAAGTACATTCAATTGTACGTTTTTCATATTAAATCATAATTGAATAGTAAATAAAATTATAATAACAAAATTCATAACTTTGTTTGTTTCATTATGGCTGACATGACGTTGCGCTTAGAATAAAACTCGACAAACCAAACGAAAACATAGCTGTTTGCAAAATGCAACGGTAATGAATATGAAATATTACGAAAAGAAAATTGTAATTTATAAGAGGATTAATATACTGACTTTTAAAAAGATTACGAATTAACGAGGGGATCGGTATATCGCTATTTTAGATCTAGCGGGGTACAAAATATCGAGACTCGACTGTAATTGAGCTTTTGAAAATATGTACAGTTGAAGGATGTTGCCATTTAGCGTAGTTAGCAGACGTTGTCTTGGCTCTCTGTTATAACGGCAGAGCATTAACATATTATGTTAACTGCAAGTACTTTAACATAATCTTTATCGTTACGCATATCGCTTATTGCAAATCAGGAGCAAAATTGCCTACTGCCTATCACGTAATTGTATCAGTTCATAAAAAGTTATTGCATACGTGCCCAGTTTACGGCCTTATTGAGAGACCTGTGCCAATCACCTCATAAAATGTCACGCATGTCATAACATAAGAAAAATGTATATATGTGTATATAAGGATATGTATTTGGCTGGCTCACGCACCTGTTGTCATAGTAGAATTTTCCACAATGCGACATTCTTATGATCTCTGTGTCTGTGGTGAGTGTACCGCTGTCCAGGGCGCAGCCGCGCACCGTTATCGTCTCGCCATTGTCATCTATGTAGTTTGAAATGAAATATTATTATCAATCAGCACATTCAGCTCGAGCATTCACTCACCATAGTAGCCGGCGATCTTAATGCAGGCCGTGGCGGGGAAGAGGCCATCGCGGCCTTTGCGTCCGCCCATGCAGGGCGACTCGAGGATGGCGGTGGAGTAATTATTATGAAATGGATCGTCGCAAGCCTTGTTGGCGCCGTTATTCGAAACGCACTTGAAGCAGTCTATGCAGTAGCCTGTCGAACGGAATTAAATGAAAGTTCGTGGGCATATGTCACCTGGCTTACCGTTGTGGATGAACAGCACCAGCAGCACCAGGCAGCAGGTGATTTCCATTGACGTGGGCGCCGCCATGATTGAAGCACACTCGACTCAGCACACGGCCTCGCCGCGAGGATGCTGAATGGCGGATTGGAGGAATGGAGGACTGCGTTAGGTGGCCCAATGCCAATGCGGGCGTTGCAGCATTTTTGGCCTGTAAGCAAGACAGAAATACATTATAACTGATTGATTATACGGCTTTCGCTGATGGCCGACAAATTGAAAATGTCAACGTCAAGACGTGGGCAAATGCGAGCGTTGAGTTTTTCCCATTTTCATAATTGGCTTTTGTGGAAATCCCTGGTCTATTCATGACTGAAGCTCAATTGAGATTTGGATTTATCGACTCAACGCTTGATAGCGTCAGGCTCGTAAAAATCAAAAGTTGACTACATCGCGCTCTTCCTCTCTCTCTCTCTCTCACTGTGACTGCTTCCTCGGCCCAGAGGCCATAAAAATTGGGTCGGGACACCCGAAATGCAATTGAAGAGAAGAGAGAAGACGCGCAGCCAGCCAAAGGAAAGGTAATAAATTTTACAGCACCAATTTTTGACACAATTTTCGTTCGGCTTTTTTGCGTGGACTGAACTGTGTGCAAGGCGTAGAGGGCGTGGCAGTGACAGTTGTGTGGGCAACGAGCGCAGCCTGTGGCATATTTTTTATTGCCAGAGTGTAAATAATTGCTTTTCAGTCGATTTTCGTGTTGAATGCCCGGCCATATTTCCATTTTTTTTTCTTGCTTATAGTTCTTGTTAATGGTCATTGTTGTTATTGCTGGAAGCTTAACGAGCGAAGGCGGGCAGCATTGGCAATTTTTCTTGTTCTCCGATATAAATTATGACAAATGATTTGGACTTGCGAGCAGCAACCCGCCAAGAACTGTAGTTAAGTCAAGAGCTCATAATTTATGTGGCTATCAAACACGATTCAATAGCTCGCCTATCTACTTCCCATTATCTGCACTTATTTGCCCATCTCACTGCCAATACATGAAATCCAATACATTCAATGACTACTTTATATACATATATCACAGAGAAAAACACGATTCATGTCCGCGCGAAATGCGCTGAACTATGAAAACATTCGATGCAGCGCCAACTAAATATCTATAAAGTAAACACGCTGCAGGATCCATTTGAATGTGCCCAAAGAGCACTCGGTACCATCAGCTGCTGCGTTATTGCTCTACATACGAATCACTCTAATGATTTATTACAGATTGCAAGCGTGACAGCTGCAGCAGTACAAATCATGAATATCTGCATGGCCCACGGGTCGTATGTTTCATAATTTGGCCACAATTGGCTGCATTAATTATAGGCCAGGGCCACCAGACCCGTACTCTCGGGCTAATAATTATTTACAAAGTAAATTAGCGTTGCGTAATTCACACAATAATTATTTACAATATATCTTGTCTGTTGGCGGGTATCAAGGCTGGATGCCTTATGGACGACTTATAATTCGGGCAAATTCTCACCTCAGTATACATGGTTTTCTCTGTTCAAAATCTCATCTCTGTATACATGATTCTCTCAGTGTAATAATTCCCTTTGGCAACTTGCATTGCTCTGTTAATGCATTCACCTGGGCTATCCGACAATGTATCAAGGTGTAATTAAGTTGCTAAAGCCATACGCCTCTGCTTTTGGCCTCTGCAACCCTCTCCAAGCTCTTCTCAATTCCATTTTGCAAATTATCCACCGTCTGAAAACAGTCCCGCCTACCCTGAGTGAGCCCCTCGCTTAGCAGCGCTCTAACTCACAGGAAACAGCATTCAGCACCAGTGTTGACGGAAGCGGAAGCCACTCCATCCCAAACGAAACCAAATACCCACTCTCTCTCGTCTCTTCTGCTTTTTGATTCCATTCTATTCTATTCATTGGCTCAAATGAAGTTTACCTTCTCTGCATTGTGTGCTGTTGCTATTGCTCGACTTTCTATTGCTCATAAATAGAATATAAAGCATTGTCAGTGTCTCTCGCATTCTCACAGCTGTCGCTAGGTAGTTGTCCTTGTTATCTCGTTGTCCCCTTTTAACGATGGCCAATCTACTTGTTAGTTGCAGCCTCAATGGAGTTATCTCATTGTCTGTCTGTGGCAGGACTTATTTAATTTCGTGGCTACCTTTATGGCTGGACAACGACTAAGCAGCTCAGTCAATGTTTACGACATAACAGAAAGTTTGCCCTCGCTAGAGTGTTGGAAAAGTTTGCTTCATTTCCTAGAACAGCGCACAAAGGCAACTCAATTAAATGCCACCTTCATAATTTCTACTCAACGTCTGAAAAGTGAATCATTTTCTGCAATCGTTAGAGACCTTGACTTTCTAGCTCCTATGTATTATCTGGTTTACATGGGAGGCAAAATGGCTTGGCTCGTGGCTCACATTAAAAATGAAAAATGACAAAACTCTCGAAAAACCACAAGTCAGCCCAAGAAAGCACCACAGCCACTCCACTCTCCGTCCTCCATTAATTTCTTAATCTGCCTGTAAATGGTGGGGGGAATGGAGGGATTGGACTTTAAACCAGGCTGAAGCCCATTCTAATTGAGGTTGACCATTGGGTGCTAGTAGGATGTGCTAAGCACCACCTGTGAGAAAATCCCGGCTTATTATAATTTAGTTTAGCTGACTCTACAAAGTAGAGAGACAAGAGAGGGAACATGATTAAAAAGGAATTGCAAGTTAGCAAATACTTAAGTGTCTTAAGACACAAGGAATTTGCTTTGTTTGCAGCTGTCCCTGCTACTCCTGAAACCGAATGATTTATTATTCGGCTTTGACAATGATAATCTGGGCGTAAGGAGAACTCTGTTTGGATTCGTTCTGCTGTCCTGTAGGCGACGGCTGCCATCGGTTCGAGTCCTGTGATTAGGCACAATGCAAACTCGATATTATCGGCACAGTCATCACTCCCTCTGCCCTCGCAGATGACAAGGGTTTCCAGTGTCAGAGGCGACAAAAAAGTCAATACAGGGCCAGACAGGCAAAATCTGGCCCAAAGTTTAGACAAAGGTCTGCCCACACCACGAGACCCCGTGGCCTCTTCAACAGCCGCGTGTGTCATTGTGTCTTAATGGCCTGGAAGTAAATGCCACAGAGCGTCCACTTTACTGCTCAGCCTCGCCTCGAGTTTCAATCAAAGTTGCAAAGTTTTTGTGCCTTCTCATTTTTTCCCATTTTGCCAGCCTGAATTTCAATTTCTGTCAAATTAAGTTTAAATAAATTCAAAGTAAACAAGCAAAAAGAGCAAATGGAAAACTTCCTGTGGAAAAGGCCAATTATTAAATTTTGCTTTTTCTCCCAAACTTTTACTCATGGCGAAGTTGTCCTAATTGTTGCTACTTTTTGTTGCACTTTGTCCATTAAATTTCAATTAAAATTTGTTGACAGTTTTCATGTAGTAAAAGTTTAGATAATATTTGACGCATACGTTCAATTTGCTCTGCAGGTCACGCTTTGTCATCGAGGGATAATTTCATTTCACGCATGATCCACACACACACAGACAAGCACACACACATATACTCAATTACACACCAACACACATGAAGGGTAAATGCATTTGCATAACTGCAACTTTAAGTGGAAATTTCGTTGTTGCTGGAAAATTGCATTTGCGCTTTACAGCTACAATTTGCAGTTAGCTGCCATAGTATGCGTGTGTGTGAGTGAGAGTATGGGTCATGTAGCTCTGACTCCCTCACACACCGACGAGGCAACAATATAAAATGTGATTGTCATGTGTTGAGCGCTGCTCAGTCGGAAAGTTATTTAGTTTTTCGCTTCCATTATTAAATTAATATGCGCATAATTACTTTTAATTTGGTTTAATTTATGACAAAGTAAACACAGAAGTGGCCAAAAATGCAAATGGAAATGTCAACATTTTATGTTCAATATTTAGATGGTCAATTTAATGCTTTGAATTCGTTTTAAATGCGAATAAATATTCCCAAAGAGAATTTGTATTTATTTAATAATGTCCTTTTGGATACAACTAACTGTCAGCTAGCCTTTGTGATTTCATAGTAAGCTAAACTCAAAATAGTCTCAAATTTAATTAAATGTTTTCTTCTCATAGTTTTCCCTGGCGTGATTCCCTTCGAAAGCCAATTAACTGTGTTCTGTTTACTCCATATCCCCATCTCCCATCCCTTCCACTTGCCATTCCTCTATCCTTCCTCTATCTTTGTTTATTGGCCATGCTCGGTGCGCCTTTAACGGAAAACGTTTAATGGACGCACACTCTAAAAATGTTGCAAGCTCACGCAAGCAACCTCGTCCAGGAAAGGAGCTGCCCCAACTAGCAGGAGATTTATGTCAGGGTCATGAAAGAGCCTAAACTTAGTTTCTCCCCTCTCTCACTCTCACTCTCCCACACTCACTCTCTTCCTCTCTCTCTCTTGTGTGTTTGGGTAGCAGCACGCTCGTGAGCCGGCTTATTGCCATGCTTACCATTAGTTAAGCATTTAAGCCAATTTTTTCAATCATTGCGGCTTCCCTGAATTGGGATGGAGGTCTCCCAGTGCCAGATGCCAATTTGAATATGCTTCAAGTGGCATTTGGGCCATTCGATGCACATAATCCCCGATGTGCACTTGCCTGCCGAGCGTGAACTATTGTGCGGGTGTCAAAGTGAATGAAGCCAGCAGGTAACCGCCAACCCACTAAGCCCCACTTGCTATGCAACTGCAACACAGATATCCTGCATTTGTGGCTGCCTCGGAGCACGCACTCAGTTCGCTCTGCCAACTCTGTCTGCTCTCCTGCTGTGACTGCGGCTGTGCCTGTGGCTGCGGCTGTTGCCATAAATCAACAATGCGACATGTGGGCAGCTGGCAAATCCGCGATTTCGACCTCAAAACATTCCAATTACGAGTCGACCACGACCACGCCCACTCCCATGACCATTCCCAGGCCCACTTATAGTGCGATAATCAAATTTGCTGCATGCCACACTAATTGCTACGGAAAACATTGTCGGCCGAATGATGAGGTCTTATTCATGGAATGGAGTATTAGAGAAACTAAAATGCAATTAGACTCTGACTGAATGCGAACTGATGTTAGATGAATACTCAAAATCAATTTAAGCCTTTATAAAATATTAAAATATTCTTCTTTGACTTCAGCTGCCACACTTTGCATTTCATTCTACTTCAATGGGAATTGCAAATGCATTTGACCGTGGCCATTTTAAGGCTTAGCCATTTGCAGTTGAGAAGCACTTAATGATGATTCCCTCATCCTGGTATAGTGCCACTCAAATGGAAGTAGACATGATAAGAAAGGCTCAAACTGCACTCAATAGTTGCTCTGGGCTGGGTAAGCGAAGTGTGAAGACATGCTAAGCTGCTTAAGATATTTGCCCGATTCATGCAATCTCTCTCTCTCTCTCTCTATCTATCTTTGTGTACATGCAAAGCAGCTCTGCTCTTCAAGTCTTTCATCTCTGCTCCACCTTTCTCTCCTCATCGCTTCCATCAGCATGAGCTAATTAGAAACTTAATGATGTGACAAAATGGCTAGAAGGGCTGCACGATGGGACAGCTAATCTTTAGCCATTGACACCAATAGCTCTGTGTTTGTGTGCGAGAGTCTCTGTGAGTGTGAGTGTGAGTGTAAGTGTGAGTTGGTTGTCTGTTTTGCTATGTTCGATGACACTCGACCGCAATTTGCCAACAGACAAAGCAACAACAACAGACAAGAGCTCCCTTCTAAGCTGCGAGTGTGTTTGCCACTCAATGAGCCATGCTGACTGCCAGTGCCACTGCCACTTCTTGAATATCCTTCTGTCTCCTTTATCCTCTGCATCTGTCCTCAGGCTCAGCTGCTCTCACAGTTCACTGGCGAAACGAGGTTGCTCACTTTCGACTGGGCGAACTACAAAGCGGATTCGCAGCGAAATTCAGTCTCACGTTGTCAATCCACGACAGCTGGGAAGGCTAGCAGACAAAGGTAACCTCATATTCGGATGTCTCCTGGTTCGTTGCTCGGTCAGTGCACAATTCTTCTAATTGCGTGGTTATCCTGTTGCTGTCTCTGTTGCTGTTACTGCTCCAGTCCGTTGCCTGGCCTAATTAATGGATTGGGTTCACTTTACAGTTTTATCGTGTTGTTAACAACGTAAGTGGACGGGGAAGTCGTGAGAGGAGATTAGGGGAACCAAATATAAAACACTCCAGGCAACGTGCCTGGCAAGCGAAGATGCTAGCAATTAATTCCCAAGGTCCAAGTCTCAGTTACGTGCTCCCAGCTGCGGTTCTCAACTAATTGACAAAATACACAAAATAGAATCAGCTTAGTTAGGAACAAGAATGACAAGGGGGGAATTAAGGTTTGATGTTCCTATTTCCAGGTGGAATTTAAAAAGGATTTTTTCATTAAGTCTAAGTGTTTGTACACCGCAGAGACTCTGTAAAACGGGGACAATGTTCTCATACATAATGCTGAGTCAGGAATCGATTTCAAATTAAAACTTAATACGTCTGACAGCGGAGTGGACAGAGGATACTGACAGGACACTTGCTCTACTTAAAGTGTATTACAAGAGATTTAATAATTGAAATGAACAGCGAAAGGGCAGATATACATATAAGCGAAGTCAGCTTAAGTTAAATCGCTGTTAAATATACAAAAATGTCGATTTTTATTCAAATTGTTCTCTGTCCAACTGAGCGATTTGTAGCCGACGATAAATGCCGATTGACATCGGTTTGATTTATATACATACATATATACTTGAGAACAACGGCACAAATTGTAATTGAAGGTTTACGCAGCAATCTAAATTTTTAAACAATTCCATGAATAACAAAGCAGCAATCAGCACATACAAAGTGCCACGCCCATAGCACCCACTGCGCCCACCATATCCCCACTCCCCGGTCAAAGCAAACTTGTCTATTAAATTCTGCTGTCTTTTCTCTGTCTCTCTGTATGAAAAGTTGCCCGAAGAAACTCAATTTAAAGTGTAGTCTCTGAGGCCGAATGACAGATTCAAGAACTGAGATAGGAGTTGGAATTCGAGTCCCCTATGTGTAAGTGTGTGTGTGTGCGTGTGTGAGGCCACAAGGGTCACACACAGGTGAGAAACCAAACAAGTTGCCCGAAGGCTGCGCTCACCTCACATTCCCTCAATAATGCAAAAAGTTGGATCCAAAATGAAAATGAAAAGTTTCTGAGACCAGAGCAGATGAAGTATATGCCAAGACAGGATAATACTTATGTAAGCATGCACACACATACACACACTGGCAAAAAGTAGACTAAGCAACAAGGCAATTAATTTGATGGAGTCACCTCATGGAAAGAATTCACTGGGTAAGAGAACTGACAGCAGGAAAACTTAAGCTAATTAAAGTGCTTATCAGAAATACTCGGAGAGTATATATACGAGTATATGTATGTGTATATACGGGAGGAAATTATAATTGTACAATTTGGAAATTATGTAGGAGCTCTTAAGTGCGCGTTAAAGGCTCAGAGAAAAGGTTCTGTGAGAGAGAGAGAGAGAGACGCAATTTGGGGCTGTGGCTTTGTATGCGGTTGTTTCTTTGTATGTGTTTATGCTTGTTTGTGCTTATGCTTGTGTCCCCAATCACTCGATGACACCTGCTGGGCCTTGCCTCTGCTTTCAGCATGCAAATATTTATACTTTATGGGAATCTTTTACACAGCCGCTCCCCTCGCTCCTATATGCGCGCTTGTCAAGTTTGAGCAGGCTTTGTCTCAGGCGTGTCGAGTGTTGGATTTGCACTTCTAATTATGTTAATCGCCTCACGTGTGCTTCACAGCATAAATGCTGTGCTTTAAAATTATAGCGAGGTATTTGAAGTGGAAGTGTGATAATACACATGAAATGTTTTGAGGGAAGCCAGCAAGCCAGAGGCACAGATGCGAGAGCGAGAGAGAGAAAGAGGCGAGAGGCGGCTGCTAATTTAGTTGAAGTAGCTCAAATAATATAAATTATGTGCAGACAAAGAAGAATTCATTCGCTATTTTATTTCAGTGGAATATCAATTCTTGTTACATGCAGACAAGGAATATTTTATGAGTTGTTCGAGTGGAATATCATTTCCTGTTACATTGAAATAAAATTGAAAACAATCAAATATAAAAAATATACCTGCCTCGTTTAAGCATTGAATATGTGGAATATCAACTGCATAATATTTGATAGAAGAAAAGAATTTCACATTGTTTAGCCGAGGAATTTAGGAGAAGCCTTGCTCCACTTTAGTCTGCCTGAATTCAGAATTCAGCCTGCTCGAAGCCAGGCAGGATAGGAAAACATTTCCAATTTATGCCTGGGCTGTAAATTTGAGCCGCATTTTATGGCATGCAGCAGCCACAATGTTGCACAAAGGCGATGAGCTGTAAGGAAGCTGCTTCGATAATGGTTATTTGTGTTCTTTTGGACTGCAAACTAGGTGGAAAAAGCTGAAACTGCCTACTCTAGAAATCGATTTGCACTTTAATGAAATGAACATCTACGCAAATACAGAATATTTGCATGAAATATGCAATTTACTTATAGTACAATGCAATTGAAATAAATAAGGCATATGTGGATTCCCTATTTCATTAAATTCTTTAGTAAATTAAATCAACAGCCATGCGTTGCCTACACAAGTATGTAACAAGACCTGTCCGCAACAATCAGCACACGAGCTCTTCTTCTTGGGCTTACGGCGACTGCGGCACCCATTCGACTGGCTCGAGGCGCAATGCGCCAATAATTTCTCATTATTTTTTCAGGCAGCTGAGTTACAGCTGGGCAAGAGAAAATGAAAGCTGTCAGTTGGCATTATCCCTGGCAGTGTCTCTCCTTAAACTTCAGCCTCTGCCTGGCATGCTCTGCATCTACCTTCGAGCCCTTATTGGCATATGCCCTGCGAGATGTCGGCCAGGGGGCGGTTGAGGTTTTCTGTCGCAGTTGCTCATCAAACAAAGTGCATTTTGTCGTTCAGCATGACACAAGCGAATGCAACAAGAACCTCAACCACTGCAGCTGAAATGTAGAGCAGACTACAGCAGTTCATTTCACTTGTAATTCTGCGCTTCCCCCGGTTGGCTACTGAAAATTTCTTTTAATTTGAACCAGCGAAGCGGCACCCAACGATTTTTCTCGTTCTTCTTCTTTTTCGAAATACTTTAACTTATTTACAAAGTGTGCAAAGTATGCAACGGGAGCAGCAACTGTAAAGAGTTGTAAGCACTGCTCTGAACCTAAAGCGGTTCATGGAGTTCTGACTAGGAACAGATGAAAGAGTGAGAGAGAGAAAGAGACAGAGAGAGAGCTCAATACTTTTCGTTCTTCGGAGAAAGTTTTGCATTTCCTTTTTCTTTTAGTTTTAGTTTTCTATTTGGTGCTCACGAACTTTGTGTACAAGGAGAGAAGGTAAGAGGTAGAGAGAGCGGATGGAATGGAGCACGAAATAGCGAAATGGATGTGGGCAAAGTTTTTGTGCCTTTGTGTAAATATTTTGCACGGAAATTGCATTTGCGGTGCCGTTTGCAACAGTTTTAGTAGCTGCAACAATTACAACAACAACAACCAGAGTGAGGTTGATGGTGCAGATGAGGAGGCGTGGCGGAGGTATTCCGATGTAGATGATGACGATGGCGTGATAATTAAAATTGCGAGAAACTTGTGTAATAGAGTCGCGAATGCAATGCGGCGTGCTCAATGTGGCAAGCGCCACGAGGCACAGAGCCAAATTAGAATGAATGAATAATGGGTTGATGGCGTGGGAGAGGGATGAATGAAGAAATGCCACAAGTACTGTGATTCAGATGAAGTCTGATGGTTAGATTGATGATAGATAGATGTAAGTCAAAGAGATAAATCAAACTTAAGGCAATTGATTTAGTCAGCTCAGTATAGAGATGGTTTGGTTCCCATTCACTTAGAGCGCATTTTCCTTATTTGAGATATACAATGAGAATGCAATGCAAGTTGCAAACTGCTTTAGCTCTGCTCTCGGATATGCTGGCATTTGCATAATTCTCAGAAGTATGAAAAACAAATTGGAAGCAGTTAAACTTCCGGTTAAGTCATTCCGCAACACAATTCAATTTGTGTTAGTGCCAAATGCAGGAATAATTAAGGCGCGCTTGGTGCAAATAATGAACTCTATAAAGTTTTGCCAGCACAATAAAATATGGAAAACATGGCAGCCAAGAAATCCCAAGAAATGCCAAGAAATGCCAAGAAATTATAAAATGCTTGAAGAAGGACGAAAAGTTGTTGCCACTTAACGGAAAGTTTGCTCAAGCAGGACGAAGCGATCCACGCAACGACTAGCCGAAAGTCGAAGTTTTTTAATAAGCAGCAATGCCAAAAACAAGGCTCAACATGTGTTTCAGGCGTGGCTGAGAAGGAGCATTCGAGGCCAAGGCAGGAACTACAGAACTGTGAAAATGTGATGAAGCAAGTGAAACAGAAAGGGAGAAACGGGCTGAGAATATATGGGAGCCAAGGCCAGGGAGCATTATAATTTATGATAAGCCAATAAAAATAATTGAAATACATTAAAGACAGGCACTGCCAACAGCCAACAGAGCCAGCAACATATCTGGATATCCATATGTGAGCGTGGGCACAACGAACCCAGTTGGAGTTCTTTCATCGATTGCTGTGAGGTGAATCGAACTGGAGGAGGCACGAGAATATTAAAGTAATGGCACGCAATAAAAGGCGAGGCATAAAAAACGACACGGGAATGTCAAAGTTGAGCCGCACGCCTCAAGACATTCTGATTGCGGCTACTGTGTGAAGGCTGTGAAAAATACAAACAATATAAATAAAACATGGCGGAGAGTAATGTCAGCATTCGAAGGTGAAATTCGGCGGGTTAAGACGAGACGAGATATGACTAAGTGATTGCCATTTGATGATTGCTGTTCGAATCGAGATAAGATGACAAAAGACTCTGATTTGCGTGCTTGAGTCAGCGAAGTCGAAAGAAAGAAAGATTTCCCATATGGCTTTCCTTTCAGTGGCTTATGTTACGTATGCGTAATAAATAAGGAAGCAGCGATAAAGTGACAAATTGCACACGTATTTCACATTTCCTTTAGTTGCTTGTGACATGTCCCATTTACACATCTAATGGACTGTTTGCATGCCAGCTTTGATTTTATGAACTCATTAAGAGCAGAAGAAGAGGAAAGTAATATGTTTCTTTTAGCTGCTGAGTATTTCAATTTGAGTTCAGAGTTACACAGCCATAAGTTAACTCAACTCAAGCTGAACATAACTCAACATCTTTCAGCATCTTTATTAAGTTTTCTTCAGCCGTTTATCTCCTAGCTGAACTGCGAGGCATTTCAAACTCCTAAGCCGCAGCTGATTGGCCACTAAAAGTTGAACGCGTTAAATTTCACAGCTTTGGCTGTAGCTTGGGACCGTGATGGTCTGGCTGAATCGCCGTTAGACAACTCTACTTAATTTAACACGCTGTTTAACTTAATTCTATTTTAAAATATGTATTTCATTTTGGCTTTTGGCACGTTGAATTATTCATTTAGTCTCTGTATTTTGTATTGTTTGTTACATATTTTAGTGAATCAATACAAAACGCAAAATCAACCGCTGAGTGATCCATTGAAGCTGACAACAAAACACTTTTGCCACATCATCACGAATGCAGCAAATTAATAAATTTCATTAAATTTCAATTTGCAGCTCTTTTGTGGCTTCCAACGGGCGATGGCAAGGGCAACCTGGGAGGAGAACAATTTATTATGTGTCTGCTTTGCATAGCAGCAGTAAAAATAACAAAGGACAAAGGACAGCAACAAAATGAACAAGAGCCGAACGTTAGCGACAACAGCACAATATTTTTATTTCATTATGTATGGCAGGAAGAGGAAGAGCGACAAAGGAGTAGGCGGGAGGGCGGGCCAAGAGAGGGAAAATGGGACAACAATAACGATAATCATAATAGCAACAACAATGGCACGAGGCATCGTTAGTGGCAGTGAGGAAGGGATCGTTAGGGGAGGGGGACGGTGAATGATTGACACTTTTACATGCTGATGGCTGTTGGCTGGTCAGTGTCCTCCCAGAACGGGGTCAAACGAGCACGTATGTCAAGTGTATGCATGCAAATGAGTACGAAGTCCACTGTAGCTGGCGTTGCAATTCAAGCTACAGATGTTGACACGAAGCGATGCTGCGTCGCTTCAGTTTTAACCAACCTGGACGGCAGCTGCAATGAGAGTATGCCAGTTTTTGGCTGACTCTGCACGTTGCTCTGGTTATCTTGGGTGGGTATGTATACAGAAAAGACAACAAAATGCGGTTTAATTTCCAAGCAAAACTAAAAATTCAAATCCCACTGGGAATACAAAGAAGCAAATAAGAAAAAGAAACAAGATAAAGTTAAATGAAAAATTTCAAGCGAGTCAAAACATTTCTAGACACAAGAAAATAAATAAAAAATATTCAAAAATATTCACTTATTTTACTCTACGTCAGCTTATATTCATTGTATGAGTGAGACGAGCAAATGGCTATTGCAGATTTTGTCAGACAAACTCCAAATTAAATTATTGTTAAATTTAGGAAATGTCAGCAAAATGTAATATTTAATTAGTTTGATAATTCGGAACTGAACTCAGTGATAAGAATGATAATGGTACTCCGTCAACAATTTTTGTTTGAAGTTAAGTATTAAGTAAATAATTTAATTAGAATATAAAAAATGTAAACTATTTATATTAAACAATCAAAAAAAGCTTTTGTAATTAGCATTATAAAAATAACAAAAAACTTAAATATTATTAAACTCTGATTTTTAAAATTTGCAGAAAATTTATGAACATAAAATGTTTTTTGTTTTCTCTCTTATATGACGCAAGCAGAATTAATTAAAAAAGGCATAAAAAGCTTCAAAGCCAACAAATTGCGGTTAATTTATTAAATTCGCTTTTATAATTTTATTGCAAAGTAAGCTTTTTATTTTGAGTTTTTCTTTTTTTTGTAAATTTCGCTTTGCTTAATATGCTACATTGGCAAAAAACACAAAATTGCCTCTGTAAATATCACGTATACACACAGCATGCAGATATCCTCGTCTGCGGCTGGCACATAAATCAAAACTCATAAATTTTATTATCCTCCTTTTTTATATTACGCAGTGAAGGAATGGGAGCCCCTAACTCTGGGCAGCTGAAAAACAAGTCCCCTGACAGTATAACCCACCATTAGGGGATAAGCACACTCGCATATTTCAAATGCTTTTAACAGCGCATTTTATTAACTCCGTTAAGTCTTGTGATTAAGCTCTGTCGTTCGAGTTTGCCAGGAGTATTTTGAAATATTAATGTGAGTAGTGAAAAATGGAAATAAACAAGCAAAATGGAAGTAAACATCATTCCAAAACACATTCAGCTGGGCGAAATCTCGCACCAAGTCAATTAGCTGCAACAGCAGCCAAGTGACCAATCCAATAATTTGTAGCCATTCTCTGCTCTTGCCTCGAGCTGAGGTACATCAAACATGCATTCCCCAGCAGCAGCCAAACCGGACATGCAACACTTCTTGTGGGTTGCAAGGGGAAAGGATGGGAATGGGAATCGGCTGTGGTTGTTACGTTGGTAGCTCTGTCGCCCGCTGGCAGCTTCCTGCTGCTGAGGCAAATTCAATGCAATTTAAATGGAACTTTCCTGCTTTCATTTATTGAATACGCATTGCAGCACACACAAAGAGCGCAGCATGGCCGGCTGCAGCTGTAAATTTCCATATTTGTCACATAATTGGGGCGAGGACTTTCTCTGGCTGCAACAGCAGGACATGGCTTCAATTTGTACAAAACTCAAATGGAACAATGTCTGGCAGATAGCTGGGCGTAGACTCTCACAAAGTATGACTGCTGGACTTTGCTGGCCCTGCTGTTGACGGCATAGAATCTGTTAGGAAAGCAGACATAAGTCCCTGTCATTTGCCACACTTGACTTGTTGTCGGACATATGCTGCTCCCTCTCCCTCTCCCTCTCCCTCTCTCACACAGTCATACAAAGTCGCCAACTCATGGGCAAATAGTATTATGTATAATTCACTCGCAATGATCTGTTTGATGTGTAATGTTTACTCTGCTTAAATAGCCTTCTCCTTCTCTCCCTCTCTCTCTCTTTCCCTCTCACAGTGATAATATTACAAATTATGTTTACCAAGTATTTCGCCTTGCTCGCCTAATGCATTTTGCCAGTCGGCGGTGCCTGCAAAGAAAAACAAGAGAAAAGTCAAATACCATATTTTAGACTGGGTTCCCCTCTGTGTCAAAGAGTCTAAAGATATTTAAATGGAAAAACTGATTGTCGTCTGCTTTCTTGTTTGAGTAATAAAAACATTTCGGGTGGACCATAAAATTCACTCGGAGTGGGTCGTTGGGCAGAGAAATGTTCGATATCGCAGGTTTCAAATTGAGAATTTAATAATGGCACCAAAGGTATTTTGAATTATCGAGGAAATCAAACAAAAATTGTGAAAATACTTAGCATTATGTCTGCCATGTGGAATATATAAATACTTTGACTAAGACGACTGTGAATATACGCGCTTGACACTTTGAAGAGGTTCGCTGATGTTTCCTCTGTTCGTTTTCTGTTTTCACTTTTGTCGTTGCTTAAATTAAATTTGCCCATTCCATATATTGAATCTCTTGAATTATTTTTCAGCTGCGCAAATATTTACCTGGTGAGTTTTTAATTTAAGGCTTTTCTGTGTTTGTGTATGAGGTGTGGAATAACATCACACGCAGTCCGAGCAAAGTTCGAGTCGGAGTTAAAGTTTGCTGAAAACATTTCATTGCCTCGTTCTGTGTTTACTTTCGCTTTTTATTAATTTTTTCATGCAGGCATAGGCGTTTCTGTCTCCAGTGAATCCTTTTTATCGGCGAAAGGATCTGTTGACATTTCTGGTTTAAAAAGAACCCTTTTGCCACTACCCCATCTCTAACCTCCCATGCAAATAAATACAATTCACAGTGTGAAGAGAGGTTTTGCGTGGGTGCACTTCGCTTCTGGAATCAGATTATGTGTTTACGTTAACATTCGTGGAGTGCCTCGATTTGCATTCAACACCCACATCCCAGTGGCCCACTCGTCTGTGCGGTTCGTCAAGGTGAATTCATTGCCAAGTAAATAAAGTGAAAAGAAATTCCAGCGCCACGCAAATTTGATTTCCTCTGCCCGAGGCACTCAATTGAACGAAATTCGGGCAGTTTCCATTACTTTTCGTTTTGCTTTCCCCACTTGACGTAAACAATCCGAAATGGCAACAATTTAATTGAGAATTAATGGCACACTTTCGCCATCTGCTTTTCGTATTAACTAAAGAACTTTGCTGCTTCCCATAAATAAGGTAAACAATTAGTTGGCCATTGACTGTGGAGACTCTGAGAGCAGCTGGGTTAGTCGTGGCTATAGCAATGATCTCAACCTGTGCTCAACCAAATTTCTGAGTAACAATTAAAATATATTTCTGCTAAATATTCTCAGAAAAGGGAAAGTTTTAAGTATTAGACGTGAGTCATATCGCATGCTTAAGAACAAATATTTACAGTCCTAAAGCAATTAACTATTCCATTCATTTCAAGTTTGTTTGCAGAATGCCAAATTCAAATTCACATTCAAAAGAATAAGTTGTGAGCAGAAGTGAAATTGCTTGGAATGCCAGAAAGAGGAAACAAAAGAAAGAGCGAGCAGTCAAAAATGACAATGAAAGGGAATGGAACTGAAACAAAGGCAGGCAATAAAAAGTACACAAATTTAAATAATTATTTGAGACAAAATTCATCAGCTTTAAAGAGAGGAGGGAGAGGAGGCCTGCGTTTTATGTCTTCATCTGCGACACTTGTCTTGAATTAGGTGCGAATGGCAGAGTTGATTGTCTTTGCCTTCGTCTGTTGTGTTCATTGGGGGAGGGGATGAAGTGGGAACTAAGCCGAACAATATCTTTGAGGCTGCAATGAAATGACAAGAGGAATGTTGTTCAAGGAGGTGGACAGCCGCAATTCAGATATTTATCTTGCTGCTGTTTCGTGTATTTGTCTTGTCTTGGCATATCTCAGGACTTAGCACATCCTCTCAAGTGAGCTGGCAATATTCGAAGCAGCAACGGAAGCAATTCACGCAATGCAAATTTGTGAGTCAAGCTAAGCACTTCCTTCAGCTCGTATCGTTGCCTTGGCTGGGTTTGGCAGCAGAACTTCCTTTCATTCACTAAGAAAATATGAGGAGGCAGTTGGTAATTTCACTTCAGCCCTTTTCTCGTTTTCCATGCAAGCAAAGTCTATTAAAAATGATTTATTTGCAACATATTTCTACCTTGGCTGTTGAGGATAAACTTTGTACATTCGCAGAATAAATTTCGAGAAACGGAATACAAATCATCTCGAACTTTGTTGAAATAAAACAAAGTCTCTTAAATGAAATCTCGTTTCTATTTTTCATCTCGGAATTTTTTTATGTTGCTTAGTCTGTCTTACATATCATTCGCTTCTTCATAAAGACCGGACACCGGTCTCTATTCATATCCACTTTGAGGTCTTCATTTGCCAAGCTAATTTATCATTTGTAATGAGCTCGTTTCTTGTTGGCTTTTTCTTCTTCTTCTCTTCAGCCCGGCACACCTGAATTCAGTAGTGCCTCTATGTCGATTATCCGCCTCTCTCTCTGCGCTTCTCAGGAGCACGTAGTCAATGCAGAGCAGTTTATCAAAATGGCACACGGCTTTAAATTGTGCAACTCTGTTAGTCGCCTTATTAATGACAGCAATTTAAGTGCTCATTATTCTTCATGCCCGCCAAGCACTTCGCTCCTATTCGCCTTCCCAGCAGCGCCCTGCGGAAATGATGTTGTCACCAAGTCAAATCGCTTTATATCCGCTTCGGGGGAAATGACTTGGACGCGAGTCGCCTTTCGCCTTTCAACTACATTTCTTCTGCACCTGCACTGTGTTGGCTTGGTTTTGCTTTGTTTTATTCCCTTTCAGCGTGCCATTCATTCCATGCTGTGGTCCACGAAGCTCTTGGCAAGTTTCAATTATAAACACTATGAAATTGGCTTAGTGCGCTGCGCTTTATGGCCAGGACGTGCGTGGGATTGGCAACAAACGGAAGTTGGCTGCAATCACTCGTAGAGAGCCAAGAGAGTGGAGAGGAGGAGAGGAGGAGAAGAGGTTTCCTCAATCAACTCTCTGGTTAGTTGAAGTTGAAGTGTGGAGCAATCAACTTGGATTTCTTGTATGATGCATGAGTGAGCAGAAACATAATGAGAAACCGAAGGGATTTGTTGGAATCTATTGGAATGAAAGTCCAGAAATAAAAATGCCAACTAAATGAATTCCAATTAAACAAACTAAGTTGTCTGAAAAGTTGATCTATTCCATTTCCATTTCCATTTTTTCATGACAACTTTATATATAAGGAGCAGTGAACACATAGCCCAAAAGAATTATTTTTTTTTGTGATTTAATTGCGATGCCAGTAAAACCAACCCAAGACACAAAAGTGTATTGAAATAAGTCTGGCTTGCTTATGTGGCCATTACAAGAGTTGGACTGTGCTCGATGAAAACCACCAAGTCGAAGGTGGGTCAAGCGGCAAATGGCAAACGCAATGACAAGACAGCAGCAAACCAAACAAGAGCAGCAGCAAAGGAACCTTCGCACAGCCAGGACAAGACTCATATCCCTAGTTGACCGTAAAAAGTTTAAATGCGCTGAAGTGGCAGCTGCAAAAAAATAAAACAAGCACGAAAAACACAACACAAACATCTACAGCAAGGGACGTAAACAAACAATGCAAAAACTGAAACACAACAAATTGTAAAAAAGCAGCAAACTTTTGTAATTGGGTAGTGGGAACTGAAAGTCTATGCTGAGAACGGAGAAAGTAGGAAGGAAGCAAGGCGACAGGCGAAAGGGAAAAGTCAAAATGAAAAATTGTTGCAGCTTGTGTTTTGGCTCTTGGCTTGTACCCACATGCAACACCAAGAGAAAACTAGCTGAACTATCATCAGCCAGACCGGACAACAATACACCTCACACACACAAACACATATTTACTCACCCTGAGGGTACAAGTAAAAGGTTCTGCCAAAAAACGAAGTCAAGTGCTCATTCCTATGTGTAGTTTGAAGTGTAGATTTTTGGCTTCATCACACACGAATTTATGCTTTGTTCCACATTGCACAGCTCTGGCTTTGGACTTCGGACTTCCCACTCCCTTTAAGACTAACCACAGGGACCATATCATTATTCATTTCTGGTTGAGCAAAATTAATGAGCTCGACTAGAACGGAGGAGGAGTGGGAGAAGGACAGAGGCAAATGCAGAGGATGTGGTTTGTTTGAAGTGGTCTACCCAAATGAACTTGTTGGAGATTGTCCGGTTAGTTGACTCTGTAAACATAAAGTAGAGCAAATGGACATTACCATATCCAAATGCTAAATGCATGTGGATTTAGTATAATTGGTGTGGCATATGCCTATTCCTGCCTGTAATATGCACAAATTGCAGTCAAAGTGAGTGAGAGGGAGAGAAGAGGAGAATTCATTTAAGATCATAACAAGCTATCAATGGCAGCTAAGCAAATAGAGTGAGAATTACGATTGTCCTTTTCTTCATTTGAAGAAAGGAAAGAGAAACAGGAAGTTAAAAGGGTCAACTGCTTTCAAATGGGTCAGCTTGGTTGCAAAGCTTCTAAGAAAATCGATAAGCGCCAATAAAAATGGGTCACAAATGAACAACAGGGGCTCTTTGGGACTCTGTGTTTCTGTGATGACTAGAGATACGTAGATGTTGAATATGAAACTTTTCTCTTTTCTGTACGCTTTGCACTGTAACAGAAATAGTTTGGTTGCAATTCAATCAGAGAGGCTCTGGGAAAGGCCCTTTTAAGCCAACGTGATTCAAGTGAAACAAAATGTTGGCCAATTTGTATGCAATTTCTAGGGAAAGGCTTAAAAACGAAATCCAAAATCGCCTGCAACAAAATGAATCAACAGAGGTGAGTGAGCTGGACGACTGGCAAAGGGCTCAGTTGTGGCTCTGTATGCTGTCTGGACTGCGGGCAATGGGCGCAGCGACAGGCAGTCACCCAGTGAGTCTTTGTTGTCGCTTGCACGCACAATTAGGCGACTGAAAAACACCTCAAATAAAACGATGAGCGACGGGAAAAGGCGCTAAATTGCAATAGGCGAGTTCACACGCACAGGAAGCAAACACGAATCAGAGTTGCGTATACGTAGTTTCTGGTGCCCTTTTAAACCCCCCTTCCCTAGCGATGCTCCTATATAAGCTACTTGATTGAATGCGAATAAATGAGTGGCACTTGCCAATTCAGTAAAGGGCTCGAGAAACAATGGGTAGTCGAGAGATACGCTTAAATGACTCTCAATGAATACGAACAGGCAAAGCTGTTGCATCGTGCATGACGCTTCCTGCACCAGACTAACTCGACACAATGCGAGTAAACACGAAACAATAATGTTGCCTGCTGCATCTTAAGCCGCCGAAAAATTGAATTTCATGCACATTCGCGTGTACATCAACCATGAATCCTCATACTGCATGCATAGCTTGAGTAGTTTACGCTTCCTCATAGCGGAGCACCCCAAAATAGGATTCATTTACTACAACGAAACACGCTATTTGGCACGTCATCTATTTTTCATGGCCGGGTGGGGAGCGAGCGGAAGAAGAATGTGGAGGCACCCGAGTGGAGTTTTCATCTAATGCGCGAGCAGCAGCTGCTTATCGGGACACATCAGACACACGTTATTCCCTTGCTTTTCCTTTACAACCTTCAGCTTTTTCTCCCTCTGTTTGTTTTTCAGCTTTGCTTGTTGATATTGCTGAAGATACAACAATATAGCAGAACTGAGAAACATCTCTAGACTCTCAGTTGCTGATGCTTATTTTCCCTTTCTGTCACAGAAACTGCAGGAACTTTGACACCATTGTTAGTTACAAGCAAAATATGTAAGAATACTAGCAATGTCAAGTGAAAATATCAGGCTGAAACTCTCTCTCTCTCTAAATTCTCTGCTATGCTTAAGATATCATAATAGTCATTTCTTTTCCTTGCCTTCTAATATTTGTTTATATTATATATAGTATTTAAATATATCTTTTCCTCATCTTTTGCATATAATGTATTTTCTTCTCTTAAGCTGATAACTGTTTGTCACATAAACATTGAAGTATTTCACGTATATGGCAATTATTATACCAAAGCAAACTATAGAAAAAACATTATGCACTTGTATTAAAGAATAGTTTTACATAATTAGTGAAAATTTGATTCTATCTGTTATCATAAACATTGTCATTATACAAGGAATATATACGAAAATTTATTGACTATATGAAACAAGAAAGAAGTAAATTTGGGACAATCGACGAAGACGAATGTGCGGAGACGAGGAAAGTAATTAACGTATGCAACACACACTAAATCTTTATTAAATTGGACACCAGGGAACCCAGCCAGACGAACAAAATACTGAAGCAGAAGCAACAACTAAGCTAAAAACTATTAACAAAGCAAACAACACAAACAAGGTCGAACAAAAGGTCAACACAAAGTGTAGCATTCAGGCTCAATCATCCACATATACAGAGGAGGAAGGAGATAGATATTTAGCTTGCAAGCGAAATGCAGAAGAAGAAGTCAACATCAGCAATAGTTGAGAATATACGACTTTCAAATACTCTATCAAATTTAAATCAAAGACAGTTGAAAATCCCATCATCAACTTTACTTGGTGACTTTCTCCTTCTTAAAGTGTAATGAAGTCAAAAACTCACACGTAGGTCTGGAAATGTACAAGATTTTGTTGAATATTGTTAGATTGTTATCCCATCCATTTGAGGCAGGCTCAATGTAAACCCATATTTCTTTTTCAGCTTCATCTCCATCGGCGTCTCTGGCCGAAGCATGTCAATTGCATCATTAATAATGGCATTTGCCATTGTTCTACTCCAGACGCGGTCCGGAGTCCGGCTGCTTGGCCATACATTAGGATACGTGCCCAAGTCTGTGTGTCGACTGTTGAGTAATGGTTCGCACATACGCCAAGAGCCTTGCAGACAATGAACTCCAAGTGAGCCAAGTGTGTGGAAGAAGGAAAAGGAGAAGGAAGTAAATCGACTCAGCTGTCCGACTGGCACAACTCTGGTTGAGCCCATTCCCCATTTAGTGCTCAAAAGGGAACGTGATCTGCATTGCAAATCAACTCAACCTATTCAGATACAGCCCCTGCTCTGCTCTGCTCAGCTGCTCAGCTGTTCACCTTTCGATTGGCCCTCTTACGACACATTGCGTATACGCAATTTTTCAATTTGCTGCAATTTAATTGATTTGCGGACAGCGCATCGCATCATAAACACCACAAAGCACTTCTAATGCTCAATTTAACAAATTAGCAGCTCTGCAGGACGGCCAACAGTGCTCTCTGAGAGTCTGCTGACGGCGCGCTTCAATTTCAGGTAGCCGCAGCAGGGCAAAAAAAAAAAAAGATTTATGGCCTGCCTCTCAAGCGTACTATATTCTTTCGTTAATATCAGAAAATTTACGCATTATGTGGGCGCCAACACATGTTCCTCTACCTTCCCCACTGATGCTCCAACAGGGCCTGTTCAGAACAGGCAAAAGCCATAAATATGTTGATGTTGGTTTCGGCTAAGAGTCTCGCATGGCTGCTGCGGATGTGGGGGTGAGAGTGAGTGAGAGTGTGTTATGTGCTACACATCCTAATTACATTTTAATGCCAAGGCATTTGGCACTTTTTGTGCCAGCCTTGGGCCCTAATGTAGACTGTTTTCTATGGCTGCTCGAGGCGCGCTCGAATAGTGTACTGCGTGATGTTAAGCCACTTAGACAGCTTCATTAAATTTTTTAAGATAAAAACTGAAATGAGTTTTGCAAAATGATATTGGAGGAATGTAAAACACATTTTGTATTGGGATGTAATACATACTCAGTGATTTAATAAGATGAATAATCTTTATACACACATGGATATACACAAGTATTATAGTATATAAATTCCTTAGCTCGCAATATCTGCAAACAAATATTTTTTTTACTCACACTTCGACAAAAAAATCAAAGAGTAACCGATCGGATGGCCGATTTTCGTTTTAGGCTTGTTTCGCTCTCGTTGTTCCCTGAACGTTTCGTTGACTTTGGAGTATGTATTCAATCTATGCATATGTATGTAAGAGTGAAGCCAGTTTGCATTGTGCGACCGTGAATCGTACCGCTCCCTAAACGACGTTCGATTATAGAGCACTATTCGAAGAGCTCAACTCAAGCTGCTCAACAGGAAATAAAATCGAAAAGAAACGAAGATTCTTGCTCAATACGGGAGCAATTGAGCATAAATTTGTTAGGTTTTTCTCACGGACAGAGCGTTAATAATAAAACGAACAACAGTCATTCATTCCCATCTGGTCACATTCAGATGTTGACAAAATATATTTAGAACTCAAGTCTAAAATCCAGCTCAACAGTCAATGAACATGTTCGTAGCTAATAGAAACTATACCATTTAAGACTTTCCTCAAATTGAGTTCACGACATGATTTTGATTTTGCTTATGCAAATCGCAATGGCAACAACCACAGCAACAACAACAACAACAATGATCAAAGCCACAGGCTGTAAAATTAGAAAACTTTGCTCTGGCATACAAATGAAGCGTCTAAATTGTCAACGCCCTCCCATGGCAACAATTGTCCTCTTAGCAGCCAATAAGCCCAATAAGCACACCCAAATCATTGTGAGAAAGTGAACATTGAGCAACTGAGCAACGGTCGGTGGCAGTGGCGGGAGTATGGCCCAGACTTTTATTGGGGCCGAGATTGGCGCAACAGCCGGTGAGGAGCACACAATGGGGACATAATTGTAATTGCGAGTGAAATAGTTGGACTGGCATCAAGAGATGCGATGGCAGTTGGCGCTTTTCCAAATGGCAGCCTCAGCTGGCGCACAGAGCGAGCGTGAAGCCCAGAGTGCATGGAGTAGGCCGTCTGATAATAGTTCTAGTTCGCTCTTGAGTTTAAGTCTTGGTCTCCGTATCCATTTCCATTAAAGTCGAACCATTTTAATATTTAAAATATCATTCGCAAAGAGAAAATAGCGTAGCCCAGAATTTTACGACCGGGATGAATAATTCAACAGGAGACAATAATAATAGTTAGGATATGCCTTGAGCAAGCCTTCAGCCTCAGCTCCCCGAATTCTGCATCCAGTCAGAAGGCTGAAGGCAGGAGGCGAGAGGCAGCCCCGTTGGCTTAAGTGCTTTGCATGTGAAAATCCCTTGAAAACACACACGTTGACGTAACTTGTGTTGAGGGGGACCAGGAAGACGGGAAGATATTGACGACACTCGCATGGACTTCGGCTGAGCTTTGAGTGAAGCAGGATCTGAATGAGGTGGCAGTTGAGAGTCGAGACTGGCACGAGGAACCGCTGCAAGGCGGCATTTAATATGCAAATTAAAGTGCAGCCAGGTGAGCAGTTGAATCCAGACCAGACCAGACCAGCCCAAGACTCAAGTGCGAGTCGCGCGAATGTTAATTTTCTGGCTCAAGTTGAAGGAGCCCAGAAGTGTGCAAAGTCCTTTATCAAGCCCAAACTTTAACTCGCCTGAGCGCCTACGCATTTTGTAGATGTTGCGTATACGCTACGTGCGCCCGAGCACAGCATAAGCCAAAATGGATATATGTATGTATTTGTGGGCGTATGTGAGTTGTGTGTGAGTCGGAGTGAAAGCCATAAATTTTGCTGGCTGAAGCACGTCGAAATTCAAATTTACTTCGTTGGCGTAGAAATCATTCGTACGACTATCGCCAGCTGGCCAAAGCCAGCGGATAAACTCACAGGAGGGACCACAAATATTCCCGTCAGGCTGTTGCCAGTTGTATTTTATTTGATGAAATGCAAATTTATAAGCAGAAAGTTGAATTGAGTTATAGGAAAACATGAAACAGAGGATAACAAAAACATTATAATAAATATGACAAAGCAGGCAGCCACAAAAACAATTGATATGCATGAGTCTCTTGAGCGATAGCCATGTTTAAATCCAAAAGTTTGACTTTAAATATAGGTAATACATAAAGGAATAAATAACTAACTGTGACCATGGAATAACATGTCTTGAGTAGGCCAAAGCTCACCTATATCGCTATTCCTCAGCAGAATTGACTTTAATTCTATGTCAATTAGCAAACGTTGAAGAATTATTCATATACTTAATTAAGCGCTTACCTTAAGCCTCTAGTCAACTAATACTTCTCACATTGTTGAACTACTTAAAAATGCCACGAAGCACAAACTTAACTTGTAGAGCGACGGCTAGATAGAGTCGGGTCTCTGACCTCGAGGGGAAAGGAACCCGCCCATCCGTCAGGGAAGCTGCATATAATATGGGTCTGGGCTACATTAAAAAAAATGGCTCAAAATTTTGTGTGACTCTTATTTTTTCACTACCAACATGTCATTGGCAAGAGCTTTGACTGGAGGATGCCCTCTCTTAGCATAGCAGATGAGGATTATAGAGTATTCACAGGCTTATTAATTCTACACATAACTTTATTACAAGTCTTTGAATAGGCAGACCTCTTCCACCTGTTGGGTCTTCTTATCTCGGATCTGCTTATCATGCGGCAAAACCGTTTATTGTATGCCCTTCTGAGTCCTATTGAAGGCGGAATATCTTCTGTCAAGGGGCAATGCCAATGCCATTCAAAATTCTCAACAGAAAGAGGCAACAGAATGGAAGTCTTTCGTACAATGGGCATAAATACAATACAATCTGTTATGCGAATGTGAAAAGTATAAGCGAGAGCTTTTCATATTCAACCTGACACTGAGAAATGATTTCAATTTCTCACCTCGTCTCTTCCAGGAGTCCGCTCGTTGAACATGGAAATCCAATTGATGTTAAGATGTTTGTTGAGAGGGGTTTGCACCTTTCCCACCTCTTAAACTGAGTTTGGTTTCAGCATTGAAATTTCTTTCAGTTCTCTTTCTTAGTCTGTTTCCCTCTGTACCTGCCAATTGCCCACTGGATGTGGGAGGTGGGTGAGCTCCTGCGATTCTGTTTCCTACTGGTTTCAGGGATTGGGCTTTCCGTCAGCTACTGGCAATGAATTGTATTTTTCGTTTTCATTTCAAATTCACATCAATTTAGAAATCTGGTTTTTGGCTTCCTGCTCGTTAGGGAGTGGAGGTGGGCTGGTGGGCTGGAGAACCCTACACTCACTGCTCGGTGGGGCAGTGGGGAAACATGTTTGGGAGTTGTTTTTTATAAGCAAGCACCAGGCAACCGTGTGGCAAATTGTTTTGCAGTTTAAATCGCTTGCTATCAATCCCTAAATTGCCGGCTGTTAAAATGATAAACGCTCCATTGGGCTGATAGACTTCTTTTCAGTTGAATCCACCTGGGTTGCTACTCGGTGCAAGCCAATAGTAGCCACTACACTGGCAAGGTTTTTGTGGTGTTAAAAGGAATTTCGGATTCCCATTTAATGACTTTATTCAGCTCATAGCAGATGGAGCTAAAACTCGTACAGATGGCTTCTCAATTAATTTTGAATTCAATGAAGAGGCAGCTAAGAAATAGTAATCTAATACCTGAAACTCACATTCGAACTAGATTCATTCTGAATATATTTCCATATTCGCAGATCGTTAATTAACAAGGCTGATTGGAAAATTTAGTTGAAACAGACAATGACTGTAAACAAGAATGTGAAATACACACAAAATAAGGCAACATCATGTGGCTGACTTAGTTATTTATAGAATATAGAATATCTCGCAAATTGCTCGTGTCTGTTCAAGCAACTGCCAGAAACAACAATCAATGTGTACACAAAATTAATATTGTTTATATCAGCATATAAGATAATGGAATGCAAAATGTAAAAATTTCTATTTCTACAACGCAATTGATCATTCGCTTAATATACTCATATAAGTTTATACAAGTGTGAATTTGTATCTGCAAATTGATTAGAATGGCTCCTGGAGGACCTCTTCCAAACGGAACCTCTCAATATTCTCTGGTGCATTCTCTTCTCTTTTTTCTGCTCTCAGTTTGTTTGCGTTGCCAGCAGTCAGCAGTCAGCAGCCAGCAGCAGGCAGCAACAAAGCGAATTGTTGAATTGTCAGTCGTGCAAATGTTTATCATGGACTGCTTCTGCTGCGGGCTGTTTATTCTTATGTTTACTTGAGTGTTGACTTTCCATTTGAATGTGGCCGCAAAACAACAAAAACAGCAACTAATGCCCAATTGGCTAATTGATGTGTGCACTGAGAGCAAAGGACAAAGATAAACATTTCAAGCTTCATCTTTAAATCACGGAATTCAAAAGGAATGACAGTGCCTAGACAAAGGCAAAGCGTGTCCCACATAAAATTCCTCTGGCTGACTGACAAACTGACAAACTGACACTCTGACACGCTGACACTCTGACAATCACACAAGGCACGAACGTCCCATTGTGTCGCCTGCTGCAGAAGCAGCTCCGTCTCGAGGCTGACACTGAGCAATGTGCGCAAGTGTCGGGCCAACATGACTCGTCTGTCCTTTGGGTATGCAATGCAAATGTCCTCCTCCCTGATATCTCCTTCAGCAACCAACATCATCATTACGCATCACCCCAACAAATTTGCCACGCCAACGAATTGAAGCAACGCCCGCCCAAGAAACAGCAGCTGCGCTTAAAAACTTCAAGAGCCAGGGAAAATAGAAGAGCTGGCTGACATTTGTTTCTTTTTTTGGTTGCGGAAGAGATTGAACCACAAAATGGCAGAGCATATTCAGTGAGAACGGGCAATCATCAGGCAAATCTGAATCGTTGCACGGAACACGTTTTGCCAGGTTGTGTGTTAATGATGATGACAGCAGAGGGCGCTATTCTATTTGTTGTTGTTGCTTTTGTTGCTGATGTTATTGTTGTTGAAGACAACAAGCAACTACTTGGCCAACTTGACATTTTCAGCGCTCGACTGTGGTCATATCAAGACATATGTAGACATATGTCACTCTGAGCTGCTTCACTCTTTGTCGACGACTCGGGCTGAGGTGCCTGTCCACATGTGAAGAGAGGCAACCGCAGGAGCTGACACGTGTTTGTCAGCGTGTCAAGCGGTCGGGTGCACAGCAGGAGTGTAAAATATATAAAGCAATAATAATGTATTATATGTTTTGAGAATATGTGGTGCGGATGTCCCTCATGTTGTTGATATATGTTAACAAATTGTCACAGATAGCTCATGCTCACGCTCGAATGGCTTGATATGGGTTCGTTTGCGTGATAGCCTTAATAGTTACATTGTTATAAATAAATTCTTTGTTATTGTGGATAGCTTTTTAAAGTCAACTATGTAGATTTTTTCAACTTAGCTCAATTTATGTTGTATTAAAATAATTGGTTTACTATCCTGTGACTTATAGATGTTACGAATCTCTCAGATATGAAATCCTTGTTTAATGAACATCAAAACAGCTAATTCATTGTAATAAAATTATATTCAGTTGCCTGTTCGCAAATGTTAAGCTGTCATTTTCAGACTTTTTATGTTGGGCTCATATAATATAATGAAATCTAATATATATTTGAGCAAATGTATTTTTTATTAGCTCCAAATGTGGCCGTAATTATGCTGGGCAGACACAGTACGAGCAGAGCAAAGCTTCAGTTTCATGAAATAACATGCTGAGTGACCGCAAATGGGCAACACGCCATTCAAGTGCTACAGAAATGCCCCTGCAATTATATTGATGGCAGATAAGCATCACACACACACGACCACACACATAGAACAGGTCACGAACACACTGCGAAGCTGAAATCGTGATGGCTGCTAATTTTGGGTGCACACGTTGCGTATACGTAATGTGCTCGGCTCCGTTTTAATGTAATGTTACGTGGCTTTAGGTAAACTCAGCAATTGCCATTTTAACTTGCTGTATACCGCATAAAACAGCACTTTGTGGGCATGGCCACAGACCCATGCCCCTGCAGGTGGTCTGGCATTCCTGCTCAGAGGATAACATTCCTGCAGCTCTTCAATGTTTTTTTACTGCTGCATTTTTGTTTAGCTTCGTAGGCCTTTATTATAAAAACAGCTGGGTCTGCGTTTATGTTTCGACGTAACCAAGACAAACAAACAATACACTTTTTAGTCCCACGCGCTGATGAATCGTCAGATAATTAAATATGCCAAAATGCCAACTGTCGGACTTAACGTAACGCAACGCAGCGTTGGGCATGTGGGTGGTTGGCTTAAAGGTTGACTGGCAGGCGGACAGATTGGCAGCCTGGCAGTTCAACTGGCAATACACAAGATGGGGAAAGGAAAGAGATAGAGAGAGAGAGAGAGAGAGCGAGAGGGACGAGAACGATAGGAAAAGGGACTTGTGTACACATTGAGATTTGCATATTGATTCATATGGCAATTGCTAGGAAATGAATTGCTTTCAATACAAATTTGCGACAGTTGCAAATGTTGATTGATTTTCATGATATAAGCGACAAATTCTATGAGCTGATCAATCGTAATCACTTACAGTTAGTTTGCGCTCATTCAGTGAATTGCATAGCTATTTAATGCGACATTTCTTATCTCTATCTGATACATAAAGCTGACTATCTTGTTTACTTCAGATAAACACATGTAAGTCGGATAAACAAGCTTAATGAATGCTGTCAATTGAATTACAGTCTATTTGAGAAATTATCTCTTTCGTTTTATACAAAAGTTAACTAGATAAATACAAAAGTTATTCATGACACATAAGTACTATTTACGCTATATTTAAAGACTTGTGTATTGTGTATGTATTGCTGTGATTGTATTCATAATTATGATTTAATTAATTCATTCCTCCCGCTTGACTTTATTGCACTATTCCATGACTTATTATTCCATAAATAGTGAAAAATAATATTGAAACTGATAAATACTCACTTGACTTTTGTTGAAATGCGTTTAATTAAATAATTGATGTTAATTAATGCTATGGCCAGCTGTTTACTTTTTTTTAGCTTATTTTTTTTTTTTTTTTTTTTTTTTTAGATTTTGTTTGTTTATCTTAAAAGTGATTTCTTTCTTTATTCTTGAATTTAATTTTCACTTTGTTCGGTGTACACACAATTGTTTATGGAATTAACATGCTGTAAAAGCGTATATAATTTTTAAATATAGATTGCACACATTCACGCACACTTATAGAACTTAATTAGGAGTCAGAGCAACGAATACCACAGTTGCAGCCTTTAACAGCTGAGTTATTTTAGCATTTAATTAAAAAAAATGCATACGCCATGTAAACCAACGAACACACACACACACACACAAATACATACACACACAGAGACAGATTCGTAAAGGAGGTTAAATTCATATGCGCATAATTGTGGGTGAAAAATGTTGAAATGTGCGACCGTTGCGACCATTTCGACAGTTGAAATGCATTTACAGGATGTCAACTGGGAGAAAGCCTCGGGCAACATTAAAAATTCACGACTTCAGCAACAAACTACGTAATTATCATATTTCCATATATATACATAAAGTGTATATATGTGGCTGCATGTGTTAAGATTAAGTGTATAAATATACAAAGGCAATTTGATATAAATAAATAAAATAAATAATCATTTGCCATGGTTATTTGTAATTACTTATCTGAGAAGCAGACAATGGAGCACACAGTACCCATGAAATACATAAATGACCCAGAGAGCTATATGTAAGATATTCTACTCATTAGAATATATTAAAATATACTATTTTCTTTATTTACTTGCATTCTCTTTGGTTTTTCACAACTGTTTGCTCAAATCTTTTGTTTGCATTGTCACAAAATCAATTCAATACAATTGTTAGGGTATGCAATATTCCGCTAATTGATATTGCACATGGCTAAGACAACAAGTTATTGCTTCTTTTGTTAGTCTATGTGTAAACACACGTGCATGCTCACACACACACACACACATACACACACACACATTCACACACACACGCGGGTCGTTGGCTTTTTATTTATTGCCTCACTTCGATTTTTTCTTTTTCTATTTTTACGCTCCTTTGACGAAGAAGCAAACATTCGTTATAATGCCGGATAGTTATTTGTTATTGTTGTTGTGTTTGTTGCTGTTGTTGCTATGCTTACGTTAAACGCATTTCTTCTTACGTTGAACTATTGAACAACATGATTGCGTTCAGTTGTGTTGCGCACAAAAGCCGCTAAATAACTAACGGGAAAATATTCGAGTGAGCATTCAGTGGCAGCAGCAGAAGCAGTGGCAGAGGCAGCGACAGCGACAGCGACCGCGTCCGCGACTGAAGCAGCGCTGCTTTCGAGATACATTTGACGTTTCCGGAGTTTGCGCAGTTCAATCAAAACAAATTTAACACTTATGTGGTGCTTAGGGCTTCAAATGAAACGAAGCTGGAAATAGAAAAAATATATGTGTATTGGTCAGAATATGAATACCAAAGTACATAATAAAAAATATTTGAAATTCAAGTTGAAAATGATAATATTTAAATAATTTGTTTAATGCTATTTTTCTTGTTTTATATGTATTTAATGTATGGCATTTGAAATTTGGGTTGAAAATTATATTATTTAAATAATTAATTTAATACAATTTGCCTTATTTTATATTTAATTTATGACATGAACTATATTATTTTTATATTATATTTTAAAAAAATAATATATGTTTACATTTGTATGAAACGAAGAACTAACAAAAAGAAAAGTTAACAAGTAAGAAGGCTCTAGTCGAGACTGCTCGACTACGAGATCCCCTGAACCCTGCCAAAAAGTGATACTCTTCTGCTTTACGCACTTATAAGCGCGCGCTCTGCTAACTGCGCAGTTGCTGCCGTGGCTTGGGGGTGGGTTGGGCTGAACTTTGGACGCTAATAACTCCATTTCTAGATGGACGATCTTCATGAAATTTTTAGAATAGATTAAGAGTATATAAATCTATCTATTTGCCAAATTGCAAGTCTCTAGTATTTGAAATGCGTTTTTTTTCAAATTGGGGGCGAAGGGGGCGTGGCATCCAAAATCTGAAAACTACAAAATCTGCGTATCCATAATATCTATCTAAATTTATAAAGTTGAAGTCTCTAGCTAAAACGGTGTAGAAGTTATACCCAAAAAACCTAAAAAACGGAAACGAATTTTTGATTTTTTATCGATAATTTGGAAATGGGACGAGTTATCGAAAAAACAAAATAAACTCGTATTGCGTAGGTAACATACGAGTGTTCATGTGAAATTTCAGCTCTCTAGCTTTTGTAGTTTCCGAAATCTCGACGTTCATACGGACGGACGGACGGACGGACGGACGGACAGACGGACAGGGCTAGATCAACTTATTTTTTTATGCTGATCAAGAATATATATACTTTATGGGGTCTGCGACGTCTCCTTCTGCCTGTTACATACATTTTCACAAAACCATTATACCCTGAATTCCCATTTTCAATGGGTTCAGGGTATAAAAATAATATGAGCTATACATTTACTAATTTATACAGTAATTTCTTTCTTTTTTTTCAAACTAATATTTGATTTTTCGGCAATCAGCTAAAAATATGTATTTAGTTATATTGGGCTTGCCATACAAAAAATTTGCATTTGTCTAATTTGCATTCAGTAAACTAGATTTTTTTTTACATAAGAATAAACATTGCATTGCGTTTTGTGCCTAAAATATATCAAAAGAAATATATACACTATAAAAATATATAACAATTTAGAGATTTTGATAGTCAGCACAAAAATACTTTCTACATATTTATTTATTTATTTTACTTTTTTTTTCATTTTATTTGCTGTGCATCAAAGTGCTGTATAGTATAGCAAATTAAATCAATGTCACTGCAAGAGACATATTTACTCAACACAAATATTAATCAACAAAAACTAAAAGCAATTGGTGCAGCAGAAAAGTTTTTGCAACTCAATCAAACATGTATTCCATTGTTTAACAAAATAAAATACTGAAACGCATCAAAGCACCCAATCAACAAACTAATATATCTCAGACAATTTGTTAACATATATCAACAACATGAGGGACATCCGCACCACATATTCTCAAAACATATAATACATTATTATTGCTTTATATATTTTACACTCCTGCTGTGCACCCGACCGCTTGACACGCTGACAAACACGTGTCAGCTCCTGCGGTTGCCTCTCTTCACATGTGGACAGGCACCTCAGCCCGAGTCGTCGACAAAGAGTGAAGCAGCTCAGAGTGACATATGTCTACATATGTCTTGATATGACCACAGTCGAGCGCTGAAAATGTCAAGTTGGCCAAGTAGTTGCTTGTTGTCTTCAACAACAATAACATCAGCAACAACAAATAGAATAGCGCCCTCCGCTGTCATCATCATTAGCACACAACCTGGCAAAACGTGTTCCGTGCAACGATTCAGATTTGCCTGATGATTGCTCGTTCTCACTGAATATGCTCTGCCATTTTGTGGTTCAATCTCTTCCGCAACCAAAAAAAGAAACAAATGTCAGCCAGCTCTTCTATTTTCCCTGGCTCTTGAAGTTTTTAAGCGCAGCTGCTGTTTCTTGGGCGGGCGTTGCTTCAATTCGTTGGCGTGGCAAATTTGTTGGGGTGATGCGTAATGATGATGTTGGTTGCTGAAGGAGATATCAGGGAGGAGGACATTTGCATTGCATACCCAAAGGACAGACGAGTCATGTTGGCCCGACACTTGCGCACATTGCTCAGTGTCAGCCTCGAGACGGAGCTGCTTCTGCAGCAGGCGACACAATGGGACGTTCGTGCCTTGTGTGATTGTCAGAGTGTCAGCGTGTCAGAGTGTCAGTTTGTCAGTTTGTCAGTTTGTCAGTCAGCCAGAGGAATTTTATGTGGGACACGCTTTGCCTTTGTCTAGGCACTGTCATTCCTTTTGAATTCCGTGATTTAAAGATGAAGCTTGAAATGTTTATCTTTGTCCTTTGCTCTCAGTGCACACATCAATTAGCCAATTGGGCATTAGTTGCTGTTTTTGTTGTTTTGCGGCCACATTCAAATGGAAAGTCAACACTCAAGTAAACATAAGAATAAACAGCCCGCAGCAGAAGCAGTCCATGATAAACATTTGCACGACTGACAATTCAACAATTCGCTTTGTTGCTGCCTGCTGCTGGCTGCTGACTGCTGACTGCTGGCAACGCAAACAAACTGAGAGCAGAAAAAAGAGAAGAGAATGCACCAGAGAATATTGAGAGGTTCCGTTTGGAAGAGGTCCTCCAGGAGCCATTCTAATCAATTTGCAGATACAAATTCACACTTGTATAAACTTATATGAGTATATTAAGCGAATGATCAATTGCGTTGTAGAAATAGAAATTTTTACATTTTGCATTCCATTATCTTATATGCTGATATAAACAATATTAATTTTGTGTACACATTGATTGTTGTTTCTGGCAGTTGCTTGAACAGACACGAGCAATTTGCGAGATATTCTATATTCTATAAATAACTAAGTCAGCCACATGATGTTGCCTTATTTTGTGTGTATTTCACATTCTTGTTTACAGTCATTGTCTGTTTCAACTAAATTTTCCAATCAGCCTTGTTAATTAACGATCTGCGAATATGGAAATATATTCAGAATGAATCTAGTTCGAATGTGAGTTTCAGGTATTAGATTACTATTTCTTAGCTGCCTCTTCATTGAATTCAAAATTAATTGAGAAGCCATCTGTACGAGTTTTAGCTCCATCTGCTATGAGCTGAATAAAGTCATTAAATGGGAATCCGAAATTCCTTTTAACACCACAAAAACCTTGCCAGTGTAGTGGCTACTATTGGCTTGCACCGAGTAGCAACCCAGGTGGATTCGACTGAAAAGAAGTCTATCAGCCCAATGGAGCGTTTATCATTTTAACAGCCGGCAATTTAGGGATTGATAGCAAGCGATTTAAACTGCAAAACAATTTGCCACACGGTTGCCTGGTGCTTGCTTATAAAAAACAACTCCCAAACATGTTTCCCCACTGCCCCACCGAGCAGTGAGTGTAGGGTTCTCCAGCCCACCAGCCCACCTCCACTCCCTAACGAGCAGGAAGCCAAAAACCAGATTTCTAAATTGATGTGAATTTGAAATGAAAACGAAAAATACAATTCATTGCCAGTAGCTGACGGAAAGCCCAATCCCTGAAACCAATAGGAAACAGAATCACAGGAGCTCACCCACCTCCCACATCCAGTGGGCAATTGGCAGGTACAGAGGGAAACAGACTAAGAAAGAGAACTGAAAGAAATTTCAATGCTGAAGCCAAACTCAGTTTGAGAGGTGAGAAAGGTGCAAACTCCTCTCAACAAACGTCTTAACATCAATTGGATTTCCATGTTCAACGAGCGGACTCCTGGAAGGGACGAGGTGAGAAATTGAAATCATTTCTCAGTGTCAGGTTGAATATGAAAAGCTCTCGCTTATACTTTTCACATTCGCATAACAGATTGTATTGTATTTATGCCCATTGTACGAAAGACTTCCATTCTGTTGCCTCTTTCTGTTGAGAATTGTGAATGGCATTGGCATTGCCTCTTGACAGAAGATATTCCGCCTTCAATGGGACTCAGAAGGGCATACAATAAACGGATTTGCCGCATGATAAGCAGATCTGAGATAAGAAGACCCAACAGGTGGTAGAGGTCTGCCTAATAAAGTTATGTGTATGATTAATAAGCCTGCTAAGAGAGGGCATCCTCCAGTCAAAGCTCTTGCCAATGACATGTTGGTAGTGAAAAAATAAGAGTCACACAAAATTTTGAGCCATGTTTTTTAATGCAGCCGTGACGGATGGGCGGGTTCCTTTCCCCTCGAGGTCAGAGACCCGACTCTATCTAGCCGTCGCTCTACAAGTTAAGTTTGTGCTTCATGGCATTTGTAAGTAGTTCAACAATGTGACAAGTATTAGTTGACAAGAGGCTTAAGGTAAGCGCTTAATTAAGTATATGAATAATTCTTCAACGTTTGCTAATTGACATAGAATTAAAGTCAATTCTGCTGAGGAATAGCGATATAGGTGAGCTTTGGCCTACTCAAGACATGTTATTCCATGGTCACAGTTAGTTATTTATTCCTTTATGTATTACCTATATTTAAAGTCAAACTTTTGGATTTAAACATGGCTATCGCTCAAGAGACTCATGCATATCAATTGTTTTTGTGGCTGCCTGCTTTGTCATATTTATTATAATGTTTTTGTTTTCCTCTGTTTCATGTTTTCCTATAACTCAATTCAACTTTCTGCTTATAAATTTGCATTTCATCAAATAAAATACAACAGGCAACTGGCAACAGCCTGACGGGAATATTTGTGGTCCCTCCTGTGAGTTTATCCGCTCGCTTTGGCCAGCTGGCGATAGTCGTACGAATGATTTCTACGCCAACGAAGTAAATTTGAATTTCGACGTGCTTCAGCCAGCAAAATTTATGGCTTTCACTTCGACTCACACACAACTCACATACGCCCACAAATACATACATATATCCATTTTGGCTTATGCTGTGCTCGGGCGCACGTGGCGTATACGCAACATCTACAAAATGCGTAGGCGCTCAGGCGAGTTAAAGTTTGGGCTTGATAAAGGACTTTGCACACTTCTGGGCTCCTTCAACTTGAGCCAGAAAATTAACATTCGCGCGACTCGCACTTGAGACTTGGGCTGGTCTGGTCTGGTCTGGATTCAACTGCTCACCTGGCTGCACTTTAATTTGCATATTAAATGCCGCCTTGCAGCGGTTCCTCGTGCCAGTCTCGACTCTCAACTGCCACCTCATTCAGATCCTGCTTCACTCAAAGCTCAGCCGAAGTCCATGCGAGTGTCGTCAATATCTTCCCGTCTTCCTGGTCCCCCTCAACACAAGTTACGCCAACGTGTGTGTTTTCAAGGGATTTTCACATGCAAAGCACTTAAGCCAAAGCACTTGAGCTGCCTCCTGCCTCTCGCCTCCTGCCTTCAGCCTTCTGATTGGATGCAGAATTCGGGGAGCTGAGGCTGAAGGCTTGCTCAAGGCATATCCTAACTATTATTATTGTCTCCTGTTGAATTATTCATCCCAGTCGTAAAATTCTGGGCTACGCTATTTTCTCTTTGCGAATGATATTTTAAATATTAAAATGGTTCGACTTTAATGGAAATGGATACGGAGACCAAGACTTAAACTCAAGAGCGAACTAGAACTATTATCAGACGGCCTACTCCATGCACTCTGGGCTTCACGCTCGCTCTGTGCGCCAGCTGAGGCTGCCATTTGGAAAAGCGCCAACTGCCATCGCATCTCTTGATGCCAGTCCAACTATTTCACTCGCAATTACAATTATGTCCCCATTGTGTGCTCCTCACCGGCTGTTGCGCCAATCTCGGCCCCAATAAAAGTCTGGGCCATACTCCCACTGCCACCGACCGATGCTCAGTTGCTCAATGTTCACTTTATCACAATGATTTGGGTGTGCTTATTGGCTGCTAAGAGGACAATTGTTGCCATGGGAGGGCGTTGACAACTTAGACGCTTCATTTGTATGCCAGAGCAAAGTTTTCTAATTTTACAGCCTGTGGCTTTGATCATTGTTGTTGTTGCTGTTGCGTTGTGGTTGTGGTTGTTGCCATTGCGATTTGCATAAGCAAAATCAAAATCATGTCGTGAACTCAATTTGAGGAAAGTCTTAAATGGTATAGTTTCTATTAGCTACGAACATGTCAACAGTAAATGGCTGTTGAGGTGGATTTTAGACTTGAGTTCTAAATATATTTTGTCAACATCTGAATGTGAGCAGATGGGAACAATTGTTCGTTTTATTATTAACGCTCTATCCGTGAGAAAAACCTAACAAATTTATGCTCAATTGCTCTCGTATTGAGCAAGAATCTTCGTTTCTTTTCGATTTTATTTCCTGTTGAGCAGCTTGAGTTAAGCTCTTCAAATGATGCTCTGTAATCGATTGTCGTTTAGGGAGCGGCACGATTGACGCTCGCACAATGCAAACTGGCTTCACTCTTACATACATATGCATAGATTGAGTTCACGTTCGGGTTTAGCGAACACATACTAATACATACTCCAAAGACCTTTCATTCGTTCCTCACTTAAGTCAACCAAACGTTCAGGGAACAACGAGAGCGAAACAAGCCTAAAACGAAAATCGGCCATCCGATCGGTTACTCTTTTATTTTTTTTTTGTCGGACTGTGAGTAAAAAAATATTTGTTTGCAGATATTGCGAGCTAAGGAATTTATATACTATAATACTTGTGTATATGCATGTATGTATAAAGATTATTCATGTTATTAAATCACTGAGTATGTATTAGATCCCAATACAAAATGTGTTTTACATTCCTCCAATATCATTTTGCAAAACTCATTTCAGTTTTTATCTTAAACAAATTTAATGAAGCTGTCTAAGTGCCTTAGCATCATGCAGTACACTATTCGAGCGCGCTTCGAGCAGCCATAGAAAACAGTCTACATTAGAGCCGAAGGCATGGCACAAAAAGTGCCAAATGCCTTGGCATTAAAATGTAATTAGGATGTGTAGCACATAACACACTCTCACTCACTCTCACCCCCACATCCGCACCAGCCATGCGAGAGTCTTAGCCGAAACCAACATCAACATATTTATGGCTTTTGCCTGTTCTGAACAGGCCCTGTTGGAGCATCAGTGGGGAAGGTAGAGGAACATGTGTTGGCGCCCACATAATGCGTAAATTTTCTGATATTAACGAAAGAATATAGTACGCTTGAGAGGCAGGCCATAAATCTTTTTTTTTTTTGCCCTGCTGCGGCTACCTGAAATTGAAGCGCGCCGTCAGCAGACTCTCAGAGAGCACTGTTGGCCGTCCTGCAGAGCTGCTAATTTGTTAAATTGAGCATTAGAAGTGCTTTGTGGTGTTTATGATGCGATGCGCTGTCCGCAAATCAATTAAATTGCAGCAAATTGAAAAATTGCGTATACGCAATGTGTCGTAAGAGGGCCAATCGAAAGGTGAACAGCTGAGCAGCTGAGCAGAGCAGAGCAGGGGCTGTATCTGAATAGGTTGAGTTGATTTGCAATGCAGATCACGTTCCCTTTTGAGCACTAAATGGGGAATGGGCTCAACCAGAGTTGTGCCAGTCGGACAGCTGAGTCGATTTACTTCCTTCTCCTTTTCCTTCTTCCACACACTTGGCTCACTTGGAGTTCATTGTCTGCAAGGCTCTTGGCGTATGTGCGAACCATTACTCAACAGTCGGCACACAGACTTGGGCACGTATCCTAATGTATGGCCAAGCAGCCGGACTCCGGACCGCGTCTGGAGTAGAACAATGGCAAATGCCATTATTAATGATGCAATTGACATGACAGCGACGCCGATGGAGATGAAGCTGAATAAGAAATATGGGTTTACATTGAGCCTGCCTCAAATGGATGGGATAACAATCTAACAATATTCAACAAAATCTTGTACATTTCCAGACCTACGTGTGAGTTTTTGACTTCATTACACTTTAAGAAGGAGAAAGTCACCAAGTAAAGTTGATGATGGGATTTTCAACTGTCTTTGATTTAAATTTGATAGAGTATGGGAAAGTCATATATACTCAACTGTTGCTGTTGTTGACTTCTTCTTCTTCATTTCCCTTTGGCACTGCAAGCTAAATATCTGTCTCCCTCCCCTTCTGTATATGTGGATGACTGAGCCTGAAAGCTACAGTTTGTGTGGACCTTTTGTTTGACATTGTTTGTCTTGCTTGCTTTGTTAATAGTTTTTCGCTCAGTTGCTGCTTTGGCTTCAACTTTCCTCTAGCTGGCTGGAATCCCTCGTGTCCAATTCAATAAAATCTTAGTATGTGTTGGATAGGTTAATTGGTGTCTCGTCGACTTTTGGTTAAAGTTCTCTTTCTTGTTATTCTTCTTTGATCGCCCACAAAGTTTTGCCAAACATTTGGCTATACACTTTTCAAATATATTCCATATAGCGTTTTTAGGTAATGTGTGCCTAACGGACAGCTTCAAAAGGTCGCTTATTATTATTTATTAGTAAAGTATCAAACAATACTGAGCAACAACAGGATATCTTTTTAAATATTTCTGTAGCTCTATGCAACAGGCGAGGTATACTTGGGTGATTTTACATGAGCCAGCCTTAATACGAGTTACTATGAGGCCAAGTATAATTAGAGTTTGATTCTTCAAAATAACATGTTTAACTAAAACTAAATACATTATTTCTATTTGAAAATACAAATTTGTTTTAATTTTCAGCAGAATACAAAAAAAAATAGTATCTCTTCCACATTGAGCCTCTACTTCAACTTAGTGAATTTAGTTAGATTAAAATACATGTTTTTATATGAAACATTGAGCACAGAATCCAATTCTTATTCATCTTGCTGCTTACACTGCACTCATGACTTTTCCAGCACTCGCACATATTTTTCTTGTAACTTACAATGGTGTCAAAGCTGTTACATTTTCTCAGGCAACGAGAAATGTTTGTTTTACACTGAAAAAATAAACACGAGCAACTGAGAGTCTGAGATGTTTCTCAGTTCTGCTATATTGTTGTATCTTCAGTAATATCAACAAGCAAAGCTGAAAAGCAAACAGAGGGAGAAAAAGCTGAAGGTTGTAAAGGAAAAGCAAGGGAATAACGTGTGTCTGATGTGTCCCGATAAGCAGCTGCTGCTCGCGCATTAGATGAAAACTCCACTCGGGTGCCTCCACATTCTTCTTCCGCTCGCTCCCCACCCGGCCATGAAAAATAGATGACGTGCCAAATAGCGTGTTTCGTTGTAGTAAATGAATCCTATTTTGGGGTGCTCCGCTATGAGGAAGCGTAAACTACTCAAGCTATGCATGCAGTATGAGGATTCATGGTTGATGTACACGCGAATGTGCATGAAATTCAATTTTTCGGCGGCTTAAGATGCAGCAGGCAACATTATTGTTTCGTGTTTACTCGCATTGTGTCGAGTTAGTCTGGTGCAGGAAGCGTCATGCACGATGCAACAGCTTTGCCTGTTCGTATTCATTGAGAGTCATTTAAGCGTATCTCTCGACTACCCATTGTTTCTCGAGCGCTTTACTGAATTGGCAAGTGCCACTCATTCATTCGCATTCAATCAAGTAGCTTGCAGAGCATCACTAGGGGAGGGGGCTTTAAAGGGCACCGGAAATTACGTATACGCAGCTCTGATTCGTGTTTGCTTCCTGTGCGTGTGAACTCGCCTATTGCAATTTAGCGCCTTTTCCCGTCGCTCATCGTTTTATTTGATGTGTTTTTCAGTCGCCTAATTGTGCGTGCAAGCGACAACAAAGACTCACTGGGTGACTGCCTGTCGCTGCGGCCATTGTCCGCAGTCCACACTGCATACAGAGCCACAACTGAGCCCTTTGCCAGTCGTTCAGCCCACTCACCTCTGTTGATTCATTTTGTTGCAGGCGATTTTGGATTTCGTTTTTAAGCCTTTCCCTAGAAATTGCATACAAATTGGCCAACATTTTGTTTCACTTGAATAACGTTGGCTTAAAAGGGCCTTACGCAGAGCCTCTCTGATTGAATTGCAACCAAACTATTTCTGTTACAGTGCAAAGCGTACAGAAAAGAGAAAAGTTTCATATTCAACATCTACGTATCTCTAGTCATCACAGAAACACAGAGTCCCAAAGAGCCCCTGTTGTTCATTTGTGACCCATTTTTATTGGCGCTTATCGATTTTCTTAGAAGCTTTGCAACCAAGCTGACCCATTTGAAAGCAGTTGACCCTTTTAACTTCCTGTTTCTCTTTCCTTTCTTCAAATGAAGAAAAGGACAATCGTAATTCTCACTCTATTTGCTTAGCTGCCATTGATAGCTTGTTATGATCTTAAATGAATTCTCCTCTTCTCTCCCTCTCACTCACTTTGACTGCAATTTGTGCATATTACAGGCAGGAATAGGCATATGCCACACCAATTATACTAAATCCACATGCATTTAGCATTTGGATATGGTAATGTCCATTTGCTCTACTTTATGTTTACAGAGTCAACTAACCGGACAATCTCCAACAAGTTCATTTGGGTAGACCACTTCAAACAAACCACATCCTCTGCATTTGCCTCTGTCCTTCTCCCACTCCTCCTCCGTTCTAGTCGAGCTCATTAATTTTGCTCAACCAGAAATGAATAATGATATGGTCCCTGTGGTTAGTCTTAAAGGGAGTGGGAAGTCCGAAGTCCAAAGCCAGAGCTGTGCAATGTGGAACAAAGCATAAATTCGTGTGTGATGAAGCCAAAAATCTACACTTCAAACTACACATAGGAATGAGCACTTGACTTCGTTTTTTGGCAGAACCTTTTACTTGTACCCTCAGGGTGAGTAAATATGTGTTTGTGTGTGTGAGGTGTATTGTTGTCCGGTCTGGCTGATGATAGTTCAGCTAGTTTTCTCTTGGTGTTGCATGTGGGTACAAGCCAAGAGCCAAAACACAAGCTGCAACAATTTTTCATTTTGACTTTTCCCTTTCGCCTGGCGCCTTGCTTCCTTCCTACTTTCTCCGTTCTCAGCATAGACTTTCAGTTCCCACTACCCAATTACAAAAGTTTGCTGCTTTTTTACAATTTGTTGTGTTTCAGTTTTTGTATTGTTTGTTTACGTCCCTTGCTGTAGATGTTTGTGTTGTGTTTTTTGTGCTTGTTTTATTTTTTTGCAGCTGCCACTTCAGCGCATTTAAACTTTTTACGGTCAACTAGGGATATGAGTGTTGTCCTGGCTGTGCGAAGGTTCCTTTGCTGCTGCTCTTGTTTGGTTTGATTCTGTCTTGTCATTGCGTTTGCCATTTGCCGCTTGACCCACCTTCGAATTGGTGGTTTTCATCGAGCACAGTCCAACTCTTGTAATGGCCACATAAGCAAGCCAGACTTATTTCAATACACTTTTGTGTCTTGGGTTGGTTTTACTGGCATCGAATTCTTCTGGGCTATGTGTTCAGTGCTCCTTATATATAAAGTTGTCATGAAAAAATGGAAATGGAAATGGAATAGATCAACTTTTCATACAAATTAGTTTGTTTAATTGGAATTCATTTAGTTGGCATTATTATTTCTAAACTTTCATTCCAATAGATTCCAAGAAATCCCTTCTGTTTCTCATTATGTTTCTGGTCACTCATGCATCATACAAGAAATCCAAGTTGATTGCTCCACACTTCAACTTCAACTAACCAGAAGGTTGATTGAGGAAACCTCTTAGCCTCCCCTATTCCTCTCCACTCTCTTGGCTCTCTACGAGTGATTGCAGCCAAGTTCCGTTTGTTGCCAATCCCACGCACGTCCTGGCCATAAAGCGCAGTGCACTAAGCCAATTTCAGAGTGTTTATAATTGAAACTTGCCAAGAGCTTCGTGGACCACAGCATGGAATGAATGGCACGCTGAAAGGGAATAAAACAAAGCAAAACCAAGCCAACACAGTGCAGGTGCAGAAGAAATGTAGTTGAAAGGCGAAAGGCGACTCGCGTCCAAGTCATTTCCCCCGAAGCGGATATAAAGCGATTTGACTTGGTGACAACATCATTTCCGCAGGGCGCTGCTGGGAAGGCGAATAGGAGCGAAGTGCTTGGCGGGCATGAAGAATAATGAGCACTTAAATTGCTGTCATTAATAAGGCGACTAACAGAGTTGCACAATTTAAAGCCGTGTGCCATTTTGATAAACTGCTCTGCATTGACTACGTGCTCCTGAGAAGTGCAGAGAGAGGCGGATAATCGACATAGAGGCACTACTGAATTCAGGTGTGCCGGGCTGAAGAGAAGAAGAAGAAAAAGCCAACAAGAAACGAGCTCATTACAAATGATAAATTAGCTTGGCAAATGAAGACCTCAAAGTGGAGATGAATAGAGACCGAAGTGTCCGGTCTTCCGAGATGAAAAATAGAAACGAGATTTCATTTAAGAGACTTTGTTTTATTTCAACAAAGTTCGAGATGATTTGTATTCCGTTTCTCGAAATTTATTCTGCGCCTGTACAAAGTTTATCCTCAACAGCCAAGGTGGAAATATGTTTCAAATAAATCATTTTTAATAGACTTTGCTTGCATGGAAAACGAGAAAAGGGCTGAAGTGAAATTACCAACTGCCTCCTCATATTTTCTTAGTGAATGAAAAGAAGTTCTGCTGCCTAACCCAGCCAAGGCAACGATACGAGCTGAAGGAAGTGCTTAGCTTGACTCACAAATTTGCATTGCGTGAATTGCTTCCGTTGCTGCTTCGAATATTGCCAGCTCACTGGAGAGGATGTGCTAAGTCCTGAGATATGCCAAGACAAGACAAATACACGAAACAGCAGCAAGATAAATATCTGAATTGCGGCTGTCCACCTCCTTGAACAACATTCCTCTTGTCATTTCATTGCAGCCTCAAAGATATTGTTCGGCTTAGTTCCCACTTCATCCCCTCCCCCAATGAACACAACAGACGAAGGCAAAGACAATCAACTCTGCCATTCGCACCTAATTCAAGACAAGTGTCGCAGATGAAGACATAAAACGCAGGCCTCCTCTCCCTCCTCTCTTTAAAGCTAATGAATTTTGTCTCAAATAATTATTTAAATTTGTGTGCTTTTTATTGCCTGCCTTTGTTTCAGTTCCATTCCCTTTCATTGTCATTTTTGACTGCCCGCTTTTTCGTTTGTTTCCTCTTTCTGGCATTCCAAGCAATTTCACTTCTGCTCACAACTTATTCTTTTGAATGTGAATTTGAATTTGGCATTCTGCAAACAAACTTGAAATGAATGGAATAGTTAATTGCCTTAGGACTGTAAATATTTGTTCTTAAGCATGCGATATGACTCACGTCTAATACTTAAAACTTTCCCTTTTCTGAGAATATTTTGCAGAAATATATTTTAATTGTTACTCAGAAATTTGGTTGAGCACAGGTTGAGATCATTGCTATAGCCACGACTAACCCAGCTGCTCTCAGAGTCTCCACAGTCAATGGCCAACTAATTGTTTACCTTATTTATGGGAAGCAGCAAAGTTCTTTAGTTAATACGAAAAGCAGATGGCGAAAGTGTTTACGTCAAGTGGGGAAAGCAAAGCGAAAGTAATGGAAACTGCCCGAATTTTGTTCAATTGAGTGCCTCGGGCAGAGGAAATCAAATTTGCGTGGCGCTGGAATTTCTTTTCACTTTATTTACTTGGCAATGAATTCACCTTGACGAACCGCACAGACGAGTGGGCCACTGGGATGTGGGTGTTGAATGCAAATCGAGGCACTCCACGAATGTTAACGTAAACACATAATCTGATTCCAGAAGCGAAATGCACCCACGCAAAACCTCTCTTCACACTGTGAATTGTATTTATTTGCATGGGAGGTTAGAGATGGGGTAAAGGGGCAAAAGGGTTCTTTTTAAACCAGAAATGTCAACAGATCCTTTCGCCGATAAAAAGGATTCACTGGAAACAGAAACGCCTATGCCTGCATGAGAAAATTAATAAAAAGCGAAAGTAAACACAGAACGAGGCAATGAAATGCTTTCAGCAAACTTTAACTCCGACTCGAACTTTGCTCGGACTGCGTGTGATGTTATTCCACACCTCATACACAAACACAGAAAAGCCTTAAATTAAAAACTCACCAGGTAAATATTTGCGCAGCTGAAAAATAATTCAACAGATTCAATATATGGAATGGGCAAATTTAATTTAAGCAACGACAAAAGAGAAAACAGAAAACGAACTGAGGAAACAGCAGCGAACCTCTTCAAAGTATCAAGCGCGTATATTCACAGTCGTCGTAGTCAAAGTATTTATATATTCCACATGGCAGCCATAATGCTAAGTATTTTCACAATTTTTGTTTGATTTCCTCGATAATTCAAAATACCTTTGGGTGCCATTATTAAATTCTCAATTTGAAACCTGCGATATCGAACATTTCTCTGCCCAACGACCCACTCCGAGTGAATTTTATGGTCCACCCGAAATGTTTTTATTACTCAAACAAGAAAGCAGGCGACAATCAGTTTTTCCATTTAAATATCTTTAGACTCTTTGACACAGAGGGGAACCCAGTCTAAAATATGGTATTTGACTTTTCTCTTGTTTTTCTTTGCAGGCACCGCCGGGGGACTGCCAAAATGCATTAGGCGAGCAAGGCGAAATACTTGGTAAACATAATTTGTAATATTATCACTGTGAGAGGGAAAGAGAGAGAGGGAGAGAAGAAGAAGGCTATTTAAGCAGCGTAAACATTACACATCAAACAGATCATTGCGAGTGAATTATACATAATACTATTTGCCCATGAGTTGGCGACTTTGTATGACTGTGTGAGAGAGGGAGAGGGAGATGGAGAGGGAGATGGAGAGGGAGATGGAGAGGGAGAGGGAGAGGGAGCAGCATATGTCCGACAACAAGTCAAGTGTGGCAAATGACAGGGACTTATGTCTGCTTTCCTAACAGATTCTATGCCGTCAACAGCAGGGCCAGCAAAGTCCAGCAGTCATACTTTGTGAGAGTCTACGCCCAGCTATCTGCCAGACATTGTTCCATTTGAGTTTTGTACAAATTGAAGCCATGTCCTGCTGTTGCAGCCAGAGAAAGTCCTCGCCAGAATTATGTGACAAATATGGAAATTTACAGCTGCAGCCGGCCATGCTGCGCTCTTTGTGTGTGCTGCAATGCGTATTCAATAAATGAAAGCAGGAAAGTTCCATTTAAATTGCATTGAATTTGCCTCAGCAGCAGGAAGCTGCCAGCGGGCGACAGAGCTACCAACGTAACAACCACAGCCGATTCCCATTCCCATCCTTTCCCCTTGCTACCCACAAGAAGTGTTGCATGTCCAGTTTGGCTGCTGCTGGGGAATGCATGTTTGATGTATCTCAGCTCGAGGCAAGAGCAGAGAATGGCTACAAATTATTGGATTGGTCACTTGGCTGCTGTTGCAGCTAATTGACTTGGTGTGAGATTTCGCCCAGCTGAATGTGTTTCGTAATGTTTATTTCCATTTTTCCCTACTCACATTAATATTTCAAAATACTCCTGGCAGACTCTAACGACAGAGCCTAATCACAAGACTTAACGGAGTTAATAAAATGCGCTGTTAAAAGCATTTGAAATATGCGAGTGTGCTTATCCCCCTATGGTGGGTGATACTGTCAGGGGACTTGTTTTTCAGCTGCCCAGAGTTAGGGGCTCCCATTCCTTCACTGAGTAATATAAAAAAGGAGGATAATAAAATTTATGAGTTTTGATTTATGTGCCAGCCGCAGACGAGGATATCTCCATGCTGTGTGTATACGTGATATTTGCAAATCCAATTTGTTTGTTTGGCCAACAAGTCGCATTAAGTCAATGGCTGGCAACAAGAAAGAAACAAAAAACATTAACATGAAAGAGATTTATCTTACTTTGAATTTGTGAAAGGAATTAAATAAATTAGCTGCAGCTTGCTGCTGTTTAAAATTGTTCACCCTTTCTGCTTTTGCTGAAAAAGTCGTTTTTAATGTAATAAATGATATGCTTTTAGCTAATCGTTCTTTTCTAGAGAAAAAGGTCTCATATTTGCTAATCAGCTAATTGGTTTGAGTTTTGCTTCTGTTTGCTTGTGCCTCAACACTTTAGGAGCTTGCTTAATCTTTCAAAGGATTTCAAATCTGACAAGTCAACCGCTTTTATATCGCCACTGCTTTCGTCTCCATTTTAAAAGTATCGCATTCATTCCAATGAAGTTTATTCTCTCTCATCTCTTTAGCTCCATTAAATGTGGGGCTTGATTGCAAATTCAAATTGTGTTGTTCACAACAATTAAAGCTGCTGCCTTTGGATTTTCGTGTTTGTCTTTCAACTGCGCCAACTCTGCCAAAGTACAGTGCCACAGCCTTTTGATTAAACTCTAGCAAGCTGCACGTACCGCACTTTGTTCGGATTGCGGCTAGAAACTTTTAACCTCACAACACACGCTTGAAATTTGCTACTCATGTTCTGTTCCGTTTCGTCCGACCACTTTTTGGCTTCTCTGTATTCCTCAGTGCAATTTGGAACTTCTGTTTGGCTTGCAAATAAAACCGCATCCTGTTGTCGCAGCTGTTTTGCTATCTATCCTAGGAGACAGACAACAAAGTGCAGAGTCAGCCAAAAGAAATGGCATACTCTCATTGCAGCTGCCGTCCAGGTTGGTTAGAACTGAAGCGACGCAGCATCGCTTCGTGTCAACATCTGTAGCTTGAATTGCAACGCCAGCTACAGTGGACTTCGTACTCATTTGCATGCATACACTTGACATACGTGCTCGTTTGACCCCGTTCTGGGAGGACACTGACCAGCCAACAGCCATCAGCATGTAAAAGTGTCAATCATTCCTCGCCCCCTCCCCCACCCTTCTCTTCCACACTGCCACTAACGATGCCTCGTGCCATTGTTGTTGCTATTATGATTATCGTTATTGTTGTCCCACTTTCCCTCTCTTGGCCCGCCCTCCCGCCTACTCCTTTGTCGCTCTTCCTCTTCCTGCCATACATAATGAAATAAAAATATTGTGCTGTTGTCGCTAACGTTCGGCTCTTGTTCATTTTGTTGCTGTCCTTTGTCCTTTGTTATTTTTACTGCTGCTATGCAAAGCAGACACATAATAAATTGTTCTCCTCCCAGGTTGCCCTTTTGCAAGCCACAAAAGAGCTGCAAATTGAAATTTAATGAAATTTATTAATTTGCTGCATTCGTGATGATGTGGCAAAAGTATTTTGTTGTCAGCTTGAATGGATCACTCAGCGGTTGATTTTGCGTTTTGTATTGATTCACTAAAATATGTAACAAACAATACAAAATACAGAGACTAAATGAATAATTCAACGTGCCAAAAGCCAAAATGAAATACATATTTTAAAATAGAATTAAGTTAAACAGCGTGTTAAATTAAGTAGAGTTGTCTAACGGCGATTCAGCCAGACCATCATGGACTCAAGCTACAGCCAAAGCTGTGAAATTTAACGCGTTCAACTTTTAGTGGCCAACCAGCTGTGGCTTAGGAGTTTGAAATGCCTCGCAGTTCAGCTAGGAGATAAACGGCTGAAGAAAACTTTATAAAGATGCTGAAAGATGTTGAGTTATGTTCAGCTTGAGTTGAGTTAACTTATGGCTGTGTAACTCTGAACTCAAATTGAAATACTCAGCAGCTAAAAGAAACATATTACTTCCCTCTTCTTCTGCTCTTAATGAGTTCATAAAATCAAAGCTGGCATGCAAACAGTCCATTAGATGTGTAAATGGGACATGTCACAAGCAACTAAAGGAAATGTGAAATACGTGTGCAATTTGTCACTTTATCGCTGCTTCCTTATTTATTGCGCATACGTAACATAAGCCACTGAAAGGAAAGCCATATGGGAAATCTTTCTTTCTTTCGACTTCGCTGACTCAAGCACGCAAATCAGAGTCTTTTGTCATCTTATCTCGATTCGAACAGCAATCATCAAATGGCAATCACTTAGTCATATCTCGTCTCGCCTTAACCCGCCGAATTTCACCTTCGAATGCTGACATTACTCTCCGCCATGTTTTATTTATATTGTTTGTATTTTTCACAGCCTTCACACAGTAGCCGCAATCAGAATGTCTTGAGGCGTGCGGCTCAACTTTGACATTCCCGTGTCGTTTTTTATGCCTCGCCTTTTATTGCGTGCCATTACTTTAATATTCTCGTGCCTCCTCCAGTTCGATTCACCTCACAGCAATCGATGAAAGAACTCCAACTGGGTTCGTTGTGCCCACGCTCACATATGGATATCCAGATATGTTGCTGGCTCTGTTGGCTGTTGGCAGTGCCTGTCTTTAATGTATTTCAATTATTTTTATTGGCTTATCATAAATTATAATGCTCCCTGGCCTTGGCTCCCATATATTCTCAGCCCGTTTCTCCCTTTCTGTTTCACTTGCTTCATCACATTTTCACAGTTCTGTAGTTCCTGCCTTGGCCTCGAATGCTCCTTCTCAGCCACGCCTGAAACACATGTTGAGCCTTGTTTTTGGCATTGCTGCTTATTGAAAAACTTCGGCTTTCGGCTAGTCGTTGCGTGGATCGCTTCGTCCTGCTTGAGCAAACTTTCCGTTAAGTGGCAACAACTTTTCGTCCTTCTTCAAGCACTTTATAATTTCATGGCATTTCTTGGCATTTCTTGGGATTTCTTGGCTGCCATGTTTTCCATATTTTATTGTGCTGGCAAAACTTTATAGAGTTCATTATTTGCACCAAGCGCGCCTTAATTATTCCTGCATTTGGCACTAAGACAAATTGAATTGTGTTGCGGAATGACTTAACCGGAAGTTTAACTGCTTCCAATTTGTTTTTCATACTTCTGAGAATTATGCAAATGCCAGCATATCCGAGAGCAGAGCTAAAGCAGTTTGCAACTTGAATTGCATTCTCATTGTGTATCTCAAAGGAAAACGCACTCTAAGTGAATGGGAAGGAAACCATCTCTAGACAGAGCTAACTAAATCAATTGCCTTAAGTTTGAATTATCTCTTTGACTTTCGTATTCATCAATCTAACCATCAGACTTCATCTGAATCACAGTACTTGTGGCATTTCTTCATTCATCCCTCTCCCACGCCATCAACCCATTATTCATTCATTCTAATTTGGCTCTGTGCCTCGTGGCGCTTGCCACATTGAGCACGCCGCATTGCATTCGCGACTCTATTACACAAGTTTCTCGCAATTTTAATTATCACGCCATCGTCATCATCTACATCGGAATACCTCCGCCACGCCTCCTCATCTGCACCATCAACCTCACTCTGGTTGCTGTTGTTGCTGTTGCTGTTGTAATTGTTGCAGCTACTAAAACTGTTGCAAACGGCACCGCAAATGCAATTTCCGTGCAAAATATTTACACAAAGGCACAAAAACTTTGCCCACATCCATTTCGCTATTTCGTGTTCCATTCCATCCGCTCTGTCTACCCTTTTACCTTCTCTCCTTGTACACAAAGTTCGTGAGCACCAAATAGAAAACTAAAACTAAAAGAAAAAGGAAATGCAAAACTTTCTCCGAAGAACGAAAAGTATTGAGCTCTTTCTCTCTCTCACTCTTTCTCTCTCTCACTCTTTCATCAGTTCCTAGTCAGAACTCCATGAATCGCTTTGGGTTCAGAGCAGAGCTTACAACTCTTTACAGTTGCTGCTCCCGTTGCATACTTTGCACACTTTGTAAATAAGTTAAAGTATTTCGAAAAAGAAGAAGAACGAGAAAAATCGTTGGGTGCCGCTTCGCTGGTTCAAATTAAAAGAAATTTTCAGTGGCCAACCGGGGAAAACGCAGAATTACAAGTGAAATGAACTGCTGTAGTCTGCTCTACATTTCAGCTGCAGTGGTTGAGGTTCTTGTTGCATTCGCTTGTGTCATGCTGAACGACAAAATGCACTTTGTTTGATGAGCAACTGCGACAGAAAACCTCAACCGCCCCCTGGCCGACATCTCGCAGGGCATATGCCAATAAGGGCTCGAAGGTACATGCAGAGCATGCCAGGCAGAGGCTGAACTTTGAAGAGAGACACTGCCAGGGATAATGCCAACTGACAGCTTTCATTTTCTCTTGCCCAGCTGTAACTCAGCTGCCTGAAAAAATAATGAGAAATTATTGGCGCATTGCGCCTCGAGCCAGTCGAATGGGTGCCGCAGTCGCCGTAAGCCCAAGAAGAAGAGCTCGTGTGCTGATTGTTGCGGACAGGCCTTGATACATACTTGTATAGGCAACGCATGGCTGTTGATTTCATTTACTAAAGAATTTAATGAAATAGGGAATCCACATATGCCTTATTTATTTCAATTGCATTGTACTATAAGTAAATTGCATATTTCATGCAAATATTTTGTATTTGCGTAGATGTTCATTTCATTAAAGTGCAAATCGATTTCTAGAGTAGGCAGTTTCAGCTTTTTCCACCTAGTTTGCAGTCCAAGAGAACACAAATAACCATTATCGAAGCAGCTTCCTTACAGCTCATCGCCTTTGTGCAACATTGTGGCTGCTGCATGCCATAAGCATACAGCCCAGGCATAAATTGGAAATGTTTTCCTATCCTGCCTGACTTCGAGCTGGCCGAATTCTGAATTCAGGCAGACTAAAGTGGAGCAAGGCTTTTCCTAAATTCCTCGGCTAAACAATGTGAAATTCTTTTCTTCTATCAATTATTATGCAGTTGGTATTCCACATATTCAATGCTTAAATGAGGCAGGTATATATTTTATAGTCTTGAATTTTATTTCAATGTAACAGGAAATGATATTCCACTCGAACAACTCATAAAATGTTCCTTGTCTGCATGTAACAAGAATTGATATACACTGAAATAAAATAGCGAATGAATTCTTCTTTGTCTGCACATAATTTATATTATTTGAGCTACTTCAACTAAATTAGCAGCCGCCTCCTTCTCTCTCTCTCTCTCGCTCTCGCATCTGTGCCTCTGGCTTGCTGGCTTCCCTCAAAACATTTAATGTGTATTATCACACTTCCACTTCGAATACCTCGCTTTAATTTTAAAACACAGCATTTATGCTGTGAAGCACACGTGAGGCGATTAACATAATTAGAAGTGCAAATCCAACACTCGACACGCCTGAGACAAAGCCTGCTCAAACTTGACAAGCGCGCATATAGGAGCGAGGGGAGTGGTTCCCATAAAGTGTAAATATTTGCATGCTGCAAGAAGAGACGAGGCCCAGCAGGTGGCATCGAGTGACTGGGGACACAAGCATAAGCACAAACAAGCATAAACACATACAAAGAAACAACCGCACACAAAGCCACAGCCCCAAATTGCGTCTCTCTCTCTCTCTCTCACAGAACCTTTTCTCTGAGCCTTTAACACGCACTTAAGAGCTCCTACATAATTTCCAAATTGTACAATTATAATTTCCTCGCGTATATACACATACATATACTCGTATATATACTCTCCGAGTATTTCTGATAAGCACTTTAATTAGCTTAAGTTTTCCTGCTGTCAGTTCTCTTACCCAGTGAATTCTTTCCATGAGGTGACTCCATCAAATTAATTGCCTTGTTGCTTAGTCTACTTTTTCCCAGAGTGTGTGTGTGCATGTGTGTGTATGTGTGTGCATGCTTACACAAGTATTATCCTGTCTTGGCATATACTTCATCTGCTCTGGTCTCAGAAACTTTTCATTTTCATTTTGGATCCAACTTTTTGCATTATTGAGGGAATGTAAGGTGGGCGCAGCCTTCGGGCAACTTGTTTGGTTTCTCACCTGTGTGTGACCCTTGTGGCCTCACACACACACACACACACTTACACATAGGGGACTCGAATTCCAACTCCTGTCTCAGTTCTTGAATCTGTCATTCGGTCATGCCCACAGCCTCAGAGACTACACTTTAAATTGAGTTTCTTCGGGCAACTTTTCATACAGAGAGACAGAGAAAAGACAGCAGAATTTAATAGACAAGTTTGCTTTGACCGGGGAGTGGGGATATGGTGGGCGCAGTGGGTGCTATGGGCGTGGCACTTTGTATGTGCTGATTGCTGCTTTGTTATTCATGGAATTGTTTAAAAATTTAGATTGCTGCGTAAACCTTCAATTACAATTTGTGCCGTTGTTCTCAAGTATATATGTATGTATATAAATTAAACCGATGTCAATCGGCATTTATCGTCGGCTACAAATCGCTCAGTTGGACAGAGAACAATTTGAATAAAAATCGACATTTTTGTATATTTAACAGCGATTTAACTTAAGCTGACTTCGCTTATATGTATATCTGCCCTTTCGCTGTTCATTTCAATTATTAAATCTCTTGTAATACACTTTAAGTAGAGCAAGTGTCCTGTCAGTATCCTCTGTCCACTCCGCTGTCAGACGTATTAAGTTTTAATTTGAAATCGATTCCTGACTCAGCATTATGTATGAGGACATTGTCCCCGTTTTACAGAGTCTCTGCGGTGCACAAACACTTAGACTTAATGAAAAAATCCTTTTTAAATTCCACCTGGAAATAGGAACATCCAAACTGAAGCAAAGTATTTGCAAGCATAATTTAATTAATTAGCAAACCTTAATTCCCCCGTTGTCATTCTTGTTCCTAACTAAGCAGATTCTATTTTGTGTATTTTGTCAATTAGTTGAGAACCGCAGCTGGGAGCACGTAACTGAGACTTGGACCTTGGCAATTAATTGCGAGCATCTTCGCTTGCCAGGCACGTTGCCTGGAGTGTTTTATATTTGGTTCCCCTAATCTCCTCTCACGACTTCCCCGTCCACTTACGTTGTTAACAACACGATAAAACTGTAAAGTGAACCCAATCCATTAATTAAGCTGGGCAACTGACTGGAGCAGCAACAGCAACAGGATAACCACGCAATTAGATGAATTGTGCACTGACCAGGCAACGAACCAGGAGACATCCGAATATGAGGTTACCTTTGTCTGCTAGCCTTCCCAGCTGTCGTGGATTGACAACGTGAGACTGAATTTCGCTGCGAATCCGCTTTGTAGTTCGCCCAGTCGAAAGTGAGCAACCTCGTTAGGCCAGTGAACTGTGAGAACAGCTGAGCCTGAGGGCAGATGCAGAGGATAAAGGAGACAGAAGGATATTCAAGAAGTGGCAGTGGCACTGGCAGTCAGCATGGCTCATTGAGTGGCAAACACACTCGCAGCTTAGAAGGGAGCTCTTGTCTGTTGTTGTTGCTTTGTCTGTTGGCAAATTGCGGTCGAGTGTCATCGAACATAGCAAAACAGACAACCAACTCACACTTACACTCACACTCACACTCACAGAGACTCTCGCACACAAACACAGAGCTATTGGTGTCAATGGCTAAAGATTAGCTGTCCCATCGTGCAGCCCTTCTAGCCATTTTGTCACATCATTAAGTTTCTAATTAGCTCATGCTGATGGAAGCGATGAGGAGAGAAAGGTGGAGCAGAGATGAAAGACTTGAAGAGCAGAGCTGCTTTGCATGTACACAAAGATAGATAGAGAGAGAGAGAGAGAGATTGCATGAATCGGGCAAATATCTTAAGCAGCTTAGCATGTCTTCACACTTCGCTTACCCAGCCCAGAGCAACTATTGAGTGCAGTTTGAGCCTTTCTTATCATGTCTACTTCCATTTGAGTGGCACTATACCAGGATGAGGGAATCATCATTAAGTGCTTCTCAACTGCAAATGGCTAAGCCTTAAAATGGCCACGGTCAAATGCATTTGCAATTCCCATTGAAGTAGAATGAAATGCAAAGTGTGGCAGCTGAAGTCAAAGAAGAATATTTTAATATTTTATAAAGGCTTAAATTGATTTTGAGTATTCATCTAACATCAGTTCGCATTCAGTCAGAGTCTAATTGCATTTTAGTTTCTCTAATACTCCATTCCATGAATAAGACCTCATCATTCGGCCGACAATGTTTTCCGTAGCAATTAGTGTGGCATGCAGCAAATTTGATTATCGCACTATAAGTGGGCCTGGGAATGGTCATGGGAGTGGGCGTGGTCGTGGTCGACTCGTAATTGGAATGTTTTGAGGTCGAAATCGCGGATTTGTCAGCTGCCCACATGTCGCATTGTTGATTTATGGCAACAGCCGCAGCCACAGGCACAGCTACAGCAAGAGAGCAGACAGAGTTGGCAGAGCGAACTGAGTGCGTGCTCCGAGGCAGCCCCAAATGCAGGATATGAGTGTTGCAGTTGTCTGGCAGGTGGGGCTTAGTGGGTTGGCGGTTACCTGCTGGCTTCATTCACTTTGACACCCGCACAATAGTTCACGCTCGGCAGGCAAGTGCACATCGGGGATTATGTGCATCGAATGGCCCAAATGCCACTTGAAGCATATTCAAATTGGCATCTGGCACTGGGAGACCTCCATCCCAATTCAGGGAAGCCGCAATGATTGAAAAAATTGGCTTAAATGCTTAACTAATGGTAAGCATGGCAATAAGCCGGCTCACGAGCGTGCTGCTACCCAAACACACAAGAGAGACAGAGGAAGAGAGTGAGTGTGAGAGGGGAGAAACTAAGTTTAGGCTCTTTCATGACCCTGACATAAATCTCCTGCTAGTTGGGGCAGCTCCTTTCCTGGACGAGGTTGCTTGCGTGAGCTTGCAACATTTTTAGAGTGCGCGTCCATTAAACGTTTTCCGTTAAAGGCGCACCGAGCATGGCCAATAAACAAAGATAGAAGAAGGATAAGGGGAATGACAAAGGGAAGGGATGGGAGATGGGGATATGGAGTAAACAGGACACCGTTAATTGGCTTTCGAAGGGAATCACGCCAGGGAAAACTATGAGAAGAAAACATTTAATTTAATTTGAGACTATTTTGAGTTTAGCTTACTATGAAATCACAAAGGCTAGCTGACAGTTCGTTGTATCCAAAAGGACATTATTAAATAAATATAAATTCTCTTTGGGAATATTTATTCGCATTATTAATTCGCATTTAAAACGAATTCAAAGCATTAAATTGACCATCCAAATATTGAATATAAAATGTTGACATTTCCATTATTTCCATTTGCATTTTTGGCCACTTCTGTGTTTACTTTGTCATAAATTAAACCAAATTAAAAGTAATTATGCGCATATTAATTTAATAATGGAAGCGAAAAACTAAATAACTTTCCGACTGAGCAGCGCTCAACACATGACAATCACATTTTATATTGTTGCCTCGTCTGTGTGTGAGGGAGTCAGAGCTACATGCACCCATACTCTCACTCACACACACGCATACTATGGCAGCTAACTGCAAATTGTAGCTGCAAAGCGCAAATGCAATTTTCCAGCAACAACGAAATTTCCACTTAAAGTTGCAGTTATGCAAATGCATTTACCCTTCATGTGTGTTGGTGTATAATTGAGTATTTGTGTGTGTGTAAATGTTTGTGTGTGTGTGTGTGTGGATCATGCGTGAAATGAAATTATCCCTCGATGACAAAGCGTGTGACCTGAAGAGCAAATTGAACGTATGCGTCAAATATTATCTAAACTTTTACTACATGAAAACTGTCAACAAATTTTAATTGAAATTTAATGGACAAAGTGCAACAAAAAGTAGCAACAATTAGGCCAACTTCGCCATGAGTAAAAGTTTGGGAGAAAAAGTAAAATTTAATAATTGGCCTTTTCCACAGGAAGTTTTCCATTTGCTCTTTTTGCTTGTTTACTTTGAATTTATTTAAACTTAATTTGACAGAAATTGAAATTCAGGCTGGCAAAATGGGCAAATGGGCAAATGGGAAAAAATGAGAAGGCACAAAAACTTTGCAACTTTGATTGAAACTCGAGGCGAGGCTGAGCAGTAAAATGGACGCTCTGTGGCATTTACTTCCAGGCCATTAAGACACAATGACACACGCGGCTGTTGAAGAGGCCACGGGGTCTCGTGGTGTGGGCAGACCTTTGTCTAAACTTTGGGCCAGATTTTGCCTGTCTGGCCCTGTATTGACTTTTTTGTCGTCTTTGACACTGGAAACCCTTGTCATCTGCGAGGGCAGAGGGAGTGATGACTGTGCCGATAATATCGAGTTTGCATTGTGCCTAATCACAGGACTCGAACCGATGGCAGCCGTCGCCTACAGGACAGCAGAACGAATCCAAACAGAGTTCTCCTTACGCCCAGATTATCATTGTCAAAGCCGAATAATAAATCATTCGGTTTCAGGAGTAGCAGGGACAGCTGCAAACAAAGCAAATTCCTTGTGCCTTAAGACACTTAAGTATTTGCTAACTTGCAATTCCTTTTTAATCATGTTCCCTCTCTTGTCTCTCTACTCTGTAGAGCCAGCTAAACTAAATTATTATAAGCCGGGATTTTCTCACAGGTGGTGCTTAGCACATCCTACCAGCAACCAATAGTCAGCCTCAATTAAAATAGGCTCCAGCCCATTCTAATCCCTCCATTCCCCCCACCATTTACAGGCAGATTAAGAAATTAATGGAGGACGGAGAGTGGAGTGGCTGTGGTGCTTTCTTGGGCTGACTTGTGGTTTTTCGAGAGTTTTGTCATTTTTCATTTTTAATGTGAGCCACGAGCCAAGCCAAATTGCCTCCCATGTAAACCAGATAATACATAGGAGCTAGAAAGTCAAGGTCTCTAACGATTGCAGAAAATGATTCACTTTTCAGACGTTGAGTAGAAATTATGAAGGTGGCATTTAATTGAGTTGCCTTTGTGCGCTGTTCTAGGAAATGAAGTAAACTTTCCCAACACTCTAGCGAGGGCAAACTTTCTGTTATGTCGTAAACATTGACTGAGCTGCTTAGTCGTTGTCCAGCCATAAAGGTAGCCACGAAATTAAATAAGTCCTGCCACAGACAGACATTGAGGCTGCAACTAACAAGCAGATTGGCCATCGTTAAAAGAGGACAAAGAGATAACAAGGACAACTACCTGGCGACAGCTGTGAGAATGCGAGAGACACTGACAATGCTTTATATTCTATTTATGAGCCACATAAAGTCGAGCAAAAGCAACAGCACACAATGCAGAGAAGGTAAACTTAATTTCAGTCATAGAATAAAATAGAATGGAATCAAAAGACAGAGACAAGCTGTATGGGACGTTGACTGTCTTCCGTTTCCGTCAACACTGGAACCGAATACTGACTGCTTCCTGTGAGTTAGTTGTGCCAGCCAGCGAAGCGGACAGCCAGGCAGTCAGTTAGTTGGAAGCCCATTAGTCTGCTTAGTGGGTAATTTGCAAATGGAATTGTGGCAGAGCGAGAAGAGCGTGGGATTTAATTACACCTTGTTAGCTGATGAAGACGTTAGCTGAACGTTTCAGCTGGGCAATGGACATAGCTCATACATCAATTATATTGCAGTTAGTCAAAATGTCAGAGTTAATGTTGAAAATGTTGATTGGTATAATTAGACTTCATTATCTCAATATTGTCTGCAGATACTCAATTGATGAGCGCTGCATATAACTAATTCAAAAGTTTGTGGTCGAAATATCAATTATACGACCCGCCAACCAGATTATTTTTGTATAAAGTTCCAGCCTGCTATTTCCAATGACTAATACATATTTTATATTCAAACATATATGGCCTCATAGATGGAAATACAAAGAGATCAAAATCGTCTATGCATTGACTGTAAAATTTAAATCTGCAGGAAATCTATGGCAACCGCAGTCAGCTGAAAAAATACTGAAAAAATACGGAAAGCCACATCTGACGGACTTGTACATACCCTGGATACTCTATTTCGATCGAAGAGCAACATAATTAATTTAAATTTAAGAGAGCAATCAAAGAAAGGAAAGTCAACTCATTTATTTCAACTTGGTATATCGAAATTGACATTTCGCTTAATATTTATCTATCTACAATTTCCAACTATCAGCTCTACCCATTCTCATCGAACTTATGCATAGAGGGCATAATGAAAACATTTTTATTAAAGAATTGATTGAGTGAGCGCCGCGCTCACCCGATTGGCATGGCCATCGTTGCGCCTGCGGCGTGTTTACTTTATACATATTTGTTTTGGCCTCCTGCAAATATTATTGCCACGGCGACGTTTGTTTTCATAGCGACAGCAGCATGATGTAGTAGTCGCCCCATCACTGGCCGACCCCATATGGACATGGATCATGTTTGCTTGTTAAATAGCATGGCAGGGCGATTCAATTTGATTGGCGGGATTGCTTGTGCTTAGCCAGTCAGCAGTTTAATGGAATTGTTTATGACTACCATGACACTGAAAGATAATCCATCATATGCGAGTGCTCTTTAATGGCATGGTCATGTACTGCAAGGGTAACTAAACATACTCATTGGAGTTGCTGTTGTGTGGAATAACAAAATAAATTAGAAATTGTGCTATAATATATGAAATATATTTTGGAAATTCATCAAATTTCAAAATCATACAAAAAACTAAATAATTGAATTATTTTATTAAAGTTTCGATAAAAATAAGTATTTATAAATAATTAATTAATAATTAAGTATTAAATATAATAGAAATTAAATAAATTTAATAATCTGAACCAATTTAATTTTTTTTTTTTTTTTTTTTGCATAAACATTTTTTTCGTATTTTATTTAACTTATAGTCGAAAAGAAAAACCTTTGAGCGCAAACTGAAAAATAAAATATTAAAAAACAGAATTGGCATGCACAAATCTGTATACGTTATTTAATTTTGTAATAAAAATAAAAAAAAATATAAAAAAAAATCATATATAAAACATTTGTAAGATTTTGAAACCTTATTAAGAGATCAAATGTTTTTTTTTTTTTTTTTTTTTTTTTTTTTGAAGAAATATAATTTGAAATAATGAGTTATATTAGGGACTAGCCAAAGACCTTGCAGCACTTATATTAAAAAACAGCCTTGAGTTTCTGTTTAAGATCTTTTATTATTATTGTTTTTAAGGCATATTTCAGCGAGCATGTTTAGGCTTCGGCACGAAGCAAAGCTTTGCGCTGCCCGGCTTAACACACATTTATTGTTCATTGCTTGGTTATTTAATGGGATCATTTTGGCCTTTAACTACGCTTTAAACCAGTCGCTATATCTGAGTCGTCGTCAGCTCTGCCAGAGTCCCCCAGGCGAGTATACTTTTGAGCTGCAATTCTCTTATGGATTCACTTTTATTCTGTTACTGGCTACTGTTTGAGCGCCGGGGGGCTCGTTGCCTGTTTAAATAGCCGAGCAGACAGTGCGCGGAAGCGAGATGGTCGTCTATCAAAGGATGTTGGCTTTGTCATAAACTGCTACCGTTGCGTGCATTAAAAAGAAGGCGCAACCATCGCCACAGCAGATATTTACCAAAAGGGAATTCAACTTTCCTCCGGCTGCCCTAGTTTAGTGACACGCACAAGCACTTGCCCGATGGCATGCAACAAGAATTTCATTTCATTTTAAAGCCCAGCAGTGTGTAAAATTGAAATAACCAATAAGTGTATATATTAAAGCATAAATCATTATTGATTACTGCAGACCCAACTCTCAATAGCAGCCGCCCAAGGGCCAAGGGCCCTTAACGAAATACTCAATGTTGTGTAAACAACGGCTTACAGCTTAGGCCTAGAAGTAGCAATCGTTTGTCATAATTTGCACAGTTCAAGTGCCCTCAAACAGTCTACCCATTGATTTATAATAAGCACTTGTCAGAGTGTTAAATATGCGAATGCTAGACATACTTCAACTTGCCCTTCAAATACAATGAAAATATAGAAATGCCTCTAAAATACATTGAATATATAGAAATATATTTAAGTTTTTAAATTTGCCTTTAAATATATTTAAAATATTTAATAAAATAAATGTTTAAATATAGAAATATTTAAATTTGTTCTCTAAATGCAAAGAAAATAATAGCAAAATTTAAGTCAATATGAATGAAAAGGTAGAAAAACTGTTCTGAAAAAAAGACTTATGGCTTTACTTCACACCAACATTTAAATTTTCTGATATTAAAAAGGAAAAAGCAAATAAAGTGAATAGCATCGTAAATAATTTCTGGGAAATTCCCAGACTTTTTGCTCCTGCTGCCTGAAATATGACTTCAGTGTTTCAACTATTCATAAAATCGTTGCACGCAGCAGAGAATAAAACTGGGAGTAGAACATTTTACGCTGGACAGTAAACCTTAAAGACAGACAGACCATATTAAATTCATTAGTTACTCCCACAAAATGTTGAACTTTCATTGCGCTGCATATTATTCTGCTACCCCGCAAAGGGAAAAATGTGGTAGGTGCATTGCATGGCTAACGAAATAAACGAAACTAAAAGATATTTTGTTTATAGACTTTTTTAATTATATTTCCTTTAAGCTGATGTACTTTAACATGGGAAAAATTAAAAACAATTTTTTTTAGAATTCAATTATATTGCAGCCATTTTATTTTCTTTTCTTTTTTTTATTTACAAAACTTCTATAAGCTGCCTTTGCTGCTAGGGTATCTCAAAGTCGTTTGCAATAACTTGGCTTCTTCTTTTTTTTTCTTTTTTTTTGTTTATTTTATTTTAATACATTTTTTGTTTTTTGTTTTTTCCTGCTCTCTGCATTATACATCTGCACAAATGTTCTTTTTATGACCACCAAATGCGTGTGTAATTATGCCTCGCACTGAGCGCCTTGGGCAACATTCCAACTGGCCACAGTTAATGTGGCTGGCTGACCAAATGGTCGCGTGTTTACTGCTACGCACACACTCACACACACACACACACACCCTCATACACTCACACATATGTACACGAAGATATTTTTGTTTGTCCCAGCTCGCTGGTACATGAATTCGTGTAGCGTGAGTTTAGTGCCAGGGAATTGCCCCAACAATTATTATGATGGCTGATAAGCGACCCACACGCACACACACACTCGCACACACACACTGTTACACGTGGTAAGTCACGCACATACACTAAAACGACAAGGCAGCATTTGCTTTGCTACGTGCCTGTTGGTAATATTCCTGTGGCAACTTAACATGTACGCAATGCGAGGCATGGGGTTAGCATAATGTGGGGCGTATACGTAATGTGCCGTGCTTCAAAACTCAGCCAGCGTCGAGTTTAGTTGCAATGCAAGCACATGACATTTGTGGCAACATTTGTGACCGCCTCAGTTGCCTTGGCCTTTTTTTTTTCTTTTTCTTTTTTGTATGTGGCGAGCCACGCCCCTCTCCACTCTCACAACCGCAGGCTGTGCGGGTGTTGTGGCGTGCGTAATACACCTTGCCTCACATGAGCATATTGTTTGGCAGCAACTGTGTCCTCTTTCATTGTCATTCCGTTTATGTGACTGCGACTGCCTCACTTGGCAATATTTCGTGCCTTTCGTGCTGCTGTTGTTGTTCGGCTCCCTTTATATTTTATTGTTTATTACAGTTTTATTATTATCGCAACAGAGCAAGTTTCTCTGAATGCCTTCGCATGCGGGTGCCATTATTTCAGCTGGGGTAGCTGCAAATTAAAGACAAAACACACACACACAAAACGCGCTGATGAATTGCCAGATAATTAAATATGCCAAAGCGCACAATGGACATGCAACGTGGCCCTCCCTCTGTACTGTACAACGAACAGGCACAGGTATACGGCCGAGTGACAGCCCCTAACAGCCAACACCGGACAAACAGGCGCCGAAATTAGCATTTTGATTGAAATGGTAATTGCTCGGGAATGAATTAGTTGCCGAAACAAAAGAACATGCTCCGACAACATGAAATAACAATAACTAAATTTTGCTTCCACTAAATAATTAAATAATACAAATTGATACAACAAATTATATCGTGGGAAGTAAACCATTTCTATGAACCCTGCCTTTGATCTAACATGCATGAAAAAATGTTCTTAGCTTTGCATCTATTAGAAACGTATTGATTTCTAAGTATATAGTTTATATTATTTATTATTTATTTACATTATTCACAAGTAAAAGGCCTTTAAAATTGATAAGTGAAAGGGAACTCGAAAATATTCAACCCCAAAAATTATAAGCTCCTACCCACACCATTTTTATACCCCAAAGCCTTTGATAATGGGTTTAGTTAAAATGTATGTAACAAGCAAAGGGATGCATGATAGAACCTGTACAGTACGTATATATATAGACATATCATTACATTCGTCTTTCTTCTGTCCGTCTATAAGAACGTAGCGATCTCATAAATCACATATGCTAGAAACTTGTAAACTTTAAACTTTATCAATTAGTTCTTTCCATTTCATTGTTATCTATAAAAACTAATAATTTGATTTCGTTTCTTAAACATGCATGGCTCTAAAATCGCAAAAGTTGGATATTTCACATTTATTATGAATACCCCAGAAATTTGTAAATCGTATTTCAAATAGTTAAGACTATTAATTTCAAATATATGAATATGAAAGGTTGATTGAGAAAGTACATCTAGAAGAAAAGTTATTCAACAAATAATTACCCTTAGTATACGCTATTAGTTAGAATGTCAGCGCCTACCCTATGCTCTATTCTATATAATATTCTATATAAGAATTTTCCTGACTAACTGACTCTTGATTTGATACGACATATTTCAATACATGAAATATACAAACGATTTTACAAGACCTCTAACTTAATATTAATCAAATTTGAAATTTTTAAATTCTTAAAATATAAATAAACTTTTTTTCAATAGAACGATTTCAACTGCTCAAACGTCGTCATTCAAATGTAAATACATTTTCCCACTAATACATTCAAAGTCAGTTGGCTGTGATTAAGTGAGCCCCATTATTCATATCGCGAACAACAAAGCGCTATTTATTCGAGGCAATTATTTAAATGCCTTATTGATTTATAGTGCGATAGGCAGATGCTAAGAAAGCAAGAATACGAATACTCACTTGTCTGTCGTTTGTTTGTGTCGATTAAGGCGTATAATTAATGTGTGCCGCTTTAATCCTGGCCACTAGCCGTTGCCCTTTGGGACGAGTCTTTCCGTTGACATTCGTCAAAATGCTCGAGTATTTCACATTTAAAGAGCAGGCAGCAAATACTTGAGTCATTTCAGTCGAGCATAATTTCAAGTTGTTGCCATCCTAGTTATTTCAACATTTAATTAAAATATTGCGCATACGTCACGTGCCTCAGCCAGTGCCTCAGTCAGAGCCAGAGTCAGAGTCGGCAATGTAGGTTATACATTATGCTGGGTTAAGGAACCCCTAAAGTCGCGACCGCCAACCAGACGAGGTCACAATCCGTAGAAGCAATTGCCAGTGAGGTTAGCTGCATCAAGCTAAATCCTGAACGAGGCACGCAAAGCCGACTGCATATGTATTGTGGCTCATATCGTGTGTGAGTTAATAAAAATAGTTAATTTCACTAAAACAAAAACAATAATAGCGACGACTAAACCCAAATTGCTTTTACTTTTACTTTTACTTGATTACAGCGCCCTGCGGGACCTCAAGTAATAAACTTTTTTCTCTTGCTCCATTTCATGCCACATGCACACAACAACCCATTCACACACCCACACCCACACCCACACACACGCACACTCACACTCACACACACATGCATACAATTGGCCACGTGTATGCCGAACTTTTGTTATTATTTTATTTATTATTCACCTTTGCCCTGTCCCAGATTCACTTTGATATTGTCTAATTTTAGTTATAAGACTTTAATTGTATTGCGGCGATATTTATGTTTTTAATAATAACTAACGTAATATTCACGACACGTAGCGTATGCCTTATGGCAGCGGGCGTCCCTAACGCTTTTACGTCACGTTCCACTACGCACGAAAGCCGCCAAAAAACTGAACTCAACTAACGGTTAAATGCAAGCCAGCGACGTCGACATCGCCGTCGACGCAGGCAGCGACGTCGACGTCTAACGTGCTTGACATTTGCGGCGGCTGCGCATAGCACAAGCCGCCAAATCAAAACAATGTTAACACTCGGCTGATTTATATATAGAGATAAGAAGTTTCGAAATATTTTCAACAGATTTTCAAATTACTCTATAGATATTAAATCAAATTTCTAATATGGATATTGTAAACTTTTAAAGAGTAAAATGTAAATATATGCCATGAAATTATTTCATTTAAATTTTGTAATAAACTCTTTAAAAATTTATTAAAGTGTTCAAAAATATTTCAATTCTCACAATAACGTTTTTTATTTAAATAGCGCCATCTATTGCAAGACAGCGCAACTAGTCAGTGCATACGTTTCAAAGCTAACTGCTACGAACTTGAAGAACCAGTTCCAAATTTAAAATAACACAACTGAATGAACTGAAAGCGAGATAGATATATGTACATGAATTAAAGGCTGCAGTTTGGCGGGCTGTAAATAATTTGAATTGTGCACTAACTGAAATATGTATATACATTTAATTTGTTTTTTTTTTCTTGTAGATGGAATAAATAATTAAAACGGAATTTCGTATACATAGGAGAACTTTTTTTTTTTTAAATTATAAAACCAATAATAGTCCAAAATAATATTTTGTATATTTTATTAAATTATCTTATAATTTTATAGACATGAACATTATTTTTAAATATAAAATTGAATATGTTACATACATTTTTGCTTTCTCTTTGTAATACAGTTTTTTTTTTTAGCTATTCTTAAATTAAAATGTGAACATACTAGAAATCATTAAATTATTATTTCGAATACATTTTTTATCTGATATCTAAAATAATCTGTTTCAATTATTAAAAAATAATATATGAAAGTAATAAAATTTTTAAAATGAAAATGAAATTTGTAATTTAGAATACTTTTTTGGGCAAGTTTCGAATGTTGAATGACTAAATTTCTATTATATTTAAACGAAATCTAACTTTTTTGGGATTTCGTTATATTTGGCCATATCAATTGGCTGACTGAAGACTTAGGCTAACAACAACCTATCACATAAAATACGTTTTCACCTTCCCACTTAATTGACTCGTACGAAACCTAATCAATAAATATAAATGACTTAAATGGAGTTCGTTCATCATTGAGGCGGAACTATTTTCATGCGCCACGCATTCTTGATCATATCGGCCGCCTTCTCGGCAATCATGATGACAATTGCATTCGTGTGGCCAGCCGGCACGTGAGGCATAATGGATGCATCTACCACGCGCAGGTGGCGAATGCCATGGACTCTCAGTTCCGGGTCCACGACAGCCGCAGCATCCGTGGACGGTCCCATCTTACAGGTGCCCGACTGATGCTGCAAGCTGGAGCCGTAGAGGCGCAGGCAACAGCGCCAATAGTCGTTGCTGGCGAAGATCAGATGCTCACAGCCGGGAAAGGGACGCGCATGGAAGCGTGTGCCCATCTTCTGCATGGACTTGGTGCTCGCTATTTGCAGAATCTGCCAAAGAGAGACGGAATCAGAGTTAAGAGAACGCATGAATATATATGAAGTGGGCGGAGTACCATTTCGATGCCCTCGATCATGGCGCGCACATCATCGGGATGCTCCATAAAGTTGGGCTCCATGCGTGGCCAGTGGAAGGGATTGCGGTGCGCAAGGAGATGCGTCCAGTGCTCTTGGGGCGCAGCAGGACGGGCACCAGGCCGAAGGTCTCCTTGTTCTGTATGTCGCCAAACATTTTCTCATAGAACTCATCCGTGATGCCCAGCAAATCGCGCAGGGTGCCAAAGCGATCGCCGCTGAGCGAGCCAGCGCCCAGCACAAGCTCCATGTTCGCATAGTCCTTAGCTGTGAGCGTAGATATCGGGGATTAAACAGAGGCTAGATCAGAGAGTCATAGGATATCTTACCATAGCTGGAGCTGGGCGTGCGCACAAAGGCGAAGGCTTCAGCGCCGCCAGGAATCGTATAGGGGCCCTGGCCAGAGAAGATGTAGCGAAAGATGTCCGTGGGATTGAGCAGACGCGCATCGTTGACTGTGGAATCGTTCACCATAAACACCAGGCCATTGAGTGTTATGTGATCCTGCAGATTGTAGCCCACCGGCAGATCCTGCAGCACAGGTATGTTGTGCTCCTCCAGGTGCGCACGTGGACCCACGCCGGACAGCAGCAGCAGCTGTGGACTGGCAATGGCGCCTGCGGACAGGATGACCTCCTTGCGGGCACGCACCACATATCGCTGCCGCTGCTTGGTGAACTCCACGCCCACGGCCATCTTTGTGTCGGGATCGATGAGCAGTTTGGTGACCCAGCTCTTCATCGAGATGTGAAGATTGCGCCGATGCAGCACGGGCTGGATGAAGGCTTTGCTGGTGCTACAGCGTCTGCCATTGCGGATGGTGGCCTGGGCTCGGGCAAAGCCCATCAACTTCTCACCATTAGTATCAGTTATGTCGTAGCCCAGCTCCCGACTCGACTTGAGGAAGGCCTTCAGCTGGCGGGACTTGTAGTCCGTGAACTGCACATCCAGCGGTCCGTTGCGTCCGTGGTAGGGCGACTTGTACAGGTCGGGGATGCCGATGCGCTCGGATTTCTTAAAATACGGCAACACCTCCTCATACGACCAGCCCGTGTTATTGGCGGCAGCCCAGCCATCGTAGTCCCGGCGGTGGCCACGCGTATACAGCATAAAGTTGATCAGACTGGTGCCGCCTACGCCGCGTCCCTTGGGCCAGTTGCAGACACCGTTGCGCAGTCCTCGACAGGCGTTGGGCGTGGCATCCGCCTTGTAGCCCCAGTTGTAGCGCGTGGTCTGGGTGAGCGCCGCCGTCAAGGGCACATCGCTAATGAAGGTCTCCTGATCGCCCGCCTCCAGGAGCAGCACACTCGCCGTGTTAATCTCGCTCAGTCGATTCGCCAGCACACAGCCCGCCGACCCGGCGCCCACAATAATGAAGTCATACTCCGGCAGAAAGGCCGTGGTGTCCGGAATGCGTGTGTTCAGCAGCGAAGTCTCGAAATCACGCACCAGATCCACCAAGACTTGGCAGCGAATGCATTCCCAGCACAGGCAAAGTATCAGCACGTAGGCCAGGCGCATCTTCGGCGGCAACAAAAAACGTATCTATAAGATATGCTAATTAGAGAAACGTTCTAGATACTCAATACATTAACATGTGCTTGTAAATTGCGAACGGCCTGCGATTTCACTTTTTTTTCTGAACAGCCAATTCTATCCAAAAATCACAATTCACGCATCAGCGGTTATCAAAATTCTCCGATATTCGCTGATTATTCCTTTTTTTTAGCTCAAGTTCAACAAGTTTCCGATTACATCGATGCACAGGCAACAACAACAAAAGTGTGTGTGTGCAAAAATAAATAAACAAAAGAAACAAGAAAGTCAAACAATAACAAACATATGGCTAAACAACTGAACCGGTTGCCGATCAAAACAGAAAAGCTGAAAACTGAAGAAGAAGCGTGAGCCGAAAGCGAGACTCGCAAAATAATTCGAGCGCAATCCGGGCAAAAACATATTTGCCCGTTGACGTTGACCCATAAACGCGTTCGCGGATGTTCACTAAAGCCAAAACGAAACATAAACAAAATGTAAAAAATCAATAAATAACTTCAAAAGTTGCAAAAGCAACGACTTCATGATACGCTCGCATTAGATAAGCAAATTAAATTAATAAAGAATATTGAAGTCCGCAAATATGTAAAGAGTCTTCTTCTTCTGCTGCAACTTTTAATATAATATGATAAAAAGTTGAATTTGTTTCGTTGAATTTGTTCAGTTTGTTTACATAGCTAAATTGTTTTAAGGAATTCGGTTCTTGATAAATGTAAATGTAATTCAAGGCTCTCTGTGTCTAATATTGCTTACATTATTATTTAAAAAAAAAATTATTATGCACATTGAAAATATTTCAGTGTTATCATATTACATATTATAAATACATTTTTAAATGGAAAAATATCTTTATTGATACATATTGTTTATCGAGAAATATATGTTTGCCTTAGTAAAAATTCGTTTATAATATGTATTTGAAAACATATTCTAAACAAATATGTAAATATTAATTTATTTCTCATTCTGATATTACCATATTTTAAAGAAGTAAAAAGTATTTAATTCATTGTATTATCTAATTAACTATATAATAAATCACAACAAAATATATATTCAAAAATCTATTTCCATTATCACACAAAAGGTCGTCAAATGATTATTTAAATTTTAGAAAAATCAGAGAGAGAGTCACCAATTGATTTCTATAATTGCAATACTCTCTTGCAGAGTATGAAAATCTAAACTAAGCCACTCAAAGTAGTGGGCGCGCTGTGATTCCACAAAATTACTTTATATGCAAATTAAATGTCCAATAATTTTGGGTTTTTTGGCTCCAACATTTAAGTCTATCGAAGCTCAAAATTGCACAAATAGGCAAAGAGAGAAAAAAAAACACTAAATAGGTATTTCAATTAACCTCATTAAGAGTGCGGAGATACGTCTTGCAGATGATAGATTTCGCTTTACAGATAGACAATGTAAAGATATTGATTTATCTGCCTTTGTTTCAGTACAATGCATTCTACGTGCTTGAGTTTCGATGACATTGTCAGTGACGTTAAAGAAATGACCATTTATAACCGGTCAGCGAACAAGATCTCCCAAACAGAACTGCCCTACCACATAGATGTCAGTTTCAGGGCTTCAATCGATCGAAGGGCGATGCGCTCGTTAAAGTTCTTCACAGCAACTTTTGTAGTTAGTGACGATTATGTCAAAACACAGATGAAACTGGTTCCACTTCATTTAAAACTGTTGGCAATAATCAAAACTCTTTCTGAATGTTTTATGATATATAGCACATGTTTCATTGAACTTCTTAACAACTGAGACCATTTGTATTTTGTGTCTCCCAATGGGTTCGGTTTGTGAACTGTGTCCAATTAGCCAAGTTTAACAAGTTGCTGGCGTGACGAATGGCTCAAACCGTTGCATAATATAGATTTAGATAAATGTTGTGCAATTATCATAAGAGATTACAAGAATTATTTAATTAGTTGGCAATGCCAACATTGGAAATATAGCTGCTGTGAAGAAACCCTGATGAACATATTTTCAAATCTGATAAAAAGTTGATTGAGTGCGCTTTATTTGCGAAAGCTGCATTGAAGTAGCTCAACAAAAATCAGATAAAATCCTTGTACTAAATCCAATTATAATAATTAAATAATTATAATAAAAACCGTTTTGGATTGATCCACTGAAATTGAGATTGCAACTCACTTCAATTATATTTTTATAAAACTTTTAACTTTGCGCCATAATTAAAATGAATAAATCGTTTTGAGTTTTTCCATAAAATACATAGTAAAAAAAAAAAACTAGATCACACGATATCTTTTTACAACTTTTATATATATTCAAATAATTTTTTAAGCATATTCAAATTTAAATTTGTATTTTTATTTTGAGAATAAATTAGTGTAAAATATTCTTAAACTACAATTTGTAAATACTCTTGCGAAACACAGCCAAAGCCAAATATATTTAAACAAAGTTATTTGGCAAGTTCCAAATGTCTTCTATTATTATTCTTATTTTATATTATTTATTTTCATATTAATTTAAATACACTTCACAATTTTAAAAATTATTTAACATGCACACTTCGTCTGCTTTTGGCAAATTAAGTAGTACTTATTCTTAGCCAATATAATTGCCAGAGATATTCCACACATATTTATTGCAAGTGCATTCATTTCAGCTAAAGTCAGCAATTCACTCACACAGATCCGGCTCAACAGACCCCGAATATATATATCCGTGCCACAATTTATTCACTTAATTTGTTGAGAAATTCTAAACACGTTTGCCTATGCTTGCTGCATTCAGAGTGCACTTACGCAATGGGCGTGTTGCTCTCCTTAACCGATACAGTGGAATTTTATGGACTTGTCTATGTCTTTTTATTTAGATTTTTTAGATTTTAGATCTGCGATTGGTGATCTCTTTAACTACTGCGCATGCGCGCGCGCTGCTGTCCGCTGGTTAAATGAATCGCCGCTGCCGCCGCTTGCAACGACGAAGCCTATGCGGCACGAATCAAGACGGGTAGCTGTCGGTTAAGTCGGTCAGTTTCACGCGCTACGTTGGCTTCAACACGCAGACGCAGTCGCCGCCGGTGCTGAACAGCGGCCAGCAGTAGCCCGGACTAGTTTGAGCAGAGAGAAACAGTTTTGCTCTCGTCTTTGTTTTTCAAGTTCATCGCGTGAACTTGCAAAAATTTCGGTTTAATTTCGAGTTTATTTTTATTTACGATTTTAAGCCTGCCTCTTCTGCTCCGTTTCATCAGAGACTATAAATTTGATGTTAGTCATAGCCAAGTGTTTTATCTTTGCATATTTCGGCTGGCATTTGATTAACAGCAGCTTATGCTCGACATCCATTGGCGGCAAAGCATGCGCTAATCAATCATTTGGTACTAGCCTATTAGCAATTGGTTGCGAATAAATATAACTATGATGTATACTGCTTCCGCTATTTAAAGATGTGAGAGCCAGAGCAAACGCTGTTGTTGACAGGCCGAGTTCAATGTCAATGCTGACAGCGCTGCCTCCCTCTGCCTCTGCCCGGGTAGTTGGGTAGCTGCCATGTCTCTACTAATCTTGTATCTATGCGCTTTAATGGCGATGACTTCACGTTACAGCGATTACAAATTGAAAGCTCACCCATCGACATTTGCATATGTACAACATTAATGTGCTGCTATTCATTAATGGCCAAACAACATCTTATGTGCGTCTTTAGCTTCAGTTCGCCAGATTTGCCATTTCGTTGCTGATGCTGCGACTTTCATAATCAGTTTTTGGCGCCAGCGACCTTCACTTACTCATACACATATATTTTTATGGATATATATAAAAATAAATAAATGTCTATTTTCAATAGGTTTCATGCCTTAAATCCAAACAAATTGCCGCCAATGCATTTCGACTGGCTCTCGCGCGCTTTTTGTTCAAACGATCATAGTTGATATTTGCACAGATTTTATGCATATTCATTTCGAATGACTTGGCAACTGTTGAATTGACTGCTGTTTGATTTTAATCAAGTGCAAAAACAAACACACACACACACTAACAAACGGTCTCGCACAGATAAGTGCTGTGCTCATAGCACTCGAAAGCATTAATTGTTAATAGATCAAAAGCTGAAACAAAGCCCTGCTAATTAAAACAGCTATGCTAAACAATAAATAACGAATGTATTTAAGTGTCAAAAAGTGATAGTATATTTAAATTGATTTGCCTATGGCGCAGTATGATTAAGCACTTTTCAGATTTCATTCACAAACAATTAAATAAAGGTAAATAAAAGAGCATAAAATATGTCGTATATGTAGCAGGGCTTCCCCAGAAATTATAAAGGGAGACTTAATGATAAGTTCATTAGATTTCTAAAATAATGTATTTCAAATGCGAATTGTTAGCTTTACAAAATGTAATCCCGAGAAATATTTAATTAATTCAGCTCTTAAACTCTAAGTAAGAATATAATTCAATAATATTATTATACTATTTTCTTTTTTTTTTTATTTATTTATTACTTTTTTTGTAAGTGAAAATTTTTGGATTCACTATCGCATTATAATAATTGAGGAGACTTACTTTGAAGCAATTTTTAAAAATTGTCAATTTTAACTGAAGATTATAAATGCAGTAAATGTTATTAAAAGTTATACTATATACACATGTCAAGTTCTCAGAGATATATTACTATTCTTACGTCATTTTCCCTACATACCGTGGAGATTCTTTACAAATTATAAATATAAATACAAATTATTATAAATAAACTATTTCAAATATTCAGCTGGTTTATTAAATTTTCCATTGGACTTTTACACGGGATAGTATGTATATATACAAATATCTGTGTTTCAGAACTAATTGATTAGCCACGATGAACGCTCAAAGGCTGTCCAGGGTTCTTTTAATTAGAATTTACAAATAACATAAAATTTAGACTTGTGTATTTGTATGCACATTTTGCACATGCTAACTAATTGATTGAATAAACTAGGCAAGGCAACGCATGCTGCATGCTGACTTGCTGTTAGACATCGAATATTCCATCAGTCAAAACCTAGAATATTTGGCGACCATCGAAAGTGCATTGGCCAGGGAAATGTTACTTCGAGTTGAGTGCAGCAGGGCCATTCAAGCTGAATAGAATAAAAGACATAAGTCATTGCTAATTGCTGTAGTCTATTTGGACAGCTAGATACAAAACTACTTACCAACGACCTTGCCAAGCTCGACTGCAAATATAAATAATTTGGCAACTGCCCACTGGAACAACAAGTGATACAACAATTGAAATCATACGCTGGCCACACAAACAATATAAATTATCAAACTTAAACTGCATAAACATGAACACGAACAAATTGTTGACGTGGTCGCAGTTCTCACAGTTGTTTTTTCCCTAACTAATAACAATAAAAGCTGCAGCAGCTACTCGAAAACACAAACCAAAAAAAACATATAAATAACAAGTATGAAGGCTCTATTCGTGACGGCTCGACTACGAGATACCCTGAACCCTGCAAAAAAAGTGATACTCTTCTTCTTTACGCACGTACGAGCGTGCGCTCTGCTAACTGCGCAGTTGCTGCCGTGGCTTGGGGGTGGGTTGGGCTGAACTTTGGACGCTTATAACTCCAGGCGGCGTGGTATCCAAAATCTGAAAATTACATTATCTGTGTATTTATAATATCTATCTAAATAAATAAATTTAAAGTCTCTAGCTAGAACTGTGTAGAAGTTATGCCAAAAAAAACTTAAAATATGTAAACGAATTTTCTATTTTTTATAGATAATTTGGAAATGGGATGAGTTATCGAAAAAAAAAAAACAAAATAAACTCGTACTGCGTAACTAACATACGAGGATTCATGTGAAATTTCTCCTTCTGCCTGTTACATACATTTTCACAAAACCATTATACCCTGAATTCAGATTTTCAATGGGTTCAGGGTACAAAAGCAAATGCCAGAAAGTTTTGTGAAATAATTACCAGACGTATATATATATATAAATCTCTATCTTTATTATTATAAATCTGACAAATGCTGTCTGAGCCAAAAATAAATAAAAGGCCACAAAAGATTGTGGCCAGAGGAGCCAAACACTCATAATCGAAGAGCCAAAAAGCGCGCTCAAAAGCCACTCGAAGCACTATGACCCAGACAAATACTCGTCTCTTGCGGCTTAATTGAATGAACTTGAAACAACTGAAGTGTAATTTTAAATTGCATGACAACAATCAACGAGATATATGTATGTATATATGTGTGTGTGGGTGTCGCATGCGATATGTGAGGAGCATTCCAAATTCCACACTCGGCAACTGCAAGTCAAAATTAACTAAATTGGCAAGTTCAATTTTCCAGCTTTCTTTTATTATTGAATTAAAACTTAATTATAATATCTAAAATAAGCTGAAAGAATCTTAGTCTTAAGTTGACTTTGCTGAATTCAGATAACATAAATAAAGTTTTTAAGTTTTTTAAAAATACGCTAAAAAATTTGACTGCCTCAAATATTACTTTTTCCTTTGAAACCCCAATGTTAAATATCATCTGTTACAGTTATAAGCCAGACTAAATTTACGTTATACTATACTATATGAGATTCTATGTTACTAAAAATATGACTGTATACTCAAGTAATTTAAGTTTATTGCGAGTTGAAGTACATAAACATACACGATCTATATATCTCATATTCCATTTAAAAGCCAGACTAAATATATGAACTACATAAATCTGTCACCAAAGTAAATACTCTTTAAACTATATTCAAACTCTAATTACGTTTTTCAGCATGCCTTTTCCTATAGACCCTATTTCATCTTTTCCTTAGCACATGTTTTCATTGAGATTTATCTGACAATCTGTTATTCGGACTACGCCAAAGGTTTATGGGAACAGCCCAATAATCATAATCATAATCTTCATGATTGAGTTGACAGCCGCAAAGTCAGAGATGTTGAGACGGTCTTTGAACGCGATGATTGGTGTTATTGACACGACCGGCGAGCGTGGGTCTTTCGATGATTGAGATCTTTTGTTATTCAAGTTGAAGCTAAATTTGTTGGATTGAAAGAAGCAATAAATAAGTCAATGTGTTTGTAAAATGTTTGTATTTCAATAAAAATTAATTTTATTTCGTTTTCTACATGCTATTCTAATATAATTCAAAACATTTAGGTAAGTAGAAAATGCGGTTGATAAATGTTTTACATTTTAATAAAAAATACAGGTGTATGAATGTGGTTTTCACGATTCGAATAAGTTACGCTCAATTGGTTTTGGTTTCCATTTGAATCAATGATATTTATTCGTAATTAGATTTGTTGTAGTTTTAAAATTCTGACGATCATTTAATTACGTATAGTAGGTTGCAAAGCTAAGTTTAATAAACCAATTGCTTTGCATTGAAATTGTATATGTTAATGCAAGTAGTTGCTGAATATAGCCAAAAGCATTCGAGCTTCGAAATGATTAGGCCTGTCATTGTTGGTGTCTTAAGAAACCTAAGTATCTCTAGTAGATTTTCTTCCAATATGATTTTAATATAAATAAATTTTAGAATGTACAAAACATAAACATACTTAAAGCCTACATAAAATTAGTTTTATTCATGACTTTTGATTTGATTTATAATATTGTATTTATTTTGTTATTTGCTTGTTTATGTATTGAATCAAATATTTAACTTACATTTTGTTAATTTATTAATGTAATCAGTACGAATTTCTCGAAACTCAGTTCCTTGTGTCGCAGCAATCAATTTCGAATTCATTCAAACAAAAAAAAAGGATAATAAATTATCAATTCAATGTATTTCTATCATATGATTCTAACAGATCCAACAATAAGTGTTGGCATCTCATTTTGATTGCTGGGACATATCGAAACGCGGCATTTTTTGCTGCCGCCCAAAAGTATGCAGCGGTTTTTTCATTTGTATTGTTTGTCGCTTAGTGACGCAACAGAACGTTGCTCACTTTATTGGCCGCGTCTGATTTGGTCGTGATTTTCTCACGAAAGTGCCGATTCTCGGGATTGGCCAGCACCGAGGCAATGAACTCGGACGTCTCCAGCTGCAGCTGAGCCAAACGCTTTTGCAGCAACTTGTTGCGCTGCACCAGATTTATCGTCTTGATGGCTATGGACAGCAGCCCCTGGTTATGCGCGTGATACTGTTGTTGTGAATGGGGCGGCTTGATTGGCTCTAAGGCGAACTCGTAGCCACTGTCGCCGTCGCCCTGGTCCTCCTCCTCCTCATCATCCCCATCCTCGTCATCGTCCTCCTTATCCTCACCCATGCTTAAGGCATGATCACAGTGTTTGGCTGTTGTTGTCTTGCTGCTTTCATTGCAGCAGCTGTTGCTCTTGTTGCTGTTGGCCATGGTTGGTTGTAATACTGTTTTGATGTTGTTGTAGTTGAAGGTGCTGCTGGAATGTGTGTGCGTTGCATGCGTCCTCATCTTATTATAAATGCCATCCAACTCCATGCGCTCCACATGCGCAACCTGCCTTGATTTTATCTCACTTTGCAGATCAAGTTCAGCAGGAGTCGGAGACGATGAGGCACTTTTGGCAATCGTTGACAGCCTGACTCCTCGCCGACGCTGTGCACGATTTATTGAGTTCCTCGAACTTCTGATAGCTGCAAAGGAAAACAGAATTAAACATTAAGGTAAAGTCAAAGTTCAATCAGCTCCAGGTTCACAAAAGCGAAATAAGTCCCGCATAGTGATCAAATAACTACAATATAGAAAAAAGTTTATTTTCTATGACACGAACCCACCTACCCGGTAAGTATGCAATGGTAACTAAAGCAACTCTTTTCGGTAATGGGCAAAATATTTTATTGAGTTGAAATATAAATAAAAAAATATTTAATTTTCAGTTCTTTTTGTATTGGTCCTAATTTTATGTACATAAATGTGTTGTTAAAGTATTAATCTGCTTCTTCACTTCAAATAAATATATTGTTATTGTTATTAAAAAAAAAAAAAAAAAAAAAAAAAAAAAAGTTATTTTTGTCCTATCGAACTATATAACATGAAAATTAATGTTTATATAAAAATTGCATTTTTATCATCAAAAATTACATTTTTATCGTACCGTTGAATTCCCAAAATACCTCTTATCAACATAGTGGGTTTTCATAAACAGAAACGAATTCAAAACATGCTCCAATCTTTATTTTATTACGCTCATAACATATCGAGAAATTGAATCTGCGTAGTTCAAGAAACAATTTTAAAAATATGCTCAATAAATTAAAAGTCCACTTGCCACAGAAATCGTTCTCGTAAGCTTAAGATTATTATTCTTAAAATATAATCTTTTTGTATTTGCCCGTCAGCCAATGCGCCCATTGTCAACTGTCTATGACCATGTGTGAGTGACTGTGTGTGTGTGTGTCTGTTGACGATTTGTGTGTTCGTTGTGTGTGTCCCAAGAAACGTGACCACAGCCGGGGCCAGCAATCAGCAACGACATCAGCGATAGTGACGTGCCTCGCATCAATCTGGCATGCGTGTCGCCGACTGCTCAAATCATTGGCGACATACTCTTCACTCCGACTACAATTACGAGCAAGCGAGTGAACCATAGTACATGAATGAGCCAGCGACAGCGTACCCCCCTCGCTCAGTACAAATCATATTCCAATTTGTATTTCCGCAACTGTGTCTATGGTCAGGGTCAGCCCATGACGGCTGAGCTCCGAGCACATGGCACTGCACATTTCGTATCCATTCCAATGCCTGATGCCTAGTGCCTGTGTTTATGGTGAGCTGGAAATGAGTCTATCTGACCGCATTCAGCGTTTCGTTTGTTTTTCGCAAATAAAGCATTTTCTGATACGCTGCCCCAGTGCTCCGAAACGTGAGAGCGGGTAATGGCCCAAGGGCGCGTCGCTATGCGGAGGTGCCAATAATGGCTAAGGCTAAGAATGTGTATAGGTCTGAGTGTTGGCAGATGACGCGTTGAAAGTGTTATAAATATAAAACGAAATCGAGTAAGCGTCGATTACCAGCTAACAGGAAAGTACGATTATTATTCTATATATATATATGATATAATATATTATGATTGGTGTTGCTATTGTGAATTCTGTTCGTATTAAAATAATAATTTGTATGATTATGATTCAGAATCAAAAGGTCAAGTCGAAGTTAATTATTGACTATATTTATATAAATAAACTTTCGTAACATTATGAGCTGAACACTAAACACACTATTTAAGGTGAACAAAGGAAAGGAGTCGAGACTGAATCATTTGCCACGAGCGTGAAACGAGAAACTGTAGAATATTGACAATATTATTTAATAAAACAATAATCTTAATATAATTATATAATAATTAATTCATATTATTATTCATTGCTTTCAAATTAATAATCCATAATTCAACTTTCTAGATTCTACTTATATTTATATATATATTATTGATGTATGTATGTTGCACAATAAAATTGTTATGCACTGCATAATGCATATATAAGAGCAAATATAAATTGACAACACAATCACAATAGTTGCTTCAGCTACATAATTCAATAGCATAACTATTGCTATTCCAAGCGCTTTCAATGCAAACCCTTTTAGGTTAACCCAGACTCAGTTGGGGGCCCCGTGACTGCCAACCCTGTTGCATCAAACGTTGCCCTCCACTCACGCACACACACGCAAGCCCCATTCAATGCGTGTTTAAAGCATGTGCATAGCGTTACGATACAATTCGATGCGAAGCAACGCGAACTACGTAAGAGCAACAATTTAATACGGAAATATTTAGTTTGCATTGTTGTCGATACTTGTTGTTGTTGTTGTTGCTATTCACCTCCACATTGTGCTTACTTCCTGCAATGCCATATTCCGGTTCTGTTCGTCATCGACACATGCAAGTCTCGAGGCGAAGGCAACTGAGGGAAATCGACGGCCCCCACGAACACTTTGCCTGCAGTAGTCGTTCGACTGCGCAACGTCAATGAACATTATCTAGCAATTGTTGTTGTTATTGTTGTTGTTGTTGTTGTTGGTACTTCTCGCTGCTGTTTGTAGCGATGGCCTCGCCAAGCGCCAACACGGCGCGCACACACGTGCCAACCCCTCGCATTGAATTAGTTACCACTTATGTTTAATTAAAGCAAACGATGTTCAAGTCAAAGCATTAGGCACTGCTGCCATCAGAGTCCGCTCCAATTGCTTTCTAAATGCACGACATTTATTGTCGCAACAAATGTCTACAAATAGAAAAGCTAAATCCATGCACAGTAGCACAGAAAATACTTTTTGTGGAGAGAAATTTGTATATAAAGAATATATAATAAACAAAAAAAATATATAGAAAATTAAAATGGAATTCCTGAACAGAAAGTAAATTGATTTTAAAAGAATTCATTCAATCATCATCAATCATTCATTACTATAACTTATCTCATTTTATATTGGGAAAATTATATATAAAAAAAATATGGAAATAAAGGATCAAATTAAAGCTAAATTCCAGAATTGAAAATACTTTAATCAAATTATTAACTTTGTTTATCATATGAAAAAGGGATACTTCAAAGCAAGAAGGCTACGACATGACTTATCAAGTGCCCATCTCTGAAGTGTTGCAAGGCATTAAAATATTTCCATAGGCACAACTATGATCAGAGGACAAATTGCACTCACTAACAGTAATCAATCTGAACTCAAGGCAAAACTGAATTAAATTAAGATATACAAAACAATATAAATCTAGATATTTGCAAATAATTTATGCATATGCTACCCACTGTTGTTAGCCAAGCTGTTACGTTGTCACTGGCCAGGGGTATGCGGGGTCTAGAGCATCATAGACGCCTGCACGTGGCTTCGTCACACCCATTTAGTATTCAATATTTTAACGTGTTGCTGGAAATTAGCAGGAAACACAAAACAAAGCAAAAAAAAAAAAAACAACAAATAAAGCAAACAAAAAGCTTTATAGACAAAAGCGACTACGCGATGCTCATTTTAAGTCAGCTTTATACTCAGAACAAATGAGAGTCTAACAAGTCAAATAGCACATGAAAGAAGCCTCATCAGTATATACAGAGCACATACAATTCTCTGAGTGAATAAGAGATACCTATTATAAGATAGAGATAGGCTTAGAAGAAGCTACTTAGAGCAAGGAGATGTAAGTACTCTCTAAATTTGCATGTATATATACACCATTCGCATTTATATGACAACAGGGTATACGAAACAAACAAAAAATCATTTGGAATAATTGCGCTGAATATGGCACCAATAAACGCTGCAACAACAAACATGGCTATAAAAAGCCAAGTCGGCAAAAGCTGAAAGCAGCCAAACAAATGTGGGAAAATTGTAAATAAGCTAGCAAAAGTAGCACAGTTGCGTCAACAACAACAACAACAACAACCAGTAAGAGGGGTATAGTCGAGACGGCTCGACTACGAGATGCCCTGAAAGAAAAAAAAAACTAATCGTCTTCTTCTTTTCAGTTGGTGCCGTACCTTGGGGGTGGGTTGGGCTGAGCTTTTGGACTCCATTTCTAAATAGACGATTTTCATGACACTCAATACATTAATAGAAATCAGAAATCTTGACGGCACAGCACATTTTTGTGCTTATCAAGAATATATGTACTTTGTCGGGTCAGCGACATCTCCTTCTGCCTGTTACATACATTTTCAGAAAACCATTATACCCTGAATTCCCATTTTCAATGGATTCAGGGTATAACAACAACAACAACAAAAACTGTAACAGCAGTAAATGAAAGGGCAACAAAAAAACGTGCCACGCCAAATGGGAACGAAATAAAGGTTACGACACTCACTCACACACTTGCAACCTCGCACACAGAGAGACAGAGAGAGAGAAAGATAGAGAAACCCCGTGTGTACGAAATATTTCTTGTGAAAATAAAATGCTTATACAATATTCATTCTAGATTCTGTTATTGAGCTCACTCAAGACGTTTGTCTGGGCAGCTATTGAAAATGTTTGTGTTGCCTTTTATCACATTTAGCATTTGTAAAATACACGAGCAATGCAAGAGCTTTTGGTCAATTAGTGTCATATTATGATGAATGTATGATTGAACTCTGCTGGGAACACAATATGACACGGCTCAAAGATGGCAGTGATAAGTAGCTCGATGTGTTTTAATTCGAACTAAGTACAATAGATTTGCATAGATTTATGTACATACATATGTTATGTATATCTATTTAGTTTAAGTCATTAGTTCATAATTCTTTGGCATTTTCACAAATTCCATATAGTTTTCATATTTTTTATAATACTATCAAACAATTACTGTCAATATGTATCTCTTTTTTGTTCATTAGTCAAGTTTATCAAGCTTCTAGTTATTTCTGTTTTTTTTTTTTTTCGTTGTCATTTTGATTTTCCTTATATTTGTGCCTATCCTTCTCTCTTTAATTAAGACATTTCTTTTGACATTTCTCAACTATTGTTCCAGTTAGCCAAGTTTATTGAATGCTCTTCGTGGCTTCCATTGTCTACAGCCATATTCTTAGCATCGTCATTATGGCAGAGCAGACTTGCGTCATATCCTTGTCAATTTCAAGGAATGTTCTTGCATTTCTAGCTGCAGTCAATAATCAATCGCCCTTTATTCGGTATCTACTCAAGTAGCACTTATATAAATGCGGCATACAAATAGACCTCAGTGCTTGAGTAAGATACACAGGATACATTGCTGGCTGCATTGCTGACGCAAATTGTTGCCATAACTAAGGCACGAGCCGAAGCAAACCAAACACCAACACCGGCGGCAACATGAAGCTGCAAACACGTGAAGCGTACACAACATCAACACACGTGATCTCTAATGGTGTTTGTTTTTCCAGTGAACTGCAACCGAAGGTGGACAGCACCACAGCTCAGCCAAGTTTACATAAATGTATTAAGCCAGTTCGCGTAACGTGAGCAATAGCAGCAACCACACACCGTAGGAAGACGCCACAATTTTCAAGAAAACAATAAATAACACTGACAACGTGAACCGTAAAATGTAAATTGTAAATTGTAAATGGACAAGCAGAGTTCAGTTCATGTTACGTATACGTAGTGTGTGACTATCCTTTTTTATATACTTTTACTCACCGTAGCCTAGCTGAGCTCTGCTCTGTGTCCTTTCAGATCCAGGTCCAGCGGCCGGCGTGGGGGCATTTGAATGTTGTGCCACGCCCATATTGTTACGCCGCCGCCCCTCCCTGATGGCCGCCAAGCGTACCTTCTTCTCCGAGCAGACGGTGGGCGCCATTCGAACTGCAAGCGACAAAAAAGAAAGCAGAGAATAATGCAAAATTAATTGACCATCAAATTGAATAATTGATTGATTAACTTGTGGCCCAAGTGTCAGCCCACATAAAATGAAACAACAAAAAATACAATTTCATAGCCGCCACGAGTTCAATCAACTTTTTTTTTATATTCAAACAATTATATTTTGTTCGTTAAGGAATGGGAGATAAATTTGATTATATTTTGCATGTGCCGAAAATAAATCAAATGATGAGATATGGACGCATATTTAATTCAATGAGATTCTTATAGCTGTTTAAACTCGCCACAGCCACGTTTTCGTCTTCATTAGTAGATAAATTATTATCTGTGGCCGTATTTGCGCAGCTCTGTTAAGCATCTTAAATATTATTATAGTGCCATCAGCACTTAATCTCTCGAAATTTGCAGTACATTAGTCATTCTGGCAGATAAACAGAATTCACGAAAATGAAGCAGGAATCAGCTGGAGCTAAAGCTAAAGCTGATGCTGTCACGCGGAGCCCTGGGAACCGCATCAACAACTACAACAACAACAACAACAATAACGACGACGACGATTACATTAAAGTATCTGTTGGCTAAAACTCATTAGCCATGCTCCGAAAATCCGTGCACGAGCCATGAACAAAACAGTATTCGCGATCCAATTTCACAATAGGTAAACAAACTTGGGCAAGAAATCGTTTTAGCCGTCATCTCAGCCGCTATTACAAGGAAAAGAAACACCAAAATAGCCCTTATATACTATATCGATAGGCAGCATTTTGTTGCTCATGCAAATTTCCATTGTTGCTGCTGTTTTTGTGGTTGCTGTGGGATTGTCAGCCCGACGGGCCCCAGGCAGCCAAATTCAAATTGAAAAGCCCGCAACACAACAAACAGCACGCGGGAAGAGGAGTAGCAACAGCAACAAAGATCTTATTGCCGGCACGTGTATCTCTTGAGTGTAATTACATTTGGAAAGTGTGCGGCAACGCGGCCATCAAGAGCCATTTTCATTTCGAATACTTATGGGAAGCCACGGGAAGCCACGGCATCGAGTAAGAGGATTTCGCAAAGCCAGGAGAATTCATGTCGATGTGCCAATATGCATAGCTCAAAATACAAATTTAGTATTTATGTCTCTGCTTGGCTCTTCAAGCATCCGGTGAAAGATGGAATTTGTGGCAGCCATCTTGGGGAGGGCAACCGGGTCAGCCAGCAACTTAGCCACAGTCCCGCATTAAATGTAACAAAAACCGTGAAGCGTAACGTATACCAAGCTCAACGAATAGCCCCAATGGCATATTTGACGTGCACGCGCCGCCATTTCCAAGGGGTTGGACGGGTGGTCCAGCCAGCCAACCAGCCAGCCTGCCTGCCTGCCAGACAACAAGTCAGTCTGGCAGCCGGGACGAAAGACATTTTTGCCCAAAACTGAGTCATATTTTCGCAAGCCATAAGCAAATGAATCGGACATGTTAAGTAAGGAGAGAGAGAGAGAGAGAGAGAGAGCAACACAGAGCGAGATAGACAAAGTTTGTGGAACAGCAGAAGCAGCAGCCGATTATTAAATACACTAAGAAATTATAATAATTAATAAAGCAAATATATAATTTATATTATTATTGTGCCAATTAGTAAAATAAACAGTCAAATCATACACAATCATCATATTCAACACAAACTGTTTTCATTATTTACTATGATAATTAAGAGCTTTGAGATAAATAATAAAATATGTTACTATATTATATGTATTAGCAATGCGCTTCAACTAAAATGACAGCAGTTAGTTTTCTTAAACATTTAATTGACTGTTATTCACTTTTATTGTAAAACGCTTCAGTCGTAACGCATGCCAAAGTCAGATGTCTCCACGATATATCTATCACTTACATAAAAATAAATAATAATAATAAAAAAAAGGTTCGCATGATATAAAACCCCCTAGCGTATTCCACTCACAAATTGGTCTGACGATTCTAGCCTGTTTCTGCCTCGGATTGGACACAAAACGAGCAACACGTGCCGCTGCCAGCAACAAAGCAAAAAAAAAAATTAAATAAAAATTGAAAAAAATATAAAAAATAAAGAAATAAAGAAAAACAAAATATAATAAAAACTTTGACTCGCACGCTATCTTATTTAGATATATACATGCTGTTAGCTAGACGTAAGAGGTGTATATATATGTGTGTGTGTGTTACGTTGTACATGAGTCAGGTGTTTTGAAAACAATTTGAAACACGCGTAGACCGTCACCTGTAGCTGTAGCTGTAGCATTAACAGCCGCCGGGGCTGGAGGTCATGTCAATCAATGGCCATAATGAGAACTGCCACTGCGTGTGCATAAATTAGCCAAATAATTGTTAGACACGACACGCCGACAATCGTGAATCGCCAGTCCACACCGCCCTGCACGCCCTGCTCTGAGGGAATAACCTAACAAAAAGAAACAAAGACCTACAGCTCATTGACTCTTGAGACAAAACGGGAAATGGGCCGCTCAAATTGTTGAGGCGTTTCTGGCCAATTACTTTTGTAACGCACACACACAAAGGCCTCTGCCTCGCCCTGAATCCATATTAAATTGTGATTGTCAACGCTGTAAAAAACAAAATTAAAGAAAATAACAAACAAAAAATAAAAGTTCAAAAAACTCTCGCAACTGTGGTTGTTTTGAAGGCGTTGTCATATTGAAGTTTATTTGGCGCACATATCACCCTGAATCGCTCCAGGGTGGGCAGGGACTGGCATACACACCATGCATAGAGGCCAGCTCATTGCTTTGCTTATGATATGTCACATACACACACACAAAGAGAGATAGAGAGAGAGAGAGACAGCGAGAGAGAGCGAAAAAGATACAGATGAGCATACGTCTGGCTTTCTTCTCATTTTAGTGAGGCACGAAGGCCATGAAAAGCGTTTTATATTGCACTTGGGCTTCATTTGTTTAAATGTCGAGGACAATTCCCGCAATAACGTTGCTTTTAAATATTTAAGCATGTGATAACTCGACACTCATTAGCTTAAGCGACGGTTTTTCGTTCTCGAATATAAACTTCTTGATGCGCATTACGCATTCGCCACGTAAGCTGTCTTTCCAGTAAAGCACGTCGCTCGCAGCCTTCAGTGCCAGCACATGCTGAGTAATTAAGCAAATGTCAATACAGATACCAACTTTTTCACGGTCCTTGCTTCTTTAGCATTGCGCCATACCCCTACATATATGTACATACATTTATACGTCATTTGCTTGAGCTGCCTTCTCGGCTCGATTTAACACCTTTGCACGTGCTGTTCATCTCAGACATAGCAAACAAATCTGTATTTGCAAGCGCCGCCGCTAACAAAAATCTCGAATAGTTCGGCCAATAGAATTTCTGAAGAAAATAAGCAAAAACTAATAAAAAAAACTTTCCATGGCATATTTACCCACAAAAGTTTGCTTACGTTGTAGATCCAGACATGAATGGTGCTCCTTTTATGGCCGGACTGCGGGCATTAAAAGTTTATGTTTGATGTTTATCATTCCGATTTGACTTAATGTACAAATGGCCAAACAAAGCCAATACAAACCATCAATGTAAAACCTAGTCGCCAAACTATTCAGAAAACTTTTCTTATAATTTTTCTGTAATCTCTCTGAAACTAATTCTAGTTTATGGACTACACGAGCTAATAAATGATATTCGGGGCATTTCAAATTCGATTGAAAAATAAATTTATCAGCTTTGTTGAAGTAAATAAATAAGTAATTATTGGGAGAAATATTTCTGATTCTCATTTGTTCAAAATTCAAAAGAATTAAATGTATTCAATGAAATTGAATTTATTAAAAACTAAAATTCCGTTCCTAAGACCCTAATAAAAGCAGACTTTTTTAGACATTGTTCTCATTATTAACTCATTCTTGCTTGACGTCAGCTCGCGCTGTTTATGGCTAACAAAAATATTCAACATCTGCAATTAAAAATGTAGCAACAGAGATAGAGTGATAATTTCCATTTTATCTCTATTCCGTGAGAGGCACGGAAATACGAGAAAAAAAAAGATCTTATAGCAGCAAGAGTCGAGTCGGCGGAACAATTTAATAAAAATGTTATGTTTACACTGTGGCTAAGACAATAAAAATGTCTTGTAATTGTAAACGTCTGTAGCTGCAAAACGTGTCGTACTTTTGGGCAAAGCGCTTACCGAAAAATGACCTAAGCGTCATATCGAAATCAAAAGATAAACAGAGCCATGTCCCGAGCATCCAGACGTCTATACATACAAATAGGACTTATCAATAACAAAAAAAATAAAAATAAAAATAAAGATGGGAAAGACGATAGACGTTATAGGCTTTGGTAAGTGTGCAGTATTGCCAATTGAATCGCCAGCTAGGCGATAAAAATTTATGATGGCGACAAGCACAGCAAATAATAAAAAAGCGAAACATCGAACGAGCCACACGTGTGCCTAACGATGACCCAATTGCTTTGCCAATGGCAAACAAAAACCAGCCACGCGCAAACCGTGCACAACACAAGCACAGAAACAAAAGCAAACACAAAAACAAAATACAAATATAATACACTAATACATATGTAAGGCTCCACAAACAGCAGCTCATTAAAGACCCAGAGAAGTCAGTCCCCCCGAAAAAATACGTACAGCTAAACCAAAAACAAAACGTACAGCCCCAGTGCTATTAATTAGACCCGAGTGTTACTTACTTACCGAGACGAGCACGTCAAAAGTTGGTTCAGGCATCGAATACAAAAATACAAAGCCCAGAAAAACTTTCCATGCATGCGATTTGATTATGCCACGTACAAAGGATTTATCACGCAGTTATCGCAACTACAATTGCTATAATTAATTAGCTCACAAACACGGTCAAATCAAATTCATAACTCTGCCTGTCTTCACAACATTTACCATAAACCTCACACATGTGAAAGTAAAGATACGTTTACGACAGTCGTAACTCTGCAGTCGTACCTCTCAGTTGTAGAGGAACACTGGCAACAGAAACATCGGCATTATACGGAGAGTTCAGTCGATGCCTGGGCATCGTGATATGGTTGAGAGAGAATAGCGGAACAAATAGTAATACACTTTAGAAAACTCTCATTGCGCTCTAGTCATATAGGCTAGCTAGCCAATCTCATCTTCATGGTAACGTTTTACTAACTGAATCTCACAGAGGCGCATGCAGAATGCATAACCTAAGAAACTATATAAATAAAAATTAAAAAAAAAATATTTAAAAAAAAATACAAAAATGTATACAAAAAGAATCATATAATAGTCGCAATTTCATTGTTTCAGATTTTATTATAAATATTATATATATATTATTTTTTATTCTCAATTCACATAGCGCATAGACTCGATTCCCTATCGTTCTTTCAGTTAAAGCAAATTCATTTCCAACAGCTTTTGCATCGAGTAATTGAATCCTATTCACAAACATCGAAACTTATGACTGTATTAGGAAATACCCTAAAACTCCATGACAATAATTGCAAATTGGAACAAATATATACACAAAGAATACAAATCAAAACAAAGAAACTTTTTGTGTTAGATCGTGAACTGTTTGCAATACAATAGATCAATTATATACGTCTTATGTGACAGGCGCATGGCTGACAATAAACAATCCAATTAGCTAAACATATCTGTCCGTTAAAGTGCAATAAAAATGGAATTGTTGCCGAGCCGCGCCAAACGAGTTCTCGAACTCAATAAAAACGTACACAAATCTGAAACATGGACACGAAATGCGTTGCCGAATGACGAATATTCAGCTGACAGTCTGCACATCGGGGGGCTTTTTCAATGGGAATCGAAGTTTAGCATTTACTTTCGGATTCTATTCTGCATAACTTTAAGTTTAGTTTTGTTTGGGTTTTTATTTTGATAGCTACTTGGAGTTAACTTTCGGCTTGATGAATGAACGCATTTAACGGCTCATGTATTACGCTAAGGTGGGTTTAAAATTAAATTTAAATTTGAATTGAATTAAATAAGAAACTCGATGCGAACGTTGTTCGCTTTGTGTGTTGACACGAGCAGTTTATTTCGCTCGTTTAATTGGCACATCATAAAATGCGAAACATTTAACGTAATTAATTAGTTTCGCATATGTTGAACACACACACACACACACATACACAGACTTAGCTCGGCACGTGTAGCGCCTGCTGTGCATTGGGGCGTATACTTGATGGCGCATTACTTCCGCTCGCGGCGCACCCATAAGCTCTTTGTTTTCTGTTTCATTTTTTATGAACAAATCGTGTTCTGTTGTCTGACAACAGTTGGAAATAACATATAATGCCACACAGCCACTAGAATTCTTCAAAGCTAGCCGTCGGCTGAAACTATGCAAACTATACAAACAATGAAACTATTGCCAGCCCTACCTAAACTATTTCTGTATGAGAAGAGGTACTCTTCTATGCTAACGAGAGGAACTTGCGAATTAAATTTTCAATTTATCTGACATTAATTCAATTATAAAGTATCTAAAATATAACATTAAATTGTGGCCACATTTATTGTATTTCAGTTGTATATTGTTTTAAACATTTCGCTTATAAAAAAATAATAATAAAATCATATTTCATTATTTAAATTAGACTTAGACCGCCGCAAGCTGATGAAATTTCAATTGATAAGTTGACTTGACAAAAGTCTCATTAGCGGGAACAAAGTTCAATAGAAAAGTGAACGGTAGATAAATAACAAAGAAACAGTAATATTTTACTTATCTACGTATCATGACAATTTGTTGAATTTCCAATACAAATTTTCAAATGATATTGTTCAAAGCTTCGCAAACAAAAACTCATTGAAAATGCGACACATGCCAGTAGTCAAACTAATAAGCAGCAAAATGTATTATATATTGATATGCGCCCAAAATACTTTATTTATAAGTGATTCGACATGATAAAAAAAAAACTACTTTTTCAACAGCATATGCAAAGTTCGCATAAATATTAGTATTATTTAAAGCAGTCAAGTCAACACGCGCTGCTCCTTACTCGTGGCTTTATAAGTCACTGACACAGTCGACCACACTTCTGTATACATACTTATATGTATGTGTATGTGTGCGAAGACCAAGTTAAATGCTTGTGGCACAGAAACTGTTGCAGCTGTGGCAGCACCACTGAGAGAGAAACTGAGTCACAGACAATGCCACAGACTGTGGCGTAAAACAAAAGCTAACCACGAGCGGCGCGTGTGTTTGTTTTTATTATTGTTTGCTTATCATCATCATCATCATCATCATTATCATTATCGTCGTCATTGGAACCAAAGAGTGGGGCCTGCGACCTCGTCTGCTTTATTTATATTTGTCTTAACTCTGCCTCGAACAACAGCTAAAATAATACGCTAATGTAACCAAAAAATTAACTAAAATAGCAAAAATACGAATTTTTGAACAAAAAAACAAAAGAATGACTACTCGAATACTCTCAACAAGTTCAAGAAGAGTAAGAAAATTATAGTATCTGTATTACTAAAGGTAGTCAAATAAAAATCTAATTTGTACATAAATTTTACAACAAAAATATTAAAGAATTTCAGTATAATTTATTCACAATTTAAAATAATATTAAAGATAATTTAAAAAATAAATTATATATATTTATTAAAGTTTCACAAATTAGTCAATAAATAAATAATAAATAAAGAATAAGAAAAAAAATAAAGTAAAATATAAATAACAAAAGTACAGGGAAGTTAGATTTATATCATGAAAAATTAAGCAACGTCAAATTTTAAACATAATATAAGAAATATTTTTTAAAAATAATCTGCAAAATAAAATGAAAACGCAATATTTATATATGTAATATATACAAATTAATATATGTTCATATATTAATTAATAATATATGAATACCTAAATAAATTATAAATATGTTTACTTGAAGCTAAATAACAATGTGAAACTGTCTCGTATACATAATATATTCAATAACATTTCTCAATAAAGCTTGCTACTCTTGTTTGTTGTTCGAACAGCCAAGCGAAAATACCCATTTGATTGAATTATAGGGTATACTTTGTGAACAGTGTGTGCCGTATATGGTTTACTGTTCCGTTTATCGTCACGTCAAGAATGCCGCACGTGTGACATCTAACGACCGCCGGTCAACGCAAGGCAATGGACTATGCTCACACAATGCATTCTGACTGACCAACGGAACGCATTGTACATGCTCCCACACACATGCACACACACACACACACACACACACATACACATTAGCAAACAGCACGCGCGTGCGGCAATTTACAGTTACATACGATGGCGTGTGACTCGCATTATTGGGTCAACAATTAGTTATACTGGTTATCGCAACTGCTATTACTGTTGTTGCTGTTGTTGTTGTTGTTGCTGTTGTTGTTGTTGTTGTTGTTAATGTTATTGGCACTACTAATGCTAATATAAATGCCCCACTTGTGAATATATAAACATGTGTGACTATGTTGTGCCAGAGTGCTAATGGGCATCAAAATGATCAACATCTGTGAATATTTGATTGACTGATAAAAGCCAATGCGTAAATGGTAATGTGTTTAAAGTGAATACAATGTAAAAACGTTTCGTGCTGCAACAGACTCAAAATACAAACAGTATCGAGGCCCAGCAAAATATAACCCATACGTCATGTGGTACTAAGTAGGTTTTAACTGAAAGTCACGCTTCAGCCGTCTGAATGAGTCACGATTCGTGCTAGTTTTGTGAAGCCCGTTCTCAGGGCTATTTATTTATTTATCGTCTGTGTCAACTGTATTGATTATTTGGAATAGAATCATTTATAAGCATCAGTGTAATAATATCCATCAGTATAATTGTGTAATGACAGCATTAAAGCAAAAAATAAAGATTAACTAGTGATATCATAATATCTATGTGGTTTAATATAGACATTTTAATGAATTAAATTTAGTTTAAGTGAAGTGCACTTTAATTGTATTTAAAGGTTTTATAAGAAAAATACTAAACGGGACAAAAGTAATTTATATTATATATATTTAGATTTAATTACTTTAATCAGAAATATGCGTGCATAACAAATGTTGCGATAAGTAAACAGCTATTTATACTTTATTGCAATGATAAACTCTTATCTAAGACCAGTTGCCAAATATATACATATATGTACATATACATATGTAGTATATGCCCAACTGAGTTTCGAAATATCCCATGCACATTAATTGGACTAAAGAGGCAACCAACTAAGCTGACTAATATGCCATTAACAAAAAAAAATAGAAATCCCAAAAATATACATATAATATATGTAAACAAATTTAATGTGTCACGCAATTTAGGTACAATTTTATTGTTATCGCTACCGTTTGGCAGGCCAAAAACGCGTGTATCGTATTTAAGTTTAATGCGAATGTGCAGCCGTCATTTGTTACATTTAAAAACTGACTCGATTCGTTACACACACACACACACACAAACACACATACAGATTGCATACTCGTGTGGGCGCCAAAGCCGGTAAATAATAAAACCCAAAGCTAAAGTAAAAAAAAAAAGAGAAAAATAACGAATTTATTCGCTGTAGTTGCCTGCATAAATTAAAAAGACTTTGTCATTCAATCGCAGTTAGAGAAGCGGACGCGTCAGCGCCGGCGACGTCGACTGCGACGCTGACAGCGACAACGAAATGGCGATAATTTCGTTGCCACGAGCTGCTCACCGACAGCTAGACAGCGACTGTTCGTGTGTGTGTGTGTGTGTGACTGAGAGAGAGAGAGAGAGAGAGAGAGAGAAAGATAGAGAAGGAACGACGGAGAGCAACGAGGGGATCGGCTGCGGAACACAAGCCAACGAGCGAGTCAAAATAAAAAATAAATTAACCCAGCTGAAACTTTTTGGCAAACGAATCCAAAGACATGACTTGGGCATGCCGAATTCAGCTGGCGATGCATGCTCTTCTTGTTCGAAGAGCAACTGAGGCCAGCATTCGCGCTGAGCATGTTCATTTATGTAGATTTATTTTATGGAGTGCCGCTGGGTTCACGAAAATGCTTTCACATGGTGTTAATGAATTTTTGTGCTGCTGTCTCTGATGCTCGTGTGCGGTTGCTTGTATGGGTGCGAGCGTATGTGTATGTGTGTGTGTGTGTGTGTGAATGTGAGCGTATGAATGTGCGTGTGCGTGTGCGTTTGTGATTTGTGTGTGATTTTCTCTTGTTGTTTTTATTGATTTAACGGCGCACGTGTTGCGGCTGGTGTAGTCGAACAGGGCAACGACGCCTCTCCCGCCAATGCTGCCCCCTTTTGACCACACAATGTGGAGCAGCAGCATTTGTTGTTACTGTTTTCGACAAGCGTTTGTTTATATTTTCAAAGGCTTTTTATTGTGTATGCTCGGGCAAATATTGCTCTTTGGCTAATCTTGAAGTTTTAATGCGCAACGCGTTCGCATTCGAGCCTTAATTATTCATCAATTATTATGGTCACCACGGGGTGTCATGTTTGGGGCGGTAAACCAATAGCTGCTCGAATTCATTTGGAAATCGCGTTGGGCTTACTCACTTTAAAGGATTGTGTGCACAATTAAATAATATCCGGCTGCTCAATCATTAAAATAGCTTTGCACACGCTCTTAGAGGCTAGGCCATTAAATTGGCTAGCAGCCGAGAGATGCGAAGGCAAAGATCGGGCCAAATTAGTCAAGGATATACGAAAAGTATATTCAGATATTTATATTTATTTTTTGCTTAACTAATTTAATTAAATTATTTCTATTAGGTCGTCTGTGACTCAGCGGCAGATTGAATATGTTGTCAAAGTCACAGCTTGATTCACTTTTCTGCTGAGCATTTGAAAAATAAAGCAGAAGCCAAAAAAAAGGAGAACAAAATGCAAAACCTTGCTTACGACATCCGAATGTATTTGTTTTGTTATTGTTTTTTTTTTTTTTTTTTTACTCATTCGTATTTTTATTTTTGCATTTCGTATTTTGTTTACCTTTTTAAGGCAATCTGAAGGCTTCAATACGAGAAGCGCTTCACACGCTCCGCTTTACGAGCGGCAATTTCCATTGAATACTCGAAGAGTGGCTCACAGTAATGGTGAAAACGAGCCAGAAAGCATCAGCGGGCCATTGACATACTCGAGGTTCCCGTAATTTGTAAAAATAAATAAAGTGTTGTTTTGATATGCTTGGGCACAAATTGGTTCTAAAAACTCTATGTTCATTTGTAAGCTAATCAGGAATGGAACGAGATTTTAATTAACAACGCTCAAATATCAAATAAGGACATGCACAGAAATTGTATTTGATTTGTTATCAGGAAAATAAATTACAACTAATTATTATTATTTAAATTTTTCTTTTGCTATTTCCCTTTACATCTTATTATTATTTAATTTTAACCCACAAAGTCCTGGAGAAATCAATAGTGCGCATACGTCATGTGCGCCAGTTGGCCAACTGCAGTCGCAGCGTGCAGTGCGAGCAAAGGCCAAAGGGCAGCGACTATACGACAACAGGCAAGGAACAAACACTGATAAACGAACACACACACACACAGAGGCATGCACAGGCATGCACAGAGTATATTCGTCCTTCAGAAGGTGAAGCAAAAATGCTGATTGAAAGCGATGCTGCAAGGCGGAAAGCATAAGAGCATAAGCATAGAGAGGAGAGCCCTGTAGGCGTAGAGTGCGCATCAAAGACGCAAAGTTCTTTAATGCATGCCCAAACACACACACGCACACACACACACACAGGCACTCACACGCGCACCGACAACATTAACAACAGAACAAGCAAGATGGGCATATGAACTATGAGCACGACAGAGCGAGAGGCGACGACCGCGAGCTAAAAGCTCTCTTCAATGGCGAGCGTTGATGGTGACATGCAATTTGTACAGGCGACACGTGTGGCTCTTGGATAGACATTTATTTATCTATCTTCTTTGCCTTTCTTGCTCTTATTTATATTGTTTTTTTGTTTAGGGATGGCAGACGACTAATACTGGTAGATTTATGAGCCAATTTATTTGTATGCGCTACTCACCCGTTGGCTTGTTTGAAAGCGTTTAGCAGTAAGTGATGCAGGAATGTATGCGTTTAACGTTGTTCTCGCTTAACAGCTGTTGCCGGCTGTTTTTTTTTTTTATGTGTAGCACACACTAAACACACACACCACAAGAGGGACGCACCAGCTCACGGATATGCACACGCACAGCATAAACACGTTTAATTTAATTTATTGCACGCTCATTGAAACTAATGAGCATTCTTGTTGTTTTCACACGCTTTTAATCTATTCCCTTCTAGGTAGTCTCGCCGCCAACAACAATGACAAATGCGATATAGGCTGCGACGCTAACTGCGACTGCGGCTGCGGCTGCGGCTGCGACGAGTGTGCAATTATTGGGGACAGACGACGGCAACGACGCGACTGTTAGCAACACGCGCGCAAACAAAACTTTCGCTTTCGTTACGCGTTAGACACGAGCACACAAGCACACCAATACACAAACACAGAGTCTGAACAGCTTGCACACATATGGATACGAAGTACGTAAATTATGCTTTAAAACAATTCAATTGGACTCAAAAAATACCTTTTGGCAGCGAAGCGCATGAAACAACAGCGCAAAGCGGAATGAAGTCGCGCTGTCAGCTGCTTGTTGTTTAAATATGAGCCCACAGTGGAAGTCACCGCACACCCGACATACGCGTCAATGGTATTTTGAGTGAAGAAAATGTCTAGGTGAAATCGATAAATGAATAATTTAGCCAGTAAACAATCAAATATTAAAACTCCATCGTATAAGAATAAATCAATATATTTTGATCGGAGTATATAAGTGAATAAGTACAACATCTGTCTAAATTGCTTTTCATTTAGTCTTTTTTAATATATTTTGAAGCACAGATTCAGAGTACCTTTTAGTGGGTCAATTCGATTGGCGAACCGTGACTCGTATACTACATTTTAATTACCAATCAAATACCATATTAAACGTACGCCTTATCAAAACTTTCTGATAGCAACAATTGAACAGCGTGTGCACGTACAGCATCATGAGATTACTGTGGATGAGTTATTTTTAAAACATTTATTCTAGTCTAATTTCAGCTACAAATACCCACGCATTTAGTTTTTGCTGCCTGACAATACCGACAAATGTTGCTAGCAACAGATGTTGACGCAACAGATGTTGCTGCAACATAATGTGTTTGGCGCATTGTGTATGGACCAACTCTCATTTCCCTTTCGTGCTCTCTTCCTCTTTTGTTTTCGCTCTCTGCCACACTCACTCACTCACACACACTCACCCGCCCTTTTAGTCAATTTTGTCGCACGTGTCGGAAATTTTGTTACGGCAGATTGCTTTTCTCAACGGTTTGTTAGTGTGTGTGTGTTTGTGTGTGCGACTCGTTGTGTTTGTGGGTGTGAATATTTTGTTAGATTCTCTCGCTTGATGTGCGTTACGCGTGCTAATGAAAAGGTAATTCAATGCCCTATGCCACGAGCAGGTGACGCTTGCCCAACTAACGGTAAAAACAGACAGCGAGTCTGATTTCCGGTTTTGCCATTCTTTGTCTAAACGGGACGCTGCAAATCTAAAACAAAAGCAAACAAAGAGTAATAAACGAATATATATAAACACACACACACACACACACACACACACATACACACACACACACATACACACACACACATACACACACACACACACACACACACACTTAGCGCAAGAAGCGTAACAAAAACAATAAAGAAGAAATTAGCATAACACATGAGTTGCCTCTCGACAGCCGTCAGCTGTCACCTCTCTGCCACTAACGTTCTCTCTCACTTTCGTTCTCTATCTCTCTCGCTCTTCCCACCACTCCCACATACTGGTAATGGTTATGTACGATTTTAATGGGCTCGTGGGTGATTTTTTTTTTTCTTTTCTAAGCTTGGCGGCAGGCATTTTGCAGTTTCAATTGCCAACACGTGCGGGCGCAAGGCGTCCAAAACAAAAGAAGAGAGAGCAAGTGGAGCGAGTGTGGACGAATGGTTGCAACTGTGGGCGAGAAAGCAGCACAGGGGCCGCGAGAGGGCTGTCTGGCTCATTTCACTCCCTGAAAATGGCGTCAGAGCAGCTGTAAAAAGTTTTGTGCGCTAGCGAAATGGAAAATTAACTTGCAGCCGTTGACATAAACACCAAAGGGGGCTGGATGAGCGGAACAGAACGGGAGCAAGGGCGTGGCCGTGTTGTAGTCGCCCCCACTTGCGTCAATAAAAAACGCGTTATAAGCATATCAGCGGCATTGACCACATAAAATGCGTAATCAAGAGGTGGTAAATTTTTTTTTTTTTTTGGCGAAGACGAAGTAAACACGCGCCAGCCGCAAAAGCAGCACAATCAACGCTCCCAGCCCAAAAAAAAAAAAAAAATTATATATATATATATTTTAAAAAATAGCTCCACTCCTCTTGCACATGTTTGAACTGGCGAAAACAAGAATGTACTATGAAAGACAAACAACAAAAGCTGAATGCTCTAGACAGCGAATTGGAGAATTGGAAATATGAGTTAAGAATAAATTCAATTCAAATTATATACATATTATATAATTATAAAATATATATTGATTAACAATATGAAAAAATGATTTAGTGAATAGCAAATATTTATAAATTAAATGAAATCCAATTATCATTATGATACAATTGATTAAAAATGAGCAAAATGGAAAATAAAAAAATTAATAAACTTAAAAAATTACGAATTTATAGCGAATGATAAATTGATTTAAATGAATTACGATTAAATATTATTTTATAATAATATAAATACTATTTTAAAACATATTTAAAAAAAATAAATTAAAAAACAACTATTTTATATATAACAAAGCTTTAAAAATTGTTTTTAAAACAATGTAGAATGATAAAAATTATATATAATATAAGCCTATTGAATATTATCATATATAGACTTTATTTGTATTTATACATATAGTTATTACAAAGAGAATTATTTAAATAAAGTAAGTGAAAATTTTTAATGAAATAAATAAGTTAAGATTAAACACTTAGCTTGCTGTATTTCACAGATAATTAGACAGTAGAAATTATTGATAAATAAACCTGCCTAATCAATTTCAAGAGTGTTACACAATTCACATCAATTCGAATATAGCCACAGATAATAGTGAATATGATTATTTAAGAGAGTCCATCTCGTGTCACGTTGTCTTGGGAGTCGCACGATTTAACGAATTATTTAGCCAGACGTAATAAGGGTTATATTGAAATGGTAGATTCTATCATATATTACAATTTCCTAATATTAATATTAGCATGAACAGCTGATAGAATAAACATAGAAATATTTATACAAAATTAAAAAAGGAAAATGTAAGAAATAGATCAATAAATTTTAAGCATTTGGCTAACATTTCTTCTGGCACTGTCATGGCTATCAACAAATTATATTTTATATAACAAAATAAAAGCCCCGACACGCGCCCAGCTCTACGACATATATATATATATAGTCAGATATATGCATGCCTGTCGTCGCTTGCCAAAATAGTGTCAGCCATACGGCGATGTACGGTTATCAATAGATGTCCGGTGGATATTTTTAGAGCTGTCAGCGTCTCGCGCATGTAACAATAACAATAACAATATCAATAATCATAACAAAAATAACTCGTATTGTACTTGGGTACCGGTTTTACCTGCAAGTGCCAGAGTTGAATTTTTGTCCGTTTGGCTTTTGTTTTTTTTTTTTTTATTCCATTTTTATTTTATTTTCTTAAAAGATGTTATTTTTTGTTAATTTGTTTGGCACTGCATGGCACTTATACACGCGCAATGGCAAGGTCTCTCTCTCTCACTCTTCCTCTCTCTCTCTCTCTCTCTCTCTCCTCTCTCTCTCTCTCTCTCTCTCTCTCTCTCTCTCACTCTCTCTCTCTATCTCTATGGATTACGAAAAAAAATTAAGTGCCCAGGTGTTAGGAAGCTTGATGAGCGACACACTTATACAAATACATATACGCATGCATGTATATACTCACATGGGTATGTGTGTGTGTGTGTATATATATAAATCATATAAATCACCCATATGTGTGTCAGTGGGATCTGTGGCCCCCCGCAACTTGGCGTCAATGTGAGACCTGATAGCATCCGCTTGATAACCCTCGACAAATAAAAAAAAAAACAAGAATTTGAGCAAATTTCGCAGCTGCTGTTGAAATGAAATAAACGTAATCGCCCAATTGGTGTGTCACATTTTGTGTGATATGAAAGAACAAAAACTGAAAAAGTTATTCAAAAGGTTCTCAACTTTAACGGTCGCTGGGCACATAGCAATTAGCTTTTGACAGCTAGCGCGCCTGTATGTGCAAATGAGAGAGACAGTGCTTAGGTGCAGACTAACAAAAGCTACTTAGCTAAGCAGTTTGTTTGAAGAAGTTCAGCGCAAGCAGTACTGGCAAGCAGTGCATCGCTCTTTTTAACGTATTTTCAAATTTAAACGGGAAATGTGCCTTAAATAATAAAAATGTAATAAAATTTAGTACAAAATTTTGTTTAATGTTGAATTGTCTTTGGTAATACAAGTTAATTAAATACGATTAACTTTATACATTCAGTTGAATATAAATTGAATTACAAATACATACAATTACAAATTTGCATAAAAAATTATAAAATACTAAATACTTTGGCAATGGACACTGATATATGTATATTCTAAATATTATTTTTAAATTTCACTTTTGTTTAAATTTCAGTTTTTCTATAATTTCAGTGTTTCCCAAACAGCGCAGCACAAATTCAATTTGCAACATTTCAATAAGCAAATGCTAACTACCTACCGCCCGGCTCTCAGTCTCAATCCCAGTCCTAGAGCCAATCCAATTCAAGTTTCAACTGCTACAGCTACAACTCTGCAAATTGAGCCTTTGCAGCGGACACCCAACAAACAACGAATTGTGCCCAAAGCGCCAAACGTAGCAGCAACGACAAGCAAAAAGCAAAAAGCACAAAAAGAAAAAACTAATCAAAGCAGAACTCATTAAGCATAGTAAAAAATTATGCTATTGTAATAAAATGGTAAAGCCGAAACCGAAAATCGCCAGGGCAATCGAATTAAACAGCCAATGGCCAAAGGCGCAGCCCAAGCGCTGCAAAACAAATTGCCGGGGAAATCCCAATACCCTAGAAGAGAGGAGCAAAGAAGACAAGGAGGCACTGTAAGAGAGGGAGGGGGAGAGGGGGGAGAGTTACCCTAAAGATCGACCAGGTTGCAAGTTACTTTTCATCGATAGCGAATTTATTATGCAAAGCAGAAGCGGTAAAAGATCAAAGCGCAGCGATAGCAGATAACACGCAAATCTATGTATATATAATATATATATATCTCTAAATCTATTTATATATATATATATATATACTAGCATCAGCGATCGATGAAGAGGCCAGCCAGTTGATGCGGACTGAGGCGACCCTTTTTGCCCGCACAAATAGATTAGTTTCACATGGCATGGGACCGGGGTTTTAGGGCGCCATATTGCACACTGGGCCCGCCAGCCGCAGGCCGCAGCAGAAGTTATGAAAAATTAATAATAATGTCGAATCGATTGATTTCAGCGAGTGCACCACCAGCTAGCACCACCTAGACGGCTGGTCGTCCTCCGTTTGGATCGAATTGACTTGGTCAAGTTTTATCGCCCACGGCGCCTTTTTGGACCACTCAACAACAAGCTGCGTTTGCTCTCTCGCTCCCACTCTCTCTCTCGCTCACTCTCTCTTGCGTATGTATGTGTAACTGTAACTAAATGCGAGAACCGAGCATCGCAACGAAACACGGAATACTCTATGTAAAGTAATTTGATAGTAGAAATTTAGTAATAGAGTTTATAATAAATTGAATTATATTTAATGTGTACCATTTTAATTATCATAATTATATTATGATTATTATCTATAAAATAAAATAGGTAAATTATAAATAAAATAAATACGTCTAGTATGAAATGCCATGCATATATGATTATATTAAGAATATTTCGTGATATTTATAAATTTAGACAAATTACAGAAAATTTAGTTAATATTATATATTATAATTAAATTAATTCATTATTTATTGTTATTATTATCCATGCATATATTATTTCTGACTCATTTTATTGATATTCAAAAATAAAAACATTGTAATAAATCAATTTTAATAATTAAATTGAATAGACAAATGATAAATAAAAATAAATTAAAATTATTTGTTTAATCAAATTTAATATCTTAAATACATTCAATTTTGGCAATTCCTTAAAAAAAACTCAAACAAATTTTAGCCTAATAAAATATATTAATTAAATAAATTTATTTATTCCACAATTTTATTATATAAAATATTATATATTACATTTGTGATATTCTCAGAATAAATTCCATTTTATTTATTTATATTAATTTTATTTTTTGTCAGCTGGTCACAAGCAAATTCTATAAATATTTGTTTTGATTCGTAAACGTAAACGAATTAAAACGAATTATTAAACCACAAAATTATTGAAACTACAAATTTGAATAGATTATTTTAAAAGTTCCATTAAAATAATTTTAAAATATTTGAACTCAGTTTTAATTGCCTTACGCAATTAGTTAGCTAGCTGAGCGACTCTTTGGAGCCGCTTGAAGTGCTTAAGTTTTCGGTGCGCAGATTTAGCGCCGCAAGCAAAAGTCGTACATTTTCATCACTCGGCTAGGAAATGGTACCAGAATGTGAACCAAAAGCAGACGCAGAGCTTGCGTCCGTGGAGCTCGGCTGTCGTCATTGTCTGGCCGAAAACTTTTATGGTCTGGCCGGCCTGTTGCCGAGTCTGTCTGAGTCTCGCTGGTCTGTCCGGTCCGTCTGGGCCGGGTGATGCATTTTTCATGACCAGTTTGTACGATTTCCGCAACGCAATGCGCATTTTCATGTAATTCAATTCGGGATTCTCTTCGAGGGTTTTGTAGGCGCATTGAACCGGCAATTTTACAATTCTATTGGCAGCGGAGTGTTGGGCGGATGAGGCCCACCGCTGCGACGAACGTTAACATGAGCTAATGAAATACGACATTTGACTCGTGCGCTCGTATTTATAGGCGTGGGATAGCTCTTGGCCAGCCAGCCCACAATTGGAGCAGCGAGTCCGAGAGGGCGAGAGAGGCGAGAGAGGCGTTAAGATCTTTCCAGTTTAACGATGCAGCTCGTCACACTCACACATACAAACTCACTCACACCTACAAAGCAGACTTGCATCAATTGCTTGAATGTTGTCATCGGTGGCATCAAAGCCTGAGCCATGGCGCGTGCTGCCTGACTTCCGCTCCATCATTGACCCAAAACTGAGCGAACGGCGACAATGGGGCCTCTAGCCTACTCCTAGTTAATATGCACGCTGTCAACTGATAGCTGTCTGGTGTTTCGATAGTTAGACGTGTTTGACTCACCATCACACGTAGCCATTCTTCCCAGTGGCTCCTCGCGCTGCGCCACGCGACTAGTTCAAAGGGCGACCGTTCGATTCGTATGTGATTTGTTTGCCCAAATGACTCATCATCATTCCAAATGCATCAAATCAAAAGCAAGCCATTAGTAAAGGTAAGTTTTATATATTTTGGTTGGCTTTGTAGTTTTTGGTTATGAAATTGTTTCATTTCGATTTGGTTTTGAACGTGTTTAGATCTTGCACTGAAAGCAATATTTTCTTCTTCTAATGATTATTTGTATTATAAAGCTAGTTTTAGAATGTTTATAAAGTTGATTGAATATTACAATCTGTTTTGAATTATAAGCATATAGCACAAGGCTTTAGCTTGTTTAAAGAAGTTTCCGTCATTATTTAGTGGATTATCTTCTTTATATATGAATTCTCCCTCGCTGTTGATATTCTGCATCTTCTTAATATTTCAATGATTACTTTAGCAATTTCCGTACAAAAACAAGTAAGAAAGCTCTAGTTGAGACTGCTCGACTGCGAGATCCCCTGAACCCTTCTTCGAACCAATAATATTCCAAGCATTCTTCGCTTCGTTTCTGTCTCGCTTTAGCTCGTTTGCTGTCTCGCTGTCTCGCTTGGAGAGTCTAACTCTAAGGATGAACGAGATATAATACTGATTCTCGATCAATGGTTTTATCGATAACTGGAAATAAAAATGTTATCGAATTTCGGAAACAAACTCGTACTGCGCAAAAGTAATGAACTCTCTAGCTCTTATATCTTCGGAAATCGACGCGTTCAAACATACTTACAGAAAGACAGACGGACATGGCTTGATCGACTTAGCTCGTCCTGCTGATTAAGAATATACATACATATATCTTTATGGGGTCTGCCACGCCACTTCACTTCACTGGGTTGAGGGTATAAGTATGATATGCCTACTGAGGAAACCGAGTACGCACAGCTTGTCAAGAACAGTTATCCGTTAGAATGCTCACCTTCTGCTCATGAGAGGAATGAAGAAAAGCATACACACACGCTATCACTCTGAGCAAGAGAATTTTTGATGTTCCGTTTCCGTCTTTGTCTGAGTATTTTGCGTTGAGCTATGTGCGTTACACTCTTTTAAAGAGACTTATTTCGCGAGTGAAGAAATACTCAATACATACTTACGAGCTATGGGAATTTTATCTTTTCACCTTAAAATAATTAAAAATCATAGAAGAGTTATCAAAGATTCATTTTATCATTTCACAATTACTTGAATTATATGATTTTGTAAAGAAAACTAAAAACAATAAGACTAAATAACTACATGGATTCCCCTACTCAACAACCCCATTATAAGATGCCATATGAGACCAATTACAATTTTAATTTGTATTCAATCGATTGCCTTTGCTGTCTTACACTTAAATGTGTTCGATATATTCATCGATTTGGCTAATTAAATATGCATTGCATATAGCATCGATGCGATATGCACGATTTGTTTATGTTCGATTTGTAATATGCTAATTTACTGTTGTCGCGACGGGCATTTCATGAAAATCCAACATTAAGCATTAAATTGACCGATAGCTGAAATTCTAAGCCATCAAATGAAATACACGAGTCCTGTTTTCGAGTCATTGACTTTGAATGTGCTCAATAGTATATAGAGTGAATGTCGTGTCTCCTCCAATGGGTCAGATCCATAAATTATGAGGCAAACGTTTGACTAAGCTTTTTATCAGCAATGAAAAAACGTTTAATTTTAACAAATTAAAAATTGTATATAAAAAAAATGAAGTTAATACCAAAATAAAATTAATTTATTAATTTATTCATTTATTCATTTCCATATTCATATTCATATTATTAAAATTATATGAATCGAAACAAAAATTAATTTATTTTTACTCTAGTCAAAATAAACAAACTCATCATTACGTATTGATTCAATATAAACGCAGCCCGCACCTTCTCGCGCCATTTTAATTGGCTAATTAGGTGCAATTAAAAGCCCGCATTCGCATACACACACGCATACACAAAGCACTCACACACAGACGCTTACCTGCAGACGCATGCAACAACTGCGTTGTCTCATTGGCTCTCACATAAGTTGTCTGTCTATTGTGGTGGAAAGCGAAACAAAAGCAAAAAGCAAAAAGAAAAAAAAAACAACGAAACTGTAAATAGTTTCTTTTTTCTCTCTTAACGGAGCTTAACGAGAGCTGACCAATCAGCAAGCCGCAGCAAAGCAAAGACAAACACAAACAGCACAGCCAAGCGCTGGGCCTGCACAGAGTTGCCAACCCAGCTGAAAGCTACGCTTCATGTATTGGTTGGGATGGGAATGCAAATATTAAAAGGAAATTATTCATATATAGTATAACTAATCGGCGATTTAATCAATCAATTCGCTTAAGTAAATATTGAATGTTTTTGGCTTGCAGCCAGGCCAACGAAATGCAAACTTAATTGATTTATGGCTAATTTGAATAGATTACCAGCTAATGAGTTACAAGAGCCGGCAACAAATACACCAAAGACCACATAGATTTATTGGAGTGTGTATGTGTGTGTGTGTGTGTAGGTGTAAAAAGGGGCGTCATCAAATGGCATGCGCGCTGCTTGTATTGGTCAGTTGACTGTGTGTGTGTGCCGCTGACTACCTGAGCCAGATCAGATGTTTACACTGTGATAAAGAGTGTAGCTACAAATGGAATGCGGAATGAATTGAAAGAGAATTAAAGAGATTTATGATAATTTAAACAATTTTCCACATATAAATATAATATATATCATATATAGATTATGTCATTAATTGATTTCACTTAAGTTATATTTAAATTTCATTATTAAATTATTTTGCTGAAATAATAAAATTATGTAAAGTTGCATTTAGTTTTCGCTTAATCTATATCTTCTTTTGAATTTTCTAGGGATACATGTATACATGTATATCCACATCAATTTTTCTTCTTCCTCTCCCTCCTTCCGTCGCTCCCCTCTTTGCTATCTAGCTCGATCCATATGATTCTGCTCTGTACTGTATATTTCATATTAATAATATTTGAATGTCATAGAAATTGCTAATCTTGATTACCCAACTACTTTCATGTACTCTTTTAACAAATTGTTCCATTTCTAGTTTCAGTTCCAATTCCTATTTTCGCTCAGTGCATGATCGCCGATCGCATTGGGTGAGCCGCACCAATACAAATGCAGTGAGCGCTGCATGCGCCTGTGTTCGAGCTCTTGAGCTGAAACTGAACGAAAGCTGCCTTACCTGTTTCGAAATCAAGTTTGTTGCTTCTGTGTCGCTTCGGTGATCCGCACAGAAAGGTGCTCGCGCGCATTCTACACGGTTGTCTCCACAGAGCAGTGTTTTGTAAGGCAAGCTGATCGGATTAGCTATAGCCAGTAAGGCACAATAACAGTAACGACTCAAAGCCGTCGGAAGTTCACTGTTATCGTCATCGCGTTATCGTTATCGGCGTGTCGGTCGGAACACTCAGTCTATCGTTGGATATTTCATAACACAAGTGTCAAAGTTCATTAAGTGATAGATTTGCAAATGATTCTGTAAGGCTTGCCGCTTCCAAGAAACCCCATAAATCTTGTCGAGCCGCAGATCCAATCAAATTGTTGTGAAGGCCCATGAATATGCAATCGACGAAATGCTTCAAAACAACAGCGAAAATAAATAAATTATAAATAAATAATTCAAAATTAAATACATATTTTATTGTGCAAACAAAAAATAAAATACAAATGAATAAAAACCAATTAAACGTTCAGATCTTTATGCATACAATTTCAATTGTAATTGAAATGTAAATTGCTGAATGTAGCAACAAGTTCGCTCAAGTGCCAAACATTGTGCAAAACGAAAATTCAAATCAAAAGATTTATCAAATTATAATTTATGCAAGAAAACAAAAAGGAAACAAAAGCATTCAGCATATACATTTAAACAATCAAAGCTAACATTATATGCTGTGTCCTCTCCTGCTGTACCCAATGGATATCGCAAATTAAATCTTTCGAGAAAAGGTAAGAGCCCAAGGTCTCAGTTAAAGCTCGCACCCGCAAACGTACGCACACAGGCACATACATCAACAAATCGAAAACGCGATTTACCAATTTCATTATTAACTTTGATAGAAATCAAATAACAAAATACTTAAAAAGCCAGCCAACAGTTGCGCACAATCACAGAGCAAATGTAGCCACAACAAAAGTCAACACACACAGAGAGATACACACACATACACACACTCATACATACACATATCTCGGTGTTCTTCATTTCATTCAATGACTTTTTGGTGGTCCCTATTCAAACAACTCCAAACAAATCAAGCACCAACTCGATGGCACTCCAAACGTCAACTCGAACAAATTTTTTTCTTCAACTCTGATAAGTTCACTTGACAATGAGTTGCAACTAAGCCAGGCCAACCAACCAAAGCCAGTCAAAGCCATGTCTAAAGCAAAGCCGGGCCCCAAAAATCAAAACACAAACACACACAAACACACATGTATACATATTCATAGACAGAAAAAGAAGTAGAAGCTGGTAGTGAATATTGAAGCACAGCATTGAAATTCATTTACAAAACTAATTTCAATTGTTGCATTTTAAAGAATATTTGAATAGACGAGCATATCGAGATTTCTTCTTGGCGCCACCTAAAGTGCCATCCAGCCTTTTCTTTTTCACATGCGCAATGCCATGGAAAGTGATAGTGGTGAAGTTAAGACTGTCTGGTGCGTAGGGAAATATGAAGTTTTCAAAAGAAAAATCGTAGATAGAAATATTGCTAGAAAGAAGTTTGTAGTTACATTTATAGATGTATAAATTATATACAATTTATATATTATATTTGGCATTCACATATGGAAAATGACTTGGGAATGAATTTTCGAACTTATCAAAACTAAAGTTCACTGCAGAGACGAATCATACTTATTACTTATACTCATACTTCTCTAAGTTGCTAAATCATGAAACTCTTCAGGAAAGTTTAGCATGGATGCATAAAAAATAGTATTCAGTTATTCCATATAACTCAATGTTAGTTGGGTATTTTCCAAGCTTTTAACGAAGAGTTAAATTATGAATTATTTATATAATTGATTTTATTTAATTAACGTTGCAGTAATAAGTGAAATTTCTTTTAGATAAAACGAATTTTTGGGCAGAATGTATTGAGGTTACCATAACAAAATTTTGGTTTTTGTTTTAGTCATATCAATATGTTATACATTTCTTTAACTTAAATTTAAAATTAATTAATAAAAAATATACTAAGTTAGATGCAAATTTCATTTTTTAATGCTTGAACCAATGTTCTATAAAAGTTTTACATATTTTGATTTGTATGATTAGCGAACTATATTCTATAGATCTTTATTTTTTACATTGAATATTAAAAATTCTTCTATAATTTTAAATTGAATTAAAATAATAAAATATTTATTAAAATGTATTCAAAAAGATAATAATTAAAATTAAAAAAATAATAGTAATAATTATAAAATAAGTGAATTAAAAATAAATAATTTTAAAAATAAAGTATCTTAACTAAACAAATAAAATCTTTCCAAGTATTTAAGTTTGTACTTTCTTTGTAATTAAATCAAATTAATTAATTAAGTTTTACTTATTTTTCATAAACTTTCTGCATTATTAAAAATCTCAACAAATCAAATACTTTAAACTTTTAATAATTTCTTTAATGTTTTTTTAATTGAAATTATTTTTAAAAACTATTTTTTAATGTCTACTGCTAACAATAAAATTTATTAAACAGGCTTTTTGAAACACCATAAATAACACATTCGTATCGCGATTAGGCATAAAAATTGACAAATTTTCCATTAAATTGAACGAAACAAAGCATTATTTAAATTGAAGTGCGTCATCGAATAGATTTGTTCTAAGTTATGTGTAGGCTCAACAGTTTAGCATAACAAGTCCGAAATGCTAAATTAAATCAAAAGCAGATAAATAAGAGGAGTTGTTTTTTATATGAACATTTATATGTGTGTGAGATCACAAATGAAATATCATTTGGGCCTATGCACTGGGGATCTAGCTATGGTGGAGCCGAGAAAAGCCTTTAAGTATTTAGTACAAATCTTGTAATGCATTTCATTAACGACTCGACTCCGTGTCGAATCAGATCCATAAATCATTTTTCTTATGCAATCCATGAAAATGCCAAGTCATCAGAGCAGCAATAGTCGGACGACGGACGTCGGACGACGGACGTCGGACGAGTGTTCAGATATGAACAGACGCATGTGGATATATTTACCTATCTATCTATTGCCCTCCCCCAATGCCACTCAGCAATGTCGATGGCTGAATTGTTGACCGAGCAACAACAATGCAAATCAATTCTTCAGATGGCTCGCCCTCAAAATATGCCTTTTTCCACTTCTACAGCCACAATGCGAACAATGCCAGCCAAAACTGATCCAATTTCAAAATATATACACATATATATATGTGTGAGTGTGTGTTGGATGAGATGTGTGTAATTGTCTGCTGCGTGCTGGTACCAATAAACAGCAATTGTTGTTTCAGTTCATTAGCAATAAGAAGTCTGCAGACTTTCATTAGGCCGCACATATTGATTTGATATGGGGCTTGTCATCAGTATTAGCCCAATGTATTAGACAAATTTTGAACGAGTTTATTAAACAGCTAAAGAAAAGAAAAATAAGAAATGTCATTCTACATTTTCAGGAACTACACAAATATTTGCGAACGTGCCAGCCACGACATGTATGCGGACAAACGTGGCCTGGAGAAGCCTGGCTCAGCGCTGTCGACGTCGGCAGCGGCAGCGGCGGCAGCAGCAGCAGCAGCGGCGGCGGCAGCAGTGGCAGTCACGCATTTGGCAACGCCCACGCATGCACATGTCCTACAGCAGCAGCAGCAGCAGCAACAACAACAGCAACATCAGCAGCAGCATCATCATGTGTTGCAGCTGCAACACCAGCAGCAACACTTGCAACACCAGCAACATCACATGCAGCAACATATGCAAACGCATCATAACTTTCAGCAACAACATGAGCCCACAGCATTGTCACAACAGCAACACTTGCAGCAGCAGCAGCAGCAGCAACAACAACAGCAGCAGCAGCAACAACAACAGCAGCAACAGCAGCAGCAACAACAGCAGCAACAGGCAGCCGGCATGTTTACAAGGTAAGTCTTAGCGCCAATTTTAAACACGAACCAGAACCTATATATATATATATATATATATATATATATATATATAGAACTCCAATTTGGAGCTCTTATCGCTCTGGCATCTGGCTGGCTTTCAGGGCTAACAAATCACCGCCAGCAACGCATCAAAAATGCGCAACATGCAAACTTTTAATTTCAATTTGTTTTCGCACGCTTCGATATTTGTCAATCGAGTATGTGTGTGTGTGAGTGTTCTAGAAACTGCAAAGCATTGCTTTTCTTCTCGCACTGCTTTCAATTTCTTTAAGGCTGGGATTTTTATTTTTGTGGCCACTGTTGCAGTTGCTGTTGCGGCTGTTGCTGCTGGTGGTGCTGCTGCCGGGTTTTAATGGCCTCTTGTATTGGCAACTTGTAGTTCACATTTATCTGGCACTCGTAATCTGTTCAGCTCCGGCAGACTACGTCGCCACATGGCCAACCCGTGCGTATTAAGCACCAGCAACAGCGCCAACGCCGTTCTGCAACTCTCGCAAAAATTCTCAACAAAAATCGAAAAAAAAACCAAGAAAATAAAATAAAATAAAATAAAAATAAAACAAAAACAAGCGAAAGAGAAAAAAGGCTCACTCGTTCGCCTCCATCGCCTCGGCTGCTGTGCCATTTTATTTAGCTCCAATTAATTAGTGCTTCAAATGTTTTGCCATAAGTTAAACCCGCACAGTGCGATTGACATTACGAACCTGGCAATCGGACCGGGTCCAAGACGACATCCTCGTCGTCGTCCTGCAGTGGGATGCCGGCGCAGCGTCTGCTGCCCGTTTGCTTCTGAAATGTGTAAAACTCACGTGTGATGCTGTTGATGGCTCCACCTCGCCCGCCTCCATCTGTCCACATGCCAGCCAGCCAGCCAGCCAGCAACACAAAGTTGCCTCCTCCTCTGGCTCTCGCTTGTTGTCTTTTGTGTGTGGGTGCTACTAGCTGTGGGTGTTTGTTTTTAGTTCTTCTGCTGCTTTTGCCATAGGTCTAGTTGCTAGTGTCTGCTTGCTGGCTAGTCGGCCAATTGGTAAGCGGAAGCCATTGGCAAAATTGTAAAGAAATTAGAACGTTTTGTCAGCATGCGATCGCCAAGTGACAAGAGATTAAATAGGTTATTTTTATATAGAAAAAAAAAAAAAAAATAATAATAAATAAAATAATAACAAAAAAATAATAATTAAAAATAAATTCAATAATAAATAAAATAAATAAAATAAATAAATTTAATAAAATAAATAAAATAAATCAAATAAATAAAATAAATAAAATAAATACAAAGTTATTACATTAAATGAGAGAAGGAAAATTAAAATTAAATTAAATACATGAATAATATAAACAAAAAATTTTAAAAATATTATAAAATGTAATAAAATAAATAAAATTAAATGGAATAAAAATCATAAATTTATTAAAAATCTATATTAATTTATGAATTTTATTAAACTTTATATTAAGTCTTGTTATTGGAAAGTTCAAATATGATAATTTAGTATACCATATTTAGTATACTATATTTTTGTTAGAATTTTTATATAATATCTTATATCTTACCATGATTTCATACAATTGAAGCATAATGTCCATAATTTTACTTGTGTAGCTATGCTCGTTGACTTGACAATGAAAATGGTCGAAAATTCCTCAATGTTCAATCACTTTCAATTAAATATGCCAAGAAAATCAATTTGTACAAGAATTTGTACAATTGTAGTTTAGCCAAACTTCATTAGGCAACATAATCATACTATCAAAGCCTATTCTAAACACATGCCAATTGCTATCAAAATCTTTCTGGATTATCATATTTTTCAAGTAGAGTTGAACGCAATATTCATTCATAGTTGATAAATTCAGTTCGCTTGGCGCTCATTCAGGGCAGCCACTTAGCAAGTGAAATATTTGGAATTCCCATATCGAAATTCAACAGATCTTACAAATTTTCACCGGAAAGATTTCATTTGTGTATATTTGAACAGCGCGCGCGACTCTTTCGCACGCGCAGCACAGTTAAAAAGCAGATACAAAATGTGTAAATATGAAGCTGGAGTAAAACTCTCATGGATTTCTATAAATATACGTGAATGTAGCAATATATATATATATATATATATTCTATAGTCAGCCATAGCGTGTAAACAATTTGGTTGGCTTGACTGCCATGAAACCGAAACAAACAACCGTTAAACAACGAAAACTATATCAATATGCTCTAAATAATAAATAACACTAATTAAAGCCAAGAAATCGCTTTTTTAACACATGCCACACAGTCAACAACAGTCAACGGCCAACAGCCCAGACGAAACCACTTCCAAAAGGAAGACAAAGGAAGAGGCAGCTGGGTGCTAGCCCAAGTGCAGTGGTTGCTTCCTCCCGGGTGAAACTAGTCAAAGCCCATTTGTGGGGTCGGGCCGTTGGTGTTAATTTTCTCAATTAGCGGCCGCAGATACATTTGTATCTGTAACGTTGCAAGCATCAGTGGCAGCAGCACCAGCAGCAATAGCTATAGCAACAGCAGCATTTTATGCTGCTAATTTCATTAACACATTTCGAATCTGTATCGACGCAAGTTATTTGCCTTGTGCTGGCCACATATCCACTGCACCGCATTTCCACCAGCCGACAGATCTGTAATATATAGCACAATTGTGGCTCTGGGCCATCTAATTGCTTTGGCCAATATTTGATGACGCGCGCTGCAGCTAATTGATACGACTCCAAAGACTGCTCGCAATGAAATGCAGATCAAATATGTAAGTGCGCCGTAAGCTTCCACCTTCTGGCTGCAGTCGGAGAGTATTTCTGGTGCTGCTGCTGCTTCTGCTGCTGCGGCAGCATCTGCCTTAAACCAAAAATTTGCCCTGAGGCGCGTCAAATTATTTAGCTGCGGCATCCTTGTGCTAATTGCCTGATGCCGTTGCTGCTGCCGGTAAAGTGCGGCAGCCAGAGCAACCATCAATCCAGAGAGTCTCAAGTCTGAAGTCTCAAGTCTCGAATCTCGACTCTCAAGTCTGGGACTGAATTTGAGCTCAGGCTCTGGCTAAGTTGGGTAATTTCTGGCCAAGCCACCGCCGGGCAAAATGTGCAGAGCCAAAGCCGAAGTCAAAGCTTCGACTGGATGGAGTCGATGCCAGCCAGAACCCAAGTCATGGGAAAATTTCCGTACACACACAATTTGGGGTTTGGCTTACGCCTCAGCTGCAGTCGCAGTTAGCGTCGCAGTCGCTGTCTGGAGCAAGTTGGTGGCGGCGGCGGCGGCGGCTGCGGCTACGGCTGCGGCTATGCCACAAAAAAGTCAGTTTCGCACGCAAATTAAGATAATCGAAAGCAAATGCTGCAACGGTAGCAACTCCATGGTTAGCGCTCTCAAAACGGGTTTAGTACCCGGTAGCAACAAATCATAAAAAATATGAAAAATTATGCGGCGGTGGCGGTGGCGACGTTGTTGTTGTTGTTGTTATTGTTGTAGTCGATGATGACGTCGAAGTGTGCTTTTGGCAGTCCATCATTAAATTGTGGCTAAGATTCCAATCGGACATACACACCGAAGAGGATCGAGCACAACAATGAGAGCAACATCAACAACAACAACAGCAACAACAATTGATTTCATTCCTTTGCTGTTCAGCCTCCTCTTTTTCACTGTGTATTCAGGCAATGCTGATGCCTCGCCTCTCTGTCTCTCTGCCCGTCTGTCCGTCTGCCAAAGTATATGCATCAATATAAAACAAAAACGAAACAGTAGCTGCCACATTAACCAGTCATCATTGCAGCTCTTTTATGCACCACTAAATAATACGGATGCCCTCAATCCGAGTCGTAACTTTAGTTATCTTTTATCTAGATATGCAAGTGCGTACATAAACTTTATGCGATTCTCACTGACCAAATGAGTAGATGACTATCATCATAATGATCTTGATTTTCGTGGCTGAGCCACAGCATAAATCAATCGGTGATTGTGCGCATTGTCAATTAATGAAGAGGCATAATTTCCTTCTGAATAAGCAAGGCACTCATTAAAACTAACGATGTTTCAGATATGTCATTTGGTAGTGCACATGCAAAACAGCAATGCATTATTGAAATACATTACAATACATTATTAAATACATTACATTGAATTAATCAACTAGACTTTGACTTATGTCAATTAAATCTAATTTAATTTTATTAGTTTTTATAATAGGATAAAGCTAGTTTACACACTTTAAGGACAAAAGTTGTTACTAAGAAATCCATTACTTAGCTTTTATTTCAATATTGATCAAATTGATATTAAATACAAAATTATAAATATATATACAATAGATAAATATACAACAAACAAAATTTAATAATGTGTTTTCTCCTCACTTTTTTCAAATCCAGCTTTGGTTGATATTCCCATATTCGTCAATGAGATTTCCATAATATACAATTCCCTTCTGCATTATATATATTTTCTGAAGAAAGCTTAGCAAAACCGATAAAGCAAATTTATGTATGTACAAATATAAAAAAGTATATGAAATAGAAATCTCTAAAAATCAAAGTATACAAAAATGATTCAAGCAATGTATTTTGAGCTCAAATGATCGAAGAAATAATTGTTTCTAATTATTTAGCTTTTTGCAGCTATAGCAATAGAATTTTCTCCATTCTAGAGACATTCGTTTCGCCATGTGAAAAATTGTTTGATATAATTACGCTGTTTAGCACGTCTCATACGTGTGGATGTATGTATATATGTATTTATGTATGTATGTATGCATTTTGCACTTGTGAATATGAGAATAAAATCAACGGACAATAATTGATATAATTTTTTTTTGACAGCTTCGTCTTAAAAACTGTTAAGCCAAACAGACAAAATAAAAGAAAATAACCATAAAATTAATTGTAAAACAAAAAGAGAAAGAAATAAAACAAGATGCCAGAGTTGCCACCTAAGCGTATGCGATACACCTTCGAGCGGCTGCGCTTGGCGGCTGGCCATATAATTTGGCTAAAGGCCGTAGCATAGCGCAGCAGCCAGCACCCCATGGTTATTAGATGGCCAGCATAAACGTGCCAAGGATCGTTTTCATTTTTCGTCTTTTTTTTCTGCTCTGCTGCTTTTTTTTCTTTTTTTCTTCAGCATGCTAAACGTCGCCGATGTTAATCTGTGTGGAGCTGGAGCGGCACAGCGAGGTATCGATTACTGCCACCGGGTTACGCGTTGCGTTTTGGCAAACACAATAAGCCACACAGACAGTGGGACTGAGCGACAGACTCAAAGAGAACAGTGGAATGAAGGACCGACAAGTGTTTCCCAGGAATTCCAAGAAATTTTGGGTTCCATGGCAGAAAAGCTTTGTGCGGCGCCTGGCAATTAATTGTGCGCCAACTTGGCGGTGGTCGGGCGTGGGTTCAGCACAGTTCGTCTGCAGTATAGGGTTACCAAGCAGCCAGTCAGTCAGCTAGACAGACAGACAGATAGACTAACTGACTGACTGAGATAAACAGAGACAGACAGTCAGTCAGTTCGTCAGCTTTGCATGCTGGACGCGCGTTCATTATGCGCTGTTTTGCACTATTTTCCGCACAGAAAATCATTAGAGCTGCCCGCAGCGCTGAGCTGGACCAAACTATATCGTGGGAATATGGCAAATAAACTCGCCCAAATTACACACATACACATAGATCGAGAGAGATCAAGAGAGAGAGAGAGACAGAGAAAGAGAGAGAGAGAGAGTGGGAGATGGAGAGACTGATGAAGTGCGAGTGCCTAGACAATTCGTAAACCACAGTCGCTCCAGGAAAAGTGCAATAAAAATTTGCGCAAATTTCGTGTTTCTGTTGGCCTGCAATTGCTATTGACTTGGCCTATCCATGGCATCGGCTGACTGACGCCCCATGCATATTAAATCCTCGACTTAGATTGATACCAATGTGTGTGTGTGTGTGTGTGTGTGTACAGACCTATAGATGCAGATGGAGATGCAGATGGAGATGCAGATGCAGATACAGCTGTTTGCCTTTGGCGTCCGTGATTTATTTGCTGCGGATTTTTACGATGGCGCTGAGGGACGCCATAAAAAGCAAAGCCTAAAGATCGCCCTATCGAGTTGCATTTAAAATGCATTTCTCCCTTAATAGTTTGGCATTATGTTTAAGCTTTATGTGCTAATTAGTGGGCCCAACGGGCATACCTCAGCCCAGACAGACACTCACTCCTCATTTGGTGGGCGTTGAGCTGAGCTTTGCTCCGGCAGCTCCGATTGCTTCGACTGCTGCTGCTGCTGCTCTCTGCTGCCTGCCTGCCTGCCTGCCCGCTGAGCTGATGATGACAACAACAAGATTTGCGCCTAATTTCTGTGGAGCACGTAAACTTTGTTGGATATCTCTCTAGTGAAGCGTAAAACAAACTGAGCCCCAAGTAGCTTGATTAAGATCTTGACTGCCGCACTGAGATTAAACATGTGGCAGCAACCAGTGGCAGTCGCTGCAATGCCAGCAGCAGCACCAACAACAGCATCCAAGTACTACTCTGCCGCTGCTGGCTATGAGGGTGGAAGATCTTTAACTACGCCCGCCTCCAACGCAAATACAGATACACAGACACACACGGGCATTGGCACTGACTGGCCAAGGCACAGGTTGGCTGCTGACGCCTCGCTAAGAATCGTGTTTATGCTTTTAATTAGCAACAACAACTTGTACAGTAAGTAGTTGCAGCAGCAACAGCAGCAACCACTTGGTGCTACTTAGTGCAGATTTCAAGGTAGCGATAGATATATTAAGAAATGACATGACATGTCTCGCTCACTCCAACACAGCCTTAGGTTCGCTCAGATAAATTTTGATGTAGATTACAAGACAAAGATGCGCGGGAGTTTTCGCCCTGCCATAGCCATAAATCTTACAAATGTTGTTGTTGCTACCGTTGTTATGGCCATTAACACGTTTTGGTCTTTACGAAGGATGTGCATTATCATATTATCGCTGCTGCAGACATCTTGTTTATGATAAATATTTAAAAAACTTATTAATTATGCCACAAATAGGCAGGCATCGCCAGCAGCTGCCCAGTTTTGGCCATTTGCTAGTTGGCATTTTGGCTCAGCTAATTGGGAAATGCTTAAAGTGGCCGTGCGATGCGAGTGTGGGAGTATAAATCGCCTACGAAGCCTCCGATAGCTGTAGATATAACCAGCTGATATCCATTGTTTGAGCATAAATTTTAAGTGCAATTCATGCTCATGCATATTTATGAAGAGATTTCATCAATTCAATTGAATGAAAAATATTGCATTAGAATGTGGGCAAAAAGAAACAATTAATTGTTTTTTAAATAAATAAATATATATATTTATAAATATTATTTATATCATTTTATAAAGTTTTTTTTTTTTTTTTTTAGTTTACATCTTTAATCTTGAACGAATTAAGTTTCTATATTTTTCATGATTTTTTGTATCACACTATTTCGGTTATTTAATTTTCTTTTTCTTAAAATAATTTCAATTGCCTATTTCAATTATTGTCTTTAACTTCTTGTTTAGATCCAATAAAATGTATTCAATTCTGTAGCAATGCAAATAGTTTCAAGTACGAACCGCAGACAAGATCAGTCCACCAATCGACTGGTGGCGACCCTTCACCAGCTCTCAGCGGCCACGCCCACATGCTGCCCATGCTGGCGCCCAGTGCCAATGCCAGTTGAAAGCAACACAATCATATGTTGTATGACTATCGCAGCACTTAAATCAATATTCGTTTTAATTGTACAAATCACCTTGACTTAATTGTCAGTGTGTGCATGAGTGTGAACGGGAGAGAAAGAGAGAGTAGATGTGTGTGTGTGTGTGTATGTGTGTGCGCCCCCCTTGAGCGTACCACTCAATTCGGCTTCAATCTGTTCTATTATGGGCAGTTGGCAAATGTCGCTGTCGCTGTTGCCGCCTGCCAAAGCCGAACGGATGCAGGCCAAGAAAACAACAAAAACGGACGGTTCCGTGGCCGTGGTGCTGGTTTGCATTGCATTGCATGCGGCAACAGTTTGTTGCATGCAACGCTAACCCACACACACACACACACACACACCATTGAGAGCGCGTGTATCTAACAGATACATACATGTGTGTGATTGTTTTAAATGTTAACATGGCCATTTAGAGGCAATAACAGCGGCAAAATGGCAGTGCCCGTCTGTGAAAGCCAGAAAGGCGCGGGCACTTGCTGTTATTACAACAATATTACCAATATTTATCAAGCGCTTGCAAAATGCCCCAACCGCGAGCCAACAATGGCAACGACGTCAGCATAAATATATGTATACAAAAAAAAAAAAGAAACAAAAAAATGCTTATACGCCGCGTGCGCCGCCGTCGCTGCATAAAAAGACAAATTTATGATTTATGAATTCAACCTTGTAAATAATATGCTCAGTAAAGTACACACGGACAGCTCGCTAAACGCTCGAGCCGCCGCGCTCGCCGGCGCTCTCTCTCTCTCGGATCTCTCGATCGAACAGCCGAGCAACCCAACCAACCAACCTACCAAGCTAACAACTGACCAACCTACTTGCACAGTTTGCCGCACAAGGCATGTGGCAAGTGTGCCCCACATCAACCAGCGTTGCAACAACAACAACAACAGCAGCAGCAGCAGCAGCATCAAGAACAACAGCAACAACAACAACTGCTTGCTGCTAGTTGTGTGATTTTTAAATGCGCGATGAGTTATTTATGCATCTCGCTTGCGCTTTTTGTTATGCGCCAGCAAATTAACCCTTAGATGGGCCGCCATTAATGATGCGCGTTAGAATTATGAATAGAATTGAATTGAAATATCTGAAGGAAAATATGGAAGAAAAGTAAAATTTTAGTTATTAATATTATACAAATTCACAGAAATTGTATGAAAATTATAAAATATAAGAAGTTATTGAAGACATTCTTTAAAAAATATGTTGAAATTCTTTGAAAATTGCATGAGGAAAAAAAAAACATTTTAAATAACTTTAATGTAAAAATATTGAAAATTATTCAATGTATATTTTTTATATATTTGATATCGTTTTTATTTATTTTCTATTAGAGTTTTTAATTAATGTTAAATCAATACAAAAAAAAAAAAAATTAATTGTATAAATATCTATAATATATAAACCATAAACTAAAATAAAATAATAAATAATTTGAATAATTTTTAAATTGAATAAACGCCATTGTTGCAAATTATTGTTAATTATAAAAAAAATTAATTGAATAAATAAATATGTATACAATATTCAACACAATTATAAACTAAAATAAAGTAAAATATTGATTTTACTTTTGAATAAATGTAATAAACTCTTGTTGCAAGTACTTTCAAGCACAGTGCACTTGCGACAGGTTAAGCCTACATACGATAGCAGTTGGAGGCTGTGAAAACATATGCGCCTGTGGTCAGTGTCGGCGCTGTCCATTATTAAGCCATAGCTGTGAACGTGTATATATATATTTATACATATATTCATATATATATATATATATATATATATATATTATAATTGTTTATTATTTATTTTGGTGTCCATCTATTTATTTGATTTGTTGTTTGCTGTTCTTTGCAGATTCGACGCTAACAAATCGACAAAGGGCGCCTCGAAGATGCGACGCGACCTTATAAATGCGGAGATAGCCAATCTACGGGATCTGCTGCCGCTGCCGCAATCGACGCGCCAGCGACTGTCGCAGCTGCAGCTGATGGCCCTGGTCTGTGTCTATGTGCGCAAAGCCAACTACTTTCAACAAGGTGAGTGGCAAAACCAAAGAAAATGAAGAAAAAAAAAAGACATCAGGCAGGGGACGAGCGCAGGCCTGATGCATATGCATGCTGATAATTGGCTGCACGTTGATTGAATATGCATGAGTCATGATGCGCTGGGCAGGGACCCCACGCCGCCAAAAAAAAAAAAAAAAACATGCGCCAGGCGGCATGCGGCATTCGTTTAGCTGAAAAGAAAAATTTAGCAACAAAAAACCGCTAACTCTATGCAGCATAGCTGAAGTTGTTATGTTGGGGTATGCCACATCATTCATATGTCTTTGTCTCCGTCTCTGGCAAAATTGTTTTCGGCCAAGTAATTGCCTAAGCGTCTAGGCACGCACCCAGGCCTGCAAATTGCAACTATCGCTCTCTCTCTCTCTCTCTCGGTCTGCCTCGATTTAATGTGCATCCTCCTTTAATGCGCATGCGCACAGGTCAATGCGCAGGCGCAACTGAACGAGATCAAGTCAGGCATTGCGCACTCTTTATTTTTGTTTTCTGGATAATTACGAAAATTGTTTTTCAAATTAGCGTTGTGCGGTACATAAGCCCCATAGATAACACACACACACACACACACATAGTGGAAGACACACGCATACAAACACATTCGTAGCGCACTCGTTCGCCTGGCTCTCTTAACTTGGCTAGCATCTTTGGCAGGCCATGTGAACTCGTTGCCTAGGAACGAGGAACGGGCTCCCCCTTAGCCAAGCCAATTTCACAATTGCAATGGTAACAACAGCGTCTGCCTTGCATTGCTATAAATATTGCGATAAATCAAAATGTGCGATTTATGTGTTCTACAAATTGCAAAAAATTAAACTTAAGTACTGTTTTTTTTCTCCCTCTCTCTCTTCTGCCTCTCCCTCGTGCGCTCTAGATTGATCTTAGCTGCTTTTTTTTTTCGTTTTTTTGGTTCACTAAGTGTGAGAAATTGTCGGCGTTTGTTAGCTTGTCGTTTGCCCTGGGTGTGTGTGTGTGTGTGTTTGTTGTTGTTATTGTTCATTGTCATTGCATCGTTTAAAAGCATTTATAATCACAAATTGTGTTAATATTGGCACGCCATCGTATCTCTTGTGAAGCCATTGAGCACACGCGCTTTATTCTCAAGTTCAGGGCGTTATGTTATATATTTTGTAAATCTGGGTGTGGGTCGCTGTGGGTGTGGCTACGGCTCTGACTGTGGTTCTGACTGTGGCCTGGTGCCTGGTGCGGCTAATGAAATATTTATAAACCAAATTGAGTTTTCACAAACAATTATTGATGCGCGTCGATTTGTGCAGATTAGCCGACGGCTTGAATCGCATTGTGAAAATACTTATCATATTTGCTGGCCTGTTAGACTCCAGGCGCGCAAACTGTGAAAGTTGCATTAACTTGTTAAGAGATACAACAAATTGCGCTCACTGTAGCCTAGATGTGGATACATTTAATATAGCCTGCTGCGATCAGCGATTAGAATTATAATACGTAGCAGTAAAATAAAGAAATTTTTAAGTTGTTTGCAAATATATCATCTGACTATTAATATATGTATATTGTTTATATTATATTGTTACTTTTAATATACAATGCATTCATTAGAAAAGGTAAAGGTATTTATATGACTATAAATTATAATAATTTAAAAAAAGCAGAAATCCAAATATAAGAATAATTTAAAATACAACAATAAAGAAATAATTAATTCAGCTACTCATTTGCGCATTTCGATTTTGTAATAGAGATTTAAAATTAGATAATAGCACGAAGAATTATATAAAGCTCTCATTTACTTTTTATTAAATATTTGTTCGCAAATTAATAATATTTTTTGTTAGTTTCAATAATTAAATAAAGAAATCAATTACTCATTCGAAGTATTAGATGCATTAAATGATAGTTCAGAGAATTATAAAAATTCTCTCATTTAGTTTAGTTTATTATACTGAAAATCTAATTAACATATTAAGGCAAATAATAAATAATTAAAAAATAATCAATAATAGCTATCAGTTATTAAACATAATTCAAATTTTCAAGAAAATTGTAGCTATTTTTGGAAAATTCGTAATATTGGAAAATACGTTGAATGAGTGAGCAAAGTAAGCTTGTATTCCTAGCCTGGGCATCCGGCCACGCCCTTTATTTAACTGCGTTAACCTAGCTAACAATCGAAGCGAATTTCTTGGTATTTGTTGCAATATTAAAACACTGCAAAAAAATCTGACTGCATTCATGGCCTTTCCGTTCAAGTTCAATGAAATTACCAGTTGCGGTTGCTGCCGCAGTGATTGTTGTTGCTGCTGCTGCTGCTGCCGTTGTTGTTGTTGTTGCTGTGACTGTTTCTGTTTGGCTTTTTGCCAGGTGCGGGAGTATCTCGTAGTGTTTTAAAAATAATTGATCTTGATGCTGGCTGCAGCACAGCTGCAACTGCTAACTGCCATTGCAGCCAGTGATCGCTGTTGATTTTCGTATTGTTGCTGTTCTTGCTGCTGGTGCTTTAGCTGTTGCTGCTGCCTCAGCGACAATGACACATTTTCTTTTAGTGATTCACTTGTTTTTATAATGCAAGATCGTCGTTTATTGTATGTAGAATATAATCAATGAATGCACAATCAATTGCATCTAACAATTGCCGTCAGAGACCAAGTCTATTATTAACTGATACTTTTTTAATTAGCTACGATAAGTTTTTTTTTATTTTTTGTATATGCATATAAATTACACACACAAGGAGCTCCCATAGCTATGGGAAAATACTGAGATTTTTAAACAGATTTACCTCTAACTTAAAGCGGATGCTAGAGCGCGGATGTGGATGGGCGCGCCTGTGAAAAGACAAATAAGGTCAAAAGTTGAAGCCAAATTAAATTAATTATATGCATTTCTCTATGTTCCATTATTCACTTGCAGTTTTCAAGCGTCACAATGCGCTGCATCAACATCATCAGACAACAACACCAAATATTGGCTTCTCGAAGGTGAGTAATACATAAATGAATTTCTCGTATTCATATTATTATAATAATAATGATATTATATATCACATATATGTATATGCTATATATAAATATAAATATAAATATATAAATTATATTCATATCAACTACTTTTTTAGATCATTTTAATTATACGAAATGTTTATAATGAAATCATATCATTTAAAAGTAGAAAGGTGGCATAATCGCAATGTTGATCTGATTTGTGTTGATGCCACAAATGATGCGTTTGTCAATTCAATTAAAATTTTCTTGTTGCAGTTGCAAACAACTCAATTTAAGTGAGGCGCGTTGACAACTCAACTAGTGAGCCGAAAGTTCCAGGGAAAACAACTCTATTAATGGCAGCAACTGTGCCATATCATAAGCCAGAAATCGTTTAGCCGCCGCCACTTGCTGCGCCAAAAAAAAAAAATAAATAAAAAAAAATAACACACAGAGCAGCAACAACAAGCAAATGGAAAAGAAAACAATAAATGCTGCTCTTAAAAAAAAAAAATAAAGAGAAACAACAGAGCAGACAGTAGTCAGTAGTCAGCAGTCAGTCAAGCTGCCTGCCTGCCACTGGCTGCTGCGACTCGGCGATGGTCGGCAGATTGATCTACATACCTGTGCGCACTCGTGACTGAATATAATACATATATATACACATATATATATACATATATACACATATATATGTGTATGTGATAGCAAGCAGAGTCAATTTTCAGTTGTCAACTTCAGCCAACTTCTTTGGGCTAACAATTTATTAGTGCGCAGACGCGAAAATGAATTTGCATTTTCAACACAATTGTTGGCCCGCCTAATAGAGGGTGTTTCTTTCACAACACTGGCTTCAATTGGATTTCTCTAATAAACAGATCAGACTTGAAAAGCAAAGGGTGCATCAATGCATAGAATATAATATATATAGCTTTTTCAGATTTAATATTTTACTTTTAATAAATAAATATTAGAAAAACTGCAAAATAAAATCCAAGAATTATTTTTCTTTTTCAAGCTTCAAGTATGTTTAGTTTTAAGAAAGCTTTTCTTTGAATGTAAAAAACACCCTTTATGTCCAGCTAGTCTAACAACATATCATTTGTTTTGCAGGCACTCTCAGGCTTTCTCATGATGCTCACACAAAATGGCAAATTGCTCTATATATCGGATAATGCTGCCGAGTACCTGGGACATTCCATGGTAAGTTGATGTTTGCTTGCCTCGTTTTGTTTGCTTTTTCCTTGACTTTTGCAATTTTTCATTTCGCTTTTTGGGCTAACAAAAACGATTTGCGCGAATAATTAGAAAAGCGCCGTCTATGAAAGTTTTCGGCTAAAATTGCTACAGCCATTGATACAAATCTCTGACAAGCGACAACAGGCAACGACAACAACAAGAACAACAACAGCAACATCGTTGTCGACCCAGCAACAATAGCAACAACAACAACAAATATTTGCTGCACTTTTTTTGTTTGTTGGTGGTTTGGTTTTGGTAGTTGGCTGCTGCTGCTGCTGCTGCTCCCGTTGACAAGTCAGCAACAACTGACTGCCAGAGCCTCGATTCATTGAGCTTACATAAATCTGTTGCTTGTACTACACAAAAGTTCCTTAAATCTGTTGAAAACAGCTCAACTGAGTTGCTGCTGCTGCTGTTTGTTGCTGTTGCTGTTTTAGTTGCTGTTGTGGTTGTTTGAAGTTTTGTATATCGCACGTTTACGCTGCTTAAATAGCAAGGTTATACATCGTGGCCTTTCACTTTGCATTTGAAGTACTAAAGCTAAATAAATATATGTGTGCCTGCGCCGCATGTACATATATATAAATGTACTCGCATGCAACACATGTGACATATCTCCGTTCTACATAACGAATACGGATTCGAATACCAATACAAGTGCCAGCGCGAGTGCAGTTACTTATTCATCTAAAACAAACAGCTAGACATTGACAAAGGTACTGCTACCAACTCTGATTCGTACACATATACATACGCATACATATACGTGCCGAGAGATTGTTGAATGTTGATGTGCCTTGCCGACTGCAGCAGCTCTCCAGCTTTGATCGGCACAGGGGGCGTATGAGTTTTACTGCACTGCAACTGCAGCAACTGTCAAAAGTTTGTGAGAAATCGAAGCATTTTGCCAATAAATCATAATCCACGCTGTCCTAGTTGCGCTCAGTTAAATTAGATATATAGATTGTTCATATAGTAGTTGCATTCGTTCACAAAGTGAATTGACTATATTGACCGTCCTACTGTCCATTAGTCTGTCTGAGTTTATAAATGCAAAATTTAAATATATATGCTGAATATAAAATATATATAATAAAATCAAATTATATGCCAAAGTTGAGAGCACTTTCCACAGCATCCAAATTTATTTCAGATATGATTGCAGTTGGATTACTGACTTGACTATTATTGCATTTCCAATATTGCATATCCAAATGGTACTTCACTATAACTCTTTGAAATCAGAACTTGTTAAAATATCGCCAATTAAAATTTTTTATGATTACTGACAAGAGATATGACCAAAGGTGTTGCAAGCTTATCATTTATCAGTAAGCTAGAATTGATTGAAGGCGAGTTTTCAACTCTGTTCAATCAGCACCATGGATTGACATTTCAATTATCGCATGCTAAATTATAACAGCTGTTGATTGGTTTACTTAAAATCCACTTTAAGGTGTACTCCACATTCAACTTACAGTAGTTTTCCGGCAGCTGGTTACCTGAGACTCTGAGACTAACTTTCATATCGAGTAGACATGGAAACCAATATTTGGGGCTACATTTTTAAGGCCTGTCAAAGCGAGTCTAGCATAAGAGCTGTAGGCCCACACACACACACACACAGACAGACAGACAGAGAGAGAGAGAGGGATAGAGAGAGAGATACAACGAGAGGCTGGCAAGACACTTGACAGCCTTTGGCCTTTGGGCCAGGCCTTATCAGGGGACACCCACAACAATAGCAGCTAAATGGTCAAGCGAGTTCATAAATTGTTCATATGCCATGTGTTGGCATAATTACGGCACAATAACTGTGCACTGTGAGCGGGCCCAAAAGTGGATTGCCCAACCTTTTAATTTGTGGCAGGCAGCAGGCGAACCTCACAGTTAGTTAACGGCCAAAACGACAGTAGCAACAACTGCAACAGCAACAACAACAAGCAAAGTTAATTAACAAACTGCCAAAAATGTCAATGAAGGCCTTGTTGTTGCTGCTGCTGCTGCTGCCTGTTGCAGTTGCTGCTGCCTGCTGTAGCTGCTCCTGTTGCTGTTGCTGTTGTTTGGGCATCATAATTCCAATTCGATTTTTGCATATTGCCATAACAAGTTGCCATTGTCATGTGTCATGTAGCGACAGCAGCCATAAATAAATTACAAATGCAACAACATGGCATTGTATATTGCCCGATCGCTTGGTCTAACGCTCATTCAATGCTGCCCATAATTGTCAACAACAACAAAAGCATATGCGAGCCCCAGAGCCGACTTGACCGACCGAGCATTAACTGACACATCATTAACAAATTAAATTTGTCATCCCATTAGATACCCATTACAAATAATGTCACTTAAAACTTTTCGAATGCTTCAACTGATAATATATCGAAGTCTATTTCAATTCATTTTTTTTTTAATTGATATTCAATTAGTTGCAATCAAATTTTGTAGTGTAAAAGTATTTAGTTTATAAATTTCATTAATATTGATTATTTAGATGAAATTTTTGGTTGTTAAAAAATATTATATATTAAAAAAATAAAATATACTATATTTTTAAATTCAATCAACATATAAAATAAATAAATATATATAAAAATATAAAATATTAGGCTCTAAATAAAACATATTGTATATTCAATATATAAGTACAATATATTATTTTTTTCCTAATGTTATAATAATCGTAATTAATTCATATTTATTAAATTAAAAAGTAATTTTAAAAACTTTTTTTATTCAATAAAATTAAATGTACAATATTTAATCTTATTCAAAAATAAGCAAACAATTAATTTTAAAAATATAAAATCTGAAATTACTTTTTATTTAATTGATACATAATTTATTTATAAATATTGTAAAAATATTTTCGTATATATTGAATATATTGCAAAATCAGAAATATAATACTATAATTTATTATCATGACGTGCCATGCCACATGCTAATCATATTTTGTTTGCTTTACTGTTGTGTGTTGCCCACAGGAGGATTTACTAATACATGGGGACTCCGTTTACGATATCATTGACAAACAGGATCACGCAACCATACAAGCCGAACTAAATCGGAACGTGCCACCGCAGCCAGGTGGCAGCAACAGCAGCAGCACCGGCGTTGGCGTCGGTGTCGGTGTCGGCGTCGGCGTTGGCGATTCGACAGCCAGCAATGGAACTGGCGGCGCCTCCACTTTGGAGGGGGAGCATCGCATGTTTCTCTGTCGCATGAATGTTAGCCGCAATGCGCGACGGCAAATGCGTTTCGGTGATCAGAAGGTAAGTGCAACACACTGATGCTGTATGTATGTATGTATGTGTGTGTGTGTGTGTTTGTGAGTGTGAGTAAGCGCGTGTAGTCTCTGACAGAAATTGATGAATGAATCACCTGGGAGCGTGTTGCGTGTAACACTTGGATACCAGAGAGTCGAAAGCCTGCAGTCAGAGTCACAGCTACAGCTACAGCTATAGCTACAGTCACAGTAAGAGCGACGCAATGAATTATGCATGAGCCGGGTGCGCATGCGTCGTCTGCCAACCGGCTGCTGCCCAGACTGGGGCTGGTCATACATCTTGCCTGCCTGCCTGCCTGCTTAGCCTGCCCAGCTAGCTAGCTGGCCAGACACTCAGACAGACATACGCTTAACTATAAGCTGACAAACGATGACAGTTGATGTGAAACGGGTGGGTGCCGCGTTGCTGTTGACTGCTCTGATTGGCCGCCTCTTCTGATGATCATGACAACGATGATGATGACGATGTGGGAAAACAAAAAAAGCCGCAAACAATATAAATGAATGCGAGCACAATATGAAGTTGTCAGCCAGTCAGCCAAGTACTTGGCACAGCAGGCAAGCATGCTGCCAGGCTGAGAGTCAGGCAGTCAGGCAAGCTGGCAGAGAGGCAGGTTGAACCAGACAAGACCAAATCTGTCAACGTGCTGCGAGCGAGTCCGAGACGCGACGAAGACGCGTTGAAATGATGTGAATGCTACTGTATGGAGCGCACTCGCAATCTTGTGGGCGGTCGCTGGTCTTTTATGCATATCTTATATATATATATTTTTTTTTTGTTGTTGCCATTTTTGCTGTTGTGAAGTGCGCAGATGCGCGCTGCGAGTTATGGAGATAAAGCGAGGCGTTGACAGTTGCTGCAAACGTTTTTAATTAAGTTGAAAGTTGGCACTTTAATGAGGTGCAGGAAGTGCTCTTGCCTCTTGGCTTTATATATAGCTAGAGCTTATGACACCACAGATGCCAAATAAAAAGATAAACAGCAAGTAATCCAGGTCCCAGGCTATGCTCACAATGACACTAGCTGAAGGCTGAGAGAAATTTCAAATACAATTTAACAAGATTTTTATCATGAATTAAGATTAATGACAGTTGGCAAAAAAACATTTCATTAAGCTCAATATATTATTTTAGGTGTGAGCTTAGACATTGAATTTGTTATTTTAAAGAGAAATATTATTAACAGGTTTTATTTCCGAAATGTTAAAAAACTTATTTAGATATTGGCGAATGCATTTATAAACAACTCGAATCACACTTTTAAGCTCATGTCGCATTGATATCTAAATGACATCCACAATAAAGTTTTTGGGCCGTATTACTCATTGGATTCACACGGGTTCTGAATCATAGAGCTGCTGCGTTGAATGACAAATGAAGAAGCGGAAGTTATACGGGTTTCTGGATAGCTATTTGCATATCGAAAAACTATTTGGGATACTTATTACTAAATGTTTAGAGCTTAGCATTTATGTAGACTGTCGCCAGGGATTTGGACCCACATGAACTGGCTGCGATAACCCAGAGCGCAAACAAGAAAATGCGGCACATTCACCCGGCACTCGTTAATATGCAATAAAAATGGACCAATAAATAATTATGAATGAGGTCAGCATAGTTCAGTGCTAGTACCCAAGCAAAAACGATAGACAAAAGACCAAAAATAAAAGTCTCCAGGCTCCAACAACAACAACAACAACAACAAGAGCAGACGATGGCGACAGCGTTGTAGCTGTGGCGCCTGCTCCCCAGTCTAAGGTCGTCTCATTTACCAAAGCAGCACAGCCAACAACAGCGAACGGCGTCTGCGTCATCGATGGGCTGGGATCGGTTTCGGCATCGGAATCGGATTTGGATTCGGGCTGCATTTGCATTTAAGCAGAAGACGCGGCCATAAGCTACGAAATGCAATTGCAATGGAAAACTAAATGCAGGCACGTTTTAATTGGGAGACAATGGCCTGGGACTCCGACTGAGACTTCCATTGAGACTACCTGGCGTGTAACAGTGTGTGTGAGTGTGAGTGTGAGTGTATGTGTGTGTTTCTGAGTGTTTGCCGTGTGGACGCAGCTCCAACTGTGTGTGACTCTGAGTACGGCGTCCGGCTTGCGTATGCTGGCAGAAGGAGAAAAAACAACAACATTTCAGTGATTGCCTTTTTTAAATTATGGAATCAGAGTAAAATGTCTATGAGACCCGAAGCATGCCAGCCCAAAAATGGCCACAACTAGCGGCGACAACGTGCGCGCCAATTTTCGTGGGAGCCGCCGCCTCAAAATAAGCAACAATAACAACATCGACTAAGCCACAGTCTCTGTCTCTGTTTGCAGGTCGTTCTGGTACAGGGTCATTATTTGTCATTCCTGCCGCTCTGTAGTCGGAACGAGCCCGTCTTTTTAGCCACCTGCACACCCATCGCCATGCCGGAGACACGCGAGTGTGTGGTGCAGGGCGCCACCAATGTGTTCACCACCATACACTCCATGGATATGAAAATCGCACACATCGACAAGAAGTAAGTCGGCTCGTTACGTGGCTAATAAACCAATCGAAGGCTCATTTATAATGCATTCCCTGTATATGTTAACTATTTATGCTCATTGCAGTGGCGAATTCCACTTGGGCTACGAAAAAGCAGCGCTGCAGGGCACGTCCTGGTACAATCTGATACACAGTGAGAATCTGCGCGAGGCTCAGAGCAAACACAGGCTAAGTAAGTAATAACAAATACAAAATTTAAAACAAATTTTTTTATTAAATTAATTGGCCAGAGAGCTGACAAAAATACATATATATTATTATATATAATATTAAATTTTAATTGAGATTAAAAAATAAAATGTCAATTGAATCAATTGATTTTACTAATTAATTCAGCTGCAAATTTCTAGTTTTATTATATTATTATATATTAATTGAGAAACATATCTAGTGTAGTTATTTTAAAAAGTGTCATTAACCGTTTGGTTAATTTTTATCATTTTTCAAAGCTCTGTTTAAAGAATTTAGTATATAAATTAGTTTCAAAATGAAATCAATTTCGTAAAAAGTAGATATTTATAAAGAAAATACAATTTTAAAATAGCAAACTTAACATTCTTAGAGCTAGTTAAAAAACGAAAAAAACATATTCGGGCGCTCTTAAATTTTTTCTTCGACAAAATCTTTTTAGTAACGCAATCGGAACAGGATCGCAGTTGTATACTGCTTGTCCGCATGCAACGCTCTAGCGGGGAGTACACCTGGGTGCATGTGGTGCTCCAAGTGCGCGATAGTCCCGACTCAACCCAACAACCTGTCATTGTGTGCACCAACCAGGTGCTGAAGTAAGTAGCGCCCCACAGACATAGTAGATACCCTAGCTAACGGCGACAATCTTCTCAGTGATCGTGAGGCAACCATAATGCTGGCCAACTCGTGGCTCTACCACTACTACACGGTGCAGTCGAAGATACAGTTCGGCATGCCATTGGATAGTGCGATGCGAGTGCCGCCGGGCAGCAGCTCCGGCGGCTACTACAGCTCGCATCAGCAGCCACATGGCGGCGGAGCAGCCAGCGTTGGCTTGGGCATGGCGGGCTCCGCGACGGGCATATCGAGCGTATTTGGTAGTCATCATGCACATCATCATCACCATCATACAACGACAGCTGCATCGTATCATCACCATCATCCGCACATGGGCGCCGCCTATGGAGGCGTCTACCATGCCGAGGGTGCAGTCGAGCTCAAGGAGGATCAGCAGCTGTATGGCTTTCAGCCGGGCAGTGGGAGTGGTTTGGAGCCCGTAGACTATAGTCAAGTGAACGGTACGCCCACCGGGGCCAGTCAAAAATCCACACGATCGGCAACACCGCCGCCGCCCAAGAAACGAGCGCGGAACAAACTGGAGCCGCTTTATCTGCACGCTGAACGTTCTCCAGCAGCGGCGATTACGCCAGAGCCGGACTGTTATGCGCTGCATCCGGGCGCTGCCTATGCCACGGCCGCAGCTGGTGTGGCGGCCAGCAGCAGCGATGCCAGCGCCTCGGTCATTTATGCCACCATTGTGCCAACACGTCCGCGTTTGCTCAACAAGACACTTCCGCCCGATCCAGCGGATTTTATTGAGCAGTGGAATCCCAGTCCGCCCTGGTCAGAGTCAGCGCAGAAGGCATCGCTGGATAGCTTTGGCTCCTCGCATGAGCTCAGTCCCTGCATCACGACCACGCCGCCCACGCCCACCAGTGCCACGCCCCATCATGGCGGCATTAGTGCCCAAACGATTGGACCGGCCTTCAGCTTTGAGTGGATGTCAGATCCTCTGGTCCCCGTTGCCTATCAACAATGGCCGCCAGCTACTGGCGATCATCACCAGCATCTGTCGCAGCATCTGGCAGCGGCACAGCAGCAACATCAGCAGCACCAACACCAGCAGCAGCAGCAACTCCAACACCAGCAGCACCAACACCAGCAGCATCAACACCAACACCAGCAGCAACACCAACAACAGCCACAGCAGCAGCAGCTCCATGCACAACACCTGCTCCATGGTGTTCACGTGGCGCGTGTAGAACTTGCCGCCGAAACGATGGTGGGCACGGGTCGAACGGATGCCGCCGAACCGGTCGAGGATAGAGGTTAGTACAATTTGATTGGCACGTTTCAATCAGTGCCCAATTGGCGACCCGCTGCTAATTGAAACAAATCTCAAAAACAAAAAAAAACAAAAAAGAAACAGAAGCAAATTCACAAAAAAAAAAAGAGAAATATTTGAAAAATAAATAAATACAAATGTTGAATATTCTAAACAATAGGAATTTGTGCTTCCGCTAGCTTAATGACACGCTTATGCGCCGCCTCTAATATATATAGTATATATGTTATGTTATATATGTTTTCTTTTTTATTCTCTTGATCAACTCAATTCAGATCCAAAAAATTAGTGACCTGCGCATTATGCAAAGCTCGGAAATACCCAACGCGGCTCGGCGTGCAACGGGCAGGTGATAATCACACTTAAATTAATTGCCACTTGTCATCTTAGCGTTTAAATTATTTTTATCTAACTCTAAACAAAATGAACACACACACAAACAAAAAAATAACAATAGCTATAACTATCGTTTATAAGCATTATTTCAACACTGTCTAACTAACCAACTGACCTGAGCAGCAAGTGCTCATGTAACCATATTATCTGTGCAATTTTGTTTAAAGCTTCAACATTGGAAATAGTACTATAATAATATATTTGTAGGCATACCATAATAAATAGCTTGCAAATTAGTTTTACGATAAGCACCTGGATAAGCAGAAGAGCTCTATTAGTTGTAAGCCATTTTCTTTATATTTTAAATGGCATTTTTTTATGAACATTTTTATGAGTATTTTTGCGCATCGGTATTTGTATTTTTGTGTATATGTATGTGTGTATGTATATGTAGATGTAATTGTATTTCTCTGCTAGACAAATTAGGTTAATTATTTTATTTATGAAAAGTTATTTATAAAACGTATTTATTATCTTTACGCCTTTTGCTTTTGCTTTATACAATAAAGAATCAAAAGTATTTTGAGTTGAAAATTAAAAGAAAATAAAATGAAAAAAACAAATATATGAAGTATTTATTGGCGGAGTCGAAGTGGGCTTAAAATAAAAATATCAATTTCATTTTGTGTACGAAAATTAACAATATTATAAAAATATTTAATTGATTTTTTTTTTTTTAAATACAATCGATCTGATTTCTTTTAGACATTCAGTTATTATATTAAATATATTAAAATTAAAAAAAAAAAATAGAATTGAAGCAATGTAGGTCAGAAACTCAATTATTTCTACAATTTTATACATTTTATATTAATTCATTTTTATATAATTTATTGCAATGCTAACAAATTTTGATATAATAGATACAGCCAGAACCCTATTTACCTAGATGGGAAACATAATTGATTTACGACTGATCGTGATAATCACAATCAACTGATATAGCCAGCCAAAGACTCATCGAGTTGTCAAATCACATGTACAAATAATTCTCATTGTTTGCCGTTTATGTGCGCTCAAGGCGATTTTCAAAATTTATGATACGTCTTCGACCGAGACTCAAGCACAAGACTTTATGGTAAATGTCATGATTTTAAGTTTCCATTAATGCATTGCACTCTGAACCAGCCACCGAAAATGCTTTCGTCCCAAAAAAAAGCGGGAAAAAAAAACTAAATGCCACTCCCCAAGCAGTTAGGGAAATAGCGCCTAGACGGGACCAGCTCATAGATATTTTCCATTTCAAACTACTCGTACCACTTCATGGTGACGATGCTGAGGCTGAGGCTGCTGACGCAGAACAGACGCCAGACAGAGTGGAAATTCACACAGCAGCAACAGCAGCAGCAGCAGCAGCACGGGCAAAGGCTCCTTTATTTTGTGTTCGGGTTGCAGTTGCCGAGATCTGCGGTGATATCCCACAAATATTGTAAGTAGAATGGCCAGGCTAAAGCGAGTCAAAGCAAACAAAACAAATCGAAACGAAACCAAATAAAAATCCCAAACGAAACGGTACGAAACGCTGGCAACGCAGACGCCGCAGCTGGCGCGATTGAATGACTCCTCGTTGTCGGCCGTCTGAGATACTGACTGGCTATGGACTTGGACTGGACTGGACGACGACAATGACGACAACGACGACGGAGACGGAGACGGAGACGGAGACAACGACGACACACTTACAGGCGACGACGGGCCACAGCAGCATTCTCAGAAATATTGGTGTAGGTCACAGCCAGAGATAACATGCTGCGCCATCGAGTGAGTGTGTGTTGCTTGGCTGGCTGGCCGGATGGCTGACTGGCTGGATTAGGTCTCAGTTGTGGCCTCATTGTATGCAAATGTGCCACGATCAGCGACGAGCCACCACCCGCCCAGCCAACTGCAACTGCAACTGCAACTGAAACTGATGCTGTTGATGCTCCTGCTCATGGGTGCCAGAATCGTTTTGTGTGCGAGAGTACTCCTGCTCGTATTCGTACTCATACTCATGGTCCTACTCTCGTACTCGTACTCAGTGTCCTACTCGTACTTGCATTCGCATTGGATTTTGAGTTGTGCGATTTTTTGGCATTTTTTGGCATTTTTGCATTTCCTTTGTCCTAGCCCAGGCCTTATGTAAGCGTAAGCGACGACGACGACGACGACTCCTTTGACCGCCAGGAGCATGGAGAATTGTTACATATTTGCCTCAGACCTCAATATGAGTGTGTGTTAATAGCTAACTAAAGGTAGATGATCGATAGGAGATACCCTATGAAAACAAAAAGCATATTTAATGTAAAAGAAAATTTATTTAATAAACTAAAGCAACTGAAACCAATTATAAATATTAATACATTTCTCCTTACACTTAAAATTTAAATGCATCGTTTAATTTCTTTCAATTATATTTAATTCATAAAGAAATGTGATAAAATTATATTTTTTATTAAATAAAATATTAAGGTATTAAATTATTTACGATTATACCCTTCTATATGTACTTTACTTTATACTTATACTAAGTCAACTTCATCTGTATTTTTTACTTCACATCAGATAATATTGAATTTAACCCACATATGACATCTCATAACCCACATTTTGCCAATAACAAGGTATATGTCTTATCATATGCTTTGTGAAAACTGAATGACAAAGTTTCTTATACGTAAAAAAAATATCCGAAAAAAAAGAGTAAAAAGATTTTAGAAATAAACGTCGACGACAATGGAAATGCTGCACACACAAAACACAAAACATTTCAACAGGAACAACATGTAATTTTTGAGCTCCAGCCCAGACTACCCAGACATGCCGCCCGTGGCCCCCTACTCCATGGAAGCCAACTGAGAGTCAGACTCGGTTAACCATATGCAATGCCTGGCTCGGCCCGTCCGGGGTCACGACACTTTTTGTGGCAGCCACAGACGATGGCAGGCCATTGCTGCAGTCAAATAGTGGGAGAAGTATGGCAAAGGCATCAAGGCCTAAGGCTTGTGCTGCAGCGGCGGCGGCTGCTGCTGCTGCTGCTGCTGTTGCACAAACAATAAGGCACAGGGGCAACAGCAGCAACAGTTGGCGCGGCTGGACATTTTGGCCAGGGTCTGACCGATGGCAATGGCGACTGCGACTGCCTGGCGTCAAGAGAATGCGTTGCGCTTGTTCCTTGGCTTTGATTTCGTTGCATTGTGGCCATTTCCTAGGAAAAAATGTTACATGAAATTAATAAATAGGCAAATAAATGTTAAACAGCTGCTGTTTTGTACGTGTTTCTCTTGTTGCTGTTGCTGCTATAGCTGCTGTTGCTTCTGCTGCTGCTGCTATTGCTGTTGTTGTTGTCATTGCACGCGCACGGTAGCCATTGTGCTGCACACAGGGTGGTGTGGTGATGTTCCTGTTCCATGGCATTTGCATAACACCACAGCAAACAAAAACAAGCCAAAAATCCAGCACAGGATGTTTCCCAGGCCCAGCCAGATACAACTATTGCTGCTGCTGCTGCTGCTGCTGCTGTTGCTGTTGTCGTCTGCACTTCCTATCTGTAGCCTTAACTCCCCCTCACTGATGTGGCCTGCAGGCGGCTCAAATCTGTCTGAGCTCGCTTTGCCACTGCATGCCAAATCCTTTTTATGCAGTTCACAGCAATTGCTTAGGCTGCAATGGGGCCGAACTAAGCGACTGCATGGAACTCAACCCAGAACTAATGCGCTCATATTCCAAGGCTTTAAAGCCTCTCGAGCATCAATATATTCCGATACGCCCTCACCAACAGCCAGATGCTACAGCCACAACTTAAATAAAATCAACGATGGGGCTTGACCAAAACCAACAACTAAATTTTATACTGCTAAAAGTGTGTCCCGGAGTGAGAAAGAAGTCTGAGTTTGAGAGGTATAAAAAATTTAAAATATAACATGAATTTATTTAGTATTTACTATTAAATGAAAAAATTGTTTATAAATGACTTAATATTTTATTATAATAAATAATTTCTATTTTATTTAACAGCAAAAATGAAGTTGTACTGTCTTACTTTGAGCAATCTGATAATAGTAATAAATTAACAACTACATTAAATAGCTTAAGCCAAGTTCTTCAGCTAACCAGCAGAGGCAGCTATATCTGAATCTCGATTCTATTAGCTCACATACAACCAAACTTCAAATGCTTTGATTTCAAATGAGCTAGAGAAAATGCCAAGTCAGAGTCTGCATTGGCGCTATATTAATATGTAAGCAGGGGAGTTGCGCGAACCGAACAAAAAAAAAAAACATAATAATTCGTCTATAATTTATACACAATTGTAAATAAAATGTGTACAAGCATAATTTACACATAAACAAGACAACGAGCCACAAAGAAAAAAAAAACAAAAAAACCTGCAACATCATCACACGCGGATGCTGCACAGTGAGCAGGAGAGGGGAGCAGCAAAAGAATGAGACAGCAAGCAACGGTGCTGGCAGGCGATTGCGATTAGAATGCAGAGCGACTAGAGCTCGAGTCGATGCGGAGAGCAGAGCAGAGCAGAGCTGAGCTGAAGATGAGCCAGACCGGGTGACTGAGAAATTGATCAACGCTGTGGCGGGACATAAACTAAAAGCTTATTTAACATTAATTTCGCCACGAAAATCACACAGCAATTTTAAACATCAGTTACATGGCGCAGCCAGCGACAGAGGCCGCCACATCCAGCCAGGCAACCCCATTGGAAGCCACCGCAAACATGCGCAAAAATGTGCCCAACAGATCCGAAGAGATGCAAGAAACGCGCGCGCGTTCCCCGCTATATACTCACTCGCCTGCAGTTGCCCCACTCGCGCACAGCTCGTGTAATCTAAGCTGCCATTAAACAAAATACAAGAAAAACTTACGAAAACATATGCTACATATTACCGCCGATCCCAACTGAACTGCAGCGAGGATGACAGCGAAGGCGGAGCTGCAGCGGAGGCGCGACGATTCGCAGCGCTCAGTGACGGAAGTAAAGAAGCAGGCGCACAGTGGAAGCCATAGGCTTATTTGCCTATAAAATGTGAGCAGCTGGATAATAGCTGAGTTATTTTCAGATTTAATATTTTTAATACGGAATGGGAAATATTTTTAAATAAATATTTATATAATAAAAATAATTTTTTTTGTTTTCATAAATATAAAATACTTTTAAGAAACAAATAAATAATAATTTTAATAAATAATTTAAATGTTGAAATAAAATATATTTACTACAATTAAATCTTTGTTCTCTTATTTAAATTTAATAATATCTTCAAGAACTTAAAAGAATGATTCTTCTAAATAAAACATTTCTTGAAATAATTGATCAAAGATTAATTTTACTATTTAGTATTCCATTCCGCCCCATTGTTAAGTGCAGCCGCCTGGCTGGTTGGCAGACTCGGCTCGCTTTTAGTGGGAGAGTGCTGCGTCTGGGCAATTGCACCTGCCCGAGCCTCAGCTTCAGCCTGGACCTGAGTCTCGGTCGGAGCCTGCTCTGTTTTGAACTGTGGCCATGTGCGATGCCGCTACAAGCAGCATGGCCCAGCTAGCTACAAAGATTTAGAGCGACATTAGAGCAGTCAATCCATCATGACTGAACATTACCATAAATTACACAGAAATAATTGATTATTACGAGTAGACACAGCGACCAGAGACAGAGCCCAGGCGCACTCGAGATATAGCAACAAGCGCCCAGTTCAAACTGCGTATACATGCATACATCTGTGTACGTGTGTGTGTGTGTAAGTGAGTGTGTCTGTGTTTGTGTATTTGTTGGGGGCAATGGTGCAACTGCTGCTCCGTTGCTTTACGCAGTTTAGCGAGCGCACCGATTTAGTTTAAATTACGTTGGGAAGATGCGCAACGGCCCCGGCCAACAAGTCGTTCAAGTTCTGACCGTCTGCTGAATCAGTCGGGCAATCAGCGCACAGACTAAGCACTTTGAACTCTGCACAAACTTGGTCTACACACACACACACACAGACAGACACACACACAGACAGACACACACACAGACAGACACACACACAGACAGATACAGGCACACGCGTATCAAAGCTGAGTAATTGCAGTCAGTAACCGCAACTTTGTATTTGCATTATTATTGTAAACAAATATTTGTTTAAACAAATGTGCAAAACGCCTTCGAATTTCCGAATTATGAAATTATGACTTAGTTAGCGGCTGAAAGCCTGAGAAATTTGTGAAAGTCTAAGCCTAATGGATAATAATATTTATTCTTTGATTTTCATCAATTAAATTGAAATCATTTAAGAGCTTAGTAAATTTTAAACTAGATTTACTATTGTTTCAATAAAGGCAGCATTAGTTATTAAATGCTATATGTAAAATATTTATAGTTGAATATATATATTTATCAATTGATATATTTCTTTAAATATATTGAATTTATTTCTGCGAGTATTGAGAATTGTAAAAAAAAATCGATAACTTCTCAACTTCAATAATCTTACAAATAGTATAAAATAATTGGTTCAAAGAATATCTTCTTACTTAGAATTGCCTCTAGGACTAGCAAATGTTTCGTCTGCAATCATTCTATGCGCTACTCACCCGCTCGTCAGCTGCTTATTTGCATTCGCATAAAGTGAAATTTTTCAATTGAAACTTTGGCAGCTTTGTTGTGAGCCGCTTGCTTTTTTTTATGGTTACTCAATATTATAACGAGCTTCGAGCCATATCTTTGGCCAATGATCAGCCGAGACAAGGGTGGCCAAGGTGCTGAGCGTTAGACAGAGACGGGCAGAGCATTTAATAAGGCCACTGTCGCTCGGATGATGCTTTGAATGATTGCAAGTGGCGATAATAGGCCAAGACAGTGTGCTGTCAGTACGTCAAGTGGAAATGAACGACGCGACGCTTTATCGCACTGGCTCTTGAAGTTTATTACAGTGACATTTCAATTCTTCTGATTGGGATGATTCCGGTACCAACAATAGCCAGCGCCGCATTTACCACAGATCACAATGCCAACTGGCTCAAAATCAATCTTTGCATCTCAGATCTCTCTCTCCCTCTCTTGGTCTGCTTCTGTCTCCCTCTCTCAATCTATCTCTCGCATTGATATTGCGCTGATTGTTTGAAATTGATTGATCGTTGTTTTTTTATGGAGTGATTGATATAAATGCTGTTTGGCAGCAATTGCAGAGCTCTCCAGAGCTCGAGCACAATAGGAAACAATCGTTTCAATTACAATAGACCCAACTAACTGGATGAATACGCTTAGGAAATCTCTGCCCAGTGCCTTCAACTTCTGGCCATGCAATCATATTGAAAGCTGCGCTAAAAATATTATTAGCCATTGAAATATTGTGTTGCCAAGGTGTTCGCACGCCAGCTTCAAGCTCTTGGCTCCAGCTAGAGCTTATTCGCCTGCTGCTGCCTTCAATGTTCTTATCAAGATGCTTTCAATGTGCCGTTTAGGATTTTCATTTGTAGCATTTAGCTGCGAAACGCTCTATAAAAGCGAGAAAAAAAAATATCAAGACTTACTTTTTGCTGCTCTCGTGTCGAACTTGTGGGCGCAATGTGAATTCGGATACGGATTCAGGTTCAGGCTGGAATCTAGCGGCTCGACGGTATATTGTTAGTTAGCGTAGATCTGGTGGTGGCCTCCCCACTCTACTCTGGTCTACGCGGCTGCTTCTGCCACGTTGCCGACACTCGTAAATTACAATAAATTATGTTGAAACTGATTATTCGACACAATTTATGAGGCCCTTTAAGTGGGCGTGTGCACTTTTATTTTATTGTGAATGATGATGTAAATGATGTTGGCAGCGCACATTTTCATATTGTTGTTGCAACTGGATTGTTATTGTTGTTGTTTTTGTATACGTTGCACAAAATAAACGACTCGGGTCACGCTGTGGGTTGAGTTGAGTGCGGGTCAAGTTTTGGGCGACAAGATGGGTGATGGGTTAATGAGAGAAGCTTTATTTTATTTTTTTTTTCATTTAATTTTTTTCCAGTTTTTGGTAAGGCTTATACATTTTGGGGCATAGCTGTGGCTATTATGTGGCAAGTGTGGTAATTGTGGCCAGATAAGCATGTCAAGAAGTTAAACAAGTTGGCAGCTTAGAGTAGATGAAGTTTTTAAACTGTTTGCAACAGCTATTAACACTATCTTCTCATATAAGCTATAAATATGGTCTCTGAATACCCTGAGCTTAGCTCAAAGCTAATTAACTGTTTACTTTAGTTGGGCAACAAACATTTTAAGTAGGCTCCTTTTCATTAAGTTTACGTCAGTTACTCTTTAAAACGAAATAAAAAATAAAAAGACAGCTAAATAAGTTGAAGAAAAAAAAAACAGCAAAGAAAATGTGGGAGTGTGTTAACAACAACAACAAGAGCAACAAGCACAGAATCCCTATCGACAACGTCAAATCTGCGACTGCGTCGGAACGCTGCTCCAGACTTATAAAGCACACATCATCATCATCAGCAGCAGCGACAGAGGCAGCGGCAGAGGCAGAGGCAGCTGCAGCAGCAGCAGCAGCAACAGCATCATCAACAAGCAATCGGCTTAAACAAGCAGGCCAAAAGGAACAGCAGCCTGCCTCTGTAGCTGGAGAATAGCCTTGGCAGCGGCGTAGCAAAAATTTAATTAAGAAAATCAAGCCGAAAACTGCGTTGGGCGAGGAGCAGACGAGCGACGCCAACGACGGCGACGACGCTCCAGCTTTCATATCTGATGGAAAAGCAAGAGCAGCGACAACACCAACAACAACGGCAACAACAACTACAGTAACAACAGCTGAAAACGAGCGTAGCAAAAATTTGATGCTTTTGCTTTGGCGCAGCGATTTGGATCAGTGCGACACAATGAGGACCACCACCAGGCTAAGCCGCTGGCTTCGGCTCCATGCGGGTGTTTGCTCTTGTCAACAGCAACAACAACAACAACAACAACAGCAACAGAAAAAACAACGAACGGATTTCAATGATTATTCATTGGGCATGGCGCATATAATCGCACACACTTGTCTGCGACAAACAATTTCAGCAATTAGAATATCAAGCAATGCAGATCTCCGGCGATGCAGCAATTGACATTACCAAGATCACAGAACACAGCTCGCACACCCTCTGCCATCGCAAATATATATATGTGTGTGTGTGTGTGTGTATGTTGCTTTAATGACATTTCTGTGGAAGAAACAGACAAGAACAGCGAACACACACAAAACGCCCCGCGCTTTGTGTGTGGCAGCAAACGAAAGACTTAGGACACAAACTTGCAAATTAAAGCACATTAATTTTGCAAGCTGAACAAGTCGAAATGGGCAAAAGCAAATCTCTGGCGCGTTGCCCGCTGATTGATTACAACAGTTTGTGCCACGGCTGCAGCTGCTGTTGCTGTTGCTGCTGCTCTTTTGTGCCTGGGAAAAAAGTATCATAATCATAATAATAATGATAATAAAAATGGAAAACTTCTAGACGCCATATAAATCAGAGCAAATATGAATTGCTGTTTTGTCTGCGCAGTTTTGCTCTGTGCTTGACTGTTTATTTGTTTTCTTGCTGTTGTTTACGTTGGCTTTTGTCAATTGCCAAGACTCGAGCTGTGCACAGTGGTGCAAATCAAGCTAAAATGTTAAGATATTGCTTTTATTATTCATAAATTATTCATTAATAGCATAGAACTAAAAGTTATTTTAAACATTTTTTTTCTTAATAGAGCCAAGAACACAATATAGAATTGTTCGCATATTCTAGTATGATCTGATTTTCATACTAAAACTGATTTCAAGCAAACTATATCACTATTATTACTTAAAATCTGAATTATATAGATCCTCAGCTTTCGCATTTAGCTATGAATGTTTTTTTTTTTTTAAGTTTTAGCTAGATTTTATTTTATTTTAGATTAATTTGAAAATATCTCTAAAAATACATTTTATATACAAAACATTGGTTCTAAAGAACATTTTTAAGAATTATTATTGATTTCAATATTAATTTATTTTTGTAATTTTTACAGAATTTTGATGAACTTAATAATTTATTATAATTTGTATTTATAAATATATAATATTTTATATACATAAATCTATAATTTAATAGTTAATGTATATTTATTTATTTTTTTATTTAACAAAATATGTTAATATTTCTCTACTCTTAGCTTGATTAGCGAATTCTATTAGGATATTTTGTATCAAAAATTAGCTAAACTCTGCATGATGCTCATCTAGGTGATGAACATTCGCTTTCTATTATCGAATATTTGCTAGCTGTGCACTTTCACCACTGTTCAAATGGTGCTGACTGCCTTCATTGTTCCATTGCGCTTGTAATTCTGTCTGGCAGCCTTTGTGCTCAGCCTCTGTTGCAGTTTCAGTTGAAGCTAGAGATCGGAGACGGCAGTCGTTGCCAGTTGCCAGTTGTTGTTGTTGTTCGCAGTGGTTGTCGCCCCCACAGTTTTTTTTTCGTTTTTCTTTAATTTTTTTTTTCGAGTCCCCATTGTCTGTGTGGGAAACTGGCGCGCTTGCCTTGTAAAAACTTCTGGTGAACAATGTATCCGCATCCACTGTCGTTTGAGTGCGCTCAAAGTTTTCAATGCCAAATGGTTTATGCATCGGCATATTACCAATCATAAGCATGGCTCATAAGCATTTCGGACACAATGCGCAAACGCCACATAAACTCAGCCGATAGCCGATAGCCGAGAGCCGTGAGCTAAGAGCGATATGCATATGCGGATTGTTTAACCTAGATATTGAGTCGCAGCATCTTTTTGGTGCCAATCATTATATTTTAACAGCTTGTTTGCTCGCTTGTTTTACAAATTGAAATCGCCTGTCCACCGACCAGTGTCCGGCGTTCGCGTTGCCAATGTTACAATAAATTTAAATAAACACAAGCCTTTTGCCGACGACTCCAATAGGTGATTCGGATGGGGTGCTCGTTGTAGCTGTAGCTATAGCTGAAGTTGTGGCTGTGGCTGTAGCTGCGAACATTGCAACGTTGCGATGGTGCCGTTTGCATCCTGGCCTAATCGCTGCGTTTAATTTACTTAAATTATACTAATGATCTTGAGCGCTCCTCGCGGCCAAGTCGCTTGGCCACAACTCTCAAGTCATTTGTTTTGGCTCGTTTGCAGGCGGCTCAATTGATTTGGCCAAAGCAGCCGCCAAAGCAGTCGCCGACGACGACGGCGTTGTCCGAGTGGACGTTGCTGTTGCTGTTGCTGTTTCTGCTGCTGCTGCTGCCGGGGCGAGTGCGAATACGAGTGTTGAAATTGAGGGCTAACAGCGACTGGAACGTTGTGCGAGTGTCGCTAGATATGGCCTGACATTTAGATGAAGTGTCTGTGAATCTGAGCCGGGTCTCTCTCAATGCCCAGCTCCAGCTGCGTTTTGCTCTGGCTAAATGTCGACTTTTGTCGTTGTCTTTACCATTTGCCGTTGCCATTGCCGTTTGCCGTTTGCCTTTGCAGCCGGCCCATGTAATTCCATTCATAAACAAAACTTTAATTTTATTGCACATTCGAGTTGACACAGTCAGCAGTGAGCATTGGAACAACATCTGCAAGCCTCTTTGGCTGTGTGAAGGCGTTGCCAAATGGGTGTGGGCATTTGGCCAGCACTTCGATCGCCCATGCCAGTCGCTATGGGTACTCACAAACGATTATCATAGAGCTCAAAATGGCTCAATTAGTTCCTATAGACCGACCTGTTGGCGGCGTCTTGCCCAAAGTTTATTGATGGGCATTGCATAGTTTTTGGCTCAGCCCAAAGAGCAAGTTGACAAACTTGTAAGATTCTTTGCAATTTGCAGTGAAATCTTCTATTTAAATGTTGTTATGCGAATTTGAAAGTTTACCTTGTTTAATCATCTGCAGTTTGATGTGATGCTAATCATAGGTAAATAGAATTGAATGAGCGCAAGACTTAGATTGTGAAATAGTCAATGAAATACGATCAGAGTTTTACAAAATATAAATATTATTATTTATTTAAGCTCTAGCTTTTTATATTTGATTATTTTATAACAAATACTCCAGGTAGTTTTCGCTATTTATTTATATTGACTAGCGCTACCAAAATAACTAAAATATTATATTAAATATGAATTATAAATAAACAAATAAAAAGTTGTACTAATAATGATTCAGATTATTATTAATTTATAAAAAAAAACGCAACAATTTATTATAAATATTTAATCAATAAATATTTAACATTTTACAAATATTTATTTATTTTGTTCATATTACTTCAGAATATTAAAGCATTGGCAAGACTTATAATTTATTTATTTATATAATTAACAAGTACGCCACTTTAATCAAGGCTGAGACATATAAATAAGTCTATGCCTTTCTTAAATTAGACTATATATATTAAGTATAAAAAAAAATATATATAAAAAATAATATATATACATGTTAATTATTATGCATAAAACTGCTCTAAATAAAATATATCAAATTTACTCTAAATTGATTTGTAATTTAATAATTTAATCAATTTTCATTGGTTGTATGGCTACCCATTTTTTGATACAATTAAATTTTTTAAAATTTACAGCCATTTAACCCCATGCGACATCGACGGTTAGCCTAACAATTTTGAACAAATAAAAATAAATAAATAGAAATAAAATAAGTAAGACTCGGCCAGCCAGCTATGCCAAGCCATTTTCGCCATTGACATCCATGCGAACACTGTTAATTAATTAAAAAAGAAAAACTAATAGACGATTGCGTTGACAAGATAAAACGGCAAACGACTAAAGGCAAGAGAACAGCACACACACACACACACACACACACACACAGACATGCTCACGATATAGCCAAATGTAATAAATTGTGACAAAAAGTCAGCTAAAATATGTTGGCGAAGGCGTCAAGGTGTGACATTGACCCTCGATAAATAAGTCTGTGTGAGTTTTTGTGTATGTGTGTGTATTTATGTATGTGTGACTGTGTGTGGCATAAATCTAAAAACGTTATCGCAACAGAAACAACAACAGCAACAACAACAACAACAACAGTAGCAAACATTACAATTTAAAAGTGCATAAAAATGTTTATTGGCTGGGCGAAATCAAGTTCGCTTTTAGTTTGCCAAGCTACGACAATAAACTACACTGGGCAACAAAATGTGAAGTCGATGGAAATTAAATATTTAAATATTCTAATATTTACATAAATGTAACTGAGTATTAATATAATTTTTATTAGAAAGAAGATAAGATAAAATAAGGGGTATAAATATGTATTTATTTGACTCTGATTTGCAGTTCAGTGTTAACAGACGGTCAGGGCCAAGTTTTAGCTTTATTGTTGTTGCTGTCTTTGCTGTTGCTGCAAGTGGCAAGCCCGCAGCTGCTGCAGCAACAATAATAGCAACAACAACAACAATAACAATATAGAACACAGCTGTGGCTAAGACAAGCTCGCATAGCTAAATTATTATCAAGTTCTTTCTCATATTTTTCGCTCGGTACAAATTTGCGCAAAGCAATTATTGGCAATAACAGAAATATTTTTGATTTGCAATTTTCTCACGGTACAGCGAGCTAGCGAGTAAAAGCCTTTCACAAAAATTGAGCAGCCAATTGGTTTGTCAATGGCACAATTGAATCTTTCAAGCAGATTCACAATTAGCCAACAGCATTAGTAGCAAAAGCAACAGCAACGGCAACAGCAACATTAGCGGCAGCACCAGCAGCAGCAGCAGCAGCAACATACTGACAGCAACAACGACAACATTGGCGCATACAAATGGTGTTAAAGCCTGAGCGCAAAATGTAATTTGTTTTCACACAACATAATCAACATGATAACCCCGGCCAAAACGTCTTTAGATTGAGTCTAATGATGATAAACGCTTTTACTGTGAGTTAACTACAGACTTCTGACACCGACGCAGCAGACACAAACCATTGCCCACACCAATGCAACAACAACCGAAGAGAGAGCGACCGACTGGCAACTGGCAACAGGCACAACGGCAATAGCAACCGCAACAGCAACAGCAACTGCTGCAACTGGCTGCATGGCCAATAATAAGTCAACATTCCAAGGCGTGTTAAGAGATGCTCGATTAAATGCCTCAATTGTGGCTCATATTGAACACCAAGGCGAGCGCGACCCAGCAACATCGACACCACACACCACCTGTCTGCAAAAAACGCTTGAAGAAGAAGCAGCAGCAAATAGCACCGCCCCCACCAACGGTCAACTTTGTGCCCATTGCCCGTGTCCGTTGGCCGTTGCCTGTTGCCTGTTGCCTGTTGCTTGTTGCCTGTTGCAAGTGTTGTATTGTTGTTATTGCTCGCAGTGCTTGCCTGACTTTTAGCACTGAGCAACAACAGCTCGCAATGGGCGAAATCGTTTAGTGTCGTACCTAACTAAGAAAACGTATTTTCAATATCGAAATTATTATTATTAGCTGACAGCAAATCGCAGTTTTCGACTGTTGTTGTTGCTGTTGCTGTTGCTGTTGCTGTTGTGGTTGCGCGGCGTTGCCGGCGCATATTGTAATAAATGGACAGGCCTGTTATTGTATGCACTTTGTATATGATATGCGAGTACTAACCCAAAACTTAGCTCGAGCACACTACAATAATTGAGCATCACCAATTGCTGTTACACTTTGTCTAAGAGTGAAAATGAGGACAAATATAATTCTAGATGTGAAATGACATGCATGATATATTTTTATTATTATTAAATAAGAACTTGATATATTTATAAAAAAAAAACTATAAGAATTTCGAATGCTTTATATTTAAGCATTTAATGAAAAAAGCTTTATTAATGTTAAAATCAACAAGGAGACAAAACATTGTCAGAGAATAATTCAAATACTATATTAAGATTTGATATGAAAGAATGTATAAAAAAGTGTGAGGGGGTGCTCAAGATAATAAAGTATGATAAAAAGTTTAAAACAAGCTAAAAACCTTCAGTTTGTTATGAAATACATATGTTGGAAATATTTTTTTAAATTTACGAGTACGCGAACAAAAGAAAATAAACAGATATAATGCTAGGCTAAGCTTAATAAAAAAAAAGTAAATAAATAAAATAATAAATATGAACGATTTGAGAATAGAGTTAGCTCCATTTATATGCTAATCTGAAACATATCAATGTTATATTATAGTGAAAAGTATTTTAGCTAAAATTAGAAACTAGTTAAACGCTATAAATAAGGATTAGTCTAGCTCGAAGTAAGCTGAGATTAAAACAGGTTTCATTGCGAATAAACTAATTCATATATATTTTTTTTTTTCAAATATATCTTGCATTAAGGATCAACTACTTCATATACTAGTATTTACTAATGTATTCTTATTTATTTTTATAATTTTTAAAAATATTTGATAGTATGTTCAAGGCATCATTATAAGCACAGCCCATGAAGCAGAGTCAACCTCTGGCATCATAATTTTTTTTTTTTTTTTTTGCTTGACTCGCCATCTGCGACTGCTGGTCGGTTTCTAAAGGTGAGAAACTGGCCACATTGCTTGCGGGCAGCGCTGCACCCCCCTAACACACATATTCACACACACACACACGTATAAATATATTCACATACAACAGCGCTATTATATACCATTTTATAAATACAAGTATTTTCAATAAATATGAACATTTCTATCGAAAATTTATGCACAAATAAGCAGGTGTTTAGTAGTGACGAGTCAAACGCTGCCCGACAGCAATGGAAAACACATACACAGATATAAGTGCCTAGTTAGATGCCCAGAGAGGCATCGAAATGTGGCTAGTGGTAGTAGTTGTAGTACTCATCAGCATTTTGGCCATGCTTATGGTTGATGGGCTGTTGTGGGCTATGGGCCATGGCTAAATGGCAATCCGTTACAGTTGTCGATCAGCTAACAAGATAATTGTACAAATACAAACACAACAATGAGGCACAACAACGATAGCTGTGATAAGCAACACGTTACCTAGTATCAAATTACAGATCTTCCAATTAACTGACCAATAAGCGGCAATGCTTTTAATTTGATAATAGTGCAAACTCACGCCCAGCAGACAGCAACAAACTGTTTGTTGCCCAGTTAGCTAGCCAGCAACTTGTTCCCAGCAACATCTACAACAACAACAATAACAATTCCACGCAATGTAGCTGCAACACGGACACAGACAAAAACAATAGACGCATTTGTAAGACGCCCCAACGGGGGGCTAATAAACTCAAAGCAGAACAATTGCTGGCATTTTTGACAGCAATATTATTTAGAATAGATTCCTATATACTTAGAAGACTCACAATAACTTAAAGCAATAACCAAAACTTCAAATTTCAAATGCCTGATCATATTACCAGGAAATCTTTTCCAACAAAAATAAAACTATTCAATGCTTTAGCATTATTTTATTAGTGTTTCATAGAGAATTCATATTTATGAGGCTGAAGTTGAAATTGTGAAAAATTAAGTGTATTAAATTGAATCTGCATATATTAGACAAATCAATTTTAGTCAAAAGCTGAATCTGAGCATATGTAAAGCATATAACGAAAGAGAAATATATGTTTTTAAAATTAAATGTATAAATATATTTTTTCCCAAATATTTTTACTGTCAAATTTGTATTTATTTATTATATTATTAAATATATTTTTCTTTTCTTTTATTATTTTAAAAAATTATATTTCATTTTATTTATTTATTCAATTTTCATTTACATTTACATTTAAATACATATAAAAATAAAAAATAATATCATTAAATAATAATTCTATAAAAATTTCTAAGAAAAGAAATCTAAAAAAAAGTATTTTTAAATAGATAAAAAATTCAGAGAAAAGTTTTGTGAACAAAGAATTTTTGTTTATTACAAAAACTTAATAACACAAACAAATTTGCATATTTTTAATATGAAATTCCACTAGATTTATTATAAATTCTTATAAATTATATTTGTATTGTGTTGTCTCAAGCAGCTACTTGTTGTTATGGAAACGAATAATTAAATTCTTAATAAAACGCAGCTTATGAAACTTCATTTTGAACCACTTGCCAAATAATGTTTAATAGGAACTTATTGAAAAGCTGGTATGTGCATTAAGTACTTAAATATGAGCTAGGCACAAGCACTTAGCATCAATCAAACACTAAACAAGAGTTTAGAACGGCAGCAGCTGAGTTGCCAGTTGACATATGAGCAACAGGCGGCAGGAGCAGCCGCTGCAGCCAGAGAGCAACAGTTGAAGAAGCCGAAAGAAGAAAGAACATTTTGCCGCCACACCAAGAGAAGCGGCTACTACACAGGAACTGGGAATCGGTAACCGGGCCGCCGGCTGACTAACAAGCAGAGTTAGTATAGAAGCAGCAGCAACAACAGAGCCCAAACCAGAACCAGAAACAGAAAGAGAACCTCAAGCATTCAGAATTATGTAACACGGCATTTGCAAGTCAAGTCTGTGGGATGTCACTGTTTGGATAGACAGGCGGGACAGCTGAGCAAAGTTGCCGCCGCTGCCACTGCCGCTGCCATCGTCGTTGAACTTAATCTGCGAGCATGATTGTGCACTATTTGTAGAGTGGACGAGCAAGTGTGCGCGTTGTCCTGGCAAGGTTGTTATGGACGCACCAATGTTTGTTTGTGCATGTAAACACGCCGGGCGATACGCTAAGCACAAAAAGAAAAAAAAAAAGCAAGTCCACTTCGAACTACAATTCTGGTTGAAGCGAACGTCTGACAATGATCTCTAGGCGCGACAAATTGCTGCAGCAGCCCTGGGAAGAGCTGCGCTATGCACAACATCGAGAGAAAGTGATGTCCGCAAGGCCGGCGATTGATACCAAGTCGCCACGCCGGCACGATCACGTCCAGCGCAAGTGGAAGAAGCAGCAAAAGGAACGGGAGCGCCAGGAGCAAATCGAACGGGAAAATCTGCGTCTGCTGCAGAAGCTGGGCGACATCATGAGCACCAAGCGCATGAACAACCTGTGGCTAGAGCCGCGACCCAAGTATGTAGAACGATACACTTAACAAAAACTGCCGCTTCTTTTTAATCAATTTATAAAATTTCCTATAGTTTTCTGCACCGGGAGAAAATGTTCCATACGCGGCCATACTCCAGCCTGCCACAGGTTGTCACCATTTACGGCGCTCAGCCACCTGGTCCGGTGCTATATGGCACGATGTCCAAACCCACAGTTGTGGGGCGCTGTCCCACCTGTAGCGGTAATCCCGAGCGCACACAGGTGGTCATTCCCGAGCAGCGTTTGCCTTGGGCTCCCTCGCGCAAATCTTCGAGCCGCAGACAACAGGAGCAGCAGCAGCGCTGCTATCAATGCGGCGGCATCAGGAAGTTGGAGCGCAATCTCTTCGAGGACTACTCCTTTGACTATGAATAACACTTGAGTCGACAAATAAAAAGTAGCTACAAATTTATTAAACAAGCGGGACATACATTCATTCACGCTTTGGGCACATTGGGCGGCAACGTGGCAAAGGTGAGGAAACCTGTATGACCGGGCAGCACTTGGGGATTACTAGAAGTTAGGTACTTTTTCAGCTCCTTGGGTTCCTTCGTTTTGTTATCATCAGTCGCATTCGCATCACTGTTCTTTGGTGCCTTGAGAAACTCCAAATCGATGACAGGCACTGATCGAGTCTTAATCACGCTCTCCTGCTGCAGCACCTCCATCGAACAGATCTCATTGAAGCCCAGTTTGGTGAGCACATTAATGCATCGCTGCGATTGCTCTATGCATGGGGAGAACGAGCAAAAGCGGCCACCTGAAATTTATGAAAAAATAACATTATTATGGATACATTTTATCTTAATGTGGGTCTAAAGATGCTTGGCTGTGTGGGGAACTTGTTGCTATAAGAATACGGGTGTAAACCTAATAAACCTATATAATCTCGTGGACATAGGAAATTTAATTCATTTAATTTTTTTTCTTATATTATTACACACATCTATCTACCTGTATATATCCATAGAAAATTCACATTCTTATACCAATCGCAGCTGCAATATTGCAACGCGCATTTGGTTTCACTAATGAGTGACAAAGCTGCCCAGCGGGCTGCCTGACCACGTCAACTGCCAAAAGCGGGCGCATTCAATGTCAAACACAATGAAATGGCCAAGACAGACAGACAGACAGAGAGTAAGAAAGACAACTGACTGACCAAGCTAGCCAGAGTCTTGATTGCTGCTGTTGCTGCTGCTGCTGTCGGCTGCCGCGCCAAAGGGCGCTGACAACTTGTTGTCATGCGCCGACTGGGCAGTCGCGTTTCACTTACCCGACAACTTCAACGCCTTGAATGCATGTGGCACTGCCAAATCTGGCGCGGGCAGATCCAAAAAGACCGCATCAGCCACACCGTCCAGCTCGCTGGTGAAACCCAAATTGCACACATCTCGATGATAGACCGTTACAAAGTCGCCGAGGCCGTGCCGTTTGAATTCGTCGCGCGCCTGATCCGCTCGCGCCTCATGAAAATCAAAGGTGTGCAGATGACCCGTAGGCTTCAGGGCGCGCAAAAAATAATGCGACAAGGAACCGGATCCGGTGCCGGACTCAACAACAACTGCGCCGGGCCGCACCTCCAGCTGATGGAGTATCATGCTTATGTCCGGCGTATATATAATTTGTGTGCGATGCGGCAACGTTTGCGTCCACAGCTCGGGATTGGGCTGCAATACATGTGCATAACCTTTGGATAACTCTACTCGACTTCCATACTCCACACCAATAATACCTAGGCAAAACATTGAGATCAATTAAGAGTTTACTTATTATTAACTAACTAAGTAGCTTACTTTGCACTTTTAGTGAGCCGTATGGCGTCTGGAAGATATGCGCTATAGTTTCGCCTTTTTTGTTTACTATCGTCGGCACCGCTTCTATGGCGTGCATGGAGTTTACGCTCAGATAGAGAATGACAATGTCGCCTTGCTCTATGTGTGTTTTGGGCATCAGAAAACTCATTGTTATGGTGTATCGTTGTGATTGCCGGTTACTGGCTAGGATACGGCAAGAGGAACGGAGACGCGTGGGCCAACCAAGACCGCGAGCGGCAAAATTAATACCGAATTGTGTGACCAACACATTTCAATTTAAAAATACTCAGGTATATGAAATTTTTTATTTTAAAGTGATCAAAAATAGTTAGATTCTATATTCGTATAAAATACACGAAATTATAGTATCTCCCACTTAATTAATATTCATTTAAAAGTTTGTTTTAAGCGAAGAACCCTAATTGCAATAAAAGTATAGCAAGGTTTCTAGAGTGTGTAAGAAATACTAAATTGTTTCTGAGCTCGCTTACCAACACCTTTTTTGTGCGGCGAGCAGCCCACTTCACGTTGATTTGCTTCTTCTTTCCCTCTTTTGGTTTTTTACTACAAGTATGTAAAGCTTGCTTTCTGTGAATTTGTCAAATAATCTGTGGACATCCGCAAAACGGCTTATAAATTTTTGCTAATTGACCCACACGATGATTGACAAATATACACTCTATAACATTATAACTTACTTATGTAAATTTCATTGTTTCTTTCGCCCATTTTATGCTCAATTGGAACCTGTCTGTGATTATTTCAAATGAATTTGCAATAAAACCAATAATTGAAACAAAAGCAGCCACAACATGGTCCAACGCTTGACTTTGAGGAGACGCCTGTCGTACAACACCAGATCTAACAGGAGGCGCATGTAAGTAATAAATCAGAACGGTTGTTTTTCTTGGAATCCTATAAAACATTTGTTTACAGTGTGCGCACTCCCGGCGGTCGTCTGGTCTATCAGTACGTGAAGAAGAACAAGACCGTGCCACGATGCGGCCAGTGCAAGGAGAAGCTTAAGGGTATCACTCCATCACGCCCAAGCGAGCGTCCACGTCTGTCCAAGCGCCACAAGACAGTGTCCCGCACATACGGCGGTGTCTTGTGTCATGGTTGCCTGCGTGAGCGTATTGTGCGCGCCTTCCTCATCGAGGAGCAGAAGATTGTCAAGGCCCTGAAGAGCCAGCGCGAGGCACTTGTGAAGCCCGTCAAGAAGGTGGAAAAGAAGCCCACCAAGGCGGCGCCAAGCAAGAAGCCCGCTGGTAAGACCGCCGGCAAATCCGCTGTCAAAACTGCATCCAAGAAACCCGCACCCAAGGGTGGCGTTAAGTCCAAGAAGTAAACGTGCTTAGGATTTTCATTGAGTTAAGAATTGGACGAGGAAGCCTTTTGTAATAAAGAAAATACAAGTTGGAAAAAATTTGATTTTTTGTTTCTGCAAATTAGTTGGATTGTGGTTCTATCAGCTGCGGGAATTTTGGCAATTACTTAGATTGTCATTCACATTATTTGCCAACAAGCATATGCAGGTGAAGTAGATATTCCGTATAATAGGAAGTCTGATAAGGCCACGCAACTGCATGATTTTTAAAGTTTACTTTTTATTTATTTTTTTTTTTTTGCATGGTTTGTGTCTCAACTAAACGAACAGCTGTTCAGCTCAAATTGGCATTCACATTTAAAACAAACAAAGCAATGTAATTGCTAACTTAAAAATCATAATTATTTTATGATGCCACACCAAGCGACTGTCAGCAAGCCGAACGAATCGTACGTAACATAATAATAAATTGTGATACTGTCACATTACATATACTAAATTTTACAGCACAATACGAGTGCCGTTCGATACGCCGGAGCATGCTAAGATTGCTTATCGAGTATTGAGTGTGGATCAGGAACCGCGCCGAAACTTTGTTCAGAAATCGCTGAGCCTGGAAGACGATGTGCTTGTGGTGCACTTCAGTGCCGATCAAGTAAAGAATTTACGCACTGCTATAACGTCGTTCTTTGAGTGTCTGTTGCTGTGCCAGGACACCATTAAACTGTTCGGTAAAGAGACTCCATCGGAAATAAGAAACAATGCCGGAGCACAGTCCAGCGCCGACTCCACATAGAGCAATATATGGATTTGCATTTTATATACTTTTCACTGTGCTATTCTTTGTTTATGTGGCGTGGGCCTTCTTGCCCGTGGAGTTGGGCATGCACTCCTATTTGCCGGACAAGTATTTTGCAGTATTCGTGCCCGTGCTGATTATGGTCTGTGCCTTCTTTGCCGTCATCATCTATCCGGCTATTAATCTGTCATTGACGCCCAATATCGATTCAATTGCATCGGTTGTCGATCTCAAGCTCGTGCTGCCCAAAGGCTCTGAGTTCACCTCTTGGTCGCAGTTGCAGTGCCACCGCTCCGACGCCACACCCAAGCGGAATCCGTCGCCAGCCACAACCATGTGCAATCTGTGCAAAACGGAGCACGTAGCAAAGACTCGCTCGCCCATACCTCCACTTCGATTTCTAGACTTACAAGAAGTAAACGCCACATACTACAACTAACAAATTTGCCTTTAATGTTATTCTTTTCACTTGCGACGCACTGTCGTCCAGCCCTCCTCTGGCTCCACAAACTGTTCCGTTTGCTGTTTGCGTGTCTGGGAGCGGGTTACACGCCCGCTGCTTGTGGCGGCCTCTTCGTCGCTGTCAGCTGCATTCATTGGATCGTCAACACTTTCGTCATCATCGTCCATTTCCCCGTCAGACGATGAGTCGTCTATGGGTGTATATGTAATTTTCACATCGGGACGCAGCCAATCCTTGCCTTTTGGTAATTTACTAAGCTCCATTTCAATCTGCGGATATTGGGAGGCCAGTGCCATTTGTTTGTATCGCAACAGGTTGCGGCATATCTCGGGTATGGACTGATCATCGCACAATGTGTTGAATTCCTGATCCATCAACTCTTCGACTACCTCCTGCAGCTCACCCTGCGTTATATTCTCATTGCCCACACAGTACTCATATGTGTAGTCCATTATTTGTATGGCAACCTGCGAAATTGTTAGGTTACATTTTGATTGAGAATGAAACATGTTGTCATACCTGCTGGCCATTGCGTCCGCCCATGCCATGCTCAACAGCCAAGCGTAGATTTTGCCAATTGTTGAATATTCTTTCAACAATTAAGCGAAAATTCTTTTGGAAATCAGTTTGTGCCATATCGTGCTACGCCAGTGCTGTGCAATTGTGAATACTTGTTTGCCATTCGCATGTCAACATAAATGCTGACAGCTGAACTTTTGTTTACATGTCGGCGCGCGAAATTATGACGGACAGCGAAAATGTGGAGCAAGCTCTAAATGAGCATGAGCTGAGCACTGAAGACGGCTTAGCGAATGCCTTTGAAGAGGATGATGACGACGAGGATGCAGAGCCAATAACCGCACAAAAGGTAAATTAAATGAGATATACTTAACATAGCGCATCATGTTATAACACATCATCTTTACGCAGGTGCTGGAAATTTTGGAAACCGCTTGGACAAACGAAATGTGTGCACCGGAATTGTTGCAGCACCAGTCAGACATGCTGGAGCTGATGATGTCGCAAGTGGCACACATGGAAGAGCAAATGAAGGATCTGGACAAGAATGACTTTCGCTTTGTGGTGCATCAGATGGAACTGGAGCGCATACGCTATATTATGGCCAGCTATTTACGTTGTCGTTTGCAAAAAATTGAGACCTTCACCCAGTACATCATTAATCAGGATTCAGCATACGATGCGGGCGACAAACGCCTCTCGCCCGAAGAATCGAAATATGCTCAGGAGTTCGCGTCTAATGTGGATGAATACTTCAGCAAAGTAGCCACACGCTATATGCCCAATCAGCAGCGTGGCGAGGCAGAGCAGCGCATTGTGGCTCCCAATCTTATGAGCCATGTATTTCTCAAAGCCAATGTGGCAGGTAGGTTAAGCAATTTATACATGCATACATGTTTAATTTACTATAATATTTCTGTTCAGTGTCCGGCGTTATAGTGGGTGTTGATGATGAGGAGGTGGATTTGACACCAGGATCGCAGCACATAATACCCTATCAACTGGTGTCCGATCTAATACAGAAAAACCAAGCGAAACTTATATAAATATCTGGGGAAAATACACATTAAATTTAAAATTACAATTATCATTAGTGAGCCGATTTTTCGCGCGCGAATCGCAGCCAGTGTTGGTAGGCATGTATCGTTGTGCTGCTGCATCTTCTTCTTCGTTAACAGCTGGCGGCTTAGTAATGACGTCACAGCATTCGTTTCCAGTGGAAATTCTTGGGTACACACGCCACGAATAAGTCTCAGTTGTCAATGTGGCGCGCTATTACGCGGATACCGAAAACACTTGAGTCACTTGGCCAAAGTGTCGCAGTGCTACCTCAGCAATTCCAACATTCCCAGCTGTACAACAACAACCACAATATCTGCAGTAAAACCAATTACCTCAGCTTACACAACCAAGCGTCGCTCATAAAACTCAAATACAGAATGTCGATTGTGAAGCCAAAGGTTGTTTTTGTCTTGGGTGGCCCCGGTGCTGGCAAGGGCACGCAATGCTCGAAAATTGTCGAACGATTTCAATTCGAGCATTTATCAGCAGGCGATTTGTTGCGTGAGGAGCGTTCACGAGAGGGCTCAGAATATGGCCAGCTTATCGAGGATTACATACGCAATGGCAAGATAGTGCCCGTAGAGGTCACCTGTTCCCTGCTGGAAAATGCGATGAAAAATTCTGGCAAGTCGCGGTTTCTTATCGATGGTTTCCCTCGCAACCAGGACAATTTGGATGGCTGGAACCGTCAGATGTCTGACAAGGCAGATATGCAGTTTGTGCTCTTCTTCGATTGCGCTGAGGATGTGTGCGTGAACCGCTGTTTGGGACGCGGCCAAAGCGGCTCCGGCCGCACGGACGACAACATGGACAGCCTGAAGAAGCGCATCCAAACGTACAACAACGACTCGTTGCCCATCATTAAATACTTTGAGAATGCCGGCCTGGTGAAGACCATTGACGCCAGTCCCGATGCGGACAAAGTGTTTCAAGAGGTGGAACGCGTGTTTGTGGCCAATGGTTTCCGATGAGACAATCTGGGGAATAGCTCATCCAATTAGTTGACGGTCTAGGTTGAATTGTATGTGTGTTTCCTAATGTGTGTGTAATCTTAATTGTATATCCCTCCTCCCTTACTTAAATAAATATATATTTACGCTTGTTATCATAATTAGCGATACGATCTTTTTGCGTGAGGGAATTTTCGGGCATATCAAAGTTAACAAACTTGTCACTTAAAAATAACAGCGTCTATCATATAAAACGGCAGGTGAATACGGTGCTTATTAATCCTTGCGCAGCTTGTCCAGGCGCGCTTGCAGATCGGCATCGGCGTCGGACATCGGCGTCGAGCCACCACTGCCGCCACTCCCAATACCACCACCTGCACCACCGCCTGACGACGGCCCGCCGCCTGCTCCACCAGCAGCAACAGCCGCAGCAGCTTTCTGTGCACCCGCTCCGCCTGCTATGGACAGCGATCCCGATGCTGTAGGTAGATCGCCTAACTGTTCGCCCAGCTGCAGACCCAGTTCGTCAAGTACTTGGGAGACAACGGCATCGGTCTCCTCCTCATCGCCCTCATCCTCCATGGCATCGTCGATGGCGTCGTTGATCATCTCTTCCTTCATGTCCATCATCTCCGATTGCTTCTCGAAGTCCTGCAGTATCTTTTGTATTTGCGGGAGATTCAGTTGACGATTCATGTTCTGCATGGCCTTGGTGACACCTGCAAAAATAACGATATCATAAGTAATTTCTGAATCATCAATGGAAACCTCTTCACACACCTTTCATTGCTTGGGCCATTGTGTTTTGAGATTTAAGCGTTTGTATTTTAAGTGAGACCGCCTGAATGTTGGCCTTCATAAGCATAAACTTCTTGGAATAGCGGCGCGTGCGCACTAAGTCCTTGGCCATGATCTTGACTGCATCCATTTGGCCCTCTTTGGCCATTTTCTTTATATCAGCAATGATTTTCTTTTCTTGTTGGTCCATTTTCATGCGCTCACGATCCAAATCACGCATGGCCTTGTTCAAGGCGCGCTGATTCTTGCGCAGCATCTCATCCGGTGAGATCTTTTTGCCAAAAAGCCAATCCATTTTGCCAAATTAATAACTATTTACGTCTTAAGAACTGCGAAGGAGTAAAATTCTTAAGAATTACTCATCAAAACAACAAATGTTGGTCTGGCGTTGCCACTAAATTGCTTAACAGAATTTCTTTATAGTTAACAGAAAACTCCCATCATTAACAGGTTTTTATGAATTGTAACAAAATTGTTGTTACCATATCCACACATTTTGTTTCACTTTAGCAGCAAGAAATATGTGTTTGTTTTAATTTTTTTGAAATTAAATTCTTACATCACACTTTTACAATCAATTGCACATAATGTGAAATTATCCTGAATATCTCAATTGTTTAGGTAGTTTTGCTTAATTTGTGAGCACCATACTCTACACTACGCGAATAATGTTATGCTTACGTTGTGTCATTTACGCTTACGTTAACATCTGCATAGCTCACCTCACAACAAGTTTTGAGTTTGTGTTTAATTTTTCTAATCAACCATGAAGGAGTTCGACGATTTCAATTTCAGTGTGGATAAATGTAGGCGTTTCTATTACATAGCCTGATTTGCTTTAAGCACAATATATTTTTTATTCGCATAGACACGAAGGAGCTGACACGGGAATGTGTGGGCGGCAGCGATTTGCAGCAGCGAAAAAAGGAAATCGAGGCCTACAATGAACAGACGGCAGCAACGCTTAAGCAGACTTGCAAAAAGAACTATATGCAATTTATACAAACGGCCAAGGAGATCTCACGTAAGCGATAAATATTGTCATATCTTCATATTATATATATATATTCTTATCTCTAGATCTGGAGTCGGAAATGTACCAGCTGTCGCACATTCTCATCGAGCAGCGCAACATTTTGGCCACCATGACCGATGGAAAGACGACCAGCCATCTCAAGGCGGACAGCATTGAGACGGAGAGTAATGCGGCCACTGAGGATGTGGACAACAGTCAAGCGACGCGGGCTGTGAAGGAAATGGTGCAGGGCTTCAATGGGAATCTTGAAGGAAAAACGTTCCTAAACGAGGGCGCCCTTATTGAACTGGATGCCAATGATTACCGGCCTATACAACGCGTCTTCTTTTTTCTGTTCAATGATGTGCTCATTGTGTGCAAAGTGAAACATGATAAGTAGGGCATCCCCAAAACTTTATACCCAACTTTTTAATTAATCTGTATTTCCACTGGCTTGCAGACGCCTAGAGTTCCTTACGGAATACGATCCCAAGAAGATAGCCGTTATCAATATCAAAGATTTGGATGGCGTTAAGAATGCCATCAACATTATAACGCCTGACGGCTCCAAGATTTATCAGAGCATTACAGCTGCCGGCAAGAGCGAATGGATTGAAAAACTGGAAGAAGCTTTTCGCTTTGATCAGCAAAAGAAACCAAAGAAGGGGCAGGCGCCGCAGCCACCAAATCGATCCAAGCAACAGCAAGCCCAAGCGAAAACTGTCACGCCCGAAAAATTGCCAGAGCAAACTCCCACAGATATGCAGCCGAAGTCCCTCGAGGATGAAACTCCTGAATGGCTGAGCACGGCCAGCGAGGAAATTCAAACGTTGGTGGCACAGCGCCATTTTGAGGACGCACAGGCATTGATCAAACGCACCCAAGAGTTTCTGAGCATGCCCCAACACAAAAACAAAGTACTTCAGGCGAACGTAATCGAGGCGAAAATTAAGCAACAGGAACAGAAGCTAACCAATGTGTTGCTCCAGGAACTGTCAAATAGTCACAATCGCAATTTACAGATTGCACTGCGTGAAGTCCGGCGACCTCTAAAGATACTCGTCGAAATGGGTCGCTCCCGACAGGCGAGTGCCACACTGCTAAAGGTCTGCACAGTCAGTTTACGTGTGGCACAGCGCGAGGCGCGTCGCAACAATGCGGAAATCTCGGAGCTCTTCTTCTGCGACTTGACGCAGGTGGCATGCGATTTTCTTAGTGCCTTTGAGCAGCAGCCGGCCTGTGTTAGCGGTGAGTGGAGCTATTGTTTGATACAATCCCTATTCTAAATCGTATTTTTACAGCCCTTGTCGTGTGGTGCAATGCAGAGCTGCAGTACTTTGCCAGCCAATTGATCAAACACTACCTGACCAAGGGCACCTCTTTGGAGGCAGTGGCCAAGTGCGTGGAACGCGTGCGCAAGCCTGCCACAAAGCTAACTGAGATTGGCCTGGACATAAGTTACCATTTGGAAGGTCTCTTGCGGACAACGCTCGAGTCGCTTATCGAGGAGTCGAAACAGCGCCTGCTGGACGCCGTAGGTCGCACTGAGGAGAGCTGGCAGCCATATAATTTGCAAACAAAGTCAAATTTAAAACGATTGCTGTTGGAGTTGGATACGTTGGGCATAGATGTGCGCGCTCAGACCACTGGCGATACGTGGCTAAATCTTACCCAATCCACGGTCGTATTCATCCGCCAATTTCTGCAACTGACCGAACATTGTGGCTGCCTCGCCAAAGGTGAAACGCTGCTGCAGAGCCTGGAACGTCTGTTACTAGATCTTTTTTTGGCTCACCATGCGCTGAAGCCACCCAGCGACATGTCGGTGGATGTGAGTTGCTCATGGGAATCACTTCTCATTAATCTTATTTCTTTATTCTCTTAAACCGTATTTCACAGCCCAACTTTGTGATGAAGAACAAAATCTTTCTGGTGGACAATCTGCTGCCCATTGCCATCGAGAAGTTCCGCAAGACATCCGGTCGCCAGTGTGAAACACTGCGGGAGCTTCATACCAAGCTCTCTCGCCAGCAGGGCGCTCCAGTGCCGCGTCAGCGGAGCGTTTACACGACCGACGTATTTTAAAAGTTGATTACTTTTGATTACATATATAATTTTTTATTTATTTTTTTTTTTTTCGTTTTGCTTCAATTATTTATAATATAATTATATACATATATAACCACAATAATAATAATATTTGTAAAATTAAAAATCGAAGCGTGTGCTGCACTCTATTCTCTGTTATTTGCTGGGCGCGAGATGTGCCCACAATTATATATATATATATTTATATATATCCGACTCATTTTTATATAAACTAATATGTAAACAAGTTTGTTAAATTATTATTTTTTGCATTTGTGTTCTTGTTCTTTCTTAGCTGCACGAAACATAGGATTTTACAAATCTTTGAATTTGACAAAGGATTGATTTAATTGTTTTTGATTTTTCAAAATTACATACAAGCAAAAGCTGGCTGCTTCGGCACCCCCGACTATTGATGTATTGGTGTGTGTGTGTTCGTGTGCGGATGTGAGGACGTGCTGTTGCGGCGGCGCCCGCTTCGTTTTTCCGTTATTGTATTAATTTTTAATGTAAAATTCTTAACTAAACTGCTTATCAATTATATTTATTTATATATATATATATATATAAATAAATATACATATATACTTTTTCTGTATGCAAATGTGTTTTGTGTGCGAAGGGAAGAGAAGTGGGGGCGTTTCAGGACACTTTCATAGCAATGTACCAATCACTAAGTTAAACAAATTTTAAAAATCGAAGGAAAAAATTTTAAACAAAATATTCTACACGCAATCATTAATGTATGTTCGATATTGTTTGAATTAAAAAAAATAAAACCTTCGCTGACGACATTTAAACACATAGACAAACTAAAAGCACTCACATTCCTGACACCGTGTACTCATCTGGTATTCATAATCTCAACGCTCCAGCAATGACTAATCCATGCAGGGTTCACAAATAAAAAGGACCCTGCATTTAATTCTTTTGATGAGCGTAGTAGGTAACGCCGACTGTTATTACTCTTTTTTTTTATATTCTTTTATATGTTTTTTTCCATTTTGTTTCCCGTTCTGCTGCACTCTGTTTCCTTCATTATTATTATTATTATTATTATTTTGTTTTAGGTTTTTACTTTGCAATTTGTGTTCAACTTTTTATTGGACTTAGCCTAGGCTTAGAAGCTAGAAGTACGCTTACTTTTTTTTATAGGTTTTTCTTTCATTTTGTTTTATTTTTTTATTTATATTATAGAAATTTTTCTTCGCTTTTATGCACCCGTCTGCTGCCACTGTGTTGCTGCTGCTGTTTCTTTGTTTGTTTGTTTCTTGTTATTAGCATGCTATCGAACAATGTGTTTTTCATTTTTATTATTATTTTTAGTTGTAATAAAAACCTATATGCGCTTATTACAAAATGAAAAGTGTGGATTCCCTCTGGTGTTCTTTTTTTTTTGTTTTGTTGTTTTTTGTTGTTGTTTGATTTAATAAATAACTTCATAGACAGTAGCCTTTTTATCGCCCGAACCCGTCACAATATATTTGTCGTCAGTTGATATGTCGCAGCTAAGTACGGATGATGTTTCCTTCGACTGCAAACGAAATAAATAACAAAGAAAAAATTATAGATTGGTTATAATTATAAAAATATATACAGATTGTTAATTTATAAAGTAGAATTTTAAATAACGTCTGATTATTACAGATGAATCCTTTTTTTCAATCCTTTTTTCATTATTTGCTCAACATGAATATCAATTTGGATATAACATTAATCCAAGATGGATTAATTCACTCACCTGGAATATACTGGCACCATATGGTGTTCGCCATGCGTTAAGCAGGTTGTCTTTGCCGGTGGAAACGAACCATTTGCCGCAGGTGGCAAATCGCAGCGACAGAACGCAGCTCTCGTGCAAATGCAGCTGATACTTGTCTGGTTTCGATGCATGCAACACTTCCACATGCGAATTTTCCATGCCCACGGCCAGCCAGTCACCTGTAACAAGAGCATAATACGTAAATTAAGTTATTTATAACACCTCGTAGTCCTACAAGTAAAAACTAACCCGTGGGACAGTAGCCAAGTGAAAATATTTGAGAACTAAAGTCGTGTTGCTGCAGTTGGCGGCCTTCGCGTAGATCCCACGAGCGCACCGTGTTGTCAAGTCCGCCAGTCCATAATCGTGAGCCATCCGGACTGATGTCAATGCACGATGCACCGTCCGTGTGGCCCTGGAACTGACGCACCAGTATCTCATTGTGTAGATCCCAGACAGCGATGTTGCCATCGCTGCAGCATGAGAAGCACACCTTTGAATCGGGGCTGATGGCGAGCGCATAACAGGCAGGCGCTGCTGAGGTTAGCTCGGCCTTGATGCGTGGCGTGGGACTGGCCAAATCCCATATCGATAGATTCGATGCTTCGCCACCAACAATAAGTGTGCGTCCATCCGGCAGTAGCTTCACCGAGCGTATATAATTATCGCGCTGCAGGCAATCCAGCTGACTCACGGGATTTTTATTCCCCGGTTGAGAGATGTCCCACACTTTCACGCAGCCTTTACCGCCAGTATAAACATATTTTGTAGGATTTGAAATAGTCACCGCACACACGACCTCTCCATGCGATAACGTGTTTATTTGTCGCGCATGTCTTGGTATACCAACACCAACCAGCGCGTCCGGCGGGAATGGAACCGGTTGCAAGCTGCCCTCACCGTTCATATGGAAAGAGTATGCACTGTTCCAAAAAGAATAGAAATATAATAGGTGTTACATTAAACGTGACTAATATTGATGTACTTACGGCTTTCCACCTGTTAGGGCCGAGGGATGTGGAATGCCGTTTGTTCGTACATGCGCATGCGGATCGTACGGCAACGGCGGTCGTCCATAGGCGGGATCCGATGGCGGACGCTGATAGGGATCCGCCGGTCGCTGATACGGCGACGCTGGATAACCAGCCGGCGGTGGGCCACCTTGTTGCATCATTTGTTTAGGATTTGCGCCCTGAGATGGTGCTGCAGCGTTTGGTGTCGGTGTGCGTGCCTTTGCTCCCGGTGTGCCCGGCTTGTCCATCTATTTAAATAAATTAAAAAAAATTAATAATATAAATCCAGTTTCTTTTATAGGCTATAGAAATGGTTGATAATATTCTTGAGCAAACCAATTACTGCATTGTTCTTACATCTTTTGTCTTGAGGCTGGGTGTAGAACGTGAAGAACTGGAGCCTGATCGTGAGGGCGGACGCTCCTGTTTGATGCCACTGCTACCCGGTTTGTCCAGACGCTCACCGTTTAAGCTCTCACGATCGCGTACCTCCATGGACACATGTTCGCCATTGGGACGTGGTGAGTGGGATTCCTACAATTGCAATTGAAAGGACAATTATATTATTGTTTTTCTTACTATATATATTGTATCTTTTTTTTTTTTTTAATTTTTAGAAATTCGTTGCATGAATATCAGGGCCGACACTCAACTCACCATTTCATTTGCAACATCTACGACTAAATCTTGATCGCTTTTCTCGCCTTCATCGTCCTGCAAATAATTTTGAAAAAAACAAACAAACACAATAAAACAAAATTCGTACAACGATAACATCAACAACCCAAATAGCAATTCAGCTGTTAATTGCACTAATCTACAAATATATGATTTTATAGTTTAAATTTCGGTTTTGTGAATTAACAGAGGATTAGAAATAGACAACAACAACTACGTATGAGATAGGCTACTACATATTATAGGAATGATTTTTTTGTTTTGTTTTTGGTGAGTTGAGAGGCAGCAACAGCTGATGACACAATGATACCAGTATACTAAATGATCATTATAGCTTTATACTCACTTGAAGTTTCTCATCTTTTCGACGTTTCGAATCGTTTTCAATGTCCAGCGGCGAACGCGTACGGTATTTCTCACGATCCGCAGGCGACACCGAATTGCGCTGCAACATTACAAGGACTTCGATAAGTATATGAAAATATCTATGTTATTGCTGCTGCTACTTACCAGACGCTCTTCAGCGCCCGCTGGTCCCTCCAAGCCCATGGGCTTTATATCCGGCCTTTGGTGGTCCGGCGGCGCTTTCAGCAAGCCCTGTGGCCCGTGTGGCAAGCCCATAGTGGCACCCAATGCAAACGGATTTAGTGCGCTCATCGGCTGTGGCGGTCCGCCCGGCACCTGTTGTGCGTGTATTTGTTGCTGCAATTGAAAAACCGCAGGCAGTTAGTTAGTTGATCAAATGCTGATTTTGGTGCAGGCGCTAAAATTGTTTCTGTTATTTGATGGCTTAAGGACGTGTAACAAAGGCTATTCGGATGTAGCTGTGCGTGTGTGTGCATACAACAACAACAACAACAACAACAACAACGTCAAGTAAAACAAGCATCGGCGTTTTGACTTTACGCATTATAACAAAAAAAAAAAAAAAAAAAAAAAAAAAAAAAAAAAAAAAAAACAATTGAATGAACACCCTGCGCAAAGGCGAGCGAGAAATAACGCAACAAGCAAGCAAACAAACGAACGCATATGGCAAATAAACAAAATAATAATCACTTACTAAAAGTTGTTGTATTCCATGTTGCTGGTGATGCTGCTGCAGACACACGCATACCGCACGCACAAACCCATCGTTTAATAAAATTATAGTATTTACAGTTTGTGTATAATTATTATAGTATCAAAATATATTAAACAAGTTGGTCATTGTTTATAGCTAAAGTAATATTAAATTTCAATAAAAAAAAAAAAAAAAAAAAAAAAAAAAAACACTGATACTGGACAAGGAAAATATTATGTTTAAAAATTAAGTATTAGAATTCGAAAATTATTGGGATTAAACAACCAACAATATCCTGCTGAGAATGTTAAGTAATAAAAGTTGTGCACAAAATTTAAAAAAATTTGTAAACTATTTCAATTTGTGTTTTTTTATGTGTAATATGAAATATGACGAAGGTTTGACATGGTAATACAACAAATGAATAGTCTTTATTCTTTATTAAATTTTCAAACTAGTTAGTTGTCCTATATTTTGTACTTTTATGGGATTTTTCTAACAAACTCTATATAAATTCAATTCAAGAAAATATCCTATACTGGGAATGCCACTTGATGAAAGTGGAGGAGTCAACTTACCCCAATGATCAGATTCAGTTCCTGCATTGTGACTTGCTTCGCACGCTCTACCGCCTGCAGCACTTGTTGCTGATGATCGGCCTGTAGGAATGGAAGTAGCTGGTTGATTAGTGTGTTGAGACGCTTCGCGATTTCCGTTTGCTTATGCATTTCCACATTAAGGCCATAGGACATTTCATAGTACTGCATTGGAAAATGTGGGAGAGAAGGATTAGATTTAACATAATGAAATTGAAAGTTCATCAATTATATATATATATTTACCATAACATAATGGCGCTGCATTTCGGTCTTTTCGTTCGCCAACTTCTCGCACTCCAATTTGATGCTGAAATTCACAGGAAAAATAATCAAAAGGGCAAATTAGTTTAGTTGAAAGAAATCTCGGGCAACGCTTCCGTCGTCGCGCCGGCTAAAAAATCCTATGGCCAGCAGCGCATATGGTGCGCTGCCTGGCAAACCGGTTTACACAGCCAAAGCCATACGAGGCTGAAAGGCAGCAGAAGAGCCTAGCCCAGCAGAGCATGTGCGCATGAAAAACCTACAGAAATCAACATTCTTTTTCTTTTTATATTTTAGTGAATCTGAAATCGGACATTCTTTATACGACTTTAACGGAGAATGTTCCTTATAGAAAAGGAAATACTTTGAAATATAAATACGAAAGCCATGAAAAATGAAAGGACGTTTTCATGACATCATTAGAAACTTTGATCTCTTGATTTTTTCTTCTATATCATGAATATGTTATATCATTACTGAAATTTTAAGTGTAACAATCATGCTATATTGGATATTATGCTAAATCTTATTAAATAAAACTATACTGGTATGTGCATATACATATGTATGGATATAGTTCCAAATCATATTAACTAATCTTTTGCGCTGTTCTGTTGGGGGTTCCCATTGCGAAATTGTATGTCGTTTCCAAATCATATTAACTAATCTTTTGCGCTGTTCTGTTGGGGGTTCCCATTGCGAAATTGTATGTCGTAGACACTTGCCTGTGATATTGTGCCTGTAGAAAATTGAACTCCTCTTTGATGCGCTCCAATGTATCGGCAATGGTAAATTTGATTGGGCCCTGAGGTGGTGGTCCCTGTTCGTATTGAAGATGGACATGGGGGCGAAACACAATTAGTAAAACACTTGATTGGGTCCCATTGCAATCTTCAATACTTACCCCGGCGGCGGGGTGACGCACCGGTGCGGGATACATTGTTGTTGTGTTGCTTTTATTGTTGTAATGCCTGTTTGATTGTTGCCCAAGAAGCGACGGGATGAACAACAAATAATAGTTGAATATTGTTGTACCGTAATTTTTATTTATTTATATATTTATAAATATATTTTAGTTGAGCGAATTGCTTATGCTTCCTCTTCCTGTTGGCAGCGCGCCGCTGCCCGCTGCTGGCACCCTGAGATTATACTCTCCTCTGCCGAAATTAGCAGCACTAGCACCGGAACATGTATAAAATTTTGCAAGCGCTTAATTGCTTTTTATATGATTTTGGATTTAGTTCAACTTATGCGTTTCCATATTGTGTATATTTTTTGCGGGTATCCTGCAATGTGAATTATACGATTCTTAGTTATATTGGTCGTTATTTTGCACCATTTTTTTCAATACGTAGAATCTCACGCACGTACACACATACACACACACACAAATATAAGCGCGCTCACATATTCTTGAGCATCTCAGCAATGGCAGCCATGCCAGCAACAACGAGTGTACACACATACATACAGAAGACGACGCACATACGAGGGTATGAGTGTGAGTGTTTACCGCCGAAAAAATCAAACGCACAGTTGCATGTGCCTGGGTGAAATGTTACGCAAAAAAACAAGCATGCGGCATAAGGTACAAAATAATCGTATACTTCTTAGCCAGCATAAGATATTCTTGTTAAACTATTTCCACATTACTGTGGCATGTAGTTTTTGCAAAAGCAGTGCACGCTGGCCGCACGCTCTGCACAAACAAATGTACCCCGTGCAATACATATACAGATAGACTGCAATTACGCAGGGTTGCCACCTTTGACTGAACAACAAATATTGCCACTAGGTAGTCTCCCGAGAATTTCACTAATTTTTAATATAATACATTATGCCCTTACACACTTTGCGGTAGCTCAGCAATGAAATAATATATTTTTTTCAAAAACAATATAGAATCTCAAAAGAAAATTTAATTTCTTGGCAATACTGCTTGCTGCGACAGCGAGTTGCTCACTCACACATATGTATACAAAACAGACAGACAGACTTATACACGCGCGCGCACCTAAACGGACGAGTGACAAAACTCACACACAAACACAGGCGCACACACGAGCACAGCGCAAAAGAAAAATTGGCCCAACAAAAAATAAACAAAAGCAATTAAAAAACGGAGAAGCTGGCAGTACCAATTTTCATTTGGGCATTTAGCTTGCCGTACATTTGCACATTTTATTGCCACTTTGTGTGCATACACATACACTGCACTGATATTTGCACGAGCCGATTTTTTCAATGCAAAAAACGTAATTTTTTACTCGAATTCTACCCGTAAAAATTGGCCTCTTCAACCGACCGACCGACCGACTCGCTACGTCTGACAGTCAGCCTGAGCGTCGTGTATGTGTTGTGTGGCGTTCTCGTTCTCGTCTCTATTTTTTCGCATCTGCTTTAGCCGTCTATTTTGCACTTAGATTTTCGACTGCAGTTAATTGAAATTCGACGACGTTTTTTACCGCCCGAAGCACACAATTACATGTAAAAGCTGCTCAACTCAACTGCCGATTTGTTATTAAATTGCGAACGTGATTTTAATGCGTGGAAAAAATAAAAAGCCGACGATATATCGCAAGATATATCTCATCACTTTATTATTTAGATGTATCGCCGGGCCTCCATATATATCGACACTCTTTGATGTATCGATTTGAATAGCTCGTGGATGTTATCGAAGACTTTAATTTATTGTCCATGCAACAGTGCTGCGTATGTGCAAGGATTAATCTGGCGCGCATTCGAGAATTTAAAAATCAATGAAATATGACTTTTCAAACAATCTAACTTTATAATTCTTGTATAATTATTAATATAGTTTACATTATATTAATTAAAATAATGAACAAATTTTAGATTGGTTTAAATAAGTTAATTTAAAGTCTTAAACTAAATTTAAAATCACAGAACTTATAAATAATGTATAAAATGTACATTATCTGAATTCCAATGGGAAACAGAATTTTAATCAGAAAATGTGGCATGAGTTTTTCTTTACTCTTTAAGTGCCCAATGCTAAATGTGAAAGTCACCCATATGCTTGCCCAACCCACATTAATCATAAGTCAAATAATTATGTTTCTTAATAGCATTTATTTAATTGCTTTACTAATTGTTTTGTTCCCATCACAGTTGGTTATCACAGTTGTATTGTTGTTTGTTTTCCACTTATTGTTTACTGCCTATTGCCTGATGCTTTACCAGGGGCGCCACAGTTTCTCGACGTCCTCTGGCATTGGCGATGGTGCAGGACTCTCGCAATCACTGTGATAACCGGATGAGGCGGGGCTGAGAGGCGGCGAGTTGCAGTTGATGCTCAATTCGACTGCTGACTCCGACTCGCACATTGATTGTGCCTCATGGAACTGCTGCAGATTCTTGTAGACGCGGCCCAGATGCGACATCACCGATTTACCCAGGTCGACACTCATGCCAGGTGTAGAGGCCATGACACGTGACACCTCATTGACGGCATTCATATAACCATTGCGGAAGCTCTCTAGTGGCATGGGTGGTGTTGCTGTTGCTGCTGTTGATTTGTTTGTCTTTTGTTGGCGCATGAAGACGACAGCTGATTCGAGCATCTCGGCTTTGTCCATGCGTAAAATGCCATCATCGCCGCGTAGCTCGGCGACAAGTGTCTTTAACGTGTCCAGGCACTTGTTGATGCGCGCACGACGCTGACGTTCCAGTAGTGGCTTCTTCACCTTCTGGTAGATTTGTGTCTTGCTTGTATATTCCATTTTTACGTGTATATTGTAGATAAATTTCAGTTGCGTTTTGCAATGTACAAAGTGCTCGTGGTTGCCTTGTTGCTGGCTGTATCGTGAATGATGTCTTTCGGTTGGCAGTACCCTGCTTTTATAGTCCGGTGCGGGCCCAAGTTCAGAATCCACCCTCGGCCACGGCCACGCATGAGCGCACCCCATCTCGCTCACACGCACGCGCATGTCCCTAGCAGTACTCTCCCTCTCTGACACGCAGGCGCTGCAACTGTGTGGAACAGCTGCAATTGAGCGGCTGGCATGGAGGACAATCGGCAATCCTTGTGGCTCGTGGCGTGGGAACCGACCTGAAAGTAAGTTTCTCACACAATTTTTTTCTCTCGTTTGTTTTCCTTTTGGCCACATGCTTCGCTTTTTTAAAGGATCAGAGCACAAATTTTGCAGCTGTCGCTGTTTTGGGCATTGCTCTGGCTGTTGTTGCTGCTCTTGTTGTTGTTGTTGCTGCTGCTGCTGCTGCTGTAGTTGCTCTTTAGACCGGTGTTATTATCCTTAATGCATACTTCACTGCTTCATCCTGTGCGTGTGCGTGGGCCGTTCCCGTTCCCATTGTTATCCTGCCGTGCCATCTCTCGCTTATTGTTTCATCAATGTATGCAGATGATGATGGCATAATGCGGTCTCTGCTCGATTCCTGTTTTCCACGTTCCGTTGCCCGATGAGTGTTTATTGAGCACAATTAGTGTGGCATATTGGCTTCGTTTGGCTTTGGCTCTGGCATCTGTCTTGGCTTCCCAGGTCAGGCGGGCGCTGAAAGTGTGGCAGCGCGTGTACCGGGCAAAGGTGATCGTTGGGTGAACTGGGTGATTTTAGGGGGTTCGCTTGCAACCCTCCTCTCGACCTCTAGTACTCAGATAACAATTATCAGCAATAATTGATCAATTTCTCGCCTAGCAGACACATTAATAATTAATTGGAATTTGAGATACGTGCTTGAAGCCAAAGCATTTAACTTTCGATTAAAAATCAATAGATTAGCTAAATTAGGTATAAAGAGTATTCACCTAGCAGTAGTTCTAATTAGAATTAATATTAATTAATTTAATGTAATTAGTTAGGATTTATACGCTGACTATTATAGGTAAGTTATACCTATAGTTTGTAGGATGTGTTACTTTATTATAAAGGGTTAATAATGAGAGTACTATATTTCAAATTAAATTTATTTCTATAAATATATAATAATAATAATATATTTATTAATAAATTAAGAAGCAGAAGGTGGCGTAGCTTACTTCTTAAAATACTTGCATATGTGGTTGACGATAAATATAGATAGAAATAGATTTTAATTTTAATTTTTTTTTTTTTTTTTTTTAATATGCGATTATTGTCATTTATAGAGATCAAAATTTATATACCCTATATATTAGAAAGAATTGATTGTAACTGATTAAAATTAATATATTTGTAAAACAGCCTTATGTTACAGAAATACATATATTATTTTCCTCGCTTATAAGAAATCGAGTATAATTTAGTTGTCTTCCAGACTATTATATAAGATACAAAAATGAAACAGGTTAATAAAAATGGGACATTTTCTAATTGTATATTAATAGTTATTTATGCCTGATTTCGAAAGTTTAAATGAGATAATCCGATGGAAATCTATTCTATCTATTTATCTATTTTGAGATTGAAAATGATAATTGAAAGATAATTATCTTTTAACGAGTTTCCTATTAGAAGTTGATGACCACACCACACCACACGAGTAAGAGTTACTAAATTCCAACAGGTATTTATTCTGATTAGAATTCCACAAGCTGTAATAAATAATTGTAAAAGATTGAAAATAAAAGATAAAAGTATTTTTCTTGTCATATTTGTTTATATTTATGTTTTCATATATGTTTGTTGTTTTTGTTTTGTTTTTGTTTTTGCTTAAACTCTATAAACATTTGTATTGGCTAACAGACTTCTGGCTAATTATTATAATGGAGTCAATAAAACGTGCCCTATCACAGACCTAACTTAGAAAACTGCGTAACACTTAATTAGAGGCAAAATGAAGATCATTGTAAAGCTTTGTAAAGCGACAGTTCGATTGCGTGCGTGTCCCGATGACTGCGGAGCTAATGACGACTCCTTTACCAGGGACGCCAGACGCTGGCGCCGTTGTTGCTGATCTGCAGCAGAGATTGGGCAGCAATGGGCGTGCTTGAGCCGCAATCACTGTCGCTGGCATAGCCGCTGGAGACTGGACTGTAGGTGTCGCGATTGCTGCTGGTGCTGCTGCTGCTGCTCTTGCTGGAGTAAGCGGAGTCGCAGTTGATGCTGAGTGGCGTGTGCATTGACATTGGCATTGTCTGTTCCATGGGCTGCTCCAGCTGATTGAGACGCATGCCCAGATGGGTCATCAGTGTGGTGCCAAAGGCGACATCTACTTTGGGCAGGGCGGCCAGGGCACGAGAAACTTCGTTGGCGGCACGAATGTAGCCGGCACGGAAGCTGTGCTCTGTGGCGGATGTAGTGGCATTGGCATTGGCATTGGCGGCCTTGGTCTGCTTCAGTTTGCGCAGATAATCTACGGTCACCTCCAAGATATCGGCCTTCTCGAATTTGGCATCGCCAGTTTGGGCCACACACTCGGCCATCAGATCCTTGAGGTCATCCAGGCACTTGTTGATGCGTGCGCGACGCTTGCGCTCCAGCAGGGGCTTCATCACCTTGCGGTACTGATAAGTCTTTGATTGTTCGTATTTGGTGGCCATGTTGCGTTGTTTGGCGATATGTGTTTGTATGTAAGTTGAGCTGTACGATGTGTACTGCACGACGATTGCGTTGAGAATGCTGCTGCCGTCTCCAGTTACCGTTGCTTTTATAGCTGCACGTGCCGACGTCGACGTCAACTGCGTCTCGTGCTCAGCGCACGCACCCAGAGAGCGCACAACAGAGAGCAGAAACAAAAACAAAAACAACAACAACAACACCACCTGACGAGCAAATTACTCAGTCGTTCGGCTCGCTTCGGTTCGTGTCTGCATTTCGGCTATCGGATCTCGGCTCTCGGTGCGTTTGCGCTTGCAGCGATCCTCGTCTGCTGGTGGTTGGTTTTTCTCTTGTTGGCTCGGCAAACAAGTTTGTTGTGTCTTGGCAGGGGATGAAACTGATGGTGCGTCTGTGTGTTGGTGGTGTCGGTGGTGGTGGTGGTGGTGGTTGTTGCACATGTTCAGCATGTTGTTGTTGCCGCTTTTAGCTCTTCTCTGTTTTCTTTTACATTGACGTTCGAATCGTGGGAAACACTTTGCCCTCAAGTTTCCCACAAGATTTTTCTCGCTCGTTGGTGTTATAAGTTATAATCGGTCGGCCGTGTAGGCTGAGCGAGTGAGAGACAAAGAGAGCGTGTGTGTGAGAGAGAGAGTTAGGTACAGAGTCTTCGATTTGAGCCCTTATCCACATTGCACAGTGGGCAAAACACATGCCGAAATTTGCTACAAAACTGAATTGAATGAAGTCCTAGGACTTTCGACTACATGTTTCTTCTAAAATCTGTTTTGGATTTTACGAGGCCTGTCCATTACTTGATATGGCTAGTTTCAGGGTTTTTGGGTACTGCCTGTGCGTGGGAATGAAGTTGTGAAAGTTTTCAGTATCGCAAGGTAGAAAACTAAACGATCTGTTGTGGAATAAACGTGGCATGTTTTGTACTTGATACGGTTAGTTTCAGGTATTTCTGTACTGACTGTGTGAAAAAAGTTTTGGAAATACTGCGAGTGGTAAAGTGAAGCTGCAAGGATGAATTTCAAATGGACACCGCATAGGGATTTTCGAACTAAATGTGAAAAGATCTTTAAGCTAATTTACAGGTATGTCGAAAGACTGTGGGAACTACGAAACAAGGTGATTTTGGAATGAACATGAAAAGCGTCCTGTGGATATTACATGTTGTAATTTAAAGTACTATAAGATATATACTATTTTGTTTATTTATTTATTTATTTATTTAATGTGTTGACAATCCAGCTGAAACTATTGAAACTCTGACAAAATAGAAAGTGTTAATTGAAAACTTTAAAATTAATATTATAGTTTCTTAGGTATGATTATAAACTGGCAATTTAGAATGATTCGTAAATTCAAGATTAGCAAGAAAAAAAAAAAACATTTAAAATTTTGTATTTAAAAATGTAAATTAAATTACGAAAGTTTTCTATTACATTTATCTTATCTTTATCTCTGTTACAAAAATATTTGTTTCTGAATTTTAATATTAAATCTCAATTTTTGCCTCTTTACTCATGGCTTTGCTCCACTGTAAATCTGACCGTGCCCAAGATCGAGTCATGGCGAGTGGTGTGGACAGTACCACCGAAAAAACTACCACCTGCCTTTTATTTTTATTTTTTTCTTGCCAGACGTGGCCCAGAGGTTCCTCTTTGCTGATGTTGCTATCTCTCTTGTTCTTGTTGTTGCTGTTGCCGTTGTGTTGTTCTTGTTGTCAATTATGAATGCTGAATTGTAGCTTCTGTTGAACACTTGGGCCACGCTAAGTGGCATGCCTGGGCACGTCGTGGGACCGGGCAGAAAGGAATCGGGTAACGAGCATGTAGGGACGCTGTGCGGGGCATACATACTAAATGACTGTACGGCAAATTGACACACACTAAAGATTAAATGTATCGCATTCGTTAACTATATAAACAATATACGTGGCCAGTTTGGCCACGGGCAGGAAGTGCGAGTAGCCGATCAAGGGCGAAAGCGAGAGAGAGAGAGAGAGAGCGAGAGACAGTCATATTAAATGCAGAGGGATGAGATGGCAGAGCAAGCACGATGATGTCGATGCCGTGCTGAGAGTGTGCTGAACAGCAAGCCGTTACAATCTCTTCGAGAGTGTGAGAATATTTTTTCAACTGCACATGGCGAACGGATCGACGGATCGACGATTCTTAACAGGGGCACATTTAGGCACGCAACGGACTTGGGGGTTGCTCGGCTTATTGTCAATGCAACGCTCTTGTCATCGTTGTGGCTATTCATGTTGTTGTTATTGTTGTTGCTGTTGTTATTGTTGTTGTTGCTGTTGCTGTTTCTGTTTCTGTTGTGGCTGTGTAATTGAATATGTGCGCATGCTTGGACCGCGTAATAACGCGCGACAGACACACGCAAAATGTCAAGCTAGAAGTTTGCGAAATGAGGGCGCGCAGGCGTCGAAAGGGTTGCTAAACGAATGTGGAATTGAACTTGGGTGAAATTAGTATCTAAATTCAAAAATACAACATATGGAACATTTTTGTTTGCAATGAGACAATGTAGATTAATTTAAAAAAATTGTATTTGCTTTTTAGATTTTAGAATAGTTTTATGTGAATTGTTTTAAGCATTGCTATTTGGTTATATGATTATTATTTTGTTATTAATTCAAAGATAATACTATGAAAATTAAAAATTTTATAATAAATATATTATCATACCTATTATTGGGTCTGAAAGTTATCTAACCAAACATTAATTAGGGCACATTAGCTACATATGCATATTCAATATAATATTACTTGTTTTTAATAACTTTCTGAGTGTATAAATTATACATTTATTTCATGTACCTGAAACCCAGATCCAGAAGCGAATCTTGAAGTCTTTATTTGTTTTGTACCGCAAAACTAATTACCAAATAGCAACAACTTAATATAATTATATTGTTCAGATCATCTTTTTGGGTTTGCTTGGAACCAATTTGATGTTCAATACAAAATGAATATAAATATTCAATAATAAAACTCAAATACAATTTTGTTGTTGTTTACTTTTCAAGTTATTTATTATTAGCTTAAGCTTTAAAAACAATTATACTAAACTTCGATTGACACTGAGTAAATAGCTTTATATATGTATATATCACAAGTTATTTAAAGTTGGCATATTGTGGACAACGTTGACATTGCTGCTGTTGTTGATAGCTGGCTGACTGGCTGCCTGCCTGTCCGGCTGATTGCGATGGCAACTTGTTTATCATTTGCTCTTGCATTGCATGCAACTTGTTGCGCATGCTGAGACATGAATCGAACTGAGTGGATGGATGACTTCATTGAAGAAGTCTTTTCATTCATACATTTGACCGCTTCTAACTACCGGTTTGTTGTTGTTGTTGCTGATGCTGATGCTGCTGATGCTCTTGCTACTGTGCATGCCAATAAAAGCTGCCGTCTGCGGTTTCCAGGCAGAAAAGCAATTGATGTGTGGCATTTGTTGTCTCCTGCAGCATGCGTTCGTTGGCCTGGTTCTGCGCTATCTCCTCGAGACTCTCGTAGCACTGGCAATGGCTGATGTTGTTGTTGTTGTGGCTGCTGCTGCTGTTATTGCACTTGCCACGGCGCTGCAGCATTTTGGCAATTAGATTCTTAACTTTCGACATACTCGTGGTTTAGATTGTTGTTCCCTTGTCGCGTTGCAAATTTGAACTGTGCTGCTGGCTGAACAAGTGTCGTGCTTTTATAGCACAGCATCCCGCCCAAAATCGAACCCACCACCAACACCACCCAGCGAACAAGTGCCACATGCGCAACACATGTGCCCAGCACGCGGCTGTCTGATGTTGCAAGTTTGCTGCCAAGCAAAAGCAGCAACTGTGGCAACAGCAACAGCAGCAGCCGCCCAACACTCGCCTGCCACACTTTCAGCGCAGGCGAAATGGAGAGCAAGCTCAACACGTGCAGGATAATCTTGTCAGTCGTCCGCACCCCTCATTGCTGAGGCTTCCTTTCCCTTATTTTGTGTTGTCTCCTTTTTTTTTACTTATTCAATATAACGAACGCACAAAATAAATATTGAGAGCGTCGAGCAGTTGTGGTTCCCATGGATAAGGTTCGATGGCCCTCGGTTTGGTTAGGGGAAAAATATCCCACGGTTCGAGTGGCAGCTGCTTGCAATTTAGGCCACAGCCCGTTTCGTGTTGCTGCTGCTGCTGTTGTTGTTGCTGCTGCTGTTGATGTTGCTGTTGCTGTTGTTGTTGTTGTTGCCTTGGTGGTGGATGTTGGCTGGCTGACACATATTGCACTTGCTGCCTGGCGAAAGTCTCGCTCGACCTCTAAAGCCTGCTCGGACAAGTGTGTCCGCGAGTGTGCCTGGGTGTGTGTGTCTGTGTATGTGTGTGTGTTGTTCGCATCGTCTAATTGGCACGCGTTCAATTATCAAATGCACACAAAAATTAAAAAGCCCCAGTGCCACCGCCTGTGCCGCATTTGCACCTGATTGATATTTGTGCGCTTGGCGCACTTGTGGAAAGCTCCTGACCGTCGGCCACAGACGCGTGGCAGACGCACTTGCCTCGTGCTGTGCAGCAGCAGCAGCAGGAGGAGTCGCCTGCGGGGCGTTGGGCGGTCACGTGGCCGGTCATATGTTTTATTTGTTTGCCTCTTGGCTTGCCACTGTGACACAAGGTACCACAATTCCGTTATGTTTGATCGCCACTTGATTGAGTTTTTATTGTCGTTTTTGTAGATTATAATTTGAGTGCCATTGCAGTCAGGTTTAATCAAAGCTGTGGCAGGGCATGACACGCGCCACATTTCGGGTGGTTGCATAAGAAATTGTTACTTAATTGAATGTGGCTTTGAACTGTTTGTTACTATGGGCATGCAGGGCTATCAGTGTGTGGCCTTAAGTGCCGGAATGGTTTATAGCCACTAGGCCTAGTCAGGGTACACTTTACTAATTAGAATCGTTGGCAGGTGTCGGGAACATTTGATTTGGCATTTCCCACACATGGCATTTCTTTTGACAATTGCCCACTTAGCGTTCAACTAATTTGAAGTAGACTTTCTTGACGAATGAGGCTTGAGAAATGATCTCTTATTGGTAAAAAAAATATGAGTGTTTTTATATGTAGGTAAATAAGGTAAGCAATTCAAGCTAATTGAGGGCTTAACTGTTAATCTAGTTTGGCTAACTCGAACCCTTGACTCGTTGTCAATGAAGCTATTCATTATTATTGAGGGTATGCATTGGCGAAGTGCAGTATTTGGAAATCTTGCGAGTAGACGAGCTATCAAAAATATTGAATAGGTGGAAGTAGCACAGAATAAAAAAAAATAAAATAAAATAGAAATTTTAATTATATATTTATCATCAATAACTAATAAATATGTTTTTTTTTTTTGTAATATGTACTGTATTTTCAGATATTTCTTTTAAGCATATTTCTAAACATTGTTATATCCATTTGGCTAGAAGATTAATTTTTCATTTAATCTGTACATTACGCAGATTTGTTGATTGAAATTTTACGATAATTTACTTTCAGAAAAGATTATTTTTGCCTAACTACGTAAGACACAAGCTAATTTTAAAAAATTGTATTTTCAAACATTTGTTATTATAAATTATTGTAAGTATCAACATAAATATTGCTTCCGATTCCACTGACAAGACAGGACCATTGGTTGGTTGCTTCAAAGCTTCGTTCTTCCAAAAATGCATTCTTTCTGAAATAAAATTAAATAATTACTATATTATATAAAGTTGTCAGAAATCTTCACTTTTCAACAACTCACATCCTGCATTTATATATAATATTATAGAAAGTTTTAATGCAATTTTAATTACCTTAAACAATTTCTCTTCACTAGAATTGTAACTGAACAAAAAATTTGTTTTTGATTAATATTCTTGTTGTCGAGAATGAGATATATAATTATATATATAATTTCGTACGATTCGATTTCAACTGGATTTCAAGGTCCTACGTCTTGCTTTTAGGCATGCAACGCTCTGAATTGCAAATTTGTAATGCTTTGCACCTGTTGTTAATTTGGCTCTGATGTTTTTTTCCGTTCCATGTTCTGTGCGCACACATGACCCAATGCTCATCAAATCAAATCCTCAATTGACGGCCCATTGATGTTGGCCGACAGTAGCACGCTGCCTATAAAAAACAAACTCAATTCCAATCACGTCAACGGTAGCGCCAACTTTTCACCTTCAGCTTTGGCCAATCAACGGCTGTTGCTGATGCTGAAGTTGTAGCTGAAGCTGAAGCTAAAGCTGTGGCTCATAAACTCCTCTGCGGTTCAATTAGCGCATGTCGTAAAGTACAAATAACTATTGCGTACAATTCCGCAGAAACCTCGAGGCAGACTTTGAGGTATAATCATTAAGCTGAAGCCGAGTAGCCGACATCGCGACGATGATTTAAATTAAACAATCGACAATGACGACGACGCCAGCAACAACATGATGACGACAAGAGTGAAAAACTAAAGTAAAGCAGTCAGTAATCAGTCAGTCAGACAATCAGACATTCAGTCAGTCAGTCCGTCAAGTCGTCAGGGCAGCCAGCCACACGACGCTGATAATACGCGTCGCGCCGGCGCAATAAATGTGTGCCGTCGACAGTCGAGGCCCTCATGTTGTTATTGTTGTTGCTGCTGCTGCTGCTGCTGCCGCTGCTGCTGTTGCTGCTGCTGTTTGTAATCGTAACCATATAAGCGACTTAAATGGCAGGTGTGCACATCGCGTGGGAAACACACGACGTTACTCGAGCGGTTCTCACGATATGAAAATCGAGCAAGCAACGCACAAGTGAACGATGAACGACGAACGACGGACGACTGACGAGCTGCCAGGCTGCCGGGCTGCGGGTGCCACTTTCCGCAATGGAGTTGCCTACCTACTTACCTACCCTTCTTATAAGCATGCATCCTAATTGGAGCTCTACAGATTGTTGCTGTTGCAGTAGTATGTAGTAAATCCAGCCAAAGGTGTAATTATAAAATATTGTATTTTTATTGGGACGGGACTTTGTGATTTGTAATTGGATTAACTCTATAAAGGTATTTCGAAAGGATAGCTGATATAGCTGTAACAGCGAATGCATATACATAAATATAATTTACCTATGTGTTTTTATATTTAAAATGTAATTACATATATTGTCATTAAATTCATGAGCTACATCAGCTTATTTATAATATAGAAAATATGGATACATTATTACTATTTTGCCCAAGAAGAGTACTCAAATAATGACTTCAAGTTAAATATAGGATTTTTTACTAGCAAATATTTAATCTTATTATAAACTATAAATTAAAATTAAAAACCAAATAAAATAAAAATAATTACTAGGCTACAATTAGAAAACTGATTTACGTGATTAGCTTAACATCAGCAGAAGTAATTCCTGTCAATATCTTTAGTTTTTATGATATTCCAATGCCTGTAGTTTTAAATTAAATTTAGAAATTTCTTAATATATAATGTTTGCTACATAATGTAGCATTTAGCATATAGGTGTGTATGTTTAGCTAATAGTAAAAATTAATTAACTTTTCTATATAAGACAATCAAAATTAAATTTTCCATTAATTTAAATTTGAAGTCAATCTGGTACAGCCTATACTTTGTGTATATTTTTATTGTATCCCAATAGAATCCATATACGAAGGACATGGCCATAAAACCACATCGAAGCCAGAACATTTATAACTTTTCGTCAATTTTACCTTTGGCTTGGCCAAGACAAATCACCACAGTCCGGTCAATTGTCTGGGCCCTCAGGCGTTGCTCTGGGCTCTTGGTCAGAATTTTACGGTTTAATTGCAGTTACAATGCGTCAGACACGCAACTAGACAATCGTCTTATAGTTATTGTTGCTGTATAGCTCACTTTTTAGGGTCTAGCAACGATTTCCTTTCCCACGCAGTGAGCGCAAGAGCACAAGAGCGTAAGAAAGAGCGAGATTTCTAGAATTCTCTGCATGTCTGGCTACCTGCAGCAGGTCCTGGCTGAAGGATGCGTGCACCTATAAAAGGCGTCGCTGCACTCAAGAAGAGCATCATTCACACAGCATCCTGCAAGCCGTGCACAGCTCAAGCAAGCAAGCACTCAATTCGATCTCATAACAAAAATGGCACCACAAACCGAAACCGCTTTCGTCTCGAAGACGCAGCACTATCTGAAGGTGAAGAAACCGCTGCTCGAGCGTCAGCGCAGGGCACGCATGAACAAGTGCCTGGACACGCTGAAGACACTTGTTGCCGAGTTCCAAGGCGATGATGCCATACTGCGTTTGGACAAGGCCGAAATGCTCGAGGCTGCACTTGTCTTCATGCGCAAACAGCTCATCAAGCAACAGGCGCCCGTTTCACCTGTGCCCATGGACAGCTTCAAAAACGGCTACATGAACGCCGTCAGTGAAATCTCCCGTGTGATGGCCTGCACGCCAGCCATGAGCGTTGATGTTGGCAAAACGGTGATGACGCATCTGGGCATTGAGTTCCAGCGCATGCTGCAGGCAGATCAGCCACAGCAACAGCAACAACAACAACAGCAGCAGCAGCAAACCGAATTGGAATCTTCGCCAATCAGTCGTCCAGTTAGCCCCGCATCTTCTGGCTATCACAGCGATACCGAGGAGTCTGACGCAGCAGCCAGTCCACAATCGCCCAGCAATCCCATGTGGCGCCCCTGGTAAACCACAAAACAATTAACAACTACAACTACAACTACAACTACAACTACAACCATAACAACGAATCATGTCTTCCAATTGACTCGATGTAAACTGTGATAACAAGAGCTTTACATAGATCTACAAAATACTTATAAGAAAACAAGCTTTAATAGTTGAATAAGATTATTTGTAAATATGTAGCAAGATTTTGTTTACTAACTTTAGGCATTAAGAAAATATTACAAGCTTTAATAGTAATAAAAACTAAAACTTGAAAAACAAATTTGAATGGACTTTTTAATTTCTTGAATTTCAGAGATTTTTCTTAGGATTGTTTTACTTAAAAATTATTTAGAGGAAACACTCGAATATCATGGTTCAGCACATTTATTGTTTTTTATATCTCGATAATTCAGATGCTCCATTGAAATATAATTTGCTTCAAATATTTCAGTACACAAAAATATCATTCAAATATTAATAAATCTAATTTATAATAAATGTTTATTAACTAACAAATAAGAATCACAGTTCTCGTATACAACTCAAAAACAATGTGTATATAATATAATACATATGTATGTGTATAATTATAATATGTTTAAACGGAAAAAAGCTTATGATAGATCATATAGACATTACAGAATTTAATATTTCTTTTCCTTTCATGAAGGAGGTTATTTTTAAAGAAAATTACTCCATATGTAGCCATGAGTCTTTGTTGAGATTTCTTTCGACTGCCTCAATTCTTGTCAATGATATTATCTCATTTTTTGCCTTTCAAGTGAAATGAAAGTACTTTGTTATTGTCATTGTTAGAGATTTGGCACAACTGTACCAACTCGATATCTCATTTCTTTTCAACCTGTCGATGTTGCCTCAAAATATTGACACTATCCTTTGTCTGTGGCTGCTATCAAGATGAGACTGCAATATCTGCGAGCTATCTAGAGAGCTGCGTGCTCGGCATTCGGAATCAGAGCTGAAACCCAATATGAAAGTAAGATATCCTATCTAATGGGGGACAGCTCTTAAATTACTCGCCTTATCAGTATGCGTAAGAGGACTCTGGCGTCTACAATTTTGTAATTAGTCTTGGAAGGATTAAATGGGACTAGACACGCTAACGATTTCGAAATTGGAAGATTTGTGTGCGTGTCGAATGATCGAGGCAAAAAGGGACGACAGTTTCGATATTTTTTTAATGAGTTTTCGTTTTCGTTTTCGTTTTTGTTTTCGTTTTAATGGGGTCTTGGTTTTGTAGGTGCTTGTTCATATGGTATGCTGGAATGGCTCCCCAGAAACTTGTTTGGTAAACCAAACGTGTCAACGCAACCAAACACCCCAGCTGCGAACGAGAAAGGGACTCGAGCTCCCTAGGGTCGCAAGTAGGAGGTCCTGACCCTTAAGATGGCTTTTTCCACATATTCATATCTGTGAAACCTTAGCTGTAACGACCAACGACGCCCCTGAGTGGCTAACCGAGAAACGAAACGAGTCTGAGACCTGTCCACGCCTCGCCAGCTCAACGGGCTCATCAATATGCACGTGTTGCCATCGAATCTGCATAGGCCACTCGCTGTCTTGTGTGGTGCGATCTGTCGATCTGTGTGGTGCTGGTGTTGAGCCCGGTTTTTAGGGAGGGCGGCGACACTGAGTTAAACTGTAATTACAACCCCTTTTGTGCGCTGCACGTGCGCTGAGTGATGGGCGAACTAAAAGAAAAGAGAAAAAACTGCTGCTACGGCAATTGCCCATTGATCCTGGTCCTAAACTAACAATGTCTGCATTCCAAGAACAGCCTGCATCTCACATACTAATTTGTAAACTAACAGATAATTCAACATGTCGCGCTGTCTCGTGTCAAGTGCGCTGCCTCTAGCCACGTCTCGTCTCTCGCATGTAATATGATGACAAAAAAAGGACCCCACATGTGTTATTTCTCTTTTTATTTTTATAGCGCATTTATGAGTGTGCCACATGTGTGTGCGAGTGTGTGCAATGGTGTATGTGTGTGTGTGTGTATGTGTTATGGTGTGTTATTTTATCATTACAAAACCGCCGTGTGGGTCGATATTCAAATGTAGCTGCGATTCGTAGGCCTTTGTTGTTTTAACTGCAGCGCACATGACTTGATCACCCTGGTCTACGAAATTATGTATGACTGCCTTGGGTTCAATTGGACTAGACGCGGCTCAAGTGCGGCGAGTCGGCTCTAGGGTTACATTCGGTTGAATTTTTCGCACCCCTCGTTTGATGTTCACGCTGACCAGCGAACGTTTAGCGGAAATACCGTAACATCGACATAGTTAACACTGCCAAAGATTTGTTGGAAAATCCGAGTCCTGTAACTGGACCTGATTGCGGGCATTTCCCGGTTTGCTGCAGTTGCCGCTATTGCTGCCACATGTGTGAAAATTTGCCGCTCACAAGTTACGCACGTACCGCAGCGATTCACTTGGCCACTTGCTGCACATCGCATGGATAGTACATCAGCGAGACGTGTCAGTTGGCGACGCTGCAATTTTGAAACGGCGTCGTAACACCGCACATCCCGCAGCGCTTAAAACGAGGTCGTCACGTGTTCAAACAAGACGATGCACGTTCTCATTCCCAAAGACCAAGCCCTAAAACCCAATCACCATCCCAATCCCAGTGCGTATGTGTACGCACATACAACTGGGCCAGGAATCTAAACACTTGCAAACAATGGCAATCGGTGAGGGGTCAGGTTGTTGTTGATATACATATACTTTTTTTCCATTTCTTTTTTGTGTGCCACAGGTTTTTGTTTCGAGCTAATCTACAATTTTGGAACCTTAAATGATCGGCAACGATAAGAAATCAGTGCACGTGTTCATCGAGCGAGCAGGTCAAAAGATTTCGTTGGAAACGATTTTAGGCCAAAAACAAGGCACCACGGTAGCCCAAATAACCGAAAACCGCCACAGTGGTAGCTGCTATCTGTCTATCTCTGTAGTCTTGGGACCCCCAGCAGGGCTTTTCGTACGATCGTTTATTTATTTTTATTTATTTTTTGTTATTTTCTTGGGTTTTTGGTTTGCCATAGAAATATTTGGTGGCTATTCTATTGGATCGCATGGGCATGCACGTGGGCCATGAAATGAAAAACTAGAGGAATGAGTCAACCAAAAATAGAGCCAAGGACGAAACACAATTGGAACAGACAATCGTGCATAACAATAATATGCTAGAATGATTCAACCAAAACATACAAGGCCCTAATTTCTATTTCCATGAAATTCAGTTCTGAGCACGTTCGTCAAACGTTACGAATCGCTCAGCTCTTTCTGTTATTTTTTTAAAAGGATATTTTCCTGGAATTCTGCGACTTCTGTATGCAGTTGATCTTTTATACCACAAATAATTGTTGCAAAATCAAGTCTTCATTTCTAGATTGAGCGGTTGACCCAAGAAAGTCATCATAGAAATTACTATATAAATAAAATGGAGAAAATGTCTTTATTTGAAATGTTAAATTATAGCTTGGATTCATCATGCGTGACATACATGGTAGCTATAATGTAGATTGAATTATATGTGAATCGTAACACTTATATAGGACTACAGAGCCGACTTATTATATTTACAGTATTCCGTATTAAGCATAAGTTCATCAAATCAGATTATGTGTAGCTTATTGTACATCCATAACATATTAATAATAATATTAATATCAATAGCAATAATAATAACAATAATAATAATAATAATAGTTAAAATCATGTAAATAAGTGCTTAATTTGATGATAGATCAATTGATACGTGGGCTCAAATAACATAAGCTATGCACAAATATATAAACAAAATTGTGTTGTAATGACGACTCTCAATATTTAAGTATTGATTCTTCGAATATACAATTAAGAATAGAATTGAATTTCCAATATGCATAAAAATGTTGTGTTAATTTTTATTAGTATTTTATATATTTTGTAAAGAATATTTCTAGTATATAAAATAAAATATTTCTTGCCTTGAAATATGTATAATTTGATTAATATATATTTATTATTTGCATTAATTTTTATGTCTTTGTACTTTATATTTATGGCTATAACAAAATATTTATACATTTTATGTGTAAATTATTTATCAACAGGGATCGCATTTGAATAAATTACTGGCACTGCACCTACCCTTCGTTCATAATCCCTATTCAAAAAGTGTGCACACATGGGCAGAGCTGTCTGTGCAGCAAACTTACTCTGTAATCTATAAACAGCACCAATTGTCAGTTTGTTATCTATTGACTATTTATTGCTTTGCTTTGCTGTGCTAAGAAATGCTTAGATTGTTACCTTTACTTCTAATTAAACCTCAATAGTTGAGCTGAGCTCAAGAAAAATACAAGACAACACAAACACAAATCAGCTCGACCAATTCCCAATAACAAAGCGAGCCTTAGAATCGAGGAACACATCAATTGGACTACAGCAATCCCTAGGTACAAACACATTGGAAAACGAACTGTTAACGCCAGCCTACAACTTCTCACCAGCTCAGTCGCTGCTTGAATCTTAATTTGTCTCTCTGTCTGTATGGAAGAAAAAAAAAAAAAACGATAAAGTAAAACAAACTATAGCTCCAAAAGATAAAAAAAAACACACACATAAAAAAGAAACCCAACGCTCATGGGCTTCAAATATTTATAGTCGAGTCAAAGACAATCCATTAAGTACAGGATCGTCCCCGAAATCGTTCTCTGCCATCGTCGACGCCTCACGCGCCATCACGTGTCCCACTTGCGACCGAGCCGAGGTCCAAAAAGGACAACGCTGCTCGGTCTCAGCTCCTCCATGGAAGCACACAAAGTGCCCCTTAATAAGGCACAGGGACGGGGCTGCAGCCGAGCCAGGCGAGGCAGGGGTCGTCTGCTAATTGTGTGCCATCGAAATGAAATTAAAAGCAACTCCTTCGGCTTTCGAATGCCTGACACGTTTTTGGTTTAATTTTTTCTCCTTTTTCTTTTTTTTTTTTTTTTCTTTTATGATCCTCCTTTTTTCTCGCTCGTTTTGGGCAACGCCTCGAGGCACACACGAAATTTATAAATTTCAAATTACAGCGCATTAAATGATCCCAGATCTCAGTGAGTTCAATGTGTTTGCCTATTCAACTAGTTGATCTGGGCCTCTGCTGTCAGGCCATTAATTGTTTGAGTCGTTCAAGCGTTGAAAATTGAAAATATTCTCCCACGTTTTGCGGGGGCAACCGATGCACACGTGTTCAAGACCCGAAAAAAAGGGATTTCTATGCCAACCAAAACGAGATAAGTGCATAAAGAGCTGCCAGCAGCAGCAACAACAACAACAACGATAACAACATATAAAAACCAAAAGTGATCAGCAAAATGATTCGTTGTTGTTGGAGTTGTTGTTTTCAATAGGCTCGAAAAAGGATCCTTCGAAAAACTGTGGGAACTGGTAGAAAGTCTCGCTTCTCACGATCCTGGCGCAGGATAAAATTGCTATACACCAACAGCAGGTGGAAGCGGAGCAGCATGACATGCCTTCACACTCCAGCGCATGCAGGTTAATGGCATTGCAGGTCCGTCCCGTCAGTCCGTTTCGAAACACACCTGCCGTTTTTGAATGTGTGTGTGCATCTGTGTGTTTGTTCGCTCAGGATTTTCTCGTTTACAGTGTTTTGTCTGTGCACGTATCCTTGTACTTTCCCACACTCGCCGAGTATCTGGTGTATCTTTCTGGCTGCCTGCCTGCCTGCCTGCCTCAACCCTCGTTTGTCCCGACCTGCTGTCGGCTTGGGTTTCGTTTTTGGTCCTGGGCGGGTATAAAAGGCTGTCAGTTCAGAGGATCAGACATCATTCGAGCACTACGCTTCGTACAGTAAACATCTCAGCAACAGCCAGCAACCACTCAGCTACACAGCCACACAACACAATTCAAGATGTGCCAGAACAAGAACATCATCATCAGCAACAACATGAACGCCAAGAGCAACAAGAAATCCTACAGCGTGAAGAAGCTGCTGCAAAAGATCTTCAAGCAGCAACAAGTCGAGGAGCAGCAGAACATGCAAAATACACACAAGGCCAACTCATTGGAGTCTCTGGAGTCCATTGAGAACAGCCGCAATGCTGATCTCGAGTTCATCGCCAACAAATCCTGCGCCGACTCTCTGGAATCCTATGAGAACGAGGCCAATGAGCGTCTCTCCGCCTCCTGCGAAATGGAGGACTACGAGCTCGAGCAATTGCCCACCGTGCCAGTTCACTTTGTGCGCACCGCCCATGGCACCTTCTTCTGGACCGCCGCCTCCGATCTGCCCGCCGACAACGATCTCGTCGAGCCACTCTTCTGCAGCACAGCCAATGAAATCGCCGTCGCACAGTTCCAGGATCGCTGGGTGCAAGCCTAAACAATCAACGTTTGGCCATCCAACCACCCTCAACAATGTCTTCCATTTCTGGGACCCGACCAGCGGCTCCAGCTTCCTGCTTTAAAGCGTCTTCTGCTAATTTTGTGCATCCAAAACAATCAAAATTAACTGCAAGGCGCAACACTCAATCGAGCTTTACAAAATTGTGATAAATTTTAACTCATACTTTTACAAAAAAATATATATACAATTTAAAAGAAAAAACTCCTTATTTGTTCTCATTTTTAAATGGCATTCAATTTTCAGCTATCCCAAGCAAACAAAAAACTACTTAATAACCTTTGCATAACGGCAAGCCATTGTTAAGTAGCCTGAGTCATTGCTCGCTTGACTAATCCACTCGGTGACCGATCGATTGTTTGCCTTTGGGTCTACCTGACCCCGAACCTGAAGCAAATCCCTAGCGTGTCCCTATTAAGTCAGGCTTATTGTTTACGTCTTAACCTGCATGCAGGTAAAAATCAGATTGCATGCAACAGCATTCAATTTAGGGGTTGTTTCTTTATTCCAGCAGGTCTAACCAGTTTGTGGCATTTACCTGCGGCTAATCAGAATTTAAACAAGGGATCGTTGGTTGGGCCAATGGACCAATTGGATTGGACAGTTATTTAATTATTTCAAGACAAGGAAGATGCTCTGCTCTGCAGAGTTGATTACATAAATGATTCAGACATTCACATTATGCATGTATGATTATATGTTACATATATATATTTACCCACATTCCTATTATCTCTGTCTGTATGTTTGTGTGCATTTCTGTATCTGTATCTGCATCTATTTACAGTAGCTACAAGCTCTTAATTGCTTGTGTGAAGGCAACTTCAGATATGCTGATGTACTTGTTGCATGAAATGTGAAGAGATGTTCGACTGATAAAAGTAAAAGTCAGCACATGCAAGTGTGCGTGTGTGTGTGTATGTGTGTATGCTCGTGTGTGGCAGTAGATCACATTTGAAATGAGAGCACTGGAGGTGGAGATATATGAAGATATGCTTGAAAATTCATTGAGTGCACACTCAGCGCATATTTAATGTCAATAGATAGGCATCAAGAAAATACAGAGTATTTACGATCTGATGCTGGCTTGAATTTGATATATTACTATAAGAGAGCAAGGGTTGCTATTTGCTATGTTGCAGTGTAAACTTTTTAATAAATATCTATATATTCGATGATATTAAATATCTTTGATTGCCCCATATACAAAACCTTATGGGAGGGCTCAAGTGTATAAATAAAAGCATATAAAGTATATAGTAATTAGTTTCATTGTTAGAGAAGAGTTTACAGGACTTGCGATATATATACATATAAATATATACAAAGCATATATGTATGTAGCTTGGTTTGATTCTTAAAAAAAAATAAAATAAAGCTAATATTTATATTTTTTGAACTAAAAGCATGAACTTGAAGCTTTCAGTCTGACACAATCCAACTAATCTGTCTCCGCCATGACTTATTCTTATTTATTTATTTTCTTGAATATATATTATATTCTCAAATATTCACTCTCCCATCTACCCTAAAACGTCAATTTCATTAAAAATTGTAAGATATGAAACATTTCACAATGTTTCGAAATAATATTGCGAAATACTAAACTGCGGCAGTTAAACGAAGCTCTCCAATTGGAATCTAATTGGAACACGCAATACCATTAATTGTTCCTTTCCATTGAAAAATATATAATTTTGTTGTTTGACATGAGAACTCTTTGTTTATTTATCTGTAAGTCCTAAATTAACATTATAAATTATTTAAAGCTTAATTTAGTTATGTTTTAAGATGCCTTTACTTATGAACAACGCACTCTTTAAACTCTAGGGAACTTTAGCAAAGATTATTAGGATGTTGGCGCATTCCAGGTGAGTTGAAAGGCCACGTACTTTAGTTATATCACAGTTGAAATGCAACAATTTACAGTTATTATCAAGATAAACTTAAAAGTATTTAAAAACAATGCACAGTGCAACGAAATCAATGCAATGACTCGTTGTCACAATTTGCTTTGGAAGACAACAGATTTTGCTGCTGTTGTTGCTGCTGCTGATAATGGCTGCAGCGAACGGTTAATAGCCATTTGGAATACTTAAGATAAGATCTAGAAATTAGATGATGTCGCCAGGAAGGCAGGCGGGCAGCCAGCCAACCAGTTGATTACCAGGGACGCCAGACGGGCTCTGAGGCGCCCGACTCCTGCGAGCTAATCGACGCTGTCTCGGATAGCGCTGTGCCGTCCACGGATGTCACATCGATCAATTCGTCCTTGCCCGCCAGAAAGGCGCTGTAACTGGCTGCGGCTGCGGCGCCGTACCCGCCCAGCAGCGGAAAGGCCAAGCGTCCTGTGGCATGAGACAGAGATGGCTGTTGTTGTTGTTGCTGTTGTTGCTGCAGCAATTGAGTTTGCAGCTCAATTAGGCGCGTCGATAGAAACTTCATAATCTTGCGGCCAATCTCATCAGTCTGCTGCGTCTGCAACAGCACTTGTGTAATCTGATCGGCAGCGTGCACATAGCCAGAGCGAAAGGACTCGACGTGGGCGGCACTTGTGCTGGAGGCGGCCACATTCCCACCGCCCGCAGCATTGCCGACGGCCTGCAGCGTGAGGCCACCGCGTTGCTTTAGCTTGCGCATGTGATCCACCGTCAACTCGAGTATGTCGGCCTTTTCTAGGCGCGTGACATGCTCGCCCTCCTGCTGCAGGCATTCCACCATTAAGTCCTTGAGATCGTCCAGGCACTTGTTGATTCGCGCCCGTCGCTTGCGCTCCAACAGGGGTTTCATCACCTTGCGGTACTGATACGTCTTGGACATCTCCATGACCATGTTGTGATTCGAATCACGTTGCACTACTTTCTGTTTGTTTATTATTATTTTTTACAAATTGATTTTGATTTTTGGCTTGAACCGAACTAGACGCACATATTCACGTCGATATCGTATTTTCTTTGGGGGCGGTTGCGCGTGCGTCGCGCTTAGCGTTCCGTTCAACAGGCAGCACGTTTATGAAATGAGTGGCAAACAAGTTCCCAACCTTACTTTTATACGACGCTCTCCCAGCGTAGTGGCCGGGCCTCATCTCCCGCATGATCGCTCACACGCACACATGTGCGGGGCTGTGGTGGCATTCGTGCTCGTTCGGTCTCGGCTCGGTAGCGGCATTCGGCATCGCGCACAAAGAGAGGCTACTGTGAAGTCCGTTGCAGGCACAGGTTGGGGTTGGGGTTGCCTGGCAACTGACTGTACAGTGGGTCGTAGCTGAATAAATACTTGATGCTTCTTAATGGACAAATTTGTGTGCGCTAGCTAATGAAATACTCAAATTTGGATTTCACTTTCTTTACCAATATTATACTAATTTAGTTTGCTTGTATTTATTATTCGTCCATAATATAAATATATTGTCATTAAAGATAACAGAAAACTTGTTTAATATTTTTGTTATATACGAACTACACAAATTGTTTAATAAACAAACAAAAAATATAGATAAATATACATATGTCTATATATTTATTTTCACAAATTTGTTGTTGCCTACTTTTGTGAGTAGTAATATCTGACACTAAACGCTGAACAGAGAAGAATATTGACTAATATTATGTTAACAAAACAAATACAGAGTATAAAATATTTAATATTTATTTATTATATCACAAAAAAGTTTTCATAGATATTCCCTGCGTAAATTTAATATATTTATATTCCGTAAAGTATGCTGCAAATTTCTTTTCAAATTTTAATCGAGAAAATATAAACTTTTATCTGAACAAGACAAATAATAATATGACATCAATCTTTATTTGTAAATTTCTTATTTAATCTTTCGTTGTCTCTATAAAGTTTTCAATATCTTAACAATCTAGCAATTTTTAGCAATAATCTAATCCTATCTAATCTAACGATAAGCTTGTGTGAAGTGTCTATATATGTCTATACATGTGGCTATATACATATAATTTAGATTACTCTTCAAATAAGCATATTTATTACGTTGTGCCCACTGTGCGCTCTTTGGCATATTATTGCGACAGTTTACGAAGCAGGGCGACTCTGCAAAGCACAGTTGATCTGCTGCATTGGCTGAGCATGAGCGAGAGAGCGTGCCCTGTTGCGCTCTGGCGCGCGTCGCGTCTTCGAAAATTGATTGCCGAGTGAGGCGTCGCGTCGCAGTCGAGCCATTCGGCTTTCGGATTTGTAGTGAGAATGGCTCTGCGCGTGGCTCTCAGTGTGCCGCTGCCGTCGCCGTCGCCGTCGTTGTTGCCATCGTCCATGTCATACTTATTGTCAATGATGACAGTTGCGCTGCTGCTTCAACGGCGGCTCCTATTCGTCGTCTGTGGCTCTTTGGCTCTTTGGTGCTCTCACTCACACACGCATACAGGCATGCATATGCACAAATGGGAGCCTACTGCGAGTGTGTGTTGTGTTGTGTTGTGCCTACTTTACGAGACCGTGGGAAACAGATTTGTCGTGTGTTTCCCACACGTTGGACGGATGGCTGGATTGTGATGCGATCCGATGGATTGCTGAAATGTTTTGCTGCTTGTTGTTGTTGTTGTTGTTGTTGCTGCTGCTGTTGCTGCTGATGATTGCTGCTGCTGTTGTTGTTGTCGCTTGTTTGGGGGGCTTTAACTCGCGCAATTATGTCGCATGCTTGGCTGATGATGATGACTGCGACAACTACGACTACAAAACTATAACAGCAACATTAAGTGGCTAGCATTTCGTTGAAGCGTATCGATTTAGCGTCGCACTCTCCAGCAGTCGTCATCCAGCTTTTCTTACAGCTTCTCGGGAGTACCCGAAATACTTTTGCATAGCTAAATGTTGTCGCCGTCAACGTTCAGCGCAATAAACTTCAACATCCGGTTGTCGTTCTACGATGATGTTTTATTTCATCTTTTCGCTGATCTCGGCTACAGCTACTGGGCAGCTGGGCAGCTGGCAGCTCTTAAGGGGCAAACACACATACACACACTAAGTGTATAAAATGTTGCCTGTTTTTTATTTATCACCAGCACAGCAATATGACACTTGTGCTTTTTTTCTTCTCATTTTTTTTGCCGGCCCAAGCAGTTCCCATGATGCTGCAGAATCTCTGGTTTGTTTGTTTGTCTTTTGGCCATGACTTCCGTTAGCCGCTGGTTGCTGGCCCTTTTTCTGCTGACTTCGAACAGAGGCTACAATAATAACGGCTACAACTATGACAATTACAACAATAACAAGGGCTTCAGCTTACAAGCGGACTTAACTTTCGACTTTGTTGTCACACGTGTCGTATGAGTAACGCAGTTGCATCCACTCACACTCGTGCATGCGAAAGCACACAAGCATTGACACACAGACAGATATACAAACACTCACACATACATACTCATACAGCTACAGAAACAGCGAATCACAGCAGCCACAAGCCACAACCAAAAACCATTTTCAACTAACCTCAATGCACACTAATTGCTTGTCATATATATATTTTTAAGCTTTGCGCTAACTTTTGCGCAAAACTCGTTGCTTCGTTGCCTCGCTGCCCGTTTGGTCGCCTGCCGTGTGAACCAAAAGCCAAAAGCCAAATGGATGCTTGTGGCTAAAAAAAGATGCAGAAATTGCAGAAACCTTAAATCGAAGTAGAAATGCTCTGCCAAAATTAGTTAGCGTCTGTTACTTGACAAATATCACATACATGATCTGAACCAAAAATTTGCTCAAAGTTTCAATTATATATATATATATATATATATATTTTTTTTTTAATATATTATAGCAGTTCCTAAAATTGAACATAAATTCCAAAAAAAAAAGCTTGTTCATGTCTTATCAATCATTCTTCGAGCACTACAATGCATTGCCACTCAATTGACTGAAAAATTGTTATCTATTTTTAAAAGAAATTTTACTTACATATACATATTTACAATATTATTAACGAGGCATTCAATAACATTTACGCTGAAATTAATTTTTGAGTGATAAGGGAAAAAGCTTTCCTGAAATTATAGAGAGAAAAGCTTTATCTCGCAACAAATAAGTAGATAAAAACAATATGCTTTTTAGTTAAGAGTAAAGTTTATTAAAAGCTGAGCTGAATTCGATCACCAATATAGGGGTTTTTTTTTTTATTGCATTTTAATTATAATACATTATTTTAATTAAACCAAAATGTTTGATTAATCCAGTAATTTAATTGAATGCACATGCTTCAGACCAAGTGTTATGGCCAATCAAAGTGTATTGCATAGCAAAGACACCTTGACTTGGCTATTCGACTATCCCATCTACCAATAAGGCGTTAAGGCAGGCGCAAGCGCAGCTCGTTCGGAGGTGCAGTTGGAATTGAAGCTGGCAGCATCTCAGTGGCTGTTGTAGTTGCAGTCGTAACCATAGCCATAGTCAGAGCTGAAGTCGAAGTCGAAGTTGGAGTTGGAGTTGGAGTCGGAGTCAAAGTCGCTTTCAATTTAGCAAACGTGCAGTTCAAAGCTAGGCGCTGATTGGGGGCAAATGTGCGGGGCAACGATGCCATCGTCGACGTCGTCGTCGTTGCCAGCGTCGACGTGCTGCGGAGAGTTCAAGATTAATGGCGGCCAAAGCGATGGAGACGGTGGCTCACAAGCTGCAGGCGTGCGGTGTACACGCGATTGGCACGAGTTTGCTGCATTCGGCCCCTGGCCAACGAGCTGGCCAGGCTCTGTTTTCGATCTGACTGGGCCGACTAGTTTTTCGAGACTAGCCGTTGTGTGGGAAAGAGCTAAAGGACTGCTGTTTGTCCATATGTATGTATGTGAAATCAGGTCACGGCCTCATTAGATCTGCCTTTGTGCGAAGCGTGTGAACAACATGTCATAATCCCCTTGGCTAGGATCGACGAACGTAAAATGAACTTATCAGCGCCGGGGCTCAGAGCCTTGATTATAAATGACAACAAACAGGCGAACAAGTAGCAATAACAGCTGCTCTCGACAACATCAGCAACAACAGCAATACAACAAAACACCAAAAAATCACAAGAAAGGAAACAAAAATAACAGCAACAACAACAATAGTGCCCGAAAACCCAAAAACCCGAACAACCCAAGTGAAATTCTTATAAGCCCTTTCCCACACTCGCAACGGTGCGCCGCCTGCGCCAGGACGGAAATGCACAGCGTCTTAGTTTACAGGGGCCACAATGGAACAGGTGCAGCTGCTATCCCCAGCAAGCGCAGAGCCAATGAAATGCCTACGTCACTGCGCCCAATCGTCTTCAGCTGGACAAGCAGCAGTAAAACCAGCAACTACTACTGGGCCCTGGCTCTGGCTCTGGCTGTGGCTTCGGGTACCGTGTGAATGTGAAAACAAAGTCAGTCGTGCATAAATGACGGAACAGGCAGTGCACAGTGGTGGCAAAGCAATTTGTTGCGAGCCACTAACTCCATATGAGGCATAAAACGGGAAATTTGAAAGACAGTTGAATTTCTTTTCCATTTATATAGATATAAATTTACAAAAAAAATATATATATATTACATTTTTATAATGTTTAAAATAAATTGTAATATCCGAAAGTAAAGTTAATTATTTATCTAAATTATGTAAAGAATCAAAACATGTTTTGAGCCAACAAATACATATGTTATTTTATGTATTCTTCATTTGATTTCATCTTTCTCTTATTAACAAAAGAAGCAAGCAGATTGTTTACAGTTTTTTTTAGAAGATTATACCCATATTTACATTTTTATGATTATCAATTTAACGAGCAATAAATATTTCTGCACATCAACGAAACATTTTTAATACGTTAAGGCGATTATCATAGAGTTCGCATAAGAACACACCTAGTTAGCAGTTTGCTAAATGTTCTCAGGCATAATTTTACGTTTATATATTTCACAATATTTATACTAATCCTTATAATCAATTTGCATAAATATACTAATAGAATACAAATAGAAATATTAGGCATTTTTTATAGATTTTATAGCATTCGTATACAAATTGTAATCCAATAAGTTGATTCCCATACAATATCCCTTGCACCACTGTGCAAACGGCATCGTCTTCATCTACCTGCAGCCAAAACTCATCAAGCGGCCCTTGTCGATTGTACGTGCATGGGAAAAGTACACACAAGCTTGTGGATTCCTGTTGGAATTTATTTGGGAAATACGCGCATATAAAAAGCAGCTCCCTCTCCCTCATCGTCAACGATGAGAAGTGTTGTATGTGTGAGTGTGTGTGTCTGCATCTGCGCGAGTGTGTGTGCATGAGAGTGCACTCAAATTTCGTACGGTGCTCGCTGCTCGGTGCTTGGCCTGGGCTCGTGAGATCAGCCGGCATACGATTTCACTCTTGACTGGCCATTGGCAGCGCTGCGGCAGCGCCTCATATATAAATATGAGCGCCGGCTGGCGCAGCAGCATCAGAAAACGAACGACTCTCGCGAGGTGCGCACACGCAACAACTCGCTGCTGAACACAAGTAACTTGAACGAGTCGAAGAGAGCTTCCACAAAAGCTAACGTCATGTATCTGGATACTAAAAACCTGACAGCCAGCAGCAACGCCACAGCGGCAACAACAGCTTTAATGGCACCCAAGGCGGGGAGACGCATGCGCAAGGTGTGGCAGCCATTGCGACGTCTGTTGACAGTGGGCGGCAAGGGCAGGCCCACCTCTCAGCCGCATCCCAACAATGTGGATCTCAATAATACGCTGCTGTTGCCTCAGCTGGAGTTGTCGCAAACGGACGACAATGACAACAGCAAAACAACGCCCGATGAGTCTATCAACAAGTTCGCCGAGCTGTCATTGCAGCAGGTGCACGAGGAAGTAACACAGACGCCACCGCCGCCCAACACGCCCACGCTGATCAGCAGTGTCTACGTGGAGAAGGCCAGCGCACAGAGCTGCAATTCCTGCCATCATGGACGCAATTGTCAGCACACACATCACAGCAACAACATCAACAATCGCAATCTCACAACTCACAGCCTAAATGTAAGCGCAGTGCCCCAGTCCACGGCCATGCCCACATCTGATGCCATGCCCGCAGTCACAGCCACAGCCACAGCTACAGCCGCAGCCACGCTGTGGGACCTGCCACTGCCGCTGCAGTACATTAGCACCGACAACGGCACCTTCTTCTGGGCCAACACACAGGAGCGCGTCGACGACGACCTGCTGCACGCCTGGCTCTGTCAAAGCTTTAGCCAGTTGCCCGGCACGCTTTGCTAGCCCCCCACCCAGACTCCAAATGTGTTCCCTACAACAGATCTCATTTTGGGCAACTCGTGACTGCACCTCGGCCTAAGCCAAACGGCACAGCTGGCAGACAGTCGAGGTCCAGCCTCGGGCAGCCCAAACTCTTATTAGTTACTTGTTCACACAATTATTTATTTTCTTACGCAATATTTACTTTGTCAATGTGATATCAATTTGCAAATAAATGAAAAACTATTGAAAACTATACAAAATGTGGATCTGTGCTGATGCTGGAGAAACTGCATACAATATTTATTTATCGATATTAGAATTTCTTATTTTAGTAGCAAACTTCTGCGAAGCTTGGACATTTTTACAAAATATTATTGAATAATATTTACAAATTATGAAAAATATTTGTATTTTATTTTTACATTTAGTGAAGAGTATTATTGTATTTAAAAGAGTAAAAATTATACAAACAATATAGAAATTGATGTATTTATATTTTAGTTTTTCATATATTGAAATTTTTAAAACCAAAAATATGAGAGCTATAAAAAATATTATTTTCTTTTGCATACATATATTAAATAATTTTTATTCAAATTTGAATAAATTTTTAATTATAAAAAATGCATTTTTTTATTTAACATTAATATACAAATAAAATATTGAATTCTAATGATTTGAAATAAAATTTTTTTATTAAATTAATCAATTAATATACAAAAAAATAAAAATAAATAAATAAAATAAAATAAAAATAATTTCTAAATATGTGTATATAACAAAAAAATATAAATTGTAATGAAATAATTTTTAAAGATGTTTATAATTCACTTTTTTTTGTGATAAACGCGAAACACAGAAATGTTCTAAATCAAGCCCATAGTACGACAAATTTGTATTATATGTAGAAATAAAAAGCTTATTTTATTTGTTGTGATTAGATAAGCTATAATATTTAATCTGGCTGATCGTCGTATTTTCTTTATTATTTGTTTTGCCCCAGTTGGAATAGTTTAATAAGTATGCGATTCGAATGATTTTACAATAGTCAGTTTATATATATTTCTGTTCAGAAATCAATGCTGTGTTAAGGACATGTGATCCTGTCTATCTTAACAAGTCTCTGCCTGTAGGACATGCAGAAGCTTAGCAGTGTTGACGCCGGTCGCCTTGAGGGCGCAGTTGAAGATATCCAAGGAGCATTCGTTGGACACGAGACCACGATACTCGCCGTTCGTCACACACAGAGGCTTGTAGATCATGGGGCAGGGCTTGAGGCAGCCGGCAACATCCAGTTTGATATTCAATTGCTTGTCAAGATTCTCCACCTTCTTGGAGGTGCACCAAGCCATATCAGTTGCAGCATAGGCTAAACAAAAGACATTACACATTAGAAATATGAAACAGCAGCAATTGGTATCATGTTATTCACTTACTCGTCTGGGCATTGCGTGCGCGGCGACAGTTGCTGGCCTCCAGGTTGCACATGCTGGCGAACTCCTTGAGGTTGAAGCCATCCGATCCGCACACCGGCTGATAGATGGCTGGGCACATTTGCGGGCAATCCGTCTCGTTGGTGGACACTGAATTGGCAGCTATGCCGGCCAAGAAAGCCAGGCAACAGCAGATCGACAAAACTTGCGAATTCATTGAGCAAACTTTGCTTTTTTTTTCTGGGAAAGTGTGTTGTAAATATTTATATATTTCTTTGTATAAATGAATATTTATTTTCTTCTCGCTATGTTTTCCTTTGTTGGTTTAGGTTTGGGTTGTGTGATACGCGTGGTACGTGTGCTTTTTGCTAGCTGTTGCTTACAATTGCTGTTACTGTTAGGGAATTCATTGATTTATATATATATATCGCTGCCACTTCAGCGACAATTCAGGCGCTCTTATCAGCAGCGGGCTGATAAGGCGAATGCCTATCTCAACATGCGACATGCAATGTGTTTATTTTCGGTCTACAACGTTCTGGCTCATACCATGACCGAGGTGAGTAATACCCGTTTGCTTGTTATGCTCTAATTGACGGCCCAGTCAGCCTGATGCCAACAGCCATTAGCCATCAATCGATCGGCAATCAATAAGAATCAACATCTTTATTGTACTGTTGTCAGTTGGTATCTTGTTTATCACATCTGAACAACATTTTCGTCTTGTTTTTCTATTGGGTTTTTTTTTTGGCGATAACTTCGGGGAACTATTTGCCATAAATACGTCGTAAGAATGTTGCGAACAAAATATATGCGATGTCATCAGCTGCCATTTGTTTACCAATTCTCCATCTTCGGAGTCTGTGTAATTTACGTAAACAAAAATCATTTTATTCGAAATAGATATAGTTACATGTTTTCATTCGAAAATCAGTAATAACAAGTTGTTAAATATTTCCCTTGAATTTGTTACAAGATGGAGATTGAAAAACTTTTAGTTAATGAAAATGTATATAATTATTTATTTTTAAAATTAATATTTATTCATTAAATGATATACAGTAATTTCTTGACCTATGGCAGGCGCTAAATATCTCGTAGAGCCGAGTCTCTCACATCAAAAGTCATTAAATATTGCACAGTCCATAAACATCAGGATTTACTGCTCGAAGCGGAAATGTATTGGAATTTATTTGACCGGCTTTCCCATTTAATTGTGGCTCAGCATAGTCGCTTTATCAAGGTTACGCACCAGCCATGACCAATCGCCAATAAATCTTGAGGCTTTTTATTTGAACCCGTTTGAGAGCAGTCGCCTATAGAGACGAGATGTGAACTCATACACCATGCTCAATTAAAATCTTTGCTTGATTTTAAATTTGTTGCTTAACATATTACCTATAAAAATTAAATTCAAACTATCTATCCAACTATATACATATGTCAGAGGTCTACGATCCAGTTCAGCACGAAAGTATGCTTTAAAAAATTCCAAAGTAGCCAAGGATTAAATAAAGTTTACAGTGCAATTTTTAAATATTATTTAAACAAAATTTGAAAAACAAACTTTAGTTAAAGAAAGTTCAAAATATATTATATATTAGTAAACAAAATATATAATTTAAATGTTGCCATCATTTTTAAATTAATATATAATTCAAATAGATAAATATAAGAATAATGTATTTAAAAATTTGTATTAGTTGATTTTAGTAATTATAGGTATTTAATTTTTCAATCGACATAATTTTATTAACTATATATAAATACTATTACTATATATATTATAATTATTGTTTTAAATATCGAATGCATTCGCATGTCGAAGCAGAATTTATATTTGTTTTTTTGTTGAAGTTCTGTCTCTCCGCTTGCATCTTTATGTAGCAACATTTTGTGTATTCCGGCTGCCCACATTGTACCTCATCAATTTAATAGTAACATTGCAGCGGGCTAATTTGTGGCAGCAATCGCCACACACAAAGTGCTTAGACAACAACAACACAAGCAACAACAACAACAAGAAAGTCTCTGTCGCCTAATCACCGCTTAATGTGTTCACACACTTGTTGCTCGCGGCGCCCTTAGCTAATAGCCATGGTCAAAGAACTGGCCAACAATGTTTTTACAGCCGCTGCGGTTGCCGTTGCTGTTGCTGTTGGTGTTGGCCAATCAATGACCGCTAAGCGCATGCCGGTCACGCACACGAAGGCCGCCGCTGAGTTGTCGCTGAGAATTGGGCACAGAGGCGTACATTAAACCCCAGTTGAGCAGGCTCAGTACACCTGTGCTCGGCCTGCCCAGCGCACTCCAATCGCCAAGGCAGAGACAGAGACAGTGCGGCGCATCGTGGCCATGCGACATGTAGCGCTCGCTTGTAAATGCAAATGAATAGAGGTAGCCGGGCACACAGATCCCAATCGCAGCAGTGGCAATCATCATGAGCATTATCAACATCAGCAACGGCATTCCATGATGGTTCTTTCTTTCAATTCTTTGCCGCCATGCATACGAAATTAATTATGCGCTGTCGTAGCCAATTTAACAGAAACTTATATAGCTACTTAATTTACGTCACGGCGCTACCAGAATTTTATTCAATTCCCCGATTCTTTTTCAATTTTTCCATTTCTTATTTTGTGTGTGACATCAATTTGCATTTTAAGTGTAGGAGAAATGCGTTAGTGATTGATAGAGCGACAGAGAGATATATAGAGGGAGAGAGATAGAGTGGGAGAGAGAGGGGCATAGCGACCGAGTGTATGAGAACGATTATCTTTTGCGGTACTGTTTTTATGCCCAATTTCAACGTCCGCCTCAAAACGCCTTGGCATGTGAGTCTTGCGTGTTGGCTGCGACTGTGCCTGGCCCGTGACTGGAAGGTGTTGACGTCTACATGTTGCATTTTAATTGTGGCTTTTGATATGGGTTTTTCCTTTACACTACAAGTACCAGCAGCAACAGCAACAGCAACAGCAACACCAGCACCAGTTCCTTCTCCTGTCGACTGCTTCTTTTCTTCTTTCTAGAAAAGCACATAAATAAGTTGTACGACACGCGGCGACAAGCCCGTGCAAGAAATTGCCGTGAAGTTATGCACACCATCGCCATATTTGGGCACACAGGTGGCGGTGGCCTTAGCCAAGGCAAGTGACAACTGCAATAATATGATGGCACTGCAATCGGAGTGGGAATATTTCATATTGGCTGGCTGCCAAACGAGCCAATAGCCCAATGGAATGCATGCCATAAAATGTGCATAGACTCTGCAAAGGTTGTTCAAGGCAAGGTCGACTTATAAGAGAGTGCAAGGCATGAAAAGTGTACAGAGAATTTCTTAGAGGTGATATTACATTAAAAGTTCATGAATTCTAGGAGAGAGAGAGAGAGAGAGAGAATATATATAGATGTCATACTTGAGTAAATCAAATGGAATTTATATATCTTTTTTCATGATATTATTTAATACCTATTCGGGAATCCGTCAGGATTTAAAAAATTAAGTTTTAATGAAAATATAAATAGTCATGAAAATCTTGATTCAGTTGCAACTAAAGGTAGCCAATAATAAATAAAAATAAAATATAAAAAAAATTAATAAAGAAATAATACAAAAATAAATCAAGTTATAAAAATTTCTATAAAATTAAAATCACAATAAAATTATATAATATTAGTAATAACTAAGGCCCTTTTATTATACAAAAAATATGTTTAAAATGTTTACATAATTGTCTTATGTATATTTATTACTAATACAATATTAATTTTGTTGAATTAGATTTAAGCAATTACTAAATTTTCGTTTACTATTAACAAAATATTTTCAAAATATCATTTAAATTATTTTACAAATTTAATATATTTAATCTATTTTAACACAGCACCTTTAGTCTACCTATATTGCCTTTAATTGCCTTCGTTGTTTTCTTTTATCAATTTCAGCAACATTTTAAGAGATTGCCAAAGAAAACCTTTCAAAGTAAGAGTTTCTATTTAACACTGCATTGTTATAATTGCAGATACATGACATTTCATTGGCGTCACATATCTTCGAAGGCAACAGCAAATTGTTTCGAAAATGATCTAGAAAGAATGTGACGCATCCAGAAATATAAACACATACGTCTCTTATCTGACACGTAGAGCGGCGAAACATATTTTATGAGTGGACCACAAACAGAATCTCATATCGTAAACATGTTGTAGCAGCTACTCAATTGTGTGGAATGCTTGGCGTCATAACAATGCTGAAGATATATGAAGGATGTGCATAAGATATGTTGAAGATCTGTTTGGATCGTAAAACTGAAATTCCAAACCCAAAACCAAAAACCAATTAGAAAGCAAATGTAGTTTAAGTTTTTATATGTTTTCTTGTATTTTGTAAAATATCTTTTGTTTTTTTTTTCTTCTCTTCTTCTTTTTTTAAAGCTGTCATTTTCTATCACAATGTCTTAAGAACTAATGGAAGCGCTGGAATCGCCGAGTTGAGTTGGAGTTAAGATTAAGTACGATGCTGCCGCTGCTGCTGCTGCTGCTATCACAATGTTGCATGCATTTAAAGCTTGTTGATAATTGAGACTTGGATGTGGGCTTTCATGTTTAAGCCTGGGCCCAACGATCCTGGTACTGCATGAACGGATGCTGTTGGCTGGAGTAGCAGTAAGCGGGCTGCAGCAGATCGGCATCGACGCTGGCAACTGGCTGCAGATTGGTGGTCCAGAAGAAGGTGCCGGCCTCGGTGCGAGCAAAGCGAACGGGCACATAGATGTCCTCCTCAGTATCGAGCTCTTGCTCCTGCACCAGCTGAGCCAGCTTCTCGTTGGCGGCATTCTCATCGATCTCGGCATAGTAGACCTCCTCGACCTCGGCGTTGCGCAGATTGTCCACGGATTCAAGTGATTCAAGGGAGTTCTGGCGGCGCTGTTGTTGTTGCTTCTGCTGCTTCTTGAAGAACGTCTTCAAGACCTGCTTCAGGCTGTAGCTGGTCTTCATTTTGTTGTTGTTGTTGTCGTTGCTGCTGATGGCGACTTGTTGGCACATTTTGAATTTGAAATGGAAAAGCGAATGTGTGTTGTTGTGCTGTATATGTTGCTTGAAACGCTGACGATGTCAGAATGATTTCCCAACCGAAAGGCAACGGCTTTTATAGCTGCCTGAACGCTCCGCTCCGCTCCGCACCGCTCAGCGGCAGCGCAGCCAAACAAAATGCATTTCCTGTGGCCGCATACACAAACAGAAGAGGGGAGAGAGCGACAGAGAAAGAGAGGAAGAGAGACAGCAAGACACAGTTAAGGAAACGTAGAAAGACCCTCTGACAGACACGCGTACGTGGTACGCACCTCACCCTCATTGAAAGCGAGCGTAGCGAGAGAGATAAGATGGTTAGCAGGTTAGCTGGTTAGCAGGCGAGCGAGCGAGAACCTGAAATTTGAAGCCGAGGCTCTGGGAAGGGCAGCGCAGGTAGTGAGATCCGAGCCGAGCCGAGCCGAGCTGAGCTGAGCTGAGCTGAGCCTGTTTTTCAGTGTGTGTAGGAAGTCGAGAGTCGAGTCGCGACTCGCTCGCTAAGGAAACGTAAATGTAACCCCGATCTCAAAAGGACAGTGTGAAAGAGAGAGAGATAGAAAGCAAGGCAGCGTAAGAGGGAGAGGAGGGAACAAAAAGTGCAACTGTTCGGCCATTCGAAGTGTGGGAAACAATTTTTTGGTACCCTAAACATTTTGGAAGGAAATGTATTCAAGTGGCTTTGGCATCAAAACGAATAACAACAGGCAGGTGTTCCTTCGTAAAATTTCTCACGACTCGCAGGAGGACAGGACTCAGAAAACGAGGCCCAATATTTGTGCATAGGATCATCATACGGTTAAAAGGAGTGCAAATTGTTGTCCTAATGGGCAATCAACATAAAGGCTGTATACCCTAGGGTATACTATCCGTGCCCGAATGGCAAAGGAATAAATAAATAAAAAAAAAACTGAAGCCAGCATTCCCACGCATTGCCACAACATTCGTCCTGCGGCTCTGCTTTATTTGTATGGGCATTTCGAATCACTTGTTTTCGATTTTCGATTCTCAACTTTCCCACACGGATTTTGTTTGTGGTGGAACACGAACTCGAACTCGAACCCGAACCCTGAGGCAATAAATGTGGCTGCCACTTGTCTTCGATTTCAATATAAATGCGCCCTTATTTGACGCTGTCGCTCCCTTGTGAGTTCCTATATAGATATTTTAATTAATTTTTATTTTTCTTGGCAATGTACTTGATGCAGGGGGGCGAAAAGGGACTATGTTCTCGGAGAAGTGTGTGTGAAGCGCGCTGGCTGTTGCCTGGGATTAATGTTGCAATAGGCGCATATCTTTAAGATACTTTTTTTTTAATGACCTTAGATATCAGCCAGGGGGCCGATTGGAATTGGTCTCTGTTTATGTTATCGTCGCTGCTAATGGATTGAGTGTGTGTGTTTGTGTGAAATGCCTTTAAGACATGCTGACAATGTTTATCATGGAGAAGAGTTGAGAGCTGCAGCGCCTGCATATGTCATGTGCGTCTCGTCGTCGCTGGGCCAACTGGGGGGGATTGACAGCTTACACTTTAGCTCTTTGGGGGTGCAGTTGGCTGTAAGTCTTTACACTTTATAGAGTTGCCTCTTGTCCCAGGCCCTGCGGTAATATGATATATGCACTTGAGCAACTGAAGCCTCCAGCGGTCTGAAGATAATGGGCAACGTGCCAAGAGAGCCCATGTGTGTGTGTATGCAGACGCAGACCCACAGATTCACAGATCCACAGCTACACAGCTACACAGCGCAAACAGTGCATCATAAAAGCGAGCCACAGCAGCCATTCACGAATGAGCTGACCGAAAGTTGTGGCCGCATGCCGCTTGCCGGGTCAGGCGGTGGGTCGAGGGGAGGGGGCGGTTGGTGGGGCGTGCCGGGTCTTTTATGTGATCTTAGCGAGTATGTGCTGGCATCTACAGCAGCCGCAGCCACAGACGCTGACGCAGCAGCCACAGTCTCAGCCTCGCTTTGGCGGATGGCAAACTGGTTTCCAAGCTGAGCTACGACCATGGCTATAACTAAACACACACACACAGCGGTTGGGGTATGACGAACAAATGTGTAAAGTATTAAAAAGACTAAAAAGAGACCTACAAAATGAAAAAAAAAAAAAAAACAAAAGCGTCGACCGCATCCTAAACAGCGGACAGCAACGACTCGCCAAACAGCAACAGCAACAGCAACAGCAACAACAACAACAACAACAACAACAACAACAACAACAACAACAACAACAACAACAACAACAACAACAACATGGAACAACGGCAGCGGCAACGAGCCAGCCCCAACCAATCTTTTCAAGTTGATCCCCATCAAGATATTATTTGACAGCAATGAAACGACTGGCACGAGTTTGTTTCCCACGGTCTGGCACTGCGCATGTGTGTGTGGCTTGTCGAGTATCTGTGTGTGCCATTGCATGCCCCCACTGCGCCTCAGTGCCTTTTGTCGGTATGGATGGGCTGCCCCTGTCTCTGTGTGGGTTGCTGGCGGCGTTATGGAGCTGTCGGTGCGGGGCGGTCTCCAGGGGGGGCCGCGAACACATTGCTGACGCTGCTGGCTCTGGCTCTGGCTGTGGCTGCTTTTCGCGGCGCAATAAAGTTGAAAGCGCACTGTTGGATATAAATTAATTCAACAACACGCTATAGTTGTTGTTGTTGCTGCTGCTGCCCGGCTTGGTCTCTGGGCTTGGGCCTGTGCCTGTGCCTGTACACGCTCTCGTGCTGTTGTTGTTGCCCCAAAGTTGGTCGCCGGCGCAGCGGGGGCACTAAAATTCGCGCGTGCGTATGCCATCGATAAAAAAATAAAAATTGTTTTACAAAAATGAAAAAAAGAAAGAGAAATAAATAAATGCTGAAAAAAGACCAAATCGAGAGAAATGAGGTCTTCGTTGGGCTTTTGCTGAGAATTGATATACATATATGTGTGTGTGTGAGTGTGTGAGCATGCATGTGTGTGTGTGTCTGAGTATGTGTGGTGTGTGGTGTGTGGTGTGTGGTGCGGGTATTTAAGTTGGTCTTGAACGAATGTGAGGAATGCGCTACGCTGGGAATATTGCGAAATTGAATTGGCTCACAGTGCGTATGCGTTATAACGAATTAAATTAGATCTTTGGAATGGACCTTATTAAAAAAGAAAGAAAAACACCTGATGCCAACTGCGATTATTTAATTATATTTAAAAGCAGAGTAAACTTAAAAATTTTATAAAATAAAAAATAATAAAATAAATACAAAATCTGCACTAATTTAGTTCATATATATTATAAGTTATTTATTTATTATACAAAATTACAAAATAATTACAAATTTTTCCAAAAAAATAATAATTTATATGCATATAAAAAATATACTAATTTTTTTTTTTTATGAAATATAAACGCATATATACAAATATATACATATGTCTAAAATATATTTTTCATTTTATAAAATTTGTTCCTTTTTAATATATGTACAAACAATTTAGTTCTATACTGTATTAAGTATTTGAAGTAAATATGTAATTATCGTAATATGTTAACATGTTTCTATGGTCACTACTCTCAATATTATTGAATAATTGAAAATGCCAAGATATAAAATGTTATGCTATGAATCTATATAACATAGATATCATATGAAATGAATCATAAGTCAGCACATGACTGATTTAATATTCGCTACATTTAATGGCGTTGAGAGCTAGCAGCCCTCGTGAAATCGAGCCCAATTACGACACCCCTATTCTTTTGTGCATATACGCGTGTTTTACAACACTAACAATCACACGCTTCTCACCCTCGGTCCAATTAGCCGTTTCCGGAGCAGGCAGCTTTTTGACAGCGATGAGCTCGCGCCTCACTTAACGGACCAACGCAACTGTTGCAACAACAACGACAACAACAATAACAACGGTAGACGGTCAATATGAAGATGAGGCTGTTAACATTTGTTAACTGTAGCTCATTTGAAATGCGTAAAAAACGCCAACTTAATTTGTCTTGTGCCCCGTTTGTTGTTTGTTTATTTTTTATAATTTATTTTCAATTTGTTGTTGTTGTTGTTGCTTGACGGTGATGATGCGCCACTTGTGTTGTCATATTGAATGTGATTTCGTCGGTTCGCCACTTCTAATTAAGTGTTGTGAAATTGGAGCTGCGTGTGCCAATGATTGCTATAAATAGTTGAATTGGAGATATGATACATACGAATCATAATTGTGAATGAATCACAGCTTAAAGCCGTGCTAAATATAAATATGTGCTAAAAAGTTCAAATCACTCGTGACGTGACAAAAGCCTCAAACACCCCACGAGCCACATTCTACAGCCCATAACAACAACATTTATAGCGTGTGCTAACAACAACCACCGCTACAACAACAACAACGAGAACAGCAAAGCATTGAGTCAAAACTGACTTTCGCGCACACGTCGCATAAAATGCTTTGCCTCTTGCCCAGTCAAGCTGGTAATTGTCTACAAATGGTAGAAGTAGTCCGAGCCATAAGCCGTACCCAAGTCAAAAAATTCAAAATAAAAGAAAAACACACACACACATACATTCACACGGACAGAGAGAGCGCAAACAAACAGATCCCAAAGCCCGAGCAGTGGTCGTCGCAATGGGCAATCAAGAATAATCATGTAAACGAAAAGCGTAATGCTTGGCCCACGAAGCCCACGATCCCAATCAATGATCCATAAAGCGTTAAAAAAATACATGCAACAAAAACAAAAAGCAAAACAAAAACAAAACAAAGCAACAGCAACAGCAACAGCAACAGCAGCAACAACAACAAGAAACTGCTACGCGATGACGATTCCACAATTATCAGCGTGCCATAAGCTACTGCAAGGGTGAAGGCGAAGGCGAAGGCACATGGCAAGCCGAAGCCAAGACAAGACCCAAGACGAACCAGCACTACAGCAACAGCAGAGAGCTCTGAGCTCGAGTCCAAATACCCGGCCACATACAAATGAATTGAAATGCAAACATCTTGTTATGGATGGAAGGCATGTGCTCGCTTGGCTGCCGCTCTGCCACAGTCAGAGCTCTTAAGGCGGGCCGTCAGACCGGGCCAGACGGACGGACGTACAGCCAAAGACCCCAAGCATGCACAATCAGAAGAAGTCAGGCCAGGCTGCCAGCCGTCGTCGTCGTCGTGGAAATCGGCTGCGAAACAGTTTCCCACGGTATAACAATCACAACTCACACAACAGCACACATACACATACACACTCACATACACACACATACAGGCGCATACATACAGCAAGATAGAGGCGCAGCCGCAGCTCCAGTCATTTTATTGCCCTCGCACACAAGCAAACGAGAGAGGGTGAGCGAGAGTGCGCGACGTTGGCTGAGCGCACACACAGCGCATACGTAAACAGAAGCCAGGCCGGCAGCAAGCATCAGGCGCAAGGGAGAAAGGAACTCAAAAGTTGGGTCGCGCACGAGGCAAAATGTGCGTCTCGCTCGCACTCGCTGCCGCAACGAAACGAGGGCCGAGCCTATAAAAAGCACGACGCAAACAGCGAGCTGAATCATTCAAAGCAACGACTTTGCGGCGTATGCAACACGAAGTGAAGGCAGCGCAAAGCAAACTCAGAGAAAGAAAAAGATACTCAAGACCAACTGTGGATTACGCGTGATATCGTTGAGAGTTAATCGTAGACAACATGGTGCTAGAAATGGAAATGTCCAAGACTTATCAATATCGCAAGGTGATGAAACCCATGCTGGAGCGCAAGCGTCGTGCGCGCATCAATAAGTGCCTGGACGAGCTGAAAGACATAATGGTGGAGTGCCTGACACAGGAGGGCGAGCACATTACGCGCCTGGAAAAGGCAGACATTCTGGAGCTGACCGTGGAGCACATGAAGAAGCTGCGCGCCCAAAAGCAATTGCGCCTGGGCAGCAGCAGCAGCAGCAGCTCCAGCACCAGCATCGGCGGCGACTCCAAACTGAGCATTGCGGAGAGTTTTCGTGCCGGTTATGTGCATGCAGCTAATGAGGTGTCCAAAACCTTGGCTGCGGTTCCCGGCGTCAGCGTGGATCTGGGTACGCAGCTCATGAGTCATCTGGGCCACCGCCTCAACTACTTGCAAGTGGTGGTGCCCACGCTGCCCATCGGTGTAGCGGTGCCACTGCAGACAAACGATGAACTGAGCAGCGCCAGCAGCAGCAGCAGTCCATCTCCAGCTCTGGTCACGCCCCCACCCTCGGAATGTGGCAGCGCCAGTGGCAGTTGCAGCCCCGCGCCCAGTGAGGCCAGCACCAGCTCCAACAGCACTGGACCCATGTGGCGTCCATGGTGAAGGCATTGCAGGCGGCAGCCTTGAAGCACAAGGCGTTGACAACTCATTCACCCACCTGGGACAGCTGTTCGCACAGGCGCGCTGGACTGGAAACCGTGCGCCGACAGCTAAACTGCAAAAAAAAATGGATCTATGAGCCACTCAGCTAGAGCCGACAACATGGCTAACGAGTGTCGCTACATTTTTTGCCTTATGCCCTGAGCAAATCAAATAAGAAAGAAAAAAAAAAAGATATATATATAAATAAATTTGTATATTCATGAAAAACACGAAATTTCTATTCAATTTGGTCAGTCTCAAGTTTCAGCAAGTGATTGAATTTCATCAGCGGCGCCTGCGTCACGTTTTTGTTTTTGCTCCGCACGATAAGCACAATCATCAATGAAGCCCTTCCGGAGGCGACAGGCATATAATGAGCTCCATAGAAATCCAAATCAAAGCCGCAGCCGGAAGTCGCTAAATATTTTCCCACACTCGGGGCCTCTCCAGAGTTGGCCTCATTTAATGACGGTTCGTTCTCAGCTCTCTGATTCCAACTTCATTCAGCTTAGCCGACGCGTCGGGGCTTTTGCGCCGGCGCTGCTATGGCAATTAAATAATAAAAACAGCGTAGAGCAACAAAATACATAAATATATATATATATATATATATTCTTATATATAAACATATATTCGTATATATGTTTGTATATAGAGAACATCAGCTAAATTCTAGGAAACGTCATTACAAGTTTTTGAGTGTGAGAACCGCTCGAGTCGCTTGTCAATGGTTCGCATTGTGGTTGTTGTTGTTGTTATTGTTGTAGATTTGACAGCTTTAACTGCGCTTGACCGTTTGGCACATGCGCCGGGTCCGCCAGCTGGACGGACGGACGGACGAACAGACAAACGAGCCGACCACCAGACAGCACATATTAAGGTCCGCGACCGCGACCGGACCGAGCACTTAAAACTTTGCTATGTATCGGTATTGGTATCGGTATATGAGTAGCTATATCTATACATACATAAGTATATATTTGTGTATTGGTATGCGAATGTGTGCGGTTTGGTTACGGAACTTCAAATTGAACGCTTTTGTGTCTGGTGTGGACAACTATGATGATGACTGCTACTCTCCACAGATGCTGATTGCTGCTAATCTTTGCCAAATGTGATTAGTCACGTAACATTGGCACAGCGACCTGCACAGCTTTTTTATATTATTATAATACACACACACATTTAGCTTTTATATTTCAGCAATTTTTTTGCTTTTGCTTGGTCAAGTTTGAAGAAACGAAAATTGCAAGAGGATCATTAAAGAACTTGCCTTGGCTGATGGTTTCGAAAAGTGTGGTCAGAGATTATTAGGCTTATGATGATATTTTAATGACATAAGTGAGAATAATAATATAGTACTTTTTTGCTTATAGTATATATGTATATATTTATTATAAAAATGTATAGGATACTACTAAATCGAAAATCCCCAAAATTATCATTTTTGCTATGACTAATTTTAATAATGAATGAAAATGTTATATGACCTATGGAGTTTTTTCCCCTAACAACTATAAGGAAATTTTTAGTAAACATAAAATAATTATTTATTTTTTAGCAAAAGGGACTTTTTCTTTGCTTTCGAGATTGTTTATTTTTTTTTATCATATGTTACCTAGAGATGCAAAATATTTGCTTATTATAAAACTTTGTTACTTGCTTGGACTTAAATTTGTTTTTATTTCAAGTATTTTATAGCTAATTACACCTAGGTATTAATTTTCTGACACTTTGTCTCGTTAAAGTCCGTCATATTTGAAAACCCAATTGAAAATATTCATTTCATAATAATTGATAAAAGTAATAAAAACAACTTGATAAAGTATCTCACAATCGACTTCATCGTGTAAAGCTGACAATGATGATGTTGACGATATTATTTGAAGTGGGCCAATAACTAACAGTTCATTTGGAGCGGCTTTAACGGTTCATAAGCTCCTTAAAGTCGCAGAAAAAAATTTTTATATTTAGGTAGATATATATACGTATTTGTAATTTGCGAAAAGAAGTACAGTACGGCGCACACATCACGTGACCTCTGAGTGTTGGCCCCACACTAATTCCATTCCATTCACATTCACATTTACTCAAGCAAGTGGAGTTGAAGCTGCTGTTGACGATGCTGAAGCTGCTGCTGTTGATGCTACCCCGGGGCCAGCCAGTGCCACCTACTGCAGTCATAATACACACACGCCGCACAACTTAATGCAGCCATATTAAAGTAAGCGCAAGACCCCCACTTAATAAAAAAAAAAAAAAAAAAAAAAAAAAAAAAAAACAAAATACAAAATCAAAAACCGGCCAGGCGACCAGCCCAGCCGATCAAGCGGGTGCTGGCAATGGGCTGCGCATGGGCCAGGCCATCGTTTGGGATGAACAGTGCTCATTTTGGTGGGGTCGGGGGAAATGGTGTGGGGCTGCCATGCCACAACTCGTGCCAGCATCACACACACACACACACACACACAGATCGAGGGACAGAGAGAAAGAGAGAGCAATGGACAGTGCTTGTCCAGTGGCAACATGCGCGTGTGCCAATGCAGTGTAACAACATCCCATATTAAAGATATTACAGAGTCAATAGCACACCATATAAGTGTGGCTCGGCTGGTGCCTCACACTCGCTGGCCATCTCTATCGCACGCTCTAACAGTGTCTCGCTCTGGCCATAAACAAAGTAAATTGAGTTCGTTCGACAAAACGCTGCTGCGACTGCGTTCGCGCATGCGCCGCGCCACAGGCCGCCGCGCTGCATTGCCCCCTGCCTTGCCCTGCTCTGCCCCTACCCCTTTCCAATTCGGCTACGCTGTGGTCTTAACGATCGTGTGTCCACAGTCATTACAATGTTGGCCAATGCGACGACGCGTCGTCGTCTTTGCCGCACACTTACCGCACGCTGCTTTTCTCTTTCAAGTCGCAGCAGCAGCAGAGGCAGCAGCAGCAGCAGCAGCAGAGGCAGCGGCAGCGGCAGCGACAGCTATTGTCCTCCTCGCTCTTCAGTCGTGATCTCGCCTGTAAGTGGTCTTGTATCTTGAATTCAAAAATACGTACAACAGGGACAAACACACAAACACATACACACACACACACACATTCATTTATACATATATACAAATACATATAAAAAAGGGCAGGTGTGTCGATCGTGTGAGAACCACGTTCCAAACCATTTTCTCACGATCTTCGCTTCTGATATTTTTTGTACTACTCTCCCTTGTCCCTTATGCTACCTCCGCACCTCTCTCCCTCCACCAGTCAAGTCTTTCAGTGTGTGTGCTGGGGCCCTTCAAGTGATTCGTATGCAGTTTGTGTATTGTAGATTTTTAATGACTTGGGCTTGCGTTCGAGCGTCGAGCGTCGAGCTCGCTGCAGATCTTCTTTGAGCGTTGCGGAGTTTTGGGCTTCGGTTTCGGTTACGTCGCAACACATTCGTTCATCATTCATCGGGTTTACCTTTAAGATTAAGTATCTTTTGTAGCACGCATGCATTTCCTTTTGCCTTCGCCTTATGCCATACTCTGCTGCTTATTGTCCATTGTCGGTGTCGGCTCTGGTCGTGCATCTTGTTGTCGTTCCTCGTCCTCGTTGTTGTTGCCATGCCACAATTATGCTGCCTAGGGATGGGCGAGGATCAGTATTGAGTTGCGATTTCTTACTGCTTTTCGCATTGATGATATGCAAATTTGTATGAGCTACTTGACTGCGTATTCAATTGAGTTGTACAATAGAGAATTGATGTGCCTTCTATTCTTTCTTTGTTATGATTGAAGATTGAATTAGATTTTGGTGAACATTATTAATGTATATTAATATTTTATATTATTATATATAAATAATGTGAAAATATATACTTAAATTGTTCGATGCACTTTTACCTATAATAGTAAATAAAATAAATTCAAAACTATATTTATTGAAATTTGATTAAACTAGTTTACAATATTAAACAAAATTAATAATTTTCAAGTAATTAGCACTGATTAAAAAATGTAATAAATTAAAGAGGATTCAAAATTAAAGAGGATATTAAATTAAATTAAAATTAAGTTCAAAATAGATATTGTAAAAAAAATAAATTAAAAATTTTGTATATGTTTAACTAAATAAAGCAAAAACTTTACGTATATTAATCAAAAATATTTTTAACTTTTAACATTTATTATTAAAACATGTTCTAATTTAAATAATAATAATTGTTATATTGTTTAAATTACACGTATTTAATCAATTCTCTTCAGTTCATCTATAGTTAATCTTCGCCCGCAGCATATTAGCTCCACTTAAATTTATTTAAACTTCTCCAATTTGACAGCAATCTTAAATCTTAAGATTGTTTATGCTGATCAAGGCCACATTTTGCGTCCCTAGAGGTGCCCTCATAATTTTCATGTTGTCTGGGCTATTTTATGTGGCTGTCTTTAACTTCATTGATTGTTAACAGCTCAGGCGTCGGAGCTACTGGTCTTGTTGGAGCAGCAACAGCAACAGCAACGGCAGCAAAAGATAACCAAATGATGCGGGCCAGCCAAAGAGCGATATCCTGTCGGGGCCCCAGGGAATGGCAATCATTTACCTTTACCTGAATGTCAGACAGACAGCCCGAGCAATTATGTGTCTTGCCTTGACCATTGTGCACACGAGATTTTCTATCCGAGTGGGTTTGGCTAAAAAAAGGATGTTTAATGGTTGGAGGCTGGACTGGAGGGTTGCACTGCGATGACTCGATCCTTTTCTGCTATTGTTCGTCCCCGACTCTGCTTTACAAAGATTTCGGGTTTTGTGCCCAAGACTGAGCGACATTGTCGTAACTCGATTAGACACGCCAAGAGATAAGTCTCTAATTTTTTATGTAGCCCGGTCTTATTGTGTGCACACGTGTTCAAGGGTGCCTTGAGCTCTGACATTGATTTTATTTCTCTTTACCATTTTCTTTTCAGCATTTCTATGTTCGGGTTTCTTCTCGGCCTTGGCATTGTTTTCGCTTTCTATTGTTATGAGAATTTTGGTAACAATAAGAAAAGCAGAGAAAATTACAACGAATTGACGCAGTTGGACTCGGGAATCTGTAGCAACAGCTTAGGCTATGGTCAGACCATTTCCGCTCGATGAGCTCTACTACTATGGCGAAACTCATGTATGATTATATACGCATTCCTGGAATCACGTTTGACCAATTGGATGGGCAATCGATCGTTGATAAGCAGCTTTTCCTATTAATTTCTGGGGTGCGCATGTTGAGTCAATAAAAACATGTTTACATATTTCAATTTTTGCTATATAATTTATTATTAAATTTAATTATCACATGAACTCCGCCTCGGTTAAAGCTTTCTTTTATCATTTTTTTTAAACTTAATACTAATTGGTTGTCAATGAGCGTTTGGTTAGCCCATTAACTTGGAAGACTTTTGCTATTCTCAACTCTCATTCTCTCTCTCTTTCTTTCTTTCTGATTGGCTGTGTTGCTCTACCATGGGCGCCAGACATTCTCCTCATCCTCGCTGTCAGCCTCCTCCTCCATTTTGGTCACGTTGATGCTGAGATTGCTGGAGCAGGTGGTCAGCAGGGAGGTGCTGCCCGTTTGTTCGCTGGCCACACTTGAGTTGGGGCTGCCGGCATAGCTGGAGATGGGAGAGATGGGCACCGAGTAGGCATCCCGGCTGGCAATGTGTACGGAGAGCGGAGCTGTCACTGGCAACACCTCTTTCACAGCGGGCTGCAGTTGATTGAGGCGCTGACCCAAATGTGTCATCAGCTCTGTGCCCAGGCTAACGTTCATGCCGGGCAGCTGGGACAGTGATCGGGAGACCTCGTTGACGGCGTGTATGTAGCCAGAGCGGAATCCCTCTGCAGGTGTAAGTGTCTCGGCTCCACCATTGGCGCGTTTGTGTTGGCGCTGCTGTTTCATCTTCTGCAGATGGGTGACGGTCAGCTCGAGGATGTCCGCCTTCTCCAGGCGTGTGACATGCTCGCCCTCCGACTCCAGCGTGGCGACCATCAGATCTTTAAGCTCGTCCAGGCACTTATTGATGCGTGCACGTCGCTTGCGCTCCAACAGCGGCTTCATCACCTTGCGGTACTGATACGTCTTGGACATTTCCGATATTTGCATCGAAGACATTTTGTGGTATATTTGATATTTGGTATTTGGTTGCTTTGCTGAGCTGTTGCTGCTCTGAGTGTGCAAGACGTTGTGTGCTGCTGACTTGCCTGGCCGCTGCCTTTTATAGCCGCACGGCCAAAAACAACCCCCATGATCCCATCGGCATTGGCTTTGGGCTCGGGCTGTGTTGGTATTTCGTGTGCAGCGTGTGCTGGCATGAGGGTTGCTCGACGACGATGACGACGACAACGACGATGACGACGTCGTCGACCCTTCCGCTGCTTCTTATTGTTCGTTCGCTTTCTTATTGTGGCACCCTTATCATGAGCGGGCACCAGGGAGCAGGATCGCAGCCTTTGCAGGATCGTTGCCTTTGTGTGCGTGTGTGTGTATTTGCTTGGCAGTATCGTGGGAAACACTTTCCTCCTTGGTTTCTCACACCAATATTCTGAGCAGGCTCACCTGCTCAATGGGCAACGAAGCGCAGCTCAAACCATGCTCCGGCTGGCCAGGCCATGGGAATTTTTGCAGTTTGTGTGTTTGCGAGCGTTTGTGGCGCAGCTGCCATTTCTAGATTTGTGTTATGATTTGCCTAAGAGAATATGGGCGAGCGAAAGGATAATGAACTGCACGCTTCATCTTCCATCTCATTTGTGCCAGCAACAGACGCTGCCTTGTCGTTGGCGTGGGAATGCTAGGAGCAACAGCATTCGGCTGGGGCGTTTCACTTAGGCGGAGCTGCAAAGAGCAGCACTTCCTGTTTGTGCATTGGTATTCCATTTCGGCTTCTCGTCCTACACTTGTTGGCCGGCTTTGTGCCAGTTGATTATCCTGTGGGAACATTGCTCGTGTGCGACGAGTGTGCTTAATGTGCGTTCCCGTTGCTTTTCTGCCTCTGCTCTGCTCTGCGCCTGGGCCTTGGACACCTTTTGTAGCTGAGAGTCGAGGTCGGGCAGGGGCCAAGCGATGCTGCTCGATCCTTGCAGCTCGCCACTCGAGTGTGGCGCACGGTAGACACACTTTCGACTTCTGACTGTAAGTCGAGCGCGTTCCAGTCTCTTGTAATTGAACTGTGAAGTTTGGGTGACATTTACATGAGCATGTGGACTGAAAAGCGTTGAGGAGTGGGGTGGTACTCGTGGGGTGGTAAAGTGAATGGTTAAAGGATATATTAGCTTGAAAAATTGATTTGGATTTGAGTTTATTATAATAATTACAATTATAGGAATATTAAAATAGAATAACAGAAAATTATTTATTATGAATATATAAATATAAAAATATAAATAAAGTATTTTTCATGATATATGTAAGGCAATATCCACAGCTTTTTAATCATAATTATATTATTTTGTATTATATTTGTTGACGATTTATGTATTTCACAGAGACTGCGATAACTACCTAAAGTTAAATTAAGGTATATGTACGCGGCTTGTCCATTTAAATGGAAAATTGTCTTTGTATTCAATTTAAAAGAAATTTAAAAAGTATTAAAATGACTGGCTAATATTACAATTATCAAAGTCATCTACTTTACACAGAAATAACTATTATTTTTTTCTTTAGATAGATCTCTCTCTGCTCAATAGATCGGTGTTCACGGTATAATAAATTTCTTGTGAGGAACTCAGTTAGGGATTTTGCGATTCCTATAGCCGCAGAACTTATTGCGCGACATAACTTCAGATACGTGATTTGCGGACAAAAGCTGAAAATGTACACCCAATGGATGGGAGAGTCAAATCAAATAGTATAGACTAGCATAGAATCAGAAGAAAATAAGTCTCGCATTAAGATGTATAAACTGACTATCAGCCCACAAAATAAGAGTTGGGTAATATATTTAAAAATTAAACTTGATTCGTTGAGCATATTTTCAGCTGAAATTAAATCAGAGCTCATAGTCTGCATTGAAATCAATAGAACGGCGATTAAATTAAGGAGTTGCATTCTATTAAACCTTAAGTCGCTACACATATAATAATATTATCAGCTCAAAGTATAATTTTTAAAGCTATTTCTTGTCCGAATATTTATTGAGTAATCTATAAATGAATATTCAATAATTGTTTCATTTTGTGTATTATTTATTTAAAGCATGTAAATATTAAGTTTATTATATAAGAAAATTAATCTAATTGGAAGCTCAGTATGGGAAGCTCAGTATGAATTGAAATCAAAATAAATTATGTTAACAAACATTGGTATTCATATTATTCTACTGGAGATCAAATACTAATAAACGCACTTAAAAACTATCACAGGAACATCACATTATATCATATGTATCTAAACTTGGGCAAATGTTTACAATAGACCTTGGAGAACTCACTTAACTTACTTACAACTTACAAACTAAAACCAGATGAATAAAGCTCTCAATGTATAAAAGTAATAAAGCTTAGGGGTTGCCTCGAACGGATGCATCACCAGGGACGCCAGACATCCTCACCCTTGTCCAAATTCTCATGAGGTGATGTGGAGCGCTGTGCGTTGTCGTTGGCCAAGTTGACTGGCTCGACGGCATGCTCACTGGGCACCGGGCTGCTCAGCTGTTGCTTCATGTCCTTAAGCTGGTGGCCCAGCTGCTTCATTAGATGTGTGCCGAAGTTGAGATCCACGCCCGGCACAGTGGAGAATATGTGGGAGACCTCATACGCGGCCTGTGTGTATCCTGCGCGAAATTTGTCAAAGTTCAGCTGAGATGACGGTGGGGAAGTGGGCGTGGAGGTTGGCGTAGATGAACCGGCGGCTAGACGTTGCTGCTGTTGTGTCTTAAGGTAGTTGACTGTCAGCTCTAGTATGTCGGCCTTCTCCAGCTTGCTAACCTGCTCCCCCTGCGCGTCCATTGTATCCACAATCAGATCTTTGAGCTCATCCAAGTAGAGATTCATGCGGGCACGTCGCTTGCGCTCCAGCAGCGGCTTGGTGACCTTGCGATAGTGTTGTGTTTTGGTCATAAATCTTTGACCCTCCACGGCCATGATGCAAATTAGATTGAGTATGTCTGTGATTTGGTTGGTGTATGGCAAGTAGTTTGTTGAATTTGCCCTGTCGAGCTGCGAAACGGACACTTGCTGCTGTTCACCACACGGTAGTCGCTTGAGGAATGATCTTGCCGCAAGGTAAACTGATCCTTTTTGTAGCTGCAGCAGCGTCGTCGTTGGCGTCGGCGGCGGCGGTGCGTACACTTGCAAAATCCTCCCCTAACTGCTACCACGCAACGCTTACAAACGAGCAAAGCGAAGCGCATCGGATGAGATCGGGAATGATGGCCAAAGACGAGCATCAATCGTGTCGCTGTGCGTGCGTCTGTGTGTGGCACCGACTCTCTGCTTGTGGCAACATTCAGATGACGCTGCACGTGTGCAACATTTAAGCCAAAACTGTTTTGGCTGCTCAACTATCAGATACCCTGTGCACACAGTAAAATAACTATGGCATACAAGTTGGATACAAGTTAAAACTTCATTTTGTAAAACTTATAAAACTATATTGAAATATATCTTCTTGAATATAATATTAATATAAAATGTATGTAAAAAGAGAATAAAATATATATTGAATTATGACTAATTATTTTGATATTCATATTTATTTGTTGTTATGTATAAATGTATAAATATTTTTTTCATTATTATTATTATTATTATTATTATTATTATTATTATTATTATTATTATTATTATAAAAAACAAAAAGTTTACTCTATAGCGAAATCGTATCTTGATTATCAAAACTTCCGTTGGGTATACCGTATACCCCTTTTATTTAGAGAGTATAAGCATTATTAACCAGCGGATGTCATTTATTTACACTGACAAAAATTAGGTAAAGTCACGTGTTCAAAGTATTATCATGACCATATGTAAAACTTTTCGAGTCTGTAAAGATTTTATTTTATATAATATTAAAATAGCTTTTTAATAAAAATCTATAAATTATTGCAAATTTGTAGTATTTAATTGTCCATAAATTTAAGAAAGAGTAACTAAAAAAGAAATTTTTATTTTATTTACAAATCAAGAAACAATTTAAATCATAATACAATATTTGAAAAATAATATAATATGAAAATGTTAAAAATTAATAAAGGATATAAATGTTCTACTTACAAATTATTCTCAGTGCACATTCTCCTCCAGCGAGTAACGCGAGCGCTGAGACTCTGTCTGAAGCAGAGCGCTCTCTTTGTCTCTCGTGCCATTGCCGTGCGCCTGCGCAACAGGAACAGAGCATGAGCATGAGCCAGAGACAAAGGCCAAACCAGAGCAACAACCACCAGCAACAGCAGCAGCAGCAGCAAATCGCACCACTCGCACCACACGCACACACGAGCTGGCTGCGTGCAACGTTTAACTCAAGAACGTTTGCGACTGCGACTGCGACTGCGACAGCGACATGACCTCGACCTGGCTGTAGCTCTGCCTCTGGTTGTGTCTGTGCCTCGCACACTCTCTGGAAACTGTGCCCCATGCGTGCCATGCCCGTTCCCTTTTGCTACCCTCACCCTTGGCCAGTCTCAACGATGGCGGCTTTGTTGGATTTGCTGTGTGCCTCTCTCTGCTCTTCCCTTTGGCGCGCTCTCGCTGGCAGCAGGGCGAGCTGCAGATCGAGACCCAGACCTCATTTCCTCTTTGGCGCGACATTGCGTTACACTTACGGACGGGGACGGGTCGCGCTTGCTCGAGCAACCACCGCAGCGACTACCACCCGTACCACTGCCAGCCACTTGCCAGCCGGTGTGCCGTTGTGCCGTTGGCGTCGCATCGTGAGAAAGTTTACTTCAAGCATTCCCACAAGTATTGGGATATGGAATATGCCAGATTCGGCCCGGTCAGCTGTGGCACTTGCTCCGTTTTTGGCGCGTATGCGTCTGCGATTGGCCCATTGACAAAATTCACCTGCTCGGCCTACGCGCCGAGGGTGAGTGAGTATTGTAATGTTTGTGTTTGTGCATGCGAGAGCTGGCCTCCTTAGAGGGTCGTGTAATCGCATGCATGAAATCGAGAAGTTAACAAACACAGCAACAACAACGGCATTTCACGATGAGGCACTGATTCCTATTGCGTCGTGGGGGAGGTTTTTGGTCTTGCCCGGGCCGTGTGGCAAGTGCATGCGGCATTTACTCTGGGGTTGGTCTGAAGGAATTGCATGAAAGAGACTAAATATTTGCATATCAAAGAAAGGGGATCGTGAATGCAGCTATTGATATGTCAGAGAAGATTAAGAGGGATTTGCTTTTCTTAGCTATATACATATACAACAGCTATAATAGCTGGAAATGCTAGAAATAACATGAATATTCGCATAGACAAAGAGACGATTTCTTTAAAACTAGAAATTAGATTGAAAGGGGTTTACTTTTTTTTTATGTATTTTATATATTTTTCCTATATTAAATAATAATTAATTAAACAATTTTTTTTTAAAACATTTTATTGAGAGTAAATTGATTTATCAATATATATTTAGACTTGAAACATGAATATTTAAGAAATATCTTTAATTAGATGCATAGACACGCGAATTCGTTCGTTCAATAGTTTCATTAATTTGAATACATAAGTTAAGATCAAATACATACACATATAGCAACACATACATACATACATATATATTTATATAGCACAAATACAGTATACTTATTTGAGAAAGTAACGTTATAACGGAGTTGTTATACATATCTTCCGTTTAAGTTACGTTCGATTAAAAGTGAATTAGTTGCTATTGTTGTTAATAAAAAAACACAAGATTTTGTGCTAATTTGCCTTATAAGAATAGGAAGAAAATGGACTAAATATTTGTTTTCAAAATGTTGTCGCTTGACTATTCAATTATAGGTACATATGTATATATTCGCGTATAATCATTTCGATTGACGATATTTCTTCTTTGCTTAAACTTAATTTGCATTAAAAGCGGACTGGGCCTTTTTGCCTTATTTTTTAAAGATGTTTTACAATTTTTGGTGTTTTGCAATTTTTTATGTATATAAAAACAAAGTAAATGTTTTGTGAAATAAATTAAATACAAATTTTAAATGAATATGATCTTATGTTAAAAAAAAAAACTTGGACACACATAAATAAATGCCATACATTACAAATTAGATTTTTTGTTGTTTGCAACAGGAGATTCAATGTAATACAAAAGAATAAAAAGGGCAGCTAAAATGCGCTTGCCAATTTCTTAAAGCTTTATGTTGTTGCGGTTATCCTTTTGATTGATGAACTCTGGTACAATGGTGCCGTTACGTCGTGGCCATGGACTTCTCAGGAACTGGTGAGCGGGTTAAAGTACGTGCTTATTAATAAATAATATATACTACATATATAAATATTTTAAAAAACTACATTGATTCGATATTTAAAAATTTGTTGATCTTTCGAGTTTTGTTTTATAATTTGTGTCAAAATAGATATTTATGCATATTCATATTTGATTTATCTCTAACTGGATTACTTATTCGTGGGGTAGCTTCTGTCTCTGACAACTGTTTTATCTTCCCTTATATACATACTTATACAGTAAGTTTTCATATTTCGGTTTCGGTTATTCAATATTTCTCATACACGATCTTTACGCATTAAACGCGTTTGTACATCTTATAGTTTTTGTTTTGTTTGGTTTTTTTTTTTTTTTTTTTTTTTTGTTATTTAGTTCAGAAACATTTTTTAAATATATTCAAAAAACGCATAACTTTTGCGATTAGTGTGGTACGTCTAGTGCGTGGGTTTGTTGTTGTTATTCATGCAGCTGAAAATAAGATAGAAGAGGCAAAAAACATATACATAAATTAAGTATAAACCAAGAAAATAAATAACAGTCAAAAAAGTATTCAGGACGAATATAAGAGTTTGAAAATGAAATTCTCATCATTTAGTCGATGCTGAGAACACAATTCCCACGCAACAAATTATTGTAGTAAAAATATAGTTTATAAAATTGTCTATTATCTCGTTACTCAGCTTTGCATTTTGTTAAACTAATCAAAAATATGCTATGCAATATATAAAATGTATAAAATATCGCTGTTGTTCGGTTTCGTTTTAGTCTAGATTAAAGCTATTGTAAAAACTCAAAAATCTCTTTGTAGGTGATATTTTGTACAATATATATTCTATTTGATTTGATTTGATTTATTTAGGTAATTGTGCAAATGAATAAGCAGGTTTTTAACTGTGGTTTGTGCAATATATTTGCAAGTCACATGCGGTTATATTATAATTGCGTAAGCGTTAGGTACATTGAATATTTGGTATATTATTTATTTATTTAATTACTTATGTATGTTCTTTAATATGATTCGTAATTCCTTTAGCTAAATTGAATAATAAAATATAGGCCCAAGTTACTAAGCTGGCGATTTTATAGCTCCACCTGACAGAGTAAATCAAATAGTTGTTAGTAACCAGGGCCCGACTTCTGTTTATCAAATATATATCTGTTTATTTTGTATATATTTATATAAATGTATATATATATATATATATATATATATATATATATATATATATATATATATATATATATATATATATATATATGAATGAATGTAACAAGCATTTACGACCACTACACTACGCTAGACTATTTATAGTCATAGACTATTTAAAGTTTAATCGAAAAACGTTATGTAAATGTTTCAAGGTACTGATGAATATCGTAAATACAATTCTCAAATATTGCAATAAAGTGCATTTGTGTGTTTTATAATTTCTGTTTGCAATTTTTGGTTATGTTGATTTGATTTTTTCGATTGACTGGATTAATATCAATTTGCTTTCTTAAACACTTTTGACTTTTTCAATTATTGGTGAGTATTGAATTTTGTTTCGTTTTGGTACTTGTACACTAGGTTCTATAGCACACCATGTTTAAATAGTATTAACGTGCTGTGTTGGTATTCAACGATAATGAATCGGTTTAGGTATGTATATATAATTTCTTCAGCTTACTGATTTTTTGTTTTAATATTTTGTTATTCGTCAATTTTGTTTTTGTTTTTTTTTTTTTCAAATTAGTTGCTGTTTAATGTGATGGACTTTCGTTCAATCGATGTTTGGCGCGTGATTTGCTGTGTGAGGCGCGTCGCAGCGAGGTGACGCTGCCGGAGCAGTTATCGTAAAAATCTAATGATTCCGATGAGAATGCTATATAACGTAATGTTGTGTTTGCATAAAGAAAGAGTAAATAGAGAATATATAGCGTTTTGTCATAGTTTAAATATACCATATATGTGACTAGAATAAAAGGCTAGACTAAAAGCAAGTTTAACTATTAATGCAGCTAATGTTTTATTAGATTTATAATGAAAATTACTTACCTTTGTCAGTGGGCGAACCTAGGGTTAGGCTGCTCAAGCTGGAGCTTAGGTTGTAGGGACGCGGTGAAGGAGGCACGGGCGCTGATTCATCACCCGGCAAACATGTCTCCACCATGGCCTCTAAGCAGTTGACAAAGAGTTCTGACGATTCGCCCATCATGTTGTACTGGATTTTTAAAAAGAATAATTTACACAATTGATTAAATGGATTAAGTTCAAGCAACAAACCTTTGTGAAGGGTCCAGCGAAACGCCAAAGTCCGCCAAATCCGCAGCTTTGCAGAAAATGGAGCTGCTGCTGTGAAGGATCCTCGCTGGCCAACATGTTCTGTATAATACTCTGCACAGAGTTCAATACAACTTGATCATGCGATACGGATAGTATATTATTTATTTTCTGATCCAGCAAAGAGTGTCTACGGAGGAGATTTTATGATATTACCAAATATTTAGAAATTCTATATGTAACTCACATGACTGGAAACACTTTGGGGAAGACAACGGAGCCCTCTGCCAAATATTGATATAACACACGGGTCTCACTCTCATCCGATGAGTATTTGACGAGTGTGGCCAAAACAGTTAAGACTAACGCTTGTATGGACAGATCAGGGAGTACTTCCGGATCGAGTAAGACATTTGATTCATTTGAGACGGAAGACCGTGAGCCCCGTTCCTGTTGGGTAGCACAAACAGTTGTTAGATACCTGAGTAAACTTAAGAACTAACGAACTATTAAGGGACATGGAGATTTATGAAACTAGTTAAAGGAAAATAAATTTAGAAAGATGTATAATTTAAAAAGTTTATAATGGAACTTATAAGGCTTTAAGCGAACAGGCAAAGTCATGCAAGAAAATTATATTTAATTAGAATAGAACGTCTATTTAGTATTTGAGTAAATATTTTCTTTTTTTGGTAGGGGTTGTTGTCGCATACGTTTAGGTATTAGTGGATAGTCTAAAGGTCTAGCTAAAGAGAGAGAGAGATAGAGAGAGAGAGAGTTTTGTTGGGCAATACCTGTCGTTCTTCGATGGCGCTCGCATTATTCGGCTCCTTGGTGGTTGGTACCGAAAATGAGCGTTGAGTTTTGAATAAAACTCGCGCATTCTACAATTGTGTTGCACAGTATTGTTGATGGTTGTTGTGGTTTAGTTGTTAATGTTTTCGATGTGTTTGTTGTAGTTGTTGTTGATGTTGTTAACCAAATCAAATGTAAATCAAAAACCATGTTCATGCGTAGTAGTAGTAGTGTCATTTACGAGTAATATATGTAGATATAAATAAGTATATTGATGAGAGTTACAAGCACCAATTAGATGGAAATAGTCAGCAGGCATATATAGTAGTGGTATATTTATAGTATACACGAGAGTTACGTTTGTGATAAATGTATGTTACGGTTAATTTTTTTATTTTTTATTCAAAAACAACATAAAAAGAGATAAGAAAAAATGTCATTAAACGGTTAATAAATTTGTAAATATGCAAAGGCGAGATTTTCGAGATATAGAGTTGATAATAGGCTTGATAATAGGGATGTATACATAATAGTAATCTTAATATAAAGAGTGGATAGCCAAAAGTTACTATAGCAAATGGTTATAACAACTTTTGTACAACAGTTTTAATCAATAGTATACAGAAGATATTTTAATAGATTAGACTTAATCAGCTTACTTGCAGGGTCGGTACTTTGTGATGTCGCGCAAACTGTAGGGCTGACTGATCGAGTATATCCCAGCTTTTCTGACGTCGCGACAAGGGCTGGCCAATCTAAAATGTAAGTGATATTAAATGTGTGCAATATTGAATCTTAGCATAGCTAATTATTATGTAAGCCAATTTGTGGAGATGGCCAATTGCTTTTGCTTATATTCACTTACAGTCTGCACTCCATTGGTTAATGGTTCACCATTTTCATTGCTGCCGCATACATCGGCCGGCCAGCGTGGTAACGCATGCTTCACATGGCAACGAGAGCGCACCTCCTCGGAGACAGCTACAAGTGCTGTCAGATAGGCTACGCTATCCGGTGTCACCTCGAACTTATCGCGATGCAGAGGCTTAGCTATAATGCCCAAAAGCATAGTGAGCACGCGAGATGTGCGCGATACTGTGGTGGGAGTTGGATGTCGAAAGCCCTAAAAAGAAAATAATATTATTAATTTAGATTCATTTTTATATTTAAAGTATGCACATCTTACTTTAATTAGATGTCCGACTAGGGCAAAATGAAAGTTGCTGCGAAAAGACAAGCCGACGGCATGATCTAGCTGTTTGAAGTGCCACTCGAGCTTCTCGCGCGTCTTCATCATGACCTCAGCTATAGTCTCCGTCTTGTCGAAGCAGCCCTGTGACTTGAGCGTATGCAAGTTCTGTTCGAGCAGAGCCAGGCCAGCGCCATAGAGCGTAACCTCGTCTAGCTGCAGCACTGAGATGGCCACCCAGAAGAGTGCACGATGTATGGGCGATTCGGGTCGTAGCAGCGGCTGAATTCTTGTGAGACACATGACTAAAGCCTCGATCAATATTAGGTCATTGAATGACTCCAGCGCCTTGACTAGTATACGCAACAGTTGCTTAACTTCATGATCCGTTACGCTCTTGCTAATGCACCCATAGACAATCAGAGCGCGTGGCTGCAGAGCTGGATTGTAGCAGAAGGCGAAACTGCGCGCCAGAGATGTCCAGGTGTGCAACCAATCGCTGTCTGGCACGTCACGCATACAAGCCTCCATGATTTCCAGAAGAGCGTCTGTGATGACCTCGAGCGATGGCAGCGATAGGCGCTCACGATCTGCAGGTAAAGGTTGGGTGACGCGTTCGTTTCCCAGCCACTTGTCTGTTGGGTGGCGACAGCTGGAGCGGAAGGCTGTGACAGCGGCCGACTTGACTTTGCTAATGCCGAAGAGCAGATAGAACTTTGGCAGCGAGAATTCGTCGAGTGAGAGACGGAGCACGCGTTGAGCTTCCTCTCCAAACGAGGGATTTGTGCAGGTACACAGCGAGTGTATAATATTTATTACCAGGCCATGGGTAGAGGCTCGCATAGATAGGGAGCCAGAGCAGACCAAGAAGGTTATGGTGTGGAAGAGATATGGCACTGACGTGGCTACATCCAAGCAGTTATTGAAGGACAACATAAGTAGATATCTGCCCAGTATGGCTATGTCATCCCACATCATGTGCTGCTCCAGATATTGAGTGGGATTCGTGCATGACTTGTCCATGACGCGGCACATGCGTGTGATGACCTTCTTGGACACCAATTGGACATTGGCTGAGGCCAATGCTACTGCTGTGTCGGCCATAATCTCCACCTGCGGTGAACCGAGGCCGTAAGTAATGGACTTGTGCAGAAAATTGTCCAACACCATGTCAATGAGTTCTGGAATTTGGCCAATGGAACCCCAGATCTTGGCCTGCACCGAGGGATACATTTCCTTCTGGTCGATCGTCAAGCAGATAAGCTTGTCCAAAATTTGCGAGACCTTCAGTTTCTTGGCATCGTCATTGGACTTGCAGAATTTGGTAAGATTCTTCAGCCAAGGCGTCATGTACTCCAAGCACAAATGCTTCAATTCAATGGTGCTGCGCTGGAAGCCCTGAATCGACTCCTCCAGAAACTCGAGCGTCAGATGCGGCTCATTGGTGGCCAATTTCTCGCTTACCGATTTGATAAAGATGGTGTTATTGGAAGGAATGCAAAGTCCTTGCGTCTCTAGCAGCTGCCCCTCGATCTTCAGGTCGAAGGTGGCGGTCAGTGCACAGAGCAAATTGTAGGCGGCTGTGCGCAGATTGGGATCACAAGAGCCCAGATTCAGCAGGGCCATGTTGAGTAGAGTGCCTGGCACATCCTTGGGTCGAATCTTCTGATGCACTGTGACCGAGTCCGGCTGGCTAAGCTCCCAACGATTCCGTATGTGTATGATAGCCTGAACAATGTTATCGCAATCATTGTGAATGAAACTCAATTGGCCACTTTCATTAGTTATCGAAAGTGTGAACTGATTATCATCCACCAGACAGACCTCCTCAATTTCAGAGGCATAATAAACATCGTTGAGCAGCACTGAATGCGATAATACTTTAGTCTTTTCAGCCGATGTTATCTGCAGTGCCGTGGGACCAACTTTAATGGCCACTTTGGTATCCTTGTGACTGAGCTTTAGGGCATTGCTAAAGACCTTCAAGTCTTCGTCCAGTGAGAGTGTGGCCCCTGGTAGCTTCTGTTGCTCAGCATCAATATAATCGATAAGCTTGTTGGGTGACTCTAGAAACATTAGCTTGCGATTGCCCTTCAGCGGGGCCAGTATGCGATCGTGGAACTTTGTGTACTCGCGCACCCACGAATTGCAATTGTAAATGTAGACGGCATGGACATTATCGTAGGCAACAGTGGGTAGCACATAGAACCACTTCTGCAGGAACTCAGTGCGGAAGCGATTATCGGAGCAGGTGTGCGTGAAGTCAATGACCACCTCAAAGGGCGAGTGGCAAAAGGGCTTCAGTGTCAGTATGACATGATAAATCAACAAGTCTCCATTAGTTTCTCCAATCCTACAAAATACAAACAATATTAATACATACCTCTCGCCGTAACACGTTGACACACACTCACTTGTAACGCCTAGCTATGTAGTAAAAGACCGGGTAGCCCGATTTGCTGGTGCCAGCCTGATAGAATATGTTCATGGATTTCAGCGTTTTAAACTCCTCCTTTTCGTGCATCTGATGCTTGACCATAATTTCTTCGAAGTTCGTAGACGACATATCAATAGAACTCCAACGCGCATACGAGCTGAACATCATGTGTGAGTCAACGGGCTTGTGCTCTGGCGGACCTAAGTAAGCCAAAAGCGTAGCCATCTTGTCAAAAGGTCGCCGACCAACGGCTTTGTGATCGCGACTGCTGGACAAATAGTCGCCAATCTTCTCCTGGTGCGTCCACAACAAACGATGCAGAGCCAGCACATTGGCATCTGAAATAAAACTCATGCTGTGTGAGGTTTGGTCTACGGTCTCGCAATCGGAGGCAATTTGTATAAAGAAGCGTCTGCCAGCCTCGAAGTGTTCGCGCAGAAAATCATTGAAACAAAGCATGTGCTGCTCCTTGGAAAATTCCACATGATTGGCAATGTTCTGTAGTATTTTGGACATGAGCATGAGCCCACGTTTGGCCGAACTAGGCACCTGTTTACCCACAATGCCTAGCTCCTGCGGAGAGACTGTAATAAGAAATGGTTAGTTATTAAGCGAAAGTAAAGGCAAGAGCTTAAACTCACCTATGGCTGGATTAATAAAACGAAGAAAGATGACCGTGCCAACGGCACCAATGTTGTTTTGCAATAAGTTTGGGAATCGTTTACTTAGCACTTGATACAAGCAGTGGCACATGGAGCGCAGCTGCGGCGGGAATCGATCCGAAGAGTTGATAATGGCATCAAATACTTTCTGGGTCAAAGCAATCAAATTGTTGCGATGCTCTTCGATATCTTCATTTGGCTCTAGTCGTGCTGGATCCACCTCAAAGCAAATTTCCTCTTGGTCATCTAGCAGAGGTCGTATGAGTGGCTCCAGTAGCATTTGCAAATAGCTAGCTCCATAAATCTTAAAACAGAAGGCCATAATCTTGCTGCCCAGCGAGTTGCCACGGAAAAGCGTTTGCATGCAATCTGAGACTTCGACCTCACGATAAAACATATTCCAGAGCAGCGGCGAGAGCAGATGCTTGGCATCGAACAATGTCACCAAAACGCGTGCGAGCTCATCCATTTGGGCGGTAGTCACCACATTAGCCAGCGCCATAGCAATGGGCAGCTCGCCCTTATCGCTAATCATTGTCACCAGCTGGACAAGTTGCTCGAACCGATCTGCCAGCACCGTCTCAGCCAGTGTGTCAAACTCTGTACCTTGCTGTAAGATCTGGGTGAGTACCTCCATAAAAGCGGCGCGAGTTTGCAAATCTGGATTGTAGCCTAAGTCGATAGAGTGCATCAAACCAGAGTCAATGTTGGCGCCCAGAAGATTGGACATGGCTTGTATAGTAGCGTTCCTAAGGGCAGTTAATTTTCCAGCTGCCATACGTGGACGTGGCGGTAGAAGCGGAGTATTGTTGAGTTCCTTTTCGGCCTCTGAGCTGTCAATACAATCGTTCAGCAGATTCATGAATAGTGTAAAGTATTTTAAGAACAATGCACTCTTGGCATCCATAAGATCGCCTCGATCAGACTCCTCAGGCTGAAGCGGGAGACCACGTAGTAGAGCGGCCACTGCCTCCATGCACGCCTGATCGAGATCCCGAAAGATCAGCGAAGTACTGGTAAGTAGCGAAGCATCTGCAGAACTGGGCGGTGCTATTTGGTGTGAGGTTCCCATTACCCAATCTGTTAGATACTCAACGAGCTTATTTCGGAATTTCATCTCTTGCCGAAAGGCTAAATCATCGCGTCGCTTCATCATGACTTCCACTAGTTGGCATAGCTTTGTTTTTATGCGAATAGCATAAACATTCATATCCAGATGTCGCACATAGCGGACGATGCCCAACATCATGCCTTCGATGCTTGTGACTCCCAAATGCTCTGATGGCGATGGTTGGTCGTTGTTCGGATCCTTACTCGCTTTGGGGTCCAGTATGGATTTCATTATGAAAATTGTGTGTTCTATAAACTGAGTGTTTATATCCGTAACATTCACATTAACCTGCCCCTGTTGATCAAAGAATTTTTCCACTATGGCTCTGATTTGATCAAAGAGAATCGGATATAGTTGAGTAGACATTTCCTCGCCCACTAGTTCCTTGACATGTTTCTGTATATGCAGGCCTGTCTTCTCATTGCTGCAGACTAACAAACGTAACAGCTGCCCAATGAATCTGAAGCAGAAAGAAATGTATGTATGTGAAATATTTGTTGAATAATTATTTTCATTTTATACGCACTGTGTAACTGCGCAGTAGCTGACATCCTGTGGGGGCGCTGGTGGTATGGTGGACAAAGAGACTGTGCTGGGATGTAATGATCCATGCCCAGAGCTGGTGGAGCTGGAGTAGAGAGAAGCTTGTGCCAGTGATGCCACCGATGAGTTGTTCTGCGACTGTTGCAACAAGAGTTGGCGACTGCTATTGCGTTTCTGAAGACAAACACCGCCCAAGGTCAGCAGGAACCAGGTCATATTAGCCCATTCGGTGATTTGCTCCTCTAAATCATGCTCAGAGCTTTGATGGCTGGCTCGACGTTTTCCCAAGCCACGGTGAAATACTTCTGCTTGCGCATCCTCGGTCTTAACTTTGGGATGAGTCTGTAGCACCTTACTAAGCACTTCCCAGTTGCGGAAGGTTTCCTCCCATGCGGGCTGGACACCATGCACACAGTGCTCGATCTTGCGCAGCAAGGGCATAATACGCTTTTGGAGTTTTCCACGGCTCACGTTGCCATGACTGTTCTCAAAAAAGCAAATACGGGTATCCGTGGCGGCTGAAATACATATATGGTTTCATATAAGTATAGGCTAAATTTATACATTTTATATAGCTCACATGAAGAGAGTTGTGCCAGTTCTTGGTAGATGTGATAGTTGGGCATGATGAACCCCACTGTAAGCTCATCGGAGCTGCAGCAAATCTCCGCCTCCTCACAGAGTAGACCAAAACAGGAAAGCGAGGTTAGAACCGCATCCAAATCTACGCTCCACAAATACATAAAAAATACCACTTCCATTTTAATGTGCGCCTGCTTGCATATGGCAATCTGGCTGCCCACATGTGCATAGTCTTTATGCCGCTGGAGAAATGTGTTGCGGCAAATGAGTATTTCACGCAGCCACTTAAGCACATCCGTATAGTTGGCTATCTGATGCTGTATAAGCTTCTGGGAGATGGAGAAGAGGACCTGCGAGCTGACATCCCAGAATGTATTAATGGGTGCTTCTGGATTCCAGACCTCGATTTTTTCAGGTGCATGCAGCGCAAGTAAAGCTTCCATGGCCTCTTGTGCAACGTCCGGCAAGGTCGTTTGATGAACCAGGCTTACCAGGCCATTGATAAGCTCCAGAGTTGAGCTTTGCACTTCATGCGCCACTTTACCCTGCGTCTGGATAAGGGGGTGTTATAATTTAGTTAATAGTTTTATATGGATTAATGATTGTGATTACATTTAACAGCAGTGTGGGATCCGCGTGTATGAGACGCACTAATAGCAGCAATAGCATCTTATGAGCTGGTCCCTCCTCGGAACGTGTTAGACCTTTTTGTGTGTCCTTTGATTTGAGCGTTAAAGAAGTTATATAGCGGAGTGGTGTGTGCGCTATGTAACCCTGCGTGGCTTTGTTCAGTGTATCTGTGAATAGAGCGCGCAGTTCAGCGGAACGATAGTGCACGACATCGGTCTGCGGCCACCAGGGAAGACGCGGCTGGTTAACAATGCGAAATGGATTCTTATTTTGTAGTCGAAAATCCACATAAATGTGTGCTAAGCTGTAAATTTGTATAAAGCATATAAATATTTAAATTTATATTTTATTTCACTTTGTACTCACCGCAACAAAGAGCACACAATAACGAAGTGATAGGCCTGCGGCGAAGAGAGATTCAAACACACTTTCAGAGCCTCTATGTTGTGGGGACTAATACGGAAGCACGATACCCAGCAGTCAATCATAAGTTCAATATCTGCATAATTGTACCCTTGACCGCGTGAGAAGGGTTTGGCGGGATTAAAGAGCAGCGCCTTCAGATCGTTGATGAAATACTGCACCAATTTGAAGACCACATTGTTGGAGTCATTGATATTGATGTACGTGGATGCTTTGCAGAGTTTAACGCAAGCGATAGCCGATGATTCGGTCACTTGCTTCGACGGTGAATGTGGACCCAGACCGCGCTTGATGCTTTCAATGAATTGCCTGGCCGAGAAATCTTTATCGCGTGACGTGGATTGCGTCGACTTTGAGGGCATTTTCTCCTTTTCCTTCTCCTTCTCGCATTGCTGCAACTCGTTTACAGTGGCCTCCAAGTTGGAGGGATTTAATATGAGCAATAGCATTTGCAGAGGCCAAACTAAAGTTTTGCTCTTTTTGTTCTCAGTTTTGAAGTATTCAACAAAGTCCAACAGTGGCTCCCAGCAGCTGGAATGCAAAGGTTTTTTTTTAATAATTGAATTTCAAAACTAAATATAATTTTTAGCTAACGTTGATATATCGCGATTAGTACCGCGCTGTAAGTCCTGAAATTCCTGTGGATGATATTCGATCCAATTCCAAATGGCTTTCTCCAAAGAGTAAAGCAAAATCAGCGGCGGTGCGCGTTTTGAGCGAAATTTGGTAATTGTTTCTAAAGGGGATTAACAAATTAATATCAACTCGAACTTAGTTGCGGTGCTAATATACCCTGCAACAGCTTGGTAAGCTTGATCATGTCCATATCAATGTGCTGTATCAATTCAATGTCGTTGTAATCGGGATTCTCCTCGGAGCACGATGTTAGTTCCTGTATGCGCGCAGATATGCGATTAAAGACAGCGGAGAAGTGATTCTGGGACAGGGCGAAGAGCACCTTGGAGGCGAGCGCTTTTAGCTGGGCTGCATTTGGATTGTTATCGCTTTGCACATCTACAAACTGAGAAATTTCGCGTAGCAAGAGCTTTACGTTCATGGCCTCCTCAAAACGTGCAGTATCTTTTGTTTGGTTCGTTAGGCAGCGCTCCAGCGTGGTCAATATGATGACCAGAGATTCGAAGTAGCAGCGTTCCGGCTCATGGCGATTTTGTCGTGCCTGTAATCAAATATAGTTTGCATTTTCGTTTTGTATTAATATGTGTGCGGAACTTACAGCCTCATTTACCCGCTGTAGCATTTTTGTCAGGCCGGAGATGACCAGGGAGAAGCGGTACCGAGAAATGTGTATGAGGCAGGCCACCAACTGATCTTGGCTCATACGCGCCTGAGTGCCATATGCTCCGATTTTGTATGGCAGCTGCAGATGAACAAAATTTAATTAACGATTATTATAGAAAATGCATTGTCAGTTTATTTTCTCTTCTCCATTTTTATTTATTTTATTTATTTTTTAACTTTAGAAGTGAATCGGAAAATATTCCATTAAGGGTATGCGCGTCTCGGCACTTCATTCAACAAATCAGAGCTCGGCATTTCATGAATGAAGCCTCGCCGGCCCCACAGCCGCCCAATTCCAACCCCCTTTTACACCGACACCCACACCAAAACAACACCAGCAGCAGGTACATTTTTTCAATTTGCTCGTAAGCAGCGCGACGCAACATATTGAAAATGCTGTAATGCATTTACCTGATCTTCGAATCGAGTCAGCAGACCAGTCGCCCACTCTCCAGGCTTTTGGGTAGCCATTTCGCGTATATTTTACAAACTGTATTTATTTTTTCACTGCATTTTATTTAATTTAATTACAACGAAATTCTGCACTGTATAGATGTGTAGAGCGATGGTCGAGGTCGAGCTGTGTGTGGGAGCGAATGATAATAAGAGGTGACATCGCAACGAGAGACCAATCGCTCTCTCTGCGTCTGTTTGGCTGCGACTCAATTTTGATAAATATGCATTAATGTAGTCTAATGAGTAATGAAAAGGTAAAATTCCTAAGTTAGTCAACATGTAGAGTACTCCAAGAATACTAATAATGTATATTTATGTTAGCTGCCTAATGAAATACTGTTTTCATATGACGTCACATTTTTCATGTTTATGTGCGAAATATACAACCTACGCAGTAATAAATACCTTTCTGATTAACGATTCTTTGTATCGATACTTTTGCTCCAGAACAGAAATTTGCGCGCAATGAATTCAAATTTAATATTAAAGCCAACACAGTTTAAATATTTTATATTTATATTTTAATGCATTCTTTTTCCTAATAAATCAATATTATAAATACAAAATAAAATTTAAAGCATCAGGAATAGAGTATTTCGATAAATTATCCTATCGATTTAATATTACCACAACACTGTGTACCACAACACAGTGCTGCCAATCAAAAAAGTGCTATCAAGCGCCAAAGATGTTATCTTCAAAAATAAAACTTTACGACATAATGACATACACTGAAATAAACGTTTCACTTGTAAGTATTGGTAGCTGTATTTTATTAAAGGTTTTTACTTTTACTCATAACAAATAGTTTTCTTATTTTTCTTTTTAATTTATTGAATTTGTCTGGTAGTGTATGTTACTTTTTTGCAGCTGTTGTGTTTATCTCTGTGTGGGTTGTGCAAATACATAATACGTATTTTCGAGTTACATAATACTAATTATGTATATACTATAATATTTTGTAAATACATATTCAGCATATCGAGCGCATATACGTAATTATAAATCGATTTCATAGTGTCTCCACTTTGCATTCTAGTTTAATCATTCAACTTTTCATTTTCTAATATTGTACGTAATAAAGTTTAGTTTAGCTATCTAAAAACTCATGTACAGTCGAAATATACATACTGAAAACTTGCGTTATTTCATAAATAACTTCGCCTTAACTCACAAATAAGAGTTATTAACATATATATTGTTTAATCTTTCATATGTTCGGGTTTGTTGGCCGTTTGGGAAGTGTTTCGCTTAAATTGTGTTTCATTTATTTTATTTATTTTTCTTTTTTAATAGAAACAAATATGTGCTAAGTAAATATCAAAGTTGGAAAGTTACAAAAAATTATTGAAATTGTTATACAATACAATTATTATTGTGAGCTTTGCTAAATGTATATATCCGAGTATATATTTCTGCAGTTTTTCCCTTTTGATTAGTTTTGCATTAAGTATTGTTAAATGCAGTTATTGATATTAGAAAACTTACGTATTGATTTTCATTTGCATTTAATTGGTGTATATGTGGCTAGATAGATTTCAGTTGTTGACAATATTTTCATTTTGTTTTGTGTATAAAGCCGTGGTATATTTATATATATATATGTATATATATATATATGTAGATGCTTAGATATGGTTTTTGCATTCATTCTATTTGATTTGCGATTTGAGTAACTCCTGGTTAGATTTCCGCAATAACTGTAATTATTTGTATGTGTGAATGTGAGATATCAAATGATCATTAGAAAACATTCCCAAGTCGTGAATATCAAATGAAATATGATAGTCGTTGTAAATTTTCTATGTATATACTATATCGTTAAATTTGTTTAGTGTTCATACAATACTTTGCGTTGTTTCGGTTTCTTGTTTTCGATTTTGGCTTAAGAACTAAACGGTTTACTTGAAATTCAATTTCAATGCAGTGCGGCAGCCCTGCCGTTGAGCAGGCCTGGCAACCCTAAGCAAGAGTCATTACGAATACCTAAAATTTAGTGCTACAATTTTGCGTTCTCTCAACTAGTAATAAAGACTAAATTTAACAATTCCTTTGGGGGCTTCAGAGACTTTTTGGGTGTTCCAATTACACTTTTTGTTTATAAATAGAGTTTGTTTTTTCGTATATTATTTTATTCTTATGTTACTAACTTAGATTGTCCACACCTGCACCTTCTCGGCCACAACGCACCAGCTGGCGCGCTCATAGAAGGAGCTAACAATGTGCAGACTGGCCACATGATGATTGATCAGCGTGTCCAGCTCGCCCTCGCGGAACACGTGGTAGTAGCGATGATGGGTGGTGGAGCCGCCCTGTGAGGGGCTGTCCAGCGAGGTGTTTGAGCTATTCGAGTGCTCCAGTGACTCGGTGGAGTTGCGCTGCAGCGGCGCCTGCTGCGTGGCCAGCTGCGCGGGTGGCGTTTCCGTCGAGCTGGACGCACTGGAGGTCACCGATTTGATGGTACTGAAGTTGCGCCTGCGCTGCCCGTACTCGTGCATGCCCTCGCCCAGTTGATCGCCACCGCGTGCCTCAATCGCCTCGGCATCCTCATCCTCCTCGGGTATGTCTGCAGAGTGAAAACCGAATGAATTATAGCCTATAGTAACTAAATTTATGATAATCTCTCTACTCACGATATTCGTCGTCGCGTACATCGCTGTCGCCGTCGTCCTGCAAGAGGTAGGCCGTTTCGGGATTGAGTTTATAGTGGTGATTGCGTTTGTAGTTAAATTTCGAGATCTTGCAGTGCTCGTAGATGCCCAGCGTGTAGCTGCGCTCGTTCTCCTCGTCCTCCTCCTCCTCGCCCTCCTGCTCCTCGTGGATGGTGAAGCTGCGCGTTTGGGACGAAAGTGACGAGGTTGACGACGATATGGGCGACTGCTGCAGGCTGGGCTGGGTCGAAAGATTGGCCAGCATCAGACGACGCTCGCGCAGCTCATCCCGCAGCGCACTCAGATCGCCATTGGAACGCTTCTTGGAGCCGCTGCTTGAGCTGCCGCCGCCCGCGCTGCCGCCCCCCGCACTGTCGCCGCTTAAATACTCCCCGATGTCACCGATGCCATCCAAGCTACGACACTCCACTGGATTGCTCTTGTCGTCCAGTTCGCGCTGCAGCTGCGCCGTCAGCTGCTCAGCGAACTCGGCGCAGTCGTGCGGCTGCTGGGCCTGAGCATGGCCAGCTTCGCGCTTCATGGGCAGCAGCGGTGCACTGTCCGCATTGAGTATGATGTCGTTCTCGTTGGGCGTGGCATTATTGATTCGCAGCTCACCCTTGTGGTACTGCTGCTGGTTAATCGTGATGAGCTGGGCCAGTGCTGGCTCCGATTCGTCGCTGGACTTGCCGGTACCGGTGCTCGGGGCAGAGAGCAGCTGAGCCGACCGCGGAGCACTGATCACACTGTCAATGGAGTCTGGCGAGGAAGGCTCACTGGAGTCGCTGTCCAGATCATCGGTAGCCGGGTTGAAAAGCTCCAGTGAGAGCAGCTTGCTGGCGCTGGTACTGCTCCCACTGGCCACGCCCGAGCCGGACGCCCGTCGTACTATGGGAAAGGTCTGTCGCTGCAGCTGCAGCGACTGCTGCTTGCGGAACTTGGGTATGGGCGGCATTTCGCGTATGGCTTGGCGCGTGATCTTGGGTATTGGAGGCTGCTGCTGTTGCTGCTGTCGCTGTTGCTGTTGTTGTTGCTGCTGTGGCTGTTGCTGTTGCTGCTGCTGTGGCTGTTGCTGTTGCTGCTGCTGCTGCTGCTGCTGCTGCTGCTGTGGCTGTTGCTGCTGTGGCTGTTGCTGTTGCTGTTGCTTGATGTGCGCCTCGTCAAAGTTGAATCGCGCTTGGCTTGGCTTGCTAACGGGCGTCAAGATGGCCATCGCTGCCGTCACGGCGGCCATCGACTGGGGCGGCGAGGTGACTACGCCCTGAATGGCGGCTGGCGAGTGGGCGGGTGTGGGCGGGCAAGGCATGACCAGTGGTGACGTTGGCACGGAGTGTGTGGGCGGCAAACGTGCACAGCAATTGGCCGGAGCGGCTGCGGCTGCAGATGGATTAGATGCCGCAGCCAAGGCCGCCTGGGCATTCCCGTTGGTGGAACTGGAGTTGCTTGAGCTTGAGTTTGAGTTCTGATGCTGCTGCTGGTAGTTGAGCTGTTGCTGATGCTGCTCCGGCTTGGGTATAAAAATGACTGAGGCGAAGCTGTCCTCGGACTCAATGCTCGTGTCCGACTGCAGGCTGCTGTCCTTGGACGAGTCGGAGCCAGACTCACGCGAGTGCCGGCGCGCGGTGCCCTGCTCACACTCAGCGCAGGCGATGCAGTCCTGCTGATAGGCGCTACAGTGGCAGATGTTGGGCGCACTGCAGTCCACGATGCTGCAGTAGCTCACGGGGCCAGTTGTCGCCGCTGACAGCAGCAGATGGGCTGGAAACAAGCTGCCCATGTTGCTCGTGTGATGATGATGATGGTGATGGTGCTGATGCTGCTGCTGCAGAGTCTGCGGAGCGGGCGCCGTGGGCTGCTTGATGTTGTTGTTCGCCTGCTGCGGATTGGCGGGAGTGCTGGCTGACGTCTGTCTGGCAGGCGTTATTTTGATGTTCTGCATAAGTTTCGTGATGCTCGTCTTAGTCACGCGCTCCAAGCTGCCCGTCGAGCTCTTGATCTTGGTGGTAAATCCCTGGCGGATGACCTGCAGTCGCTTGGAGAACATCGCCGAACGGCAGAGAAAGGCCTCATTCAGTGAGGTCTGCTTCTGTATGCGCTTGCGCACTCGCTCGTTTTCGCGCAGTCGATTGCCCGCCATCAGCTCTTCGTTCAGTGAGCTTTGCTTGCGCAAGAAGCTAGGCACACTGGTGGCAGGGGCCGTGTCAGCAGGAGTCGCAGTTGCTTCCGACGAGGAGCCGGAACCGGACTGCTGTTGGCTGTTGTTGGATGGGTTAGCTGGGCTAGCTGTGCGCATGTAGAGGCTGCTGCTGACTGTCCCATTTGTTCCATTGTAGCTGCTGACCATGTGAAAGGCGGTGTCAGTCTCCGGCGCTGACTCTGCCAGCTGCGAGATGTCGTCTTCGCATAGCGACTGTTTCTGCTTGATCAGCTTGGGCCGGCGGTTCAGAGTGTTGCCCGCGCTGGCGGTGGTCGAGGGCGAATGCCGGCCATTGAGCTGCAGCGGAGCATCGGACGTGCTAAGCAGAGCAGCTGCAGCGCTAGCTTTCGTCTCGCCGGGCACCAGTGGACCACCGAGGCTGGGCACACTCGAGCGTGAGCGCACGATTTGACGAGGGGGTGGCTGCAGTATGCTGCTCAAGCTGCGTGACTTGAGGCCAGCGGAGAGTGGCGGATCGGGAAAGTCCTCAAAGTCCTCGAGGCGACGCAGCTCGATGGGCAGATCCTTGGCATCCTCGTAGTCTAGGCTACTGTCGTTCTTTGTGTCCTTGGACGCCCAGGAGTCGAGGAACCAAGCATGACGACGTCCTCCGGCCAATTTCTGCGAATGAAAATTAATTAGCATTGCTTAAGCACATCATAATCTAAGACTCCTCCACTCACTTGAATAGCACGCCGCACAAAGCTGTAGCAGGACTCGCCAGGTGAGGATGAGCTGAGGCTTGAGCTGTCGCCATCGCCAGCTGAGCGACTGGAATTGGTCGAGTCCTCGGTGTATGCATGATAGGGCGGTAAGAAGTCTCTATCATCTTCCTCGTCGGAGTACGAGTAGGAGTACGTGCGATTCTTGGGCGGCTGCCAGGGTATCAACACATCCTGCGACTCGAAGCGTCGATGGCGCTGCTCCAGAGCCCAAACCGTAATTACCACACGTCCACCTACGCGCAGAATGCGTGCAAGTTCCCTCAGCGCTCTGACGCGACGTTCCGTGGTGGCAAAATGATGCACCACAGCCAGCGAGAGCACCGCATCAAAGCTATCATCCCGAAACGGCAGCTCCAGATTGTCACACAGCGCCACCTGTGGGCCAAAGAGCGCAATGTAATTTAGAGGAACTCAGTGCCAAGGGAAATACGAGCTAAAGTTACTGCACAGGCTGCAGGCAGCGCAGCCAATTAAATTACGCAAGACGCCAAGCCAAGCATCGTCTCTGCCATATCCCGAGAGAAACCCGCCCCACCAATTACACCCCGCCTACACCACCGACAACCACAACAAGTGCGCCTTGGCAGCTCTACAAGCTGCATAACTGCAGCTAAGCTAAGCTGACCGTTGGCTAAGCAACCAACCAAAGGCATTCCTGAGCTGCTTCTGCTGCTGCTGCTGCCGTTGCAACTATAAGAGTTTCGTTTTATTAATTTCACTTGAGGCTTTTTCGTTTACGTTGCTCAAACCGACAACCTGTGAGGCACTAGAAATACTTGTGAAATAAATTCCAACGGCCAAGAAGAATTTTAGGGTTTTACATTCATAGTTAGCCTTAAGGCCTCAGTTTGTAATCGTGAATTTTATTTAAATACAACTTAAAGCAAATCGTTTGGCAAAGCAGAGGCATCATATAAACAACATCATATAAAGACTTCATATAAAAATAATGCATTCATAAACAAAAAGTTGCAACTGGAATACCTAGATATATTTTGGCTTCTATCTAATGAAATAATATATTATATATTTATAACTAATATACTAACAAATTAATATACAAATAAAGTGAAAAACAATCAACATATAATGTATACAAATTTTAAAAATATTTACTACATAATATATATAATTATATTATATATTAACATTCAAACAAACTGTTTATTAAAAGCAATACTTTGAAAATTAAAGAAATATAAATATTGTAGAAAATATTTCAAATAAAATGCATGTTGTTAAGTTCGTGAATGTTAAAGCATAATTAAATAAATATTTTCGGCTCACATTTAATTTAGTTTCATTTTCAAAAACTGAAAACGTTGAATGCATTTAATATACATATATACATATATAGTATATGTATATGAATGAGTGTAGAAAAGTTTGAGTCTACTTTCAGCTTTTCTCAGAGACCGTAATTAGAAATGAAATGAGAACAATTTTTGGATTTTCATAGAAAATGCTTTAATGCAATTTGCATACTTGCTGAAATTTCAGTTGAAAGTTTTCGGTTGGCAACAAGAGTTTGCAATTAACTGCATTTTTGCTCAGATAGGTGAAAACAAAGTTAACACGCTCGCCCCATGAAAATTGCCAGTTGGTTTACTCAATTTGCCATTGAAGTGCTGGCGAGTACACATACACACCTACACACATACACACACACACACACAGACGCGGTCGCTTGCCCCATCTGCATTGAGTTGGTCTTGTTTTGGCTCGCTTCAATTGAAAAAGTTCGTTTAAAAATTTGTGCCCAGCGAACTGACCTTACCCAACTGCATATATGTCGAGCTGCCAGTGTGTGTGTGTGTGGGTGTTTTGTTGTTTATATTTATATACATATATATATATATATCTAGCAACGCTTCATTTATATTCATTCTCGTGTCACGGACAGCGTTAAAAGTGTCAATTAACTTTGATCAAAGTGGAAATAAACAAATCGAGAGGACAAATTGAATCCGTAGTTGGATGAGCGTAATGTAATTGCAATTTTCACACGTATATTAGCTTAATCATTTAACGATTCATTTCCAATTTAGCATAAAATGGGATTTAGAGTAAACTAACATTGATTACAACAAACGAATCAATGCATCATGTTGCAAAAACTAATATCGATGCAGTTTGGATACGTGCATTTATCTAAACTCTCTATTCATTTGGGCAATCTGTGGGCGCAGCTACATATGCTGCCCCTATGGCGTTGCACGTGCCACAAATATAATTTGTAATTTGCAATAATGCCAGATATCGCTCGGTCTATATATATATGTGTGTGTGTGTGTGTGTGTCTGCTGCTGCAACAGCCTTGACCCACCAGGCAAAATGGTTTTGCTGCCTCTCGTTTCTCCTTGTATGCGCTGCGGATCTGCAACAACGACAGCTGACCAGGTACTTGGGCATGTCATCCAAGGACCTATGCAACAGACGTTGCAGCTTAACTTGTGGCAAAGCACTTTTATTTTTCTTCTTCTTTTTTATCAGCAGCAACAGCAGCAGCAAAATATCAATTAAGTAAAGTGTTTGCTCTCAATGTTGACAACTGCTGAGGTCGTGTAAATGTTATGTGAATGATAGGAAAGGTTTTCATTTTTCCATGAAATCGAAAGTTGAGTTCGTAGAGCTTGAGTTGAAAACAAAGAATTTATAAAATTTCTTTCATGTTTGACATTTATTGCAGAACAGCTAAAAATTGAGTAATCAAAAAGAATATTAAAGTTTTCCTTCTTTTACTTTATAATAAACTTGCTAGAAATAATCAGCAAAGAAAATTGTGTATGCGCTCAACCAACTGCTGCTTAAGACTCTGGGGTATACGTATATGGATATACAATCTTTATTAAACCACAATAATCCTTTCGCTAGCTTTTATGCTTCGCTCCACGCAATATACACATAAATATTTCTGCAGAAAAAAAAAAAAATAGTCCATTTCGCTGCCCACTTGTGGGCGTGGCGTTGTTTATGTGTCTTTGGCATTTGTATATGAACTGCACATAAAACTGCCGCACATTCGCTTTCGACTTTAGTGCTGCGTATGAATGTTTATTTTTCTCTCTTTTTCTTTTTTTTGCATTTCGATTTTTATTCTTTTTTAAACACATGTTCCGCTGTCATGAATGCACGCGCTGACATTTCTCCATACTCTTTACAAATTGTATTTATAGCAGTTGCTATTTTTCATGCACACACACACACACACACACACACACACATACATACACACCCTTTTTGTGGGTGTGTAATGTCACACTGGTCGTGCACATTACGCTTTAGAAATTTATGTTGACAAGTTTTCCATGCAGCTCCATCTTAATGTTGTGAGCGTCAGGTGAAACACGTTACGCATACGCCACGTTGCACACTAATGGGGCCAAAGCACAGCCAAGCTGCACAGTCAGTTAAGCGAGTATGAAAACAATCGCAAATACATATAGAAAAACTCATGTATATACACATATATATACTTATTTATATGTATGTGTTCATCTGTGTTAGCCTCCTTTGGCTGGCAGCAGCTTATTTAAATGGCGCTTAAACGAACCACAGTGCACATAGGAAAAAAACAAAAATGAAGAGAACAGGTGGAACAGGTCTTGATGGCTGCGGCAGGTCGACAGCAGTCGACTGGCACAAAGCTCAAAGATTTGGGCTGAAAAGCGATAGAAGATGAAGAGGAAAAAATGGCAACGAGTCTCATTGCATTCGCTGGGCTCATCCTTTTTTTTGTGTGCTTTTTTTTTTGCTGCCGTCTTGTTTTTCCTTTTCAATGCGTCATTTCGGGCAGCAACAAAATTTATGAGTGCAGGCTGCGTGCACGAGTGTGTATATATATATATATATATGTGTGAGTGTGTGTGTGAGTTATTTACTTAATGCCTGCTGCATAGCCTGTTCCACTTGGCAGTTTTTTTGCTTTACAAAATTATAGTAAATCAGGCCATGCACGAACTCTGAAATCAAAGTTGCCTGACAACGACTGAAACTTTTTGTACCAGCAGCAGCAGCAGCCGCAGCAGCAGATATATATAAATATAGTCGAAGTTAAATTGGTTTTCACATAGTTTTCCTTTTTATCTTACTCCTTTTTGTGTAAAAATGGCAACATAACAGACGCAATCAAACTATCAAACTGCATTCGTATGCAGGTCACGTGAGTCGTTTTCGCCTTTTACATTTTATGCATTTAAGTTTATTTAACACACATACAACGGATTGCATATCATCCGCATTCAAAAGTGAATAAAAAGAGACAAATTCGACATATTTTAATTTAAATAATGTCCTTGGCATGTTCAGCTATTCAAATGCGTTTATATAAATAAATGCATTCAGCCACATTCCGCTTGTGGGCATTTAATACTGCATAAATTATTTGCATATATCAATAGTATTATTATTTGAGATATTATGCATGCTATGACATGTATAATAAATACTTTATTTAATATGATTTTGAGACTTAAAGCTCACTTTACATAATGGTTAACGAGATAAGTCTGCCGGTATGATTTTGGGAGGCAAACATTGAGAATGGAATTTCCTCAATACTTAAGAAGACACGGGTGAGTCTATAAGTTTTTTTTCTCTCTTTCTTATTGAATTAATTTATGTTTTATTCATGAAACTAACAGAAGTGCCAGTGTCTGGATAAATGCTTAAGTACTTAACTTTGTTATATATACATATATATATATATTTGGGCTTAACTGAAAAAGTGAAGTAAAGTAAAGTAAAAAAAAAAAAAAAAAAGAGATTTATATAATATTTTTAGCTTATGAAACTCTCTCACTCTCTCTCTCTCTCTCACACACACACACTCTCTCTCTCTTTCTCTCTCTCTCTCTCTTTCTCTCTCTCTCTCTCTCTCTCTGTCTCAACAAGCCCTATAGCCAACATTTATGAAACGAAACGTGCTGACCTATTTGGCCTTACAGTGTGGCAGGAGTACACCACGGCCACCCTAAGAACTTCGTTGCATATTAACCTAGGATCAAGCTGCACACTTACTCTTTGACCCGATTGCTATTAATAAAACCAATTACTCTTGCTAATAGAAGATTCAAATTGATTTGGCTCAAATTAAATATTAGCCTTTAAATATGTATTTTCAGCCCCTTCCATTAAATGCCATTTCAACTAGCCAATTAATACAAGAGTCAATTTGAATTGTACAAAAATACATTTGTCTCTAATGGCTAAGAATGAAATGTCAAGGACTTGACAATTGCAACAATCAACCCATTATAGACAGGTTACGACGTCACCTGTCTCCTGTCAAGGGATAATGGCAGTGTGAGTGGTTATTAAATAAATGATACCATTTAGAGTAAATTGTGTGCACTTTGCTGCCTGGTTAGCTCTGGCAATGTGGCAACCCTGGCCGCCTGTAATTCCATTGAACAGTAGCCCTAGGCGACGCCGTCGTCGTCCTCGTTGTTGTCCTCGCCATCATTACATGCGAACTTCAAGCCCCACGCAATGCCAGCGAATGCAATTTAAATGGGAAAAATGCCTGCCTCAGAGCCTCTCCGCGCGGAGCTAAGAGCCGCTTACCAAGCACGATGATTGTGGAGCGGTGAATAAAATGCATTTCTCAGAAAATGGTATTTCTTGCCTGCAAATGGCACCATAAATAAGCGAAGCCAAGCGAAACGAAGCGCGTGTAATAGATTATTGCAAAAACTATTGCATACCTCTGGGAGCTGGCAACTGGGGAGCGAAATTTATTGTTCGCTGCTATAAAGAAAACGGAAATGTTGTGCACTTCCCAACAACAGCAACAACAATAAAATTGAACAAGTGAACACAATGAAAATTAATTCAACAGCAACCAACTAACTGCAAAGTCGTTGTTTTTCTTTAAAGGTATGCCATCAATTTCTAAAAGAAGTCTAATACATATGAATATTTTATATATATATCTCATATGTTAGAAAAACAAACTGAATAATTAGTTTCATTATTATTCATACAAATTGCCTTGGGGAAAACTTGTTTGTGCTCTCTGCAAAGCAAAACTTTATTTTTAATTTGCATTTGTAAATGGTTTTCCAGTTTCCTGTTGCTCTGTACTGATTTGTGCGAGAGGCTGTTGGATGATATCATGTAGAACTAGAGTTGTTCGTTCGTGTGTTGGAAAACTTTAAATTGCTTTTGCGAACTAGATTTCCTACTAATTATAAATTAAAGTTATTATAATTTAAAACTACATCAATATTGTATTTCCCATATTGAAAAGAATTCCTTTAGTATATATTATCTTATAGTCGTTTGATCAAATTAAAGCAGTACATTGATTATTTGCAATTTGTTTATATGTTTGTCTTTACGTTTGTATTTCAGTCTGTTGTAATTCGGACCCACCGTTTCTCCATTTATTATCTCTATATCTATATCTACACCTTACAGCAAACTGCCTCTCGAATAAATAAAACAATTTATGCAGTCGTTGCAACTTTATTACTTTTTGTTTTATTAAAAATGTTGCAGCAGAAACTCTTGGTCAAGAGCTGAAATGAAAGCAATAAATTTGAACATTTAAATTTTCACAGCTGTACAGCCGGGCCAAGAATTATTGCCGACTGCTGTGAAGCGGAGCAAAAAAGTCTCCAGTTGGCAATTCTCAGTTGGACATGTTATCGATTTGAATGCACTTGACTGCAGCCAGCAGCCTGCAGCCGGCAACGACAATGGTAACGGCAACGGCAATGGCAACGACAACAGTGACGCCTGCAGTTTATTAGTTGCTCTCTAATGACCAAAACGCTGTTCGTTTTATGGCTCCATTGTTGGCCATTGCAATTATGGGGGCATTAAAGCTCAGCGCTGGCTGAAGTCAAAGGGAACATGTGCAAATAATTTCAAATGATAAGCATAATTTATGCGCTGCAATGGTGATGGCGATGGGTTGGCCATGGATAAAATAGGTCAATTGTATGCCAACAATATAAAAGAGCGATAGAAAGAGCGAGAGCGGAAGATAAGAGGAGGGCAAATGAACTATTGTTCGCATGAATACAAAAATGTGCATCCATCTAGCCAGCTAGTAGACACACCCCCACAGACAGCTGTAGGACCCACTTTGAAGTAATTTATCCACATCAATTACAATTGCAATGCATTCATGCGGCCCACTCACCTCGCCTCCCTTCTCGTGCGCCGCCTTGCTGAGGCGATAGCAGCGATCGACGCCAATGGTGCATATGGCGGGATTACATTGGTTCAGATAACGCCCACTGCCGCAGCCCACATCACAGACCACCGAACCCGGCTCCAGGTTGCCCAGAAACTGTGCCACTCGCGGTCGCACCGGTCGCGTCGGCTCCTCGCAGTGCTCATAGACATCGTGGACGTAGGCACGTTCCAGCGCCGCTGAACGCCCGCTGGAATCACTTGATGCACTTGATGAAGTTGTTTTTGTTGATGTTGCTGCTGCAGAGGAGGCCTTTGTTCTGGACTGCGTCTGCCTCTGCCTCTGCCTCTGCGTCTGCGTCTGCATCTTTATTGTCTCGGCCGTTAAAGGCGCTGCTGCGTCTGCTATTGTGGCGGCGCATGTTGTTGCTGTTGCTGCCGTTGTTGTAGCTCCTGTTGTTGTCGGAGAAATAACCGTGGGCGCTAAATTAGCCGTTTGTGTAATGCTAGACGCTGCATTTGTTGCCGTTGTTGTTGTCAATTGCTTGGTCATTGCTGTGACTGCTGGTGTTGTTGCTGTCGCTGTTTCTGGTCTGCAATTTTCATATGTCGTCGACAGACACGCCGCATCTGCGAGTGAGAAAAAGACAGATAGAGGAAAAGTTTATTAGATGTTGATCTGAAGATAACTTTTTTGTAGCTTATAATCTAAATAGTAAATGATTCTCATTAGAATATATGTATATAAATATGTATATAAATATTTTACTTAATGATCTTTTAATATTTTACTTATACGTCTTTCACAATTCTTTTTTCTTTTGAATGATGTTCCTTCATTCATTAATAGTTTTTCAAAATAATTCATATTAAAGTGATTTATTGCATCTGCAAGCTTATTTGAGAGTAAAGATTACAAGCCTTTATATAAATATGTTGATTAAGTTTATTAAGCTTAAAGTTCAATCGAAGTAATTTATTGTCAATTTAATTATTCTACTTTTAAATAATTTTTCATGATGCTAAAATGGATAACTTAGCTGGGAAAAGCTCTTGAGTCCTCAAACTGAATTGGATTAGTAAAATGAAAATGATTTTTATGTATTTGATGATGATAATTATTATGTATAAGTCCTTAACTGTTTGAGTGTATAAGCACTCAGTTAAAACAGTAGAATAACTCATTCATATTAAATTAAACCCAACCTGTTATAATTTTTTTATAAAATCTATCGTAATCGCTTCAATCATAGAAATCACGAAAAGTCGAATAATTTCCAAACAATTTTTACTGTATTGGCTTGAAATATGCAAAGCTGCATGGTTATTTATAATGTGCCAACAATTTGTATAATTAATGCAATTTGAGACCCTTAATAGGAGCCATAAACTCAAAACTTTCGCCTCTATCGCATGCTAAACTAAATTTACAATTGCACAGTTATATATGTGTGTGTGTGTGTGTGTGGGTGTTGTGGCTGTTATTGCGTTGTTGTTGCTCAATGCATGACATCAAGTCGTAAAATCGTTACAGCAACGTCAGCCATATGCAAACGCGTTGTCAACGCCGTCATTGGGCAACCTGCATACCGGAAATGTAGAACTCGCATGAGTTTGCATTGTTGTTGACATTTTATAACTGTACTTCCGGTGCCAGTTACCGTCGTCTATCGCTGGCCAAAGCGCATGCATTGAAATTCAAACGCCCTCAGCTAGCAAGAAGCCGTCAGCGTAATAAATTGCATTTAAGAAGGGGCACAGAAAACAGTCATCCAGAGAGAGAGAGAGAGAGAGAGAGAGAGAGAGAGAGACAGGAAGAGAGTGAAAGAAATAAGGTCAGGCATAGGCACAACAAAGATGGGCTGCTGTGAGGGACACTGGCTCCTGGGTGCTGCCAGTGCGAGTGGGTGCCAAAGCGCATTAGCGCTGTTAAATGAAATTATAATTGAAATCAGATTAAACGCAAATATAATGGCAACAATGACGCAGCATCGCAGCCCTCTGGTAGCTGAGCACAAAGAATAAACCATAATGGAGTCTTTCACTCTCTCTCTCTCTCTCTCTCTCTCTCTTTCTCTCTCTCTGTCTGTCTCTGTGTGTGTGTGAGTAGGTGTTAATGAGTGCATGTGCACGTGTTAATAAGCGCAGCAAATGAGCTGTGAATGTACTTCATGGCAGTTTAATTAAATTTGCCAATGCGACAAAGGCAAACTATAACACGGGTGCTTCAACAACTCAATTTGCGCACTTTGATAACAAACTAATTATGTTGTTGAGGGCACATTGCAAAAGTTTAAGCTTTTAAGAGCTTAACTCCTTTAGTGCTCAGGCCTGTAATGTATTAACTGACTAAACTTTGAGATAACTGAATAAACTGAGTAAAGTTGTATTGTTGCTAGAAGGAAATATGTGTTAATTTCTTTTTGATATAATTTATTATTGACTCAAAATTAGCTTTGTTGGATCATTATTATTGGCTTAATGTAACTTATAATAAATTTATTATTTTCACTGCAAAAACTTGTTTACTTGTGCTAACAATTGGGCACTGCGGCAACTAATCAATCGATAATAGCTAAAGACAAAAAATTATTCAGCTTTGCTTTACAGCACAACAAAGTTTCTTTTCCTTGACTTGAATTATTATTAATTAATTCTGGAAATATGAAAAAAATGTGTCCTTTACACATGAGAAAAAAAAAATATATATATATATAGTTCGGAATGTATATAATTTTATTATATTTATATTAGTATATAAATACTTCTTCATTCAATATTTATATGATTATTTTATAAATGATATTAATATGTGAAATATACATCTTGTCAGTTGCCAAGCTCTGAGTAACTGAGCTCTGCTTATTATTGATATTGATGTTTTATTTGCACTCATTTAACGTATTTTAATGTATTTTATTTAATATATTTCGCTTCTTCGACTTCTGTTTTAATGTTTCATATAATGAACTGCCATTAAATTTCAAATTCTTGTATCTTTGACGGATCTTTAGATACATTTTGCCAAATTATTGCGAATATTGCAGATACGTCCTGAGGGCCCGCTCACATCATGCGCATGCATAATATGTTGTGGCTTGTACCTAATGTAATGACTTGCGGCTGTTGTTGTTGTTGCTACTGTTCCTGCTGTTGTTGCTGTTGTTGCTGTTAGTGCTCACCTTTTGTTAGGCCGTTGGTGCGCTGATAATTCGCATTCCACAACGCCGTCGACGTCAGTTCCGTTGATAACATGCGATGCGAGCTGAACGCAAGACGAGAAATGACTTTACGAGATTGCCAATAGGCAGAGTTTGTTCCTGTTGCTGCTGTTGTAGCTGATGTTGCTAATGTTAATGATGATGATGTTGTTGTTGTTGTTGATGATGTAAAGACGACAACGACGTCGACGCGTCAGAAAATCAATGTGCATGCATAATTTAAAGTCAGTTGGGTAGACGGCACTTGGTTTTTGACTTTGACTTCGACTTCGAGTTCGACTTCGGCTCGGAATTGGCGTTGGGTGTTATTTTTAGATTTTCCAACCGGGGCACGTTTTATACGATAATTTGCTCAATTTTGTTTTGAAATCTATCATTATAGCAACTACGCTCCGTAATTGCTGTGCTACGGTTGGCTGTTGTCGTTATTGTTGTTGTTACTGCTGATGCTGCTGTTGTTGCTGCTGTTGTTGTTGCTGCTGTAGTTGTTGCTGCTGTTGTTACTACCGTTAGCTGCTTTTGTTGTCGCTACTGCTGTGGCAGTGGACACGGCCACGGACACGGACTTGGACACGCGCTCGCTCACACACAAAATAGGATACACAAAATGCTGGCTTTATGTTGCTGTTGCTGTCAGTGTGTCTGCCAAGCGACAGCCTGCCTCTGGCATATGATGTTTTCTTTGTGTGGGCTTCACTGTATGTGTGCGTGTGTGTGGGTGTATGTCTTCAGCAATAATTGTGTGTGTGATTTTTGGGTTCTGCTATAGGCACTTTTCACTTGCACTTTTCAACGGCAACGCTTCACAGGGAATTCTTTTATTTACTAATTTCAACTTTTAATTTCACACGTTATTTCTAGGCCACTAGCACTTGGCGCTTCAATTTACAAACACACACACTTCTTGCCTGCGTCTCTGTGTATGTGTGTGCGTGTGCGTGTATATGGATATCGTGTGTGTGTCTCTGTCTGTGTGTGGGTCGGACTTGCCGCTGCCGTGTGTGTATGCCATGAGTAAATGTCGCGTACTGGCCACAAAAACACGCGCATATCCTTTTGTTCAAGGATGTCGTTGAGATGTGGATTGCATTCGTCGAGCTTTTGGCAAAAACTTTCGGAAAGCTTCAGCCGTCCACAGCTGTTCTCAGAGAGGGAAAGTGATTGTAAGAACAAAGCGAAAAAAAAACACGAAAAAAAGAAACAAGTTTTCGAGTGCGCTACAACTACAACTACACAAAGAGCAGACGCTTTGAGGATCCCTAATAATAGCGGATAGCGAGTGAATGGAGATTATTATATATTATATACTAATTTAAATAAATAAAATTCCTGGATATTCAGTAATTTCATATAATAGAATAATATTTTAAGAAATAAATATCATTTTAAATTTTTTAAGAGATGACAATCACAATGCATGTAGGGTTTAATAAAAATATAAATCTATATAAATATAAATCTATAAATCTAAAGCATTTGTCAATCAGTAAAAGATGTATTTTATGGTAATATGTAGCTCATTCAGATATGAAAGAGAATCAATAAAAAAATTGAATTTCATAAGTCGTCCATTTGATTTCGCGCTGCTGCTGCTGGCCTAAAAATAGCCAAACTCTGGGCAATTAAAATAAAAAGCTTAATCGCTTTGTTTGCTTCTTCGCGTCAGACTGTCAAATTTCATGAATGAATCCCTTTAGGCAATTGAAGACGCACAGAAATAGAAATAAAAATAGAAACAAAGGCAGAAACCGAGGCAGCAGCAGAAGTTTCGTCAAGTTGGCAGCAGGGGATCTGAGGCTCTGAGCTAACCAAAATAGTCGCTTCATACTAGAACGGGCCAAAAAATAGAGCACGATTGTGAAATTTGCGCAGCGCAAACTCTACACCAAGTGGCATATAGACAAGCACACACACACATACACACACACACACACAGTCGCCACAAGACTTTGTTCGCCTGATTATTTTTGATGAATGAAAAGCTTTTTGTTCGGCTTGCCGCTATTCATGCCGCGTCCCTATGGCAGGGCAGGTTTTTTTGTGTAGTACCATAAAATAAGGGTCGACTGACGTTGACGTTGTGTTGTGAGTGTATCTGTGTGTGTGTGTGTGTGAGTAGTAAAAGCTGTTGTGGGCTCTAGCTTCTTGACGGGGTGGTTGGGTGGTTGCCCAAGCGTCATATGGCTTTTTTTGTAAGCATGACTAATATAATCAAATGGCCAACGCGACTGTGGATATAGCGTCGGAATTTTTGGCGACATGCCAATGAGTTTGGCAAATGCGAGTTAAGCAGCCCGACGACAGATAACCTTAAACAAAATATGTATTATGCCGCGCTGCGGGGGCGTCGGCATGTGTTGATGTCGTCACAGAACCAAAAAGAAAAGCCTGGTGAATCATGCAGCCGGCAAATTTCGACTTTGCCTTAGCCTTCCGTAACGCATTTATAGCCCTCTTGGCATGTGACAAATGACAATTTTCACAAAAAAAAAAAAGAGTAAAAATAAAATAAATAAATGTCAGAGAGTAAAATGAGCAAATGTCTCAATTGTTATTGGTAGGAAGTTTATGCAAGTTTAGCATGGGCATGGGATTATTACACGATATTTTGGTTAAGATTGTAAAAGTTTGCAACAGTTTTTCTTGTTTGTTTCTTTCTGTTTTCTGTCTAGTAATGATCATTTAATATCGACCTGGTGTAAGGCTCTGCAGCTGGCAGCAGCTGCATTAGTCTTCATATTATTTATTAATGTATAGATATATATGTATGTAGTTTGTGTGTATATATGCAAGTGGCATTGGCTTTCGCCTGGCACGCCCGGCATCTAACGAATGTGCCATCATTAGTTGCGTTCCACTCATAAATCATACGCACCCTGGCACAATGTTCGACCGTCCGTCGGTGGGGTGGGGGCCGGTCCAGTGTATGCACGATGGACTGCAGTCTTAATAATGTCACGTAGCAGAGCTTTTGACAGCTAAGTGCCGCACACTTCATTCGCAGCCAGGATAACGCTGGCAATTATAATGGACAGTCTGTCAGCTTGTGAGTTCTTGAATGCAATTAGCAGAGCTTAAGCATATAAATAGAAATAGGGACAACTGCGTCGTTAGATAATGATTAAATAATTGAATCAGCTACAGCTTGTATAAGGAAGTAGCCTTAAAGCCATCTGTTCTCAGCCAGGTTTAATTAAACGTACAATAACTTTGCCAAATTGCGAATTTAATTAAAAAATTGTGTGAAAAGCAAATACAGAACGTTTTGCTTGTTATCTTGATTTAAGGCAAAACAAATCTGCACAGCTACAAGCACTGCGCGAATGTCCTTGCCAAGATGTTTTCTGTGTTCGCTGTGTGCTTGGGCAAATGGAGTGCAAATTATGCCGGAAATACGCGGAAAGCAACGCGCCGCGGCCCCTTAGCTCACACTTGCCCGTGCCCCAAAAAGTATGCAACGCAAATTTGGCCAGCACAACACGTACCGCTACTTGCCGTTACCAGATAAAACTTGTCGGCATAACTTAACTGCGACTGCCACCCCGACCCCGCCCTCTCCTCATCTGCTTAAAATCTAATGTTTGGCGCGTGGCGACAGCGGTTAAAAGCGACGCCATTTTTGATAGTCGCGTGTTCTTGGACGGCCTTGCAATGTTGCTAAATTTTTTTTATTTTTTTAGCCTCTTTGACCTAACATTTATGGCTGATGTCTTGTTGCGCATTTTCTCATGCGCCACGGTCAATGTTCGCTGCGTACATTGACGGCCTGACGTCAGCGACCCACACATAAATGTAGCAAAATACAACAACAACAACGAAAAAAAAATAACGCTGAAACTCCGCCCCTTTTCAAGGCCAAACAATGGGCGCCAGCGCGAGTGTCGCGTGACGCAAAGAGGATATTGAGTTTTCTTCTGGGCCTCTTAAGCTAATTTCGATAATAATCACGTGTCTATAAAGCCAATTAAAGTTACCGTTATAAAGCTTGCAACACAAAGCTTTCGCTTAGCAAAGACCTCAACCAGAAAAATCAAAAGTTATCGGAGTTGGAAAAGCAATGCATTAGGGTCGGTTCAGGAATAGACGGGCGGCCTGAATTGGGGCGTCAAGTAAATCTAAAATCTAAATAAATGCAATGAAATTAAATCTAAATATACGCTTATTAAATTAAAAGTAAATAAATAAAATAAAATAAATGAATACATAACAAATTAAATTAATAATAGATAAATAAAAAAACAAAAACAGTTAAAATAAATATTCCTTATAGCAGGATTTATATTCAAACGACAAACAGGTACCGGGTTACACATACATAAGCATCTAAAAATTACAGAGCCTGTAGTTGACATGAAATATTTATAAGTTCTCATACCATCAATAATGAATGACAAGCTTTTATGATATTTATCATGTTTATCCATTTATTTTTATTAAAGTCTTAAATGGCCATATGGGTTATTGGTTCGACGATCATTAAAATGTTAGATTAACAAATAGTTTACAGCAATTTAATGAATGCACATTCTTGGCGCTTGACTAGAGTTCGAACGGAAGTTGCGGTGTGCTGACCAGGTCTTCAGATCCATTCACAGACCCGCTCAGAAGCGTGTGATCTTGCTGTGCTCCGGTGAGGGTGGCAAAGAGCAGACGGACGAACGTGAAGGACTCTGCTGTGGACGTGGCGGTGGACGTTGTGGATTGATGTTGGCATTGGCCTGGCGAAGATTGGCAAAGAACTGCTGACGTCGTGGACCACCGCCGCGCAAAGGCAATGTGGGTATCTCGCTGGGCGACTGATGGTTCATCTCCTCCTGCGAACAGTGGCGCATTGCAGGATTTACGCACTCATAAACGCTCTGAAAGAGAAAAAAACATGAAATGGCTTAACAATTGATTGCAATACTAGAACTTACCTGCTCGGAGGAATACTGATTGTTTTGGGCAAATGCCAGGGAGGTGAGCGAGGGCAGCGCCTGGGCAATATCCGATCGTTCAATGCCGCGCACAATGAGGAAGGTGCGTGGTATGAGTATGCCCACCAGAACAGCCCAGCCACTGGCCTGCAGTCCCAACGGTATGGCCGCATCCCGCCACTCGTCGCCAAAGAGCGATAGGACTATCCACACGGTCCATATGATCAGAATGAGCACGCCTCCAATCACAATCAGAATACCCTCACGATAGTTGCGCTGCGATCGATAGATGAACGGCACCAGGCTGACCAGGCAGCAGAGCAGCAGGAAATCGTAGGCCATCAGGCCCCAGAGCCAGCGGCCATAGTATATGTTCTCACAGGAGACGCTCTCCGAGGCCATGTGCATGACGACCAGCAGCTGCACGGACATACCCACCTGGACAAAGACGCTGAATATGCAAATGACGGCTTGAATGTAGCCATTCACATGCGACAAGAATCCGCCCTCAGAGCCAATCGAAGCCAACATCACAGCTCGGCAGAGCAGCAGCGAGAAGACAAAGCAATAGACGAGTGTCATCAGGAACACCCGCACGGCGCATAGCGTATTCAGAGTATTCACATCCTCGTAGGTGACATGCGAATTGCGCTGCTCGCCCACATACTCCATGGAGAAGGGCACGAAGGAGCAGAAGACGAGGATGAGCGAGAGCAGCAACAGAATCGAGGTAACCGGATTGCCCTCAAACACATCGCCCAGTGAGATGCGCACCACAATGAACACCAGAATGGCCAGCGTGGCGATCAGGCCGAGAATGGCGGCCGTCAGGCCCGCTGCCACCCAGGTGTCCAGCTTGATGCGCCAGAACATGACGCTCTCGCCATCGAAGACGAACGGATAGCGTCGATTGTCGCCCACTGTGTACTGACAGTTGAAGACCAAACCGAATTTCGTCTTCAGCTCCAGGCTCGTGTGATTGTCGCGATTGTAGTGGTAGTAGGTGGTCACATTAGTCACAAAGTTCTGGGAGGCTATCTCGCGCAGCTCCATGCGCGACTCGCCCGTTATCACATCCAAGGTCTCCTGTTTCTTCTGGTACATCTGGAACACCATGGAGGTGGAGAGTTTGCGCATGTGCAGTAGCGCCAACAGCTCCGGCGTGTCATGTGTTCGACGATACTCGGGCGTGCGCCAATCCTCGATGAAGTTGAGAAAGTTGAAACAGCTCTCCAGCACATACAAGTCCTCATCGCGCTTGCAGTGCTTGGCCAGCGAGGCACGCAGCCAGTTCATCAGATCAACAATGGGGCTGGCAAAGGCAAGGACGCGCGAGGGTAGCACACTCTTGCCAACGAGCACCTCGTCGAGTGCCGTGGGCATTGGATCCAGGTCAGCAGCTCGCAGCTCTATCTCATTCTCCATCAGCACGAATGCCTTATTGGGCAGCTCTGTAAGCACGTTATTGATAATAGAATTGGGCGCGCTGGAAACACAACTCAAACTCACCCTCCAGGAATACATGATCTGCACGCTCTGTGGGCACGGAAAATACCGTGCCGTTCTCCTTGAAGTGATTGGCCATCTTATTGCCGAAAAGTATATAAACATTGTCGTCGCTCTTGAAATGCATCAAGCACATGTGCTCCTGCCTGGCGGCATCCATGAACTCATTGTATATATCCAATGTATCTGTGACAATCTCCACAGAGGCGGTCTTCTCGCCCCACGGCATCTGATGCAGCAGATGCGCTACTTTGGGAAAGAGATGGGCATGCGTGCTGGGTATGGGCCAGACATTGTACTCCAAGTCCCTGATTATCGATTCCAGGCGTCTGTACAGATCAAAGTCCAGGAATATGCCCATGGAATACTGAGTGCACTGCTGCAAGTACTGCACTTCCTGTATGAGCAGATTCTCAGCCAGACTGGCATTGTCCACAGTTATAGCGCGAATGCCTGAGTTTATATAAATATATATATTTAATAAACATTAATATTAATATAAAATATGAATACATGTTTCTTTGTTTGCTTTACTCACCAACTTCAAAGTCCGCTGAGATGAGATTTGCCTGATTCACGCGATTTATGACAAACATCGCCGAGACGGGATCACTGGTCAGCACACTCAGCATAACATCGCCCTCAATGATTTGCACTAGTTCTGGCTGCTTGCGCAACACCTGCTCCCCATCCGCATTGGTTAACGTCAATTGCAGTCCAGTAATGCAAATCTCTGGCACTAAGCTTCCTGCTGCAGTTGTGCTGCTGCCATCGTCAGTGATGCTGCTGCTGCTGGCTGTGCCTTCTGTCGTGGAATATATTAGTGATGACAGCTGCTCTCCGGTGGTGCTATCCGTGCTGGCCGTTGCTGGTGCCGCAGTGGTGCTACTGATTGGCTGCGGTTTCGTTATGCGCAGCTGTGCTGTCTTCTTGGTAGGTGTGGCAACTCCTGCTCCATGGCAGTGAGCTATGCAGCTAACCGTGATGAGCAGGTAGACTAACGCTGCAAAGATGCGTATTAGTTAAATGTTGATAAGTATTACTGACTATGCATAGCTTACCCCAATGAGTGGACATTTTCTTGCAGCGCTGCAAGTCACTCATGGCCTCTTCAGATCTTACTTTTAAATATTTAAGTTAATTCGAAATTCTCGCTTTGTATTCGATTCTCGTTCAATTGTTCGTTGCACTCAACATTTATGGGCTATTAGCAGCCTTTTATTATCTCAATCAAAACAAGTTGTCTATTGAAAACAAAAACAAAACAAAAAAACAATTTATTTAATTGTGGAAATTAGTGCCGGAAAGCAAAACCAACATTGGATTCAAATGGTCGCAAATGCGCTTGGCGAATTGTTATGCATTTCGCTTTGCCATCGGACTCTTTGGTAGAGTGTTGCACTTTAATCGCATTAAATATTCTCACACTAACACAGAGATGAACAGAAGACCACCCAACCACCCACACACACACACGCACAAAGCTTTGGCACAGTTGCTTTTCCGCCTTTGCTTTTCATTCGTATCTGTGCAAAGTAATGCGGTGACAAATATTTTAGTTTTCGTTTTAGTTTCAGTTTTTCATATTTCCATTTTATTTAAAGCGGCCAGCGGAAAATGTGGAAAGCAATCCAAGCAAAAGGAAAATCAATAGGTATTTTCTACGGAAACTGTTATGGCCAGCAATGATATTCCATGCAAATTGGCTTGTTAATAGGGATAACTTTTCCTCTTTTCCTTTTTTATACTTTTTAGTTGCATTTCAATAGAATCTATTACGACTTGACAAACTTTTGTAGATGTGTTTCACTGGAGTTCACAGTTTACATCTGTTTTCAGCTGCTCTGGGCTTTTTTTTTCAACTATTATATCACATAAAATATTTAAAAAAAAAACAGAACGCTTCACTGATTTTGGGGTCAATTAAACGTTTGTCGCTTTATATTTGACCACTCAAAGTGGAGCACAAAAACCATTCACACACATACAAATATATTTATATATTATTTTATTTGCTCAACTGGGCTCTTTGTTATTTGCGGATGGACAATCAATTTGCGTTCCGCCTACCAACGGGTGCAGCACTGCAACTGCAACCTAATGTGGCACGGCACAGAGAATTGTTAACAAACCGAGTCGCGTTGCAATTATGTTGTATTGAGCTTTGGTTCTGTTTCTGTTTTTCTATTTTATTTGTTCTGCTTTTTTTCCACTGGGCTCTCGAGTCTTGTTTCGTCAGCCACCCTCGTAATGTTTTGCACCTGTTTTTTTAGTTGTTTTGTTTTGGCCAACTTGGCTTGGGCCAACGACAAGCGTTCGTTGTTATGGTTATGCGCTCAACCTCAGAGCTCTGAGCCTCACTCGTTTCGATATTTGAGTGAAAAGTTATTCATAATTACAAAAATCAACATTTTGTGACGTGTTTGAGTTGTGCTAACCCCTTTCTTGTTGGTCTTGTGGCCTGCCGGCTAAAATTTGCAGTTCAAACATTGGTCATCACAATTAGGCGGCTGATTGAAGCAGGTTTTGAGTTACACGCACGCACAGCACACAATGCTGACGAGGGGGTTGAACACGATATAGAAGTCTCTGGTATTGCATACAAAGGGCTGGCAGATATAGAATTGATATTGAATTCAAACTACAAACTAATAATTTAATTTGAATTTATAAATTTATGGATGTTAAGAAAAGTAACAATAAACATAATTTTATATTAAATGAATAATTTATTATGAAATAAAATGTTAAGAAAATTAGCATTTTCAGAAGAGACAACTGCATGAAAGAACTAAAAATATTTAAACAATTTTTTCATATAATTAAAGATTCATTTGATTAAAGAATCTGCAAATTTCTTCCTCTCCCTCTAAGAGAATCATATAAATTTTAAATTCATTAAAACTCTTTACTCTCTTCTGCTTTACTAGTTGAAAATTAAATAAAAATAAAAATGCTCTTATCTTAATTACTTCAGCATTTTCTCTGTTTTGCTATCTCTCTGCTGTTTTTATTGAATTCATGTTCGTTCTAAATCAAATATAATTTATATGTATGTATTCAAAAAAAAAGCCATATGCGATTAAATTTGTATATTTAATTGTTATAACTGGCAGAGTAAAAATTGTATATAAAAAGCTCAGTGAATTAAGCGCATGAGCAGCGCTTTAGTATTTCTATATATATTTGCGCAATATAAATAGTTTTTGCTGCCTGGTTTCAGTCTGGTTTCATGGCAATATGGGCAGCAAAGCGGGCTAAAATGCCCCAATGGGACATTGACATTTCTACGCGCGCGCTTCCGGCTTAGATGGTTTTGCATAACACTTTTAATTAATGTCAACACGAAAGTGCAGCTGCAGTCGAGGCGTTTCACTTGGCCCCGAGGCCCCCAACATCATTGCATAAGTTTAATTTATTTGCTGTTCTGTTTGTGCGTCCGTCTGTCCGTCCATTTGGCTGTATGTCAAAGGCCGACTTTGGGCGCTTTAATTACATTTGAGCGAGCCAAACAGTTGACAGTATTTCGACCAAATGTTCAATTTGTTTATGCAATTTCCAGCAGAGAATTTCAATATGTAACCGAGTTGATACGGAGAACGCGAACGATACCTTAGCTAGTCGTTCACTTTACAGTTAGTCATTGATTCACGCGACCACGACCACGTCCATATATCAACTGTTTTGGCTGCAGAGCTCGCTGCTCTGCGGCACAGCCGTAAGCCCATAAAAATGCAAGAGCTCAGTGAAAGGGGCTGAGCAGCGGGCCGTTTGCTGGGCCTTTATGCACACACACACTACTCACACACACCCACACGCACACACACTCTTGCTCATTTACCCATTCACTCAGTCAGTCACTCACTCAGGCCTTCATTGGGCTTGTAATTATGCCCAGTTTTGGTGTCAGCTCTTTCTGTGCTTAGCACTGCATTCTTTGCAGTCAATATATTATGCAGTTATTAGTGACACCAAAGGGCATTACCTACCAGGCTGGCCGACTCTATATATGGGTCAGTTGTAAGTACCTACTAAGCGTGCATCGGAAATACGCTTTGAAGCTGTCTGACTAAAGAGAGAAACATATGTCAAACTGTAGTTAAGCATGTGACGAGTATTTCTACATTCTTTAAGTGTATCTTTAAACATCCAGCAATTGTGAGGATTATGATAATAGTTCTATAAATATATCTTTGTGTTAATTACTAAATAGTAATCAGCAGATAATAAATTCAACTCTCAGATGCAAAATATTATTTTAAAAACTACTTTCCCATAGAGTTGTTTGTCAGAATGAATGTATACATATATATAATTTTTTCTAGTAAAAATTTGGAATCATTGACAGCAATATAAATAGCATTCTAATATTACTTATACTCGCTCTAAACTGAACTGAACTAAAATATTTCGACTACATTTCTAGATAGTTGTTCATTTGACTATAATATAATAATAATAATACAAATAATACAAAGAAAAAAAATATATTTATTTTTTATTTATTTATTTATTTTTTTTTCTATTATTATTATTTTTTTTTTCATTAAAATCTACAATGTATCAAAATCCATTTATAACATATTTAGAATATTGCTATTTATTTGAGCATTACTTAAGCTCGCTCTGCTTATAAAATAGTTTGAAGACGAGTTTCCTATGATTATGTTCAATATTTCAATAAATCTATGATTATATATGTATATATATCTTATGTCATAAAAATCTACTTAAATAGATAAAGACTAGCGATATTTCTTATATTTGATTTTTGTTTTATCAGACAGCAACCTTTATTGTTTTATATATTTTCCTGAGGCAATAAAACAAAGTCACGCATTGAACAAATTTCTTTTAGTAAAAATATCCAAAACGGTTTTTTGTGAATCCAGGCACTGGGCCACTGCTTAGCACTTGACATTTAAAATTTTGTGCGATCCAAATAAAAGTAAACCACAACGCAAGATGATCTCAGGAAAATTCAGTTGGATTGTATTGTCTTGCTCGTCTTTTGGCATTCGTTCACTGTGTGCCTAGATTACTGACCATCGCCGGCACCCTTGTTTGAGTGTTGGTTTGGGAGTTTGACCCTGGATGATTGGAGTGGCGCACGGGCAGTGGCGCTGCCAGAGAATTTCACCTCGCTTTCGTCCTCACTGTAGGAGGACATTTCGTCAGAGCTGTATTGAAAGTTGTCAATCTCAATCTCGTCCATGCTATCAACTGGTGTATCCATCTCCATGTCGAGGGCATCAGCTGGGTTGGCATTAATTGGAACATGTGGCTTTGTCTTGGGATTGCTGCATGCCTTTTCGAGGGCCAAATTGGTGGAGCCGGAGCTTAGCTTCTCGCTGAGATCCATGCTACAGATGCCGGTCTGTGAGTTGTATTTCGGCTGCTCCTCCTTCATATCACCCAGCTGCATCTGTGTGCAAAAACGTTGTATTTGCCCCAACACTTCGCGCACACCCAGCTCCGAGGACTTAACGTTGACGCTCTGATCCGATGACGATTGGTGCTCCTCCGTCGGCTGGTGGTGTGATGACTTCGAAGTGCTGCGACATGCACAATTATTCTGCTCCTTGACGCATTCGATTGGTCCTTTCTTCAGGTTGGCATAGCCCAACTTCCTGCCCGTCAACTGTTTGCCGGCCTTCATGTTGAAGGTGGCTGCCTGCTTGGAAACTCTTGTGGTCGTCATCGCTGTGGCCTTCGGATTGGACATCGATGGAGCTCCGGCCACTTTTGCAGACAGCTGATTGCCAGCAGTCAGTGTCTGCTGTTGGTAGAACATCTTATCATATTCAGATTTCATGCACAGATACCGAAAGTGGCGTGTATTCTCCTCTCCATAGCGTATTACCTCTGCGTAAGGATGCGTGAGATGTTGGCCCTAAAAGCAAACACGAATAACCTACTGTTGGTAACCTCCGATTGCAGCTTGCCCAGATTATCATTGGTCATCTTTAGCTCGTTCGAAAATCGTTCCATTTTGTTAGCAAGGTCGCGGAAATTTCGCGAAATCACCTCTGAAATGGTTGTCTGGAAGAGAAAAGAATAGAGAGAAATAAATTGGCTTAAACTGGTGTTAGCCAACAGCAAATAGGCCTCTGAGTACTTACGCCAACGGCCTTTCTCACAGTCTGGCGTATCAGCTCGAAGAACTCCTCAGGATCCTCATCCTTCTCCTCCTCCTCCTCGGTGACAACGGGCCTCTGCATGCCGCCGCGCTGACGCAAATGTGCCGGACCACGTTGCTGCTGCTGTTGCTGTTGTTGTTGCTGCTGTTGGTGTTGCTGTTGCTGTAGTAATTGTTGTTGCTGAAGCTGTAGATGATGTTGCTGCTGAAGCTTCATATTCTGATGCGAATGGCCATGATGCATTTGCTGCATATTAGTGTGGATGCTGTTGTTGCTCGGCAAGTGCTGCTGCTGATGTAGCTGATGCTGTAAGGGATGAAGGGGATGCTGGGGATGCTGGGGATGCTGAGGATGCTGGGGATGTTGGGGATGCTGCTGATTCGGATTCTGATGCGAATGGACATGAGAGCGGCGAGCATTCATCGAGTTCGAATTGAGCATTTGATCCTTGTCCGATAGCTCCGTGGCATTCGGATCCATCTCACAGCTCTGCCCATAAGTCGTGCGCTGTGTCATCTGCAGTGGCATCGCCTTCACATATGAATGGCCATGTGGATGTGGACGAGAATGGCAATTGGCCTTGCTGTCGGTGGGCACAAAGTGCACCTTCGCCTGCTGGCCGGCCAGTGGCTGCCGAGCGCTCGGCTTGTTCCGCCGATTAGATATGGAACCATAGCTGGACATCTGTGTGGATGCCTGCTGGAGCTGCACCGGCATCTGGCCCGGCTTGGGGGGATGTGACATGACAGCACTGGGCGCAGCACGCATGTTGGTGGCATTCAGTGGCACATTGGTAGTAATGTAATAATCGTTGGCAGTTACATAACTGCGCTGGGTGCGAGCGTCCCCCTGGCGCGAGGAATTGACACGCATGGTGGCCGTCTTGGTCATGCCCGGCTGTGGGATGGCCTGCAGTCGGGCCGGCTGCATCGGCTCCAGCTTGGTGCCATATACCTCTTCAATGGGCTTACGACGGTTGGCGCGCACCATACCTAACAATTTGCCTATAAATACTTGCAATGGAATTCAAACTTACCGCCAAAAGTTAAAACACAATTTGAAATGCAAAACAAGATCTTCTTGTGGTATTCTCATCAATAATCCCCGTTTTCGGGTCTTCTCAATACACAAAGTTCTTGTTACTTGTAAACTGAAATGTTGATAAATGTATAAAAATTTTTATTGTTTTGCATTTGTATATATCCAACTGACTGCTAAGGTTAAATGATTTGACATATTTAAATGGAAGAAATTTTGTTGCTTCACTCAGAGCCGCCTGAGATTCGAAATTTCTGTTTAATCACTGAGAAATGTAGAAGTGCGAATTCTTAATTTGCTTGAACTCGATTTGTAATTCAATTAAGTTTGAAATAAATGATAACGAAAATATCCAAATTTATGTATATAAATAAACAAATAAATACAAATTATAAATTCATGAAATGAAATCAAGATTCATTGCTATATGCATCAATTTATTTTGGCTATTCTAATTAAGTCGAATATTTTGGATCTGTGGAATTCCTTCCATTTGTGCTGGTTCATTTGCAAAGCCAATGACATGAGTCGAAGTTCAATGTTTGCTGTCATCCATTTTGCCGGAAATGTTTGTTTGATTTTACCAAATCAAAATGCTAATGAGCTCAGCTGCTTTGGTGCTTGGTGCTTGGCGCTTGGCGCCTGATTCTGGGCGCTGATTGCAATGTTTAAAGCGGTTTGCTTGCTCGGTTGGGTCACAGGGATTTTGGTTAGATAAATATGCGCGGCGTACAAATATGTGCAAGAAATTTATCAGATTATTTACCTTTGAACTCTGCGGGTGGATATATCGGCCCGGTGCGATGCGGCCTGTCAGATGCTGGACGCTTTTGGAATTCTTAATGCCTGTACACTTTCGACATGATAGCTTTAAGGCAGCCAAATTCGAAACATCATAAAATGCCTTGGGTTACAGACGCCCAAGATTTGAAGTGAGTCTGCAACATTAGATGATGGTAGCGTAATTGGGTCAGCTGACTGTTCTTGGGTGGGCTTCGAGTTGCTTTGAAATCAAAACCATTCCGCATGCGGCACCATTTTGATTCTTTGCTCATTATGCAAATTGCTCATACGACGTGTTCGCTGCTGGGCAACTGCTGGGCGCCGCACTATCACGCATTTCTGTATCTGCATATAATATAGCTGGCAAGCTGTTGCATGCGATACGCAAGGACAAGACATACGCACATGCAGACCACACAAAGGCTTACACTCAGCTCTAGAAACATACGCACGTGCACTAAATATAAAGGAAATCGTACTCTTATATATTTAAGTAACTTTTAGGTGAGTTAAATTTAATCATTATCCTTTGAGAGTTTTGTATGCTAATATAGACTTTCATCAGTTCACATACTTACTGTTCCCACTGTCTCTGATGCACCCACCGAGCTATCTATATGTATATGTGTGGAGAGTCTAGTTGTGCCAACAACAGTCAACATTTTGATGACTTATGATTTTCAATGGCTGTCTAGTGTGTGGCAGTGGCTCGAATGCAACGTCTTCATGGACTTCATGCTGCAGTTGACCACAATGGGCGCAGTGTGCGAGGGATGCGGAACGGGCGTTGCCTTGGTGTTCCATTGCAACCCTTTGTACCTCATCATCGCACTCATAAGCATGCTCTCTAATGGCTTATTTCCATATGCCAGTTGCAGCTGTGCTCACACTAACCATGTGTGCAGACATTATCCTTGTCTACTTATTACAATCAGCTTGAGTTCCCCAAATGGATAGCTCATTTGATTTACTTGACCAGCTTTGTGGGCAAATTAACTGTTGCTCTCGAGAGTGGGACAAGTGTGACCGCACGCGCCAGCATTTAAATAGATATTATTCATAAACAGTCATAAATAACGTATACTTAATTTTGTGGGACGAAAAGCGCATTAGACAAGCTTGAGGCGCCAAAACTCTCATGATGCATACTTAACATTCCAAGTTTACACCATAAATCTAGCAGAATGCGTACAAAATAGCCTAGGCAGTAATTTGTCGCGTGTTAAGTCTTAAGCAAAGAAAATAAATAAGTACATGACGAATAATATATATGTATTTTTATGTATTTATATACTCTCACTATGAGCTGCCCAATTAGCAAGCGGAGGCACATGCGAGTCTCTCAGAGATGCATAAATTTATCAGATGTCGTCAAAATCAACATATATATCATTATGCAACACCTACGCACTCCGACGTCTTGCAAACATATATGTATGTCTATTTTCTATTTATTTTCGCATTTTTAAATCAAGCTGTGGGGTCTTTTGTTCTTAAAAAAAAAAAAAAAAAAAAATAGAATAAACAAAGAAGTAAGTAAATAAAGAACAAACTAATTTAAAGAAAAAATAATATAATAAATGTATTTATATGTATATATAAAATAAAAAAATTACATGCATAATTGAAGAAAGAAATAAATAAATAAATAAAAAAATAATAATAAAAGAAGAATTATTTGCAGACATTTATTTATATAAAAATCAGATTAACAACCTTTTAATATTTTAAATATTATAATTAATTAATTAATTTCCAGAAATATACCAAAATGAATTTATTATTTGAAAACCTTTGCACAATTATAATAAACATTTTTTCTTCAGTTAATCTCGAGGGTATGGCAAAGATGACGCCAGCCATATTTATGACTTTAGTTAATGCTTATATCTTACAATTTCTTTAGTATATACTCGCTTGATGTGTGTGGCCGACAGAAGTATATAAATTTACGCATTTATATTTGTTTAATTTAAGCGCTTTTTATTGTTGTTCGTTCGGCTGTAGTTTAAAGCATTCCCACTTGACAGGCGAACATGACGAGCGTCGGCATTCGACGCCGCTGCTGAAATCGTTGTCTCATTTCTCTGTCTCAGTGGTCTGTGCACTGTGCTTTATGACTAAATGTGCGTAATAAATAAATACAACAATAATACATTTACCATCCCAATATTGGCGAATGAAAATAAAAAATGAACACTTGGTTTATTTATGCGTTGCTGCCAAAGTTTTCGAATTGAGTTAAAATGCGATATTCATAAACGCAGCTGTTGCCATTTTGTATGCAATAATAAATTGCTTTGTTCAACTCTGATTGTTGACGATTATTTGTATTTTGATGGCTTTTTGTCATGCATTCACAGTTTAAAACAAAAGCAACAGCAGCTTCTACTCTGCTCGTACTACATATTACTAGATTTATGGTCTTATGTTTTGAGTTTAAGATTTTGTTCACTGATGTTTCGCCTGATTTGCATGTATTGTCTTATGCAGCCAATGCTGAATGAAAATAAATGCGTTGGTATTTGGGTCAACATTTTCGCGTCTCTCAAATCAATTAAAATCATAAATATAAATATGCTTTAACAAAAAACAAAAAACATGACGAGCTACAAAATGTATTAAAAAAAAATACGACGGAATATAAATGTTTACATTTTAATTTTACGATCATTTGCAACATAAAACGTATTTATAGATTTGTTTAAGAATATTTTTCTAATTAGCAAACTTATAATTAGAAAATGTTTCTGCATATGTTCGATAATTTGAAAATTTGAAATAATTCTAGTTGACCCACGTTTGTTGTTTCAATTGCTTAGTGTTTCAATTGATTTTAGCCACCATTTGATAAGAGAGCTTTCGACATGAGTTGCTATGCAAAAAGCTTGCGCATGTTGCTAAGCAGCATTTGTGTTGCACAGCAAATGTTGCTGGCAACATTGACAACTTAATTAAATAGTTGAATTATTACAAATACTAACTGAATACTTGAAGTAGTTAGCGTGGCAACACGCATCCTCATTATCAAGTGCAGTGGCAGCCACTGACGTGCAACATTCAAGTGCAGCGGCAACATATTAACGCGCAACATGTGCGAAAACCAGTTGGGCAACATAAACAAAAAACAGCTGTTCAGTTTAATGCCTCAGTTTTGGGCGCCGGCAAAGCTTTCTGAAGTGAAATCAAGCAGCGCTCGTCGACGTCGACGTTGGACAGTGGTTTAATTTCATTGAAATCAGAAAGGAGTAATAGTAATATTAATGTGGTAGTAATTAAAATAAAATATTTAAATATTCAAATACAAATATTATGCTTATATTTACAATTTAATATATTTATATAATATTAATATTAAAAACTGAATATAAAAGAAAAAATTTATTGCATAATTTAACAATTAATATTTATAAAATAATAATATATTAATAATAAATTAAAATTTGTCAAATAATTAAAAATAAAATATTAGTAGTATAGCTTGTTAAATTAGTTCATTAGGTATTATTTTATAAATAATTTGTAGTAATAATAAATTTTAAAATTTGTTTTAAATTATATCAAAAATATTTATAATACAATACAATTTAACTGATATAAAAATTCTATACTGCATTAAATATTTTTGACAAATTGAATTGGGCGAACATAATTTTATCACAATAAATAATTTCTAACTTTCTTTTGCAAGGCCACTGTGCGTTGACGGCGGCGGCAGCAACATCAGCAGCAGCAGCAGCAGCAGTAACGGCAACAGCAAACAGGAAAATCCGCACAACGATGCCACACACCAGTTCAGTTCAATGCGAAATTGTGAATGAGCCAGACGGCAAATAGCTTGCGTCCAGAAGCGCCAAGACTCTTGTATGAAGAATATCGCGAAGTCTTTTTCGTAATAATAGCAAATAAAATGTGCTTGTGCTTTACTATGTTGAACACTTAAGTTGAGCCACAACCTTTGGCAATTTGGCAGATAAGCAACCAAGCAGCCAAGCGTAGCTAGCAAGTGGCAATTGACAGCGGAAGGATAGTGGCTAAAAGCTAATTGACCGCAACAAGATCAAGATTTATGCGCGCGTGCGATTTGTGAAACGTGGCAACAAAAAAAAAAAATTAAATACAAAAATTAAAAAACGGTGTCAATTGCAGATCGAGTGTCGCTCTAAAACGTTTTATAACAAGGTTAACAATTAATTGGCCAACTCGCGTGTGCATCTCTCAGAAAAAAAACGTGCAGACAGCGAACAGATAGACTGTGAGACTCGTCAAAAAAAACCTCTAAAAGGAATAAGATAATCAGAAGAAGACAAAGCGACATCGTCTCCCAAGTAGCAACGAGTGAAATTTTCGTGCCAAAAATTTTAAAAATTGAAGTGCAAATCAAAAGTTGCTCGTGCGAATTGGCAGCACTTGTTTAACACTCCCAAAGTCAGGTCCAATTGCAATCGCGAACTAAGTGCAAACACAAACACACTAAATACAAATTGCAATTGCAATTGCAATTCATGCCACGGCAAATAGTTGAGTGAGTATTGCGCAATTATAAGCGCCGTGCCTTGGACTCAGATTTAGCTCTTAAGTATCTATTCAATGAAATTTATATATAGATACATATATATTTAGTTGACAGTGATTAATCTTAACATTTGCATTTGACTTCAAATGCTGAACGAAAAGTCATGCGATTCATTTCAATTATTGCCACATAGTTATTTCCATATACATATCTGTTTTGCACTTGATGTAATTAATGCGCCTTCAAATTGAATTGTCTACAGTTCAAAGTAATTTGCCAAATTTTGCCACTCTGCACTTGCATATAAATCATCAGTTGGATTGCTCATTGAAATTTCCATATGCATTTCGAGTATGTGAAAACTTTCATTTGAAATTTATGCGCTTGCTGGCCCCAAAGTGGCGGCATATTGTATTTTTGATCAAATGCACATTGTTTTTTGTTGTAATCAAGAATTTGTGGAATTTCGTAGATAAACACAAATTAATTGCGAAATGCAATATGCCAATGTACATAAATATCAAATGAGATGAGATTTACGTTATTTTAAATACTCTCTGAATAAATAAACTAATTAATTAAATGCAATTACTTGGACTTCAATTAACTTTTAATTGCAAATGGCAGACATTTATTGTATCAAATATATATAAATCTGTGTATCAATTACTCATCGAAATTGAAGCAACTTTTCATTGGCTGAAAAAAAGGAAACACAAAAATTAATTATCAGTTGTCAGAAAAATGAAAAATGAAAACTTTTTAATTTTACTTATTCAGTTAATCCTGGAAAATCCATTGGGCAGTGTCTCAAAATATTCTGAACCGAGAGAAAGCAAATGTTAATTGAACAAACCAGGGCAAAGTTTCTTCAACTTTGTGACAATTTTCAGTTCATTTGGTCAGATGAATTCAAATAGTTTTCCATTGCTCAGCAGAGTTAAAACTGTGTCAAGCTGTGGCTTGTCCAGTTCACAAACAAATTCGAGCTGAAACATTCCACATTCCACACTCCACACTGCAGGACTTTCTGAGGCTTTAAAAATGTCTTCGCAATCAATTAAGCATAAGTAATTAATGAATGATGGGCAGCGCTGCTAAATGCCAAAAAGTTCAGCTAGAGTGATAAGGGATCTAGAAGTTTGTAGTTCTTAACTGCGCAGAGCCGAAGACAAATTAAGGCTACTCCACAATTTCTAGCCATATGCAGAAAAGACAGCAAATAGAAAATCTTGATAGCCACCCCAAAATCGGCAAAGTTCAAATGTCAGTTATGGATAGACCGAAACTCTAACTCCAAGCAAAAAGCTCTGTCACTCGCCCTGGCCTCTATATCATGTGTCCATGTGGGTCAGTTCGGCGTCCAGATTGTGATTGATCTGCGTTTAATGCCATTTTGTTGTTGAACGGAAGCGTAAAAACGTTTTGCTCTGAGCGATGACACGCACAAATCTCTGCCAGGGGCTTTTTCTTCTTTTTTTTTTTTGGGAGAGTTGGACGCCTTAAGGGCAAGTCATACCGGAGCTGCTATGCGATACACATGCTCGACATATTTATGAAGTTGTTAGCTGGACGCGAGACGATGCAGCATATGTGAAGTTTTCCTTTTTTACAGGAGAATTCACTCACACACACACACACACACCCAGCTCAAAGACAGAGTTTTGGGTTAGCTAATCATGCGGTTTTTTGTACAACATTCTGTCAAGGGTCTAAAGCGACGGCTCAGTGTGTGCAAGTATTTGGACATGGTCGTGTATGCCAATGTTGAGAGGTTGAGCTCTGATTTACAGCAGTTGCGCATAAATATGGCAGCAAGCATGAAGAATCGGGTATTCCCAAAAACGTTTGCGTCCCCATTACATATTATTAAGAAATATAACATTTTATGGAGCAGAACAGATTCCCAAGAATGAGAGAAAGAAAACTTCTTGAGATGCCCAAAGCATAATAACAAAATGAAAACATTCACTGCAGACAACAAATCAGATAATTATGTTTCCCGGAACACTCCACACTATAAAAGAAATAGCATAAGCTCGATAAGCAGCCACTCGAGTTGAAAAATTAAAGCCGAGCAGTGGAGGCAAGTCAATTCACAGCAGCCATCGCAGTTGCCGAGATGTATGCAATGGCAATACCAGCCGAATCACGTATGAGCGAGCATAGCCAAGCACACACACACACACAAGCATTCTCACACTCTTATTCCATCTTATAGTAATATGCTTATACGCATAAAGTAATAGAAATACGTGCGTGCAAAATTGCAAATGGTATTTGTATTTAAGCATTTTCCATTTGCTTTGGCATATTTCAATTCTGTGATTTTCAATTTTCAATGCTTTAGCCGGCTTCAATATTTGCATTCCCGTTTATCTTGTTATGTGCTCTATTCAATGCTCATAGCCTTAGTAGCTACTTATGTCTATATTATGCTACTACTTAAGCTTCTTAAGAAAATATCTTGACAGTAGTCGACTATATTGAATAAAAAGTCATTTCTAAGGCACAATAAAAACTTTTCAAATTCTTATCTAGTTTTACTGCTGCTCTCGGAAATTACGTTGACAAATTTGACATGTCATTGGCTGCACAACTGACTGATAATAACAGGAAGTAGTCTATTACACAACCCACATCACTCACTTAGCTTCCGCTAAATCTAATCTCTGCTCATGGCAATGTGCTCAACTTGAATCTGTCGGTGACTTGTGACAGCTAATTGAATTTTCCATGCCATCTATTTGTCGATGGTTTAAACTAAGTGTAACTAATTTATTTCTTTAAGTTAAATCGCATGAGATATCGTGTAAAAGTCTGTGTAAAGAATATCTTTTGCATGCTTAAATCACTTTCATTTTTTTTTTGTAATATGATAACACCAATTTTAAGGCATGTCTTGTTGGTGCGCTCAAAATACGTCGGTTAAAGCGCAGCTCAATTTTCTAAGAATTTTATTTTATTAATTTCATATGGTACTTTGGCAACAATGCCGCAAATTTTAAGGCAACTAGCTGCAGGCAGCTGAACAAAAAAAATTCAACATTTTCAATTAAGTTTTGAATTATGCATTTACGTGCCTCGTGCATTTAAGGGTTTTCCAAAATATATTATCTATAATAGTAGCAACAACGGCGAACACATAAAATTGCCGCGACAAAAACTAAATGAAAAATGTCAAAATGTTTGTTGGCGAAATTAGGGCATTCATTTTGTCAAAGCGTAAAACATGTGTGCGACGAGCGCACAAAACATATTAAAATAATGTTGAAGAAAAAATTAAAAACAAAAACAAAAGTACAAAATATTTGTATACAATTTAATATTACAGGAATGTAATTGAATATATCTGCATAATATTATCATGAAATTACTAATAAAATAAAATATCATTTTGCGTGTATTGAAGTAATACAAATGCTCAAATGAATCTTATATATAAATAATAGTAACAAACTGTAAACTGTAAAAAAAAATGCTTTAAACATTAAAAAAAATGTTTTAGGCATTTTGTTTTTTATTTTGGTTTACAAGTTTAAAGCAAATTCAAATTTGCACAAAAACAATTTCCTACACGAAAGTAATTAAAATCGGAAGAAACAGATGTCATTTCTATTTAAAAGCCTAAAAAATGGTTACCCGACCATAAACCATAAAAGCTGGACCCATTTCTATAAAGAACTTCAAATATAAATAAAAAAAAAATAAAAAAATGAATAAGAAAAAATTGAAATCAAATTTAAAGCGTAGTTTAAAATTCAAATAAAGCTGTATTATATATATACATATATGTATATATAATAAAAGAGCTAAAATTTTCAGTGAATTATAATAAATTTTAAACAAACATTTCACAGATGTAGAAAACCAAATTGAAGTTAGTCAAGTTAAAGATTAAACAGATACCCTTCCTTCACATATTGTGAATTTTGAGTTACAAATTGTTATTATTCAAGTTGTTCTTCAGGTTATTCTATGCATAATTTGTCAATGGCTTAGTCAGCGCCTTTCAAAAATTCCAGCGCCTTACTTTGTGAAAGTAAAAAAAAAGAAACTCATTTATTGTGAAAAGTCTCGTTGAACAAAAAATTTGCAAAAAAAAAACAAGTAAGAAGGCTCTAGTCGAGACGGCTCGACTACGAGATCCCCTGAACCCTCAAAAAAAAATTCTCTTCTTCTTTACGCACATATAAGCGAGCGCTTATCACTCTATTTCTAGATGGACGATCTTCATGAAACTTTCAGAATATATCAATACCATTCAAATGTGTATAAATCATAAATTTGAAGTCTCAGGCTAAAGCGGTGTAGAAGTTAAGCTAAAAAAATAAAACGAAAAAAAGTAAACTAATTATCGATTATGATTTTTATCGATAATTTGGAAACGGGATGAGTTATCGAAAGAAAAAACAAAATAAACTTGTACTGCGTAAGTAACATACGAGTACTCATATGAAATTTCAGCTCTCTACCTATTTGTATTATTTTTGATCAAGAATATATATACTTTATGGAGTGTGCGACGTTTCCTTCTGCCTGTGACATACATTTCCAGAAAACCATTATACCTTGAATTCGCATTTTCAATGGGCTCAGGGTGTAAAAAAAAAAAAAACAATTCCAACAAAAACAAAGCAATAGAAGTGCAAGATGAGGAAAATGGTATGGTAATCCGAAGACACTGTTAGAGAGGAGTGCAGGCAGTTAGGGCGAAGGCAGCTCTGTGCCAGCTGTCAATGATTTGTTTCAACAATTTTGCCTGTCGTGTCGTTAAACGCACATAAATATTGTGATTACCAATAATGTGCCGTCTGTGTGTCTCTCTGTCTGTGTGGCCGTCCAATTGTCTGGCTGTCTGACTGTCTGACTGTCTAGCTCACTTTTTTTTTGGTGCCCCACCCCCCACGTTGTTGTTTTTTTGTGCTGCGTGCGGCACTTTTTTAATGATGCCACCGCCACATTAATAGGCGTCTGTCCCAGTGGGCGTTCGCCTCGCTTTGCTGCGGCTCGCAGATTCGGCCCAGAGGCGAGCACATGTCTTTAAGAGGCATCGTTGCACGAGTTATTTAATTTCGCACATTACGCACAATTTATGTGCTCTTAACACTTTTGGCTTATTTATCGAGTGCATTTGAGGGCCGGCGCGAAGCGTTCAATTCAATGTGTGTTTAATTTTTATTGGCCACGCAATTATCCATCTGCATAAATCGTCCGTTGGTGGACGTTTCAATAATTTCATTTTTATTATTATTTTCTCGCTATTATTAACGGTAATATCATATCGTTTAACCACTTTAGCAAGCCTCCCGGGAACCGCAGGCTATGCGCGAAATGCAAAAGTAATTTATGTGATTTAAAAATATCACGAATGCATTAACAGCCTCAGACATTCAGTTGCCACTCACAGTTGTCAGCAACGTTAATCATATGTCGTGTATGTGTGTTTGTGTGTGTGTGTGTGTGTGTGTGTGTGTGCCCACCCACTGGGAACAAACAATCCACTTGGCTTGCATATTTAACTCGTTTATGCTCGCCACACAACGTGGCGTATGCGTAATGCCACACGTTAAGCACACATTTATACATAAGCATGAGCCATCCATATATGTACATACATATAAGATAATATATACTAGGCAAGTAGGAGAGTTCTAGTCGGCAGTGCTCGACTACAAAATACCCTAAGCCCCGACCGATCTGACTCAGCAGAGATTACCTTGTAGAGGAATCAAACAAGTTCTCTCTTCCATCTTCCATCCAGCCCACTCCATTGCCAGTTATTTTTATTTATTTATTCATCATTGTTCTCTGAATAGAATTCAATAAAGAATGCATTTGAATGAGTGTGTGCACATTTATTGGGAAAATGCGTGTGCCTGGCGCTGATTGCGATGTGGTTCAGCCATTTGACCAAACGTTAACTTGTGTGTTGCTTAGCGAATTGAAAGCTATTCTCAGAATATATGGCAATCAACTAACTTTATCACATATTAGCCGTAATCGAATTTGAAATTCAATTCTACAAATGTCGTTACATATCAAGTATTGGAGACAAAGAATATAATTTAATAACAACTACAGGTTGAAAACTTTTTTTTAATGGATTTCAGTTAAATGGTAAATTGGAAAGATTATTTATAGTTTGTCAATATAATCTATTCATTTTCAATTCTCCTAGTATATCAAAATTATAAGTCCTGTAGCTCTTAAAGATTCATATATAAGAACTAACTCATCATTCTCATTTTGGATAGCCTATTAGCCTATTACGTAAAGTTCGACCAAACGAAAATACCCTGAATTTACATTATCGTAGAATCCAGGGTATATAAAGTAACTAAGCGTTTTTGCCAACAGTCAGCCTGCAGTGTCAAATGCTGTGCCTAGGGGCTGAATCCATTATTTCTTGTCATGTTTTTCATGTTTTTTTTCTATCTATCTGAGTGTACGTACATTAAGCTAAGTGCTTACTCAAATTTTTACCTAAAAAACATAAAATATTTGAAGTAAAATGTGAAGTAAAATATCAATTGAAAAAAAATCATTAAACAATTGTTTGAAGCTGTTTATAAAAACTTTAAGAACTAAGGAGTAAATCGCAATGGAAGAGCTACGAACTGCGATGGCGTTGATGATAATGCTGAAGCAACAAAGTAAAGATTGATTACAAGAGTTTGTTCCAACAATTTAGCTTTTATTCATGTTACAACTAACGCAGCATTAAAGTCTAGCGCTGAGGTCATAAAGCGTTTGCCCTGCGTGACCAAAGACACAAATTCAAGTTTAAATGTCCCATAAATCTTGGCGCTTTGCAGCCAGCTGAGCAGATAGCCAGAGCTATAAGCCACAACATATTTCACAATTTTATCGCAGCTGTGATTACAACACTCTTTCTTTTTTTTTTTTTTTTTTGCCTAATTGGGCCATGTGTGGGGCCGTTCAGATAAACGTAATGTCTGTTAGCTGGCAGGTTGCCCGAGTTTCCCGAGTTGCCCGTGTCAACTGTATTGGAATTCAACTGTTTACCAGCTGCGCGCTGGCAATAATAAGCAATGTCAGCAGGAAAACCAACACAACTCGAACATCGACAACATTTTGTTACAAAAATAAAGCGCAGAGCTCACTAATGATGAGGCAAACTGCTGTCATGAGGCTCGATATGAGTGAAAACAAAAACAGTGCGCCGCATCACTGCAGCGACGCTGTTTTCATAATTTGCCTTAAATGTGCACAAATGATGTCAGCAGCAGTCAAAAGAAAATCATTCTGACTGCTCATTAACGTGCAACATGCACGCGTTGCAACTGTGGCAGTCATTCAGTCAGTCAGTCAGTCAGTCAGTCATGCATTCATGCATTCATGCAGTCACTCAATCATCCATTCAACCACTCACTCGCTGAAATATGCTAGACAGCTGGCAGCTCTCACAGCACGCAATGCTGTGAGAATTTCGTTTATTCCAAAAATGTTGTTAGTTCCAAAATGTTTTTGCAATTATTCTGCTGCTGTTGAGAAACAGTTTACCCCTTCCTATGAATGAACCTAACTATCTGTAATGGGATTGCCCATGTGCTCTGTGTAGCTTATTTGAAATTCAATTTTCCATATAGCCATTGCATATAGCCCGCTACAAATGGAAATTCGTGGTATAACGGTTTGATCAAAAAGGTGTGGCAGAGGCCATAAATATGCATATTTTTAATCAGGATAACAGGCTGATCATAGGGGACTCGTGTAATGAATCGAAAGCTGCCGACATTTTTTCGACAGCTCTGAACTCTGTCTATTCATTTAATCAGCTAATTATTTATGTATTTAAAGCTAAAAGAATAGAAATTACAAGAGAGCGAATCTAAATGAATATATTTTGTATATATATTAGATATTAGACTACAGAAATATAATTATTATTATTTATTTTAAAATCTATATAATGTTTCAATATCTACATTATCTATACACAAAACGAAACTCGATTTCATTGTACAATTTTACTTGATTTTTTTATCATTATTATTTATTGTGATTTGATTCCTTTAAACAACTTTGACATTAATTTCAGATATACATAATCTATTTACGATAGTTGAGGATTTAATTTACAAGAAAAATGAACTGAAATGGAAACCTCAAGGTTGATTTGCCTGATTGATCTGGCTTGGCTATTACGTAAATTATTTTAAAGCAACTTTTGATTTATTTTAGGAGCATTAGCCTAACGCAATACAAAGCAGTCATTGCTTGCAATGAATCCCTTCTTCTCCTATTCCTGCAGTTATAGCAATTCCAGTCAACTGAAATGTGTTTGAGGCTCGAGTGTAGCCAAAGAATTGCTTTTGTTATCTTTGGGTTTACTCAATAAAGTGACTTGATAACTCAAATTGCTTGACTATCTGTCAGATATACTGAATTATTTTTTTTTTTCTCAGTGTGGTTTGAAATCGAGTGCATTTGAAGGTAAAAAGCATTGCAGCTTGTCTTTCTTAGTGTTTGAGGCGACAAAAACTTATTTTTTTGCTTTACTTGCGCAGTTTGTGGATTTCTGCATTTTCAAAAGTTTATTTATTCATACGAAAAAAAATGTCAGCATATTTCGCTTGATATATCAATAAATAAATTTTCAGGTGAAATGCTTCATTATTTGATTAAAATTTGAAATAAAATCAACATGGATACCATAACCAGGAATCAATTAAAAAAATAGCGAAAGTTTTTCTGCTCTGATTAAACTCTACAAAATAAATACAATTGGAATTGTAATTGAATAAATTCACGAAATTTTACCAATATGAATATAAAATGATTTCAACGTGACGTCAATGTGGTGAAGTGCATTTATTGAATATTCTTATCTTATTTTGACTATAATTTTTTATAGCAGTACAGATTTTATATATTTTATTAAAAAAAAATTTTTTTGTATAAATATTTTTACACAATAGCCTAAATAAGACATTATTGTCTTTAAGCTCAAGTTCATTATTCCGCTGATAATGATGTCACAGAGAGCTAAATTCAGTCAGATAGACGTGTCTGTTCCCATAAAAACAAATGTGACCAATATTATTCACAATACGTTTTAAACGCATGCATGCAAACACGACTGCACGTGCGATTCTCAATTCTATTTACAACTGTTTGATTTTGTCTATGAATAAAGTGGGGCAATCAAAGGTTTGACACGCACACGCACCTGCACCTGCATTTACCCACACGCTTACAAGTGGAGGTATGCAAACAGATGCGAGTAGCTGCGTAAAGCCCATATGAAAGGAGTAAAATCCTGTGCAATGCCATCGTCTTCGTCGTGTACGTGTCGGGCATAGGCAACAGCCCGAGCGGAGGTGGAGGCACACAAAGAAAAACCAAAGCCGCGCACCACAGGAGTCAGAAGGCAGTACAATTAAGGAGCATCAGCCGCAGATGTAATATGCAGCCGCATCAAATGAGGAGATTTTTTCTTGCTTTTACTGGTTTTTTCTTTTTTGTTGCTAATGGCGTTGCTTGATTGTCATTTGCAGCATTGAAGTCTTTTATTGATTCGATTGCTTGAGAAAAGCGAGACAAATTATTTTACACCTGAACGATTTGTGACATGTCTGGAACTTGGCTGAGTTAAAAACGCGTTGTGTGTGCCTGACTAACTCGCCGAACAACTGGCAGTCTGTGATTGACAACAACTGGTAAAACTGTATGGACTACAACATACCCAGTGTTTCCCTTCGAGCAGCTGAAAAGTATGCTACAAAGATTATCACATCACATCTTGCTAAGACTGAGGCGTATATTTTAGCTTATGATTTAGATTTATTTTTGTGAAGCTTAAAACTTTTACAAATTATTTTCCCAAACCGAAATTTTGTAATCTTACAATCATTTCATACATATGAAAAATGAAAATACATATTATATTAATATTTTATTTATTAGAATTATTATTTCAAACTGCACCTAACACAAAACATTTATTTAGAATATTAATATTTATTCACATTTATTTTTAACATTCATATTTTATTTATATTTTTGTCATCTCAATTTGATATTTTATTTCATATAGAAATATAAATTTTCATATTATATAGCTAGTTATAGATACCTTATAATAACTGTTTTGTAGAGTACAAAATCTTCGCAACTTTGTCTTAGAATTCACGCCTTCTGATTTACATTTTGGTCGTTGCCCGCACCTCAACTCTGTCACATTCCCATTCCACCACCCTCGCCCCGCCCGGTTCTAATTACAGGCCTGCCAAAAAAGCCGCCGACGCGTCGCACAGTTGTTCTATCATGCCCCATGTGGCATTGTATAAATATACATATACATACATATATACATATATACACGTATTTGGCATTGCAGATTCAAACCAGTGAAATTTCTGATTTGTGCCCATTGACAATTTGCTGGCTGCTGCTACGGCGGCAACGACTGCTGCTGCTGTAGGTGTTGAGAGATCCATTTATCTGTTATTTGCCGATGCTCTATATAGACACATATACATATATCGGCCTTTTTATTGTAGACTCGATGTTGTCTGTCTTCTGGTTTGTTTGTACTTCTTTTGGCTCTGTGGCCAACGCCAACCCCCACGCTGCGGCCATTTCCTTTCGTGAGTTTTCAATTTCGAATTTGCAACTTTTTTGTATACATATTTATATAGTATATGTATATATGTATGTATATTCGTTGACTTGCTGGCCTGCAATCGCAACTTTTGTTTGCGTTTATTAAAATTGCTTTTCTGAAATTTACATGGGAAACTGCGACTGTGACTGAGAGAGAGAGAGAGAGAGAGTCTCGCCGACTGTGACACTTCCTGGCGCAACACGTGCTACCCTATTCAGCATTTAATTAAATATCTGCCTTATTTTGACTCAAGCCAATCCAATGCACTTTGATTGGGCTGTCCCGCTTTAATTGTTTGCACAGAGCGACAAATGCGGTGGCAAGTTCGTTGACCAGTCACAGCTACGACAGCACCACCAACACCAGCCAACGCCACCACCTCGAAAATCAACAGCAGCAACAGCAGCCTCAACAGTTTTTTGATTAATTAACGCGCAACGGCCTTTTGGACAGACCCCGAGACTCGGAATGAGTTTGATTCTTGGTCTGGGCTTGGCAAAGCGACAAACGCGTAAGCTGAACACTCGACAAGTGATGCTCGTTTGGCTATTTCGTAGCTGACAATTTATCAATTCCAGATAAAATATTTACCATTTGTGTATTGTTAGCAATTCGTATAACTTTTAAGTTTTTTTATAATTATTAAATATTCAAAATAATATCTGTTGTATTTATATACACATTTTATTTTTATTTTTATTTTTATTTATTAGTAGTATTTATTTGTATTTTATTTTGTTTAATAATTATATTATCACAAGACTGCATTTTTTGTTTTTTATAGGAAAACCTCATTTACATTTTATATATGAATTTTTCCAATTTATGTTTGGCAATAAAAAAAAAACTTTCGTTAGCCTTTTGTTTAGCTTTTTATGTGGGTCACAGCATAGCTTTAATTTAACTTGACTGCATTGCGGTTGCGGCATTCGCTATTTGCCGTACTTCTGTCTAATTAAGTCAAGTTCAAAATTCTATTTAAGATGAAAACGCGTCGCTAGCAAACTGTGTGAACCGCATAAATTGTGTATAATATATAAGAACAGATTCTGTGTTGGCTGTCTGCTAGTCAGTTTGTGTATCCAACTGTCTGCCTATGTGTCAACCGAACTAGCTGTCTGTCTATCTGTCTGGGTGGTGGAGTAGCTGTGTTTGGCGAGGGAATTGGTCTCATTTACAGCAGCCGCTGCTGGCTAGCCAATTTCAATAACAGTTTTGTTGCATATTTTATAAACTTGATTAATTTTTGAGAAATATAATGAAAAATACTCAAGTCACGCGGGAATGCGGGTTGCGTGGCAAGAAGTCGAGTCCGTGAATGAGAATTATAGCACTAACGGCAGCTCCTAAATACCCATAAATAATATTAATAACTTTTCCACAACATTTTTCGCTTCTTTGCCACCCCTGACTAATTAATGCCTGCTCCTGTTACCTTTCGGCGATTAATTTAGCTAATACCGACGAATATTTGCTAAAGGCAGCATAATTTATTTATAATTGACTAAATGGGCTCGGAGCAATTGGGCGTGGTCGGCCCGGTGGCAGCCACAGCATCCGGCTACGTTCATTCATTCATTCATTCATTTGTTCGTTGATTCATTTCCTTGAATTTAATTATTCCGCATAATTTATGCCTTTGTTTTCGCTACCCCATTCAGGTGCAAATTATTTAAATTTAAGCATTCAATAGAAGCTACTTCAACGTTATGCCAAAGCACTCAAGTGCCAGTAATGCCCAACAGTTTCCCGGATCCTTCGGTTTTTGCATTTGAAGACCTTCGTGCTTGGGTGGGCTGCTTTGACAGCCGCTTCTGCTGGCATTTAAAGTGCTCAATTTGAGTCCATTTAATGCGCAAATAATGCAGACATGCCTACGAATAGCTGAAGGCATTATTAAAGTATCAATTTACAAGAGCTTGTCATTCAAATCGGCACGCATATCGCTCATACGCACTCTTGGCCTCGAGCCACACACATGTTGCTCCGGCAGAAATAAGAACACATTAGCTGTTGACATTTTGACAGACAAACGCCGATAAGCAGGAAAATACATAAAAAAAAAAAGAAAGACAAACTGATCAGTGTCTGTCTGGAAGACACCCAGTAAATTGAGCTAAAATGTCAATTATACAATTTTACTTTAATTCAAATCAGATATACACATTCATGTATGTAAGAACTGATGATTATATTTAATAATTTCTGTTTTATTAATATAATATTAATTATCTTCTCATATCTATTTATTTGTGTAAAATACCATAAATTTATAAAGAAGACGACTGAACGAGCTCTCGACAGCCAAACACTCACTTTTATAGACGCCAGAGTCTCACTCAATATTGAATAGATCTCATTTGCTCTTTAGAGTTTGTTCCTACATCAGAAGAGTTTTGAGCTCTTCCATAGATAAGGCAGACAAGCCTATAATCATAGAAGCGTTCGGCTACGAAATAACAATATACTCTTTTGATCAATTTTCGATGATGATGAGTTCAAGGCATCTATAAAAAGCAACAGTGCTAAGTGTGTAGGTGTATTTTTGTGTGGGCGACATGAACGTGTGTCGAAAATTAATAACAAATTCGCATGGCAGACGCAAGACTTTATAAATTGCGAAAGTCTTGTTGTGGGCTCCTCTATTGTTTTTGTGCCGAAGGCTTTAAATATAAGTAAGCCAAAGCTGGTATCGAAAGGTCTCCCACGCGTCTGTCTAAGCGACACAACATGTCGTATACGCACTTTTCTTGCTTGACATTTTGTCCTTTGGTGCAGTTGCAGAATTAAATGCTTGTCAACTTAGAGAGCCCAAGGACATGATTGTGTCTGGTTACCAAGCTGCCCAAATGACAGCCTACTCAGACACGTGTAAGCTGAAGTTTTTCTTTCGTTCAAGTCATAATCATAATGTCTGGCAATTGATAAGAGCGAAAACTTAAAGTTTACCGCTAGCAGCGTTCCTTAACTGAATCTCAAGTGGGCAAATGTTTCGATGCGATTTGGCTAACACATTTGCGTATATTTGTCTAACTTTTGTTAAAAGGCCCCATACACACACACACACACGCACACAAACTCTGTGAATATGTGTGCGTGTGTGTGTGTGAGCGCGTATTTCTGTGTCAGCTGCCAGACAAGAAAGTCCGCTTGCCAGCGTCTGTTGTGGCTTCATTGTTTCCCAAACTGCTTTACAGGTGCTACAAATTTGAATATAAATGCACGAACACCTGTGTGTAGTAATAAAATAAAATTCCATTCAATGCTGCACGACGACAGACCCGACGCCTGTTTGGCCACTGGGGACACCGGGCGCCGTGAGAACCAGCTTGAAGATGCTAGAGAAAGTTTCATCCGGCAAGTTTTCAATGTCTTTTGCTGCTCTATTTCACATTGTGCATAATGTGTTTGCCTGAACTGAAAGAACAATTGTGAGTGAACAAATTAACTCAAGTTCAGAAACATTGCAAACTATGCTAAACCAAGAAACAAAAATCCTACTAAATAGACGACTTTTAATTCAATATACCCGTTTCACGTCGTCTTACGGCGTATTTGAGCATTTCATTTGCTGTTGCCATCGACACGGCAAAACGTAGGCTTTGTTTCAAATTACGTGCTACTATTTTCGTCTGTCATTCAGATTTTAAATTAGTGGCTACTTAAGATGCGCGACAGTCCCATTAACGGCCTGTAAGCCAGACTAATTTTGTCTGGCGTTTGCCCCGCGACTATTTGGCTTTAAGCAACTGGAAATATTAAGCAATTGCACAGCAGCGACGATCTTCGGCTAATAAAAGTAAATAAAAGAGCCAATTACATTTTCGTTTGTTTAATTTGTCTATATTAAACTGTAAAAGCATGTGAAAATTATCTTAGCTTGTCGTAATTTCATATTTGATTACAAAATATTTATAATTAAACAGCGGCGTCTTTTTAGAAATCTGCCTTTAGTTGAATATTTAATTGCATCACAAATCTTTAACGATATTTAAGAATTCCGTTTAATTTGGAAATATAATATATATTTTATTTTTTGCTATTACAATATTAATTTAATACTTTTAGTTAAATTTCTATTCAAATGGTTTTCAGATTTCTCTGCAAAGCAGTTAGAAATGAATTTCATATTTAGTTCATTATTAAACTTTTCCTAAGTAACTTTCGCATATTTAAATGCAATGAATGCGCTTTGTTCTACTCTTTTTTATGGGTTGTTCAATTGCTTCAGGCTTTTGTGCTTCGAGATGCAAGTACAGTTCTTGCTTACTGTGGCTTCAAGTGTGACTCATAACTTTTGTCAACCAGATTGAATGCAAACATAAAAAAGTTTTCAACTGTACTGAAAGTCAGTCTGGTCGCTAAGCAAAGAGACAAAGTAAATCTAACAATGCCATCTAGCAGTATGTTTGACTATCAGCTCGTTCAAATATGAGCGCAAAAAAACAAAAAAAAAATAGCTTTTTCAGTTAAAATGTTTATTTTTGTGCAAGTACTTGGCCTGTCTCCATGGCATACTCGACTGCCAATTATCCTTTATGTGGCATGCACACGTCACGCTCCATAAAATTGAAATGAAATACTAAATTTGTGTCGTTATTGCGCTGATTGCCATGAACTGCAATTGCACATGTGACGCAATATTCTGAAGGGGCTCCCGTCCATAAACATAACGCAAAATGTAGTACTGAGCAAAGGCATAAGCTAAAAAAATATGAGAAGAGAAACAATGCAATACAAATGGAGAAATGGGAGAAAAAATACAAAGAGAAAGGCAGAAGAGTGCGCTGTTGGGTCTGCTGACCCAATAAAGTTTGTGCGCTGGGCAGGCTATGCTCGTATTTTTGCAGTGAAATCAATTTTTCATTTCGTGGCAGGATGGCGACGACACGCCGTGCGCTCGAGCTCTCTGACTGGACGCAGACAACGTAATGGCTTAAATATAATGGCGGTCACAATCAAAAGCGCAAACAAAACAAAACAAAACATAAATATGCAGCAAGTGGCAATAAAGTCATGTGGCATCTGCTCCTGCTGGCACTGCATTCGTGCCATATGATGCAGAGTCAACGTTGCAACTAACTAAGGCGAAAGTGTCAGCTCTTAAGCTGTCAGATTGTCAGATTTTCAAATTGTCGGATTAGCGTGGCAAATGCCACAAGCTCGACTATACGTTTCCTTTTCTCAATTCCTCTCTATCCCCCGCCCTGTCAAGTGAGAGCCGCTCATACGCCGCTTGAGGCAGCAAAAACAAGTCCTGCATTAAGTTGAGCCACTGCCACTGCCACTGCTCCAGCTTTTTTTTTTATCGTCAAACAGAACGCGGCTTGATGCCAATGGCAATTGTGGCAAATACAGAAGAAAAGAAAAATAAATAAGTAAATCCAATGCAAGAAAAGTGTCGCAGCAAAAGAATTTGGCTTCTCATTGTCTGAAACTGTCTGCATTTCGGCTGACAGCTTAGTCAAAATACGTCAATCAAAGTGAACCAAAGCGTAGAGCAAAACAAATAAAATCAAATACTCGATGGCGCGTTAGCTTCAGCTCGTGTCTAGGCCATGAATAGAAGAAGCTTTGCAAAATATTTCACATATTTTGCATGCAAATTAAATGCGCATTAGCAGAAGCAGCAGCAGCAGCATCTGCAATAGACTTAAACTTAAATGCCAAACTGTTTATGCAAAGTCCAAATGGGTTGAGCCGATTATATTATTTTATTTTTAAGGATTTTCTCAATTTACATAGGCATAAAGCAAATTCCTATGTTGAAGTCAAGGCAATCAACGAACCGGTTCGACTTTATTATATTTATGCCAATTTAGATTTTTCAATTTAATCCATGTCTAGAAGCATGCGAAGAGACCTTTGAAAAGATAAACCAACATAGCTGAAGTTTTATTTTTTACATAAAGTAGATTTAAATTTGAATAAACTTAAAATTCATTGCTTAATCATTTTAAATATATAGCAAACATTTTTAATTTAAAGATCTACTACAAATATTATTCTTCGTTCAAGAATTAACTGAAATTCCTCTCGAAACACTTTAACTCGTTTATCAGCACTCAAGTGGAAGCTTAGTGCTGAACTCATTTTTATGCCAGTTATACCGTGTTTCCATCAAATGTGGGAATTGTGGATATTCAGAAAAATTAAAATCAAAATAAATTTTTTATTATGATCAACAACTGACTTGCTCTGACCCTAGTCATCTCTACTGGCACCACTTAGCTATAATCTCAAATGGGAGCAGGTAAAGCAAAATAATATAGAAGAGTTTCTGACCAGTGGATCTGCCTGAGCAAGAAATTTGATAGCTCAGCAAATATTTTTCAATTCGTTGATATTTCAGTTTTGTAAAATTGTAAAATATATGACTAAAAATATGTCATCAATCCCCTTGCTAAATATATGTATAGCAGTCAAGAATTAAAAGCTTCAGTTTTGCAATGGATGCAAGAATATCTTTTGGCCAATCAGCCCCGACTTTTATTTTTCACTTTACACCGAACAACATTAAATACACTAGATTGCATTTGAGTTTTTTTTTTAAATAATTATGCACATATTTAAATAAAACTAAATGCATTACTCTTAATGGATATTGGACTAAAATATGCTGCACACGAGCTATACACAAGATGCAATTGCTGTTGTAAGCAGTTTGTGCGAAATAATATAAATAGAGTCGCTGTTAAAACAGTTTAACTTGAAAAAAAAAAACATCTTGTTCTCTTTTTTTTTTTGCATTTTGCTGACGTTGTAATGTTTGCGCCAGACGGAAACGCTGCGTATACGCAATATATCATTTTAATATACCTTTAGCGCGGTGCACTTCAAAGCGTTTGGTTTTTAAGTGACATTTGAGTAGCACATTTCTAGTAATTATTTTATGCAATAAAGCAACCACAAAGGCGCCACGTTACAGCTGCCAGTGGTGCGGGCGGTGGTGCGACGACAAAACAGACGCTGCACAACGTTTGTTGTTGGCCATGTGCCAAATGCGAAACTATGCGCATGTAAAATGCAATAAAAAGTGATAAATATACAAGCATCGAAAGTGGCGACATGTGGCCACACCCCAAACGCCCCCAGGCACCACCAGCACCAACAGCCACTCGGCTAAATTGAAGGTGTCAAAGAGCCACAACACACACACACACGTGGACCTGAGCTGTACGTGTGCTAATATATCATTGGGCCAAATAGTTGCGTGCCCGCATTAACATTGTGTGAGCTTTAAATAAAATTTATTTGACAGCTTTAGGCACGTTGCAGCAGCCAACGAGCCAGCCTCTGGCTAATCAGTTGACGTTTTGAAGCGATTTTAATTTTAAGTCGCTGTCAAAGGTCACAGAACACACACACACACAGTCAGTCAGACAGTCAGACTGCCAGACAGACAGAGTCACATATGCACAACTTTTAAGGCCACGCAAAAAGTTCAAAAGGTCCTTTTGCTGGCCGAGGCAGAGGCGTGCGTGCTGCCAGGCCATTGCCATTGTTGGCAAGAAGAGCTAATTGTTGAAGTTATTGTTATCGACCATGAACAATCTAACAATCCGTTTCATGTCGACTGGGGTCAAGACATGCATATGTTTAATTCAATTAGGGCCGTGCTGATAATCTGTCTTTGATACGTGCCATTCCAACTCGCTGAGCAGAAAACTTTCGCTGCGATTGATTTAAATGTATTTATGTGTATATTAAATAGCAAATAAATGCTCTACAATTCAAGTGAATAATTGAGTGGCTTTTAATGGATTTATCTAATCGAAATGTTTTATATTTTTAGTTAATTAACAAGCTCAACCAAGCTCTTCGAATATTGTGCAAGCAGTCAGCTTTATCGATGCAGACAAATCAGATGAGATTATCTCGTGACGGTCACCTCGTCTAGAGCTGAACATGAATTTATTTATTATCCTTTCTTGTTCTTTGAGCTTTTTCTTTACCATATACTATAAACGTTTGTTCATCTTGATAAGTAGATGCAGTGAGTCTGCTTAAGACTCTTTTAAATTCCAATGTTATCCATGCTAGACATGAATGCATTACTCGTATAATTAATTTTAATTCTTTTATCGTCAATTTTCATTTTTAATTTATTTAATTTTTTTGCACCTATTTAAGACTTTAAAACTCTGTCTAAAAAAAAAAAACACATTTTAATGACAAATATTATGTATTAAAAAGTTTGGCATTAATTTCTTCACTCCTGCCCAGGCTTTAAAGTTTAACAGAGAATTAGGCAGAGGAAATTTTGGAAAATTCGTACCCTTATCATTCTCGAGCGCCAAAGTTTGGCACCTACAAAAGTCGCATACGGCGCCACATTTATAACAAGGTTCTGTACACGACCTGAGCTGAAATTAATCCAGCTAAACAGACAAATACACACACACACACACACTGGAGAGGGCGGCTGGTGCCCAAATCCAAACGAAACGAAACGAAACCAAAAACCATTCCCAATCCCCATACAACCGCCATGTCAGCCGTGGGGCAAGTGTTTGGCATAATGCCAGCAAGTGCTTAAAGCATTTATTATGCAGCTGTGTGGATTTATGACTGGCTGTTTATACACAAAAGCTTAACAGCTCTTGTGGCATACCAATTGTCATTGCACTTAACGTGCTTAATATGCAATGCGGCTATATTAATGAATTTTTCAATTTGCATTGCAGCAACAACCTGCGCGATATGGCTCATACCTAAGCTGCGGCACGGCACACTCAACCAACAACGAGCGGCATGTTGCATCTGAGGCTTTTCGATAGCTCGTTCTATTATACACTGGCCTCCGTGTCGTCGGGCATGCTGCCATCCCCTCAGGCGGCCAATGGCAGCCAGTTGACGCTGAATGGCACAACGGTCGCAGCGCCAGTTGTGGAGGCTGCAGTTAATCTGACATATTTTACACCTGCGAACTCACACGTGATGCTGGCGCCGACGCCAACGACCCCCAGTGCCGCCCAGACGACAGCGGCGACAATAGAAGCAGTGGCAACAACAGCAACAGCAACAGCAGCAGCAACATCAACGGCAACAGCAGCAGCAGCAGCAACAACAACATCGCCCGGTAGCGATTTCCAGGCAGCCGGCGACAATGCGACGTCGCCATATGCGGGCGAATTGGACAACTTGAATTCGTTCTACTTTTACGAGGTGGGTAGCCAACAAATGTATACAACATATAATATAAATATATATAAATATATATTAGAAATATCCGAGAGCTCCAGCTCTTGGCATTGTCTTCTGAGTCAGCTCATCTGCGCATAGCACAGTCAGCTAATTTATGCATTGAAAACCAGGACAAGCTGCAATAGGGCTGCCCAAAATCATTCTATATTAACTTTTTGTTTCATTCAATTGATTTTGCAAAGTAGCACTACGAGGGTGGATCGATGAGAAACAGCTAGCACACATGACATACATTTTTAAAATTTAATAAATATTTAAAAATCGCCTTTGAGTAAAAAAATGAAAATCAACTACAAAATATTGTAAAAGATTTATTACGGGAAATTATAATACTATAATATTTTGTTTAAAATATGAACAAAATTTATTATTTCATTTTTGTATTAACAACGCGATTGAGCAAGAAAATATTGTACAGAAAATTAACAGTCTCAACTACAAAGTTTATTAAAGATTTTAATTGTTTTGCCTCATTCTTAGGCTAAGAAAATTTGTAATTTACTGAAGAAGTAAACTGCAAGTCTTCAAAAGTCTGTCTTTCTATAATTTACCATTGCAGAGTTTGTTTTATGAAACATTATCAGCATTATATCATTTATAATCTTTCGTAATGATATTCACTTACATATACTGTAGACTTTATCTGTATATCTATGTACTTTTCATGCCACCCTCGCATTTAGAATGCATGTGAATGACTCTGACTACAAACTGCAAAGTTTTTTTATTCGCTTGCTGCTAAAATCAAAAAGAACAGAGCAGAGCAGAAAACTCTTGATGCTGGCTGGGGTCACAGTCGGCAGCTGTTGCCATGTTTTTGTTTTGGTACAAATTTGAATTTTGCACAAGCTGAGAAGCGACACGAAGCGCTCTCTGGGACAGAATAACAACGCACAATAATAAGGCAGACTGTTGGCGAATGTCATTTGTTTCGCAGCTGCAAATTAGAAACGAAATCGAGAGAAATGGGGCACAGAGTGGGCGGCTTACTCCCAGTTAATTTGCATGCCAGGCTGCGGCGCGGCTTATCAATTGGGCAATCAATCAGCGGTCGCAAGTCGTGACAACAACTTCGATTAAACTAAACTTCCGTTTTTTCATGCTGTTGCCATAAAAGCCGAACCCGGAGAGGGGCAAACGTCGTGCCCAAGTGTGGCACGCATGCAACGTGTAATGAAATCTCCACACGCGCCATCGTATAAATCACGCCAACGAGCAGCCATTGTTAAAACGGAAATAGCCTTAAACCCAAGATGTTTGCCCCCCACTCCTCAATCAGCATTGTCAATCGCTCAAAGTGAGTGTGTGTATGTGTGTTTGCCATAAATTTGGATCTATTTAAATGAGCAGCACAAAAAGTAAGAAGCCAAATTCCAACACACCCAAAGGCAGCATATGGCCGACAAAGAGTAAAGCTAAACCCTCAACCTTGTCCCTCACCATCTGCCCGGCTAACAATGACAAAGTTGTAAAAAGCAAAGCGAAAAAAAAGATGGAATCAAAGCAGGCATAGACTACAAATGCCAACAGCTTATTGATTTGAGTGCTAGTTTTTATGTGCCGCCATTGAAGTGTCCTTATATAGAAAAGGATCGCAAGGGTAAGCATATAATTCATCTTCGTCTCAACTGGACGAAGCATAAGTTTGCCTCTTGCACAGATATTTAATATTTGCGACATATTGACAATCAAAATGGTTTCGGCGTGTTTTACATACTAGCCAAATATATTATTCTTTCTTTTTCTATTGGTTTAGGCAAATCAAGCGAATGGTTTGTCGACTGGACTCGTTGATGGATGTCAATATCTGTTTGTTTAGAGGAACGTTTCTCTATTATTTGCATCAGCTAAGAATAACAATATTCAAATGTATATATTCCTTGAACTGAACAAGAGACAGCCAAAAAGAAATTTAAAATAAATAATCCCTTTGTTAATAAATCTGAGAGATGTCTAGTCATCTCAGCGATAGAAACTTAGCTCTTTAGCCATGGCCGACTGCTCAATGAAAGGGATAAGAAGGGTTTAGCTATGTATGAGCTAACATTTTCTTGGTGCCATATTTCGGTCCGGCTTAGTTAGGGCTGAATTGAAATTTGAATAGTTTAAATGTGAACTCGGCTGACCGACATATGACATATGTTCTTGAATGGCATAGTTAAGGCATTATCAAATTAAGTGAAATTATTTATAAATACTTAAAGGCTTAACGGGCTTCAGACTTTTTAGCAGCTTAAGCTTACTATTTCATACAGTAATATTTAAAAATGTTTGTATAATATATCAATTGAATCAAGAAACTTACTCACGTCAGCTTGGCTCAAATTTAAATAGGTTAAGCGTTACATGACTGAAACGCTGCAATGTAAATCAAATGTTGATTAAATCAAGCAAATAACCTGAATAGAGTCATAGCTGCCATAGCTGCCATTAAAGCTCGTCAACATGGAGTCCATGCTCAAACATTGGCAAGGCCATGCCCTGGGGACTAATCTTGGCACATTGAGCTGTCGATGGCTGTGACACAGATATGCCAATTACAACTGCATCACACTCTGCACACGGCGCCCGAAAGGTTAGACAAAGTCAAATATGACAGCTCACGCCAAAGCGGCGAGCAGCCAATGCTGACCATGGCCAGCTTGAACGGATTGCAATGTTAGTATCTGCGTATATCCCAGCTCAAACCGGGAGCTTTGCCCATGCTTGCCATGCTATCAGTAGAGCTGATGGGATGAGCAGCAATTTCGTTTCATGTGCAAGCAGCTTTGCCTTGTTAGTTGCTCGATTTTTCCACATGCTTTCTGGCTTCCCCTCAATCACACACACTCGCACGATTAGCCGGGAGCAAAAACAAAAACATTGCGCAATTTTATGTTTGTTTGCTAGCAAAATCGAAGCATATTATGCAGCCGCACACGCAGCAACTCTCTTTGTTTGTGAGCTGAACTCTAGAAATGTTCCTTTAGCTACTTTGGCAGCACATGTCCAGGCTATTTGCAATAGCTGCACACACACACACACACACACACACGCAACTCTAGCTGCTTGGCTGGGCTTTAAAAATTTAATTCCAGCAATTTCGCCTTTTGTTTCACGCAGACAAAAGTGCCCGCAGGCCAAGGACTGCGAACAGTCTGAGACATATGTGAGTGGCGCTAATGACCCTGGTAGTCGTTACTCAATATACCTTGGGCCTGCTGAACCTTCTCGACGTCACCCGTCGTCTCAAGGTCTCTTAGCACTTGTTTTTCATAATCCACATTTGCTTTACTTTATTTTAAGCCCAGCCCCATGCGACGTCATGTTGTCATGCTTATTATATTATTATTTTATATATATATATATTTATTTATACAACAATAGCGACCTTCGGCTAATGTGGCCACCAAAAGGCAACATTAATTGAAACTTTGTCGGGCATCGCGCACAAAAGGAAATAAATATATATGAGATTTCTCTATATGTGTGCATGAAAATATTCCTCCAAATGGAGCACTTGCTCTAAGCCAAGTTTCTCTTTTGTAAGGCTTTACTTTTAGCCTGTTTATAAAAAAGAATTGTAAAAGTCAATTCTTTTATATATATTTTTATTCTATTATCGAAATGCAACTTTGGTTGCTTATAGAAAATGTAAAAAATTCAAATTTTATTTTATATTTTATTTATTTATTTTATTTAAAACCTTATTCATAAATATAAGAGAATAATGTATCAGCTGTTAAAAATTTTATTATCAGAATACAGAAAACTGTTTAAAGAATATATTAACAATTTTATTTTTATTTTTAATTTATCAGTATACTATATATGTATATCGTGCTCCAAAAATGTAAATGATATATTTGCATAGATTTTATGTATATATTCATACATTCGGCTGTTAAAGCTTATCTTATATAGAGTCATTCACCAATGAGACCGGCTGCCAGTTAGCGTTAATCTAGCAAGAAAATGCGTCTTAAGCTCACTTGTCAAGCATAATTAAGCATGCATAAAAAGCATTGCTGAAAACGCAAATGTAAATTATATATAAGAATTAGACTCGAACGTCTGTATACGAAATATATATATATATATTTATATATATATATCTGAGATATGTATGTGCACGCCCGACATTTATCACGTGTCTCGGCGACGAGGACGATGCGGACGACGACGACGCAGCGTCTGAAGGTTAAACGTTTAGCGGTCACAAAGCGACATCATTAACCAAGGGCTGTGAGTTGGTGGATTGCTGAGCAACTGCTGGGACGTTGGCGTTCCCCCTTTTAACAATTTAATTTGCTACAAGTCGGCACTTGCGGCCGATGGCAGTGGGCAACGACAGCATGAATTGTGCGTGTGGAGCTCTAAGCGGTTTGCAAGCGTCGATTCCCCACAAGGACAAGTGAGACGCAGGGGACATGGGCGAGACGGGCGAGGCTGCGCCTGGATTTGTTTTATTGTGTGGAACATGAGGAATTTGGCCAGCAAATGGGCAAATGTGTGAGTGAGCCATGGGCAGGGGCGTGGCAATAATTACACTTGCAGTGCTTTAACACGAATTAAAGCATGTTTGAAGACAACAGCCGGAGACGTGCATAGTTGGCTTTTAATTGCATTTGGACCATCTCGCCTTTGTTGACAAAACAAAATCGACACGAGCACATTGCACACAGTGAAGGATGCTGAAAGCTGACAATGTGGCCCATGGGAGGAACTGGCTAGCGCAAAAATGAGCTAACAACATTATTTGCTCTTAGCCAAGTTAATAAATGAGCAAAGCATCAATTCTATCAGGAATGCCACACAACATGCAATGTCAGAGGCCGCAGGGTTCAGTCCGCCATAAAATACGTTTTGACAAGACTTTTATCTGGCACGTCGCGCGCTCTGTGTGTGTGTGTGTGTGTGTGTGTGTGAGAAGAGAGAGAGAGAGAGAGAGAGGTACAATTTATAAAGCTTAGGATTTGCTGGCATCAGGCTCTATTCGTGTCCAGCTCAGCTCGTCAATTCAACGGTCGCTGTGCGTGCTCTCGATTATTTCGCTATGATTGCATGAGAGAGCCCTATGAAATATTATTATTATTATTGTTATACTTACTACATACATACATATATGTCCTCAATGTCAATGCACTTCCGTGTGGAGCTGTGCTTTAATGCGTCCATTCGATCTGACTTTAATGTTTATTGACTTTTCAGCATCGCTGACTTCTGGCAGCTCATTAGCTCTGCATTAGCACGGACGTTCATTACATAGTTCAATGCTCATACATCGTAGTATATATACGCCCGGCTGTCAATGGTTCAATGTGCTTGCTCTTCTTGGGCGGCTGCCTCTATCATTTCTATTTGACACTTTTCTCTCTTTCTTCAAAGTTTTTCAAGTGTCACTTGGCCCAGAAAATCAATAAATGAAACGACTTTTCCAGCTAATTGCAATAATTTGTGCCTTGATGCCAGTGGCATATCTCAGCTCTCAGCCAGCTAGGTCCCTCATCACGTAAAGGATATATTGTCGAACTTTACGGCAAACAAACAACAACGACAATAAGAAGAAGAACAGCTAAGCACAAGTATGAGCAAAAGTGTTAATTTCACAAATACTATATTGCCATGGATGGGTCTGAAGGGCTGGGATCGGAATAAATGGCTATTAAAGTTAATTGTTGGTTTATTTGTCACGCTTGAACTTTGAACCCGATGTTTATGTTTGGCTAATGTGCACAATTAAAAGGGGTTGCAAACTTTGCCAGCAACCCCCTCGATGCTTACTTAAAGCATCAATTGATTGTGTGAAACAAGCTGTGACACAGCTACAAACCTAATATTAAATTAAAGGATGCTTAAATTAATTGTATTTAAGTGCTATGTCAGTTCACTTTACTCAACGAGACAATACATTAAATTAGCAATCGTGATACTTTACTTTGAATTTATATTCATAATTTTCAATTTATGAACTAATTACAAATTGAAATATGTTTACACTCGCTCAGCAAAAAAACAACAAAAAATAATCAATCAATATCGCTTTGAACAGCCAAAGAAGAGAAATCACATTAAGCCGCAAGAGCAGGATGCCTCGCTTTAACGAGAATGTATTATGTTTCTTTGAGCCAAGGCTGGGGAAGACAGACTCAAAGGCGCAGTTAAAAGTTAATGCATCCGCTCTCCTATATCTATGCATACATGCATAAGCTTAACTAAAAGCCAACAAAATAAAAACTTGTAGTTTGCTTAAGTTTCGAAAAAAGCTCAAAAGAAATTCTTTTCTGTCAGAAAATAAAACGTTAGCGATGCTTGTTGAGCACTTGATGATTGGGGATTAAAGGGAAAAGCAAATGGAAATGAGTTTCTAAATCAATTTTCAGCAATACGAGAGGCAGGCAAGCGCTTAATAGCTCTAAATGGTGTTAAAGGCGATCTATAAAAAAAGAAAACACATTAAAATCAAAGAAGTAAACAAATTAAAGCAAAATCTGAAAAAGCGTAATATGATTTTATTGTCTAGCAATAAAAGCTCTTGTGCAATCGGCAAATAAACTTTTGTCCAACTTTTCAGTTTGGAGTAAATCATGCGGCCCTTTGCTATAAATAATCAGGACTCTGCCTACGAGCACTCAGCTAAGCGCTGGCCACGCCCCAGTCGTGTCTGCACATAATTTGTGGAATAAAATACTCGAACATGGCCAAATTGAAACAAAATTAAATTGCTATAAATCAAGTTGGCGTTAATAGCGTTTCAGTGATAGCCATTAAGTAGGCGTCGCCATGGGCTGCCATGGAGCTGCTGAGCAGCTGAGCAGCTGAGCAGCAAATAAACAGGACGAAGGACGCACGCAGGCTTTAACAAGCATATGTGAGGATATGTCAGGATGTTTGTTTGCCTTGGGACTGGGGATTTTTTTCTCTCTGCTTCTTCTACTTTTGCGTTATATGTGTTTTCTTTTTAACGCCTAATTGATTTGTATTTTGCATGCTTGCCTGGAAGCAACTGCAGACAGCTGAGGGGCTGTCACCCTGGAGCAAATCCTAATAGAATGGGAGAAGGGAAGTGAGATAGAGCATCGCATTCACGATTGTTTTGGCAGCTCGCTGTTGTTATTGTAATCATTGTAGAGAACTGCTCGATGAAGCGCAACCACTGCCTGAAGGCGTATCTGATGTCCTGTCTGTTGATAAATGTTTGATTCGTATCCAATCATTATTGATATTTGTATTTAGTTAAGGGAACTGTGCTTAAAATAACATCAATGAGTGAAACTGGTTCAAGCACTATGCATATAAAACAAACATCGAAATAATAGACATCTTGCCACTTGTTTACATTCCATAGCGAATTGAAAAGGGATCTTAAACTAGACAGAAAAAAAAACGATGTAATAAGAATTATACAAGTCAAATTTTTGTCCATAATATATGTATTCAATTCCGCATCAAAGCATGGTCTTTAAATATAAATATTTTTAGTACAAATACATAAAATATCAGACAACTTGACTCTATTATATAAGCCGAAATTCTGCTATTATAAATACTTTTTATAGACAGCAAAGTACAAGTATGTTTTTACAAAAATAATCTGCTTTGTTATCTACATAGTAGACCATTAACGAACATAGACATACAAAATATAATTAAGGAAATTAAACAATTGAAACTTTTATTTATTGCTCAATTTCTATTTATAAAGAAATAGACAAAGGAGTAAACCAATTCATATATTACTAATAAATATTTAAACATTTAAAGAAACTGCAGCGCCAGAAGGAAAATATTTTGCTTTGTGAATACAAATTTGTTCTGGAACGGGGACAATGGCGGTGGGAATATCAACAGCCATCAGTCGTTCAGGCCACTGTTAAACAACTAAAACAACAAAGACAAAGCCCGTAATTTGTTCTTTCCATCAATTCCTGTTAGTCCAAACGACTTTCACCAATGTCAGACACCCACACCTACATAAAATGGGTTTCAGCCTAAAGCGCTATCGCATGTAATAATTGTGCACATTTCTTTTGTGATATTTGTATTATTTGTAATCATTTCGGAAGTTGTCCTAATGAAAGACGCAAGGCGACATTTGCGCTTTGTACTCAAAGCAGACACAAACAAGAAGCTCTAGCGATAAGAGTTCACATAGAACAATGAAGCGAAGTGCGATTTAACATCCTGCTGAACAAACTCACACATAAACCGACACAAACCCACACCGAGCACCACACATCCAAAACACACACACATGCACACATCAAAGTAGCACTCACTTGACAGTTGTAGAAATGAAATGAAACACGAAATTAAATTTCATTTCATAAGCTCAAAATGACACTCACTGCATGTGGCAGGAAGCAACAGTCAAAACAAAAAATATGTAGCACGATAAACTGTGGGGATAGCTGCGAAACATTTGCACTGCGTGCCAATGACAATTTGCATTCATAAGCAGCAGCAGCAGCAGCAGCAACAGCAGCAGCAGCAGCAGCAACAGCAGTAGCAGCAGGCAGTCGACAATAAATTTTGCATAGACCAAGTCGATTACAGTTTTACAGCCATTCAGTGCGGCCTCGCAGCCTTTGAGTAACATGCACAAGCACAAGCACAAAACGGCGCTACAAGTTTTCCCGGAAACGGAAGCGAACGAGCGCGCACATACTCCCACGCACACACACATGCACACATGCACACAGATAATCCATGACGTAGTCGCCTGCTGTTTTTGTCTAGGTGCATGCAGCTGTAAGAAACTTACAAACAGACAACAGAAGGTCGCTGAAACGCTAACGAAAACAAAAACAAAAACATACTAGTTTGAGGTAGTTGGATAAAAAAATGCAGACACGACCCAGGGGCACTTAAAAAATCGTAAAAAAAAAAATACGCAACAGCAACGAAAAATGAAGAAAGGTGGCAGTAGAACGCGAGTGCCAGTTGTACATTATGCAAATGGCCAAAGCGTTGAAGTCCGCGCCTAAGGACCGCCAACCCAGATAATTGCAGCAGAATTTGGAGTGCACTAAAAATAAGTAATACCAAATTGCAGACAAAGTGGCTTAAAAAAGAGCAGCTCGAGCCTGAGCACAACATTCAACCCACTTGGGCGGCTTTTGTGCAAGCGCGTAATCCGCTTAATGAGAAAATGCAGAGGCGACAACGAACAGCAAATTTTTACTCAGCAAATACTTGAGCCACAAGCTAAGAGCTTCAACCCGACTAGCAACTTCAAGTGCGAGCCGAGTAAACAAAAAAAAAAAAGAGATGAAAAAAACGAATCAAATAAAACCCCGTCAGCAGCACACTGAGTCCGGAGTAGCAGTCCGAGTGCCTTGGAACTGGGTCAGCGTCAGCAGTTGACAGCGCACCAAAGTATGCAATGAATTGCGGGCGCTTTAAATGAAATTAAATGAAATGACTTCAACAAATTTCATGATGATGAATTGTGTTTTTATTGTGCGGCACTTGGGAATTAATGAAGCCAGCAAACAAAATTTAAATATAGAATATAGCATTTACTCCCCGCAATACGTGCTTGCCACGCATATCAACTGACAAATATTTATTAAGTGCTGTTTAAATAAACAAACAAAAAATGAATTCATTAAATTCATCTGATTAACTGCAGTTGCGTAAAAAAATTTTATTTTATTTGTATTTGATTATAGAAATAAATTAACATTTTAAGAGCATTTTTAATAAAGTTTGTGAAACAACTATAAAGTATATAAAATTTAATAAAATATTTATTATATTTCTTTTTTTTTTTTTTAATTAGCATTAATGATTTAATAATTAATATTTAATTTAATTTAATTTTATTATAATCTAAATCATATTTAAATCGTGTTAACTGGATTTTAAATCAAGTTTTTGAAACTATGATAAAAGCTTCACCTTCTTTCGTTTTGGATAACAAAATCAGAGATGGAATCTCACTCCACGGCAATTAAAAAAAAGTTCAAAACTACTTTAAACCTGTTTTTGATGATGCCTTCTGTTTAATGTTGCTTTGCATAAATCTATATTTTGCCGAGATAAATACTTTCATCCCGGCTGCATTTTGCTTTCAGAACTTTGTAGTCAAAGTTTGCAGTGTTATCGCCTGCATCTGACTCAATCTGGGACTGTTGTCAATTAATTTGCAGCATCTTAATTACGAGAGAAGTTTGCATGCTTTGTTGTTTATCATTTCTGGCATGACCAGCTCGCAATCAACTAACTGACTGGAAATTTAATTTATTACGAAATTCAGAAAATCTGCATCTGTTTGTGAGTTGCATGCTGTCTGATAGTTTATTTGTGTTCACACCTACTCGAGAGCTATCAGAAGCCACATCAAAGTGACGGAAACACCTACCCAAATAAATGCTGCATTGAACGAAATGAAATAAAATGCAACAAACGAAACAAGTCGAGTGGACTGTATGCATCATTATACAATTCGTAGAAACCAGAACAAACATCCCCCTTATTTAGGAGACCGAGTACTCTCATTGCCATTGCCATTGCCATTTCCAGTTGCTAATGGGACGGGAACGAGATCTCCGTATGCTGCTGCTGACGGTTAACGGGAAAATCTGTCAGCCAACTTCTGCTCATGTTAAACTTTATTAATGTCGAATGTACATACATATATATATATATATAAATATATATATAGCCAACATATGCATCAGTGGTGCGTTCTGTGCTTGTTATTTTCGCTCTAAGTTTGCCAGCTGCTTTCAACGTTGCATTTGTCATTTGCTACATAATATACTTTAATGGCAATGTTGCTAGTTCCACAAAAAAATAGAAACTTAAAAGTAAAATGCTTCTAGCGCGTGTAAAAGTCGCGTACGCCTCGATGCTCTCTACGTGCGCAATGTCACACACACACACACACACATGCATACATACATACATACACTCACAGAAGCAGACACAATGTCGCTTTGTGTATGTGTGAGTGCATAAATGATTAAGTGCGTGCTCACATTTGGTTTGCACTGCACGTACTATCCATGCATTTTTGCCTTTGACACAAAGCACTTTATAATGCCCGCCCACAGAATCAAACAATCATACACACATACACTCACACACACACACAGCCATTGCACGTTAAGACATTTACTATTGCATTTAATTCCCATCTTATCACGATAGCCTGTTTTCAATCAACCGCTTGCATTGTAATTACAGAACTTGCTTGTGGTTTCTGAGTCGATTGACAGCAAACCACATAATATTGACGCATATAACATACATGTGGTATTTAATAAAGTGCTGAGACTTATCACTTCAATAGCTTTTCATATTAATTGTCTATGGTACTTGAGGATTATTGAGTGAGAGAACTCGGAACTAAGCTTTATCATTAATTTGTGTGCAAACTATCGAGGAGATTAACATTAAAAAACAACAGCTATATTAAAGTAGAAAATATATACAAAAAATATATAGCTCGCAAATAAGTCTTTCACTCACACCGACTGTGCCTCATCTTTAGTGAGCTCGTTCCCGATCGGCTCGATAGTGTTTTTTTTTTTTTAATATTGTCGGTTGTTCGCCAACCATTTGCTTGTCTTGTCTAAGTATTCGTGTGTATACGAAGATTGTACTCGCCAGTTCAGCTCAAGGCGCTCAACAGAATTCAAAAACGAAAAGACCCGAAGGCCCCTACTCAGAGCGAGAACAAGTGAGAGTGCTTCAATTCGCTTTGATAACTCAAATAGATCGTAAATAAAATATAAAGTGTTTAGCAGTTATTTGCAAGCTGTATTGATATGATATCGGAGTTAAAAAAAAAAAAAGAATACAATTTTTAAAAAAGTCTTCAACTATGATAATGAAATATATGTTATGAAATTAATAAAAACAAAATTTATAAAAATAAAAACCAAAAATTATATAAAATGAAGAAGCAAGATTGAAAATAAAATAGTCAAGATTTCAACCAAAATATGTATTTATTCTTTTAAAAAAAAATTGAAACTATATTAATTTTGATAAACTAATAAATTAAAAAAAAAAAAAACACACACACATTTTATTTGTCGATATTTATTTATTAATTAAAAATTCAAAATATTTCTTAGTTTAACTTCACAAAATAGACTCTTGCTGAAATTCCTTTGATTTCATTTTAAACTTCAATTTTAAAACTTTATTTTTCAATATATATTTATTAATTAAAAATTCAAAATATTTCTTTGTGCAACTTCTTAAAATTCCTTTGATTTCATTTTAAACTTCAAAACTTTCAATACTCCAAAATACGAAAAGAAACTTCAAAGAGCATAATTATGCCAGTCAATAAATGAAAGTTTCACTTTTTACATCATGCTGAAATTCCTAATTGAAGATTCAGTTCTATCGCTGCGTTACAAATTTAATTAGAGCAAAGTTCGTAACTTGGCCCACAAGATAATGACTTATAACAATCTATTTCAAGTACCTCTATTTCAGGTTGTCAACTTTTTTTTCTTTTACTTTTTGTTTTTTGAGTAAAACTATCAGGGCCGAGCGAATGGCCAACACGTAGTCAATCCCTCAGCGGCAACAGAACCGCAGCAATTTGCATAACACGAACAGGCCACACACTTTTCATTTACACACCAAATTACTTGTTCTGACAGCCAAAGTTGGAGCAGGAGGCAGGGCCAGCATGCCAACATTTGCGAATGGTTAGCTTTAAATAGAATCAAAGTCAGCTGCCAAGTGGCGTCCATTGCAGCTACTCGGCGCATGGCGCATGGCGCGGCTGAGCGTCCGTAAACTGTAAAACCAACAAAATCAGAAATAACAACTCGGGCGTCTAGTTTTAGTTGCGACCAGGGCCACTTGACTGCCGGGTCAACTAAGAGGAATGCATTGCCTGCAGTGCGCCCGTCGTCCTGCCGATTCGTTTGCTATCTGTTTTTTTAACTTACCAACTTGTCCGAGCTGTTTCCTTATAAAGCTGCTGCATTTCCGCTAGCTAGTTCGTATTTTCCGCTTTTGTTGCCTTATATACGTGTTTGTCTACGTAAGTGTGTGTTTGTGTGTGAGAGTCTTTGTATTTGTTTCTTTTTTGTATATCTTGTGTGTTGCCTTAGCCGTTACCGTTGCGTCCTTTGACAAGTGCCAGACGAGGAATTTCAAATTAAGAAAAACTTTCTTTTGCTGCGAATGGGTCTGGTTGAACGCTATTCCCTCTGGTTAGCTAACGCAAAATCAGTGTCCTTTGGTTAATCACAACAAGGTGCTACTATGCCAGCCAGTCAGACAGTAATTAAATTTGTTAGTTGACAAAGCCAAAATACTGACGACAGGTCTTAAAGAATGCGAACACTTCAATACACTTTATTATGGTTGGTTTTGGCAGCACCCGAAGCAAAAATGTTTCACACTTAAAACTGCTTACGCTGAACTTTTTTGTTAGTTAGTTGCGCAAAGTTGGCTAAGAGAGTTTTGGCTGCAGGAAGTTGCCAGTCACTGGAATAAGATACGCTGGCGCTGGCGTCTAATGATATTTGGGTTATCAAGGCGCAAAACTTTCGTAACGAAACTAAAAATGTGCCACAATAAAATGTTCTGCTTTATGAAACTGTGTTGTAGGAAGCATAATTGGGTGTTCCCAACTGTTGTGAACTGTTGTTCACAAATATGCACAGACTCAGATGGGTCAAGAATTTTGTGTAATTGCTTGAATATATATAATATCAAAGTACTTTACATTATTTTCAGCCAAATGAGACTCATAAGTATCGAGCTACAAAATAATAAATATATATCGAATTCTATTGCATTTATAGGCAATTCCTTGCAGACCACTCAAACAGTTTGCATTGATATAAATTTTGACTAATCCCAACTGCCATTTAAGACACAGACTTCTGAGTCTATGGCAACTCAAGCAGCTGATGAACACACACATCAAACGATTAGAGGCAGCAACTAAATCTGTACCCCAATTCATATATATATATATATATATATTTATATTTGATATACAGCGTACGCTGCTTATGTGTTAATTAGCACTGGGCAGCCACAGCGAAACCCAACTCAAAGTCAAAAGACAAGCAGAAAATATTCAAATTTATGCTTCACTTGACTTCTGGCCGAGTTGCCCAAACATGACTATCATGATCAGGCTCCGAGTATCCTATATACATGTTGTTGTTATTTATGTAAATTACCAAAGTACACACACTCGTAACTCTGGGCGAAAGTCACACAAATACACGCCCACTCCATTCAGCTGGCCTTTTTGGTTGTAATTTGTTTTGCATAGTTCGAGACGCGTGTCTCTATTTATTGTTTACACGACGTCTGCTCTACGCATGAAACAGAACCATATCAACTGCGCCTTTGTTTTGCCAGTGTCTGGCCAATCCGGTAAATGTGCGTTCGTGTGCGTAAGTTATGTTTATTTAGCAGCTATTTTTGGCAAATTTAATTTGGCTTCTTCATGTTATTTAAGGCACAGTTCTCTCCATAAATATGTTGAGGTTCCACTGTGCTCCGTTCTCAAAATTTATTTATACTCATTCCAGTGAAGTGGCAGCATTTAGCAATGATGCCTCATGTCCTTCATTTCCCTTGCAGCATCTTACAGAAAAATATTTTTTTCCTTTTTTATCCCACTTAGATTTATGCTCAGCTCATTTGATTAATATCTTGCGGTTGGGCTGGGGAATTTACGACTCTCTGCAATAAAATTCAAATTTTTTTTGCTTACGCATTCATTGATGTGCTTTTGCGGTCAGCTTGGCAAAGCTGGTCAGGGCTATAGGGTGAATAAATTTTAAAAATCTGTTTTCTGTTACGAATAATCAAAACCTTGATTAAGTTTTAGTTTCAATGCAAATAAATTGTAAAAAAATATTTATAAATATAAATATTTATTTCTTTTTAATAATATATTTAGTTAACATTAATATCATCATTATTTTATTATTTCTATAATTTTTTTTTTCCACATAAAGTTGAATTTCCGCCAAATTATAGCATATAATCCGTTTTCACAGAGCTGCCCCTTATATATATATATATATATTGGCAGCACTTGCTGTGCCATTTTTGGCTTTATATTATCATTGGCCACAAAATCGCATAGACCCAACTGTTCTGGCAGCCACAGCAGCTGTGACCAGCAAACTAACCAAAATGATGTTAGCCAAATTTTGGTCATTTTTCACTTTTGCCAGCTCGGCCCAGCTCTCGTGACCGTTACGCACTCAGCTGTCAAAAGTGCCGCTCAACAGTTTGTCAAGTAAACAAACACAGCACACAACAAACACATCTCGCATCTGGCGTCTCGCTCGCACGCGCAGCCAATGTGTGTTTGTCGGCCAGCGAGGGAAGGTAGAACGCTTTATTAATTTCAATTTGTGTCAACATCAACGCCAAATATGCGCAGCCAGTGAGCCAAATGAAATGATTTAAGCCAGCTGATGACAAAATGTACGCCATTAGGCGAATTAAAGCGCACTTTTTCGGCTGCTGTGGCTCACATCAGTCATATGGCTAGGGCAGGGCTGGGCTGGACAAATACAGCTTTGGGGCAGCTGGCTTTTGCGGCTTTGGTTCGAGCATAGTTCATAAAACTCAACGACTGGCCATTGTTGTCCGTATAACAGCCATTAAAATCATGATTGATGCGCACGGCTTGACCCAAATGCATGTTTTTATGCCTGCTTAACAGATACGCTTACATTGCGGAATCATTCCGTATTTGTTAGTGTCAATGTGTGTGTATGTGTATGAACAATATGCGACTACTTAAATATTAAACAGCATTCAACACCAAAGCACGCCTCGGGTTCATTGAACTTTGCTGTGAGCCAAGATGCTGCCACAACGCTCGCTGCCATGGCAGCGACATTATTTTGCTTATTATCTGACCGTTCTAGCCAGCTTGGCACGCTGCGTATACGTAATATTCCATTTAATTTCACTTAATGCCACGCCACTCCGCACTCGAGTACAGCGTAATCGGTATTAATGAAAAGTGCAATAAAAATAAACACTGAACAGAGCCAGGCGAAAGTAATGGGAAATAACTTGAAAAAGTTGAAGTGGATCCTGCATAGATATCAATGAGAGGCACTCACACTGCGACTGCACAACTTCAAAACTTATCCATTTAAGGGCTGTGCGAAATTCCAAAGCCGTTTAAGATTATTTTCCCGCTTTTTGAGCACTTTACTTTTTGGTTGAGAGCTGAGAAAATATATATATATATGTATATATACCTAATTTCATGGTACAGTAAGCCAACAACAGGTGAAAAAGTTGAGTTCAAATATTCCATATGAAAGGCCATACAATTTTTATGCTTGTTTAATATCTGAAAGAGACTTGAATATGCAAGTATTTAAAATTGTAGACACTAGAAATTCAGAAAATTTTCTTAATAAAAAAAGTTCGATAAAACTATCTCTTCTATAACTATAACTAAAGTTATAAAACTAAATATATATTTTATATATCTCTTCGGGTTGTGGAAAGTCAACAAAAAATAACAAAATAAATATATAAATAAGTAAATAAAAAGAAAATAAAGAAAAAGTTTATTTTCATAAGAATTGTTTTAGTTTTAGCTTTACTGCACACGCTCGCAGTTATATAAAATGTATTTAAATTTATTAAATTATTAAGAAATTCCTTTCTATTGAATATTAGTACATCAATATTATGTAAAGAAATTCGTTGAAAATAAATGATTTTCTCTTTTATGTAATATTTAATGAATTGCGCAACATTTATCAAGGCCTAAAGGCATTGTATAACTTAGATAAAATCAACATCAAAAACAAACTAGCTTTGATTGAAATCAACTTCTTTAGACATCTTGTGCATGTCATTTGCTTGGTGATGAAGTCTTGGCTCTTTTGTTTTATTTTTCATTTACCGGATTCTTAACATGCCATCAATTCACACGCCCAGCCATTTTCGCCTCAGCCTTCAATTAATTTGTTAGCTGCTTTTGAAATGTTAACGGCTATAAAGAACAATTCCAGCTGGGCTACAGCTTCATAGTCAACTGCAAACATTTACCATTTTCATGCCATTTACAATCCTTGCGGACTTGCGGGCTACAGCTGCTGATTTATAAGCATAGCCACAGCCACAGCAACTGCAGTGGCAACGGCAACTGCAACCACAGCAGTTGTGCAGAGCTTTAGCGTTTTATTGTTGTAATTGTTTTGCAGTGAAATGAAATTCATTTGCCATTGGCTGTGCAATGTGGCCAAGCATTTATCTAGCCGCTGCACTTGGCGATTCGCAGCTGCTAAAATTTGTCAAAGCAACTTAAGCCACGCAAAGCCGCCGCCCAAAAGCCGCACAAAGCGCACTTTAACTTACTGCGAAGGCCAGCCAAATGGGGAGAGCAAAACGAACATGCAGCATGCCACAGCAGCAGCAGCAGCAACAGCAACAGCAGCAGCGGACTCAAGTGGCTGCCATTGTTGTGGCTGGCACACTTAATAATCAGACATAATAGTTGGGGCGCCAGACAACGATGCGCAACAGGTGGCTGTTGACTGTTGGCTGGTGGCAGGTGGCAGCTATTGTTGGCATTGCAGTTTGCAACTTGGCCCGTTGGCCCTTTTTGTGAAATTGGCCTTTAATAAGGACTTGTGGTCGTTGCTATGGCTTATCGGCCCTATCGGCTGGCTGTTAAGGCGCTTTGCCTTTAGGCTTAGCCCAAAACTCCTTTTGCTCAAAATTAAATTTCGCACTTTTATTGCGGCCAACAAAAAAGCAATTTCCTTGAGGTGCAAAGCGAAATTGAAAAGGGCATAATGACTTGCTGCCAAAAAAAAAAAGAAGGGAACTAAGGCGAGAAAAAAGAACAACAAATAAAAAAGGCAATACACACACACACAGACACACAGCCAAAGTATCTGGTCATTAAAAAAGGCTTACAACGTGCCATTTATTACATTTTTTTTATAACGCTCGCAGCATGCCATAGAAGAAGCAAAAAAAACGAAAAGAACTTGAACAAAAAATATTAAAAAAATACAAATTTACAAATAGGTTTCGGAAAACAATTTCCACACAAAAATTTCCAAAGGAAATCATATTTTCAAACATAATAAAAAGGTTTATTACTTCTAAGATTTTATTACTTGCCATTAAAGTGAGTGAAAGATAATCATAAACATTAAGTTTGTGCTAATAATATAGCCTTTGTATTTTTTAACAATATTTTGTTATCTAAAAAAAAATAGCATTGATGTCTGTCAATTATTTTCATTTCACCTATGAACCACCTCTTTATACAAAATAACCCATGCGAAAGGAGCAGGAAACCAATTTCTGGAACACACGCAGCTTTTCACTCTATACAAATATATATATTTCAGAATGTATAAACTCGCCGCAAATAACCAAAATTCTTAGCACAGCGCAAATATTTTGCCAACAGTTGCTGCCAACAAAAAATGTGAATAAAATGTGTAAAAAAGAAAAAATAAGAGGGCTGTAATAGAAGAGCTGAACGTACGTTAAATGGCGAAAGTTTCAAATAACTTTCTTTTCCTGGTTTTTTATTTTTGTTTGATGCTCTAGCTTATGTAAAAATTGTCAAAGTCATGCGAGAGAATTCCGAGGAAACGGCCAAAGCACTTTAGGCCACAAAGCCAACGGCTTTAATAAAATTGATCCAGTCATCGATGCTGAGCCCGACAGAGAGCAAAAAGGTTACTTGAGTCTCCCTCTAGTGTCAGAAGACCTTACTTTCGCTTACTTTAAACATTTTTTGGCACAATTTTGATAAATAAACACGAAGGCGCCAACTAATGAAAAACAAAGCAGACAGCAGGCATCCATATACCTCTGTATTAAATAAGCAATGAGTAAAAATAGCCGCGCTGTCTGGCCGTGTCTGCTCATTTGTCGTATTCGCTGATTTATACGGCAATTTGCGCAACATGATCAAATGCTGGCCGGGCAGGCAGAGGACGACTGGACTCGGAAACCCAGTGTGCCAGGAATTTATAAATACAAAAGAAACGAAAAGCAAGCAAGCTAAATCAAGCTTTTTACGGGAGGAGGCAACAAAAAAGTTGTAGCATAAGTTCAGGCGTCTCCAGTCTGGTTGGCTGGCAGCAAAAAGCAAACGTCAAGACTGTCAAGTTCTCTGTTGCCAAATTTACTTTTGGTATTTGCGAGACCTCAATATAACGTAGTTAAGGCAGGTAGTGACGACCTTGCTTTTGAGGTGGTGCAAACCATTGTAAACAAGATTACATGGTAGTCGATACTTAAAAAAAAGGGGCAGGGTCTATTACCAATTGATATGGGTTGTTCTGCTCATATTAATATATCTTAGTCTAGCATGTTTTGCCTTCTTTAAATATATAACAAAGTGATTTAGTGATTTACAAAGTTGTCTTAGCAATCGTGTGCCTAAACAAGGCCAAGAACAGGCACTTGGCTTCTGCTTCAATTTCCTGTTAAAAGTGTACAGCAAAAACCTAATTACCTCACCTACCGCCGACCGCCGACCTCCGCCAAACACCGAGCACCGAGCACAATACCAAAGCAATTGAAAGCAACAACTTTTTGGTGTTTGCCTTCTATCATTACGACGGGCAATGTATGTTTTCCATCTGCTGTTGTTGTTGTTGGCGTGTCTGGTTGGCTCCGAGAGTAAACTTCCGCTAGCACTTCCTGCCATAGAGGCGCAGACGCCTACATTGGCCCCGACTCGACTCGATTCGACTCGCCTGGAAATGCCACGCCTCAGTTGAAGTCTATCATTTTTATGACTATTTAAAGAGCCATAAACAAAGACGCGTGTGTGGTTTTATGTGACACTGTGTCCATGTACATACATGTATACATGGATATACTAGATCTATGTATATATATGAGTGTTTGTGTCTCCTGGAATTGCTTTGATATTAAATTGAGTTTTATGCGTGATTTCCGCTCTTCACACTTTGTTGACAATGAATTTTATGGGCGGTTAGTAAAATGTTTTAAAAATAAGTTACATATTTACTCAATATGTCTATCTCTCTGTCTCTCTCTCTCTCTCTCGCCGACTCTCTCCCTCTGTAGACGGAACAATTTGCTGTACTCTGGATACTCTTTACAATTATTGTGCTAGGCAATTCGGCTGTTTTATTCGTGATGTTCATCAATAAGAATCGCAAATCGCGCATGAATTACTTCATTAAGCAGCTGGCGCTGGCAGGTGAGTGTAAACACTTTCTGGATTGCATATGCCAAACATATGAATAATACATAAATAAAAATCAATCAATTTGCATTTTTCCTTATAGATCTGTGCGTTGGACTGCTCAATGTGCTGACCGATATTATTTGGCGCATTACCATCTCGTGGCGGGCCGGAAATGTGGCCTGTAAGGTCATCCGTTTCTCGCAGGTGTGCGTCACCTATTCCTCCACATATGTGCTCGTGGCCATGAGCATTGACAGATACGATGCAATAACACATCCCATGAACTTTTCAAAGTCGTGTAAGTTCTCTCGTTCATAGAAACTTTTTTAATTGGAAAATCTTTTGGCACTTGGGCCTAACACAGAAAATAAAACATATGTGTGTGTGTATCTCATCTTTTGCAGGGAAACGCGCGCGTCACTTGGTCGCAGGTGCTTGGGTAGTCTCCGCACTCTTCTCGCTACCCATACTTTTGCTCTATGAGGAGAAACTGATACAGGGCCATCCGCAGTGCTGGATTGAGTTGGGCTCGCCGATGGCCTGGCAGATTTATATGTGTCTGGTCTCGGCCACGCTGTTTGCGGTGCCCGCCTTGATTATATCCGCCTGCTATGCGATTATTGTGAAGACCATTTGGGCCAAAGGCTCCATCTTCGTGCCGTCAGGTAGGTGGACTTAATCATGGCTTTGCCTCTTGCTCATGCGTTGCTTTTCGCTAGACCGTCCAGGTTTCGGTGGGGCGGCAACACGACGCGCCAGCTCCCGTGGCATCATACCACGCGCCAAGGTCAAAACCGTCAAGATGACGCTGACGATAGTGTTCGTGTTTATCATATGCTGGTCGCCGTACATTATATTCGATCTGCTGCAAGTCTTTGGGCAGATACCGCACTCGCAGACCAACATTGCCATAGCCACATTCATTCAGAGCCTCGCACCACTCAATTCGGCAGCAAATCCACTTATCTACTGCCTGTTCTCCTCGCAAGTATTTCGAACGCTCAGGTAAGTGCCAGCATGAGTTCAATTATTTGCCGCTATTCAAGAACCCACCCACTCTCTACCTACTCTCTCTCTAGTCGCTTTCCGCCCTTCAAGTGGTTGACTTGCTGCTGCAAATCGTATCGCAATAACTCACAACAGAACCGTTGCCACACGGTGGGTCGGCGTCTGCACAACAGTTGCGATTCCATGCGCACGCTGACCACATCTCTCACGGTATCTAGACGCTCCACCAACAAGACAAACGCCCGGGTCATCATCTGCGAACGGCCCAACAAGGTTATCACCGTGGCAGCCATGTCGGAGGTATGATAGCTGGCGCACTCGACCCGCAAGTGTTCAACGCTTGCGGTCCGTGGACCGACATCCTTCAGCGATGCCGAGTTCCTGTAAGTGAACAGCCGCACCGCCCCGCCCCCCATTTGCAGGCTCTACGAGGCTTAGACAATAAGTGCGATAGTTGTGTATGCATGGCGCGAGCCCAAATCGAGTATCGAATATACATATATACAGATATATGTATGGTATGTATGTCTATATATGCTACGAATTTCAATGTGCGTATTTCCCATTACAGTTTATCTTAAGTATTTATGCAACTAGCTCGTAACTATTACCGTATCGTAAATTTAAACGCAATTTTAGCTGAATTAGGATTTGGCATCACAAAGCATTTGGGCGTGTATTTTATTTTACAATTTATACGGAAACCTCTCTCGTTTTCACCCCAAGGCCAAGTGATGTTATTTTAGAAAATAACAAAGAAAACACTCCTATTCTATTCGTCAGACTGATGTTATTTATTTATACGAAATTTAAGTAATTGCATTTCTTTTCTGTCCAACTAGCGATTAAGCCAATTAAGTATTTATATATATACAAATTCATATACTTATATATACTTCCTATCTAATTGTCTCTGTATGTACCAATCTTTAATCTGTAAATATACTTAAATATTTCTTAGAACTTAAGTGTGCACAACTTGTCCAAGCATTCAAAAAAAATAAATAAATAAAAATCTATAGACACTTAACAAAAGCTTAAGAATTAATAGAGCATAACGATTTAGTCAATTTGGTCTAAGCTAATATTTATTTCATAATTATGTGTATCAACTGGCAAAGCATAAAGAATAAAGGCCAATATATTATAAAAAAAAAAAAAAAATAATAATAATAAAAATCAAAATACAATATAGAGAAATCTGCGGGCTCGCAATTTAATTCATTTTGGCATGCGCCACAAATTTCATTCTTAGGTCTCCATGCAACAGCGCACAATGGGTCCAAGGACGGCGAGACAAGGACCAATTGTAGAACACAGAGAGCAGGCTGGGACAATTGGGACAGCTGAGAACATGTCGGGACAGCTCATTCTCACTCTTACGCTCTCTCTCTCTCTCTCTCTCTCTCTCTCTCTCTCTCTCTCTCTCTCTCTTTCAGTTCATTTATAATTGTTGTAATGTCTGCGACTCTTGACGTCAATGGCCAAAAGTCAACGTGAACGCAATAAATTAAGCGTATGCCTGCATCAAATATGAAAACATATTTTATTATGCTCCGATTGCGTAAATGGCCATAACTTTATTTGACTTCGTTAGTATATAAATAGCAGCAATGATATAATCGCGCCCAGCGAAACTAACTAATGAATGCCGATAATATAGCCAGTTGTTAAATTACGGACATCAAATGCAGTCTGCTTTTTCTTCTTCTTTGTTCAATACGCTTCATTAGAAGCTTGGCTGCGCGTAAACCATTTGCAAAGAGAGTTTCATAATTTACTTAACAAGTTTTAATTGAAATACCATTAGAGCGGCAGTCAGCTGGACGAAGGCAAAGAAGATAAATATATGTAAAGCTTATATATATACACTATAGCTGACATCAGAGACAAAAAAAGTTTAAAAAACTTGTTAAACTGCTTTAATAATTAATGTGTAGGCAATCGCACGCTTCAGCAGATAGACATTTATAGTAAAACCAGGGCTATAAAATACTTGGGGGTTATTCTGGACAAGCGTCTAACCTTCAAGCCCCATATCATGGCAATTGCAGGCACCTGCCGCACCCGTCTTAAGCAAATGTCCTGGATGCTTCACAGTAAAAGCAAGCTACCGTTGAAGAACAAGCGCAAGATACTGTCGCACGTCATCACTCCAATCTGGAGGTATGGTGTGCAAGTATGGGGAGTCGCCGCAAAGACCAATAGGCACAAGATCCAAGTCATACAAAACAAGGCTCTGCGTCAAATTACTGGCTGCCCCTGGTTCGTCCGCAACTCTGGACTACATAGAGACCTCAACCTGGACACTGTGGAAGAACAAATCTCCTTCCACTCGAGTCGCTATAATGACCGCCTGAAGGTCCACGCCAACCGGCTCGCAAAAAACCTGCCAACCTCCAGACCCATCAGAAGGTTAAGAAGACGCCATTTCGGAAGCCTTCTCCCCACTGTAACTTAGTTCTACTCTGTATATATGTTTAAATTGTATAAATAATTGTAAGCCTGTGATGTTAATTGTATGATCCAAGGGAGATAATGGAGTAGAAAGTTGCTCCGGTGCTTCCTACTAAATAAAAAAAAATAAAAAAAAAATAAAAAAAAAATAAAAAAAAAAAAGACATTTATAGATGGCATTAATTAATTGACATAGAGAGACATTTCTTTAAATAGGAAACAACAACAGTTTAGCTCGCAGTCAACTGTTGACCATTTCTCGATGCCTTTCACTCACTCTCTGCGAAAAGACTCAAAGAGCAATCGATTGCATCGCTTCTTTAATGAGTTCGTTCGTGAACCGATTTCCTTTGTGTGTGTATTGATATGTATGCGATGGTTTCTCTTCGCTAGACACATCATTAACGAAGTGAAGTATGAGTGTGTGCATGTGTACATGTATGTGAAGATCGTTTGCATCGTATGTTTGTTACTCACATAGTAAGTGATGTTCGTTGAAAGAGCGCCATACGAAAAGTACAACTCGAGGTGCTCAGCAGAAAACGAATACGAAAACAACCGAAGTCTCTTGCTCAGACCGAGATCAAGTGAAATACTCACTATATTATGTGAGTATATACGTATATTTATTTCGGTTTATCTCGCGAACAGAGCATGAATAACAAGATGGCCAACTTTTTTTTGCAAGCTATAATCCCTTAGCAGTTAGCTGATATCATAGAACTGCATGAATAATGAATATGGAAAATTCATTTATATATATCAAGTATAATTAATGATCAGCGTATCATAATAAGATGTGTCCTTAAATAGTATAAGAGCAATAGTTTAATAATTTCAAATATTTAAGATAAGAAACAATTGTCAGTTCGGTAGTCTTACGACACTCGCTTTCTAGTCGTATAGCCTCATCAACAGAAATACCCTGACATGACATGACACATTTTGGCTTTTCCTTCAAAATCATCAGACTCGTAACACATTTAAAAAATAATTTCGAAATTCATATATACAGTGTTGTTGAATCCTTCCATTGGCACTCTTACGTCGCTTGTGTAATAGTCAAAATCAAAGTAAAGTACCATATTTTTAGAACCTGTCCCATAAATTTATGTGCAGTTCGTACTTTCATTTCGAGAGCTATGTTTCCCAACTATTGCTTTACCAAAGTACCCAATGACTACGGCTATGACCTCTTGTATATGCCAAAAAACGCCTATAACGGCAATTGCCACCAATCGGGTCGTTTCGACCCGCGTCCGTTACGGGATCGCGGCAAGGTCAGAAATGATGAGTGCGATTCGCAGCAGAATCTGCAGGAGCACAATGAGAGACTGCGTAGGTTGCATAGTCTGAAAGCTCCACCACGAGCAGCCGGGCGCACTGTGGAATTTTGCCTGCCTCCGATGGATCAGCAGCTGCACAAAAATAGGGCAAATGCTGGCTGCATTGAGGCAGATGATCGGGAATACATCCAAAAGTTGCACCAGGAGAAACTACAGAAACATGTGCTCCAACAGGGTGTTCCACCCGTGAGGAATTTACCTGATTTGAGGTGTGCAACGTCAGAGACATGCTCCGACTTTTTTAACATCCTCTATGATAATGTAATAGATGCGGTGCATGGTGCCGTTGAGCATATGGTGACCAAACACTTTGCGCACATCCTCTCCAGAATGGACCAGATTTCCTCAGATCTAACGCAACAAGAGACGATAATGAAGCAGCATAATAGTGATGTAATGGGGAGTAAGTGAATGTAAATCTCATATGTATCGCATATTAATTTAGTGAACCTCCAGAAATTGTTGATCAGAATGAGGCAAGCCTCAACCAGTTCAAGTTTGTTGCCCAAATGCTCATCGACAACCAGACTTTATTCTATCGTGCGCTCAACAACCAGCGTCAATCAAAAAAACATTGCAAAGATGACCTGACGGAGGCTAGCAAATGTTACAGTGTGGACTGTGCTCAGCGCCTATTAGACGAATATGATCAGAGGGAGGAGGAGTCCGAAACAGCACCGAAGGCGAGTCCCTCTCAACATAAACCACAGCATCAGCTTTGGGAACAACAAGACTTACGACCCTTATTCCAACAGTCCACATGCAAGAATTGTCATTACAAATCCTCCAGGTCTGGCACGGGCAAGGGCATTTCGACCACCAGCATGCCTGACTTGCATCGCTCAGCGTTATTCCCTTTGTCTAGGACTCCTAGCTGTAAGAGCAGTAAGCATTTCAATCAACGTTCGACCACGCCGACTCTGTGGACGCCGTTGGGCACTGGAGCACGTGGCAGCCAAGCGACGTCGTCGAGCACAACGGGAGCGAGTCGCAAGTGCCGCTGCCAGGTCAACTCATCCGCCACCACTCAGGCCGCAAGTTCAGTTGGCTCGAGACGAAAGGTACGAATTACCGGCAAACCATGGCAAAATTTGGATGATGAAAGATCCCAGAAGTAATTAATCGTTAAGCGCTGATTTAGGCCCGAGCGCCAACCCGCGATAGCTGCCAACTGTGTCTCATGAGATTTTAGGCTCCCATGCACATAGTTGTCAGCCATATTTGGTTGGCACAGTACCTAAATTGTTTATAAACTTTATCAAATTATGCAGATTTTACAAATTTAATGTAGTTAAAGTTTTTACAATACTAAAGTGAATTATTAAAGAACATTTAAGAAAGCTCAAGTCGAGATAGTTCGACAAATTATTATTCTATATATTAATTGCGTTTATTGTAATTTTCTTTATTGGTTTCTCAATTAAACAAAGCACATCTAGTATATGTTATATAGCTTTATTGCATATTTAGGGTATTGGGTACCGCTACGTATTCTACATCAAAAATTACAAAAATCTCTGCATATACACAATATATTTTAAATCTCGATGCTATTAAGGTATATACGACACACTTTAAAAAGCAAGTATCAGTATATATCGTAGCTTTAGTGCTTTACGATCTCTCTAAGTTTATACGGATGCACAGACATAGACTCGTCTCGGCTGAACGGGGCTTTCAATGAATTTCATAAACAAACAATTCATACATAATAAAAATGAGGTAAATTGGTATATATTAATATTTATAAATCTTTTATCAGCTTCCATATATGGAAAAACAATATTTCCATGGAAAGCCATCTTAAGTTTCATCTGAGAGTTGGCTGTAGATTAAAGAAAACTTTAATCCGAGCTCTCAACAATAGTCGGTCTGCTTCTAAGTTGTACAGTTTCATACTGCCTTTTCTTGAGCAGATGTTGCTGCAGAAATGGGGCCAATAGTACAGGGTCCACAGAGTTCACATCATTACGTCCGAAATATAAGAATGTAGCCAAGTTTGAGATAATAATATTCAGCGAGGCACCAGTCATGGTGTACAGCAAGAATGATATGTGGTATATGGATGAGCCGCTGTGTGGTTCACTGTAATCCAAAGAAATTAAAAAATATAAAATATAAAATATTAATATACACTATGTCAAAATAACTCTTTGTCTCACGCTTACTATTCGGCTGTTGAGTTCAGATAACGATCCATGTCAAATTCGTAGGTGCAATTTTCCACAGCAACTGGAAGCTTTGTATGACGAAAGGAGCCCGTAACATTTTCTATTTGTGCATTGACCACAATCCAAGCCATGACTGCAAACGAAACGATGCTGCTCATGAACATGCTCTGCAAATGTGTCAAACACAAATAGATATACTCTTGATTCTGGTTAATTTGACATCCACTTACCTTCTCTCCCACCCAGGGCATTAGCATGCCCACGGTAAAGATGCCCAGCATAGGGCCGTAGAGGCTGGACTGCAGCGAGGCTGACAACTGGAGCACCATGCCCAGATGCTCCACCACGTAGACCATAAATATGGAACTTATGCCAAACACGACTACGACCAGACGCATAGTCAGGGCGGTAGTTCGCTCCGTCATAGGCTTGTTGCTCTTTCTCATGCGGGGCTTCACAAAGTCTTCGAGTATGACCGCTGCCAAGGAGTTGAGTAGCGTTGATAGCGAGCTGAGCGCAGCACTGAACACGGCAGAGACAAAGAGACCCGGCAGGCCAGGCACGACGCCCAGCACTCGCATAACCAGCAACGGCACAAGCTGATCGCGACGTCTGGCCAGCTGTAGATAGAAGAGAAAAGCAAATTGTTAAAGATGTTCTTCAAACAGTTAAATATCGGACTCACTCCAGTGGTCATCGGATCGCAGTCATAATACATGGCATAGCACACCAGACCCACATAGACGCAGCCCATGTAGAGTAGGGTCAAGCCAATGCTAAAGGTGAACAGAGTTTGCTTGATGTGCTTCAAGGAGGGCAACGACATAAAGCGCTGGATTGTCGGCTGATTGATCGAAGTGCTCTGTAGCTTAAAAAAAGTGCCGCCTACGAAAACCGAAAAAATGCTCATGCGCACTGTGGGATCCATACTCCATCTATAAAAAACCAATAAATTTTTATGTAAAATTTCATCTAGATCCATGCTAATTTTCACTCTACTCACTCAGGCGTATTCAAGCGACCGCCCTCCAAGTTGCGTTGCCAAATTACACCAAATCCGCCCAGGTCGATGGTACCTTTGATCATAATGACCACCAGTGATCCATACATGATCACACTCTGCACGGCATCTGTCCAAACAACGCCCTTGATGCCGCCGACCGTTGTATAGAAGGTGCAAATGATTATCACAATGGGTGTAATGGTATGCACGCCAATTCCACTGACCTGGTTGAAGGTCAAAGCGGGCACATACACAGCAATTGGCAGCCAAACAATCTGAAATGATATAAGTTAGATCAGTTATATATTTATATAGCTCCTTAAAACATTCACTTACCGCCTTGAGTACAAAAAGCGAAGCCCCAAATAAACGCATTCGCCTGCTAAAACGTCTCTCAAAGTACTGAAAGAGTGAGTGTGTATAAGTATTTTTTGATATTTATTGATAGCCAACTGGAAATGCTCCGGGCATTCAAGGTAACCAGCTGAAAACAATCAAAATTCAAATAAGCAATAGAGCAGGTCTTAGGGCTAATGCAAAACTACAAAGTTCACGGCTTTTTCTAAAATATTTATTGATCAATAAAATCTAGTTTGGGGTGTGCTCCATTTTCTCGTCCAGTTTGAGCTGCAGCTCCAGCTGCTTAGTTGCCACATCATCGCTGGCCACACTCTCATACGCGCCATACCAATAATTCTGCAAAATGGGCGTTACCAACTCCTTGTCCACCAGGCGAACATCCTGTTTGCCAAAGTAAATCGTGGCCAGCAGCGAACAGAGAATTGTGCCCACAGAACCAATCAGAGTGTACCACAAAAACGAGAGCTCATGCAAGCTGTGGCTCTTGCTCCCGGAAGGAGTTCTATAATAGGAATTGAGATATTAAGAATATTGTTTATTTAGACTGCAGAACGACAGACATACGCGCTAGACGTTGCATTCCAGTTGGAGTGCAGCTCGAAGCTGTAGTCGCAATCCTCCACAGATATGGGTTTGGTGGGAGAAGTCATTTGACCGGTGGCCATGGCAATCTGTGCCCGCACAACGATATAAGCTGTGAAGCTAGTGGCCATCGAAATGCCAGTTAGCAAACTCTGCAATAGAAGCATAAGCGTGGACATAATTGGTTAGGTCATCCAGAGGCTATAACCCAATCAAACCTCTGTGCGAACGAACGGTAAGAGCATGCCAACGGAAAATGCGCCGAGCAATGGACCACAGGTAATGGCAGCCACTGTTGACGATAGCTGCATGACCATGCCCAATTTCTGCACAATGGGCACACTTGCCATTGAGATGAGGCCAAACACAACCACCACGCCCCTCAACACATAGGCAGTCTGGCGCTCGGTCAGCGGGCGGCTGCGGTATGGTTAGACGAAGGAAGGGGGAGGGGAGGGGGAAAGAGGAGGGGAGGGAGAGGAAGGGGGGGAAGAGAAAAAGAGAAGGGAAGGGGGGAAGGGGGGGAGAGGAGAGAGGGAGGGGAAAGAAGAAGAGGAGAGAAAAGGGGGGAAGGGAGGGGAGGGGGGAGGGGAGAAGAAGAAGGGAGAGGAGTGTGGTGTTTTTTTTCCGCCCCTTCTCCGACAAGAAAGAGGCGGGGGAAAGAACGTGGGGGCGGGGCATCCCCTCCGCGTGTTGTGTACTTCGGCACCGATAGAGAGACCACCCCTCGGGGAGAGATGCCGACGGCGAAGAATTTACCGCAACCAGCGTGGCTTGTTAACGGCCCGGGGGTGGGCCTTTGGGAGGGTTGGATGGCGAGCCCGAAGCAGTGACTAGGAAGACTAGGGAAAGGGCGGGCGCACGCGGGGGTGGGGGAGCTCAGGCAGGGTGCAAAAGGGAGAAAAAGTGCCATGAGTGAGAGGGTTGCTTTAACCTGTGTGGTTGTATGGTGGGGGGCCCGCTGAGGGTTGTTTGTGTCATCTTGACCGGATCAGTGTTATTTGTCTGCTTTGCCCCTCGTTACCCGTAAGCGCCCCCCCCGCGAGCCCCCGTTTTTTTGGTTGGCCGATCCACCCCATTTTCTCGCCCAGTGGCTTTGTGGGGCGTGTGGGCCGTGGTCGAAGACAGCCCGGCAGGGGGGGAGAGGGTGGAGAAAGCCCGCAGAGGTCGGTGAGTGGGTTTTCACGAGGGGTACTACCACTCGGGGACAAAGTGAAAGCTGCGGGGGCGTGAGACCCCTTAGTTTTTTTGAGAAGGGCAGGGGAGAGGATAGAAATCTTGCGACGGCCGTTTGGTCCGCACTCCGGAGTTGCGTGGGCGTCAGACCGGGAGCACGAAGGGGCGTATTGCCGGATACTTCAGGGGCTCCATAGGGTGGATAGGAGTTGCAGGGCGTCGCCCCCCCTTGAGTAGTGCGATTCCGTCCTTGGGCGTGGGACCCCCCGCCGGAGGGGGGAAGGGGAAAGCAGACGAGGAGGAGGGCGAAGAGGGAAAAGGGAGCTTGAACAGGATGGCACAAGGGAGGAGAGAGGTAAAGGGGAAGTAAATATGACGGCTGGGGGAGACAAAGATGGGGGGAAATGATCGCCTGTGGGAGTGACCGCCAGAGGGACCTGTTTCCCGGTTGGGAGGGAGAGCCAAGCATCGCCCCTTTGCTTACCAGGGGGGGAGACCCCTACCACTAGTGTAGGGGAGGAGTGAAGGGGAAGGGAAGGGGGGGGGCACAAGATGTGGGACGCCACGGCCCCCACCCGGTTCCCGTTCTCGCACTGGTCGGGACTCTGTGAATCGCTGGCACGCTGTTTTGTCCCCCCCGAGCCAGGGGGGCCGAGGCCCCCCCTAGCGGTGCAGTGTCGGCCGTCGAAGTTATACACGCGGACCGGAGAAAGGAGAAGGAATGAGAAAGAGCTGATAAGACGGCGAGCAGTGCAGTGGCGCCCGACTGGGGAAGAGGAAGGGTGTAAGGGAGAGGGGGAGGAGTATGTAGAGAGCCCCCGCAGATGGGGGAGACGGAAGGGAGGAGGGGGGGTTAGGGGCCCGAAAGGGGGGAAGGAGAGGGCTAGAACTGGGGGGAAGGAGAGAGGAGGGAGGGAGGGAGGTGAAAAGGGGGAGAAAGGGGACTATCGAGGCCAACCCCGGGAGGCTCCACCCGCTTTAGGTTGGTATGACAGGGGAGGTGAGGTAACCCCGAGGCCAATGGGAGTTGCCGCCTTCGAATGTCGTGAGAAGAAGGAAAGAGGCGGCGAGCCCGCCCAGGGAGGTAGGAGAGGATATACGGGGGAAGAAAGGAGAGAGAGGGAAAGGTCCTGACAGGATGGAAGAGGTCAAGGAGACGGAAGTGCAGAAGTAATGCCCCCGGATAGGGGGGGAGAGAGGGAAGAAGGAAGGGACAGAAGGGGGGGGGAGGGGTAAGAGTGGAGGAAGAAGGAGGGAGGGGGAGGGACAGGCAAATTGGGAGAAGTGGGGAGGGGCAGGAAGGGAAGGCGAAGGTAGGGGGAGAAGCAGAAGAGAAAGGAGGGAGGGGAAGGGAGGAGGAGGAGGACCCAGGAGGGAGAGGAAGTGGAGGAGGAAGGGGGTGGGAGGAGAGAAGAAGATAAGACAAGACGGACTAAGGAAGTGGAGGGGAAGAGAAGGAGGGGAGTAGGAAGTTGGGAATGGTGAGTGAAGTGAAAGAGACGAGGAAAGAGGGCGTGAGCGCTATTGTCCTGCTGTGCGCTAGAGGTCAGTATGTATATTAAGCTGAGAGCTTTTGTTATGGGCTCGTGCACGATTTTCTCAGGAGGGCTCGTGGAAACTCTAGGGCTACGGGTGTTGCCTAGGGCGAGGGCCCTTCCGTTGGTGACCCTCATTGGGGTGTGAAATTGTGGGAGAAAGAGCGCAGCGGGGGGGACGACATAAAAATGGATAAGCGGGAGTGGGATTGTAGGGATGAGGGGAAGTAGGAACGCCAGCCCTTGAGATTGTGTCGTCAAGTTGTGCACGGGGGCCACTTGACGGGGCGAGGGCGTGGGGAGTGGGAGGAGGGGAAGGGGGGAGGAAAGAGGTGATGGGAGCAGAGAATGTAAAAGATAAAGAAGAAGGGGAGGAGAAGGGCGGGAGAGGAGAGGGGGAGGGAAGGGAGCAAAAAGGACGTTGGGAACAGGCGTCTTCCGGACTTCTGCTTACGGCGTCGCTCTAGAAGAGGCGCGGTCGCTCGACGGGAGAGAAGAGGGGCGAAGGGGGATAAGGGGGAAGGGAGAGGGAGGGAGGGGGGGGAGATGGGAGGAGGAAGGAGGGGAGGCAAGGGGAAGCGAGAGGAGGGGTGTGAAAAGGGAGGAGGTCGCTATGAGGGCGGGGGGGAAGGGAAGGGAGGGGAAAAGGGTTTGTCCGGGGCGGGAGGGGAAGGGATCAATAAAGTCCTTCAGCACCACCGCTGACAGAGAATTGAGTGAGGTTGAAAGCGAGCTAAGTGCGGCACTAAACACGCCTGCGACAAAGAGACCCACAATTCCGGGAACCATGCCAGAGCTTTGCATCACATACAAAGGTATCACCTGATCCTTGGCGCGTGCCAGCTGCAAATGGAAATGAAAGGCGATGATTAATTGACAGTATCACAGCTTAACTTTCATTGTAGAATAAAGTATAAATATATATAAAGAGAATAAATAATAAAACTCACACCCGTGGTTATAGGATCACAATGATAGTAGGCGGCGAAGGCGAGTAGCCCCAGATAGATGCACATGACCATGATAAGCATGAAGCCAATGAGGGACAATAAAAGTGCCTGCTTAACTGCCCGCACATTGGGTAAGGTCATAAAACGCTGAACTGTCATCTGGTTAATACAATTGGCCTGCAGCTTAAAGAAGGATCCGCCAATAAGCAAGGCTAAAACTCCCATACGAACCGTCGGATCTAATGTTATGCTGGCAAGCGATAAACAAAAAATGCACGTAAATGGGAATCAAAATCTAATTTACAGTCAATAACTTACTCGGGTCCCACCAATCGATCGAATTGACGATTGCGTTCGAGCACCACCGACAAGCCACCCAAGTCCACAGTTCCCTTGATTATAACAAAGCCCGTGGCACCAATCATGACAGCGCCTTGTATGACATCTGTCCAAACTACGCCCTTAATGCCGCCCTATTAAATGGATAGAGTTTGAATTCAATTGAATTTAGATAGATTCGAAAACTTACTATGCTCGTATAGACAATGCATATTGTGCTAGTCAATGGCACGACCATATGGACACTCATGCCAGATACTATAAATACGCAAAAAAGAAGAAATATATTATTATAAAAGCTAATATCAATATATATGTAAAACTACTTAGATTAAATTGGCATAATAGCTACTAGCAGAACACTTTTTTGATCAAATATACAATTTGTTAAGTATTTAAAAAAAGACTTATAAATACACTTAGTTCATATTATATCTATATATCTACATTTCAGCTAATAAATATAATAAATACAAAACTCACCTTGATTTAATGTAAGAGCAGGTACATATATGCATATCGGCTGCCAAAGTACCTGTGAAAAATAAAAATATTTATTATAATAATGGCTTTCATTGCAGTTGGAACATTGAATCGAAATACTCACGTTCATCACCACAAATAAACATGATCCAAAGATGCGAACACGTCGATCAAAGCGTCTCTCAAAGTACTGCATAGCAAGGCAAGGACAAAAAATTGAAGAATAAAAAAATAAGTAAACAAAAAGACATGATATTGCTGTGAAAAAGATAATCAAGTAATTGGAACAACATTTTAACAGAGACGAAATAAAAAACATTGTGGAAAATGTATATTTTATTAGCTACAATTCAAATTTAATATTTTAAAACTCCTTTTTCGATTTTATTTAAATTCCTCTCTAGTGGCATCAGCTTGAGCTTTGCGCCTAAACAACTCCTCAAGATCCACTGCCTGATATTGTTTCTTGGGCAGAAAGCGACGCATGCAAGGCGTGACTAAAGCCGGATCCATTTCAGATACATCCTGCCAGCCGAAAATGAGGCTAGCCAGCAGGGCGACCACAGTGCATATGAATCCGCCCAGCGCAGTGTACCAAAAGAATGACAAATGATATATATTACGATCTGTTGAAGGACTGCAAGTAAAAATAATTAAAACCAAGTCAGAAAGCTCTACTTAAAAGGAAAAAAATCAAGTCTTTTGCTCTTATATTATCTTGTGAAATCGACTCATTCATATGGGTAGACGGACATGCCTATAGCGACTCAGCTCGCCCTGATCAGGAATATATATACCTGATAGGGACTGGCTGATATTTCATTTTGAATGGGTTCCGGGTATAATAATATATGTATTTGCGAACATTTTCAGAACATATTCTTACTTACCTGTATTCATGCAGCTTGCTCCAGACAGTAGCATTGTCATAGGCGTAATCACAGCCCGATACTGAGACTGGCATCTTTGGATACCGAATCTCGCCCTGCATTAACGCTAGCTGAGCCTTGATGCAGATCCACGCCATGACAACAAACGACACCAGACTTCCGGTTAAGACACTCTGAAAAATAAATCAGCTTTAGTAGAGCTTTTGTAGAATGCAATTGAGAAGAAGCAAACTTTAGCATTCACCCAGGGCAGGCATACGCCCATGGCATAGATCCCCAAAAGCGGACCCATGGATACAGCCGAGGTGGTGGTCGCCAGCTGCAATACCATGCCCAGCTTATCTACCACATTAACCAGACCCATGCAGCACAAACCAAAGAAGACGACGATGGCGCGCAGCAAAAAAGCGGTTTGACGTTCCGTCAACGGCTTCTTAAGCAACGGACGCACCACATCCTGAGAGATCACGCATGCCATCGAGTTGAGTCCCGTGGACAGTGAGCTCAATGCGGCGCTAAAGACGCCAGCTACAAACAGCCCCGGCAGGCCAGGCCACGAGCCCAAGGTGCGCATCATAAGCAGCGAAGGCAACTGATCACTGGCCTTGGCAAGCTGCAGAGAGACCATACACATATAAGAGAGAATATAAGTATAAGATTAGAATGGTAAGTATGAGTATGTCAAAGACAGCATTAAACTCACCCCGGTGCTAATGGGATCACAATCCTGGTAGACGGCATAGGTCACCAAGCCCATATAACTGCAGCAGCTCAGCAGGAATATAAGGAGTATAGAATAAAGGAGCATGCACTGCTTGGCATGCTTATAGCTGGGCAGTGAGAGAAAGCGTTGAATAGACACCTGATTGACATCCGACGATTGTATTTTGTGCAGAGTGCCGCCCACTATAACAGACACCATAGACAGCCGCACGGTGGGATCCCAGGTCCATCTGTAAATAATGAAAGTACTCTTAGAATTAATCTACGTCAACTAAGTTCAACAATTACTCCGGCGCATTGAAACGTCCACTGTCTTGATTTCTCTGCAGCACCACGCCCAGGCCGCCCACATCGTAGGTGCCCTTAATACACACGGCCAAAATGGATCCATACATGACAAAGCTCTGGATGACATCTGTCCAAATAACCGCCTTGAGACCGCCCTGAAATTGCGAGACTTTATGTGGGGGCTCCTGCTAAACCAGGACTTATTTTAATTAAATCTTACCACACACGTGTAGAAAGTGCAAATAATGCATACAATGGGCGTGATGACATGGATGCTCGTACCAGTCACTGAAATTGTTCAACTTTAGCTTCAAAGCCAGAGACCGAGTGGAAACTCACCTTGATTGTAGGTGATGGCAGGCACATACAAGGCCACAGGCATCCACAGCAGCTGTATTAAATATTTTTATTCAATTTCAATATGAACTTCGATCTATCTTAATAATGCTTACCATGCCGATGACAAATAGCAGAGAGCCAAAGTTTCGAATGCTGCTGCCATAGCGCAGCTTGAAGTACTAGAATTTATATGTTTATTAACTGATGAGGAAACCTTAAGACTTATTGATAAATGAATGCAAAATCAAACCATATATTTACAAGGTTTTTAGTAACAAGTCAGTGCAAACGATGCATGTTAGTGACATTCCTAAGACCAAAGATATAAAATACGTGAACAACAAAATATATTTCAATCACATTAAGAGACTAGTCTAGTGTCTCGTAAAAGTTGCAGTCAAACACGGCGTATACTTAATCAAAAACTTTTATTGCACGTCTTATGGCATAAACATATGTTAAGTTATTTAGGCCGACTTTGATGCGAACTCATTTAGCTCCACGCTGGTATATTTGCTCTTATAGAAACGTCGCAGGCAAGGCGCCAGCAGATCCACATCCACATCGTCCAGCTCCACACGTCCAAAGACGAGGCTCGAAAGAAGGCCCACCAGAATACCCACAAGAGACGAGAATAGTGTGTAGCTCATAAAAGACGTATGATAGATTTGCTGGTAAAAGCTGAGCGAACTTTAGAAAAAAAAAAAGAAATTATTATTTGAAAAACTGAGTCAAACTTGAGCCATAACTCACGCTGGCTCCGCAGCACTAAAAGTGGCATTTGCGGACATCACGCCCGGCGCATCATACTGATAGGTGCAGCCCTCGACGGTCACCGGCTTGGTCTCGTAATGCAGCTCACCCGAAAGAGCGGCCAGCTGCGCGTTTACGCACAGCCAGGTCATGAAGATGAACGAACAGAAGGCGCCAGTCAGAGCACTCTGCCAAGCAAATTATAGAAGCTATACATGAAGCATATTTATATCGGCAAACTGAATGCAATACAAACTTTGGAGTTCAGGCGCGGGCAGAGCATACCCATCACAAAGAGCGCAAACAATGGACCTTGCGTTACCGAGCTCAGTATCATGAACAACTGCATCACATGTGTGCCCATGCGCTCCACCCCGAACACCAGGACCGTGCTCAGAGTGCCAATTGTAACTGTGCAGAGGCGCATTGTGAGCGCCGTCTGGCGCTCTGTCAGCGGCTTCTTGCAGAGCGGCTTGATGTAATCCTCCAGAATGACGGCTGCCATTGAGTTGAGCGCCGTGGACAGCGAGCTGAGTGATGCACTAAACACGCCAGCCACAAACATTCCGCAGACGCCCGGATAGGCGCCCAACGTATCCATTACAAGCAACGGCACCAGCTGATCCTTTGCCTTAGCTAACTGCCAATCAATCACGTTACGTTCAGCATTGCCAGAGCAACACAACTCAGACATACCTTCGTAGTCAGCGGATCACAGTCGTGGTAAGTGGCGAACAGTAGCAGGCCATTATATAAGGTTAGCGACGTTAGGATGATCACACCGAACCCAAACAACAATGTGCTCTGCCCCATGGCCTTCATACTAGGCAGCGATAACAGACGCTGTGTAATGATCTGATTGCAGCCGATATTGTACGTCGAATGGGCTGTGTAGCCAAAGAACAAGGCGAAGACAGACATGCGCGCCTTCGGATCGAATGTCCATCTATTTCATACAGATGAAGATATTTTAGTTAACTCTAAATTTAACTTTTCTTTATTAATTTTAGAAATATTGAATCAAATGTGAGTCACATTGATCTTCACCTACTCGGGCAATTCGAGGCGGCCAGTTTCCAGATTCCTTTGGATGACCGCGCCCAGACCGCCTGCATTCATGGTGCCCTTGATGACAACAATAATTACGGCGCCCACCATGATTATGGTTTGAATAACATCTGTCCAGACGACAGCCTTCAAGCCGCCCACAGTGGTGTAAAATATGCAAATAATACACACCGCTGGCGTAATTATATGAACATTTACGCCAGTCACTGTGAACGGAAAAGGCAACAAGTGAAACAAACTCGAGTTGATCTGATTGGAAACGTACCCTGATTAAAGGCCAGCGCTGGCACATAGATGACGATAGGCAGCCAGATTAGCTAGACGCAGTAGTAGATGATAATTGGTTATTATTCTGTATGGATGGGTGTTCGATCGTCTATTGTTTGGGACTTACTGTGGTTATGCTAAAGAGCACCGAGGCAACGATACGAGTTGTTTTGCTGAAGCGCAGCTCAAAGTACTGTAAGCATTTATTTGATTTGGTATTTTGTTTGCTTCTATCGACGTAGGCAGTCCCAAAGTTCACGTTTACAAACACATAAAACGAACACACTACACCACACAACACAACGCAACGCAACGCATACATAATCGAATATTACGCATACGCCGTGTAGTCGCTATCGCAGATAGCCCTTGGAGCCACCACCACATGTCCGTCTGCTGGCCGACAACAAAGCAATTGGATGTTGAGCACAACAACGAGTCTCTGTGCTCCTATTTGCAATTTGCTGGCAAACACACATAAATATTTCACTTGACACAACAGCAACAATGCCAAGAACAAAGCTCTGATTCTTCACAAAGGCTCGGCTGCATTGGCAAGCAAATAGTTTGCTCACACATTTGTTTTCGACAATGGTTAGAGCTATGTTCAACAAAATGCCATTGATGTTGTCTAGTTTAATTTTAACAACGGCAATTGCTTACGTATAAATAAATATAGGACTTTTTACTAATAGATTTAAAGTATATTACAACTTAGAAATAATCAACAAAATAATCTTCAGCATGCCGAAGTCTCAACACCTTTGAAAACAATGACGTTTTTCCAAATTCGAAACAGAACATTAATTTTGTATCAATGCATGTACAGTATATAAATGTTGTTGAAGAACTTAAAACAATTACATAAATAAATATATTTTAAATAATATTTTGTACAATTGAAGAATATCAAATATGTCTACATATATCATTTAGCATGCAACTTACCTCATATGTGGAAGTCAATTGCAGATTGCAGAAAACGGGCAGAAAGATATACCATGATATAACTCCAGATATGGCCAGGGTAACAAGTATGAATGCATATTGTGTTCCATACACGTAAATCTCAGTAGACGTGCCCAGCAATGATATGCCCGAAACGAAACTACAAAAATAATAATCAAAATAAAATTGGAATAAATAAATAGAAATAGAAATAAAAATAAATAAAATAAAAATGAAGCCGCAAATATTGAAAATTCAATCTTTAGCATCAATTGAAAGCATGAATTCATGGATAAGTAGAAAAAGCCTATAAGAAATATTTGATTTTTCCTATTTCCACAAATCATATCATATCATTAAAATAGATAGTACTGTATAAAGATACAAGATTCCTTAATCATTAAAAAAAAAAAAGATTAAGACTCACAAACGAAGATGAAGCGAAACGTCTGTTACTGGAATAATGTGAAAACTTTTCAAATCTTTGTCGTATACACATGTATATATGTATATTACACAAAGTATAATTTCAATCTGACGATTAATGTACACAACAAACATCATTTTAGTACAGCCCCAAGATATGTGCATTGCCCCAAAGCTATGGCCGTGACAGCAGTAAAACTTTCTCACAGCCAAAATACCATTAAAAGTTGATAACAAGTGGCATTGAAGTATGCAGATGCAGTGGGTACAGAGCCCACTATAATGCGAATTGAATAAGAAACGAAGTACGAAGATTTCAAAAAATAAAATATAAAACCATAATGGAACAGCCCGTTCAAATGGAGCTGGCGACCGGGCGAAAGCCGGCGAATCATTGTAATTCCAGGCACGTTGCCAGAATTTGTTGCAGAAAGCAAACGACGGCACACAAAATGAAGGACAACAATAAAAGGCGCACAAAACAATTGTCGTCGGGGCAAATGACCAAAATCTGGACAGGAGAAACATGGGCAGCAGAGCAAAGTATTGGGAACTCAGCGTGCCTCGTGCCATTACTCCAGCAAAATAAATGTATTTTCTGCTTCTGCAGTCATTAATGCGATGACAATACGCCCAGGACAAAGGCAATGCGCCGTTGAAAGGTGTTTGGCCAAACGTGCTAAATAGAATGGGCCCAAAGCGTGGCCAACACAACACACACAACAAGGTCGGTAGCCAAAACAAAAAGTAATTTGGCAAATTATTTGAGTTTGCGGCTGCCGTAAGTTTAAATAACTTCAATCAGGCTTAGTTCGTTTAACGATGAGTGGCTGCTCGACCACAACCAGTCCGCGCAGCGAACTGCCAAATTGTATGTTTAGCAAAAAAGTTATGCAAGTTCCCAGCGCCGTATCAAAGAGCATTATCTACATAATCATCAGGCGTAATAAACTTGACCCTGACACTCTATATTGTATTATATTTTTGGATTTATTCGCGCTCACTTTTCACTCCCATTCAGGGGGCCAATGCTTCAACAGAATTTCTTTTGTTTGCGCTGACAAACATTTCGCTAGACGACGCGTCGTTGGGCTGTCAGTTAATATACGGTTTTTTTTTTTTTCAGATTTCGCATACGCACGGTTGGTCGCGGCTACCTTGCAGCAAATCAAGTGAAATTAGGCACATATTTTTTATTGCTTTCCGAGAAAAAGTCGAATTTCGTTTGGCTAAGCATTGTGCAAAGACCAATCTGTATAATCAATGTCAGCAAATTTTTGATTACTAACAAATGCTCGGAGTGGGGTATTTGAATTTTTGATGAAATTTTTCTCAGACAGACTACTAATTTAATTTTATTTAATTTTATATATATATATTTATACTATAAGTATACAAGAAAAAACTGAATGAAATAAATAATTAATTGACTAAAACAGTACAGTAAATAATAAAAAAAAATTAATTAATTAATAAAAAACAGTTTTAAGTAATTTTGAAAAATATTGAAGTACATTTAAGCTCATAACTTTGCAACAATTTAAATTATAATTAATTATTAAATATTTTAAAAATATTGCTCTATTAAATTTAACCAGTAAGAAGGCCTGAGAGATACCCTGAATCCTGTAAAAAAAAAAAACTAATACTCTTCTTTACGAACGTATAAGCGCGCGCTCTGCTAACCGCGCAGTTGTTGCCGTGACTTGAGGGTGGATTGGGCTGAACCTTGGACACTTATAACTCCATTGCTAGATGGACGATCTTCATAAAATTAATAGCATTCAAATGTGTCTATTTGCCAAATTACAAGTCCTTTATATACAAAATATATAATATATATCTATAAAGCATGTGAATATTTAAGCATTAAACAATGAAATATAGTTTCACTAATTCACCATTTCTAACTTTTTTAAATTCACCAACTTGACAATTAAACTTCTAAGCAAATTAATGTAATTTCCTTATTGGTATGGCATAAATAGAAACTGTGACCGAAACAGACAGACAGGGAGAAAAATAATGGCCAGGTTCGTGTACAATTCAATTTAAGCCAGCAATGCAAAATTGCTTGAGTCCAGCCAGAGCCTAGCCAGAGCCCAGCCACACAGAGCAATCCCATTAGGCACTGCACGCTCCAGTCGAGGCAATTAAACAGGCCTCGTATATCCAACGTCATGCCCAAAGGGCCGCCGCCCTAGCCGCATTTACATACTGTTGCTATTTGCTATAACTCACCTAGCTACCAGGGATAACGAAACCGGAAACACTTTCATTTTGCGTCCACCCACCAAGTAATCCAAGGCCTCTGAGCCGCGTCTCTCCTCCATGCCAGCGTTGCCGGCGCCATCTTTTTCATCGGTGGGCACTTGGCCTTTTTTCTGTTTCTTCTTCTTCTCGATGAAACCGAAGTAGAAGCCAATTACAGCGCAGACCACCAGCATGGCTATGAAAACCAAATAATCAACAATGCCAAAATGTTGCAGTGCGCTGCTTAAATCTTTCACGCTGGGTTTCTCCGTCATGCTGGAGGCTGATCCTGTTCCTGTTGTTGTTGTTGTCATTGTCGTTGTTGTTGATGACAATGTTGTTCTTTCTGTGGTGTCAGTGGTGGCGGTGGCGACGATGGCGGCAGTGCTGATGCTGGAGCTGGCTAAGCCTGAGACGCTTGTTGTTGCTGTTGACGTTGTGCTGCTAATTATGGATTGGACTGTCCGAACAATCGCATTGACCACTGTCGGTGGCGTATTAACAGCCTCAACCGCATCCATTATTATTTCCTCCCTTTCAATGGTCGTTGACATAATTCAGTAGACCGCAAGTTGCTTTTATGTGTTTATTTTCATTGACTTCCTGTCGTGTTGCTTAGCTCACTTTTTGCTTAAAGCTGTTCAGCTTTGATTACTTTTGTATTAGTTTACAGACGCACACACACACACACAAACACACACACGTACAGGTTTCGACACTTGTTGCAGCCTTCTTCGATTTTTCATTAAGCTTCTGCCACAAGCTTGTGTATCCTTATGACCAGCACTGGTAACTTTGCCACAACTGGATTACGGGCTAGGTTGAAAGATAAAAAGCTATTTTATATAAAATGTAGAAACAGCATTTTCTAACATATTTAAATCATCGTAGTTTCTTTTTGTTTAGTATATAGTAATGTCCAAATTTAATTTTTAAATATAAAATAAATTATATAATTTATTTGAATTATATTTCAGATTTGAAGTATTTATTATAGATTTTATATTAAAAATATTTATTATATTTTATATACTTATTAGATATTCACCACTAATTTGTTGTTAAGCAAATAATAAGCAAATTATTAATTTTATACGATCGTAGTCGAGACTTTATTTTAATTACGATATCATCTGGATATACACTTTGCTCGAATCTCACTGCAGAATCCTTTTGGAATCAGGATTAAAGATACGGAACATCGAGAGGTCACACAAGCTGCCCGCACGAATCGCAACGATAAACTGAATATAGAGAACCCACTCGAACTGAACATCGTCCATGGCTCTGTTGATCAGTTTTAGTTATAAGAGATGAGCTCATAAATCATGTAAGTCTTGTCTGTGTGTCGAGGTCTTTATCAACAGATTTAGCGGACGTATATATTGGCTAGATTAAAACGCACCCCCACTTGCTTATGGACGGACGTGTCGCGGGAAACGCTTTGTCCCCCATTAGATGAGTCCAAGCTATACGAGATAAACTTAGATAAAAGTGTAATTCTTTATAGCTTTTGCTAAGTTTTTTTCCTCTCATCAGGTAGTCGCCAGGTAGGCATTATGTTGACAGTTTTTATAACACCTGATAACTCAGATTTTCTCTGGTTTTTGGCAGGCGCTACTGGATATGTTTATATTCTACTACATATGTGTGTATAATTTCTAATAATTTTATCATCATTGTTTAACAATTTGCACATACGTAAACACATATAATAATAATACTAAATGGTTGTATTTTTTTGTGATTCCATTAAATTATTTTTATTTAATATTTATTTAGAGTTTCAATGTCTTTAAATAGTTTGCGAGTAGTAAAAATATAATGTGTTATGCAGTGTAATTGCCCACGCTGCAGATTTACCATTTATTTACACTGCAAAAGTTGTGAATGACAATTTGTATTATGCGCTCGGAAAGACCATAAAAAAGGAGCTGTGAACGCATGGCATATGCGTGACAATGGCGTCCAAATTTGTAAGCATCTGCAGTATATACACAACAATTAAGGAATAATAGAAAGAAATAAAACTAGCGCACACATTTTACATACTCAAAGAAAGAGCAAGTGCAATAGCTCAAATATCAACGAGTCTCTGTAACAGCTATTTACATACATGTATGTACATCAACAACAATTGCTGCGTCGCTATCACGCGCACAGCATTCAAAGCGCAATTTTTATTGAGTTTAACTAATGCACATTAATGTCTATATACACAGCAACGATGGATGTGGAGTGTGCCTGAATTGATGTTATATGTAAAGTACGGAAGTATTTGAATCGAATGTTGTTGATGTTGGCTAATTGCATTTCGAATTCAAATGTAAAACGAAGCCCGAAACATTGGAACTCATTCTGCAGCTAAACTCTATTAGTCTTAATTGATTGTGGTTTTGGTAATTGGTTGTGTAAACTCAATTTGCAAGCCCATCAAGTGTGCTACGAGGCGTATGTGCAATATATGAAGGTGCTTGCAAAGCGAAATATTTCAAGAGGAACACAAATACAATTCTAATCTACTTTTGCGCGTTGCATAAAACTTGATAGCAAACAGGAAAACAACAAAAGCTCCAATTCAATTTCATAAATCTCAATCTAAAAGCCAAGCATATTTACTCCTTAGGTGCTAAGTAGTAAACGAAAACCAAGAGGAATCGATTCATGCGGGAGAAAAACAAATTTCACAAAATTAAAATGTTTTTTTTTTTTAATAAGTTATAAAATTTAAAGCTAAAAGAAAAGATATATATATAATAATGATAATAAAGTAGCCTGACGTAGGCCAAATAATTATATATATAGTTTTTTAATTTTTTTTTTTTAATTTATCCTTTTGGCTCTTTAATTTGTCTAGAAATCGCAGTTAGTTGGACTATAAAACAAATTCTGAAAACAATCAATGTCAGCTTTACTTTAATGCGTGGGCGAAACTCTCTCTGAGTCTGCACCCACCCGAATTTGTTCATGTGTATTTGAGCAAAGAAAAGTGTTTCTATACTTTATAGGAAACATCCGAGTCTTTTCCTATATTGTTTTGTCACTGACTTGACTTTAGCATCAGTTTGCTGTGTCACTATATCTATACCCAGTACCTTCATAGAGGTTGGCGGGAATATGATTTCAAGTCAAAATAAAACATTGTCTCCATTAACTGTTTGTAATTTGTCAATCAAGTTTAATTGTTTTTACAAGAGCTAAATGTTTGTTTTAGGGACTAATGAACAACTTTCAATTAGGTTTACATAATTAATGAAAACTTGTTTCTTGCTCACGCGAATATCTGAATTCTGCATCATAAACACTGTTGTTCCCATAGCATAAACATATCGTAATAGCGTGCCCGCTAGCCCTGTACACTCTACTCGTACGCTTGAAAGAGTTTTGTTTTTATTTTCCTTCTGTATTGCACACATTTGAGCCAATTTAACGCTTCCGTGTGTTTTTTGCTATCCACGCCCGCTGGCTGCACGCTTCTCGTGCTGCCGTAAGAGCGAAATGTGCTCTGGCAGAGTTTTATTTACTTTTAGCTCTTAACTACATCAAGTGAACAAAAAGTGTGCAAAAACCCCTTCTGTGACTTGTTAACTGCACACAGTTGCAGAAAACTCTTGTGATGTAATGCAGTTCATGCATTTATCATAGAAATTAATTGAACGCAATGAAGCGCAAATCCAAATCAAGCAAAACTGCAAAATGAGTTAATGAAAACTTCAATCATTTATTGCAAATAATTTAGGATTGCTTTGAAAATAACACAAAAAGGTACTTTTTTAAACAATCTCCAATTAAATACTTTAAAATTTAGTCTCCTTAAAACAAGGAAAATTTGTAAATTTAATTTAATTTTTTCAAGTTGTTATATTAATTCAGCAATTTAATACAAATAAAACATATCTATTTTTAAGTACAACATTAAATCAAAAGTTTAATTTGTTGCAAATAATTTATTTTATTTTTATTATTTTTATTAATATTATTAATATTGACTAGTGATTATTTCTATAATATACTTTAACGCATATTACAAAAAACAGCAAAGCTTTACATTTAATTATTAATTTGGCAATTTTATGCCAATAAAACATCACTTATTTGAAGTACAATGGGACTATCAATTAATCTTATATTATTCAATATGCAATGGCGATCTCAATTAACTTGTACATCAAAGTTAATTAATCAAATCAAAGTCAGGCTAAGCACTCACATCTGACCCATTTCAGCCAAGTAACGTCCTTGAACTTGGCTGCAAAGGCCAGGCTGCCAGAATTATTTCACTATGTAGAAATTTATTTTATATGTCCGTGAGGACTTGATTTGAATTGGTCTGCTGTTAATAGCACACATATTTACGTCTATATATATGTATATATTTTATATATATTCAAGTGCATAAGCAGAAAGTTGGCTTGTCCCTTTGAGAATTGAAGAATAGCCCGTCAAATGAGTTAATATTTTTGGGGCAAAAGTTTATTAGAAATGTTTGTAATATGTAACTTGTGTCTACGGGTCATCATATTTACATTGAAAGTTGCTCAATTTAAAAATATTTTAGCTTGCAGACATATTATGGAAACAAATTGACAAAGTTTACCAAATTTTCCCCGAGTGCGTTTGACATATGCACCTAGAGAGTTCATAAGGGTGACAATTCCCAAAGAATTATTTAAATATATTTAAACATAAGCCATGAGCATGAAGTAAATAATTTGGCAAGTAAACAATAATGCCATATTATATTGTCCACTGAAATATTTTCTCAAACATTTTCCTTTCATAATTGAGTAGTAGTAAATAATAGCAAAAATGTATTTATAATTTGTTCTACTTTATAAATTTTACTAATCGCAAGATTGATAGCTTCAGCTTACGTCAGACCTCCCCGTAATTGTGGATTCGTTATTAAAGATAACGACTAGTCTTATAAAACAATAAAACAAACTTTAAATATAGTATCAAGTTAAAGATTAATTTATTTACTTAAACGTACAACCCAATCTATATAATCACATTTGATCGAATTTCTTCATTATCTCAATCACTGGCTCATTCAAATATTTGCGAACCTCCAAGTTGAGGGCAAAGTCCCCGTGATCCCACAAAGGATCCGCCATATGGTGAAGCTCCATATTTGGCAGTCGGTCAGACAGAGCGAGAACATCCTCCACAGCAGCCATATTATCATTATCGGAATACCATAGGTGGACCTCAGAGCTGATGTTCTCCACTGGATAGTCTGGCGGCTGCTCCGATTTGTATATTTCCATATTCTTCTGAGGTCCATAATCATACAGACGGAAATGTCCCGACTGCTGCTCCTGGAGATAGTGCAGCATTTGATTGGTGGAGCAGCCGGCCGGATGAGTGGCCAAGCCATCTGGCATAGCAGTCTATTCAATATATAGTGATTCAATTTACTTTATATCTTTAAAATGCTTCATTTCTCTTACCATATTCACACGGCTGCCAGAATACAGATTTTGCACAACATTTTCGCAAACTGGCCTAAGTTCGTTATCGGGCTCACACAGGTTGGAGAACAGACTCAGCAGGAAATTGTTGCTCGGTATAAATTCTTGATCAGAAAAGAAAAGCGAGTACTCATTCCGATGGCCCAGATAGGGACCCACTGTGCGCACTAAGCTATTTTCCATATGTGTCATAATGGCAATGGGCGCAAACATATGAGCTGTCTTGATCTTCTCGTTGTACTCGGGTCGCAGGGACATCAGTGCGAAGAAGACAGTTGTACCCTGGGAGTGGCCCACATAGTGAATAGCCTTCTGTCCCTGTCCATTCGTCTTCAAGGCGTAATCGATCATGGCTGCAATATCAAAGTAACCGATCTCGTGCCAGCTAAAACGCCAGAAGTAGGGATGCTGTGGGGAGCGAGATGTGTGGTTTCTTGAATAGGTGTTGCCTCGCCCGTTTCCCAGCCAGACATCAAAGCCGGCATCAGCCAGCAAGTAAGGCAAGCTATCGTTCGGACCCTGGAGTATCCATGCATCCGAGCAACTTGTCAGCCCGTGTTGAATCAGTACAACGGGCCGGAACTTGTCCTGGTTCTGCAGCTTGTGCGAATACGGTATGCGAAATACACCCACAATGTACCCATCCTCGGTAACAATATGGTGGTGTTCCGCCGGATAGCCATGTGCAGCAATGCGGTCACGCTGAAAGAAGTGTCTGTAGATGAAGTACAATCAAGGATGTATGAATTTAAAAGACTCACCGTGGTGCGTCGATCTTTTAAACTGATATGGGCATCAGGATTGTCATACAGCTTATAGAAATCGATTTTGGATGGTGCTGCATTTAGAGCTGCGCACTTTATTGCAACCACTAAACCGATCAATATGAAAGTTAACTTAAGCAAATAGTTCTGCATTGTTAAATGTCTGAACTGCGACTGTGGCGAGTCAAGCAGTTGACTATGTTTTTAAAATGAAATATCATCAAGTGGTCTCAGATTAAACTGAAGACTCTTAAGATTGGGAGGGTGCAGAAAATAAACAAAATTTCCTTGCAATAAAATACTGATTAAATCAATTTACTCGAGCTTCACATTATTCCAAATATGTTGCGATACACAGATCTAACTATTCATTAATGATCAACATACCAAAGTCACTTTATATATAACATATACACTTGAGTAGCTCCATTTATTGTGTAGTAAAGCATTGTAATTATCATTAATTGGCGATTCCAGAAAATATATGTATTATTCGTGGAAATAACATGCCTATCTAATTGACGTAGCTTAGCTTATCACTAATCCCATTTATTAACTATAAATATAGAACTGCTAAAAAGCCCACACATGGCGATTGTGCATTATCGAGGTTTGTACGAGTAAAAAAGTAAATGGAACCTCTGCTTCACATATTTAAATGAAGATATAAATAAACAATAAATGTAATAATATTAATAGATATATTAACAATTTATAAATGTATTTGTAAATAAGCTATGTGAGATAATTGTTTAATTAAAAATGTAAAAGAGATTCTTTAAATGTAAAGTGATTGTTTAATGTGGCTTTAAGATGAATGCAAATATTTCAAACTAAGCACACACACATATATAGTCTTATACTGTTAAGCTCTTACAACAGCATAAGCTTATACTCTCAATTCTTATACTCTCGGGCAGGCTTTACTAATCTTGAGCTCTAATTCTGCTTTATACATTCGCATTGCATTGTACTCTTTTACCCTTATACTATTGTACTCGTTCTCTCTATATAATGTCCACTCTCTCAAACTCATACTACTATTATTAGTACTACTCAGACATGCACTCTTTTACTTTAATTCTTACTCCTCTTACTATAATTTTAATTTAACACTGTATACTACTTTCTTTGTCTACTCATGCGCTTATAGCCTTATACTTGTACTCTTATACACTCACAAATTATGCTTATACACAAGCATTCACACATGATTCTGTCTAGATTTCTCCTGCTCTGCAATTCTTATTCATTCCTCAGTTAATCGGCACATATGGACTATTCGTAAACAAGAAAAATTACAATTTAATTTTTAGAACTTTCAAATTTCTTCATAATCTCAATGACTGGCTCATTAATAATTTTTCGAAGATCTATATTCAATACAAAGTCGTCGTGATCCCACAATGGGTCATCCACAAGATGCAGCTTCTTATTGGGCAGACGATCAGCCAGAGTCAAGACATCCTTCACAGCAGCCATTATATCATTCTGTGCATACCAAAGATGGACATTTGATGTAATATTCTCGACTGGATAGTCTGGTGGCTTCACTGATCCATACATTTCTTCATTCTTTTCGGAACCATAGTCGTACTGGCAAAAACGTCCTGACTGATGCTCTTGCATGTAATGCAATATTTGATTGAAGGAGCATCCCGCTGGCTGATGGCCAATACCTTCTGTCATGGCAGTCTATTAATTGAAATCATCTGAAATAAATTCCTTTATAATGCTCAGTGCTACTCACATTGTTCCAGCGCGTACTGTTGTAATACGATTTAATAAGATACACACAAACTGGCCGAAAAATTTCGCGAGGTCCACATAAATTGGAGAATATACTCAAAATGTATTGGTTGTATGGTAAAAACTCCGTGTTCGAGAAGGTCCTCGTGAATATATTCTGATATCCCAAATAGGGCGATAAATTACTAACTAACTTATACTCCATATTGGACATCCACGCAATGGGGGCAAACATGTGCGCTGTCTTGATCTTCTCATTGTATTCGGGACGCAGAGACATCAATGTAAAAAACACAGTCGTTCCCTGAGAGTGGCCTACATAGTGGATTGCTTTGTGACCCTGTCCGTTTGTCACTAAGGAGTAGTCGATAGTGGCTGCAATATCGTAGTACCCAATTTCGTGCCAACTGAAATTCCAGAAATCAGGCTCCTCTGTGTTTAATGAAATATGATTTCTTGAGTACGTATTCCCTCGACTGTTGCCGATCCACACATCGAAGCCCGAGTCAACCAACAGGTAAGGCAAAGCATGATTTGGACCATTTAAAAACCAAACATCAGATCCTCCCATTAGGCCATGCTCAATGAGCACGATGGGTCGAATCTTTTTCTGGTTCTGCAACTTGTGGGAATAAGGTATGCGAAACACGCCCAAAACGTAGCCATCCTCGGTGACAATGTGATGCTGCTCTACCGGATAGCCGTGATTAGATATGAGATCCTTCTACTTAATATGTTGTTAGCAATTTAAAAATGGATGGCTAAGAGCAGACACATACCGTCGTGGCTACCTCTTCGACACCAGCGGCAATCTGTGCAGCGGTATACAAATTTTTGTAAACGATGTGCGATTTAGGAACATAAAGAGCAGCAGACTTTAAGCCAACAACTAATACAGCCAATAAAACTACCGCCGAGAAAAAGTAGTCGTGCATTATGTAACGCGTCAACTACATCTGTGGTTAGCCAATCATTTGACGTCCAACTTTGTTTAATTGGCTCTGTTAAACTTATCATCAAGGGATCTTCGATGACCCGGAAAATCTGCATATGAAAATGATTAATAAACTTATCAAAATGTCCCCTTTACCCCGGAAACATGTTACACTAATTGATAAACTGAATGGAAGGAAATTAGAAAATGTTCTTTACTTAAAACGTTATTAAATAATGTCATTATTGCTCTAGACATAGATCTATTTTTATAGGAATTTCCACCTCTATTTACTCAGTTTATAACTAAACGCATTATACATTCGTAGCTAGTACTTGCCCACATGACGATAACCCATTAAGGATGGATGGCAACCTTGCACTTAATTTAGAATAAAACAGCGTTAATTTAGTTAAACTCAAAGCCTGAATGGCAATTTTAAAACGCTCGATTTCTGACATTTAAAACGCAAGCTCCTCATAAATTTCGTATAATCAATTCAAACTATGAAAAAACGATTTGATAAAACGATCGATTGGTGAGCAAAAATACCAAATTAAAAATATAAAATTATAATTAAAAATTGTGCAGAAAATATACTGCGAGTGTCGCAAAGTTCACGAGAACTTTTCAAACTGGAATTGATAAGAAAATGGACAGTCAAATGAAACGTTTAACAATTTAACAATGATTTCAATTTTAACGGGTTTAGTAAAACACCGAATGTATAAATTAAATAAAACAGATTAAACTAAACTATAGCTAATCCTCGCCAGGTGGCAACGGTTGATTTAAATCACCCAAGACGGGCGCCGGCACTGGCTGTGGTGCAGGTACTGGCTGTGGTGCAGCAGCTGGCACTGACGTTAAAACGGGCACGGCTGAAATAATGTTCATTTCTGAGGTATCCACCAGCTCCTTCTTGATATTATCAGGATTTATGTAGCCACCGCTTTCGTCCTGCAAAAAAGACAAATCGAACACTTAAATACGTGATTATTAATATTAATCAATTAGACTAACCGTAACAAACACATCTACAGATTTGCCGGTAATAATATCCAGTATCTGTTGAGTAATGCCGCTCATTGGCTCGTCTTGTATGCTCTCCGCGTATTCAAGCAATGGAGGTCTGAGGTCCGGGCACTGCTGCAATGCATCCGCCAATTGTGGTGGCGGGAGCTGCAGCAATACGGACAGAGATTGCGGCTTCAGCCGCTGTACAGTCTTAAGAAAGCCCTCCCAGATGACCTTCTGACGCCACACCTGCTTCAGTATTAAACGCTGCAGCAGATTCAGTACAAAGTTTGAGAGACGCGGCCACAGCGTTAGGCTCTGTATAGTGGTGCGCATCATCAGCGTAGGCACAGGCATCAGCTCGACCAGTTGTTGCAGCACTGCCATTAGCACTTCCTGCGTATACACTTCACGCTCGGCTAGACACAGTGAAGTGGCCTTCACTATTGACTTCAGATCACACACATTTGTATCTATTGTGTGCAGAGCTACAAGCAAATCCGTGGGTGATACTGCCATCTGCTGATGAGCAAACTCGGCACCAATACCAAGCAAACGATTAAAAACCTCTTTAACAACGGCCTGATTGAGCTTAATCAGTTTGGGCAGCACAGCGATTATCTCAGAGCGTGAAAGACCACTTAAAATAGGTATTAACACGCGCACATCTTTGAGTTTGTTTTGGTAGATATCCCGAACGCGATGAACCAGTTCGGGATGCGGTGCGGGCACGCGTTCAGTAAATATGTAAATAATGCGTATGACTAACGTTTCCAAACCCTTTGGACAGTTCTCCACCAGCTTGAGCAATACTGGAGACTCTACGCCCAGCTTCTTAATGGGATCATCCAAGCTACGCAATATAGTGCGCTTTAATTCTGCTGAAGTCTCCATATACACTTGACAAATCTTCTCCAAATAAACTGAAAGGGATTGAATTACGTTTTGTTGAACATAGACTTGTCTGATGATGCTTACCTTCTGGATTGTAGGGCAATAATGTGAGGGCCAGGACCAGACACACCTTGGCAGTATCTTCCTTCCAAGCCTCCTCCGGCGTCGGCCTGCCATAATCTGCCGAAAATATTGCATTTGGTGGTGTCTTCGCAACCACAAATTGTAACCATTCCAACGCAAACTCATCAATGCGTGCTGGAACAATCTTGTGCACATGATAAATGGTAATCAAGTGACCCAACGCACGCTCTCGTAGATCGGCGCGTTCGTGAACGGCATAGATGAGGAGGACGCGTATGAAACGATTTTTGCGCGGAGGTCTTAGCACCGTCAGATCCTTGACTACCTCCAAACCATGCGGCATAAATTCTTCGAGAAGGCATAGTTTTACAAGCTGCATAATCGCCTCCTCGGGTAGTATGGGAGCCTCTAGAAAAAGGCGACGTAGCAAAATGATTCTGTCTTTGTACTCACAGCGCTCATTAATGCCAGAAATAAGCTTATTCAATAGCTCGTTGTAGGCGTGATCTGGACGATTCTCTGTCTTTACATAGGTATGACGGGTAAAGCCCTGCAGCAGAGAGTATTCCTCAAACAGCCAAGAAAAAGCAAGATCTATGCGTTGCTTGATATCAGCTAGTATGAATTCCATGATGCCATAGCGCACATTATCCGGAAACGTGGCCGCAATAACAGTCACTAATTTACGTCGCTTGGCTGCCACGCCACCCATAATGCACTGTCGCTCAGAGTTCAGAATTCGCATAACGGCATCCAAGAGAAACTTCTCTTTAGTGTTGCGAGCCAGGGGCTTGGTGATCTCCTGCAACTTGAGCGTCTTCGCGCGCTCCTTCATTCGCTCAATGACCGTCTGTTCGCCTTTAGAGCGTTCCATGGTCTCGCGTAACTTCTTTGTTGCTTCTTCTTTGCGCTGCAGCTCCTGTTCACTCAACTTGCTTTGTGTATCCTCCACATCCATGGCAGCGATAGTAGGCTCTATATCGGGTATGGCAATGCTAGACTGACTCTTTGGCCTCATGGGCGGTTCTTTGCTGAACGCAGCCGAACCGGGTCCCAAGCGCATCTCCGTCAGCTGCTGGCCTAATAGATGAGAAATGTTGCTCACTTGTTGCGGCAATGAGAGCTGCTTAATAGGCGTATATTCCGCTAAGAATTTTGGGGTTGCTGCTTCCGGCAGCGCTGGTAAAAATTCAATGACGAGATTCACCACCATTTCGGTAGAGCGTAAATGCTCTGCCAAAAACTTTTCATTCACTCGCGTACTCTTTTGACGCTGCTTCTCCAACTCTTCCTCGTCGAGTTCCATTTCACGCGGTTGGTGCAACTGTCGCTCCTGATCGACCAGACGCGCTTTTTTAGCCAAACTCTGTGCCGCATTTTCCAGTATTCGCTTCTGTCTGCGCGCCATCTCTTGCTTATCCATTTTGGGAAGCAATTTTTGTATCTCACTGGCACTAGCTCCCAAATCCATCAGTATATTACGTATTGTCCCAGAAAATTCGAATGAGCCGCGCAGCTTGAGTAGCATTTGGAGCTGCAGGCGCAAGCTTTTTCTTACCGAACTCACTTGCGAGTCAGTCAGTGTGGGCGGCAGATTGTTGTTGAGCTGTCGAAAAGCCTCCACAACAGAGCCCATGAAAATGGGTCGCATTTTGGCAACCGTGCAAAGACTACTCGTGCAGGCAATCAAATTCACCGACGAGATGTGTGTGGTTCCATGGAACTGCAGCATAATGTCAAAGATGTTTGTACCTTCGTCTTGCAACTTTTGACGTCTAATAAGTTTGCACTGCTCCGGCACATCGGCTAACGAGAAATCGCCCTCTCGTTTCATGCTGTCCTCGTCTGCATAACTTTGGAGTATAATGACGCCCTCTAGAAATTTGATGGCATTCGTGCGTATACCGTCGTTTTCATTGTCAATCATATCTAGAATTTGTGCTTTTATCAAACTTAAAACGTTCCATGCTTGCTCAGCGCTGTCGCTGGGATCGGTCAGTTTGCATAGATATTGAAGACCATTCTTATAAATACTGCCACAGGCCTGAATAACACGTTTAATGACTTGAGCTGAACTGTCTCGCAGCATCATTGATATCACATTAATCACATACGGCAAAAGCTCCACTTTAACCTTACTGAATATGAAATAGATTATAATTTGTATAGTTACACTGATGACGATGTACCCACCATATCTGTTCAATAAAAGAGACCACTTGCTTGCGCACCTCTTGGTTCTGATCGTGTGACAGTGAGAGCACCGGCTCTAAGAATTCATCTGCCAGCTCCAAACACGAACTAAGAACTATTTCCTGCACTTTAACCAGCAGCTCACATTTTAACGTAGCATTTGCTGTTACGAATTCATTGCACCATTCTACAACCTAAAAAGAAAAAAAATAAGCAAAGTTTCAAATAACTAGGCGCATCAAATTCAGCATGAGAACATCTACTAACCTTTGCACGCGCTGTTGCCGTTTTTTCGTCTGTAAAAAGATTTGCTGTTTCTGAAACAAACTGGCTGCGTCCAATTATACTGTCCATGTTTTAATAATTATATTAAGTAAAATATGCAACTTTTACAATTTTTAAATGCCGCAAATACAAGCTGACAGAGCCCCAGATTTCGATAGCTCTAGTGATGTGTTATAATATTAACGATTAAATTTCTAGCCAACGTAATATCGTTATTTTCTTTTCAGCCTGGCCAAAACAACCAAATATGAAATAAAATTGCGTTGTCTCTCAGAGTTTTAAACAATTAAATGCATGATAGCTCAATACAATACTTATTTATTTTGAGATTATTGCAAATTGTATATGCAATGATTGCATGATGGCTCATGTGACGTCATATTCATATTCTTAACATGTTATCTTGTTAGCTATATACTCGTATTCAATATTGCATGCGAAACATCGTAATAACGATACATCGGCCAATAATTATCGATAGCATCGATGCATCGATTTACTCACATTTTTTGGGTGTTTTAAAAGCGTGAAAAAAACGCCTAAACAAGTCAAAACGACTGCACATCAGGACCAATAAGCGCAGTTAGTTAATTCTTTTAGCTGCTGCACTAAAAGACATTAACAGTCGAAGGCACAAACGGCAACAAAGAAGGTTCAGCAATACGGTGTGTTATTGAACAACGGCTGAAGAGTCAAAGGTAGTACAAGAGAAGGGTGGTAGCGGAGAGTACGTGCTTGTGTGTATGTGTGTGGCTGAGTGTGTGGGTAGAAGTTGCGGCTGTGGAGCAGCGGCGGCGGCAGCGGCGACGACAGCGGAAGGTTTAGTTGAGGCAGAACAAATAAAGAGCCACGATTTCAAGTAAATAGTGAGCTTAAATCTAAAACAACAACAACAAGAGAATTTGTAGAAGTAACAGCAACAGCGGCTCAACTGCTTTTGTGAGCAACACACGACGACCGCGCCCTAATGTCAAATAGCCAAGTAAATGCCGGCAGTAGCGGTAGCGTCGTGGATGAAACGAACCCAAATGCAATTAATCCCACAACGGGAACCACTACAATTGCCAGCAGCATCAATCTGACTACCGCATCGACAACTGCGGCTCAGAGCTCCACTGGACAGCCGGCGTCTGCTGTTGCAGCTGGCGGTGGAGGTGGAACCGCACCGCATATAGTGGGTGCCTCCAGCACAACAACAGCAACGGCATCAACAGCGGGCGATGGTGGTGTCAACAACTTGGCTGTGGACTCATCGCCTCGCGAATCGGGTGATGATTCAGAGGATGAGAGCGAAATCTTGGAGGAGTCACCATGTGGACGCTGGCTAAAGCGACGCGAAGAGGTCGATCAACGCGATGTGCCTGGCATCGACTGTGTGCATCTGGCCATGGACACCGAGGAGGGTGTCGAGGTCGTTTGGAATGAGGTGCAATATGCGCAGCTGCAAGAGCTCAAAACGCAAGAGGACAAGATGCGTCAAGTGTTCGACAATCTGCTGCAGCTTGACCATCAGAATATTGTGAAATTCCATCGCTACTGGACGGACACACTGCAGGCGGAGCGACCGCGCGTCATTTTCATTACAGAATACATGTCGTCCGGCTCGTTAAAACAGTTCCTCAAACGCACCAAGCGCAATGCCAAGCGATTGCCGCTTGAATCATGGCGCCGCTGGTGCACACAGATCCTGTCCGCGCTCAGTTATTTGCATTCCTGCTCGCCGCCCATCATTCATGGCAATCTAACCTGTGATAGCATTTTCATTCAGCACAATGGCCTGGTCAAGATCGGCTCTGTGGTACCAGATGCGGTACATTACAGCGTTCGCCGTCAGCAGCTCGACCAGCTGCCAGAACGGGAGCGCGAGCGAGGTGCCCACTACTTCCATGCACCCGAATATGGTGCCGCCGAGCAGCTGACCGCCGCCGTCGACATCTATGCGTTTGGTATGTGCGCCCTGGAAATGGCCGCGCTGGAGATACAACCACAGTCCAGTAACAGCGAGTCGACGGCCATCAACGAGGAGACCATTCTGCGCACAATCAACAGCTTGGACAATGATCTGCAGCGTGATTTGATACTGAAGTGTCTCAACCCAAACCCACAAGATCGACCAAGTGCCAGCGATTTACTATTTCACCCACTACTTTTTGAGGTGAGTGCACGACTAATATATTATTAAGCATACATATATCATATGCCAAGAGTTCGCAGACTATAAGTCTGTCATGAAATTTATTTTTAAATATAATTAAAAAAAGATTTGTACTTACTTGAGATTCACTCGTCCCCAAAGCTCTCTTATTTTGGATTTATCGATGGGATTCTTTTATTTAGAATCAGTTCTTTATCGTACAAGGAATTTCATAATCAGAAGCTTCTGTCTTAGGTATGAAATGACAAGACTTCTCAGGTCCTTAAGTCTGGCATAAATTAATTGATTAATATATTGTATATATTATAACAATAACAATAACAAATAGATTAGTGCAAAGGAATTCATATTATACAGTTAGGCTTTCTCCACTAAAGTACTTTTCCTTATTCGACTTTTGTTCAAATTTTTGTTTGTTTTGAACTAGTTGTTAACGTCTTTCTCAGACAGAATTGTATAAATTTGGGATCTCCCTAACAGGTGCATGCACTAAAACTTTTGGCCGCCCACTGTTTGGTCTTCTCGCCCGCCAATCGAACTATGTTCTCAGAGACAGCCTTCGACGGACTGATGCAGCGCTACAATCACCCGGATGTGATAATGGCCCAACTGAAAATGTCTGGCAATGAGAAACAATTTCGACTGTCGAATGTGCCCGGGGCAGACAAGCTGGAAAAGTTTGTCGAGGATGTTAAATATGGTGTCTATCCGCTGATCACGTACAGCGGCAAGAAGCCTCCACATTTTCGTTCGCGTGCCGCGTCCCCGGAACGCGCCGACTCAGTCAAGTCGGAGACGCCAGAGCCTGTAGATACCGAATCACGCCGGATCGTGAACATGATGTGCAGTGTGAAGAAGCTGAAGGAGGATAGCAACGATATACTGATGACGATACTTTTGCGCATGGATGACAAAATGAATCGGCAACTGACGTGTCAGGTGAACGAGGAAGACACGGCAGCGGATCTCACCAGCGAACTGGTGCGCCTGGGCTTTGTTCATCTAGATGATCAGGACAAGATTCAGGCACTACTCGAGGAGACGCTGCGTGCAGGTGTGCTCAGTGATGGCGCTGGCGCAGAGAGCTCTGGAGCCGGTGTTACCACTACGGCAACGATGGCCGCACTGGAGCAGCTGGAACGGAACTGGTCCATTTCGGATGCGGACAAAACGATGACGTCTAGCATGTCCGTGAACACCTCACCCAGCGCGGCTGTCATGTATGTACCACAGGAGCAGGCCGACGCGGATGGTACGCAGATCCATAACAGCAGCCACAGTCACAGCAATTGAAGATGATCATGAACGTATTCGGGCAAAGCCGGCGGGGTGCGCATTGTTTTTATTATTGGAATGAATAATTACACACTACGATTTTATTGCTACTATTATTTTTGTTATTTTTATATATATGCATACACGTATATATTTATATATATGCATCTATATATATATATGTATATCACCTTGCATGTGCTTATGTATGTGCATATATGTATTTAAGCGATGTTGTACAAGGCTTCCAGGCAAGAGATTTTCGATGTGTATCCTTCACCGACTCCAAACACACACATATATGAACGACACACTGTGTGTTCACACTCACACACACATATATACACAAACAACTTCTATAACTCGTAAGCCAGAGACGAGCTTATAAAATCGAAGCATTCGCTTAGCACGACTTTCGAAGATACCGAATCGAATTCGGGATTCTCGAATATAACGCTAGAAAATCTAAATCTAAACCGAAATAAAATAAAAGCAACAAATATTCGACCTATTTCAAAAATAGCAATTAGGTACTCAAAAAGCATATGTATGTATATGATTTTTATTGATACATATATACATTTCTGCTAGTTAACGAGCAAGATGAGAGAACAAAAATGTCCCCAAAGGCAGTTAATGTATTTCAACGTATTACAAATATTAGAATACAAAAGAAAAGAAAAGGCCACAAAAAAGCAAAACACTGACGAATCGTAGCATAAAGCAGCCACAACTATAACAACAACAACAGCAAATACACAACAGACATAGCGACACTATTATTAAATAAATAAATAAATAAAGAAAGCAAAAACTGACAACAGAAAAATTGATTGCATTTGTACGTTTATTCTTACTATCATATCAAACCAGATTGATAATCTATAGATCCAATTCTAGGCACACGGCATTTAGAGGAGCTCCGCTTCATTGGACTCCTTCTGAGGAGTGCTCAGCTTTATGCGTTTGCACTCCCGTCCCTCTTCAGGTTCATCGTCTGTAAAAGCTTCAGGCACTTCGTCAGGTTCGCTCACCTCCTGCTGCTGCTCTGATACTTGGCGCACTCCCAACAGTTTGTCGTACGATTCCAACAACTTATTGCCCTCATATAAGACAAAGGGCAGACTGGCTCGCTGATAGTAATCAGGCATCAGTTCCAGATTGTTAATGACCGTGTCCAACATGTGCGACTTCTCGCACCAGATGCCGGGTGCATCGCTTCTAATCGGATTGATATGTACATGCAGATGGTAGAACGACGGTTGATAATGGAAGTACATTCGCAGCTGGTTGGGATTCAGGCCGTAACGCTCAAGTATTGCCTGCTTGGCCGACTGGCGCAAATTGCACAACAAGGGCAAGTGGCTCGAATTGAGATCACGCAACGATTTAATATCACGCTTGCGCACTATTCCCAGCAAATACAAGGTCTCCACATTTCGTCCGTCCCACTTGAGATCAGGAAGAAGAATAAAGCCATTCTCCGGATGCTTATCCTCAAATACAATACGCTCAGTTTCCTGTTTGTGCTCTAGAATATTGTACACCCAGTCCAAAGAGAATTGACTCGAGTTAATGTACGGCAACGTAATGGATTCATAGAGATCTGGGGTTTCATTTATTATATACTTCTGGCATATAGAATATTTCTCAATATGTTTCTCAGTGGCTGGATAAATCACGGTACTCTTGACGGCTATGAAAAGAGTATTGTTAGGCGCTGAGTTAGGCAAAACAATTGAAATTACTTACTACACAGCTCTTGGGTGGGTACACACTGAAAACTTGCGTAAATATTATTTATGAAATCGGTGCGCACTTGCAGATCCGTGCTAAAGTAACTCGGTTTGGGATTCGACTCGGACTCCTGATCAGCCGGCACGTCAGTAGCCACGTCGCTCTCACGATAAGCTGCATAGTTAAACAGGTATTTAACATTTGTAAAGTCAAGCTCGAATTACTAACCATTTTTCTCGAAAACAACAATTGCAGAATCAGTTTTGGATATATCCGGGAAAGTTCCAAGTAATGTTATACTCTTGCATTTGCTATTGTTGTTAAGTATGCGTTTGAGGTGGAACTTTGTTAAATCATAAGTTGGTGACTTAATCTCACTGCTTACATTCAAATTTGTACTAGATTCGACTTGTTCAGGCATTATTTTATGTTTATTTTTTCCGGTTGTATTGCTTCGGCGGCAATTTACTTATTAAGTGTTGGTAAACAACGGATAAGCGCTATGCTTATACCATTACCACTTGAGTATACATATTTTATTAAGTAGACACACTAACCATGGTTATGTGCTTACCACCACTGTTACTCAATCGTGGTTACCACGATTGAGAGTCTTTTAACAGTGATTGGTTACCGTTAACTTAACATAATTGCTCCACACAGAATCGTATTTCAACAACCGACAACAGTTATTGTATATTAAGAATACCTTAGACTTATCGACTTGGTCACATCGCTGTCGATACGTTTCCTACACATCTCTGTCGCATTTAGCAGCCGACGCGCTCGCACAAAAAAAAAATAGAAAAGTAATTTCTTAACTTTTAGCTGGAAGTATTGTTGTAAAAAGTGTAAGGGCATATGCAATTTTTATAAACACATTTAAAGAGCTATTTCAAGTTTTGCATTATCAACCAGATCATTTACTTGCGGCCCAAGATCGCAAACCCTGCAAACTTTTGCCGACTTTGCGCACACGCTTTTACCGCCGCCGCTTTGTTGTTTTGGCGCCTGAATTTTGCGACGCGCACAAAAATTTGCGTGAAATTATAATTTAGCTGCGTGCGTCAAAATGGTGGATCGCAGCGACAATGGTAAATAAATTAGATAACGAATTTGTTTAAAATGTGAGTTTAAACTAACATTTTGGTTTATAAGCAGCGGAATCCTTTGACGATGCCGTCGAGGAACGTGTGATCAACGAAGAGTACAAGATATGGAAAAAGAACACTCCATTTCTATATGATTTGGTGATGACGCACGCTCTGGAATGGCCCTCGCTGACGGCCCAATGGCTGCCCGATGTGACCAAACAGGATGGCAAGGATTATTCTGTGCATCGCCTCATATTGGGCACACACACCTCGGATGAACAGAATCATTTACTGATTGCCAGCGTCCAGCTCCCCAGTGAGGATGCCCAATTTGATGGCTCTCACTACGACAATGAGAAGGGCGAGTTCGGCGGCTTTGGTTCCGTGTGCGGGAAAATCGAAATTGAAATCAAAATCAATCACGAAGGCGAAGTGAACCGGGCACGCTACATGCCCCAAAATGCTTGTGTTATTGCAACGAAAACTCCATCGAGTGACGTTCTCGTCTTTGACTACACAAAGCATCCGAGCAAACCTGAACCCTCCGGTGAATGCCAGCCGGATCTACGTTTACGTGGACATCAAAAGGAAGGCTACGGTCTCTCCTGGAATCCCAATTTGAACGGTGAGCACAAGTATTGAATTATGGATAAATAGGTAGTGATTAGATTAGAAAATAATATACAAATAATAATAAAATATCTCTATATAATAGCTTAACTCATAATTAATTCATTTTCTTCTTCATTTTAGGCTACTTGCTCTCGGCTTCTGATGATCATACCATTTGCTTGTGGGACATCAATGCCACGCCCAAGGAGCACCGCGTGATTGATGCGAAAAATATATTCACCGGTCATACGGCCGTCGTTGAGGATGTCGCTTGGCATTTGTTGCACGAATCGCTGTTTGGCTCGGTGGCCGATGATCAGAAGCTTATGATTTGGGATACGCGCAACAACAACACATCGAAGCCGTCGCACACTGTGGATGCACATACGGCTGAGGTGAATTGCTTAAGCTTTAATCCGTACTCTGAGTTCATATTGGCCACCGGCTCAGCGGATAAGACGGTCGCCTTGTGGGATCTGCGCAATCTGAAGCTGAAACTACATTCCTTCGAGTCGCACAAGGATGAGATCTTTCAGGTGCAATGGTCGCCCCATAATGAGACCATTTTGGCTTCGTCTGGTACCGATCGGCGCCTACACGTGTGGGATCTGTCGAAAATCGGTGAGGAGCAGAGCTCTGAGGATGCCGAAGATGGGCCACCAGAGCTGCTATTTATACACGGAGGACATACGGCCAAAATCAGCGACTTCTCCTGGAACCCGAATGAGCCATGGATCATTTGCTCCGTGTCGGAGGACAATATCATGCAAGTGTGGCAAATGGCTGAGAATGTGTACAATGATGAAGAGCCCGAAATACCCGCCTCTGATCTGGAAACCAATACTGCTTAAGAGCCGCAACATCTGTTTTCGGAATGTATCCTGAACCTCCCATAAGAAATATATGTAAAATTGTTTTCTTGGCTCTAATCACTAAGCCAGCTTACCTGGCCGCGTGTACTCATTTTAATTTATATATTACATACTTTTATAATTAATTAAGTTCACATTTTGTCTACAAAACAAATCTTGCATTAAAACAATCTGAAGACCAACAAATCAATCAACAGTGTATTTGAATAGTTTGCCAAACGCCTCAATGTCCACACGTAAGGCACGAACATCTCCTTGGTGTCGCCTCGACATGATCTTTCCACTTATCACCTGATCCTTCTGCACCATTTGTGGCTCCTCCATGAAAAAGACCGTCTGTTTCCAGTGTGTAGGAGTCGCAGCTGGTGAAGTGCTGAACACTATTTGTTTGTCCAGATCAAAGAACGTGTCGAAGTAACCTACAAAGGCGGCCAGCTTGCCCGTTTGAGTGCATTTCAAATGGAATTCATGTGTGAAATTTGAATAGTTCAGATCAACGGTCATCATATCAAAGCTGGCTATTTCTTCGCTCTCGGTTAGTATATGCTCTGGATTCACAACCTCAATGAGGGGCTCCTCTATGCTGCGCTTGCGCAGGTCACTCATATCCACCCCATAAACATCCGACCAGAAGTCGACGTGCTGCTCATGCAGCGTCTCATTTATGCCCAGCAAATGGAGAGTGCAACGATTGGGCAGAATATTCCCGCTGGGATTCAGATGATTCTCGCGTGCATAGATAATCGTATCCAACATGCCTTCGTAGAGCAGGAAATACCCCATCCATTCAGATATTATGACATCATATTTGGCCTCCGGCAATTCTGTGTCTTCCAATCGACCCTTTACGAGCTTCACATTCTTCACATTGTTTTTTCTGTTTGACGGGAAAGTTCAGGGTGTTTGGTTAACATATGTATATGAAACGGATAAGTTAGCTTAATGATTTATATTGCATTTTAGATAGAAGAATCCTTAAAGTACACAATTTCTATTGTACTCCCAAGAAGAATATGTGTCATTTGTTAGTTCTATTTATGTAGTATAGGTTGGGGCTTAACCATTTAATAAATAGATTAAACTAAAAGAAAATATTGTAGATTTCTGTCTAGCTAAGTTTACTTTGTCTATAATCAGATTTGAATTGGTTTATCTAGATTTGGTGATGTATTTCTAATTAGCCTGGCTTGCTTCTTGTTTCTCCTCCGTCATGGAAATTCAAGACTACTTTTTTTAAATATTTATTTTGATTATTAAGATTTAAATATATTGATTGAACCAAACTTATGTACAAATTTAAATATAGAAAAAAATAAAAAAAGTTACCACATTTAATATTAGCATTGCTCGCGAATAACTGTTAACCGTTTCTCGATGTCTGCAAATAAGTTTTCAGATAATTTTCTTTTGTTTTTTCATCACTCTGGTTGTTTGTCGACCGTTCGGTTGAGTTAAATGAAGCAAAAAGTCTATTGTGTATTTATTGGAACGTATGTCGTAAACGATGTTCGTTAGAAGAGCGTCATACAAAATAGTTCAACGCAACAGAGCGTCATCTGTTATTTGCAAGCAATAGAAAGGATAGCTCTAAATTAATTTAAATAATAATAAAATTGATGAAAATAATCACCAAATAACTTATGTTAACTTTAAATATATCCTTTCAATCATTTAACGTTGAACTTACCTGACTATATCCATAGCTGTATAAACAATCTCTGAATTGTCAATGCCAACAACGCTTTTGGCGCCAGCTTGAGATGCGAATATGGAAAGGATGCCTGTGCCACAGCCCACATCCAAAACCGACTTTCCACTCAAGTATTTCTGATTTTCCATTAGGGCTGAACGGTAGCTGCTAGTGCGCACCTATTTAAAAGACAATAAGAAATATTTTGAGAAATAATTAACTTTTAGCTATACATAATAGTTATAATACTCTACCGTATCGCTGAGCATTTCGTGATGGATGCCAAAGTGTGAATAGCTATTGAAATATTCTTTATCCAGCGTCAGAGAATTCCGCACTACTCCATTCTTGGTTGCAGCAGTCTCCTTTCCGTCACTGTGCACCTTCTGTAGCAGATCTCTGTAATCGTTGCGCATGCGTTCCATGTCCTCGCTGGCTTGTTGCAACAATTTCCCTTGTTCGGCAATGCGTTGCAGCAGCTCAGGCACGCTAGCAGCTGCCTGTGGAACATCAGTTGTGATAGTATCGTAGTCATAGCATAGCCACGACTCGTACTGAATGGGCTTTAGATACTTTTCATCATTCCATTCTGGCTGTTCCGTTAATAGCAACTGCTCTGCAGTTATTCGACTTCCACGTATGTAATTTATTAACTTAATGAATGCATACTGATCCATTTGGAATTTCTGCTTAAGCTTTGACAAATTAACTTTGTGCAGTCTATTTAAATGCTCGATCGCCGGATCGATACTGGGAAAAACTTGAGTGCAAAACAAACAAGTTGTCGGTTCTTCCTCATCTCCGACTTCATTATCTTCATCATCCTCGATGTCTTCGAATGCTTCCTCATCAGAGCTGGACTCATCAACTATTATAATAAATACAGTTCTTAAAAGTTTATTCATGATATATTTATATATTACTTTACCTTTATTTTCTGTGTTATCCATATTAAGTAAATAGAAACAAAATTATCATTAACACCAAATAGTTTGAAGGCGCTTTTAGACAGCAGCACGTGCGGAAAGAAACAATGTTACCACGCCCCGGCAAATGTTATTAAACTATCGATAACTAATTTTCTTTTCGCATCCCTGCACTTGCATAACCCTGTTTTGGTTGCAATAACAACATGCTTCAGGTGCGTAGTTGAATTTAGTTTAATTTTTTACTTAAAATTTATATTTTTGTTTCAATTCTCTTTACTTAGGTATTTAGAAGCTTGCGTTCGACGCAGCCTGCGCGCTTTGCCTCAGCACTAAGCAGCACAGCAACAAATCCTGCATCGGGATCAACTGATGCTTCTCCTGCTGCCAATACAGGCGAAACCGATAAGCTTTACAGTAAATTGGAGATCGAGCTACGAGGCATTGATCCGGCAGTTCTCAAAAGTTACACCTGGTTTGCCACAACCGCTGCCGAACAGTTGGGCATTGAGCTTGGCAAATGGTAAGTAAGGCTTTAGATATATCATGTAATTAACAATTTTTATTTTTTATTTATTTTATACACTTACAGCTGGAGCCCCCGTAAGGCACACCATGAACGAATGACCCTGCTTAAGTCGGTCCACATCTATAAAAAACATCGCGTACAATATGAGATAAGAACTCATTTTCGATACATGAACTTCCACAAGCTGACAGGCTCGACGCTGGACACATTTCTGGAGTATATCGAACGTAATTTGCCAGAAGGCGTGGCGCTACAAGCAGCCAAGACAGAGCTGCAGCATCTACCCGCTCACCTGCAACAGCCGCCAGAACAAGTTTAACTTTAGCTTAAACATTTACACAAATTATTTATAAGTGTTGCACATTGATTTACGTAGATATTTAACTATCACACATTTGATAACAGCCATTGAAGCGATTAATAAAAGAAACGTGGAGATTATTCCTCAATGGTTAAAAACAAATAAAGTGCCGATTTAATCAAAAATAGTAGCCTATTGATATGGATTTCCACGGTTCGGGCCCCACCAGGGTTTTGCCGATAAGACGTGGTCTTAATATGAAAATTCTAATCAAAACAAACCTACAAATATTCTCTATGTAAAGAATATAATTAATTTGAGTGAATATTCTATATACTCTAAATAAAAGAGTACAGTTTGTAGAATTAATTCAAAGCGAAAAACGGTGGTGGAGGCTCTGAAAAATAATGAAATGTCAATGTTAGAATATGGAACAGAATGGAAATATATTATATTACATTTTTAATTTTTTTTATAGATTGTTTTATAGACTGATGTTTCAGGAATGTATGATATATATATAGTGAAACTATGCGAGTTTATAAATATAGCATAATAAAGAGCTCATCAGAGTATATATATATATATATATATATATATATATATATATATATGTATGTATTCTTTTTTTATTTATTTTTTTTTTTATTAAAAATTTTTAAATATAATGTATTGTTACCTTTACAAGCTTAATCTTCATCTGGTTCTACATAAGATAATTTTTAGCTTGCAACACTTGCTCTATAATAAGCTATATGCAATTCGTTGAACACCAATCAATATCAAATTAAGCGTATTGTGTTTTGTTATTTGCTATACAGCGAAGCCAATGTACAATGATAAGGATAGAGAATATCACCAATTTGTATTAATCGTATCTTAACATTCATAACTGGAACTGGAAATGGGTCACTTGACAAAACCAGAATACTTTTGGCCAAGCACTTTAGTTGCGTGCTTTAGCCCTAAGCAAACGAATCCTCAAAATGCAATCGGGTCACATATTGCGCCTGCTTTTGGTCACTGCCTCGCTCTATGGCTGCCTCTCGCCCGTTGAGTGTATCTACGAGAGTGCAATAATAGAATTCCTAGAGGAGTTGCGTATGCGCATGTGTCACCCGGTACCCAATTTGGGTTTGCCTGCATTGGATCCACTAGAGTTAGGTCCTGCCGAGACAGCTGTGAATAACCAATACCTTATTGAGTGAGTGCCAGCTAATTATATTATATAAGAAATATATTTATATTTAATACTTACAGCTTTACTGGTTCGATTGACGACTTTCAACTTAAAGGCCTTTCAGATTTCGTTATAAATACACTGAAAATTAATGCAGTCCCCGGTTTACGTAGCACAATTAATGTCACATTGCCGTACACGTACTTCAAGTCTCTTTACACTGCCAAGGGATCCTTGGCGTATATTCTAAATTTGGCTGGCGATGGCAAAGCAGAGTAAGTAATATACAGAAAAATATGACAGCTATCAATAAAAATACAGTTTTAATCTATAAATTTTATACTTCAGAGCATCAGTGAAGGATTTTTCGCTTCTAATTTCATGGAAACTGAAGCTGTCGTCTTCATTATCCATCACAGATTTGCAAATTGAAATGCTATTGGGAGACTTAAAAGTAAATTTTGAAAATTTATTAGAGGAGGAACGAATTGATATTTTTCTACATGATCTAATCAATGAAATGGGTGTCGAATTATTGGATGATGTATGGAAATATGAGCAGCCTAAAGTAATTACAAAAGTCCAAGCGGTGCGTTACTCAGTTTATAAATACATATATAATATATGAATAATAAATAATAATTTACACCCCTTACAGTTAATCAATAGTAAACTCCCGGCAATTATACAAAGTATTATTGGTGGCGGTGGTGGAGGCTCTGAAAAACCACCCATTTTTGAAGGCGTCGAACCAGATTGTAAACTCTAAACTCCTAAATAAGGCTGATTAATATGCATACTGAATTTAGCAATAAAAAAAATATATATATACTTCAAGGGTGTTCCACTCTTTTTATTGGTTATAAATCTCTTGATGCATACATATTTGCACACCGCAACGATAAGTTGTGCGATAAAATGTATATATTTAAAGCATATACACTAAATTGATAAAAAGCACAAACACCTATAAAAAAACACTTATTATTCTAATCCTATCAGTATCAGCAAAGTATTGCAGATAAGCTGAATGCCATTAGCTACTTGACAGCTCCGATGTGGGGTCTTGATATTGTCATTTATTGATTTATGGCAGTAAGGTGTCATAAAATTTAGTTTGCATTATTTAAAGTTTCGCGCGTTTGTTATCAGCTTGGCAGTGCCAACCTATTAAACAGGGCTGCAGTATTGGATGTTTTCGATTAATGCTGAGCGTCACTAGAGCAGCACTGTTTTCAGCCAGCCTTGCCACATCATGAAAGTGAACATAGAATTTTCCAGAGCAGGGAAAGGCGCTTATAAGTAAGGGCACAATCGCACGCCATCATTATTCCTAATACAAGTGCCAGTTTGATCGAACGTTTGAGTGTCGGTTCGGCAGAAAGAAATTTAAGTGGGACAAAGAAGTGAAGTAGCAATTACACGGTTATTACATATATTTAGTACATTTAAACTGAAAAATACATAAAGGTAAGTTTTATAATCAGAATTTTAAATTTTTTCATTGTCATTGGAGCATTACAAATCTCTTCTAATTCGGCACGTGTTCATTTCCGCGTGTTTGACCTGAAAAAAATTCCATTGATTTCCATGTGCTTTACGATTAAAATCAATAATTAAACGTTAAGTGCATTGGTGCAAGTCGTTATGGGGTCATTTTAAAAGAAGCTTTGTCATTAAATTGTATGTATAAATAATTATGGCTGCAAGTGAGTGAACTTTCGTATGCGAACAAAAATACTTTAACAAAATGTAATATATCACGCATATAATTGTATTTACATACATATATATTGCGTCATTCAATTTTTCTGCTGCATTTGAGACCAATAAACATTGAACATTACTTATTTACATATATACATATACATATTAATATCTTCTCGAAATTTGCTGATTTATCTAAAATGTGTTGCTGGAATATTCCATTGAAAAATTGCCGCATCATATATGTACATACATACATACATAATATATTTCATTCGCCTACCTACTCATTATGAGTCATATAAATCGGCTACTGACGTCTGAATTTATATTTCTAATTTTAAAATATTTTGTTGAAATTAGGAAACAATTAATGTCTGAAGTGCTTCGACTTTGGCTATTTTTATTTTATACATCTAAAATGCGTTGCTAACCGGCATTTTAAACTATAATGATGTATAAGATATTGGAATAAACCATGTTCAAATGTATATACATACATATAAAAATTAGCGCGCGCGTGCTTGTATACTATTGCCGTCTCGTTCATGCGTACAATACAAGGTTCAAAATTATTGGTCTGGCAACGGCGTGGTTCTATATACATGTAGATACATACATATAAATACATATGTGTATGAGTGTTTGTGGTTTATAGTATTCCAGAATTTTCGCCATTGTGTCCATGCGGTACTTCCATCCCTTGATGAAATTTAGCAGCTGCGGCTGCAACTGAAATCAAACTCTATTGTTACATTGTGTTTATGTTGCTTGGACATTTGCACGTAATTGTACATACACGGAGATGTACATACTTGTCTAGGCCAAATGAATTAGTCATTTATTCGCGTTTCACCATTATTGGTTTTAGCTATGAGATTAGCAACAACCTGTTACCGTTCCGAGAGAAATTTTACGTATAAGGCCTGAAAATCACCATTACATTAACTTTTCGCTTTGTGAAGGTCAGGCCTTTGTTTCCAATAAAATAACTGAAAAGCCTGTTAATTAGAATTAAAATAATTTAATATTAATAATAATATATCGGAAATTCATAGATTTCCAATAAATTATATAAATATTAATTTATAGTCATAAATAAGTGACTAACCTACTTGTAAGTTCAAAAGTTCTTCATCGAATAATTAATCGTTTGTTTTTTAATTTGCAACGCAATCATATTTGTCAGTTGAAATGTCACTAACGAAAGTAAATTTTGTAGGGTCGTTGTGACACTAGAACAAATAAAAGCAATATATACTTGTAGAAAATCTTCTAAAATTTAGACATTTTCTTTATTATTTACAGATGTCTAAAGCTCCAGCTGTTGGTATTGATTTGGGCACAACCTACTCTTGCGTAGGTGTGTTCCAGCATGGCAAGGTTGAAATCATTGCCAACGATCAGGGTAATCGTACCACCCCATCTTATGTTGCCTTCACGGAGACGGAGCGTTTGATTGGTGACGCCGCCAAGAACCAGGTGGCAATGAACCCAACCCAAACGATCTTCGATGCTAAGCGTCTGATTGGTCGCAAATTTGATGATGCTGCCGTGCAGTCTGATATGAAGCACTGGCCTTTTGAGGTCGTTAGTGTTGATGGCAAGCCCAAGATTGAGGTTACGTACAAGGATGAGAAGAAGACCTTCTTCCCCGAGGAAATCTCCTCCATGGTATTGACCAAAATGAAGGAGACCGCGGAGGCGTACCTGGGCAAGACGGTTACCAATGCCGTCATCACTGTGCCTGCTTACTTCAATGACTCACAGCGTCAAGCAACCAAGGATGCTGGCACCATCGCCGGTTTGAATGTGTTGCGTATTATCAATGAGCCAACTGCCGCGGCCATCGCTTATGGCCTGGACAAGAAGGCTGTTGGAGAGCGTAATGTGTTGATTTTCGATTTGGGCGGTGGTACTTTCGATGTCTCCATTCTGTCGATCGATGACGGCATCTTCGAGGTCAAATCTACGGCTGGTGATACCCATCTGGGTGGTGAGGATTTCGACAATCGTCTAGTCACTCACTTTGTGCAGGAGTTCAAGCGCAAGCACAAGAAGGATCTGACCACCAACAAGCGTGCTCTGCGTCGTCTGCGCACTGCCTGCGAGCGTGCAAAGCGCACCCTTTCCTCCTCCACCCAGGCGAGCATTGAGATTGATTCGCTGTTCGAGGGCACCGATTTCTACACCTCGATCACGCGCGCTCGTTTCGAGGAGTTGAACGCTGATCTGTTCCGCAGCACTATGGACCCTGTGGAGAAGGCACTGCGCGATGCTAAGTTGGACAAGTCGGCCATTCACGATATTGTACTGGTCGGTGGCTCCACCCGTATCCCCAAGGTGCAGCGCTTGTTGCAGGATCTGTTCAACGGCAAGGAGCTGAACAAATCCATCAATCCCGATGAGGCTGTTGCCTACGGTGCTGCCGTCCAGGCTGCTATCTTGCACGGCGACAAGTCACAGGAAGTGCAGGATCTGTTGCTGCTCGATGTTACTCCCCTGTCTCTGGGTATCGAAACCGCTGGAGGTGTGATGAGCGTGTTGATTAAACGCAACACGACCATCCCCACTAAGCAGACCCAGACCTTCACCACCTATTCGGACAACCAGCCCGGTGTGTTGATTCAGGTCTACGAAGGTGAGCGTGCCATGACCAAAGATAACAATCTGTTGGGCAAGTTCGAGCTTTCGGGCATCCCACCTGCACCACGTGGCGTTCCTCAGATTGAGGTGACCTTCGACATTGATGCCAACGGTATTCTGAATGTCACCGCCCTGGAGCGTTCGACCAACAAGGAGAACAAGATTACGATCACCAACGACAAGGGTCGTCTGTCCAAGGAGGACATTGAACGCATGGTCAACGAGGCTGAGAAGTACCGCAACGAGGACGAGAAGCAGAAGGAGACCATCTCTGCCAAGAACGGTCTGGAGTCGTACTGCTTCAACATGAAGGCCACTTTGGATGAGGAGAATCTGAAGAGCAAGATTTCTGACTCGGATCGCACCACCATCTTGGATAAGTGCAACGAGACCATCAAGTGGCTGGATGCCAATCAGCTGGCCGACAAGGAGGAATACGAGCACCGCCAGAAGGAGTTGGAGGGTGTCTGCAACCCAATCATCACCAAGCTGTACCAGAACGCTGGTGGTGCTCCAGGTGGCATGCCCGGTATGCCTGGTGGTATGCCCGGAGCGGGTGCTGCCCCTGGCGCTGCTGGAGCCGGCGGTGCTGGCCCCACCATCGAGGAGGTCGATTAAGCAATTCACCAACCATAACCCCAAACCAAACAATAAATCAATTTATACATTTTACACAACTTGGATTCTAAATTAGAAAACACCCAAAATCAAGAAGATCAACGAGAACAAACGACAATTGCTCTTGAAAACTATATTATAAAAATACAACTGCAACTTTAAAATATATATATAAAACAAAAACCCCAAACACCACTATATACATAGGATAATATATATATTATATTATTATCATAATAAATCAATCGATCGATCATCCAAATATTATTTGCTTCTACTTGAATAAAATAAATCAAATTTGAGATTTGCAAACAACGAGTTATTAGTTTGGGAAATTGGGGCTGGAAATGCCTGACATGGGCTAAGTGTGTAGAAACTAATATTTGGAATTTATAAATTATAGTTCAAATTTGGAGCAATGGATAAGCCAAGAAATAAATTGAAGACGGTTCAAATTAAAAAAAATCGGGGATTTTATTCATTTCTAGTGCAGCTTTTATGTTATTTTTTCACAATCTCAATTGCACACTCAAAGAATGTTCAATGGGAACCCGATAGCTGTGATGTCGGGTTGAGTGGCTTTGGGTCAGCAATAAAAGTGAGAGAGATCTGAGTCTAGAATGTGAGGGTGACGCTGGGGCTGAGAGCTGAGAACTAAGGCTTGAGTCTGAGGTCTGCGGCTGAGGATGAGCGCTGCTCTCTCTAAAATGCAAGAGTTAATAAATAACTTGTGCGCTGTGCTTTATTTTATGCGACTGAGTACAGCTACAGTAAGTATAGTAGCCTTCACAGTGAAAGCTCTTAAAATGACATTGACCTGAAGTTGGTTATTCGCAGGGCATTGAAGTGCTCTAATTGTTGTTTGGCGAAATATTCAATAATGATAGGATTCATTCATGTAAGTAATTTTTTAAATATAAATTTTTTATACATATATGTACATATATGCATCTGTTTATGTGTGTGTATAAATATCTATCTTCAACATATTTGCACATTCAAATTTTTGGACTGTACTGATGTTGTTTTGTTTTGATGAAATAGAATGTTTATTCTTCAACTCTCCCATTCACTTGATTTCTCTCACTCTCTGTCCTTTTTTGTCCATTCCTATTTATTCCCTTCACTTTTAAACTAGCTTAAGTAATTTGTAACTAATTGTCTATTGAGCTTATGCTTATGCTATTCAACTCAATTTAGTTTATTAACTTTACAATTTTATGTGATTAGTATGATCAATATGAACCGCTCTTGAGTGCCTAATCGACCCAGGCAAAGTTGCCATCCTTGTCTAGCTTGGCGACTCGACTAATCACCGGCAGCTCACTGTTGTTGGGCTTATAGGTGCCCTGGTCCTTGTTCCAGTTGTCCTCCTTAATTTGCACCGATCTCACTCTGCGTCCAAATACATTGGCTAGCTGCTGTTGCTCATTTATGCCAGGCTTCATGCTGAGCGTTATGTCGGCTTCCAATTGGTGCTCCTCAAGAGTTTTCTGGTGAGGCGTGCCCAACTTCTTTGCATTTCCGCTTACCTGGTCCAGGTACGATTGCCACTGCTGCAGCTTGTCTTCGGCAGCGCGCAGTTGTTCGATGCTGCGCTCGTGGCCAGGATTTAAGCCGATTGGTTGAATGCCCACAATCTCGTTCAGGTCGATCTTTATCGGCGCCAGAGCGGAAATGGCGCGCGATAAACCGATCTGCGTGTGGCGTATACGATGCTCAGTGAGATCGGCGCCCAGCAACTCCTCGTGCGGGTCCATTCGTATGGGAATTACTTTATTAATCACAAAGAGCAGCAAAAAGGTCGAGCAGATGCCCCAACACGCCAAGCAAAGGGCGGACAACAGTTGGATGCCCAGCAGATACCAACCGCCGCCCTTGAACAGTCCACTGCGTCCCTTGGTTGTGTCCATGGGCAGTGGATTATCGGCGAACAGCCCTACGGCAATGACTCCCCAAATGCCACAGATCCCATGCACCGAGCTCGCACCAACCGGATCATCCACGCCCAGTCGATCAAACAGCGGCATACTGATCACACACAGCAACGAGCCTAATCCCCCAATGAGCAGCGCCTCCCAGGCGCGATAGAGAAAGCAACCAGCCGTAATGGAGACCAGAGAGCCCAGAATGCCATTGATCAGATCCATGATATCTAAGCGGCCATCGTGACGCCAGAACGAATAGCTGCATTTTGAAATGATTTATAGACTTCTCGAAAAATGTTTGTGATCGACCTTCACTTACATCGAACTCACAAATCCGCCGCCAAAGGACCCCATCATAGTCATCACTGCGGCACGCGCTGCATACTGCCATTTGGCACCGCTGACGCCATAGGTGCTGCCCGAGTTGAAGGCCAGCCAGCCCCACCAGAGCACAAAGAGACCCATGCACGCATTCACCGGATTGCCCAGTGGCAGTGGATCAATACCCTCCGCGTAGCGACCTAGACGAGGCCCTAACATGGCAGCCGAAGCAAATGATGCAGCGCCTCCAATCAAATGCACTGGACCGCTGCCCGCAATGTCCACGGCACCCAGATTATTAAGGAATCCATGCTCACCCCACACCCAGCCAGCGGGTATGCAGTAGACCACAGTGTTCAGGAAAGAGAACACACAGTAGGCCTTAAAATTGCAGCTGTAAAGGGCAAGGAATATCTTATATTATAATTTTGTATCATATATGTAAAATCATATAATATATTATAATTTTTTCTTATCTCACATTAAATAATATGATAACGTATTATATCATTTTATATAATATGATATATATATATGTATGTATATGTATATAATATAGTGATATAATAATATAATAGTACATTGATTAATAAATATTAAATTATATCGCACTCTACATAAATATATTCGGATTTCTATTTTTATAATTATATTTATCTCTTATTTTATTAATATTTTAACTACAGATTAAAATTCAACATTTCCAAGACTCGAAAACGAAGAATCAGAAAATATTTTACGCAAATTAAAAATATGAATTAATTAAATAGATTTTAAAAATATGTATAATAAAATTAATGTTTCAGCAACAATTTATTTGCTTACCGCTCGGCCATGGCGCCGCTTACAATGGTCGTTGCTGTTGTTGCAAACGACAATTGAAAGAGGAAGGCGGCAAAGATCTGACCCATTAGCTCGTCCCCAACGGGCGGATCAAGCAGAAAGTCACCGATGGCCATGAAGGGATTGGAGAAGGGGCCACGTCCAAAGCTCATGCCGTAGCCAAAGAGCCAGTAGGTGAAGCCACCCAGGACGATATCAATCACGTTCTTCATCATGATGTTCACCTCGTTCTTGATAGAAACACAGCCCGATTCGAGCATCCCGAAACCAGTTTGCATCGTAAAGATGATGAAGGACGAGGTTAGCACCCAATTGGTATCCTCGATCGACAGATCATAGAGTCCCGGTATCACATAGCTGCTATTACGAATCACGCCCTTCAGCGCAATCATCTGCGACGCTGTCACATTTTGGAACTTCATTTTTTATCTTCCTTATCAACTTATTAGCTATTTAAGTTCCAATCTTTCACGTCCGGTGTTCAGGTGAGTTGCTCTAGAAGTGAACACTACAAAATTGTTTTCATTTTCAATGCGAATACTGACAAATTACATTCATTTGATTTGAATGCAAGCTAATCGCAGCGCCCAACCAAAAGGCTAAATTATTTAGCTTCATTTTGCGTGCGTGTTGTTTTCGAGCGAGCAAGCTAATTATACCCTGTGCTAGGTACCCAAATTCAACTTGGGTATTCAATACTTTTAAATATGGCTTTTTCAATCAAAATCGGCAAAAACATATTTATATATTCATATTTATTTTTATTTAGAAACTTATTAAAGTTCTTTTGGATATTATTTTATTTTATTTTACGTATATAAAATATTACAAAATTTAAACATATGTAAAAATATGCACAAATAAATAATACAATACATAATAAATAAAATACCAAAATAAATAATTTATTTTTATTATTTTAATTAATCTATATATTTTTCTAATTATTATTATATATTTATCAATTTGAACACATTTATTTTTCTTTTATCTAAACTGTATTCATACAAAAAAATTATTTGTATATGTATATATGTTATCAGTGGAGGACCTATGTAAATTAAATGTCTTCTAAACTTGAATTGCGATTAAGTTAATGTTCTTGTTGTTGCTGCTTCCGGTGACGGTGTTGTTGTAGTCATTGCATGACTTCGAACACTTTGCAAAAATAATGGGCACATTTTGTATGAAATTCAATTACAAATCTTGTCATTTTAGTTTATTTTTACTTGGTAGTCATGAAAGGCAACTTACTTAAATTTGAAATAATTTTAAAGATAACGTCATATGTCTCTCAATATGTTGCAGAGCACATCGAGGAGTGGCAATTAAATATTAGATACTACATGTTATTGAATACTTTCGTATTGACCATTATAGTATTTTTGTCTTTATAAGCTTTTCTAATGTTTTATATTTAATGGTCAATTATAATGGAATGTTAAATATCATTCAAAATCATAAGCTATAGCATACTTTGAGCTGCATTAAGATACGTTAACGTAACTTGATTTTGCGCCATTTTATGCGCCATTTGCGTTATTCTTAGCTTATAACGTTACTTCCTTTTACTTTACGTTGTATTTAGTATTTTTAGTATTTACGGAAACTTTGAAGCTCAATTTTGACATTTCGACGTTAACACAAACGGTCTCTCAGATCAATTTTAGCACTAGTTGGTATTGCTCGAACGTTTGTTAAAACCGTTGAAAATATCAAATAAAACTGTGTATCTTATTCCGATTGAAAGTTAATTGTGCAGTTGTGAGTGCATATTGACGGCAGCAAAATGTATTTTTTGGCAGTGCTGGCGTTCATTGGAAATGCCAAAGGTAAAAGTATTTAGTAAAACTGAAAAACTTTATACACACACAACCATAGAGCAATATCCTTGCTATACTAAAGAGAGTAAAACAGTGAAAATTTTAGAAAAAGTTTCTTGCATGAGCTTAGGCTTTATGGTTGCAATGAAATTGATTTAAATGTAAATTATGATGAAAACTTAAAAAAATATGTATTATTTTTTTCATTCTGAAATCAAAATCAATTTCTGTTCTCTATCTACAATAACTGTAATATGGTCCATGGCCACAGCAGAGTTTCACAATTTATGGGACACGGGGCACACATACACATACAAGCACACACACATACACACACACACCAGCACTGCTCTCATTTTCTCAGCCAGGCAGCAACTCCTGCGAAAAGGGGGGATAACGCCTTAGCACTGGGCGCTCTGAAGGAAGTGGCGTGCAAAATTGTGCGTTGTGCTGCCCATTCCGCTCTTACTTTCTGCCTCTCACTCTCTGGCTCTCTCTCGCTCTTATTTGCTCTCTGCTCTGTCTGTATGTATGTGTGGGTGGTTCTTCGATGAGTTGTTCGTTTTTGCATGTATGTATACTTTTTGTCATGTGTTTGGGTGTGTGCGAGTGGGCTTGGATTGGATGTGTGTATATGTGTGTATGTCTGTTGCAAAAATTTCCCTTAGAAACTCGACCGAGGCAGCAATTTTTTTTCGTTGAGCGGGGGCGTAAAGCGCGCTGTTTGTGATTTTCGTTCGTGTTTCCTGCCTAGCCGTTCGCACTCGTGTTTTGTCGTTCGTGTCGACTCTGTCGACTGTGTCAGTGCATGTTATTGCAGCCCCTTTTCCACTTTCCTGCTGCCAGAGGACGATTGCTGGATATATTTGTTTTTAATTTGAATTTCCTTTTGCTGTTTAGCATTTAAATTATGTTGAAAATGTAATGCGTTTGCATTTAATTTCATTCAAGTGATAAATGTTATGGCCGTCATGTACATGCACACTCATACCTGCATATGTATGTATGTGTGTGTATATATGTATGTATCTATAGATATATCTAGGTATCTGGAAGTCTATTGGAGAGAAGCTGAGGGGGTACAGCACCTGCTGCATTTTCAATATGCCAGTGCATATGTATGCGTTTATGCGTTTGTGAGTGTTGAGAGAGTGCTGGGCGAAAAACGGTAACTGCTAAATCAGCAGCAAAGCAAAACTTGGTCAAGTGTGTCAAAATAAAGAATCGTACAGTTATTCGAAAACTTATATGTAACTATGTTTATAGGTAAATACATATACATATATATTTATACAATATTTTAGCTATTGATTCCATTTCAACTTGTATCTATTAACATATATTATATAAATATTAATATATATTAAAAAGATATGAAAATGTATTATTATTAAGGAAGGTGTTTTTTACCTACTAGTTAATTACTATTTTTATTTGTATATTAAATCTAAAGAACTTTTAGTTTTACTTAATTTTTGTATTATTATTATTTTGTTATCTTTTTATTTTTTTTATTCTTACTTTTCTTTTGAAATCCATAAGTTTGTGAAAATAATAAAGGCAACATATTACAAAATTTTTCAATTTTCAATTTCCTTATTTGTTTAAACATCACGTCTCATATTGTTTAAGAATAATTATATTACATTTATGTATATTATACATATATATATATATATATATATATATATATATATATATATATATATATATATATATATATATATATATATATATATATATATATATATATATAAGAGTATTTTTAATTAATCTTCAAAATTACAATACTAAATATATATTTTTTTATCTTTGACACATTAGATAGCAACGCTGTGAGCTCCAGCCTCATTCAAAGCGGTCATTGCCGCGATTACAATGGAAAATTGTATGAGACTGGCATGCATTATATGCCCGGGCCGGACTCCTGTCGCTTATGCATCTGCGACAGTGGCTTGCCCAAGGCGTGTAAGATGGTGCTATGCGAAGCGTTCAGTAAGTGCAAGTCCTTTCAAACTGTTGGTAGCGGCAACAATTGCTGCGAGGTCATCTGCCTCGATGATCAGTTCAGCGATGGCAGCACCGACTTTGGCATTTGACTGGTGGCCAGTGGCATTACGGCCACGCTTTCCTTATCCTTGTTGTTCTTCCTGGTCAATCGATTGAGACAGCGCAAAATGCGAGCACGTGAAAATCGCCAAAATGCGGAGGATCAGCGCAGTATTGTGGGCAGCATTGGGTGAGTTTCCACAGTGTTTGTATTTCTTATTTAACTTATTTATATACGAAATCCCTTTCAGTTACATTGCCGGCAATATGGGTTACATGGAGGGTAATCTTAGTGCTATTGACTATTCCTATGGCGCCGCTACCACGCATTATCCACTGTGGAAGCCACCTAGTGGCTATTTTCCGCGCGGCGAGGCACCACCACCCTATGAGGAAGCAGTCGCAATATCCCAGGCAGAAGCATTGAGTGCCCAGTGCACCGTAACGCTGCCAAGCCATGTGCAGCGCCAGGCTGTGGCCAGCGTGAGCCAGCAACAGCAATTGCAACAGCAGCAACAACTACAGCAGCAGCACCTTCAACAACATACGCTACAGCTGCACACTCAGCCACAACAACATTCCCATCCTCATGCCTACGCTCAACAGCTGATGCCCGTTACTGCAACTCATCCGCATGCACATCAATTGAGTGCTGCAGCCGCTGCTGCTGCTGCTGCACAATCCAATCAGTACACGCAGAGCACGACAAATTTGATCAATATAAACATCAACAGCGGCGGCGTTACCACAATCGCTACGGGCGAGAATCACCAACCACCTTACAGCTTGCAAAATGAGCAGCAGCAGCAGCAGCAGCAGCAGCAACAGCAACAGCAACAACAGCAGCAACAGCAACAACAACTCCAGCAACAGCAGCAGCAGCAACAACTCCAACAGCAGCAGCAGCAGCACAGTCTAGAGCAGCAGCACCAACAGCAACTGCAACAGCTCTCTGCTCCGACGCCAAGCAATGCCATCTGTGTGCAAACCCTGCCCACTCCCAAGCCCAATGTCAACAGCGAGTGCAACTATAAGAATTGTCATCTTAATATAAGCGCCAGTGTCACGACCGCTGCGGCCACTGCTGCTGGTAGCACATCCAGCTCGCTGGCCTATGCTGCAGCACGTCGCACGCCACGCGGCTCACAGGAACTCCTGCAACAGCATCCGCAGCAGCAGCAGCAATATCTAACTGTGGCTGATGTGGAAATCAATGCGAGCGCCAGTGCAGCTAGCTATCATTCACTGCCTGCCACGAGCGAAATGCTGGTCACGCCCACACACCACCTGGCACAGCAGCAACATCATCAACAATTGCAGCACCAACAGCAGCAATTGCTTGCCGCAGCCTTGTCCACAACGGCCATAGACATGCTGCCCGCCATGGATATAGCGACGATAACAGCTCCACCGACATGTAACAGCGGCCCAGCTGATTCGGTTAGCCAAACACTGCCCTTACCCCTTCCGCTGCATGCTGCACTCAAGTCACAGCAGCAGCAGCAGCAGCAGCAGCAGCAACAGCAGCAGCAACAGCAGCAGCAACAGCAGCAGCAACAGCAACAGCAGCAGCAACAGCAGCAGCAACAACAGCAGCAACAGCAGCAGCAAGGCAGCAAGACGCCCTCTAGCTCGCGTCGCTATCATCGCACCATACCGCGCTACTTTGCTGTTGCCGATCCGCTTCAGGTGGTCAGTGTCAAGCCAAAGTCCAGTATTAGCGCCAGCTCCAGTTCGAGCACGGATAAGACGAGCAAGAAGCCCATGTGCCAGTGCCCCATACAGCATGTGCCCATGTCTTACATGGGCAGCAATGCCAATGCCAATGCCAATGCATTCCTTAGCGGTGCTGGCAAACTATTCGCATCTAATGGGAGCAATGCCTGCGCCCTTTCGCCGAGCTCAAGTACACGACACGCCGCCACCCTAGCTTACGGTCAGCGCGCCAAGTCTACAACTAATCTGCAGCTGCAGCCGCAGCACGGACAGGATCTGCTCAGCAACCGCAATGCGTGCGCCTATGACACAAAGATTGCTACCATCTCGAAGCAGGTGGGCGACGAGTTGCAAATGCAGCCACATTCTTCGCACAGCTCGAGCAATGTGTCAGGCATAATACCTCCGCCGCCGTTGCAGCATCATGATGATGTCAGCGCGCCACCCATTGTGCTGGGTCGCGTACAGAAGCGTTCCAGCAGCTCGAGCAGCGCTGCCGAACGAGCCCGCAGCAGCAGCGGCGGACGCAGTGCATCCAGCAGTGGAGCAACAACTATTGCCCAATCTGGCGTCGATATGCTCTCTAGCGCCTATTTGAATCGAAAGGTGAGTTCGAAATGTAAGTAATCCCATTGTGAATACTGGACTTTAGATACTCGATAGATTTCACATTGGAATGTACGCACATGTATTAGAAATTTCATCACAAATTAAAAAAACATATATAACATATATTCTTAATTATAATGACGAGCTGAGTAGATCTGTCCATATTCCTCTGTCCGTCGGTTTTCAATATTTATTCATGCATAAATGTACTGCGAGCTTATAATTTGAATTTATATAAAAATAGTAATACCTTTTTAATAATTTGTTTAAGCTTCATGCGGTTTCATTATCCGTAAAAATAAACATATATAAAATCCGTTGACTTTTTGCTAATCTCGCTAGCAATCTTTACAGGTTGATGCATACTTGAGTTTGGCACAGAAACAGCAGCAACATTTCTATAACCAACAAGAACAGCAGCAGCAACAACAGCAGAACAACGATCAAAGTAATCCAACTTTACCACCGAAACTCAACAAGAGCCTAACGAATTTAAAAACAGTAACAACCACTGCCACCAGCAGCTGCAATACAAACATCAACAGTGGGAGCACCATCAATAGCAACACCAACAATAGTAGCAGTAGCAGCAGCTGCAACAGTAGCAGTGGAGGCAACAACAACAATGCTGTAGCCACCATTTACACCCTCAGCAAATCGACGGGGAGCAGCGTACATCAGCGGAAGGAGCAAGCCCCAACATTGACGCTGCCACCGAACAGCCCCTCGTCCAGTTGCGGGGAGAAGTCGAGCGGCAAAATCAACTCGAGCACATTTTATCCACTGGCCAACAATCATGTCACCTACACGCTGCCCAAGCACATCAGCGGTAAGATCTCACTGAACAGCACCATCAACAGCGTGGTCAGCAAGGTGCCTTCGGTGATCAGCATTCCCCCACTCGAGAACAACAATGACAAGGCGTCAGCGAGCAGCAAGAACACCACACTGCCCAAAATACTGCGCGTCAAGCGTGATGGTGAACGAAACACTTCAGCAACATCAACAACAGCAACAGCAGCTGCAACACCAGCAACAACTACCAATAATAAAACTATTGCCAATTGCCAAATGCCCAGCTATCCGCAGCTGGTGGCCAAGGTGCACAGCGGGCGCAGTGGCACGCCCAGCAAACAGCTGCCTGTGTGCACCACATCGAAGAACTGTTTGAATCCTAGCGAGCATTTTCTGCCCAACGATACTAGTCTGGACGATGACTATCTAAGCGAATGCGAGAACTGCAAAATCGCACAGAGTGCCAAATATTATCTAGACGCTGAGATGAGTGGTGGTGGAGTGGCCGGCGGTTTAACACCACAGGAAACTATGACGCTACAGCGCAAATCACTGGAGGAAACCAAAGAGGAGCCGCACGACAGTTACTACCGCAGCTCGCACACACTGCCCAGCAATGCCAAAAAGCATGGGTATGAATTCACAATAATATAGAAATTCATATATCAATCGAATTATTTACATATATTTTGTATATAGTGTCAGCAAAAACAATAATCGTGAGGCGTGGCAATTCTCTACAATCCCCGCGGCTAGTTCATCGGACGAGGACGTCAACGAATGAGATTTGAGCCATTTTCTTTAAGATGCCACACTAACACCCAAATGCCAAAAAGTAAAGTGCATCCTAAAGAAAAGGCAGGCTTCTACTTCTGTATTCAACTTATAACCCAAATGGCAAATACTAATTAAATAACTAATAGATAAAAACCTGAATACAAATTCGAAATATATTTGTAAAAAATGATGTGCTAAATTTAGGTGTAGTCTTATAATATATGTACTTGCAAATTGCTCAAAGAAAACAATATTATATATATAAATATAGATATATTGATATATATTTATGTAGCTATGATAACCAACATTGGCATGTAAAATTTGCTTAATTATGCACAGATATATGTATATTTGTAACTATGTAAGTATTAAATTGTATCATAATAAAGTTGCAAAATATTATTCAAATGGTTAGAACAGATTTCAAAATTGTTAAAGATTATAAAATGCTAGGAAGAAAAACAAAAAACAGAACAATTATAATACACTGCAACAAATTAAGTAGAAAGATTTTATGCAAAAAGTTTAAATTAAAAATTTTCAATTTATATTATAGTCTATCTATATAAATATATATAGTATGTATTGCTTGTTTTATATGTGTATATATGTATGTAGAGGAAATATTAATTAGAAAGGAAACAAGCTCCAATTTGCCAATAACTGTCAATAAATTATATATATATATATAAACATGCTCTGTATGTTCTATGTAAGCTGACCAAAATTGTGAGTCGTATCCCCAGCTAAAGCCAAGGCTCACACACAGAAATGTAATAATAGGCATTCATGAATACGCTCACACGCACATTCACCCACACAAATAAAATGTAAATGTTAACTATCTAAGCGAGCTGAAGCTGAATAACTAATTGGAGAAAGGTATTTAAAATGTATGTGTGTTTTATGTTAAGTATACGCATGGATATCCAACAGCACTTTGAGGTGTTCAATGTTTGTAAGAAAGACGTAAACAAAAAATTGAAAGAAAAAATATAAATATATATTAGATTGATTTCTTGCTTAGGAAATAATGAATTGTACTTGTTATATGTATGGACTAAATAGTATTCTTCTAATTGTGTTCTACAATTATATTGAATATTATTTACTAAAAATGTCTATTGATAATACGACACAGACTTATGACAAATATTCAAAAAAAAAAAAAAAAAAAGTACAAAACAAATTGTACATGAAATGGACAATGGAGTCCAGCATTTTTATCTCGTAAGAAACGCATACATATTGAAATATAATGAAAAAGTATGGTAATTATAACTTGATTTCTTGAACAACGCATCAACCTATAGTTTAGGCTCAGAGCTGTGTTTACGAATAGATAAAAAATTGATTTTTTTTTAAATATTATAAAAATAATTAACTGAAGTGTTTTGGAGTTACCCAAATCTTCAGGTAGTTAAGACCATAAAAATTATAGCATCATAGTACGACTATTATTTAAATTACATTTTCTTAAAATTATTGTCTATTTCTTTAATGCACTTTTTTTGTATCAATTTTTGTTAAAGTTACGTTATTTATAAACGAACTTAGATCTCAATAGTTATATGGAATTCACAACTTATAGAGTGGAAATTCTTCAAAATTTTAATTATGACAAAATAAAGCTCAAACTCTTAGATATGAATTCTCACAATGAGTTATTTATAAATGTGTTCAATGAAACTAATGAAACAAATAAAATGAAAATCTGTTGTCAAATACTTAAGCGCATTTGAAAAGAAAGTATTATAATAATTACAAATTAATCAATCTCAATAGTCTTAAATTAAACAACGTTTTCAGCAATTAAATAACAAACAACGTATGTATGTGAATCGCGACTAAGTACGAATTTTTATTAATTAAGCTAATTAATATCGAAATAATTTCAGTAAACCAACACGAAAAAATAAAAACAAATACAAATAAACATACCATACATAGTAGATTACAATTACATTAGTGTGCGCTAGGTAAATGAATCAAGTGCGATAAAAAAATTTAAAAAAGTACATTAAAAAGAAATGTTTCAAAATATGTAATTTACCAAATACTAAGAATAAATCATGTTTCAAAAACGATAATGTGAAAATTGTAATAATATGCTTAAAACAAATAAATGGATCTATTATGAACATTTCATTAATTGTTGCTAGTCTGAAGAATAAACCATTTATAATTTAGAAATAATTCTCTTAGCTCTTCGCGTCTCTCCATTCCCAGATATATAAAACAGCCATAAATTCTAGCTAGAATTGTAAAGAAATTCATACCATTTTTTAATTGTTTTTTTTTTTTTTTTTTAGTTTTGTATTTAAATCATAAAAACAATTTTACGATGTATCAGATTTGTTTTGTTTTGTTTTATATAATATGTATATGGTATAACCTATTAGTTTCTTGTAATGCTTGGATTTGCTATACATGCATAACATTTCTCAGCAATAATCGTTTATATACATACAAAATTAAATAATTTAAGGTATGTATGCATCAATTTTCAGTAGTTCTTCTGTTTTTATTTCGTATTTGTTGTTTTTGTTTGTTTTTGCTATCAACGGACGTGAAGAAGGAGGAGGACGACGACGCTAGATTTATAGATGAAGAGACGGTGCAGCAAAATTAGCGAATTGGCCAAACGATAGAATCATTTGTGATCTCTCACACACACACACGCACTTGAAACGCTTAAATTGAATATGAATTTGGAGCGGGTCTGGTTGCTGATCATGTCTGTCCGTTTACTTCTTCGTTGGCTGACTATCCAATACGGGTGTAATTGTTTTGCCACCGAAGATCTGACCCCAGCCAATCAAACTGCAAGCAAAATATAAATATTTCATTTACATAAATGTTTAGTGATATTATCTTTTTATTTCACTCACCGCCAATGGTTTTCCACACGTCTACTGAGCGCAATCTTCTCGCCCTTCTCCGTGCACACGGGCGTTGTGAGCACAATCTTGGCCAGATCTCCCTTGGTAGCGGAGATGCGGCCACCTGTGCTGAGCGATCCAATGTTGACCAGCAAGATTTCATTGCGCTGCAGCTTTTCGACACGTGCGCCCTTCTTGTCGCCGTCGGTGCGCACGCCGAGCAGTCGACGCAGAAGGTAATATGAAATTTCCAGCTCTATGTAAATGTCCGGCAAATTACCTACGGCGCCGAGCACCTGACCGACCAGTCGATCGGCACGACACAACGTTGGATCAATTTTGGTACCCACACCAATCAAACCACCGGGGACTGCGTACTGCAGCTCATTTTGTTCAGCAAACAGCGAAACGATGCGCGAAAAGATTGGACGGCAAGTGATATTGCCATCGCTATCCTTGGTGACTACACCGGGACGCACCTCAATTTCTTGTCCAACCTTTAGCACACCGCTCAATATCGAGCCACCGGCCACGCCGCCCTTGAGATCCTGCACTTCACAGCCAGGTTTGTTCACATCAAAGGATCGTATAACAATTAAACGGGGCGGCGCCTTAAAATCACGCTGCGGCACGGGAATCTTGTTAACAATATACTCGCAGAGCACATCAATATTGTACTTCAGCTGGGCCGAAATTGGAATAATCGGTGCACCCTCGGCAACGGTACCCTGCACAAACTTTGTGATCTCCTCATATTGCTCCTTGGCTTGACTTTCCTTAACCAAATCAATTTTATTTTGCAATATCAAAATCTGTTTCAATTTCATAATTTCAATGGCAGCCAAATGCTCAGAGGTTTGTGGCTGTGGACACGACTCATTACCTGGAAACAAAATTAAAACATGAGCAAAAGTGCAACACTTATAATTGTAATGCCTTACCAGCGATAAGAAGCAGTGCAGCATCCATAACAGCGGCGCCGTTCAACATCGTTGCCATAAGAATGTCGTGACCGGGACAATCAACAAAGCTCACATGACGCACCAGTCTAAAGCGGCCGGAGCAGGCAAGACGCGCACATGGCATGCTGTCATCCTTACTAGATCCATCCGATACGAAGCTGGCCGGACGCGGGCACTTGGGATTATCGCACTTGTAGATTTTTGCATTGGCATATCCTGTGAACAAAGGATGCAACGTAAAAAATGAATAGTTAGCAAAAGCACAATCTACTTAACTACTTATAAAATTAAGAAATAAAGTTTACTATATGAATTTAATTCAATATAAATCTGTTATTTTCTGCGTCTCTACCGATTTTAAGATTATGAAATATTAAAATGTTATTACAATGTTTTCAAGTAAACAATTTAGTTTTTATTTCTGCGATATTTTATTTCATATTTATAGTACGATTAAAAACTAATACAACTTATTTTAATGAGCATTTAACAATAATAAAATGCATAAAATAAGCAAAGTGCCAGAAAAAAATTAAATTCTAGTGCATAATTTGCACATGTAATTAGCTAAAATTAAATTTAAAAAATAGGTATATTATAAAAGTTTTAAAAAGATGTGTCCGAAGTTTCAGAAAATACACAATTAACAATAAATATTTTTAAACAGACAACTTAAAAGTGTTTTGTCAATTATTTTTCAAGTGGCGACGTCAATGAACAGTGGAATAACTTTGTATTCTTATAGTTAATATGTATATATGATGTATGTGTATATTTTGTAATTAACAGTAATTTGTTCTAAATCAGAGAATATAAAATTTAAAATAGCACTTTGCGACAATTCGGTGCACCACAACGACATTCGACGCGCGCAGCCGTCGATAGGTTCTCATAAGGCGCAGCCTCGTTGTCAGCGCGTATATAATCGAAGCTTAGCTCCTCGCCCGCCTTGATATACCGCGTCGTGAAGAATACTAGATGGGGCAACGCCATGTTCAAGTGCTCAATCCAGCACGGGAATACGGCCAAATTGGGATCACAGGAGTGATTGATGAAGTGCGAGACGTTGCCATAATTGGCCGCATCGATGGTGAACTCGCTCTCTGCGGCTGTATTGTAATCCAGATCAAATAGATACGTACGTCCCTTGTCGTCGTAGATCTTACCACGCTCATTGGCTTCGTCGCTAGAAATAATTTCTCCCACATATTCGCAAACAAATTCGCCTTTGCGCAGCGAATTCGGCGTGCGAACGCCCCAGCCACGCCCGTTACTAGTTTTGAAGAGCTCCAGCGGATGTTTGCGTCCAAACTGAACTAGGCGATTTGTGCAACTGACATCGCAGCTACAACGGCTATTACATTCAAATATGGCGCTGCCCTGTGGCAGGCGCAAGCGACGTGTCGTACGCTCATAGGCATACAGCTCGCCGGCGAGTCGGGCACAACAGCGGCTTGTGGCACAACATTCGCTTTTGCCATCGCCCTCGTCATTTTTGCAATTACATCCGAAGACTGCCTCCTCGAGGCGTGGCACTGCATCGCTCAATATGTTCTTCTGTATATATATGAAATTTGCATCAATGTTATCCAAATCGACATTGTTTTCTACTCTTATGGGCGGTGCTGGCTGCTCGACGCTGTTCATACGCTGCTCGAACTGTGCCAGCTCCTGGAGCTGCTTGCGGCGAGCATAATGACAGCGCTGAAGCTGGAAACGCCGCAATGCGCGATCTTCAATGCGCTGGCGTTCACGCTGACTGCGACTGCCCGCCGCCTGGTATTGTGCCAGCAATATTAAATCCAAATTTAATGGTAACGATTCGTAATTATCCAAGTCCTTTTGTATATTAATACTACTCATGTCAATTGGTGAGGCCTTGGCCAGTTCTGCCTCCAGTTTATTTATGATTTTTGTGATGAAAGGTTCATATAATTGTTTCTGACGATCCACGAAATCGTCCAGCTGAACGCAGTCGGCCAAGTTCGCAAAAGTCTCCCAAGTATTTTCGCTACTATCATAGCCCAGCCATTTCACATAGAAAATGGGCTCGTAGTGCATCACCTCGACACGTTCAATGGCTTCCACAAAGTACTCGCCCTTTGGCTTCTTTTTGGTTCGCTTCAAGGACGGCGATAATGAGTGCTCCTCCTCAGAAACGTCGATAGAGCTACGGCATCGCTTCAATATGTTTTCTGTTGAATTGTTATTCTGATTTGTGACCACGGGTAATGTATCGTGTTCATCGGAGCCGACTACGCTGCCATATCCGCTGCTGTGACTGGGACTGAGTGAGATTTGGCTGATGCTTCGCCTGGTTCGTGTGCAGGGCGCAATTACATTTTCCTGCTGGATGCTTTTGCTAGCTTGCCGACGTCGCTTGATGAATTGTTTCAGCTGTTTGCGCTGTTTTAGTTCGTATGCATCACGCTGCTGTTTGGATTTCAAAAGTTTTTGGATTTTCATTTCACTTAAACGTTCTGCAAATGATTTTGTTTTTGGTATGGATTTTTTTTAAATTATTATTTTGTTTATTTTATTTTTTATATTTGTTTATTTTTATATATTTTTTATTTTTTGGTTTAACGAGCGTCGTTTTGGGCAAACGAAAAACGAAGAAAAAGAAGAAGAAAAAGATGGACTGAATTAATTACAATTGCTGGATTAATCGAAAACAATGAAATTAAATTTGGCAAAGCTCTAAGAAACTAAGAAACTATAGATAAATTTTAAGTTTATACAAAGTACAAGAAAAGAAATGATTAACAAATTGTTTATATTTAAATTTATTTTTAATTTTTTTTTTAACCAACTGTGACTGTTAATCCAAAGCTAATCCAAACTACAAAGGCGACGACACAGTGCGTGTGCTGTATTTATTTGTTGTTGGGGGACTAATCCAGCAATTCAAGTCATATTTCAAATATCACATTTATCAATCATTTACAGAACGCTCAGAACAATGATCCAAAAAGTCACAACACTTAAAACTAGAAATTATACGCGATATATGTGAAAAGATAGGGAAAATATAAGGAACAAAAATTATAACTTAGAATATATATAAATTAATTTGGTTTACATTTGAAAAATGAATACTTCGAAGTTCAATATGTTATAATCCGAATATTTTATTTCGTACATTTTTAAACAATTTTAAAATGCATTATTTATCTATTTATATACATGTTATATTAATAGATTAATTTGCAGATAATTTAGAAGCCAAATATACTTTTTTCACATTATCTAAAATTATAATTAAATGATTAAATTCCCAATTCTCAATTTTCTTTGCGGAAATGAAAATGAAAATCAATTTAAACAATTTGCGCGTTGTGCCGTCGTCAACATTAGTTGGGTATATGTTTAGTAATTTAGTTAATAGAGCAAGGAAAATTTAAGTTGTATGAATCATAAATCGGAATAGTTTTTGCCTAATGCGATAATCCTAATGTTAAACTTATGAATTAATAATTACTGTGAATCTAAACTGAAATGACACGCTTTAAGAATTTTAATTATTTCAATTTTATACAGACAAATTTACATATTTATTTATATATTAGAGTATTTTTTAAATTAGCATACAAATTTACTGCTTTCACATATTTTGGTATTTTTTAAGATTGAGCTTTCTTTTGCAAGTGTCATTCCAGTATAATTATTCGAGGATATAAGAGATGGAACTTACCGAGCTTTATTGTAATATTTCGTTCCAATTCATTTTTAAAGCGCACAGTTTGCACCCCGGAGATGGCTTTGACGACCGTGGATTTTCCGTGCGCTACATGGCCGATTGTGCCAATATTAATGGTAGCCTGACGAGAGATCACCTCTGGAGACAGTGGTGTCAGATTGCTTATTTCCTGCAAATATAATGCAAATAATAAATTAGTTGTAGTAAATAAAACACTAAACCATTAAACTTTCACAACACGCCCTAAACCGCCTAAACAGGCACACGCACATACACTTAGGCATGTGTATACACAAACACACAATATACATACATATACAATCGCATTTGTGGCATGAGTGTGCGTAGAAAAAGCCGTACATTTTGAGGTTAGAATCAACTGTATATTGCATCAGATATTGTAGCAACAGTTGAGCCGCATATCTCAATAACCTTTAGTTAAGTTTATTACATTTACCAAGCATATTGCAAGCATATGCCAAACGACTCACAAGCCAAAAAAAACCCATACCAATGCTGGCTAAACGTAGCAGCCAACGCCACGTGCTGCATTCTTTTGAGGTCGACTGCACACACCGACAAAGCGCAACAAAGACAATTTATGTAAAGAGACTATTAAACATAACTGATCAAAACTATTTTCAATTAGTCTTAGCATCAATGAGTACACTTTTTCATATATAAATGGCCGCGATCCACTATTGTTTTTAGACAGAGCGTCTAAGCGAACGGACGCGTACTTTCGAGTCATCGAATCGGAGGTTGATATTTTCGGCGCATATTTCTCCACACTCACCAAATTGCTAAGGTCCTGCTTTTGCAAATTTGTGTTCACGTTGACTTGAGCTTCAGCCGTGGCCATGTTTCTAATATTTTGAAAAACGCTTTCTATATAAAATTAAAAAATGAATGGGCCAGCTCGTTTACACCTCGACATTAAATATTGTCCGCGCGTGTTGTAAAGGACCGAAAATGCCTTGTAATATCTTAAGTGTTGTTAATGGTCAGATACTACGCAAGTATTATGGAGCCGGAGCTAGAACTAGATCCATTACTATTTTAAGCCTATTTATAATTCTTTTAAATAAATATTATTGACATTGAAATCCCAGCTATTATTGTTATTCAAAAAGTTGATTAGTCGAACAATATGATGCAATCAGATTTACTATTAGGAACATATGCTTCTATTTGTCGATATTTTATTATTAAAAAATGTAGATGCAACCCTGATGCGGCTCATATTTATGATTCAAATGTTCGGCCACACTTGGAGAATAATTCGCAAACCGGGAGGACGGCGCGTATTAGTGTATTGAATCGACTTCTGCTCAACTGTACTAGATAAACTAATAACTTTTTAGAACAATATCGTCAATCCAAGTTTTCGCTTCACTTTGCCGCTCCATTTAAAACAAAGCCTGCAGTATGTCGAGCGTGCCAAAGCGACAAAAGTTGGATGCTGCCGCCGATGGAAATACATCTGCCGGTGCTAATGAGGAAGAGTCGGAAGCGCTGGAACTAATCGATGCCTGCCAAAACGAAATCGACGCGCTTAATGAAAAAGCCAGTGAAGAGATACTAAAAGTGGAGCAAAAATACAACAAACTTCGGAAACCTTGCTACGAAAAACGCAGCGAGCTTGTTAAGCGAATTCCCAACTTTTGGGTGACTTCTGTAAGTCTGTCTGTATACGTAGTATTAATCTAGGCAATCTCAAAATGTGGCCATGATTTGCATGTTTAGCATGAGTAAATGTTAATTTCACTGTAGAGCCCCATATCCCAAGAACAAAATGCGTGTACAGCATTGTAAAGACAATAAGGCAACATTAATTGATTTTGTGTCTCTACTACATGTGCATGAAAAATTTCTCTATTCGAGGAACTTTTTTCGTTTGTTCTTTTTCATCTTGGTCTTCTATTCATGTCGCCGCCACCGGTCGCACCGCTCTTTTTTTTTTTTGCTTGTGTGTGCGTGTGCATGTGAGTACCAATGTATCGATAAATGTCTGCGTTGAAGCCGCACATTTCTTACCCTCTAAATTAAATTAATCGTTATAAACAATTATTCTTTAACTGCTTGCTATTTAGATCCATAAACAAGTTAATTACTGTACATATATATATATATAAATGTAGACAATTTATTACCCAAGTATCTGTTGTCCACTTAATTTGGAGTTTGTTATAACTTTATATTCTTCATAAAAATATAAAAATAGGTAGCGAAACTGTAATTAAAATTTAATTTCAATGCAATTTGTTTAGTTTATTAACCACCCGCAAGTATCTGGCATTCTCGATGAAGAAGAGGAAGAGTGTCTGCATGCGCTGAACAAACTGGAGGTTGAGGAATTCGAAGACATAAAATCAGGATACCGCATAAATTTCCATTTCGATGAAAATCCATATTTCGAAAACAAGATTCTCACGAAAGAATTTCATTTAAATTCAGCGGGTATGTGTTGTTGCAAATATTATTATTTCAAATATATATAAAAATCTTTTATTATTTAAGCTGCCTCCGAAAATGGTGATTGGCCAGCGTCTACTAGCACCCCCATTCAATGGAAGGAGGGAAAGAATTTACTTAAACAGTTGCTAACGAAACCTTATGCCAATAAAAAGAAACGGAATTCTGATTACAAGACATTCTTCGATTGGTTTTCGGACAATGCTGACCCTGTCAACGACGAGATTGCTGAACTGATAAAGGATGATCTTTGGCCAAATCCACTACAGTATTATCTCGTACCTGATATTGAGGTGGAACCTGAGGATGAAGATGATAATGAAGACAACGAAGAAGAAGCATTCGAAGATGAGGATGGCGAGGATGAAGGCGAAGAAGAATTGGAAGATGATGGTGAGTTATGATACTGATAGTTTTGTTTAAGAATTGACTATAATAGTTTTATTATTTCAGATGACAAGTAATCCTTCAATCAATATTATATATGCAATTTGATTTTTTTCCAATTGATATCCCAATGTGCTAACCACTTATAACTATTATTTTATGTATGGTTATGTTGGAGCGGGATTATATAGGCGTAAAGATTATTTAAAATGTTACGTGAGCATTGCAAATACCATTTTAGACAGTTATACAGTTACTTATTAAGCAAAACACACATCTACAAAACAGCAGTTTTTAAAATACAAATAAAGACGTGAATCTAAAAACGATTGCATTTTTTGTTTATGCTCTTAACGATTCGACGATGATGAAATTATCGTTATCGAGATGGTAATGGGGAAAATGGGAGACCGTGACAACTCTAACATTGCCCAGTCGAATCAACCCTGTACGCCGCAGCTGCGACTTTTAGGTGAAAAAGTATTTGCAAGGAATAAGCAATGGCCTCTATTAACAAATTATCACTTTTGGTAGGTTTTATATAAAACATGTAAAGTGTACTTTTTTACATGTACTGCAACGGTAAAATATTTAATGCAAGCCAGTAATGGCATCAAAACCAAATCAATTATCTAACTCCGATTTTTTGGTTATGTAATTTGCAATTTTAACCAATAATCAAAGTTTGAATGCGATTTTAAGAGCAGATGTATTTTCATATGAATTTGTTAAATTGCAGACCCGAACACTGAGCTCCGCTGCTGCTCAGCAGGTGGTCAAACCCCCAATCCAATTGTTCGGATTGGAAGGCCGTTATGCCACTGCTCTGTATTCTGCGGCCACCAAATTGAGCCAATTGGATCAGGTGGAAAAGGATTTGAACGCACTCCAAGCGACCATTAAGGCCGATAAGAAGCTGCGCGAACAGGTCACCAGCCCCATCATCAATAAGAAGGTAATGGCCACAGCTTTGAAAGATGCTGCCGCAAAGCTGAAGTTTGCACCAGCAACAGCCAATTTGTTGGGTCTCTTGGCTGATAACGGACGCTTGAAGAAGCTGGACACTGTTATTAATGCCTTTAAGACCATCATGGCTGCTCACCGTGGTGAGGTTGTCTGCGAAGTTGTATCAGCCAAGCCCCTGGATGCCGGACAAAACAAACAATTGGAGGGAGCCCTCAAGGTACGAATAGTATAATTTAATCTGTAGTAAAACTAAATTGTTTTCTTTTAAAGTCTTTCCTGAAGCCCAACCAGTCGCTGAAGATCACCTCTCGCGTGGATCCCAGCATTATTGGTGGACTGATCGTGTCCATTGGCGACAAATATGTGGACATGAGCATTGCCACCAAAGTGAAACTCTACACAGACGTCATTCAATCCGCCGCTTAAGCTTGTTCAGTGTTCGGCGTTTAATTGCGAATAAATCTGTTGAGGATAATTTAAAACGGTTCCAGCTATTAGACATGTATATTTATTAATTAGTTCAATCCAAAAGATAACTATTATTTATACTGTATAGGATACTCTGACTATTCTAGTTGCACATTATTTGGACACCTTAATCCTTTTCTGTTCGCACTTATTACGTGTTCAGATTTGACTCTTGAAGATATTAACTGTTTCTGGCACGGACATTGAATTTGACTACAGTTGGCCGACTCGTTCTGGTCTATGATGCCAAAATCGGCATATAAGTCATTCATCTTCTGCTGTAACATTATATACCATTCGTTCTGACGGCATATCATGGTCTCCAGTTCAGAGATGCGCTGTTCTTGCTGTTTGATAATTCCACCCATCTGCAGGCGCATCTGGCATTGACAATCTAAACCGTTGCACTGCTCCACGTTCAGAATCTGTAGCTTTTGTGGAGATACCTCGCATTTGCACGGATGGTTCTGGTTGCGACCCAGCAATAACACATCCGTGCAATTGCACAGGCTATCAATATCTCCGCATTGCAGATTAGTTTTCGGTATATTTCCGTTGGGCAGGGACGGTACAGCCACCCCACCGGCCTCGTCAACATCCGGCAAGTGCAAACCACAGTCCTTATAGCTGGATTCGCTGACGAAGATTTCTTCGTCTAAGCCATCTTCCGGCTGACCACTGTTAGTCGATTTGGACAGCGTTGCACCAGACAGGAGCAGCACCTGGAGCGATGGCCGACTCAACTGTGGCGTTATCCAATTCTTCTTGTACTGCTCCTTAATGAGTGAAGCCTCCTTCTGAGTGCATTCCACGAATTGTGGTATGTGCTCAATGCAGACACAGCAGCTTTTCTCAATACTGTCCACAGAGGTGTCGAAGGCTCCCATACTTTTCTGCCAAATCTGAGCTTCGTTTTCATTTTTGGGATAATGGTAGGCGAAATCGACGGAATCATTGGCAAACTCCTTGCCGCAGACTACACAGCGACGGCTCATTAGGACGGTCAAATTTTAATCAAAATTTTTTCAAATATTAGAGATTTTAAATATTTTGGGTTGTAGCTTCCTAAATGTCATGATAGCTATGTGATTTGATTGTTTGTATAATTTTATATATGTTTATATGTGATTTGTGATGTCGGGTATCAGTTCTGTGTTGTCCCGCACTTTAATAATTTGTCTTGTAGTTGGCCATTGAGCTGAGAACTCGTACTCTGGGCGGCAACCTCTCGAAGGGCGGCCATGATAAATGTGCTGGCGAGTTGCCAGCATTGACGCGCTCCTTTTCGATATTTGTTTTGGCCAGCAATTCACTCAGCTTTGCCTGAATGGACTTTTGCAGTTCCTGCTGCTGTGCCACCAGCGATTCGAGCTCATCCAACTGTGTTGTCCCTTTTTTATCGATTGTATCAGAATTCCGCTTTTCTGGCTGTTGAATGGGATGTGTTGAGAGAGGTTTTGTTGTTGCACCTGCAGCCGAAGCAGCCTCGGCACATGGACATTTCTTCTCTGGCGCTGTGCCCAGCAGCAGTACGTCCGTTGAATCAGCCGCTTCATTCTTGCCATTCTCTGCCGGTTGCCGGCAAACCGAATAGTTCGGCTCATCGATGTCTGGAAAGAATGCTCTCTCGCCTGTCATATCCGACTCGACCACACAGATTTGCGAAATGTCAGAGGACTGTTTGCGCAGAGCCTTATCATTGTAATACGTGGGCACATTAGAGCCGCCCATTATTAAAACATTAACCGGAGGTCGTCGTCCAGTGTCCATTAAGGAGCACGGTCTGCACGGTGCATTGCCCATGCCTAAATTTCTTGCATTCATTTGACTTGAATTTCCACAAATCTTTGGTGTCGAGCCACGATCGCACATACATGATCTCTCACTCAGATGTGGTTGGTTTATATTTTGGTTCGAACATCTCAACAGTCCAGGGCAATTTTGCTGCTGCTGCTGCTGTTGCTGCTGCTGCTGCTGCAGTTGTTGTTGTTTTGGGCACACCTGCTTGTTGCACATATTTAAGGGACATCTAAATGAGCTTGCATTTAAGTCGAGCTGAGATTTTCTACCCAACTTCTCAGCAAAGTTCTCTCGTTGTTTTGCCATTGCACCTTTTAAGGAAGAGCATCGATCGCTCGCGGCTTTACACGCTTTCTTACTTGAGGCTCCCTTTGATGGTATTTGATCTCTATTCGAGTTTGCATTTCTGTGTACAGCTTGTTTCTTCGAGCGAAAGTTTAAGTCGCTACCAGAAGCTGATCTGAAGCCCACTTGCTCGTACTCGTCACTTGGTTGTTCATCATCATAACTTTTATAATTTTGTGGCTTACAAAAATTATCCGTTTGCGCACAGTTCGTGCGAGTAGGTTCGAGCCTTTGGTCTGTAAAGTAATGTATGGCATTAGCATCGGTGAAAGTCACAAAACGTTCTTCATCAATATATGGAGGCTCTGTCACAGTCGCCTTCTTCCGATGGACATGCTTATTGCAAACACAACAATTATGCATCAATGTCTCCAGTGGCACAAAGGTTGCAAGCATATTTTGCCATTTGAGCGCCTGCTCTAAATTATGTGGATAGGTGAAAGCAGATGTTGGCTGTTCTCCACAAATTATACAACGACGTTCCATTACAAGGCACAAAAGACAAAATTTTTGATGGGCGGGTGGCAAAATATTCAATTTAGATTTTATAGTCGTGGATCATTTGATTATCAAACATTTAAGAACAGAAGTAGAAAGCATTTAGAAACGCAAATCCATACAAGATAATATAGATGTCTATAAATATTATATATTTGTATTGTATTAGTATTAATTGTTTAAAATCCTTGCACATTAATTACATACGTTAATAAAATTTAATTTAATTTGCTTTACAAGCAGTAAAGAATTTTTATAAAAAATTCCCTTCTTGATTAAATTTAAATTTTATAACTCTGCCAACTTGCTTAAATGTTAAATTCAAACAGCGATATGCCATACTGCTTGGATAGCCGGTTGAAAATCTATCGATAACTATATAAAAGAGACAACATCAACGATTGTGTTGAAGAACAACAACATTCGTCATCGTGCCGTTTGGTTTTGTAGTCCGTTGAACGTCTATATATGCGGTTGGTTGTTTTATTTTAAAAATTTCTGACGCATTGGCAACGAACTCAATATACCGTCGAATTGTTCCAATTTTAGTTTATTTGCTTGCTGATGCCTGCGTAAGCTACAGACAAAATAATGAGTTTAGCAGACACAAATAACGCCAACTGGCAAGCCGACGATCGTGGCGATATGGAAAAGATCTTGGCCATGTTAGTGCTAGGACTTGGCAGCCTTCTCTCCGGCATGCTGCCAGCCATAATATCAGAACGTAATCGTCTGCGTTTTCCATTGACAACCTCGCTGCTGCTATGCTTCGGTGCAGGTATTCTGCTTGCTACGGCGTTGGTGCATATTTTGCCAGAGGTAAACTTAACTGAGTGCAATTTGATAACTGTTTCTATATTCATGTGTGTGTGTGTCGTTGGTGTTTGTATTGTTTAGGTACGCGAGCAAATGCAATCAAAATTCGCGGAAGTTGCGATGTGCGGTGGCTTCTTCATCATTTATTTCATAGACGAGTTCATACACTATTTCTTTGGCGAGGCCATTCAGCATACGCATTCAGCGACTCCTCCAGCCAATGCTCCAAGCTCCAGCAATGCCTATGGCGCAATTGATGAGCGAGCGCCGTTAATAAGCGCCAGCACAATGCACTATCATCGACATGGGGAAAAGTATTATAAAACATGTGATAATTATTAACTTGATCGATTGATTAAATATATTGATTACCATTGCTTACAGCGGTCATGATCATAATAATCACGATCACATATATGACCCCGTTCCAGGATGTGACGATGTCAGTGTTGCGGATGCAAATGCGCGAATTTGTCATACCAGCCATACGGAGCCATGTGCCCAGTCCATGACCGGGACACTGGGACTCTTTGTGGCGCTCTCTTTGCATTCGGCCATCGAGGGATTGGCTATCGGTGTACAAAACTCGGCCACTAAGGTATGAGAGATTGCCTTGACATCATTCAGTTTATGCTGCCTGTGAGATAATAATGGCATTGCTGACTAAATATTTATTTTGATAAGCGAACTACATGCATAGCTGTAAATATTTCGTACTTTGTCTATTTGCTTCTACTCTAGGTGCTCTTTCTGCTGGGTGCCGTTGCGTGTCACAAATTCGTGATGGGCTTCTGTCTGGGTCTGGAATTTCGCTCAAATCCACGCGCTACCTTTCGCTCACAACTTATTGGTATCTCGGTTTTTGCTCTGGGTGCCGTATGCGGCATCGGTTTGGGTATGCTGATCGTTGATATACCCTCTACATGGTCGAAAACCACATTACCCATAATACAGGCACTGGCTGGCGGAACTCTCTTTTATGTAACTGTATGCGAGGTGATTCCGCGCGAGAAAGCTCGCTGGCATTCGAACTCGATTCGTCGCTGGGCGGGATTTGCGCAATTCGCAACAGTCGTTGCTGGCTTTGCGATCATGTGCATAATTAATTATTATCTTGCTGGTACGTCATTCCGAAATAATCAGTTCTACTAGCTTTTACGCATCAAATATTTATTTACATTTACATTTCTATTTTATTTCCAGACGACTGAGAATCTCAATGGGCACTGCCCTGTTTATGTTTTTTATCTTGTATTTGTATCAGAATTTTTTAATGGGAAATGCAATTGTGTTTACTTAATGTTAAATTTAATATTAAGTGTTTCAGCCAATTGAAATGTTTTGTACAACATAAAAGTGTGCGATTTTATATAATATAACTTTCTTTAACATTCTTAAGAGTCTGTGATTTTTGCTTAGCTGAAAATAAATAAAAGACAAATTCTCTTTATATCTACAATTATATTTCTTATTTCTGTCGCCGAAGTTTCTGTTTTTTTTTTTATCAACCTTAAATGTAGTTGTAAATAAAAAAAAACGGGTTCAAGTGTTTTTTGATTTGTATTACTAGGTATTTATGTATATCAATCATAAAACATGTGTTAAGCGATTTCGCGTAATTCAATACATATTTGCTTCGCTTTTATAATTTTGTTTTAAGCCAATTAAAACATCTATATAAATACACATATATGTATGTAATATTTTCAAGATATATATAGATGAATTATATATGTAGACGTATAAATATATTTATAATTGTATATGTGTATAATTGAAGTTGAATCGTTGGTGGTAAAACGCAGCAAAAATTAATTACTTGGTACTTGGATTGGTTTGTCTATCAAATACGCAAATTTGATGTTGTGTTGTTTTTATGTTTCTATGTGCTTCATATGCGTAAATTATATATTTTGTTTTTGCATTTTTTATTTTCTATTTCTATAAATTGCGGATGCAATTACAAATATGTCTCAAATAGAAGAACCATTGAAACAGTTTTAAATTTACAATCGAAACCAAAATTTTCTTTTGCCATAGCTATTCATTGATCATGATATATATATATATATATATATATATGCATATCGACGACAATTTCCATGCTGAATCCATTTTATTCAGCTGTTTGAATTTTAACACTGGCATCGGAAAACGAACTTAAAACATAAATAAATCTAGTAATTAGAGTTGCTCCTTCGTCGCAGCAGTTACCCCATTCTCGTCTTCGTTATCATCATCATCATCCACCCACTCATTCATGAGACTCTTCAATTTCTCTTGTGTACCCGCTGTTAGCGCCTCATCTTTAACATCGACTGCAACTGCGTCGCTGGTGTTTGGTTTCTCCTCGGTGACAGAAGATGTCTCTTTAGCTGTTGTTTCTTCAGCTTTTTTCTCATTATTATTTTCTATTGATTCATCTACAGCCTCAACTTTGGTCGCTTCCGCTTGGAGTGTCTGATCTGATCCATCTACTTCAGCTAGCTGTGTAGGGGACTCTTCGGTCAATTCATGTTGTTCGCCAGTCAATTCATGTTGTTCGGGATCGGTATCGACATCGCCACCAGGCGCTCCCGCTTCAGCAATCAATTCATCGATCAACACTTTTCGAATATTTTCGGTTTCCAAATTGACATCATCGATGCCAGTGGCAGCGCCTGAATCACCAGGGTGTTCTGCAGCTCTTTCATGATCTATATCATCGGATTCGGCTTCAGCTTCGGCCTGGGCGTCGATTGATGTTGGCGGATCCTCCTTAATGAATTCCTCCTCAGGTTCACGTTCTTTCTTAACGTCATCTTCCTCCTTAATTGGCTTCTGCAAAGCATCTCCTGCTCCTTTTTCCGCTGCTTCTGGTTCAACTTGACTTATTTCAGTTTTGCTGTTGGTGGTAGCAGCTACCGTCTCTTTGGCAACGGCTTCTGTTTCTTCGCCACTACCCTTATGCAAGCTTTCCAGCGCCAAGTCGATGTCATCTTCCGGTTCTTCTTCAGTTGCTTCTGCGGATGCCTCTCCACCTGTTGATGCCGCTTCCTGCTTGTCAGTATTCCTTTCTGTCTGTACAATAGCTGTTAGATCTGATGTCGCGGGCTTGTCATCTACGTCGTCGTCATCCTCATTTTCATCCTCGGTCCATTCGCCCGTGAGCTCCTTAAGCTTTTCACTAATGTCATCCCGTCCCTTTTCTGCCTTTGGCTGTTGTAAAGAAATTGCTATTTAAACCTGGCCATTACATAATATTGCTTCACTTACTTCTTTGCTGTTCTGATCTGATTCCATGTCGTGCTTTGATATTAAATTTTCTGCCCATTCCAGATTATCCATCGACTCTTTGCTCTCATCGGCCGCCTCACTCTTTTTGCTGCTACTCTCAACAGATCCGGTGGCGGCTAGTTCACTATAAATTTGACTGTCATCATATTCCTCTTCAGTGCCCGTTAAGGATTTCGCATCGCTCTCTTGCTTCGCATCCGCTTCTGGCTCACTAAGCACCATGACAACACCCCCACTGGGTGCGCCTGCCTGTTGCTGATTTAGCTGTGATAATATCTCCTTGCGTTGTTCCTCAGTCAGCTCAACTTCGTTGCCATCGGCGCCAACAAACTTGACTTCCTGATCTGGGGTTGGCGACTGCATGAGTTGCTCCTCCTCTGTTACGTTTCCCTCATCGGGCTCTTCGCGGGTCTGTTGCTGTACAATGGCACTGGTCGCTGGCAAGCTGATGTCGGATAAAATGCGAACCTTTTGCTCCTGCATTGGTTCCTCTTCCACTTCCTCCTCTTCCTGTTCATCTTCCAACTGGCCATCTTCGTCTTGCGAGCCGATATACTCCTCATCGGTTTCATCAATGATGCCATCCTCCAGTGCCTGTGCCTTATGATAGTTCTTCATATGCCTATATAGCTGCAGCTCCTGCGCAAACACCTTGCAACAATAAATGCACTGTTGTTTATTCTCATCCGTGTGTGCCTCGTTGATGTGCTGCTCCAGCTCATTCTTGGTCAAGTAGGTTTGATTACACAGCACGCACTCCGCGAAGTTGTAGAGCAACGATTTGATCTGATGCTCTGTGTACATGTGGAAATGCAATTCCCGATTGTTCGCCGAACGCCAACCACAATGCTCGCATAGCGCCGGATCTATGGTCTCCTTATGGGTATTGATCAGATGGCGACGGAAACCACGATACGATGGAATGCTTATTGGACGTCCATTAACGCCACAACGCAGACACAACCACGGACCTGCAAGCAAAGATAATTCAATATGAATATATAATAATAATAGCAATATTTATAAATTGTGCAAACCGAACATAATCTTTACCCATTTATTAATAGAAGTTATACACTAAATTTAGAAAATAAAATGTTACAGCTACAGATCCCTCCAAATAAAGTCTTACAGCTACATCTACAATCTCCCTTGGTATTACTCTACATTGTTAAGCGACTCTCGCTAAATTTTTCAATCAAATGTCAAGTAACAATATATCCAATTATATTTAATTGGCTGTTTAAATATCGAGAGAGAGAGAAAGAGAGAAGTATATATTATTGCAATATTATGGCCATTTTAGGGAAATCAATCATAATGTAAAACATTTTATTGTGTATTGTGCATAATGCATAAGTTTGGAACGTAGCTGGCCCAGCAATAGATAAATAAATAAATTACCCCATCTGATTGGATTATTGTCATATTTATCGTATTCACCCTACACATTATAATTGTTCAAATTATCTTTAAAGTCTTGTCAATCCCCTTTTTTAAGTAAATAAATAAACCCTGATATCTGATGAGCTTACCTGTAGTGTTCTCGGCGCCCTGTGCAATTAACGCATGCATCGTCTTGCTATCAATTCGCCGCTTTTGCCCAGTCGATGATGCTGCAGCCGGCGTGGTGGAAGTCGCCGTTGCCGATGCTACTGGCTGTGGTGCTGCCTCGACTGCTGTTGGCTGGGGCGCCGATAATTTCTGTGTGGACTTTTGCTGCTGCTGTGTGGTTATCATAGGTTTGTCTGGCTTGAATGACACGTGCAGCTTCTTGTGTGGCGATGTAGGGCCGGCCGGTGATCCTATGGGTGCTGGAGATGCCCTTTTAGCAGCCGTAGCTGATTTGTCAACCGGACTGTTGGGTAATATTTTCAGTTTTATATTTTTGTGGCCCTTGACAATGTGCGGATATTGGCGAAGCACCTCAGCTATTATTTTAGTATGATTCAGCTTGGTGTTTGACGAATCTTTGACAATAATCGTGGGCGTTTGGCTGGGGGAATCCTGTTTCAGTATAATTGTTGTTGTTCCATGCTCCATTTGCGTTTGCGATCCGCCGGACTGTTGCTGAGTTTGCTGTTGTTGTTGCTGCTTAGATGTCGATGGCTGTGGAGGCATATCATCGTCATCATCGTCGCCAGTGTGCACATCATCGTACAGCATACTGCTGTCATATTCTGGATCACCATGGTCACCATATTCAGCGGCGATTTGTTTGCGCATGCGCTGCTGCTCAGCAAATTCTTTGACCTCCTCCAGACTGGGTTTCTTTGACGGCGGCGACAATAGGCTCGTTTGTGCCGGTCTCTTATTGTTGTTGTAGCCCTTGCGTAGCTGTTCAAACGGCGAAGTGGGCTCCTGCTTGACATAGGTGCTCGTGGATGTTGTCTCTCCATATTGTGTGCGATTGCTGATGCCACCGGAGCGCAAGATTGCGGGTGTATTTACAGCACGTGGCTGTTGCACATTCGTACGTCCTGTATTGCTGTTGCTCGGACTGGAACCCATGCGATTTGGCGGTGTTGATATAGACACACGCTGCTGGGTGGACGTGCTGGCATTACTGCTGGGTACCATAGGACGACGTCGTATACCTTTCGGACTGGGCGGCTATTGATACAAAATAAACAGTTATTTCATAATTTATTGATATTCAAAAATCTCACTCTTTGCTGCCGATTCACGTTTTCCATGGTGCGCCGATGTGCTTCCAATAGCTTCAGCAACACGGTCATATTCATCTCTTTGGCAGTGCGCAACAGTTTGCCATACATTTTCAACTCAAACTCGAGTGTGCCCGTGTACATGAAATTGACGATGGGCACCACGACATCGGCTTGAAATTCAGTTGGCATTATGAGTGCGTCGTCTATTATGTCGCACGTCTGCTCCAGCACATTAAAATAATCGGTACAGGCGCTTAAAACGAGACGATGCACTTTCAACTGCGAATTATCTCGAAATTGTAGCGTTAAATCGCAATAATCCGTTTTATTGAAGAAATTCTGGAGCTTCTGCAAGAAGAAGACGCCCCAGTTGTCTACTTTCACGGACTTCACTTCACCCATTTTGTTGGAAAATTTGTATAATTATTTATTAAAAATGCTATAGTTTTTAAAACGCGGCCTCCCCGTCGCGATGTCTTCAGTTGTCGTTGTTTGGCTTTCCTAGCGTGCGGCTGGCGCAACTGTACTCCGGTGGGGGCAGGAAAATTCAACTTTGGACACGATTGCAGCAGAGCGTAGTCACATAAAATGCAAAAATTATATGAATTTTTCAATTAGTCAAAGAAATTATTATTTTCATATAATTATCTGTACAACTAAAACGAACATCACGGGCGTCGATTGATTTTCAACAAACATATTAACTGCCTGTGGCGCGGCAATGCAGCTCCGATATGTTTTGTATGCGTGTGTGTGTATATGGAAATGCTAGGGATGAGCGCGTGTAAATTTATCACGAATGTAAAAATCTTGGGATCTCACATTGAATATGTAAAAACAAATATTTAAAGCGTTTTAAAGTTTGCATGATAATGAATAAAAATTACTAGCCGTTAAATTTAGGATAACAGAATTAGTATTAATATGCATTGCATGTATTCGCCCACGGAAGTCACGCTCTCAACCCTAGTATGTATGCCACATATATATGATTGTAATGTGTATATGAAATGCAATGCACCTTCGCCTACTTTTCACAATCCCTACACAAAATGCTTCAATTATATATCAATTTCATTAATATTCTTTTACAGTACTTAAATGTTAGCGCTTGGCAAATTGGCGCTATATTCTGTTTATTTTTCACATACAAAACGTTTATTTGCAGACACAATCGTTATCGTTAAACTCGACTATATCGTCATTATGCAAATTGTACTTTGGAATATATGTACATGAATTCCGCGAATACTTTGAAGTATTTAAAACATTATTTACACATCAACATACATTTATTTTATATTGCACACTGATTTTACCGGACAAATTTTTAATTTTCCCCGTGAAACAAAAAAGATGGCGTCAGAGTGACCTTATTGAAAATCCGCGTTTTTTCTGTACGCCACCGCTACTCTAACGATAATGCCCTATAAATCGATAAAACATCTATCATAACCAGAATATAATAATGTTTGCACCAGTTTCCTTATATTCTTAACATTTTCACGCTGATGAAATAAACAATGGTAATCTAAACATCAGCATCTAAAATATAAGGTTATTTAAATTAAAAAAAAAAATTATAAGCGCCAACATTCACCATGCGGCCAATTTATCGAAATCGATAAGAAACGGTTGCTGGCAAGGCAGCAAGAAAAAATTGTATATAAATATAAATTCACATTACGAAGCAAAATGAGTGCTCGGCATAGGGGCAAATCCAAGCGTGGTGCTGGCACAAGCTCATATCGCAACGTCAAATCAAGTCACAATTGTGAACGAAGCTTCGCCCAACAGGCCAACGAACTGGCCAATGCCAATTCGAGGGCCACAGACAGCTCCGAATCTGAATCCGATTCATCGGGTGACAACTTGGATGGGCTTGGACATGCGCCAGAATTCGCCGTATCCATGTGGGACCTCAATCATTGTGATCCGAAAAAGTGTTCGGGCAGAAAACTAGCTCGTCTTGGACTTATTTCAAATCTGCGCTTGGGTCAAAAGTTTCCCGGGCTCGTCCTTTCGCCTGTCGGTCAACTATGTGTGAGTCCAGAGGATCGCGAGATTGTGGCTACTTCTGGAGTCGCAGTCATTGACTGTTCGTGGGCGAAACTAGACGAGACACCTTTCAACAGAATGCGCAGTCCTCACCCCCGCCTGCTGCCGTTTTTGGTGGCCGCCAATCCCATAAACTATGGAAAGCCCTGCAAGCTGAGCTGCGTCGAGGCTATCGCAGCGACCCTCTATATCTGCGGCTTTACAGAAGAGTCGCGCTGGTTTATGGGCAAATTCTCCTGGGGTCATGCCTTCCTTGAGCTAAATGAAAAGCTCCTCAATGCATATGCAGCATGTAAAAGCAGCGATGAAATATTAAAGGTGCAACAGGAATACCTGGAAGAGGAGCAAAAGGAGCGCGACAAGCCCAGGGATCTAAAAGAGTTCTATCCCACAAGCAGCAGCAGTAGCGAAAGCGCAGATGAAGACGAAGAATAAATTAAATCCATTTGTATATTATTTTTACAAGAGGCCGAAGACGATTTATTTGTTTATACAAATTCTACATGGGTGATTAACTTGATATATATTACAAGCCAGTTGTGAGAAGCAACGCTCTAATTCAAATGAGGAACAAATTAAAGAGAGCTGCTTAAGTTGTTTTTCTAGCTACATATCATCTACTGAGCATTGCGCACATATTCCGGATCGACATTAATGAAGTTCGACATGTTGAAGTACATGGCGCTATTCTTCACCAGAAACTTGAGAAAATCATGCAAATGCGCCAGCAAGGTTTGCATAGCTGGTTGATCCAAGGCCGAGTAGCTCAGCATCGAGCCAAGTCGTACAAAAAGACGCAGCAGATGAAAAGAGCCATAGAGCTCTGACAACGGTGTATCCGGATTCTTTTGCATGATGTCCGCGTACTGGGTACGCTCGAACTTGTACAACAGCTGGGAGCCAAGCATCACATTGAAATACTCGATAATCCCATCGAGCACATCGTTAATGGCCACCTCTTTGCTAGCACTTGTCGACTTCACCGACTTCTTGTGCGCCAAATACTGATCTGCGATCTGCTGCACTGTCACTTTGGCCGGCAGTTCCAGTAGCTTATGCTCTCGCACTATCGCATACCAGTCATCGGTCAGATAGTGCTTCAGCTCGTCGGGAATCTTTATCTTCACTTCTAGCTTTGCAGTGTAGGTCTCCTCACTCTCCACGCACGGGGCATCAGCAATCGCTGTTGTTGTTGTGGTTGCTGCTGGAGTTGTCGTTGTCGCTGTTGTTGTTGTTGTCGTTGCTGCTGCAGCTGTTGTTGTTGATGCTTGTGTTGTGGTTGCATCTATTCCATTGCCACTCACGGATGAACGTTGTTCGCTGTTGCTATTTTGGGAGCTCATTCGTTTGGCTTTTGGCGGAGGCGGCGCTGTGGGCGTAGCAACCTCTTCTTCTGTATTATCGCCACCAACTGCATCGTCCTTTTTGTCAGCACTCGGTGTGCTGGGACGCGCTGCAGCTGTAGCGGATTGTGTGGACTTGCGATTGCTTCGACTATTTGTGGTCGTGAGTGAGGTATTGTTGCTTGTGGTTGTGCTGATGCTGCTGCTATTGCTGCCATCATTTTTGGTCTTCGATAGTACGGCAGCGATAGGAGTGCTGGTTGTGGCGCTGCTGGCGCCCGATGATGGCTGAGATTGGCTGCCGTCCTTGGAGGGTGTCGATGCACGGGATTCATTGCCCACATGCTCCATTTTTTTGGCCTTTGCACTGCCTGCGACATATTTCACTGTTTAGCATAGTTATAATTCTGACAACCTGCGTATTCATACCTTTTTTATTGTCCTTCTTAGAGCGTTCAACATACAGTCGTGCGAGTTCCTTTTGGCGCTTTACGTTATCGTCATTGTATTTAAGCACACGACTCTCTGGCACCCACTCGTCCCAACTGCGAATTGTAAGGAAGTGGAGTTGAATAACACTTTGTAACACTTTGTAGTTGAAGCATATTTACTTTTTGCTCCAGCCCGCATAATGTATATAATATTCAACCGGCGAACTTTCCGGTTTTGTTTTGAGTACTTTGGCTTCATAGATAAGCGGCCCGTGAAAACAAAGCACACGTTCCCCTGGAAAACAAGTTAATAAAAACACACACTGAGCAGTCTGCCACTATAGTTTATTGCCTTACCGTCAGCAAATAATGTAGTGGAATCAGATGGCGTCCAGTTGTCCATTTTTACGGGTTTAACTTCTCCCATTGTTTTTATTGAAAATATATGCCAAAGCGTCGCAGCTGATTCGATCAGGTTGGCAGCCCCAAATATGTACCCACACATATGCATCACCGATAATATAGGGGTGCAAAATTAATCGACAATTTAGTCCACTGTTATGAATGCATAATTTATTTACAATATTTACTGAACACTAAGGTCTACATCACAATATATATATTTTGTATTTAATGATTTGCTGCAGACGGTGAAGCAGGCGTCGCCAATCCTTCCTCTTCCCATGGACGCGGACCGCGCTTGTTTGACCAATTGTCAATATCTATGTCTTTTACCTTATCATATTCTGTTTCAAGAGTCACTTCTTGTCGTTTTTTCATAGTCACACCGTATTTCTTCATTTCTTCGGGTGTTACTGGTTGCATCTTAGCGTACTGATATCTGTAACACATACAAAAATATGATAAGTACATGTGATTTCCTAATGAGATTAACTTTATTCTGCTCACCTTAGATTCGAAAATTGCTGCAGTCCAAAAGAACCGGCTACAATCATAATTAGAAAGGGCACGCCATATTTAAATGACTTTCTTTTGGTGTATTTATTCAGATTTTGTGTAAATGACATTTTCATGTTATTGTTATGAAATTACAACACAAGATCTAATCAGGGCTGACGATAGGTTGCAGAATTGTGTATGTTCTCTTATCGATATCAACATATCGATAAGTGTGGCGGACTTAAGTTTTGATTTGACTTCTAAAATGGTACACCTTCAATAAAATTTCTGAGCTGCATAAAAAAATGTGCAGCTGTTGCTGTTATTTAAAAATAGGTCAATTCAAATATTCGTACGTCCTTGACGCCAATTGCCAAATTGTATAGCCAGCTACTAGAAATTTTCGAACGCCCAGTTGTTTTCCGGCTAACAATAAATTAGATGTTTGTTGCTGTTCTTTATTTACATACTATTTGGCGTTAAGTTCAAGGTCTAGAACAATTGTTTCTGCACGTATACGTATTCAGCAACTAATTGACACTGACGTGACGTTGCTCTAAGAGCGCCAAAAAGTTTCTCACATGCACACCACGACATTTGATATTGAACGAACAGCTCTGTCTGTGGTTCACCTTGGCCGTTATGCAGCCGACCGACCAGGCAAGGCAAGTGGCTCGATGTAAAGATTTCCTTTTAGTACCAAAGTCGAACCCGTTCATAAGGAGCTTAGACATCAACGTTGACGTCGACATCGAAGTCGGCATCGACACGGCGACAATTGAGTCATCAATCGATGACTGGCCACCCGCCCGTCTTTGCTCATAACTGCGATCGGTCTAAGCTGATCTGTGAATTTTTTTCATTTTCCGCTTGCAGCTTGTTGTTCCAATTGTATGTGGCAAGTCGTCTAGGCCGAAGCTTAAAGTTTCCATAATTTCTGTTCAATTTTCACCAAATATGGTTGCAATTTTGTTAACAAGATTTTGCACTTGTTAGAGCCGCAGCACAAATACAAACTTGTGTACACATAAATATATACTATATACATACATACATTTTTTGTAGAACAATATTGGAATTATGAAAAATCCGTTGTATTTATATGTATTACATATGTTATCCATTTGGCCTTGATTTTGTTTATCGTATTTAGCAAGTTGTTTAAGCATTTTGGCCATTACAATGTTATCGTCAATTCAAACATATATATATATATATACATATATATTTAATATATAATATATATATTATGTGCATATGTACACATCTATGTTGTCCATTTGCTCTGCTTTTTGGCAATCGCCACAATTTTTGAATGAACCCAGTTACGTCATCATGGGGGTGGTTTTAAATAGAATGTTTTTTTTTCTGTCCTCATTGTTAAGCAGAATTTCTCCAAAAGTTGAAAAAAAAAAAAAAAACAAACAAATGCTGCTGATTAAATAAATATACATTTATGCATATATAAAATTCATAAATAAATCTGTAGAAAGCAATTACTATGGGGATCTTTTACATAATATTAGAATATATATATAAATAAATTATATTATAAATAAATATAGGGTTTGATGAAAACAAAAATTTGGTTTTTGCTGAAAAAATGAGCCAAATGTTTTTTAAAACTAAATTAAATTGTTTCTAATTAATTTTGAATTATAAAATAATGCTTTGTTGTTTTTTATAATACTTCATTTAACTTTACCATTTTTTTTTACTACATCCAATTATTTGTATTATATGTAAATGAGAAGCGCTAAATTTTGGTTCTCTTTATAATAATACATGTTTTTGATCTATGAATTTAGTTATTTATTTATTTATTTCAAATTCAAGTTAATTTTATAGTTTAAACTTTTTGTAAAAAGGGCGAAGGTAATGCTCAAAGAAAGACCTCAGAATTAAAGTTGATTTGATAAAAACAAAAATAATTGATAAAATCAGAAACTCTCCTTTCAAAGTTTTAGCTAATTTATTCAAGTGAAATATTAAAATTTAAATATCTGAGAACTATTAAGTAAAACTAAATGATATTTAAATAATAATAATAATGTATTTTAATATTCATATTATTTGAATTTTCTATTATGTTGCTATTAAAAATATTGTTATTTAAAATTACATAAAGTGATATTGAAAAAAATTAATAATATGTTCGTCATACTTCTGAAATAGGCTTGTGGTTAATTTAAATAGATAATCACTGTAAAAATTATGAAATGAAGTATCGCAAAAGAGAAATTGTTGAACAAAAGGTATCATAATCTTTATTATCATTTAGCAAAAATTTAATTAATGAATTGTGCGTGCTCAAAAGTAAAATATTTTATCTTTAAATACAGATATACGTTTTAAATCATAAATTAGTATTAATCACGTTTTGCACTAGATTGTGACTCAGAAATGTCGTATTGCAATTGTTTTAATTGTCTTGGTGAAAAAAAATATAATTAAATAAAATAAAATACATATATTTATATATACATTTATATTTATTTATATGTATATAATATTTTCAATGCAGAGGGAAACAAATTTAAATTAAAAAACCAAAAAATATTTTTTGAGCATTCTATAAAAAATACGCCAAAATTTATGTATGTATATATGTATATGAGAAAATGTGAAGCAAGATTTTGTTTTTTGGCATATCAATAACTGAAATTTAAAAATAGCTCAAAAAAAAAAATACATACACATATGCACACAGAGAAAAATACAGGCATATTAAACTTAAAATATAATGGGAAATTTTGAAATTCTTTGCGCCTACAAAGAAACAGGTGAAAGAGAAAGAGAGTGAGAGATTTGAATGAGCGCCACAATTTCATTGTTGTTGCTGCTGCTTTGACTTGTTCTTTTCTTTTTTTTTCTGTGTGTTCTTCGGTTTCTCGTGCTTATGCAGAAAAAACGCTCTCGTAAATTGAGCGCCATTCGTCTGTGGCCATCGTGAATGCAGTTACAAACAATAAATTTGAGCGCCCCACGATTTGTGTTGAGCATGCAAAACGCATGCTAGCAGCTGCTAAGAGAGCAAACGAGAGAGAGAGAGAGAGACCGAACGAGCACGCTGCCTCGTTGACTCGCTGTCTTGCCCAAAATATATTTCTGCTCGCTCTCTCACACAAACACACAGACACGCTGCGCACGTACACAGACGCAAACAGCTTGAAATCGAAAAACGGCGGGCATCGATCGTCAGTATATTGAATAAATATTTTCAGTTGAACATCACAATCCGTTCAAGTCGCGGATAACTCCGAATAAAAGTTTTGTAAGTAAAAGGAATAAACATGAAAATCTACAGAAATACTTGAACCAAAATACTTAGTTATTTTCAAACAAATCAACATTTAATTAACCTATATTAATTGTGCTGCTGCTAATTCTTAATTTAAAACCAAACAAGTGCCACGAAGTTTTCTTCAAAAATTAAAAAAAAGGACATTTTCGAAAAGTATATTGCATAATCGAACCTAAAATACAAGTTCTAAAAAATTCAACTCATCAGAGTGCCGTGAATAACCGCAAATATTTTTCAAAGTATTTCAAAAATCTAAGAAAAATATATATGTATGTCTAAAAAAATGAGGTTAAGCAACTTTGAACTAATGCAAAAAAAAAAAAAAAAAAATTATGATGACAAACAAAAAAAATGAAGAAAAAGCCAATGTCTTTGTCTTAACCACAACGTGAGCTCTAGAATTTCAACTAAACACATTGCATATAAATAAATATATATACATACACATATTTTATATGGTAATATATATGTAAATTTGGTCAATGAGTTAATAGAGACGTGCTTAGATTAGTTAAATTAAAAAAAAAAATGTTGAGGCAGGACCGACGAAAACATAAAGTATAGCATAATTTCTAGATATATCTTCTAGCTTAAAACAGTTTTCTCTTATAATTAATAATATTTATACAAAATTTATACAATAAAATACACAAATATTTAAAAATATTGCAAAAGCGCAAGCTCTTCACCAAACTTTGGTCTACCCTGTAATTTGATACAGAACAAGAGTGGCCGACGTTCGAATCTATGTAAAGACTGACGTAGGCGAATTGCTTTCGTACGTTCCTGAAAAGCTTTTCACTCAGTTTATATTAAGTAATATCCATTCCCATAGCTATTAGGAAATATTCAACAGATGCCAGGTTATTTTTAGAAAAAATAATGATGAGAGAGCGAGCGGGAGAGAGAGAGAGCGCATGAGAGGTTGAGTGTGATCTAGAAAGCTTTTGTGAGCTTTCAGAGCTGACAGGTTAATTCAAATTAATGTGTGTGTATGTGTGATAGGACGTACATATATCTGTATATGTATATACATGTACATAAATACATATGTTTTAAAAATAGCATATCATGCAATTTCTATGTATATCTGTTTTTTTATGGATTATTTGGAAATTTTAAAGATTTTGAAAATTTGGAATATGTGCTAGTTGTTAGAACACACCAGATTCGGTGCCAGTTAAGGTGTGTATGTATTTATATACTATATTGAATATATAGCAAATTTGATATTTATATAGATTTTTATTATATATGTATATACAAAATTATTAATTTTTTGGACTGTGATGAAAAAAAGCAAGGTTATTGTAGTGTAATGATTAATAGAAGCCTAAAAACTTGATTTTCTATTTGGAACTGATTTTGTAATGATTCAAACTGATTCGTGAAATTTCAAATGAACTAGTTAGAATAGCATGATTTTCTTTTCATAAATATGGCATACATAAAAACTTAAATACATACATATATAAAATGTATTGCTTTTTAGATCTATTTATTCCTAATTAATCATATTCTATTTAAATAAAAATATTTGTTTTTCCTGCAAATTTTATTATAATTTCCATGTAGGTAAATTTTCAAAAATGAAAAAAATACAATAATTTAAAAAGAAAATGCAAAGAGTTACAAAAATGTATGTTTGAAAATATATAATATATTTTTATTATTTACTATTGTATATTATTTGTATAAAATATGGCCATTCAAATATTACCGTGTTGTAAGACTTAGGCCTCAAAGTTTTTCCGGAAAATTAGGAGTTTCTATACATAGGCTCTCTTTTGTAGATGTATCATTATCATTATCATTATACAGGCCTCCCAAGTTATAAAATTCCAAAGTGTTTTTCTGCTGAACAAACAAACATAATTCATTGTGTCACCTCGATCGATGTGCGACATATGTATGTATATAACTACTTGTAAAAAATAAAAAAGACAAACCCCAATATCTTCTGTCCGTCGGAATGGGATATATATAAACGTATATAAGTATATCTATATGCATATAAATTTCTGCCTCGATTGCATTTTCAATTGTTTTTGTTTTTGTTTGCTTGCCTAAAAGCGTGAAACCTGCCATCGCTCAGCCGGTCGAATCTCTTTCAGGAGCTGCAATGTAAACAAAAGTGTTAAAAATAAACTCAGATGTACGCAGTATTATAAGTAATATAAGCACCCAAAACTGGGCACTGACTCAATTAGTTTGGCATTCCAGCCAAGACAAATTGATATGTTGGTCAAGTATTGGGCGCAGGGCTAACCCAGAGCTCCTCACAGCTGAATCCACAGTTGACGCTCTCTCTTCCCCATTCTCTCGCCGTCTTTCTCAGGTGTGTGAGTCAGGCTGTTAGGCATTTTATTCCTCACCTTATCAACGTGACACTTAATCGCTTTCCCCACCTGGGAATTGCAGAGTTCAAATGAATCGATGAGAGATTCGAAAGACATACAGAGAACGGAATAAGTTACTCATCTTATTTGTAAAATTCGTCAAGTCAATAAGAATACAATTTACATATGTCAGTTAAGTTATTAAAAATAAATAGTAAAATTAAAAGAATGAACTCGACTGGATACCGAAATATTTCAAGAATTCGCAGTATTAAATTTAACTTGACTTGGATTTATGTGTAATGGTTCATTTTAGTAGAAACTAATTAAATATTTCATAGCAACTAAATTTTTTTTTTTTAATCATTATAATTGCAAACCCATTTTTTTTTAAATAATTTAGCTCTTTGCCAATTATGTTGCTTATTGAGCATTTGCATTTATATCGTCATAGCATAATTTATTGCTCGTTTCCTTTTCCGCTCAAAGGAACTTCCTGTGGTTGAATGAACCAAATATAAACTAGAGCAACATCTACACGCTCATAGGGATGCAACAAGCTTGCATCGGGTTTCGAACCAGTTCAAAGTACCTCATTTGAACTGACACATAACTCAATTAACATATTCGAATACATACAAACGAATCTAAATTTGTTAGATTTGTGTAAATTATTTAATTTATTTGTAATGTAAATTAAAAATTTTATTTTCAATATCTTCAATATTTTAGCGAATAACTCAATTATTTATGTTTTCCTTTCACTTGTTGATTTTATAAGTCAAACAAGCAACTCTTCCACTTTGTACGTACTTTACCTCATGAATCCCAACTTATCTGAGCAACAGCTTTAAGCTTCATTGTTTCCTCCAATAATCGATTCGTCGTAGTCAGGTTAAAATCCAATTGTTTCAGTTCACGATGTGGATTTTAAAATTTCGCTGGCGTCTTTCAATTTCTCATCACTTAAATCATTTAATGCGCTGGTCAGCACGTTCTTCAGCGATTTGTTGTCCCCAAAATGAGATTTCGAACAAAGCACAAGAGAATGGGAATTCTGTTTGGGATGAATTTGCTATATGAAACAGCTCTTCCCCCAATTAGCTATGCCGGTCACAGGCGGCGAAGCTGGAAGCATAGCAAAGTAGAGAGCTACCAAAAATTGTGTCAATTTCTTTCAGCTTATTTGTTTTTATTTTGTTTTTTAATGAAAGGAAAGAACAAGCTAGAGATGTGCAAAAAATATATGCAATTTAAACAATCATCGGCGCATTAATAAAAAATAAAAATATTAATAGAAATATATTAATTAAAATAATAGCATAAATATAATTGTTAATTTGATATTGCAAAATGTATAAAAGAAATATTCGCTTCGTTAAAAACTATAACAAATAATTTTCGTTTTTGAAACTGAGAAAATATTTTAAAATGTATCAAAATATTCTATACTTAACTTGTAAGAGGTGTTGAAAAATAAATATTGTATAAATATAGTCAATTTATTGACTATATGTGTACGTATATTTGCTTTGCCTAAATCAAATTATCATAAAAGAAGTTGTTTATTTACTTTCTCAAATCTTATGTGGCGCCGATTATCACATAAATTTTAATTACTTTATTGCTTTGATATTCATTTTCATTTCCATTTCAATTGAGATTTTCATTTTCATTTTCCATTTCAGTTTCTTTCGAGTGCAGTAAATACAAATAAAAGCCAGCCACCATGGATGCCATCAAGAAGAAGATGCAAGCGATGAAAGTCGACAAGGATGGAGCATTGGAACGCGCTCTCGTTTGCGAGCAGGAGGCACGCGATGCCAACACCCGCGCCGAGAAGGTAAGTCAACCGCACCCAACCGTTCAACGCATGTTGCATGCCCCAAGCCGGCCAAGATGTAGCTGAAACATAAACAAGACTATTTATTGCTAACAATGCAGAAAACAACAATAATTAATGACTGTTAAATTGTTAACACCTGCATATTTAATTACCTGTTGCCCAGCCCTCTCTCTCTCTCTCTCTCTCTCTCTCTCTCTCATTAATAATCGATCTCTTCTCTTATAATCAATCGTAGGCCGAGGAGGAGGCTCGCCAGCTACAAAAGAAGATCCAGACCGTTGAAAACGAATTGGATCAGACCCAAGAAGCTCTGACCCTGGTCACTGGCAAGCTGGAAGAGAAGAACAAGGCTCTGCAGAATGTGAGTCCAAATTCAGATCAATTCTATATACATATATATTCCATTGAAATTTAGCTTACTCTTAAGTTAGAAGAAGCAAATGAGGAATATTATTAAATGAGACAAATTAGAACAGTTTGCGAAATATGATTTTTGACTGATTATATCTATAGTTAAAGTATACTTAACTAATATATGATAAACACATGGATATTTTATTATATATAAAATGTACAATTTTTGAATATTTCAACAAATTGAAATGCAGTATATTTATTGTTGTAATTACATATTTTTTGCCTCAACTTATTTTTTAAGTTTAAGAAAAAGTCACAGTTTTGACTTTATTCCTACAAGATTATTTTTAATTTTCAAAATTTTATTTTAATTAAATTTGCCAAAAGTGTTCTATCAAAATTTCCAAAAAAAATTTGTAACTTCACAAAGTAGAACAAAAATTTTAATAATTCTTTAGAAAATCAAGAATTTCTAAATAAAAATGTCTTTTCATCAAAATATTCATACTAATAGCATTGATTAATCAACTAATTTGTTTAAGAAAGTTGGCATACGATTGAAAAATCAAATATTTTTATAAAAAACAAAATATAATTGAGTTAAATAATCCGATTAAATATAATTAGATAAAAACTCCAATTTAAATGCAGACAAATTTATTTTGAAGAGCAACTCTTGCAATTTCAACATATATTATCTAATAATACAGGAAAGTAGGTCAGATGCAGAATTTTAGAATACTTCTTAAGAATGTTTAAGTAATATAAAGATTTATTATACGTATATTCTGAAACAACATAGTTCCATTGTGAATTAGTCCGACAAAAGCAAGAAATACACTTGAAATCAATACTAGAATAAGACTTTTATGACTAGATATATACATATATATATATATATAAACGCTTTGGTGACAGCAAAAATGGGGCTGGGGCATGAATTTTGTGCCATCTGTTTGGCATTAGAAATTTCACGGGTGTTTTACGTGTTGATTTTCATAAATGTTTGGGGAAATGCGTTTTGTATGTTTCTGTTCTTAGATTCCATAGAAACTTTAAAGTTTTTCAAACAGAAATAAAAGAAAAGAAAATTCCAAGTGAAAAAAAAACATCGAAGTTGATTTGCTGTTGGCAACGCTTTTGCTGCGCGCTATTTTTAAATTTGTTTAAATAGCATTTGCTGGGTGTGAAAGAGACGCAGCGACTGTGCAGCATGTGCGTTTAAGTATGTATGTGTGTATCAAATAACACAAAAGCAAAGCCAAAATGCGATGTTTTTGCTTTTGTTGTGTTTGCTTTGGCTTTGCCAAAATATTTGCTCAAGCAAATTTGTTTTTTTTTTTGTTTTTTTTATTTTCTACAATGAAAATTTCAAAATAGCTGACGCGCAGTATTTAGCACATTTTTCTTGGCCTGTTCGGTTGCGTTTCCAATTGGAAAATGAATAAAATTTTGCGTTTGATTTGATTTGGCTTTTTTGATTTTGGTACGAAAGTATTTCAAGGACATTCGCTATTTCTGCTGCCAATTGGCAGTTTTTCAAAAAAGAAAAAAAAACATGTTTAGTGTTCACAGGTAACCAAGAAAACACAAAAATTCTTATCAAACAACATAATTCAAAACTTATGACAAAATACTTTGGTTCATTATCATTATCAATATATTATTTTGATGGTATTGTTGCTTGCCGCACACCCTTCCACTTAAATAAACAATGATGAGATACAGACGACTTTGCTGAGTAATATGCGCAAATATGATAAAGGAAAGAAGAGAAGAGAATGAACAGCAATTAAATCAAACGGAACACATAAATGAAATTAACAGAAAATGGAAATGAGCGCAGAGCGAGCAATCACTCCCGCTCTCTTACTCTCATAGATTGAACGAGTGGGCGGTGCGGGACTGGCAGTGTCAGTGCCTTGCGCTCCTTTACACCCGCATAGCGCACGCATTGCACGCACTAATACAGATGCAAGCAAGTATGGATGTGCATAATGCTGACTCACTCGCACATGTGCCGCACTGACTGTCGTTGCCGCTTGGCAGGGGGCGCTGCCACCACCACCAACGCCACAACAGCAACAAGAGCAGCAATGGAAAGACAGTGAGTGAGTTAGTGAGAGAGATAGAGAGAGTGCGGCAAATAGACAGAGCGAGCGCCCGCCACGATGAGCGAGCGCATGGCCACAAAAATGATCGCACAACACTTTCAAGTACAACGCCAAAGCAAGCAGCAAGCAGCAACTGCCGGAGGGGCCGAACAACTAGCAGCCGAACCGAGCCGCCCGCACGCCGAATAGATAATTACAATAAATTCGATAATAATAATTATTTAATTAAATTAATAAAACAAAAATCAAAAACTTTTCTAATTACTTTAGCAGCAAGTGAAACACTATCTTTATTTAATTGAATTTAAATAAAATGTTAGTGATTTTCATTACATAAATTAATTTACAAAAACAACAACGGCGATTGCAAAAACAAAAAACGTGTTGCGGAAGTTGGCCAAATACGCAAATTTTCTCTTGCTCAGTTTTTAACGCGTGACTGAAAATTGAGAAAAACGGGAAAAGAGAGAGGAGGGATATAGAAAACGCATATTAAATCATCAGTAAAAATAGATAAAAGACTCAAAGCTAACGGTACTATGAGCACAGCTGTTTGAACAACAACAACAAAAAGCGTAAAACAACACGCATCAAATCACACAACAAAAACAACAAAATCAAAAGCCGCAACTTATAATTAATATGTACGAGAAAACATTAACAATAGGAACTGCAAAAGTTAATAATGCATATGAGTGGCAAAAAGTGAAATACGGCAAAAATCAAACGGCACCGGCAACGGCAGCGGCGGTGGCATCGGCGTCGGTTGCTAAATCAAAACAAAAGAAGCAGAAGCATAAAATATCATTAATAAAGAATGCAAAAAATGCAACAGAAACACAAATAAATCAAACAAATTTGAACCCAAACAAGTCAGTAACAATAAATACAACAACAAAAGCTGTAACGTATTTGAAGCCGGTGACGCAGACGCCGCTTATTAAAAAATACGTTGGCAGCGCGGCTCGGCGTCAAACGCTTGCGCACCAAATAAAGCGTGCACACCGCCATCTATTGACGAGCGGCGGCAACGATAAACAACCGGCAAAGCAACAAAAGCGTAATAACAAACAAACATGTACATTAAAAGACAATCAGACGTTTAGTATAGAATGCAAAGCATTTTCTGTTTATTTCGGACAAATATGCTTTACATTCTATGCAAAATGAAAACAAGTGCATAAGGCAAATGAAGTTGTAACTTAATTTTTTTTAAAGCTTTGTCTTGTGCACTTGTCTGGTCACACTTTTCTCAACTATCGATATTGGTAAATGCAAATCAGCTGATTTGCACTCAATTTTACCCAAAAGTATCGATATCGATATATAGTAATATCAACAATTCCATATAAAGCAGGTAGCAGCGCAGCTGCTGCAGGACAGCAGACAAAAACAACAAAACAGCAGCAGCAGCAACAGCAACAGCAGCGCAACAGACGCATAATTAATGCAAATAAACAGTCCCAAATCCACAAAAGTGAACAACATAAACACAAGCAGAAAAAGCAAACATCTAGCAAGCGTGGCAATAACGGCTCCGACGGCTACAAATCGGAGCTCTCCTCACGTTGGGGCTCCATCGAGGAGCAGCTGAATGTACTCGACAAATTGCTTTATTACGATGAGAAGGCGGAGCTCTATCTAGCCCAACTCTACAATAAGTATCAGCAGTTGCAGCAGCGCTCGCAATCGGAATCGGAGCTATCGGACGACTGGAGTTGGACAGATTCCGATTCGGACATGTCACAGGGCAACAGCGCCGACGACGATGCGCTGTCTAGCACCAGCGGTGCGGGCAGCCACAGCACTCTCAATTCTAATTCCAATGTCTCGTCCCTTGTGCCGTCATCGCTCAAGCGCCGCGGCCACCAGCATCATCCACGCTTCTCTGGAACAAGGCGTCCCAATGTGCCCAATGTGCAGGAAATCCTGGCCGCGCTCTATCGCGGCGACTCCAAGGGCGTGCTCTCCAATCTGCGTGGCGAAGCGACTCAGCCACAGTCAGAAGAGCAGCCCCTTGCTAGTCGCAGCACGCTCAGCCTGCCTCTGAGTGAATCCGTGACGAATTCTCTGGGTAGCAACAGTCCCACGCCAACCGATGAGAGCAGCATGCTGGACGAGACAATCCCAGCAGCGACGTCAGCATCTGCGACTGAACCAGATACTCTCTCTACAGCCAGTGGCAAGAAAAAAAAGAAGCGCGACAAGGGAGATAAAGAGAAATCGGAGCGCAAAAAGAAATCCTCTTCAGCAGCCGGCGGAAAGCGTGAGAGAAGCAAACGTCACGGTGGCGGCAGCGGCGGCGGCATAATGGATGTGAGCAGTGACAGCATTGCAACGGATCTTAGTGCGGGCGCCATTGATGAGGGCATTGTGCTGAACCCCGAGGATGAGGACACTCAGTCCCAGGAATGGGCAAAGCTGCGTTGCACCAGCGAAGCGGCAGAGATTGTAGCGGAGCGAGAGGCACGACGTAATAAAGGACGTTGCGCGGATTATCCGGGCCTGGCCTTTGGACGCTCCATCTTCAGCTCCGACACCATGATGAAGTTCAACATTATTCGGAATGAGCTGCACAACATTATGAATACGCAGCTGAAGCGGGTAATTAGCTGTGTGGGCTTGTCCAAATCATGATACACAGATTTTACTCCATTTAATTGCACTAATCATATTTATATCTCTCTCTTTCTCTCTTCAAGCCACCTTTGTTGTCGCCCCCTTCCAGAAAGAGTTAACAAACAAAAAAAAAAAAACAAAGCTATGCAGAAAGTTTGGTTAGGTTCAGAGCGAATTCTGTCTATTCTTCTATCTACATATGTACATACGTATGAATACTTCAAATTTGTTCTTTTTTCTTCTCTATTTCACACACACATACATATATATGTACATATATACATGTGTATGTACTTGTGTGCATTGCAAAGCGATTACGTAGCCGTCTTCGTTTTGCTTTCTTCAATGCTCGCCGAATTCTGTTTCTGCGTTTAACCCTTCGCTGGCCCGCCAAGTCGTTTGTCATTGCAATTGTTCGCAAGTTGTGTGAAATCTTGACCCCATTTACGCATACATATGCTGCCTATTATACGGGTTAATCGTTCACCGAATGTCGTGAAGGTTTTTCTTTATATTCACACACATAAATAAACAAATACGCACATTTGCTTTCCTATTGCTCAGCGCATAACTATTTCAACTGTTTATCTAGCTAAAACAGATAAATTCATATTTACTTAATTGCAACTAATTGCGCGATATCGCGCTCTCTCAGCATTTGGCACATTGTTTGACCGTTTAACGGTAAACTTGGCGAGCACCTGTTGCACTCGCTCTCGCAGTGTGGGCGTCACTGTCACTTGTTCTACCTCTCCCAAAAAGGTAGCAGATAACAAAACAGACCAAATGTTACAACTGCTACAATTATCTGTGCTTTTGCACACCCGCACACACACATACAGACACATCGAATTCATTAAGTTGTGGAACTCCATAAAAAGCAACAGTTGATTTACAACAGCGAAAAAAAATAATACAAAAATTAATCGAGTACGTTTTGTGGCCAAAAATGTATTTCTTTTCAAACTTGGCTCGCCAATTATTATTTATATTAAATTAAATGTATTCTCAGTTTTCTACGTGTTCTCAGAACTACTGCAAAACGCCAATGACCTTCGGTCTATATGAGTGTGTTTGTGTATTTTTACCCCACTTGATTGTGTGTGTTCATTTATGTGGCACTGACGTTTACTTTTAATTTCTTTTCAATGCCGCACACTGACCAAAAATGGACAAGCATGCTTATTTTAATTGAAATTCACCATTAGCAATCATCGCTTGTATTATCAACAATTATGTCATTTGCTAAATACGAATCGTTTCTCCACTTGTTGCTCGCGCGCGCTCTGTGTACCTATCGGTATTGATATCGATATCGAGGACCACATGCGAACGCACAGCAACAGAAACAACTACATGTAACCTGCTACAAAGACTACTCGATGTCGCAGCAACTACTGATTAGTCATTTGCGCCGCTCCTGTTTGCGTGTTGATAAGCCTGATAGAGCACCGGCATTATATGCTGTATTATACAATTATCTTGTTTGTTGGCAAGGGTAGGTGGTGAGTGCTGAGTGGGGAGGACACACACACACTCACACATACTATTTTTGATGACAGGTCGCTTACTCATTTACACTGGCATATGGGCAATTGGATAGTCGTCGTTTTTGCTCGCAATTTTGCATAATATTAATTGTATTGGAGAAATAAGGCAAAAATCTCAAATATTTCTTCACTAATTAATGCAAACAACAACAAACATGTAGACTGAATTTTTAGCGGCTTTAACAGGTTTTCCAGCGGGAAAGCCGCATATACACACTGGTTAGCGCACTCGCACTCACACACATGTAGGTATGAGCGACACGACACATAGGCGAGGCACTGCCAGACTGGAAAGTCGCACACACACATACAGCAGTTGTCTCTTTCACACAACGTATAAACCACCACCGCCGCTTTGTAGACATGAGCATGCAAAGTGTTTCAGCGGTTCATTTCCAGTTACGTACTCGCAAATGCCAGTCGCAAATCGCGTCGTTTTATCGTCTCCGTGTCGCCGTGTGTGTGTGTAGTTTCTGTGCAGCTTACTGCAATTAAATATTAATATTATTTTAATATATAAAGTTATAATTCAACTATAAATGTGTATCAAGTGTGCTCGAATCTAATCGGCCCTTCACACGAAATTCCAAAAAGAAAAAATACGAGAGGTAGCAGCAGCAGCAGCAACGAAGCAAACCTGTAAAAGAAGAAGAGAAAAGCAGTAGAAGAGAAAGAAGAAAAAAAAAAAACCGGTGGTTAGCGCATACTCTTGTCTGTGTCGTTGCTTCGTTCGGTCGTTCATTCTATTACGTGCGTGTGTTGGTGTTTCACAGTTTATAAATTAAATATATTCTGGTGCTGCCATATCGAAAGAAATTTGTATTTAAGAAATACAAAATAATAAGGCAAAAGTCAATACAAGTGTGCTTCAGTGCCAACTGCCAATCGCCAAGAAACCGGCCAAAACCTCATCTGCCACTGTCGCCTATCAACGCAAAGTCCAATTGTAAACACTTACCACAAACACCCACAAGTCCAAAAGACAAGCACAAAAATGACGACCAGCATTCCACAAGGTACACTTTTGGATGTACTGAAGAAGAAAATGCGCCAGACCAAAGAAGAAATGGAAAAGTATAAAGATGAATGCGAGGAATTTCACAAGCGCCTACAACTCGAAGTTGTTCGACGTGAAGAAGTAAGCAATCGGCAACATTACAATTCAGATAAAAAAAAAAACTATGTAGATCAGTTTGCTGCTACTACTTTTGGTATAAACATTTTGCACCAGAGCTGAGCTATCGCTCACAAGATTAGTCCAGCATAAGCATTTCTTCGTTCTGAGCGCAGTGCCAACGTTTCCAATGCAAATACATGCTCTCTCACACGGATACATACATATGTAGATACTGTGCCTGACATACAAACACAAATACAAATGCAAGTTCACTGACAGACTGTCACAGACAAATACACGCTCTTATTCTTTGCCCGCTCTTGTGCTGTTCTTTCAGCTACTCTCTCGATCGTAATTTCTCTCTCTCTCTCTCTCTGTGTCTATCTTGCCACAGTTTGTGTTGTTTTGTTCCTCCGTGGACTTTCTGTCTTCTTTTATTGGTCTATCTTTTGTTATGAGTTTAAATTTGTTATTTATATATATATATACATATATATATATATATATGTATGTATGTATGTATATCGTCATAATGAATTAATATATACATATACATATGTGCACACAGAGTGTGCTTCTGTTTAATTTGAACACAGTTAATATTTCGAACGTTCTAAACTATTGTGATTTAAGTGTGACCGAAATTCATTCACCTTTCAACATTTCTACAGGCACGCACAGCAATACATTAGCATATCAGAAGAAAGAGCAACGTATTGAGTGAAAAATACAAAATAAAGAAAAAAGAATTGAAACCGGCTTCTCTATTCTGTTCAAAGCCATAACGTTTAGTTAGCGGTGTTCTAAATTCGATTAATTATGATTTTAAGCCATGGCCAACAATAAGTTGCTTCTTAACGTTCATGCGTATGTGCGTTTTTTTTTTTGGCGTGAGCTAAATGTACGCTTAATTCTATTCTAATTAGTCAATTGCGCAAGCAGCCTCTATATACATATGTATATATGTACATACATACATATGTACATGGATTACGTACATACATTTGTATATTTTATGTATGTATATTTGTCTGTGTGAATTCACAATTTGTAAAGCAGCAATGATAGCATTGTTGACGTCATTTCTTCTGAAGAAGTTTTCAGTTTTGTCTCATAGTCCTTCGATCGTAGATTATTAGAAATTCCTAAAACTGTAACGGCACTCCCTAAAATCGAAATTTATTTTCATTTTAAACATTCCCATTCCCATTTTGTTTGTCATCTATACCCCGTTAGTTGCTAGTTTTTGCGCTCATTTTTCCACGCTTTTGTCAAGTGATTGACGCTTAGTTCAGCCCCTTCGCCTGTCTGTTAGTTGCACAAAAGCTAAAACAAAAAACATAATGTGCTTTGTTGTTTCAATTTTTTTAGTCAATGCTTTCAATGTCATTTGCGTGGCCCCATCAGTATTCAGCTCTCTCTCCCCCTCTTGACGCATTCTCTTCCTTTTGCTGTTGTTACGAAATTGAGCACTGATAATTCAATGCCTCATTGTGACAAATTGGTTTTGATTTGTTGCCTTTTAGACATGTACTCTCTCTCCCTCTCTCCCCTCTTTCTTTCTCTTCTATTACATTTCGTAATTTTGTGAACTGTCGGGCAGTGTGAGATTGTAACGCACAGACAGACAGACATGTATGACAGTAGCTAAATGCTATAAAACTTCAGTATATTTTATGCTTCAGAGATCGCTACTTTACAAGTTGGAAGTGGTCTGCTTAAAGTTTTTATGGCTTATTTTCGGGTTCATAATTAAAAATGCATCATACACAACATTTAAACACACCCTACGCACTCGAACGTAGCTGCCGCTTGTCTCTTCTCTTATTGTTGCTGTTGGTATTGTTTTTTTTTTTCGGTTTCGTTGCCACAGCGATTCGAGTCAAATAAAAAATTCAAGGTGTGTGTGACTAAGCCGTCAACAATTTTTATTTTATTTTTTGTTTAATTTCTCTGCTATGCAGCTTTTGCATACTCATGGCTTTTATTATTTGTTTTTTATTTTTCCTTGTTCGTTTTGCCGGCAATTTTTTGCCTTACCTCACTCCGAAACTTGTTCTGTTTAGCTTTGCATTTCTTTTCGAGGCGTTTAATCTCCAATACGTTTTGTTAATGAGTTCAAAGCAAAGACCAAAAAATTTGCTTAGGTCCATCTCTGTCGCACACACTTAACATACGCGACTCCCGCTATTTTTAAACGAAACGAAACTCAAGCAGAGTATTTTTTGGCATTTTTTTTTTTGTTGCTTCATCAACGGTTTTGTTGTGTGACTTTCGTATGTGTTTTGGAAAGCTGGGCTGTTTGCCCCTATACGATTTTTTATCGTTAAATTTACGCTACACACATGCCTCTTTGTATGTGTATATGTGTGCTTTGTATGCTGCCTGTCTATCGATTGTTTGGACGATGACGTAAGCTAAAGCGGCGGCGCGGTTGGTTTTGGTTCCAATTCATAATCACACGATACTTTTACGACGCGCGTCCACAGCGTTCTAAGCGTCACACATACAACTAAATGTTGTGTACGTGTGTCTGAGTGTATGCTTGTTTTTGTATTTGTGTATTGCAGTGTGCTGCAAAATTGGCAATGTAATCATCCCGCGCCGACTGGACCTGGACTACCTTGTCCAATTGTGGCTGCTTTTGGTCAAAGCCGTTTTTAACCATTTTTGGGCGTGTGCTGTGAGCTGAGCTAAGCTGCACAAACATTTAATTCAACATTTGACTACCCATCTCTCTTTTGCTCTCCCTCTCTCTCGTATACTGTAAAAGGCAATCAAATGCGACGGCGTCAATGTCAAATATTTTCCGTTCTTTAATGGGCATATATTTAATGTTTCGTTTTTCTGTTTTTGGAAAATTCTGTTTTGTGGGAAAAACTCGAAGTGGCCGCTAGAGATTGCAATTAAAGTTTTTGGCAAGGTTATTTTTCAAAGTGTGTTGACGTCATGGCTCGATTAGCTGTTGCCTATTTTTCTGAGCTGGCAACTTGAGACAAGTGTAATCGATATATGGATCCCCCTAATTATTGACCGAAGCAGAAACTTTGACAGGCTTCGTGCTGTTGAACTGTTATCGATAGCACACGCAAACAAACATTTTATTGCTAGCTTTGGGCGTTAACACCGGCGACCTTGTTAAATGCTAAGGCTGACGCTGACGGTTACTCTGACGAATGGAGCGACGAAAAGGTGGAAAAAAAACAAAAGATATCTATAATTTCAGATGGAACTAATGCTGCGGTCGCAAACAGTTTAATTTAGTCAATTGGAATCTTAAATATTTATTAAAAAGAGAACATTTAATTATTGCTAAAAGAGAGTGCTGAAACTAGGAAGGGATTATGTATACTTAATTTATACCAAAAGTAGCAAAACTTATATCTAGGTTATTTCAGTGTATTTCTTGCATTAGCTTCTAAGACCTTAAGTTAGAATAATAACATTTGTAAGCATTTGTACGTTTGCTATATTGTCTTGTTCGTTCGAACCTCGAATATTTGTTTTATAGGCCGAATCTGAGGTTGCCGCATTGAACCGTCGCATTCAACTGCTCGAAGAAGACTTGGAACGCTCTGAGGAGCGTCTGGGTTCCGCCACAGCCAAGCTGTCGGAAGCCTCTCAGGCCGCCGATGAGAGCGAACGGTTAGTACAACAATTTTCTGTTATATTTAAACACTTTTCTTAATATTATTGTCAAATTGTATATTTTAATAATAAGTCTACAGCATATATAAGAAACTTAAGTATCCAGCTGAAGCTCTCTTATCTACGGTATATTTATATTTAAAATGCTTCTTACAATTGCTTTTGAAATTTAGGATACGAAAAGCGCTTGAAAATCGCACAAATATGGAAGATGACAAAGTAGCTCTATTGGAGAACCAATTAGCGCAAGCAAAATTAATTGCAGAAGAAGCTGATAAGAAATATGAAGAGGTATAGTTATCTATTGCTTTGAACTCAACTTTGAACAAAAAAATAGGGAATTAGGGTTAATAGGGTTATCTTCTCGTTGTTTTCTTTTCTATTCGTTTTAATTTTTGTCTTCGTTTTGAGGCTAGGTGCGTCGAAATTACCGTTACTAATTAGGTTATGGGTTATATACTGCGCTCTCTTAAAAACTCCAAACTATCTACATATATGTGAAATAATTATAGGGTATATATATTAAGAACGCTTAACCTCTTGTAAACAGCATTTAGTTCTTAAGCCCAACGCCGACCGCAGCCAACAACAACGACAGCAAACTGGATCCATTGGAATATGTATAATGAATATATATATATAGAGCTCTACGTATATACACATTGTTATTTAATTATAGCATGTGTCTAGCTTATGGTAGAATTTTAGTAACTCGCTGTTTAAATATATATGTTTACAACCAAATCTGTTTGTATGTGAAAGAAGAAGCTAAAACAATGCCTTGTGCCTTGAAGCTGTGTAGAGAATATAGATTTCACTTATACACTTTCCTCAAAATCCGCTTGAAGCTTGATAAAATAGAAACTGTAAAATACATTCAATATTTTAATATGTATAATATTTTACAAAAAAAAAAGAAACTTAAAGTAATTGCATAAAACAAAAACCCTACTCAATACATGAAAGTCTCTAGATGCTATTTTAAAGCTAAAAACAATTTTTTTAATGGATATATTTTGAACTACACAAGCATTGTTTCAGCTATTCGTTAGTATTTGTAATTTTTTTTTTAATTAACTGAACTGTAAACTCAACAAGCAACAACAAATTCTTGTTTCTTTTTGCAAAATTCTCTAAATCTTGATCTGTACTATGGAACTCCACTAAAACAAAAAACAAACCAAAAACCGAATCAAAACTTAATCTTTCAACATAATTTATGTTCGAAATTGTGTCTACCTGTGTGTACCACTACGCATCCATGTGTTTGTCATATTCTTGAACAACAACTTGACAACATCAACAACAACAACTATACACTTTCTACACCGATGTGGATGCGATGACGTCGAATGATTCATAATATTTTGGGGCTGTACGCAACGACAAATCATCGATATAACAACTTCGTCACTGTCTTCTATGGGCATGGTCGCAACGTGGTCGTCCTGAAATTGATCCATATCTATATATATATATATATGACTATATATGTAGTGCACGCAAGATTCTTGAGAATCGCGCCCTTGCCGATGAAGAACGCATGGACGCTCTTGAGAATCAGTTGAAGGAAGCGCGTTTCCTTGCTGAGGAGGCTGACAAGAAATACGATGAGGTGCAGCTAAATACCAATTTAATTAATTTAAGCAATAATAACAACAACAGTAACAGTAACAGCAATAGTAACAGTAACAGTAAACCGTGTCACCCAAATCAAAACACAACCAACAACAACAATAACAATGCAAATATTACTGCTGCTGCTGTTGGTGAAACTTCAACTTTGTCCTCCACAATTCCACACAGCGAACACAACAATAATGCCCACAAAACTAATGATACTTGATCCGTCTACTGATTTCTTTGCCAAAACAAATTAAGCTTACTTCTATTTCAATATTTGGCCTCTATTGAGCCTGTAATAGAATTTGGCACAGGAATCAGCCGATAGCAAATATTTATTGGTGCTGATATTGTAAAATTTGTGCTAAGATCAATGCTAATGATGATGATGATGATGATGATGATGATAATTGATGATGATGATGATAAAAGTGCAGCTAGAGCAATAAAAATAAATGCTGGCATGCCGCTGCCTTAGCCGCCCGTTAAATGATATACTTATATAAATATATATATACACATAAATATATTATATAATATATTTAAAAAAGAATTCACGACTGTCTTAGTTGATCAATTTTATTTTTGTATATGCTGAATATAATTTTCTTTTGGAATATAACGTCTAAACAAAAGTCTATTGTGAAAAAAAATAAATATATATATATATATATATATATATATATATGAAATTGATAAGTAAATGTTTAAACGATTAAAAAAGATGTATATATATATATGTATATATATATATATATTGTTAATGTACTCAAAACTGTGCTGGAAAGCAATAAAATAACAAGAATTGATATCTATATATGCATATATAAATCATATCCAAAACTTAAAGGAAAGGAGGAGCAAATCTTATATTATTGGCCCTTGAAAAACTATTAACACTATATAAATACTTTTTCAATTGTATATCTTGTATGTAAAAATGTAGTTGGTTTTATTTTGGAATTATCTATGTAAAAATTGATAAACAAATGCAAATTGTAAAATGCAAATATGTAAAGCGTAAGCAGATTCTAAAGAAAAACTAGTTCACAGCTAAAGCATATAAGCTAATATGTAACACGTATTACATTTAAATTGAATTATAACATTTTTGCAATAAAGTTAACATCAATCAAAATATCTTATATATTATATATAAATATATTTAATTCTGAAGAGCTGGAGTTGTGCAGAAATTTTGATGGATTTTCTCTTGAAGTTGTTGTACATTATGAAGAGCGTAGAGTTAGGAACAGGCGTTGAACTACTATACTGAATATAGTTAATTTTATCTACAATAAAAGGAAGGAATAAGAAGGATGGTCCAATAATGGAAATTGCTTTCAATAGCTAATTGATAATATGCTGATTTTCCTAAACTTATCCACACACTTAGTCTATTATTAAATCACAATCTTATGATTTTGGCAATACAATTTCTGTGCATCTAATAGACATACATACAGCCGCTACATGGATTGGCTCAACAGGCCTTTGGCAACTCGCGATTGGGCATAAGCCAAGCTACATTAATTTATTGTGTTAGCACATACGCTTTTAACTTGCTGCTTACGTATTGCGTACGTCAATCGAATTGGTTAAATAAAGCAGGCTAAATTGATAAACTGCAAAAAGACGATAAGCAACCGTCGACCGGGTGCCTGCTGCCTATCTATCAATCCATACATACATTGTGTTTCGCAGAAACTGTGAAACGGAAAGCAAAGGAAACTAAGAAAACGTTGACTGATAAGCGAAACGGGAAACTTCGTATGAGACTTATACCATCATGCCCCGTTAATTTGTATATTTAGCGCTCTTCGCCTCATGACATAAGCAGTTCGAAAAAAAAGCGAAAGAAAAAAGAGTGTTGCCAAACGCTTCGATGATGAATCAAAAATTCAGTTGACCCAAGAGAGTCACTCATTCCGTATGTGTGTGAGTGTGTGCGTAAAGCATACATGTAAACCTGCCACAGCATATATATGTGTGTGTGTGTAAGTAAAGCCCCCGCTCTTCGTGTGGCTATGACTCACGCACACTTTGGCTGTCCACGCCAATGCTTATGCGTATGTCCCTCTTTATGCTGAAGAGGGGGAAGAGATGCGAACTTAGGTACTTCGATGCCGATGCGTGTTGCATTTCGGGTGCTAAATATTTTTAATGAAACGTTCACAATGCATTCGCTTTAAATAATTTTGAGCGCACACAGGAAATTCGCATTTGGTCAGTCTATAATTGACATCCATAGAAGTAGAAGCGCTGCTCGCACATCAAAATTCACAGAGGGCCCACCAGCTGCGACTTCTGTCTGCCAAATTGGCAAACTCAATTTCCTCAACAGACTCAATTTTTTTGGCGAAACATATTCCATTTATTATCGGTATTTTTAATTTGTAATCTAAATTTTCGTTTCTTAGTCACAAATTTTAATTGCCAAGCTAAAAATTCCGGAAACCTTTTTCGTTTCCGTTCTGTAATTGACGAGAATTTGGAGAGAACTATCAGATTTCTTGATATCCAAAGTTAATATAATAAAATGTAAAGAAATTGAATTTGATTTCCGTTGACAGTATAAAAAAAAAAGTAATAATCTTTATATAGGTAGGTGGACAATAGTTAAATTCTTCTGCTACCACAATGTACAACTCAAGTAAAGAGAGAAAAAACAATTACAGCTGCTTTTATTTATATGACATAAAAATATATATTTTATTATAATAAATTTGAGTACATTATCAATTAAAATTCGTTCGAGATGCAACGATAATAGCACAAATTATCAGCCAATAAATTAAACTACATCAAAACACGAAATACGAAATACAAAATACAAAATACAAAATACAAATATAATAAATAAAATCACAACATATTAACATTTTGTTTAATACTAATAAAAAAACAGAAAAAAGAAAATCATAAAATGTAAATTTCATCAATCCAATTGTTAATACTAATCAAATTATTGTTAGATAAATTGACATGAAATTTAACGCATTTTCTATGTTCTTTGTGTATATTCGATGAACGATGACGATTGTAAAATAATGTACAAATATCAACAATATATACACACACCACAATATATAAATATGATAAAATGAAAGGTTGCCCGTAAATTGGCCATGGTTGAAGCTGATTTGGAGCGTGCCGAAGAACGTGCCGAACAGGGTGAAAAGTACGTTGAAAAGACATTTGTTTGAATTACGAGTTAAATGTTGCGCCAAAAAGCTTTGAAAAATCTTTGTTGTGCCTAAAAATAACAATTGATACAGTGTGGCCATAGTTATGTAAGATTGTTCTTTGCAGCGCTGTTAACTAACAGTTGTTACCTATGTTAAAAGCAGATACCAAACGCAACCTAACCAAATTCTTTTACATAGTTTATAGTTGATGTTTTTTTGTTTTTGATTTATTTTTATATATACATATATTTTTTTTTTTAGCTAGCTAGCTTGTCATTATATCTATATATAATTTGAAATCGGCAAAAAATGTGAATATTTCGATCAAAATTACCGAATGTTTCTGTATGTGTGTGTGTATTTAACGCGCATGTTCCTCTTAGTTGATGTAGAAGCATATCACTTCATGCTCTCTCTTTCATTTTGCACAACATATTCACATTTTCGGCCCAAATGCAATTGCAATAAACATTAATTGAACTAATTTGAAAAAAACCCTTTTTTCTGTGTGGCAATGCTTAACCACAAAATGCGTTTCGTGTTGCTATGTATGTGTTCTGTTTAATAAACCCGCCTGCCTGTTAATGCCTGCTCACCTGCTGCTGCTCGCCTGATTACCTGATCGCCCTCACCTGTGAAGGTGGCCAGAAAATTAGTGCTCATGGAACAGGATCTGGAACGTTCCGAGGAAAAAGTTGAGCTTAGCGAAAGGTTTGTCCTGCTTTATCTGTCTTTAAATACTAACTGCACTTTCCATCGCCAGCCCAAAAATATGAACACAAAATATTGAATATGGAAAAAAAAATACTAATAGACAAATTTGGCTCTATGGCAAACCAATAGATTTCAACTAAAAATATAAATTTAAGAAAAGTGAAATCGTTTCAGTGAAATTGTTGTTGGCCCCAACAACAATTGCTGTTATTATTATGATTTATTTATTTAAAAAACTTCGCTATGTCGAGAGACCTTCGTCTGGTTTGGCCAGTCATGATTTAGTTTCTTTCTTTCTGTCTTTATTTATTTTTTCCTTCTTTTTTTTTTTTTGACACTTCTGTCGCCTCCAGTGCCAAAGTTTTGAAAGTAAAGTGTCAACGTTTTTTCAGTTTTTTTTTTTTTATTTTATTTTTTGTTGTTAATTTTTGGCGTTGGCGATAAAAAAATATTTGCGAACAAAAGTTAATTTAATTACCGCATGAGACGCGTTTTTGTTTTTGGATATTTTTCCCCCCATCGAAAATCCAATTGAAGACAATTTGTGTAATACTTAAAAACTAATTTGTGTTTTATTTTCCGATGTATAGCAAAATTGTGGAGCTTGAGGAGGAGCTGCGCGTTGTGGGCAACAACTTGAAGTCCCTTGAGGTCTCTGAGGAGAAGGTCAGTATGAAATGTTACAAATCAGTCGAGATGGTTGTCCAAGATCGAAGCAATCTATGTTTGTTCATCAATCAAATATATTTTTATATTATTTTTACAATGTTAATATGTAAATCCCACAACCCCATAAACAACAACAACAACCACAATAAATAGGCCAACCAACGTGAGGAAGAGTACAAGAACCAAATCAAGACCCTGAATACTCGTCTCAAGGAGGTAGATACAACAAAGCAAACAATTAAAAAAATAGCTTTCAAGCGAAAGTTACAAAAGGAGTTTCCCAGAGCTGTGGAAAATTCAATCAAAACCAACCAGCGATATCTTTGATTTATATATATATATGATTGTTGTTGTTTATGTTTTCTTTTTCTATATAATTTGAGCGCACAGGACCGCTCAAAGGCTTTTTAAAGCCGTTGCACAACACTGGCCACGCGTGCATTCATATAAAATGTCTACCGACAACTTGTGCAACTTGCCTTTTAATATGCCCCTCAACAATGTTTGTTCTGATTTATGATTTATGTACTAATTCTGATTTTATTTTCTACTTTTACTTTCATATATTTGTTAACACGCTCCGCTTTAATATGTTGCTGACACAATATCGAAATACAAATAATTATTTTTGACAATATATTGTGAATGATATATAAACAAAAATGATTTGCGCACCGGATTTTTATCAACACCCTCAAATGGCTTAAAACTTGCTGCCCACCCCCCCTGCCACGATTCTGCCGCTCTGCATGCATCAATAATTTTCTAATCAAAATTTGCAATTTTTGTTTGCCTAACCCATAAAACAATTTAATTCCCACCAATTCAACCAACGACCACAAAATATATTTAAAAATAGGCAACACAAAAAGAGGAAACCTTTGAAACGCAAATCAAGGTTTTGGATCATTCCTTAAAAGAGGTATATGCTTATTTATATACTATAGAGATATATAATTAAAAAATATATATATTTGTAAGCGGTTTGTGGTCTCTGGTGTTGGTAAATCCATTATTTTTCCTATATATATATAAAAAAAAAAAAAAAAGAAAATATTAAATTGCACAAATCGTTATTCTCAATTTTAAATTAATTGTACATAGTCGTCACATTTGATATTTTCTTTTAAAAAACAAAATACATGGAAACATAAAATAACCAAAACTAAAATATAAAAGCAAGAACAAACGCAATTGCCCAAACGTCTGGGAGAGAATACAACAAATCAAATCAGAAAGAACTTTAGCTGTAAAAGCTGTATCCAAAATGTATATCAATAGAGTGCATCATGGCAAGTATTTCCCTTTGTATTACGTGTGTGTGTACATTACTTGAAAATTGAAAAGAACTTTTTGTGCATTGCAATGCAAATGATCCAAAAACTTTCTGACGTTTTACAATACTGTTACGTTATGGATAACTACTGCTTGGTAGTGGCAACTGTACCCAAAAAAAAAAAAAAAAAAAACGATTTAAAATTGAATTAATTTTATAATATTCGGTAGATATTTTATTGTCAACGCACTTGCACACATTACAAACCCACACATGCACACACACAAACACACACTTCGCATAACGATGATGATAATGATTATGTTGTATATGTCCTAAGCACCGTTATTGATATACCAAAAATTTGTTGTATATTTCTCGACGTCTAGGCACGCGAAAATCAAAAAATATTTGAACAGGAGCTCATTCAATTCAAATTAAATGTAGACACTGTAAGTCGCCGCAGCATAAATAGTTTTTTTTAAATCATTTAAATTTTGCTGATGTTGAAAAGCGAAAGAAAACGAAATAATTTTAACAGCATTTCGAATTGGCGCCAATTTTCAATTTTTCCTTAAATGCAGTGACTGCGTAGCGTCGTACAGCGATTGTTATAGTTGAATTAAATTATATACACTCCCGTAAAATGATTGTTTAATTTGTCAAATTTAGGTTTTTGTCTAAACCAAACCACCCTGAATAAGTATAAATATATATATTAAAAAAAGAAGTGTAAGCATATGGATTAAGTGATCAAAGTTGCGTTATCTTCTTAATTGTTATGCTGTTTATTTTGAATGTTTTATTCTAAGAATTTCTGTTTGTTTATGACATCACAAATACATACACATTTACACACATAATTTTAATTTAATCAATAATAATCTAAATTAATATTCATTTATTCATATAAATTATAATATACTTACCCCGCTGGTTTTGGTAGCAAATTGTTTGGGAAGCTTCTTTTAAGAATAATAATTTTGTAAATTGCAAATTCTATTGAAATGTTGCGTGTTTCACAACACTAAAATATGAAATAGAATTTGTATGTTAACCAATATGAATATTGCTTGAATAAGTTCATGTTGGTTAATTGTAGACGCTGTATTTAATTAACATATAAAATTTATTTTATCACTAATATAACTGTACTTTTTCCCTTTTTGTTTACCAACACTTAAAGGCTGAGGCACGCGCTGAATTCGCTGAACGTTCCGTTCAGAAATTGCAGAAGGAAGTCGACAGGCTCGAAGGTATGTCTGTTAAAGAATATTTTCTTCTAACTCTAAGACTTTAAAACTCAAAAGTTGAGAATTCTAGCAAATTTCACATAGTCCAATTGATTATTATTATATTCATTATTTTTATTTGTAGCAGTATTTCAAATACACAAATTGTAGACTTTTTATAGAGAAAAATATTTTTATTTAAAAAATACAAATATAGTATATATTTTTAAGTAGGTGAAAAATTAAGTTCCTTATTCCAAAACTCAATTTCCTTATGTTAGTCCAGATATACAATTGCTTTTTTTATTTGAATTTTTATTTACATTTTTATTTTGATTCCTATTAATCTAACTTTTTTAATGTTTATATTTTTTTCATATGATTTTGTTCGTTGTTGTGCTTAACCGAAAAAAAAAAAAAACAAAAATACAAAACAAACTTGTGTGCCGCTTGTACGCTCCCCGCCTGCTGAACCGCCAACGCCCTAATGTTTATTGTTATAATTATATGCATGCCACGTATTGCTGTGCTCTCTTTTGTTCCTCATTTGTTATTATTGAAACAAAAAAGACGACTTGTTGAACGAACGCGCCAAGAACAAACTGCTGCAGGAGGAGATGGAAGCCACTTTACATGACATACAGAACATGTAAACAAATAATTTGCAGCTTGTGTAAATGAACTAAACTGCCTGCTTTGACGTCAATACAGAAAACTGGCGCTTTCCATATTATTATAATAGGAAAAACAAATACACATACACACACAGCCACCCACACACACACACACAGCCACACACACACACAGCCACCCACACACACACACACACACACACGCATATTAAGGCACACAGGACAACGCCAAGTGTCTTTCATGCCGTTAAATTTTTGATAAACTTTTAAATGAAAACGTTAATAATTTTAAGCGGTAAACTCAAAGAAAAGCAGACAAGGAAGAAAAAAAACTCATACATTAACAGACACAAATAAAAAAGAAAACAAAATTGAAAAACTAAAACAGAAGAATAACTTCTAAATCTATTGAGAGCATTCCAAATTTTCTTTCAATTTTGTTCATTCATATCTGCAAGCAGTGCAAGCAGTTGGCCATTCGCGTATCCGCGCTGCGCTGCGAATGGCGGACACTTGCACGCAGTCAGTTGGAATGGCAAAAATTAAAAAAAAAAAATTTAAAAAAATGGCGGCACCTTTAAACATGCTTTACAAAACTGTTGCAATATTTTGTTTAAATTTTTTTCTTTCTATTTGCTTTTGCTAGCCCTCTTATTATTCTTATTCCTTTCTTTGTTTTGATATGGATTGAAGTAATTAATTATTATAGATGTCAAAAGACACAACTTGCGAATTAGTTAATGTGTAATAATTTATACAAATATATATGTAAAGTAACTGAAGAGGAAAGATTCGATTTGTATTTGTATTCGTATATTTGTCGCCACCTAAACTACTGTATTAATATTATGCTAATATTTACATTGTTTATACAAGTTAAACAAATCGTGTTTGCAAAACGTTGTGTAATATTTGCTTACTTATAAGTTATCACGCCTATTATTTAGACACAAATTCAAGGCAAATACCGAAATAAAAAACAAAACAAAAGACAAAACACTATAAAATTACACACACTCCATTCCAATTGCAAGCATTCATAATTAGACAGCTATTGTTAACTTTCTATATTTTATTTTAAATGTTAAATTAAAAACTCCCCAATTTCTATGCGCTATCTTTGCTGAAAATGTGTTCTTGCCCCAACAAAAGAGCAAGTTAAAAAGAAAATGCACCTAACATAAAATGGCATTAAATGAAACATCAAAAATGAAATGAAAAACAATTGATTTATTTACGATTTACATAAATTAATTATTTATATTTTTTTAAATATATAAATACATATATATTACATACTATGCAAATAAACAATGCAGCTGCAATCGCACAAATAAAGTATTTTTCGAAAAAGAACAATTTTTTGGTAAATGAAATGAAGCAAAACACGACAGACGAACATTTTTGTTGTATTGACTAACCCAGATGGAATGAAGTGTTTCGGCCAATTGTTGTTCTCGTTCTCGTGAGATTGTGTACCCACACAGAATAGAATTGGCTCTTGGATTCCAGAGTTAGCTAGCCATAACCAGAGATGCTAAATATTTGCACTAATCAAAATATTTTTTCAATTCTAATAACACTGACTAACCAAAATGAACCGATCAACTAAATTACCAAACCATCGCTACCAGACGAGATGATCAACGAGAAAGAGCACTATGCGATCATTAACGATAGCTTGGACTTTACGTTTGTCGAGCTAATGGGCATGCCACCGTTCTATAATGATCGCTACCCCAAGCCGCCCACGCCCGAGCTAACCGAAGAGGAGATTGCCGCCATTGCGGCGCAGCGGGAAGCAGAGGCTGCTGCCAAGGCAGCCAAGCTCGCTGCCGAAGAAGCTGCCGAGGGGGCTGGCGATGGGGAGGGCGCAGCGACCGAGGCTGCTGCAGCCGATGGAACGGTTGACGCCGAAGCAGCAGCAGCTGCCGTAGTTGAGGAGCCAGTGAGAGTGCCCACACCACCACCGCCACCACCATTCGATTACAATATTGATCTGCCGCCAGAGGGCGCTGAAGTGCCATATGTAAAGAATTTTGAAGTGGGCGATGCTCCGCCAGCAGCTCCTGCAGACGCAGCACCAGTTGAGGGTGCTCCTGTAGAAGGCGCTCCTGTAGAGGGCGTCCCTGTAGAGGGCGCCCCTGTTGAGGGCGCCCCTGTTGAGGGCGCGCCTGCTGAAGCAGCTGCTGCAGAGGTAGCTCCTGCTGAAGCACATGCAGACGCAGCTCCTCCTGTTGAAGCAGCTCCTGCTGAAGCACCTGCTGCTGAAGCTCCTGCTGCTGAAGCACCTGCTGCTGAAGCACCGCCTGCTTAAATCAAATCGAATATGATTTCATTTGATAAACTAGTTAAAAATTTATAGAAATAGATCAAAGAGGATCTCGTTATGGCTAAAACTAATTATGGATTGTGTTTTCCTTCTCGTCAAATGCACGATCATTAACCTGATTCACGAGCAAACCCGCCTGCCCCAACATCCTCGAGACTTATTCACTAACTTGCTGCTTAGGAAAACATTTAATATATTTTTTTTCTTAGCTTCGATTATGCTTCCTTTTCACATTTGCTATCTCCACGCCTCTCTTTCTCTCTCTATCTATTGCTTTATCTCTCACCCGACTGCTTGTGTTGCTTGCTTTCTGCCATCGCTTTCGCATGCCATACATCTCAGACGACCTAATCGTTGAAAAAGAGCGCTACTGCCTCATCGGCGACAGTCTCGACGAGGCGTTCCTGGACCTGATCAAGGGCTTAGAGCCATTCTGGACGGCGCGCAATCCAAAACCACCCACACCCAAGCTGCCGACGCCCACGCCCGAAGAGCTGGCCGCCATGGAGGAGGCCAGAGCTGCGGCCGAGGCGGAAGCCGCCGCTGCTGCAGCTGCGGCAGCGGCTGAGGCTGGTGTGGTGGGTGCCGAGGGAGTTGTTGTCACAGAGGATGGTGTGCCGGTGGCAAAGGAGCCAACACCACCACCAAAGGAACCCACTCCACCACCGCCACCACCACCACCATTCGAATACTCGATCGACTTGCCGCCAGAGGGCGCTGAAGTGCCGTTCGTCAAGAACTATGAACCACCACCACCCGGCTCTGAGCCAGAGCCAGCTCCAGAGGGTGAAGCCGCAGCACCACCGGCTGAGGGAGCTCCACCAGCTGAGGGCGCTGCACCAGCGGCTGAAGGTGCAGCTCCTCCAGCTGAGGGTGCGGCTCCACCGGCCGAGGGTGCAGCTCCTCCAGCTGACGCTGCTGCTGCACCACCAGCTGAAGCAGCTGCACCTGCAGCCGAAGCAGCTGCTGCCCCACCGGCAGAAGAGGCTGCACCGCCACCAGCGGCTGAAGCTGCTGCGCCAGCCGCCGAGGCTGCTGCACCAGCCGCTGAAGCCGAAGCGCCACCAGCCTAAATCAACGAAACTCGTTATCGATATCGTTATCTTTAGCGATAGCGATAACGATAATGCCCCTCAATCAGCTGCTCAAGGCATACAACCGCTACAAACTGCTGCCCTGCTTTTATTTATTTATTATTTGATGCACAACAAAAACTTTTATTCATATTAATTAAAGCAATCTAATTGAAGCAAAGCAAAACAAAATAATACACGCTGCCTGGCTGCGTTTTGTTTTAAGCTCTTGTTGTTTGCCTGTTGCATTTTATTTTTAATTTTGAATTTAACAGCTAGCGAAGCACTGCACTACCGACTACAAACGCTGCCGCCGACAAGCAGTGCAATTGCCGTCACTTTTTATTTATTTATATTAAAAGAGGTAAATATATTAAGTTGGTTTTATTTTGTGTCCAGATTTGATTATAGTCAGTTAAAATGTTTTATGTAAAGGGTTTTTCTTCTGTGTTTTGTGAGAGGTTTATCAATATTTATTTATGTACTTAATTTTATTATTATGATTTTTATTAATTTGATTTTGTATTTTCTTCACTCTTCTGCGTTCGTTTATGATTTGACAACAATGAACAGACGACCTTGTCCTGGAGAAGGAGCGTTACAAGGATATCGGCGACGATCTCGATACCGCCTTTGTCGAGCTCATCCTCAAGGAATAAGCGCTGCTCCATTGCCCGCCTCCAAAGAGCTGCACCAAAATCTATCTACACATATTTATCTGCACATTTATGGTTTATGTATTTCGTTGTATACTCGTAGGCGTTGTGTAAACATGTCTTGCCTGTGTAGTTAAAGTAAATGTATTTAGATTTTGTTAAAAGCCTTCAGTAAATTATATGTGACAATCGCATTGTGTATTTGTTTAACTCAATTTGATTTATTTATTATTTGTATTCACAATCTATGCAATAAACTAAAAAGTATATACAAATGATTACGACTTTTCCATCATTATTGTTATTACTATTGTTCGACTGTTGCATTCATAGATGAGGTGAGCAAAGGTAAGGAGAAATACAAAACCATTGCCCAGGAACTGGAATACGCCGACCTCAACAACTATTAAGTAGTGGAATGGGATTTACAAATTGGAGTCCAATGGAGCTAATCGACATCCACTGCAAAAGCGTTCTACTTAAGCATTCCCACATTAATAATAAACCAAGTTCTTAGCAATAAAATATATATAATTAAATATGATTATATTCAAATTGGATGTTTGTATGAAATAGCTTGACTCAACAGAAAATACTGCCTGTAATGAATTGCAAATCAGATGAAGTTTAGCCTGAGCCACAGATCATTTATTTATATTTCTCAATATCTCTGAAGCCCACCAGTCAATAGCTTATACTATATGTAATACCTTAGCTTCATATAATGCACACACACTCAATTTTTTCAATCCAAAATTCAGTCAATTTTTTAATGGATTTAATGGAATTTATGCTTGCAAGCTACTAGTTGGCAAATGTATCTAAAAATTAGTTCAAAATTTCTATGGCCTTTGCAAATAAATTGAAATGTATAAGAAAAACGAAAAACAAAATATAATATTAATAAATTATACACATTCATAGCTTTTGTAATTGTGAAACATACAAATTCAATATGTACAAGTATTTTTAAAAAAAATCTAAAAATTGATTTCTCAGTTATTAAGCGTTTATATTTTTATGACAAATAAATAAAAAAAAATAAAATAAAATCTTTTGCATAAAAAAACGAAAACAAATGAGTTTTATTCTAATATTTCTGGAATGGTGGTCGCAACAATTCTATTCTGCTGCGTTTAATCAAATTTAGAAGAAACCTATACAAATATATAATAGAAATATATATTTACTTTAATACTCATTAAATTAGTAGTAAATGATTAACTTGTAGCAGAGTTCGGTTACGTAGCTATGCGTGCAGAAAGGGTTCTACTGCTATAAAAATTTCCCGCCCGTGCATTCGAAAATATTTTAGTCTCTAGTCTAATATTTTTATTTATTCAAGCAACATCAGATAAAATTAAAAGTTTTAGTTTTTTTGGTAATTATTTATATTTAAGATAAGTAAATAAAATTTTACTCAACATTCTGGTTTAATTACATTTTTTTTTAATCTTCTAATAATTTGCCTATAACATAAAAAAGGCATAAAGAAAGTTAAGCAATAATAGAGGGATTTATGCCTTTTGTATTTAATTATCTATGAGCGATTGCCTAGAAAAACTCTGTACTGTCATAGCCATACTATACGAATGATATATGTATTTTCAAATTTTATAACCTGTCAAATATTTATTATCAACATTTCATAAAAAATATTTAAATATAAATCAATAAATAAATATAAGGGTGATGGAAGTTATTGCTATTTGTACTCGTTTTTCGTTTAGGCACAGGGCAACATCTCAACTCCATAAAATATAAATATAAGTCCAGCTTATGTAAATTGGTTGCTCTTTGACTATAAATTTTGTTTTTCAAATTATTTAAATTAAAAGTTTCCTCGTGCCACGTCACAAATATACGTATGTATATATAAATCACAAAAATATGTATGTATATAGACAAAAAAAAATTGAAAAAAATTTCTCAATATTTATTTAATCAAAATAGATTCTCATCTTGTTAGCCGTGTCCGACTCGGGCATGTTTCGTACATTTATGTGCTATTTATAGTCTCACTTTGGATGGATACAGATACACACAAGACAAATAACGAAAAAAAAAAAATACAAAATATATGTACTCACCTATATATATTTTTCAATTAAGAAAAAAAGAAAAGGAAACGCATAATTTTCACGCCTGTCTGTGAGACTTCATATGCCTTGAATGCAGTAAAAGAAAATGCGAGCATAGTGAAATACAGAGAGAGTGAGAGAGATAGAAAGAAAGAGAGAGCTCGCTCTTTGCGAGATCTTTGCATATACACGGACACATTAAGCTACGTATATGTACGTGTATTTGGGGAAATATCGAGGGAAATTTCAAATGGCCCATGAAAAGTTGCGAAAGCGCTATTATTTTTCTTTTTTTTTTAATGGGAAATTTTACGAAATTAAAAATTATTCAATACTGCGTGCCACAGTATGAGTGTGTGTGTGTGTGCTTGTATACATGTGTGTGTTCCTTGCGTTATTTCTTGGGGTCGCTTTCTCGGCACCGCGACTTGGTCAGCATCAGTGTTCTCGGGGTTTCGACAGCGTATAGTGTGTTTGGAACGCTAAGGTTAGTTACGGCTGCTGCCAGGATTTTTGCATTGGGAATATAAAAAATATCTATATAAATATATATTGGAAAGCTGTATAATATAATTTTAACAAATCTGCGTAATTATAAAAAAAAAGTTAAATTTAAACACCAAAAATCTCGATAAACCTAAATAAGTGAAAACTGCAATCGAAATGCATATTTAAAATTGCTTTCTGCATAACCAAAACTAAAAAAATTGTATATATGTATATATATGAATAAGTAATATATAAAAAATTCTGTTAATAAATGTGCATATGTATGTGACTATAAATAAAATATAAAAATAATAAACCTAAAGAAAGATTAAACATTCTAAAAGTGCCAAATATAAGTTATCAAATTAAAGAAAATCTAAATTTGTTGCTCTTCATTTCGAACTACTCTTTGTTATGCGAATTATGTAGTATAACAAATTTATGATATGAACGTTGTGAGAAAATTCGCTTATAAGGAATTTTGTAACTAAATCTGACAAAAATGTCGGCCCTGTATGTGTGTGTGAGTGTGTGTGTGTATGAGTGAACAATTTGCACACACACGCTCATATTCAAAAAGCTGCACACATACACAGATACATACAAGCACACACATATATACACGCACATACATATGCACATACGCACAATTTTCACACACAGACAACGAATAGAAAAGCTGCCCCATAGCAGATTTCTATTATTCTATAAAATTAACTGCAGACAGACACCTGCCTGCCGCACATGCACAGATACATAGATACTGAGGAGCAACTTTAAAGATTTTATTTTTAACTCTACTTGAAACTTAGACGAGAAAGCTTTTTTCTCGCGAGCTTTCATGATCTCACGAATGAACATTTTGCTAATGGTAATTTATCCTTGAGTTTTTTTTTTGGCCATTTGTCAGAAATGCTCGGAAATTATTAGAGAGCAGATGTCGAGATATATAGTATACATATATATGGTAAATGTGTGGCACCCACTCAACATTTTTCTTGAATAGAAATACGTATTTTCCGTTCTAACTATATATGAATAATACTGAAGGCCATAGGTCTAATAACATATATAAAACGTATATTCAATTAAAAATAGAAATAAGTTATATTTATTCAATTTCCCTATTAAACTCAAATGTCTAGGACTTCTTCATTTAAAATTTTGTAGAGTTCTAAAGTCATTTCTCTGGCTGTTATTTAAAGCCTACAGAGATCTCCTCTATCTGGGATTAACCCCGTACAACTACAACATCAATGACTTTGCCCCACTTATCAAGAGATACACAGCGAAACAGACATAACAAATCTTACGTATAGGTGAACGCCTACACTAATTCTGACCCCAAAAAAGAAATAAGCTGAAAATGTTCAAATTGCAATCAACGTGTATATATATATATATGTATATATATGTATATATATATAGACATTGCCTGTGTTAATTTTGAAAGACTCTAGAATTACAGGCCAGGCCGAAATGTCCAAAAAGCGCCAGCAGCATTCTATATGTATGTACATACATATATTGGACTGGATATATTCACATGCAAAAGCATATCAGATTTATTTTTAAACTCTTTGAAAATCGCTCAACAAATGGAATCGATAGCAAGTGAGTGGGAAAGAGAGAGAGAGCAATATAGATCGTTCAGTTTTCTTTTGTGGGCGTCGAAAAATTCGTTAGCTTTAATATGTTTTCGGCAAAATCAAATTCTGTTTACATTTCAGTTTTATATATGAATATGTTTGTATATATATTTATATATATGTTACCTGTATATTATATAGATATGTATATACCATAGATATATTGATAGATACATACATACATATATAGTAGTTATAGCCTCACACATTGCATTGGTTAAAGTAAACATTTTGTTTTCTTTTTCTGAAATGCATTTTTATGAGCTGCTAAAAAAGTTCTGAAAGCAATTGAAATGTTGAAAGAAAGAGCGGAGAAGAATTTTTAAATGAGATATAAAAAAATAATTTAAACACTTATATTTAAACACTTTGTAATAATTGTTAATAATATGTAATTTAACTAGTATTATAAAAAGTATATTTTCAATTTTCATGCATTTTCCAAAAATTGTTTCCTTTTCCAGTGTCTTTTTCCAGTTTTCTTCCCTCCTAAGCGAATAACAAAAACACAAACACCATGGACGCCATCAAGAAGAAGATGCAAGCGATGAAGCTTGAGAAGGATAATGCCATTGACAAGGCAGATACCTGTGAGAATCAAGCTAAGGATGCCAACTCCCGCGCCGATAAACTCAATGAGGAGGTGCGCGATTTGGAGAAGAAATTTGTTCAGGTTGAGGTCGATTTGGTCACCGCCAAGGAGCAGCTGGAGAAGGCCAACACCGAATTGGAGGAGAAGGAGAAACTGCTGACCTCCACGGAATCCGAGGTAGCCACCTTGAACCGTAAGGTGCAACAGATTGAGGAGGATTTGGAGAAATCTGAGGAGCGCTCAACCACCGCACAACAGAAGCTGTTGGAGGCCACACAATCGGCTGATGAGAACAACCGTATGTGCAAAGTATTGGAGAACCGTTCCCAGCAGGATGAGGAGCGCATGGATCAGTTGACCAATCAATTGAAGGAAGCCCGCATGCTCGCTGAGGATGCCGATACCAAGTCCGATGAGGTCTCCCGCAAGCTGGCCTTCGTTGAAGACGAGCTCGAAGTGGCTGAGGATCGTGTCCGCTCCGGTGAATCCAAGATCATGGAGCTGGAGGAAGAACTGAAGGTTCATACAACACACTAATTCCCCTTCTTTCAGATATTATAGAACACTTCATTTTCCATTCAGGTTGTCGGCAACTCTCTGAAATCTCTGGAAGTCTCTGAGGAGAAGGCCAACCAGCGCGTTGAGGAATTCAAGCGCGAGATGAAGACCTTGTCCATCAAGTTGAAGGAAGCCGAACAGCGCGCCGAACAGGCTGAGAAGCAAGTCAAGCGCCTGCAGAAGGAGGTCGACAGGCTAGAAGGTATGTCAATCTTAAGTCAAATAATAATAATTCCCAACTATTATATCTACTCGAAACCAAATCGGTGCGCCAATGAGATGAGCGTGCACCTGCCCAATACAATATACGATATACGATATTCCATATATGATATACGATATATAATTATCGCATTCAAGTTCTAAAAATTCAAATGCAACTTCAACTAATGCGAACAGTCTATATATCATATACAATAATGTACATATGTTGATTGTTGGTTATACACAATAATACACGCTGCTTTTATTAATTGTACATATGTAATATAATTATAAAATAAAAAACAAATGCTTTTTGCAGACCGTCTCTTCCATGAGAAAGAAAAATACAAAGCAATCTGCGACGATTTGGACCAGACATTTGCTGAACTTACTGGATATTAAAAACCCAACAAGAAAATACCAATTGCCAAACAGTTCCCATACTGACATATACTCATACACGCACACTGACATATACCCCCACACACCCACACACACTCACAGACCCAAGCAAGTGTATTCCCTTTTCATATTTTGCATCATATTCCCTACTTTTGGACACTGTGCAAATCAGTCACAATTTACACTGTAAATAATTTGTATAGTCTTGTGGTTGCTCTCCAACATACCACCACCCAGCCCCAAAGATACCATTACACTGTAAAAAAAAAAAAAGAAACAGTTCCACTCTCTATATGCCAACTGTAGTTATTTATGCTTTCGAAACAACAGGTGATTTTCATTATCTTATGTATATATTATATATCGAAAAAAAAAAAAAAAACAAAAAATTATTTTCTGTTTAGTGCAAAGTTATTTTCTTTTGTTTAATGTGGCATGTTCAATTGTCTTGCCTACCCAGACACAAAAAAAAAAAAAAAACAAGCCCAACTTTCGTCTATACTATATCTGTGCAGCCTCTGCGCACATTTCTCATTATTTAGACTGCAGTTCGAATGGCTTTTGCCAAGGCTCTACTCGACAGATGTTGAAAACACATTCATGTAGTTCAGTTTGGGTCATCAAAGGCTTGATCATTGCCCCCTTAGAAATTCATGTTCCCCATGCCCCACTCTAAGAACCTGACTCAGACACAATACGCATTTGTTTTTATGTAAATTAAAAATACTAACCAAAAAAAAAAAAAAAAAAAAAACATATATATATAGTATAAACGCTTGTAAACGGCGAAAACTAAAATGATATATTAACCAGGCACACTTATTTCTTACAGTGTATTTCAGCCAACTGCCGACAGGGCGGCTCAAGATTTCTGTTACTTGTGTTTAAATAAATGTTGCACTCTCTGTTTATTCATACTCAATATAATATTCCGTGCCACATATTAATATCTCGTTTATATTATTCGTTTCACAGACGAGCTGGGCATCAACAAGGACAGGTACAAGTCTCTGGCCGACGAGATGGACTCCACATTCGCCGAATTGGCTGGCTATTAAGCATGGCCTCTGCTCCGGACGATAGTAGAGCAAGAAGAAGAAGAAGAAGAGGAACTCAACTAAATGTTAACGATTATCATCTCAATATCATTTTGCAATTCAAAACTGAAACAAAGTCAAAATACCAAGAACAACATCCATTGTGTATATCTTTAAACCAAATCTATTTCTAAATAAATAAATAACAACAACAATAACAACATCGACAACAACAGCAGCAACAACAACATGCACAAATATCTGAATTCAAGAATACCTTTTTTTTGTATTTTTTTAAAGTTATGTTTTAAAAATATTAAGAACTCGAGCAGTGACTAACACCCAAAAGCTAGAAGCAAGAGAGATAAATAAATTATTATATATATACAGAGAATGAGAGAAAGAGAGAGCGAAGCGAACAAGAGAGAGAGCTAATATATATCTATGCTGTTAAGAATGATGAATGGTTGAAAATTTCAAATTTTATAATATATAAAACAAAAACCCAGAAAATACAAAAAAAATTATATATAAAATTTATAAAAAAAATTACAAAAAAAATTATATGTTGATGTTTGCTTTGATGAGAATTTACAACTTATTTTCTTTGCATGAAACATAACGCTGAAATCTTTTTTGTGGGACTAAGAATTTTCGTTTAAAGTAATCTTAAAGGGAAAGTAGAATCTAGGGGAATATCAATGGCAAGGCCTTGAAGGCCAGGCCGGAGAAAGTTAGAAAAGTTATGAAGTATTCTTTTTGAATTTGCTAATCAAATTGATGTATCATAGATCATCACAGATGCATATTTCTCGAAAATTTAAGGATTTTAGGTCGATTGTCGATAAAACCATAGATTTTACTTAAGATTTTGAGTGAATTACCATCTTTTGTATATTTCTGCGTATAGCTTGAGAAACGGTTGGCCCAGCTCTTCATATTATTTTGAAAAATGCAAAACACGCTGGGAAAACCCCTTCACACCAAATAAATGAAATGAATAAAAAACACGAAATGCGTCATCGAACCGGACCAAAGTCGAGAAGAGACCTTCGTTGCAACATGCTTAAACTGATGGCTAATAAGCAGTCAAAATAAGTCGCAATGAAAGTCAATTTGAGCGTGTTGAACAACTCATGGCAACCGATCAAAAATAATTTCATATGCCTCTCGAGAGCATTTGCACGCATGTGGGCAGAGCGAGAAACACGCTCCACAGCTCACAGATGCTGGTCGAATTCATCTTGGACCACCTGTCTCTAAAGTCATCAATGAGCGGCAAATCAATGGACTAATCAGGCTTTAATGATATGCAAACTGGCTCAAACTCAACTGTCATTTCTACGAAAGTCAAATTTGTGGAATGACAAACATAAATTATCAAAACTTTTATCCAAATACGATTTAATTTAATTTCATTTTTATTTATTTATTTATTTATTTATTTTTGTATATATGAGTAAAACAATAAACAAAATTATTTTAACAAAATATCAGCATACATAATTTTAATTTACAAAATTAATTTTGAAATAATTACAAATTTTCATTACTTTTACACATTTGTAAGTAATATTATTGACAACATATTTTGTATACAAAGATAATTCTTTACAGAAATAATAATTTATTAAATAATAAAAATTAAAAAGTGGTTCATTTTAAAGTAAACTTAACTTATAATAGTAATTGCATAAAATAATAATAAAATCTCATATATATTATGATTTAAGAAATTATTTTTTTTATAACAAATAGTTTCTTTCATATATATTAAGTAAAATACCAAAATTTAATTAAGCAATATCTCACACTGATTATATATTAAATTTGGTCTTATCACAACAATAACAAATATTTAAATAAATACATTTTCTCTGCTTTGTTTGGTCACTTAAAAATTTTTAGAAATGAGTTCATTAACCAGATCTTTTCACATACCTGAAAAATATATTTCTTTCTAAGAACTAGTTTTGGAAAACTGTTGTAAAATGTGTGAATATGTGAATTTTAAATAAATATTAATGTAAAAGGCAATTAACATTTATTTTTTAAAAGGTAATAGAATAACTTGTATTTTAAAGTATATATTTTTTTTATAATAATTAAATTTTAATAAATTTGTACTCAACATTTTAAAAACATATTAAAATTCAAAAATTACTTATATCAATTGTATTTGTATTTTATTTATTTATTTTTTACTAGGTTTATAATTTTATACAATCTACAAGACGAATTATAATGATTTCTTACATGGGAACATTTACTTAAGCTTTATTTGAATAATAAAAACCGTTTTTAGAGTAAATAAAAAAGACTCAGCTCAGCAGTAGCTGACTTTTCATTAATAAGTGAAGTTAATTAATTTGTATTTATTAATAAACTGGAGTAAACAATTACAGCGCAATCGTATTGAGTTTAACAACAATACCGAAAAACGCGCCGCCGTCAAATAGACTTTAACAATACAAACAAACAGCGGCAAACCCAATGACTTACATTCCTGAAGAGCGTCGGAGAAAGTGAAATTTTGCATTTCACGCAGGTAAAAAAAACAAAATAAATGAAAAATAAAAAATAGCGCCATGGCAAGACAGAGGCAGAGCCCCAACCACAGCTCCAATTGAAGCTCAGTCTCAGTCTCAGTTTGAGTGCCACAAGAAGCGGACGCGACTATAAGAAACCGAAAGTGTTTTTCATTTTCATTTTTTTATTGTATATTGTGTTTTTTTATGTTTATCATTCGTTTGGAGTGTGAGCGGAATCTTTAAGCAAACATTACATGTCGGCAAAGAGACTAATGAAGTGTCGTCATGTCTGCATATGGCTCATATGCCTGGGCCTTTGCCCTGGGTTATGCAAGACGGATGGCAGTGAAACTATGCAAAAATACGCAAATGAATCGCTGACTGAGGCCTCCAATTGGTCACAATTTCTCGAAGATTATGTGCTGAGGTGTGTTTGTGTTAGTTGTTGATCAAGATGGATTATGATATTTAACTCGTGTCAATTTGTAGCCAGAGCAGCAGCCAACGCATGTCCAAGGATCTAGGCTATATGGGTGGCGAGATGAGCGGACCCATTAATTATCATTCCTCGGCATACAAACGGCCGGGCAACAACATTTACATTACACGCCGCATTGGCGAGGCTGTGGAGCTGGAGCCGCATCTGCGGGCGCCGGTAGAAAGCCAAGGCCCGATTGTCAATCCACAGTTTCGGCCCATGACAAACCAAATGTTGCACCAACAGCAACAGCAACAGCAACAGCAACATCTGCAGCAACAACAACAACAACAGCGACAGCAACCCGGTTTCTTGCAACAGCTCTTTGGTTTCGGTAGCTCTGAGCCATCTCCGCCTCAGTCGCACCTGCGACCAGTGCCGCTGCCACATTCGCAGCAGCAACAGCAGCAACAACATGTGGCACCACACGGCAGCCCGCCCAATACTTTCCGAGCCGTTTCTGAAAATGATTTATATCTGCTGGGAGCAATTGAGAAGTTGGTCTATCGTGTTGGTAAATACAAAAATAAATACAAATATTATAAATTTAAAAGCAAGATCTAAGTTTTTTGGTCAGGATTTTTTTTTAGATTTCATGTCATTTCATGTTTTTATTTATATATTTTAATGAATTCAGCTTTATGATATATACAAATATATCTATTTTGTAATATTGATTTTTAAATATCCAAATATTTAAACAATTTTGAGGTCAACATTTTTTAGAAGATTTAGCTAAATGATAAAGAAATATACATATGTATATTTTTATTTTGGATATTATTTTTCAATATAAATACATACATATTTTTCTTCAAATAAATTTATATAATTTTTAGATGATTACTTTTAAATAATGATTTTAATATATATACATTTTTTAAATATTATTATTATATACATATTTACATTTTATAAATAAAAGTATATATTGAAAATATATTCTAACAATATATTTATGTATAAAATCAATAAAAAAAATTGTCTACAAAATTTGTAATTGAAAATTATAAATTTTATTCAAGCTGCTCACCAGTTATTATTTTTAATAGTTATTTTAAAAAAATGATGTACTGCTAGAGAAAGAGAGAGGTAGATTTATTTCCCTTTTCCTTTTAAATTGTATTGAATTTAAGTGTCATGTCATGTAATGTCATGTCTGTTAGTAAAATCATAAAAACCATCCTCTATTTTCCTCTATTTTCTACTTACTTGCTCGTAATTATAAGTTGAATACTTACCAATTTTAAAATATTTGTTCAGTAATGTCTCATTGATATGAAATAAAATCTGTACTTGTATTCTTTTTAGATTATTTGGAAAGTCGCGTGCGACGAACGGAACAATTAGTCTATTATCTAATGGCTGGCAATAATCAGAAGGAAGTGCGTGATCCCTGCCCTACGAATTTCACGCGGATCAGCGATAATTGCTATTATATAAATAGCCATCAGCAGGTGAACTGGAAGACGGCAAATACCGCTTGCAAGGGACTCTCAGCACACCTGGCCGAATTCGAGAAGGTGTCAGAGAACGAGGAGATTATGGCCTATTTACTTAATCAGCCGACCCATCGAGGCCGTGACTATTGGCTAGGTGGTCTTAATCCGGGCCTCTTGTGGATTTGGTCCAATTCCGCCAAGCCCGTCAATCCCAATACCAACCTCACCTCGATTGCAATGTCACAAAAGGCTGAGAATTCCACCGCCTCTAACCTGGTGGACAGCAGCAGCGAGGATACAAAGGGGGACAACGATATACTCAACAATACAGTCCAAATAGAGGGCAAGGGACGCTGCTTGCGTCTCAGCTATAATTCGGGCAAACACAGCTATGTGTACTATGGACAAGAGTGCACATCGAGGCATTACTACATCTGCGAGTACGAGGACAAGACGCTGGACAATAAAATACAGAAGATCGCGCGCGATTTGAAGCTCTTTGACTAGATCAGAATTGAATCAATATTCATATTATATTCGATCAATTCTGAGCTGTTCTTAACGTCCATGATGTATTAATGTATTTAAAGCCTAAATCTGAACAGAGCTGCGTAGCTGTAATTTACCTTAAGTCATCGAAAATTGTAAATTTTGAATGAATTTCTTGATTAAACAAAAATTTTGTATTCGTTATATATTTATACATATATTATATAAATAAAATAATTTATAACACAAATTGTTCAAAGGATCTACAGTTAAAGTACAGTTTAAGGAAACTTTGTTTTTGCACAGCAAAGCTTTAAAGGAATTACGTTGATAACTTTAAAAAAAAAAAACGAAAACTCTCGGCTGAGCCGATCGATAAACTTAATTTGTGCATGCTATAAGCAAAATGGTATACACAGAATAGAGCTGGGAGATCTTAACTAGCAGCCAATAATGACTTAGAGTCGTATTTAGTCGGGATACAAGTAGTCCTGCAATATGTTTTGGAAAGCTATTTTGATCTTGCCACGATCACGTCCGTTCAGCTTCTGTATGTCGGGCAGCAGACTCATTAGAAACATGGCATCCGAGTCGGTCTTGCAGTCGCACAGTTCCACTTGTCCAGCTGTGGCCACCGTTGTGGACGAATTGCTCAATTCTCGTGGAGTCGCAACTTGATGATGAACGTGGGCATGTGTGTGCGGCACATGCATATGACGTTGATTCAGATAAGCACTGCTGGGGGCGGCAACAACTGATAGACTCTCATTTTCCGTTGTGGATGCTGCTGTTGCTGCAGTGTTGCCAGCGACAATGGAATTTGCATGCGTGGTGGTGCTCACCATGTCCACGGCCTTGCTGCTGAAGGTCGGTCGTACAAACGAAATATTTGAATGAGTTTGCAAATTTGCGGCACTCACAGAAACCGCCACTGCTGTGGCTGCAGCGGCAGCAGCGACTCCTTGTAGCTCCTGTGAGCGGGAGCGCATTGAACGTGCCTCATCGTGGTAATTGCGCAGCTGTAGGCGATTCATATGCTGTAGCCGGTTGCTACCGTTGCTGCTGCTGCTGGCATGCTGTTGATAATGCTGAGAGTAGCGTTTCTCTACCGTTGATGTGGAACTGGGTGCCGCAGCGGTAGTTACCGTATCGTAGGCTATCGAGCGCATTTCATGGTCTTCAGGCTCATGATCATGGTCATCCTCATCTTGATGATGAACACGCTGTTCTTGTTCGGCTTCATAGTCATCGACCGGCTCCTCGCACTCTGATTTGATGTCATTGTTGTCCAGTGTATGATTTTGAAATCGCGCCCTGTGCTCCTCATCAATTATCTCGTCAAGCTCCGAGTTATTGTGATCGTGCTCATCGAAATAGTCCAAATAGTTGTCAAGGGGCTGCGGTTGCGGTGACTGGTGCGCCGAGTGAATAGTGCCATTGGAATTCACTTGCACAGCATTGCTGGCATTGGTGGAACTTGCTGCTGTACAACTGTTAACCGTTCGTTCTCGCTGCATTCGACTTGAGAGGCTGCTGAGATGGGCCAATGCATCTTGAACCTGGGTGTCCAATGATTTGGGCTGTTGATGTTTCTTACGCAAGTATGGATGCAGGAAGAACATGCGATCAAAGTACGACCAGCATGGAGGAACTTTCTCTTCCAAATAGTTGGTGTATTCGCGCCGAAATGAAATGCGCAGATTAGTCCATTTGGCTAAGCTGGCACCGGGATTTTTCTCCAACTTCAAATCAACTTCACGCCAAAAGTTTTCCACGTATGGCCGGCAAAAGTAATACTTATGTCTTGGATTATAGATGGCCTCATCGCGTTGCACAATATCGATCAGCTTGAAGACTTCCTCGGTTAGCCAGCGAGAGGAGCTCGCTGCACTTGCTGCACAAGTGTTTGTTGAGACAAATTGGCTGGCACTATAGTCACTCGCCATGTTGGACTCTATTTATGTGTGGCCCAGAACTCTTTACTGATTACATTTAATTAATTGCAATTTTCCTCCAGTTTTATTGAGGTACTTTTTCGCAAAACATTTAATTGTTTTTGCAGTTGCAAGTGAATGGCAAAACAGCTGCTCCCAACAGCGGTGCAGCCATCGATAATATCTACGGTATTTTTTATAGCGGAATTGATATCAAAGAAATCTTATTAGTATTTGTATTGGTATTTAGTAAAGTGATAATTTAAATTAATAAGAATAGTAATAGTTTCTATTCATTTAAAATAAGATTTACATATTTAAATAATATGGAACTCAATGCTAATAAATTATATTAAAGCTATGTTTTAATTAGTCATGTCAAGCTTATTACAATTAATAACAATAATTTTGGACAGATTTGAAGCACTAAAATTTGAATGTTTATCGAAAAACACTAATTGAAGGCACAATTTGAAAAATACATTTTTGCGCAGATCTGCAGTGTTGCATTACCAGTTATCCATGTTATTTATATATATCGATATCGATATTACCCAATGTGTATGTGGTGCGAGTGTTTTCATTTTCTTTGCCCGTATTTGTTTTTAAATAGAAAAAACTTGTGTTGAAGTCGCTTTCACACAAAGTTTGACAATTAAAACATTCAAATTGCATGGCAATAATTATTTTGTTAATGCTTTTACCGGTACTTCAATCGTTTGGTTAAGGTGGCACCAACACATAAAACTCGGCCAGACACTCATTCTGCGCCGCCTCAAAGTGGAGAGCAGGCAAATTGCACAAATTGTTTATATACATATATATTTATATTGATATAGGCGCCATAGTAGATTAATGCGTTACCGTTACCGTTACCGGCGACATCGATATGGCAGTCAAGGTGCAGTTCGAAATTGGTCACACGTCAAAGCTGCGCAACAAAAAACATCCGTTAGCCTTCACCCATGACTGGGAGATTTATGTGCAGGGCGTAAATAAAGCAGAAATAAGTGCATTCGTTGACAAGGTTGTTTTCATTCTGCACGACTCTTTCCCCAAGCCAAAGCGTGGTAAGTACTAACATTTATATTGTATTCAATTTGCGCGCCAAAAAATCAACTATTGTCTTCTCTTTAGTTATCAAAGAGCCACCTTATGTCATACAGGAATCGGGCTATGCCGGCTTTATATTGCCCGTCGAGATCTACTTTCGCAATAGAGACGAGCCGAAGCGTATTGTGTACCAGTACGATTTGGATCTGCAGAATTCCGGCCCACCTCGACATCGTGTTGAAGTTAAAACGCATGTTTTTGAGTCGCCTTCGGAGGAGTTTCGTGCAAAATTGTTGCGTGGAGGCGGAGTACCAGTGTATGGTGCAAACGCTGCTGCCGCAAGCAGCCTGAATCGAACGGCGTCACCTAGTGAACCGGGATCAGATTTAAATGTGGTTAAGGCGAAAGGTGGTAGCAGCAGTAGCATGGTAATCGAGTCGGGCTCCACTAAAAAACACAAATCGCGCACTGATGAGGGCAAGGCTAGTACGTTCTCCGCACTCTTTGGATCGCCCATTACGAAAGGCAGTACGGCTGGCTCTAATCTGCCGGCAATAACCGCATCCAAACACTCACCAGATGCTAAGGCGCAAGCGGGATCTAGTAGTGGCAAAATCGGTGTACACGATGGTAAGGAAAAATCGAGTAAGGAGCGCGACAAGTCGAACAGTTCGGACAAACCACGCGAAAAGGAAAAGAAGGATCGACATGGTCGCGACAAAGAACGAAAGTCTGGAAAATCCGAAAGCAGCAGCAGCAAACACGACAAAGATAAGGAGAAATCCAAAAAGGATAAAACCCGCGACAAAGATCGTGAACGAGAACGCAGTAGTAGCAGCACGCTTACTGCAGCTGCTAGTGCATTAGTCCGTCGAACTGTCAGCCCAAAGGCTGGTGGCCGAAGCGGCCTCGCCGAAATGAGTCCCAAAAAAGCAACCGACAGTGCATCTGGTACACCCAATGCCCGTTCCAAAGAGCGCGACGAGCACAAGTCTACTGGGAAGTCGGAGTCAAAGGACAAAGAGCGCAGCTCAAACAAAAAGTCGAAAAAAGAGAAAAAAGACAAGGAGCGTGAGCGGGAACGGGAAAAGCAGCGCGAAGATCGGGAAAAGGATAAACGGTCACATAAGGACGAACGTGGACACGGCGACAGCCCGACTGTCGGAAGCAGTAGCAACAGCAACCAAGCACAACAGGCGCAGTCACAACAATCTCAAGCCAGCTACGATTCTATGAAGGCCACCGGCAAGGCCACACCCAATTCGCTTGGCAGCAGCGCAAGTACTAGTAGTTTAGCTTCCAGCATTGGTAAACGGGCCTACGACAAGGATGAACTGACGGTGCCGCCACATAAATCACCTGCTACAAAGGGCGCCGAAAAAGTCGCCGACAGCAAAGGTGAAAAATCGACGAGCAGCAATGGCAATGGCAGCGTGGACAAAAAATCGCACAAGCATAAGAAAAAGGATAAAAGCAAAGACAAAGAAAAGGATAAGGAGAAGGACAAGGATCGCAGCGAGCGCGATAAGGACAAGGAAAAGGAGCGCGACAAGGACAAGTCCAAGGATCGTGAAAAGGATAAGTCACTGCAGCAACAACCAAATTCATCAGATAAGCCGACAACTGCAGCAGCTGCAGGAACTTCTGAAGCATCACCGAAGACAGAGCTGAGTGGTCAGCAGCAGACTGAAGCCAGCATGGAAAAAGGCAGCAAGAAGGAAAAACACAAAAAATCAAAGGATAAATCCGCCAGCAAAGAGGAGAAACGACAACGCGAAGCTGAGAGCAAGCATAGCAATAAGCAGGGCTCAACACCCACATCTGGAGCGGCACACACGCCAATTAAGGGATCAAGCAATTTGGATTTGAGTGACATGGACTCGGCGCAATCAGCTCCAGACTTGGCAGCCACCAATGCATTGGCGGCGGCAACAGCTGCTACGCTGCAGCACTCTGATAGCTCTAACAGTAGTTTTCCTGACTTGCCAGCAAAAAGCAGCCAACAGAAGAGCTCAATGGGCGCCAAAAGCGCACAGAATAATGCAAAGGATACCAAAGCAGCGGAAAATTCAAGCAAAGAGCAGAAAGTCAAGTCAAAGTCAGAAAAAATTGAGAAAATGGACAAGTCACCAGATGCCAAGGCAGAAAAGCTTGAAAAGGCGGAGCTCAAGGAAGAGAAGAAACGCAATCGACGCAACTCCCAGAACAGCAATAGCGGCAATAGCAGCACTACCTTCGTTGAGCCAGCACTGAAGGTGACAAAAAAAGAGCAGGCAGCGAACAAATCAGCGCGCGAGAAGTCCAAGTCGCCGTCTCTGCGCCCAGGCTCAACTGCTGCAGCGTCAGCGAGTAACAATAACACTAACTCCTCGCCGAGCAGCCACAACAACAGCAACAGCAACAGCTGTCCAGCAGTAAACAACAGTAATAGCAATAGTAGTCATTCGCCTGCAGAGCCACTGAATCAACCGGTGAGTGGCGGTGGCAACAGCACGCCTCTGCCCACAGAATATCTGAGCGAACTTCAGGAGCTGCATCACAAAATAATGACGTTGCAGGACAACGAGGAGCTGCAGCAGGTTGTCGAAATGATCGCTGCCACCGGCTGCTATGAGATCACTCACAAAACCTTTGATTTTGATCTGTGCAAATTGGATCGCGGCACTGTGCAGCGACTCCAAGAGTTCCTGGCGACGTCTGTGTCGTGACCCAAAATGGGATCGACGGGCACATCGGCGGCAACAGCAGCTTATAGCTAAGCAAGATATACACTCATCAGCAAATCTCTCATGCACTTAACCAAATAATCTTTACAATTACAATTAGTTAAAGCAACAGAAGCGCAATGCGAATGTTCCCCATGCTTAGATACACCCCAAGTTCTATTGGCAACGTGTATATTGGTATTACGTTTTTCATGGCCATTTGTCTGGTTAGTTTATAAGTTTTGGATGAGAGCGGGTATTTTAAAAGCCTATGCCGTAAAGTATGCGATACTTTTTTTAGCACACACAGATAAACCCGCCTCGAATAGTGCAAGGCTATCTTTTTAGAAATACTATATTAAAAACTAATTATTCTATCAATCATAACTATAATCTTGTTTATAGTCTTATTTCGATCTTAATGTAGATTAGTTTATTGCCCTAGTTTCTTATTTGTTTATATAATGATGCATGATGCTATTTCTTTTTCAATAAATATTTATTGATTTTTTTTTTTATTTTTCTACAAATAAATTATGAGTCTTTTCATGTCTGTAAAACACATGTGCAGTAGAATATTTAATACTTTTTTCTATGTTTAATAGTAGTATTAAAAAGTATTGAGAAACGAAGGAGAAAGCTGTAGCAGTGAACCCAAAGTTAAGATTCGTACTGTGTGCGATATATATATATATATATAATTATTATAGTTACTTATATAAATATAAGTATATAATAATGAAATATCAAAGTTAAACATATATATTTATACACACAATGCAATAAATTTTAACAGACCAGAGTATCGAACGTGCCATTGATAATATTGACAACATAAATATTAACGTACAAGAAGTGTTATTATAGCCCATTACTCAGAAAACCCGTTTAAATATGGTTAACATGTTTCGTATTTGTTTGCCGATCTACAATATATATACATATATATATATATATATATCTATATCTGCCTGTTAGGATTTAATGCCAGGCGAGTGCAAGTTACAAATATAAATTCTTTTGCTAGTTATGTGCGGTTAGTTATTTACAAATACAATATCATTATTGAAAGATCTGTTCATGTGTATAAAGCAATACTTATGCGGTTACGAATTTATGCATTTGTAATGAACGTAGTATATGAACATAAGTGCATAAGCACGTTTTAAGCGATTATTCAAATAAAAATATAAACAACATACAAATTAATAAATACCTCTATAAAAATAATAATTGTGTATTTTTCAATATCAAAATATTTGTGTTCTGTTTCATTAAGGAACTATTCAGAATAAGAGAGAGCTTCAAAAGTTTAACTTAAAATAATTGTGACAAGAGTTAATTAAGTCTTTGGCACATGAATACAAACTAATATTCGTATTTTATACTTTATAAATACATATGTGCAAATTATTAGGAGAGCTAATTGACTACAGATTGTTTCTGCATTGACTAGGTCTTTAGTCTCGACAGTAGCAAAATTTGCGCAGCTCCGGATCACGCTCGTAAATACACTTGGCTTGAGATCCATACTTGTTAACACGAGAGATCTCGGACAATTTGGCTGTGCTTTTCAATGAGTGTACATTATAGGCCACGCTCGCCTCATACAGTGCCTGGCCTGGCTGAGTGACGATTTGCAGCTGATAGAACACCTCGTGCACCACGGTGTGACCGCTCATGTCGGCCAGAAAGCCGTCTCTGTCACTATTCGATTTAAATTGTAAAAGTTCTTTGTGTGGCTGCAGTCGCAGCGCCCAGTTGACTTTAGCCAATTGAAGAAGTGCGCAAAACTGACGCCGCTCTAGTGTGGCTGCATTGATTGTCTCCACTATACTGTTGGCAGCTTTCAGAATGATGCCCTCGTAACGGCTGTCGTTCAGCTGCAGCGGCTGCCAGTTGAGGCAGGCACACCAATGCGGCTCAATGTACGCATCCGCGCATGATCGATTGCTAGGTATGCGCTCAAAGAGCGATATGGAACGTCCTCGTGCTTGTTCCGAGATATGTATCGACTTTGGTCGAGTGGTTTCCGTTTTGATGTCATTGCTGAGAGCATCGTAGCTGTTGTCTGACGCCTGCTCATTTAATCCTAATGATTCCATCTCTACGAACAGATAATTATATATAGAATTGTAATAAGCTCAATTTTTAGGTGATCTTACGTATCAGATGCTTGAGTGTTGCGTGCACATCAAAGGGCGTGACAAGTCGGTGTTCATTTTCCACAAAATTATTATACTCTTGGGGAAAGCGCTTCTTAAATGATTCGGGAAATGTAAAACTAAAGAATGGTAGACGTTCCTCCTGTTTGCCTTGAAGAGTAGCGCGAACTTCGGCGAACCTGTTGCCATGGTCAGCCATGAATATTAGGATGGTATCATCCAGCAGCGACTTTTCCTTGAGCGCTACAAGCCAATCGTGCACATCGTCATCGGCTGCGCCCACGAGATTAATAGAATCGTGAGAGAGACCGCCATGGAAGCTGAATACAAAGCGCGGCGAGTCACGATACTTCAACATAAACTGTAAAATGGAAACGCCACTCTGATTGAATTAAAAAACTCATTAAAGCGGATATCAAAGACTTACGTTCTTGGTATAGTCGAGCATGACCAGATGATCTGGCTGGGCGCCAATACAGTTGGCCGCACTGCCACTTAGCATGTTTGAGGCTTGCATGTAAAACGTACGTAAGTAATGATCTACGGGCTGTGAATCGAAGCCGTTCATGCGATATGTGAACGTGCCCACATAAGGCAAATCCTCATTGAATGAGGTTAAGTAGCCGAGTCGAGCAAAATCTTTCCAAATCATGGGATATGCATCGACACTGCCGGAGCTCGACACTCGTTTCCTTGTTTCCGGCAGCTCCAGTTCCGTGTAGCCAGTGAGCAGAGGTACTAATGCCTGCGGAGTGCCATCACCAACAATATTATAGCCCTGCAGTACAATAGCACCCAGCTGCTGTGTTAAATAGGCATAGGTGCGAGGTAGCTTACGTATGAATGCATTCCGACTCAGGGAATCGAAACCAAACATCAATACATTGTAAAAGGGATTCGTCGGCAACTCCTGGAGCTGCGGCTGTTGCTGTGAATTGGCAATGACAATTTCAGCAGGCAATACAGCCAAATTGGGCACTATGGGCCGTTGTACAGTATCCCGGATTCCAAATGCCATGCCAAACCATTTCTCTCCGCTGGTCGCATGACATGCAACACGAACGAAATCGCTATTCTGCAGCACATATGGCTCTTTGATCCTAACGGTTCGTCCAAAGCGTGCAGTGTAGTCCGATTTGCGTATAATATCCGTATACGAGCATGTTATATCGCCATGAATTGCCGTTATCTCAGGTTTCACAAAACATATCGATTTCTACGGAATAATCGAATTTTTTAAGACACACCAGAGTATAATTTGATATTGTGTTTGTCAGTAATTTACAAAACACAAATAATTTGTAAACATTTCGAACTTCCGCTGTAGATAGAATGCATGTAAGCCAATACGAGTCTCAACGATAAAACATATATGTACATATGCACATTACAAATATACTCAAAAGCGTATTAATTAGTATTTACCTCACACATAACCCAATCCGGTTCGGTTCCACAGTTTATTTTATCAACCGGCTTGTAGAATTTCATTATATCGGGATTATCCAGTGGTAAATGGGGTTGGCGGCACTCCCCCTGATTCATGACAGACCTTATCGATCGCTCAATTATTTCACTGGAAAGTTTTGCAAAGTTGAATAAACAACAAAAGTTAAAAAAGTAAATAAATATATGTTTGTTCCTTTTACATACATATGTATATATGTATATACATGTACTTACATTTTTATGCTTTTATCTACATCTTCCGGCTCAGAGTTAAGTAATAGAAATGTAATGAACATGACTAATACCGTGCAGATTAGCACAAGCTTAACTACACCACGACGTACAAACCGCATTTTTATAATAAAACTAAAAATTTATTTTGAAACAATTCGGTAACTGTGTAAGTAGACAATCTGTTCCAGATAACTACATTCTGAGTTGGCACAGTTCGCTGATTGTAGCGTTTGCAAGTGCACATGTGGCAAAGACTGCATCAATATTAATTGATTAATTTATGGTATGCATTTCTTTCCAAGCTGCACTTTTGTTTAATAGCCCCGCGTTAAAGGGCTTTGTCGAGCTGTCACACGATACTCAAAACTGTGAGACCAGATCGTTGTATGGAATTTTTAAGTTGTTGGTATTTTTTAAATTCTCTCAGTTAGTAAACATACTTTAATTATTAGGTCTGGCAGCATTGCTGTTAAACATATTTTAAAAGACTTAAGAAATTAATTAATAATATTTCAAAAAAATTATTCAAAGTTACGGTTTGTAATACAAATAATTGCTTACTTATATTCATATTAAAATATATTTTATGTGTATTTCAGTACATCTAACTATTACAAGTAACTACTAAACAAACGTTTTTAAATATTTTGCCATAACCCACATCTTAAGAACTCTTTGAACAAGTAAACAAGTATTGAACAATAATGGTTATAAAGTAAACTGTGCCTATCACAATAAAATAAAATGCATACACGCTAAACTGTTCAAACGTGTTTAATTGAAGATTCGCACTCTCAGAGACGACGACCAGAGTAAGCACAGTTTGTAGTATTAATGCAATGAGTGTGTTAATGCCAAAGATTAAGGCAAAACTGTCCTCAGCCAAACCTTTTGCCAGCTCAGCGCTGCAATGTACAAAAGCATTGGTTTTTATTAAATAGACTATATCATGATCTAGACTTACCTGACCACTGTGATGATATATCCAAATAGTGCTCCAAATAACACATAGCCCAGATATGATAAATATATATTTGTGGTCCACGACGCGAGTAATACGCAGGCACCCTCCAGAATTGCCAGCACAGCTACCGATAAAAGGCTGGCGCGCGTTTTTAAACGTCCTGCGTGCAAATATCCCGCCATTAGAGAGAAGAGAGCAGCTAGTGCAGTCAAGGCGGCGTCTACTCCCCCATTCCATACAATCTATAAATTATATTATATATCGGTAGTAATTGCAATTAACTCTCTCCACACTCACTTTTGGTTCGTTCTCAAATGACTTCCAAAGAACTTGAATGTAAGTAGTTACTTGCAAATATCCAGTCAAATTGATCGCATACCACAAACTCCACTGAAGAACCATGGCATTAGTGTATGCACTGTGGAAGTGCGACCATAGCAACTGCAAGGGCTGAATGCGGTCGTTCTTGGCCGTGTTAATGGATAATTCATTGAAGTGCTCATTGGAAATATCTTTAGTCTGTTCAGGCACATCAGTTTCTTTATCAACGGATGCATGACTGACTGCCACTTGTTGATGGAAATATAAGCTCTGCTCCACCTTGGGCAACAAGACGGTCCATAAGAGGGCTAACACTTGTGCTTTGAGATACGAATTAGGATGCGTTATTATATTAAGTAATACTGTGTATACTTAAATCATACTAACAACCAACAGATATGTACATCAATTGCTGGTAATTCATCCAATCAAAGCCGATGAGCATCTGGGCCAATAATCCGGCCACAAGTTTGCCAACAAACATGGCTGCTCGTGTATGGGATGTGACACGGGGATAATACTTTTTATCGACCTTGGCATATATATAGGAATAATATGCCACCTCGGTGGCCTGATAGAAGCCATAGAACACCTCAACGATCTGTAGACCCAACAGCGTGCTCGTAACTAGCAACACAGTCCAAATAATAATTCCAGTTAGAGCGTTGGCAATAATCATGGGCTTGTATCTGTATATATGGTCTTTGAATTGTAAATTTATGTGTGTTTGTGTGAGTGCATTACCTAAGAAAATCGGTGATCAGGAAAACAATAATCAGCAGTGCTAGATAGGAATAGGTGCTGATGGGGTAAACACTCCGATTCACCTGATCCTGTGTCACATTATACCATTCGCCCAGCAAAATTTCGGAATGGTAGGGTTCCGAGGGCCTCAGTTCGCGTAAAAATCCAAATACACAAAGCACTCCAGATATTTTCAGCCAAGACTGCTCCATGGCTAGTGCGAGTGCCTGCTCAACACTATCTAATCAACGAGTTGGTCAAACTCGACTAACTAGCTGCGGCTTGAGTAATCGGACATAGCATACAAATAATTAAAATAATTACACATTTTTTATGAGGTTATAAGTTAAGCAAAACAACCACATAGGTGTCTATATACCTAACTGTCTATATTTATTGTAATCAGCCCTGAAGCACACAGATTAACGTACTAGACGGGAAACACGAAAATTTTCCCTAATCACCAGGCACAATCTTTTACATACAGCTAGTTGTAAAAATTCACACAGTAAAAAATCTATGCATTCGTTATAAATAAGTTTAGAGCGCGTTTAAGATTACCGTGCAGGCAATTTAATAAGTTTCAATTATTTAATTCAACAATGGGAGGGGGGCTTTTATAATAGCTATATGAGTACTCCAGTGAGAACTACACGACTAGGCGATGCACTGTTTGAGCTTCTTAAAACAATTAATTTCTTACTTTTATATAGCATATATTATAGTATGTAGTAGCATATCCATGTTCAAATAATTATAATCATTGAAAAATATAAACGTTTTCTTGTGATAATAGTTAATAATAATATAAACAATTGTTAAAAAGAAACACATTTTCACTTCAAAAGAAATATTTATTTCTCTAAAAATTAGGTTTTATTCAAGCAGTTTGCTAAGCGAGTATAGATACTTTGAATAGTAGTTCAAGTTTTACTCTGATCCAAAGTATATTACATGCATTTTAGCATTTCATCATACCGCCAATTGTTAATTTTAATAGGCTTAGGGTATACTGATATAATACAAAACAAAGGTTAATTGCCCTTGTTAGGTTAGGGAGTTGAGAAGTAAAGGATCCATGCAAATGACATTAATTTGCAAGTTTCTTTCATTATTTAGCTAAGTAGCTGTTAATAGTAAGTCAAGGCTATTTATCAAATATTATTTATTTATGTAATATTCATTTGTTTATTTATTTATTTTTTTTACATACATATCAGAATTAAAACACCTTAACAACAAATAAGACTCACAACTTTATTTAAATAAAAATGTAAACATGATTGGAATCTTAATAGCAAAGAAACATTGCATTAACTTACTAAAAGTTAATAAGCATTTGGTTCGCTTCGTTTCGTTTATTGTATTACACACTAAATATATTAAAAAGGGTAAAGGTTATTTGATTGATTTATACTCGATACGGTTAAATTCACGGGTCAAAATTCAATTCAACAATTAAATCAAGAAACACAACAATTAACCAAATCTAAAAGTGTTTTAAGAACTTTATTTATTTGTGCAATTTGTATAAACATTTTTATTTCTATTTACAACTAATTGATGTCTTAAACTATTAAGTACAATAAGTTCCACAGAAACTTTGTAACCTAACAATATATTTACGAGATAGAAAATACAATTTTCATAACTATAAATAATTTGTCAATTAATTACAAAAAAAACAAAAAGAAAAAACTAGAATTAACAAGGGAAAATACTATAGTAAAAATCGTATTTAAATTAAAGTTAATTAGGAATTGATGAAGGAATGCAAATTGAAAAAAAAATAAATAAATAAAGATATATATATATATATATATATATATATATATATATGTATATATATATATATATATGTATATATATAACGTAAAACATTTCTTTTTTTATTCAAATTTAAGCTAATTTGTCGGCATCTATAAGTCTATAATATTTATTCATCATTTTCTGTTTTAGTGTCGACCTGCTTTGAGTCACGCTGCAATAGATGCTCAACCAGGACAGATACAAAGTATATGATGGCCACAGCTATGAAATAGAAAGCGTAAACCGTGTATTGGTCCACAGGGTTGAGCTCAAAGCCTGTGTCAGAGACGACAATAATGGTGAGCAGCGATTGGAAGACTAACGCGACCAGCGTATTGATACCAAAGACCAGGCCAAAACTCTCCTCCTGCAGATTGCGAGCTACCTCGGCGCTGCAAGTAAACAACAGGAAATTACAATTCATTTAAATCAAAAGATTTCACGTAAACTCACCTGGCCACAGTAATGGTAAATCCGTAGAGTGCACCAAAGAGGACAAAGCCCACATATGACCAATAAATGTTGTTGGTCCAGCAGCAGATTAGAACGGTGCCACCTTCCAGTGCCGATAGCATCGATAGCACCAGCAAACTGGCTCTAGGCTTCAAGCGACCGCTGTGCAAATATCCAGCTGCCAGAGCACTTAAGGCAGCCAAGGCAGTCAGCACAGCATCCACGGCACCATTCCAAGCAATCTGCGGCTCGGGCTCGATAGCCTTCCACAGCACCTGCATATAGTAGGTGACCTGCAGATAACCGGCTAGTCCAATGGCGTACCAGAGACTCCACTGTACCACTCGCGGATTTGTGTAAGCATTGTGAAAGTGTTGCCATAGTAGATTCATGGGACTTGATTCCACTTGCGGACTGCTCATCTCTGGGCTGATGCCATCGGGCTCTAGCTGCAACTGATTTGCTGGCGGAGTCGTCGTTGCTGACTCCCTTAGCGCCTCGCGATGAAAATAAAGACTCTTATCAACTTTTGGCAGACCGAAAGCCCATAGCATAGCCAATATTTGTGCTGTGTTGAAACATGGATATCCTTTAATCATTTAATCATTAAAAATTTTAAATGAACTTCACTTACTGGCTAGCGTTATATAGTTGAGTTGTCTGTAGTTCATCAGCTCCAGATTGATCATCAGTTGCGATGTTATCCCTGAGATCAGTTTGCCAGCGAACATCGCTGCCCGCGTGTGAGAGGTGACTCGTGGATAATACTTCTTGTCCACCTTAGCATAGATGTACGTATAGTAGGCCACCTCGGCGGCCATATACGTGCCATAGAAGAACTCCAAAATTTGCAATGATACCAAGCTGGTTGTCCAAATGAGCATGCTCCAGATTATTACGCCCGCTGCACCTATAGTAATTATCAACGGCTTATAGCTGCAAAATAGAAAAAAAAATAATATGATGAGAATTGGAATTGCAAAAACTATAAAATAAATATTTTGAATACTATTGTATTGCTTATGGTAAATGAATATCATATCCTGAGCTTGTAATCACGATTAGCAGAGACTATGCAGGTGCAGTTAGTAAGCCTATAAGGTTTACACATCTTATAATATAATAAAAAAATAAAATTGTACGTTGGATTATTGAATGTAACAAAATTATATACTTCACATGAACTTTGATTATGAAGGAAGGAAAAAATAAGAAAATATGTACACACACATATATACGAATATACTTTTTAAAGATTAATTTTATTAAAATTATAGCTATTCAAGCAAATAACTTGTTAAAATACAGAGTATCTGATAATCGTGACTTTTAACTTGTGCATGTATGTTTAATTTTGATGCAGATAGTAGATGCACATATATATATTTAGTATTTCTTTTTATAAAACTTACCGCAAAAAGTCTGTTATAAGAAACACAAAAACCAATTGAACCAGATGCGAATAGGTTCCCACCGGATAAACATCTTGGGTAAGCTTTAATTTAGTAATATCTTTGCTATACATTGAAATTGGAAATTGATCAAGCGCAAAGCTCACCTGTTGCTCCGTTATGTTGCGCCATGGGCCGAGAAGATATTCCGTTACGTACGGCTCAGAGGGTCGAATTTCTCTCACGAAGCCGAATACGCAAAGCAGACATGAGATTTTTAGCCATTCCTTCATCTCTTCGCTTTTAGACGTAACGTAACGTAATGTACAGAAATATAACGGCCACGCAATACGTATTATGCGATATTATGTTGTGATTTAAATCATCTACATACATCAGCAGTTCACTGCGTTCGATTTCGGAGTGTATATCTTTTGCATGCTTTTTACACTTGTTTAATTTTAGAACCTAGAAGTGCACTTCTTGGAACTGACGACCTGCAGACAAGTCGGTAGGCGTTTAATCTAATCGTTGAGTTAGTTTATAAAGATGTCATTATCTCGCATTAATGCTAACACACTGATTGCTTTTTTATAATACGAATGTTAGATAATTTAAAATGTATAAGTTACAAAACGCAGCGTACGTTGCGTTCACTTTGACGTTCCGCGACCAATTTGCCGGCTTTCGATACGGCGAGTAAGCAACATTTTGAATGTCAACGATACATACAGAAAGAAGAGCATATACACATGTATGTATGTATGTATGTACATAAGTTTGAGTGTTTGTAAACAGTTGACCAGTCTGAATCTGGGATACCCTACACTACTTTCAACCACTGCACGTACAATATACAGAGACAATGAAATCAGCAACGCGCTCACGTTATCGACGCCACTGTTTGATTCAATTAATTTAAAGGCAATAACAACATAGCAATTCATTTCAATTTAATTGATTTGTTTTTGTCAGCGGAGAATGTATTTGTATTTCATATCGTTGACGATTGTTACATCACAAAAGTGAATATGCACGTGCAACAGACAGCTGTCCGCAGTATTCGGTTGGCAACGCGATTTGAAAAACAGCTGTTCGCACCTCATCTGTGATTGGCGCCTAAGCTCAAATAGGAAGTCAAATAACAACAATAAATACGGTAAATTCTACAGTTTTGTTTGTATATTATAAAAAATACACGTTTATTAGCGCGCAAATTTTTAAAGTATTTATATGCATCTCTGTATGTGTGTATAAGTGTTACAAAGTATTTATGTGTGAATATGTATAACAAATTAAAAGAAAAACATTTAGCTATATACACAAACAGACGGAAATATGTTATTCATATAATTCTTTGTTATGTTTTCGTTTCATGTAAATAATTCGTATTAAAATAGCTGCCCATTTATCAATACAATACAATATATCAATAAACTATGCTAAGAATTATTGGCCACATTTACGGAAAGTTAGAATATATGTACGTGTAAAAACTCTTAACAGCAACATTGAGGTTAGACTCTTTCGCACTTTTTTCGTATTCGTTGATTGTTCCATCCCACTCATTCCTTCTAAGCATCTTCATTCTCATTGTTGCGCAATGGGTGTACCCTGTGGGCTTAAGGCTTGGGGTGACGTCGCCGTCAACGGGTTTGGCTCTGATTGGACAAACTCAATGGCCGCCGAATTGATGCAGTAGCGCTTGCGTGTGGGCTTTGGTCCATCCTCGAAAACATGACCCATGTGTGCATTACAGCGGGCGCATCTTACCTCGGTGCGTATACGTTCTGGATGTGCAATTAGTAGTAAAATATTTCCCCCTTTTTAATTTGTATTTTGCAAATGTGAGATTAATTGGGTACGTTCATTCATATTTTTTGTTTTTGCATAGATTGGGTTACGTTTTCATTGTTGTTTGTTTGTTCATACAATAATTGATATTTGCATTTCATTGAAATTGTTCAGTTTGTTAAATTTGGTTTGTAACAAAATTGAAAAGGTTACAAAATTAATTAGAAAATAAGAGATGTGAAAAGCAGAGAATGAAAGTGAATGAGAGGCCGATTCAGTGAGAGTGAAGGTCGTCGTCGATTCAAGCGATAAGAGAACAGAAAAAGTAACGGCGAAAGTATATTTGTGCGAGAGAGTCAGCGAGACAAATGAGTCCAGATGACAATTTAGAATTGCGAGTGCATCAAAAGAGACGAATAGCGAAGGTAGGTAGAGGAGTAGAGTGAAAAAAAGAGTGGACGGCGTCGATAGACAAAATGAAATGTAGCGTAAGTAAATTGAAAAATCAAATTAAATACATATGTATGTATGTTGGTTTTTATGATTTACGAATGATTTAGTGTTTTTAAATTGATTATTAATAAGCCATTTTATGCGACAGGTGTTATGCATTATTGTTTAACAATGATTTCAAGTGAATGTGTGATCGTGTGTATTTGTTTTGTTAGAAAAACAGACCCCCAAAGAACGTTTACAGGCGGAACATTAAGTTTTGGTGTTGTTTTTTGTTTTGTTTTTGTTTTTGTTTTTCGAAGCGAGTTAAAAAAAAGAGAAATAGAAAATATACGAAAAATACACATTATTCAATTTGTTGGATATATATGGATCGGCTACAATAGTCTTGCAGTGTATTACATCAAATATAAATATAATATGAGTAAAAATAGCAACAAAAAATAATAAAGATATCAAAGAAAGCCAAATAAAATATGTTACAAATGAACCAAAAGAATCAAAGCAATGCGATCAGATCTTCCAACCAACTGTGATGCATAGATACATCCATATTTACATATAATCAAAATATATATAGATACATATATACATATAGGTAAATTACTCCTAGCCCAACAATATGTTTAATTAATGAATTGTTGTGAGCAAAACTATTATAGTTAATGGAAAAAGCTTGTGCGTGCTTAATGTTTTCGATATTAAATGAAACATTTCAAAATTCGAGTTGAAACCGCAATTAAAAATGGATGAACGAAATAATAAGTTAAAAGAATAATTGTTTCTTTAGTATAAATTGAATTCCCCTCGTACCTACTTTTCGAATTATACTCTTTGAGTATAATCAGCACTATATATCATATGAGTATTTTTGTTTTTTCGCATACATATAAATAAAGTCCTATAACATTTTTATAAATATGTGTACTATATATACTTAACATAAAACATTTGTCTTTCTGTATAGATCTCACTTGGTTCTCATAATCATCATCCTTAACAACATCAACAGCATTATATATAACTGATAAACCATTATTTCTTGGACGATGTCGTCGTCGCCGCCGCAGTTGAAGTTTTCACAAAATCAATTGAGGCCGAGTTGATACAGAAGCGCCGATGCTTCGGTGGAGGTCCATCATCAAATACATGACCCATGTGGGCCGAGCACTTGGAGCAGCGCACCTCGGTGCGAACCATCCCTAACGTTTTTGAAATGACTACTGTTGTTTTAATTATATCATATTATGTTAATTTTTGCAATTGTTTTCAATGTCAATTTCATAATTTGAGAAAGTTTTGGTTTTGGTTAGCAAAAAAGATGGTGGATAAAAGAATATAATACTCAATTAGGTAAGAATTAGTTATTGCTATTCAGAATTTGGATATAGTTGCACATTCATCCAACACGACATATTCACAAGTAACGGTACAAACAGTTTTGACACTTAAGCAGCTCAACAACTACAGTGAACACATGGATATAACGCACGCATATATGTATATGAATATGTATATAAATCGTAACGCTCTAACATTCGAAACATATTTTCTTTTTTTCACGAAGAACAACAAACGTAAGATATCGACGATATAGAAATTTGGGATTTTAACGATTCAGCGATTTTCGATTTCAGCGTATCTAACTATATACAATTTTTTGTTTCTATATATATATATCTTTTATAAATATTTTATTATAGAGTGCTCAACTTAAACTCAATTTTAACATTTGCAGTCAAAGTTCTTGTTGCGAAGCGACAAACAAATCAAATCAAATAAAAACTGTACAAAACAAAAATCAAATGCAAAACATTTAAAAGTGCTGAACGTATCTAAGCTAAATTGAAATCGAAATCGCAAATGCACTATATGTAACTATATAGCACACATACCTGGTATACTGGCATCCCGATGCAATGTGACTTTGCCCTTGTCGAGTACATCGTTGAAGGCTGGCCAGCCGCAACCCGAATCGTATTTGGTGTCCGAGCTAAACAGATCCTGGTGACAGACAATGCATTGGTATACACCCTTCTCGTAGTGCTTGTTATAACAGCCTTGAAAATACAGAAAGACATGCATTAGAGCCAAGTTTATGTAATTAGTGTCAAGTTTGTTCAAGCACACCTGTGAAGGGGCGCTCAGTGCCGGCCTCTTGAGTAACCTGATATTGCAGCGGCGTTAGACGTTTCCGCAGCTCCTCCTTGTTTACGGTAATCTTTTCGCTTTTATTCTCCATGTTTGTTTTAAATCTGTAGGAATTTGTGTTCTTGGTGTTGGTGTTGACGTTACCGTTGCCCTCGCCGTCGCTGCTTTGACGTGAATCTGCAATTTAAGTCGAATGCGTATATATAAGCTTGTGGTTAACTTTTTCCCTTTTGTTGTGTTTCGCAACAATTGAGCAATTTGTATCAGTTTACCATAAAAATGTATGTAAGTAGCTTTAAGTGTGGTTGCCCTAACAAATTTCCTAGTTTAGTGAATACAAATATTTTCTAGTTTGAATTTATTCATCTACAGTATAGCCCAATTCAAAGCCAAATAAAATTATATAATTGAAATATTCACTTATCAGACTCAGTATGAAATTTGCATACTAATTAAAAGGTATACTCAAGCACATGGAAATAAACCTAGAATTTAAAGAAATAGTATTCTTATTCATTCAACTAGTTGGATTGTATGGCCTACAAGATTTCACTGATTTCACAATTTTCTTCGTTTATATTATTTTTATTGTGATTGTCTCTTTATCTTCCATTCTTACACCTTCCATAATGAGTTTATCAAGGTCCATCTTCTTTCCAATATGATTTCGCTTAGTTTCCAGTCATATTTAAATCTATCCTAAGCGTTGACGATTGTTCTCTATTTTTCTTTCTCTCTTCAGTTTAATCTCTGATACTTTTACTCTTTCTCTTTTTATACGATTTAATTGTTTCGTTTTGGAATCTAACAAATGGCGATAATTTTATTAGCCCATACTAACTTATCAGGAGATTCAACGGCAAATAAATTAAAAAACATGCAGACTTCACGGGGCAAATGATAAGAACGTGAATTACTCTGTTATCAGCAATGATATGCATGAAATAATTCTTCAAGCTCATAAAAATAAAGCAATGTGGGTGCAAGCCTAAGCCAACCGCGCAATTTGTATACAAAATTTATGCATTAACAAAGTATAAACAAAATGCCCGCAACTATTGAAATTGTGGTAAATAGAAGGTGTGAACAAATTTGTTAGGTCTTTGGAAAATGCATCGTTACAAATTGAGTGAAGAAACGCATAGGTTAAAAATAATTTTATGCTCCGCACTTAAATTAAGTGGCGCCCAATATAAACACACAAAAAAGACGATGCACGAAATGAGGGGAAATTGGGGGCGTTTTTTGTTGATTTGAAAAGAAAAACCCACTGAAGTGTGTCGCGCACAATTTCAAACGATGAATTCATTACGAAAAAGAAAAAGCCACAAATTCGAATTGCTGATCGAATAAAATGAATTAGTGTGCGTCTAAAAATAGCAACTAAATTGACAGCTATAAAGTGTGCAAGGTATTAATGTCAGCAATTTGAACTAGAAAATTGAACCGTAATTGGAAATTCGCCAATGGGCTGGCCGCACAAAAATCAATTTAATTGCGTTTTACAATAAATCACATGTATTGTATTATGCGCGGCCCGATCCGAATCAGTCCAACCAATAAAGCAGCTACTCAGCTATGCCCTGGGCACGCCCACCTAGACCATCCCATCCCATCTCTCGGTGTCGGACTCACCCGCAAAGGCACGCACGTATGGTAGAGCAGAGACAGCAACAACTCCGCTTTTCAAGTGATACAAGTTGTACCTGTGCTGTTTACTAGCAATAAGTGCGAAATTTCGTGCCCACGATGCGTAGCGAGAAAGTGAAAACATTTTTCGAACGCCTCCAATTGACAACCGAAAGCCCGTATAACTAATACCGTATAACAGCAACGGCGCGACTGCAGTTTGCACTTGGCACTGATGTGTTATTTAATCACATGCGAAATGGTAAAAAAATCACAGTGAAAAGTCAATGTTTCGCCGCCCGTGTGTGTTGCTCTCACACCCACATACGCACATAAACTAAACCAATATTTATGCAATTTTTCTCCCTTCCGTGTTTTTAATTTTTGTCATTCTATTTCTACATATGCACGCTTCTTGAATATGTGTGTGTGTATGTTTGTGTGTGCACACAAACACGGAGAGAAAGCGTACTAGAGAGAAAGCCAGAGCTAATGCTTGCAGTTTGCTCAATTTCACACGGCTGCGTATATTTTATGGCCAGTAGAATTTTTCATAATCAGAGAATTGTATACATAAATTTCTCAATAAAAATGCCTAATACGACAGGCGCAAGGCGAGCTGAAAATACATACACACTCACATATCTAAAAAAAAAAAACTAGTGTCCTTGAAGGGGCGCTGCGGCTAGGCCTGAAAAACGCTCACCTGCAAATATGTATGTATATAATTTGTTGTTGTTGCTTATATTGCTATTTTTGGCTTTTGTTTATAATCTATGCATTAGTTGTAAGCAGCGTTCAATTGTCGACTATTAACCACAACTGCGCTATGTTTTCACAGCAACGGAAAATGAAAAACTAAAAAGCTACAAAACAGCTGCCTAAGAAAATTGCCAACGTTACCGGACAATTGCTACAAGAAAACAGCTGTTGTGCCGCGTTGCCAACAATTATCATTTTAATTTAGCTGGTAACACTGCAGATACATTTGTTTGGCTACACATATAGCTCTAGTCTATTGTGAAGATTTCATTTTTTTTGTTCGCTAAAATTAACAGAAAAAGAGGATAATTTCAATGTTTAAATAAAGGCAAATACTTCGAGCAGATATTCCAAATACGCGATGTGAAAATCGGAATTTGAAAAACAACCAGTAGCGACCACACGCAAAGAGGGCGTCAACAAAGGGCGGAAGAGTGCATAGAAGAAGAAACTAAAAAAAAAAAAAACAAATTCGACGCCTAACAAAGATATTTATTACTTGTTAGTGTAGTAGTTGTGATAGCTGCGTTGCCATGAGTAACCACAGATATCATCACGGCGGCGGCAGCTACATGCATCCCCGAATGTCGTATCCACATCACTTTACATACGTTTCCAGTTGTGTGAAATACCTTATCTTTTTGCTAAACTTTTTGTTTTGGTTGTTCGGTGGGCTGCTCCTAGCAATTGGGGTTTATGCATTTATGGATAAGTTAAAGGATGGCATTGGCTGGGTTCGACTAGAAACCATTTACGACGTTATCTTCAATATATCATTAGTGATGATCATTGCGGGCATTGTCATCTTTGTGGTCAGCTTTGCTGGTTGTTTAGGTGCTCTACGAGAGAATACTTGCCTCTTGAAATTCTATTCAATGTGCTTGCTGATTTTCTTTCTCATGGAAATGGCCATTGGTAAGTGCAAGAGTTATATTTTATTACCGTAACGTAAATTAACTGTGATTTGTTTGCAGCCATAATTTGTTTTGTCTTCCCACAAAACATGAACTCATTCTTAGAGTTTCAATTTACTGATAAGATTATTCACTCATACCGTGATGACTCCGATCTACAGAACTTTATCGACTTTGCGCAGCAGGAATTCAAGTGCTGCGGTCTCAGCAATGCTGGTTATCAGGATTGGAGTACGTAGAACTTTGAAGTGTACTACCGCTTTGAATACCCTAAAATGAAAATAATTATTTCAGGCAAAAATGAATACTTTAACTGCTCATCTCCATCAGTAGAGAAGTGCGGCGTGCCCTACAGTTGTTGCATGAACGCCACAGATATTAGCTCGGGTCTAGTCAACATTATGTGCGGCTATGGTGTGCAGGAGCACTCGGTGGCTGCAGCTAGCAAACGGATATGGACCAGCGGCTGCATTGAAATCGTTCGCGTCTGGGCAGAAAGGAATTTGTATGTGATTGCAGGAGTAGCATTGGGAATTGCATTTTTGCAGCTCTTTGTGATTTACTTGGCCAAGACTCTCGAGGGCCAGATCGATATGCAGAAGTCTCGATGGTCGTGAGTGCCATAGCACCCGGTTTTCTACGGGTATCCTTTCGATGATTTCTACTACTACGACACTCAAATGTAAGCAGATGGCAAGAAAGCAAACGGCCAGGCCGTGTCTGTGTCACTCTTGCTAACCAATTCTTTGTCAATCGTCAGTTTATCTGGTCCGTGCAATGCTCAAAACACTTTTCACAGATTTTAAAAACAATTATTATTTATAAGCTTTAACTCTTCTGAAGCTGTTTGCATTTCGAATACAATTGCTCTTCATTGCCATTTTCTTTGTTCTCAATGACTTAATATTATACTCTGAATACTAGCCTTTACATCTTATACGTGTATACCTACATAAATAATCATAGAGAAATAATTGTATTACCAAATGCTACACTCATAATGAGCATTGCCTATTTAATGCATGTTTGTATGTAAGTATTTTAAACGGCTTATCGAGCATAGACGAAATTATATAAGCAAATAAACAAATTTTGATGTATTTCAACGCAATATTATTATATTCTCGTTATCATACAAATTATAGAAGTAATTAATGTACATAGTTGTTAAGAGAGGTGTATGCATTTACAATATGACATTCGCACTAAAATGAAAATCCAATTCCAAATTGCATGCGCATTTATGTATGTATTGTATACCCTAACAGAATTAGTATTAGTATAAATATTATATACCCTATTGTATTGTAGTAGTACACCACCCAAAAATACTTATCTCAAAATATCGGACAAATATATGTGTATACAAATGACAGATACTAAATCTATTGAATATTTGATGTCATCCCTTAAGCGGTTTTAAGTTTATTGTTTCAAAGAAAGCACTTGCCAAAGACAAGTAGAGTAGACATTTCAAAGTCAACAGATTTATTTAATTTTCTGCCGATTCATCATTCATGCGTAGTATGAATATATTTTTTTATTTCATCATTTGATGAAATTATATGCCATGACCGAAAGATAATTCGAACATCAAGATTACAAAAGTTGCGTCTAAAGGTCAACAGATAAGGTGTATTTTTAAATGAGCTCTTCTTGAAACTTCAATGAATTTATTACATTCAAGTAGGTTGCATGTGTGCAATGAATTTATTACATTCAATAGATTGCATGTGTGCACTGGGCAATTATATTCTTTATTATCTTTTCTCACAGTGCAATTAAGAAATATGGTATAGTTATACATATGTATAATGAATATCTTTTAGTAGTTTATAATGCTGCGGATGCTTTCACCCCTGTGCATTAAATCGAAAGATTCGTTGATTTTGGCCAATGGCATTTCATGCGTTACGAACTCATCGACAAGTAGATCTCTCTTTAGGTAGGCCTCCACTAGTTTTGGTACATCCGAAACTGAGCGCCAACCGCCAAACGCAGAACCCTTCCACACACGACCCACAACCAATTGGAATGGTCGAGTGGAAATCTCCTGACCAGCACCGGCCACACCTATCACCACAGATATGCCCCAGCCCTTGTGCGTGGCTTCGAGAGCAGAACGCATGGTATTGACGTTACCAATGCACTCAAAGGTGTAATCGAAGCCACCATCGGTCAAATCAATCAAATAGTTTTGAATAGGGCCTTTGTCAGCGACATCTTTAGGATTCACAAAGTCAGTAAAGCCGAATTGCCTTGCACATTCGAATTTCGAAGGATTAATGTCAATGCCATAGATCTTGCTAGCGCCAGCCTTTTTGCAGCCGAGTCCAACGGCCAATCCAACTGCACCCAGTCCCCAAACGGCACAGGTGCTGCCTGGTTCGACCTGTATATAAAATAATGCTTGAGTTGAATTCATAATATATTATCTGCTGCCTTACCTTAGCAGTATTGAGAGCCGCACCGTAACCCGTAGAAATGCCACAGCCCAACAGACACACCCTGTTCAGCGGTGCTTGCTCATTGACTTTGGCCAACGAAATATCAGCAACGACAGTGTACTCAGAGAATGTAGAGGTGCCCATGAAATGGAACAGCTGTTTGCCCTTGCAAGTGAAGCGAGTTGTGCCATCGGGCATTACACCAGCGCCCTGCGTGACTCGAATCTTCTGGCAAAGATTAGTTTTGCCGCTCAAACAAAACTTGCACTCATTGCATTGAGGAATGTACAGTGCAATAACGTGATCGCCGGCCTTAAAGTTGGTCACACCCTCGCCTACACTCTCCACAATACCAGCGCCCTCGTGGCCCAGCACAGAGGGGAACACGCCCTCGGGATCCGCGCCACTCAATGTAAAAGCATCTGTGTGGCAGACACCTGTTGCAGTAAGCTTAATGCGTACCTATAAAGAACATACATATGTATGCATGTATTCGAAACTGTAATAGTTAGACTTTGGTATCGTTGTCGACATACTTCGTGGGCCTTTGGGGGGGCAACTTCGATATCTTCGATAACAAGCGGCTTTTTAGCCTCCCAAGCAACAGCAGCTTTGCACTTAATAACCTAAATGGATAAGAATATATTTGTGACTTGTGTTTTAGTTAATTAACCTATTTACTATATACACACTTGGCCTTCAGTAGCGGACATTTTGTTCTTGCTATCTTTTTAATGGAAAAAACCCACAGCGACTGAACTCAGGCAGAAGCGGAATAGTGAATGTTAGAGATGTGAACAACCGGCAGCTATTTGTCGTTGCTCTGGCGTTTTCTCCTCTCTTTCTTTTTCGTCGGTCATTGTGAACTTAATATTGGTGGACCAAAACGGAGAGCATGACATAACCACTGGATTAAATTTGTCTTCTAACAAATGTTCAAAAAACTGTTCCTCAATAATTTTAACTGTTTAATCGATACTTTCCTAAGCCTTGGCGCCATACACAGCAAGCGACTAAAAATGTTTATATATTATTATAAATAATTGTCTCAGCATTTCAATTAGGCCGTATTTCTGTTTATATATAATTTGCAAGTTTTTGTGTAATTTTTATAAATAAAAATAAATTTAGTAATCCTAAATGATTTAAATGAGTATTAATATTATATTAATATAAATGATTTTTTTTTTCTCTTGACAATTTTTATCGATGTACGGCAGACTTTGAAGGCCAATTCAAATATCGGGCGAAAGCAAAAATACCAAATTAATTGCAAATAACGATCATGATTCAAATTCAAATTGTGATATGTTTTACATCTGTGAATATTAAAATAATTTATAAGTTTATCACAATTTTTTCTAAAATAAATTATACTTTAAATTGCAAGAGGTTCATTAGTTTGTTTTATTTATTGTTGTTAACAGCTGTTTGATTGCATTTTAAAACAAGTTTCTGCGCGTGCGTTAGTTTGCTGTAAACATTATTCGCCCAACCCGAAAAGGCGGCAACGTCAAGCAACGCCAAATCAGCACAAGGACATCGAATTCGTATGAAAAATCAATAATTACATAGCTACCGAGACGCACAGCCGGAAGTGCATTTTTATGCGTACTAAGTTAAGTGCAGCAGAGAAAAAATAACATTAGGTGCATAGTCGGTGTTGAAAACATGTAGATTGTGCAATAAATATAAATTACACATAAAGATCGACAACAAAATGGTTGGTAAAGGCGCATTGAGCGCAGATGTGACAACAACAAAGGAACGCCCTGTTTTCATTCCACCACGAAAACGTCAACAAAATAAAGCAGAGGCTAAAAAACAGAACTATGTGGACCACATAGTCAATGTGCAGGTGAGTCCACATTAATTAAAGCTTTTAATATTAGCAAATTTACAAAATTGATATATATATATATGCGTCCAACCACAAATACTTATATGTACATGCTGTATTTTAAGTAACAAATGTATTTGCAGCAAAATCGAGCTAAGCTTTCGCCATCGAATCCAGGTCTTGAGGAAGAGTTGCTCAAGTCGAAATTGATTATCAAGAATAAACAGCCACTGCCCCAGCTGCCAGGCGAACAGGTTGATACAATCGCCAGCACCAACTCGGCCAGTTCCACTCAGCACAGCAATAAATCAACGCGCTCAGCCAACAATCTCAATGAGCTGCAGAATTTTGAGTCTGTTTCGCAGGGCACCAAGTCCACATCACAGCGTCAAGAGAGCAGCACCGTAACACCCAGCAGCTGTTGCTATTCGGAGAGCAGCCTGGACGCCAAGCTGAGCAAATCGCAGGACTGCCTAAGTCTGAGCAATCGTTCATCGTCGAAGAAGCGCGTTAATATACGCACCTCCGACTTGCCACATGTACGCAGCGGACGTGCCACGCCAGACATAGCTAACTATGAGGATCTGGAGTCGGGCGAAACCAGTGTGCTGAACACATATGATCAGAGCCTGGAACGCTATCAAACACGCAAGTCGGGAGTAGATGGCAGTAACTATTTAACTATGACAGGTAAGTACCTAGACATCAATTTATTCCACTTGGATTGATTCTCATTATGTATGTTTAGGCACCATCAAAAGAGGTCGCAAGAAGGGTCAGTCCATTGATCTGCAGATTAACATCAGCCGCGAGGAGCTGGAACAGCTCAATGCCCATGCCATGGCTACTGAATCGCACAAGGGTCAGAATCTCTGTTGCACTTGCAGCTGTGGCGTTGGTCTACACATCTTTCTCATCTCGCTGATCTGTTTGCCCTTTGTGACTATCATCTCGGCTGCTTACTCATTTTACATTGGCACCCTGACCTGGTATAATATGTTTAACTACTACTGCGAGGAGAAGTCGTATGTGCACAAGATTTTCGTCACGCCCATACTCTTTCTTATCTATCCCTTGGCAATTGTTCTCTGCACCTTTGGCCTAGGATTGTATTCGGGCTTTAAGCAACTGAGTCTGCAGTACAGCAGTTGGGTAAACGATATAACCGATATAGAGAAGGGTTTCTATGGCTGGTTGTGCGGCTTCTTACACATGTCCGATTGCAGCCCCTACGAAGTGGTCATCTTAACGGATATATGTGTGGCCCCACAGGATCCCCAGCGCCTGCACATTAATAAGCCCAGGCAGGAGTTATCCATGTAAAACATAAAACAAAAATCAAATCGAAAAAAGTTATTAGCAAAAAGCAGCTCAAATCGTCAAAACAAATTAAAGTGCTGGGTGCATCCATAAATCAATTTGGATTATTCTAGTTTGACTTTATTTTTCAGTATATATATTTATGCATATGTATATGATTTTGTTACTTAATATTTAATATTTATTTATGACTTATGATTTTTATAAATTTTTTATATATACATATATTTAACATAGAAAAAATAATAGCAAGCACCGCAGTAGCCGACAGCATATCGAAATATATATATATATATATATATATATATATTTTTTTTTGTTTTTTTTTTTTTTGTGGCGGTTTCCACTTTTGACCATGTGTGATAAACTTACTTAGAAGCGTAAAACAAAAACATCAGTTACTCAAATATATATCTATATCTGTGTGCTGCGAGAACGGCAACAAAACGAAAACTAAAGTTCAATACATTTAGTTCCATTTTGGCCAAATTTGTTCCTTTAATAGCTTTCTACTGCAAGTACACACAAATTTTATTACTATTCAATTTATAGAGTCTAAACGTTAAGTTCCTTTTCGTCTAAATCCACTTATGCATGCATACATAAATATATATATCATATAATCAAATAGTCCTTTATATGCCATGTCTAAATTCAGTATTTAATTTTTGGTTGATTTCCTTTCATATTTAAACTCAAGGCCAAATTTTAAGAACATATTATATACTCCAGAGATTACGATTGCATTTAAATATATATGCATTTAATATAAACCAAAGTGAAACTGCGTAGTAGCTATAAAGCATTTTCTTAAGCATAAGCAAGCAACTTTTTCAGTCGTAAGTACCGAAAATACAGTCAATAGTAGAGGCTATATTATAAATATATATATGAATGATATGCGATATAAGTAAATGTTTTTAAATAGAAATTCTAAAATGTAAGAGGTATACCTAATAATATAAAAAAGCAGCTAAATGCGTGACGCTGAGTATGATCACTAACCATATGGTTAATGATGTATGATATACCCTGCCAGACAAACATGTTGATTAAATATCTCCCATGTATCGTGAACGATCTTGGATCTTTAAGTAAATTTAAGCTAATGGACATATTGTATTTATACAAAAACAACAAAACTATTTTAAGGGCAATGATTTGTGAATTTATGAAGTATTTTTAAGATATGTGTAAAAAATATGAACAACTTTTTCCTAAGAACAGCAGCTTGGTTCTCGACAGATCGTTCCTATGACAGATATATGAAATAGGAAAGCGATCTAGCCGATAATGCACTATGCGCTGCTTGCAACAATTCAATATATGTATGATCTGCACCACAGTTTAGAAGACTGGCATGCTTTGAAACGAAGTGTTGATCATGAAAATATACGTACATACATACATACATATACAAACATACAAATAGAAGGTCAATACCATTAACGAGTTGGCCATGCTCTGACCATATTCAAATGCCCTTTGTGGTGGTAGTCAGTGCAAATAGTACATGCATCTATATAATATTGAAATTACTTAATTAGTTTGATAAATAAAGTAAACAAAATATAATTCAAAATGATTTGCTACCACTTGTTATTAATTTGCTTAATGCGATGGCGGGGCACAGCACATAGTTAGCCGACTTTTAATTTATATGCAACTTACTGCAAAAAAGAGAGAAAAATGTTATATTGTTATAAGTGTTATAATGTTGTGATTTCAATATACTATAAATGAAATATTTTGGTATGTTTTCTCTTAATTTTATTAAATGATAAACTGTGAGCTATCTTAAGTCAATATGCCCCTTCTCGTTGGGAAATGGGTATAATAAACATCCATATTCACACGACATATGTATGTACATATTATATACACATAAACGTGAATATGTGTACGTAATAGTGATACACGTGAGATGAAGAGAGACGGAAATAGAGCTGCCGGCACTTTCAAGCACAAACAAAAACAGGAAAGCTCAGTGAATACAGACAAGTCGGGCGAATTGCATCCATAAACAGCTGTTGAAGTGCGCAGATAATAAGTCAAATGTTAATGCTATCTAAATTAATTCTAATATGATTTACAAATTCATAAAATAATATTACTTCATTATCATCATACATACATATATGCATATACATATGTGTAAATTATTATTTGCTCATTTTTATGTGGGAATGTATTTGTCGTGTGCAAAGAGTCTCTTTTTTATGGAGTAGCGCGAACAGCTATACAAGATCTTAGTTTAGTATCAATTGGGCGTTTAATACGTGCAGACTATATTTGCTTGCAAGTAAATGCGTTTATATTCGGTGTACATATAAAAACTTAAAAATGGTCCAGGACAATTTGACGGCAGTTTTACATGGCATTAACGATTTGCGATTGGTATGCATTTTTGTTAAACACTATAATATAAATTGTTAATAATACATATCGTATGCAGGAGCAACGTCCAATTCCGGAAATATCTGATGAGGGTAAGCCACTAATATCAAAACTATCGATAGCATACGTAATCGAATTGCCGGTAAATCGGTACTCATTTAAAATAATTTTATCCAGAGGTTTTGGTGGCCATGGATAGCGTTGGAATTTGTGGATCAGATGTGCACTATTTGACTAAAGGACGCATCGGCCACTTTGTGGTGACCAAGCCCATGGTAATTGGCCACGAAAGTGCTGGAGTGGTAGCCAAAGTGGGCAGCAAGGTTAAGAATCTGTCTGTAGGAGATCGAGTTGCCATTGAGCCTGGCGTGCCGTGCTACAAGTGCGTTCACTGCAAGCAAGGCAGCTACAATCTGTGCCCCGATATGGCATTCTGTGCCACACCCCCTTACGATGGCAATCTGACCCGTTACTATAAGCACGCAGCGGACTTTTGCTTTAGACTACCTGATAATGTGACAATGGAGGAGGGTGCTCTGTTAGAGCCGTTGTCCGTGGGTGTACATGCTTGCCGTCGCGCTGGTGTGGGCTTAGGTTCCAAGGTGCTTATCCTTGGCGCAGGTCCCATTGGATTGGTTACGTTACTGGTACGCACCCATTATATATACCCATTCGCAGTGTCAATTTATTACACAACTTTTTTCACGAACTAGGTCGCTCAATCTTTGGGTGCCACGGAGATTCTGATTACGGATCTAGTGCAGCAGCGTCTGGATGTTGCCAAAGAGCTCGGCGCTACACATACTCTGCTGTTAAATAAAGAAGATGCCGCTGAAGAAATTGCGGAACGTGTGCGTCAAATAATGAGTGCTGAACCCGATAAGGCGATCGACTGCTGTGGAGCGGAGAGCAGCACGCGACTGGCAATATTTGTAAGAGAATTTAATGTGATATGATGTTGGCTTAGTTTATTTGATTTCTTTTATGTATGTTGCAGGCTACGCGGTCTGGTGGTGTTGTTGTCATCGTGGGCATGGGCCCTCCAGAAATGAAGCTGCCTCTGTTCAATGCTTTGGCTCGAGAAGTGGACATTCGCGGTGTTTTCCGATACTGCAATGAGTGAGTGGAAGCCAAAGTCTTTAGCTAAATATACGGGCTAACAAATTCTGTTATTGTAGCTATGCCGCCGCCTTGGCTTTGGTGGCCTCCGGCAAAGTGAACGTGAAACGCCTTGTCACCCACCATTTCGATATCACTGAGACACAGAAGGCATTCGAAACAGCTAGAGATGGTTTAGGTGGTGCGATTAAAGTTATGATACATGTACAACCTAGAAATACAAATAATCCAGTTGAATTTTAGCGTGCCATGAAACATAATACTTGAATTTAAAATATATTATTTCGACAAACAACGTTTATAATTGAATGAAAATTTTTGTTTTTATGTTATTGGTATTTTGGTAAAAAATCATTATTATCTTTATTGGAGTGGTTCAAATGGAGAGCTGCCGATTATTGCGGAATATGCTAAGCTGTCTAGCCAGAAAACCCTATGGCTGTGGCTCATTGTCTCCAATGATTCGACACTTGCACGGAATAGGGGCGGACCTCGATGATTTGATCAAGGAACGCATGCGCAAACAATTGCTTTCTGATTGGCATACGACAAATGATCAAAGGCAAATGAGTGTTCCCAGAGAACCCATGACACAGGCAGCCAGCCTTGAGATGGTTCTCAAGCAGGATCTAGCTATAGATCAGCAAAAAAAGACTAAAAGCAGTTATGTCGTTACACTCAAAAAGTCCAATGTGATTGCCAGCGAAACAGCGTTTAAAATAAATGGAATTATTTCAGTAAATAAGAATGAAACGACACCTTTGAATTATGAATACCATGATAAGTCCGTGGAGAATCTGTCTACTGCGAGGTCTACTAAGTTATAGAAATCCTATTCTGCCTGCACAAATTTAACAAATTGAATATTGCCAAAAAGGATTACAAAATTGATTTCTTTATAAAATTGTTCGATATGTAACATTTTTGAAATATTAGACAATAAATATGATCCGAATGTTTGAATGCTGCGGATCTGATTGAGCTTCTTCTACATGTTAGACATACTTAAGACATAAGATATCTCAGTTGTTTGTTTATATGTATTTGAAGTGAAACTGCTAAAACTTGTCAGGCGTCATCTAGCTGTCAGTGTTAACAACTCTAGCTTACTGCGCTTCACAGTGTGCTATAAAATTGCTTGAATGACAGCAATGACAGATAGATGGCGCCGTGACAGTGACGTAGTGGCGATCTCTGAAAACTCTGGCAGCGCCGGTGCAGTTGATCTCTCAGTTAGCGGGAAATTAAATAAATATAGATATAAACACAGCCACTCGGGTTTTATTAATATCGAAATAGTTCGATTGTGCTTGACCATTGTTAATTAGTAATTTAGAGATTGTTATTTGTAATAAAAAAAGTAAAAAGTGAAATATATAAAGTTATAGCCAGTAAGGCTATCATCGAAATACAGACATAAATATTGAAAAAGTATTTTTTCACTTCGTTAACGAGTACACGAACTGTTAACACATTTTATTATTTTGTATAGACTTAATCAAATGCATAGACATACAACTGATTATGGAAAATTGGAAGCAATTTGTTGATAAGCCCGGCGAGCTTTTATAGAAAACTAATTTTGCATTAGATTCGTATCAGCGTTCAAGTCGTGCGCACTTCTTTCTCTAAATACATATTGTATTTGAAATTTTCCAACAATAACCTAAAATGGCAAAGGATAACTTAACGGCTGTGTTACACGGCATTGAGGACATGCGTTTGGTAGGGCAAACTAAAAATGCATTATAATAAAAAGTATTTAAAATGTTTCATTCCATAAACAGGAACAGCGTCCTATACCGAATATTTCGCCAGAAGGTAAAAATTGTGACTAAGAATACTTCAATCCAGATTTTAATTGATTTTTTAATAGAGGTTTTGATCGCAATGGATAGCGTCGGGATTTGTGGATCAGATGTGCACTATTTGACTAAAGGTCGCATCGGCCACTTTGTGGTGACCAAGCCCATGGTAATTGGCCACGAAAGTGCTGGAGTGGTAGCCAAAGTGGGCAGCAAGGTTAAGAATCTGTCTGTAGGAGATCGAGTTGGCATTGAGCCTGGCGTGCCGTGCTACAAGTGCGATCACTGCAAGCAAGGCAGCTACAATCTGTGCCCCGATATGGCATTCTGTGCCACACCCCCTTACGATGGCAATCTGACCCGTTACTATAAGCACGCAGCGGACTTTTGCTTCAAACTACCTGATCGTGTTACCATGGAGGAGGGTGCTTTACTGGAGCCTCTATCCGTGGCAGTTCATGCCTGCAAACGTGCAGGCGTCACCCTAGGATCGAAAGTGCTTATTCTAGGTGCAGGTCCCATTGGATTGGTTACATTACTGGTGAGTGCCCTTCGACAACTTTTCGTTTGCCGTTCTCTTCATTTCGAGTGTTAAAGGTTGCACAATCCATGGGCGCTACGGAGATTTTAATAACAGATTTGGTGCAACAACGTCTGAACGTTGCTAAAGAGTTGGGTGCCACTCATACTCTGCTGCTGACGGCTGATGAAAAAGCTGAGCAGGTCGCGAAACGTGTGCATCAAATAATGGGTGAGGACCCCGACATGTCGATTGATTGCTGTGGAGCGGAGAGCACCACACGATTGGCGGTCTTTGTAAGAGCAAAACGGATACATTTATGTCATACATATTGATCTAGAACTATGATTCTACCATTGTTATGTCAGGCTACAAGAGCTGGTGGTGTTGTTGTCATCGTTGGCATGGGACCTCCTGAAATGAAGCTGCCCTTGTTCAATGCCTTAGCTCGAGAGGTGGACATTCGCGGTGTCTTCCGTTACTGCAATGAGTGAGTGGAAATTTAAGTCTTTAGTTAAATATACGGATAATCGAATTCTTTATGATTGCAGCTATGCGGCCGCCCTGGCTCTGGTGGCCTCTGGTAGAGTGAACGTGAAGCGACTTGTCACCCACCATTTCGATATTACTGAGACACAGAAGGCATTCGAAACAGCTCGTAATGGTACGAGCGGTGCCATCAAAGTTATGATACATGTTCAACCCAGGAACACTAACAATCCTATGAAATTTTAGCTTGTTGATTTTAGTAAGCGCTGTGTGTTAATTCTGAAAACATGTAATACGTAATTTTAGAAGAAACAATAAATTTATTTGCTTGGTACAAAATTACCCGTTTGTTCTTATAGTTTCAAAATTACATTTGCATTTTATGCGCTTAGTTTCGGTAATTTAAATTAGGGCTCAAGCACAAAAAGAAAGCGGACAAAATGTCCAATTTGCTGTATTGGCGGTTATCTCGACCTCTCTACACCTACCTATCCGTCAGGTTTCTTTGTTACCGTCCATTGGCTCCAATGATTCGATACTTCCATGAAGACAAAACTTCTGACTTCAAAAAACGACTGCGACAACGAATGAAAGATAATGCTGAATTAAAAGTCAATGAGGCTAACGAAAAGCAAGAACCATCCACATCTAGGACCAGCTTGTCTAAGGCGCATGAAGCAAATCCATCGCCCAATATTAATATAAGTGAGACCAGTCAAAATCTATATGGTGCTGAGTACCCTATCCAACAGAATCCAGACTCTGCGAGTTTAACACCATCTAGCCCTGCGGTTTTTTCTCAATCTCAAGATAAGGATAGAGATATCGAGTCGAATATAAACACATTCGAAAGCAGGGCGAAAGCATTTGTGGAATCTAAACGCCAAAAAGATGAACAGACCTCAGAAAATAGCCCAAAGAAGAGTATGGACTGGGTAAGTGTCAGCTCAGCAAAAAAGGATTCGCAGGAGTCAATAGAGGAAAAAAGTAAGACCTTTGCCTTACTTAGACGTGAAATAGAGAGCGAAACTGGTTTAAAAATAACAGCAAAGGCTGAGAAAAGATTGGAATCTGAAAATGATTATAAGAGTCGTGGCTTAAGCGAATCAGTTAAAATTGAATCCTTCAACTCAAATGATTCACTGCAGAAAAAGGGTGAAACTGCTACCCTGTCTACAATTCAAATTAATAAAGAATCAACAAAAGCTGAGAAAACATTGGAATCTTCAAAGGATTTTAGGAGTGAAAGTGTGAGAAATGCACTTAAAACGAAACCTCAAATTCGTGTTACTTCTAAGACCAAGTTGCAAAAAGAAGTTGAGGAAAAGACTTTAAGTTCCAAAAGTAAAAATATATCTATAAATGGGCCAAAGGTGCACAACAAGATTGAATTAAGTAGAATTGAACAATTATCTCAAGCAGAAGCGGAAGCGGAAGCTATAGCAGAAGCAGAACAGGTAACAGAAGCCGAAACGAAACCCGAGATGAAAGTAGAGATGAATGCAGAAGCGAAAGCAGTGATGAAAGCTGAGGTTAAAGCGGATGCGAAACTGCAAGCCAAAACGGCAACAGCAGCAGCTGTAGCAAAAGCGAAATCGGAAACAAAAACAGATTCTGATAAAAATGAAACAAAACGCATACAGAGCTATAACAATCCAAGAGCAACTCCACTTGCAGAAAATGCTTTGAGTTCTAAAAACAAAATTTTTGATTTGAAGAATACCACAGGTCAAACGGAACCTAAACAATCACAAACATTAGCGAACAAAAATTTGGATACCGAAGGCAAAGCTGAATCGAAACAATCTCGGACTATTTTGGACGCTGAAGACAATACAATTTTAATGAAAGGCGCAGCAAATGAGTTGTCCAGAGGTAAGACTGAGTCTTCAAAGACTGTGCAGAAGCGATCCACCTTTAAGACGGACAAATGGAATACCAAACACCTCTTTAATGAAAAAAAATCTAAGAATGAAAGTAAATCTCTTAAAACTGAGGAAAGCCTTAAGCCTGCTTCCAAAACTACTCAAAGCCAGCAGGAGACGAAATCATTAATTAAATCTGTATTGGAAGCAAAGAAAAATTCCCAGAGTTCCGTTAAAAATAAGGAAGCTTTATCCAAAACAAAAGTCCTTCAGGGCACAGCAAGCAACAAGGGCGTATCAACAAAATCAAAGAGCGAATCAATTAAAGTTGAGAAACCTCTTCTAAAGAATAAGCATACTCAAGGCGAGTTGGAGGCAAAATCAAGTACATCAGTTAAATCAGTTTGGGACGCAAAGGATAATACCAAGGGTTCAATTAATAATAAGAAAGGGTTACCCAAAGCAAAATCCCTTCAGGGCACATCAGGCAACGATGGCGTATCAACAAAATCTCAGAATGAAACTGAAACCATTAAAGTTGATAAAAATCTTAATAAGGACAAGCTTGCTCAAGGTCACCTGAGCACGAAATCCAGTGTAGGAATCAAAACAGAATTGGAAACAAAGGATAACTCAAAGACCTTCATTAAAGATAAGGGAATCTTATCCAAATCAAAGACTCCTCAGAGTGAATCAAACAAAAAGAGTGTAACATCCAAATCTGAGGCACGGCAAAATAAATCTGGTTCCAGCGCTAACATTGAGAAGTGGTTATCAAGAGCTACCCAATTTAAAGCCAACCAGGAAAACGCTCGGGAAAGCGACTGGGAAAAAATCTGGGAAGCTACCCAGGAAAGTGCTAAATCTGAGAACTCGGTATCAAGCGCTAAGGAATTAAAGGATAACCAGAAAAACTCATTTTGGAAAAAAAAGAGTGCTGTCGATTTATTTCGAGAAGCGTTTAAGCGAAAAGATCCGGCTGTTCAACCCAACGAAGAAATGAAGCCCCTAAGCCCTAACAGCCCACCGAAGAATACCGCATCAACTTCGTCCACGGTTATCAAAGGTTCATTTGAGTCGTCCAATTCCGTCAAGACTTCGTCCACTTTAGATAAAAAAGTCTCAGGTGATACCATCAAGGCTGAAGCACCTGATTTAGTTGCGTCGGGCAGTGCAGTCGTAAATACTGCCCAGGCTCAATCAAAACACATTTTTAGTCCAGATAGTATCAACGCAGATTTTAACAAAAGTGAACTTACTTTAAACCAAACGGTCACATCTGATCCAACGCCAGAAACTACATATTACGGATTCAAATCACCTGAGGATATTGAAGCTTCTGCTAAAATTGCAAATGACAAAAAGAACACCGTCGAAGCGCTTCTTCTAAGCAAGCCCAAAGTCCCATTGAAGCAAAAGCAAAAGACATTTAAAACCAGACCGCTTACAATCGGTGACATTATCATAAAAATTAGGCAAAGATCTAAAATTGATAAGTATAAGGCAGAGAATATGCAAAGTCTAACTGAAAGTAGCAACTCTAGAGAACAGCTCGAGCCCGGCAAAGGAACGACAATCGGAGAATTCTCTAAAAAGCCAGTAAGTGATAAAAAATGCGATCAAATAATCTCCGATTCGATAACAACTGATAAAATTGTTAGTACAAGAGCGAGTGAATACCCTTCTGCATCAACTGATCTTGATCAGAGTTATTTCTGTGCGTCCCAATCGGTGGGGGATTCGGATGTAGGAAAAACTGTAACATCTTATCCAAATACGCAGTGCGTTGATTCCGACGAGATCCAGATTCATAAGAACACAACGAATGCAGATGTAACTAATTTAGGAAAATGTATAAATGTTGACCAAAGTAATAATTTAGACAAAAATAAGATTGCGGAAAGGCAGATCGACACAATTTTCGATTTAAATAAGGAACCGATGAAACCAACTATGTCAGCTGATGACTTAACGCCTGGTCAGCTATATAATTCCAAGTCAGAGGGTGAAGATCGCACCGCAGATATGTTTAGTGTCCAGTTGGAAAGCAATCCGTTCAATTTAAATAGCGGCGACAAAGTTGAGCTCGGTCCCAAGGGAAATGAATTAAGGAAGCTCGCAGATGACAAAAAAGTACAAAAGGTGTCCGTAAAAGCAAAACCAAAAGAAAATAAAGATTATACTGAAAGTGGGTTAGGTAATCGAGAAGAAAAGGGAATAGAAAATCAGACGTCCAGATCAGAAGAGAAAACAGAAAGTGAAACAGAGAGGTATACAAAATTGCTTACGAATGTGAAAGATGACAAAAAACAGGAGGAGGAGCCGACTATCGAGCCCAAACCCAAACTGACACTCACTCAATATCTATATCAGCTCCTTAAAGGTCAACGCAATAACAACAATGATCCTGGTCGTAGGAATATCACAACTTCGGCGGCTCAATGCCGAGACAAAGATGCGGACGACTATCGTTTAAGTAGGCGTATTTTGAAGAAATATAGTGTTAAACCCAGTAAAGTATTGAATACAGAGACCTTCATTTCGCCGGATGTGAAGAATCGTGGTATGGGTTCCGAGGTAGCTCGTAGGCAACGCAAAAGTACGGAAACCAATCCAACAAAGATTCAAGCGAAACCGTCTCGCACCGAAAAGCCGACGAAACCCGATGGCACCAAGACTATTAGTTCGGAACCTAATTGGAGTCCGGCCACAAACCCGAGTTCCGATAATGCTACAATGGATTCTAAAAAGGCAGAATTCGATGGGAACATAGAAGATTCTACTGTTGATACGACAAACATGCCCGATGGCTCTCCGCTCAAATTAGACGATAAAAGTACAATTGAAAACCTAAATACAAAGGAGGACACTAACAATATTGAAATTAAAGGTGGATCCATACACAGTCTAATGAAATTGAAAGCTATAAAGTCCAGTGGAATAGACAGCGAATCTGGCAAGCGTAAATTCAGTGCATTGGGTCGTCAACTGAGCCCGAACATTAGTAAGTATATATGCACATATAAATAATTATATTTACATACATATACATATGTTTATAAACATGCATAGGTTCTAGACCTTAAGTAGCGCTGTTTAGTGCCTATTATCAAAAAGAGATTAGTCAATTATCACCACTAGCCACGCCCACTAATTGGACATTCAATGTCATATTGAGGTGAATGACAGCAACTTTATATAGATTAAGCAAACCAAACTAGACTATAAATATACATACATGTGTATAAAATATGTATGTATATTTCTTGTTGATAGTACAGGCATCATAAGTACACAATGTCTATGCTATTAGGTTATTTGTAAGTCAACAACAATTTGCTAACTATTCTATTTTGCGCAAAGTTTTTGCGTTTTTCAGAACCAATAAAAATGCTAAGGATAAGGACCAGTCTTCAATACCTTGCGACAACCAACAACAAAAAAAGCCATTGAATTAACGAACGAAACTAAAAGAAGAAGTCAAGCCTCAAAACAATTTATAATATTTAAATACTTCACTTTTTTATAGCATTTTTGTCAATAAAATTAAAAAAATTAGTTATTTAATGAAAACTAAATTTTTTAAAATTAATTTACTTTATCAATTATCATTGACTAAATAAAGTAATTATAGTATATATTAAGTAATTGAGCCAGAATTTTCTAATTATTTACAACTGATAATGAAATCGTGTCAGCCACAAGCCTTGGCGAGATCCTTCACCTCCTCTCTTGGCATTAGACTGATGAAAACGATTGTAAGCTGTATGATCCTTAAACGGGATATTGCTTGCGATCATACGAATGGCAATGATAATAGGTAAGCCTAATTAAATCAATTAGGTGGAATATATTCGATTATTGTAGAAACAGTTCAAACTCCAACAGAACTTGCTGTTTTGTACGGCATCGAGGATATGCGTTTGGTACGACATAGAGGGAGAAGCCAGCCTAAATGAGATTCTCTTATTTAACTTTTCCATACTTTCATATACAGGAGCAACGCCCAATACTGAATATTGCCCCAGAAGGTAACTTTAAATTGTGATCAATGCATTTACATCTTACTTTATTTTCCAATCGTTACTTATTAGAAGTTTTGGTCGCAATGGATTGCATAGGAAGTTGTGGATCAGATGTGCAATATTTGACTAAAGGACGCATCGGCCACCTTGCCACGAAAGTGCTGGAGTGGTAGCCAAAGTGGGCAGCAAGGTTAAGAATCTGTCTGTAGGAGATCGAGTTGCCATTGAGCCAGGCGTACCCTGCTACAAATGCGATCACTGCAAGCAAGGCAGCTACAATCTGTGCCCCGATATGGCCTTATTTGATTTACTTTTATGTATGTTGCAGGCTACGCGATCTGGTGGTGTTGTTGTCATCGTGGGCATGGGCCCTCCAGAAGGTCTTTAGCTAAATATACGGGCTAACAAATTCTGTTATTGCAGCTATGCGGCTGTCTTGGCTCTGGTGGCCTCTGGTAGAGTGAACGTGAAACCCCTCGTCACCCACTATTTCGATATTACTGAGACACAGAAGGCATTCGAAACAGCTCGGGCGGTGCCATCAAAGTTATGATACATGTTCAACCCAGGAATACTAACAATCCAGTAGAATGTTAGTTTGTAGATTGTAGATTTAGTAAGCACTGGATCATAGTTCAGAAAATATGTGATTCGTAAAGTCAGCGGGAAGAATAAATTTTTAAGTTTGGTTCCAAATTTTACCTTTGTACTTAGAGGTTTAGTTTCGGCAGTTTTCATTTGGAGAACCAAGCTCTTTAAAATGACAAATATGCTGTATTGGCGGTTGTCTCAATCTTTTTATAGTTACTTATACGTTAGGTTGGTTTTCTGCCGCCCATTGGCTCCTATGATTCGATACTTACATGAAGATAAAACTGCTCCCAATAGTGACTTCAAAAAGCGACTGCTACAACGAATGAAAAAGAATGCTGAATCAAAATTCGATGCTGCCAAGGAAAAGGAAAAGGCGTCCACGTTCGGAACCACAGCAGATTCCGCCAATTTATCTAAAGAGTCAAATGGTTTAAATCTATATGGTGATGAGCTGCCAATCAAACTAATCTCAGCCTCTAAGGATTCATTTGACTCACATGTAAATCGATCGCCCAATAAGGATGGCAAGGTGAGCTCGAATGAAGAGACATTCGAACACAGGGTAAGAAGTTTTATTGAATCAGCCTTATTCAAAAGAGGAGGATCTAAGCGTCAAAGGTTGTCGGGTAAAAGGTCGTCGAAAAAAATTAAAATAGAATCTCAAAAAAAGTTGGAAAATGAAGGCTTTCATCTCTCAAAGGCGGAAAGTGATAGCGTCCAAAAGAAGCTTGCCGAACAAAGTACAACTGAGGAGAGTTTAAGTGATGAAATATCTCATGCGGCAGCAAAAGCAGAACTTGCTAGAAGTATAATTGCATTCAGAGCAAGACGAATGACTTCAAATGTAAATGAAAGCCTTAAGGAGCCAAGCAAAAGCCAACCAAGAACAGATCAAAGTCCACTGAATGCCTCGAGCAGAGATAGCAAGAGCAAGGACCGGATGAGTTTCGCAGACCAAGCTAAATCTAAAAAAACTACGAATCGAAGAATTGATAGGGACAGAACCAGCAAAACAAAAAGAGGGTTTGAGCGATTCATGAATACCATAAAAGGCAAAAGTCAACAATCCCCAGAGCGAACCCAAAAAATGTCCGACCCGGACGCTATGAAAACATTTGTGAGAAGCAGATTTCTTGAATATATTTCTAAAACTAGGAGTAGGTCTATGAAGCGATCTAATTCCAAGTCCAAAGCTAACCCTCTCCAAGGCACAAAGAGCGACGAGGGCATATCGACGAAATCTGAGACAGAACCTAAATTTCCGAAACTTGAAGGAAACCTTCCTAAGAACAAGCCAATGCAAAGTCCGTTTGAGACGCCGTCAAGTACAGTAATCAAAACTGAATTGGAAACAGAGGATATTTCTAACATCTCCAATAAAGGCAAGGAATGGCAAACAAAATCAAAACCCGTTCGGATAGCATCGAGCGACAAGAACACAGAAGCACCATCTAAGCCATTAGAAAATATGTCTAGCTACATGCCCAAAGTTGACGAACAGCTTATAAAGGCTAAGAAAGTGCAGAACTTACAGTCAGCAAAAAGAGCTAAGGAAGCGAAATCCAAGAGCCTCAATAGGGATAAACCACCCCATCCCCAATCAGACCTATAATTGACTAAGAGCACACAGCGCAAAAGATCAGCTCAAAATTCAGCTGATGTTAAGAATTTATTTGAGTCGCTAAGTTACGTACACTCTTTACCACTGCCGATAAAAAAAAACCTCAAAACTTAACCAACAACTTTTTTATTTTAGTTATTGGCAGCATACATTTTAATCAATCAAATGCTGATAAAAACATTTCCAAATCATAGACAAAGAGGTGAAGTCATCTTAGCTTTTTTTTCATGTATATCATTCATAGGTTCTGTGTTAACAAAATTCTTGAAATGAGATTAATTCTTTTTGATTTGGAATACTTTTTGGGTTTAACAGCAATGATCAATTGACGAAATAAAAATTATAATCATCCCACTATGCATGTGTAAATATTTATTATGAGAATGTTTGAAACTAGCGTACATGTTTAATAATGTCTTTCATAAATGCTTAAAGGGTAGTTAAGAACAAGCGCCATGAAAATAAGAATGAAAAGAAGAAATTTGCACAAAAAAGCTCTATGAGATTGGTACGTTTTTTCTGATCTGATATATAGTTTAAATCTCTAAACTCTATTGACTCTTGCGCTAAATATTGAGGCTAAAATGCAATTTCAAGTTTTCATACGAAATATATATATATATGTATGTATATAATTGCAAGTACGTTTATATATAAAAATACAAATATTTGTTTTTTGCCATGTAGGCAGGCGAGGTAAGTATTGTCATAATTGTCATTAAGCTGTTTGCCATTGGATTAAATATCATTGTTTGCTTGAGCTTAGTCTGGGCCAGACCTCAAAATTTGTAGTAAAAAGTGTTATTTTCATTTTATAGCCCGGGCCAAAGATGTTTACGCGAACAGTTGTAACCTGCAATCCGCAAGCATTAGCGAGGTCATGCAACTCTTGCATGCAGCCCGTGATTACGTTCAGCAACTCCTTGTTTTGCAATGGACTCATGCAAAGGCTGGACAACTGCCAAATTACCACGCGTACAGTCGCCACTGACCAAACTGATGACTCGATTGGTCGTAATAATGGCCCAAATGTTATGGTCCCTGTTCGAAGGCATAACGATAGTAAGAGTGCCGCAAAAGGCAAGCTTCCGATTCAAGGCAAGCCCGCATCACGCAAATACAGGGTGTCTTGCCAACGATTCTATGCCGATGATTTTAGGCGCCGGGATGTTGGATCAATTTCACAAAGACGTAAGGAATTGGTTGTTCGACAAAGCAGCGAAATGCTGAACGAACTGGAAAACCTGAGAGTTCATTGTGAAAGCTTGGCTCAACAGCACCCGAATGCCAATTTGGTCGAGCTCGAAGATCTGAATAATGAGGCAAGAGCCATTGTCAAGATATGCAAGGAGCTAAATGAACAGCAGGCTAACGAAAGCAAGGAATTCAGTGGCCTGAAACAACTACCGGAGCAATTTAAAAATTCATCACATTCAGGAGATACATTAATCAAGCAAGATAAACAGAAAAAGCAACAGCATATTTTGAAAAGGCAATGCAAAGCGTTAGCAAGAACTAAGTCAATACAGAGGAAGAACGTAGTTGATAGTGGGGAGGAGCAGCTTGAGCAGAAGATTAAGGAGCTGGCCCAGTTCGAAGAGTCCAGTCAAATGACTAAACAGCAAACGCAATACAAGAATCAGATCGACAGGGATGTGGACGACATATTCGACTACCTACACAAATTTAGGCTCGAAAAGGAGCAATTTGTAAAGCAATATGAAGTATTGAAAAGGCTGGAAGAGCTGAAGCGTCAGTGCAGAAGTTTGGCTTACATAGCAAAGGTTAAACCCATGGTGGCGAGCGGTACTACAGATCCAGAGAATTTCAAACAGCAGTGTAGAGAGATGTCACGTAAGGCAAATGGTAGTAAAGATAGGAAAAAGTGTGAGGATTTAGCTTTAAAGGAAAAGTGCGCAAAGTTGGCAAAGAAAGAAAAGGAAAACGAGGAGGAAGGAGAGGAAGCCAATGAATGCAAACAAAAGAATAAAAATGGAAAGACAGAGAAATCGAAAAAAGAAGCCAAGAGTAAAGCTCAAAAGGAAAAGGGAGAAGGAAAAGAAGAAAAATCAGTTAAGGGCAAAAAAGGGGATGGAAAGAAGTCCGACGAAAAGGCTGAGTGCGAAAAGCTGGCTAAAGAAGAACATGCCAAGAAATGCAAAGAGCAAGCTATAAGAGAAGAGTGTGCTATATTATTGGAAGAAGAAAAAATTAGGAAAAGAAAAGAAGCCAAGCAAAAAATAAGCAAAGCCTTTCAGAAAAAGTTAGAGTGCGAAAACGAAAAGAGGCAAGAAAGAGAAAGGAAAAAGAAAGAGATGGAAAAGAAATGTAAAGAGCTTGCCCAAAAAGAAGAGTGTACTAAATTTTCTGAGAAACAAAAAGAACAGAAAAAATGCAAAGAACTGGCCGAAGAAGATGAGTGCGGTAAGTCCGATAAAGGAAAAGATACAGATCATACAGCAAAGACCGACAATCAGAAGAAACCTAACAAGATAATGGCCACCTTTGAAGAACTCAAAGAACATTGTAGAAATTTGGCTAAAATAGCGAAGGCTAATTGCAAGAGCGACGCACCCTGTAAAGTGGACCATGTTGAAAAAGAATGCATGGAAAAAGGTCAAAAAGAACTGAAAAAACAAAAGGAAAATGAAAAGGGACAGGAGAAAAAAGGCAAAGCTGAGGGACAAGAAAATAAGGGTAAAGCTAAGGGGGAGCAAAAAAAAGGTAAAGACACAGCCCCAGAGAAAAAAGATGAGGGCGAGGCAAAGAAAAACAAAGACGCAGCCACGGCGAAAAAAGGTCAGGGCGAGGAAAAGAAAGAAACGGGGACTAAAACAGCCCAACAAAAAGCCAATGATGAGAGAAAGGCGAAACTAAAAAAATGCAAAGAGTTAGCTGAAAAAGACAAATGCGCCGCATTGGCAAAGAAAGAAAAAGAAGGGAAAAAACTGAAAAAACAATGCAAAGAACTAGCACAAAAGGAAAAGTGCGCTAAAAAAAATAAGAAAGGTAAAAAAAAGCAGTCGAAGGGTCAGGACAAATCCAAAAAAGGAAAGCAGGATAAAGACCTAGAGGGGAAGTGTAAAGCATTGGCAGAACAGGAAAAATGTGCCAAATTGGCCAAAAAAGATGGAAAATGCGAAAACGGAGAGGATGACAAAAGCCCCGCTGAGAAATGTAAAGAATTGGCCGAAAAGGAACACTGCGCCAAATTAGAAAAGATTGAAAAAGAGAAAAAAAAAGCATTGGCAATAAAGGAAGCATGGGCTAAATTGGCAAAGAAAGCGAAGGAGAAATGTCAAAAAATGGCAGAAAAGGAACAATGCGCTAAACTGGCAGAAGAAGAAAAATGCGCTAAATTGGCAGAAGATGAAAAATGCGCTAAATTGGCAGAAGAGGAACAATGCGCCAAAATGGCAGAAGAAGAAAAATGCGCTAAACTGGCAGAAAAGGAGCAATGTGCTAAATTAGCCAAGAAAGAAAAGAAGAATGATAAATGTAAAGAAGAAAAGGGTGATAAAGACCTCGATAAAAAATGTAAAAAATTGGCAAACGAAGAACAATGCGCTAAATTAGCCAAGAAAGAAAAGAAGAATGATAAATGTAAAGAAGAAAAGGGTGATAAAGACCTCGATAACAAATGTAAAAAATTGGCAGACGAAGAACAATGCGCTAAATTGTCCAAAAAAGAAAAGAAGAATGATAAATGTAAAGAAGAAAAGGGTGATAAAGACCTCGATAAAAAATGTAAAAAATTGGCAGACGAAGAACAATGCGCTAAATTAGCCAATAAAGAAAAGAAGAATGATAAATGTAAAGAAGAAAAGGGTGATAATGACCTCGATAAGAAATGTAAAAAATTATCAGAAAAAGAACAATGCGCTAAATTGGCAAAGAAAGGAAAGAAGAACAAATGTAAAAAAGGAAAGGGTGATAAAGAACTCGATAAAAAGTGTAAAAAATTGGCAGAAAAAGAACAATGCGCTAAATTGGCAAAGAAAGAAAAGAAGGACAAAAGTAAAAAAGGAAAGGGTGATAAAGAGCTCGATAAAAAATGCAACGAGTTGGCCGAAAAGGAACAATGTGCTAAATTAGCCAAAAAGAAAAAAGAAAAAAAGCTGAAGGAAAAATGCAAAGCATTTACGGAAAAAGAAAAGTGCGCCAAATTAGCTAAAAAAGGAAATGATTGTGATGATAAAGGTAAACAAGATAATGAAGAGGAAGAATTTAAAGAAAGATGCAAGGAACTGGCCCAGCGAGAAAAATGTAAAAAAATGGAACAGCAGTCTAATTTCCAAAAACTTAAGGAGCTTTGTAAGAAGTTGTCTCAAAAGAAGGAATGTAGTGAAGAAAAGAAAAAACAGGAGGAAGGGTCACGCGCCAATCGTAAAGAAGCTGGTATGAAATTAAGAAAAGAATGCCAAAGAATAGCCTCCCAAAAGAAGCCTGATGATTCCTGAAAACAAGAGTCAGCTTAAAAAACTTGTGTTAACAGAAACAGTGTCGTATACAGAGTATAGCAAACATTTCCCAAATAACCATAAATACTATTGTTCAAGCCGTAAAAATTTCAGGTTAACATAGAAATGTGTTGAGCTAAGGGAAGTTAATACTGGTAAAATGTTGAAACAATTTATTTATAAAATTATTTGAAATTTCAAACGAATACAAACTGCTCCACTCTGTGCCGCGCTTTAAAATCAGATTCATGTATTTAACTAATTGTAATCAAAGTTATCAAATACATGAGCTGTAGTTTCTATTTCAAATGTAATTCGCAATTTATTTGTGGGGTTAAAGTTTAAATTAAACTGTGGAACTCGAGCAACTATCGATAATACCATTGGTTACTGATTTGTCTGTCGATGTTGCCGTGTAATAGTTCAGTAGTTATAGGTAGAAAGACGCCGCCCCTGCCCCATTAATATACTGTAGAGAAATTTAAAATATTGTATTTATTAATCCAAATACGAATATTGCTATAAATAGTTCGCAATATTTTTAAATCAAATATTTTATAATTCAATATTTAGTACTGTCGTGATTTTCAGCCTTACATAACTGAACCACGAACCGCATTAAATTTACGTTATTATCCATTCCATAAAGCCAATAAAGCTTAATATTTGTTGTATTGTTGTATTTTTACTTCTGGTGGAAATTGGAAATACTTCTGGTTAACATTTTTCCATATAGTTGTATACACCCAAAACAAATATAAAACACACACGTATGCACCCAAAATAAATATAAAACACATAATTTAACAATCTTTTATTTTTGTTTAAAATCAATCAATGTGTTGGAATTACTGGCCAAATTAAAATGTGCGGTAACGCTAGCGAGAAGTTTAATATAAATCTCTCACAGGGCTAGCGTTACCAAATGAAAATTGCTGTTCTTAGCAATTGTCATTAATTTGTTTAAAACTATACAAAGCTTTAACTTGCAAATGCAACAGCTCTCTTATACTTTGTACAAGTTAGAATTAATAGGCAATGCTGTGTTACAATACAATTATCAGTAAGTAAAACTTAATTGTATGTCTAGTCCCAGCAAGGCTCAATGATTGTTGTACAGTAGTAAATGCTTGTGTAGACACACGCAATGTGTATACACAGTGAAGGATCTGCTGACCAGTAAAAGCTATTGGCGATTTACACTACATCTTAGTCCACTTTTAAAACTAAACAAATTTTGAATGCTCGTCAACAGACAGATCCAGCTCACCCAATTCACAGTTTGTTGGCAGTAAGTGTTAACGGTGGTTTAGAAGCATCGGAGGCCCCAGTTATTGACTTATGGTCAGCACGCTCCTGCTCTGACAACCACGCCATCTGTAAGAAATTCAATGTTTTATTTATTTGATTGTTTGATAAAGATAGCGATTGATACTCACTTTTTGTTTGTGTTGCTGTACAGCATCTCGACATCTATCAAGAACCATTTTCTCTGTTAGCGTACCATCCTCGGATGCGTACACAGCAGCCTGCCAAGCGACGCCCAATTTAGATATTTCACGACCCGACATGCCTTCACACATCTGTGCCATTTGAACACAGGTCTTGCCATAGTCAAATGTGTCTAGTTTGAAGCGCCTGGAAATTGTTGGTTAGCAACTAATTGACTTGGTTCAAATACAAATTGTACTTACTTCGCTCCTGCAGCTGCTGGCTGCAGGACATATTTGTCAAAGTAGAGGCGCAGTAAGCGCTCTCTTTCCTCGAGACCAGGTAAAGTAAACTCCACCATCTCGTCCAGACGATCGTTGATAGCATAATCGAACTGCTCTGGCGTATTCGAAGCCAGCACAAGCATAAATTTCGGATTCTGTTCGGATGTTCTATACAAGAATGCATTCAATGCAGCACGCAAATCTTCCGAAATTCTCTCAGACGAGCGTTTTCGCAGAAAGGCATCTGCTTCGTCAACAAAAAGTAAGAGGCCTCGCCTCGAGGTATTCGACCAATCGAATACCTTATGTATAGCAGTGACACCTTCTTTGCCCATGGGCGCCACATCACCGCCGGTCATGATAGCGAAATCCATGCCCGAGTGTTCGGCTAGCTTTTTGGCAAACATTGTTTTGCCAGTTCCAGGCGGTCCATGCATCAGCACATTGCGATAAAGACCGCGATTGATTCGCGTGTTTTTCGTGGCGATCGCAATGTCACGCAAACGTTCTTCCAGTTTGGGATTCAGCACAACGCCTTGGAGGGCATCCGTTGGCTTCGAGCGCAACCGTTTAATATAGTTGAACGGATGCTTTATTGCGTCCAAAAATGCAAAACGTGAGGTTTCCCCCACAAGTGTAGGTTTGCCTATACGTGCCTCAATGTAGCGTGATACCACGCCCGTTGCACCCTTCGCACTGTATACTCCCAGTGCAAGCAATGACAATCCTCCAGCAGCAGTCAAGACCTTATCCCAGTCGGTCAGCATCGCTTCCGCACCGGCACCAATCACTGAACCAGCGGTGCTAATAATTAATTAATATTATTTACAGAAAACTACCTATTTATATTCGCACGAAGAACTTACCGTATGCCCTCCAGCACTGTGGTGCGATGTTCCTGTGCCTTCAGACGAATTTTCTCAAGGTTGATATCGCGATTTTCGCGATCCACTCGAGCCTTCGCGCGCAGCTCATGCTCAAGCAGCTTCAGACGATTCTTTTCTTTCATCTCAATTTCATGTTCAATGGTCTGACGTCGCATTGCTTCCTGACGCTGCACGCTCTCCTCCTGCTTGCGCAGATTCTCCTCCTGCACCCGTTGCTGCTGCACCAACTGATCCTCATAGCGCTTGCGCGACAATTGATCTTGGTATTGTGCACGTTGCTGCTGCTGTTTGGTCTCCTCGATGAGAGTCTTGCGTCTCTCCTCGTGGTCAATGCGTTTCTGCTCCACTTTAGCCTGTTCAATATGAGCCTCATATTCTTTTACTTTGGTGAGATACTCCTGCTGTCGCGTGCTCTCTTGCATCTTGGACAATTCCAGTGCCTCCCGCGCATGTTCTGAAACATGTCAGATAATCGTTAATACCCACACACATGCACACAGCTACTTCACACAACATTATAGCATCGGTTATGCAATGCGTGCAACCGATGATGAAATATTTCAAAATATGCTTATTAAACGCTTACTTGAACGCTCGAGTGTTTTGGCTGCGTCCGCCGCACGTTCCAGAGCCGAGGAATCGAACCGATACGCCTCCATGGCCTTGCGTTCGGCTTTCGAAAGCTGCGAATCATTTCCACGTTCGCCGGCAGTTTGATCAGGCTTGTCAGGTCCATCAGCTCCACCGCTAAACTCCGTCGGTTGCTGACGATTTCTACCCAATAACCATGACATGTTGTTATGTTATTCGTGTTGGCAATGTTGACACCCACTCAAAACGTAATTTTGTCAGAATAAAAGCACGAAATATACTAATCAGAATTCTACTAGATTTTTTTTCAAACCCACATTCGACAACGTGATTCTAGTAGTGATGTAAGATGCACATCGATATACAATTTTACGGATAGTTTCGACGATGTATCGATTAGCCGTGATTGATTCTTAAATGGTTCACCCTAGACCATGAAATATTTATACATCAAATCAATTAAATGGTCATTTGTATTTGCCTTTTCTAATTATTTATAATTTTTTTCATTAATTATGAATGAAGTATAATGTATAATGTGTATATTTGATGTGCTACATTCACAGATTACTTGACTCTATGATTGTTCAAGAATCATCGTTTTCAAATACTTAATTTATTTAAAAATATGGTGACTTACTTTCGTGATGTTGGGGAATCGTTACAATTTAGTTATCGTCGTTACTTAGTTGCGATATCGAAAATATAACACATCACTATTGCAACACCTGTTGTCAACAAACATATTTCAATCTTAACATTAATTTGAATAAGCTGCAATTTATAAATTAAGCAGAGAACCATGTTTCAGCGTAACCTAAAGACCATATTTGTATTGGACCACACTCGCTATTTCAGTATTTCTAGCGAGCAATATATATCAATGGACTATTTAAAAGGGAAGCCTTTGCACGAGTCACCATCTAGTTGTAGCTCCATAGTTGGAACCCAGATAAGCAAAAGCTTATGGACATGTGCTGTCGAATCGTCTATAGAGTATTGCCGCATTGTGTGGGATCTGTTTCCTGGTAAAAAACATGTGCGCTTTATTGTCTCTGATACGGCGGCACATATAGTGAACACCTGGAGTCCGAGCACTCAGAATATGTCGCATGTCTCCAATGCCATGATGATGGTAAGCGTGCCATCACGCAGTATTCCGCAATCAACCGACTACTCGGTCATACATGGATTGCGAGCTGCTATCGAGGCATTGGCTGAGCCAACGGATGAACAACTCCATGCGGCTCATGCCGGCTACAAACGAATTGTCAATAAAGGCCGTGTCATCTGCATCACATCAGCGCGGGATAATACCAGCATGAAAAGTAAGTGGAATCAAGCAAAGTGCAACAAATAATTTTACTCAACTATTTTTCTCATTTCATAGGCTTAGAGGACATATTCAATACGGTGCTATTACAACAAAATGCGTTGGTAGCACCACCTGCCAAGAAGGGTTTGCAGATTGATCATTGCCATCTCGTTATACTAAACATTGTGCCATTGGGTGTGGAATCTTTAGTGACTAATCGAGGTCTGCTCGAAATATCTCCCTTTCTCAATGTTGAAATACACACAGTTAATGCACCGGAGATTTCGGATAAGCTATTGCATCTTATAATGGGGCACTACGATCTGGCCAGCACCACCGTGACGAACATACCTATGAAAGAGGAACAGAATGCCAATTCTAGCGCCAATTATGATGTCGAAATATTGCATGAACGAGCTGCCCATACAAAAGTTTGTGGACCAGACTTTACTTTCACTACCAGCATTAAGCCAGGAACCGCCTACGAAACAGTTACCCTTAAATGGTGCACGCCACGTGGCTGCGGCTCTGCTGATCTACAACCGTGTGTGGGCCAATATCATGTTACGCCAGTAGATGTCACCTCACGTCCCAGCTCTTGTTTGATCAACTTCCTATTAAACGGCCGATCAGTGTTGTTGGAGGTGCCACGTAAATCAGGCTCAAAGACAACCAGTCACATGCTGTCCGCACGTGGCGGAGAAATCTTTGTGCACTCTCTTTCCATTGCACGCTCCGCTCTGGACGAAGCGCCCTCAATTAACGATGGACCTGGCGGACGAGTCATCGACTACCGCATACCCGAAATGGGCCAACTACTTAAGATGTCTCGTTTGGTGCCCCTCAGGAGTAGGCCCAAAGACAAATGCTCTCAAGGAGAACACCTTTGGCGGCGACTGCCTCGATACTTTCCCAGAACAGCAAATGTGACAATTCTGTTCAATTTGCAACGACAGCTGAGCTGGCTGCCACACTTTCTGCATCTGTTAGTTAAGGAGGATATGGACAAGCAGGACGAGGTACGCTGTCAACAGCAGATCCATGAGCTATACAAAAGCGCATCCCGCGGCGACTTGCTGCCGTTTAGAAATTCGAATAACGCACGGTACGTAATTCATGAAATATATAAATGTATAAATATACAATTTTAAATTACATTCAACTATCTATTCTCGTAGCCTAAGGGTAAGCAAGACCAAGGATCAGTACAGACTTTTTTATAGAGAGCTGGAGCAACTAATTCTGCTTAACGCGCACACGCCGCATCATAAGAATTTACTGGAAAGTCTGCAAAGCCTGCGGACGGCCTATGGCGATGCCAATAACAAATCAGAGACAGGTGCTGTTCACATGCGCTCCTACACTGAGTCGCCCCTCTCGCCCGAACGCCTTGATCCGACCAATACTGCCGGCAGTTCGTCCAACAGTATATTAAAAGCCAGCAAGCGACGCATGTCCAGCTGCGGTCAGCGGTAATAGAGATTGTGATTCATTTTGAAACGACAACTTATATCACCTCCTTTACAGCTCGTTGCTTGATATAATCAGTTCAGCGGAACGGAGCCAATCGAACAAACGTTTGGACTTTTCTGGTCGGCTTTGTACTCCGGTGGGCCAGACGGCGAAATTGTATCCTGATTTTGGAAATAAGGATAAAGATATGCTAGCCCCTAGTATTATTCCATCCAGCATTAAAGACGAATCAATACGCAGCTGATTGTATAGCAGCAGAGGAAATTAGGCAACTAGAAGCAGGAAAATTGACGATTCAATGCCTAACCCCATATCGGACCGACAATTTTATTAATTATCTCTCTGTGTGTTTTCTATAAAGAATGATTTTTTCCTCTAAGCACTCTTTTTAGGTTTACGTAAGCATTTGTAGGTAGTTTAAGCAAGCATATTTATATAAACAGATGATTTTAAATTTATCGTATTGTTTCTTTCAAAACACAAAATTATTTCGTTCTTAAGAATGGCCAATAATCATACAATCACGAAGCTTCTTCAAGTGCACGAGGAGGCAGCGCCAGCAGTGCATAGTGAGCGTTGCATTAGTCCTTTCAAAACAAGATGTCTCAACTGATCTCTTATCTCAACTTCTTTGCAGTACCCATTCTGGTGGGTAACCAAGTGTTTATGATTGTACAGCAGGACATTAGGCGCACAGAGGATATTCGTCAATTCAGCTACAATCAAGTGCTTCCTGGTCAGCATATTCTGCCCATTTTGAGTCAACTCAATGCTAATGCTTATGGCTACAGCGCACCTGCAACGCAACTGTCCGCACTACAACAATTACTTTTGGCTAACACTCCTCAGAATACTTCAGTTTTTCCGACTGTTCCACCTGGCACGGACGTTGAAATGGAAAACAAACCCTTTAACAATGCGACGAACGTTTCCAAGCAATTGTTTTGGTCCAAGCAGCAGTGCACTTCGCCCTATCCGATCAATTACAGCATTGCAACATCGACCAGTGAACTCCAAGACCTCAGACCGATCGATAATATACGGAATTCGTGTGCACACACAAAAAATTGTAGTTGCCAAACGTGTACTAAATCGACTTCGACGGACGCAGGATCACAAACCACTCCGCAGGCGACTAGCACGGGAAAAGCAAATAATCTCAAAGAAACTAAATCCAGTGACTGCCTGCTGTCCAGTCCTAGTACCCACTTGCAGGTGAAAAAATCTGCGAAATCTCTGTTCAAGCGACGCAGTTCAAGCACAGTTCGATCCAAATCCAAAACAAGCATAAGTAAGCAATCCAACAAGGAAAAGCGGACAAAAGAGCGAGGCTCAAGAGAAGAATAGGACCACGACAAGGCGAAGGACGCTTAATAACAATTGTTTTACATTAGCGTTGGCCACTCTAAACACAGTTTTTGATTTTATAATTTGGTCTAATCTGAATTTTGTCTTGTAAGTAGTTCGACTCTAGTATTTACATATTAACATAATGCACTCAGTGATTTACTTTTCTGTAGGCGTTTCTTTAGGTCAGTTGGATTTTTTACTGTACTCGTTTTCTTCTTCTTTTTCTTTTCGATATCCGGCTCACTCTGGTCATTGAAATAGCGCTTGGGCTTGTTGTGGGTGCGCTGCTCGCGCTTCAATTGTTCCGGCGTGCAAATGCGTAGATAAAAGTCCTTGAGCAGCAACTTGAAATCCTCGATTAACGTATCTCTCACCACTTGGACTTTCCCCGCTGAGCAGGGCGTGGATGCTTGCAACTCGTTTACCTTGAACGGTTTGGGTGCGAATTCAGAGGCGGGTCGCCACACAATGGCCAGCTCTTTGCCGCCATGAGGATTGTAAAAGAAGGCAGCGTATTCGGAGTAAGCAGACTAAAAGAAGACAAATAAAGCATTGCTTAAGAAAAGTTATCTCTCTCGGTAGTGTTCATTGCAACTTACTCGCAGCTGTTGTACAATTTTGGCCAGCTGGTCACTGCCCGCTAGTGGCAAGCGAAAATTGCGTTGACTGAAAGGCAAAAATGGCGAGCCAAGATCGTAGCACAGCGTATTGGGCAGCAGATCTGGTTTAAGCTCGATGATCAAGTCATAACCCTCTCCAGACGCCACAAACAACTGGGCGGGTCGCACAAATCCAATGCTAGGTGACATCAAGCTTGACTCTATCAAATGCAGTGCGTGTCGTGCCAAGAGCGTGACTCGACCCAAAACTGGCTTGCTGGGGCAGTCATTAGTGGTCCATAGACGACCTGCGTGCTGCTGGTCGTAGGCCGTGGCCACACAAAGACCCGGATAGCTTTCACGTTCGCTGCGATAACTGTGCTCCAAGTCCGAAATTTGTTGCTCTGTAAAAGTACAAAGAGCATGAGAGGTGGATCATCAAATTGATGCAGTCAACCGTTACCTGTCCAGCTATTGTTGAAATTGAGCAGAAACAGTTCGCTGACCCAGTCGCTGTGCGCCAATAGCTGCAGGAAGCGAATGAAGGCCGTTTGTGGGGTAACAGTTGTGTATGGGGTTTGTCGCTGCTGGAAGAGATGTGCCACCAGCAGTTCCGTTGCTATGGATGGCCACAGGCCATCGTCAAGCAGCTGAGAAGCCAGCCAGCGCTTGGCAATGAGCACCGTGGGTCCGAATGTGCTCTGTGCCTGATGCAGCGCATGCAGTGCGCCACTGACTCTGGGTAGTATATACTGACGTCGCTCAAGCTCGCGGCTGGCTGGATTGTCCACGTAGGTAGTAACGCCACGTTCCGTTTGCTGTTGCTTCAACAGCGCCACCTCTTTGCTGTGCGCAAGCTCCAGGAGAAAACAGTAGCCTTGCTTGAGGACCAACAGGCCCTCTTTGCACAGGTGCGAGTGGAGGTGTTGCTGTTCCTTCAGCTGCTTTCCAATTTGTATTAGGAATGCGGTTTTCAGGCTGCGCAGTGCACCCAATTCGCTGGGCCACTTTCCACTCGGCCCTAGCTGAATGATGACACGCAGCACGTGACCTGCATGCATGCGGTCTGCCACAAGACGCGCTTGTGGCAGCAAAGGTTGAGGCTCGCAATAGCGGAAAACAGGTGAAATACCAGATATTGAGACTATATCCAGTGGCAGATCCCCAAGTGTGTGCAGCTGGCGAGCCAATGCATCATAGCAGTGGATGACGTGCGGTGTCAGTGCCTCAGCATCTGTTTCCTGCTCCAATTTCAGTTTGGTCTGCAGCTTGGCCACTTTAAACGAAGACGTCAGAGAATATACAACATCCAGTTCTGCAGCAATATAGTTCACATCGTTGGGCTCCAGCTGCAGATGCTGCTCTAGCAGATGCAACACTATCTGCTGCACTATTAGTCGCTTTTTGCTAGGGGCATCTGTGACGGCCGCCCAGACAACTGCCTCCGTTATGCTGCCATCCTGGAAGCGTCGCAAATTGGATTTATCACCCCAGAATTTGCGAAACTCAGCAGCGCCTTCGGGATCCTCGTTCGTCGCTGGTCCCTTGTCGAGCACTTCGAAGGCGTGCTCGGGATCAAGTATGAAGCCCAACGTCACGCTGCGACCAATAACTGGCGCCATTGTGTCCACGGTCCACGGTTTGGAAGGTGTTTCCATTGGCAGGATTGCATGGACCCGCTGTCCCAGGCCCTTCTGCAGTAGACTAGATAATAAAAAATGTTTTAGTTTCTATTAACATTCGAAGTGTAACATAATGTTACTTACTCTGTTAGCAATTTAAACAACTGCGGATACGCATAGTTGGAGTAATCGTATTTGACCTGTGGCTGCAAATGCAGCTCAAGTAGCTGATCCACGGTGACGGGATTTGTAATCCTGTTGGAAAATTTTAAAAGCATTGATTAACATTTAAATTATTTTAGAATGTTGCACAGTATAGATAAGATTATAATATATAATATTATAGCTGTATAAGAGTATCGCTTACTTGAGTATATTATCCATTCGCGTATACAATGGAGATGCCTGCATAAATATGTGCGAAAAACTATTAACTTTCACATCATTGAGCAGCTCAACGGCCAGCTTTGCCTCGGCACAAACGGCTTTGTAGACTGCGAGGGGGAGATTGGCGCACAGATTGTAGTTGCCGGTGGTGTCCATGAAGCACACATCGTAGTAACCAGCCAAGGTGCTCAGCTGGTGTGGCTGCTGTGGGCATAGTGTAATGCCCTGCGTCCAGTCGCTGTTGGCCAGCTGGTTCCATACGGTGCGAGCGACCTGGTAGCTGCTGCTCGACTGATGTAGCAAACGGTGTTGCTTCAGGTACACAATGTAGGAGGCTAGAATGTGAGCACTGAAGCCACAGAAGCCCACGTCCAGCTGACGTTGGCGTAGCCACACTTTGAGCAACAGCAAACCCTCCTGGAAGTTACGATTTCCTGAGAATGTGGTCAGCAATATCTGCTGATTCTCAGCTAGGGTTAGATCGAACAGAACGTTGGCGTTGTAATGCTGAGTGGAGGGTAACGTTTTCGACTCATCCCAACTATCGCCGAAGACGGACGGCCGTATGTTGTTATTCCAGGGCACAAAGCGGTTCAGCTTAAATATGTCAACCGGCGCTGTGATATACAGGCGCAAGGACAAATGTTTGCCTATCTTGCCGGCTGGCGTTACTTCGAGCACTGGCTTTAATGGATTATTCGCATGGTAGTTGTAGACGAACTGATCCGCAGCGAAGGCCGGTAGCTCCTTCAATTTGCTGGCCACCGTAGCGAGATATAGGGCACGCTTTTGATCGTAGATCAGATTGCGATAATCTTCCTTCTGGAAGCACTTTTCAGGCATTTCCAGAGCAACGTCCACCACGAGTTTGGGGCCCAGCAATGTGCCCGTGGCCGCGGCGCCAATCAGCTTTGGCTCTGCAGTAGGAGTCAGAAATTGAAAATTAAATGGTTTCTTGTGGAGATGCAGCGGCACTTCCAGTTGACAGTTGTCGAGCAGTGCATCTTTGAACTCGTGTACCGCTGTTGTAAACGTCTCCATCCAGTTTTCTATATAAGCACTGTATTTGAGCTTAAGTTGGAGCTCCTCCAGCATCTCTTTTACCTGCAGCTTGAATAGATTCGAATGAAAGAGATTGCGGGTGTCACGTATCTCCTTTATTTCTTCCAAAGTGGGCGGCTTTACGTTCGCATCTGTGTGCTTAAATTTCTGCTTTTTCGCTTCGCTATTGCCGCTCGGCACTTTACGTTTAGTCGCCGTGATTTGCTTTGGTTCGTCGAAGCCATCGTCGCTACTGGTGAACGCGTGAGCAACATGGTCGCTGTCTTTCAATGAAGTCTGCCATGGGAAAAATCTTTATAGATGCGCAATTATTTAAGATTTTAGAAACCAACCTTCTTTTTTGATTGCTTTTCTTTAATCCGACCCATTCTATCCGTTCAATACAATCAACTAAATCAGTTCAACAGCGTCCACAACAATTACACGTGCTACTTGATTTTGGTTTTAAAATTATGGAAAATATTGCGCTTTTTCGTAGTGCAAAAGAGGTATCGATAAGAAAGTGCATCAAGTAGTATTTTTATACATTTCAAATTTGTATGATTGGTTACTTTCATGAATTTTAGATACTTAAACCACTACTTAAACCATAACCATGGTTAGTGCTTAAACTTAATAAGAGAAATATAACAGCATTTAAACTATTGAAGTAATTTGTGTTTTCGCTAAATATAATCTGTTTAATAACACTGTAAATATTTCAAATGATCAGATAAAGACTATTCTTTTGAGAGAAGTTCAAGACGTAACTAATAAAACACAATTAAAATTATTACTCAATTCTGCAATAAAGATATTTATTAATAATAATAATAATTTTAAATTGTGTTATTGTTATATGAATTGACATATCGAATATATTTAATGTGGATACCTTATCGATATGGCCCCAAAATTGCGCGACAAACAAAATACTAGAATCGGCCATTCTACTGAGGAGTGGTACAAAGCAGAGTTTTTGGGCCTGTATATAAAATATTACCATATTTTGTTTTGCTAATATTTGTATACTGTGCTTTATAAAATGATGCTGAATAACTGTAGTTATTTAATAAGAGTGATCAATTGCGTTGTGAAATAAATTGCTGCTTGTGTCGGTGTATGTTGCCTTAAACAACGCTCATATGGCTAGATCATGATATTGATCATATCGAAAAGTAGATTAAAGTAAATTAATAGTGTTTCAGTGCACCAGGGGCACATTCGTCGAGTGTTTTTTAAAGTTTTGCTCTTTCAAAACAAAGGCCGGCTAATTATGTTAGCTGTATTGCCTAGTATATTTTTTATCGTTTCCCAAGTGCTTATAGATCTTCTAAAACTTAGTATTTTTGGATTATATATACACGGTCACATTACAGCCGTAGTGTTCAATTTGTGCGTGTGTGTGTGTGCAAGGCAGGGGAAAAAGTCGCTCCATTTTTCTCGTGCTCTCTTGCGTACGTTTGGCTTTGCAAAACAGTTTGATGGCAAATCGTATAAATTTGAAAATAGTGTTTGCCTGTAAAAGTTAGGCAAAAGTTAAGAAGCAAACACACAAATCCGCAAAAACGCGCCTCATAATAAGTGTAAAATCGCATGCATATACCCGACTATAGAAATTGGCCAAACGCTGGTGTGCGTGTATGTGTGTGTGTGTGTGTAACTGTGTATGTGCGCGCGTGTGTGTAACTGAGCAATGAAAAATGAGGCGTAGGTGAGAAGTAATATGTGTGCAAAATTGTCGAAAAGGTACATAAAAAAAGTACAAATCTAACAGTAAGTTAAAATTTACGATCGTCTGTTACAAAAAATGAGAGACGACATAATATAAATGACGCGTTGGCAACAAAAAAATATGCCAAAATTCAAACAGTTAACATTTGTGCACCCTGTAGTCTTGCGGTCGCTGGCAAGAAGCATTTGCGTGCCGAAAGCATTAAAAAAAGCAATGAAATAAAAAACCACGTACAAATAAACTTCTTATTTTGTGTGGCCTTCTTGTTTATGAATATAAAAAGAAAAAAAAATGTTGGAACCATTTTTGTTCAGGTCAACCATATATTTATATGCGGCCAAAAGTCTATGCACTAATTGGCCTGATTTCTAAGGCACTTCCTTAACATTGTATGCTGTAGCGATGGAAGATGTTGTATCGTCTGCTTGGATTAAATTGAAACTTTATTAATGGATCAGAATAAGCCACATAAGCGGTGCGTTAAGTCATAAACAAGATAAATGTTCATTAAGAACAATTGCATTACTTTTACGCCAGCACAAAGTGCCTGAAAATCAATGGGCGAATGTATGCGGCAGGCATTCTCAGCTTTAGTGTGACCGTGCCTAGTAATGTGCATATACCGCAAAAATACTGTTTGTAGATGTATTAAGAGCATTTTCGCACTCTTCAAATGTATAATTATGATTAAATGATATTATTTAGTCAAAGATTAATTAGGAAGCAGATTATGAATGTGTTGAATGGAATTTATCTAATACTAGATTTTCATACAAAAAAATATTTATATGCAAATGTTTTTGTTTTGTTTTTTCTTTTCATAATGAAATGAATGAATTTCTCTTTTGTTATATATTTATTCTTTTTTTTCTTTTTTTTACAGCCTGTTATGACATGCAAATCGCACTGTCGGCCATCAGGTGTACATTCAACAGTGCTACAATCCCACAAAAAACGGCAAATAAACATACTTTCAATGTGCGCGCGCTAAATTACAGCTGACGATCGGTTAAATAGAATTTGACTATCAAAGATAAATAATAATTAAAAAAAAAAACTATTGTTGTTAGTTGTCGTAGGCGTAACATTAGCAAAATACGTCAACCATAATTTACAAAAATTGTTAGAAATTTGTGGGGAAAATGTGCAAAAGTGTGTTTGTTAAATTGTTAGCCAAAATTATTTGTTTACCTAGTACTACATAGAACGTAACTGCCTTTCTTTATCCAACAAGAGCAACAATAGTAACAAAGATTTTTCGACGCACCGGACAAGCAGCGAGCATTTAAATTAAGACAAACAGTAAATATACATAATACAGCTGCATTCAACAATAGCCAACAGCAACAATATTTAACAAATCACCAAGGAAATGCTCAAATTGAATACTTAAATGTCAAGCGACAGCAGCACTGATGCCACAGCAACAAACAACAACCACAACCACAACAACAACAACAACAGAACAACAAAAGCAACTGTAAGTTAACAGAAGAACAACAGAAGGGAGCAGCAGTAAGGCAGTTGCGAACGTGTGTCTAGAGAGGAGAGTGCGAGAGGGAGAGAAGGAGTGTGTGGACAGAGAAGTGCGACAGAGCGATTGGCTGGCTTGCCGTATGCATTGGACGCATGCGCGGCATGCGTGGATGTTAAGTGAGTGTGTGTGCGTGTGCCAGAGTGTGCTTGCGTGCGAGTGTGTGTGTGTGTGTGTGCATGTGTGTGCACGCACAACATAACACCAGCAACCACAACTAACGATCAACAATAAAGTCCACACATTCAACAGTTTGAACGCAAATTTGGAGCAGCACTTTCGCATTTCCACAACGTTTTGGATCAATCTTATCAACAATCATTTGCCGTTGCTATTAGTTTCAAATATATATATTAATATATACTATCTTTGAGAATATTGTGGAGAGTGATTGCGTTTCTCATTCAACGGTGAAGGAAAATTGCAACCACAATTACAACTACGTCAGCAGCAGCAATAATAACAATAACAAAATAACAATATGCAGCGACGCGAACGACAAGCGAGGTGAGTGTCAAATCTAAATTAATTTCATCAAATACCTATTCCATCTATCAGCTATACGAATACCCTACCCCTCCGACCAACAGATTTGATTTCATTCAGCGTTGGCTAAACGTGCTTGTTAGGACATTGCGTCAGTGGTATGCAAAGCTCACTCAAATCCCTATCGCTTTTAATCTTCGAAAATCGTGCGTAGATTTGCCATTTTTCATTTATTCAATTCACATTTATCCAACTCGTTTTGACACAATACTCAAACAGAAAGAAATATTCGAAAATCGCCCAATTCCTGCAACAATTCTTTCAAATTATCAAAGAATGCCTTTGTTGCTTCACTGATAGTTGAATACATATTTCTAGAACATAAGAAAACAAGTCAGTAAATCAATTCATTTTTTTTATATATATTTTTTTTATTTTTAACAAACTGAGCAACATTGCCAAGTACGATCATGAGCAATATTTTCCATTTTTGTTTGTTATCTCGAAACTTAAGTATCGCGAAAAAACGTTCATTATAATGATTTATATATGTCTGTACAATTCGATTCAGTTCGTTGTTGTTATCAGTTTGGCGCTGCAGCTGCTGAGAAAGTTGAAAATAACTTGAAATATTTGGCGATTAGATAATTCAGGAAGAAAGTACTTCGAGCTATTGAACGTCGACTCTGAAAGTACCCTTATATAGGTATATTTTATATAGGTATAAAGTTTTTTTTTTAACGGTATAATACAATATATCAACTATTAGAGGGATCATGTACGAAGAAACGTTTTCTGTTTATTATTTCTATATTTCTAAAAATTTTTTATTTAAAATTTGGATACTCTAGCTCAAAAAATTTAGGAGATATAATTTGATAACTGCATTTTAAAATGGATTTAAATGGATAACATTGAAAACTGAAATAGTTCTCAATCTGCACTATAAAAATCCTGATCAAGAATATATATACTTTCTGGCGTGTCGCACACCTCCTTCTGCCTGTTACATACATTTTAACAAATCCGATATACTCTGATTTTCCATTTTCAATTTGGATTCAGGACAGCTGAACTAGAACATAATCTAAACTAAGTTGAATTGATTATGAACCGCAATGCTGCCAAAAGCAACATCAACAAGTAATAGTTCCATCGATAATAATAAGAATACTAATAATAGAAGAAGCTTTATTTATATAAATGTTTGGGAATTCGTGACGTCGTCCTAGTCAGGGAAATTAGCTTGCAACGTGTTCGCCGTGAATTCAAGGCGAAGTATTTTTTCTTTAGCCACTGAGACTACGTTGGCAAAGCCACCTGTATTCTCGGCATACTCTTCTACAAATGTATACGTTCAGTACACGTATGTGAGTATAAGTCTATAAGTGTCTGTTGTGTGCTCTCTTTTCGGTTTTCCATTCACTGAGGCTTTTATCGATGGCCAAGAGAAAAAATCCAACTATTATTTGTGTATTTACATATATGTATATACATATATATATATATATGTGTGAACTATGAATTTGTTGGTCTCTCTAACATTTTATTTTTAGCAAATCGCATTTCTATTTAAACTTTTGTATTTTATTTGATTCTGTTTTCGACATCTTCGGTGCTTTTTTTCCCCCCTTGTGTGTTTGAACACTTATTGTAATGCGATTCCTTGGCAGACATTCTACGTTCGTTGAAGGCTTGAATGAAACGTCATTTTTATTCTATAGAGAGCGGGAGTGAGGAGCGTGTGTGAGGAAGCGGAAAGTTAAGTTCAAACATCCATCCACACATGCATACCTATGTAGATCTCTTTCCCTCTCAGAATATTTGTTCAAATTTTCAGTTGTTTCGTTGTCGTTTCCTTTAGCTTGTGTCGGGTCTGTTGACATTTCTAGGTTGCTGTTGGCTTTGACTGTCTGTCTCTTTGTTTACAGTTGGCACCCTCTATTATTATTTTTATTATTATTATTACTATCTGTATTCCGTAAGCCCTGTTTATTGTCTGCATTTTGATAATATCATTTGGTTTTGGGTTTTCCTTTATCCCCAGACTCGAAAGTAATATTTCTATATTTCTTGTATTCGGCTCACCGAGACTAATGCCTGTGCTGGAGCAATGAGACATTGGGGTATAATTACTTGTATAACTTTATGGCTTCAAGTGGCGAGAATAAAAATTAATTGAAAACATTCTGGTCGACATGCTGTTCAGAGAAGTTCGAAACAATTTACAATACGTTAAAATTTGTATAACAGGTCTTTCCACTCCATTTCGATATTTCATTGCATTTAATATTCTATTATCCATTTTGATATTTGTATTTTTGACTCCTGCAAGATTAATTAATTAATATGGGTGTTTGGGCTAATATCTTATATATATATTTGCTTCTGTTTGTGGGATTTTACTTTGATATGGATAAAAAGAATCAATGTTGAATCTGATTTATAACAATCTGAGTGAATTTGAGTGAAAAAAATATAATTAAATTTGTAATTGAATTGTAAAAACCATAGCAACAGGGAAAAGTTCAATTAAACAACTAGAGAAATGTATTCTTATTAAATGATAATATTATATATGTATTTATTATGTATTTGTATTATATGAACGAACAGCTGTTGGATTGTGAAATGCAAACACGAGAACAAAAACATGTCAAACGCAATCAGCCAATATCATCAACTGTGTAAACGTAATGGGCTATAGATATACGTCTAAATGTTGATATATCCATATCCAATGCCTAGAGACTAGCGTGATGTTCATAATTAATTGATTAAATATTGAAATATCGCTCTAAAGTGATTTAACCTTCGATTGAAATTTTATGGACTGCATACTGCATATATATGCTGTAATTATCGGTCAGAGACGGAGAGTCCATTACCGACTTGGACAAGAGATTAACTGACCATAATCATAAAGAGAGAGAGAGCGAGTGAGAGCAGAGATAACACTCATTTTTTTATATACATGTATATATGTGGGTTGTATTAATTGAAATGAAATTTATGCTAAAAATAAAATAAATGCCAAAGTAAAACCAGTTGCTCCGCTGGCAGTTAATAATTGAGATCACGGCTCAAACAGCGAAAGATGAGCGCCATTCAAGCAAAACAAATCCAACGCGCAAATGACCCTAGACAAGGCCGTTTTGATGGCTGCACGGGGTTCATTAAATTGAAATTGTTCTTGAACTCAACTTTGGCCGTCGCAGCGCGAGTGCCTTTTGGCAAGTGAATTACTTGATGCAGCAAACATGACGGAAAACCCGAGAACCGAGCGATACTGAAAAAGAGAGAGAGAGAGAGAGAGAAAGATAATGAAATAAAGAGAGAGGGAGAGAGAGAGAGAGAGAGAGAGAGAGAGCAAAAGAGAGTCGAAAACTTGACCAACTTGTTAGCGCTTCTAATGATTCAACGCCCATGTCTGCGTTGTCGTCGTCATGGCGGAACAAGTGCCAGATGATGATAAAGATGACGATGCAGTCAAAGACAAATAGAGCGGTAGTGCCCGCTGTAAGGAGTATTTAAAACTTTTTTGAAAAGTACTTGGCATTTGCTTTGCACTTGAATTCTCTATCGCCGGCGAAAGAGAATTGCAAGTACGGAGAACCGAATTATATGTAAACTGAAACTATGAACTATGAACTATGTAAGCTGAAAACTTTGCCATAATGAGTTATCCCAGTGAGCGGTAGTGCTGATAGCTTGAGTAAAAGTGTAGGGAAATTAAATAAGATACATGTATGGAGATATATTTTTGTATATATAAAATATATACAAATTCATAGCAAAGAAAAAAGTACAATATTGTTTCAGTTCAGTAGTTCGATTAATTGACTAATTGAAGCGTATCTGAATTGATAGAACAATCGATTTAAACTTGATTTAAATGTTGATAAGATTTTTAGATTGATGTATCTATGAAAGTTTTCCTTATAAGTCATATAAAATGCATGTGAGTTTTATCAGTATAATTGCTTGAAATACCTTTTTTATTTAGAATTAGTCATCATCTATTATTGTTTCAAAGTAATAAAGATTATTTTGAAGATTTCATGCATTTGTCAGGAACTTTGATTTTAGTGAAATCTTTAACATTACTCATAGGAAAAACTTAATCTATTAACTCTGATGAGCAAAACCAAACAGCCAAACATATTGATAATCTGCTTCAGTATGCATATGCCGCTGTTGATCAACACTGGCTGGCAAGCCTGACTGTCATCGCCTCGAGCAGTTGTCACTAAAGAACAGCTTATATATGTCAGTCAGTTGAAACTGCCATTTGCCGCTTGCCATTCACAGTGAAGTGTCGCCTGTTAAACAGCTTATCACTGTAAAGACTGCAAAGGATTTGAGTTGGATGCCTCGTCGTGGGTGTTGCAATGTTGACATGTTAATTTGATTTAATGTGGCACCGAAGATTAAATACACTCTGCTAAGCTGGATGAGAGTTGATGTTTTTTTATTATTATTATTAAATATTGACTTGATGTTATCTACACTATTACACTCGCCCAAGAGAGGTACTTATTTATTTTGTACTTATATATGTATATTTTCTGTTCTGTTACCTCTCATGCAACTTAATCTAAATAAAAAAAAAACGAATAAAAATATAGTGTTACATATACTTATTAAGATTAGTTTTAATTCATTCATTAAACACAGTTATAGTGAACATGGACATAAAATTGAGGCTAGTGAGCTCTTGAAGTATTCTTCTGCCACTGATTAAGAATGGACTACAAATTTGTTTTCAGTTTTTTCGTACTCAATGATTTCTAAACACATATATAATCTTTAACATTACCATTATAATATATACTCCTAAGTATTAATGTACCAGTAGATAAGAAAAACTAATTAGATTACACTTTTTTTTTATGATAAACAAATTAATCCGTATACGATTATTAAGTATTCTCATTTATGACAAACTTAAATGTCATTTACAGTTCTCTTCAAGGGCTTTCGATATGATTTCACATGAGTCACATTTACGATGCCTGCGTCGCTGGACTTTGGCATTGTTGCTGCGCCTAAGCATGCCCACAGCTCTATATATGTATATGTATATGTATATGTGCATATGTGTGTGTGTGTTTGTGCTACTGTTTTGTTGGCTGGTCGTTAAATCCCATCGATTTGTTTGACTGTCTCTTCACTATGCACCTTTTTCTCTCAGCGCCTCCATTCCATTTATGTCTCGTTCCGTCCTGCTCGCGCCCATTGAGCTTTTCGCTTCAAGCCTGACTGACATCTAATTTAATTAGATGAAAATTTCACACTATTGGTTTTTCGTCATCTTCTTCTCCTTCTCCTTCTTCTGCTTTATCTACTTCGGCTGACGTCGCCGATGTTGATGCTCTTGCTCTGTCTATTGATTGATGTACACAAATCATTTTTTTATTTGCAGCGTAGCACGAGAGCTTTCGTTTCTAGACATTGCCGCCAAGGTGTTTTCCTCAAAATGATTTTTTCAGCTAGCTGCTGCTCAAGTAGTCATTCCTTTTCCACTTATCAACAATTGATTTCTTTTCTGTCAGTATTTGCTTAAATTCGAGCGATTGCAACAGACGAATGCACTTAGACCTCGTGTTGCTTCGTATAAATGTATGAATTTATGTAAATACTTCCATCTCTCTCTGGCTGCATAGCATCAGCATGTTTTCCTTATGTTTTGCTTAAACATCAACATCTCGTGGCGTTTAGCATATTGTTTCTGCTGCTGTGGCTTATGCGCCCACACACAGATTATCAGACATTTTCAAAGAGAGAGAGACGGCGACATTGATAGCCGCTAACAGTTTAATGACGTCATTGGCGTCTCATGTTTGATGGGTCACTTGGTTCGTTTCATTTGTCTCGTACCATCGTTCGCCATTCCATCATTCCGCTGTCGGTCTACCACTCGTGTGTTTTCTTTTTATTTCATTTTCACATTCACATTCACATTTGTTTTTTTTTTTTTTTTTGCTAAATCCGCAATTTGTCCTTGTTTCTATGTGCCACAGCTGCTACTCACTGTTGGTCTGTCTCCCCACCAATCCGCTCGCCAGTCAGCCTACTTGCTCCGCTTTCGGCCCGCTTATCCCCCCAGGCCTCCTTTTGTTGAGTTTTCATCAGCATTTCAGCCTGATTATTGAAGCCACTTTCCTGCTGCCGCACGCAACTTTTGCCTTGCTGCGGTCTGTGTGGGACAGGTGGCAACTCTGTTATTGCCCGGCCTACATCACGTTACAGTTACTATTACTATTCTACTCTACTTGTAGTTGTAGTTGCTGTTGGGATAGCGCAAAATTTAGGTTATTTCAACCCCACAATGCTATAAAAAATAGAGTAAAACAAAATTATAAAAGTCGTACGAAAAGTTGTAGTTTATTATTATGTTGTTGTATGTGTGCTGTCGGTTGGTTGGCAACAATGCGACACCGATAGCGACCTGGTTACTATAATACCCAGATCAAACGAAGGATATGACATGATTATGTTAACAAATAATCAACTATATTAAAATATAGAATATCTTTTAGAATAGACAGAGTATAGATATAAATCGATCAACTTATTTATATATGTATGTATAATATACTTTATATACTATGTAAATTATATAATATTTGCTATACTATAGTAAGCCTAAGCTAACAGGATATGCGAATCACATACATAAGATTTTATAGTATCTATTAAACTTAGTAATAATAATTATTTTTAAATTTTGTTTCACATGCATTTCTGTACATTAAAAATAATTGTATTACGTATGCGTATTTATTAACTTCTTATGCGACCCGCTTCAAATGTCGTTGAACTGCAAGTCAAAATGTTAAAAAAAAATGCTCAGTTCAAATTGTATCCGTATCGTTGATGGGTTAAATAAAATACCGTATGCCGCTGTTGCGGCTGGTCACTGTTAAGAGTAACAGCGAACAGCTGGTCACATATCATAGTTAGGCATACATATCCATAAATACATACACAGACGTATGCACATGCATATGTGCGTATGTGTACGAGGCCAAGGCACCTGCGCATGAGTCACTCAACTTCAGTTTAAATCTATCTGCCAACTCTCTGGTCACATTCAATTGCTTAGCAGAGATCTCTGCTGCCGGCTTTGCTGTATTCGTGTGTTTGTGTGTGTGTGAGTGTCTGTGTATTGTATTTTTGTACATGTTCATGTGTTTGACAGGTGCTTCTTGTATGTGTAACGAGTTTGTGATGTAGTTTTTGCTCTGACACATGTACACACACACAGAGGCATAATTATACTTTTATATAGTATGTATGTGTGTACATAAATACACACACGAGAACAACTATTTATCATTATCAACACTTCTGTCGTTTCGTTCTCTCGAACATTGACTACGCTTAAGTGTTGTGAGCATTTCTCCCCTACGACGCGACGACAGTAACGGCAAGAGCAAACAGCAGCTACAGCAGTAGCAACAACAACACAATAATTACATACTAATACAAAATGCTCATTTGCCGCATTTTAATTTTCACACGCTCACAAGTACAAGTGTTTCGTATCTGTGGCTGCGCCAGCGCCAGCAGCAGCAGCTGAACCTTGTTCTCTCCGTCTCTCTATCTCTATGTCTTTTTCGCTCTCTCGGTATCTCGCTCGCTCGCTCACTCTCGCAATTGTTACTCATTCGCTCGTTGCGTTGTTTGCTGTTGTTCGCCGTTCATATTCTCAGTTCGTTTTCGATCGTGCGCCGTAGCAGTTGTCATTTCTTTTCGGCCACTATCGGTGCTGTAAAAAAAAGAGTTGTTTTTGCAACGCTCAGTCGCGCGGAGCGCTGCGGGTGTGCATACATATATAGCTACAACATACACAACAGCAGCACTAGCAACAACTAACAGAAGCATACGCATGGAGGAAACTCTGTATGCCGTTGCATGCGTGGCTAAGTGAGTGTATGTGTGGGTGTTTACGCATACATACGCGTACATACAATTGAATTTTGTGCGTGTGTGTGTATGTATTAATAATTTTATCGTTGTGATGTTTTTGTTAATTTGTGTTTGCTCTAGTTTGCTGTCTGCTACATTTCCAAAGTTTGTAAAAAAAAAGTGTTGCCTGATAATTGTGTTGAGTTTGCTTTTGTGTGCAAAGTTTGCACTCAATATTATGCACCTGAGCAGTACTGTGACTGCAAACTATACAAAAAAAAAACTTATCTTGTGATTGTCGCCTCTGTCTTTGCTGCTACTCTGTTAATGAGCCGTCGTTTCACTCACACACACAGACACACACACACACACTGTAGACTCTATGCATGTGTGTGTATCTATTTTCTGATTTGAGTCAGCTGTGTTTTTGCCCCTGTGCTTTATATCTTCTGCACAACTTTAACGAGTTTTTAAAAGTGTTATTCTTAGTTTGCCGTCTCGCTCACTTGCTAAAGTAGCAGCGCAGCGCACTTCTTGCACATTTGTTTATTGTTGATGCTGTTGCTGCTGCTGCTGGCGTTGATATTGCTGTTGTTTCTCTTGCTGTGCTCGGTGTGTACACCGGCAACACGAAACTGGTTTTTCGAGTTATTTATGACTTTTTCTACAATTTATATTTTGCCTGTGCTATGCCCGCTTTTTCGGTTTCTGTATCTCTTCTTTGAGCGTTTATATATAGGTATATGTATAGGTATATAAACACATATACATAAGTGGTCCTCAGACATTTGACCTGCAAAAACTGCTAAGAGACCTACAGTTGGGGCGCCTCCGCTTCATTAATTTCATAATGTGGCGAAAGTTGCATCTCGAATTGCAACATCTGATATGAGAGTGGGGGTTTACAGGCTCACTCTATTGCCCTCACACACACTCGCACGCAGGCATGCAGCGGCAAAGTACAGCGGATATGACAAATTGTAATAAAAAAAAGCAATAGCACAATTTTACATATTTCACTCTAACTCCCAGCACTCAGCAACTTAACAGACTCAGTGCCGACTGTAGTTGAGCTTTAATTGTCGACCGACAAGTAGGCAACATATATATAGAGGGAGAGAGAGAGAGGCAGACAGTGGCAAACACAAAAACAAAAGCAAAGGCAAGAAAAATTAGTGTAGACTACTGCTGCCTTTGTTGTTGTAGACTTTAGTGGATATTGTGTAAAATAGAAAGCGCGTTGGCGTTAAATAATCGACGAACAAAAAAAAAAAATATTAAAAAATTAAAATAAAATTAATTAATTAATACAAAATAAAAGAAAAAGAAACAAAATATCAGCAACAAGTGAATTTTTTTTATTATTAATAAAGAATTAAATCTGAAAATAAAAGAAAGTAATGTAATTATATATTTGAATTAATAGAAAATGTAAAAAAAGAAAATAATAATGTGAAGTGCATGTGCAGTCTGCATATTATTGAATGATAAAACAAGTTGCAATAACAATTAAGCAATTAGCAAAACAAGTTTCAATTAAAACAACAACCAGCAACATCTGCAGCGCGGCACTGCAACAGACGCTGCCAATCAACGAGCTCGCGAGTGAACGGCCGCAGCAACAGCAGCAGCAGCAGAGGAGCCGAAGAAACAGCTGTGCTTACAGTTTGACAAGCAATATTATAGCTGCGCTGCTCCCCCGCATCGTTGTCGGCGTGAGCACATGAGACCATAGCGGCGTTCAGCGAGCGCGAGAAAGAGAGTAAAGCAGAATTCAACGCGCCGTTAAACGGAGTTTGCTGGGTTAGTGTAACTTGCACACACATATAACAACATGTGTATCGAATAAGCGGTCGCATTTCAAACAGTAAATTTGAAGCTCGTAGTGTTACCAGGCTCACAACATATTTTCTGCCATCAACAAAAGATAAAAATAAAAAACTTTGACCTCCAAGCTGCAAGATGAGACACGCACACAGCTGCCTATAAATGCATATATGCATACGGTTGTATGTATGTATGTATGTATGTATGCATGCATGTGTGTATTTACTTTCATACTCGAAAGAGTATTGTGGCCGCCAATGCACGTGAGACGTTTCAATGCCGTCAGAAAAGGGGGCGGGAATGGCGTCCTTCCTCAAGCGGAAGGAAGGAATCGCAAAAAAGTAGAACGTAAAGCTTTAGCGGTCGAAGGTGGGAGAGGGATGATGGTATATTGCAATGTTAACGAGCGAGAAGGTTGTGTCTATGCAGGAAGAAGACACTAGAGAGAAAATTACAGGCAATTTATATGTGTATGTATGTATGTTTATAGGTATGTATGTTTTGTTGCATATATGTACATATGTGTATATATTTGTATGTATGTGTGTGTAGAAATGTGTGTATAATTGGCTGGGTGGGCGTTTTCGCTGTTCTACTGATAAAGTTTGACCTCTAAAGCTCATTTACATAGATTTTAGCTGTTGCACGTGTGCGAATTGCGAACTAAACTAATTAAGTAGCTAGTCAGCTAGCTAGGTAGCCTGGCCCCTAAACAACACACATATACACATAAGTGCTTCCACACACACACACACACACACACACACACACACTTAGATAGGCAGATCCATACAAAGTGCATAGAGAGATGCATAGTCAATGTTAATCTAACATGCAAAGGTCAATCGGCCATTGAGACGCCGTTCACACCGCCAGCACACACACACACACGAATGCATCTAACCCCAAAAGCAACTCAACTGCAGTCGACAGTGGGGCGTTTGCTGCTATTTCTGCTGTTGTTGCTCTTGCTGTCTCTCACTCTTTGCTATTTCTTTTTACCGGCGCTCTCTTTTTAGCGTTCTCCACTCGTTCTCCGTCATTGTGACTCTCGCTATTGTTTGTCTGTCAACGACGTCGCGGCCGCTAATCAACGCGCCCTTATCTAGTCAATTTGTTTTTTCTTTTTTTTTCTTTGTGTGTGTGAGCTGCAATAGCAGCTTCGTCAATGGTTGATGTGAGAGTGTGTGTGAGTGTGAGAGATTGACTTTGAGTGTTACTTGTGTGTGTGGATTCTTTGCTTATCATTTTGCTCAGCTTGTTGTCTTTGAACATGTTGTTGGGTGGGGCCGCGGAGTGTGAGGTTGTGTGGGGGCGCAACCGGCTGCTCATTTATGTTATGTGAATCAAAGCGTTGTCGTTACAGTTCTTGTTTAGGCATTCGCTACTTCTACGCTTTTTATTTACTGCTGTGCTTTATTCAGTTCGTTTCCCGTATTAGTTTTTTTTATTCAACGTCAAATGCCATTGAAAATAGATATTGACATGTGTGTGCCGCAATTCGATTACAAACAGCAGCAACAACAATAAAATCAACTAGAAGAAAAGACAATAATATGCATAAGCAATAAAAGCAATAACAATGCGCATTGTTGGCAGTTTGTCAATAGAATCGAATTATGAACATTCTATTCTATTCATTTCGAAAAAAAAAGAAACCTTATTTCTATTTTTAAGAACAAATACGAATGACGATTAGCATTTCAAAGTGTGTTTTCTGTAAGCCTTTCTGCTGGCCAATTGATATTCATGGATATTTGAGTTCCATTCAAAATTTAAATTTAAAAGAAACGAACTTAAAAAACTTTGCCATTGATGGATTTTGTGGAGCAGCGCCAGATAAAAAACTGTTCCAAACCGGAAGGAAGAAAATAATTGGCAAAAGTTCAGTTAATTGTTTCCGGTTTGAAGTTGATAATGAACATTCAATATGTAATTTATCAGTGAAATATGTGTATAAAATTATAAATTAATATATATAACACCAGTGTTTACCGTTCATTCGTAGGTTCAATAAAAAAAAAATAAACAAATTTGTCAACAAATAAATTATCAAGTAATAAAACTATATCCTCCAAATAATTGTAATTGACTAATCTAAACTAAGCAATTTATCAAAATAAATTTGATATTGTTCTTATCACATTTAGAAGGAGAAGCACAGTTGAGTGATTCCAATAATGTTTTTGCATTTTGTTTGCGCCATGATTTATATTCAATTGCTGTCGTACAGTTAAATTGAAATGGATTTGTGTCTAAAAATAGAAACAACGTAATTGTTATGCATAAGAATAATGAAAAAATAAAAAACAAAAATAAATAAATATATATACCTATATATATATTATATATATATATACCTATATATATATTATATATATATATATACCTATATATATATAAGTATATATGTAAAAGAAAAAGACGAAAACACGTCACAGTTCAAATCTATTTGGGATGAGGCGAATAGTAGTTGATAAGGCAAGCGCTTATCACTTGTTTTATTTATCAAGCGTTTCTTGTGAATGTATGCGTGTACACACGCACACACACACACATTATTTGTTACAGTGTTTGTTTTTTTTTTTTAGCTGTGCTTTAATTTCTTGTTTACTTTTTAGACCCCATTTATTGTTTCTGGGACTGTGGTTTATTATATAATTGCAGCGGGTAAAATGTTTTTATAAGGTTTCTGGTCTAAGTTTTGTTTAATTAAATTGGCAAATTGAGTTAAAATGTGGTGTAGATTTGGATCCGTAGTTTGACAAGCATTGGTCAACTGTGAAATCGATAATTTGATAAATTATGCAAATTGCTTTGGCTAATGCTAAAAACTTTTCAATTGCTATTGTTGTTGTTGTTGGCACTGCTAAGTGGTGACACTCGTTTGTCAAGTTTCACTGGGGATTTTCCGCCTATTATGACGAATTTCCAAACTCAATTTATGTCCGACCCGCCTCGTTAACTTCTCTTTCCATATTTGCTTTAAGTTCAATTTTTGTCCAATTTGCGTGTGTGTGTGTGTATGTGTATGTGTGGAAAACCACTTTTCCATGAAAGAGTTTTATTTTTAGCCATTGGCTTATTTTTAATTAAATATCGATTTTGTTCTAAAATTGCTCTACATGGATATCCTCTTTTACTGTGACGAAATGCTTTATTTTATGAAAATTCTGCTTTTCATAGCTCAAAGTAAAATAGTTTCCAAAAGAAAAATCTATTGAAAATAGATGTAGACATTTGTAAAGAGTGATTTAGATTTTTATTAATTTGTGATAATATTCTTGGAATGTTTTATAAAGTGTTTTAACTTTCTCTTTTTTTTTCGAACGGAAGTTAATTGAATATTTATTTTATTAAACGGAAGTTGGTTTATTTCTGAATGAGTTTGCAAACGGAATTTTATTTGCTTAAAATTGAATATGTGAAGATTAAAGAAATGAATTGTTATTAATGACTAAAGCTTCTTTAATTAATAACAAATATGTGCACATAAAATAAACAAATTATAAAGTATATTAATTTATTTTGTAATAATTTTCTTTAATTTAAATACTGGATTTATTTAATGTATTTACTTAAATATTATAGAAAATAGCTTTGGATAAATTTGAAGCATTCTTTTTATTTCTTGTTCCATTGAAAAGAACAGTTAGTTGACTCTATATGTGACTTTTTGAGTGGGAGGGGTTTATTTTGTTGCTGTTTCCTTCAATTCGCAACTGGAAACCGATCAACGATTGAGTTGGGTCGGCCAGCTGTGCGATTGTCCCAAATCGAAGTGGTAGCCTTTTCCTAGCATTTAATTCATAAAATGAACGCTGTGCAATTTAAGAACAAAGCTAAAAGGAAAGAAACGCAAACAAAAAAGAACTAAAGAGAGCGAGAGAGAGAGAGAGAGAGAGAGAGAGAGCAGGAGAGAGAGCGAGAGAGATGGTGAGAACTCGTTTTTAAAGAGCTGAGGAATAAATAAGAAGTAAAATAAAGTGAAGCGAACGACCCGAAAATACTGTGAAAACTCAACAACTGGTGTGGAGTTCGCTGTGAAGTTCGTTGCGGCGATCGATCGATGGATTGGTGTGAACCAGTTTTCGCTGCAGGATATTAAGCCATAAAACCAGGCAGGCCGCAGCCCCTGCCCAGCCCGCCGACCAAGCAACCAACACATCAGCGACAAGGAGGCACAAAACTGGTTTGAGTTTTAGTTTGAGTTTGAGTTTCAATTCGATTTAGTCCGTTGCCTCCGCCACCACCCACCGTACGTGCCCCTCGCCCTCGCCTTCGTCCTCCACTCACAATTTGCAGAAAGTTTTCTGTTGCTGCCCAGGGCTTAATTGTTATCGGCGGCTTATACTCTTTTTTTTTTTCCTTAATAGTAGTGCTTAACGGTACACTTATCGATGTTTTGGATTGTGTGTGTGTGTATGTGTGTGTCTGTGTGTGTGGGTACAGATACGACTGTAAACTGATAGCGATTAAAGCATTTTATTTGTAATTTAATATATGTACATACATGCAAGGGAATTTCATTTATAAAATGAAATATGCATAAGAATTTTATTTGCAAAATGTTAATTCAGATATTTTGTTTATTTTTTATTCATGGATCATTTGTAATTATTGAAATGATTGAATTGGTTTTCAAATAAAAAATATATATATAATTGAAATCTAAATTATGTAGTTATATCATGTTTTTCTTTAAATGAATATAAATTTCTAATTTCTATCAACTCTCTCTTGTTCGTCTTGAATATTATTTTTTGCTAAAGCAAATATGTGGAATAGTTTTTCCTTTCATTTGCATTTGTTGCAAACAAGATAAATGAATTAATTAATTATCTATGGCAAATCAAATGAGAAAATTCTTCTCATCTTCTGTTTATAAATAGAGCCTTGACTTTTTGCTCTCGGGACAATTCAATAAAAACGGCACTTGCTGAAGGAAACTGCGTCAACCTTAGTCAGCCATAGCATTGGGTTTCCCTTGAGATGCCCATTGCCGTCTTGCGCTCAGGCATGACTCGGTGCGTTGCACGATGATGGCAGATGTTGCAATCATTTGAATGATTGACCTGACATTGAACTAGATTTGCAGCAGCAGATTTTCCACGGCACGCCCAAGGCGCTGAACACAGCATAAAAGGCTTTTGTCTTAATCAAATTTATATACACATACATTTATGATGTATATATATAAATATATGTATAAATGTATTCATTGTAACCATATAATTCTGAAAGCCCAGCTGACGCGCTTAACGAATGAGTCACCCAAATTGGTTCCGCGCGGGCGGCCACATTACATGGGCTGAGGAGGCAGAGACGTAGCCAGAGTCAGAGCCAGAGTCGTAGTCGTAGTCGTAGTCTTACTCGCGTATCTATGATTGGCTGCGGGTTGTCTGTGGCCGTGTCTCTGTGGCTCGCTTTGTTGTGGTTATTTCAAAATGCAAGCGAAAACTTGTGTGTCATTGTCCTTTGCCACGCCAAGCAAGTTTCAAAGATACACTTTCTTATTGACAAATGAGTCCTGCAAATTCGTCATTTGCTTGGGCTAATGAGATAATAATATATTTCTAATTTAATTAACGCTCGAAAGGTCTATAGAAATGTGAAATGGTTTGATGTAGACTGATCTTTAGAGTGCCTAGCTTTCAAAATCGATCAACCAATTGTTTCAAATTATTATTTGATAAATTTGTATATTAACGTGAATAAATAAAAAACTGAAGACAAATTGTGCAAAGCCAGCTTTTATTTGTATTGAAATTCTTGTAGTTTTTGATAGTCTGTGCTGCTAATCAAGTTACTGAATTATTAGAGTATTTCGCATTCGTTTAGTATTTCATGCAAAGCTAACCGCAAATGCGTATCGACCAACTTGTACTTGGATTGCTGTGGGCCAAGATATAAGTTGGGCACGCTTTCAATACGTAGTCGGCTAGCAGAATTTTAAGTGATCAGACCTCATACAGTTTTTCGAGATCTCTCACAATTGTTTAAGGAAACCGGTTGAAAAATTAAAAGCCCTCCACCAAAAAAAAAAAAAAAAAAAAAAAAAAAATATTATATATATAAAAACAAAAAATTAAAAAAAAAAAAACAAAATATTTTTATATATAAAAATAAAATAAGTTGCTTTGCTTTTATCGTCTCTCAAAATTGAATGTATCGTACACAAAAAAAAACCAAGTACGTACTTTACAATTCAAACACAACAAATACAACAAATCATTAGCCGAAAGAGCGCCCAGTTATTCGCGAGAAACGCGGCTGTGTTTTATATATATTCAACTCAGTGTTTACGTTCATTCGATTAGATAGTTTTGTTAATCATTGTTTATGGTTTGGTGAGACTTGTACGATAATGGCGCCCAAGTTGATTGAAAAATTTAAAACATATCTCAGGTTGTTGCACGCACATTTATATACAACCACACACACACATACATGCACGTACACACTCACACACACACGGATACCCTTAACATATATATATATATCTAATCAATGTCTTCTCTCTCTCTTTCTTTCTTTCTCTCTCACTTATCTTTGCAGTGGCGGCGGTCCTCAGACAACAACTGCCGGCCCATCCGCTGGTAATGTGGCTAATGCTACCATTGCCGGTGGTAAGAGCACAAGCAATAACATGTATTCCACCCGCCAATCTGTAAGCACCACAACCGGTGTGCTCATGGTCGGACCAAATTTTCGTGTCGGTAAAAAAATTGGCTGTGGTAACTTTGGCGAATTGCGTTTAGGTAAGTTCAACTTGAATTCTGTATATCATAAAGAACGAAATTTATATTGCGAATGGGATAAGACAAATTCTACAAGGGATAGAGAGGGAACATTGAGAAATTACTAAATGTATGCCAGTATTCCGCATATAAACAACGTTCGGGTTGGAACTGAAGTTCATTTTAAGAACTAATGGTCTGCTAATATTCTACATTTATCATATGGATAAATATTCTTGAAAACCTTGGAAATATTCTGGGGATTATTCTGAAAATCCCAAGTATTAATTATTTAATGTATATCGAACGAATTCAAGCAGTTAATTAGATCATTTGTTCAAGGGGATTAGTTTAATAGAAGAATACTCAATGATGAATTCATGACTATATTAATGTTCATATGGAACTGATTAGTTATGATTAGGTTAATATTATTTCAATTTAATCAGGTTGTAATCCTAGTTAGTCGAATTGGCTAGAATTATATGTACTACAGAACTCAATTTAATGCAATCTTTAAAGAAACAAATTCTTCGACATGAGCAAAAGCTCATTGAATCGACTTCAAATGGAATTTATTTCGTTTACCCTAACCAAAAAGATGAAGTTAACCACAAGCTGAAAGACAACTTTCGCAGTCAGTGGGCCAACATAACTGTATCTTTCTTTATGAACTTATCAGAACTGAATCCGCGACTCTTACATCATTAGTCGTGTCACAAAAAGAAGTAAGAGCTGATTGCGAGAAGCGGGCGTCTTATAACTGTAAAGAAGCTGTAAATTACGCTTACGACTCGACTCAACTCGACTTGAAAATGATTTTGTTCTCGCTGTTCGCTTTGACGCCCACAAGTTTTCATTTTTCTTATTTCTTAATATTTTGTTGTTGCTGTTGGCTTGTTAAAGCTTTTGGCATGCGGCACGACGTTGGCTTCGAGTACTTTTGAATAGCCATCTTTGTTGCGACTTCCTTTGCATGTGCATTCCTTTTCATGGCTGCCAACAGCAGGAGAGAGGCAGGTGGGCAACAGCAACAGCAACAACAACTGGGAAACCACAATGAGAATTTTTTTTTATTTGTTTTATTTTTGCAAAATGCAAAATAAAATGCCATTCCATTTTGCCATCTGTTTTGTTGTCGCAGTCATCGTCGTTGCTGTTGCTGTTGCTGTTGGCATGGCCACTTTTGCTTTGTTTGCTAAATGCGCTTTTATAAAATTGTGTGTTTTCTTGCTGCTACTTCGTTTCGTTTTTTTTTTTCTTTTTCTTTATTTTCTTTTTCATTTCTTTTGTGGGCTTGCCATTTCCTTTTGTGAATTTGCATACATCTGTTGCGACTGTTGCTGCTCGTTATTGCCAACAGGTAGCCAGTTAAACAACGCCGTCCAGTGCTATTCAAACTGTTAAGCAGCCATAGCAGTCAGCCGCGTCGCTTTGAATGACAACTAATTGCATCCGCCCCAGCATTCTATCTCGCTTTCTCATTTGCTTATTTGATTTTTGTTCTCTTACCTGCTTCTTTTTTTCGCACATTCTCTTTGTCTCTCGTGTCGTGTATTGCTACTCCCCAGCCAGGTGATCATTCAATGTCTTAAGCTCTGGTTTTTGCTCTTAACGAATACATGCATGTGCATATGTATCTGTGCGCATGAGTCACTCTGCACTGTACCTGTAACAGGTAATAAACTATGTGCATGTATATGTGGGTCTAAGCATTCATTTCAGTTATTCAAACAAAGCTGTATTTAATTAGCAAATGCTTATAAAACATAATCATTAAGTTTTGCTTAAGAAAAAAAAAAAACAAATACAGAGATGCATTTGTCTTATATAATCTTATGATTATATTTAACTTTATAAAAAATATATTCTTTTTTATTATTTTTAATTAACCTATAACTATATACTTGCAGTCGTAAATAAGTCATTTTATTTATACTTTAAATACATAAGAAAGATAAATTCCATTTTATTTTCATTTCTTTCATTTTATTCAGGGAAATTCACACTCAAGTTCAGAAATCAACCTATCAATTTATTGCTTTAACTGCAGTACGCTAAGACTTAACAGTATTCTGCTATTCTGTTATCTTGCTGTTATATAACATTGCGTGCATACGAATTTAGACTGTTATAGCTTTCGGTTCTGATTCGATAATAGATGGTGTGTAGCTTGAGTTTGGGCCATTGCATTATATATGTGATAATGAGTTATTTCCTAATCATTTTGAAATGCTATTAAATTGAACTTAGTCTAATTATTATAATTATGTCTGAATTAAGTATGGTGGAATGTGTAAATCGTGTTGTTTCTGTTGTTTTTGGGTCAACTTTTTGTTTATTTATTTCATTTTGTTGTCTGTCTATTGTTCATTCAGAGACAAGTCCAAGCTGGCTTTGTTGTGTTTGTAGATTCATCAACCTATGTGCGTGTTGTGTGCACACACACAAAGACATTCACAATATATTGCATACAATACATTATGGCCTATACTCGTGTATATTGAGTTAGGTCAGGAGAGCTTTGGTTACGCTTGAATAATGGCACGCTTCTAAAGTGAGCTAAGTGTAATATGAAGGCGAAAAGTGGCATGCTTTTATATATTTTTATAGAATTGCTAAAGAAGTGTGGAAATATTTATAAAGTATAATGTATTTATAATTCTTCTTCAACTGCTCGGTTTTATAATTATGGCCTTTTTTTTATTTTTAAATTTGCTATACTTGTAAAATTGTTATAGTTGGAGAAACACTTTACTTTTATTAATTTAACTTTTAATAGAAAATCTAATCATTCAGTTTTTCCTTGAATAATACAAATATTCAAATGAAAAAAAAAATTACTTGTTGATATTTACAGATGAAAATCATTTGGTTTATTATTCAGAATCAAATAAAAATGAAATTTGTAAACAAAAAAATTCATGGAAAGCAAGCGCTGGGCGTGTCAGACCAGACCGTAGGGTGTTGCTCCATATACAAATTTGCTTTGATTACAAAGTCATGCGGGGTTTTGCACACAAGTATCCACATGGGTGTGTGTGTGTGTGAGTGTGAGTGTGTGTTCACTTGATGACTATAAATGTTGACAATGTTGTGGTGAGAGCGATAAGCTCTTCCCCTTTTACTTTGTAATCATTTATGACATAATTTCGCACCTAGCGGCCTTTTTCATACAAAAACATTTAGATATATTTCATTGTGATTTCTGCAATTGAATAAATATAAAATATAAACAAATATGTGAGGTTATTAATCAAATCATTTTATTTTAGAAAAAGACCACGCAAACCGTAAAATAGAGCAATTATTCTGATTTAAAATTAACTTTTTTTCCTAACAAATAAAATGATTTGTTCAATGAGAAATACCCGGAGCTAGAAAAAAAGATTGTTTATAGTATATTTTGTTGAATCGATTTTAGATTAAGTAAGATTTAGATTAAACTATTCGATTCAGTCCCCTCGGTGCTGGTCTCTAATCTACGAATCTTTCAATTGGCAACTATAATAATATAATACAGTTTTTATTGCCATGTATTCTTGGAGTTGGCAAAGAGTCAACAAAATGAAATTCACAATTTTGTGATTTGATGTGTGCTTGGTTGGGATCTGGTATTTTTATGGGACGGACATTAGTTCGATCGATTATCAATCGCAATTCAAATGGTGTTCTCTTAATGGTCAGGTCGACGCATGTGTTGCTTTGGAGGTGCTTCTGGTGGTGGGCGTGGAGGCGCTGATAATGCTACAGGTAGGATGAGCGTCATCTGCATGCTAATTAGAGTTTCGCCCAGTTGCAGTTGCGCTCTTGAGCATGATGTTATGTATGTCTGTGTGTGTGTGTGTTTGGGAGTCTCTCAGTTGCCGAAACATAGCACGGGTTGTTGATACGGGTTTAAAGAACATTTTGTTGAATTTTTTGTTTTAAACACAAATTGCTAATAATCGCATTTCTTTGTTTTGCAGGAAAAAATCTTTACAACAATGAACATGTAGCAATAAAAATGGAGCCTATGAAGTCGAAGGCTCCGCAACTACACTTAGAGTATAGGTTTTATAAGCTATTAGGATCACATGGTATGTTAAAATGTTTTTATTATTTATATATATGAAATACACAATTCCTTAATTTCGTCCCGTAAAATTAACTAACAAAATAAACCAAACCAAACCAAAAAAAAAAAAAAAAACAACAACATATATTTTGTCGAACTATTGACAAAATTGCTAACCCAATCCTACTTACTCCAACTACCACTCCAATAAAACTATGTTTTGCACCGTTACCACCTTCGTTAGTCAAGTAAACTCGTAATTTCAATTCTATGCTATAATAATACACATAAGACTACATGAATAGATTTTCTCAAGCATATTTCGGAGGTCGGTGCGTGAATTAAAATTACAAAGACGAAAAAAAAAAAGAATGAGAATAATTATGAAAATAATATAAACAATGACTTCTATTGCATATTTTGGACACAGCCCCAAAGCTGTACAGCCATTATATTGTTCTGATTTTATGCCCACCAACTTACTATATGCTGATTTCTCAACTCAACCTTATTAAACAAATCTTACGTTATTTTTTCGCCCGTTCTTTTTCGTTGTTCTTGCATATAAATATATATACACATACAAATACATATATTTATATATGTACGTAAATTGCTATGTTCCTTCATTCAACCATCAAAAACACCATCCACCAATGAACTCTCTCGCTGTGATATATGAAATTTGAAACTGATCTCGATCACGATCACGGTAACGATATTGAAAATACTGAATAAATCCCGTGTCAAAAAATAATCATCGTGCGACAACCAACCAACCAACCAACACCACAAACAATCGGCTGATTTCTTTTTGCATAAAACATTGTGATGGCATGGCACATACCCTGTAAAAACAAAACCAATCCGATGCTCCTACAGCCGAAAACGCCCCAGAAGGCATACCACGCATTTATCACTTGGGCACTTGTGGTGGCCGTTATAATGCCATGGTTTTAGAGTTATTGGGATTATCATTAGAAGATCTCTTCAATATTTGCTCCCGTAAATTTTCACTTAAGACTGTATTGATGATAGCGAAACAACTTGTAAGTTTACTCAAAATGGAATGCGAACAAATTATACTACATTTCGTCAATGTTTGAGCGAACTAGTGCGGATTTCACATTTTCACATGGCCCGAATAATTTTATTCGATGTTGCACAGTTCGTATAACAGTCTGACTGACAGAATGTGAAGTCCGTCATCTATTTCGCTCAAACAGTTCTACACTCTATTTAATTTCAAAACAACATTTTTAAGCAAAGTGTCTCAACGGCTAAATGTTTCATGTTAGCAACTCTTCTTTTTTTTAAATTATTATTTCAAATTCTAGTTACTGCAAAAGAACACAATGAACGTTAGTGCCAAAATTTTAGTTTATGTAGTGGAACTGAACGAACTGAATATACCTCTGTCGTTGTAGTTGCAAATAATAAAGAATTCTGTTTTATTTCTCCTTATTCCTTGGGTTGTAGCTCATTTAAATTCCAAATTCAAATCAAATAAAATCACCAATTAAATTATAAAGCATGTAAACTAAGAGTCGTTAATAGGCAAAACTACTTACAATGTTCCTATGTAAATAATAAAGAACAACTTTCTTTGTATATCGAAAAAAAAAACAACAACAAAAAACACAAATATCTATTGCAAAAGCAGTTGATTAACCACAGTTCTTCGTTAGTTGCCTAAGTTAACGATTTTCCCATTTGTTTTTCTTTTCTGATTTCAATTAATGTATGTGCCTCTCTATGATTATACTTATTTTAACCAAATTACTAACACAGCTCCAAGAAAATAAAAATATATATATTTTGCTAAAGTGGTAAACCAACAGAAACTACACTCAATATGACAGGCTAGAGCCCAGAGCCTACCTACACTCAACTGTTATACACTAAACTCTACACCTAAGTTAAGCTTAAGATTTTTCCTGTACATGCAGTTAATATAGCTATAAGTTGAATGCAGGCACTGTGATAACCACATATAACTGTATAACTGTTATAAACGTATTCTTACGATATCTTCTGGAGTTGCTATCCAGAATAATGCAGCAGCAATTTTATAAATAAATACATTATTAATGATGACAGGGTCGTTTCATAGGCTTCCTCGTTATATGCTTCGAGAATCTCTATTTTTGTTGTTCTTGTTGTTTTTAGCACAGATTTCCCCTGAAAAAATACAAATAAAAAATAAAAATAAAAATAAAAATAAACTTCCCAAAATGTTGAAGCTGTATATTAAAAGGTGGTAATAAAACGTAAGACGCGCTAAAACTAACCTCAAAGAGTCATAAATCTCACTGTCGTTCGCTCGCTCGTTTTCCTTTTCACTTTCTCTATCTATCTTCCTGGTGCTTCCCCCTCTTAAAAAAAAAAAAGCTGGAAATAATAATAATAAAAAAGAAAAATTTAAAATAATTTGTTCTCTCTATTTGTCCTCTCTATCCTACTCTTTCTGTTCTCTCTCTATTTCGCTCTTTATTCTTATATCTGTCGATTTTTTTTTTTTTTTTTTTGCATAAAACAACAACAACAACAATAAACGATCAAACAACGTTCTCCCCCTCTAAAATAAAATCTACTACGTTACTTCTGTGCGCTGCCCAACACTGAAAAAAAAAAAATTATAACTGAAAACAAAATCAACAAAATTATAAATTAAAAAATCGCTTTTTATTCTACACACCACCCCACCCACACTTTGAAAATTTGCGAAATTTTTGTTGGCCTATAGCAGAGGGTGTACCAGAAGTATATTACTTCGGCCCATGCGGCAAGTACAATGCTCTTGTTATGGAATTGCTTGGTCCATCACTCGAAGATTTGTTCGATATTTGCGGCAGACGTTTCACTTTGAAGAGCGTACTACTGATAGCTATACAATTAGTAAGTACAACCAATACCACAAATCACAAAAAAAAAAAAAAAAAAAAAAAAAAAGAAAACTACAGCAAAAACAAAAGATAGCAAAATCGTAATTTTCTTATTCGAGCACGCGCATTTCTCAGTACATTTCACATATTTGTTCACGTACACAACACTGGTAGCAGTTAAGCCAATAATTAACCAACACTGGCCACGCTAGCGCAAAATTTCACACACATTTATAAATATATTACACGAAACCCGATCCGAAATTTTGGTTGTTTACGAGTGTGTGTATGCGTGTGTGTGTGTGTGTGTGTGAGTGTGTGTGAGTGAGAGAGAGTATCTGTAGGGCCTGCTTGGGTGATTTTTTATCAAGTTAATCAATCTTAATTTATTTGCGGAATGTATTTATATTTTTATTTTCATTTAAAATGATTTTGCTAACTAACAACAACAACAACAACAAGAAAAGGATGCTTCTTATTATTGATTTGAGTCTTGATTGTGTTCCCACCTGATCTTATCCTTTGTATCTCATTTGTAGGCAATAACTGGTTAAGGTTTTCCATGCAAGTAGTTTTTAAGTTCTTAACGTTTTAGTTTAGCATTAATCACAATGCATTCTAATGTCATACATATTTTAATGCCGCTTCTTACCTAGCATAATCTTTAATATTTACAATTTACTTGTTAACTGCCAACGTTCATTGTAATACAAAAAAAAAAAAAAAAAAAAAAAAAAAATCAGTTCATAATAAAAATATAAAAATAATAAATAATTGCATGTACATTTATTATGTAGATGATCTAGAAATATATTATTTTTAGTTTGCATTTGAAGCGCGTTCATATTAATTTTCTAATTTCAAGAAGTGAGTTATCAGAAAAACCAACAACAAAACTTCAGCTAGTTGAGACACTACAAATCAGATTGACATTAAATATAATTAAATATTCATTTACTCATTTCGTCAGTCTGTCAATGAGCACACCTGGTCAAAAGTCAATTGAATGAATTCTAAATAAGGTTATCAGGAAGTGCTCCTTGGCAGACTGAACGTATTAGAAGTCCTCTTATATCAATCAGTTCAAGAACTAATCGAATTTTGTTTTCATTTACCAACCGTAAACGTGATGCGCTACACACAGCTCCACCGGATCGAATATGTTCATAGTCGGCACTTAATTTATAGGGATGTTAAACCAGAGAATTTTCTCATTGGCAGAACATCAACAAAACGTGAAAAAATTATACACATAATTGGTAAGTGATTGTATGAACTGAATGAGCCCGAGCTAATCTATGCATTTAATTATTTTTATAGATTTCGGTTTGGCCAAAGAATATATTGATTTAGATACAAATAGACATATACCATATCGGGAGCATAAATCCCTGACGGGCACCGCTCGCTATATGTCGATTAACACGCATATGGGGCGCGAGCAGTCGAGGCGCGACGATCTGGAGGCTCTGGGTCATATGTTTATGTACTTCTTAAGAGGATCACTGCCCTGGCAAGGCCTTAAGGCTGATACACTCAAAGAGAGATATCAAAAAATCGGTGATACAAAACGTGCAACACCTATTGAGGTGAGGAGGGTAACAATTTGAGCTTCTGAATTTTGATTATAAGCCAAGGAAAATACCGAATACTTCAGGATATTCAAAAATATCTATTTTGATAAAACGTATAAAAGAACTTTAAAGAAAGATAATCATAAATTGTTTATAGACATGCTAAAAATTCTAAACAATTCTGTAAATATATCTCTAGTAGAATTTATGTGTATCAAATATATATCTGTTCTTAAAACTTAGATGAAAAAGATGAAACTATAGGTCTAATAAGTTTTTTACAACATACATAGCCATTTAGAATATTTAAATATAAAATTTATATTTTCGATTGTTATATTGCAGTCAAGCAATATCTGTAGAGATGATTTATTAGCTCAAGGCATCATATATCAGAATTCTGAGGCGCCAAATATAATATACATTACTAAATATATAATTGGTATTTATATTAATCATAATTCTCTATTCTGCAGGTACTTTGTGACGGCCACCCTGAAGAGTTTGCAACATATTTGCGTTACGTGCGGCGGTTAGATTTTTTCGAAACACCCGATTATGATTTTCTGCGAAGACTGTTTCAAGACTTATTCGAACGTAAGGGCTATACCGACGAGGGCGAATTTGACTGGACAGGGAAAACTATGGTAGGTAGCCAGTTGAAACTTATTAGCGATTAACACTGAATGATCACGATCCATATCGAAAATATGTGTATATTTGAAATTGATATTCACATTCATATTCACGCCATTTAACAACCATCTGAGCCGAATTCTAAACTCGTATCTAATTTATAGGAGACCTAAGAAAAGCAAGAATATCCAGTATCTAACACTTGATTAATGCGCCTCCTCATCTAACTCTAAAATGATCATTTTAAATTGGGCAATGCATGTTGAAGCCCCCAGCCCACGGTAGAGAGTATAGAGTTGAAAAATCAGTTATCAAACATTTTGGATAGCATGCAAAAGAGCCAAAGATGCCCAAAAACGATGCGAGATAAACAGCAGATAATTATGATTGAATATGGTGATGGGCTCAGATCGTTCAATTCAATTTCGATTCTTGTTGGAGCGCGATGTTGTTTCTTTGATTCCGTTTATGAATATATATTTTTATAAAGCGCCAATTACAAAATTAAATTAAAGAGAGACCAAACTAAACTTAAAGCAGTGATGAAAGAATCCCCAAAAAAAAAAAAAAAAATCAACCAAACATTTTGTATTGTTTTCATTTATTGCTTGCAAGCGCTTTTCTTATGTTATTTGCAACTGAATCCGATAAAGAGCCTTTCTTACTGTGTGTATTTGAATTCCTCGTGTTTATGTACTATCCTAATAAGACCAAGGACCAGCTGGATCAAATGAAGGTTATTAAAAATGCGCCACCTTCGTATTTGGCCAAGAATAAATCCGATAAGGTATACTCGAATCAGAATCTTTAAATGCCGATGCTATCAATATTGCCAGTGAATCGGTGTAATACTGCCAGTTGCCGTTAGTGTTGCTTGTTCAGTGTTGGTAAACGCTTCTCGCAAGCTCGCATTATTTATTGTTAAGCACTAGCATTAAGGTCCGATTGAACTAACTGTAATTGAAACCCATTCTAACAGCACTCTCTTCTTTCTCTCTCTCTCTCTTTCTTCGAAATTCTGTCCTTATGATTGTCAACAACAACATCCGTAAACATATAAAACAACAAAATCATAAACAATAAAACGAAAAAAAAAAAAAAAATAATAATAAATATTAATAAATGATTTGTGTCTGCGTGTATCTGTGTCTAAAATTCGGATTAAATATATATAAATATTAATCGAAAAACTAAATCGACCGCATCCATATATAATATATCATTGACCGACCAACCACGCCCACAGTCAACGCCCGTCGGATCTCTCCAAACTGGCCATGAAGTCATCATTTCACCAAATAAAGATCGTCATAATGTTACGGCTAAGGTAATGTATTCTAATCTATCACTGACAATTTGCGTGAGAAACTTCTCAGTTATTTAACTACTTTTTTTCTGTTCATTGTTGTTTTTTTTTTTTTTTTTTTTTCTGTTATAATTCTTCCGGTTATAAGGCAAACAAGAATTTTCTAATTACTAAGTTTACAATTTAATTATTATATTTTGAATACTTTAATAGCTTAATATTAGCTTTCTCTTTCTCTGTAATTTCAACCAATTCTTCAACCTAACTGCTCTTACTTGGTTTTTGCTTTTCGTTTTCTCGTTTACCTATATAAAAAAAAAAAAAATCAAAATATATTTTTCTGATTATTGAACCCGACTTGCTTTAGGACATCTCGTATTTTGATTTTGATGATATTGATAATGAAAATGAAGAATATATAATACTTCAGGTTAGCGTTAGTAGACCTAAAATATAGTTAATATGTTTTGTAATAACCGTACATGAAAACGATTGTCATTTCAGTGAGCTAGAAGGATAGATCAATGTAATTGCTTAACTTGAATAATGTATACTTAGACGATGCTTTTTAATTTATTAGCTCTTTGCATTTAAATGTTTGCTGCTTTTCAATCCCATTTCCCCTCGAAGGTAGTTGTAAGCCTAGCAAGACATTTACCTTCCACTGCCGTTGTCAAGAGGTCCAAGAAGAGGAGAAACAATGACTCGTAGTGCTAGATAGCGTAGATAGCTCTAAACTGTTTAATGAAACTAACAATGCCACAAAGACTTTGTTGCTTTATTGGGCTTTGGATAAATTTGGTGAACGGTTCTAACTGCTACAAACATATTTAGCTGCTGCTGCACTCCCCTTACACATACTCACACGCACACAACTTCAGGCGTTGGAATATGATTTGGCTTTAAGTGTTATAACTTGTTATTATAAACTTGGTTTTAATTTTATTTATTGTTGTAACATGTTCAGTTCATTTGGGCGCACACTCGATTTGAATTGCTTTAGTTTTTACTTTTATTGATAGCCACAAACAATTAGCGGATAGTCTCTCTGTATCTCTCTCAATCTGTCTTTTGAAAATGATAAAATGAAATTTAATAATTGAAAAATTTATGCATTGCTCGCTCGCTCGCCTAAATCCCATATTTACCATCCGACACACTGTAAAACGAAACTCCAATCGAACCGATCCAATCCGTACTGCTCCTCTACTCCCGTCGACACCAACCACAGACAAATGCCAAAGGAGGTGTTGCTGCGTGGCCGGACGTGCCCAAGCCGGGTGCGACCCTTGGCAATCTGACACCCGCCGATCGGCATGGTTCAGTGCAGGTAAGTCGAAAGAGTCGTAGATGAAGCCGAGGCTGAGGCCTGGCGACACTTTTGTTATCGCATTTCGTTTTTCTGTATCGTTCAGTTATCAGTTTGGTTTTGTTTTTGTTTTCTGTAAATATATCAACAATTCATGATCCAACTAGAGAACTAACTAATTTGAGCGCTACCCTCCCTCCCATGCCATATCAATATAATTGGGTATCTATTCTAGGTTCTACATCTTAAGCACATAAATGTTCTCTGCTCTTTCGTTTCTCGCTCGTTGAAATACTCTATATGTGTAAAATAAAGCATATGCATTCATTATATACATATCCGTAAATATTCTTAGATAATTTATATATGTATTTACATTAATTTATGATAATGATAATGACAATGATGATGATGATGATGATAATGATGATGATTACAACAACAAACAATATCTATTAATTGAATTACTCGCAGACTGTTATATTTTTGGCCTTTTCAATTCTAATGTTTTCACTTGATTTACTCTACATTAGCTCAACAAGGTACTGAATTCAATATATCCCCTACCTAAATACAATCGTTCGGTTTGTTTGTTCTTTCGTTCCGTTCCATTCCGTTCCGTTTCCACTAGTTCTTTTTCTCGGACATAATTTTTTGAAATTTGAAATATCCAGCGCCGATGATCAAATAAATGGAATGTGCATAGCTTGGTATATATGTAGTTAAAAGAACCATATCGAAAACGATTGCACGTTTAAAATATATGGATAATATGAAAGTAGAGAACAATGCAATAGCTCTTAAGAAGATCTCTCTTAAGAATCATTTTTTCGCACTGCATGACGTTAACCAACACAGATCGCATACTGCATGTCCCACAATAGAATCCAAATACTGCATGTACTATTCACATAGATTTATCTATATATGAATATACCCATAGTCTGCACAGTTTTTGAGAATTCGGCAATAATTAGATTACCATAATCTCTTACACAGTAAAAAATTTTGGTTAAGTTCCTATCAATTAAAATTTAAATGAAATCCAGCTGGCTTCAATTTAGTTCTACAAACTGAATAGAACACAATACTCATCTATTCTAATTGGCTAATATTTAAATTTAGCATAAATTGTGGAACTTTGCAGCAAAGTTAACCAAATTTTTTACTGTGCACATTATCATTTTCATAGGCATGCCCATTCGCAAACAGAGTCAACTGCTTAACAGCCAAACAAGAAGAAATCGAATCAAAACCCAAACTTATTACAGAGATTGCCCGAAGATTCAAGCTCGGACGATGATAGCCCATTTGATGCTTATTATGAGACAAGCGACGGCGACGATGGGCCCAAGAAATAATAACCACTTCTACTTCCACTATCTATCTACTATCTGATATCTGCTATCTGCTATCTACTATCTTCTACCTACTACCTACTACATCCAGCTACAACTCTGTTTGCCCAATAAAAAATTGCCTACCCCAAAACAAATATATGCTATAAGGTTTTATTTACATGTGTTTCTAGTGTCAACACTGAGTGCGAGGTATTTCTTAATGCAATTCCTGTGGCCTGTTCTCCAGTTTAAAATGTTCTCTATATGTATGTGTGTGTGTGTGTGTATGTGTGTTTGTCTCTTGTGTAAATACATTCAGTTGGAATCTGTCTTTCAAGACATTCGTAGCTGCAAACGTGCTGAATAATATGAATATGAAAGGCAATCTCTGTAGAGCTGACCTGTATTGAAATAAGCCCATATGAATAAGAGAAATCTCATATAACACAATAAATAGTGAAATAGTAGATTCATCATCAAGTAAAACTATCAAATATGTAACATTTAAAAATCCTATTTTAATTTTGTATTATTTTTCTACTCATTAATTTGTAATTTCTTATATGCATTTATAAATGTTCAATACGGAAGCAAAACACTTTTAAAATTAAAATTGAAACAATTTAAAATTTAAAATTAGTTATATTATTTTAGTACCATTAAATTTCATTACACATCGTCTTTACAAATTGTGTTGGGGTGAATTCCTCAGTGTTCAGAGGCAGCTCGTTTGCAGCTCATTCGTAGACGATCATCAGATCAACAGAAAAGAAAAGTATCCAAATTTGATCACATTCACTCGGTAGTTGCACAACACTAGCGAAACCTCATCAATCTTCCTGATGGGACATTGTTTCTGTTCATTGTGTTTTCTGTTTCGTTGGTAGAGAATAAACGATTATGGTTTTAATTTGTTTTTGACTAGCGCTATAAGCAACAGCAGGGTTTATGATGCGTCAAATATGTATTATCACCAAGTATTTAATATCAATGCAGACAATATGTACCCTCTATGTTTAGTGTTACGAGTGTGAACGTGATTCGGTCGAAACTAATGCAAATAACTTGGTGCAATGCTCTGCATTTTGTTTGTGTCCTTTTTACAGGTTGTGAGTTCGACAAACGGCGAACTGAATGCGGACGATCCCACGGCCGGACACTCCAATACGCCCATCACCCAACAGCCGGAAGTAGAGCTTGTCGACGAAACAAAGTATGTTGCGAGTGAGATGCGATTGCTCTTGGTGAATCGATCGATTTATGATGGTTCGGTTTGATCGATCGATTTGTCAATGAGTGGATCGGATCGATCGAATCGATTATTTTTGGTGTTTTTGCTTTGTCGTTTTAATGCGCATCTCTCTTTTCGGTTCTTTTTTGTAACTGTTTCTAGTGGTTCCTTATATTCCAGATGTTGTTGTTTCTTTAAACGAAAGAAGAAGAAATCAACGCGCCAAAAATGACTAGAAGGTGTACAATGTAGTCCAGAACGCGAGGCAGTCACATTGCTGCGCGCCACTTCACATTCAAACTCACGGGATAGCGTATTGAATAATCCGAGTCAGGATTACATCCAACAGGCAACGTCGCAGCACACGTTGCGTTATCCTCCATCCGCGTCGATGTTGACGCCAACACCAACTACAAATACACCGACACTTCCGTTGTAATTTATATAAATACAGAAATCAGCAGTTAGAAAAAAGCGAAAAACAAAAAAAAAATAAAAATAAAAATAAAATAAATAAACAAAAGCCTAAAAACATTAAAAACCACAAATACAAAAAGAGAAAACTGAAAAAAAAACAGTAAAAAATTGCAACAAAAAAATACAAAACGGAAACAAAACAAAATAAAAGAAAAACACAATTTTATTATTATTTTTATTATTTACCAATTTTGCGTTTATGTTAATTATATAAATTATTATAATTATTAATTATATTATTAATAAAAAAAGAAAAAACAAAACAAAGGAGAAACAAAAAACAAATAATATACATCAAAATTTAATACAAAATAACAAATACAAAACTCTGTCATATTACATTTCATAATTCAAAGCCAGGCAGCTCAGTGTCGTGCTAAATGCTGAGAATAAATCCAATTGATCCTAACTTTTAAGAACTTGAAACATTTACACACACACACACACGCCACAGCGTACCACTTAAAACATATTTATATAAATCTATACAGAAATATATTTAAAAACTAGTGCAACTACAAAGCATATACATATATATATATACATAAATATTTATAGACAACAAATTGTACATTAAATACGCGTATTTCATTCGAAGAATTATTGAACAAAATGAGAGAAATTATATTTCGATTGCGCCAACACACACACACACACACACACACAGACACAGCTCATACCCCGTACTCTCTGCACCCCCGCAGCCCCTCTTAGCGTAGGCAGCTTTTGTTTAGCTCTGATTTTTGATGCACTTTTTTTTTATAAATATATATATATTGTATATGCTATTGTACATAATTATTATAAATAATGCCGAAGGTCAAGCCTGATATGCGCAGATTAAAGTTTTTGTAGTTAAATTCATTTTGTACAAGATAAGTGCATTTATTTGATTAGTGTGTGTCTTTAGGTCAATTTTATTTACGTACATTTACAAAATTTAGAAAAGAGCGAAGAAAGAAGAAAATGAGTAACAAATAATCGCATGCAGTGCAGCTGGAATTCCACACATAAAGCCTTAACCAAAAATTAAAAGAAAAATGAAAAGAAAAGAAAATATCTTGTAGCACACTATCCTTCAAGGCGGCACTTTATTTTCCCCAATAGCTAACAAAAGATTAATGCAAATACACGAGAGAAACTAAAAAGTGAATACAACTAGAAACTACTCAAGATCAATCACACTTTATAATTAATGTTAAATGAAAGAAGGGAAAAGATAAACAAGAATATCAAGAGAAAATATAAACAAAGTACTGAGCTATTTATTTTGATATTACGTGATACTAAACTTACATACTTACTACACTAAAAGCTGCCTGCAGCTACGCCTCCCGAACCCATTCATTCATTAACGAACACAGACCTAAACTTCTTAAATAATATTCATATATATATATATGTATATATCGTAATATATATGTGTGCGAAGCAACAGCAAACTACTTTCAAACCCATCTGTACGAATTTGTTTTCCTTTCCCATTTGAATAAAACACAGCAACTCTATGATATATATACATATATATACATATGTATATTTTAAACAAATTTTTATACTTATAAATATACATACTACGAGAAGAGGAGGAAGATAGATGCAAATAGTGTTGACTTTACAACAAGACAAACAAATGAAGCGAAGAATTAAACCTAACTTTAAATGTGTTTTTGCTAATATATTCAAACATGGGTAAACAAATAAAAAAAAAAATCAAATTTCAAAACATTGCATGATACATAAAAAGTAATAATAATTAAAAAAATATATATATATATAATTTACCAAATTTCTTGTATAGTTAAATGAAAATCATTTGTATTATATATGAAATCTAAAACGTAAAACACAAAACAAAAGAAAATAAAAAAAAATTATGCTAAACAATAATAAGAAAGCGATATTTATATGAACAGTCAAGTATAACAAGTTATGAATACTAAATAAATGTACTTTAACGTTGATAAAGAACAAAAAAGAAAAGAAAAAAGAAATAATATACACAAAATATTAAGCGCATGCATTGAATAAATATATATGTATATATATTTACCAAATTGAAAGAAAAACAAAGAAGTTGGCATTCAGAACAGTTATTCAAATATACAGATACAGAACGGAGATCGAGCAGGAGGCGGTGAAGCGTAGGGTAGAGCGGGAGGGGAGTTGAATCGGTTGGCGCAAGCAATGCACGCAGAGCCTTTCGCTAATGCAGGATAAGTAGTTGACGTTGTTAACTCTGGCAAGCAGTTTTAAACAAATTTAACATTTAAATTTATTGCATACGCGAGCGACAGAAACAAAACATTTAACAAATATTTAAGAAGTCATTTACAGCTGAAAATGTTTTAAGCGCCATTTCAGTTGACAAGTGAAACAAGTATGTAAAAGATAAATATTGTATAAAAATGATTTATTATTAATTATAAGTAACAAAACATACAAGATTTAAGCAAAAGAAAGAAACCCCTAAAAAACAAACCGAAAAAAAAACAGAAAAAGCAAGCTAAAAATGAAAACAAAATAAAAGAAAATTATTAAAAAAAAAAAAAAAATTATTGTTTTGTGTTTTATCATTGGGCGTAAAGGTATTACATTATCTGGAAGAACTTGTTATATGTATGATATTCGATTTATAGGTGAATTTAATATTAAAATAAGTTAGAATAATAATTATATCAGCTTAGACTTCCATTCGATAAGATAGTAAAATTTGTCATCAAAATTAAGAAACGAATTTCGTAGCTAAGCCGTTATGCAACATTCTATACAATTCTTGATTTAATACTAATGAGTTTTATATTTAGTTTTAAATATATAAAATATAGAAGAATTACAAACTGGTTTATGCATAGCAAAAATAAGATATATTTTACACTTGACTTACTAAGATTTTATTTTATTTTGCTACACAAATAAATTATATAAACTAGATATAGTATGAATAGAATTTTTGGCAACTAATTCCAAAAATCTTTAACATGATCTATATTCATTTAGTTTTAGTTAGTTTTGGTTAATAATCTTTTTATACACCAAATCAATTTAGAGTAAATCAGAGTATAATGGTTTTTATACATTACACATATATAAATATTGGATGATTTATATTAAATTCGAATCCCTCGCTAACCTGACGACACGAACTGATGAAGTGCAAAAACAGATGCGTACCTAAACTAAATCGTTTACGTACCCACCCAATATACTATATATCTGCGAGTCAGGCGTAATACGAATAAGATTGAACAAGATATACATATATTTATGTAGTTAATTGCTTTGAATTTTAAATTAATATGATAAATGACAGAGTGTAACAAATATTCATTTATTATACATATTTTCAGGCACTTCTAGCATCTCTCTGGAAAATTTGTATCAAACAAATAGCTATATTATGGAAATCTTGAATAGCGAATTGTTATTTTAATTTAAATAAATATAGCTATAAATATACAATAGAATTTAATCTCTGTGCTTAGTAGCCAATTTATTGCATTTATTTAATTGATGCATTTCTAAATGTCCAACTTAGGGCAGTTGTGTTGAAACTAGTATGCAAATGTCGTCAATACATCACTTTTTTTTATTTTTATTATACATTGCGATTGTGGGCTTAATTATTAAAGATATCAATTAAAGTGCAGCTAATCAGACGCGATCGAGCGCATGACTAACACTTTGCTTTGTTTTTAAGTGAATATATTTAATTAATAATTATTTCATTTACACGATTTTCCGGCAGCATGATTAAATAGCTCTCGCAAACCCATTTACGGCGATTGTTAATTATATTGGTAAATTGCACAAATTTAGCCAAGACACGAAAAAGCTTTTCGTAGCTCGCGGCAAAAGCTTTCGCTGTGATTGGCCAAGCGAGCTGCCTGCCTGAGCGAGCGATTGTTCAAGAAAGAGCATAGAGCAAAAAGCAATTTGATCCTAACAAAAGCTAGCTGGAAAGGTCAGGCATCTCTGTCGCACTCACTGGCAATGCGAAAAGTGAAGGGATTCAATGAGCAAATTCGCCAAGCTAATATTTATTACGTATGCTTGAGTATGGGTGTATGTGACTGAGTGTATGTGTGTGAATTGTTGTTCGCATTATGCTTAGCCCAAAGCAAATTGAAGTCGTTCAACAGGTGAACGTTCGAGTATGCAGAAGAGAGCAAGTTAGAGCTTTAAGAGTATCGGCGCTGTTGACGCTTACTTAATTTGCTGCTCACGTCGAGTCGACGCGACGCGTCGCGACGGTGCGAGAGTATTTAGCTGGCGTATGTTGCAGGCGGGCAGGCAGAGCAGAGCAAATAACTGCAAGATAGACAGCCGCGCAGCTAACTGACTAACTTGCCAGCAACAGCTCCAGCCAGACTCGGTTTCAGCCAACGCCAATCAGTCTGTGAGATTGCTCCGACCGTTCATGACTTGTGTAGCGGAAATCAAAAACAAAAAATATCTCAATCAAGAAAAAAAAAAGAGTATAAAGTAAAAAACTAAAGTCGAAAATAAAACACAAAACTCGACGTTCGTCGAATCCCGTTTCTGTTCGTGAGCAAGAAAACCTTTTGAATAAGAAAAGTTGGAAAGTGAAAATCGTTGACATTCAAAGCAGCCAACGCAGCTGGACTCCCAATGCAGCACTTGCTGCTCGAGCAATAATAACCTTTTGGCAATTGTAGGCCAAAGACAAAGACAGGGAGAGACAGCGGGAGAGAGAGAGAGAGACAGAAGAGAGAGACAGAAGAGAGAGAGAGAGAGAGAGAGAGAGAGAAGGAATTATTGCTGATCTGCGGAGACACACAAAAATAAATTCAAAGCAACAATGAATCAAACACAAGTGAATAATTTTCTGAAATGCTTCCTGCAAATTGATGAGCCCGCTCGTCACTTGGCGGCACATCACAGTGATCACGATCGCGATCACGATCACGATCACGATCACGATCACGATCATGATCATGATGATGATCATGACGACTCTGGCTCTCTGTTGATGGCCAAAGTAACCGCCATGGTGGTGCTCTGTTGCGCCAGTGCTCTCTGTGGTTCCATTCCGTTCCTGTTGAACCGTTACTATCGCTGGACCGAGAATCAAACGAATGCCCGTTCGGCCACTGTGGTCAAGTGTCTGCTATATTTCGGTGGCGGCGTTCTCCTGGCCACCACATTCCTCCACCTGCTGCCCGAGGTGCAGGAGATGGTGGAGCAGTTGCAAGAGTGCGGAATCATCGGTGAACTAACTTTCCCGCTCGCCGAGCTGCTCATGTGTTGTGGTTTCTTTCTCATGTACTTCGTGGAGGAGGCCATGCACTCGTATGTGCACCGGCACCACCAAGACGATGCTGGCGCCGCCTTCGAACGTGGCCACAGCATTCGCCACAGTCACCTGCTGAGGTCGGAAGGTTCCTCAACGGCGCCGAACGGCGACAGCTCGGAGCTGACCACGGCAGGCAACAATGCGACGCTATCTGTACAGGATCTGATGCATAACGATCTGGAGCAGCAAAAGTACGGTGCAGTGCATAAGGAGAAGCACAATCAAGCCTACAGCAATAGCCACGGCCATGGCCACGGACACAGTCATCTGCCCATTGGCGATGGCTCCTTGGCATCGAATGATATGCTCACCTCCTCGCTGCGTGGATTGTTCATTGTGCTGGCACTGTCACTGCACGAGCTGTTCGAGGGCATGGCCATTGGCCTGGAGGGCACCGCCAGCTCGGTGTGGTTCATGTTCGGCGCCGTCTCGGCGCACAAGCTGGTGCTGGCCTTTTGCGTGGGCGTCGAGCTGATCGTAGCTCGCACCCGCCTTAGTCTGGCGGTGCTCTACGTGCTGACATTCGCGGTTGTCAGTCCCCTGGGCATCGGGCTGGGCATATTGATTAGCCATGGCCAGCATGGAGCCGGACCCAACCTGGTCTCGGCCATACTCCAGGGCTTCGCCTGCGGCACGCTCATCTATGTGGTCTTCTTCGAGATACTATCGAAGAATCGATCCGGTCTACGAGCTTATCTGGCGCTCTTTATTGGATTTCTGATTATGTTCGGATTGCAACAGCTCGGTGAGTAAAAATCACTTTGATTATATACATATATGTGTATGTGAGTGTGTGTTCGCTTAGGCAAGAGATTGCGAGAGCTTTATAATTCTTTAACCGGAATCAAATCCGACGAAATAGGAACAGGTTCTTTACAGAGCATGCGTGCCCAAAAGATAGATCAACAACCATTTTTTTTTTGCGTTTTTTTAACCTTGTAACAGACCTTGTCTGCCTCTGTCCCCGATCATCTGAGATGCCGGTGGTTTTGTGTACACCGCAAACAAGTTAAGGAAAATCCCGCTGTGAAATCATCTCGGCAAATGTGGTGAAAAAAAGAACCGTCTGTACTTTCCATTGCTCTCCCACAATATCAATATACGAGATATCATTTCTGGCTAAAAATGTTTTCATAATAATATATATACATATATATATATAATATATGTATATGTATCTGATCCGGTTTACATATCAACTTTTATGGCATCTCGGTCGTAACTTGTTTTCCGACTTACACTTTCCGAGTTTTCAAATGAATAAATGCAATTTCGCTTCTGTTTCGTCTTGCAGGTGCCAGTGGAGGTCATGGCCATAGCCACGGCCATAGCTGCTCGGCTTCTGACGAGGATCATCATGACCATGATCACGATCATCATGGCGCAACCGATGCCGATCCAGATGCCCATCCACATCACACCGAAGCCGAGCAGCTAGCGGCTGCACAAAAGTACAAAGAGCAGCTGCAGGTGCTGCGCCAGGTGACCCAAAAGCTGCTCGAGGCAAACCCCAATCATCATTGAGATCAGTTGGTTCTACAGGATATGTGGGACATGCTATATAAATATATGTATATATATATATATATATATATATATGAACAATTTTACTAACTGCTAAGCAGCAATTGTAAATACTTATTATAAATCTATTTATCTAGATAGTAATGAAGATGTAATTCATATAATTAAATTATTAAAAATACAAAAATCAATCAAATATTGTTTAAAACTCTTTTCTTTATTGCCATTGAAGCAAAGCTATCAACAATGAATTTACAACGTGTTAATTCATTATACAACATAATAAAAATTTTAACTGTTTTATGGTCTTCCAAGAAAATCAAGAGTTATCTAGGAGCAGAACCAAGATATGATAGAGTCTATAGATTCTAAAAGACATTTACTCAGAATTCACACATAAGATCGTAAATTTTTCTCAAAGTTCAATCAAAACTCGTAAGATCTTAAATAGTTCCCGATAGGAACTCAATGCTAAAGCAAGGGCAAAGGAAAAAACAAGTAAGAACGTTGCAGTTAGGCGCAACTAACAGCGATATACTTTGTTCCCATAGGTGCATCTTATTTATTTAATAAACATTTAATTAACGAAATATTTCGGCAATTAGCAAACGTACATGGCAAGCAACAAACGTTTTCCCTACACATACATACAGATTTACACATGTACACACTATACGAGTATACACAATTTTCTATGTATACATACAAAAGTTTGCATCCCAGAATATTCTAAGAATTGTGACTGAATTGGGAATTTTTCGATCGTTACTTTAGTTTTGTCAAAAGGCGCTCTAGCAATGCCTTATTTGGTTTTAGTTAATGAAACTCAAGTCAGGGCAGTGGCGCTGGTGGTAAGCGCTATACAAGCTATACTTGGGTGCGTGGGTTCGAATCCCGCAGAGAACTTTTTTCAAAAATTATTTATTTTTTATTTTTTAATATTTGTATATTTATTATAAAATGCTTGCTGCCAATTGATAATCATTTATAAACATACGCATATGAATTGTGCATTTAAGTAAAAACTAAAACTGCTTTATGCTTTCCGATTTGCGACGCTGTGTGGCACGCAGTTTTTCTATGCATCCATATATGTATGTATGCATGTATACGTGTATACACATCCAAAAGTGTATACATATTGCAAGAATTGCCATTGTATTGTTTTGTGACGTCACAAGCTGCTGATCAGCTGGTCAGCTGATCAGCTGTGAATTTATTTAGGTTTAGCTAACGATTACATGTTGTTTTCAAAAGACCCAGGTTCGAATCCCGCTGGAAACTTTTTATTTATTAATCAAAAACTTATGAATTTTATTTTTAAAATTCATTAATATTATTATATTTATGTTAAAATGCTTTTTGCCATCTTAGCAATTGCTACTAAGCTATTGTATGCATGAATTATGCAGTTGGCCACAACAAACTTCTTTGACGATTTGCCACGCCCCCAGGGGGCGTAGACGCATAATTTTTTGCCAGTTCTTAGAAAGGGCCGAGGCTAACATGCCTGCAAAATTTGGTTGCTTACATTCCAAAAATGCGAAAATTACAGGGTATTTTTCGATATGCCACGCCCCCAAAGAGGCTGAAAAATTATTTTTGGGGGATCGATAGAGGAGAACATTAGTAACTCAACCATCCAATTTTCAAGCTTCTAGCTCTAAAACTGTAGGAGATATAAACTTTTGCGGTTTGCCACGCCCCCTGTGGGCGTAGATATATCTACCATAGCTTATTAGTCTTGGGTTGTCAACCCGAGTATACATGCAAAATTTAAAGTCTCTAGTGTCAATAGTGTTCAAAATATAGCACAATTTGAAAAATCACTATATATTCAGGTCCGATTTGCCACGCCCCCAATGGGCGTAGACATAAAACTTTTTGATCGATCTTCTTAGAATCATAACATTAACTCACATGCAAAATTTCAGCGTTCTAGCTTTAACGGTGTAGAAGATACGTATTTCCCGATTTGCCACGCCCCCAATGGGCGTAGATATATCCGCCATAGCTTTTTGAACTTGGGTTGTCACCCCGAGTATACATTTCAAATTGCAACTCTCTAGCTCATCATCTAGTATGATAACTTAACTATGGGCGGAAGAGTTTTCCGATTTGCCACGCCCCTAGTGGGCGGATCGGGAAAATTTTTACACTTTATAATTCGGGAACATATATGAGTATATGTTTAAAATTTCAAGTCTCTAGCTCTAATAGCGCCGAAAAATATTGCGTTCATACGGACAGACGGACAGACGGACAGACGGACAGACGGACGGACAGCAAGACGGACATTGCACAAACCCAATATACTTTTTCCCCTTCGGGAACAAAGTATAAAAACTGATAAATTCCCAAGCAAGAATATTTGTGTCGGATGCGTGAATGCTCAGTTCAGTCTGAGACATCGTGACAATATTATAAAAAAAAACCTCCGCTTGGGTATAATTAAATAGGTACAGTAAACACTTAACACTTGACGCTTTTTGACAGTCGCAATTAAATTGATATTGATAATTAAAATTATAATATATTGTACGTCTTAAGCGATTTACCAAAGCTCAGCACATTTTACTTTTGATTAGCTATGGAAAATGAAAAACTTCAACTTTCGATATTTAATTTGAAAACGTGCCTTGAGGTTAGTTTAATTATATAAAAATATTTCGCGAGGATTTTCTTTGAAGTCGTATGATAAAATATAATCTGACTTGATTGTTGGGCGAAATTCTGTAGTAACAATTGATAAGCTACTCGATAATCTTTGATTGAAAACCATTTCCTGATTTACTACATCATTTATAGCTTGTTACCAAGTGACATGACTTCATTGCTTTCACAAATGAAAATTGCATAGCCGAGTTGAAAATTTACAAATTTTATTTGCTTTTATCAATTAGCACAAATTTCACACAAAATATTTATCTGTTGGCTGAGCAAGTGTATTTGTTAGATAACTGATTGACTAGATATTGATCTGTTTAATAATTCTTAGTCTCTGAAAGGGAAAATAAACTTGTGCAAATATCAACAGCAGTCACGCTGCGCTCATTTCTCTTTGTTTCCTTTTGGTAATGTTTATCGAATTACATATTTAACTAAAAAATTAATTTTAATTTTAAAGTTGATTATAATCAACCGAAAGTCTTTTCTGCTTAGATATCTTATATCTAATTTAATATGATAATGATAACGGAATGTAACAGAACAGATTATTAAAAGCAGCACATTAATTTTTTTGACTTGCGTGCACTTGGGAAAAACTATTCACAGATAACATTGATCTTAAGTTTTAATCTCAAACTTAACCTAGAATTATCAAGAAAGATAATGCAGTTATCGCCTTTGCTTTATGTTTCGTTTATTTATAACTTTTCTTTTTAGAAACATTTTACTATGCAAATCACTTTATCTGATGCTGCTCGTTATAGTGGAGTCTCGTTGAGTTCATCGTTTTATGAGTCGCATAATTTGTTTTTGTTATACAATATTTAACAGCTGCCCAGTTTAGTTTGCGATGTGTACGTGCCTGGCGCACCACATTGAGTCCCTCCATCAGCAGGCCCCGTTTCAGTTCAAAGGCAATTCTGAAATTGTGAAATTTCAGCACGATAACTCGATTGAAGTGCGCAAATCGTAAAGTGGCCCCGTCGTGCAATAAATGAGCTCGTTGCTATTCCAAGAGCTATGGTGGAGAGTCGTGAGTGGGCGAGGAAGGGGACGGGGAGTGAGTTGGGTACAATATGTTGGTACAAAGGCCTCGGATAGGCCTCAGGTACTGGTAGTGTCTAGCTAGTTGTTACCTAGCCACTAGGCAGGCAGATATACATATGTACATATGCCCGTTGCCTGGTAAACAACAATAAATAAATTTCAAGCTGATAACTTTGGTGCTTGCGCAAAATTTTAACACGATATCTCCCCATGTTCGCTCGGAGCAACCATCATGCCTCTCTCTCTCTCTCTCTCTCTCTCTCGTTCTGTCTATCTTGCTCTTGCTCTCGTACACTCGATCTCGATCACTCTCTGTCATTCAGTGAGTTACGCTCACGCTCTCTTCCCTTTGGCCACGATAAGGTGGGAAGACCCGCAGACCTCCTCCTCCTCCTCCTCCTACATCTGCTGGTGGTGGTGCTGCTGCTGGCGACCAAAGCTGCAGCGGAAATTAGCGCGTCAAGTGTCAAGTGTGAATTGCCAAGTGGGTAACAATATTTGACAGCAGATGAAAACATCTCGGCAACTTAATTAGCGCATGTGGCTGATCTTATTTACAACTGAGTCTGAAGCCGATGATGTTGTTCGTGGCAATAAATTCCTTGCCTTTAACTTTGGCTCTTGCTCTGGCTGTGACTTTGGCCATCTGGAAACGTGGAAGCTGTCTCGCTGCACACACATTCTAATGGCAATCAACGAATATACAAAAGTGTTTGTTATCACTGATTATCACTTATCACTCCCAAAGTTGATATGCATACAAAATACATTCACATACACTTGCTCAAGTGATTGTCAAAATTTAATGTTTGCATTGATTGGCTTTATATACGACCCCACTCTAAGCATCTGTGTAGAGTTGCCAATATCGGTCAACTGTTAATCTCTGTAATCTTTATAGTCTAGCTGATAGCAGCTTAAGTTGAGTAATTCTTTTTTTCTTTTTTTTTTTATTATTATTACTAAATATTGACCTGGTTTGAGCGGGCTGAACAACAAATTATTACTCAAAAAAAAAAAAACTACTGTATAAGTAGATAAAAATATTTGCTATGATATTGAGCGACTGAGTGACTGGTTGACAGATTGCCATTTAGTTAGTTTACTGTTTGAGCCATAAAATCTAGATAGTAAATATAACTTTAAGTTACCTTGGCGACAATAAATGAATGTTTAGAGCACAATTAAAGATATATATAGACATAATATGTCTAGTGAATGGAGTAGCTATATGAAATATCTATCACAATATCTGAGCAATTTCAGATATTCTTAATATTATAAATAAAATAAGCAAATATATAATAATTTGGAGTGCCTTTGACTATTTCAACTTTCTCTTGTCTACATCTACATATATATCGCTCTGCTCAGTAATTAACTAAAGTTTTCTAAAAGTATTGCTATACATGAATAAAAGCCCTGACCCCGTAAGAGCAATGCACACACAAGTGTCTTTCCTTCAAATTGAGCGAATCAGACACATGTTTCACTTCAGTTATTTTACAAACAAAAGAAAACAGATTGTTGTTCATTCGAATAGTATTTAAATGATTTTGGCACCCTGAACTAAAGATCAGTTACCTGTTGTAAACACACATTGTTCTTTTTATTTGTTTTGCTATGCATATTTATTCTTCCCTTTGTCTTTGTCTTTGTCTTGTTTTATATTTTAGCATAAGTATGCCACAGATTTCGTAATGCCCCATAGCTGAGCCATTATTTCTGTTGCATACTTTTCAAAGCTCCAATAAATGTAACATAATTAGAAAAGATTGCGATTCTGATTAGAGAATGAATATCATATACGTGTATATTGAAAATTAAATATAAAAAATTTACTGCAGCGCAGTTTAAAAATTAATCACAAGTTTAATAAATTTCCCAATTTCAATGAATATTGCACAAGAAAATATTAAAATATTTGCTTTAATCTCTAATTTCTTTCATTTAAAATAAATGTTTTTTCCTTTACTTTAGATATAGAAATAAATATATGTACATATATAATATATGTTTTGGTAAATGTCCTCTAACACACATGTATATCATTACAATGTTTAGAACTTTCTCGGCCAAATGAAGATTGTTCATCGAACCACTCAGACAAAGCCAATTAAACGAGTGAGTACTCTAATAAATTTGCAAAAAAGTCTCAAGCTCACTTGATTTTATTATTTATCATATTCATAACTCTTCAAGCTGTTTGTCTAATAAATCCATCATTGGGAGGTCGAGCATAAAAATATGTTTGTGTAAGAGATAAAAAGTGTGCAATCCTTATAGCTGAATGTAAACCTGCTTAGATATGCGAGAAATCCGGTTGTCAGAGGTGCGAGTGTCAACCGTGACAGTTCAATTCTCTCAGAGTACGTCATTAATTAGCGCTAAGCGTGTGCCATTATCATGTTTTCATAAATATTGACAATAGAAATTAACTTTTCGGCGATTAGAACATAATACACGTCGAAAGCATTAGGAATAACGTGATCACCTCACAAGTGCTAAAGATTCTCTAATTAATATTATTGAAAATCAGAGCTTGTTCCCCACGAATATTATATTATCGAAGGAATTTTTCAATAAAACTCATTTAGTCTAAATAGGTACTGATTTTTACATATGCATGTATTTTTATTTTGCCTTGTTAGATTAAGCTTGTTAAATAGACGATATTAGGCTCGCTATAGCATAGCAGATACAATATTTGTTCATGGGCGTGAGGCCTGCTACAATCAAGTTGACTTAAACAATGGAGCACAGTGTCTATGAGTAATATTGTGCCAGATTTTCCATTCAAAAACAATAACAGTTTGTTATTTGATTTCCAATAAATACAATTGCTACAGGTGTGTATATATGTGTGTGTGTGTGTGTGTGTGTGTGTGTGTGTGTAAATATGATCTCTATGGAAAGTTGATTTCTTGGCTAAGTGTTCTCGTCTACGATATAATTTAATTGTAAAACCAATTGCGCTAAATAATTTATGTAGGGTGTAAATATTTTCACTCTCTCGTCCTAAATTTATATACAAATTAGATCACTTAAATGCTAACTACATTTCGTTAATATTGCGGGTTCAAGCCAAAGCAGCAGAGAAGAGACACAGTTACAAGATGAACTAAATGTAAGTTGAATACAAAAAATAAAAAACACAGTCTTATATACTTAAAAGAAAACAGAGAAGAATATGCCAGGACGCATTCCGCAGCCACCTATCCAAATATGCAGACCAGAGCAGTACGCTGAGTGGATGTGGCCAAGCTATGGGATATGCATATGTGCTCACAGGGCACTGGGTGAAGACAATGGCAATGGCATTGACAGCAATGCAATCCTGTTTAGGCAGCCACAGTGGGCACCGGAGGCTCGGGCAAGTATCTGTGCGATTGCTGCTTCCAGGGACGTCGCTTGAGATGCGTGCTCTGCGAATTGGTCCATCTGTAAATGAGTTCAAATGAGTTAAGGCATACATAGAAATCATGTTTCAGCTGTCAGCTTGCCTGTGATATTTGGAGAGCTTGCGCCGCTTGACAGATGGCACCACATCCATGTCCAGTCGGCTGCCCACAAAGCCAAAGTTGCCCACGCTGGCCGACAAGGGGTCTGCGAAATACAATAAATGTCTGAATATGCTCGTAATGGGAGCTTTATGCCACTCGCTGCTTACTGTGCTTGCGTTTGTTGTTCCGCTGGACATGATTGACGGCGGTGGGTGGGGTAGCAGCCGCCGCCATGCTCAAGTGTGGTAGCTGTCGGCGTATGCTGCAGTTGCGTCCGCGGCAGCTCTTCAGGCGCTCCAACGTGTCGTGCATGTGCGATCTCTCAGCAGGCGTCAGACTGGAGGCTTGATTTTGCGTTTCAAAGCGATCTGCATAAAAATGAAGTTTTATTACAATTATGATTTCTAATTATTAAAAATTGAATTATTTTGAAATAATGATAGATCATTATATTTACGATAGGAATAAATTGGTAAGAGAAATAGAGCTTAAGTCTCGTTTGGAACCTTAGATCTAATAAGAATGAATTGAGTATGGGAAATATAACTCGAGTTCTTTCAATCTCTCTCTGACTTTCTCTTAGATCGATATTATTATTGATAATGATGATTGCGCTAAGCATTTGCATGGGAAACAGAACTTGGCTTCGTTTACATTCTCTTACAGGTAAGCAACCTTACCTATAGTGAGATTATAAAACGTTATCAATCCTGTCGTAAATTCACAGTAGAGAAAATCATGCGTGGCATTGATGGTGCGTAGACAGGAGTAGGTGTTGTTGTTGGCATTCATGCAGAAGCAGAAGGGGCTGTCGTTCCAGAAGGGCGCTGTGCGCCAGTGCTGATTGTCATGGGAGAAGCAGTTCATCTTCTCCGACAGGCATTCCTTCTCTAGGCGCGCCTTTTTGATGCGTTTGCGTTCCTTCTTGCGCTGGCGTTCCTCCTTAAGCTTGCGTCGTGCCTCACGTGCCATCTCCTTGGAGTCGGCATAACTAAAGAAATGTTTAATATATTAGTTAGTTAGGAATTCGATTTATCCACCTTGGCTTACCTCTCGCCCACATCTGGCTCGCAGTAGCACTCGGCACGCGATGCGTAGTGTGGTGTGTGGGACTGATCCGGGAAGTCGTAGCCAGCAGCGCCTCCAATGCCACGAATGATGTCCTTTTGGTCGCCAGGATACGTATTTGGCAACAATACAGAGCGGGGTGTGCTCACGATATGACTGAAGTAACTCATGTTGAACTCGGGACCGGCTCCCTCTTGGACTCCTGCCGAATCATTACGTCGCCGTCCCTCGCCACGTCTGCCAGCCGCTGCCGCTTGCTGCTTGCTCTCCCGCATCTGCTTCTTCATGTCCTTCAGGGTGCTGATCTTGTCCTTCAGTAGCTTGATGAGCATATCAATCTGGTTGCGTGAGGTGCGCCAGGTCTTCTCATCATCGTAGATGACATCCGAGCAGTTCACCTTGTCCGTGCTCTCCTCCACATAACAGCGGCTGCCGCCCTTTGAGAACTTATTGCCACGCCCCAAAGGAGCTGTGCTGCGATTCTGCAGCTCATGCTCATTGAACTTCTGCTCCAGTGTCTCCAAAGTGCTCTGAATTTGCTGTATGACCCCTGCAATGGCATCATTCGAATTGGGGTTCGAACTGTTTGCAGTTAGGTTCTGTCCATTGGGCGCCTCTCGTTTGCTTCTGGTCGTGTGCTGGGCAAGCAGAGAGACAGCCTGGTCCAAGTCGAGCAGCTCTTCCATTTCGTAAGGCAGCTCCGAGTGATAGACTTCCTCAGGCACTTGGCGTTTGTGGCGTCTCTTGCCCAGGTGTTGATGGGTGCGCTTGTGCAGGCGATGCGAGTGCAAGGATGAAGTCGGCGCTCGAATCTTGGTATAGACCAATCCACTCGATGTGAAGCAGGCACAGTTTCGCTGGTATTGCTTCCGAGGCATCGCCGCCAGCTGATGCTCCAGTTGTAGCTAAAAAAGGGGTAATTAATATAACATCTGAATGCATTACTCGATCGATACTTACATGGAATTTGCACTTGTGCTTACGCCAGCGTCCTTTCTCGTTCACGCACTTCCACTTCTGGCCTGGCAGACAGTTCTTGAGCAGCGCCGGATCAGAGCACTCGGAGTTCAGACGCATCACTTTTGTGATGTAGGGCGCGATTGGCAGATTGTTGTCTTGCTGCTGCAACAGTTCCTGATCCTCGAGCTCATCATCATCGTCTTCTTCGGCACCGGTGTCTACTAGATCCTCCTCGTCCACTGCAGGTGCAGAGCTATCCATGGCATCATCGGCATCGTCGTCTTCAGTATCGGTGTCAAGATCCTCTTCGAACTCCTCTTGTTCCGTTGTGGTCACCACAGAGCTCAACAGAGTAGCTACCGTACTGGTAATGCTGCTGCTGCTGTTGTTGTTGTTGTTGTCGGTGCTCAGCAAATCCTCCAGCAATGTGCTATTGACTAGCTTCATGCTGTGCCGATCCACCAGCAAACGCGCTCGGGATTCAGCTATTTGCTCTGCCGTCTCCCGACGACCCGAACTCTCAATGAGGAAGCTGTCCGGCCAGGTGTCCCGCACCACTCGATTGCGACTGAGCAGCAACGGCAGAATGCTGCGTCCGTCCATGTGCTGCGGCGTCGGCACTCCACCCATATCCAAGAACGTGGGCGCCAGATCCACATTCAGCACGATTTCATTCACCCTTGAAATTAGAGAACGTACAATTGGAATCGGAATTGCTCAATGAATGTTGTATTGATAACTTACACCTTGGACGCCTGAATGCCCGGGCCGCGGATGAGGAAGGGCACACGCACATCGAACTCGAAGGGGAAGCTCTTGCCCTTAATCAACCCGAATTGGCCAAGGTGATAGCCATGGTCCGAGGTGTACACAATGTACGTGTTGTCCAGTTCACCCAGCGCCTTCAGCTCATTGTAGACACGCTCCACAGCCACATCGACGCTTTGCAGTGTCTGCAGGCGCTTGGTCATGAGAAGATTGGTAAAGCGCATGTGCACCGGCTGCATGGGCTCCGTAACCCTCAAGATCCATTGCTTGTCGGGATTGGGCGCGTGATCATAGCTAGGCGTGCTTTGGAATTGAATTGAAGTCATTGAGGATTAGCAAATCACTAAAGGAACGATCGACAGCTTTACTCACTGGTGCGTGGTCACATTGTGGAAGAGGTGGCTGTACTGCGGCGCCGAGTCCTCGGGTCCATGGGGGGCAGGGAAGCTCATGGTTAGCAGTACGGGCTTTCTTTGGTTTTGCTGCTTGGAGGAGCGCAGGAAGGCGATCGAGTCGTTGGCTATCAGATCGGGATAGTAGTCCTTGGCATAGTCAAAGCCGTGCTTGATCTTCTGACCATTCAGATTGATGCTGTAGTTGTAGTACTTGGAGTTCATGATGAGCCCGCCCCATTCGCGCCAGCCGGGCGGAATGTATGAGCCGTTGTATTTATTCAGATACTTGCCAAAGTAGCCGGTGCGATAGCCCGCATTGGACAGGTAGGTGGCATAGGAGCGCGTCTCGTGCGTCGCCTGCCACTGGGGACTGGAGCAGTTGTCATTGTTCGTGAACACCATGTGATTGTGCACATACATGCCCGTCAGCAGCGACGAGCGAGCTGGGCAGCACATGGGCGTGGTCGTGTAGGCGTGGCGAAACTCGGCGCCGCCATCGCGCAGCAGCCGCAAGGTGCGCGGCATGAAATTGAGAGAGCCCAACTCAACGTCCTGGTCGTCGGTCAGGATTAGGATTATGTTGGGGCGTCGCTCACGCGCAGCATTCGAGTCGCGTGAGTAGCGCCTGGAGCCGCCACTCAAGTGGCTGCGGTGCTGTTGCCTCGGATGCGACTCGCCCGCCAACGGCTCGCGCTGCTCCTTGCCATCAGCTGAGCGCGACAGTAAGTTTAGCCCGAATATAAGCAGCGCCAGGCAGCAAATGCCCAGATGAGTCCTCAATTGTGGCATCTTTCACTATAAGACGTTGTGGCTTCTGACTGGCTTCTTGGCTGAAATGCTCTCTGACAAACCTGGTTTACCTCAGTTGCCACATTATGAAACGAGCGCAACACGCATGAAATCTTATTCTGAAAGTAAATTTAAAATATTATTAATTAGGGACATGGAAAGAAGTTGATATATAAATATAAATATAAATATAAATATAAATATAAATATAAATATAAATATAAATATAAATATAAATATAAATATAAATATAAGATTAAATATAAATATAATATAAATATAATATAAAAAAATATACATATAAATAATATAAATATAATCTCTGTCTTCCCCCTCTGTCTCTCTCTCTCTCTCTGCGATTTCATGTTTCGTGTTGAAGAAAGTTAATTAAAAGCGATTTCTTTCCGATTTTACTGCCTCACCTTTCACCCAGCCAAACAGATTACAAAAATGTTGCAAAACTGTGTTAACAAAGCGCCAATCTATGCTCATTCGCATCTCGTATCTGGGTTAAGATCTGTGCGCCATCTTAAAGACGCATCGCATAGTTGGTTAATCAAGAGCCGCCCGGGCAAAAGGCAGCTGCTGCGCCTTTTGCAGCTGCTGTCGCATATTTTATGCATCGATTGACCTTTCGCACAGACAGCAGCAGCTCGACTCGAGGGCTCTTGTCACCAAATATTTGCAAAGATTTCCTGTTTTCTTTTGCTTTACCTCATTTTTGTTTACTTTTTCGTGGTCGGGTGAAAGGAAGGACGAGCTCAGCTCGAATCAGAGCAATGAACATTTTGCCCAGTTATAAGGAGCTGTCATAGTTGTTGCTTTCGTTGTCGTTGTCGTTCTTGTTGTTGTTGTTGGTTCTGTTGCTGCTGCTGTTTCTTTAAGTGCCACGGTGTCCTTGCTGAAATTTATGTGCCACTTGCCGGTGAAGTGAAAACTGCTTTTACTGCTGCCTTTTCTTTCTTTTTCGCACTCATTCTGTTCCTCTCTCTCTCTCTGGCATTTCCAAGTAAATTCCAGATGCAGTTTGTGCCCGCTCGGCTGCTCGTGGCACTCGAGCAGGGGCTGCTGGCTAAGGGTTACCGTGCTGGCAACACGGTTCTCGTTAAGGTTTGGGTGGCTTAAGTGTGATTTATGCAGTGCATTCTGCTGTAAGGAGCTTTTACCATTGTAATTGCGACTGAGGGAGATGGCTCTTAAAGAGCGGCGCTTTTATTAGCCATCATGCTACAAGCAGCTTATTGCCAGGTAAATAAATTGTGAAAGCCATGCATTTTCACATCATGCGAAACTTTATTTAATTGCCTCCATGTGAAGCAAACAAACTTAGTTTTGGCCTTCATTGATATGAAGCAAATGTTGCAAAATTTTGCAAAGCAATTATCTATTTATGCTCTGCGACCTTCGCTTACAAAGAGCACACAATTCTCTCTCTCTCTCCCATTAAACTCTCTTACAGCCAGAATAAAGCACGACTCTTATAACTCTTAAGTTTGGAGCTTTAAGAGCTGAACAAGCTTGCAATGCCTCGCTGAGTTTACATTTGCCATGCTTTTAGTTTATTTTAATATTTTAGTATATGGCAAATTCACATAGTCTTTGGCATTTGTAATCAACAAATGCATCTAAATTGAAGTTGATTTTTTTTTCTTTTTTCGTCTTTAACGGCAAGCTCATCATATCTTTGTATTGGTCATTGCAAGTGCTATAGGCTCACTTACATGAAAATCGTATACGATTCGGATGGTCTGCTATTTACTTAAACTGCGCACAGCGAGCTAAAAAGAAATTGCTGTTATTTTCGCTTTGAAATGTGCGCCCATTTATGTTAAAATGCGAATGCAAACCGAAGACGGCTGAGGCAGAGGCAGAGGCAGAGGCAGACACAGGTTGCCACAGACATAGCTGGCAAAAATGGAGATCGAAGGCGCCTCAATAGGCCACTTGACGGGGGCACGAAGCAAAACACATGCCAAATACATGTACATATATACATGTATATATACAAATGTGTGCATGAAAGTGCTCGAGGTTCGAGTGTCTTCAGCAAATGCAATATTTCGCTTGGCCTTTTATTTATTTATGCCCAATTATGCTGCATTTCTCGATCGAGCGACTGGAAATCGCAAGCAATTGTAACTCAAAAGAAAGCCAAACAGCTGAAGTGGCTTTTAGGTAAGCAGCTGGCAACGGACAGTCCCCAGCAGACGACGATCGGCCTCTTCTGCTTGGACTCCCGACATCGACTTCCTTATTCCCCAAGGTTGCTTAATATGCAACAGCGGCGAGAACAAGTTTTGCGCTGTTGCTGCCCAGCATGACCCAAGTATCAAGTCCATGGCCCTAAAAAGGAAACATGTTTCTGGCCGGCCACCGACCAAAAAGGAGCTGCACACATACAAAACGCTGCCAAAGCTGCTCTTTTTATGTGCGGCATCTCATGGCCACTCGCCGCCTTGACAGGCGTCACGCATGCGCAGACGCTGCACCCTGCACCCGGCACCCTGCAGGCGATGAGCTGGAGCTGAAGCTGGAGTTGTTTGGCCGGCTAGCAACAGCAACAAAGTGAATCTCTTGCGCTGGGGTCAAATACTGTCAGATATAAGAGCCCACACGATTCTCTGATTCATTCATGAAGTTCATGATATTTATTTGTTTTGTGTCCTGCTCTCCCTTGCTTCCAGCTCTGCCCGGATATTGTTAGTTTGTTAGGCTGTTTTCTTATGCTCTTTGTTCAGTCTCGTTTCGGTCAGCTTGTTCGCCTGTTGCCTGTTGCTATGCGCTCGTTAAACTTTATAGCAACTTCTTAAGTATAGTTGCTTTTGTACATTTCCAGCATTTGGAAGGGTTTTGGCATTATTGGAATTTCTGTTGGAATGGGAGACATCAAATCAAAGTTAACAAGAAAAGAATTTATGCCCTTTGTAGTATATATTTCTCTCCCCTTTGCTGTGGGCTGCCTGCAATCAACTCTAACTCTATTTACCATTTATATATAAATACATATAGATAATATATATATTGTGAGGGCTTATTTCATTATCATAAATATTTGGCCTTGTGCGCTATCTGACAAGACAAGATCAGATTACGCAAAAGCCCTAAGATGGATCACTCTCATGATATTTCTGTTACGAACGTGACAAACTGTACAATTGCATTTCAGATTATAGCACTAGCTGATTACGCAGCAGAAATCGACATTATCCAGTTGACAAATCAGAACAAGTCACAGCAACAGCAGCAACAGCAGCAACAGCAGCAACAGGAGCATCCATCAGACAGACGGCTGCACATTCAATTAAATGCAAATAAATACATATGTGTTTCAATTAGCGCGCAGTCCGAGCCAATTGAGTCTGGAGGCATTCTCGGCACGCAACTGGGCTTAGCGCAGATTTATGAATATGCAAATAAATGGCAGTTGACTTCTTGACGCCGCTAATCCGACAGCCAGGCGACAGTCGGCATTCAATGATAAATTTTGTTTATCAGCGACGCTGCCGTCGGATCCGCTGGAGCACGATTGGGATTCATGGCTCATTAGTGCACATGTCAGCGGCTCGCGTGTGCAAATAGTTGTCCACCAAGAGTGGGCAACCTACGGCCAGCCGGCTCTGCAATGGATCGCACAGCTGACAGTCAAAGAGTCTGCAAATTTGGAGCAGGCCGCGTGGGCTGTCGCATCCACTCCTCCGGATCCATCCATTTCAGCGCTTAATTAGGCAATTAAGCAGACTGGCCAGTTAAGGACCGAGTGAACAAGTGACGGAATAGGAATCTCGGTGCCAACTCAATTTAACGCTTAACTAACTATTTAAAAATACAGCATGCGTTGCAAAAGCGAAAATGACAAACAAACACGCACGAGGGAGGTGTGGGCTGTCGGACACGCCCACATGAATACTCAGCCAACATCTTCCACTTCCAACTCCGCGTTATGCCAGCCCACAACATTTGCAAGAACGACTTGGTAATATGTGTAGTAAATGCCATCTGGGTGTAGCCCAAGTCGTTGCAGTGGATGGCGAAGGCGACACGCATTAGACAGTTATTACGGCCATGAATATTTAAGTTCAGACAGTTCCATTATGTAAGGTTTATTTCATATTTGGTCAGTGGCTTAAGCTCCTGACAATGCGCTCTAAACAAAACACAAACTGCCAGGTCAAGTAAATGCTAATATGCCTTTTCAGTCAAAGGAAGCAGAGTATAAATATGTATGTTTGAAGGCTGCTTTAAATATCTGTCGATGCAAGGGTAAAAGCTCTAGCATGATCGACTATCATACATATATCATATATTTCAAATATAGTTGTCTAGGCATAATGGCATAATAAAATGGAATTAATTAAATATATAAATGCAAATTGAATTCTTTATCTGTTCAGCTTTCTTTGAATTATGTAAAAAATTATTCAAAATAAAAAAGCAATATAAAAAAGTTAATTAATAATTAAAATTATTAAGAGTTAAGTTAAAGAACTAATATAATTTATTAACAATTAAAATTACTTTATAAGGAATACGTATAACTGATTGAATTTTGAATATTGAATACTTCATTTATTGCCTACATTTATAAACATTATTTTAATATTACTTTTTACAGGGTATGCGAATAATAGTAGCTAAAAAATTATGAAAATAATTATTTCAATTTTATTGGTGTTTTGTATAAGTACAACGAAAGAGAAACACAAAACCTGCTCAATGTGAATGACTTTGGCACACGCTTGGATTTTCAGACAAGTGTCAGACACACACACACACACACACACACACACACACACACACACACACACACACACACACACACACACACACAACAAATGGCAGAGATAGGTGTGTGCGTGGGTAAAGCAGCAGCGAAATTAATTTGTTAACAGAAATAAAAAACTAAATACGATTTGAATGTATATATTGAAATTTGAATGAATTCAAAGCGCCGCAGCTAGGGTCTCAGCCATTCTTTTTTTTTTTTGTTAATGGCTACAAATTGTTTGGAATCTGCGCAAATAAATCAAAGCATCAATGTCTTTTACTTTTGGAAGTAATGCTGTTGACTAGCAAATACTCTTTCTTCAACCGAGTGGATGAGTGAGTGAGACTTGAATTTATTAACCCTACTTCTTATTCAATTAAACGAAACTAATCTAACAAATGAATCTTGGCTAAACATTGCATTCTAATAGACATAAAATTTACAAATATAATTCTAGAAACTTATAAATATTTCATGATCTAAACGGAATACCTCATATCACTTATAAGGCAAATTAGAATTTTTTTTTAAAAGAGTTGTTAAAAAGTTTTTGCTTGCCAATGCTGCCGATTCGGTTCAGTTCACTTAATTACTTAGCAAAAACAATTAGCTTCAACTCAATTTTATATCATGTCATATTAACATATGCTTATTTATGCATGTTATACAAATAATAGTTTTTTAATGTGTTTACAAATCTACTATTAATAATATTATTTACATTTAAGCTCTTACTCCACTTATTAACATTAATTCAATATCAATATTTTTGTATTTAAAAGATTTAACGAATTTGATTATAAATTACGAAATCGATCTGTTAAGTCAATAAAATATTTTCGAATTTTAAATGTGTGAATTTACAATCTGTTGAGCAATGTTTAAAATGTGTTTTAGCTATTAACAACGTCAGCATAAATTTTGCTTACAGTTGACATTTTAAATGGCTTACAAAAAATGAATAAATAAAAGAAAATCTGTTAAATGTATAAAATAAATTGCCAAGCAAGTATTGGCGTTTTCGGCAATTATCAGTTAATTGCCTGAAGGTTTTCCTCTTTTAATAATAATATGCACGTCAAGTTTAGGAAAGGTCAAATGGCAATGGCAGCAGCTGCGGCCTGTGGCGTGGTGCAAGCCAGCATTTTGATTGTAGCTGCTGTTGGCCAAGTCCAGTCAAATTGAAATAGACAAATTTGAATACTGACTAATTGGATATGGGTACAGGAAACGTTCGTTTTTCTATGCAACATTGCCACGACACAATTGGCCAATTACAGGCGAACATTTAGACGTAAATACAACGAGGACAAGCCCTATTCCAGCTGTGGAGACTGTTGCTGCGGTGCTATAAACAAATCAAATCAAACAGTGACCCACTTAAAGGCTTACACAATTTTCCGCTATAACGAACCAGCAAACAAACACATGCAGGGACAGTGACAGCGAAAAGTCATGTTGCAGTTGGGGAAAAACAAAAAATATACACGAAATATTTTCATTGAATAGCAAAACAAAAAGAGTCAAAAACAATCCGCTTAACTGCAAATTCAACTGCGGTTTTTGCAGCACAGTTTGTCAATTTACATTCAGAAAGGACTCGTTTGCCAAAGGACTTTTGCAAAGTTGCCTGACATTTGCATATGACCAACTGATGTTTCTGACAACTTGGACATGTGGCAAATATGTAGGCAAATTGATGGATGTACGGCAGGTTTTAAATGGAACTTTCGAGTGGTCAAGCCACAGAAATGTGGAGCAAAATACAATATGGCATAAAAGTTGCTACAAATATTATCATATGACAAGCGAACAGAGATTGTTCTTATTGGAAAATAATAAATAGATAATAAATTAGCCAAATTTATATGATTTATATCAAAGATGCGCACGGAGAATGTAATATTAAAAGTAAAATTTCTTTTAATGTTTGTAATTTCATTATATAGCATATATTCCATCTTTGATGGAGCACAGGGTAAAAGAGGACTTACTTGCCTTTGAAATAAAATCACAAAATCTAATTGCACTTAATTCAATCAAGGAACTTTGAGCCATATTGGCCGAGAAAACGATTTGCACTTGTTGGAAACAATTTGTGGCTCGCCAGCTGGGGAACAGCTTAGGCTGATTGGGGCCAAGAGCGCGAGCGAGAGACAGAGAGATCGCAGCTAAAATAGAAATTCTAGTGTAAATGTTAAAAATTCTCGTGACATATCACAGGAATGTTGTCTGGCTGTCTCCAATGTCGTTGCCGCATTTGAAGCTGCTGCAAATAGTCGCAGCAGCAAAAATGCTTCCAGACACACACAAACACACCGGACCAACTGCGCTCTCTCTCTCTCCCTCTCCCTCTGTCTCTCTCTTTCTCGCTCTGCCTATGAATATTCTGCTGATGGCACCGAAAACAACAAATTCGATGACTATTGAAAAGTTGCTTACCTTGGACTAAATGCCGTGGTCAACAACTGGACAGAGCTCTGAATTGCTTTGTGGGCTGCCCATAAATCATAGCTTCTACGTGGGCGTGGCATTGGCTGGATTTTCTAAAGAATTTCGACTGCTACTGCGATCGGCTTTCAAGAATATGAATCACATTTGCAAAGAAGAGGCTTCTGCTCCACCAAGACACCAACGTCGGCGACGACGACGACGATGAAAACAAACCTTTCCCTGAGGCTGAGACTGCTAATGGCCGTCAGGGTTCACCTTTCAGTACGGGGCGTCAAACGGAAGCCGCATTAGTTACACACGAAAAATGAAAAAAAAGAAGATATCAAGAAGCACAGGAGAGACGGCCGAACCTAAAAGTGATCATACAAAATATATATGTATATACATATATCAGGTGATTCAACCACTTGTCGACACTCAGCCCCAAGGCAATCGAAGTGAGGAACACGAGCCGCACCGATGACACAACTGCAAAAGGAGCCTCGGCTATTGGCTGGCCTTCAATCAGACATTTTTCCACACGAAGAAAGTCACATTAATAAGCATTAAGGAGGATCATATAGAAGTGATGGACAGGGGGCAGCAGATAGTTTCAGTAAATTGTAAGAGACATTAATTCTGTTGTTTATAAAATAGTTAAAGCATCTATTTAGTTTTCATCAACTGAAATAAATGAGCTTGACTAACAAATTCACTTTTACATGATTAAAATCATATAACAAATTAAAATTTTAAATAAATATTATTCATAAATTTTATTTAAATAAAATGTATTGAATTTTAAAAAAATTGCGACAATTAAATTGTAAATATTTTGAACTTGACCCACGTTTGTAATTTATTTTGTCAATATTTCTGGTTGGCTCTGAATTTGGATAAATCAGTTTTTGAAACATTGCCAAAATGGTAGCACTTATTTCTCTATACAGTCCGCTACGATTCGTTTCAAGCGCTGAAAAGCATTAAATGTGCTATAAAATGTTTATTCTCTTCTCTTGCACGGGCATCATTAAATTTACAATCTAATGTCTTGTGTATTAGGTTTGACAAAATTATTGTATATTTTTTTGCATATATATTCTTTTCACTTGGCGCACATTTAGCTAACAATTGTCAGATTGAAAAGTTTGTTTGATGTGCCTAAAATGTCTTGATATATTAATAAAAAGACGCCGTGGGACTAAGTTACATTTAGGCGCGAGCAAATGTTGCAGCTGCGAAAAGTTTTCCAACTGCACCAAAATTTATAAAGACGTGCAACTGTCAGCGCAATTCTCATGGCTGTCTGTCTAACAAAAAATAAATAAATAAATGAGAATAAAATGAACCAAAAGCTGCGCAAATGTGCATTTTGGTGATTTATGTGATGTATGTGGAATATAAGTAATATTGTGCATGAGAAATAGCCTATCTATTTATAGAAAGTCGATGCGCAAGCATTTTCTCGTTAGTTTTTTTTTTTTTACATTGTTTGGCTTTAGTTTTGTTGTGCAGTGTAAAGTATTAATATACCTGCAAATACATACATATGTATATACGTTGTGTGCTTTGCATTTGCAAATTGATTTTGTGATTTATAAGCTGATGCGTTATTTGCTGAGCAATCTTCAACTGCCGAAATAGCTCAGTTGGGAGAGCGTTAGACTGAAGATCTAAAGGTCCCCGGTTCAATCCCGGGTTTCGGCAAATTACATTTTTGCTATTTTTTTCTTCTTTTTTTTTTTGCAGTTTTATTTTTAGATAATTGAGATTTTATTTTGCTCAATCTGAGTCCTAGCTAGTTTCCGTGGTGTAGTGGTTATCACATCCGCCTAACACGCGGAAGGCCCCCGGTTCAATCCCGGGCGGAAACATAATTTATATTTTATAGATATCTTTTTTATAGAAAGATACGCATTATTATTCTATCACCACATTGTTTCTATGGGTCAACATTTTTATGACCATAAATGAATATAGTTTTAATGGATTTTTGGAGTTCATGAAATTGCGAATCATAAATTTTTGCGTTAAAAACGTACCAAACAGAAGGCCATTTTCATCACACACGATTGTCTAGAGTTGTTCAATTCTTTGGGTTGTGATGTGCAATCTGACGATCTGCGGTCTGTGCTTTATTTGGATTGTACGAAAATAAATAATGAGCAACAGTCAAAGCGGCAAGCGCCAATGTTTTCTATCTGTCTGCTTGTCTGTCAAGCATATAAGAACGACAAACGTTTTAATATGCTTTTATTAGCCAAAGGCACTGGGAGGCACTGGATACGCATCGGTCGTCGCCTGTCGGTCGGGGTAATTAGACTCCATTAGTGGCACTGGCAGACACTTCCTTGAAGCATTTGCTCTCACAGACACTAACACACAAGCACAGACAGACATGAGACGAGCATTTATATAGAAATTAATGCAAAGTGCTCAGATGTCTCCAGCTAGCTGTATTAGTATCTATATCTTCTGTATCTGTGTCTGAATGTGAATTATGGGCACCATGTGCTAATGCTGATATGTGCTCGCATGGACTGGTGGCTGCTGGTGGCACTTGATGTGGCGCTCATAATTTTTGAGCCATTAGACTGCCTGGTGCATAAACTCATTAAAATGTACTTGAATGCCTCAATATGTGAGGCGACGCGTTGCGAAGCTGCAAGATGGAGAATGGAAGATGGCAGATGGAAGCGATGGCCATTTGGCGTCACATTTGCTTAATTTGTCGAGCAGTGACAAATGACAAGGAGCAGCCAAGAGTTCGCAATCCCCTCCCTCTCGCCCTCTTCACTTCCATCTAACATCCACTCACAGCAGTGCCAGAGACATGTGTACAATTTGACAGTTTGATGCGCAACAAGATAGATTGGCTTACAACAACGATGGAGTCTGGATTGGGATTGGAGTTGCAGTTGTAGCCTCCACTTCTAGAGCAGACTACGCAATTCGAGACATCTCGAGCAAGCACTTGAGATTGCTGCATGAGGGATGTTGGTTGGGTCGGTCGAAGTGTCGACTCTTGCTGCAACATTAATGACGTTTGCTTGGGCTGTCAGCTAATGAAGATGTTGCACAGTGCCAACCATATTAGACACTTGCCACATCTCAAGTGGCCTGGCCAGTCATTTAGGGTTGGGCCAAGGTGTGGCAACAGTCAACACTCAGAGTACATTAGTTAATTATAAATACTTGCAAAGTGTAATAATAATAATAATAGCAGATGTCATAATTGTGTCAATATTGATGTTAATCTTAATGTAACTGCAATGCTTCTAATAGGACTTATTAAAGAACGTATCTCGCGTTTAATTTAAGTATAAATAAACAAGTGATAAGCTCTTTGGCTATGTTGTTGTAAGCAAAAATGATTAGAAGACGGAATGAGATACAATAAATTATAAATATAATAAAAATGCTTAAGTTTAGAGATAACTTTATAGGTTTGTAAATAACTACATCACCCTTTTTTTGAAACAAGTGAATGGTATAAATTTATAATTTTATAATAACGAATATTTTGATTTAATTATATTATAATTATTATTTGATTATATTATAATATATAAATATATATATATACATATATAGGCTATACAAATTCTACACTTTGACACACGTCTTTAGGCCAAGTTAAGTTCGTTGAATCAGTACTAGCCATTTCGAAATGCTATATTGCAAAGCATGAGTCACGGCAATAATCAGCTTTACGAAATCAATCGTAAGGGCTTAATTCATTCAGGTGGGGTCTACACTTAAGAAATGCCGAACTTTAGGTAGCATGAGTCACAGGCTGTAGGTACTGACCGACCTCTGCTATCTACTGTCTAACGTCTGCTAAATGTTATCTGTTCAGTTAACATGATTCCCATTGGCAGATATCAATATAGCCAATGCTATCGATGTTCCTTGCTTATAAAAACACATTTATTTGACCATTAAAAATCAGTTTTGGCACAGCCATCGAATCAAACTAACCGCGAAAAAAATAAAATAAAATAAAATGACTGTGGGCCAAAGCAACCCAGATATCTTTATAGAGGTGGGAAGTAATCCCCGACCGGACAGCAAGTTGCAGAATTGCTGTGTCAATCGTCAGCGACTGCATTCCATCATAACAGGTGAATAGATGGAACAATGACATGAGGGACTAAATGCAGTTCTAATTATAATGAGGTCTTCAAAAGAAGATTTAATCAGAGAAATGCTATGAGAATTTCCGAAAATGCATTAAAAAATCTAAAATTAGCGAAAATAACTAAATTTTATTTCAATTCCTCCTAAATCACAGGAATGGTAATATTTTCCTATGGAGGCATGGACATGGCTCAGGGCCTCGGCTGGAATTTGTACACAGGCATTGCGGATACACAACAATTTTCATACTGTTGGTTCATTGGTGTCATAATTGGAGCTATATTGGGATGCATCGCTGTCAGCCATGTGCCCAAAATCTTTTTCTATGTGAGTGGAAAAAACTAAAACTCTCTATAAGATTGCCTTTGGCTAATGGTGTTGATCTATCTAGGCTTTCGCAACTGTGCTGCAGCTGATCGATGCCATTATCTGCGTGAGTGCACCATATAACTACGACGCTATGGTCGCAGCTCGATATATTGGAGGCATTGGCATTGGCTTCATTACGGTAGCCTTTATAATACATAACTCGGAGGTGGCGCCAAACGACGCTCGCGGCAAGTGGTGCGCCGTGGAGCAGTCCGGCCTGGGCCTGGGCATAGCTGTGCAGGTGATCATGGACTCGATGTGGAATCCGGCCCTGCCCATTGGCAACAATCAAGTGCATGGCATCATTGGAATCGTGTTTGCTGTTGTCGCTATTGCCGTACTGATCCTGTCGGTCGAGTCGCCCATCTTTTACCTGCGCCGCAATGACTACGACAAGGCGAATGAGTGCCAGTGGGAGGTGATGGACAAAAAGGCAACTGCAAAGGATCAGAGTGAGGCTTTTGAAGAGAACAAATGTTATGTGTCGGAGGGCGCACACGAAAGCATTAGCCACGATCTAGTCGTCGCCATAGTTCCATTCACCAAGATGCTCTTCTGTCGCTGCCTCGTGGCATTCAGCTTCTCGATGCCGCTCACCCAAACCATCATAGCGAGCAGCCGAGCCTGGAAGGGCACTCTATACAGCTGGCCGATCATCGTGTGGAGAATTTTGCGCTGGATCGGTACTCTCATTTCCATATTAGTGATGGACAAGCTGGGCCGCAAACTGCTCGCGCTGCTGGGCCTCGTCTGCATGGGCGGCTTGATGCTGGGCATGGCCAGCATCTACTCTAGCCACGCCAATACACTGAGTCCATACTATATGGGGCAGGTATGTCGCATTTCGATGGCCTTCCAAATGTTTGCCGGGATCTTCTGCGCCTGCACGCCCGCCTACATGGGCGAGGCATTCCCCATGCGAATCAAGCCATTCTGCATTGCCTTCATCGTGTGCATCGAGCAGCTGATCCACATAATTGCAATCGTCACCTTTAAAAATATTGCTTATAGCTTCTACCAATACTATTTGGGCGTTGGCATTATCCTGCTGATAAGCATGCTCATTCTCTTGGTGATGCTGCCAGAAACGAAAAAGATGACGTTACGAGAGGCTGGCCATCGCTTCCGCCGTCTCCATGACATTTTGGCCCACTAGCGAGGACGCGACAACGAAGCTAACAAGGCAATCTAGCTTTGACACAATTGTACAACTTTGAAGTCTCATATCTTAAATTATATAGAATTTTAAGCTAAGAAATTTAGTTTTTAGTTTAGCTAAGAAAATACAGAGCGATAGATAGTTAAAAAAAAAAAAATGGAAATTTTAGCTTATTCAAAGCAGAAAGAATTAAAAAAAAATAAATAAATATGTATAAATAAAAATAAAAAATTAATGAATAAAGTTTATTCGCATTTTCCAATGTACAAACATATGGTAGACAAACACCTAGATTTATATATATGCACATGTGTAATTATTTGTAGAATAAAAAGTTTGACAAGCCTTACAAAAATATATATATTTGCTTTTTATTTGATTTATTTTGTCTTTAGCATCGAAAATATCAGAAATGTAATAAATATAATACTTTTTATCTGCCTGTTACTAGTTAGTATTGATAGCTTCAAATACTTATATTTTTGTTATCAATGGATTATTTAAGATTTGTGAACCTTAAGTGAATATGGCAGACGGTTGAGAGCATTGCCAACATAAACAAGTGAACGTGTTGGGCTACCCGACTCGATGATAGCCTGATTTTGACATTGAATTCTTTCAACACATTAGAATAATAATAATAGCTATATGAAGTTGAAGTATATATGAAGTAAATTAAGCCAATATTAAGATGGAAATTATTAAACTATGAGGTTCTAGGAAGATGTCAGTCAGGCACTCCCAAACAATCTTACTTTAAACGACACTGAAATGTTGAACAAGAGAAGATCATAAATAAAAGTCTCTTGTATGGATTGTAAGATAGGAAGGAGTTGATACAAATCATTTAGTTAATTAATCTTTGCAAGCCTATGACAACAAATGATTTCTGCTGATTCAGCAAAGGTCTCCCCCAGGAGAACACATGGACTCAAGAATTTGCAGTGAGTCACAATGAAATTTGTACTTCTTCTACATACTTTAACAAACGCAACTTGTAATCAGCATTGTCTCTGGGGACTACGCATACGCATGGACGAACCGACATGAATCACGATCATATCTAGCTGTCAACGGTAGCCGAGCTACCACAGCTAACTAGTGCGAAGAGCACCAAATTTTGCTATATCTATAAAATGTTAATAATATCTATACTATCTGACATTTTATACAGATAATGAGTTCTTTGCATAATGATAAATAAACCCAAAAATAATCTATTTCCAATTAGTTTTGCACAAACGTTCAGCGGGTTAAGTTGGCTTCCACGCGTGTCCCGAATGGCGACCACCTACGTAATCAGTGGTGCAGCACCAGGTGTGCAGCCAGCCTTTGTAGCAACGAGCGCTCCACAAACGCAACTGACCTACATCGATGTAATCGAAGATCCTCGAACCCAGCGCGGCTACAATCGCTGGACAAATGGACAAAATGCTCACACGGCAACCGTTGGTAAGTCGCCGGACTGGAAACGCCCAACTGAAAAATTTAAATATGTGACTAAATCCTGATAAGAAATTTGAATATGGCTCTCTCTTTGTTTCAATTTATAATAATTTAATTTTAATTTTCGTTTGCAATTAAATAATTTGTTCTCACTTTTCAATACATTTCAAAATGAAACGCAAATTGTTAAAGTAAATTTTATTGCATATATTATGTATTATATGCAGAAATATCAGTTGTATTAAATTTACGCACCTCCACTATCAGGTGACGATTTATGTATTATGTAATATGTGTAGTAAACTTTTAAGTCAAAGTTTGTTACATATTGAAAGGCTTTATTTGCTATTAATTATGTTGTTGCTGTTCTCTGATAAACTAAATTGCAAACAATTTCAATGGTAATCTTAGGATTCCTGCTCTTTACCTATGGCGGAATGGATATGGCGCAGGGTCTACAATGGAATTTGGGAACTGGAATTGCCAGCACCAATGAGATGCAATACAGTTGGTTCATTGGCGTCATAATTGGAGCCTTTGTGGCAGCTTTTGCAGTGACCCATATACCAAAGAAATACTTCTATGTGAGTCAGAGAACTTGTGCAAACTGCGAACTGCTAATTAATGCTCGTTTCTCTAGCTGCTGGGTGGACTCATGATGTTCATTGATGGGATCATCTTTGTCAGTGCACCATTAAAGTACGATCCCATAAGAGCCGCACGGTATGTGGGCGGCGTGGGCATGGGACTAATCACGGTTGCCTTCATCATACACAACTCGGAGGTAACTTTGGGCAATACACGCGGCAAATGGTGTGGCATGGAGCAGTTCGGCTTATCGCTGGGCATACTCATTCAGGTGCTGATGGACTCGCAATGGAACGTTTACTCGAGCATTAACATCAATACGGCGCATGGCATCATGGGCATTCTCTTCACCGTCTTGGCCACCGGCACCGTGGCGATGTCAGTTGAGTCGCCCATCTTTTACCTGCGCAGCAATAATGAGGATGAGGCGCGCAATTGTCAAACTCGGCTTCTGGGCACCATGGTGCCAACGGAAATATATGAGACAATCTTTGCCGAGTCCAAGGCCTATGTCATGGAGGGCAACAGTCGCAGCATTGGCGAGGAGCTCGCGGCATCCGGCATGCCCTTCATAAAGATGCTCTTCAGCCGCTGCCTTGTGGCGTTCTCCTTCTCATATCCGCTCAGCGCTGCCATGCTGAACAGCACTGTGGTCTGGAAGGATACCATGTACAGCTGGCCAATGATTTTGTGGACCATTTTTCGCTTCTTTGGAATCCTCCTTGCAATCAGCATGGTGGACAAGCTGGGCCGCAAGTTCATTTCGCTGGTGGGTCTCCTGTGCATGGCGGCACTCATGCTCTCTCTGGCTGGCATATTTACGCATGATCCGAACTTTTCAAGCACATATTACATGGCGGAAGTGTCTCGTGTCTCCCTGGCCTTCCAGATCTTTGCTGGTATATACGTTATCAGCATGCCAGCCTACTTGGGCGAGGCTTTCCCCATGAAGGTGAAGCCTTTCCTAATTGGTTTCATTGTATGTCTTGAGCAAGTGATTCACATCATTGTGATCGTCACCTTCGGAAAGACCTCTGACTGCTTCTTCCAATACTTTGTTGGTGTGGGTATTATATTGGCAGTCAGCCTGATCATCTTTGCCGTCTTGATGCCCGAAACTCGAGGCCTCTCGCTCCGACAGGCTACCGATCGTTTCTGTCGCTACTATGACGTGATGTCCTACTAAGAACCAATTTACATTAGGGTCAAACATGTTTGACGCATTCAAGTTTGTATTCTGCTTGTATCCAACTGAGCCTTTGTTCAAATTTCATTGAAGCAATGAGTAAGTTCTTGGATAAGCTGCAACCGACCAACACTTATACATTGACTATTAATTAGCCTTTATATTATTCAACGCACTTTTAAATTATTACTTACTAAATATAACTAAAATGAAGTTGATTTATGCGTCACATATGATTATAATAATATTTTAAAATTATCAACTATGATGTACAAAATGAAAATAAATAAAAATATAAAAAAGTTTAAAGTATATCTGAGATTATTTTATACAATATTTATTTATATAGCTCATTACTTGACTGATTAATTGGTAGTCAAATAAATAATATTAATATTTATTTAATTTTTTTAATAGCCAATTTTAGTTTTTTACATGCAACATTTTATCTTTCTGATACACAATCTACCATATTTTCTTTTTGTAAATTGTTAAATTAAAATGTTTAAATAATACATACATAGATAAATAAATATATATATATATATATTTATATATGTATGATTAACTCAAGGTAGCATGGTAGTAATTAAAAGCGTACTTTTTCCTGGTATAGCGTATAGCGAGCCCAGTTCTATAATGAATCAAAATCAAAACCTGGTTGACCAAGGGGCCGGTGAAGACCACCAAGCACATGCTGATTACAATATTTATACATTATCTATAATTAGATAATGATAACAAAGTTTTCTTTTTCATATAAATGCGAACAAATTGTCATTTTGAAATCAGTTACGAAGTAGCCTTTATATCGAACGAATCTTAACACACGCGTAATAAATAAGCGAACAACAATGACTGTCGCCTATATTGCCACAGAGAAAGCACAGCCAGCACAGGTTACCTATGTAACTACAGGACCTGCTCCTCTGCCTCCACAAACCACCTATGTTCGGGTGCAGACTCGACGAGTCAAGCAGAAAGCTCATACGGCCACAGCAGGTGAGAAGGAAAATATATACAATATATTAATAATAATAATAATAATAATATATTATATATAAATAATATGTAAAATGTAAAATATCCGAAATTGACGCAAATAGAATCTAGAAATGTCGCATATATGCAGCAAAAGTTTCTTTTACTTATATTCAAGATCTGATATTGCGTTATCATATCTAAATGATTAAGCTATGTAGCTTATATTAATAGTCATTTCGTATCGACTATGTGTAACTATATATGCATTATATACATAAAATAATACGCAAATATAGTTTAACAAATAGCCAATTCTGTATATTGTTTCACTAGTAAAAAGTGCGTAAAGAAAAAACATTTAAAGAAACAATAAAGAAAATAATTATCGAAAATAAAAAAAAATTCCCCCACTTGTCAAAAAATCCTATGAGCATATGATGATAAGTCTTTTTTTTTTTTTATATATATATTTAGGACCGCGAGTGACTCAATAAAATATATCAATGTAAAATATAAAGTTCATTTGTATTCTACTTTGTGATTGTTTGTCAAGGGATTTCTAATATAAGGGCAAACTATTTTATTTTACCTTATAAATATAAACAAATTTTAAATGATGATAATAATACTTTAGGAGTTAATTTTTGATTATTTTTTTTAAAATCAACATTTCTCATATCGAAAATATTTAAATTATTTTGTGTCAGCCAATTATGGTTTCAAAAGTATCAAACAGAATTAACAAGTAGATCAATAGCTTTTTGGTTTATAATTATTGAATTTTAATTTAATGAATTCTCCAATAATCGATTTGTGTGCAAAGATAATACAAACAGATCTAAAATAGTGTGCTAATTTTATAACCCCTAATATTCTCCTTTATTTCAAGCAAATTTTAATACTAAATCAAATAAATATGAATTGACAAAATATATTTGATACAGGCATTTTGCTGTTTGCATATGGTGGCATGGATATGGCTCAGGGTCTTGGCTGGAATTTATTAACGGGACTAGCCAATACTGCACAGATGCAGTACAGTTGGTTCATTGGCGTCATTATCGGCGCTGTTGTGGCGGCTTTGTCTATAACCCACATTCCCAAGTGGGTTTTCTATGTGAGCAGGAAAATTAGATGCACTGAGAGAAGTAATAATCGAATAATTCTATTTTGGTTTAGACATTAGGCGGCCTGATGCAGCTGATTGATGGAATTATCTTTGTGAGCACAAGCGAGTATGCTTCATTGATAGCAGCACGCTATGTGGGCGGAGTTGGCATCGGGTTGCTAACTGTTGCCTTCATCATACACAACTCGGAAATCGCAATGAGCAACAGCCGCGGATTTTGGTGTGCCTTGGAGCAGTATGGCCTGGCGTTGGGCATTGCCATCCAGGTGATCATGGACACACAGTGGCAACCTGACTCGGATATCGGCGTCAATTGTGCGCATGGCGTTTTTGGCATAGTGTTCTCGTTGGTAGCCACAGCATCTGTGGTCGTATCAATCGAGTCGCCCATCTACTTTCTACGCAAAAACAATGAGGAGCAGGCGCTAACACAGCAGAAGATGCTTTTTGCACACAGTGGGAATGCTGAAGTCTATAACGCAGCCCTTGAGGAAGCTAAGCGGTACGTGGCCACGGGCACAAGCCAGAGCACCTGCGCCCAATTGGCGGGTTCCTTAATGCCCTTCATCAAAATGCTCTTCTGCCGCTGCCTGGTGCCGCTCACGTTCTCATTGCCCTTGAGTAACTCTATGATCGCAAGCACTGCGATTGCCGAATTAGGCCATAGCTGGCCCATTATAGTGTTTGGCCTACTCCGCTGGTTTGGTACCTTCTTTTCCATGGCTCTTCTGGACACCGTGGGACGCAAGTTCGTTTCGCTATTGGGTCTGCTCTGCATGGCTGGCTTGATGCTGGGAATGGCGGGCATCTATTCCGACATGACCAGCTCACTTTACGTTATCATATATAACATGAGCCAGATCTGTCGCCTGTCCATGGCATTCCAGTTCTTTGCTGGACTCTATATTTGCTCCACGCCCACCTACCTGGGCGAGGCGTTTCCCCTGAAGGTGAAGGCCCTCCTCATTGGTCTGATCGTCTGCATCGAGCAAGTGATTCACATCATTGTTATTGTGACATATACATATGATTTCTACCAATACTTCCTGGCTGTGGGCATTATCCTGGTGGTGTGTCTAATTATCTTTGCCGTGCTGATGCCAGAGACACGCGGCCTATCGCTGCGCCAAGCCACCGAACGTTTCAATCGAGTTCATGATATCATGGCTCACTAAGCAGTGGCTTAACCCAAAGTATTATTGGATTTGAACCCGCATTCTCCTTCAGAAGTTGTATTATCAAGCGAGCAATGAATTACTCACAGAAAATGTATTATTATTGTAGACAATAAAGTGCTTCTCACATTTTAATTATTACAAACAAATTCTGTTTCGCATTTTATATTCCCAAACTTTCAAATACGCACACGCTTTGTAAGTATCTTAGCCTTTCATGCATTCCATTAATGCATAAATCATATTTGTTCTTCTTATCTAATTGGGGGTATATTGGTTACGTTAATTATTCAATCTGCTATTCAGTTATATCAAATAAGAATATCAGATAATTGTATTTATTTTAAATACTAGAGTGCATATATATTTGAATTCACTTAAGGATTAAACTGAAATGCCCAACAGCTCAGCTATCCTTACACACAATAAATTGAGTTCGTCGAGTTTTCAGTTTATAATTGGACTGTGAACGAGCATTACGCGATCGGTTACGGCCGACTGCAGCATTCATAGTTGGTTGCTTCTCGCATTTGCTAGCAGCTGTTTCATTTTTTCGACTTTTATTACAATTTATGCCTTCTCGAATGGCTTGATGCTGTTAATTTTCACACAGCTCAGCCAATGAAGACTATTTTTATAAGCTTGCGGTCGTTGCGGTTTTTTTTTCTCTCTTTTCATTTTTATTATAAACTAATTTATGTCTCCGCTGCTGGATGTGCCAGCGGGATAAACTTCCTCGGTCTTGTGCATGGCGTGGCATTATTCTCTACTCGTAGAGCTTTATAGTTTGTTTAGCAGCAACATTGGATCATGATGCTAGGCTCTACTAATTTTGACACATTTATTTCGTTTTATTTGTGAAGCTTAAAAGTTGAAAAGTCTTTTCAGATCATGATGCCAACATTTAATGTGTGTTTATTACATGTTTGTGGATCAGATGATTTTCATGCATAATTTAATATGTGCATGGGATTTAGTTTGTTAGAGGCAGCTGCTATCTTAGATTAAGTAGAGTTGAGGCTAGAGAATTTAATAATTCAAATTTATATTATTGTCTATCACTATGAAGGCTATCTTTACAAATGTTAAACATTATTGCAAAAATCTATTATAATAATAAAGGAAGCCATTTGCCTCAATCTAAAATGAATTATAAATTTGTTAAATAATTGCTATGTTTGCATATTTAATATTAATACTATTGAATTAAATAGCTCTTGCTTAAAATATAGTAAAATATTTCATCTTTGATGGATTAAAATTCTCTCTTTGACAGCAATTGAAGAGTTCAAGACAAATAGAATCTCAAGAGCTTTCTGATTGCATTTGCTAAACTAGACACTGGACAAAGGCGCTTTCGATACAAATGCCTCATGAATCACAATTGAAATTATTGTGAATGGCTGTAAGACAGATGCCATCGAAGTCACACATTACAGTGCTCAGAAATGCGCATAAAAATTTCATTAAAATATCTACAAGATGCGAACCTAATGAAGGAATGGCAATAAAGGACCATTGCAGTAGAAGCAGCTACCAACAGCATTTTTCGAACGACCCAACTCTGGCTGGGAAAAGTATTCAATGCCCCTAAATGGCTGGCACATACACACACACACACACGCACACACATACGAGCATTCGTAAATGGATTGATGTTGGCCAAGATGAGGAAATATGTGCTAGCCAATTGAATTAAATCGAATCGACAAGCTGCAAAATGCGTGCAAAAATGTTGTTAGCTCGATGTTTATCAGCTTTCACAGCATTTGCCAGACGAGGCGCCAAATGAATTAAATGCATGTTCGTGATTTTTACTTCAATTGAAGGCATCGCCAATGCACATATCAACGAGGTGACAGGTCAGCCCCAAGATAGTCAGTCCCTTAGTCTCTTTGCTTCTCCCTCCCTTTCTCTCACACACACACTCACACATACACACACACAGTAGTGTAATTGCCCAACGCATCAAGTTCACTCAAATGGAAGTAATCGAATAGCTTTTGGCTCGGTCCTGTCAACGAAACTGCATTTAATTGACCGAATGTGCGACCACACGGAATCCAATTGAATAGAAATTTCGTTAAGCTGCAGTAAATTACCTCTGAAGGATCACAGACTCTCCTTAGGATACTCTGCGAGGTCTTCGAGGATTTGATAAAGTTTTTATTCGCTTATATAAAAGTACATACGCTTATTACTAACATTGATATCGTAGGGTTACTTACTAGAATTTAAGTTTTGTTTTGGCGTTCCTCAACTATGCAGCAAAATCTAAAAAGAAATTATAGAGAATATAAGTTTTTATTTGAGAAAATAATAAATATGGAAACAATATATAAATTATAAATATAAATTTACATTAAAATTCTTATTTATTAAATATTCTAGTTTTTTGATTAGAAGAATTTCTATAAAACTCTAATCATAGTATTTATATATAGTTTAATCAATATAACTAACATAACTTTAGAACCATATAAAGTCGTAAGGAAACTGAAATTCAATTCGATTAGATCAAATTTCAATTTAAAAGCAGACGTTTCGGCAGTGTCGGCAAATGTAAAAAACAAAAATTTATATATATATTTATATATATATATTGTTTTGTAGCTTAGGCAATTGAAGAGAAGCGAAATAAATGCTATTGACTGTATTTACAGCTGACAGGTGACAGCCGACTGTCGACAGGTAACGCAGACTGCATATTGTATTTGACATGTGTTTGCAAACAAGAGTTTTGCCTACTACGAAACTTGAAACGAGTTTCAAACGAACATAAAGTATTCTATAAATATAGCAATTAGCAATATCCTGTGCCCTGCTCTCGCTTTGCCAGGGCCACAAAACTTTTGAGCTTTGACTTATTGCGAATCGACAATTTCGCACCTGACGCAAACGAAACGCTGAAAAAAAAAATGAGCAATGTAAGCCTTGAATGATTGATAGTTGTATCCAATGACTGAGCGAACGACTAAGTGAATGACTGAGTGAGTGAGTGAGAGAGTGACGAATTCAGTAAAATGTTGACAGAGTCCGTGACCCAACATACACAGGCACTTTTCACAGGCACAGCTACAACGTCTCCATCTACAACTCCATCTGTCAGCTGTCAGTTTCGCACGCTGGCAGGCTCTGAACTTGGTATTTTAATTGAGTTTCGAGTTCGAGCTGTGACTGCGAGCAAAGATTTATGCGATATTTTCGCGCCACCTGCTAGGCATTGAGTGAAGCAATAAAACGCTTCTTAGACCAAAGGTATCTACACTTTGATGCATAGAAGAAGTAATAAGATCTATTTCAAGATAAAGTTAACTGACTGGCAGGTGTCAAGGCAATTCTATATTTGCATAAATCAAATAGCATATATATATAAAAGCTGTAAGTAAAATACAATTTATGCAATAACTTAATCTACAATCAATTTCAATTCGAATGATTCTATAGTCTATATGGATATGTTCGAGTTGTATAATCTATATACAACATTTGTAATGAAAGTGTATTTCTGTTGCGACTTTAGTTTATGCAATTACTCTTCCTGCTTAAGGTGCAAGCTCGTTTAAATTTTATTGAACAAACAGCAGCAGCAGCAGCAGCAGCAGGGGCCGTGTTGAATTGTTTTTTTTTATGGCTTAAGTGCAACGCTGCGTATGCGCAATGGCTACCCTTGCCCAACTCCGACTCGCCTTTAACCTAGTTTGTTTTCGCCGCTGTTAGTTTCTGTAAGCATTAACACCTTTATTACAGTTGTTTTATTTTTCTTTGCTTCGAGCTGCGCTCATTGCATATGCAAATTGGAAAAGTCGAGCAGGGAAATTGTTTGATATGTAAACAGATGGTAAAGTGGGTGAATGCCAAGTCAGTTAAGTCCTTCGACGAAATCAATCGAATCAATGCCCATAAAAAATGGAAACAAATGAGCAGAGCTGTCTCGCTGATAAGCTGAATGCATTGCGTATACGCAGCGTTTGACTATGCCAACAAACAAATAAACGTCTGTAAATAAGTTTAAGTGAGCTATAGAAAAGTGAGTGGCTCGCTCGCTCGTCGTCTTGTTTGTTTCTCGCTGGCTCGACAAACACACAGACAGGCATGTAAATAAACATTTGAAGTGCAAACAGAAATATATATATAAACTGTTTTGATTGCAGGTAAATAAGGAGAGTGAAGCCAGCACTGAGGCTGCTCGCTGCAGCCTCTCATTATTGATAGCTGTTCATTTATCATGCCGCCAGTTTTATCTATATAGTTTACCTCCGATAAGGGCAACAAAAGTCAACGATCTCCGCGTCACATTGAAGCAACAAAAACTTCTCCCTATGTCAGCTGATGCAGATATCAAAACGATATTGCTGGATGCCTTCACTGTTCTATTAATAGAAGTCGATGACTACGGAACAGGTAATTGCATGATTTCATACAACCAAATGAACAATGCAAACAACTAAACAAACGGAATGGCAAAAATGCTATAGTTAACGCTTCACTAGCTCAGCGGATGGTGGATGGAGGCGGGGCCCAGGCGATAGCTACAACATTGAGTGCAGGCATGGGAATGAAATGACTAAAGTTACTTGCTAGCCCCACTGGGGTGTGACACTTTCCGATGGGTGTGAGAGAATTGATAGCTATTTAGATTCTTTAATTTGAATGTAGTTAACGGAAATCCAATGAAAGTGGAATTCTTTGTAAGATCAAAGCTACATATATCGAATGATCTCTTTTGCCGACGTAATAAAATTGTGTTCAAAAATATATTTTTATTCATATGCACTTTTGAGTTGATGTTAGATATAGTAATATCAGCTCTTAGGTATCTATGAGAGTTAAAGTTAAAATTCTCTGCACATGGTAGAAAAAATTCGAGCCTAATGTAAATTCCGAGTCAATTATATGTACCAAGACCTATAATAATTCCATATTTTCTGTGTTCTTTAAATGCCAACACAAATGTCGGCTTTAATTAATACGTAGAAAACTGAAAGGTGTATATAAAACAAGTAAGAAGGCTCTAGTCGAGACTGCTCGACTACGAAATCCCCTGAACCCTGCAAAAAACTGATACTCTTCTTCTTTAAGCACTTAGAGGCGCGCGCTCTGCTAACTGCGCAGTTGCTGCCGTGGCTTGGGGGTGGGTTGGGCTGAACTTTGGACGCTAATAACTCCATTTCTAAATGGACGATCTTCATGAAATCAAGAGTATCTAAATCTACCTATGTGCCAAATTGCAAATCTCTAGTATTTGAAATGCGTTTTTTCCAAATTGGGGGCGAAGTTGAAGTCTCTAGCTAAAACGGTGTAGAAGTTCTACCCAAAAAACCTAAAAAATGTAAACGAATTTTCGATTTTTTATCGATAATTTGGAAATGGGACGAGTTATCGAAAAAACAAAATAAACTCGTATTGCGTAGGTAACATACAAGTGTTCATGTGAAATTTCAGCTCTCTAGCAGAAGAATAGAATGTATATACTTTATGGGGTCTGCGACGTCTCCTTCTGCCTGTTACATACATTTTCACAAAACCATTATACCCTGAATTCCCATTTTCAATGGGTTCAGGGTATAAAAATGTTAATGAACCTAAACTTTGAATTCTTCAAGGCTTTACTTGCTGACGGACATGGTGATTCATATGTTATATGTTATTACGAAATACACTAAAGAATATAAAGCAATAAAAGCTTATTTAGCCAAGTTAGAGACTCTAGACTTTCCTTAAGATAATCAACTTTATAATGCATGCCTCATATAAATGTTTGCTTATTATTTATAGTCTAGTAAATGACTTCTTTCGGAGCGTTACATAAATTTCCCATTCATCGTAATGTCCCTGTTTCATGTTTATATAGAGTATGAGACCTTTTGATTTAATGCCAGCATCTGCGCATAAATAACAATCAAAACCAATTCCAGCAATTGTGTCAATTTGCAATTACAATTCGCAACTGGTTATTAATTGATTTCTGGGCTTGGCGCCCAATAAGGCGCAATGTTAAATTAATTATTCAATATTTGTAATCATAAGAAAAAGCAGTGAAATTACTTATAGCACAACGTCCAAAGCTTGCTGTCATTTCTGTAAGCGACGGCTAGTCTTTTGTTAACTACGGCCTGCCATTTGTTGCTAATGACAGGCCCGTCAAACTCCTACACATTCATCGACATATATAGGGTATTTAATATGTGTGTGTGTGTGTGTGTATGTTTGATAGTAGCATGACATAAGTAAATGCTTTACCTTTTCTGCTTTTGACTTTGACAAAATGCCGGCACACTTATTATTTAACATGCACAAAGACCAAACCGTTTCAGTGTCTGCACGGCAAATGACATATTCGATTCGATTTATAACCGTATTTCGAAGACTGAATGACAAAAATGTTGCTATATATATAGGAAAAATATATCAAGCTCATAGCATAATAGTCTCATTTATAAAGCATAAAAGAATCAATCATAAGAGAATAAAATTATCCTAATGGCTGTTTATTCAATCTGCTTTGTTTCTATTAATGCTGCATATCATTTACAATACAATAAAAGTTAATGGTCATTGGAAATAGATAATATTAATGATCTGATAAGTCGCATAATAAAGATTAGTGACATTTTAATTAGAGTTAAATAAGTTAGTCCATAGATATTGTTTGTTATTGAGGTACATTTTTTCTGCAATCGAAAGCCTGAGTGAGTCATTGCAGGAAATATAAATATATAAATTTCCAAACATCTATAAAAGTCAATTGGCAAGCAATTAACAATGGAAAATTCATTTGCATTTTCGAAAAACAAAAAAAAAAAAAAAAAACTATAAAAAATATATATAAATTTGCAAACTATGAATTCAACTGCAAAGCAAATGATTTCGCACCGAATATTATGAAAACGATTTACCTTAAATTTATGTTATTTGGCAAAACAAATGAAAAATGTGCGCATTCAGCACGAAATGCATGTGTTGAAAAGCAGCAGCGCCAACTATCAGAATATATATCTATCTATGTATATATATACACTATATATGTGTTGAGGTTGCTAAATGAACTCGAGATTGCGGGCGTCGTGATTAATGACTCCAAATATATTGCGCTACGTTGAACTGAGGCACGAGCAAAGCGTGCCGGATGAAAGGTTCATTGAAGAAGCTTACCTCGCCAAATGTTAATTGAAAATATTTCTGGGAATTGTATGAACCGACTTTTGACAGCAGCACTTTGTCAGTGCAAAATTATGGCTCTATGGCTCAAGTAGTTTTTTCATAATTTCAGTTTGCAATTTGCAGCGCCCAAAACTGAAATTTTTCCAAAATTGCTTTCGAGTTTTTCTAGAGAAATTTGTATTTTGTATATCTGTGAAAGATAAATTATTTAAAATGGGAGAGTATTATAAACTGAAGTTCAAAATAGTCAGGTGAACTTGGTAAAGAATTGAAAAAATGACTTAATCATCTATTAAACAAGTTTGCTTATGTTATTTTTTTTTTTTTTTTTTTTTTTTTTTGAATATTGAAGGCAATTTAAAATCAAAATATGTATATTTAACAACAATCTTAAGAGAATCTGGAATCTGGTTTTTATACTTTGTTCCCGAAGGGGAAAAAGTATATTGGGTTTGTGCAATGTCCGTCTTGCTGTCCGTCCGTCTGTCCGTCTGTCCGTCTGTCCGTCTGTCCGTCTGTCCGTATGAACGCAATATTTTTCGGCGCTATTAGAGCTAGAGACTTGAAATTTTAAACATATACTCATATATGTTCCCGAATTATAAAGTGTAAAAATTTTCCCGATCCGCCCACTAGGGGCGTGGCAAATCGGAAAACTCTTCCGCCCATAGTTAAGTTATCATACTAGATGATGAGCTAGAGAGTTGCAATTTGAAATGTATACTCGGGGTGACAACCCAAGTTCAAAAAGCTATGGCGGATATATCTACGCCCATTGGGGGCGTGGCAAATCGGGAAATACGTATCTTCTACACCGTTAAAGCTAGAACGCTGAAATTTTGCATGTGAGTTAATGTTATGATTCTAAGAAGATCGATCAAAAAGTTTTATGTCTACGCCCATTGGGGGCGTGGCAAATCGGACCTGAATATATAGTGATTTTTCAAATTGTGCTATATTTTGAACACTATTGACACTAGAGACTTTAAATTTTGCATGTATACTCGGGTTGACAACCCAAGACTAATAAGCTATGGTAGATATATCTACGCCCACAGGGGGCGTGGCAAACCGCAAAAGTTTATATCTCCTACAGTTTTAGAGCTAGAAGCTTGAAAATTGGATGGTTGAGTTACTAATGTTCTCCTCTATCGATCCCCCAAAAATAATTTTTCAGCCTCTTTGGGGGCGTGGCATATCGAAAAATACCCTGTAATTTTCGCATTTTTGGAATGTAAGCAACCAAATTTTGCAGGCATGTTAGCCTCGGCCCTTTCTAAGAACTGGCAAAAAATTATGCGTCTACGCCCCCTGGGGGCGTGGCAAATCGTCAAAGAAGTTTGTTGTGGCCAACTGCATAATTCATGCATACAATAGCTTAGTAGCAATTGCTAAGATGGCAAAAAGCATTTTAACATAAATATAATAATATTAATGAATTTTAAAAATAAAATTCATAAGTTTTTGATTAATAAATAAAAAGTTTCCAGCGGGATTCGAACCTGGGTCTTTTGAAAACAACATGTAATCGTTAGCTAAACCTAAATAAATTCACAGCTGATCAGCTGACCAGCTGATCAGCAGCTTGTGACGTCACAAAACAATACAATGGCAATTCTTGCAATATGTATACACTTTTGGATGTGTATACACGTATACATGCATACATACATATATGGATGCATAGAAAAACTGCGTGCCACACAGCGTCGCAAATCGGAAAGCATAAAGCAGTTTTAGTTTTTACTTAAATGCACAATTCATATGCGTATGTTTATAAATGATTATCAATTGGCAGCAAGCATTTTATAATAAATATACAAATATTAAAAAAATAAAAAATAAATAATTTTTGAAAAAAGTTCTCTGCGGGATTCGAACCCACGCACCCAAGTATAGCTTGTATAGCGCTTACCACCAGCGCCACTGCCCTGACTTGAGTTTCATTAACTAAAACCAAATAAGGCATTGCTAGAGCGCCTTTTGACAAAACTAAAGTAACGATCGAAAAATTCCCAATTCAGTCACAATTCTTAGAATATTCTGGGATGCAAACTTTTGTATGTATACATAGAAAATTGTGTATACTCGTATAGTGTGTACATGTGTAAATCTGTATGTATGTGTAGGGAAAACGTTTGTTGCTTGCCATGTACGTTTGCTAATTGCCGAAATATTTCGTTAATTAAATGTTTATTAAATAAATAAGATGCACCTATGGGAACAAAGTATATCGCTGTTAGTTGCGCCTAACTGCAACGTTCTTACTTGTTGGAAACTGGAACTGCAATCAAGTTGAGCTATAGTTTACTGTATGTTTTACTGCTCAATTGAATTTATTTTAAATTGTAAATAAAAATCAACATAGCAAGTATAGAAATGATATAGGAGTAGATTGAGAAAATAATGATATTGGACAACTCTTTGCCTGTCGGGGGTATACAATGTGCTTGCCATGGGCAATGGGTTCATACAGTAGATATTACAGTTTGTGTATTGTACATAATTTGTTGTTGTTTTCTAGCCGCATTCGCTTTTCATTGCCTTTTTAATCCTGGCCCAACCCGGCCAGACTAGGTCTGGCTCGCTTTGGTTTGCTCTCATTTTGCTTTTTTTCACGCTTATTATGTGTTTTGTGTCCGTTTTTTTTTTTTACTTTTTCTTTTTCTCCTTTTTTATACTTTGTTCCCGAAGGGGAAAAAGTATATTGGGTTTGTGCAATGTCCGTCTTGCTGTCCGTCCGTCTGTCCGTCTGTCCGTCTGTCCGTCTGTCCGTCCGTCCGTCTGTCCGTCTGTCCGTCTGTCCGTCTGTCCGTATGAACGCAATATTTTTCGGCGCTATTAGAGCTAGAGACTTGAAATTTTAAACATATACTCATATATGTTCCCGAATTATAAAGTGTAAAAATTTTCCCGATTCGCCTACTAGGGGCGTGGCAAATCGGAAAACTCTTCCGCCCATAGTTAAGTTATCATACTAGATGATGAGCTAGAGAGTTGCAATTTGGAATGTATACTCGGGGTGACAACCCAAGTTCAAAAAGCTATGGCGGATATATCTACGCCCATTGGGGGCGTGGCAAATCGGGAAATACGTATCTTCTACACCGTTAAAGCTAGAACGCTGAAATTTTGCATGTGAGTTAATGTTATGATTCTAAGAAGATCGATCAAAAAGTTTTATGTCTACGCCCATTGGGGGCGTGGTAAATCGGACCTGAATATATAGTGATTTTTCAAATTGTGCTATATTTTGAACACTATTGACACTAGAGACTTGAAATTTTGCATGTACACTCGGGTTGACAACCCAAGACTAATAAGCTATGGTAGATATATCTACGCCCACAGGGGGCGTGGCAAACCGCAAAAGTTTATATCTCCTACAGTTTTAGAGCTAGAAGCTTGAAAAGTGGATGGTTGAGTTGCTAATGTTCTCCTCTATCGATGCCCCAAAAATAATTCTTCAGCCTCTTTGGGGGCGTGGCATATCGAAAAATACCCTGTAATTTTCGCATTTTTGGAATGTAAGCAACCAAATTGCAGGCATGTTAGCCTCGGCCCTTTCTAAGAACTGGCAAAAAATTATGAGTCTACGCCCACTGGGGGCGTGGCAAATCGGCAAAGAAGTTTGTTGTGGCCAACTGCATAATTCATGCATACAATAGCTTAGTAGCAATTGCTAAGATGGCAAAAAGCATTTTAACATAAATATAATAATATTAATGAATTTAAAAAATAAAATTCATAAGTTTTTGATTAATAAATAAAAAGTTTCCAGCGGGATTCGAACCTGGGTCTTTTGAAAACAACATGTAATCGTTAGCTAAACCTAAATAAATTCACAGCTGATCAGCTGACCAGCTGATCAGTAGTTTGTGACGACACAAAACAATACAATGGCAATTCTTGCAATATGTATACACTTTTGGATGTGTATACACGTACACATGCATACATACATATATGCATGCATAGAAAAACTGCCTGCCACACAGCGTCGCAAATCGGAAAGCATAAAGCAGTTTTAGTTTTTACTTAAATGCACAATTCATATGCGTATGTTTATAAATGATTATCAATTGGCAGCTAGCATTTTATAATAAATATACAAATATTAAAAAAACAAAAAATAAATAATTTTTGAAAAAACGTTTTCTGCGGGATTCGAACCACGCACCTAAGTATAGCTTGCATAGCGCTTACCACCAGCGCCACTGCCCTGACCTGCGCTTCGTTAACTAAAACCAAATAAGGCATCGCTAGAGCGCCTTTTGACAAAACTAAAGTAACGATCGAAAAATTCCCAATTCAGTCACATTTCTTAGAATATTCTGGCATCCAAACTTTTGTATGCATACATAGTAAATTGTGTGTATACTCGTATAGTGTGTACATGTGAAAATCTGTATGTATGTGAAGGAAAAACGTTTGTTGCTTGCAATTAATTGCCGAAATATTTCGTTAATTAAATGTTTATTAAATAAATAAGATGCACCTATGGGAACAAAGTATATCGCTGTTAGTTGCGCCTAACTGCAACGTTCTTACTTGTTTTTTTTGTCTTAATGTTGTCAGACAGGATTTTCCACTTTGGTGCAGTTGGCGTTGCCAGTGCTGCTGTTGTTGCATTGGCGCGTTTTCGCTCAGCTCAGCTCAGCTCATCATGCAGCTGGAAGCCGCATCCGAATACGTTGTTACAGGCAGTGAATCTCAGCCTCAGTCACAGCCTCAGCCTCAGCCAGAGCCTTTGTTGGCTTGGTTCGCCTGCAATCCGCAGCAGCTGGCGTGGTCATTCGGGCTAATGCCGCTTTTATTCATATTTCTAAGCGCATTATGTGGGCTCTTTTGCTCAAAATATTAGCAAAATTATGTTAATACCCTCGAGGCGGACGTGGTTGAGGTAATTAACTACCCTTCCACAGTTGCCACGGCCCATTACGATGCGTTTCATTGCCGGCGCGAGCTGCATTACTTTAATAGCCACTGCAATTACGCACATTTGCGTATATAATTATGCACATACATACGTACTTATCTACCCCGACGAGCCACATATCCGAACTGTGACGCAGTCCATTGTCGATAGGCATAATCCTCTTTATTGCGCCTTACGGCTAGGCAACCTGACTCGGAGCTTTGGCCCAGCCAAAGCAATTGCATGTTAACTTTGCTTAAAGGCCCTACAATTTGTGGTCGATATCGCTTTCGACGCCTCATAAAAAATACAACAATCATTAACAGCCCTATTAATATTGCCTGATTGTATTAACAGCATTTCTTGTAGGCCCATAAAAGGCTTTAATGTGAATTTTTAACACTCAATATCATTAATGTTTGATTTAACTTTTCGATATCAAGGGATACTTTAGAACCAAATCTACAATCTACAATCAATCAACAATCGCATTGCGTTAAAGTTATATCTCAGTAGTGTCATGTCGAAAATGTTTTTTTATTTGTTATCAAGATCATTGAATCATTGAAGAATTTAAAATTAATTAAGTAAACATCTATAAAATGGCTATTAAGAAGCAGTCCATCAACAACATTAAAAACGATTGGAATTTTCTATAAGCAATAAATAGAAAAAAACATGCTAAAATAAATTGATTGAATAAATAGAATCAAATTAAATTAAAAGGAGACCGAAACATAATGCAGGGCATACAAAAATTTAAAATTTTTGTAATTAAAATAAAAAGTCTCAGAATCATTTATACAAAAATATAATTTAGGCACCAATTTTAAAATAAACTTACGCTCGCAGTTGACCCCGGACAGCCTTATCAATTGACTCAACAAAAATAGAAAAAAAGACAATAATAAAAATAAAAACAAAGCCAAAAAGAGGAAGAGAAAAAAGACTAATATTTAAATAGAATTCTAAATAATTAGTGGCTGTCAAGTTCTGCATCTAAATTGTATTAATATGTACTGCCATACATATGTTAATTGACACTTGTTATTAAAATAAACATAACAAGCTGTTGCTGTTGCTGTTTGTGTTTGTGTTATTAAATATTTATATACAACAATATGCAACCGGTTAAAATCGCACTAGAAACGCGCGCGACGCAATTAAACGGCGCCAAAAACGCGTTCATCGTTGACATCGCTTGTGGCACTTTTTACGACTATATTCAAATGTGTCTCTCTGTGTCTGCATAATAATAATGCCCCTATGAGCATTAGCTATTATTGCTAATGAGTCGCGCTTGTATTGGACTGCTGCTGGAGCTGGGGGCTAGGCAACTGGAGCTGGTTAATAGCAAATGCAAATGAGCGCCAGTTGCAGACACACAATGGTCGTTGCTTGTCAAGCTTGTTAGCCAATTAGCTGTAAGAGTATTTAAGTGTGTGTGTGTGTGTGTGTGTGGCACCCAGTTCTGAGGACAGTCTGATTGATTGCCCATTCCAAGCACAGCTCTCTTGTCCATTCATCAAATAATGCTCTTGCCATAAGCCAGCCATAAACCATAATCCAAAAGCCGAAAGTCAGTCTATGGAAGGCTGAGCAGATTCTCTGCTTTATGCTGGCCAAGCTACAAAACCAGTTCCATATTTTCCAGAAGTACCGCGTCTATGGAAACTAACGAAAGCAGCCCAAAATTTTTGCAGTCAAAACAATTAGACAGCTCGGCGTGGTGCAAACAACTTGTTGCGGCCGACTATAGACAGTCGAATTACCGGAAAAGCTGTTGTCAGGCTTTAGAATCTGATTCGACTCTGGTTGGGTTCAGCTGCAGCCGGCTCTCCCCTGACTGTTCCGCTGTAGTTGGGTCACTTGCAGCGTGAAAAGTCAAAAGTAACAAGTAAGAAGGTTCTAGTCGAGATGGCTCGACTACGAGATACCCTGAATCCTGCAAGAAAAAGTAAACGAATTTTCGATTTTTTTATCGATAATATGGTAATGGGATGGTAAAAAATAAACTCGACCCGACAGACGAACATGGCTATATCAGCTTACTTTTTTGTACTGATCAAGAATATATATACTTTGTGTCTGTCTGTTACATACACTTTCACAAAACCATTATACCCTGAATTCCCATTTTCAATGGTGTGTAATTAAATGCGTTGCTATTTGCCCCACGGGAAATGCAACAAGCGCAACGATATAATGGATAAACTCTATTAAAGAACGAACTTTAAATGCTCTTTAAATTTCTGCCAAATTTTAGCTAGAATATAAAATATAACTACTGTTTAGCTAGTAGTCATTAAAATATAAATTTATATAAATGAAATTGTATATACAAATTTAATTCATTTTTATTTACATATCTTTTATCATATATTTTTTAATATCATAAATAAATTTCTTTAATTCAGATAACTATAAATATTGTTTTTTTATGGAATTTATAGTTGATTGGTTAATAGTAAAAATTTTTAAGAGAATATTCGTGTTCCGTTTTTAATCTTATTGCACCTTCAAATTGGTCTCTAATCTGCAATAATTCAATCAACGTCATGCAAGTTGCCAACTTCTTTGTATTGCTAATGGACCCTGACTAAGTGTGCGGCAGAGTACAAACAACAAGAATTAACATAAATTGCGTACGCGATGCGGCTCATTGACTTTCCGAAAGGGGTTCCCATAGTTTGGTCTCGGTTCGCATTTGGGACAGCTGCCCGTCAATCATTCGCACAAATGAACTCTGACATCTCGTTGGAGAAGGCGGAGTCAGAGGCGGAGGCGCAGGCGGCGGCATTGCCGCATTGGTTAAACAAATACAAAAGTTGACGCACCTGCCGCAATGACAAACATTTTGGTTTTGCTTTGGGCGCGATAAGAATCGTCATAACAAAAGATTAACACGCCGGAAAAGCACGGCGACCCGACGGCCACACAGGTCAGATTAGGGACTCTGTCGGCCGATGCAATGAAAATTGCCACACACGCAACAAACAGAAGCTACAAGAGATGTAGAGTGAGTGTGGAGAGAGAGAGAGAGAGAGAGAGAGAGAGAGAGAGAGAGAGAGAGAGAGAGAGAGAGAGAGAGAGAGGGAGAGGGAGAGGGATAAAGAGAGAGGTTGGCGAATGACACCAGGTAGGCAAGACGGCGGTTTCAGTTGATGTCGCTAACACAAGGATGCAAGTAGCCGCCAGCTAACCACAATTCTTTAATATCGAGTTACATCATATAAAATCCGACACCCAAGTGTCATTCCACCCAGAGAAGATCTAAGATAATCTTTTACTTTGATATACGCACCTTATAACTGGCAGGTGTGCTGGCCTTGCTGTTGTACTACTTAAGTATGGGTATTTGTTTATCTTGAATATTTGCGATGAACTTTACTTTCCTTTTTTGTTAGCCTGAAATGTTAGTGGAAATAATAAACTCAATTAACCCGGCGAATGGAGTAATAAAAAAGATCACGATCGCCTCTCTCCAGCGCTGGCCATAAATCATTTAATCAATGGCTGTCCATAAAAAGCCGCCTATTGTGCGTGCTGAGGGGCAAGCGCGCGCGCTATAGCAGTGAAGGCCAAACAAATTCCAGAATACCCAAACCGTTGATGAATCCACCTCCAACTTGGAGTCCCACTCTACACTCATCCGTGTTGCCGGCCGCCCACACGTCGCGCGCGCGCTGCTCAGCTGGTTGGGCAAGCGCCAATGCACTTTACGTTATTAATAACAAGTTCACACACACAACAAACACACAGGCAAATATAAATATATATTCACATATGTTTGCGTATTTATTTTGAAAAGCCCGCGGCAATTGTAAATGCATTTATTGTGATGCCACAAACAAACGCATTGACAACTGACAGCAATAGCGCGGGACGACAGGCATTTTGCTAACCGTTTTGCAAACTAATCACTTATTATTACTCTTGGTTTTGGCGCAATATCTGCTACCCCACATACTTTTTTTTATTGTTGTAGTTTTATGGTTGCGACTTGCGACAAGAAAACGAATGTTTTTGTATTGTGCGCGTTTCGCAGAAGACTTCCGCGCCACAACCGTCACGTTCGATGTTTTGCCTGCGACTGAATTACAGCTGGCGATGTATTTGATTTTTGCGCGGTTGATATCGATATGTTTCTTTTCGATAAATATATTTCGATGCTATTCACATTATGTTACCCTTCGACTATGTTAACTCTAACATATTTCTGAAAACCAAGCGTATGTGACTTAAAATGTTATTGCCATTAGGATTGAATCATTTTAATTGAATTTCTATGATATGAAATAAAATTCCATTTCAGCACTACTTAAACCACTAATTTCATAATTTCAATGAATATGATATTAAACATATTCTAGATTAAAAATCACATTTTGGTCTGTTTTTCAGTTTACTGGTTTATTTAATTTAGGAAAATATACCACTTACTTATTCAATTTAAACATTGTGAAGGAGTAGAAAATATTTAAGTAAAGTTTAGAATTGTAAGCAAAGAGAACACAACATTATTTGCCAATTCATTTATGTATTTTTCATTTGATTTTGGGTGGTTCTCAGGGCTGTCTTAAATGTAATACACATATGAACATTAAGAAACCTCATGCAAAAGATTAAGGCTATAGTTTGGAATTCACTTTCTAGTTAAAAGTTGGACAAAATCAAACAAATACACATAAGGCATATGGCAACAGTTCACTAGCATTTTTGCATATAACATTTAGACATTGACGTATACCAAATTATATATACAGCACGTGTCTAAAGAAGTTGCCATAAGCAACACATCAATAAAGGCAAGTGTTAAGTTTCAAATTATTTGGTTTATGTAAAAAACGTAAATTGAAAAATAAACTAAAAACAGTAGCTAAATCGATTATATCGAACATACCAAGAGGAAAGATAGAGGAAGATCTTAAGGACCAGACACTATCCAGCGTTGGGCGAAAGACAACGTTGGATGATGCGGAAATTCCATTGATATGGTCGAAAATGCCACGAAATGTGGTGCGAGTAAATGTTATCCAAAAGGTAGAAAAATGCGAATTTAAATTCCTAATCCGATGTGAAATGAATGCTGAAGTGAAGTACGAAGGGACGCGTTTCCGAAATATCCAATATCCTTGCATATCCTGTCCATGCGCATTAGTTAATTAACTTCCACATAATTAAAGATACCTCAAACACAAAATTATATCCAAATTGAAACACACTCAAGCCCAAAAGATGTAACGCTGTTTTTAACCAGGTTCCAAATAGCAAGTAAGCAAACGGCGTTAGAATGAAAATCAGCTCTTCCATCTTTATAGCGCGATCGACGTGGGGTACTGTATCCCACGTTGTCCTAGTGATTTTTTTTCAGTTTCTTTCGCGTAGGTATAAGAAAATGCCTAAAGTCCGAATCCTTTTATGATATCTAATATCCAAATCCTTTTGTATCCTGATACCATTTTATAAACAACACGATTTCCGAATTGCCTGCCTCCTCTAATTAAATCCAAAATCATTTTTATCCTTTCCACTTTCCACTTCACACTTCACTCCATCATCAACATCAAAATTATCCTTCCTCCTCATCCTTATCCTTCCTCATTATCCTCCTCCTTCTCCAATTATCCTCATTATACTCCAAACATAAACGCGCAAAATGGGGAAGAGAAGAAAATAAAATGAAATATTAATAATTTGTTAATGGATACTCCATAAAAATGTTTGTGTTTTGATTTTGTTTACATATATTTATTCTGAATAGTGGGATCTTATTGTTGCTGTTGTTTGTTGTTAAGTTTGATAAGATCAATTCTATTAAATTATGTTGTATAAATTCATCAAATTGTAAAACAAGGAATGTGTTAAAAGAGAGAATTCCTTGAAATATAATTATGGTGAAAACTTAACTTGTCAAATGTGTATTTGTATGAATTTATTAATTTAAAAAAATTTCTGTTTTTAATGGGAAAAGCAAGTGTTGATAGTGTTCCTAAATTTCGGATTCACATGTGGATTGCTCCAGTCTTGATAAAAAGATTTTTCTTTTTCTTGATATTGATAGACAGCAGCAGAATTTGAATACATATATATAATTAGTGGGGTCAGGAGGGTCTTGATAGTTTTCTTGCTTTTCCTAATTTTTCCTGCTCATAAGAAATATTAATATTAATGGATTATGATTGTATAATTTAGTAATTAGAGCGTGAGCGAGACCTGGAATAGGATTGACGACGCACCGGCGAATATGTTGGTGTACCACGACGACGAGGTCGCGAAGAAAACGAGCGCGAACGTGATCTGAAAATTGGATTGGAATTAGATGTTAATGTTATAAACTAATATATATTTACCATTTTCACGGTAATTAAAATATTTAGCTACAGTCAATTCTTTAGTAAAACTGTTTCTCACTTACCTATCGCGATATTCACGACTGCCACCGCCTCCACCACCGCCACGGTCATTATCTCCACTATCCTCACGAACCCGTATGTAGGCCACCTCACCCTAAAATTCATGCATAATTATAGTAACATTTGCAATGTATTAATCATATTAAGCGACTTTATTATTTACCTCATGTGAACGAAAACGTGAGTCGTCCAACTTCTTAATTGCATACTTCATATCCTCGTGGCGTAAGAACTCTACGACGCCAGACCCGTCTTTGTATGTATCAGCAAAGCAAACATCACCAGCTTCACGCATATGGTCCTTCAGGTCCTGCCACGAGCCTGATCCTGGCAAGCCAGTAACCATGACACGGTACTGAGAGCGTTTAGCTGGTGGTCCTCGTCCACCCATGCGACCGCCTCCATCGCGACTACGATCGTTGCGATTGTTTCCGCGATAGCTGCCCGGGCCTCCACCGCGAGGGAACTCAACTCGCAGGCGATAGCCGTCGTAGTCATATCCATCACGAGCCTTGACAGCATCATCGGCATCGCTATTGGCCATATAATATCCAAAATATATCTAGTTTAACGCTGCTGCATTTTTTTACAAATTTGCTTGAGAATTGTTTTCACTACTTACCGCGCGTCTTCGAACTCGACAAATGCAAATGGCGGACCACGCCGATTCTTTAGATCAACAAATGTGACTTTTCCGAACTTGTGGAAAAGGTCCTGTATGTCCTTGGTACGAATATCTGGTGGCAAATTGCCAACATAAATGCGACACTCGTTGCGTGAGCCCATTTGGTAATTTGTATAGTTCGAAAGATGAATAAAAGTACAATTTTTTTCTCAGAACTTTTGCTGTCACGCAATTACGCACACAAGGAAATTTTATATACACATAATTCGATGGCGTTACAAGCTTGCATGTATGTGTTATCGACAAAAGTCTTGTCGCTTAGGTTGGCAGCACCAAAAACAGCAAGGTTTAGTATTTTCAATTTAGGCCAAATTTAGTATCATTTACCCAGGGTATTGCGGCGTCTGCTACTAAACAACTTATTGTTGCCTCAAAAAAATGAAAAGATGCCTAAATCCAGCTAAAATAAAGCACAAAACAAATCTGAATTATAAATATAGTAAAACATATTAAAAATATGTGGTTGTGATTCACGTTAGACTGTATAAAGTTGTCTGTTGAATCCAGCAGACAACAGCCTTGATTATCAACGGGTGTGTGTGTAACTTTGTGTGTGTGTGTGCTTGTGTGTATTGTGTGTATATAAACAAAGTGCGAACGCGGGAAGCGGTTGCAATTTTTTTCGCAGCTTCTTAAACTTGGACAACAACACAGAAAATGTCCAATGTGCGGTGCATAAATTTTTGGGATTTGTGCCGCATTTGCACCGCAAGCAGCGAACAGAAAATAAATATTTACTCGACCGATGGACGCGCGAAAAATTTAAGCCAGAAAATCTCAGAATGTCTGCCAGTGCAAGTGAGTAGCAATCAAAACGATATACATAAACATATATTAATCGTAATAATTATTTGTTATACCAATCCATAGATAGACGAAAAGGATCGGTTGCCCAAAATGATATGTGCTCATTGCGCGCAGCAAGTGGAACAAATATACGAAATGCGCAATATATCAAGAAACTCGCAGACTATACTCAATAACTGGCTGAACCATCGGACGCTTCAGAGCGAGGAGAAAGTGTTCATTAAGGATGCCATCAATGATTCTGGGAAGAGTCTCAGCGTGGTTGGATCAACGACATCTGGAGGGCTGGTCACAAGCAACAGTCAACAGCCCAACGATCTGCTCAGCAGCATCATGCAGGCAGTTGGCATGCAGGTCCAGCAGCAGCAACAACAGCAATATACAATAACAGTGGATAGTCATACGCCGGCGCAGCCTTTGCAGCATTCACATTCCCAGTCTGATGTCAAGAGCGAAAAGCAAAAGTATGTTTTTACTTGCAACCAAAATCATATGTTTAATTTAATTTTTCATTGCAGTACTTTGGAAGAGTTCATAAGACTCAAACCGGACATCAAAATTACGCCGCTGGGCAAAAAGGACAGTGGGCATAGCACTCAGAGCAGCAGCACTATATCGAATATTAAACACCAGCAGCAACAACTGCCGCAGCTTCAGCAACAGCCACAGCAACAGTCCCAGCAATCTGTACAGCTGCAGGCGCAGACAATAACAGCGATGCCTGCGCCTGCTGCTCAGCTACAGTTGCAACCGCAACAGATTAATGACATCAATGTTCTGCTGCAGCAACAGGCACTGTGGCAGCAGATTCAACAGTTGCAGGCGCAGTCGCAGCTGACCAGCGGAGGCGATGATGCCACGGACAGCAAGAAACCGAAATTAAATTTTGTACTATCGTCACCAGCTACAGCGCCACAATTTACTGGTAGCTTGCCACAGTTTACCAATGTGAGCGGAGCACAGCCACAAATTCAGTTGCAACTGTTGCCAGGCGGTACAAGTTCCACCACAAACAACTCGACGTCCAGCATTACAACAGCCCAGTCCGCGCAGCAGCTCAATGCAGCTGCTCTATTGTCCCTGACAGGTACTCAGCTAGTTGGTGGCAGTGGCGCCGCTAATATGCTCTCTCCAAATAAATGCTTCTTGCCCATAACTATACGTGATGAAAACTCGGACCAGCAGATTGTGGCGCACATCGACACAAAGAATCTGGTACTGCCCACTACATATCAGGTGCAAATGAAGGTGAGCATTAATTAGCTTAATTCATTTGATATATTTATTAATTCTGAATGCATAATTAACATATTCGAATTGCAGCTTCAGCCTCAATTGGCCACCGCGGATGGTCAGCCCATCATGCAGTTGACACCAACTTCCATTCCAGCCACATTGCAGTTGACGCCTCAGACTTTGGGTAATGCAACGACGTTTCAAGCAGCGGCAACAACGCATCATCAGAATCAGTTCCTTGTGACACAGCCGCAACAGCAGCCACATCAACAACAACAGCAACAACAACATTCACAACAGCAACAACATTCGCGCCAGCAACCACAGCAACAACTAGCGCCTGGCACAGCACAAGTAACTTCGCAGCAAATCATTCGATCTCCCCATGTAAATGGCCCCACTCCACAAGTGGTGATTCGGAACGTAAGCGCAGACCAAAGCAGCGCTTTGAATAGCAGTGGTGAACATTCGGTGACATTCAAGATGCCTTCTCCACGACAGCTGCAGCAGCAGGCTCAACACCAGCAAATTAAATATAAGGCCACAACGCCCAGTGCTTCTCTAGTTGCCGTTCCTTCTACTGTTCCTTCCAGCAATACGCTCCAGACAGAGTTTAAGCGTACGACGCCAATAAAACAGCCGCCACCTCAAGCAGGGCCAAACAACGTGGCTGGGTTGCAGCGGCTTTCATCGAATACAACCATCACCAAATTGCCCAAGCAACAACATCCTGTCGCAACCCATAAATTGCCACTGATTAACAAACAAAATATAACTATTAGTCGCATATCCACACAGGCACCCCCAAAGCCAGAGGCAAAGCCGACGGCAACAACACAGGCTCAAGTACAGGCACAGGCACAGGTACAGACACAAGTACAGGCACAGGCACAAGTACAGGCACAGGCACAGTTGCAACTCCCCAAATCAGAGCCAGCGCCACCACCACCAGCTCTGGCGATGCAACAACTGCCTCCGCCACCAATCACCACTATTCTTAACCAACGAAAAGTCAATCGTAAGCCGACCGAACAGAATCAGAAATCGAAAACCGGTCGATCTACGCACCAAATTCTGCCAGTGCCTGCAGCGGCACAGGCAACACAGCCGCAGGCACAAGCGCAGCTTCCACAACATCAACAGCAGCAGCAGTTAGCCAGCAGTTTGACCGCTGAGCCTCCCACAGCGACGCCTGTGAATGCACTTACCTGTCCCACCTGTAAACGCGAGTTCAAGAAGAAGGAGCATCTGACACAGCACGTCAAACTTCACGAGGGGCTTCGCCCCTTTAAATGTACCGAAGAAGGCTGCGATAAGGCCTTCAGTCGGAAGGAGCACTTGTCTCGCCATTTGGTCTCCCACTCTGGCCAGAAGATGTTCACCTGCGAGGAGTGCAAGAAGCCGTTCTCGCGCAAAGATAACCTCAACAAGCATAAGCGGTGAGTACATTAAGATACATGTTAATAATTTTTTAATATTTATAATCCTTTACTTACTTTTTTTTTGCAGAACTCACAACATTCAGTCCGGCGAGACTCGACTGCACAGCTGTGACATCTGCAATAAGAACTTCGCATCGAAGCAGCACTACGAGAAGCATCGCGAGATGCACAAAAAGTCACGTACTGGGAATGCAGCTTCGGCCACACAGGCGCACACAGGTAGCGCTAAGGTAAAATGCAATTAATTTTATTTGCTTACCACGCAGACTAATTAGCATTATCGCATTGCAGAATCAGTATGAAGTTAAACAAGAATCCTCAAGTGCCGCACAAACGCAACAGCCGCAATCTCAAATGCAAATCCAACAGCAACCGCAGCAGCAGCAACAGCAGCAGCCGCAACAGCATCCACAAATTATGCATGTTGATTTGGATGGTAATACAATAACAATAACTCAGGCAGCCGATTCCACTATGCCATCTCTGGCGAACTTTGTTCAGCTGGGGCTATCGCAATTCCATAATGGCAGCGGATCATCAAACCAAATAGTTTGTAAGCTTGAAAAGTAGATACAGATTTGGGTTAACTAAAGTAGCGCGATTCCTCATCTAGTCTATCTGTTCTACTGCCAGTTTCCTTACCAGAACAAATGTTGACGCTTTCTCATTGTGTTTTATTTATATATTATCTTTATCCCTTTAGAATTTAAAAATTTTTAAAAAAAGATTATCTGTTCTATTGGTGCAATATTCGCGTTCGTTTTATATTATTTGTAATTGTATATATATTTGTTTTTATTTTTTATTATGTCGTTCCTTTTCTTATTTATTTGGCAATTATTTCGTTCGCAATTTATTTCCAAAATGAGTTTTATTTATTTTAAAAATTATTTATTTAATTATAGATAACTAAGCGCTAGGACTTGCCAATATTAGAGATAAATATTTCGAAATGTAAGGCCCATTTTATTAGCATTTAGATGTAAATATTTATTAAACGCAAATACATGAACTAGTAGCCGTAAACGTATTAGTAATACTAAAATCTTTGTAATGCCCGCACCTGTTAGGTGGCAATGGAAATGAAAATGGAATTTCCCATTTTAAAATAACCAAATCGAAAATGAAAATAAATGCTATTGTTTCATTGGAATAGTTATTTTATTTGCTTGGAGCGCTCTGGGCTCTGTGCTCGATGCGCAATACAACAGATGCCAGCCGTCGTTTAAACAATTTGTTCGAGTTCTTTTTGTGTTGTTTAATTCGTGGACTGAAAATGTAAACTAGAAAAGAAAAAGAAGAAAAATAGGTTTCTCGCCATCCTTAAATAATTTAATTGTTTTCTTTCCCACGAAACGCAACGAATGCAGGAAAACTAAATACATTTGGCAGATGCAAATTGAAGCACGTTTCCAACTAAATATTACGCAAACACATTCTGAAAATTTCAAATGAAACGAATTCGAAACCAAAAATTAACATTTAATAGAATTTAGGATCATTAAATTAAATAATGTTACTTTTTATATTTATATTATTATTATTATTTTTAATACTTTGAATGGGGTGTGAGATGACCGAATTCGTGTGCAGCTTATATTTTAAGTAGAATAAATAAATTTTAAATTCTTTGGCTTGATGAAACATAAAAGAAAGGGAAATACATTCAAATTAGCAACTACATACTACATAAATACTATTGGATAAGGCTTCTGGAATTGTGCAGCAATGGAGCAATCCAGGCAGGCGCAGTGCAAAAAGCGTGGCAAGACGATTCAATATACTCCAAATGTGGTACTGTAAACTGAATGATTTCGATTTGGATTTACACATATAGATCTAACTTCCGTGTGAATACTGCATGTAACTAAGTGCAAATACATTGTTAGATGAGAAAGAGCAGAACAAACCAAACCAAACCAAACCAAGCTGAACAAAGCCAAGCAAAACAGAACAGAACAAAACAAACCGAAACAAAACCAAGCGCTGGACCAAAGATACCAGAACTAAACAGATTTATAGTGAAGAAAAAGAATGCAGCGCTAACCTTAGGGCTCGTTTATCAGGTCTGCATCTGCCCTCAATCATAACTCAATGAGAATTGGGTTATCTTTTGGACATCGCCCCACACCTGAATTGACTGTATGTCGGATAAGGAAAAGAGCGTTTCGAATTTCGTAACGAAATTGTGACCCTGTCCACGCACTTGGTAAACGAATATGGTGGAATTATCGTAATCAAATTGAAACTCAAGCGAAAAGGTTGACTCTGTGAACGAATAGTGAAGTACGGCATCGATGCCATCATCTATAATACTGGATATGCTTGGCATTGTCATGTCGTTTTTACCATCGAATATATTCAAATATTTCTCCTGATGTGAGTCGCTCCACTCGCCATTGATCTTGTAGTTCTCGACGATCGTCTGTGCGGGTACTCTAACTTTAAAATGATATGTGATGTTGTCTGTGCAGCTGGGACTATTTACGAAGTTAATGGAAAACCTGTAAGTGAAAGAGAAAAAAACCCCATAGCGTATTTATTTAGAAATTAACAAGCAAACATATAGTGTATAGTGACTAAGCTGTAACAGGTGTGAGATTTCTATATATACATATGTATATATAATATAAAATTAGTTCCTAGATATCTATACACTCTTGACTTTACTGGGATTAGTGAAATAACTCCGCGTAGGTGTGAAGCACGTGCAACACATTCATAATCTACGCCTACAAAATATTTTGTTTCCAACCGGTATTCTGAAATGGCTAACGATTCACTGTAAATATGTTAGTGCCTCATTTATAGATGCCAAAGTTTTTGATTTTTTCTGATCTTGCACATTGGCAACGCTCAACTCTTTGAATGTTTGTCACATTCTTCAAATAACACTTAATTCTTAAACGTGCTCCTGAAGTGTTATATTGGATCATATATTGTCTTTATATCGTAACTATTGAAGTTGGAGACAATTTGAAATATATGTATACTCAAGCGTTGTTTGTTCGATAAAGTGCTAGTTATTTTTTTTCGTAGATAAGATATTTTCGTTAGTTATAATTACATTTTTGAAAGCCTTTTAATAATCTGTTCCTTTCTCACTTTCAGAGCTAACATCACCAATATTTTCCGATCGTTTACTAAAAATTTCTTGTCAATATATAGTATATATTTACATATCCACATATGTATATTAATGTAAAAAGAGAGACACAAAAATTAGTCAATTCTTAATCTAACATAGGCAATATATTTGTACTCTAGACTTGTTTTAAAAGATCAGTTAAAAGAGAATGACGTTTTTAATTAATGCAAGAATCTTGTGTTAATGAAATCAAGAAAGAAAGTCTATTTTTAGTCATGTGAAGATAAGATTTCTTTATTCTGTGCGTTTTTGAATTGGAATATAAGCTTTATGTAGTATATGCTTTATGATTTGCTTTTAAATTTTAAAGTTGAGACAAAAACAAAACTTTTAACTATCATATACTCAATAATAAATGAGTTGTACAATTCAAGTTAAAATTTGAAGGGTTTATACGAAAACGAGCTATCAAGAGAGGTCTCTTATCTTTAGTACGGATCTACGTAGTTTGTTTGCAAATATTAGTCATGTATCTACCTTATCATTATAAGGCTAACGTATTAAGGAAAAAAAGACTTAATAATCAATGTTTGTGTTATCATCGGGACGAGATAACGATATTGATACCCATTGTAAATAAGTCCCAATGTCATGCTTTACAACAGAAAACCGGATCCAAGCTGTGTAAACTCACAAGCTCCGAGAATATGATGAAATAGGTTGAATTCAGATTTATTGACATCATTTGCTCAGTGACCATCGAGTTGAAGAATGGGCAAAATGAACGCGTTTGCTGACCCGCTAGCTGACCTGTTGATTGGCCATGATTATTTTGTTATTTATTATCTGATACTTCGCATTCTATTCATTTATGTATTCTTAGTTTCGCAAAGATTTATTTTTATTGTTGTCTCCAGCGCAGCATCCCAGCCGGCGCGTGGCTAATGATGCTTTAATTTTTTGGTTTTGGTGATGTCATTGATTGTGGGAACTGATATAGAAGTGCCAACAGCTCAAGTCATACATAATTTATGCTGCAAGATGGCATATCAATTAGATCCTAATACATTTAGGCTAAGCAAATAAACACACAATTCCGCTGAATTCTGCGTCAAAAATTTATATTGTGCCAATTTATAAAAATAAAAACTAATAATGCGCATAAAATATTTCACACAAGTGTGTGTACATTTGCTCTATAAACCCATTTTGAAATGCCTCTTTAAGTGGAATTTCGTCAAAGCTACTAAAAATGTTTGCACGCAAGTTTCGTAATGGCAATTCTTAGAAAAAATTAGGTTGCTTAAAGGGCCCCATCGATTTTCTAAAACAAAACAAAAAACTATTCTTAAGTATGTGGCATGGATTAACCTACTGTTCTGGTTCCTGCAGCAGACTTCCTCGAATGCCCAGCTTACTCATCCTGTCCGATTCGTTGGGGTTTGTCGGAAGCACAACCAAATATTTAACTTCAGCCATTTTAGAGCTTTACTTTATTTTATCGAAGAGTGATATTCAAATTTATGTATGCAGCTGTTAGACACGTTTAAACAATTAAACCGAACACAAATTCATAAATTCAACGTATGTATATAAGACAATAAATTGCAATTTCATTCAACAAAAATGTAAACAAATTTCGTGTTCGCTGCGCTTTGCTTTGCTTTTTCGTTGTTGCTAACGGTTACAGGTTAATCGTGAGGTCTTTACAGTTCGCCTGCTCGAATAATACTGTTCGGCTGTAATCAAGCAGCCGCAGCAGACGCTCTCAAAACAAAAATAGCAAGTCAAAGATCGCACGAAGACGTGACGTCACAGTTAAAGCACTTTTCGCAAAATACAAAATACACATTTGTATTCTCATTAGAATTTGTATTCTCAGTAGAAGAATTTAACTAAGCTGTCACAGTCACTGCTGCAGCCATCGACACGCGTTCTGGACGCCTTACCGAGTGAGTCAATACTGGCCGAAAATTTTCGGCTTTCTCACAATCCATAGACGAAAGCAACAACGCACCGACTTCCAAACACTCTCGTATAAATATAAATTATCTTATCGATAAGATATAGGTAACAAAATTTAATTTACTTAAATCATTCTTCTACGCATTATTGGCTAATTTTTACATATTGAATAACTAGAATACATACATGCAAGGGGTACAAAAATTATTCAAAATGTCATTTGTTCATGCTGCCTGAAAACTGTTTAAATATATAATCTGTCAATATTTGAGTTTGGCCATAAATAAATGCAACCAGCGATCGTATATGTAGATTAACGCAAATGTTTTTTTGTTCAATAATAAATTATTGGCTACATCGTAGTCTATTTTTAGGCAGGAAAATAGAATAAAAATACACACAAAAGAAGATCATTATCGAAATAAGGTTACAACAGCTACAAATAAATTACACAGAAATAAATTATTAAAAAGAAAAACATGCCTTTAATATATAAAAATTAAAGCAATGACTTGTTATTTAATTTCATTGCACGATCGTTAAACAGGTACTTTATGTTATTATTTCAACATTGTAATTTGACAGTATATTTGCTAAACAATTGCTATAGCTTGGTTAGTATTTTTCTTTAAAAATTCAACATAAAATATTTTTTGACAACTGGTCACACAGTCAAGTACCCAAGTCGAGCTAACAAGTTGGCTGCCAAGCTAACGTAAGCATCAAACAAAAACTATATTTTAAATAAAACTTTTCAAATCAACGTGCAAAATGAACACGTCACAAATAGTAGTAATGTTATGCTTCATAGTCGGCGTCGCACAAACGGCGCTGGCGCTTAAAGAGGACGATTGTGAAGGTACGTACGCTTTCTATATTAGAAGTGGGCCGTTGATGGCCACGTAAGTACAAAATGCTGTAGAACACATTTTCACCGTATGCAATTACAGTTTGTGTGAAAACTGTTAAACGTTTTGCCGACACACTGGACGATGTGACGAAGAAGGACTACAAATTAATTGAAACTGCATTTAAGAAATTCTGCAAGACACAGAAAAACAAGGAACATAGATTCGTGAGTAGCCCAAGGCCGATTTGCCGGCAAACAGGTTGACGTCTAAGAAATAAAAAAAAAAAAAACGACTTATATTTTTATTCCACGCAGTGTTATTACCTGGGTGGTCTTGAGGAATCGGCTACAGGTATATTGAACGAAATGAGCAAGCCCTTGAGCTGGTCAATGCCAGCGGAGAAAGTATGTGAAAAACTGAAGAAAAAGGATGCCCAAATATGCGATTTACGTTATGGTATGTGATTAAACATTGAACATTCAATATGTGATAGGATATGTCTAACTCGGATTATTAATTTGCAGAGAAACAAATTGATTTGAACAACGTGGACCTCAAGAAACTGAAAGTGCGCGATCTGAAGAAGATCCTTAACGATTGGGATGAGAGTTGTGACGGTTGCCTGGAGAAATCCGATTTCATCAAGCGAATCGAGGAGCTTAAGCCCAAATATTCTCACAATGAACTGTAAATAAATTTACTTAGCTACGTACGAGACACGCCCACTCAATACAACAATACACACCCATACACATATATTTTAGTTAATTTACAATTTTGATAGACTTTGAGAGTAATAAATATCTATTTTGAAGTATAAAATGGAGAACTAGAGAATGTGAGAGAAGATACGCAATAAACCCACAATGACCTTGTACACTTTTTCATATATAATAATTTGTTTTATTCATGTGTTAACAATATTATTATTATTTTTCAATACAAAATTAACGTACAAATTACAACAGATTGGACAGTGATTTAGAATGATATAAGGATTAAGTATTTCGATTGCACTTACAACGAACCCCATATATTTTGTTTTTTTACTTAACTTGTATTCGTATATGCCAAATGGGGAGCGTATTATTAAATAATTTAATTAAAATTATTAGTTAAACATATGAACTAATTACGAACAAAAGCAGTTTTATTTTAGTTAATTATCAACTAACAAATAAGATAGATCTCAATGATCTAAAGCCACGTCTGGCTCAAGTCGATCTGAGCCCAATCAACGACGATACGGCTGTTTGTTGTACCGCCCACGTTCGCTCTCCTCGGCCAGATTCGCGTACTCACTGTAGACGACACACCAGCAATATGTGAGTATAGCTGCAAATAGGTAAACATACATGTATACATTAAACAGAATCAAAATATAGCAAAATATACGTATTAAACAATCAAATTTATCTATTTTTTTTTAATAAAGAATTATGCTCTTAGCGCAGCCAATCAAGAAACGGCTAGATCTGAATGAAAAAATGCTAAATAACTGCCCAGCATATTTAAAGCATAGCATACTTTCGGGTGCGTACAGAAAATACTGACTACAACAAAACTTTGCATTGGCTATTTAAATACGGGAAACTATATATGTAAGAAATAGTTAATAATATTAAAAGAAATTGCGTATACTACTTGTATATAAGGATATATTTTCAACTAAGCTAATTAATATTTTTAAAAATCTAGAAAATAAAAATAGCTCACATTTATGAATGAAATAATTGAGATTAAGAGTCTAATATCTTTTATATGGAAATGGCTACTGTTTGCCATTTGGCAGCCAAGCTAATTGCATAGCAAGGCACTTCGCGCCTCATTTGTCAGCCAGACTGAACTCCGCGCCTGCCGCATTTTGCTCTCGGCACGAAGGTGATCGACGCATGATAAATGCGGCAATAAAGTGAAAACGGCTGGCATATAAACGCCATCCGGTGCTAAAACCGCACAAGGCGTAGCCGCCATTAGCTGGAGTATGCTGGTGATGATATGCACTTACCGCAACAGATCAGCCCGAAGATTAGCCACAGTACGCCCGTCAGTACGAAGCCGTCAATGAAGAAGACGACGGCAGTGTAAATGACAGAAATAAGCAAGCCAATAGCAATCATAATGCCCAGCACCACCCACGGAACCATCAGATAGTGATTGCGCTATAAATAAGAAGTATATATAGATATTTAATTGACCAGTCAGTCAGTTAGTTTGAGTTATGCATACCTTGACGACGCCGAACATCATCAGCAACGATATCAGTATGGTCATGCATAGATTTACCACCAGAATGATTTTCACTATGTTGTTTGGTATGAAGTCAAAGATAATCGTCTTGAAATGCACGCGTGCTGTGAATATCACAATTATCGTGATAATGGATAGGATGATGGCCAAAGTTCCCGATATAATGGAGCCATTACGTGTCGACTGACACAGGCAGCAGGACTTTACGAGTGGCTTCGGCATTTTGGATATGCTTTATTGCTTAACTGAAAATAAAAAGCAAAACTATTATTGAATTAAATATAAAATATTTGCATAATTTATATTTAATATTTTAATTAAGCAAAAGGAGTTTTTAATATTATTCTGTTTTTTTTTTTATCTTTTAAATAATCCTTTATTGCTAAAAAAAAAATGATATCAAAAGTGTTTAAAGTAAAGCTTTTTAGTCTGACAAAGTTTTACCTCAATCACGAATATGGGGGTCAAAGTTGCAAAATTTAATTTAAAATCTTTATAAAAACTAAAAACAGCTTGTCAATAGCTTCTAATTGAATTAAATTCCAGTTGGGACAGTCAACTTCATATATGCTATGAAATTGCTGACTCGCACAAAGTAATAAAATTGTTTTATTTTATTTTTTCTAAACGGCGAAAAATACTTTCAATGAACCCTATAAAATTATATAAAAACTTAATTTTCGACACTTTGAACTCAATTTTCTTAAAATGATGACGTAATTCGTGATCTACATACAAAAATGTTAGTCTTGCGAACAGTTTTATATCTCTTCATAGGAATACTCGGATTAATAATTACTTTAAAGAAATCATCGGAATTATCTGACAAGATAAGATGACCTGTTAAACAGCAAGCAGGTAAATCGCTTTACGTAGTTATTTACTTTAACGTGAGCGTGTGTTACAATTACCAGATGCATTGCCAGCGAGATGCTTTGAAAAGGTTATCTTATCAACGTTTCCAAAAGAATTTATGAATGTTTGGACGAGCAGCAAGGTAGTATTTGCAATGTGCCCAAGGCAAACGAAATATTCGAAACGAAACAGATTTTTGTATGACGTCAAGCAATGCCTGAGCATCTGGTCAGCACACAAGATTGTTTATAAAACAAATCGTATTTAAATTTAGAAATAACAAAAGCGCTTGAAATATCGAAATGATTTTGTATCATGACTATATATATATATATATATATACATGAAACACACTTGAGATCGTTTATTAAATCAATTGGATAGCGCCAATTTCCTTACCGGACTTTCGAAAGTTTATATCGTATGAATTACACACACACACACACACACACACACACACATGCACAACCTATACTTGTGTAGATTGATGTAAGTGATGCCTCATCGATTGCCGCCTACGGGCATTGTCATTAAATTAATCAAACGCTTAACATGCAACGCCGACAACGGCAGCTCCAATTTGATGTTGCCACATGCAAATTTCAAATTCAAATTCAAATTGAAGCTTAGCCGGTTTCTATCTATCTGATGCATACAGTAGACGTGCTGGCTAACTAGTTTTGAGCCTGGGGCAATACAACGCTGATGAGATAATCGCAAGACGCCAAAATGTCTTGTCGTACATGGAAACACTTTACGAAAGCATTTACCAGTTAACAATCTAAAAGTCAGTGTCAGGAACATCTATTGTAGAGCAGCAGTCGAGTTTGAACTCCCAGTGCCAGCAGACCGGAAAATAGGCGAAGCGAATTTTAGTCTCGTTATCTTTGTTTCTTCACACCTCTCACATAAAGAGCTTAAATTGTATAAATAAATAACGAATGGAAGAAGAATAGCACGATGATCTAAGTTTGTTACTCATTTGTTGTTAAAATATAGCTGTGAAATTGTTAAATTCTTTTCGTCTGAGAAAAGTTGTTAATATTTGTTTGTTGTCATACTAGGTCACGGAGTAAAGAGAGTTGTTTCGTTTCAAGCGAAACATTTATGAAACTTGAGATTTTAAATACAAGTTTAGTATTTAAGCTCTCCATTCACATTATATAGTTAAGCTTATGTCAGATTTTAAGAGCTGGGATCGCAATTTGCCAGGTGAATCACTACTGACCTTCGCTACAGATTGTTTTTATAAATTTTATGAACCAATGAAATCTGAATGTTTGACTAAAGTTAAACTTAAACTTCGTACCGTGATTGTAAGCCGAGTTATTTTGAAACTTTAAATATTGTTTATATAAAATTACATTGTTAATGGTATAAATTATACAAATCTTTATATAACTGTTTTATAGTATTTCTTTGGAGTATAAAATTGATAATTAAATGCCAGATTATAGACAGAGATACTTTGCACGGAAACTTTTATTTACATTTAATTACTCTGTTACTATTTATACTGTTATATGAAAACTACATTCTAAATTTCATTATTATTGTCTTAATTCCTTGAATCGTATTTAATTATAAATAATAAACTAAAAATCCGCTGCTCGTAGAATGATCTAATTCGTAGCGTCATAGCCAAATACATTCCAATCAACTCAAGCAATCAAGCTGATCAACAAATATGCATTTTAAAATTCTGTTAAATAATTCACAATTTGTTAGATTATCAAAGGAAACTCACGCAATTATCATCGCATACGAAAATGGGCTTGATGTAACAGCGAAAAGCTGTGAATAAAATTACAAAAAAGGGCAAAACTCAAAAACAAAACTAAACAAATTACGCAATTAAAAAGGGCTGGCGGCGAAGAGAGGAAAGGCTGGGCGGAGGCTTGTCGGAGAGCGCACATTTTATGGCCGATTCTCTGGCAACCGCTTTGCTATAGTTGGGCATATTCGTGAGATCGGTGAGCTGGTTGAAATTTAATCAGACATATGGCGCGTTTTCAACGCGTTTCGCGTGCGTCTTTCGCTCTAACAGTAGTTGGTTGTGTAAATAGTGAATACATTTAAACAATTTGAGAAAAATATGCGCAGTTTCCATAGAGCTTTTAGGGCTTCTAAATATACATATATACAGTTACATGTCTATTGTTATACGATATGCTCTATACACATGTGTATATGAGGCAAGACTTCGAGTCGAGACTTAGAGTCTGGTACATAGTAGTCTGTATGTGGTCTGTGGAGCACAGCACTTAAAGAGCTCTTGATGCGGCCAATTAGCTGGACTGTGTGGCAACCCACATCCATTGGAATGAAGGCATGCCAACTATGCGAACCCATACACCACGTACACAAATTCATTAGCCTGTGTGTCTGTGGGTTGCTGATTGGCTAAGTGGCATCGATAGTGACACGTAAACAACGCTTCCAGCTATCAGTTGAGCAATGTGCGCCACGTTGGCCATTTTCAGCTGGAACCATCTGCTAATGGGCCGTGTAATAAGCACATTAAAATCTAATGGTGACGCTAACTTCCGCTTGCATACAATTAAACTGAGTTGCGAGCTGCCATGTGGTCATAAACAGCTCGAAAAGCTCACAGAGTCAAGTTCAAGCGAACTCGTGGGCGTTCAACTGCTCGCGACTTGAGCGCGATTCGCTGGCGACTTTTCTGAAGAATTTCAAAGAGCAACGTCATCGATTATGTGGGCTTCGAAGTTGGAAAGTGTTTGACAAGTGCAACTGGTTGCTCTGCGATGTGTGTGTGGGCGTACTTTTCAACTGCATTCAAGAAATTGAATGCTGCATTTCCATGTCGAAAAATGTGAAAGGTTGGCAGATGGAAAGAGCTCAGGAGATTTTGAATAAAGAGTTGCATGTCCATAAAGCTAAGTGAATGAAAGTTTTTTAAGTTTATGCAGCTACCGAAATAAATCAGCTATTGAGTTAATTGATTCAAAAATATATTTACAAATCAGCCATTGGATATTATCACTTTATAATCTGAAGCACTCAGTCGCCGAGACTAATAATCAGGTTATAAATCAATCGCTCTATTCGATTCAGCCATGAATATGAATAGATAAATAGTTAATCGATTTTATATACGTAGCGGAAATCAGTTTACAAATTTAATTAATTGATTAATTGATATTTATTCAGTAAATTAAGATATGGTTGACTTGCTTTCTTCATTACAAAGATTTTTTTAATCGTAGAATCTTGTTAATTTTGTTAATAAAATAAATCTTGAATTAAGGAACAAATTTGTAAAATACAGTTTCTCATTACATATGTCTGACATCAAGAGTTTACTATATAAGACTTTAAATAATAATAAATCTTCATAATTGATTTTTGTTTCTATTGGGTAATTCAAGTTTCTATAGTTTCTACTGCGAATATGCAAATAATTATGAAAAATTTTATTTTTACAAAATATTTGTTTAACAGTGCTTGATAATAAAAATATATGTTTTTTGCATATCTGAATATTATATGATATTCAATTTATATACACATTTTGATTACTATTAATTTATCTACTGACCATGATTGCTGTACTCTGTACTCTGTACTTTGTAATTTAAAGATAATTGTGATAAATTAAAAATGTTAACTAACTATACACACTCATGTATAGAGACATATTTATGATAGACAAACATGACCCATTTGCCCAACGAATAAACAAATCAAAAAACACCCGCAGCGTATGCATTGAAATGAATATAGTCAATATAAATCATGTCAACTGCTCTGATTTCAAATTCAACGGGCATAGAAAAAAAAAAAAAAGAAAACAATTCAACTGAATGGTGCAGGCGCCTACAATGTGGGCTAATCAAGCTGTTCAAAGCGACTTCGCTGTGGGCCTAAAAGCGAATTATTGTGCAGTCAGCGTGTGCCTCGCTGTTTGTATCTTGCGGATACAAATGTATCTTTCAATCATGTTTCGTGCTGTTGTTCAGTTTAATTTTAATCATTGTTGAACTCTTGTTCAACCTCCCACACAATTTGTTTGCGCATCGACGCGTAATTAAATTTGACATTTTTTGCGCTACTTTTTACACGAAACACAATGAAGAAAAAAAAAAACATTATTGGTATCTGTTGTTGGAGCGCGATTCGTTGCTAGCTGAAATTGCTCAATCCGTGTGGCTAGTGGGATCAAATATCTCGATATATGACGACGGAGCTTTGGTAAACCGGTCAAAAATCGTTCTACCAAATTTGACAAGTTGAAAGCACGCGGCGGCTGCTTTTTGTTTCAACCAAAACTCGAATGGAGTTTGATAATTCTTGTCTCTATGTACGCGCGTTCATTGTTAGGCTTTCCGCATCAGGCTTTCAATCACTTGAGTTGGCAAATGCCACAAGTATAAATCAATTAAAGTTGCTGCAGCTGCACTGAAACTGCTCAGTTGCCGCCTTTGAAGTTGCAGGGTGAACGAACCAATGAAAAGTTTTTATTTATCATTTATTGCTTTCGCATTGGCAAACTTTAAGCACACGCACATTGCGCTATGTATCTTTCAGATACATTTGCGCATATCTATCTTTGTGCTCTATGTAACAAATACATATATTTCGTGACAGCCTGTCGTCAACTCATGGTCATGAACAGACATTGAACGCGTTCAACAACTAAATCTATAATAATTCTCTAAGATTTCCCTTTCGCTCGCTTGTGCCTAAGCGAAAGTGGGAAAACATATAAAAACAAAAAGTTGTCATAAAAGTGATTCATTTATGAAACGAGCAAACGCACAAATACAAAATGAATTATAAATAGTCCTCAAGGTCGCGAGAATCTTGTGCTCTCTAGAAATCTATAGATTTTATAATAAATAAAATGCTTTTTGCCGGCCTCTGCCCGAGCAGCTACCTCAAAGGTTGTTTGTAATTAAATGGAATTATCTAACACTGTGGGAAATATGGCAATAACAAAATTTTAAATATCTATTGGCAAGTTTTAAATTAGAAATCACCGTATTTAACATTAATTTGCCAAAGATATAGCGCTTTTAGTTTTGTATACGTATATTTGTGGTTTTTGTTCGCTTTACAGATGCTTGCGCACCACTGTACCAAAGTCAACGCCTACTTTAGTTTGTGAAGGTGTACGTCTGCTTCATTTATGGCATTAGAACATTTTTCTAGAAATGTATTCCATTTAGTATTCCGCTATTTTATCTTACTGCCTGTTTGCTGATTGCCTTGTAAATTTCAACCTTCACGTTCTGGTGCTCGCTCTTTTCGCTTTTGGCATACACTGGCAAACGTAATGCTCGAACGGGTATATTAAGTTTGCACTTGGAATGCAAGAGAGAAAATGTATTTATGGTTCGATCGGAATCAACTATGAATATTGTCGGAATAAAGAAGCACACAAAATGTTTATTTTTTTGTAATTTATATTATAATCAATCGCCTGTTTATTTTTAGAATTTATGAAATAGTATTATTATTATTTTTTACTTTTTTTTTTTGTATTTTGTCTTCAGTTTATTGAGATTATGTATCATTTGCAGTTTTTAAATATTTTTAATATTATTTAGCAACTATTTTTAATACTTGATTTCAGAGCAATCTATAGTCGATGTAAAAGCTTTTCTGCTTTTCTGTTTTTATTTCGTTTTTATTAGTATCTAATGTGTTTGAATACTCAAGCCTAAGAGGCAACCTAATGAAGCGTTGTAGTATTAAATAAATTTTATAAATGTATGTATGTGTCAGAGTCGAGTGCTCATCAATTTTTGGGCAATGACAACGCTTTGTTGTTATATTTATGTATATAATATACATACATAAATACATCTCATTATCCTTAGCACATAAATTGTACAGCTAAAAAATCACAGATGAAACAGGTGTTGAACTTATGCCATGCTCAACAATTGGCTTAACTTTATTCCATGCTCGTCTTGCCTTATCGACTCTGAATGTGATTTTTATTGGGCATAGCTGACTGGCATACCTAAAAAGTAGCGCAGACCGTTGCCGAAAATGATAATTTATGCAAATATTACGTATACGCCCACGCAGGCCAATTAAGTTGGTGTTTCTTTGTAGATTCGCAATGTACAGGCCCATTCGATATGCGTTTTCAGTTGATTTGCACTTTCTTTAGTCAGACGTTAAACTCATATGACCAAAAATAATTATTGTATTGTAGGTTGTTGACGTCGAATTCAATGTCAACGCGTTCTCTTTTAGTAGGAGATGGAGCTGACATCATGCCCAGCAATGCAGCACCAAGGAAATACAATTTATGCACAACGTATACAATTCAGTATAAACAAACACACATTTATATATTTGTATATATTTCTATATACATATATGCAGTCATGCCTATATAGAGCGCAATTGCAAAATCAAAAATAACCGAAGGAAAAAAACAAATAAACTGTTTTGTTTTGCTCATAAGTTTTCATCAATGCCGTCTACAAATTGGGTCAAAACGGGCAGATGTAGGTAAGCAGGCTGCGCGATCAGAATGAAAACGGGAGCTGTTATTAGTAATAATATTTATATTTAATTGTATTTGTTTTTGTCGTTATTGTTTAGCGTATTAATCATAATTGGTTGGGGCTGTTGCTGTTGCTGTTGCAGGCGCTCAGAAATTGTTGAGCTTTGAAACGCGATCGTTGAAGTCAAGTGATCATGATCATTTGAATATTGGAAAGACGCGGACGACGCCGTCGACGGCAACAACAACATCATCGACAGCTAAATGAAATTGAATATATTTTGTATAAATAATAAAATGAAACACACGACTTCGTCTGCTACTGCGACTGTGGCTTGCGACTGCCAATGGCAGACGATCGCCTCCGATCGTCGACAGTGCCGAAGAGGGAGGGAGAGCTAGGAACTTGGTTAGCTGGTCCCCCTACCAGCCCAAAGCTGTACGCCTGTTATTTCAATTTCGAGGCGATCGTTTATCACTTGATTTGCATTTGGCGTTCAATCGATCGAGGTGCCCAGTGTACAGACTATCATTTCAATTAATGAATTTTTTTTTTGCAGTTGCATTCGCTTGCCAATTGGCTGCTGATAATGTCAGACTTTTGGCATTTGCATTAGCATTTCCATCCGCATTTAAGGGCTGCCAAATATGATGGCACTTGGCCAAATTTCACTTACACTTTCTATTCTTTCACGCACTTCACTTTCAACGTAAACCGTTTTTAAACGCAATTAATGCTAATTATTTATTGCGTTTTTCTTTTCTTTTTTGAGAGTTTTTTAAATCATATGCCCAGCTTTAATTTGAACACGACTTTTTGGCACAGTTTTCGGTGCGCGGTTTCGTTGTGCTTGCGGCGAGATTCACGTAGCGACTGAAATCGCGCGCACGCTATTCATGAGAGTCGCATAGAGAGGCGATCGACAGCGATTGGTTGCGCTCTCAACTCTCAATGCTGGGCTGCTGCGACGTTGACGTCGTCGTTGATTAAGTTTTTTTTTTCTTTTGTTTTCTAGCGTAGAAAAGTTCTGAGACTATTGCTTAGCATCGCTCAAGCTTTCGTTGTGGAGCTTTCTCTACAATGGGAACTTGTAAGTCTTAAAAAAAAACCTGTTGTGTTTTTTTTTGCTCAACACATACTTATCAAACAAAAATAAACTAAACTAACAACGAACCTTTGTTTGCTTAGTGATATCAACGACAACGTTTTGCACTAGATGCCCCAAGAAATCATTAGAAATCGCTCATTACCCGACCAGCTGGTCATCGTGGTTGTAGCGTTTCCAAGAACTCTGTGTGCACATAAACGTCTCGCACGCGACCCTGTACCAGTTGCAGACCCACTCCCAGCATCGACATCCGTATCCCATGGAACTCTGACTAGTTTTATTCAAGATACGCGCCATAGATATGACGGCAACACGCTTCGATGTCGCCCATTTTTGGTTAGTTTGGCCTGTTTGCCAGCGGATCGAATCGTGGTTTCTACTTTTGTTTTTGGGCATTTCACCTATGTTCATACAAATGGCAAATGACAATGAAGTACCATTTGTGGTCAGTTTACTTTCGTTACAGCTCGAATTATGTGTGTATGTTGCTTCAACTGGAACTCTTCAATTTAATATTTTGATTTCATTTTTCAGCTATCTTTGAAATAAAATTATAAATTTTCATTATATATTTGAAAGAGCATTTAACTTTCGGCAATTTATTTAAATGATTTGTCATCTGCTTTTACTCGTTGACCTACAAATGATCTTTTGTATGCAAATTTGTGCTAAATTTGAGGTTGAACTTGAAGATCTCTTTACAAATTTTATGAAGAGTATTGATTGTCGTTTTTGGACACCCTATGGGCCATGAGAAAGATGCATACTGATATATAACATTGCAAATAGATTGCTTTAAACATTAGATATATATGGAATACAAAAATGAATTTATATGATTTACCTTCTATAATTTTAAGAACATTAATTTGATTTTTACAAAAAAATGTAACAATATATTTATATATATATTTGTTAGATTATATATAAGATCTAATTTCAAATTAGATATGATCGTTCACTTTAAAACACTGGAAAACATTTAAATAATATTTGGGAAATATTATATCTTAAAATAATTTAATACATTTTATGAAGAAAAACAATAATGCATAGTGTAAATTTTAACTCATTTATGTATAAATTATTATTGATAATAAATAAACGCTGAATTGTAAAATTAATTTTTGCAGATATGCATATTCCAGCGCTCAGAGATTGTGCAATACATAATGCAAAACAAATTAAATTCTTTATGGCTGTATTATGTACATCTTCTACAAATTATATAATTTTTTGTTTGTTTTTGGCAGGCAAGAGAACTGTAGAACCGTTTTCAATATCAAGTATAGATATTGCTTGAATTATACTTGATGAAATGAGTAATATTTTAGCGTTTTGGTTTGCTTTTGGCTGTAAATGATTTATTTGAAAATTTCTATATTTTACATAAAATAATTTAGTCAGGTATATAGAGAAATAATTAAGATAATAAATCGCTCAGCAGGGTAAGAAAGTGGAGCATTTTGGTTTGTTTAAATGTGTGTGTGTGTATGCTCTGCCTAAGGATGCGTAGTTATTAATAAACGTTGCTGCTTCGTTGTTCATTATTCACATTTCGCGCACATAGCGCAATTTAACCAATTGATTTTTATATTGATTATCCTGGAGTCGAACGCTGGCCTCGATCGTTGTCTCCGGATTGCGGCTGATGCTTTCTTTTCTTGTAACTGACTATGCCTAACTAAAATTTTGTGTTGACCTTAGACGATTGCACGGGTGTTCGCTGTTCTAGCTGGAACTGGAATTCATATTTACTATTTTCCTTTGCCGGAAGCCGCGGCAGCTGCTGCCGCAGCCGCATCCTCTTCCTTCTTCTTTTGTTTCTCTCTCATCAGTTCAGCGTCCCTGTGAATTGTTAACAAATACTCAATATAGTTGTACATATAGGGGTGTATAAACAAAAATTCCATCTTACCGGGCCTTCCGTTGCTCTACCGTAAGGCTATCCGTGCGTTTGCCTTTGGTTTGTTCAGCCAATTTCTTTTGATTTTTGGCGCGCGCCAAGTCTCTTTGATTACCACCTGTAAAAGAAATGGATTTTTGATTAACATACTATTTCAAAGAGCGTTTTTTATTCAGTTGCAAGTTTCACGGTTAGTTTCCCGTGCTAATTTATTCAGGTTCATTTGTAGAGGTTAGAAGAATACACGCCATGCATAAGAATACTCATATGTATATGTATGTATATAAGTGTATAAATACATATACATATATTTATACCAATATTAAAATGTAGTGACATATGTACATATATAAAAATGTATATACTCAACCAGCCACAAGAAAGGCAATCTATTTACTTTATGGATTTCCAATCATATTAATGTAGGTATTAAAATCTTTGCATTTATCGCATTCCGAATTCTCTACAATGAAATGACGGAAAGCAAAGAGTACGAGCAGTCAATAGTTTGGTCACTTACGTGTCATTTTCGCTCCTTAATGGGCAGTTTCTTTATTTAAACAATTTTGATTCAAGTATTATATATTATTTGTTCTAGAGATTAAAATTTTTGTTTGATGTTTCGTTTAGCTGTACTGCCAAACGTCAGCAGCAGTTTAATAAAGCATCGATACTGATACCTTTGTCGTATATATACGTCAAATTAATATCGATATTTGGAAAGCATACCAATATATCGACTGTGTGTTGGTAAATATCAGTAGAATAAAAGTACTGCCAGATTCGAGAATTTGACATTTACCGTTTAATCAGTGTAGCGCGCTGAGAACGTCTAACACATTTTCGGGAATTCGTGTTTTCCTCAGTTTACCGGCAAACATGGATTCCGATTTGATGGACTTTTTTGATTTTTCAAAGCAGTTTACTCGTGGACCAGCACCGAAAGGCTGCATAACTGGTGACCGAACAGCATTTACAACACAGACTACCGATTCCAAACCGATCAAACGCGAGATAATTGGCAAAGATTATATAGAAGAAATTGTCAAGAAAGAGAAGCAGCTCATGAACAGCGTATGTATGCGTGGATGTGTGAGTGTGTGAAAATTTTGTAATTGGAGCCTTGCTTCGTTTATTGTTTATCAACAGCTCGCTGACGGGTACATTCCATCGAAATATAGCAGAATTCTCGATGAACTGGACAGCGATGATGAAGGGGTTCTAAGGCGAGAACTGCCTAGCGTGCGCTCAGATGAAGCGTACTATAAAAAATATCGCTTCGATCTAAATCGTAACAAAAATCTGCCCATCTACGAGCAGCGTGAGGATATTATAGCGGCCATCAGAGTGAATCCAGTGGTCATTTTAAAAGGCGAGACCGGCTGTGGTAAGACTACACAGGTATGTATTATTGGACAGGAGTTCATCTGCTCCTGTTTTTATTTAAATTATATATAAATAATCCCACCTGTAACCAATTTAACCTGACGGAAACTAACCAATTTATAGGTTATTTCGAATCAAAGCTCATATGAATTAACAGTTTTTTGTTAAATTAAATGATTTAATTTGTTTTTTTCTTCCTATTTATACTTATTATCTGACATCTTAGTCATTTTACTATGAATATATCTCTTAAGTAAAGCTGTTAACCTTGTTTTATAATATTGTAATTAATATTAATTCGTAATATTTAGCAGTAACTAATATTAGTATTAAACTTCAATATAGGAATTTAACTAACGATTTTAGCATCCCAAGTCCCGAATCACATCATCTGGTAATCTGCGCGCAAACACCGTCGCTGATGACATACGTCGCTCGTAACGATCGCTTGCTTCGGGCAGCGCTTTTTCAGCAGCTACCTCTTCAGTTGGCTCCTTTTCCTCGGCTTCGCCAAACATAGCTTTGTGACGGACTCGCTTTCGCAGCTCCAGTTGTTTGTTTGTGGCGGTAGATGATGTAGGGTGCATCTCGTCTGTTAAAATATCATTAATTTCACTGAAAACATCTCGCAACTGGCTGAAGATGTTTGTGGCGGGAAACGAATTGCGATATGACTCCATCTGTTTGTTGTATGCCGTTTCCAGCTGGCATAATGTCTTACAGTTGGATGCCATTTCCTCCAGCTCGTGCATCTCGTCGGAAAGAGTGCCACTGCTTGGATAAAGCTGTTGCTTTAATATCGCCGCTGAATCATTCTTTTGTTGCTTGGCTTCCGCAAAGCTCTCCAAGACGTCGTAGGCGGCTAGCGAATCTAGTGCCTGGCAATAATCCAGAGCTGTGTAGCGGAAAGCTTGCTGTTTAACCAGCTGCCAGAAGATGTAGCTAACTTGCTGCGTGTCACTTCGATTATCATATTCGCAACGCAGTTGCTCCACATAGTCAGTCAGTGACTGCCATGTGCGAGGTGATACCTCAATCTTAACAAAAAATTTCGTTGGTTGCTTGTTGTAGATGGCATATAGCAAATATATGCCGCCAATACGCTGGGCGCGCGTCGCCTGGAATGGTTCACCGTTAGTGCGACGAGCACACGCCACTCGCTTGGCGACGTGCAGGGCTGCCATTGTGGTCTCAATCACCTCAATGTGATTGGTTTGGGCTGAGTAAATATGCTGCATTTGTAACTCGTGCCATGTTTGGCAGAACAGTTCGAACTTTGCCTCCTTTGCAGCGTCAGCGACGCGGGCAAAGCATTGCAGAAGTTGCCAACAATCGTTATATACATTTAGTTCCATGTAATGAGTTTTGTTATTATTTAATATTAAACTTTAGAAACTCGATCGCTTGTGCTTGCACTTTAAAATTTGTTTACAATTGCATTGCGCAGCGTTGCCGTGTGGCCGATAACATATTGTTTCGATTATCAAAATGTATTTTAATTAAATAGTTATCGTTTTTCATGTTTCATTTGTTGACCGCTAGGTGCCGCAATATATTCTGGACGAAGCGTTCAAACGGCGCGAATTTTGTAATATTGTCGTTACGCAGCCGCGCCGCATTGCAGCCATTTCGATCGCCAATCGTGTGTGCTGTGAGAGAAAATGGCAACCGGGTACTGTGTGCAGCTATCAGGTTGGACTGCATCGCCAATCGAATCTGGAGGATACGCGTCTGTTGTACTGCACTACAGGTGTTTTGCTCAACAATCTTATACGGATGAAAACGCTAACCCATTATACACACATCATACTGGATGAAGTGCACGAGCGTGATCAGGAAATGGACTTCTTGTTGATCGTGGTGCGCCGCTTGTTGGCGCTTAATTCACGCCATGTGAAAGTTATCCTGATGTCGGCTACTATTGATACGCGCGAGTTCTCAAACTACTTTGCCACGAGCTCATCCTTTCCACCTGTGGTTACTGCCAGCCATGGACGTAAATATCCTCTTGTGAAATTTTATCGCGATCAGCTTAAAAATATACATTGGAAGGATGAGCCTCAGCGGAGCACGCCAGGCATTGGACCTGAAGGCTATGGCGATGCCATTAAACTTATTTTGGTCATTGATAACATGGAGCGTAAGGCCGTTGGGCAATCTCAGCAGTCGTATGAAGAGGCAAAGCGTACCGGCGCTGTACTGATCTTTCTGCCAGGAATCAATGAGATTGACACAATGGCCGAACACATAACCAGAATCGTCGAAGAGAAGTAACTACATTTCAATATATGATATTTCTTAAGGAGCAATTAATTCATTTATTTTGTTTACAGTTCTAAGATAAAAATCACTATTGTGCGCTGTCACTCGCTGATGTCACCCGATTCTCAGGAGGAAGTCTTTCAGCCTCCTCCTCCTGGCCATCGCAAGGTCATACTGACAACCAACATTTCGGAGAGCTCGATTACAGTGCCAGATGTCTCCTATGTGATTGATTTTTGTTTAACCAAGGTTCTGCACACCGACAGCGCCTCCAATTTCAGCAGCCTGCGTTTGGAATGGGCTTCAAAGGTTAATTGCCGTCAACGTGCTGGACGCGTTGGTCGCATGCGTAGCGGACGTGTTTATCGAATGGTTACTAAAGCCTTCTATATGGAGCACATGAAAGAGTTTGGCATACCAGAAATGCTGCGTTCGCCGCTTCAAAATTCAGTGCTGAAAGCCAAAGAGCTCGAGATGGGCAAGCCGAGTGAAATATTGGCTCTAGCTATGTCACCACCTAATCTTTCCGACATACAAAACACGGTGTTGCTTCTCAAGGAGGTGGGTGCTTTATTCACTACTGTGGATGGCGTTTATGAGGCGCTTGATGGCGATCTTAGCTATTGGGGCAAAATCATGTCTAGATTTCCACTAGACGTACATCTCAGCCGTCTGATTATACTGGGTTACGTCTTTAATTGTCTAGATGAGGCCATTATTATTGGTGAGTGGTAAACCGAATACTGAATGAATCGATCTCATTTGATAAATGTTTCCTAATAGCGGCTGGCATGACTGTGCGCAGTTTGTACCTGACTGGTAGCCGTGAACAGACGAGTGAAGCCTTTTGGATGCATCACATATTTGCCGATGGTTCCGGCTCCGATATGATTGCCATTTGGCGTGTATATAGAGTAAGGGACAATGGACAAAGCAGCTCAGCACGTTTTTATAATTTTATATGTATTGGATTTTTTTTAGATCTATCTGAACATGTGCCAGGATCGAATGCTTAAGGAATCGGCGCAGCAATGGGCTAATCGCTTTAACGTTAACTTGCGCTCGCTGAAGGAGATGCATTTGATGGTACAGGACTTGCGCCAGCGATGCGGGTCCCTCAATATGCAGCCGTTGCCTTATGGTGCTTGTCATATGTGGGATGATCGCGAAAAGTCCATAATTCTAAAGGTAATCATCGCTGGAGCGTTCTATCCCAATTACTTCATGCGAAACAATAAATCGAATGCTGATTACGATCGGAGCTTATACCAAACTATATGCGGCAACGATCCATGTCGCACTGTCTTCTTCACCAATTTTGAGCCCCGCTATATGGGCGAGCTTTACACACGCCGTATCAAGGAACTGTTTCTAGTCGCCAAAATCCCACCTGAAAACATAGACGTCACCTTTCAGCACGGCTCGGAAAAGGTATTTGTAACGTTTAAGGCAGACGACGATGATATGGATACTAGAAAGGTCGTACAGGTGCCGGGTCGCGTCATGACCGAGGTATACAAAGCAGTGCGCATGCGTCTTGACAATCCAAATCATCCACTACGCGTTCTGGAGTAAGTATTTGAAGTATATACATGTCCGTGAAATAAATGACTTCTTGACTTTGTTCTACAGCCGAAACTCTGCATTTAGGTATGTTGAGCAGCACAAAATTGGTATAATCAAAGACTCTACCTGGGTGCCGCCATCATATCAATGGCCTGTTGAACTGCTCACCTTGCCATCTGTATTCGACAAAACCATCACTGGCCTTATTACCCATGTGAGTGTAGATTTTACCTAATTATTTATGATCATATTGAAATTAATTATTCTGATTATTCTGTTCCGCAGATTGCCAGCTGTGGAAAGTTTTATTTTCAGCCGCAATCGCTCGCTGAGCGTATTGCAAGTATGTCAAAGATTTTCAATGGATCTGTGAATCAAAGCTGTTCCGTGCAGGATGCGAAGGCAGTTACGAAGGGTCTGCAATTGTTGGCAAAGCGGGGAAACCTTTTCCAACGCGCAGTGGTATTAAAGATCGAGACGCAGATAAATGGATGTCCAAAGTTCCGTGTGCGCTTTATTGATTATGGGGATGTGACAGTGCTGCCCATTGATAAGCTGCGTCTTATGTCGCCTCAGCTTAAACGCGAATTTGAGCACTTGCCACCGCGGATGTTTGAGTGCCGCTTGGCATTAGTGCAGCCATCGTCAGTGGCTAGCTCCTATAACCGCTGGCCCCAGGTCGCTAACGAAATGTTGATTTCGGTTGCCAGATCTGGACAAGTTCAATTGGAGATTTATTCGCTGGTACACAATGTAGCTGCTGTGTTACTACATATACGCGGTGGTCTGTTGAACGATATGCTGGTGGAACGTCAGTTAGCTCGACGTGCCGACGAGGACTATATGTCACGCAAGGATCACGATTTGCGATTGCGTAAGCAGGAGACCAAACGAATTGTTTCTATTGCAAATCAAAAACTCATGAATGAAGAGTATTTGCGTTTTGCTCAATTGCCAAAGGATGCCGACATAAACCCACCGCCTCTTGATAAGTGCAACCTTAGTATACGCCTCAAAGGACCATACAGTCCGCTCGAGACAAACATACATTCTTTGCTCCGCATTGGGATGTATAAGTCGGTCTTCATATGCAAAGAATCTGTGAATTCAGTTCTCTTGGATACTGATCCACAGGATCGTCACGATCAGATGGTGGTGGCTGCCGCCGTGACAGAAAACTCTGAAAATTTGACAGCTCGCGGCACAACTTTGATGCCCAACATACATGGCTTTGGTGCTCTCATGACTATGATTTTCTGTCCCACCATGCAACTGAAATGCAATGGGGAGCATACAAAGTATATATCCATATTAGCAGGGCTCGGGTACGATCCCAAAACCATGGAGCCATATTTTGAAGAGCACGATATGGTCGTCAATTTGGATGTGGCTATAGTTAAAGATGATATTCGTATCGTAAGTACTGTTGTCGTAATATTGAAAATAACAATAATTTAATGTTTATAATTTACACAGATAAACCAAATACGTTATAATATTGACAGTTTGTTTTACAATTTCGATGTCAACGATTTGCCCTCGGTGTGTATGGACGATCGCATTGTAATTTTTAATCAGTTGCGATCTTTGCTTTCTCGGTTCGTGCCAATGAAATATAAAAATACAAAAATTGAGTTCTTTCTAAACTAAGATTTATTTGATCATATTTTGTTTGCAGCCTGCTTGGCAAGGATCGGACTTTCATTGAACGTCACGTATCGAATTTCGAATACCTTTGGGACGACTTATCTGATTTGGAGCCGCCTTCTGAACCTTACGGAAAGCGTGCTATATTTCCTATGCACAGCTGCTATGACTTGCAAAACGAGAACATGAGTACTTTGTTATCTCTGCAGGCGAATTGCAAGGAATTGTATAGCTGGCGCAACTTGTAAGTAACTTCCAACCGTTTGCTGAAGAATGTTAAATTAATGTATGGTTTGTTTGCAGCGAGGGCACTCTGCAGCCCCTGAAATGTAGATTGTGCAACGAAATGCTCGACTCGGTTACTGAGTTGCGTATGCATTTGCTGACCCAACTGCATCGTGATCGGGAGAAGCAAGTGGGCTGGAAGCAGCAGTAAAATATAAATTTGACACGATACCTAAAACGATGTGACATGATACCTTGAAGAAAAGAATGTTTTTACTTTCTGAATCTTTGACGCGGACAGTCATAACCTAAAATTTTGAATTACATTTTGTTCTTTGTTATAATGACAAAAGCTTCTTTCAGCGCAATTTGTGTGAATTTTATTGCAACATGTTTAACTTAAATGCGTTGACTCAAAAATTGTTTTCGCTAACATATTTTTCGTATCCTATTCTCAAAATGAATCATGAGTTAATTAATCACATTAAAATGTTATCAATTTTTGTTCTTACAAACGCTACTCATTAAATAAATACAAATTGTTCAATGCAAAATTTCTCTTTAAGGTATTTTTGAGTTTGATTCAATTAATATATCTATTAATCTATAAATTTGGAAGCCAATGCGCTATTTAACTTTTGTTAATAGTATAATTAAGTTATATTTGTTGTCTTTTAGTTTCTTTTTAAAGACCGCCGAGCTGTACATGTATTTTAGCTACGTTTTCGAGTTCTTTTCTACAGCGTTCTCTTAACTTTAGTTATACTTTACGATGGTTCTTATGTAAGAAGTACTTCGGAGACATTCCGCACTGGCATCGGTGTCGGTGTCCCTCTCGCATCCGGCTCGCACAGCGTATAGTTCTGCATGCGGTTAAGCGGTTTACTGCAGAGGCCGCACATCTGATGTTTGTAGACGCCGTAAATCTCAAAGTTCAAAATGTTGTACATATCGAACTGGATGGTCGCGCTCAGCTTGGTGCACTCCACAATCAAAATGTTTTGCTCGTTGAGTTCCACCCTGAAGCAATAAAATCGTATTATTCATAGATCAACAATTGTTATCCAAGACTCCAACCTACCGGAATGCATAGTCGCTGTCATCGATTGGCCACTGATACGGCTTCTGGCGTACGTCATATGGTGTTTTAGCCTGATTGACGTAAATGAAGACTGGACCTTCGTCAACATAGCTGCTGTTGCCGGCTCGCGAACGGAAACTAAAATAGTTGGGGCCAATGTGCACACGCAACCCATAGTTGCTGGCTAGGGTCTTGGCGTCGGGCGATGGAGTTAGGAAAACAGCCATCTTCGGCAGTGGCGAACAGTCAGCCACCAGCAGAGTTTGACAGTCCGGATGCGCAGCGATCTCTCCTAGATTAATGAGGTAATCATCGAATGAATTGATCATCCCATTGATCACTGAGCAGGAGCGCTTCAGGCCCGAGTCGTAGGTCAGTTGATGCGATGCATCAAACTTGGAGTCTAGTTTGTAGAGGAACGGGATGTGATATATGCGCCAATGGACGCCATTCACATCCACGGTTAGCCAGAAGTGATCGTGGGGCGTGTGCATCGATATGTTAATCTGTTGACTCATATGTAAGCTGTCTACCTTATTGGCCGATAAAGCGGAAACCAAATGATCTAGCCTCGTGGACCACAACTCGAACCAGGCGGGCATCTAAGAGGAACCATAATTAAGTTTGCATTTGAGCTTGGAAATTCCTTCAACTTACATTATTAAACTTCAAGTCCATGTCATATTGTGTGATTGATGTGAAGTTCTCAAAATTGCTGCGCTTGCAATATTTCGATGTGGGTATCGGTGAGAACTTGAGCACCTCCTTCGGACAGAAATCGGTGTCTGTGAGTGAAATCTTGTCGGAACGCAGAAAAGCGCGTGCATGCTCCGAAGGCTACAATAACGTAAATAAATCGTGAATATAATTCAATTATCATAGCATATACACATACACGTATGTACTTACACCTGCGCGTGCAGCAAATTGCACCTTCGAGCCGGTCTCCGGGCATTCCCCATTCTCATCAGCCAGGCCGAAGACCACATAGCCGTTCACTGTGTGTGGGCGTTTGGTGAAGACAAGAGGTTCATAGGTCAACTTGGTGCAGGCCTGTAAGAGACGGCACACAACACAAAGTGAGTCAAGAAGTCAGCCACTGACATGCGAGAAGTGCTCTCATTAGCTAACATGCACCCTGTATAAGCACTTCAAGCAAATACATACACTGCTGGGCACATTTATAGAAACAGCTTATGCTGCAGTATTGTAGGGATTGAGGTGGGAATACAATTTGAGGGGGCAGACAATCCAAATATAAATATTTATAAATATATACTATATAAATATTCAGTATAATCTAAAATATATTCCTTTTTTCTTTTAATATTAATCTTAATATTATATTATTTGAATTAATGTGAATATTTTATATTCCTGATCGAAAGAATATATTATCATGATCTACATGTTGCAACAGATAAAAGAAATAAATCCATAAATTAGCCTGCGGTCATATTTATATTGTTCTAAATGTGAGGTGTGCTGGAAGGTGGGCTTATGCGAGCGAGGGTCAAATTACCATGACGAAGCGACAGCCAAGGAGACAGCCACAACAACTGCGGCAGCGATTAACATACACATATCCTGGCTGTCTGTCGTCGGGTCGGTCTGTTGCTGCTGCTTGTCGGCCTGTTGTCTGCATGCCACTTGATTATGTAACAGCAAGGGACATTGTCAGGTGGCACACGAGAGTCTATTGCAGCAACCACAATTGCTGCCCCACTTATTCATTTGGATTGCTGGGCAGGCTGGGAGTGAAACGTCGCTAGTTTGATCAATATGTCCCAGGCCTGTTTCAACTTTAGAAAGCAGTCAGCTACTAAACGTTTCAGACGCATTTCTCACATCATAAATTCAGCAGAAAATTCATTTTTTTTTTTTCATTATAAAGTGTGGAAAAATCCGAAGGCTCTAGTTTATCAAGCGTGTTGTTTTGGTCGCTTTGGTTTTGAGCACTGGCTTTGTTTTGTGTTTAAATTTTGGTTTTTTGATTTTGGTTCATCGGAGGCAAAATGACTTCGGTAAGAGGGAACGATAGATATATACATATAGATAGATGGATTGTGAAATACTAAACATGGGATTATTCAAATTCTCCTTTAAATAGATTGAGTCAAAGCGCGTGCAATATCGTAAGTACCTAGAACGCGCCGGAGTCATCGATGCGTTGAGCAAGGCACTAATCAAGCTCTACGAGGAGCAGAATAAGCCAGAAGATGCGATTCGATTTGTGCGCAAGTTTATGTGCGAAAGTTGTCCGGATGATGCTCAGTATGATCTGATGAAGAACGACTTGGATGAGGCCAAGACGACGATAGCTCGTCTCGAGCAGGAGTTGGAGCGTCTGCGTGGACAAATCAAGAAATCACCGGAGGAGTACCAAGAGCTTACTATGGCTGGCTACAAGTCGCTCATCGACGACGAGGAGCACGTCAGTTCGCTTTTGCGTAAATACCTTACGCCCGAATTGTTGGAGGAATACATGCTGGCCACTACCCCATCTCCGGTCGATGCTTATCTATATGACTGCGCCGTATCAGGCTTCGAACATCATGATGCGCCCGTGGGCATTTATGCGGCTGATGCGGAGTGCTACGATGTCTTTACTAAGCTATTCGACCCGATTATCAGGGAGTACCACGGCCAGGAAGAGAACGACAGCGATGTGCTGCAGAAGGACGTCGACTGGGGCAATGTGGATGAAATTGAAAATCTGGATGCGGAGCGCAAATATATACTCTCTGCGCGCATACGCCTCTCGCGTAATATTGAGGGGCTGCCGTTCTTCCCTAAGCTGACGGAGAAGCAGCTGATCGAGGTGGAGGATAAGATCCGTGCGGCAACCGAGACTATGGATGGGGAGCTGATTGGCACCTATCTCACGATGGGTGATATTGACACCGAGACTCAACAGGAGATGGTCAAGCGTAATGTTCTCTTCCAGCGAGGTGAGGGCTACTTGCAGACTGCTGGCTGCTACCGCTTCTGGCCGACCGGGCGCGGCGTCTACCATAATCCCGCCGAAACATTTATGATTTGGTCCAACGAGGAAGACCATGTGCGTGTGATATCTGCCGCGCAGTGCGGTGACCTAGGTGACGTCTATCAGCGTCTGGTCACCGGCATACAGGAACTCGAGAAGAATCTAACTTTTATTCGCCATGCGAGCTATGGCAATCTAACCGCGTGCCCTACAAATTTGGGTACCACATTGCGGGCGTCTGTGCATATTCGCCTTCCCCTTCTGAGCAAGGATGAGGAACGATTGAAGGCTATGGCAGAGGAGCTGTCTCTGCAAATACAAGGCACCGGGGGTGAGCACACCGCCATAGAGGATGGCGTTATGGATATATCGAACAAGCGTCTCATGGGCTTCACCGAGTTCGAGTTGGTGAAATCTCTGCAGGATGGCGTTGTGGCACTCATTAATGCCGAGGAGGAGCTGGAGATAGCGGGACAGGAGGGCTAGTCCTGTCCAACAAAAATACCACCACTATCGTCATGGAAAAAATGGGGCTGGACGTGCGAGTTTACTCTAAACAAATTGAGTTGTCGGTTTTCACATTGTTTCCATTTAGGTACACAAATATTCGGTTTAATAAATTGCAGCCCCTTCGAAAGTATAGTCATCATCCACCTCACTCACCTTCCAATCCTCCTCGTCATCCTTCGAGTTCCGTTGCACTTTGCCAGTGACCTTAAACCAGTTGGACTTGGTTGAGGTCTGAATGTCTACGATGACGTTCCACTTGTGAAGTGACATCACATTTTGTGTCTCATCCGAATGTTCCAGTGTGAATCCGATTTGCTTGCCCTTCAGCTCGGATGTCTTGAGTACGTCCTCCACGCAGATGTTGCCATCAATCTGTAGAAATTCATATAAATCCCGTTGGGTCTTTAGTATTTCAATGGCTCACCTTGGTGGCATTTTCATTGTACATTAACAGCGTAAAGTTCCGGTCGTGACCCAAGTGGATGGAACTGAGCTGGGTGAATCCAAAGACGTACATCAACAAACTTACGACCATGTTGCGTGAGAAGCCACTGCAAGATAGAGAGATTTATTTATAAATTCTGTTCCATATCTAAAGTAGACTACTTCTCTATGAACTCGGACTTTAGTAGCATGCCCCGAAATTTAATCATCTCATTCAGATTTATGTTGACCTTCAATTTGACACCCATGTCTGGCATGGCATAGCTAAACGGCTGGAACTGCAGAAGTGGGTATTGGTCGAAAGATCAGAACTGCCGAAGGTTAGATTGAAGTGTCGCAGTGCTTACCATATCGTTGCCTCGCTCCGGATACATGATCTCCTCGAAGGGTACGGCGGCTGTCTTGGTCACCAGGCCACGTGTTGAGGTCACTGCTCGCGACTTAAAGGACAAGCCACTGGTCATGTTCTGGGGACGCGAGAACGTGTACCGGGCACACCTGGCACTGTCATTCAGGGTCAGTTCACTGCTAAATGGTATGTAGATGAGGAAGCCCTGCTCTCGTTTTATTTCATGGTCCAGGTTAAGAAACGGATTGTAACTGCGGCTGCGCACCGTCGCGTACGATGAGTACCGTGCATCGATCTCGAGTGTATGCTTGGTGCCTGGCGGCGTCCGATGCTCCGTAATATTGCCACGCAACGACGTGAGCACCGTGGTCTGCAGCAGCACATCGGAAGATGTGCCCAGAACAGTGGGCACCGAGTACTTGTTCATAAATGGCCAACGCACTGTCTGCATGTTGATGTGACTATCCGTGCGGATCAGCAATTGCAGACGATCCAAAACTGGGCAAGAGGGCAATTGTGAGAGTGAGAATCAGAGGAAATGAAGGGGCGAAATGGTAGAAGGTATAGAATGAAAGATATGACCGTATAGTAGCTGGTGTAGATCAGATTTGCTTAGATCATTTTACCAATATATCCGCATACATTTCTTACATATTTATGAACGAGACATAAATAATAAAAATTCTCCTTTCCACACAGAATCAAAATTTTCTGTTGGTTAGTTCTTTAATATGTCTTTAAGCATTCATAAAATTAACCCCTAGCCAGCCAATCCCTACTTACTGTTGTCATAGGTCAGTTGTTGGAACATGCGCTGATTTAAGTAGTAGGAGAGCACAGTTTTGCCCTCCATTTGCAGTATGAACTCAATATGCAAATTCTTCGAGTTGACTATGGGCGCCTTTAGCATGGCCAGCAAGGTTTTGATGCTCTTCAAAGTAAAAGGATCGGAGCCGTTGGCTTTGTTCTGCACGGTCTGCCAAATGGCATCAGGTAATCCGCGTGCTTTAATATATAGCTGAAAGAAAGAAAGTTAGATTTAGATTTGCGATAGCTTTAATCAATTAATGGGGGATTCCTTACCGCAAGCTGACCCGTAAACTTGCCCAGTGCTTCAGTGTCAAATTTGAAAAATGCCACCACGGGCATATCGGACTTTGGATCACCTACGAGAAAAGTTTGTAGCATGGCGCCAATGCCGAACTTGGAGTCTCTGTAATCGAATATATAATTGCCCGTTACCCAATAGCGTGGTTCGGGTTTCTGAGGCAGATGCCGATGCATATAGGAGAGCAGACGACGGCTACAGAAGAGAAAAACTTAATTTGAAAAATCTATACTTTTCAATGCTTAGCAATGCTTGTCCTACAGATGCTGGTAGCACGGATATGTTGTCTCGGATATGCTGGTTACAGTGGTGCGATAGTAGTTGATTAAATGTGGATCGGTTTCGCTTTGTATAATGCGATGAATGCTGATTAGTCGCGCCGCCGTAGGATTCGATATAAGCAGCAGGGTAACCGCAGCAACACGAAGCTCCAGGCTGGCGTTGCGGGACTCAAAGATGGGCCAGTAGACCTCGTAGATGCGCTCGGCACGTGTGTCAGCCAGTGCGAGCGTGGTCCAGGCAGCCATGAACCTAAGATCCTCATTTCCCTCCTCCATCACGATGGGCTCCAGATAGTTGGCCACATTGCCCAGCTGTAGATTGCTAAGTCCCTGCAGGAACAGCATCTTCTGCTCATAGTCTCGCTCGTCTGTGAAGGCAAACAAGTTTTAATTATTTATTGGCTGACTGCGACTCATGCAACTTACTCAAGTATAAATTGAAATACTTTTGTACATATTCCTCGAACTGATCCTTATCAATGCCGCGTGCCACGTAGACGTTGTAGACGAGTGTGGCGAAGCTCAGGATAGCCGCCTGCCGGACATCCGGTCGATCGGGTCCAATGCTCAAGAACTCCTCGCACTGTTTCACAAGCTCCGCCGACAGCTCGAATATGTGAAAGGGCATCGGGATCAGCAGCTGCACCGCAATATTGGACTTAATCGTCTTCTCTTTAACCAGATGGCGCGTTAAGAAGACAGAGGCTTTCGTGCCGATGCGTGGAATGATCTCGTGAAAGATGTTGCGTATCGTTTCCTGCCGATACGAAGTGCCGATGTCTACTTCGGTATAGAGTTTCTTTAGCGATTCGAAGTCCATTTCACTAAGTAGCTTTATCACATCCGACAGTGTGGAGTCGTAGGGCTCACTAAACTTGAATTCTGTACTCTCTAGTGCCTCGGCCAGGTTGTCCAGCAGGCCAGCAGCTGCAGATATCAGAGTCTCCTGCTGCTGTGGATTGCGTCCGCCGGTCGGATCGTTGATTTCTAGCGGTTGCAATTGTAAATTCGAAATCTCTGTCGACATGGAAGTCTCAATATCAATTGGATTATCGATCGGTGTCTCATTTTGGAAATTTAGCAGCAGTCTGTAAATGAATTTTGATTTAGAAATAATCTAACTATGGATCGCATATCAACTTACTCCGAGTTTATATACTGAGCCTCGCCCGTGGACTCGAATGTGTGGATCAGCGTAGTGCCCTTGGCATGGGCCATGCTGAGGAAGTAGCCTGTCTCGTTGTGGGGCAATATGCCGTATATGGCCTCATTGCCAATGATGACGCTCTTTTGATGATCGAACTCACACGTGTTCGGGGGCACATTGCTGCGCGTAATGTGCACAGCCTCCGAGTAGGGCAGACAGGTCTTCAGCTCGGGCGTCTTACGAATGGATATGTAGTTGGTCTTGTTCGACACGAAATACTCCGTCTGACACTGGCCATGGATACCCGTCTGAAACATGAATGCAGTTAGCAATGAATATCATTTGGATAATTCAGATACGACGATTTCTTACCTCATCTACCACAAAGGCGCCATTAGACTTGATTTGGAACTTCAGAGTGCTGGCGATGGCACGTTTAAAGTTCATCGACCAAATGGGATCGCCCTCCTTGAAGACCACATGCGAAATGGTCCCGTCCTTGGTTAGGACGATCTTGAAGGGTTTGTAGGGCGGATACATTTCCTTGTTCTGCAAAAACTTTTCGCCAGAATTGTTGAGCGTTACATCGTCTATGACCAGCTAAATTGAAATTGCGCAAATAAAAGAGAGACAGAAAGACGATTAGTTGATATATTTATGTATAGGTCGGGAAATCCCGAGTCGTGTTATCTACAGTGTTATTATTATTAATCACTGATGGTTCAATAGACTTAACAAGTGTTAATCGTTATTTTTGACTAATTAAAAATAAATATATATACATATATCAAAAACAATTTTCGTTGTAAAAACTTTTATTTCTTGAATATTTTTTATTAAATTCTATTCTTGATTTTATTATTTTTATTTCAAGTACTGATGATGAAGTGCTTTTAAAGATGATCTTTATATCTGATTTATTATTAAAGGAAGATAAAATAAATAATCAGAATTTTCGATTAGTATGTTTTTCTTGAATTTGACTTTTCTATTAATACAATATTAGATCTTATTAAATATATTTTTAAAAAGCATGTTGATCAAATAATAGATTTTATCATTATTGTTATTTTTTAATTCACGATTGAATCTAATAAACATTAATTACGAATAATAAAAAAATTTGTTTATTTTAAATGTTATTCTACATTTTATAATATGTAGAAATATATATATTTTTAAATAAGTCTTAAATCATAAAGCGAATTTAAAATAAATCAAGTATTTTATAAAAAAGACTAAAGACAATAAAATCGCTATATAGACATATTTGTATGTGTATGGTAAAAAATGAGGAACTAGTTTGCACAAAAGAGATAAATGAACGGATATAGTGATATCTACACAGCTTTTGATATAGATTAAGTGCTTATATGTATATACATACATACATATGTACATATGTATATCAATTTCTCTTATGGGGTTGCACATTTCGTGTGAAAATTATAGTAGCGTCTGGAATAGTATGAAGATTAGTCAGACTCAGCGGGAAGAACTGAGCCTTACTATGGACAGCAGGTACATAGTGGCAAATCAAAAGGATATTTCTGTATATATTTAAACTAATAGTTTCAAACCGGTGTAAAATTCCTGACCCAATCCCAGCGTCTTCGCCCCCCCCATTCCTGCTTTATTGAGATTAAAGTTGAGCTATACAACTTGTGAGCCCCACTAATCATTACCCTTCTAATTATTCCTAATTGCCAATCTCCATGTTCATACAACAAAACCTTCTTTCCTTTTCCCCTGACTATTTTCTTCTTTTTTCTTTTCCACTATCAGTGTACACTTCTTCCTCGCTTTTACAGCTCCCTATGACTCCCCTCCCCCTTGCTTGGTCCCACTCTTCCCCCCCCTTTTCTTGCTTCCACCCCCCCTCATCCCTTTATTCTCTCGTATCTCTCTTGTTTTTTTTTTTTTCTCCCTCTCTTTTTTTTTATCAGCGGAAAGGACGAGCCCATGTTACATTATGGCAGACAACATGTCTGTGTGTGTGTTACATGTGTAATCGTGTCTCTGCCTATGTGGTGTGTCTGTGTAACGCATTAGCGACGCTTTTTAGATCACTCTCCTACACTTCCACAGCTCCAAAACCAATCTAAATCTGATTACTCCGCGTATATGTATGTACCAAATATGGGCCACTAATGATTACAATACAGTACATCATTTACAGTTGTGTTGAGTTGTGCCCTGTTTCTATGGGCTGTGCCCCTTGATTGGTATTGAGTATGGGTTTTGGGTATACTTTGTTTTAGCATCATGTTCTTTTATTGTCCTCAAGTTGATGACTAAGTAAGTTCACAGCGTGTTAGTCGTTCAAAATTTCTGTTTTGTACGGGACTACGGAAATTTAAATTGTCATTAATTCATCTCGAGAACCTTACTTTCGCCTAAAGTCGTCCTTGGAAGACACACTTGAGATTATGCCTCTGTATGACACGCTGAGTGAGCAGTGCCGGCATCACAACGCTTGCCTTTCTCGGTATTCCTTGCATCTTTTCGTTATATTGTCTTGCCTATATATGCGAGTCCTTAACTATTGACCCCCCCCCAGCTGTATTCCAAATTCGAATGTTGCAAATCAATCAAATTACTTTTGACTTTGTTTGCCTTTGATTTATTTCTATTTATTTATGTTCTGACTCCTAATAAACCTGCATATATGTCACGCTCATATATGCATTACCCAATACTGAAAGTATCTGTACCAGATCTTATCTAAAGGTATGTGATTTCAGAGAGCGGTATTAATCGCACTCGATTTTCATCTATCTAGCGCTATTGTTCCTGCACTACGATTATTTCATTAGTTAAAGGTCAACAGTTTCAATTTACACGACGGCGGACCACCTTCTACACACCAAGCACTTACTCCTCGTAGCCGGGTATGCGGTCGACGTTTTCATTACTTCCCCTCCCCCCTTTTTCTCCCCCCCACTCCCCTTTCCCTTTCCCCCACGAACTATCCCGCCAGGCGGTCTTTTCAGTGCCCCGCTCGCGCAGGTGCCGGACGTCCTTCGTCCTGGGGCTTGGAGCCAACAAGCACATTTCCCACATATTCGTAGAGCATTTGCTTATTGACGCCAATTATGTTGAATGCACGGCCGACATCGATCAACAGAAATATAACTGAAAATTGAAAATGGTGTTGAGCATTTGCATTCAACAAGAAATTGTTGTGTGTGGCAATAAACTTGATGAGAGCCCATGCCGGGGGCAACAGCATCCAATACACTTTATCAATTGAATTTTGTCTATATACTTATATATTAATATATATGTGTGCATATATGTATACATTTATACATATATATACTTGTATATGGACATATGTAGATTATTTATGTGGTCATCACAGAGCAAAAAACTGTTTAATCAATATTATTATTAAATATATACATATATGCTGGTTTTTTTTTGTTCGCTTTTGTTATTTTTATTTTAAATGTTATTCAATGAAACATTACGTCATGCTCCTGAATATATATGGTCCCTGGGTTTATCAATTAGGTTATTTTCTACTTTCTACGTACACACAAACACGGAACACTTCAGTCGCCGCATGATTCGCTGAATAAAAACTCGTGAATCTGCAGATTTAATAGCACAATTTACACTCCTCACTCCGATATCGCATTAACTATATATATATATATAAATATTTATATATATATATATATATATATATATATATATATATAAGTAATTTAGGAATCTTTTCAAAGAAGCCGCCGATTTTCTTTATCACCAAAGTATGCAGAATGATTTTGAAATTCTACGTCTGCTTCGCTCGCGATCCTCACTCGAACTGAAGCTGGTGTCGTTCTCAAGCCGATGCTCTGGCCTTGCTGGAGGTTCTTACTGATAAGCAGCGGCATCGGTTTTGAGAGATGTTAAGAGCGGCTCTCTTGCGGGCGCTCTTTGAATACATGAATGAATGAAGGGGTAAATATTGATAAAAACCTATTTAAGTTTATAAAAATTATAATTATGTTTCTATTTTTACAGTAAAGTAGACAAGAACAAGGAATCAGACAAGCAGTTCATATACGAGTACCACAAATCACATTTAACAAAAATAATCAAAATTACGCCTAAGATCTATGTTATATATGTCCAATGCTTAACGTCCTCCTCCATGCCCATGTCCCGATCTAAAGACAGCACCACTGCCAGACGTGGACGGCGCCTGTGGCCGTCCAGCTGGAGCCGCTGAAGGGCCATCTGCTGTAATAGACTCTGAGCTGTGATTCGCGTTCTGTTCGGCATCCAAATTTTTCAGCTGCTGTTGCCACATGTTTGCATAAATGCCGTCATCTCTTTCTAACAGCTCCTCGTGCCTGCCACGCTCTACAATGGTGCCCTCTTTGAGCACCAATATTTCATCTGCATGGATAATGGTGGACAACCGATGTGCGATGATAATTGTAGTGCGATTGGCGCATACGCGTGCCAATGCTGCCTGTATGTTACGCTCTGTGTGCGTGTCTAGCGCCGAAGTAGCCTCGTCTAGCAGCACTATAATCGGAGCTTTCAGTAGCGTTCGGGCAATGGCCACGCGTTGTTTTTCGCCGCCACTGAGACGCAGTCCTCTCTCACCAACTTTCGTCTCATATCTGTCTGGGAAGCCCAATATTCTTTCGTGTATGTCCGCTGAGCGCGCAGCCTCGTAAATTGCATCAGGACTGGCGCCTATTTTGGCATATTCAATATTGTAGTAAATAGTATTGTTAAATAAGACAGTATCTTGAGGAACAACACCTAAAAGCAGATATTTAAGTTAAAGGTTCTTCTTTATAAATTGATTTTATAAATTGTACTCACCAATTGCCTTTCGTAGACTTTGCTGTTGTACAACCTTGATGTTCTGCCCGTCTATCAATATAGAACCGGATTGCACATCATAGAAGCGGAATAGTAGTCGCATAATGGTGCTTTTGCCGGCGCCGGAAGGTCCTACAATGGCAATTGTCTTGCCTGCCGGTACAGAGAAGCTTACATTGCGCAACACCAGCTTATCGGGCGTGTAGCCAAATGAAACATTTGAGAATTCGATAGCACCGCCAGCAGTTAATAGAGGTTGGCAGCCAGGCGCATCCACGATTTCCTCATCCTCACGCAGTAGATCAAACATGTTTTCCATGTCAACAAAATTCTTTTGTATGGCGCGGTAATATGTGCCAAACCAATTCAACGGCATATACAAGTCCATAAGATAAGTGGAAAAGAGCACAAAGTCGCCCACTGTCAGGGTCTGATGATGCACCACCAAATATACGCACAGCAGTGAGCCAGAGAGCAAGCCCAAACAGAGTATAATATTTTGAGCGGTATTAAGCAGGTTGAGTGTGACCATGGAGAGGAATTCTTCTTTTTGATACTTCATTATGGCCTCTTTGTAGCAATCCACCTCGTAGCTCTCGGCGCCATAGTATTTCACTGTCTCAAAGTTCAACAAAGAGTCTACACTTCGAGCGCGCTGTTCATTGTCTGCCAGATTCATTCGCCTTTGGTACTTGGTTCGCCATTCCGTTATGGCAATTGTAGAGGCTATGGAAAACATATTTTAATGATTGCGTACTATTATTTCAAGTTAATTCAGACCTACCTATATATAAGAACATGGTAAGAAAAACAATTAAACCAAACCACCAATTGAATGCATATATGAAATACACGACGGCCACTATAAGATCAAGTATCGTAGGTGTTATGGAGAATACAATATAGTTGAGCAGATTGTTAATTGAGTCTGTGCCGCGATCCATTACACGCAGCACCTCGCCCGTCTTCCGCTGCAAATGCCATCTCAACGATAGTTGATGCAAATGCCTGAACAAATCAATCTCAATCTCGCGCGTTGTATACTGCTGCACGCGAATCCACAGAAAAGTTCGCAGGTTGTTGAACAACCCCATACCGCCAGTGCCACCGCCTTGAAGGAACGATAAGGTAACATATATAAGCACAAAGTCCCAGCGAAACTCAATGGGCTCGATGGTCAGGCTGTCAACTAAACAGAGGGAGAGAGAGAAAAGGAGATTGTCGATTATGGAGGCCACTTTCGTTAGCTGAGAACATGACCTACCCAACAGCTTGCGATAAATGGGGAGAAACAGTTTGATAACGCGTCCAGCAACAAGCAATATTATGCAAACGACCACTGCACACTGCAGCATTCTATCTTTTTTGGGCCACAGATATGGGAATAAGGTACGCAGCTTGCGCCAGGCGTTGCGGAAAGCAGAGCCAGTTGACTCGTCCACCACCAGAGGTTGGTGCGGATTATAGGGTGCCATAATGCCGGGTGCCTTCATGCCGAGTACAAAGATGAGCAGAGAGCAACAGAAGCGGGTAACAAACATGCCCATCTCGATTTCATCTTTGTTACTAAAGATAGAGGCACAGATAAAATCAATTTTTAATTAAAAATCATAATAGTCAACCACAAACTTTTTTAGATGGAACCACCAGTCTTCATGGTCTAGATTGACTATGGCAAGCGCCTCGTTAATCAATGCTAAGGTCCAAAAGAGCAGTAATATAAGGCCATGACCACGTGTCGGCAACGATGGCAGTTGGTAATGACGCTCCTTGACAATGAGCAAGATGCAGAATGGATATGAAAAGCAAACTATGCAGGTGTAAAATATCTGTGAATAAAATAAATAATAGAATGTATTCAAGCAAATATAGTGTGTATAGTTGATTTCTACAAACCATATAACCATAAACTGCACTGTCTGGATAGATGCGAGCGTTGAGGAAGAATCTCATTAGTGTCAGCACCGGCATCAGCAGGTGGAGAAACAATTGAACCGCATAAAGCCGGGATTTTGTGATCTGTGTGGGATCTGTTGGTGTCGCATATTTGCGGTACATCAATAGCTGGATACCGCCGAAGAGAAGAAGGAATCCACCACAAATCGCCGGTCCAACGGTGTCCATGAAACAGTGCGAGATGCCATGTTTGGTCCAAATTTCGTTGAACGTTATGTTTGGCGGACAGTACAACATGTTGTGTCGCGCCCTAAAGGATTGGTCAAATGTACTCTTTTTATTTATTGATTAGATAAATATACTCGCAGGTCAACGTTGAACTTATCGTGACATAAAATAAAGCAAAAGACGTGCGCAAATAGTGATAATTACTTCGACGATAAGCAGACCATGACAAAATAAATATGGACATTCAAAACTAAGTTGTTACTATAGAATATAAGATTTGATCAAAATTATTTGAACATATACTATATATCGCACTTTATTAACAATAATAATTAGAACGATTTATTTAAATGGGCGTATGTATGTTTTCCGGCGTTTTCTATTTCACAATATGACACAACAAAAATCACCGAAATTATCAGCAACAATTAGGCTGTCAAATGAACAAACACAAAAACTGCGTTCTGCACACAACTTAAATTGAATTATCACAAAGTTTGAAAAAAAAAGTTGCAATTCATTCCATTGGATCATTTGCATTGTTAATTATGCAATGTTCGATCTCTTGTGTTTTAATATCACTTGTGATAACTTTAATTTCAAATTATTGACAAAACCAACAGTTTCGCTACCTTTGCTTGTGCTCCTGTGTAGGCCTCGATGATATTATAAGTATAGTATTTTGATTTAAGCAATTCTATAACTAACAGTTAGCAGCTGCACTTTTATTAACATATTTTGCTCGCAACGGCACTTTAAACTCAAAATGGACTGTTACTCAAATCGGCACTGTTAACCAAAACATTTTTAAATCTATCGGCGATAAATAACATTGGGGCCAGTACGCTGCTCAGATGTTGGCGTTCGAACTTCGAAGTTTATTTAGAAGAAAATGATTTTGTTTTTTATTGCCTATTTTATTTTGTTAAATGTCAATTAAAAACTGTCCAAAGAAATTAAGTAACGTAAAAAGTTTGAGTTTCGTAAATAAATTATTTATTTAATTAAAGCAACATCAATTTTTTTTAATACTTTACAATAAAATATATTATTAATTAATCAAGTTTCGTCATTTTCAAATTAATAATTATCTTCGAAATTAGTTTGAGTTTTTGATTGTTTTTCCAATCGGAACGAATCAATTAAGGTATTAACTACATTTAGTATACAAATGAAAACTATAAAGTATTTACATTGATTGTAAAGAATTTGCTACTTACATTTTTAATAAACATACACATATATTTAATTTAAAATATAACAACATTTCGTGTCTAGTTATATCGCAGTAACGCTAAACTCTACTTAACTAGATCTCATCGATTTCGTTAAAACACAACTTTTAACTTGTCTAACACATATAGTGTATAATGTATTCAAGTATGCTTCAGAGATACATACATACATATGTATATATTTTGTAGGCTTAAATAGTCGTTTTGGGTTATAAACTAAATTGTTCAACTTGGTTTTAACTTATTATCACAAACAAGTACATTTAATATGCATCATCATTACGATTAGGTACTAGTTAGAGAAGGTGATTAAGGTTGGCGTCTCTCAGTGCTTATGGCTACGAGTTGATTTTGGCCAATAGTGGTTGGGTCACGGCGCTGCTAGCGGTGCCAAGGGCGGCCAATGGAGGCCGAGGACACTCCTCGGCATAGGACATATCATTTCCAAGTCCATGTCCGTGTCCATGACCATGACCATGCCCATGACCATGGCTATTCGAGACTTGGGCTGTGGGCTTGCGCAGCCGCTGTTTATAGTTCTTGACTAGATACCCATATGGATGGTCACTGCTTAGATTTGGAATGTTCTGATTGCTGCAGCTGCTGCCGCTGCGCTCCAGATTGAGTGCTGCGGACGCTGGCAGCGCAGTTGGGGTCTTGCTGCTGAGCAGCGGCGTCTCATCGCAGTCGACAAACTTTATTCGCTGGCCGCTGCTCGTGCTGCCAGTGTCGGCGGCGCAGCTGTCGCTCCGATGGTTCTTCACCAACGTTGAGATCGTGGGGGATGGCCTCAGACGGCCTCTCGCCTGTGGCCCTGGCTGCAGAATTCCGCTCAGATTGGAATTGGAATTGGAGTGTGTGGCATGGTGGTTGCCCTGTTGGCTGCTGCTCTGATGCTGCTTGAGCGTACCGCTGAGTGGCAGTCGGAAATTGGCCAGCTCCCAGTTGTCGCTGGCATTGGCATCCACGCCCGTCGCCACGCCTGCGGCAGCTTCCTCGCTGCGCAGCGAGCGACTGCTGTATATATCAGATGGCATCTGTTGTCCAGCATCCAAGTAACAGTTGTTGGGCTCAGTCTTTTGATTCGCAAAGTGCTGCTCGAAGCAGCTGCCGTTAAGCTTCGGTGAGCTGGAGCTGATCTTGCGTTTGACCCGAAGATTGGGTGAGATATTCTTTTCGGCTGCAGGCAGCGCTATGGCCGGCACTGCAGGTGCCAACGTGCCCATAACGCCCAGCTCTGAGTATTGTTTGTAGAAGGAATGCGGCTGCCGTTGCGGCTGCTTGAGGGACGAGCGCCTCGTCAGCAACAGCTTGCCGGGCGACATCACCTCATCCGGCTTGGGCACTTCGCCCTCCAGCCAGTACGTCAGCATTTCGCCCTTGCCCTTCATCGGCACCAGGCCACGTCGCGTCGTCACGAAGCTGCCGAACTCGTCCAGAGCGAGTTTGGTCGTTTCACTGATGTGGATTTTCAGTGCCTCGCCATTGGACTCCATACGCGAGGCCGTGTTCACCGTGTCTCCGAAGAGGCAATAGCGCGGCATCTTCTGGCCTACAACGCCGGCCACACACGGCCCCGTATGCAGTCCAATGCGCAGCTTCAAGCGATCGTCGGGCCGATGGTGTATCCGGAAATTGTGAACCGCCTCGAGTAGGGCCAGGGCTAGGCGGGCAATTTCCCGGGCATGGTAGTTGCCATTGCGTATGGGCAGACCCGATACCACCATGTAGGCATCGCCGATGGTCTCCACCTTGTAGACGTCAAAGTTCTCCACAATTGAGTCGAAGCACGTGTACAAATCGTTGAGGAACTGCACCACCTGCATGGGCGTGCTCTCCGCCGAAATGGCCGTGAAGCCAACAATGTCGCTGAAATAGATGGTGACCTGGTCAAAAGTCTCGGCCACCACCGGCTGTCCGCTGATCAATTGAGCTGCAACGCTCTGTGGCAGCAGCTGATAGAGCAGCTTCTCACACTTTTTCTTCTCTTCCAGATAGTCCTGGGTGCGCTCCTCGACTAGCTCTTCCAGATTATTCGCATACATTTCCATGCGCTTCAACAGATTATCAACAATATTTCCAGTTTCGTTATCCCTGAAAGCAGTTAGTTAAAAAATATTTCTTAAATAAATTGTTTCGTAAATGTTTTTAGTACAGACAAATTTGTAACAATTTTCTATTGCAGCAAAAACTGACGATCGGAAAATTGTGAATAAAAAATAAAAATAAAATAAATAAAATAGTAAAACAGAAAAAGTTAAGAAGTGTAACTTTGATGTTTATTAAATGTATATACATAGTGATAAAAGCCTAAATTTTTGATGATTTGTTTAAATCATATTTAAAATTAACTTCTTGTGTTTATATTATATTCGTGAAATCAAATTTTTATTTTCATTTCATATTTATTTCAGCTTATTGTTGATTACTGAAAAGCACATTCATCTCTAAACCTTTATTAGATTCAATCTATAACTTCTTTTCAAAGCTTACAAATAACAGTTTACCGTTTTATTATTTATGCTCTCTCTGTTCGCGATATCAGTCGAAATAAAAATTTACCAACTCGTTCTTCTTCACTTCGTTTCATTTCGGTTTAGTTCTCGGTTGAGCGCCTTGAGTGAAAACACATATTCTTGGAACGCTCTTTTAACGAACATCGATACGATTGACTTCGTAAGCCAGTAAATAACTCATAAAGGCGATCCAATCTCTCTTCCCATGCACATACACACTCACACACACTATACGCACGTATGCATGTGAATGTATGTATGTGTTTAGGGAACACAATCCTCGCACGCATACACAAAAGACTTTTTGCTTCATTTAGTTCAACGAAGCTGTAGGGGAACAACAAGAGCGAAACAAAACGAAGCAAAACGCTTGTGAGCCGATCGCGAACGAACTCGTTGAAAAACGATGCAATCGGTTGCGCTCCGAGTGAAGACGATTGAGCAAATCTCAGAGCGTGACTGAAAGGCAAAGCTAAGCTTATTTATTATGAAAGCCTTTTTTCATCAGGCTTGAAACGGTTTATACGAGCGAGAATCTAATTGGAAGAGCATGCTAATAAGAATATTTTTTATGAAAGTAAAGGCTCTATTGGAAAATGCAAAAGCTTTGGCAAATGGCATTACAGGTAGATTCAGATTAGACAAGGACAAAAAACCATTTACCCCGCAAGAACTTGGAATTAGCATTTCTTTGTTATACCCTGTATATTTTTAAATACCTTAGCTAGTAATTTCTTTAATTTTTCTATAGTTTAACTTTAAATAAATATTAAATAATAATCTTACTTGTTGAATTTTCTGATCATGGACTTGAGCGTATTGAAGTCGGGTCGCTCGAGTGGATCCTCTGCCCAGCAGCGTCTGATGATGCCAACAACATCTGCCTTGGTATCATCGGTGCACGTTTCCAGTTCGGGGCGAAAAGGTTTGTTCTGCTGCGGCTGGTAGTTCTTAACCAGTTCAATAATCTCTGGAAATAGATGCCGAATGGACTTAGATTTATATTTCATTCCTATTTTAGTGAGAAATTTAAATTGTCAGATATTTTTGATTGTTTATCAAGTCCAATGGACTACACTTAATATAATGCCTGCCAATGAAGTCGCATTCTGTCACACAAATAGACTTTTACATATACATATATATGTATATGTACATACATATATGTGCTCCAAGACAATAGATTTGGAATTTCTTTAATCCCATATGATGACAAGGGACTCGGTCAAACAACTGAGGAATTTGTCGGATAATGACGGCCCTGCCACCTGGCATTCGAATACCCACAACTGTTTGATTGTGCAGTTTTATGAGCGTGAGGTAGAGGCGGAATCAAAGATACTCAATTTGCTCTTTCATACAAATGCTGCAAAGTGTGATACTAGAAAAGACACAGAGTGCAATAGGTCAAGAGGTATGTGAGATCAACGCATTCAATGTCTAATGTGATCAATCAAAGCTTGTTTCAGCGCCCACAGATGCTGAGATTATATTTGGAGATTGCGATTGCGGATACTTATTTTGCAACCGTGGATGTAGGTACGGCTGGGGTAGGTCAAGAATCGATTGGCTGTGGGAACTAGAGAAGCGGCAACAGCAGCTGCAACACTTCCAGCTGTACCAGAATAGCTCCAACAAATCAAAGCCCCCAACAGATGATGATCCAACAGCTCAAAAAGGGACAAAGGCCACAAAAGCGACTCAAAACAAAAAAGACTACTGGAAATGGCTCCGGTTTAGTTGTATTTGTTCAAGCGACACAGAAAGCTATGATTTGCCCTATTGTAAAAGCACTTGTGTATGAATTTTTATATTAGACATACTATAATTTTGCACTAAATTAGAAAATAAAAATATTTTTCTCTAATTCAATTGCGTTTCAAATTTAATACACATAATTATAATACCCTGAAACCCACATTTGACGTTAATATAGTGATGCTGATGAGGATCAACAGCTGAGTCGATCCAGCTCTGTCTGTCTCTTTCTGTTCGCCGGATCTCTCATTGAGAAATTCTATTATTACTAAATTGATTATACCTAAAATGTTTAATTCAACAGCACTATTAAAAACTAAACTAAAATAAACATACATCGCAAAGTAATAGTTTCTTTAGCATACCTTGTGGCGTCTTCTCGTGCGAACACTTGCCCAAATAGAAAGGACCTTGCCTTGTGGTTATCTCGTGCACAATGATGCCAAATGAATAAACATCGCCCTTCTGAGTGCCTTCGGGCGGGCGTTGGTTTTCGAGTCGCAACAGTTCGGGCGCGGTCCATAGACGTTCTGTTAGAGCAGTTAGAATGGGTAGAGAAATGATGAATCGTATATGCTTCACCTCGGCAACAAACAGTTCACTTACTCTTCCAGTACGCATGACTGTTGCAGTTCTCAATGTCGCTCTCGATATCGTAGGAGGTGCGTCGCAGGCTGTGCAGTCCGAAGTCGGTGATCTTGAGCACGAATCGAGAGTCGACGACGCAATTGGAGGACTTGAGATTGCCGTGAGAGCGAATGTCGGAGCTATGTATGAACTGCATGCCACGCACAATATCGTGCATCAGCGACAGCTTAAACATCCAGTCCAGCTGGAACTGCTCGTTCTCCAGGATGTCCTGCAGGGAGCCCTTTGGGCAGTATTCGGTGAGCAGGAAACTGCGACGCTGATCCAGGCATGCGCCATAGAACTTGACCAAGTGATCGTGCTGCAAGTCTTTCATGCGCTTCAACTCCAACATCAGACTGCGCGATAGAATACCCTGAACATTGTCCAGTTCGATGGGTTTGATGGCCACCTTGCTCTTCCGATACATGCCCACGGGTATGAAGATCTGGCGATCGCCATTAATGGAGCCCATGTCCTCGGACATAAGTGTGAGCTGCGAGCTCTGCTTGACAAGCGAATGAAATGATCCACGCATGAGATGATCTGCGGCATCTCGAAACATGACATCCTCAAGCGAGACCTTCCAGCTCATGGAATTGATCTCAGCCTCGGCAATATAATGCCGATATCCAAAGAAGAAGCATACGGCCATAATGATTACCATTATGCCAAGAACTATTGACAAAATGGCATACCCAGGTAGAGCTGGAAAGATAATAATAAATATGGAAAATCTTCTTTTGGAATTTCATTTAATTAAAAAAAAAAAAAATAAAAAATAATAAAAATATATACACTAAATTTATTATGAATTATATTTGGAAAAATATATGTTAAAAAGAAACATTTTTTCAGTTAAATATATTATTTAAAAATATATTAAATATATTGCTTTGTTTTACTTACAGTTGTCCGGGCATAGCGATCCATCGTATCCGCAGATCGGACGATCGGGTGGCGCCTGATCACGACCACCAGCCCAATGGATTTCCTTTTCGGACTCAAACTCTAGACGATTGTGCAGGAAATGTGCCACAATTTCAAATCTTCCCGTGGTGGGATTCATGTCCAGCAGCGAGTACGCCGAGATGCGATCCCCATTCGAGTCGATGGTCACGTTGCCAGTGATGCCTGTGAAGCTGCGATTCCACATGCGTCGCACCATGTCGGTGCCATTGATGGGTCTGGTCAGCATGCTGGGGTCCTCGCGTATGCTCTCGTTGAGTGCATTGGCATAGAGCAGGACGCCGTCAAAGAACGAGGTCACGAACGCCGAAATCGGCTCGTTCTCACTGAAGGTGTAATTGTATTTGGCCGAGGCGATGTCCTTGATCTGCGAATGAGTTTCACAGCACATTAAACCAAGCACACAGTGTTTAGTTCTAGTTCTGACTAACAGCGACTCTCAGTGTCGAATTGGTTTGGCATCCGTGAAATTCAATTACATCCACACAGCCAACAAAAGGCAAAGGCCACTACTGTGCCGACGAGATTCCGCCACAAGCCCAGCGGAAATTATTGCACGTCGCAGCTAACAAAGCTGCGCTCGTTGAGTCCATCAGCTCACAGTTCCCAAAGGGGCTTAGCGGGCTTGGGCGACAGCATTTCGCCAAGGCTCGCTTTTCGCACAGCCATTGAGATGGATTTCGAATCGAATGGAAGGAAGTGCAACGACAGCAGTTGCCTCTTGAAACACACTCAACAGAGCGTGTCACATAAATCAAAACATGACAAAACGCTAAGCCGCAGCAGCCTCCTTTCTATATTATTGAGGCCGTGAATAGTCAAGATGTGGCAGCATTCAAATGCATATATGCCTTTTACTCTGAATATCATCCTGTAACCATATTAAAATGGGTGAATGGAAAGGGTATTCTGGTTTAGGGCAAAGTGCAACAACTTGAATAGAAGCCGAAAGGCCAAAGCGAAATGTAGAAATTGGTTCTCATACTCACGCCAAAGCAACAACAATTAAAATGTCGATGAGAATCAGTGTTGCCAACTTTTGTTTTTGTGTAAACATACATTAAAGAAAGCTGAAATTTGGTGAAAAAATCTGTGACAAAAAAGCTAAAGTTTTTTTGCCTTATTTTTTTTTTTTTTTTTTTTTTTTTACAAATAGTCCAGTGCTTTGTGCTATTCGTGATAATTATTATTAGCTTTGTTGAGGTGATTTGGCAACACTGATTAGAATGCACGTGCACCTATTCTGTTCGGGTTTCCCTTCCTTAAACTCGCACTCAGCGCATTGTAAGCATTGCATATACATACATACATATGTATGTATGTAAGAGGTTTTGCTTCATGCTGGCCTCGAATATGTCCTTACTCACGAAAATTGTAAGCTCATTTTATTGTATTTTCCATGATTATCACAAGAAAAAAAAAAAACAACATGTTTTTCCCGGAAAGGAATTTCATTTTAAGAAAGTTGTCCTCCATTTCGACTCTACGAGTCCCTTCTACCATCATCATAAATTCATTGTCTGCTCGCGTATGATAAAATTCTGAACTAGAGTCGTAGCGGAAAATTCAGGAATTGAAATTGAGGAAAAGAATGCAAAATAAAATAAATAAATAAAAAGAAAATTATATTTGAAACAAACTTGATCTAGACTTGCCATAGGATGTTTAGCAAAAAATTGACTTTATAGAATTTGAGAAGCTTGGAGTGCACGTTATCTAGATTGAATATAAATATAAGCTATTGGGCCTGCCACTTTTCTCATTCTTCTACTAAACCATTATACCCTGAATTTCCATTTGCATTGCATATAGGGTATAATAGGTAAAAGTATTTAAGCCACGTTGACAGTTTTGGCGCCATTGTCCTAGTTGCAAAGTTTGTTTTACTTGTTGCCAGCTGTAATTAGAGTATGGCAGGGTCAGCGACAGTTGACTTTAAATATCTTTGTTGTTTCCAAGTAAAACTCATAATGCACGATTCTTAGGTTCTATGGATTAAAGTAACGACTTTTTGACACTCAACTGTTCACCGTATGGCAATGATGATTTGAGTAATGTATTTCTAATGCTGTTCGACTGCAGACTGCGTACACGTCATCAGCTCAAAGTTGCAAAGTGTTAAATGACATTAGGATTAGCCCAAGAGCAAGATGGACTCACACCCCTCACACAGTATAGACATTAGGTAAATTACATGCTGTTAGCTGAGCTGGTTCAAGTTACCCCCAGGAGTTGTCTAGCAAATGCATTTCGGTTTAGAAACTTGGCGCCGTTTAAATAGACTTTGCTGCCAGGAGAGGCTTAGGAGAGCGTATGATGACCTTTTATGATCCATAATTTATAAAATTATATTGTTATTGTAGATCATTATAGTCATGATCATTATTTTTGTAAGGCTTCTCTGCTTGCTATAGGAGATTACTTAGTCGAGCAATTCTGATATTCTGTCTCGTCTGTTAGTGCTGTTGCCGTTGTAATTGCCCTGTGCATATACAAAAATATGTTTACGAATTCGCAGCCTTACACAAACAGAAACACGCACACACATACACAGCCAGACTTACACATGCATGAACGTAGCATTTATACGTTCGTATATAAATGTAAATTGGGATGGCTCTGAGCACGTACACTATCCTAGAGTAGGCATGAGTCCGAAAACAAATATGAAGCTCGAGTCGAAAAAAGAGAACCGAAACGAGCTTTAAATACTCTCTTACAATATTTTGGACACAGCTAATAAACTAAAAAGTTTGTATAAAAAAATGTCAAATAAAGTAAATTTAATTTTTAGCAACGAATTGTCAATTACTATAGGACTCTCTCTTTCTTTCTCTATCTCTCATAAAGGGTGAGAGCAATCGACCGCAAGGAACTGTACAAAAGGAATCTATATGCTGTAAGCTGAATTCGATTGTCATGCAAATTCGATAGGCGACCTTCTGGTACCCGGGACTCACCTCGTTGGAGACTTTCGTGTAGGCGTCGTCATTGGGCTGCTTCGGCGTGACGGTCAGCATGGCTGTGTAGGCCTTCTTGGCGCGCTCGTTGTTGAAGTCGGTATCGTTCTTATCGTACCAGGGCAGCGATGTCATATATGGCACGCTGCAATAATGAAGCGGGATTACAAAGTAAAATTAGATGCGTCTCAGGCAGATCTACTTATGAGTGTATGTGTGTGAGTGTGAGTGTGTGCAAATGCACTTAATGCTTAATGCACTCTTATCAGCTCGGTTTATGCAGTTTGTACTGTACTGCTTATCACTGTGCTTAGCTTTTGTCTGATATGCGTCATAAACTATTTATTTATAGAAATGCATATATATTGCAAAATGAATAAACACCCTCTAGTTTTGGGTATACGTGCCCACAACGGCACGTGTCCATAGGTGCTCTGTGCCTGCCTGGGTCCCCACAAGCTGTGTCAACAGACTATCATTTGGATGCTGCGATCTACTCAAATGTGCATTATTAATTACACTTACATATGTATATATATATATTTAATTTTACTCAATTCGGTACAGAGCGATAGAGCATGTTCCTGTTATCAGTTACAGCTTGTTTGTGTTACCAACTCAATGTCAGCTGCTTAGTGCCAAATCAGCGAATGACATTTCTCGCAAATCGATTATCGTTGGTAAACACATTACTTTGCCTCTGGCTAAGTGAACGTAATGCTTCTGGTGCTGTGCGAAAGATTTTCCCTTGGTTATTTTCATTTTAGTCAGTTCGCTTATTGCGAAAACTGATTAAATATTATTTTCCAAAAGCTTGATATGTTTTCATTTTGACTGATATTTTATCATTTTCATTCATATTTATAAGAATTTTTTAAATAATTTAAAATGCAGTTCAATATCCTTGTTTTTGAACTTTGTCAGTGTAAAGCTTGCATCGGTGTTGCGAAATAAATAAAGTCGCACTATATTGTACATTGTGCATGCAATGTCTTTGACAGCAATGTGTTGATGGCTGTGACCGAAGGAGATGAATTTGCGTCGGAGGAATGATTTTGCATAAGGACTACGTGAACAAGACGAAGACGTATAAATTTAATCGCGGAACTGAACGTGACAGAAGGAGATTACGTTTAGTTGGGCAAAAAGGCTTGTGTAGTAGACTTGAATGAATGAGATGGGAATTAAAATATCGGGGTGTAATTTCTGAGATTGGAAGTTTAAAAAAGTGTTCAAGAAAACATTACACTTAAGTAATGTAATGTAATAGTTTTTTTTTTAGCTTATTTTAAAATATATATTTATGGAATAATTCTAAATATTTTATATAAAAATAAATTTTATATAAGTAAGAAATGTTTTCTTTCGGTTTAACTGTTCTTGGAGCATTTTCAAAGTTAGTTTGCACCTTGCAATCAAAAACAGTAAAATTTGAATCAAACTAAAGTGTTTAAATTAAATTAGTTTAATGTCTAGGACTGTCTGTTGAATATGAATATTGACTTTATTGGTGATCCATGCTATGGAATGTATATATATAGAAATCAATTAGGGTGTTTTGTCATTAATAAAGACCATACTCCGTACCCATGTATAAAAATAGATTGAAATTGCATATTTGAACCGGTTTCACAGAGAGCCAATAACTAACTCAACCAAGCCAGTTCGAATAAGCAATGTAGATTTGTTTGCAACTATTTTTAAAAATAGCTTTTCCACAATCTGAGCTGAGCTTCAACATAAATCAATATAAGATATCCAAATATAAATTTAGTGCTCAGAGAATTTTAGAAGATGAAATAATTATATCAATAGTCGATGGACTCTGTTCGCTTCGATTCGTCTTAAATTACGTAGAACTTCAAACTCATATCAGGAAATGCAATAGTAAATGCAGCACATAGACTGACTTTTATTCATTCGCTATATTTTCGATCGATTACAAGTTCACGGGGGTTACGCGATTAGCCAGCCAGCTTTACAGGCAGACAACTAACTTACAAATAATTCCGATTATTCGCTCACACATATCAATAGAGAACGAAAGCCCCGCCATCTGCCTAGCTCTGCTCGCCCATTTTTACTGCCGCGTAGTATGTGTTTGTAAATATTTTCTATTTATGTACCCCACCTCCAATAAATACCTATATAGGGTTTTTCAATGGTGTAGGAGTAACTGACAGATGAATGTAGTACGCTCGACCCCCTAATGTCATTGATTACATTGCAGAGCAATGCTAAATATGAATCTAGCTAATCAACAAAAGGCATAAATAAATCAAATGACTGCATAGCTAGTGAAGAACTTCCCGAATCGATTATATAAGAAAGCTGCTCGTCTTGCTATTATTTGGAAGCCAGTTAAGATTGATACGGGTAAAGCTCTGAAAAGGGAAATGAAGCCTTTTTTTTAAATTTTATTGTTGTTTATAAATATTTCTAACTATAAATTAGTAATTTTCTATTGATGATGAAAATAGAGAATCAAAGGCGATGACTAGATTCATCTGATATTTCCTAGTCGCGCCTGCTTGAAGTAATTCTACTTGACTAGTTGCTAATTAATGAAAATTGTATCTGCAGGGTATTCTATTAGTCCAGCTAGCTCAGCTCAACTATTGTGTCACTTGATTAAAAAGCTACCAATCTATAAATTAAACAACTTAAAGAGCGGCTTAGTTAATACCGCAGATACAAAGGCGAGCGTCGAACGTGGGTGCGAGGAAGCAATGACTCGACTAATTTAAGATATCACAGTAATTAGACAGCAGCTATCTATCGGAGGGCGTTGTGTTGACGCGAATGTGTTCCCTCCTGTTTATTATTGTTGTCCATTAGAGGCAATAATAGTCAAGTCAGACATGTGTCGAAAATCGGAATTTCCTCGTTTTATAAATAGATATTAATTGCTGACTGATCAGCATTTTGGTATCGCTCAAAGCTATTTTTGTTGGTAAATTTAATAATTTTAATAACCTTGGCTAACATGTATTATGCGCACTTTGTAAAGAATATTCAAAGTGCGCGTGTTTCGCCAAAGTGAAAGGCCACAAACTGTAGCGATTGCTATGATTGTTGACGTTATTATTATTATTATTATTATTATTACTACTACTATTATTGTTGTTGTTGTTGTTGCTCCATACTTGGTTGGTTTGCTGAGTAATTTATATATTTATTTGATTTGATACTTGTATTTGTACTCACCGCGAAAATAATTCAATATTGATGAATACATATTCGCCGCTATCGATCATATTCAACTCCTCGGCTGTCAGCATAATTTGACGTATGGACTGCGGATCGGCGCACATAATGACAACTGCAAAAAAAAAAAAAAAAAAATAGGTAACAAAAATATAAATAGAAATAAAGCGAAAATTGCAAGTCTCAGCTAACAGTTTGAATAGAAAACATTTGCAGAGTTACTTCACTCTATTGTCTAACTTGAGCTACAATTAAGCAAAAATAGAAGTATGTATGTGAAGTATGTATTCCGCCTCCATTTATTTCTATACTTGCTTTAGGGACCAGAGAGTGAAAGTTGTAATATTTATTTCACTTTACCCACATCCTATAAATTTTAATATTAAATATATTTCATAGGGACGTGGTAAATCGTAAATTACTATTTAGACCTATGCACTTAGTAATCATAGTATTTTTTATAAACAAATCTTCTGCACATGCATAGCTAGATTCCTATGACTACAATTCTATTTGAGCAGATCGACATCAATTCAAAATATATTTTAGCTTCTTCAAGTTTTGTAGCAAAGCGAAGGAGGACTATTTATTCGATTGGTAGAGATTTCGGAAACAATAAAAGCTAGATAGCTGAACTTTTCCATGAATACTCGTATGTTAGTTACGCAGTATGAGTTTATTTTGTTTTTTTTTTCGAAAACTCATCCCGTTTCCTAATTATCGATAAAAAAAACTCGAAAACTCGTTTACTACGTTTTAACACCGTTTGAGCTAGAAATATCATAATTGTATATTTAGTAATATCATAATATAATATCTATTATGGATTTGAATGCCACGCCTCCTTCGCCCCCAATTTGAAAAAAAAACGCATTTTAAATACTAGAGACTTGTCATTTGGCAAATAGATACATTTGGATGCGAACAATATATTTCGAAAGTTTCATGAAGATTGTGCATCTAGAAATGTAGTTATAAGCGTCCACTGCGCGGTTAGCAGAGCGAGCGCTCATACGTTCGTAAAGAAGAAGAGTATTAGCTTCTTTGTAGAGTTCAGGGTATCTCGTATTCGAGCAGTCTCGACTAGAGCCTTCTTACTTGTTATATTTGTAGTGTCAGATTCTTTGACGTCAAAGATAACTCGCTTGATGTAGTTGACATGACTTAATGGCTCTTAAGTTTATAAAGTAGTTTATTATAATTCTGTGATTGTTCTTATGAAACAATTAAAATATGAAAAAAATATCCAAAAATCAGATAGTATTTATATGCAAATAGAGTAACTTTATTGTAATATTTTTTTCGCAAATCAAGTTTTGTCCATATTCCATTGTGCAATCAAAAATATTTACAACATTTGCAAGCATCTATTAATTTAGATATAATTTTAAGTCACATGAACAATTCACTGAACTGGTGAAAATTATAGGTTAAGTTAATTTATAACTTTACAGTTTGGATAATCATAAAATTAAGCAAGAGCTTTTCCATATTGTTTGACGCTTTTGTCGTATTGTGCCTTAAGTATTGTATTGCAAGTATTATGCAAAGCTAATACGTAATTGTCAATAATAATAACAAAATAATTTCTGGCAATTTCTCCCTTGCCATGCAATTTACACATGTTACATACAATTTTTATTTCCACTATCTGAGGATTAGTTTAATTATTTAAAAGCAAGCCAATTCGCAAATAGACGGACACAGCACACAACTAGATAAATGCTATAAAGATATTGCCGTATACAGCCATACCCTACAGTTGAAAATATTTCAATGAAGTTTTACAATATTTATATATTATTCATAATCATATATGATTGATGCTTAATAATAATAACTAAATAAGAAAATGAACAAATATGTATATAAGGAAAAGTAAAACTTTTTTATATACACTTTATTCCATTTGCCAAAGTCAAGTTCAGAGTAAAAGCTAGATTTGATTTAATTATACTGAGCTGCCAAAACTAAATTGGGATGCAATGTAGAACATATGCACATATACATATACACATTTACTAGATATATATATATATGTACATATACATTTATGTGAACTTTGCGAATGGGTCCAAGTCCAAACTGATTACTGTTTGTTGCTGTCGATGTCGGACTGAACTGAGTCATGGATATATGTATATATATATATGTACATGCACATACGCATGTGAAAAATTATGTGTGTCAGTGCTTAACGTTGAAGAACCGAACGAGCTTCGATCTGATAGTATTTAAATTAATTAATATTCATAATAAATTGTGACAGTAACTAATGTAATTCATGTGGGATTAAAATGTTGTAGAAATGCCTAATTAATTATCGCATTAGCAGCTTCAATTAGAATATACTTGGATATGCATATTTATGGAATTCAAATGTATATTCAATTTGCGTGTGTTAAAAATAACAAGTTCAAAACTTGGGTCAAGTCTGTTAAATGTAAATTATGTGCTGCCTCATTTAAATACAATTTTGATTTGTTTCGAAAATATCTTGGAGAATAAGTACTCGAGTAATTGAAAACCTAATCGAATCTGCAAAATTTCAAATTCTGAATACTGAATGAGCATATATATAAAAAAAAAAATATAATAACAATTATATTTCAGATGCCTGCCCTTGAACTCAAAATCTATTTATAACTTCATTCAATTGCGGAATCTATTGTCTGGCGGCTTCTCAAAGTGCGCCCGATTGTCTCGCTTGGCTATTGTATATTGTTGTTGGCCATAATTATGCTTTAATGTGTACATTAAATTTGCCAAAAATTGCTGTTAATGTACATTTAATGGTTTATTTGGTTAGAGATGTCGAGAATATTAAAACTCTGCCACGCTGTCGGCTTCACAATTAAGCTGAACTTCAATTTTCGTTTTCTTTAAAAACATTTAGGGCTTGGTACATATTGACTCAACTGGCCATATTTATAGCTAAAGTACATAAAACCATTTTGGCTGTGACTTGAATTCAGCTATTATTGTAAAGTAAATTCTGATATATATATATAGCGCCCTTTATTTACATTGTCAATAAATTGAATTCAATAAGCTATAATGCAAAAACAAATTCAATTAATCAATGGGATTGTATATATAGCTAACTATAATCATTTGTAAATTGGATAAACTGATAAAATATATGTATATATTTGTATAGTTTGAAAATATGTGTGGTATCTGAACACTTTTATTTAAAACCTACACAGCATAATAGTACAATTTTTAAATAAAATATATGGAATAGGTTGAGTGAACAGGGAGAAGCAGTAAAAACTTTGACGCTTTCTGTTAAAGTATATAGATGCTAAAAATATGAATAATTGCATAGATAACTTGGATAATTCAAATCCAGTGTTAAGAAATTTGTTTACATTTAGTTAGAAATAATTATGATTTGCATTAGTCACTTGAAAATGAATGAATAAATACACGACAGAGAAATACATTTGTATTTCTTTAATATGCAAAATATGTGAAAATTAAATAAATAATTATAAATATTTAATATATATACATTCGTTTTGTTTTGATAAGTGGATATGCTTTTACTTTATAACGATAACTAAGCTCATCAAATAAATTATATTATATTAGAGCTTGGAATATTAGAAAATAAATTTGAATTTTAAATTTATAAAATTAATTTGAATTTATTTTCTATAGTAAGAGTCTAGAGTTTTCATATAAAATTAATTAAACTAAAAACAACAGGCAAATAAAAAATGTTGTTTCACTGCTTAAAGACGAATTTTCCTATGTGCACTGCTCAGAATCTAAATATTTAAATATCTTTTCTTAAAGGCTTATTGAAATTATCAAAACAAATCAGCCTTTAGATAATCACAGTGGCTCTGGGACTTTTAACTTACTTCTTGTTCGCATGGCGACGTTTCGCAGCAGACGTATGATATATGCCTTGGTCCAGTGTGCGGTATCGAAGCCGAGCTGGTAAACCGATTCCTTCTCGATGGTGGCATGTATGGCAGCCAGGCAGAGGAAGCACACCGAGTTGCCCTTGATTTTGGCGTTTTCGTTTTGATAGATCAGCGCGGTGCGTGTCCAATTGTAGGTGTTGATTAGGGCGCGAACCATGTTGCCCAGATTGTTGACTTGGGCGCCTTTGAGTCGCGTCAGCGTAGAGTAGCTCTCCGTCTTTTTGCTGAACTCGCCAGCATTGCCGCCAGTCGTGAGTAATGGAATCTGCCAGACATCGGCGTAACGGGAGATGGGCGCCAACACGTACTCGCAGGGCAAGCCGAAGATGGCATTCATCTCCGGCCATTGCGTGTAGATCTCAAAGAATCCCAGCGGCCCATAGGTGGAGGAGCAGAATGTGTCGCGCGAGATCAATGTAATGTCAATCTGAACACCGCCGACAAAGCCCATGCGCTGCACGTGGCCAATGGCCAGCTCCAGCACGGGCAGCACCTTCGGCATGATGCAGTCGTTCTTGTTATCGGACTCCACCGTGGGCAGCAGAGCCACGAATACCAGCTGGCGACGCTGCACACGGCCAACATGATGATGACTCCAGTCATGGCTAGTGGTGCTGGGGAACTGCTGCACCAGCTGTGTCCGCTGCGACTTGTACGAGTTTCGCGTCTCGGGCACCTTGAAGCTGTGCACATCCGACATGCTGATGATGCTGGCCACACTCGCAGCGCTCTCCACATCGTAGAGCCAGGCATAGACTGGCGCTGGTCCAGCTCTCTGGCTGGGCACCGGCACCAGCAGCAGCAGCGCCACCAGCAGCAGCAATTTGCGAAGTTTTCGCTTCTCTTTATGATTCTGTGGCTGCCGCACAATGTTGCAGGACATTCTGCGACAGCTCGTCCAGTTGAGTTGCCTGCGATGTGTCGAGATTCGAGTGGTCCTTCTCGTTATTTTGTATTGTGATTAATACGCTTATTTTTTTAAGTGTACCTCGTTTCGGTTTTCTCTTCGGTCTCGAGTGTTTGGCAGGCGTAACACTTTCTTATAGCTGTCGATCTCATTATTATGTATATTGGTTTTTTTTAATTATGCATTTTGATTTGAATGAAATTTCATGAGACTCTGGTTAAGGAACAATACGTTAATTATCGCTAAATTCTTGTTTTCTGCTGTCTTTGTATTCTTTATTAGCTTGAGCAGTCATTGTGTTTCTTGATTGAGATTATCATTTTCACGCATTTTTAATTGTATTGATATTAAATATTTTATTTGAACAATTTATTGTTTATTTTATTCACATTGCTTATGCTTGAATTGTTAAAAATAAGTCTGGGTAATATTCTTTTCAGGTGCATTGAACTGAATTTTTGGCATAACTTAAAGATTTTTTTTAGTTTTAGCAATATTCTATTTCTTGATTATTGTTTTATATTTAGCATAAATACTAATAAAAAAAAGTATATAACGGGAGAAGCGCAACGATGAGGCAAAGAACTTGTTCTGTATAAAATGCTCACAAAACTCATTTAATTTATGCCTGGAAGTTGACAAATTCAAGACAAAAACAAAAAATAATAAAAATAAAATTAAATAAACAAAAGGGCTAAAAATAAAACCAGCTACGGCGTTTACAATGCTTTTGACCTTCACTTTTATGTTGTCATTTATTTATTTATTTATTTATTTTTAAACACACGTTGGGGAATTTCAAATGAAATACTAGCACGTATTTTATGGGTCTGCCAATATCGCATTTAAATACAAATGCACACTGATCATTGGAAAGTGTCTAGAAATGCTGGGACTAACGACGATAGAAGCCAATCGAAATTCGTTACAAATTTAACAGAAATTACCAAAGTAGAGAGTTATAAAACCAACACAATGAATTGGCATAAAAAAAAAAAAAAAAATTGCGTCCGCCCGACCAAGTTTATTGAACCACAAAGCACATTTGGAGGAATCGCCAACGATTGGTAAGGTGTGGGGCATTTGGAGTACAAAAGACTTCAGCCTAGCTGACAAATTATATATACAATTTATTTGATTTTCGCTCCCTAACATTTTTGCCCCTCCGCATCCCATTTCACACAATGTTTCCGAGATGATCATCTATGGCTAAGTCACAGAAAGCCGATGCCAAAAATAGCCACAAAACATAATGACCTCAAGGCATGGCCACGGTAAACAATAGAAATAATACAATAAATATATATAGGAAAAAATATTGGCATAGAGACTTTTACAGATGCCCTACGGCTTTGGAGTTGTAAAGTTAACTTATTTTTGTTTTCGCTTTGCTTTGTTTTGTTTTCTTTTATTTTGGCTCTGATAAAAATAAAGAGAATTTGGCTTGAAGATTTTTAATTTCCTATTGACACAATTGTCTGACTAGATTTTCTATCCCTTAACAGTTTGTCAGCTTTGAGGTTATTGATCGATGCTCGAAAAGATGACGTACGCACATAAGATAAGAAGACGTTCTAGACAGAAACCGAAACAGAAGCAAGAGATTAGATAAGCTAACTTATGAATTGTTTCAAATGCAAAATTTCTATCCAAGGTATTTAATTAATAGATAATAGGGGAGCAATAGATAATAGACCATAAAAGTATATACATATATGTAGTAGATAACAGATATCACATTTTCTAAGTGTTCATTATTATTTATCTTTGATTTTCATAAGCGTGGCGATCAAATGTTGAGTGCGATTAAAATACCGTAAATATAGACATGAAGTTATAAAGTTCTATATATAGAAATTATATAAAAAAGGAAATTCTTTATAAAGTCAGTTAATAAATTTGTTAAGGTTATTCTATAGCAGTTTCTTTATGATAAACAGATCAATTTGGAATGTTTATTGGCTATCTAAAAGATTTTTTCGTAAGGTGTCAGAAATATGTGGGAATTTATGTTGAACTTTATCTTTTCTTTAAGTTTTATGAAATGATTCAATAAAGTAAACAGACGATGAACATTATATAAATTATGTGAATTGCTTCACTCATTACTCATTGTCAAATGTCTGACTAGCAATTCAAAGCCTACATACATCTATTTATAAATAGAGTCAGACATAAAATATGGGTCAAATAACTTTTTTTTTTCAAAAAGTGTGCGAGAGAGGGAGAGGAAGAGAGAGGAAGAGAGAGAGAGTGAGTGAGTAAGGGACATTGCTCAATTTGTGTTGCCAATTACTCGTATATACAATTTCCTACGGTCTGTAGCTTTGCATGATCGCTGTTTTGCTTTTATTTTTGGAACCAAGCAGATCTTAAGAGCTTACACGTGCCGTGGATTACCGGATCGATCGCCTGCCAGCCTCACAGCGGGCGAAAAGCCAGCAAATGGCCCAGCGGTCGGTCATTAGTATTGGCTTGTTTGTGTGTGCCGTTAGAGCCGCGGACAGTTATTGACAGCTGAGCGGCGTCTTAATTGTTCATTCGCACAAACATTCGTATGAATTATGAGCTTTTAATATATAATCAATCTATCTGAAGATCCATCATGAGCCAACTGTGCAGACTTGTTTACAAACTCTTTTCTAATCAGCTTCATCTTTTGGGCTATTTGTTTAATCCTTAACTGACTAATGAAATTCCCACAATATTAATCGTTTATCTGATTTGTATTGATCACCTTGACCATACCTTTCTCAATCAATTTCTTTGCCTCTTGATTGTGGATTTCAATTTGAAATGGAATTACTTCCTCTTCATCTCTTCAGTTTTTGTTTCACTGAGAGGCATTTGAAAGTTGTTCAGTCTCTTTCCGAGCATTGCTCAGCCTTCAATGCTGTCATTGCTTGTGGGCTAATATTATTATTGTTTTGGCTGGGATCGCTGCTGAAGCAGATTGCTTTGGCCCCAGGCGTGAAATATGAGCTGCATATTTTTCCTTTTTTTTTTTTATTTTTTATTATTTTTAGCTTTAGTTCAAAATATTATCGAGTGCCGCAATGTGCAATGTTAGGTAACAGAAACAATAATAGTTCAATAAATAGTTCAATTAAATTTAACAAGTGTCATAGAAATATATACAACTATTAACAACAAATCAATTTACTAATTGCAATTATAAAATATTTGGGCTTCAGCTGATTGGCTAAAGTAATTGCAGTTGTGTTTGAGCCAGTAATTGAGTTGTATTATAAACAGTTCAATGACCACATTAGAACAATTGCATGCCATTATCCGATGTGCTTAATTAATTTTAATGAGATTTTGCACGCGTGAAGTTGTTTTAATCAAAGATTTAATTGCCAGAGCTGCATTTATCAAAGTGGCAAAATTTTAATTTCCGTCGCTGATTAATTATGGCGTTATTGATTGATGAATTGACACAGAATCATTATCTTCCGAGTTAAGATACGATTTGATACACTATCACTTGATCTCCAATGTTATTATAAATAGATAAATATATATATATTTACTATTGCTTAGCATAAGTGCCGCGTATTTTCCCGAAACATTGAAACGTTCTACAAATCGAGCAATTATTTCCGTTAATCCAAATTCAAACATTAAATTTGTAAAACTCAAATCATGCAATTTACTCAGTTATTACATTTAAATTGGAACAATAAATCAGATTCAAATTAAAACAACTTGACCAAGTCATATACCCTATAAATATGCCACATAGCTCAATATATAATATTGAAAATAGGAAATCTTTCTTTCTTTTAATTATTCCAATAAACTCTTTGATTTTTAACTTTAGCTAAATGCTTTTAGTTTTTACACATTTCATTTATGTGCAATATTTGTTTGCAAACTAGTTTGACCACAGTATAAATTTTTTGCAGATTCTGTTTTTTAGAAGTCTTTATAATATTTAAAGTTAAAAATATCATAAATAATTATTGGATATTTATAGTTTGTATTCACACATAAATTAAATACACTTGCATATTCAATAAAAATTTGATTTCTATTAATATTATTTCCTATGGTCACTGAATGAATTCAAAGAAATGATCAATGAACCACGTTTGTCTGCGACAGCAATTGCCAATGTTTAATGTTCATAGAAATAAGACTGGTTTACTTTATAGTGGCAGCACTTTGAGTTCGTTGAATAAAACAGCTTCACATAAATAAAGTCTAGCGTATTGCTTATAATATCTTTGGGAAGATAAAAATAAATTTCTGCTAGTTTGTATAGCAATAATGTCAAGTACGTTCGAGCAGATAAGGAATCGAACGCACTTGGCAATTCGTATTTCAATTATTTTCAGTTTCACTTTCTAGTTGGCGCAAATGCCTATTTATAAAGACAACTTCAGGCAGTCTGTGTATGAAGCACAATTTTGAGTCGATTGTTTACACAGTTGGGCAGACTTTACTTCTATTTATTGCGACTTTTGGGAATTCGTTAATTAAGCAGTTTTTATTATTATTATTTTTTTTTTTATTTATTTACTATTTTATTTTTGTCATTGTGTTCAATTACATTCACCCACTCCGAGATGCTTTTAGAAAATCTATTTATTTTGTATTTTTCTTTTCAAAGAGTTGAAAACGCGCGATTTGCTTGGCCGTTGCGTCGAGTCTCGAGTCGAAAACCGAACTAAACGCACGAACCCTCTCCCAAACTCGGCCAGACGCATCGACGCGACGCGTCGCCAGCGCCAGTGCCGACGACGACGTCGCCGTTGACTTCGACGCAACTGGACGCCAACAAACGGTAGTATAAACATAAACGTAAACGCTGCAGAGACAACGACTACGTAAGCGTCGACTTGACAAGATCTGCGGTAAGCGGAGAGAGAAAAAAAAAAAAAAAAACCAAATCAAATGAAACGAATGTTGAGAGAAAAAAAAAAAAAAACACCATCGCACACACACACTGCATCACACAGATGCAGCTGCTTATTTAGTCAGCTGCTTAAGTGGCGAATTGTGGAAAAGCTGCTGTCGCACTCCAACTTTTCCTGTGCGCCTGATTAGTCGATGTTTTTGTATGTAAATAAGGTAAAAGAGTTTTTGATGCGAAAAGCCTTAAATCGCTTTATAGCCCAAACGCAACAAGGCAACAATTAGTATTTGTGTGGTAGTGGAAGTCTAAGCTGGGTTTCGCTTAAAATATTACATTTCCGAGTATTACGTTTGCTTACAATTTCTTTTATTTTCAATTTTCTTCGCAGATTTATTTTTAATGATAAGGATAAGGATAAGGATATGGTTTTTAATAATTTTTAGAAATATTTTATTATTTTAAATATAATATAATGTTAAACAGTTAATTATGTTTATTTAATTACTTTTATATTGTATTTATTTATTATTATTATTACATTTATTATATTATTATATTTAAAGTGCAGTGTATTGATTTTTTTTGTACATTTATTTTTAGCTTGCGCTTTAATTTTGTTCGTTAAATGAAACGTGCTGTCGCTTAAATTCCAAACAAATTTGACTTTGGCTCTGTTTGCTTATTTTAATAAAACATCGAGGAAGAAAGTGGCACAGATATGCATTGATAGAGAGAGAGAGAGAGAGAGAGAGAGAGAGAGAGAGAGAGAGAGAGAGAGAGAGAGAGTAGCTTGAAGTTCACGTATAATAGAACTGAGAGAGTTTAAAGAGAATTTAGCTCAAGCTTAGCCATATACATATGCTTAGAGCTGGAAGCGAGTTTATATGTTTTGCATACATACATAGACATATATGCATGATTTCTTTAAATATATATAAGAATTCTTAGATTTTGACATAAATTTATAGGAAAATAAAATCCTACAACCTTCTTTCAGGTTTCTCTCAAATATTAGTTACCAGTAACAGAATTTATTGATCTCTCCTCTCCAGTTATGGCACATATCGGACGCTAGCACCAACAACAAGAAATCACTCAACTTGAACTTGGGCACATAATTTATTATTGTCTGCAGTTTTTGTGTTTCATTTGTGTCCCCGCTGCATGTTGAGCAGATACAATTTGAATTCCCTCGCTTGGAGCAGCTGCGTGATGCAGTTCATTTGCTTAGATTACTCAGAGCACACACAGATATCACACATACGCCGCGTGTCACACAGAAACTGTTGTGACGTCTGGGTACGAATGTGAGTGTGAGTGTCGAGTGTAGGGCAGAATTTAATTCTCTGCCTTGAGTTTCATTTTCTGCTGCTGCTGCTTGTTGTTGTTCTGCATTGCAGAAGGAAACAGTTGAACTTAATAAATCATATGGCTGCGAGTCAGTGGCTTAGCGCAGATCGAGCTACGTGCGAGCAGAATGTGATTGGATCTCAGCTGGCACGTGCCCCTTAGTGTCTAAAGCCATATATGCACGAATATATTTATATATGTGTATGCTTACATTTATATATATGCATGTATGTATATTCTCTCATATTGCCAAAGCAGCTGGCGCTAGTTTCGTCATTCTGCAAACTTTGACAGTTGGATTTTTGGTAATTGTTGCCATCAATTTGCTAGTTTGTTGTTGTTATATATGAGACCGAGGTAGCTGTTTGCTTGTGCTGGCTCCTATTATACTCGAAATGCACGTGGGACCTAAACGGATGCGGCATAAATTAGTTTCCTTCCCCTGGCTCTCGGCATATTTCGCATAAATTCAATAACAGAATTTTCCAATTTCCTGACATGAAACCAAATCATTGGCTTATGCCCAATGCCGGGCGATTGGGATATGGATAATAGATAGAACTCACCTGCAGCAATAAGTAGTTATCATTCGAAATGCAAAGGTTAACGCCAGGATGAATTGCCAGCCTGATAAAGGATGATAACCTCTTTTGATGGACAAGATAACTTGGCCTTAAATGGGTATAAATTAATACATGTGTGTCGCATAAATTGACTCTTACTTTCGTTGCTTCATTTAAAAGTGGAAATAATTTAAATCAATTTGAAAAACTAATAGTGCGTGGCATAGATTATTGGCTTGCTAGATGTCTTCCATTATGTTGGATTCTCCAATCATTTCATTAAAAAAAAGAAGTGTGAACTAAACCATTTAGATTAAGTGTTATTCACGTCGATCTGTCAAGTGTGAAAGTAATATTCATAGTTAAATTCTTGACATTCACTGTGCTGATTGTTATGGCTATCCTATCATTAAATATAATTTCCAACTCCCTATTCTCGGCAGCCAACCAGAGTGTTTCCGTCTTGGGGCAATCAACAGTTTCGCACGATTTCAACCCTTACAAATGAAGTGCCCGTAGTCCATATAAATGGTCAATAAAGTGTAAATGACTCAAATGCTTGGCAAACAAATTGAATGTGCTGCAAGCTAAATATGTGAACGAACTACTTCCAAGCGCTGTTCCGCCAGCATTCCCCCAGTTCTTGGCACGCCAGCCCACTGCTGCGTGACAAATGGCAAATGCAGCAAGTGTTGAGCGCGATGACAAAACAAAAAACAAAAATGACATAGCCAAGAATCGCCCCTTAATGCTAGAGCTCAACATGGAAATCGCTCGATATAAATTTAAGCGACAAACGGGACAATGACTCGCTGTCAGTCCCTAAAACACCTGCAGACTTGCGAATGGAAATCAATGAACCCAACGGCGGTTACTGAAACTGCCTAAGGCTGCTTAAGTTCCTAAGCTATCGATTTTGTGTATAACAAGGGACTGATCCAAATTAAACAGCATTCGAATTTGTCTTTATCTTTTCATTAATATATATTCCATTATTTTTTAAGATAAAGAAAAAGCTTCCAAATTTGAGGAGAAAGCTGTGACCCGGTCAAGACCGGGTCTGATAGAGCTTTCTCATCAATGTAATCATCAATCAATGTAACTCTGGATTCAGAAATATTCTCTTGCTAATTGATTAATATTTTGAAATATGTTAATAGCTTTTCAGTTACATATACGTATATTGGCAATGCACTCATTCAGTTGTAGAGCTTGAACTAAAGAGTCAATGGCTGAGCAATATTTAATAGCTCTTCAATAGTAATAGTTATGCATATAATTTTAAAGCTTTTACATTTATTAAAATTACATGCCTCGCTCAAACTTCAGTGCTTCACTATTGCCATGTCAAATGCTGAAAATCGAAGTCAATTCTAGGCTCACATATTGTTAGTGGCCTTGTCATCGCCTCAAAAGGTCTTCGCTGCGGTCTACCATTGAAAGGCTTTCCGCAGCATTGCGCCTGGCAGCTAACCCATTGACTGTGGGATTCAGTGTGTGCCCCGATGTGGTCGAGTAGCTACACAGCAGTGTCAGCTGCAAATGATTCCCCTGAAATAGGCAGGCAATTTGGGGGAAGTAATGGAATTATTGCACTAATGGCCTCAGCCTTTAGTCAAATTTAAATATTCAATTTCATTTATTTTGTATAGTAAATAGTAAACCTGCATAAAACCTGTTACTCTTCCATGCAAAGCAAATAATTGTCAATTTTGTAACCTATTTTGCTTGATTTGCTTTCAATTTGTCATTCGGTTGAGAGCACAAGGAAATATGTAATAAGAATATTTTTAAATAAAAACATTCAAGTTTATTCTAATTGATGAGTCAAGCGTATTAACAAAACTAATTGGGTTTAAAGCTTTACCAAATTTTGCAAAGAAATAAGTTCAGTTAGAAATTATTTCAAAATCAATATTATACTCAAAAGCTATATTTACATCAAATTAAAAATATATACATTTCCTATATATTCATAATTTTAATTATCAATTGTATTCAACTTTTCATATTCACATTATGTAAAGCTGCTTAGAGGTGTCAAAGGGCAGATGTGAAGGGTTTCCTTGTCGACATTGATATTGTTGTTTCCTATTAATAAGCTAAATTAAGTTTGAATAACAATGTCAACTCACATTTGCGCCGAATTCAAGTGCATATTAAAGTGAAACAAATAAAAGCCAAGAACGTGAAATTTAAACCTTTGGAATTCCAATTAATTGATAAATTGAACAATCGCAGAATGAAGTGAGTTTAGCTCAAACCTATGTAAACTATGTGTGCGTCTTAAGAGGGGTATGCCCAACTATAAATACCCCGTGGATAGATTAGTTTTACAAAGAGAAAGCCTAAAGTATTCTAAATTTTATAATTGCATGCCTATTGCACGATATTGCATATAATTAACTTTTGTTGCACATATTTATGTATGTACACATAAACAATATACCATAAACATATACAAATTCCAACAGATGACAGCGGTTATGCATAATTTTACCTTCATATTTGCTAATTAAAAAAAAAAATACCTAAAATAAGACTTTAAGGAATTTCAGCGCTAACCGTGCTGCGTTAGCTAAAGTTGCTAAAGTTTAAAGCTCACATTGTTTGATTTTCATTTTTGTGTTCACACGAAGCTACTTTGCTCTTTAAGCTCTTTTCTAGTGTGCATGTGTGTGTGTGAATTCATTATGGTAGTCGACGTCAGTCCCAGCTTACTTTGATGTTGTCTAATCAGAAATGATTTGCATAAAATTAAAATGTAACCACACACACGTTCAGGACTCTTAGCTGAAGGCAATGAATGAGCTGTTAAAAGATTAAAACTTTGCTCATGCTGCAACGCATATGTTAGAATTTAAAAGTTTATAGATTGAGCTAAATTAGTTTAGTTGAATATTTTTACGATTTGGTATTTAATGTGATAATGCTCACTCATCATAATTCTCCTCTTCTTGTTTAGATTATCTGTGAAACCAGAAATCATAAAATAAAAAATTCTAAAGATTCCATTTAAATTGAATTTCACATTCGTTCACATCAGTCTATTGAGTAAGCATTAATGTAGAGATGGAGAAATATGTATTTAAAATCAATCAATTACAACTATGTCAATCGACATCAATAGTCGCTAAATGCACAGCATTCACCTTTTGTTTTCGTGCGCTCATTAAAATCAATTCAATTTATATAATTTCCTATTAAATTTGATGATCCAGCTAATCGGAAGCGAACATAGTTTTCCACTCAGCGAATTTAAATACTAAATCAAAATGAAACTTTTTCCCATTTTCACTAATCTGGAAAAAACAGTCCAAATTATTTTTGAGCTTTAGTTTGGTGCTTTGTAATTGGCTAAATCAATTGGACAACTGTATTCAAATTGACTTTTCATTAACTTTGACAGCGCCAAATTTCACTTTACATCCGATTTAAGTGAACTGTAAAAACTCGCTTTAAACATTTGCCAACAATCAGTGGGCAATTTAATTTATTTAACCGCCAGCCAGCAAGTGGCTTCGAAATTCAGAAGACAAATACAATTAGTTAAGCACCAGAAAAGTTTGAGTCGAAAGTTCGCTGCAGACAGCGTCGCCAGAGCCACGTTGAGGTCCTTTGGGTTGCCAAAGTTACTTTTGCATCAGTAAAATAAATGCATTAAGTATAAGCCGTAGGCATCGCGGTCATTGAGAGAAACTGAACAGCAGCACACGCAACAATTGACCGCTAACTGCTGACTACTGTATGCAGATTCATTTCATTTTCCCGCTTGCAAACTTTTCTGATTTTAGGATTTCCTTTTTTTTTTTTTTAATTGAAATACAGCTGCGAGTAAGCGTGATGTTTTGCATACACATGTGTGAGATGCACCAATGGTAACAATAGAAAAGTACTGTAGTCGAGAGTACTTGTAAGAGTACCCTGTAATTGCTGTACATATAAGGCACCGTCGCACCAGAGAGAGAGAGAGACAGAGGGACAGAGAGAAATCTTTGTACTGCTAGCGTAATCTTTGTTATAAAGCTGTATAATCTAAAAAAACTGATATTCTTATGCATACAACATATATACATAAGTGATTAGTTAAAAATCAAAGGATTCAAATATATTTTATAATTGTCTAAATTTGTGTACACTAAATCAATTAAAATAGGATTGAGTATCTTCTATCGAAATACATTATTTTATATGTTTTAATATTATTATTGTTTCTTCGATTTGAAGTTTGCCATATTATTTTCTGTTTCTTTCATTGTTTACTATCTATCTTCCATATTCTGTATTTTATTAAGCTATTGAAATTTAGAGTTTATTTAAGTATAATAACTGACTTCATTCTTTGGTATACCCTTTACCTACTGCCCACCTAATTTTTAAAGGGTATAAAAACAATGTAGTGTAACTAGAAATTGTCACGTGAATATGGCGTGAAAATGTGCTGAAAAGTTATGAACAAAACTCTCGCTTCGTTAACAGTTGTGTTCGGGAAGAAAAGAAAACACAAAATAAAATTCTGAAGTTGAAATGCAATTTCCGCTGCAGTTGAGTTTTTTGACACTCTTAATTGAAATCGTATTTTTATTTTTTTCTCTTTCAATTTAATTTACTTAGTCGAAAGAAGCGCTTTTAAAGCAACAATCCTTATATTCACATTAAACGAGCGAAATAAATCGTTACCAAAATCCATTCAACAGCAGGCGCATAATAATAAATTATGTTTCACGCGTTTGTATTGCATGCTTTCAGGCGCATTTCGTGTCTATGTGTGTGTGTGTGTGTGTGTGTGTGTGCGTGAAAACTTGGTAAGCCAATGCCAAGTGAAGGGCTAACAGCCACTAAGGCGGCACAAGAACAATAAAATAAACAGCTGCAGCAGCCGCACACCGGAAAAGGCAATGGGACAACAGCGCATTTCGTAGCACGCGAACTGAGAAGTAAACATAGTATATCCATATATACATATATATATAGTGTGGCATATAAATTGCACACATTCACGAGGCGGCAACTGGCGTCTGAATGTCCAGGCAGCAGTACTCTCAGATAAGTACAGCATTATTTATGTAGCCATCATTTTAAAGCCATTAAAATAGTAGAGTAGAGTGCTTCATGTGCTTCACGTTAATTGAGTTTGTTTAGCCACGTAAACGGAGGCAGTAGAAGGCCATAATTTAAATGTGAAAAACGAAAGAATAGTGAAAAGTGGAAGCTGCAAAAAGCAATTATAAAAGGTTTGACAAGCTTCATTATCAGAGGAGGCAACATCTTCGAGCCCTTAGCTAAGCTCGCAATGTCGACAGAGCTGGCAATTGTAGGAAGTTTCCAAGATATGCAAAGCTATCGTCTGCAACTGACGACATTTGGCCAGTTTGGCAAAGGATCTTTGAATATTAATTACTTACTTTGCATATTGCCTTGAATGCAGATAGTTTACCACAAGCAAACTAGAGCTTAACTGAACTAAATTGAACAAATAATATTTATAGGTCACTGCTTTAAATGCCATTTATTACAATAGATGAAAAGTGTTGGAGTGGAAGCCGGCATTCCTCCACTTTATTTTGTGTAAAATCTGTGTCTTTTCTTATTCGTGTAATTGGGCTTAGTGGTTCAATACAGATTGTAGGAGGAATATCCTAATCGTCGATTGCGAACCAGTAGCAGAACTGGAGTCGGAGTTATGCTATTAACAGCGCAGAATACTGTTAATAACATAGCATGACGATGTGAGGGAGGAGCAGATCTTGTTAATGGACATTAACAGAAAGTGTTTACTTTGGGTAAGCATTAAATAATAAACATACAGAATGAGAGAGGGAGAAAGAGATAGATAGAGAGAGAGAGAGAGAGAAGTTACTCTTTTACTTATTTATAAAAAATAAATTCAAATATTACCGAAATCTCAAAGGCCTTCATAGAGCAACTAAAAGTCGACTATTCACACTGCATTTACTATATTTAGTTTACCACCAAGAGTTTTGCAGCCCATCATGCTATAGTATATGCTCATAAATAAAACATAGAGAAGAATTTAAAAAGGGGATTTGTTAACAAGTTTCTCCAGATAACAAGCCGGTTAACTAATCTGCCATAAAATATCCTTTTCACAAAATGTATATAAAGAATATTCCAGTCAGACAACCGAAACGTGTAGGGGAGCGGAGCCGCTTTGGCCTGGTCAAATGGCTGTTATTCCCAGTGGGCTATATGCTAACGACAGGTCCGCAGACAGGCGAGGCGCACAGAACACAAGTAAACATCAAAAAACATGGAAACACACACGGCGGAATACTTTGAGATGCATGAAGCAGGCTATAAACACGAGCAGCGGGCAGGACTTGGAAATGAAAACTAAATATGGTTACCAGACACAATGCCATAAAGGCGGCATTCCAAATGCAACCAGAGCAAACAAGGATAAAAAAGTGTAATTTTCGTTACATATTGTTCTATTGCTTGGCTGCATGGCAGGACCTTCATACACAAATTGAAGTAGCAGCAAATAATATGTACTGAAACGCTAATTTACTTAATTGATTTTCTTTCAATCGTACTTTGACTCACGAACGTATAAAGCTGTGTTGGCTTTTTAAGTAATTTCAAATGATTGTTTAAAAGCAAAGGCAAAAATGATAAGGAATATTTTTGTTAACAACTCGGATTCAGAACTTTGCTAACAGAAGCCTCTATTCTATAAGTAATGAACTGACAGGCATCAATTAGAGACGGAATATGTACATATTAGTTTTTGAATCGAAATCAAACATTAGATCCAGTTGACAGCACACACAGACTTAATTCATGTTAATGATTCAATTACCAATAAATGAATCGCGCCCGAATCATTCGTTCAAACATTTAGCTCAATTGCCAATTGTGCACGTTCGCGGGCAATTGTGCGTATGAGCACTATGCGAAGCGGCTTTTCTAACATCCGCAACTTAAATTGCGCGCAATTCGAACTACGTGCCTGGCGCACATTCACTTAACTGTAAACATAAACACACATACATAAACATGGATATACCACTTCATGTTGGCCTCTTGTTGATTTACTGTTGACTACGAAATTCATTTGTCATCAAATGCCGAAATTTATTTGTTCACTTCAAATTAGTGAACAGTAATATATAGATATTGTATATATAATTTTACGCCTGATAATGTTTTTTTTTTTTATTATTATTTATATATAATTAATTTATTGCTTGTTATAATATATAAGGATCCCTTATGAATTATATCCAAATATTGTTATCCTAACAGAAATTTTAAGTTGTTTAAATTGAATATAAATCATAATCTATTTAATTTAATTAAAGCTCAGTTAATTGCATTTAACAGACAGTCATATAGATAATTATTGTTGCATATCCATATACATATATCTTTTAGATTCCACTTAATTGTTAACTATATACAAAAAGCAGTTATGAATTCTAGCATTCGTCTAGACAACTTGGACTCGTATTTATCTTTTTCAATTCAAGCTGAAATATTAAAGATATATTTTAAATCAAGGCGATAAAAGACTAAGCAAAGTATTTTCGCCTTTCAGTATGGAAATACAAAAAGAGACAAACAGGATAGATTAATACATACATATGTTTGCAGTGTCTCTCTCACTACAGTCATTCTTTTATTTATTGCATTTTCATTGTGAAATGCAGCTGGATAATTAAGCCCGCAATAAAAGTGAAATAAATTATACAACAAAAGAAATGAAACTATTATTTGTTGAGCAACGTAAGAGATATGTTTGGCAAATATAAATTTGTGCAAGGGAAAAATTTGTGAATTATTTGTGTTATTTTTAACGTTGGGGCAGCAGTGCGCTTTCAAAATTGTGTCCCAGAAAGCCGACTATGAGGCGTATGCGTAATATTTAATTGAAGCAGCTGAAGCAATGTGCACATAAGAGCTCAAAGTTCTCTTGATCATATTAAATCTCTTTATTGAGTTTTCTTTTGGCAAAGGAATGTATTGCAATGAAAATTTGATTCTGCATTTATTTTCTTCATTTCTTATGGATTTCCTTTACGCTGTCGGATAGCCACTGGCCAATGGCCAAGAAGTCTGATTTATAAGCAAATAGCAATCACAGCCAATGGCATTTTATTTTTCTTCTTAAATAACAAGTTGCCAAAAGTGGACTGCAAAAAGCAATTGCTTTGCCATTTTCTCTGTGTTTTCTCTTGCTTAATATTGAAAGGCATTTATCAACACATTTTAGTTTTCCTAACAAACGTAAAGTTAAAGTAATTCATAAAGAAATAAAGTCAATTAGATATGTTGTTCATGTTATATTTTAATTTTTTATTTATTTATTTTTTTTAATTTCCTTATTTGTTATTTTTGTCATAGATACATAAATAGAACACATTTTTTTTTTTCAAAAAGTTTTTGCCATTTTTTTTTTTTTTTTTTTATGTAGAGATATAAATCTTATCCTCTTTTATGTCTTATATAATTGCAGAGAATAATTATTTATGCTCCCGTAAACTAAGCGTATTTTATATTCCATATTAAGCGCCTTAGTATCTTTCAGTTTGGGACGCCCGACTGCAGCAATTTTCTTTTGATTAAATAAACATTTGTTTTTCGTTTCGTCAAGTCTTGCTTTCATTTCCGTTTTCTTTGCAAAACTGTTGAATGCTCATTTTTTTCCGTTAAGCTTTCTTATGCCCCAGGATCCCCATTTACAATCGATTACTTTGGAACAATTGAATGGCAAATGCCAACAATGAACAATGAGAAATGACGTTTACTTTAATAAGAAAGCAATGAGAAATGACGTTTACTTTAATGGAAGCTAAATTGCATTGTTTGATTGCAATTCCAGTTAAATATAAATCAAATATTTGTATTACTAATTTTAATTTTAAAAATTTACAAGTTTATTAAATTTTTAGATTTTTTAATTATTCATATTGTTCATTCATTAATTTTCAAAGTCAAATATATGAAAACGAACCGCTTGTTATTATTATTTTTATTTAAACTGAACATCAAGTACTTTTAGTATGTGTTACATATAATTGAACAATATCAATATACCCCAAATACGAATTTCTTTCCCTTTGGTTGCTGAGCATGAAAAACTTATTCGGCTGACTTCAAGGCGCTGCTAAGTAGGCAACGAATTTGATTAGCTTTTAACCCGATGAAATTGCACACAGATTTAATTAAAAGTAATTGAAAGTTTCTTTCGCTTGTTCACTTAGAACTCAGTAACGCTTTTATATAAGTTATAGCTGAGTGAAATTGGGGCATCTGCTGATGCGCACTATGCAGAAATTTAAGGCAACGCCAAGTCTTTGGAATTTACATGAAATTAATATCCAATGTGAATAAAGAAGCAATTGTTGCCATTCTTAATATAACGGAAAAATCTGCAAATTATTAATGTGTTTTAGTTGCTCTAAAATGCAAGTACTACATTTATTCTTTTTTAATCAAAATTTTAGCAGTTTCTGATGCAAGACAGAATGTTGAATTGAAACTTTAAGTTGTCAGAGAAGCAAAAATATTTGTTCTTGGAAAATTTGCATTTAAAAGTTTTCCTTGGAAATGTAAATTCAATTTATTTGTACAGCTTTATTCGCGCTATTCTGTCTGTCTATGGGCAGACCAGAATACAAAAATTATTACGTACTAAGAGAAATAATTTACGATAAATTAATAAGCGAAATTTATGCATTTTCGGCTGTCATATGCAAGTGACTAATTATTATATTTTAAGTTTAACAAATTTTGTATTTTCGATTTGCTGTAATTCAATTTAAAATTAGTATTATTTATGATTTTTATTTCTGTTGTGCCTGAGGCACAAAACCTGATACGGATGGACCGAGTAAAGAATTTCACTCGTATTTATTGCGTACTCGAGGCTGTTCCAGATGCTATTTGTAAATGTTCTTTACAGTGTTCTGCTTTCAGCTTTGTGGCTGTTCCTTTGTAGGTGGTGACCACATGCCTCTTGGCTCTTGTGGGTAGCCTCAGTGTGTGAACAGAGAAAATGAAAGGTAGAGGGCTCTCAGCTATTTATAGAATGGACAAAGTATATATACTTATATTGTAACTGAAGAGATAACGTTTCTGTTCTAACTGTTGAAGGCACACAACAAAAATCATGTAGGTACTGAGTGTTTGTTCCTTGGTATTTGAAACGATTTAACAATGTCACATTATTAAATTTCTTATTTCGACAGACACGTTAAATTCTAGATATATTGATAGAAATTCGACTATATTTAGTTGAGTTAAATGAAGCAAAAAGTCTTTTGTGTATGTATGCGAGAGCTGTGATCGCTAAACACATGCATTGTGTACGTGAATTGAGTGTGTGAGTGTGTAGGTGAGCACGAAGAGTGCTTCGTCTTTTTGAGTTATTCGCTTACTTACGAAGTCTCATTAAACGGTGTTCGTTAAATGTGTGAGTGTGTAAATGAGTGCGAAGAGTGCTTCGTCTTTTTTGAGTTATTCGCTTACTTACGAAGTCTTACTTACGAAGTCGATGTTCGTTAAATGAGCATCACGCGAACTAGTTCAGCTAAAGGCGCTCAGCCGAGAACAAAAACGTAAGGAAACGAAGTCTCTTGAGCGAATGATCTAGCAAACATAATAATAAATACTAAAATACTAAATAATAAAACGGCCAATAGTTATTTGCGAGCTCTGATTCAAATATATTCGATTTGATTAGATTATAATCAAATTATATATATATTTTTTAAATATATTCATTATTATTAATTAATAATTATTAAAAATTTTAATTTTATATATCTGTCATATGTATTTACACTAAAAAAAATCTTAAGCAAAAGTCAAATGAAAGATTGTATTTTGTGGAAAATATGTTTATAGTCCTTATCCCAATTACTTACTTCGCGCATCTTATTAGTATTTTGTCGCAGTTACTTATTAGTATTATTTATTAGTATTTCATTTAGTAACATTGGCTCTAGCATATAATTAAATATTCATTTTAAGCACACGCTATGCTTATATATTCTATTGTTGATGAGTATCAAGCAGAAAATAGAGAGATTTTAGATCGAAAAAGTGTTTTGTTTCACTTTCCTCTTCTCTCACTCTATCTCGCTCTCACTCCGTCTGCATTACTTAAGGTCTTTATAGCATAACATTGTCATCTCTGTTTCATTCCATTGCCTGACTCAATGGATAGAGCTCATTGTCTGCATTTTGATTGGCTGATGTAGACAGGTGTCAGTGGGGTAAATGTGTGTGCAGCAATTATGCTGATTGGATATATTGAGACATCTCAATTTAGCTTTGCACATGGCAGTCAATTGGAGTATTGTTGTTTGTGTTATTGTGCGTGTTTGTGGGATAAATCAAGTAACAAACTATCAGCACAACCAATTAGTGAACTTTTTCAAGCTATCGAATTCAAGCTCATGAAAGTCTAGAGCCACGAACATATAAATTAGTTGGTTCACAAAATCATTAGACTGAATTACAATTTTAACTTTTTTATATATAAATACTAAATAAAATGAAAGAAATTGTTTTTAATAAAGTGATTGCCAAATTATAATTATATAATTGCAGACAGGAGATTTTCCTTGAATATGAATATTAAATAAACTCTAGTTTAAGTCATTCAATTTACTCTTTACTCAAATACTCATGCACATCAAATTGATGCAGAGCAAGTTTATAGTTTAGATTGGGTCATTCAAAGCATAACAATACACGCCCAGAGGGTGCCCAGCGAGAGACCCTTATGTTCAATAATTCCTCAAGCATTTTTAAGGATGAGCTGCGTGTGGCTGACAGGTAAACAGCTTATGAAAAATGCAAAGAATGTCTTTCACAATTTAGACGTATGCATTGTGCATAGAAGCGACGAAGAATGCGATGGCAGCGTTGCAGGATAACAACTACTTTGGCAGGATAAATGGATATATCAACAATGTAGCATTGTCTATTTTTCTTCTATTATTTATTTTATTGTTAATGCAGCTATTGTTAAAGCAATAGGAATATTTATCAAACTCAGGTTTCTGGTCAAAGTTGAAAATATTCTTTAATATATTAATATATTACGTTAATATTTTATGTTATTTTTATTTTTATTATTTATTATCTTGTCACTTAATTCAAATTTGTCGCCTACTTTACTGGCTTTTTATTTTCAAAGCCAAAACTTTATTGTCCGTTTGAATTTGAAGTCCGCACCAAACTATTTATCGCCGGCTACTGAGACCAACTGAAACAACGGTTGTTTTTCGAATTCGAAAATGCCTATGCATGCGTGCATGTAACCGGCTTTTGGCAAGTCTCGGCGTGTGCGTTAGCAGCTGATTGATGTTATTTTTCGAAAAAGCATGAGATATTTTGGCAGGAGCTTTCTATTGGATGACATTTACTTATGCATTCTATTCTGTTTATTCTACAAATTTTGTATAATTATAATATATATATATATAAATAAGAAAAAGAATAAGAAACTCATATTTTTAGTTGAGTCTCTTAAACACTTAAGCCAAATTTCAAATTTTTTATTTTAAATTTGATCTCAACGTCCATTCTACCACGTTTATAATTTATTTTGTTCGTCACGAACGGCTGCGCTTTGAAAGCACAAATGGTTGTTGTATTTGCTAACACCAAGTATTGTTGAAAATGTTATTAACAGAGAGCTGCTGTTTGGCGCTGTTATTTAGCGATGTTATTCGGTACTCCATATTGAGATGTTAATTAACACTGATTTCCGCTGTTAGAGCTTGCCTTAACATTAACGGGGCATTGCATGTTATCTCATATTAAAATGCAATGCGGTGTATATATGTATATATTTTTGTTGTGTGTTAATATATGTCTTTCGTACTTAAATTAAATTTATGCTATATATATTTCAATCTTATCTAATTTAAACATTACTCACTTGAGTGTTTATTGCCAATTTCCCGGCGCATTTCCTCCGAGCGATTCATAATTTTTGACTCAAGCGGATATTGGGCAAAGGTCATGTTCTCGTTGCGCATCTGCTTGCCGAGGGACTTCATCATGAGGAAGCAAGTGTGCAAACCAGCCACACTGCGCTGCCCATCGCGCTCATAGTAGAAAATGGAATGGGACCAGTTGTGCCTGCGACATGAATAGAGCAAATATGATGGAGAGCTGCTTGATCACAAGAGAGTCTTACTTACTGTTTCATTACATTTATGGTCAGCTCGGAGATGGACTCAAAGCTCAGCATGCCAGTGCGCAGCAGCATATAGAACTCATCGCCGCAATCCGTTTTCTTCTGCTCGAAATCGTAGGTGGAGCCGCCCACGGTTATGAGCGGTGTACCCTGGCTATTGAAGTACTTGGTAATGCGGCTGACAGCAGCTGAAAGATTAATTAGCGAGCATTCAGCAAATATAATGGATTATTGCACTTCGTTCACTTACCCAGCGAATAATCGCAAACGGGCCCAAAGATAAGGTGCGCACACTGCTTGATGATGCCGTCCATGGCCCGGATGACGCCCAGCGAGGCATCGCACTTGGTGTCGTGGGCCAACCACTGGAAGTCAATGTGTGGTGGTATCAGAGCCGTGTTGCGGATCTGCTGCTCCGCCACCTTCAGAATAGGCAGCACTCGCTGCAGCGATGCCTCGTAACCATCGTCATTGGGCAGCAGCACCAGAGCGCGAATCGAGCAATTGCCACCATTTGCATCACAAATCGCCTCGCAATCACGCGCTGGCTCCTCCCGGCATCTGGCCTGGCAGCCGCCCAGCCACAGCAGCCCCAGCAGCAGCAGCAACTGACTCAGGCTACCATTAGTCGCACCTGGCTGCACCTGCTGCTGCCATTGCCAGTTGCCAGCAGCAATGCTGCCAATGCTGCCAATGATTCCAAATGATTTGCAACTTTTCGCTCTGGCATTTCGTAGCCTTTGGCCGTAGATTTTGCTCATTTGCACTGAAGTCAAGATGTTTCCAAATGCTTCCTTGATTTGTGGGCTCATTAGCTTTTCCCGCTCTGCTTTGATTGCTGCTTTGTAACTGGATCTCTTCAATTAATTAAGTTGCTTTGACCGCTCAAAGAATACAAATGTTGACTGATTCTGCTGCATGTTGATGCTGTAAGGGAAATTTGAGAGGGCTTCCATTAAAGTTGTTTAATTGATAAGCAGTCGCAATTCTATTTGAATTGAAAGTAACATATTTTGAGAAAGTTTGTTATATTTTAAGAATATGTTATATTGTATTCATTTTTTAAATATTAAATTCATTTAATTATATCTTTCACCAATTTATAATTTGTTTTTAAATCAATAAATTAATATTAATATAATAAACCATTTTTTATTATAATGTAATTTTGCTACTTTTTTTAAGTTTCATTTTATCTCTGTTTTTATTGCCCTAATAATTATTTCACAATTTCATTAGCACACAAAATCCAGAGCAATAAAAAGCAAAGACTCAACAATCACAGATATAATATTCGATCGATACAGTAATATACAATAGTTGTATTGATACAGGCTGTTGAACAACAGTTTGGAAAAGAGAGAAGGGAAAATCTTTGATAAATCTCTGAAATGAGTGAAATTATTGGCCATGTCAGATTAATGTCGGATTATAAAGTTGTATGAAACCTTAATTAAAATTAAAAATAATTTTATTCTCAATCAGATTGGCTACACGTGAGGCCAGCTACTTGACCACATTATTTAGCATTTATGGCAGTCCGTAAATATCTCATTCCGGCTGATATTCTGATATGTTTGTCCACATATATGATTCGCTCGACCGACGTATTGAGTTTTATGGGCCCTTGATAAACTGATGGAATGAATCATGGTGCTGAGTAAATGCTGTGCTAAGAGTTCAATACCATTTGCAGTGTAGGTGGATGCACTCAATTACGACATACTCTATTTATAGTATAGACTGTGCCACAGTTAAATGATTTACTTCGACTCTTGGCTCTAATCGGCTTGCAGATTAGATTAGTAATACTCAGTCTGCATGGCCATCTAACTGGTTTCAACTTGTTTAATATAATTTTTCATTTTCTTTTATTATTTGAATAATTATATATCATTTCAGATAGCTAATATACTTTCGCTTGTGTTAAGTATAGAGTTTTAAAAGGTTCAGCTGCCAATATGAAATTCCATGGAATTGTTTACACCTACTAAACCCATTGATAACCATTGCAATGGAATTTTTCGATAGAATTGCAGCTCTTCATAGTAAAACAACAAAATTACTCAAAAATGTTTGAAAATATGCGAAATTTAGAAAACATTTTTCCAGTCACCGGCGCTAAAAATAAAATAATCAATCAAAGTGAAACTTTCCAAATTGTTGTTAATTGACGCTAACTTTAATTTGTCAACATTGATTTGTAATCTTATCAGTGCTCCCAGAAAACTTATAAGTTGTTTATAGTTTGACTACTACTTTCAAAACAAAACGAACTCTTGACAGTTTCGAATGAATCGAATCATCTGCGTCCGACAAGTCAAAGTTTAAATACTCTGGCTGGCACCTGGCTTACCAGGGAATTTACGTCTAACAAAAAATAAATTAGAAGAACGTGAGCCGAAAAATTGAATTGATAAGATTTTGCATGCAAGACAACAAGTTAAATGGATACTTAAAAATCAGACACTAAAGTTTATTAATTATTATTATATATACTATTAATTTCATTTAATTCAAATAAACCTATTTATACTAGGGTATATTAACTTGGATGTGCATTCTTCATTGTGAAAGTAGCATAAGCCTTATAATAGTCTTAATATTGTTAACAATAGTTTAAGCTAAAACGATTTTCTTTGAGAAAAAACGAAGAGGTCTTCAGTGCATCTCACTAATCATCATTTAACCTAATTGACTTTAATGCTTGCAATAATTTAAAATCGATATTTATCGATTTGCAGAAAGCAAAAACTTAACGATATTCGTATACTCTTCGCCTTTATCAATAAACCAGTTAAAACAAATGCCATAATATTTGCTTAGCGTATTCCGACATTGAATGCAGTCAAAGTTCTATATCGAGCAAGTTGATAAACATTGACGCAGCACAGTTGAGCTTGGCGCCACAGAGAGCAGGAATGCCACGCGTCTGGGGCATTGTCTGCTGTGTTCTGTGTTCTGGTGTTCTTAAGCCTCTTTCCACGAAACTATATAAGCAAAATATTGCCAATAGACATGCACACAAAACACAAATATTATCAATAGAGGGCGGGCGGGCTTATCAGAGACGGGGGCGGGGGAGACGTCACAGGTTGTCGTAATTAATAAGAATTCATCACGAGCAGTTGACAGTGCAAATATAAGGCGCAGAAGGTAATTTCAATCTGAAAAGCAAAATGCCAATGATACCAAATATCAATTCGTTTGGGTCATGTGCTTGATATCAACAGCACAGTTGAACGCTTGAAAAGCCCTCATTATGATATGGCAAAAGCCAACTACAGTGCGAATACATGTTCAACGAAAAAAGCACCCACATCAATCATGGTGAAGCATATTGCTGGCAATGAGACTTTGTTAACATGAAGCACGCAAAGACTCAGAGTCAGTCAGCGAAAATTCAAATGCAAATTCAATCAAAATTGATAAGTTAATCTTTCCTTAAGGAAAAATACAAAGGTGAAATATTTAAGCTTGAAAAATAAATATAATAATATTTATATTTATTTTTTATTTGTTAAAAATGTAAAAATTTAATATTAAAAAAAAAATAATAATAATAATAAATATAAATTTGTACTTATAAAATATTCTTACTTTCAAAATAAATCAAACAATTTTTGAAATACTGTTTTTATTTTATACTTCAAAAATATTTCCCCTTTAAAAATAAATAAAACAAATAATCAAATATGTATTTTGTACTTTAAAAATAGATAAATAAAATATGAGATAATATTTTCATTAATTCATTTATTATGAAATATTTATTTTTTACTTTTGAAATATTTTGACCATTACCGTAATAACAATAGATATATACATATAATAAATAACAATTATATAACTGATTCGCCATAAATGTTTTTATCGATAAATCTGAACCTCTGGAATACAAGTTAAAGAATTTCTGAAACTCTAGTTCTTATATCTTCGGAAATCGACGCGTTCAAACATACAGACAGGTGGACATTGCTATATCAACCATACCCATCACCCTGATCAAGAATAAATATACTTTATGGGGTCTGCCATGTCCCCTTCTGCCTGTTACATAGTTTTAACAAAACCATTTTACCCTGATTTCAATGGGTTCAGGGTATACAAATATAGATGTATCAAATAATTGAATAACAAATTGGCTGAAACATCGCAATGCTTATCAATTGGGAACCGTCAATTTATTTTTATTTCGTTAGCAAAATTAAATAAAGTGCTGATTGATTATGATCAGGAGGAGCGTCAGTGCCCACATGGCCCACTCGGCGAGACATGGCGATTCGAACGAATCAATCATATTTCCAACGCTACAAATGTGTAAATATTTATAGCCAGAACACCTAGATACATATAGACGCTCTATACATATACATATATATATATATATATATGAGAACTCATAGTACTATGTCCGCTCGGCCAAAAGCCAGCGAGCATCGACTGAACATGTGAACAGTTTGTGCCAAGTGCTCGACAAGCGCATACCCTATGCTCAGTCCAGATCATCCATATTTATACATAAATAAAATATCTACGCTAAATGGTGTATTAGCAAATTGGGCAAGTTATCAAATTACGAGACGAAAAACAAATAAAGGCGAATCCTTTTCAGTCCTGTTAACAGACATCGCAGCCGTCATTTGGTTTGGGTGCAGGGTATGCAAATAATGTTAAATGATATGCATTTAGTCTCGCATTGTTGTCGCATTAACAGCTCGTATTTGACTTAGTCATAGTTTCACAGTAATACAGGCACTCAACTAAAAAGCAAGCAACACGTGGGGCATGGGCTTAGAGCCTATTTGTGGATGACTAAACAATATTCATGGACGTCTACCTAATTCATTGTAATAACTATTGACAATGTGTAAATAAAAAAAATAAATAAACAATTAGTTTATTGTTTAATATGATTATGTTTTTATAGAATAAAATTATTGAAGTATTCAATGATAGTATATTTTATATTTTTTAAATGCATTTTTAAGTCTCAATTTCAATTTTAATAGTGATATACATCATGGAAGGAGAGTAACGTTAAAGTATCCGTGACTTAGCTATGCTCTCATTAAACACTTCTACTATCTGTCCAATTATATTTCATTTCTGTATACAAGTTCAATTGCTTCATTGCCATAGATGGAGTGTAGCACTTCTTATGTCAACTGTTCAAGTTAATGAAGAGCCATCAAGTCAGAGTCCTTGTCAAACCGCTTGTACGGAGGTCTATTGCAATTTATCGAATCTGAGCGCAAGTTTAGCAAATGGCCAAGAAAATAGATTTGCAGTTCAAATACGTCTATTTATAGATATTTGTTTATATTTAGCGTCTAATCAATGAGCTGCGTGGCCTGATAAGATTGCGGAATGCCCACAAATTCGCAGCGATTGTTTCTGGGGTAAGCGCTCACAACTATTGAGTCACTACTTAAGGCACTCACATAACTTATATAACTCTCCATAAATATTCTATTTTTTCGCTCTCATCAGCTTGTTTTAATTAATCGTTTTTAAATCTAGTAATTTGCATGCAACTTAAATGTCCATCTATCATGGCCATAATTCATTTGGCCTGGCTTTACTACGGCTAAATTTATATTATTTATGTACTTTTAATACATGGATAGCTTTATTTAAATATAGACAGCCTACCGGCTGCTCCGATAACAGGCCACAAATGTGCACAAGTGTATTTTTAAAGCCTTCGCCAAATGGAAGACCCAATAATCGTCACACAAGATAAACGTCCGCAGCACACGCAATATCCGTTGACTGCCCAAATGACAGCTGCGGTTTATCTAGCACCACGAAGAGATGACCAAGCAAAAGTGAATTCTGCTCACACATTCCGATTAGCTTTCAATCTGAAAACTAAGCTAAACAAGCGTACGAGATACGAGTAATTTTGAGAAATAACTCTTTTAAGCCATGCCTGTTTAGCTCAATAAATAATTATAGCTTAAGATTTTCCATTGTTGAATAAAAATAAATGAAATGTAATTGATAATTGATAAAAATACATAATTTATATATTATACACCTGCGCTCAAAATAATTATAGTAGTAAAAGTTTGTTTAAGCATTTGAAACAAATAGTAAGATTAACAACTTTCCGGCATATATTGTTATTAATTAAGATATAAATATTGAATTACATTTAATACTACTTTCTTTATGCCCAAGTTCTCGAGATTCTTACATTTTTGCTTAGTCTTCATTGTGCGAACAAGTCTCGGCTGGAGCGAATATGCAGCAATAAATTTTAATTCCATTTCCGAGAGAATATGCATCTGTCCTTTTAACTACATTTTTCACAGTTTTATTTAATACTCATTCACGCAGCACCCATAAGAGAAGGTAATGAAAAACTTTAATAGATTTTGTGAGCGGACACAGCTCTGACAGCGCGGACATTAATTAAATGGCTTTAAGCGCTTTAATGAAATGTTGGAACATGCATGACCTTTAATAGATGAAATAAATTGTACAATATGCCAGCTTATAGCTAATCCTCATATGTGAAATAATTGAATGTATTTCAATTAATATCTCAACTAACATACAAATTCAATAAAATGTCTTCAAGCTTAGGCGAAGTAACAAAGTTTACTAAACTTAGTTTGAATCGATTCGAGCACAACTTTTGTTTTAGTCTGTTGAAAACTTTAAAAGTTCCATTTCTAAACACCTCAAAATAGGGAACTTCTGTCACATTTATGAAAGTTGTAGGTTTTTTTTTTTTAATATTGAAGCTGCGGTTTATTGATTACTATGTGTGACCAATAAAGAAGGGGAACAAATCTTTTGTGGCTGCGACATTTTCCAGGTTTTGTGGTGAAGTGAAAGCAATAAATTTGGAGCGTATTAAAGTTGTGGCATTATTGAACCAAGAAATGTGTCAAAATATGTTTTCTGAAATCATAAAGTGAACTCAAAAAGCAATTTCATGTTCCAAGTGAAGTCTGTGGGATAAGGAATCATAAGTGGTGTATGAACAATTATTGCTCAAAAAGGAAAATAATAAAATTATTATAGTTTTCAGCATCAAATTAAAAATTTATCTTGACTGCTAAGCATGTTAAAAGTTAAAGGATTTTAATAATTTTATTTTGTATTATCTTATATACAAAAGAATATATATATCTGAAAATAAAATCAAACTTAAAAGACAATCAATAATTACAAAAATTTGTTACAATTTAACTTTATAAATTGGTACGCATTAAAGAATTTATCAGATATATAATACTACTATTTATTTAATTAATAATGTTCCTATATAACTTTAAAAGACTCTTGAACAGAAATCTCCCTCATTGACTTCCCTGCTGAATACAGGAGCAGAAACGTTGACATCAGTGCCAAATCGATTGTCATGTTAAGTGTGTTATATGATTTTTGCCATATGCTGTGAAAGAGTTAAATGGCTTTGTCGGCGAGCAAATACATATGCAAATACATGATACGTGCATAGAATTAGAGCTGAGGCTTTTGAGGTCTGTCCCCGGCATATGCTGTACTTGCTGTGCAATACAAACACATACACTAATACATTAGTCATAGATACAGAGATTTCCATTGTTTTTGTGGAGGGTGGCGCGACCTATGTAGGCAAATATTTGTGTTTGCTTTGACTTCGCGGTAAAGCGCTAGGCTCCACTTATGAAGTCTAAGGATATCAGTGAAAAAGATTCAATATTTAGAAAATGGAAATGAAAATTGAATGCCATCAAGTCAGTGCATAATGTAATGTGGTTGAAGGCACTTGAGAATCTTCTTTTCGCCCAGCTGTCAGTGTCAGCTTGTGTGCATGCATAAAAATGCTGAATAGCATTACGTATACGCACTGTGTGTGTGTGTGTGTGAGAAAAGCAGCATACTTCACTGGGTCGCCAGAGAGCCAAACAAACTTAAATAATTGAAGCGGAGCGTGTGAAGCCAACAAAAGAAAAACTCTCTCCTCAGACAGAGACAAATTGTATAGTTGAAAACAACTGAATTAAGAGACAGCAGTTAAAAAGGGGTAACGGTTGGAGGGGGGGAGGCAAAGCAATACTGTTTATTAATGTCTATTTGTCAGTTGTCGTTGTTTAGCAGCATCATTAACAAAGCTTAATATGCAGAGACAAATATTATTATGGGCAAATGCTTTGTTTTAAATAATTATAATTCGTTTCTCTTATATTAAATTTCGTTTCATTTATAGTCGAATTTAATGCTGATTTAAATTTAAAAAAATTGATTAAAATTTGAATACAAGTAAAACTGACGGATTTAATATAGTTAATATTTAAAATATTTAAGATTTAAAATAAATTAAAATTGTAAAATATATAAAATTTACGCCTTGTACAATAATTTACAAATAAGTAAAAAAATATCCAAATATTATCCATATATTTTCTGAAGAATATAAGTGATATCATGAGAAAAGTTAATGCATAATTAACTCTTCAGAAAAGTTGATTCTCGGAAAAATTATAATGTCAACAATCAGATGTGACTATGATTTGTTAGTAACTGAAAAGTTTTCAATAAATTCTATATATATATACAATTTGGTATTTATTTTTTTGTTCAGTCAACAATTGAAATTTGCATGTAAACAATTTCCGTCTAGAAACTGTGGCTGATTGAAAATAATACCAATGCATACTCAAATATTTATTGGGCCACAGATGACAGCTTTCATCTGCATATTTTAAGTGTGTCCGACTTGTCAAGCAGCATCTAATATTGGACGGCAGCGGACTCGCTGTGAAATGTGAACTTCGAGATGCTTTAGATGGTCGCTGAAGCACAATCAAAGTGTGCACACTCAGAGCGAGTCCTGTGGGGGCGTTGCTGGCGGGCTGCATTGTTGCATTCCCAAAGGCCAAAGGATTGCGCAACATCTGAGTTTCAAACTGATGTATATCTGGCTTTAATTCAGTCAATTTAGTCAAAGAACTTTAGCCATTAGGTTGGTCATTTCGCAATAATCGGGAACTCCCTGAAGGTTGCCGTTGGGTTTTTAGCTGATAAAAGTTTTGGAGTCAATTTAAAAAGTATTTGTGCGTCAATGGGAATCCTTTGACCATTTTATGGCACACCTGCCAATAGAGTCCTTTGACCAAAGCTTACCTGCTTGGCATTTAAAGTGTGCTGGCTAGCTGAATTGGATTGCTGTGATATTTATTTCTCTTTGCTTTGCTTTGATTTTATATCAGGTGCAAGGGAAGCACTTCTTTTTTTTTTTTACTGATAGCAATGCTATTTATTTCTCAAGAATTTATTCTTTTATAACGCACTTACGAACTACGCGCAATTAGCTTCTTTTTTTGTGATGATTTAGCAATCAGTGGGGCGATAAATATCTTATTATTATTATTAATTTTATGCACTGATATGCTAGCACTCAAATTAGACCTCAATTACACTCGCAATCGCGCGTTTTCGTAATTGTTGATAACTTCGCTGTTCGCGTTTCGACGCGTATTTTAACCCGAAACGCGCACTTTCCGGCTAACAGTTTATTTTCGACTATTATTGGCCAAATATTGAAAAGCTCGCCAACAGTTTTTGCACAACTCACCAATGCAAAGGCAACTCAACAACGAGCTCTGTTTGTGATAAGAAAGCGCCCTGATAACATGCAACAGTCGTTAGCTGTTATAGTCGTTACTGTTAACTAGCTGGTACTTAACAGTGCTGATTTAAACTTGCTGTTAATCATACTGTTATCTGCTGGGCGCTGATAGGGTAAACAACAATTCAAGAAACGCCTCCAAATTGACATTTTGAATACTATGCAGCAGCTGTGACTACAATCTTTTCCTTGTAGAGTTCTTTTTGGGTATGCTTTTAGTATAAATGCAACTACTGTCTTAAATTTATGCAGCTAGTCATTACCAAAGAATTTTAACATACAATTTATGTTATATCAGTTAAATATATTTAACATAAATAACATGTTAATCATTGGTAATCAAACTTAATTTAATTTAGGTTGTTTTGATTTATAACAAAACTTTCAAATAAATATTTAAAAACAAAAATTGAAGTTAGCTTTTGAATATTTGAATACAGTTTGTTTGCTCAACTTTTAAGATTACCCATACGCCATGTAAAGCTTGTCAAGAGCTGCAGCTGCTGCTGCTGCGTCTCCTGATGCAGCTGCAATTAAGCGTGCATGCAATTAATACAAAGTTAAAGCCCATCTGCGGTACTTTTCCTAAAATTATGCAATTTCAGCTAAATGGCGTCGAGTCTATTCATTTACTTTTTGCTTTGGCTTTTGAGTATCGTTCTGAACATCGTTCAACGGCAAATGCAAAATGCAAATGCATTTGAAATATAGAAGTGTTCTGGGAAATGGCTTTCAAGTGTGACACTTTGCGGTAATATGCATTTCCTTGTTGCACGTGAATAATTTTATTCAGACTAACTGACTGAAAACATAAATTCGTTTGCTATAGCAGTGAAATAGAGACGATATCTCAACCAATTAATATTATATATTTATATTTTATTTATGTAATAAAATAAAAAATATTCTACTTAAAAAATCGAAATTTTTTTAAAGTTGATTAGTTTAAATTTAGAACTGCAATCCATCCTAAAAGCTTCTTGCTGATGCATCGGCAATTCTCAAAAATATGTTAAACTTCTTTCACATGCTGAATTTGGATTAATACGAAATATGCTTACCCATTTATGAATATAATAAAAACTAGAAACTGCAGTGTTACGGCTACAAGCGACATCTTTAATTTATTTGTATTCTTATTAAGTGCTTAAGGCTGACAATGGGTTAAAGCTTTACGGAGCAGTGTGCGAGTGTATTAGTGTTGCATGTGTGTGCGTGTATGTGTATTTATTTGCCAGTGTTTGTGTGAGTGTGTGTGTTGGACTTGTACTCATAAATACAAAATGAAAAATAGCTAACATTTATCATTTATCATTTATCATTTACTTAAATCTACATAAGCTGTGCCTTGCCATGTGATCTGCATTCATTACTTTCTCGCTCTCGCTCTCGCTCTCGCTCTCGCTCACGCTCACGCTCATGCTCTCCCGCCTTTTGTCTGGCTCTTTTTAAATGGCATCGCCCTCCTCGTTGATGGACTTGAATATAATGCTATAGACGTGATCAACCAGCTTAGTCCACGTTTCCACTTGACTATCGTTCAGACTGCAGACCGCAGCGAGCGTTTCCAGAATTACACCTCTGAGTTGCTATAAAAAGAAAATCTCTATTATAAATAGATGATGTGATAGATTGAGGTGGACACTCACATTATAAGATTCCTTGGAAATGCGACGTGGAATGTGATTGACAGCCACCTTGGTCCAGATCTCATCCAGCTTCTCCTGATCACCATCTTGGCCGAGCACCTTAATCGATTCATCGAACACCCGAATTATGCGTCCAGCATGAGCCCGGAAGCGTGGATTGGTCTGAAAGAGATGATTGCTTAGTTTTGAGCTATACAATTCTATGAACATCTCACTCACGGGCAACTCTTCCAAGGGCACATCGCGAAACGGAAACTTTTCCAATGCGGACGGAAAGCGATTGAAGAAAGCTGTCAGAATGGCAGCTCCAGAGTCTGTTGGGGTCGCCACGGGAATTTCCCAGGTCTTCTTGATCATTGCCAACTCATCGCTGTTCATGTTTTCGGCTAAAATACTCGTCTGCTGCTGCTGCTCTTCAAATGTTAGCCTCGATATTGGCTTTTATGCTGCAAAAGAAATATGTTACATTCGTATTAATATAGATCGGATTATTCGCTGCTCTCTCTTCATTACGCTCTCCAAAGCACAGACACACGCATTCTTTCTGTCGCCCTTACTCTGCCCCTCTCTCTCTCTCTCTATCTCTCTCCCGCTCTCTCGCTCTCTTTGTCTCCAGCAGACAATTGAGATTGACAGCTTTACATCGCCATTGTCATTTGCTATTCGCATTCTCTGACTCGTTATAGAACAAGCGCTCTCGAGCACCAACGACAAGAATCGAAAATCAAAACATGAAAGAGATTCAAGCCAGGCAACACCTAAGATTAAATGCTCTTACAGATTATAAATAATTTCATCAGTTTCTTCAGTATCATACTATATATCGGGATTCATTGAGTCATATGTTCCAAAGTTATCAAACATATATTTCTCTTAATCTATTTGTTCAAATATTTTAAAAATACATTTATATTTTCTAATTATTTTTAATGATAATGATAGTCAAATATATATATATTACGAATATACTACGGTCGTATCTTCAGATTCATTACATATTTCATGAGAAATACAGTTTCAAGCATAATAATGTCATAGCTACAATAGCCTATATAAATATACGCACACATCACAACAACACGTGCTGAAAGTCAACAAACGAAAGAGAAAGAGCAACAATAGAACATTCATTAAATTAATGTGCATATGTCAATCAACGGACAACAATAGAGATGGCAGCGTGATTAGGTCAACTTGTGAGCTACGATTGTTCTCTTATATAATATAATATCCAAATAGTTCTATCTATAACTAACCAGAATCGAATTAAACTGACTTGTGATTATCTATTCAAATTAACTTTAACAAGTATTTCAGCTGTTGCAGCTCAGGAATGATAATATATGTATATGTTCACAATTTGATTGCAGATTAAAAGTATTTCAATGAATTCTACAAGAGCTCATCTCAAATTGAGTTAACTCAGCTCTGCGGACTTGGCCTTCCCTCTTCCTTCGCCCATCTTAATAAGCAACTCTTGTGGCCTGCTCTCGTTGACATAAATTGTGGTGGCACTTGATTCGCATTGTGCGGCACACACACTCAATTCAGATTCAGATTCAGATTCAAATACCGACTCAGATTCTGATTCAGATTGGCATGCAGAGGTGGGCTAGGTTTCCATGCGGAAAGCGGAAATGTAAACAGCGAGAGCAATAATACATTTGTGGCAGCGCCCCAAATAATTCTCTGAGATTTTGCTGCACAATAATTTACAATTATAAACTGCGATTGTTTAGCAATTATGCCCATTTATTAGGTAATATCAAGAGTTTTCGAATGAAAGTCAGCTGTGTCAGAGTTGCGCGATTCTCACAAAATAAATAAATATTTGCATATTCGAAAGGGAAATGAAATTTGATAATTGTATTCGCTTGATACAGAAATATATAAGCGGCATGATGGAACAGCCTAAAAGTCTATATCTTATGAGAATTAGTCGAATATTAAATTGTGCTTCATGCCGAGCGCAATTGCTTAGCATAAAATATACCATTTCGCTTCTTCTTTTCTTGATTTAATGAGGAAAGCGAAGGCAACAACAACAACAGCATAAATAAAATAAGAAAAAAAAAAGTCAACTGAAAGTTTATTAAAAATTTACAAGCTGACAGAGCTGCCGCAGGCAACAAGCTCACACACACACACACACACACACATACACGAGAGTGAGGGAGAGAGACATCATGTGGAAAAAATAACAAACAGATAGCATAACAGTGAAATGGACTCAAGTGCAGCCGCAGCAGGTGGCCACCATGTTATTGTTGCCGAGTGAGGGCGGAGTGGGCTGCATAGCAGAGTGCGCCGTAGTAAGTATGCCAAGTATAAGTGCTGGCAGCAGGAGTATGCGAACTCAAGATACCTCTTAAATTAAGTGAACAAATTGTTCAACTTGGCTGACAAATTAGTTCATATAAAGATAAAATAAGTAAATAAATAATATAAAATATTAAATTATTGCTTTTGCTTTATATGAATTTATTCACGCTTTCCTAATCAACTTTTTTGTGTGTCAAATTTATGGTTAAAAAACAATACATTTTGTAAGTTATTTCTGAAACAATATTTAGTTAAAAAAAATTATTTTTATTTTAAAAATATTATTAATATTTATATTATTATTTCTTTTTACTTTTAAATAAATTTAAATAATATTATATAGCAAATTTGCGTTTGAAATTGTTATTTTCGTAAAATATTCAACTAGTAAAATAAATAGTATTCGCATAATTATTTCCGTGAAATATACAATTTAAAAAGCTTTTTAAAAATAATCAAGAACAATTCAAATATAAATATTTATTTATATTCATTATTTATGAATATAATATTCAAATATATATATTGAAGTACATTTTCAGTATGTAAATAATATTATGTATCTTGTGAACGAATAAATTGTTTGCAAGTTGAAGAGCTTTGAAGTATTCTTTTTTCAAAGACCTATATTGAAATTATTTTATTAAAATATATGAATATATCAATTAAATAACTTTGGATATTAAGCAGGCAAGTGAAACTCGAATTGTCTCTTAACTTAAAGCAAAGATAACATTTGCTGGAAATACCTGATTCTAAACAGAATACAGAAGTTTGCCTTTACTTTACTACTTTACTACAACAATATCACATCACCCTAACTATCGCAGACATATTTAATTGATAATTGACCTAATTGAACAACCCTTTTTACCCGTTCCGTATGATGGGTATGGCAAGTGTGGCAACTCTTGGTAACCTTGTCTCGAAGCCCGCTGCAGGGCACAATCGTTGAAACCACCATCATCATCGTCATCGTCATAATTATCGTCAACATCATCATCAAAACCAACAACAACAACAGCAGCAACAGCAACAGTGGCAGCCAGCGATGTACGTACAAACATACATAATATCCTTCATGCCAAAACGTCCTGTGGCTTTTGTGGCTGATGTTTCTACAAGCCTGTGTCCTACCACACAAATATACGGCATATCTACACATACATACATACATATAGATGTATGTGTGTATATTAGTTGAGTATGTCTGTGTGTGTGTGTGTGTGCTGCAGTCAAGAGTAAAGAAGCAGCAACAAATCAAGCGTTCCCCGGTTGCTGCTGCTTGCGTGTATTTGTGCGCAGTCGGTAAGGACATTGAGCGCTTAATTAAATTAAGAAATCTTGATGGACAGCTACTAGACAACGAGACGCAAGCAACTGGCAACTGCCAACTGCCAACTGGCACCAGGCAGCAGGCAGCAGGCCTGACAGCCCCGACTTCTGCCTCTGGGCCGACATTTACCCCAGCCACTGTCTCTGCTCCTGTCTCTCTGCCTGTCCCACACTAAAACCAACCAATCATTCAGGTGTTGCTGAAGTACTATGCTAGCCTTGCCAATGTAAGAGTATGTGTGTGTGTGTGTGTTAGTCTGGCTGCGAGTGTGTGTGTCATTCTATGGTGTGTATGCTGTCACTCAAGTGTCGTTCAGCATTCCATTGCAATTTCCCCAAAAAAAAAGTAAATAAAAAAATAAAAAAAAAATAAATAAAAATTCAATAAATACGTCTATTGCCCAAAGGATTTAAGTTTGGGGAGGTTTTTTTTTTGCAATTAATTTAATTTAGGGAATTTGATATGTAAACATGTATTTACTTTATTTTTGTAAGCGTTGAAATCGTAAAAAATAAAAATAGAAAATACTTGGAGAATATACTTTAAAAAAAGATATTTAGAAATTACTGCTTACAAAATATATTTCTTTCTTCTCAATATTGGTTTAGACTTTTGAAATTTATTTGTCTTTAAATTTGTTAACTATAGATTTTATAAACGAATTATCTTTCAACATCTTAGAACTGGAAATCTTGTTTTTGAAAAATTCAATTTGTCTTAGAAATTGAAAAAAGCAGTTCAAGTAAAAAGGATGTGCATTCAAATTCAATTCAAGCCTTTTAGATTGAATGAAATATGAATAAATCGAATAATGTGTACGTTCAAAGGGCCTGAAAGGCATTTCCTGTTTAGCTAAATTGAGTTAAGTTTGATTGCTGTGACCAGCCTAAAGGTTTTTAAATTTACAGCTCGTCTGCTTTATTCGCACAGGCAGAGCACAAACACACGCACACACACAGTCAGAGGGAGCACACATACAACTGCAGACATATGCTCATCGGAAACATTAACGATAATGACAAAAAAAAAAAAAAAAAAAAAAAAAAAAAAAAAAAAAAAAAACAACAGCAACAATAACGAAACGGCACTTGTTCACAAGGACATCTGAGAAATCCATAAATTTAAAGCATGCTTTTGTGCGCCAGAGCGCAAAGAAGAGCGAAATCAACAAAAGCAAGAAAACTAGAAATGGAAACAGAAACCGTAACTGTAACAGCTACCGCAACCGAAACAGACACAGACACAGAAACAAACAACTTTAAATCAGCTGTAGCCTGTTGAGCGAGAGCGCGGCAAATTTAAAGCCTCCCCCTCCGCATTAAATGCAACAAACACGATTTGCGCATTTGCACTTGAATTCACAGTTAACTGCATTGCACGGCATTAACTACATGATAATCGCACCCAATTCTTTCATAATTCTCAAGCGGTTGCCCAAGCGCTGTCTGCGGCGTTATGACTCGTGTGTGTTCACTGCTTTACAATTTGTTTATGTTCTTCTTTTTATTTTGTGATTGTATTTCTTTTCTTCTTATTCTTTTTTATTTTTATTTGTTGTCAGTTCGTTAAACCTGTCGTCGCAGTCGCCGTTGTCGACTCCGCTGTGAACCGCACGCGTTGCGTTCGAAACAGACACTGAAACAGAGACTGAAACTGAAACCGAAACTGAGACCCAAACTGAGCGTACGACCAACTGATTCGTTTCGTTTTTGCCGTTTGTAGAACACGCTCTCTGCCGGCAAATACGGATTTGCACGTTTGTTGTTGTGTGCGCGCCAAAAACGTGCAAAATAATCGCGACCCGAACGGTGAGAGAGCGACAGCGCAGCGGCGTCGCTCACTGGGGGGCTATTTACGATTTGCTGCCCATGATAGACCGTTGATTACGCATGCATGTCATGCGGTCGCCTTAGCCTTAGTATGCTTACAGAGTAACACCTGCGCGAGCAGCATTCGACTGCCACCTGTAGCCCAGCTAATGTAAATAACAACTTTTGTGTGAGAACTCAAACTTCCGCTCACGTTCGCTAACTCTGCAAAGCAAAGAGTAGAACTTTATAAAAAAAAAAAATGTACTTCCTCTAAGTTTAAATTTATAAAATTTGCATATTTTTAAAACACTTTTTATAACTCTGTCGATTTAATGTGCGCATTAATATAAAATATGTGTATCAAAAAGAGGTAATAAAATTGTATTTATTTTTCAACATATACAATTGATAATTACATCCATTTCACATTGCTGTTTTTGTTTATTTGATTTTTTTAAATATTTAATTTACACATTTACGAATTATACTGCTTATCAATAATATATAAGCATACAAGAAATTTGAATACCAACTAAACTAATATTTTAACATAGAATTTTCGCTTTGCTGATTTACTTGATTTGAATTTTGACTATTTTAATTGCAGTTACGCATTATACTACTGAATAAAATGTAATTTTATAAACAAATAAAATGTATTTTTTTACATAATTTTCGCGTTGCTGCCTTCATTGATAAGCGCACAAACTGCTGTTTCTAGATTTGCTACCTGTTATCAGCGCAATGACTGATACACACATACCCATACATGCATACATACATACATACATATGCACACCAATAGCTTATCGACAAGAAACACTAACAATTTCAAATGCCACGGCATAACAAGTTAAAAAACACACTAATTCGATTATAATGCGCTAAAATCACAGAACACATTTAGTCAATATACATATTATATACATATATAGATATCAATACAGTATATCAGAAATTCCACTTGTGTAGAGTATGTAGGTGTGTGTTATTTCCTATAAAATGAATAGTTCTATATAAACATTCCTCAAGCACAACTCACTCTATGCACCGCTGCAACCGCACTCAACGCTGTTCAAGTTCAAACTAAGTAGCATCGCCAAGTCGCGCGGCTATTTAAGCGATTTTCGAATGGGAATGGAAACAACAAAACGAACAGCAAAAGAGAATATGAAAAAGAATAAAAATAAAAAATAAAAAAAATTTGAAACAACAAACACTTCATTAATCGCCGATGTTCCCTCCCATCAACGTTTTAGGGAGCGTTGGGGTTATCGAAATTCAAAATGATCGAATCGAACATTTCGTTAGATCAAAATAATATTGCGTCACGGAAATGGTTGAGGTTTTCTAGTTGTTTGGCTAGTAATTTGAAAAACTATATATTTCATATTGGGTTAAATGCATGGGGTCAAGAGGTCAAATTCATTTCCAGCTGTATTTGAATATTAGCATAGTTAGCTTTCGCTAGTTCCATTGGGGTTCAATAGGTTTGTTAAGTAACTGCGTATTTCTTATCTTTTTTTTTTTTTTTTCTTTTTTTTTTTTTTGGCACTTGGAAACTCACATTTACTTGACCTTTGCATAACATTTCGACTTTTTCGACTGTCACGAGATATTTGTGGACTTTTAATGGACACTTTGCATGTTTTGCACTGAAGTTCTCAGACGACTCCAGGCACTGTGTTTAGTCCAATGAATTATTTGATTGCTATCCACTCGCTATTTATCTCCACTCAGTTGATGATCTAATAACAAATTTGAATCATTGTAAATTGTTCGTCAACCAACTCACATAATTAGCAGTTGGAGAACAAGTTGTAGAGAATTTCAAATTTGTCGCAATAAAAGTTTTTATTGTTCCAATGGCTTGGCTATAAATTCAATTAAACAGACATACGAAAAATTGTCAGATAAAAAACTCACTAATTAATCATTATTTCTTTTTTCTTTTAGTTTTCTTCATCTCTAAGATCTGAAGAGTTTCCATTTTAATAGATTCCAAAAAAAATCTTTTAATGATGCTGTCTAAGATGTCTGCTGGAACCGGTTGAGTCGGAAAGTGTATTTTTTTATTGTCTATCATTGTTGCTAATTATTCGGCTAACTCAATTATTATGCATTATGCATATTTTTGAATTAAATATATTATTATTCAAACACATTTTATGTAATAATTCTTTATGCGCAACAAACTATTTCCTTTGCTTTATGGAGCCAATTGTTTATGCCAAAAATGAGGGTCATTAAAAAACAGTCGAGACCCAAATATTAATGAAAGTTCCCTGGAATGGGTAAATACTATTATATAGACTATTCCTATTGATTCTCCAGATTTTGTTTTGTTTAAACGATTCAAGTGTTCAGCTGTGTGGGGATACACTATTCCAGTCACGTTGCCCATTACGAAATGCAGGAATTTTATCTATGTTTATATATACATATGTATATATCTAGTATCTAGTATCTATATATGAATGTATGTTTATTTTTGTTTGATCTAAACAAGCGTAAACACTTTATTATTTACTTAGCTCGAATTATTATTTGCAATGGTCAGGCCTTTGACTAGCCGGAATTTCATAGCACATGGTAAACATTTACGAATACGGCGTGAAAATTAGCTTAAATAATATAACTCGATATGGGCGGAATATGCGACTTTAATGGCCAGTTGTACAGTCAACTTAACACATGTTATTTGTTGTTAATAAATTACCTTTTAATGAAAAAATTAATTATATATTCAGCAGAACACGAAAAACCAATGCGCAGAAACAGAAGTCGAACGCGATGAAATGAAAACAAAACTGACAGATGGAAGCTCCCCAGAGAGAGAGAGAGAGAGGGAGGGAGACACATATGCATTCAACAATCAGCGAGAGCTGGATTTGGAGACCAAAATAGAGGGAGAGAGAGAGAGAGAGAGTTTGGATATGGAAGTCTATTTCGTAATCAGGTTTCAGTCATATTCAGCGCGAGAGCCAGATCGTTGTGCTGCCGGAGCGTAACGAGTTCTCTCACCGAACACATTTGACAGTTGATGCTGGCGCGTTGGGATAGCAAGATAAAAGCAAATCTGTGAAGAGCCGTTCGAAACAAAAAAAAGAAAAAGAATAAAGACTGGAACCAAAACAAGAAGCGGTGACAAAACAAATGTAACAACAATGGACACGCAGCAGCAACAGAGCCAAACGAGCAACAACAACGTCAGCTGCGACAGCGACAGATGCCAGAAAATGAAGAGATTCGTAATCATCGGGCTGCTAATAACCATTGGCATTCTGAGCTGGCATTTCTATGGTGCGTAGTAAACGCATGCATATGTATATATACATCCAAGCACATATATGTATGTATATACATACATTTTTTACAGAGTATTTCCACAGCAAGCCGCTGCCCGCGGCACCAGATGACGTGCTGGCCTTGTCGCAGGCGCTATATACAGAAGAGGGTGAGGCCAGTCCGTATCTGTTCAAGGTGAATTTGCAGGGCAAGACGAAATCCAACGCACATGACGATCGAGCGCCAGGACCGTAAGTAAAAGAGTGTAACAGTACATAACTTAAACTATGTTAAGCTATGCTATGTTAGTTATGCTATAACATTCTGTTAATTCATTTTAGACTCTTTGAGCTGCACAACGATCTGCTGGCCAGAGATTCCAACTCTACGACGGCTCTGCTGCAGCGGCTCTTCAACAACTATGAGCTGGATGTTGCCGTACCGGATGTGATTACGGCGGAGCATGAGCAAGAACAGCTGGAATTTCTGCGTGCCATAATGAACACACGAGTCATGAAACTTTCAATGCGTTTCTTGGCCAAGAAAGGTAAGCTACCAACAATTGCTGCTTTGATTAGTTTAAAAGAATTTGGAAAACTTTGTGAGCCATGATCTTATTCATCACAGTAATCAAGGCGGTCTTTCAAATTTGAATCAGCATACCTTGCTATATGCTTAAATAGAGCTGGGTATACATATATGTATGTATGTATAAATATTCTCGTTTAGCAACAGGCATGTATGAAATTCTTCTGCAAAAGCACTTGATATGTACAACCAAAAATAGAGATTTTAGAACTGATTAAGCATTTTTTAATTCGTTTTTTACTTCTTCAGAGATAAGATAGAACTAAAATCAAATTTGTTTACTTCGTTAATATACTCATATGTATACGTAAAATGTATACTATATATGTATTTATTTATTTATTTATTTTACTATGCTATAAATTTACTTGCCTGCTCCAGCTGTATTCTACAAATTTACTTTAATGACTTCCCACCGTAGTGAAAATTTCCCGTGAAGCGTCATTCCATTCATTCTATACAGACTCGCAGATTTTTTAGTGCTAACACAAATTAAAAATAAAACACATTTTGCATTAGTTATTTAGAAATATTTATTTATCGAATTGCAGACAAAACTAGTCCAGTCAGCTGCCAGTTAGTCTGAATAAATAATAAGAAATATATAACAAATAATTTGAAATAAAAATTATAATATAAATATTATGGTTGGTCATATTTAAATAATATCTGCAGCCGCCTTTACCTTTGCATATACATTTAATATAATGACTATAATGATCAATTTTATCATTAATAAAATAAGATTTTACATAGATTAAAATGTTTCTCATCTATTTAAAGGCATCGTCAGCAGTGACTATGATGAACAGCTCAAGTTTCTCCATGAACTCTGGTTCACTCCGTATTCTCGTGGAAAAGGCATTTTGGGCAGCTCCAGCTTCGAGCACGTCTTCATGGCAGAACTTCGGGATCAAAATGTGCTCGGCATGCACAATTGGCTGTACTTTGCCGAGCAGGAGCAGCAGGGTCACGTGGACTACAAGGGCTGGTTGAATCGCGAGGAGACGGGGAGAGTGCGTTTAATTAACCAACTATTTAATCGAATTTATATCCACTGATTTATAATATTCCTTTTGCTTATAGCACAATCAATTTGCATTGGCCTACCGCATGAGTTTCTTTGGCATAAATAAGTCGTACAATGGCTTCTTTGTCGGCACCTCGCCAGAGCTGGAGATGAGTCTATATACAGTGTGCTTCCTAGTAACGCCCAAGAATGAAGTATGCGAAATACAGCTGGGCAGGGCCAAGCTGTCAATTGTCTCACATGTCTGGGACTGGAAGGGCAAGAAGCTGATAGCTTCTGCCTATGTGCAATTTGACTAAGGACCTCATTAGAACCTCAATTAACAAGAGCTAGAACAAGTTCGCTATAGTAAAAAAAAAACTATATATTAGATGAATGTGACTATATTAAGATATACTGTGCTAAATTTGTATTTTAAAAAAAGTGACTTTACTCTGAATATGAAGAGTATTTGCGTAATCAGCATAGAGATAATGATAAACTATTTAGAAGTCTTCATGTAACACCTTTTCAATAACATTTCTCAAGTAACATTATCAAAGCAGTATTTACCACAAGTATATAAATTTAGCAGTTACTCAACTATTTCTCTTAGGCAATTCATGTTTGTAGTTGTTAAAGTAAAATCCTTCCCGTTTATAAACTTCTCGAGAACTTCCTGAGCCATTGCGAATTGGGACTTGCTGATGTCTTAAGTGCGTGCCAACGCAAATTTCTGTGGCTGTCAGTCAGCCTGAGTTCTTTTGACGGGTTTGCATGATATTAGCGCCCTCGCAATTATATCATTCAGTTGTTTATTAAACTTAGCATTTATGTTTATTACTTGTATGGGTACCATCTAATGACCTCCAATGACGCACTTGACATTCAGAGTAGCTGTAGGAGCTATCAATATCGAACAAATTTTAAGGAATAACCATTTCTACCTAGATGCTTTTAATTGTAAATTGTATAATTGTTATGTCAATTCTACTATGTCTTTTTCTTATTTTTGTATAGAAATCTTCTTGATACCTATTGACCTAATCTTCATCTCAAGATTGTTATTAAATAAAAACAATTTCGTTAAGTTGATGGAATTATTTGTATATTGCATGAGAAATTGTTGTAATTACAAAATGTTAATATCAAATATGGATTATTTTGTTAAAGCACATCCGAAACATATGAGTGGAATAGTATTGGAAGTCTCCCTAATGGAGTGAACTGGAAAACGTGTGCTTACAACTACGATGCAGTATAGTCACGATCTTGGTCACGCTCAATGATCACCGTTTCGTTAGCGATCTCCAATGGATGCCGCTCCAGCTGCTCCTCCTCAATAGTTATTGTCTCGTTGGCGTCCAGTGGGTGCTGCACCATGGCGGGTGCACTGGCTCGCCGCACCGTGACAATGGTTGTGTGTGCCGGCGATAGGCTGGCATCGGAGTCGACTAGCGGCAGGATATATGTTTCGCTCAAGTCGACACAGGAGTCGTCGTCGAGGTTGGAGGCATCGCTGGAGCGCATCAGACTGGGACTGCTAATGCTGAACTCCAACAGCAGCGGATCGATTGGCGTGAGGTCGGTCGACTCGGGACTCCAGCTACTTCTTGCCGGTGGCTGGCGCGGCAGACTGTTGTGGCAGAGCGGATTTGCTGCCGCTGCCCCCGCCGCCGACGATTCCAGCTGCAGCTGCTGACCCCAAAGTGCCGCTGCCCGGGCGCGATTGTTGTCGGCTCGTAGCTGCAGCTGCTGGTGCTGCTGTTGCTGTTGCTGTTGCTGCTGGAGGCGTTGTGACTGTCGGCGACGCCGTCGACGGTGGCGATCGGATGTAGTCTGCGGCGCCGGTGGCTCCTGCCGTTGACTGATACTGCGGCTGGTTGGCTGCGGCTGCGTCTGGCGAGGCATCATACTGATAGCCAGACTGGGCATAATCAGCGGCGCTGTAGTCGTAGCCAGCATTGGCATCGTAGCCATACTGCTGGGAGTCGTACGGCTGCTGGGCATAGGCGCTAGAATCGTACCCACTGGCATCATATTGCTGCTGATTGTAGGCACTGTAGTCGGTGTTGTAGGCGGCGAGATTAGCGCTGCCGGCATTGCTGACGTTTGCATCGCCAAGCTGTGACTGTGACTGTGGCTGTTGTTGCTGCTGTTGTTGTTGTTGCTGTTGTTGGTGTTGTTGTTGTGGCTGCTGTTGCTGTTGCTCCGGCTCGGCGTTGCTGTAGCGTCGATTGAGTTGCGCTTGCTGCTCCTGTTGCTCACGTTCTCGTTCCCGCTTCTCACGCTGCTCTCGCAATTGTTGCAGCTCCCGATCTCGCTCCTCGCGTTCCCGTTCGCGCTGCCGCTCGCGTTGTTGCTCCAACTCCTGCTGCTGTTGTTGCTGTTGTTGTTGCTGTTGCTGTTGCTGCTTTTCGCCCATGCCAAGGTTGTCCTTGAGATTTTCGTCATCGTTATCGTTGAGTCCATAACTGCGGCTGGTCTCGGGCAGGAGGCTGGCAGCACTGGCACTGCCATTGCTGATGCTGCTCTTGCGCGCTGCTGCAGATGCGCTAGCAGCTGTGTTGCTGTTGCCGTTGTTGCTGCCGTCGGTGTAGCCATTGCTGGCAGCGCTGCTGTTCTCGGCAACTGTTTCTGTTGCTCCAGTTCCTCCAGTGCCGTCGTAGCTGTAGCTGGAGTTGCTCGGCTTGCTGTAGTCGTCGTCAGCGTTGTTGTGCAGTTGTGAGGTGCTTTGTATGGGTTCAATTGTTGTGCCATATGTGGACGGCTGGTAGTCGTATGCGGCTGTAGTCACAGAAATTTTGATTAGTGTTGCAAGCCAATTGAATGCAAGGATCTAGTGTAGATGTTGTCTTTGATAGTATCATGATCTATGTTTGTATGTGTAACTGATCAGCTAGGAAGCTGTTGCTGCTTGCCGTGCCGCATCCGCTCTCTGGACCCGTCACTGCCGAAGGCAATCAAATAGTGTGTGATCGAGGCTTGTGTGTGATAATGGTATATATACGATCGTTCAAGATTTACCTTTGCCTGCCCCTAAGCTAGTATAATCATGTGGGTTGGTATCTAATTTACTCATATGCTCTTCATTGCTCAACATGCGATTAGACAAATACTCTAGATTCGATTGTAAAGCAGATATTTCCTCTCTAAGAATGGAGACACATTGTGACAGACAGGGAGAAAGAAAAACACATAGAAAAAGAAAGATAGAGAGAGAGAGAGAGAGAGAGAGGAGACAGAGAAGAGGAAAGAGAACGCTTGTTAGTCAAATACATATTCTTAATTGCCAATTACCTGGAAGGTGTCAATTTGGTGCATTCTCGATAAGCAACTGCGTTCATCGTTGGCTGTTGGCTCATCGGAGCTAAGCTCGTTCGCACTATTGCCATTGTGAACTAATTGTGACTTGTATTTAGACCAGATTTGTCGAAGACGTGCCATTAGCTGTTCGTTTGTGGTGCGTAGTTGTTGCTTGTCTTGACTGAGAAGATTGAGACGTAATATTTTTACAAATTCATATTAAAATGTGCGAACAAATATGTGAGAAAATAATACAGTCTAAAATAATAACAATATATAATTCAATGGATAAATAACACTTTGATTATAAGAAATCTTTTAAATATATTGCTTATATTTTAGGAATAAACTAAATGTGAAATGTTATTTCAAATAATAAAAAAAATAAAATAAAAATAAAAATAAATAAATAAATAAAAAAATTAGTTATTAAATTAAAAATAATGCAATAACTGATTTGTATCAAGAGAATTTAGATTACACAAGAATTCGAATATCAAATATTCAATTGATAATTCTAAGAATTGAGAATATTTAATTTTCTTTCAATATTTTAATCATTTTTGAAATAATTTTCAAAAATAATTTGGTTTTAATAATCTTGTTGTACTAATTTTTATTAAATCAGTTTGACTAATAATTCTATATATAATTCTATATAATCTAATAAAGCAGATAAGAAAAGTTTTCCTTTACGAATATGTATTACACTGAAAGAACAAGTTGATTATGTTTCTATTTATCTATGCAAATTGAAAACTATGTAGTTTGGTGAAGTGCTTTCAGAGTAGAGTATTGTGGCATTGTGTTGTTGGATATATGTAGTATTAACATTATCAAAGTTTGGTAGCCTGCTCCTGGTCGTCGCCATCGTCTTCGTCATCGACGACATCCTTGAATTGTGCCAGTTGTTCCTCAATTTTGGCCAACTCTGGCGAAGGATCCTTAACAAAGGTCTCGTTAAGGGCGTGTGCCATTGCGTCCAGCTCTTGGACAAATGTTTCATTGAGTGCACAGACTTTTGTTTTGGACTGTTTCGACTGCTTGGGCACCAGGCGCACGTTGACATCAACTTTGACGGGTGGGCGTGGCTTCTTGTGGCAGCCATCGCGCTGCAATAGTTGCTCAAAATAATGTTTGGGCTTAATGCTGGCATTTAGCGCATTGCTATTGTGGCCCTTGCATGTTGCTGTTGCAGCTGGTGTTGCAGTTGCCGCTCCCGCTGCTGTTGCTGTTGCGGTTGCAGTTGCAGTTGCTGTTGTCTCAGTGTCCACCGTCAAATGCGAGCTTTGACATGGGGCCTGACAGCTATTGCCACTGCTGATGGTCTGATTCAAAACTAGATGCTGTTGCAGCCAAGGCAACAGATCCGTCTTGCATGGGTGACAGCAGTTGTTGGCCGACTGCTGGGCTGCGGCAGGTGCACTTGTTGCTGCTGTTGTTGGTGCTGTGCAATAATGCTGCTGTGGCTGGTGGTGTGTGTCTAGGGTGTATTCATGCGCGTGACAATGCATGCTCTTGCTGTGCGTGGTTTGTGTACGCGCTGTGGGTCCTCGATGGCGACTGTTGCTGCTGCTGCTGTTGTTGGCATTGCTGTTGCTGGTGCTGCAACATGTAGCGTTCATATTATTGCTGTTGTTGCGCTTGCGCATTGTTGACTTGCTATAAACATGTTCATGCTCGTGTGTGTGTCGCATAAAACTGGGGCAAAAACACTTTGGTTTGGCGCCCATTGTTGTTGCTGCTGTTGCTGTCTCTGTCTCTGTCTTATTGTTTATGTTGCTGTTGCTCTTGTGCATTCTGTGCGTATTGTAGCTGGTGAATTTTGGCAACGGTGGCATCTTGGCCAGCTCGTTGGCCAAACGCTTATTGCTTTCGATTATATTCCTTAGTATCTCGTCACCATTCTCAGCATCACCAGCTTCAAAGTCAACAGCAGCAACATGCGCATCCATGGGCTTGGCTTTATCTAAAATTTCAAATTCAGGCGGCAAAGTGAACACGCTTTCGCCTGCGCTTGTTGCTGTTGCTGTTGCTGTTGTTGTTGTTGTTGTCATTGGCGTCGAATGTGCGTTTATTGCAGTTGTCGAGACGGCTGCTGCTGCTGCAATTGTTGTTGCTGCTGTGGTTGCTGTTGTTGTTGTTGGCATCGCATAATCGCTTACTGGCTCTAAATTTAACAAATGTCAGAGTAACGCAGCCAGGCAGCACAAAAGAGGTTTGAAGAAGTACAGCGTGTTAATCCAGTGTCAAGCTCTGGGTAGATGATGTTGTTTGTGGTTTACGAATCTCAAAACAAAATTAATTGCACTTGGGTGTGGCAAACTGAATAATTGACTATTTGCTTGGCTGGCCATGAATTTCATATTGCGCTGTGTTCAATTTTCATAGAGTAAAGGTTGATTGCACATACATAGGTGATAGATACTACTTGATTGCTTGATGAGATCTGTAAGTTTGGCATTGCTCATTGCTGTCAATTGGCAATTGCCCAAGTCTAGGACGAGTTGTTCGACTACTACTAATGTCTATTTAATATAGGTGGATTGCATAAAAAATGTTGCAGTCAGTGTGATGGGAGTTGCCGTCGAAATAGGTAGCTTTAAAATGCATTTAATAATTACTTGTGCTTATAGGTCGTATCCTCTAATTTGCCAGTTAAGGTCTTACACTCGCCCGTCAATTTATCCATGAGTTGCTTCTGAGACGTTATCATTGCTTCGAGCTCATTTACCGTTTCCGCTACAAAGAGTAGACAGACAGACAGATTGTTGTGGGTTATTAGTGAATGAGGTGCGAGTTATATAGAGTATCATTATGGGTAAGGCAACGCGCTACAAGGCAAACAAACTCATGGATAAACTATTGACGTATATATAGTATTTTGTATTTCTTTTTTTTTTTATGTTTAGATAGGAATTCGAATTAAAGACAAGTAGCCAGAGAATGTTCACGCACACAATATGAAAATCAATAGCTCAACCAGAGTTTAGAGGAAAGTGTGTTGGATTAGCAAGAGAGTCGGTGCTTGAGAAGATTTGAATGAATTGAGAGACTTTCTAATAGTGTCTTACTCTAAGAGAAATACATATGCATATGATCATTACATACCATGCTTTTCCTGCATCTCTGAGATGCGTTTGTCCAAATCTTTTTTGGTTGGGCGTATTTCGTTCTTTAGCTCCCCATAAGCCAGCTGCAAATTCAAATTTCAAATCAAAAATCAATAAGTTTCGATATGTCATCAGTGGCTAACACACTCAAGTACCTCCTTCTCCAAGTTGGCAATCTCATCATTGAGGCGCAGCACCTCGCGCTTCGAGTGCAACAGATCAGCATCGCCACGGTCTAGCCGCTGGCGCAGCGAGTTGATCTCCGCCGTGAGGCGAGCTGCCTCCGTCTTGGATTCACGTGCCGCACGATCCAGCTGTAGGCGCAGTGAGGTAATCTCCTGCTCCAACGACTGCTTCTCCGCATTGGCCTGGGCCATGTCGGCCAGGAAAGTTGTACGATTAGCGCGCAGCTCCATCTTGAGCTCCTCTATCTGGGAATTGCGATTGGCTACGTCGCGCTTGAGATCGGTTTCATAACGCTTCTGACGCTCCAGCTCCAGCTGCAGCTTGGCCACCTGCTCCCACTGGCTGCTCAGATCACCGCCCAGCTGATCCACTTGGCTATTGTAACGCCGCTCCGCGCTGGCCCGCTCATCAGCCAAGCGACGCGCCATCTCATGCTGCAGCTCCCGAACGCGCTCGTGCTGCCTGTCGAGCTCATCTCGCAGGTGGCGCACCTCCAGCTGAAATCGCGAATGTTGTAATTAGTTTTTTATGATATCTGATAGGAAAACCTTAATTTGGAGTAAAGGATCTCGCACTTACCTCCGCCTGGGAGCGTTCCATTTGCACCAGATCCGTGATGTAGCGCTTGGAGCTGGCGTTGTTGTGCTGCTGCTGTGACTTGGCCTCGTCCAGCATGCGTTGCAGCTGGCGCACCGACTCCTCCAGGGCGGTCTTGTCCTGCTGCAACAGTTCCAGCTGCTTGCGATGCGTCTCGCAGTTGACGCTGCCCAAGGTGGCGACAGCGCTGAGCGGATCCGTGTGGGCCAACTTGCGCTTGAGCTCCTCGTTCTCGGTCTTCACGCGCTTCAGGTCGATGTTGGCCTGCATTAGCTCTGCCTCTAGCTCGCTGATGCGTGCCTCGTAGACGATGTTCGGGGCACTGGCATAGCGTGGCGATTGCGGCGTCTTCAGGTTGCTCTTGCGAGGCGTCGTTGGAGTCTTGCGGCCTGCATAGAGCAAGTGCTCGTCGCTGTCCGAAGAGGGGCTCGTGGTGGTCTGCGGGAGTTGAGCCGAGGCCTTGGAGTTGACACTGCCCAGGGCTGCCAGCTCAGTGCGCGCATTCTCCGTCAGATGCTCATTCTCGTTGATGACATCCTTCACCTTGCCCAGCAAGTTGGTCAGCTCGCTGCGACAGTACTTGGACTCCTTTTCCAGCTGCTCAATGTAATCCTCTTGCTTCTCAATGAAGTTGAAGATCTCGACCGGAGCCTGAACGCTGTCCGTGGGCAGCGTGGGCACCGTCATGTTGCTCGGATAGAGAGCTGGAGTTGTGGCTAGATTCTCCTTAGAGGCCGAGAGGTAGCCAGAGGTGTAGCTCTTCTTCGGACGATAGGTGCTGATGCGTGACTTCTGGCTGGGCGACAAGTACTTGGAAATGTCCGAGAAAACGGGCCGTTCGATGACCTAAGCCAAGCATTAAGCCTTGATCAAATCGAGTCAATGGTGATCAAGTTAACTGAACCTACCGACAAATTGTCCGAGAAATTATCGCCTGAGTCCTCGTTGAAGTTGCGCAAATAGGCTGAGGAGCTGCCCAACCCCTTGGGCGTGGCTGCATACGAGTTGTCGGCCAGCATTACCTTCAGGCGGCCCACAGCCTCGTTATACGCATAGTTTGTGTAGTCCATGGTCTTGCTCTTCTTGCTAATGCCCTTCGAGGACTTCATCGAGAAATTTCTAAAGTTGCGAACAAAAAAACACAACACTCTTTAACTCTACATCTATGAGAAATCACATCCTAAAGAACTCTTTAAACAGTTCGTAAAAAATGTATCCCTAGAAAAGCGCATGGTGCGCGAGTTGGACGAGAACTGAGGCTGGTCCTTGCCTTGGGGGTGACAAATGCATTATGCCATGAGCCATCGCATGGTTGCCGGGACAACAAGTTGGCCAAAATACAAAATAACCCTCGATACGCACACACAAGGATATTTTTGACCATGTGTGCACACGTCACGGTTCAGCGGACTTGCCTGGTTTCTACTTTTTCATATACATATATACGTACAGGGTATTTAACGGGAATTTGATTCATATGAAGTATATTTTCTATTCGCATATAGGAATATAGTTTGACTTTATGAGAAATATAATTTTATACACTCGAGCACACAAAATTATATTTCTAAGCTCCTAAAGTAAGATATTTAATGAGCCAAGCTCGATTACATTAAATATATTAATAATATGGTATTCATCTTTTATTCCTGTTTAAATTTGAAGAAAATCTCTTTTATCGTCAGTCATAGTATTTACTTATATTTCTGTAGATACGTTTAAATATATAATATTAAATAAAACGAGAACTGCTAAATCTACTCTACGACTTAATCATCGTTATTTAAATATTTATTTATATTTATACACAAAACAAACAATCAACATTACAAATAAATATAATGAAATATACCAAAATTGTGGATATATTTCTAAGACAAAGTCCCGCATAACTTTATAAATAAACAGCAGAAAAAAAGAAGAAGAAGAAACCAGTTCAAATCAGTTCAGTTCTGCATGAATAAAAACTATGTAAATAGAAAAAAAAAAACAATTATGACTAGAAAATAATTTCTTACTATTATATTTCTAAAATTTAACAACTTTAATATTATTAAAAAAAAAAAATTGTTTTCTTTTATTTTCATTTGAATAACTCACTTAATTCTTTAAAAAAAATCTTTGATTTTGTAGCATACTTTTAAAGCTTTTGAGATTTACATTTTAAGCTGAGGCATCATATATGTATATTCAATTCAAATAATGAACTAAATTAATTTAAATTCAATTAAAAACCAAAAATAATCAATTATGTTCAGTTAAGTTATGTAAGTAATGCCCATTGATTTCATGTGCTCCTACCTCGATCGCCTTTTAACTCGGCCGCCTGCGCTGCTCAAGCTGCAGATGCTCTCCCTGTCGGAATATCCGCAAGTGCGATTCGGCGTCAGATTCCGCAAGTTCTCGTTGGTCAAGTGAGATGCGAAGCTATTGGGATGGCTGTTGCCGACAGTGTGCGGTTGGGCCTGCGAATGAGCGCGAGTACTTTTCGAGTTGTACAAAGGAGCGCCGTACTTGAGCAAGTTTTCCGTTTTCATTTTACACAAGGCGAGGCGAGGCCAACATAGGGGGCGCAACGGAGAAGCAATGGAACAATGGAAACTAGGTCTTGGGGAGGTCGAGTCTTAAAACTTTGTTACAATTTGTTTGGCAATTGGACGGGGCATGCAAGGCAGGATAAGTGGGGAAAGCACTTGTGGTATGCACTTCCTTCCGCTTGGCGGTTATGTTTTAATTGTTTTTTTAAGCTGGCGCTAGGATATGGCTACGGCAAGAATCCGGACGCGGACACGGACGCGGATGCGGCTGCGGTTACGGCGTGGCAATAGGCACGAGGCACGAGGATGACAGGACGACAGAACGTTGAAACGTGTTGAAGTTAAACTGAAACGCTCGCGCTCACATGTCAAAGCTTTTATAGACTCGGTATTACAACACAATTCACAATTCCTCGACGTCGACTTCGACTTCGGCAGGCGGGCAACCCTTCGTCTAGTTGCCCGGGTTGCGTATATGTATATAGTTTAGTGTGCTTTTAATGTGTTCGGTGCCATGGCGTGCCCAGCCAGAAATTCCACAGCATAATGTTAACAATTGTGCGAATGCACAAACTGTCTCCAGGGGCGTTCGCCCGAAGGGGTCCCAAGCCACAGGGCTAAAAATCTACAAAATCTGTGTGGCAGACGCCGCTGCTCGGCAATTTGGCTGTGCGTCTGTTTGATCGATAGCTGAAATGGACGACGTTTGTCGCCAGCGATGTATTGAAAGCACGCTCACACATCTGTGCCAATATTTGGTTCTGTCTGAACTCTAACCAATCTCCGCTACCCTCGGGTTGTTCAACTCCAACGAAACGGGGCCAAATACATTGTGGAGCCCACCAAAATAAAGAGCAGTGCATATTTTTAGGGTTTCAGCGAGTGGCTTAGAAATAGCCTCGAGTTGCCATTGACAGTTACACTTGCCGCTGACTGCTTTATATTGTATAATCAACATATTGACAAGCTGCCAGGCAATCCGTTGCTAAACGATCACAAATTAGTGCCTTCAACCTGATTCGGATTGACGTTTGACTTGCTGAAGATTGAGAATGAAATCGAAGCGGGCTTAAATGTTTAGGGAATGGTTAAAGAACGGATACAGTTGCACTATGAAGTTAATAACCTAAATACAATTTAGGAGAAATTGATATATGCATAAATATAAAACTCATATAACTAGAGAATTAAGTAAATAAACACTCAAAATTATTATTGTAAATCGAAAACAAGTAAATAAATTATATTTATTTAAAAACAAATTTTAATCTCAATCACAAGTTGAATAATTATTTATTATTAAATAGAAATAATTACAGCAATTGCTAATTAAATTTAAGTTGTTAATTTTCAAAAGTAAAAGTTTTTTTATTTGTTTACGAAATATCATGAAATTAAATTATAAATAAAAATTACAAATTGCTATTGCAATTGAATAATTAAATTAAAAAAAAAAAAAACCTACATTAATATATAATATTTCGAAATATTTAATTTCCTGAGTCTGAAATATTTTATTTCATATTATAAAAATGTTAATTTAATTATTAATTAATAATTACATTGAAATATATGTATATGCATACATAAAGACAAACTTCGAAAATAAAATCCATTTTGACCACTATTTATTCAAGAATAAAAAGATAGTGTGATCATGATACAAAGTTGAGAGAATCGTTCGTTGCGCACTAATTTGTGGCGCGGTGTACACAATAACCACAGGGGCACAGACACATGTGGAAGCGCCTGGGCTGGCAACAATTGATCTAGAGATCGGAACAGTAACTTATGAGAAAATCACAGACATTTAATAGCTCAAATAACTCAGGCCGAGTGGCTGCTACCAGGAGGGCAACTCTGAGAGTCGCAGACTCAAGTCCGACTGTGCCGAGCCCAGGGAGCGCGCGCGCAATCAATCAATGCAATCTGTGTTATCATGAATAATTTCCTAGAGGGCATATTTGGGGCTGTAATTGTGAGTGAGTGTGGAGTGGCGATGCCTTTTTGCTGTTGTCCGAATGCGCTCGTGTGTTGGCATCATTATCAGCTTCTTGCGATTTAATTACCAACTTCAGAATGCGGGGTCTAGAAAAAATATTAACCCTCTAAGATAAACGCATAATGCCGTACTCCCGTCCCGATCTGAATATCTGCAATACAATTCATAAGCATAAACAGTGGACTAGCATGTGAGGCACTCATGTGTGTGTGTGTGTGTGCATGTGTGTAAGTGTTATCGATCGTGGTCAATGTTGTTGGAAACAACAAACGGCCCGGACTTAAGACCTGGTCAGATCCAGGCCCAGTCCAAGTCCAAGTGGAAGCCCTCGGGGCGCTCTCAGCAATTTTCATTGCTGCTGCTGCTGCTGCTGCCTCGGCTGCTGCTGCTGCTGCTGCTGTTGTCGTGGCCATGGCTGTGGCTTCAGCTTCGCCTGTACTCTGTGCTCTGATCGTTGTCGCGATCTGCTGCCTTGGCGGACTTGCTGGCTTTGACTTGCTCTGATTCGGCGTCCAAGCCAACCCAACAATGTCGACGTCGTCGTTGCTGCAACTATTTACAACACTGCATTCCTGCGCCGCAGTCATTCAAGAAGCCAAAGTCGAAGACAGAACCACAGCCATAGATACAGCCAGAGTCAGAGTCAGAGACAGAGACAGAGATGGAGGCAGCGCCGTGGACGCTGCTGAACTTGTTTTATGCCACTTTAGCTTATGTGTGTGCGGTTGAGCGAGTGCTCCTTCAACAAATGCTGCTCAAGCCGCCTGCCTCATAAATGCTGTAATAAGCCCACAACAACAACAACCACAACAACCCCAACAACAACAACAGCAGCCGCAGCATTGAATGTGCGCTCGAAACATGTTTATGAAAAGAAAGAAATTCCATTGCAAACAAAAGAGGCAAAGCGAACGACTGATCAGTGGGAGAGGCGGGCACAGCGCATGCTCGCATGTAATACAACTCTCACACATATACAGATGCACATTTACATATTGACTTGTGCTCTTTAGCCTCTTCGTTCGACTGCTGCCGTAGGATTGTATGTGTGTTGTGCCGTGAGCGCATAATAACCATTTAGGCACTCGCATAGGCTCAGCGCAGGCTTACGCTCTTGCTCGCTCTCTCTCTCTCCCGCTCTCTTCTCGGTGCCTCTCTTCGAGCCAGGCAGTTTGGCCTGTGGGGATATTTATTAATTCTATGGTGAAATGTCTTGGCCATCCGAGTGGCATGCTCAAACGTGTGACCAGTGCAAAAGTGGCACAGAATTTTCACCAGCCAATCTCCAGCTGCATAAGCCTCAGCTCTGGAAATCATCTGCTGCTCTAAAGGCTAAGGAGCGTAAAAAGTATTTTAAAGTAAATGCATATAAATTTAAATTAGAGAGTTTTACATTTAGCTAGTGGAGAAATAATAGCTGTAAGTGTAGAGATAGTTTTTGATATCAACAAAACAAACAACATTCTGAACAAGCTAATACCCTATAAAAAGTACTCCGATGTTTCTTGGGATAAATATAGTATATGTTGTCTGACAACATCACGGTTCCTTTTTATAACAATAAAAATGGAGTTTAAGGTATTTACTAGTCTGGCACTTCAGCCCCGAGTAGCCCAATTGGTTTCACTTTAGCTCGAATTATATAAATTTCATGAAAAATGAATATAACACGATATATAACGAATTCGATTAATAAATAGTAACAAATTAAACTCAACTGAAACCTGACATCAGAATCAAGTTTGCTATCGACCAGAACATTGCAAACATGGCAAATCATCTACGGGCCTATATGATCATTGGCAGTACGTGGAATTTGGAGAAGTACTAAATATATATTGAATTACTGAAATACATTTTTGTTTTTGTTTACAGTTCTGCTCCTGTTACATTCTCCGAACAGCGCAGAGGAAATTAGCCCCGTGAACCATGTCAAAAATAAATTCTATGACATGTTAATACAAGGCGGCAAAACGGTGGAAGCTATTGGTCAAGCGGGAGAGTCCGTTGGTGAACTCTTGATGGGTGTTAACGAGGATAAAATAAAATCTATAAAAGTAGTGGGAATGATTTCTAACGTTCTTGGACGCTAAGCCAGACCGAAAATCAAAATCAGTCTTGTGGTTAAATTCATATTCAATTGATTAAAAGCTACATTGACATAGTCGAAATTCAATAAAAATAAACTATTCAGTCATTTTTTATTTTAAAATGATTATTTGATTTAAAAATTCCATAAATACAGACAGAAGTAATAAAGTGAGCATTGAAACGTAGAACAGATTCACACAAAATGAATTGAAATAAAATAAAAAAAATAAAATAAATCTTATGTTTGTTGACTTTAAAAGAGAGAGCGAGAGAGAGAGAGAGAGAGAGAGAAGTATAAAAGAAGAATATATAGGTTTCCACGATTAACTACTTACACAAAATGTAAAAAAGTAAAAGATTCAATAAAAACTAACGTATATACATATATATACTTAGAGGAGACAGAATCATGAAAATAAATTAATTTAAAAATTTTTATAAATTTTTTCTATTATGATTTTCCTTTTTTCCGTTTGTTAAATATTTTTTATTTAATTATTCTTATTTCTTTATATATTTTTATTTATTTTTTATTTTTTGTTTTATTTATTAATTTTTTTATTTTCAAGCTCTGCGATACCGCAATTTTGTTGTCTAAGTTTTTCCTTTTTGCTGGCAACGCCGCTCAGCAAAGAGTCGCAGTCGGCAGAAAAGAGAAGATCGGAGAGAGAGCGAGAGACTGTGTGTCAATGAGCATGAGATGCCGAGCAGTGACTCAGACACACCAAGCTGAGTGTGGCCGCAGCTCAAAGAGGTTCGGTCACTGCGCGACGAGCCGAACGCTCAGTTGCCATTTACCTGTTGCCGTGCGCTGTAATTCGTGCAGTGTCGTTGCGGATGAAACTGAATCTTGAGGCGCCGCATTACGTTGCGTGCCTGCCGCCTGCGCGTGTGTGTGAGTGAGCGAGCGAGCGAGCGAGCAAGCGAGTCAGTGAGCTAGTGAGCCAGTAAGCCAGCGAGCGAGTGAGCGAGTGTGCAGAGTGCGTTCGTGTAGTGGTTGCTGGTGCTGAGCTCAGCTCAAAGCAAAGGCAGCAAAAAAGATAACATAAAGCAAAGTAAAAGAGCCACAGTGAAAGATCAACGCACACATACGTGCACACACACACACATACACAAACCAACTTGCTTGCAATAAAAATAAAGTAGAGAAAAGTTGTGTGAAATGGAATAGCAAAAGGAAATTAAAACGCACACGTACATACATATGTACATATGTGGATAAATATACATATATTTAAAACGGAATTTAATGAAGCAAAAACTGCCAAATAATGAGAAGCTGTGCGATGCATAAATGAAAACTAAACGAGTGACGTGTATAAAAAAGGTAGCAACTGCTATTTATTAAATTGCAATACCAATTCAGGTTTTCTCTCCTACAGCCTCTCTCTCTCTCTCTCCCACTGTCTCTTTCTGTTTGTGTCTCTTTCTCTCTTGTTTTTGTGTGGCTTCAGTAAACGCAAAATTAAGAAAAAAAATAACAAGAAAAGAATTTTTTGCTTTTTTTATGGTGCCAGAACGTAAAATTCTAAAGAAATAATTGCAGCTCCACGGATATCCTAGACAGACTTTAACTTGGTAAATTATTGCACATCCTCCATGCCCCGCCACAGACTCAACTGGGACTCTGCACTGGCCCAAACCAGTTGCAAAGTTGTCACATTAAAATCACACCTTCAAAGAAATATTTGTTGTTTTCTTATTTTTTTGTGTTTGTGCTGTGCGGCTGTTGTGGTTTTCTATATATGCACCACATTGCCCATAACTCGTTCGCGCTCTCTTTCACACACACACAGGTACACCCTCTCTGGCTGCCTGGCAATTTCGCATGCAAATTATACGTAAAGGAAGTCAGACAGCCTCAGTGCTCGCTGCTGCTGCAGCAACTGGTTGATCTGCATAGACGCCCATTATAAGTAACAGGCTGCATGCAGCGTGTTGTTGTTGTTGTTATTTTTGTATTTTTTTGCTTTCATAACTGGTACACATACATACACAGAGGGACATACGTAGCTCTGTACGCCATGAGCGAAAAAGTTATAAACATTAACGCAGCCACCAATGCTAGTTAGTTTCTCATTACTGACCATTCAGACAGCGCGCCCAGGCAACGGATATGATAATTGCCATTTAATTTAATTTTATAATACTCATTTGCAATGCGAACGAACAGTCGCATCAAACATCAATTACGTCCCAATCGTCACAGTGTGGCTTTCCGTCTATCTGTCTGTCTGTCACCCTGTTCCCTTTCTGGGAAAGAAACCGCTTGAATATACATAAAATTATCTAGCTTTAAGTATGCATATGTGTGCGTATATCTACATCTACCTATATATACATACATCTATTTCTATATAAATGTATGTAATTTGTTCACCCCATGCTGTTCCATCTGTGTGCCAAATGTTTTCTTAGCTCTACGTCTGCTATTTGTATGCCTGGCAGGCATTCGCTATGTTTTGCTAGCAACGCGGAAAGCATATGGTCTTTTTTTTTTGGCGTTTTTTAGCTTGCTTGAAAAGGTTAAATGTTAATAAATTGTTAATTTGATATCTGTCAGAGATTTGACATAACATTATGACATTTGTGCAAAGCACTTTCCTTGCCAGACGTCCACAAGAGACAAGTGACCGCCGCTGCCGCTTGCCAACTTTCCAAATGTCCGTGGCTAAACAAAAGACTTAAGCGACAAACTTGCGCGTCTCTCAGAAAACAAAAAATATCATAGGCCATAGTTTTAGCCCGCCTGGCATAGCCATTTAATGCATTTAACCACAATTTAAAGTATTTTTTATAAAAAATGTCAACATATGCGCATTGCAATGACAAGCCGAGCCGCCGAGCCGCCGAGTCGGTCGAGGCAGGCCAACTTTGCCCGGTCCGTTCCAGTCCAGTCCAGTCAGCCATGGCCCGCAGCCTCAATCAAAGCCTTCTCTCTACTGCTGCCCCTCGGGCGCTTCAGATATCAAAGCCAAAAAGCTTTCAAACCAAAAGCAGCCGACAACATCGTCAACGACGCCGTCGCAGACATGGAAAAGCCTCGCGTCGATTTCATGAGATTTCCAATAAACTTTTAAATACTTTAGCTGGCTATAATAACTATGATGTGCACTTGGCCAATTCATATGCGGCTAATAGAATAATGAGAAAATTTATATTTATTTTTAATTATGTTTTCTTTAGTTGGTTTCCATATCAATTGTCTTATTACATTATAATGAGAGAGAGAGAGAGAGAGAGCTAGAGCTAGAGTGAGAGAGTGAGAGAGAAATAACTAGCTACTTTTTTTACATTGTTAATTTATAATGTTTAACAACATGAGATTTATTATAGTTGAAATTATTTAATTTGACTTTATTGAGTAATTCTTTTATCTGGGCTTTTTTGTAAATAGTCTAAAAAAAAAGAAAAGTTAATTAAGAATATATATGGTTTGGATTTATAAATCTAATTATTGCAATAAATATAACCAAATTTGTTGCTTAAATGACGTTTTGAGAAACTAATTCAAGCTAATGTAATTCGTCAGTTAATTTTATATTTACATACAGAACCTGTGAACTAATTTATTAAAAAATAAATGAGCATAATAAATTTTGTAATCAAAATTGATTTATTTGGATTATGAATTTGATTAAAAAGTAATTTAATATAGTATATGAAAAAATATAGTATATATAGCTAAAACAGAACTTGACAAACGTCTGAGAATATATTTATATTATATATAATTAAACTGGAGCTTAGATACTTGTAGAATATATTAAGAAATATATTCAAATTTATGAATTTATTATAATTATAATATAATATTTTTGATATAAACTACAGAAATATTTATTTATGATATTTGCACTATTCATATAATATATATAAATAAATGTTTTTTATTTAAATTAAATGCATTTAAAAATTGATTTGATTATAAATTATTCTTTAATACTAATAGACCAATAGACCTTAATAGATCTTAACGAAATAATCTAAACAACAATCTGATAGATTTTATTCCTTTTAAGCACGTAGCAAAGCAATGGTAGAGTATTGCACGCTTCGTAGTGTCTGTCGATTTACCTTTCTTGTCTACAATTTTTGTAGCTTGAACTTTTTTTGTAAACGTACAATATATGATTTCATAGCGCTTGCAACGGCGCAATAAGCAATACTGAAATGCAATGCTATGTATTTTTTATTATTTTTTATTTTGCTGCCACTGCTAGAGACAGAGGGAGAGGGAGACGGAGCTAGTGATGGTGCCAGAGACGCTGGCAGAGCCAGAGAGTTGCAGTGCAGTTTTGCAGCTCTCACGGCCACAAGCGACAGTTTTGTATTAGAAACGGCAACTTGTAGCTGCAGCTAGTTACGGGCTTGATGCCCGCTGAAAGATGTTGAGGAGGGAATGCGGCAGGGGAGCGACTGGCGGGCAGCAAAGGTAGCTGGAATGTTGTCGCTGCTAGTTGGCAATGTTGCCAAGTGACTGACATAGTTGTTGTTGTTGCTGTTGTTGTAGCTGTTGTTGTGATTGCTGTCATTGCTGTTGTTGCCGTTGCGGTTGCAGTTGCGGCGTTTGTTCTGATTCAGCTGGCAAGGGCAATGGCGAGCAAAACTTTGAAATTTAATTTGTCGAACAAAACAATTTATGTGTGGCATATTAGAAAGAAACAACTAAAGAAACAAAAAGAGTTGCATTCTAAGCCACAAAACGTCACCCTATGCGGGCGTTGTTGCATGCGGGCAGCCATCAGTGTTCAGCTAGCAGCTAGCAGCCCGCAGATACAAAAGATACAAAGATACAGATAACCTGTTGTCGTTGCTCGCAGCCGCGCTGCCGCGCAGCATCTAAATTTCTGTACGTGTGTGCAGCAGAAATCAGACAAAACGGTGCTTTACATTCGTTTTTATTTTTTTTATTTTTTCTCTGTATATTTTCTCTCCACTTGCTCATCAGGCGGCCGCGACTGCGACTGCGACTGCGACTGCGGCTTCTTTCTTACTTTCTTTCTCTCTGTCGCACTTTGATGAAATGTAATTTGAAAAATTGCGCGCGGCAAATTGTTGGCTTGTTGAAGTCAGCTCGTTGTCGTCATCGTTAGAATTTCAAATATTTTGTCTTAATTAAAATTTTGCTGGCAAGCCACAGTCGGCGAAGCCACAAGTCTATAGCCGGCTGTATCTAACTGCTTCGCGTGCTAGGCAAAAGTCGGGCAAGTCTTTTAAATAAATTAGCGCTGTCTATTCGTTCGTCAAGCATTTGTCGCGTTTGCATTTAGTCGGCATTTTTATTGGATTAAGTTTGGCCTGGATTTATGCTCTGTCTTGGATTAGATGCGCCATCATTCACGTTCACAGTCATTGTTGTTGTTGTCGTTGTTGTTGTAGCAGTTGCTGTCGCACAGCATGTAATTTGCGGTAAGTCAGCTTCTTTTTGTTTCTGCTGGGCTTCTTGTGATTTATTTTGTTTTGTTGGACATTACATTTTAGGTTAAGTGGCGTTTATGCACAGTTGACTGTTTCGCTTGTCGCTTTGTTCGAAATTTGGGTCATAAAACAAAAGACTTAAGCAACGAACTGGTTCGTCTGCTTTGAGTTTGCATTGGAATTTGAATTATTCCTCCCAGCAAACGGCAACAATCAAACTCAAATAAGACAGAGCGAAGTTACTCCAAGAGAGAGAGAGAGAGAGAGAGAGAGAGAGAGAGAGAGAGAGAGAGAGAGAGAGAGAGAGAGAGAGGAGAGAGAAAGAGATAGGCAGAGTATCGTAACTATTTTCCATTGATTAATGACAGGTAATTTTCATCCATTGGCCGCGCGATGATGAACGAAAAAGGGAGCCAATGATTGCGAGGCACAAAGGCATGCAAAGGGCATTCGCCTCGTCTTTCTTCATGGTTCATTATATAAGTTTCGGTTTAATTAGTTTGGCTAAAACATTTTTTGCATTTTTTTTAATGAATCTGCAGGTTCAGAGTGAAATTTCAGTTCAGATAATGATTAAATGCTACACAATCATTAAAAAATATTCTCAACTGGTGGTCAAAAGTGGGGTATTACTAATTTCGATGATCAAAGCAGAGAGAGAGAGAGGGAGAGAAAAAGCTTGCCATGGATTAATAAATTTTAAATTGTGAAGCCTAAAGAAAAATTGAAAATATCTATAAATAAGCTCACTGACTAATGGAATACAAATTACTTTGTAGTTTTATAAATATATAACAAACATGTGACCTGCTTAATAATATTACAGAGAATTATTAGCCCATCTTTGATATATATCTAAACATATTCAAATATTCGACTTTATATCTCTACTATTTAAGGGCTCTTGGCGACTTTCCCAGACCTTCTTTTAATGAGCGTCCATTCACTGGCAATCATCTTCAACTTGTTGTATCGCCTATTGATCAATCTACATAAACCAATTTCAATATGCACATAAACATATTTTCGATATTCATTTCACACATTCCAAATTTCATCTTGGGCTCCATTTTGCACTCTTTCTAGACGTTGACTGTGCCAAAGCCTCGACAACTTTCAATTCTTTTTATGCCCATTTACATAAACCGTCAAGAGGGTTTGATAAAGCAAATCTGTGAATATCTTATAAAATTTGCATTTTTCTAATATATATTTGATATATTTCTGTTTATTTTTATAAAATGTAGTGTCAATAGATTTTGAAATTTATATTTATAGTTAGCCAAAATCGATAATAAATTAGTTTTGTCGTCAAACATTATTTAGATTGAATTTTGAATATTATTGAAGAAATCTTCACTGTACAAAATTAATTATTAAAACTAAAACTTAAAGGAAGTTTGATTAACAAATGTGTAAATCTTAAAAGGTTTAAATATTTGAGCTCCCTTTATATATAATCCCACTATTCAGATATTAAAGAGTCAAATCAAGTATAAGCTACTAAAATGGCATATAACGTCACATTTATAATAAAAATAAAAACAAATTGCATTTTATGCCAGTTATGAAGGAAAACGCAGAAAATCAAACAACATATTTCGACGCTTGGCTGAGCTCAGCTCAGCAGCTGCACCCACTTTTTGTTTAGCGGCAAGACATATTTTTCTTGTTTCTCAAAAACTAGTCAGCGCCACCCACTTTCTGTCCACTTCAAATATATATATATATGTACATCTGTGTCTGTGTGTAGGAGTTCCATTTGCTTGGGAATTATCGGGCGGGGCGCTGACAGAGCAACTGCAAGCGGCAACTGCAACATTTTGCTAAATCAAAATTGACACTATGCAAAAAGCCAACCCACGGAGCGCAAATTGCAACACAGTAGCCGCACACACACACATGTATATATATGTAACTAGTCAGACACATATATATACACACACTTCCACATAGTTGATTGTCGGGCCAGACTGGGGCCAGGCGCTCAGCGTGCCATGCCATAGAGGCCAAAAGGTGCCCATACCCCGAGCTCCATTGGCATGTGTGATGTTGTTGTTGTTGTTTTGTGGCGCCAAGTAATTTCTGTGTTAGCGTTAGATTTCAGCCATGTGCAGACAACGAACACCACACAAATGGCAAGCACAGCAGTTATTAGTTTTAAACTCAGCACAGTGAGGCAAAGCTCTGAAATAGGGATAGACAACAAAATAATAAAGCCTAAAATGTGATTGCAATATTTTATATTTCATTCATTGAATTAGATTTTTATATTTAATTTTGAATAAAACATGAATTTATATATTGCATATTAAAAATTAAATATTATATTTAAATAAATAATATATTTTTATGTATTTCAAGCAACATTTCCAAATGTATATGGTTAATCTACGATCAAATAAAGAATTAACAGCATTAAAAACAAATTGCAACTCATTAAATAAACATTAACGCAAACTAAATTAAAAATGGTTAAAATATTTAAATTGCAAAAAATTAAATATAAACAAACAGTTCATTAATTTTAATTTTAATTGCTTTACATTAAATTTTTTAGCTCAATCTATTAATGTTACCTCTTGCACCACTGTCTGCAAATGTGAATCATTGTGGTGCTGTGGCCACCATCGTGGTGACATTTGTTCATTAAGCATATTAAATAATTAGTACTTGTTGTTGTCATATTTTATGTGCTCGTTGCTTGTTGAGCAGCTGAGCAGCTGAGCCCGCTGAGCCCGCTGAGAGGCTTGGCAGCTGAACAGCTTAACAGCATTGACAAGGACCAGTTTTCAATAGCCTCAACTCAACTCAACTCAACACAAGTGTTGGCCTTTCGCATTTGCCGCCAAATGTATGGACAAAAATGTGATTTAATTGAATAGCCATTGATGTGTTTAGCTGCAGAGCTAAGTATGGACTTAAAGCCAAGGCAACGTCGAATTTAATTTCTTAATGTGAACCAAATTCATAATTTACGGAAAAGCACACACAATTGAGATGTCCATACGTATATTTTTTAACAGTCATATTTGTTATGTACAATAGCAAAAAATATGCAATTTAAGTGAACGAATGATATCGATGAAGAATTGTCCAAGTGAAGAGACTTTTAGCTGAGATTTCAGTAACTATACGAACAAAGTCTTTGAATGCTTGTGAAAATAAAAGTTATATATAGTAATTTGTAGTAGTATTTTATTTATAATTTATAGTAGTACAGTACGAGTTTGTTTTGTTTTTTCGATAACTCATCCCATTTCCAAATTATCGATAAAAATCGAAAATTCGCTTCCAATTTTTACTTTTTTTTGGGCAGAACTTCTACAGCGTTTTAGCTAGAGACAGCGAATTAATATATTTAGATAGGTAATATGCATACACAGATTTTGGTATTTTCAGATTTTGGATGCCACGCCCCTTCGCCCTTGCTTGTTCTATCTTGATATCTTGGCCAACACTTATGTGCTCTAAATATACAATAATGCTTCAATATTGATATTAAACTATATCAAGAAGGCTGATTGATAAATGATGTTTAAATACATTAAAAATATCACAAAAAATATGTGTAGAACAAAAAGTCCACTTACAATTGAAAATTTGAGTTAAATTAATTTTAACAAAGAAAATATACATTAAAATTAGCTGAGTCATTGCCTTTTACAACAATCACTTAACCAAATACAAGAAATAAGTTAACTTAAGTCAAAGTGGTAATAATTTTATCGAAAATGTTTAGGAATTGATAGACTCTTAACGTTCTAAAAGAGGTCAATTTGAACACTCTGATCATTACAATAATAATTAAGAATGCGATTTCTTTTCAAGCGGCAAGTAGTAAAAGTTAAACATATACATATGCTAGCGAGATAGCCCTTTGAGGCCAATCCCAGCATACTGATACTAATAAATATTTGTGGCTGTAAGTGACAAAGAACAGATGTAAATTTATGCAAATTGCATGCTGTGTTGCCCAATAAGCCGCTTGACACTTTTGTCCACACGCGGCTGATTTGATTATTAATTATTTATTGTCTAACTATTGTGAATTATGGAAAGCAAATAACGAAAAGCTCTCAAATGGAGTCGAACTCCCAAGTCTGGCCAGCTGAAGTGTCTCGGCTGTGCCTCTGGGCCTATTGCTTAGCTCAATTTTGGACACGTTCGCCGCGAACCAGTTGAGCGACATTCCATTTGAGGCGCGACAGGCGGCGTCCATTTGGGAGATGCTAAGATTAATCAGCTGCCATAAGCCAAATGACAAGACATATATATGTACACATATATATATATATAAATATATATATATATATAGTATAAATAGTATATGGTTGATTTTTGGACTTGCTGCCTCAAATGCTCAGTTGGCTTGTTGTTGCGGCCTGGTGTTATTATTGTTATAATGTTTATTTATGCCATAGCTAGGAAAAAAAATTAATTTCAAATTTGATTACAATAAAAATAAAGCCACACACACACACTCTCACGCACACTGGCTCAGATCCGAAATCGAGCCACTTGTAAGCAGCATTTGATTTACGTGCCCCGAAAACTGACTCTAGGTCTAGGTAGGCAAAGAGGCAAATGAAAGACCGACCCATCACACAATTGCCCCAACTTTGTAGGTGTGTATCTGTGTGTGTGAGTGAGTGTTTGTGTTTGTACCGTGACGGCCCAACCCAACAAATTCCAAACAGAAATAAAGAAGATTTAGCCACAGTCAGCAGCAACAGCAACAACAACAAATTTCGAAATAAATTTATTGTTTTCTATTTAGATAGTTATGTCTATCCATATTGCCATGGATGAAAATTATGCAAAGCTGCCCGAAGATGAAAAATCAAAGAAAACAAATATTATAGACAAGCGGGACTAAAGTGGCGCACGATCATGTTTATGGCTGTTCCCTTGTTCTATTTGCCGAATTGGGTTACTTTCAACATCATTTTTCTAAGGTCTTAGGTTACACCAGCAAAAACAACAACAACAACAACAAACAAACAAACAATGCCAGCAGCAACAGCAGCAGCCACAGCAGTCGCCTTTCAGGCCAGGCTAAGCTGCAGATGGCCACGGACTAGCATTAGAACAGCCCACGCCTGGCTTATGATTAGAGTTTCCAATGTTTCCAAGAGCCACTCTAAACTGGTTTCATGCCAAAAAGAAATAGAAAAATATATTTTTAAGCTCTGGCCATATTTATATATATATATATATACCGTACATGTTTATGACAGCATACGTGTGTCCGTAAAATCAAGCAGACAACAACAACAACAACAGAAATCAACTGAATAATTGGTTTGAGGTGTGGGCGAGCTGCTTATTAATTGTTAAATTGTTAACAATTTCAGCTATTTATGAATACATATAAATATATTTGGCGCCGTATTTAAATAGCTAATCATGTTAACCAAATCTCAATGCTCTATGCTCTCAGACGTGGGCGTAAATTGGATAGACTTCGGCTATCAATTATACTAAAGGTCAAATGCAGTGCACTCCCCGAAAAAAAAAGAATCTAAATATATGTATATATAGAGGCTCATACGCATACAAGTATCTCTGTATAAATTGCCAATTGCAGGCGCAGAAAATCCACTTTGTGCTGCCCACACAGTCGCTGCACAATTCATTTCCATTCCCATGGCCAATGAAGCTCAGGCTAAATATAATTTATATACATTTTTTTTAACCCAAATTCCATTCTGTGATTGCAGGCACTGCACAGAGATGATTCATATAAAAACAATATATATATATAAATATATATATATATATATATATATATTTTTATATTAACAAATATAGGTACATATTTAAAAAAAATAAATTTCATTAGCTAACCAAATTATTTTTAATAAATTGATTTAGCTTAAAAGTAATTTATTTCATAAACAAATATTATCTAATTATCTACTATCACAAAAGTATCTCAAAGTTAACAAAGTTTTTTAATGTTTTTTGTTGATCAATTAAATAAATTTCATGATTCACTTTCATGTTTAGTTTTAGCAATGCCAATAACTTTATAAAATGACAAATGTTGTACAAATGCTTAAGTTAAATTCTTTGACATTAGCACATTCAATTAATTATTTTTTATTTATTTTCTATATTTTTGGTGTTGTCTTTGCATGAGTTGTCCAAGTGGTCGCAGCAATTGAATCCGGGTTCGAATTTATGGATTGGGTTGCTTTGGAAGCTGTTCGCAATCATTGCTGATTGGGAAAAGATTGTCTATTTGATAGAATGTTTTTGATAATAATAAAAAATAGCTTTACTTAATTTTCTAGGCACTCACAAATAAATTATTGCTTCATCAGCTACTGATAGAATGATTGTCCAATATGCAAATCATAGACATATTCCATCTTTTGATTCGGAAACCAAAATTGCCAATAGATGTTCCTTATCAATATGATATAAATTAATATTAAGTAATACATTGATTTAATTATATTTTAATATATATAAAACTGTATTATTCTAATGACAATTGCAACTGATTAATTATTTATATTTTTTACTCTTGCAGACTTGCAGCTTCAAGGTGAAGTTCACAGTATAAAATACAATAAAAATAAATAATAATATCGCAAACAAAACAATGTCACACAAGACGAGCGCACGACGCACCACAGATCTGGAGTGTCCACTGGCGTCGCTTGGACGGACCAGCAATGCGGTCCGAGATCAATTGGCGGCAGCGCATTACCATCATCCGCATCCTTTGAGCTCCAGTCCGCTGGATCCTCAAGCCTATAAGATGTCACGAAAGTCGCCAAATCTCGGTCTCCATGTAAACGATACCGCAACCAGCGCCGACCTCTATCCACATGGCTCACGCAGCTCCACGCCGCACAACGACCAGCAGACGCCAGCGACAACGGCCACAACGGCCGCCGTGCTGCATATGGTGCAGCAGAAGGCGGCCACATTCGAGCTGCGTGGCAGGCACACGCGGCATGAGCTATCCTCCTCCAGCTATGGCACCCACTCCACCGCCTCTGTGGGCCGGCATGCGCAGCTGAAGAAGTCGCCGGAGTTGCAAACGTTGCCCGCACCAGCGACCAGATCCATAGCGCCTGTGCCACAGCCGCGCAACTTTCTGACACTGGACTGGCTGCATGGCAACAGCGCCGATACCGAAGACTCCAGCGATAACAACGTGGGTGGCAGAGGCGGCAGTGGCAGCAGAAGGCGTGGCCAAGCCCAAGGCGGACGGTGCAGCGTGCCCACGGTGCTGAGCAACGGCAACAGCAATGCCCAATATCTGCTGGACAAGAAGATGGAGTCGCTGTATCTAGGCAATGCCTTGCGCGCTCTGCCGCTGGGTGCCGAGGCGAGTCAGTACCAAAACGAGCGCTATTACCTGGAGGACTACAGCAGCGGGAGTGGAAACGAGCGATTACCAGGTGAGAGTGTATACATCTACACAGATAATATCTGAAAGCAGTTAGAAAAGCTTTAATTACTTAATATTACTATTGTTAACATATTAGAAAGCTGTTGCAAATAATTTGTAATATAATTTGATTAATTGATTTTAAATTTACATGCTATTCATTCCTTTTATAGTTACGCCTATCGTAATAATTGATACAATTTTAATTTATTGCTTTTATCGCCATAGAACGTCTGCATCATCCGCGCAACTCCAGTCCCAGCGAAACGAGCGGCTCAGATCGCTATTTGCTCAATCGAAGCACAAATTCGCCCGCCAATGCCTTCCAGCTGGACCATCATCACACCAAAGTGCAAAGCCTCTCCGATGGACTGTGCAATATGGGTCGCTTTTCACCCAGCTTGGACCAGGGCTATGCCACACTGGTTTCGCCCTCACCCACTGGCCACCATCCGAGCAGCACGGCGAGCATTGTAGTTAACAGCAATTCTAAGAATAGCAGCCCCAACGTTGTTAGTGGCGGTGTCATTACCAGCAGCACGCCAACCACAACGCCGCGCCGTGGATTGAACAGCAACAACAATAGCGGTACGGTTAATGGCACAGCTATCGGACCGCCACCCTGGAACCGAAAGGGTCCTTATCGCTGTGGGCCCTACTTTGACCGCCTGCCCGACGAGGCCGTTGTTCGCATTTTCAGCTGGCTCGACAGCTGCGAGTTGTGCAATGTGGCGCGTGTCTGTCGCCGCTTCGAGCAACTCGCCTGGCGTCCTGTGCTCTGGAAATGCATCACGCTGCGTGGCGACCATCTGAATGGGGACAAAACGTTGAAGATGATCTTCCGCCAGCTATGCGGACAGAGCTGCAATGGGGCCTGTCCAGAGGTAGAGCGCGTTATGCTTGCGGATGGCTGCCGCATCTCAGACAAAGGTCTGCAGCTGCTGACGCGTCGCTGTCCGGAGCTAACGCATCTGCAACTGCAGACCTGTGTCGACGTGTCCAATCAGGCGCTGGTCGAAGCGCTCACCAAATGCAGCAATCTACAGCATCTGGATGTGACAGGTAAGTTGGTAAATTGTTATTTCTAAATGCAAGAAACTAAAATCCTTGTTGCTTACAGGCTGCAGTCAGGTGAGCAGCATAAGTCCGAATCCTCATATGGAACCACCGCGTCGCTTGCTCCTACAATATCTGGACTTGACCGATTGCATGGCCATCGATGACATGGGGCTCAAGATTGTGGTCAAGAACTGTCCACAGCTGGTGTACTTATATCTGCGACGCTGCATTCAAATTACAGGTAAGTTTCACGAGCTGAAATCATAATTAAGCAAATTAACATACATACATCATTCCAATTCCAGATGCGGGGCTGAAGTTTGTGCCAAGCTTTTGTGTTTCGCTGAAGGAACTGAGCGTCTCGGATTGCGTCAACATCACGGACTTCGGCCTGTACGAGTTGGCTAAGCTGGGCGCCGCCTTGCGTTACCTCTCGGTGGCCAAATGTGAGCGCGTCTCGGATGCGGGCCTGAAGGTCATCGCTCGGCGTTGCTACAAGCTGCGGTATTTGAATGCACGCGGCTGCGAGGCAGTCAGCGACGATTCCATCACAGTGCTGGCACGCTCTTGTCCCCGCCTGCGTGCCCTCGACATTGGCAAGTGCGATGTGAGCGATGCGGGTCTGCGTGCCCTGGCCGAGAGCTGCCCGAATCTGAAGAAGCTCAGCCTACGCAATTGTGATATGATAACGGATCGTGGCGTTCAGTGCATTGCCTACTATTGCCGCGGCCTGCAGCAACTCAACATACAGGACTGCCAAATATCCATTGAGGGTTATCGAGCAGTCAAGAAGTACTGCAAACGCTGCATCATCGAGCACACCAATCCGGGCTTCTGTTGAGTCGACTGGATGCTGGAACGTTAAAGCAAAGAGGCAGGCCATATGAGCTAAGATGTTCTAAACAATAAATACAAACACAAATGATTAGCTGATAGTGATTGTAGTTCGTTGCTGTAAATACTTTCTTAAGATTACTACAGATTGTACATATGGCTGGAGAGGATTAGCCTAGGCCCATAGAGCATTTGCTAGCATTTAAGTAGCGCGCCTTCTAGACTAATTCTTGAATAATAAATTATTTCACGTAAACCCCTAAGTCTGCAGATAACTATAAATGTTTGGCATAATTCTCGACACATTCTTCAATATGTAGGAAGGACGGACGTCCAGTTTATTCTTTTCGAACTTGTTAGACGTATTAATTGTGGATTTTACATCGAAGTGCCGTCGCCGTTCCAACCAGTTAGCCACAAGAGTAGGTTTGATATTCCATTTTCTTCCTCGACTACTTTGCAGATATTTTAAGATTTTCCACAAATTTTGTATGTCGTTGATAACTTGGTCCGTCTTCCCATTGATAAGCTTCAGTTCATGGTGCTCTCTGGCCATCTGACTCAAGCTGCTTCCATGCAACCTATGCAAATGGGTCATCCGATTATTTATGTTTTCCGAAAATGTTGGCAGCTCATTCTGTAGCTCCATTAGCCTGATTCGATCCAATAGTAAATTGGGGTTGGGAAGCTTCAAATGCATTTTGCGTAGTTGTGCCTCTTTCTTAGAACTCACCTTCACGTCTTTTGAAGACAGGATTTTTTTCAGTTTTCGGTGCATATTATCGACCTTCTTGAATGTCTCATGAAATTTCTGACTCTCCAGAGCAATGTTATATTTTGTGTCCGTGTGCTTGCAAATTAACCACTTGATTTGGTGGACTAGCTGATCAACCTTCTCCTGGTCATGGTGATATTGGTGTGTGAGATGTTCATAGTCCTTTTGCCATTGCTCCTTACTTGAGTTAGGCATTTTTTTTTTAAATTATATTGCAAATTTTTTGACATCAAATGAAAATTTTGAACAATTTAAATTTGGAATAAGTGCTAGCGAGTCACTAGTAGCGACTAATTTTTATCGACATACTATCGATAAATTAAATACGCTGGTATATTTAAATCTTCATGACAATAAACGGTCACACGCCGCACGAGTGCTAACCAACACTTAGTTAACAGCTGTTTGTGGCTTGCTCTGCGTGCCGAATCTGCTTGTAGGTTAGGTACGTTGTATAATGTCAAGCACGTAAATTCATTGAATCTTGTTTTTTTTAAGTGTACACCTAAATTCACGTACGAATTTTGTCAATAAACTAGTGTAACCGAAGCAGACATGGCGAAGTATATCGCTCAAATTATTGTGCTGGGTGGCCAGGCAATAGGACGTGCCTTTGCCAAAGCCTTGAAGCAAGAAATCGCCGCATCGCAAGAAGCTGCTAAACGCGCCGGTGGTGGTCGGCAAGGAGATCAGAGTGCTGAATCAAATTTGCGTACAGGTATAACTGGCTATAAATGAATACAAATGTGAAGTTCCTGACAAACCGTGTTATCCATAGGTATGACGCTGGAAGAGGCCAAGCAAATCTTGAACATTGAGGACCTCAAAAGCGTGGATTCCATTAATAAAAACTTTGAGCATCTATTCAATGTCAATGATCGAGCAAAGGGTGGCTCATTTTATCTACAGTCGAAAGTCTTTCGTGCCAAAGAGCGTCTGGATCACGAAATTAAGGCACAGCAACAGCATCAAAAGCGAAGAGACGAGCAACAAGCAGAGGAAGCGCCCCAAAGCAGAGCGAGGCAAAGACGCTAACAAACTGTTTTGCTTTCTACCTCCAAACGGAATTAGATTTAGTTTTTAACTAGATTTTAAGTAGTTGTTCATCTAATGTTTTTCGCTTGTAAATATACGAAATAGTTATTTTACACATTTCAAAAGTTCATAATCAGCTGGTTGCCCAATGACGACAACCCTGCCTTATTGCAACGCTAAGTTGGCTGCGCGGAACAGCTGGTGCTTGGCAGCACTGGAGTGCATACAAAGAAAAGATAAAAGTTTGATGCTACGCAAATGTATTGTCATTGAACATTCGTTGTTTAATTTTTTTTTGTGTACAATCAGACGTGTCGATTGTTTATTTAACTGTAGTCTAACAAGTTAACACGCTAACGACGCAAAACAGCTGGCACATGCGCGAAAATACGCAGAAATTCCAGCACAAAGCAAACTTAGAAATCAACCACCAGCAACGTCGACATCGACGACGACGATTTTCCACAGAGAAGGTGTCGTTTGGAGCATCGTTCTAGGAGCTCTGACTTTTCTGCATGTGAGAGAGGGAAAAAGTGAGAGAGTGAAAAGGGGCAAGAGAGTACGCATCAGTCAACGGTACTAGTGCAAAGAAAATTCCGCAGTTCAGTCAGTTTTCAGAGGACCTTCGAGACAGGCAGGCGAAAATTCGAGTTTTGCTCGCTCTACCAAGCAGACAACAGTTAAAAAACAAACTCAATGAAGTGGTAATTTAGAACGTTACGTTGTTATATAGTAGAATGTCGAAGGCGTGAAGCATAAACCAATATCGATTAAGCGCGACATTTTCACAGTGCCAATCATTTTGACAGTTCAAGCCTAGTGTACTTTAAATAGTTACAATAAATTTGCCTATTTATTGATTTTGCTCGCTTCTGGCAAATTATTAATTTACATTCTAGTTAATTTCTATTGTTTCTCATTATTCAATTTGCAGCGTGCTAACATAATTAACTATAAAAGAACAAACAAATTTACATAACTTACTCGTTGAAAGTGAAACTACATTGATGCTAAAGAAAACCCTATTACAAAATTCCTGCCAAGTGTAATAAAAGTTAAACGAGAAGGAAGGAGACAAAGTAGCTGCGAGACAGAGCAGCGACGTTTGCAGACCACACGACCAGAGAGCCAATTCAATTGAGAAAGGGGCAGCCTGAGAGACAGAGAGAGAAAGTGAGATTGAGAGAGCGAGAGAGCCACAAGGAGAGTGTTACTAAAAGTATCAACACCCCCCACACCCGAAGCGCTCACTTTGTGGACGTTTGCACGTTGCTGCTTTCTGAGTTTTAGTCGTCTACGTCTTCGACTTGGGCTTCGGCTTCGGCTTCGACTTCGGCTGCGTGTGGCATTCGATTTGTGTATACACGACGACGACGACGCTAGGCTAATCCTTTCGAGCGCTTCGCTGGATAAACGCACACAAAACAGAACAGAGCAATAAAACCAAACATGTTTTCGGGTTTAACAAATCAATTCACCTCGCTGGTGGGCGCAGTCAAGGGCGGCGCTGGCGATGAGGATGTGCCAGTGCCCACAGGCGATGCTGCCGCTGGCGCTGCGACCACATCAACTGCCGACGCAGTGGCCACATCAGCGGAACAGGATGCTGCAGCCGCTGCCGGCGGCGAGCAACTGCTCGAAGGCGAGGAGGGTGCCAAAAGGTAAGTCAACAATTATGCTTCAATATGGCTCGATCGAAATGACAAAATCAGCTCTCACTTCTTTACCCAAGCGATAAGAGTTTTTTGTGTGTTTATCTCTTGGCAGTTACCACTCAAGGCCAATTCTTATTTGTCTTATCTGACAGCTACACATGCTATGAAAGTCTATAACCTATTGGCATTTCACACTATCGTCGCTTCGTTCTATGCCCTCAGTGGAGACCCATTTGCTACTATTTCCTTTGTAGTTTATGGCGTGCCGAATTGACCTTGCAGTTTCTAGGCTTTAGCATTTCGCCAATCCTTCTAGTTGCTCGATTACCTCGACTTGGCCATATTTCGCAGTGGGACTTTTCTTTTGCTTATTTCATTGCACTTGGCGTTTCGTGACTGAACATAATTGCTTTAACTGCAAACGAATAGCTGATAATTTTGTAATATATGTATACATGTATTCCATATGGTGGAACTTGATTTATTGTTTGATTCCTTAATTGTGATGAGGCTCATCACAAATGGCAAATGGCTGTGTTCCTCAATTCGAGCATACCTAGATATATATTATTTATTAAATGCCCTAAAGAAATTAGACATAGGCAAATCTTTTCTGTGAATTTCTATCCAAGTAGTTCCACAATATAAATCAACAATTTCAATGCCATGAAAAGTTTCATTTGTAAAGTAAACGATTCCCTAGAGACCACATGTCCTAAGTTAATCTTATTATTTAAATATTGAATGGGCCTAATTCACTTTAGGACGCTTTGCAAAGGAAAAACTTTTTTTGAAATGTATCTGGAGAATCATGTATATCTTATATTGAAAAATATAATTAAATTTCGTTTCATGGTATATCCATATATGTCTCTTATATACTACATGGTAAAAGACAAATGCGTAATTTGTTTGCCACCATCTCGAAAAGTTTATAGAAATGTCATCAATTCTATATTGTGCCACATCCTAAGACAATTTAAGCCCAACTGACATGCTGTTAATGCCAAAAGTTGTTGCCTAATCCTGTGGACAATCGAGAGCCAAAATGTTGAAGCTTTTCTGAGCTAAACGCTAAGCATTTCGCTACACTCTCACCCAAATCATAGGCCGTCAAATGCCATTTTTCACTTAATTTGGCACATAAATATTTAATTGTGTTTGCGAGTTGTGTGTGTGTGTGTGCGTGTATGTGGCAAGTCAATTCGGGGCACGTCCCGTGAGCAGCCTTCGCCAGCTGCCAACAGCTGCTGCCAGACTTTGAAGTGCGTCTCCTAGCTTTTCCATTTTATAGTATTCCCGCTGCTACCTTTCACTATCAACTGACATTGACAAGTTGTGTGACAACACTGTCGCGGACGGACTATACGCTTCCTTTTTCCGCCTTTGTTTCGTACTCCACAAAAATTGCACGTGTACGTGGCTTATGCATAACCACAAAATGTTGAGTCATGCTGCTGCCACCCACTCACTCGCATATCGTACGCCGTTGTCGTCGTTTCCATTCAATGTTTTTCTCCTTTGAGTCGCAACAACGAAATCCTGTCACCAATGTCAGAGACATTTGCTCCATACCGAGCAGCATACAGCAGCAGGACAGGATTCTGGTGGTTGCTTTCCAGATTCCAGTTGACTTTCGCATGCTTTGCACGGATCGATACCAAAGAGAGCAGCAACAGACACCGAAAGAGAGACAGAGTGAGAGCGAGAGAGAGCAAGATTGGGTCGCTCTCCTTTGCTCTGTTGCGTCTGTAAAACAAAACGAAATGTGCACATGTGATATGCCTTCACCAATAGAGGAACAGAGGACGCCATCCTCGCCTGCTGCGACTGGTGCTCGTTCTTGTTGTCCCTTTGCCAGCCTATTTAATAATTGTGCATTCAGTAAACGTGGCCTGGTATTTGAGAATCAGACGCCCCAAAAAATAGCAATCAACGTTAAATCTCTATAATTTTCGTTGAATTAATTTATTCAATTGTGGCTGTCATGCATAAATGCTGCCATACGAAACTTCGTTTCCCAGCCTAGAAAAGTTTCCTATTTGATACAAACAACTGAGTCATAAAAAGCGCATTCAACGTATAAATTAGCAAATTTGGAAATAATTCACATAATAATCAAATAAATGAATAACAGCTTAACATAAATTTCCCTAGTTTTAATTTGAAGTCTAAATATTTCAATTGTTTTTGAAATGTCAAAAGTAATATATCTTCAGGATTTGAATTAAATAAATTTTTCATATAACAAAATGAATCCATTTATGAAAGAGAAGAGTTTCAGCTCTGTATATTTTCATTTAAAATAATTTGTATTAATTTGATTCAAGTACGTATCCGAAAAGTGATTTTTTTTTAATTTTTGTATTTTCTATGCGCCGATTTAATATTTGTAAGCAATCAAAAATGTCAAACCTATATATATATTCTATATAATACTTTGACTATTAAAGTACTTTATAGGTCAACCAATTTTAATATTAAATTTTACTAATTACAAATTAAATGTTGTTTAATGAAATTCAACTTGCCGTATTAATATATATATATATATATATATATATATATATGTATATAATCTTAAAGTGTTAAATATTGATACATATATTATATAAAATATTTTCAAAGCTATGCAACATATTCAGTTAAGGCAGAAGGGATCTCTGGCCCCGATTTTCGTCCTGCACAGCCTTCACCTGTATTCGCGTCGCCAGGGCCAACGCTGTTGGCTTTGCCATTTGCGCGCTTTCAAGGACATTTACACTATTTGCAGTTGCTCTCTGTGACTGCGTGTGTGTGTGTGTGATAGTGTGTGTGAATGCCCTTGCATTTGTTGTTGTTGTTGTTGTTGTTATTGTATTTGCGACTGCTTGCTGCGATTGCAAAATGATGCCAACAAAAACAATGAAAACAAAACTAGCGCTCAAATTGCTTCGCAAATAAGCAGGACGAAAGACTAGCCTTAAACTAGGCTATGTTAATTTAAGAATTCTCTCTGTCGCAGCCTTTTATTAATTTATGCTTATTCACACACATATCTACACATCTATATGTGTATGTGCCAAGTTTTTGAAAACTTTTGATTGCCTCACAAACAACCAAAAGAACACGAGCAACAACAGAGCCAGTTTATTTTGGGTTTCTCATGAAAAATAAAGCTGGTAAATATTTGCATTGATTCAATTTAGAATTGGTTCGGATTGCTTACCAACATTCAATAGTCAATCAAATACCTACGCACAATTTTTATTAGAGCTGGAAAAACTTGCATATGCCCATGGGCATGCATAGGCATCATATATTCCATTTCTTACATGTTTATGTGAGGAAGAGAGGATATTGGTTTTGTGTTCGTCTGTTTCCTTTCTTTTAATGTGCTATACTTGGAGTTGGGTATATTTATTCATAAAGACCCTCATCATGCGCCGGTGTTACAATAGTTTCTAGATCCTTTCAATTTGAAATATATCATTTATTTAATTAGTGTGCCTGACCAACCAGGAAACAAGAGTCAGATTTGCCCTACTTGGATCATAGCTGAAGCAATTGTTTCTACAGACCTGTAAATTACTAAATTAAATTAAAAATAATTACTACAAAATTAGATTTAAATGATTGCGCAGCTAAATAATAATTATATTTGTTTAATTTATTTATTTTTATTTTTATTTTATTTCTATTAAAGATTTATTTCCAGAGTAAATTATTATTCAGTCTAGAACTTAAAATCCTGATACCTGAATTTCATATTAAAAAAAAAAAGAGATTTTTTAAAATCTTAAAGCTCTGATGTAAATGGTATATTCTATATTATTATTATATTACTATATTTGACTATAATTAAATGAGCAATTCAAATATAACACTCTCTCTCTCTCTCTCTGGGTACCTCTTGAGATCACGAGTGCTGATGCAACTGTCGCATTAAGGCATTCTTAATGCTTGTACGTGCTCATAATATTTTATTCACACACATAAATATATTTAATGATATATACATGTTGATCTGTCAACATCTTCAAGGCTTACATATGTATGTATAGTTTTCATAGCCTACATTGCTGCGCATGCCGTGGGCGTGGAGAGCTACCTTTTGGCTACCTGTGGTGTGGAATTCTCAGCTCACTGCAGTGCACAATGAAATCAAAGCGATGACCTCAAAATAAATATATAAATAAATAAATAGAGCGACGGCGCAAGGCTGAGAATTTATTGCCGCCCCCGGAAGACCATTGGCAGGCAAATAAAAGTAAAATACGCTGTGCTGAATCGAAATGCTGGCAAATCAAACGCAAAGCCCACCGACAACTTGAGGCTATTTAAATTTAAGGACGATATTAAAATTGTATGCCAACCAAGAACGACAGGACACTGGCCACTGGGTGGCGTGGGCGCTAACGACTGTTTTGCCATTCGCCATTTGCGGCATATTAACGTGCCTATATCTTCTATGTCAAGTGTGGAGAATGTGTGGGGGTCTCAAATTGGAGGCACTTTTATTTTTATTCCATTTCTGGGTCGCCAGCCTTTCTATAATTCACACGATAATTGCAAAGGCCGTGCCGCAAATGGTGCAGCATAAATATTGAATGCGTTTTTGACCGAAAGTGAATCTCTAACATGCAATTGCTTAGCTTTGAATCGTTGCCATACTTGGCTAGCAAATTAAATTAATTTAGTTCCCAAAGTTGCAATATTACTTTTTGTAAAATATTTCAAATAATTTTTAAATTTCTGCTCTGAAACACGTATTTACTTGTTTATAGCCCTGATTTGTTGCCTGTTGACTTGACTTAGAGACTTATCCATCAGGCTATGAGCCCAGATGCGCAATGATCTCGAACGAACCGTTGTTCAATCAATTTTATGGTTTCAATTTTATAGACACCATTTTTCTGACCTGCACTTAGCCTCATTTTGTTATTGCACAACAGTTGTACGGACAGCTTGTCTAAATCAAATTGGCGGTCAATTACTAGCATTTGGCAGCTGCTTTTATGGCACATGCAGGCTATAAAAAGTATAAACAGTTATAGGATAATCGATTAACAGTTACTCTTAAAATGCTGCACAATATTTGTAATTATCTGCAGTGTAACGGTTTAACGAAAGTAACTTGCAGCCTTTAATAAATATTTATGAGCTAGAAGCCAATTACTTAGATTCATCTGGCGTCATTTGCACTTATCTATCAGGACGTATCAAAGCATCAACAAATCCTATTTCTTTTTTAATCAACATTTTCTGTTTTAATTAAAAAGTTGGCCCATTTAGTGACAGCTTAATCTATGTAGAGTTAAACCAATATATCACTTGACCATTGAACCACAGATTTTTTATGCAGTTTGTCATTCATTTAATTGAAGCTATCTAACAATTTGCAAATGAAAAAGCTTTTGTTCTTGTTGAAGGACATTGTCAAAAAAACGCATAAATATATTAGATATTTAATACATTTTTGTTGAAAGTATCTCTTGTTTCACTTAATTGATTTTATGAAAATGCTTTTAAGGGCCTTTCGAATTTTGAACTTTTTAATGTTGCTCACCAAAGGGAAAACTATTACTGAAGTAACATAATTAATTGTATTTATTATATGAAAACCTGCTGTGCATCAGCAGCTGCGTAATTATCATTGTTGTGAAAGCAATTAATGTCAGAGCAATGTAAATTTACTTATCACTCTCTCTCGTTAAAAAATTTACATGGACAAAGTACAAAATATAATATTTTAATAAATATGCAAAAGTATTTGTCAAACTTAAATTGATGTTGCTTTAAAGTCGCATATGCTTTGAGTGAATATTTAAGTTTTATTCCGAGTTTTATACTTGTAGGCACACGTTTTGTTAACTAGTTTGAATATGATTGAATCTATTCGTCTTCTATATTGCTCTAAGTGATTTGATTTGTAGTACTAAACGAATTTGATTGGGTCCGAGCATATGGCGGATGCTATGAAAACATATGCTAAAGTATCCCGTTGCTTTCATGCTTGCGATGGGGAGAATAAAGATAAATGTATAAAGGAGAACAAAGGACAAAGTGCACGGAAGTGGCGACGAGTACAGGAAACGGAAAAACTGGCAAAACTTGCGCATTTCACAGACGTACAAAGGTTTATATATGTATATGTGTATGTTCCGAACTATGTAGTTGGCAGTACGGAAGGAGCGATACAGCAGACAACGTAGTCTAAGGCGAGTCATATCAAGACATAAATATTAACGCACTGCGGAAGTGACAGCCAAAGTAATGCCAACAAATGATGTGAAAGTAAAAAAACGAAAAAGAGGGCGCTGTCTGCGTGTTGTGTGTGTGTGTGTGTGTGTGTGTGTGCGTGCGTGCGTGTCGTGTGTGTGTGTGTGTGTTGAGACAATGCACGCACACACATAAAACTTGTTATATATCTTCGGGCTGCCAAAATGCTACAAAATAGCAAATTACGCCGTAACGTAAAAATGCTACGTCTACGTGCAGTCTTCTTTTCCTATGGCACTTTTCAGGTTCAACTTCAACAACAAAAATACACTTTATTTAAGTTTCATGTTGAGATAGGGCAAAAGTTGGCGAACAAAAAATTACGTAAAGTCAACTTTAAGGAAAAAGTTCAGAAAGACTATGATGATGACGAAAATGTTCTATAAGCTGCGAAAAATTAATATTTATGAATCCTATGCAATGTTTTTTAGCTCAAATTTCTATAAAAGACAAAAGAACTGCATAAATTGCAAATTCTGCTAAGCCGAGTCTATCTATTAAATATTTGTAAATGTAATATAAAAAAAAAAAAAATCTAGTATAGTACAGATTATGATTTTGAGTAGTCCCTTGCAGCTATTTCCGTCAAACATTCATTTCAATTCCATTGTATTTAGCTCACTATATTTATTTATTTTTAATTTCCGAGCATAAAATTATTCATAACGTTTTTACATAAATGTGTAAAGAGCAAATATTGTCTGATGAATCATATCTGTTTTCTTGTTTATTCAACTATGCAGTTCCGCTTGGCAAAATAAAACCGGAGCAGAGAACATTTCATATTTTCAGCGTTTTAACAGGAGAGTGTCAGTTAAGAGTGATAAAAATAATAGATATCCTGTACTCAGAATCAATTCTTGATAATTAAGAGGCATGAATTCGCCTCTGAGCGCTCAGTAAATGTTGTAGATGCAATAGATATGCATAGAGTGTTATAGGTTCGAGACAGCTTCTTCTTCTTCCCTTTGTTACTTCTATCTGTAGATAGTCATGAATATGTTTAGAATATATGCAGGGTAGCATAATGTCAGCATCATTGTTATGCGCACAGGTTCAGCTCAAAATCCGACACAGCGCGCCCCATTCTGTTGCCACATCCATTTGGCGAGCCAGTCAAATGAACATAAAACTCGTACGCTCTATAAAATGCTAAAACGCGTTTGATAAGGGCACACTTACTAAAAATTTTCAAATTGCTCGCACAATCCTAGGTTGATGTTGACGGCTGAGGGCTTCGGTTTGGGTTGGCTTTGGATTTGTGTTGGGATTGGAGCTGGGGCTTGGACTGCTCTTAGTTCTATTTGCATAACGTTAATAGCTGCTGACTGCGTTCAAAAGTCAGTCTCATGTGTGTATGTATATGTGTGCGTTGGAATGAAAAGGTCATCCCAAGTGTAAAACTCACAGCAGCCTGAAGCGTAAACGTTGGTCATTTCATTTTGGCAGCTTTTTAGGAGCCCTAAACCTGCTTTAAAAGCGGATAAGCAGCGACTAAACAAACAGAGCATTATCTGTATGAGAGCAGCTTTAAGAGGCGCAAAGAATTGAAGTAACAAATTAACTACCAAGCAATATTTTTGCTACTAAGCCAATATATTAAAGCTTTCAACTCTGAAGCCACCAAAATGAGAATAAATGATGACGGTGATTAATTATGGCACGTCATTCATATAAACCACGACTAAGCATTATCTTCTTGGCTTAACTATAGCACGTAACAAAGAAATATTTTAAAGTGTTTCAAGTTAAATTTCAACAAAATTGCGTTGGTCATAGGCGACGCAGCGTATACGCAATTTAGCTGGCATGCCTCGTGGTTAGCCTTTGTATGGCGACATAACGCAATTGCGCGGCAAACACAAACTGCGCAACGTCTATTGGCCTTGCAAATGTGTTTATAGTGGGAATGAAAAACAGCGCCTAACTCAATTCTGACGTTAGATGCTAACGGCAACGAGGCTTGCTCTTGCTACTGCCACGGGTTCCTGCTACCACGGGTTCCTGCTGTTGCTGCTGCTCCCGCAGCTATTGCCGGCACGTCGTTTTGCAATTTAATTTTGTGCTGCTCGCCCGCCGCTAACGTGCGCAATTAATTCTGTCAACAACAGTAGCAGCCCTGTGTGCGCCAGAGCCAACACCTTGTGGCTATGTCGCAACATTTTCGCTTGTTACTCGCCCACACAATTTGCAATTTAAGATTTCTCCACGCTGCATCTCAATTTCGTCTTTGTGGCTTACATTTTGACATTGCCGCTGATCGCAACTCCTTGGCTTCACTTTAATCCTCGTTTAATCTAATTGTTATGTTATCAATATTTACCGACCCTTTTGACTGCGGTCCACTTTCAACTTTTAATGACCATCTCATTGCATAAAATGTTGGTTGTTTTCCGAGTCTTAGGTTTTCGTGTTTTAGACCCATCCCCAATTGATGCTAGAAACCCAAAAAAAATAATGATAATTGACGGTTACTCTGGCAGCAATTTGCATTTCAACTTTATTTTATTAACTTTTTTTTTTAAGGTTATCGTTCAGTTCAGAGTTATTTGAAATTTAATATTAAATGTTTTATTGAATATTTGATAACTCAAGAAAACTAAAATGTTACTGGCATGCATGAGTTTCAATTGACTCTTGAGTACATAAACGCTTTGGTCCTGGTGATTCACCTGAAGCTAGTTATGTGTGCTAAGGTGCACATATAGTGCAACTACTTAATGGACAATCTCTTAAATTATTAGTGAACGATCTAGTTCGAGGGGTTTCCTGCTTTAGTGCACTTGACAAGCCATCAAGTAAATACAAGCCTTTCTCGATATATTTTGGGCAAACTTATTAAATTTTCATGCACAGTTCCAAATATGCTTGCGGGCTGCTCCATGTGCCAGACCCAGCACGACCTTTGGCTTAATCTAAAAATAGCTGTCGTAGCTCCGAGCTTTGAGCAACTCCTTGACTCCGTCTGTGTCTGTACCTCAAAAGCCACCAAACATTTTATGGCCAATACAATTTCCGCCCTGAGCAACATCCTGCCGGCTTATTGGGAAGGCGGGGGCCATTTGCTTTGCCAAACAAAGCAGCCGTCGCTTCCTGCTTGGCAGCATCCTTATTTCGTGGACGCCCGGGGAGCGGTGGCCGACATCTTGACTCATAAAGAAAGTGACAAGATGTTGACATTGCTCTCAAAGTTTTCTATAAATCTCCAACTCCGCAGCAGCTCTGCTTTTGAAGAGAACTTTCGATGTTTAAGCGAGCATTAAATGTTAGCAAATTTGTGTACTTTTAATCCGCTTTAGCAGGCCAGTTACGCTGGTCAAGGTCATATCTCTATATAAACACTGATTTCTTATATTTATAGTCATATATCCAACGATTTATTTCTTTTCACAACATTTGTAAAACCAATTCAGCAATGTTTATTGCTTACTTAAGTGACTTTTATGGTTCTGCTTCATTTACGAAATCATTTTTTGAATTAACTTTGCCTTTGCACTTTATATTTAGATTGATTTCTAATAGCTTTTGATTTATTTAGACTTCCCTTCTCAATCCAATTAAAATATGTGAATGCAGACACGATTGAGTGTCGAGAACAGCCTTGTCCCCTTTATCGTTTCAATGGAAAATGATTTCTTAATTAAATACTTGAGGGTTAGCGTCACATCAATGTGCGGTTTTAATAGGTTTGCATTATTCCAGGAGCTGCATCCTTCATTAAGATGTTATACTGCTGCCGCTTACCTCTGTTGATTATCTTTCTGCTCTCTGTCATATCAAGGAGCATGGCGCATGGCGCATGGCGCATGACGCCTGGAACGCCCGGCTCTAGTTCTTTGTGGACTGTAATGCCTGCCACTCATTCGTTAATTGAAAATTGCAAGCGGCAGCTGCTCCAGCATCCGCCAACTGTTTGCTTTGTAATTGAGTAATGAAATATGCGCTAACACCCTCGACAAAGCCAAGTCCTCGTTTAGCGGCGACCCCCTCTCACATACCAATGAATTTAATGCACGCCACCCAAGGTCAAGGGGTCTGCCTGTCATAGCCTTTCAAGTCCGCGCTAACTCGACATCTTCTAGTTGCGTTATTTGAACTATGTTGTTATCCTGGTCATCCTGTCAACATTGCTTAACAACCAAAGCCTTGAAGTGCTCGCAACAGAAGTTTCACAAAGTTCTATACTTACAGCCTGAGCTCCATTAAAGAGCTGCTTGAAAACTAAAATGAAAATTAATTCTGTATATTCTATTAGAAATGTTGAATTATTCTATTTACTAATTTTCTGTTATCTGCAAATATAAAGTAAATTTTATGTATATAGACTTGAGCTAACATTTATAGCTGTTTATCCAACTTATTGATTAATATATCTGGTTACGCTATAATTAAAATTAGAAATTTATTTAGCTGATTGGAATTGTCGGCCCGCCTGCATATCCCCTCATAGCTAGACAAGTCATCATTCTAATTGAATTATCTATCGTTCAGTTGTAGCCTTCTCGCCACACAAGGCTCGTATACGTTGCGTTACTTAATTAGCATTATAAAGCAACGCCATGATGTGTGGAGCAAGAGCTCTGGAACTTCCTGTGGCTTCAACAAGTTAGAATGCCACGCGCCTCGCAGGCGTCGTGTGAGATTGAGTTTGGTTGAACTCGGAGTTTAATTAAATAAAAATTCCTTGTGGCTTGTGGCTTGCGGCAGCATGAGGCAATATTTTGCATACATTGTGAAAATCCTTGCAATTTTTGTTGTTGCATTTGCATTTTTTTGCTCAACTTTTGCACTATTCTTGTGCCTGGTTGCCCTTTGATGGCAGCCAGGCGTTCGTGTTTGGTTTCCATGCTTTATCACAGGACTAAGGACTCGGGCATCGGGGAACAACGTGCCCCATGCACTGGGCCAAGGTCAGCACGATTTACATTTCAATTTCCAGCTCCACTTCGACTTTTATTTGTTCACCTCTGTACAGTTTGGTGTCTCTTACTCGCTATCTCTATGTCTCTCTCTCTCTCTCTCTCTCTCTCTCTCTCTCTTTCCGTCTCTGTGTTTGTTTCTTCACTGTCATTCTGTTATTCTTGTCAATTGATTAAAAAATAACAGCACATACCAGCAGATACAATGTGTTTGTCCTTGATGGCAAATTGTTACAATACCCATACATTACTCGTTGATGGATTCACATTTTGAGAGCAAAACAATCTTTCTCTTTTGTTCACTTGACTCGTATTAATTTTGATTTACGTCGGCTTGCTTGTATAGATTTATGTCTTACCATGGCTTGGCTGGGCTTATTGGATCTTACTCCCTTTTACCTTTTGCTTTCCGCTTGCGTGTGAACTTTGAACTTCTCGAGTGTGCGAAAACAATGAAGGGCCGTTCACTGGCTTTCATGTCGAGGCTCCGTTTAACATAATATCACTTTCGTAATCATATCTCGAGACTTAATTAAAAGGCATTCATTCAGTTGCTTGCATGTTGGAAAAGGTCCGGTGCGGTCCGATAGACTCGGGTCTGGTCGGCTGAGCTCGATTTGGTTCGGTTCGGTGCGGTCATTAAGTAATCCTTTCTTGGGCCGTAATTGCCGGTTTTCTCACCGTAAAATGTCTAATTAATTTCTTAACATTTCCATCGCAAAGATATAAATCTTCATTAATTCAAAACTTTCCCTCTTTTCAGGTAACTATGATGACTCAAAGCTTTAACGATGATAGATTAAACTTAAGGTCAAGGTGAAAAATATTGGAAAAATGAAAAACAATTAACTCTAGAACTCAGATATGTGAAATATTATTTATTCATTATTATTTAGTGTTTAGCTATTGCCTGCTATTATGCGTAAGTAAGAAGTTTACAGTCAGTCCAAAATATAGATTTCAAGTATATTTTTATAAAGAATTGCGCAAGAAACAGAAAGTTGATGTGAATTCATTAATATCTTTTATAGTGTTGATTGCCATTTCTTATACAATTATAAATATGTTATTTGCTTATTGATATCTTATTTAATTCTGATTAAAAGTTGTAACAATTTCATTCATAAGTAATTAATTTAAAATATATATTTATTTATTGTAACTTGTAGTTCTTATCATTTTGATTATTTTCTTATATAATTTATTTATTATTTTAGCATACCCAAATCATCTTCCCTGGTAGATTCATTAGTCAGCGAAGCCACGTAAGTTTTCATTTCTTATGTTACAAATTTATTTTTAAATCTATATTTATTTTATTATACTTCCATTATAATTTAAAAATACATATATTCCTTGAACATATTTATTTCTACTCTGCACACAAGCGTCTAAGTGGAATCGTAAAGACATCATAAAAACGAAACTATTAACTTTATAGCATAAAACCAAGACCCGACCACGCCCATTGGCTCGCATTCAAGCCGCTAAATGGCAAACGCAACGAAAAAAAAAATAAAATATATAAATAAAAACTGTCGGTGCCATAATTGTAGAGAAAGTCAAATAAAAGCTACTGCTACTGGGAAACGCGCGTCCCGATGGCATTTCGAAACTTTAATTGCGCCAAAGTGTTCGTAAGTGTCACAGCCACGCTGGATGGCCACACCCACACACACACACACTCACACTCACACACACGCCAAGTTGTGCTCATATGAAAAGTTGCGCAACTTAATCGCTCGGCTGGCGGCTATGGCGCCGCAGCGTATGCAACAAGATTTTGTAATGGCACTTTGAACGTACGTTGCTGTCCGCTTCGGGCGCTGTGTAATTTTGCCTGGCTGCACTCTCGGCTTCAGGCCAACTGCTTTAATTGTGGGCCGTCGCCATTCCATGCCATGATTCCAGCACAGTTAATCGTTTGGGCCCGCCCACATGTTGAGCTGTGCCTTAAATTACCATAGTCCCAGGATGCCATGGTCCTACGGTAGACCAACAATTCAATGCCCCTTTTCAGCCATCAGCTATTCATTTCGAGATAATTCATCTCAATCAGCTTAAATATCATGTTAAATAATTCATTTGTGCTCGTGCCGGCAGTCGGCTGCCTTTTGGTTCTTCCTTTGTGCTAAGTTACCTTTAATTAATGCGCATAAAATCCTCGCCATTTGCACCTTTTTGTATACTTGTTTACTGCCCAGCCACGTACACGTTTGCGTCCTCCTATCCTGCATTTGATTGAGTGCGCTGCCATGGCAACGAGCAACAAGAGAGCCCTGATTCTTTATCATTCAAAGATTTGTCACTGCCTCGAATACCCTTTCTTAATGGCAGCTTTGGGGTGGAATATAATTAATCTTTTAATTATTATTAATATTAATATGAGACGCAAAATAAATAAGTGTGCAGATTTTTCGGCATTATTTGATAAAGTTGAAATATCTAATAATACTTATTTAATAGAACATTCAAATACAAAGAATAGATCTAATTGAAATTGTAGTACAAATTGTATATATTAATTTAGTAATTTCATTTTTATTTTATCCATCAGTAATATTTAAATTTATCATGCTAAAAGAGTATTCAGTTCGTTGTTTGCAAATCGAACCAATATTTATTGTTAGTTATTTATGTGCATTCGAATGAGCAGACAATGGAGCTTACTTGCGGCACTCTTGACGTATTACCCAAATACACGCACAAATCACATAAGCTATCAACTGCCGTTAATGCGATTTATTTGTTACTGAATATATATAGTCTGCCCATATAAGGACAACACACGGAGTGTCTGACTGTTCGTCCAAGCCGCATTATTATGTTGAATAGAAACGAAAAAAGAAAGCAAAAAAAAAAATCAAATACACAAGCACACACACACACACACACGTGTGTATGTTGGGTATTAGAGTATTCGTGCTCCGGTAAATGTCAAAAGTTTTAGAGAATTATAACAGCACAGAGGCACATTAGGGCAACCAAAGGACCTCTCAGAGCCTTGCTCTCGCCTGTCAGCAACACGCAACGTTTGCAGTTTGCTGCAGATATTTTTAGACATTTGTGAAAAAGTTTGAGTTTTTTTAGTTTCGGTTTTCATGCCAGCATTTGTTGCCTCTTTTAATAATTATTATACATTGCGTTCGTTTCGTACCGTTCCGTTCCGTTCCGTAACGCCAACTGCCACAGTTCCGATTCTGTCACAGGATATTTTAATACTCTCGTCGGCCATCGTCTCTGTCGACGCGCGTTAAGCAATCACATTAAGTAGAAGGCGTCCGGCGACAACTAAAGACCCGAATGAGATTTGGGACTCGGAATGCGGTGCACACTTCAATTATATACCCATCGCCAGGTGCTGTCAGCGCCATTAACTGTTATGTTATGTTGTGGATTTTGAGACATCAAGAGCAAAACAGTTGCCCAATGATTAGATGAGCACCGAGGATTAAAAATAAATGGCCTGCACATGACACGGCTCTAAGCTTCAGCCAAACTAACAGAGTGAGAGAGCATAATGAAGCTTCGCTTAGTTAATGGACACTAATATGGCAGGGTTACCAAGGTCCCATTAAGTTTGCTGTGTTGAAAAATATTTTCAAATGAGCGAAACCGGCAATTGAGCCAATGAGCTCAATGCAGGGATCCAACCTGAGTCGATCTATTATGGCATTTTCTCCTCTAATTTCTTTTGAAAAACTCATATTGTATTTTGGTTAAAAAATATATCCAGATAGTTAGTTATTTTTAGATACCCTCATATTTTTCATACTCTTTCTTTCTCTCTAATCTCAAAGGCGTTCGGAATGCTCAAAGCAACAAATTTCCTCTTACAGTCTCCAATACAAATTCTTCATTCAATAGATATTGCCTTTGAAAACTATTTCCTGTGTAGTTGAGAACTGGAACTCATTTTAATAGTTAAAAATGTAAACTAATGTTTTGTTTTATAGAACATAATTCATATCGCTTATCAGCGAAAATATAAGATTCAAATGGTAAATGAATTTTCAATTCAAACCGTCAATCAAATCCTTTCTCTTTAATCAATAGCATTAAAATAGATAAATACTGATAGAACAATGAGCATCTGATATGTGTCTCATCTGGCAAAGAAACCATCTTAGGCAGCCTTGACAGGTAAGTCAAGGTCGACTTTAGCAATCATCTCAGCTTCACAGCAGCTGACGTTTAAGTACTTTACACTATTTTGCCAATCATAGCCGCAGGTGATGTTGCGCGGAAAGGTCACAAGTCAATTCGAGCAGCTATAAGCAGCTCACTCATTCAGTTGACCTTTACAGCCAATCGAAAGCAATTTTAGCGCGTTTCTTTGAGAACTCTCAGTATTCGTATTTTTTCCGTTTTCTCGATGTTGTATTGCATATTTTATGACTGAGTTTACGGCGTCTGCACATAAACATAATATAATTGGAAAAAGTCAGCGCGCACAGACATCAAAATAAATTCAAGACCTCGCAGCAAATATGAAAGGAAAATATGAAAACCCGATAGCATGAAAAGGAAAGTTCAAGAAAATGCACAAACAATAATCAACAGAAGTCAAATATCAAATAATAATTACTTATCAACTGTGGGCGTGGCTGTGCTGCAGGCGTTCAATATGCCGTTCATCTATTATTAATTGCTAACCGTGATCCTCACAATAGGTGGGCGCAATTGCCGAATATATATATCATTCATAGGCTCAATTTTTCACGGTGTTTACTTTGGGCTGGGACTGGCATCCATTACGTACTTCCATTTACTTGCCACCCACCCATACGCACACATACACCAACACCCAACGCCCCACTCCATCCCGTCGCAACTGTCTTTTTACCTGCTGTTTACCTGCTTGCTGGTAATTTGTCAAATGTGGATTTGGCCATTCTTTTTCATTTCCTTGACTGGCTGTTGCGTCTCTGGCCTGCGAGCATTTCAAGCGAGGGTAGTTTGAAAGCTTGCCTCAACTAAAGTTGAAATTTACATCATAGTCACATCCAATCTTTACACAGACTGCCTGAACTGTACCAACTTATGAAAAGGGTTGACAGGCATACATTTAACATCATTTTCTGCCTAATCATTTGACCTGTTCTGCTTTCGTTTGCGCCTAAACCATAAATTTCTAATTGTGTTAAATAAAAAAACATTTCTTTTATTTTGTCCTGTCATGCAACGATTTTTATTTTATTAAATTATGTACAGAGTTGATGATTTATGTGATGAAAGCAATATTTGACATTATTGTTTGACTTATTTATTGAATATGAATGTATCCAAAATGCAGAGAACGATAAGATATTTATCAATTTCATAAAATATAGTTTTTCTTGTTTTGGCATTTATTTATTTAATTTATATATATTTTTATTATATTGTATTCTGCATTTTATTTTGAAAATGTTCAGCTAGCAAAAATAATTTATTGTTCAGCCAACTTCTTTGACTGCCCTCGCACAGCGCTGCCTACTGAACCCTAAGTATTGTGCGTCAGCATCATACCACCTGCTTGGTTGCCATACTACATGATATTATTTAGCTTTTATACGCGTTTAGCTTTATTTTTCTGTGCAAATGCAATAAATTTCCCTTACCATTATCCTTAATGTGTTGGGCGAGATGTGTAGGCAGGTGTGTGTGTGTGTGTGGGAGATCTTGTTTGTGCACGTGGATCCATGAAGAGGCTTAGCGTAGCAACGGGGGGCGTTGCCAAGGATAACTGCTGCTGTGTCATCCCGCAAGTTCGACTTTACTTTAAAATTGCGTTTCTCGCCAGCTTTGAAATCAGAGCTAGCGCAATCTCAGCTCGACAAAGTAATCCAATTAAAGTACAAACTCACCCGTTCGACACTCGACACAGACTCAATTAAAAATAGCACTTATAGCCATTGTAACAAGCTGGGCTAGTTGCAACCTATCCGCGCTTTTACCATTCATTCAACTATTGGAGCAATCGACATTTCCTTTTTTTTTTTTTTTTTTAGTCAGCGAGAAGCCATAAAATGGCGATAAGCAATCAGACAGATAGACTAAAAAAAAAACAGGGGAAAGCCATCTACGTTGGCTAGCAATGCAATTTGCGCATCAGCAGGCACGAAGGACGGGAGGGAGGCGCTGCAGCCGTGTGGAGTCGGGCAATTTGATATGTCACAAGGACATATCCTCCACACACTTTGCCACATTTGCAATTCTCCGCACTGCAGTTGCATATTGCAGCTGTTGTCGTTCGCATTGCCCTCACTTCAATTTGCATAAGTGCGATTCGTCTGTTGGTTGAATATTGTTGTCTATTTTGTTATCCCTTGCTTTGTCATGGACTTCAAAGAGAAAAAAAAAACTAATTTCCCTTTATATATAATTGAGTATTTTATGTAAGGTCAAAAGTTTTTATATTTGCTGTTGGCATAAAAAGCACGATGCTCTGGAGCACAAAGTAGCATCAAGGGAATTCTGTTAATTGGCTTAAAGTTCAGACAACAATGAAAACTCAATTTGTGGTAAAGTTCATCGAACAACTATAATCAAATTGCTGATATAATAAAACCTAAGTACATATACGATGTTTGCCTCTAACTCTTGTTCAGAATGATTTTTTATGTGCTGCAAAAGTTATGAAACAATATTTGAAAAGTTGAACTTAGAGCTGCAATGCGTGAATACTTAAGGCTTTTACACCTCTTTTAGAAACTATCTATATAAATATACTTATATTTAATATGGACTACTTATATTTATAAACTATTGTTATCGTAGAAAAAAAAGAAATGCTTGGCAAAAAAAAAAAAAAAATGCAAAGCAGACAATAAAGTCTGCTCTAGAAGCTACTCTACCCTGTTGAATTGTAACTTTCAATAAATATATACAGACATACGGGCTGACGGACATTGTTAGAGCTATTCAGCATCTCGTCCTAATTGGGGGTATATACATACATATACAACGTATATGGACTGCTTCCTTCTGTCATTCATGCATTCGCAGGAACTAGAATTCAGAGCTCCACCGAGCAGCAATGCAAACATAAAGGAAAAAGGAATAACAATAATTATTTATTTATGTTTGTGTCTAGTTTATTTATTGGTTATTAAGATTCAGGTCAATAGAGCGAGTTAGTAGGCAAAGTAGGAATTATAATAAATTATTACTTGCTAAGAGATGTAAATATAAAGAGACAAATGAATTTCAAAACAGCTTTTTTAAAGTAAAAGACTTAAATTACATGAAAATATATTCAAAATTGCTCTTTGAACTGAAAGGATTCTTTAGTTGAAAATGAACCTAATTCTGCCTAAATTCCTAGCCTCGATGTCTGAATGTGTGCTTGAGTCCTGTGGCATGACTTATTCTTCTGCAGAACAGCAACTGCGGAAAACTTTTATAATTAAAACTTTTGTCTGCAATTCGACTGGAAAAAAAGAGTGAAGCAACAAAAAACCACATCAATATGAATGGCTCAACGCATATAGCGTGAAATATTCTCTCAACACGGACTGAACAATATTTCATATGCTGATGAAAAAGTCAAAAACGCCATAAAGACAATTCCCTAAGGTCCCAGACCACACAATATGTTGTGTATGAATGAAATTTAAAATTGGAATTTGTTTGTTTTAAAAGAATAAAGAAGAAAAACTCTCCAACTTTCGGCAAATTTGTACAAGAATATATAAAACTCATTAGCAATTACTATAAATGCGTCTGAAGAAAAGGGAAATTTATTATTTTTGTTGTGTATTCAGAAGGTAAAAGTAAAAGTCTGCTTTAATACACTTAAATTCAACGCTGGCCAGCTCTGACTTTAAGTACGCCACTTATCAGACTCCTAGGCGGGCCATAAATAAACACTGTTGCCGCCTGTCAGGCGAACAAAATTGCGTAAAAGCATCGCGCCCCCCAAAACGCATAAATCACATCAAAAAGTGGCAGTGGCGGCCGCTGCCACTTGGCCAAGATGGCGAATGCTTATAATAGTTATACAGCTTATCAGCGAGCAAACTGTAAAGCTGCAAGAGATAAGACTCGGCCCGACATGCTGCTCATTTGCCAGCTGCAAATGAACTCTGTTGGCTAATTGAGCACAAAGCGGCTTATTCGTGTGCAACATATTACATATATATATACATATATACATATATATGCATTTAATAATTCAATTTATTGAATGTCAACCACAAGGGACGCACGCAACGTAACTCAATAAATATTGCAATGAAATGAAATTAACTTGCCTCAATTTATGGTCACTTTTTGTGCGAATGCATTGAGTCCTTGTAGCTTCACTGAGCTCCAGCTCCTCCTCCTCCTCCTGTGCATGTGTGTGTGTGTGTGTGTGTGTGTGTCTGTATCCATTATAATTGCTATGCAGTCCTCGCTCTCTGGTGGTGTGTGACTTGTCAATGCGTCAATGGGGCACAATGAAAAGGAATGTCAGCTTGGCTGTAATATTCCGTCGGCTGTCAGTTTTTATTGCATATGCTTTAGCCTTCACTGGTCTAACGTGTCCTTATCGTCATAATCATGATCATTATCATCATCATCATCCGTACTTAGCATGCATTGCGTTTGTGGCATGGCCAAACGGCAATTCGACAATTCCTTTGCTTTGTATTGCCGCAGGCAAAGCATTTAATATTTCAATACCTTCGCTTTGCTTTGGCATTGCATGTTGCCTGGAATCGAATTGAATCGTATCAAATGAAATCGAATTAAATTGCAGCTGCATCGCCCTACATTGATTGTGCCTTAGTCACGGTGTTGATGTGCTTGTTGCTTGAATAGAATGAATTGAATCGTGGCTCTGCGGCGGGAGTGAGCGTGAATGAATCAAAGAGTGAAATCAAAAATTTATATATATTTTAATTGTTGAATTATTTATGTTTGAATATTTTTATTTGTAGTCAGAATTTGCTTTCACAAGATTCAAAAACATGAAATGAACTTTGTTTTAACAAAGCGAAACCAAAAAAAGGAAAAAATTAAATTTTTAATATAAAAACAGAAAAATTTCAATAACTAAAAAATATTTTTTATAGAAGTAGACCAACGTCGGCCTGTGGCATGAGTAGGGAATTATGTCAAGAAAACGATTTTAATGCCGGTTTCACGTTCACGCTGTTAGAATTGGGAAACTTGTTAAAAATCAACGTCAACAACGTAACTGCAACAGCAAATAGCCAATTAGCAAGTTTCGTGTGAGGACTTGCCATTGTCAAGTTGCTGCCACCACACACTACACACTCACAATATAGTACTCGAACGGAGCCCGGCACAGTGGACAGACCTTCGCGGGACAGACATCGTAGACTTTCTTGAGGCAGCGCTTGCAAAAGGTGTGCTTGCACGGCGTGCTCACAATTCGACGCTTGCGGCATAGACAAATCGCACAATAGTCCTCAGTATTGTCCATTTCTTGTTCTATTCTTTTGTATTTCGTTTGTAGTTGAATTTTTATATATGTTTGTTGTGCGACAAAAATAACGAGTCAATCAAAACACAAATGAAGTTTAATGCAAAGATATTGTTGGTCTGTGTTTTTTTTTCTATCTATCTCTCTCTCTCTCTCTCTATCTATCTATCTATCTCTTTCTCTGTCTCTCTATCCATCTTTTGCTTTCTACACTCTTGTTTTCCAAGTCGAATATTTCAAGCATACAACGTGTATTACTTGAGCATTATTTTATTTATGACAGCGACCATATATAGCAACAAAGAAGAAGAATACAAAAAATTAATGCTACAATAAATCGCAAACCTTTCCGCACAGCAAAGAATCCAAGACTCTGGCAGAGAAGAGAAGACATCGTATAGGGTGTCTGTGCATGTCCTGCGGATCCCAATGATTACTAAAATCAATCAATTATTATTAAAATATATATTTTACTTTATTTGTATTTATTATATAATATCAGCTACAAGGCACATCTTTAACTGACATTGTTGATTTTTTTTGTTTTTCTGGAACACCCTGTAATTGAGTGTGTGCTTGTGTTGAGTGGGCTTTGTCAGCCTTTGCCAAGTTGACGCGCCTGCTCATTGCTTGACATGCTATAATAGATAGCATGCATAGATATTATCGAGCCTGCTTACGAGCAGGCAAGCATTGAGCGCCGTCAAATTACTGCCAAGATTGATTAGCGTGCAGGAATTGTTGTCAACTAACTTATGCTCATGCCATTTCTGTTCTATTCTTATTTCTAGCGGCTGGCTGGGCAGCGCCAAGGGCTGGTTGGGCAACGCTTCGATACCATCGATGCCGGCCATGGCAATGCCGTCGATGCCATCGATGCCAGCGATGCCGTCGATACCATCGATTCCTGGACTACGCAAGAGCGGCGCTGCCGATGGAGCTGAGGGCGCCGAGGGCGCTGCAGATGCCGCGGCTGCGGGTACTGTGAGTGGTGGCGATGATGACGACAAGTCGAGGTATATTAGGTATGGGCCCATGCTTAAGAATGACGGAATTATATACGATACAAACAGCGGCTGTAAAGCAAAAATCATATATAAAAGCGCGTTTGTACTTTAGTTCTCCTTTAACTTTTATATATATAAAAACAAAAACAAATTTTTTTTCGTAAGCTTTTTCTTTGCTTTAGTTTTTGTGCAACTTTTTTGAAACAATTGGCGCACCTTTTGTTGAAATTCTATTGTTCGTCAGGATTCAATTTTATTTTGGTTTTGTTTCGCCTCAATGCAATGAATGAAGGCAAACTTTTAATTTTGAAACGTAACCCAAATTAATTATACAGCTCCCGCCCACTAAAGTGGTAACACAATAAAATACCATAAATAATACAATATTTATAAATATATATTTTAAACACAAGTTACCCTAAATATGCCCTATGACTACTGTCATTTAGTTTTGCCTTTCACTTTTCACCAATTTTTCTTCAACAATAATTTAGATGAAAAGAAAAGAACAAAATATTTTATTCACTTAAAACAGATTCGTATTTCGTTCCAACTTTTATTCAATTTTTTTTACAAAATTCTTCTGCTAAATTTAGTTTGACTTCTTGAAACTTTGCCTTAAACATACTTCTTATACTGTACAGACAATTACCCACATATAACTCTGAAACGTTTTTGTATGTATACTAAATATCAAATAAGGAATTTACAAATAACTAAAAAAGTGCCAAAAGTCCACTGTCAAACAGAATTTTGTCCCTTTACAAAATGTGAATAGGGTTTTTTTTGAAACTTTTATCAACCCCGAATCGATTAAGGTAAGTTTTTTTATATAAATATTCAGAAATATTCGACATTTTGTAAAGGGATACATTTCTGGATAAAAAGAGAGTCCAAAAGTGTTCTTTAAGAGACGGCAACATAAACTACCAATTTCATAAAGCTCATTATCAAGTTATATAATCATTTCAATTTGAATTCATTCTGTAACAAGACACGCCCCATACAACATTAACCAAAGTCCATCATTAGTTGATTTCACACTTTGATTCATTTCGCATTTTCATTTCGTAACGCGTTATTGAAAATAATATATATATATATATATATTAGAACAGAAAGAAATGTTCAAGTATCAGATTCCATCATTATTGAGCGGCCCATCAAACAATCTCAAGGATTTAAGCAAAACTCACACCGAAAATCTGGAAATATCCTTGTGGCTACGCAGTAGATAAAGCTAAAAACTAATTGTTGTTAATAGTTGTTATCATTTAATTTGATATTAGTTTACAATGTTTTTATTCCATTCTAATTTCTCAGTGTCGATGTGTAGCTCATCCTGTCTCAGTAATCATTTCACTATATGTTTTCACTATATTTTTCATCTAATTTTAAATGTTTATAGCGACTCTATCATCTTCTTCAGCTCTGCGGCTAAATACACTCTCTAATTGTGCTAGAGTTCTCATTGACTGTAAAGTCACAGCAAAACAATGGAAAACTCCAGAAACTATAAAAAACTAACTTTTAGTGCATGTCTTAGTGTCTCCTCTCTATGTCTCTCTCTCTCTCCATCAGTATGTCTCTCTCGCTCTCTGTCGCTCTGTATGTTCTCTTGTTTTCATGCATTTTTAATATCATTTAATTTGAGTTCCATTCCTTCCGTCTCAGTTTGCATCACTCATTCAACACCTTACATTCACCTCGCAATCATCATCAATAATTTAAATATTAATTGTCCTTAACTGAAACTAAAATCAAACCTGTAAATATACATAAACGTGCTATGATTATGGAAACAAATAGAAATTGTTGCAGACTCATACAATCATAGACTAAATTAATATACGAAAGAGAGTTAATGTTTAATTGAGCAATTACATTGAACGCTTTCAATTTGCGTAATTAACAAACAGCCGTGTTGATCAAGCGGATAAATTTTGCACTCCTCTGCTCATCCTCATGGCAACGCAATTTGCAAATTGATTGTATTTCTGGCAACGCATTATCAATTAGTCGCCATTCACACACACACACACAGCCTTACCAACCTGTTTGAAAGTCAGGTAAGGGTGCTCGGGTTGGGTGTGCCTAGAGATACCCCGAATGAAATGAGTCCCTCTGCATAGTGCATAGGACTAAAGTAGAACTCTCTTAATATTTACCAAAAACATTATACCCCTTTTTCAATCTATAACTTCTGCAGGGTATTACTATGGAAATTTCACGCAATTTCAAATGAAATGGAGAAGTTTGTAATTAAATTTACAAACCTTTCATGTCACCTTAGTAATTAAATAAATTTCACTAATGAACGAAATCAATTAAATAAATAGAAATAAATATATGTGAATAAAAGTCAATTAATTTAGTCTATGATGAGATTTAGTAACTACTCTAGTTACAAACTGCAAATTTTAGTGCACGCATCTTAATTCAATATAATATTCTGTAGTTGCAAACGGAATCCAATTGGACATTCTCTAATTTGATTTGGTTTGCTGGCATGTTGCATGCTGCATGAGTTCAACTGCAATACCCACACCAGATAAACTGTATATATATACAAGACTTCTATATAAATGTACCCAAATTTCACGAACATAAATCTGACGCAAGCTTATTTTCTATTTCTCTCTTTCTCTCTCTCTCTCTCTCTCTCTCTGTTCTCTCTCTATCTCTCTGTGTTGCACGCTGACGCAATTTCTAATTACAGCGCTACAGAGGGTGCTGACTCGCATCCAGCATCGGGCGGCGGCACGCCCACCGGCGATGAGGGTCAAATTGGACAGGGTAAGGGCGATGAATTGAAAAGTACGTGTCACAGTTTGATTGGTAACAAAATAACATCAATACAAAAGTCAAATGAAAGTCAACTTGAAAAACAAAAGAAATTCAAATTGAAATCTTAATTGCAATTTGCCAAATCGAAAAGCAAACTAAATTCTAGAAAGCGGTGACAGGTTACTAACTAGCTAAACATACTACCCGTAGTTGATATACTCCACAAACAACTTTTAGCACCCATCAATTTATTTATATAAACCCTTAGCTGATAATTCCGATTCCCCAAAAACTGTTCAGTTTGTAGCCTAGCGATTTTGGTTGTCTGCATTAATTAGTTGGAACCACTTTTACTTCAACTTCACTTTACTCACATCATAATCACTAATCGAACTAATCGAAACGATTATCGCTTCCACAGTTACCACGAAAGTAACACAGCAGGCCAAGCACTTTGGCTCGTTCTTGTCATCGGCCATCAGCAAGGCTGGCAGCAAGATCAAGGAAACGGTCAAGGATAATGTGAGTAAAGTCGTACTGAAGTACTAAAGCCATCTATTGTATATGTAATTTGTTCTTCATCCTGTGTATATAGACCATACTCGATTCGTTCAACAAGGAGCAGGAGGCATTCATTAAGGGCCAGGGTGGCGTCGGCAATGGTGCTGCTCCCTGGATCGGCCATGCCAATGAGTCAAAGATCAAGGAGGAAATCTTGGGCTTGTCACAGGATCGTCGCAACTTTGTGCGCGCACCGCCAGCCGGCGTCGACTTTGATTTCAGCTATGACACTGCATATCCCACTGCCATAGCCATTATGGCCGAGGACAAGGCGCTCGAAACGATGCGCTTCGAGCTGGTGCCCAAGATGTAAGTGTGGCCATGGGCAATGCCAATTCTCAAGATTCTCATTGATATCCTTGCACAGCATTACTGAGGAGAACTTCTGGCGGAATTACTTCTATCGAGTCTCGCTAATCATTCAGGCAGCCGAGCTAGGCACTTTGGGCGCCGATGGCGTGGGCCAGGCTTCCAGCGGTGAAGATGGTAAGTTCATTGTAGTTAATTGCCCATCAGCTATCACACCAAAGACCAAAGAACAGATCACAGATCACAATCGAGCGCTGGCACAGAAGCGGTTAACATGCGCGAGTTTATGATTTTCTTGCGCTTTCCTCTTCCGCATCTCTCTTTCTCTCACCCACACACATATACAAACACTCGCTGTTCGCGCGCTCTTTGATTTAACTCTGTCAATCTCCTATTATACTGTCTCTCTATCTCTCGCTATATCTCTCTCTCTCTCACTAAGCCTAAGTTTCAAGTTATGATTTAGTAAACGTTTCTTTTCCCACACGCGCCTGTTCTCTTTTCAGTTTTGAATTAGCTCCGAATTATGTCTCTCGTTTTAATTTTCAGCTAGTATCTGTACCACAACACCGCCTATATAGTATGCTCTGAACGTTTAGTATCTGTTCCGTTCTCTATTGATTTCAATCATTTCGGTTCTGTTATAATTTGTAATTGTCCTTCAACTGCACCTGGCCTGTCTATCGCCTGTGCTAAAATTCGATTTCGATAATCATTTTCACTGATTCACTTCGTCGTGCGCTCAGCTCAATAGAGATCAGTAATCAAATATCAAATCAACTCGCCTTTAAAAGTCTTTTCTTATTTTATTATTTTATATTAATTTACATATTTATGATTTTTATTTTTCTTTTCATGTTAATTTCTTTTTGTTTGATTATTTTAAACAAAAAAATTATAAAACAAACAAAAACCAATCAAACTCAACTGCGATAAATTGATGTGCTGAGCAGCAGCTAAACAATTGCCAGATAAACAAAATATTAATCCCAATGTCAGCCCTGTCAAGAGTACGACAGGCGCCGAGGCCCCCACAGCGATAGCCGCTGTCTCAGACCAACCGAAGCCTGTCATTGATATGAAGGCCGTCGAAGAGCTTAACAATGACTTGACCCAAAAAATCTCCGAGTCCGAGTTCGTTTCGGACGAATTTCAAACATCCAATGATACCGATTTGGCCGAAATCCAAGACGGCATGCGCAAGCTGGGCATCGATAGTATGACCCAACAGGCGCTCGCCAGCACCGACGGTAAGAGGTCTTAGCTGGCTCAAAATTCAGCTATGAATCAATTGAGTTCCATTCTAAATATAATTGGCTAATAATTTATTGATTTAATTGTACTTAAGAAATTGGGGATTTGTAGTTCAAGATGTCACAAGATTTGCATATTTATTTAAGCTGCAAGCTCAGTTTGGCATTCTTTGCAAAAAAGAAAACTTTATAAATAAACATTTGGAAATTAGGAAAATGTACAATAACTCTAAAAAAAAAAAACTTTTTAACACATGCAAACTTAATAATGATTGATTTATAATTTATTTTGCTTATTTCTTTCAACATTTTGTACATACATTTTCTGTTTTGATGCAGTGCCCTTGAAGTTTGTCCTTGCACAAATTTGATGGCTACGGCGAAAATACACATATACATTGACATACATAAATACATTCACATATACATACATAATACAATGAAGCAACGATTAGCGCTGCAAATCGTGGCATTTCACATACATTTTATAGTTCGAGACGCAAATGCTGAAGGAAATGTTTGCAGTAGTTTATGAATTTCTAATGGCACATCCATAGAACCACATTAAACAGAGCTTCAAATGCAATTTACTTATAATTCAATTCAATTCAGCATATTTGACTCATGTAGTCCATCATGCCCCATTGTGTCGTGTCATAACTATATAAATATATTTCTGATTTAATTTCTTTTATTTTGTTTTGTGCCTTTTGCCCTTGCCACATTTGAACTGTTTGGCTGTACGAACTTTTTATCATTTAATCATACATGAACTAACTTTAATTAAATACAAATAAACATTATTTTCTGAAGACACAAAAACAAATTTCAACTCTTAACAAACAAATCAAAAAATGTGTGTACAAAACCAAGTGTAAAAAACAAACAATTCTCTTTTTTCTCCTCTGCTCTGTTTCTTTCTTTTGTATAAATTCAATTATTGTCAAATCGTTTTCTTTATTGTCGATATAATAACTAACAACAACCCAAAGCTCTGGCATTTAATTATTAAATAACTAAACAATAAATATCAATTGAAATGAAAGTAGCAACAACAACAACAACAACAACCCAATAAAATTATAAACAAAACAGAAAAATGAATATGCAAAACCTCTGGCATCTGATGGATAATAAAATATTATAAATGATATAAACTCAAGAAAAAAATACAACTATAACACAAAAGACAACTCAAGTCGAGTCTAATCTGTTGTTGCCATCCCTTTCTAACTAGCATAAAAGATAAAATTCTATAATTGCCCACTTTAAGTATCTATGATATATATATATATATATATATAAAATAACTAACAAGATATTAATAAATATTAACTAGCCACAAATCAATTTTGAACAAGTTGAGTATGACCAAAATGATTCAAATTCTTATTATTGAAATACTCTTTGCAATCTTGTGCTTTTTATTCAATTGCAAATTCATCAACTTTCCCAAATTTCGCTATTTACAAATTATTTATGATTATCAATTTTGTTATTTATAATTTTCATTGAACATATTCTTTCAAATATTTCGGCCAAATTTCATATAAAACCAAAAAGAATCAGAAAGAGAAATCAAAATTAATTCGCGTTTCCCTCTCTGACACAAACACCTCAAACACACACACACAGAACACATCGAAAGATTTATAAGAAGCTATGCAAATTCTTAGTATTAAACACCATATGAATTATGTATTGAAAACATTTAACAAGCATTTATTTTTCTTCATGTATTTCTTAATTTGTTCTCAAATCATCTTGCAGAAGATTGAATGGATAAACGCTAAATTCAAAAACTAACAAAAATATAAACAAACAAAAAAAAAACAAACAAACAAACAAAATTGTCCACATAACGACAAACAAAAAAAAAACAAAACAAAAATAAATAAAAACCAAAATGTTAAGCGATTTACAAAACCGAAAAAAAAAACACAAACAAAACAAAAAAAAAACCCAAAAGCAGCAAATCCAAATTATATATACATATATAAAATATTCACTTGACAAACATTAAAAAACAAAAAAACATATTATTTACATAAACCAAAAGAAAGAAAAACAAAAATGTTACTTAAAAACTGAAACAAAATTTTGTGTGGTAAGTTAGAAATTGTTGATTGAAAAAAATCCAATTTTCACTTATATAAAAAAAAAAAGAAAATTAAAAACAAAATTTGTGAATATTATGTTGTTGATTTTCAATTGCATACAAATTATGTTCCACCAAATAGTTGCCACAAATTTCAAAGTTTATTTCTCTTATCGCTGTTGTCAATGTGTGTGTCCAATACGTATTAGTAAAATAATATTATCTGTCGATGTGTTTGTTGTTATTCCTATTCAGTTGAGTTTCAAACCAATTTTACATTCACTTTTTATTTAACAAATTCAACCAAATACAAGAATTTCTATATTTTTGTAGTTGCCCTGGTGTAAATGCAAATTCTATAAATGTATCCTTCATTATTATTCCAATTAGAATAAAATCTTAAAAACGAAGAAATTCTACTCAAATTTGTGAAGCTTTTTAACTGCACAAAGGCATAGAACAAAATTGAATGTATAATGTTTTCAAAATGAAATTTGAAATTTACTTACGAATTTGCCATAAAACCGACTCACCACACAAAATCCAAAAGTAAATATTAACCAACCTAACAAACACCTTTGCCCAGTAATGTAAGTCAGTCCGTCCATGTTCCAACACATTTCTCAATTTTAATTATTGTTCAGAAATCGAATTTATTTACTTTGCTCAATAATTATTGCAGAATTTTCAATATAGCTTTTAGTTAGTTTTTATATATTTGGCGTGCTTTGTATAAGTAAATTTATATACATATTCTATATATGTATATACATAATTCAAAATATTAAGCTTGCTTTTAATTTTGATGTTAAATATGCTGTAAATACACGTAACAAATTTTTATTTCATATTATTCAACATTTTTACTTACATAAATGTATATTTTTGTATATACATGCATTTGTATATAAATATATATATTGGTGTCATTTTTGGCACCTGATTTGGTATCAGGACAACAAGCAAGTCATGGCGCAGGACCTTTTCCCCTCGCTTTTCTCTGGTGCGTGGGCATATTGCACGCTATTCGTTAATTAGCCAGGTTATGGGCATATTGTTTGATAATCAAAAAATAAAAAAACAAAAGAAAATATTATTACATTGGCCTCATTATTATATTAAAAGAACATTTTCCACCTTTTGTAGACGATTACTTTTCAGTTACGGTGCGAATACCTAAACGAATAACAGTCTGTGAAAACCTATGCCTCCTTAGTTATATGCCACGCGATTAGTTGCAAAGTTGCTAAGGTAAAAAAACATGAAATGAAACGAAATACATACATGTACTTGCTTGGAGGGTCGATCTAAATTACAAACTTCAATGCTTGCTAGACACATTTATAATCAATATAATAATAAATATATAATGTATGCCATAAGTATGCCGAGACAAACTAGTATATTTTATACGAACTTATATGTCTAGCCTCTGCTGTCTTTAAGCCACACACATAGTAATCGTCAGTTTGATGCATCTTTCTCAGAGGAACAATGGGAGAAGGACTTGGAGGCTGAGCTGAAGGACTACGAGGTGGTCGACGAAGGAGGCACTGGCGGCGGTCGGGGTCGCAACAAACCGAAGCGGACAGTTGATGGGGACGAGGATGAGGATGAGGATGACGCACCGACAATATCCAATTTGCGCACACGTTCAACTAACAACGATTGGGAGGAGTATGCCGACTTAATTGAGGATACCGATGATTTAAAGTAATTAAGAGCTTATATCGTAGTTTCTTCTAAGTTGGCTCTAAGTTTATAACTTAACGTTTCTTTCCATTCCTTTCTACTCCTTGTTTCTTTTTTAACAACCTTACTTACTACTTGTTTTGTACTCAACTCTCTCATTATTGTTACGTATACCCTGAAAAACCAAACCCATAACCGATCTGCAACCAATTTATTGCCGCATCCACAGAACATTGAAGTGCCTAAAACGCACCATGTTGGGCTATCTATGAGACGAGGCATTCTTTACGCTCTTCTAATGTTGGCGTAAAACGTTCGTTAACATACGACGATTACATGTAAATAGAATTTGCCTCGGGTCCTATTGGAAAAGTTGGTTGAGATCTGGCCATTGGCCGTGCGCAAAAAGCAAGCATTTTATTCAGTTACCTTAAAAGATGATATAAGACACTAAACTCTAACAATTTAATTTATGTTACGATTCAAATCCATTTTGGCTAAATTCAAACAATCCAAATACGACGAATTCTCCTTATCGTTTTGTCATATTGGTTGACGAGTCGGAAACTTTCGCCAATTGTTCAGCACACGAAAATGGCAAACAGTTAACTATAACATACATATTTACAAATACATACACATACACAGAAATTTCAAGATGAAACTGGTTAAACTAGAATATTAAACAAAACAATTAAAACCAATAAATCGAAGCAACAAAACGCATTAGTATAAATCGTATTAAAATATAGTAATGAATGCATAAAGAAGCTTCAGAGCGAAACATTTTGTTATTTATATTTATAAATAAATTATATAAATATAAATATATATATATATATATATATATATATATATATATATATGCATATACATATATATATATATATACAGAAACAGATAAAATTAATGCATTTGAATTTAATGTGTAAAAAATTATTATTATAAATATATAAATATATATATATATATATATATACATAAATATATATATGTACTCTGTAAAAAAAATATATATATGAATCCAATTAAAAATATAAAATTAAAAAGTTATTGAAAGAAAACAAACAAACATACATTTGCAAAACTTTGTTTAATATCAAATTTAATTTTCTTTGATGATTTACTTGAATTTACCTAAAATAAACTTTTTTTGTATTTTATTAGCATTATTAATAATGATTAATTGATTTTAGTTCAATACGGTGTTAGATTTGGCGACATGGTTTACCCTTAGGCTGATTTTACAATATAAATATATATTAACCAAAACACACGCATATATTCCTTCTAATATAAATGCCAAAAAAAAAAAAAAATATATATATATATATATATATATATATATATATATATATATATAAATAAAATAAAAAAAAAAAAAGGAAAACAGTAATTGAGATCAGATAACAATTTTAACAAAATATAATTAAAGACGCAATTAACAATGGACAAAAACAAAAAGAAATAACAAAATCGCAATTATAAACAATAAGCAGTTCAAAAAAACAAAAAAAAACCTTATACAAAAAAATATACATATATATTTACATATATATTTCACTAGCAAAATTTTTATGCATAAAACGAGATGAAATAACAAAGCAAACAATCTATATTATCAATGTTTTTGCTCTAAATGTCTAACTAATTGTTACAAAATATATAAATTATTTTCAGCAGGCAAGGACGTGTTAAACATATTTAAAGAAAAGAAAAACATATGACGTATGCTATATAAATGTGTAATTATTTGTTAACAGTGGCAAAATATATTGATAATTAAAATACAAGTAAAAGTTATTGAAATTGAAATCAAGATGGAAATGAAGATTGTATATTGTACATTTTACTTTTAAAACTAATCGAAAGTATTCACAATAACAATAACAAGATATTTTAAATTTCAATTACAAAACTTCAATTGTTTGTTTACCTTTTTACTGATAACCGAATATGACAAATAATATAAATATTGAACTGTTCACTAACCCGTTCTTCATCCAACATCCACTACATCCACTGCGAACACATTTTCTAATTTATGTCAAATAATTTATAGCAAAGCAACAGTTAATAATTAATGTTTTAATGAGAAGTTTGTTGAAGCATTTGCATACAAAAGTAAAATACAAAATTAATGAATTACACACACGCAGAAATTTCCATAACTATAAAACATTGCAAAATAATAATAATTAATGAATAAAGCAAAAATATAAAATATATTATGTTTATGTACTAATTAAAGTATACATATGTATCACCATGCAAGAAAAAGGATATATATATATATAAATAATTTAGTTGGCTAATAATAAAACCAAACATTATTACTTATAACACTTAGAGGCAAACGATGGCGTTAGCTAAAGTTTAACATGGAAAGTCTAAAACTGCGATTTATCAACATAATGATGTAGACGAAGAAACACAAGATACAGTTAATGTCAAGTAATATTTAGAGCGCATACTAAAGAAGTACCAGTAGACGAGAAAATAAAAGAAATCTCCGAATGAAAATTGATTGGAAACTTGGCAACAAATGAACTAAATACACTGAGAGAAAGAACATCAACTCTGTAAGATTTAGTGACAAAACGACAAATTATACTAGTCTACATACATATATATATATATATACATATGTATATTGTGTATGTATATATATGTGTGTATATATGTATATCTACACACATATATATATTTATATATATACCTAAATATATGGAAACAATTTAATGAGAATAACATCAAGTAATAAAATGAAAGTGTATAACTATTAAAACTAACAAAACAAACAAGCTCTTATTTTTTGTTTATTCTGAAAATTGTATGTAAAAACTACTTGCCATATATATAGAATAGACCTTCTACATATTTTGACCCAATCAGATTCGTATACTCGATTACGAAATGAAAAAGAGTATATATTCTGCAGTCGGTATATTTATAGAGTATTTCAATGAAATTGAAATATATATAATACTGTTTGGCTTCGAATTACAAGCAGATAATTGTTATTAGTATATCTGCAGCTGTTGGAAACGAAAATACAGTCTTAGACGAATGCTTAGATAGCCAAGCTTTTCGAATAATGATTAATCGAAAATACATTAAACACATTATCGAGTTCGAGTATTATACAGCGATAACCCATGTTTGTTTATTTTCAGTTGACTATTTATATAATACTTGTTTGACAAAATAGTTCTATAATATATTCAACTTACAACATACATATATAGAGACATTGGAAAGGTAAGCAAAAACGGAAAGCTGGCTAAATTCCTTAAGAACTAGAAACGAGTATACAATTCTGTATATATTTATACACCATATGCTATCGATGAATTCCTCTTACTACTATTTTGCAGTGTATACTTTGCACTTATATAATTGTAGCTAACTGAAAAATAATTAATTAGGGGACTTGTATAATTTGTATGCCCTGATCTATATAAAAGATTCTTATTTTATATTTTAATTGACTCTAACAGAGAAAAGATGACGTATCTGTCGTTGGTCTTGATATTAGTGGATTCATTTTATTTTTCATTTCTCTTTTATCAAAATGAAAATATTTTAAAATATTAAACACATTTTATTCACAAAAATTTAATAAGTTAATTAATTTTATCGAACATTCATGTCTGACAAACAATAAATTTTTGAAAACAATACACATTGAGTTAATATACCAAAGTAAAAACCACGCGATTGTTTAAAACCATATAAATAGTTGAACAATAATTACAAATTTAAAATTTTCAAAATCTCATTTTTGTATGTTTGCTGTGCAAACATCAACGAAATTCGAGGGACTGAGTGCTGTATATATTTCTACTGCTAGTAACACAATTTGAGAGGGAAAACAAAGCCCCGAAAGCCCATAACCCCGTGACTAAATGCTGATGTGACCTACTAATTTTGACAGCCAAGATAGAGAGGTGAGTAAATTCAAATGGCATTACCGATAATGAGAAGACGAATAGCGCTGACTGCGATGCTGCTGCTCGGTCTTCTCATACGTAATGCTCTTGAACTGATTGTTTGCCTCAAGCGGTTGTCTGGGCGCAGAGCCGCCTCGATTCACAAACAAATCCCTCCATATCATCGCTATCAGTACGAAGATTGCACCAACTATTCTGTTGACAAACTCGATTAGCTTAAATACGATTGGGGTGGCGGTATGCGTGAAGCGACTTAGCTCGAACAGGAAGCGCACCGCAAAGATGCCCATAAACCGAAGAGACACAGCAGCGCCGCTCAATATAGAAAATACGAGCAGACCTAGAAATCGTATAGTTCCAATTATATTGCGCTTATTCACATCGTTCACCATAAATTCGTACATTGTCGTTACAACTGACTGGCGCCATTGCTGAAGAACCTCCAGGAAATCAGCCAAACCGATTTGCGGTGCTTGATCTTCGTCATCCACATCCCTCTTGGTGTTGTCACCAGAGGTAAGGGCTTTGCTAGGGCTACTTCTCTTTAGTGAAGGTCGTGGTGTTGGCATAGGATCTGCTTCCACAGCGCGAACCATTTTCAATTTGATCTGGACTTCCTGACTTCGAAACCGTATTGTTTTAATGCTGAACCAGTATTCACCGAAGGCTAAATCACTAATCTCCGTCCAAATGCATGTGTCTAGCTGCGCAGGATGTGGAATGTGCTTGTAGCTGCCCATGCTGCCTTTGGTAATGCCCACCCACATATTGGGTACGAGTCTCTGGTAGAACAACTGAAGTTTTCCTGCGCTCGATAGCAGCTGCTTTTCCAGATCACGCTCGCTGCGCTGTAGGACTATGACATCGCGATAGCCACCAAGCTGTTCGACAAAGCAACGCTCAAGGTAAACGCCTCGGAAGAGTCGAGATTTGTATAACTGTTTGGTAAGCGATTGCATAGCTAACTCCTCAGGCGGCATAAATCGAGCGCCATCTGCTGATGTTGACACCACACTCGTCCCTGTCGCATCAGCGTCGGCCATTGTTTAGTACTGCTTCTGCGTAAATGTGAGATTAATTAAACAATCATCTGACGGCTCAAATAACCTTTACCTGATCTTTTCTATCGGGTTCAGCTTTCGCTTCTTAGTCAGCAAATGTTTTGTTATTGTTTTGAGTAATATTAGCCCCTGCCACTTACACTATTCAAAGTGCGTCTGGTCTTCCCTCAATGCAAATGCGTTAGTATTTTATTAAGTAATACAGCGGTATCCAGCCAAAATACATATTTATCCGCTAATTTCTCAAGAACTAGTTGCTTAACAAATTGCAAAAAAAAAATAATATTTTGATGTGTTTATGGACTTTGTAATCGAATACTAATAATCACTTCTACCTCAATTTTGGCATAATCCATATCGTATGATTTCTTGACAACGGTCACACTTATCGCAAGACAACAAAACAAAATAGTACATGAACGTTTTTACAACTACCCTAATATACATTTTTTCCAAAGGTTCCAACAAGTCGCTGTCAAAATTGGCTCCAGACACCGTCTTAGAGAATATTATATAAGGATGACTTTAGTGGGTTTGGCAGCACGCAAGCTGGCTCAAAAGCAACGGTAAGTATGAGTTTCAGTACTCGAAATATTCCAACTAATAATTTCAATTTGAAGGTCGGCAAAGTTGGCCGCTGCTTTTCCAAATGGCGTTCGCTGTCAGAAATGTCTAAATATGGGGCATTGGAGCTACGAATGTAAGGAAAAACGAAAATACGTTCACCGAAGTTCACGTACAAAACAGCTAAGCAAGCATTTAGCGGAAAAGACTGCAAAGGCCATGGATTCCAATGAGGCTCGTTCCCCAGACACCGGAGCTGAGATGCGCCTTGATCGAGAGAAACGGGCAAAACGTAAAAGAAAACGTAGCAATAGCTCGTCGTCGTCGAGTTCATCTAATAGCTCGAAAAGCAGTTCGGATTCATCGAATTCGGATAGCAGCAGTAGCAGCGACTCGGATAGTTCCAGCTCCGATGACGACGACGACGATGGCAGCTCATCTGACGGCGATTCAAGTTCCTCAAGTGATAGCGACAATGATGACTCCAGCTCTAGCAGCAGCGATGAGCAGGAAAGCTCATCGCCTAAGAAGAAGAAGCGCCGCGATAGCTCGGCTGAATCGTCCGATGACGATGCATAAGATGTATAAACGGTTTTAAGATATCAATCGTATAACTACTATATTACAATAATAACTGTAACTGTCATACGAATAATGCATACATAGCTTTAGTAGTTTAGTTTACTTTCTTTGAGTGCTTTTACCGGGAATTCACAAATATGGAGACATTTTATAACTTTATTTTAAAATAGTTTTAATTTAGTACACAATACGTTTGGCAATTTTTTGAATTAGCTTAATTTGTACCAATAAATGAACAATTATAATTCGTATCAGTCTGAATCGATTTCAACATCGAACTGTTGCAAATTGCTTTCAAATAATTGCAAGTCGATTTCTTGACGATTTATTTGCTCATTGGATGTACTCATGTTTTGGACAAAGATTTCATTATTGATGGCCACATTGGATGGTTCCTTGGACATTACTTGATGCACCGCTTGAGATTTTAAATGTAGCTCCTCAACCTAAAAAGTTATTGTTTTAAACTGGGTTCTTATGCATCCATGTGAAACGCTTTACCTTAAGTGAGTTCAATGCTTCCTGAATAACTGGCAGTACCTTGACCAGTTTCCTTTCTATAGCATATAGATCAGTCTGTTCTTTTTGCAAGACACGATTTGATTGCAGCATTTTAACTTCCAATTAAGAACAACAAATACAGAGCTGTTTTGCAGCACACATTGCTCACTGTTAAGTTAACAGTAGACCTAGCTGTTATGAGAAAGATTGATTTTGATACAAAAAGGATATGATACCATTAGACTATGTGAATATGTAAATAACAAACTACTTAAATTTTTCTTAATAATTCTAAATTAACACGAATTTTGAATTTAAGAAATGCCACTTAGCTTTAAATATATCACTATCTTATAGTATGTAATATTTTATAGTACATGCTGGGCAGTTTTGATATTTTCAGATATTTGGTCACATTATTACTCAATCTTAAATCAAGGAATTTGTATCTTAATAAATCACTCAAAGTTTTACAAATATTTTAATAAATTCACGATTTTTTAATGTTTTACAAAGGGTTCAACAAAATAATAATAATTTCATTTTGCTGTGGACATAGATCATTACTATAAACAGTGTGACCGTCCCAGATTTATTGCGTCGCATTTTGATGTTCCCGCCGAAAGAACGTAAAATTAACTTTCAATGAACAATTTAAAATATAAAGAGGTAATAAGATTGATATTAATAAATAAACTCGATAGTTAAAATTTTATTACATCTTTTAATTCAAAAGATGAAAAGCGAGAACAAGGGGATGATCCTCAAGCGCTTCATCGACAACTGTCAAACGCTGAAAATTGAGGAAAGTATTTGGCAACGGGCGACAAAAACATTTTATAAACTAAACGCAGATGGCGTGCTATCCAGCGAGGCCGACGACTGGCTTTGCTGCGCCATATATAGTGAATTGCAGCAGACCAAAATGAAAGATATGCGCCAAGAAGAAGCAAACACCAGCAGCAGGATCGATAATGACCTGGAGCCATGGGAAAAGAAGACACGCTCCAATAGCTGGAACATCTCACTGACCCAACTGCTACGCTGCTTCAGCATAAATATAAACAAATTTCTAAAGAGAATGGAACACTGGAATTGGATAGCGCAGAGCTCCGAAGTGTTTCAGCAGGAGATTAGTGATTTGGAGAGACGTCTCGGCATTACGCTGCTCCTTCAACAGCACTACAAGCGCATATTCAACCAACTATATGTACAGCCAGCAACAGCAGAGAGTCGAGCTCATTATCAAATGCTATATGAATTTGGTTGGCTACTCTTTCTAGTGGTGCGCAACGAGCTCCCGTCATTCGTAACCACCAACATCATCAATGGCTGCCAGGTGCTCGTCTGTGCCCTGGAACTGGTCTATGTTAATGCGCTCGAAGTACACAAATCGGATGTAATTAATACGTCATTTGCGGGCGTACCCTCAAAGTGGTGCAGCAATGATTTCGACGTTGATATGCTGCTCAAGTACAGCGCCTTGGATGCCATCTGCGGACTCATACCGGAGCTGCCGGCAAAGGGGGCTCGCATCATGAAGAATGCCTTCTTCCATAAAGCGGTGATGGGCTTATTTATGGACCAACGTCTGCTGGGCAACGATCGGGTGATGCGTGAATTGGTTAAGGATGGCATCTTGGAAGTCAACTTGACATCTTTGAATCGTAGCTACGCTTTGCATGTTTCAGATATCAGTGAGATTGACGAACGAATTCTACTGAAACCAACAACATATTCCTGTACAGACAAGGAGCTTGCGCTAAGAGATATCCAACAGCGAGCTAACGAAAATGAAGCCGATCGCAAGATAATCTCTCTGCTAAAAAGTGCCACGCAGCGTGATAATCTGACGAAACTATTGACAGATGGACTGCCACAATCTCTGCCCGCTTACATAGGTGGCACTTTGGGCAAGGAGGATGCTGCGCTCTTGGAGAAATCGGTGCGTGATATGTGCCAAAAGCTTGAGCGCAAATCGAATTTGACCCATGAAACAAGTGAATGCCGCTTTAACCTGGTCAGAGGATTGTATTATGTGTTGCTGGACAAGATCATTGCCGCCGAGCTACGTCGTAGGCCTTCAATTAAAATCCCACAGATGCTGAAGCAGTTGCAGCATACCTTCAATGCCACGCTGATTGCCTGCTGCTTAGAGCTGGTGCTGCACATTTTCGGTACGGATGAGAAACAAATGAAGTTTCCTTGGCTGTTGAATTGCTTCGATATCGATGCATACGAATTCCAAAAGATAATCGAGCTAGTTGTAAGGCATGAGAGCGGTTTGCTGACCCGTAATATGATCAAGCACTTGCAAGAGATCGAAACACAATGTCTCACCACACTGATATGGCAAAAGAACTCTCAGCTATGGCGCCAGGCGGGTAGTACAGGTCTACCGCGATGCCAGGATGTACAGTCGAGTTCGGGACAGGAGAATGTCGGATCTGCCTCGGGTTCAGTTGCAATTTGCCTGCGCAAATTCTACCACCTGGCCAACCAGCGGCTAACGTATCTGTGCAAGTGTCTTTCCTTGGTAACCAGCTACACACAGATCTGGCACATTATGGAGCACTCCATCAATGTGCATGGCGAAAAGCTGCTGCAGCAACGCCACCTCGACCAGCTGCTTATGTGCGCCATCCACCTGTGGGTGCGCAAGTCGCATCTACGCATCACCTTCAGCGATATCATCCAACAGTACAGGCGCCAGTCGCATGCCAGCAGGGTCATCTACCGTGCCGTATACTCCGCCAATGGCCAGCCCCCCACGGACATCATCAGCTTTTATAATCGGGTCTATGTTCCGCTCATGGCCGAGTACGCAGTTGCCCTGCACTGTGAACAAACTGATGCGGAGAATGAAGCTGCTGCGATCAATCGGCCCCTGCAAGAGCTCAGCGTCGGCGGCAATAAGCGCCTCAAAAGCAACGTATTTGTCTCACCAGAGGCAATGCCTCGCATCTGCATGGCGAATAACTGCAAGGCCAAGATCATAAGTGAGCGTGAGGCAACCCCGAAAAATCTGAAGCGCGCGCACTCCAACGATGAGCTGAGGCAGCCCGTATCCAGTAAACGACCGAATATACTCAGACGACGCACAACCTTTCTCTAAGATTCGGATCCTGGGAACGGTCTTCACGAACATGCTACTTTTTGTTTTTTTGTTACGCGCATTAGCGCAATTTAATGACGCTATCACAGTGTCTGGACTATGCTACATTAAGTTAGATTTCTAATGATCTTATTATGAACGAATGAATTAATATAATGAATTTGAATTGCATTGAGTATTATGTTAAACAGAAGACAATATGATAAACGTATGACAATATCTATTAAATCCACAAATTTAAATTTGAATTCCACCTGGCAAAAAGTATTTCCCATTCATGAACACAATTTCTTATTGTTAAATGAATTAGAATAAATTGAACTTATTTGCATTATGAATTTTTCTTTACATTTAACATATATTTGATATTGCACTTACATATTATATAAATCGTATCCCCCAAAGATAACTGGCAAAATTGAATTATTAGTGTCACATTTAAATAAAATATTGAAGAATTTCGTACATATGAATAGACTTTATTTTAATGCAGTTTTGGATTTGAAACTCGGCTCAAAATTGTGTAAATATTGAAAAGGCGTCTGGTCAAATGAGATGAGCAGGCGCCACCACGGCTCTACAAAAAATTTATAAAATAATCTAATAAAGGACTTGCAAGCAGAATTAGACGACAGTTGGTTATGGGTGAGACCGTACAGGAGGGGAGAAGAGCATACAATACATACTGAGAGCGTGCAACTTATAGCTAAAGTGTTTTTCTCATGCCTACAGATATATTTAAGATGAAGGAGGAGGAGGAGGATTAGCAACAGCAGCGCTTGCCGCAGGAATGCTTGGAGCAGGCGCTGAATTGGGCGCAACTGCTGCCACGCTGGCGACTTCGACAACAGGTGGTGCATTAGCTGGCGGAGTTGTGTCTAAAAAAAAAGACAAAGTTCAGGTTAATTTTAATTTAGATTAACATAATTCAATGTCAATTCTCTTTTACCCATTGGCGTGGGCGCCTGAGGTTGAGCCACAGGTGCTGGAGTCTCGCCTGCTGGAGTTGGCGGCGCAGCGGCCGCGGGAGTGACAACTGGCGGTGCCGTGAAGGGCGCACCATTGGGTGGTGCAGCTCCTGCTGCATGCGTCGGCAGCGGTGGATGCTGTACCGCAGGTGCTCCCAACTGCTGCGGGGGTGGTGGCTGCAGTGGATGCTGCTGCTGCGCCGGCTGCTGTTGGGGATGATGTGGTGGTGGCAATGCCGGCTGCTGCTGTTGTTGTTGTTGCTGTTGTTGTTGCTGCTGCTGTGGTGGCATGACCATGGCACCTACAGGGGCTCCCACAGTGGCACCTACCTGGCCTTGTTGCTGCAGCTCCTGTTGCAGGCGGTGATGCGCCTGCTGACGCGCTCGAAACTCGGCTGCCTTTAGCTGTTCAAGATGAAATTGTTGACGCTCCGTAATGAGCTGTTGTCGCTGATACTCAAGGCCCTCACGCTCACGCTCCATGGTGGCCTCCAGCTCTTCGAAATGCCGCAATTTGATTTCCAACTTCTTCATTTGTGTCTCCACCAGCAACGCCACTAGTGACTTAATCTTGCGCTCTTCCAGTGCTGCCAAATGCTTCGCTTTGACAGCTGCCGAAGCCAATGCAGCCGCAGCTGCTGTTTGCATATTGTTCTCGCTAAAGGCTCCATCCTTTGCTGGAGCACCACCACTACTGGCATCGTTACTGCCATCCTTCGTCTCGCCATCTCCACTGTTCTCTTCGGTCTTGATCTCGACATCGTTGCTGGTGGCAGTCTCGGGGGGTGAGGAATTGGAAACCGATTTGTTTGAAGCATTGCTCGATTTGTCGGTTTTATTTGCTTTGTCAGCTGCGGCCGATGATGGCGACAAATCCTTAGACTTGTTCTCTGTGCTATTGGTCGCGGTCGTGTTGGTTGTTGTTGCTGATGCTGTAGCTGCAGCTGTAGTTGTAGTTGTTGTTGTCGTAGTGGATGTTGTTGTTGATGTGGAACTCGAGTCTGTGGCTATGTTGAGCTTATCCGATTTCGTCTTGTCTTTGGACTTGGCATCGTCTGTCGCTTGAATGTGTGAATAAAATGAACCGAAAATAAATATTATATTAACTTAAAATCCATATAAAAATGTTAAAATATTTTAAGCGAACATAATTAAAGATTATATCATGGATGTCGATCTTTAAACTGTCTTTCAAACATTTTGTGTAATTGCACACACATTTGATAAAGTAAACTAAATATGCCCCAAATACAAATACAAAAAATAGAAGCCATATTTATCTCTTCATTTTACAAATTATTAATAATTAACCTCTGTGTTCGGACATCTCAGTTACTTACTGTCTTTTTTGTTAATATCCTTTACTTCTTCGTCGTTGCCAGCTGTTGTCGAGTTGCTGTTGTTGCCCTCCTTTGATTCATCATCGTCCTTGTCATTGCCTGTGCCTGCGATGCCGCTGTTCGCCAGGCCAAAGTTGGGATTGAATTTGCCACCAGCCGAAGCCTTCTCCACGTTCTTCATATGGTTGTCCATTATGGTAGCTGGCACCTCATCCTGACGTAAGCAAAATTTCATTAAGAAAACTCCTTAAACCACTTTGTTTTTTAACCTACTTTAATAGCGGCAAATTCCTCCATGGCGGCCTTTGCAGCGGCAGCGGCAACACGTGGGTCCACCACGGATGCCAAGAATGCCACTGTCGACATAATTGGATTGCCAGACTTACTAAATGGAATTGGTTGGCAGCCGAGCGGTCCCAAAAAGCCGCCATCATCCTCAAGGTATGGGTCCTCGATGGGCAGGCGCAAGAAATGCAAGATGCATTCGTCCTGGGTGCGAGTGCCCACATGCTCACACACCTTGTTCCAATCGTCCTTGTGCATCTCGAGACCCTCGAGTAGGAGCAGCGTCTCCTGATCTGTCCACTCACGCGACATATTTGCCGCCGTGCGATTTTTCATGGCTGCCGGTTTTTTGGCATACTGATCCAACTTCAGGCCAAACTGACTAACCCCAGAGGCCAACCCACTGGCTGCACCGTTCTCCAGTGTCTCCGTTTTAATGCCCAAGGCACCGCCACTGGCCTTCTCGCAATCCGCGCCACTTTCCTTGCCCAGCGGTTTCTTATCAAGATCAAGCAAGGTCTTAGCTGCTGATGGCTGTTGTGTCTTCTGTGGATTGATGGACTGTAAACCCGATGGTGTATCCGACAGTATGTGAAAGTGCGAGGTGGGAGGTGGACCCATTGGCGTGGGACGCAAATCAGCATCAATCTGGTAATTGATCAATCCCCACTGCTCCAAAAATGCATGCACGCGCATTATGGCGCACACATCACCCGCTAAATTACGGCGACAAGCTGTACTCGTTAAGTATTCAGTGGGATTTAGTCTGCAAAGAAAAACCAAGCAATGGGTTAAGTCACTGAAGCATTTGGGAATGAAATAATAATAATCTGTATAGGGTGTGAACGAATAGAAACATTTGGTAAACTTAAAAAAATATATATTGATATTATTAATATTGGGCGTGATTGGAGAAGGAACTCACCTATAGGTGTCAATCATAAAATTACGATAGGCCATGTAAATCTCTGGCGTCTTGGATTTATTCTTGCTATTGAAGAACTCCGGCATGGCGCGTTTCTCAATGACATGAATCGAGTTGTAGTCAAACCAGGCGGAATATGAGGGAACAATAATGTGATGCGTCTGCTCGGTGACATTATCCTCCATGTCTTCCTTGGCAGACGATGAGAATTCCTGGGTATTACTGTTGTCACTCGTCTTGCCCGTCTGTGAATTGTCGCCATCGCCAGCGGACATCGCTTGGGCAGCACTGCCGCCAGTCATTTCATCGTCCAGATCAGTCATGGTGCCGCCTGATTAACAAAGAAAGGAATGATTGATTTGCCGCAATTAAGTCATATGGTTTATTTACCTTTAATAGGCATCATATCGTTGTCACCACGCGCTTTGCCACCCGGTGCTGGACTCGCAGTCGATTGCAGTGCCGAATGCGTTGCCTTGTGGACTTCTTGGATGTTGGGCTCCGCCGGTGGATCATCGAGATCCCGTGTCAGATCCTCGTCGTCCTCGTCGTTGCGCGATTTTTTGTGTATGACCGCTGGAGAGCGCTTTCGCTTACCCGGCTTCGATGTTGATGTAGAGGTAGTGGGTGAAGGCGAGCGACGTCGCTTCTGCTTTCCAGTACCACTGCTCGTGGTGGGCTTCTTCTTATCATCCCCAAAGGACATTATATCATCGATGGACATGCGTTGTTTATGCGTCTTTTTTTTGCCCAGTTCATCAACCTCGTAGTCTTCTTCTGCCATCCACTCGTTGTACTGCTCTAGATCCAAAATCCATGAGGCAGCCACACGCCAACGTTCTGCAGGCGATTCCGGATTCTCGGGTATATTATCAGGCAAATCAAAGCTATTCAGAGTCCAGGAGTCATATGACTCTGGGAAGTAGTACCAGTGAAGCATGACATGATTGCCGCGTTTGAATATGGGTCGAGCATATTCATCGGGATGTGGGTCTACCACGGGATAGACAATGTGGGTCGCATCCTCCTCGTCAGTAACGATTTCGACCCGTCGATTGTCTAGAATTTCACGTAGTCGTGTCTCAAAGCTCTTCTCAATTTCCGGTCTGATATAGATGTAAGGTATGCGATAAAGATCTGCCTCCACTAGAGCTTGTTCGATCTCGATCAATAATTGTATGTTAGGATCCTTACGGGTAGGATTCTTGCCAATGGAAAAGTCAAATTTCTTGCCACGTTGCTCGGCACGAAAACGAAACATGGTAGAGAAAATTATACATAGACCTCCACCGTTTTTAAAATCCAAAAAACAGCGCATCTAATAAAATGAAGAACAAATATAATTATTTATTTGTGTCAAGATAATTCAACAATGATTCAAATTTAATAAGTATATTATTAACTAATAACCGAAGTATATTATTAACTATATATTATTGGGCGTTTTTTTTATGAATAAATAAAAATTCGTGCTTGTCCCAAAAATATTACAACTGCGCATCTCTATCGCGCGTGTACATACAAAACATTTTGCACACCCAAAACACCCTGTTCCCCCAATACACTTACCGGGATTCTCGTCGCCGGCGGTTCAGCCGAGTTTTTCCCCAATTTGGCTTCCACATATTGCAAGAATAGTATTAGGAGCTGTGCAAGTGATTCCTTTGTTATTGGCTCCGAGCTATGCGCCAAATACTGCAATACAGATGCACCGTAAGTTATGGTGTTTTTAATTTGCTTGAAGCGCCATTTTTGTTTTCGCTCACGGTGGCGGCGCTGGCGTTGTACTCACCTTTTTACAATTCTTTTGTAGCCATAGCCGTATAGATTCAAAACCTTGTAGCGTCTCAGGCGATTGGAAAAAGTCAACATTGGGACTTCCGTCCTTTTTAGGACCTAGAGTGTTCATCGTGCAACACTTTTTTATACTTTTATTTGATATTGTTCACAGTTTCACAGTTGAAAACGAATATTGAAAACGCTGCAGCAGAAATAGACGCACACAATTGGGGTGGCGGAGTATCGATACCACTTAAGCATTGACGTGCATGGTCATCGATAAAAAAAAAACTCGATACCATGTACACTCGTTCTCTGAGTACAAATAACAATTGACTTCGCATGTTAATTTTCTGCCTTACTTATTTTTTCTTGAACAGATTTTTAAATAGAGATAATTGAATGAGATAGTTATGGTCGGTGACGACGTAAGCATTATTGAAATGCTTACTCTCATAGCTCTAAAATTATCAACTCATTAAACTAGTTCTTATTTACTAGATCACACCAAAACATTTCATCTTTATATCGGAGTAGTGTTACCATACAACCCAAACACATACTCTCATTTATTCGGTTGTAAAAAAAATAAATGGCTTAATGTTACAGACTTTATTAAATACATTATAATATGACATTAATTATGGGATGAATTTGACACATTTGTGAATAAGTTTGTTATTATCTTTTGAGCTTTTGGATAATATGAAATGATCAGTGACAACTCTGTTTGTATTTTATTTCATGCGCCATTCGAGCACCGCACAGTATAAATGTGACTTGAACACCGCGAACATGGCTTTCCCTGCTAATATTAATATCCGAAATTTTGAGAATATCCAACGTATTGAGTGCATTTGTAGTTGTGTCAAACCAAATGTTAAGTTAAAGCATTGACTGTTTCGACCAAACGACGTTTGCAACACAATTGAATCAGTTGCGGTCTCCACGCCTACGCCGGGATTTCATATTGTATGTGTGCGTTTAAAATCAATGAAACGAATTGGCTACTCGTGCGAGTGAATAAGAACAATTTTGTGACGGTTGCAAAATAAAAGAAGAAAAAAAGTGAACGCGTAGCAGACCAGCGAACAAGGAGAACCTAACGCACACATACTGCGCACGCAAAAATGAACCTAAAAATCTTAAAAAGTTAAATAGGCAAGTTTTTCTACAAAATCTGGTGGTGAAAAGTGAACAGAAATGCATCAGCTAAATGCAACGCGCATGAGCTGAAGTAACAGCAGGCAGTCGCATTGCTGCCGCACCAGCACCAGCACCAGCAGCAGACGTCGACGTCGGCACTGACGCTGACTCCGACGCCGCCATAGGTATGCTGCAAGGTTGCTAGCCCAGCACGCCGCGACAGAACCAGCAAAATCGTAACATTTGCCAAAGGTAAGTGCCGTGTAATGTGTTAATAAATATAGACAAGTTAGTATACCTAAATAGTGCGTGTTAAGTATATACATTATAAACATTAAACAATCACATCAGCATTAAACACTCCTCTCATTTACTTATCGTTGAGACGACTGCGAGGCTCTCCGTGACGCGCGTCTGTCTTCCGTTGCAATTTTTATGGTGTGCGTGCGTCTGAGTCTCAGCGTGTGTGTGTTGAGTATGTATGCATATATGCTTGCTCGGACTCTGTGACTCTTCTTGCTTCGTCAGCGCGTGGTTGGAGGGGCAACGAGGGCATTTTGAGCTGTGATAAGCTCCATTTATGAAATTTTATAAGTACAAGTTATGTGCGCTCATATAGTATATACAATCGCATGTGTGTATGTGGGTGTGTATGCGTGACATGTCATTGCATATATGTATGTACATATTTACAAATGTCCAGCACTATCTCTATCCGTTCTTTTTCTATTGTTGCTATGTGTGTGAGGTTATATTGAATAAAATATTAAGCTGATGGTCCTTTTTGTCTATTGCAATGGAGTTTATTGGCTTTTTATGTGCTTGGCAGTATTATTGTTGAAATGTCCTCGCCATGGTATTTTTAGCTATAACAATTTCTCAATACTATGTGGTTTTTGTGTTTTGGCATTTTGAATTGTTTTTCGGCTTTTCGTCTGACACTCTTTCCCACTGCTGCCCCCCACCATTCACTCACACTTACACACACACACATTTATTTTTTGGGCGGCGTATGCGCACCAATTGACTACAAGCAATTGCTTTTGCCTAACGTTCAAGTGCCTTCGTTTGTCTCTGTCGCAGTCGCCGTCGTGGCTGCTGTCGTACTCTCAGTCAACATGCGTTGTCCACGTTGACGGCGACCCAGCAGCAGTAGCAGCAGCAGCAGCAGCAGCAGCAGCAGCAAGCGGCATTTATATTTATTTATGGTGTGCTACCGTAATCGACATTGCCGCCCAAAGCAGTCCGCTCCCCAGTGTTTTCTCTCTCTTTCCTTTTATACATATATACATATATGTGTATGTACCTATGTACAAATGTATAATGCATATGTGCATGAATTTATTTCTGAGCTTAGTGGGGTAGGGCACTTGAACTAGTTATATAGACAGACGACGTATGTACATATATATGGGGTCCAATGATGTTTAGCCACTTTATTTCTAGTTGCTTGGCATGAATATTTTAAATGAACTCGCAGCTTTCGTTGCCTTTTGTGTGCTCAGCTCAGTTCACACTTGGATGCATAAACTATTTCAATTATATCGTTATTGATGTACTTACGTATGAGTACTCTTTTATTGGTTAAATTGAAAAACTTAAACACTTAAATCAAATACTTGAACAATGCTTGACAAAGTGTTGTCATTTTATATAAATATATATGTATGTATACGTAAAAAAAAAATTATATAAATGTCGTAGAGGAATTATATTAAACTAAGTTGTTCAAAATGTTCACCTCTAGTCAAAGATTTAGGTTAAATGAAAATTAAATGTTAATTAGAAATAGTTGGAATGAAAACATTCAATTGAAAGAATAGAATTAGCTTCGTTTGTTCATTTTGAAATATATCAGCCATGTGGCTAGATACAAATACAAATATAGCTACAAATACATTTAGATCGTATCGAAATTATTTTGTATTCGATTTGTGTGTAATTTTCAATGAAATATACGACAGCTGTTTTAATATTTGCAAAATGTGGCCGCCGTTGCCTTTACGCTAATATTGAACTGTTTAAAATTCAAACACACGTTTATGTATCTCCATTTCTTAAACATATAATAATTCTTAAACATATAATCGACTATACGACTTTTCGGTAACTTGTTTAGTCTATAAATACAAGTATTCTTAAATATTTACGGTGTGGGGTTTTTATCAAGGTATTTTGCAGGTTTTTTTTTTTATTTTTTTATTTTTTTTTTTATAAATATTTAACCAATTTTTTACGTTTATCAGCGTAAAGATATCGAGATGATTACACTTTTGTTTTGTTAGATATCTGCCAATATATGTCAACTTCTAGGAATAAATCATTTACCTCTAATGTTGCCTGTAATTTAAACAGTTTTTTGTTTCTTTAATATCTGATTATAAAAAGGTCATTGGAGTAAATACAATTTTAATTGAAGGAAAAACAGATTTTTGCTAAATAAGTTAATTTTAAATTAATTTCAATCTACATCACAGTGCCAGCTTTGGCGTTTGAAAACTCGTAATAAATTTGCTAAAATTAATTTTTATCGCCAGTTTTATTTTATCGCTTCTTATCTATAAGTCATCTAAATTTAAGCCAGCTGACTCATCAAAATTATGAGCCATATTGACAAACGCTTATTGAAAATCCACGTGGCTTAAATGATAGCTCTCTAATTTTAATAGCTTTAAGCTTATTGATTTGTAATAAATGAGCTCAAACAGGAAACATATTTAAACTGATCTATTTCTTTATGACTGAATGAACATAAATAGACAAACTCTCTCTCTCTCACACACACACTCTCTCTCTCACACATTCTCTCTCTCTCTCTCACACACTCTCTCTCTCTCTCACACACTCTCTCTCTCTCTCTCTCTCTCTCTCTCTCTCACACACACTCTCTCTCTTTCTCTCTCTCTCTCTCTCTCTCTCTCTCCCTCTCCCTTTCTATCTCTCAACAGCAGTCCGTTTTTACTGTCATTTTGATAAACTCACATCACATGAGCTTTGCGATTTCTAACATATTTTTATAATTTAGAAGTCTTATCCAAAAGCAGGGTTCCAAAGTAACCCACTTCTACATTATTTTGTTAGTTGCAAATTAATTTTCTGCCTCCAGGCTGATTCTACCTACATATATCAAATTGTTATTTTGTGCAATAAATAGTGCTTTGTATAGAAACGAAATTGGTATCGTAATTGACGGCTAAATACGTGAACAACAGAGTATTTATGTAAATACGCTGCTAACATGCAGCATTATCTGTAGAATTATTTAAAATTATAAATTTTGACGTTATCTCGGGTCATAAACATGCATAGTGAGATTAATAAAATAGATATGCTCTTTAAGCCGGAGAATAGTAGTGCTGATGGTTCAGTGACTGAGCAATTCGTCATTATTTTATAATGAGTTTGAATTATGAATAGATCAACCAATATTGAATATTATAATATCAGCTTTAATTTTTTATTTTTATCTGTGAATACATAATAAGTCTCACACACGTACACTGCTACATTTACCATATTTCGCTCTCATTCTCTCCATTCTCTCTCTTTCTTTCTTTCTCCCTCACTCTCACACTCCCTGTTTTACTGTATTTAACACTCTCCCTGTCTGTTCCTCTTTCTTTCTCCCATTATTTGCCCATTATTCGTGTTTTTACGGCTTATCAGCAAGCATAAAAATTAGGTATTTATGAATTTATAAAAACAAATACTAAACATTCATTACAGTAAGTAAATACATTGAAGTCGACTGTACAACGACAGCGCAATAATCATTTTATTAACCGATTATTAATATTTCAGACGTGAATAAATATTTGAAAATGGTTTGCACAGTTGGTGTGAGCCATATAAAAGAGATTATCTACATACATATGTACAATATGTATGATAGATAAGATATCTATCAACGGATGTATGTATGCATGTGATTTAAAGGCCTTCGTAGAGAGAATGCTAGATGTCGACGTCAATTGTAATTGAAATTAAATAGAATTTCTCTTTATATTTGTTAGAATTGCAACGAATTGAATTCGCTGCGAACATTGACTTTTAATAAAACAAATACATAATCATTTATGTATTGCTGGCCATTCATGATTAATCAATTCAAGCCATATGTTGTATTCAATCTATTCATTAAGCCGTTTACGACAACCATTATCAGTGTATGTAATCTGACGATTTTATTGTTTCGAACCTTAGCTTGTTAAAGCTAAATCACTATTCTATTGATCGTCAATCAGTTTGCTATTTCAATCAATTGCACTACTGTGTTGTTGTGTTAAAATTTTATAAGTATTTATACTGTAATCCGTTTTTGCATTCTTCATTAGGCTGCTATCAATTCTTATCTGTTATATATATATAATTGTTAAATATATAAATTCAGAGAAAGTAAGCAATGTGAAATTTTTTATAATAATTCGCATTCGAGTTCATTCGTCTTAAAATACAACCAAATTGATTGTTAATAAAATCATGCTAAGGCGAATTAGTTTCTGTCTTTGCATGATCAATTTATTTATGAAATTAACGATTTTTGCACGTATTTCGGATTTTTTTAAAATCATTAAATAACCACGTCCGTCCCCATAGATACGTCCAATGAATATTTCTGATCCATCACAGGTTAAATGAGTAATAATTCACAAGGAATGCTCGATTTTGTTGTTTTTTACTTTAAAAAAAAAAAAAAAATTAATTTAACTAAAATAAATTAGTCAATTAATTAAATAAAATACATGTTACAGTTTTTTTTCTTAACACTTGAGCACTGAATAGATAAATGAGCTTGTCAAAATAGTAAACACTCAAATATTTACAAGATTTAGAAGGTAACTTTCCAATTCTCTACAAGAATTTGCATCTCATCTTAAGACTCTAAATTGATTTATAAACACATCATTATACATACGTGTATGTATTGATTCATCTCGAAAATTAAACGTATTCCACAAGTGTTTTCCCACATTCGATATGATTTAAGCTGCAATGGAACCATTTACAGATTTATAAAACGGTACATAGCTGTGATATATACATTTGTGCACATCTGTAACTAATGCTAAGTAAATGACCCAGTTATGTCATTGCCGATTACAGCTTAGTAACCTCTGCGATCCAATCCACCCCCAAAATGTATATTATTTTGTTGATATCATTCATTGCCCATTCCGCTATAAGTGTTCATTGGACCAGTTGACTTCTAGTTGGCGCTCGTTGTTTATTTACTCGTTGCGTGATTCGCAAACGCGACCCAAAATCAAAAACTACAAAAACAAAAAAAAAAAAAAAAAAGCGTCAATAAAATAATAAATAAACCTACTATTTGCAGCCAAAAAATCGTAATAATGTGATTCGATTTCAACGCGCTTGCTATTAAAACAAGAAACACAACAAACTACGAACAACAATCACACACACAGACTCGTGAAACGTACAAACATATTGTTATATAAATACTTGATTAATATTCAAGGTTGCAATAGCATTAGCTTCCTTATACAAAAAGAAAGAAATACTTGCAAAGCAACAAACCGATTTTTCTGTCATTTTGATAAACTCACATCACATGGGCTTTGAGATTTCTAACATACTTTGTATGCTATGTTGGGTAGTAATTCTTAGTAGTTTTTGGATAATCAGGGCTCAAACAAACCCAATTTTATAATATTTTGCGAGTTTTAAATTAATTTTCTGCATCCGGATTAATTTTTCCAAAATATTTTGGATTTTTTGTACGTAATAAATATAAGCTCTAGTGTAAGTACTATGTAATTATAAATATAGAAACGAAATTGATATCGTTGGAAATTTGATTGTTTTATGACGGCCAAATACGTGAGCAAAAAAATATTTATGTAAATACACAGCATTATCTACAGAATTATTCAAAATACTGAGTACATATATATATTTGTACGTTATCTCGAGTCATAAACATGCATAGTTGATGGCTAAAATTGATAAAATATATATATTCCTTATATCAGTGCAATAGTAGTGATGATGGTTCAAAGACTGACTGAGCAATTCGTTATCATTTATGAATGGATTTAAGTTATAGTGAGATCAAAGAGTATTCAATATTTAAATATTCAAAGATATCAAGAAATAGTTTCTTATGCAGAAAAGATTTTTTTTTAAAATTTTTATTATTAAATCGGTGCCATGAAACTAATAATATTGCTTATGTTTGCAGATTAGTTACATATAGTAATTAGAGAAGTTCGGAGCTAGTTTTTAATCAATCGAAGCGAATCACAAATATCAACTGAAGAATGACATCCCGGTAAGTAATGGGTAAATATTAATAATAATAAAAAAGTAAAGTTGAAAGAATTTGTAGTAAAGTCAATTAACGCTTGTTCCCTTTGGTTGCAGACTCGATCGTCTTTTCATATTACTCGAGTCGGGCTCCACGGCTGCCACGCGCCATGCGGCTGCCAAGGAAATCGGGGAGGTCCAGAAACTATATCCCCACGAATTACACACCTTGCTGAATCGGCTGGTGGGATATCTGCACAGTAGCTCGTGGGAGACACGCATTGCTGCTGCACAGTCGGTGGAGGCTATACTGAAGCAGGTGCCGCAATGGCAGCCGGAGCTTCAGGTGGGCTCCATTAACTTAAAAAAGGAGCGCTCGTCAAGCGATGCCACCGAAGAGGACAGCTGTCAATCGAATGCCTCTTCCTCGAATACAGCAACGCCATGCAGCGATCAGTTACTCAGTTTCCGTGATTTCGATCTGCAACAGATTTTACAGAAAGGCTCCCGTCTGATCGGCTCTGAGGGGAATGAGTTCGATGTGCAGGAGGAGTTACCTGCCAGCGGTGGCGCCGCCGAAGATCAATGCAAGGCCGGTCGACTGAGTCGCCAGCGTGCGCTGCTGAACGACAAACTGGGTCTCACCACTGCCGCCAAGCTGGGCGTCAATCTAACTGACATGATCACTGATGAGGACGTGGCATTGACGCGCTCTGGCACCAGCTACAATGTAAATGCCGAGAAGCTTCCTGTGGAGCACATACTGAACAACAAGCAAGCCAATGGAAGATCTACAGCTCGTGCTGTCAATGCTTCAGGCCAGCGGCTCAGTTGCCGAGAGATGAATCGTGCTAAGCGCAAAGCGCGTCAGAGCACTTTGAATTCCGCCTCCACAGTCACGCCCACTTGCAGTCGTCGCAATTCAACAGCTGGCGCTGGCAGCAACAGCAGCAGTGGCAGCGGTACCAGCAGCAGCTGCAGCAACAACAACAGCAACGGTGCCACAGTCACAGGCGATGAGCCAGAGAAGAAAAAACTGAAAGCAAATGACAAACACGAGATTTTCTACAGCTTAAATGGTACGTGGGTAGCACAACACAAAACAATATATTTGCTTAAATGACGAAAAAATTTATTTTTAATCAAATCAAGTAATTAACTTGTGATGCTTTATACCCCAAGTGTTTAATACTGTGATACATTCGAAAGCCTGACCCTCGTATTTTAAATAGGCTTCAAAATGTATCTATGATTTAGACCAAATATCCGTCAATTTTATATTTAAATTTGAGTCCATTTTGTAGTTTCATGCTAATAACAAATAGTTATACCACTAGTTTAAACACAATTGTTTGCTAAATTTGGCATACGCATATATTATGATTGCATTGACGTAAGTGATGTCATAGTATCTCTAAAGCAATTCACAAATGGCTATTTCTTGTTGCCTCGCAATCTTCCTTTGATTTGATTACTTGATTGTATTACAAAAGGGGTCATTTTAATTTGTAATAAATGAACGACTTACTCAGATTCCCACACGCACATTCATATCTATTTAACTACAGTAACATAACTGAATTAAAGCTTCCGTTAATTAGAACTTTTAATGAAATTTTTTTTTTTTAATTCTTGCAGCCGCTGTTCCCGATGCGACGGGATCGTGGGTCGACGCTGTGTCGTGGCCCCTGGAGAACTTTTGTTCGCGACTCTTTAATGATCTCTTTAACGCCAAATGGGAGGTGCGCCATGGAGCGGCCACTGCGCTGCGTCAACTTATCAATCTGCATGGCAAGGGGGCAGGGAAGTGCGCGCAGCAGAGCCCTGAACAGATGCACGAAGCACATGGTCGATGGCTGGAGGATGCAGCAATTCGACTGCTGTGTGTGCTATGTCTTGATAGATTCGGGGACTTTCTTTCGGACCAGGTGGTGGCGCCGGTGCGTGAGACATGTGCGCAAGTGCTGGGCACCCTTGTCAAGGAAATCGATGAGTCGAAGTTTCACTGCATTGTGTTCATTTTGCAGCAAATGATGTGCCACCAGAACGAATGGGAGGTGCGCCATGGCGGCCTACTGGGTCTCAAGTATGTGTTTGTGGTGCGCCAGGAACTGCTGCCCATCCAGCTGCCCATTGTAACACCGGACATATTATCGGGTCTGCTAGACAACGTTGATGATGTGGGCGCGGCTGCGGCTGCGACGCTAATCCCAATAGTAGCATGGCTGCCAAAACTGCTGGATCTCGGGCAAGTGTCAGCCATGGTTAAAATGCTGTGGGACTTGCTGCTCGTTCAAGACGAACTTACCTCGGCCAGCAACAACTTCATGGCCCTACTGGCAGCATTATTGTGTTTGCCACAGGCACCCAGTTGGGTTGAAATGGAACCCATAGAGACATTGGTGCCACGCCTATTTCCATTTCTGTACCATAGCATTAGCTCGGTGCGCAGTTCGACACTGAAGACGCTGCTTACCCTAACAAGTAGTGACGAAGTAGTGGAACCAAATATGGAAAGAAACGACACACAAAAAGTGTCGGTCAACTTTAATTTCATGGATTGGAGTTGGCAACTGCTGCAGCAGGTTCTGCGTCACATCTACCAACGTATTTTAGTTGAGCCGCAGGCGGAAATACAGAGCCTGGCATATCAGGTCTGGTCCAATCTCATTAAGCATGCAGACTTGGGGGCGCTGCTGCACGCAGCCTGCCCACACGTCTCGTCGTGGATATGCCTGGCCATGCAGCCGGCCCGTCTGGCTTTCGACTCGTCCGTGCTCCTCCTAGCTGTTACCGATGCTGCATGCCATTCCGTCGTCAACACGCGCAATATAAACTCTCGAATGGGCGATGATTTGGGCGGAGTTGCATTATCTCGGACAAATCCCGTGCAGAAGTTGTATTTGGGCGGCAGTGATTCCACACCACTAGAGATTCGGGAAGCGAACTTTATGCGCGCTCGCATCACAGCGTCGCGAGCGCTGGGCGCTCTCTCGCACTACTTAGTGCAGCCGGCGCCAGGTGTGCTTTATACGCCGCAAATGGAGAGTCCCACAGACTGTTATACCAAAGTGCTGCTGGGCCACTTGAATGCCCATTCGGCGGTACAGCGCATAGTGTGTGGCTTAATAATTTCCTTCTGGGCGCTGGATGATGAGCCCGTTCGACCTGGGCCACCGAACCTTCAAGAAAAGCTGCATCAATGCGTGTCTGAGTATTTTTACTATGACGAAGTGGCCACATCGCTAACACGACTGCTGCAGGAAGCACAGGACTTTATCGCGACACTGAAGCAAAACAAAATCCCGATCAACGACTTCAATAATGCCAAGATTCTGACGCTTGATCAGATTGAGGCGGTGGCCAACTCGCTGAGTGACAATCTGCGTAGCTATGCACTCAAGCCGAAGGTGCTGGATATGCTGCTGGACCGAAAACGCAGCCTGCAGGCCTCCTACCAGCAAACTACCAGTGAACAGAGTGCCTATCATGTCAGTGCCCAGGCGGCTTTGGCCAGTGCCATCTGTGCGCTGCATTGCCTTCCTGACAAACTGAATCCCGTTGTCAAGCCATTGATGGAGTCGATCAAGCGGGAGAAGTGCGTCCTCTTGCAGGAACTATCAGCTGAGTTCTTGGTCCACCTCATGGACCAAGTTTGTGATCGAAATCCTAGTCCCAATAGCAAAATCTTTAACAATCTCTGTACCTTGCTGCGCAGCGATGTGGAACAAACCCCCAAATTGGTAAGTGAGAAAATCATTGGTATCTTGAAATGTCCTAAAATGAGTACTGATTGTAGGGAATGCCGTTGCACACGTTGTTGGAGACTCGCTCGATTTCCAGTGTTAGTGGCATCGACAATTGCGACTATTATGGAATACTTACGCTAAAGCAGCAGCAGCAGTCTACGTCCACCAGCAGCAGTAGCGCAAGCACAAGAACTGGCGCCACTCCCATAACAACGTCGTCGAGGGGACCGGGCAGGCCGCCGGCCAGTGAAGTATTGGCTGCTGCTGCGGCGGCTGCGGCTAGCAACGACTTCAGTACCCAACTGGCTAAAGAGGCCGAGGCACGTCAGTGTCGAATCCAGCGATTGGGAGCCGCTTGTGCCATAGCCAAGCTCTGCAGTACATTCGGCGAACGTATCGTGGAGAAGGTGCCCATATTTCAGCAGTTGATGTTTGGTAAGCTGGAGCAATTTGTGGCCAGCAAGGATGCAGAAACGCTAGCCAGTACTCTACCGGATCTGATGGCATGCAACGATCTAATCAGCTCACTGCAGCTTATCGAAACGGCGGCACCACATTTGCATGTAGCCTTACATGAGCAAATGTTTGCGCTCCTGCCACATCTCGGTTTTATTTTGCGGCATCCGCTGAAGGTATTACGTCACATGGCAGCTCGATGCTTCGCCATTTTGGCAGAGATTGATCCGTGCCGCACCATGCAATTTGTGGTGACGGAGCTGCTGGGGCTACTGCTCAAGATTGAGCAGCCGATCGAACGACAGGGCGCAGTTGAGGCTATAGAGTGCATAGTCAATCGACTGCAGATCCGTGTAGTGCCATATATTGTTCTCCTAGTGGTGCCACTACTGGGCGCCATGAGCGACGCTGACGAATCCGTGCGTTTGCTGGCCACGCACTCGTTTGCCACGTTAATCCAACTAATGCCATTGGACAGCACTGAGAGCGCGAAGACAGCAAAGGAGATCAAAAGCGAGCCATTGCTGGAGCGCAAGAATCGAGACCGTGAGTTCCTCGATTTCTTGTTCGCGCCAAAGACTATTCCCGACTATCGTGTGCCGGTGCCGCTCAGTGTGGAGCTGCGCGGCTATCAGCAAGCAGGCATCAACTGGCTGTGGTTCCTCAACAAGTACAATTTGCATGGCATTCTTTGCGACGACATGGGCCTGGGCAAGACACTCCAAACCATCTGCATACTAGCCGGAGATCATGTGCAACGACAGGAAGCAAATTTGGCACCTCTTCCCAGCCTAGTCATCTGCCCGCCGACGCTCACCGGCCACTGGGTTTACGAGGTGGAAAAGTTTCTGGCACAGTCGCCTGTTTTGCGCCCATTGCATTATTTCGGCTTTCCCATTGGCCGCGAGAAGCTACGTAGCCAAATCGGCACCAGTTGCAACCTGGTGGTTGCTTCATACGACACCATCCGCAAGGACATTGACTACTTCAGTGGCATCCACTTTAACTACTGTGTTCTAGACGAGGGACACATCATAAAAAACGGTAAAACAAAGAGTTCCAAGGCCATAAAGCAGCTGAAGGCCAATCATAGGCTAATCTTGTCAGGCACGCCCATTCAAAACAATGTACTGGAGTTGTGGTCGTTGTTTGATTTCCTAATGCCTGGCTTTCTGGGCACAGAGAAACAGTTCATACAACGCTACTCACGTCCCATTTTGGCCTCACGCGATGGCAAAAGCTCGCCCAAGGAGCAGGAAGCTGGTGTGTTGGCCATGGAGGCTCTGCATCGCCAGGTGTTGCCATTCCTACTGCGTCGCGTCAAAGAAGATGTGCTGACGGACCTGCCGCCTAAAATCACACAGGATCTGCTGTGCGAACTGAGCCCCTTGCAGCTGCGCCTCTACGAAGACTTTAGTAATAAACACTTGAAAGACTGTTTGGATAAACTGGACGATACGGAGAATCTCGGTACCAAAACACACATATTCCAGGCCCTACGCTACTTGCAAAACGTCTGCAATCACCCGAAGCTAGTGTTGCGCCAATCTGGCGATGAGCTCAGCAATGTTGCCGCCCAATTAGCACTCAACAACAGCACGCTGGATGACATCGAGCACTCGGCTAAGCTGCCAGCTTTGAAGTAAGTTTGTATCTATATATACATCGCCAACCCCTGCTAATCCCTTATTCCCTACATTGGCAGGCAACTACTTTTGGACTGCGGCATAGGTGTCCAAACGGAGTCAGTCAGCCAGCATCGGGCACTCATATTCTGTCAGCTGAAGGCCATGCTGGATATTGTGGAGCACGATTTGTTGCGCAAGCATTTACCCAGCGTTACGTATTTGCGTCTGGATGGTAGTGTGCCTGCATCCTTGCGTCAGGACATTGTGAACAACTTCAACACTGATCCCAGCATTGATGTGCTGCTGCTGACCACTTTGGTAGGTTTTAAAGTGATTTTTTATCAGCAACATGCATGTGAAACTATTTATTTGCTTCCCCTATTCAGGTTGGTGGCTTGGGTCTGAATCTGACTGGTGCCGATACTGTCATCTTTGTGGAGCATGACTGGAATCCCATGAAGGATCTGCAAGCTATGGATCGTGCGCATCGCATTGGACAAAAGAAGGTGGTAAACGTATATCGCCTAATTACGCGTAACTCGCTCGAAGAGAAAATCATGAGCCTGCAAAAGTTTAAGATCCTAACCGCTAACACGGTAGTAAGTGCCGACAATGCTTCGCTACAGACCATGGGGACGTCTCAGATCTTTGATCTATTCAATGGCGATAACAAGGCCAGCAACAGCGCAACAGCTGCTGGCAGCAGCGGTGGCATGACCATGAATACTATCATTGAGAACCTTCCAGAATTGTGGTCCGAGCAGCAGTATGAGGAAGAATACGACATGGGCAACTTTGTTCAGGCTTTGAAAAAGTGAAGTCGCTACAAATTACCTTTCAAGGCTTGGAATCCAAACGTACACTCACAATTTACTCTCACACATGCTCTCAAACATTGTTCGAGTCAAGTTCTATTTTCAATTTTATAAGCACATTCAGATTCATTCAATTATTTTATGTTCTTGTAGTAATTGCAAGCGAAATCCACTAAAATCGTGTTTAGGGAGTGTAATAAATTTTCTCTATGCTCAAGCAAAATCAATCAATTATGATATTAGATTAAGAGACAATGTATGACCTATACATTTATACCAGAATGTGCTCCCAAACACGGTTTTCGCAACACGTATAAAATTCATGAATATAAATTAAATACAAAAAAAAAACTTGTTTTATTCAAATAGCATTAGCAATCGATAAAAAATATCGGCAAACAGCTGATTCATTCTCTGTGGTGGAGAGCCGATTACTCCGCAATTGGATCAATACGTAATGATAAAAAATACTAACTTTCGCAAAAGAAAACGTAAACTTGGCGACGTTAATGAACAACGTATATAATTCGAACTGAAGTCAAATATGTATGTACATATATTACTATCTATTAATTTCCTTATTGAGACTGCTTTTATAATTAAATTTTGAAGTTACTTTTATTTGAAAGATATGCAATTATTTAAACGTACTTTAAATAGTTGAAATTTGTTTTTAAGAAAAAGGCAAAAAGATGAATAACTTCTGAATCAGAATTAAGTAAATGCCATTCATTTCAAAGATTATAGGTTTGCGATGTAGAAATACTTGCGCACTAGAGTATATTCAGCAAAACGCTTAAGAGATCGTGCAAATCCATTTGGGAGATGAAACCAAATGGAAAAGATAATATCGATTACGTCACTCGTCACTTATTTAAATAAAAATTCTTGCTCATTCTGTTACTTAAATTATATGATACAAATTTCGAGTAGTCCAAGGTATTCATTTAATAAAGCAAAACGAGAGCACTTTGGCTCTGTTTCAGTGGTCTGTTCTAAATACGCATAATGGCAGTAAACGTATCAAAACATCACTAAACACGCAAAGGCAATTAAAATTGTTTTAAAACATGCAAACTCCTACAAGAAGTAATACGCTCCTGCAACGGCTCGCAGCGATCCGGGGTGTTGGGCTAACCAGCTTAAATAGCGGCCAAGAATGCCCATCTACTACTTCAGATGCTATTCGACTGAAAAATACACTATATTCACACATTCACATGTGCTCGAGTCGGAAGAAGTTTTCCCATTTGAGTAATGGAAAGTCAAGGCATCGATGCAATGTTGCATTCTATGGTAGGGTGTCTTTCATTTATCCCTACACGAAATCTAATTCAATTAAGCAAAGTTAATAGCCTTTGCGCAACATACGTCACCGTCAATGCAGACCCATTGTATGTAATTGATCTCTGCCCACTGATTGCTCTCCATGGCTGAGGCTGAGGCTGGAGCAGCTCTGTGGTCATTATATTAGCGAGGCTTTTCGAATCGTAAAGGATTATTCAGCTGCACAGCAAATGCAGCAGCAACAGCAGGCGTGCTAAACAAGTCTGCGAATGCCTCGAATTGCTTGTTGCATATGATAAGAAGGAAAAATATATGTATATATGCCTGTATTGTGTTTGTTACCATTCCCACAAATGATCAAATGGAATTTAAGAATCGCATTTAAATAGCTCTGATTACCAATGCCCCTTCACTTAGGCAGAACAACATGCAAATAGCAGGGGCTACGAGGCGTTCTTAAGTGGCCCAAATAGCGGCTATAAGTGTCTGGGCAACAACTCAGTTTAGATAATTTTATGTTAAGGAAATTAAACGATTTACATTATGTTAACATACATGGAACGATTAAGACAACATAATGTTAATTGAAGTGTCACTGCGAAGTGTTTGAATAGCCTGGTGTACATAGATGTGTATTCCAGCTAATCAAACGATAAGGTAATTTAGACAAATGTTTTAATCGTCACATTAATGGCCTAGCATATTTTAGAGAAAATGCGTTGCATTAGCATCGACACCTGCTCATCGGTGTTGCCGATCCGGTTATGGCCTTAACTTCGTTAGGCCATTAAAAAACTAAGCATGGCTTCATCTTGGGCAGAAGACAGGTGAGCTTAGGAAAGGTAGTTAAGTACATAAATGGCTTCAACAGTTGGCGTTAACTAAGCGCAAGAACTATTATTTCTAATTTAGATGAAAGCTTTAATTTATTAAGTTATATTTTATAGATACAGAACAAGAATTTGTGATAGTCCCATTAATGGCAGAAATTTACCTATATGTATATATGTACATTCATATACATACGTTCGTATGTATGTATTTATTTTGTTAAACATTTTTTGTCATTTAATGCATATAGATGTCAAGCTTGACTAGACGTGCAAATATTTGATACAATTCGCAATATTCAATCTACACACACATACACAGACAGAGACATATTTAGGTATGCCTATGTGTACATGCATACAGCTATACAGGTGTTTAATGACAATCATGTGGCTCTGATTTATGCAAATGTTGCAGCACAACTGCAATAGCCAAATAGTTGACCATTTTAAGAAAAATGTGGCAAAGTATTAAATAGACTGGCAGCAAAAAGAAAAAAGAAAAAAAAAATGAGCAAACCGAACTCGCAACTCGCTAAGCAACGCATAATGCAAGTAACCTGCCTTTCTGCAACTTCATTCATTTAATGCGGCAAAAGGTAGGAGCCGCGGTGCTTAGTTTAACTTTGCTCGCCAGCCACAGCGAAGCAATAAAAGAAAAAAAAATAGCACCAGCAACAACAATAACAGCAACAACAATAAGAGCAACAAAACACGCTAACCAATAAAACAATTGAGAAGCTGTAAAAACCACAACAAAGAAGAAGAGTTCCAAAAACAGGTTCTTAACACAACATAACTGAAACGAGTTGGAGCTGTTTATTGAATGTTAACTTAACAGATAACTGTTATCGTGCTGTTAACCGTTTAGAGTTCGCATTTCATTGGCTTGCCATATGCTGCACCTGCAGATCGCGATCAAATAAATATAAATATGTCAACACTCCTCGCCGTTTGAATAGGGCTGAAGGAAATTTCTTGCAGTATGTGAAGAAATCTAAAAGAGTATGATATCTGTCATGTAATGTTATAATAAAATAAGTAAGTATTATATGATGTACAGCATTTGACTTTAATAGAATTATTATTTTTATCAACTATTTCTACACACACACACACACACACACACACACACACACACCAACACACATGCTTATTTCTCTGCACATACTTATTTGTACATAATCCTTTTACTTGTATCACTAGCCAGCCAAACAACTAGCCAGAAAACCAGTTTCAGTTTACCACAAGCAAACCAGATTTCTTAACCGTTTCGAACAGAGCGCCCACTTGTTGCCGTGTTGCTGCCATGGTCGCCAAAGTCAGTTCCACGCCAGCTACCTGTGATTTCAGGTGTTATAATTGTCGTGCGCGCTTGGCACAAGCTACTATTTAATACGAAAACGAATCCGAATACTTCGCGCTAGTCCCAGCCGCTGCTACAAATATGTCTGCGCAAAACGAACTGTAAAAATCAAGTCTCTGCCAAACTGCCACAAACTGCGACAGCTCTTGGGGGATTATTATTCAAACGGAATTCCTTCTAAGTAATGCGGGTTTCAGGCTACAAATTCTCCAACGCAATGAAGTGATGTGCTCACTTTTGTGAAAACCAAAAAACAAAAATCATACTAATCGAAGAAGTTACAAAAAAGGTAACGAATGGGAGCTTTTTATATAATAATAATTCTGTTAAGTTCCCATGTCGAAATTGTTTGCATAAAATTGAGTGAGTTGATGAAAGATGCTTCAATGGCCGCTTCATTTGCACTTTCTTTTTCTTATATGTACGTATTCGAAAAGCAAACAAACCTGATAATGCAGGAAACGAAAATACCGAATAGTACGTCAAAAGTGAAATCTTTATGAAATTAGCCGAAATAATTAACAGAAGATATGCCAACGTTAACGTTCTGCATAAACAATAATAATAATATTATGTAGTACCAATATTATAATACCAACTACTAATAAATGTGTGTGTGTGTGTGTGTTTATGTGACTTGATGTTTGCTTGATTCATGGCAATGCATTTCCGTCGACTCTAATTGCAGGACGTCTTGGGTTACTTTGGCTGACCCCAATTTCGCTTGGGAAAAGCATTATTATGTTGGGGTTGTCTATTGGGGTCATGTGTGGAGAGCGTTTGCAAATAAACTTCTGCTGTTGTGGCTACTATCACAAGTACAAGAGACACAAAGAGACAACGACAGAGAGAGAAGAGGGAGAGAGAGAGAGAGAGAGAGAGAGAGAGAAAGAGAGAGATGCGACACCCCAGACGACGTACAACAATCAACTTGCCACACTACTTTTACTCCCTATTATTGTTGCTGTTGTTGTATTGTGTTGCACGTTTTGCGGATTTTTCAGCAGGTTAAAATGATTTTTTTGGCCAACTCGTGTGGGTGTGTGTCTCTCTTTCTGTATGTGTGTGTGTACTCGGCCATTGCCATGTTGGCAAAAGTGAAACCTTAATCTATGCAAATCCTGAAAACAAATCAGCTACCGGCGCACAGAAATCTTTAAACACGTATATTTGTGCCATTAATTTTAATGATAAAAAACTCTTTAGCATGATCGAAAAGGAAAACAAATCTCTTTTGTTATTTGTTTTACTCGCTGGCTGAGCTCAGCCATCAAATTTCGCAATAATAATCAAGTGAAAGTTATCCTTATCAAACCGGATTTGTGCCGGACCTAACATAACTCATAACTGATCGATACTAAATACGTCTTTGAAAAGACATGTATATAAGATAGAAATCATTAGAGGAAGAGAATAGCATATGAAAACTGAAGTCTCAGTTCGAAATTGGAAACTAGGAAATACATTATTGTCAAGAGCCAAATTCAGAAACTTGTTTTTTGTTTTTTTTTTCTGGAGAATATGCAAAAACTTGTTGGCTAAATATATTCTTTAGTCTTTAATAAGTAAGCGCTTTTTGTGCACTCACATTCATATAGACATGTCATATAGATAGCATTGGCAGCTCGTTTGACCAAGCGAATTCGTGGAACGGCAGATCTAAGTATATAGTATGTATGCATATATAGCGAATAAGTGCATTCGCACCGATGTGTGTGCACGTACTCAGTGCGACATTTATTCGATTGTGCTGACTTGACGCGAGTTGGGACAGTTCGGCAAAAATTTGTCTGTCGAAATTGGTAAAATGACACCAAGCGTAACTTTTCACGTGGCCAATCAAAAAAATTGATGTCTCCAAATGCCTCCGGTCTTGAAAGACATTTTGGCTCACGTCTAAGTCTTAACCTTTGGCATACATATCACTCACACTCTTAGCAGTTTGACCGCAATTCAAAGTTTCTCAAATATCTGAAACGAATCATACACAGAGGTAAATATATATACATATACATATACATACATATATAATCATACATACATCTAGAAGAATAGATTGTGCTGATTAAATATGGTAAAATCTTTGCATGATTGACTAGCAAAATTTTGTGCCTAATCAAAATGTTGACTGAGAGTTTTACTTTTTGTCAAATACTCGTTGATTAAGTGGGTTGTTCTACTGTCAGATACCAAGCTTAAGAAAACCACAAATGCAAATAACTGTGCAATATAACCTCTCTAATGCGAACAGACTTTACTTATAGAGAACTCGATAAGTGTGTATACTGTACTTTTCTCTTTAGTAGAATTTATATATTGAAATAGTTCTCTAAGACGTGAGCTCGATACTCAATTGGCTGAGAACTGATTTTTATCGAGACCATGGTAACTGAAAGTAATTTTGACCGCTTGAAATGGACTTGATCTGCGCGTGCCAACAAAATTTGCGATTCTAGCTCAAGTTATCTCCAAGAACAACGAATCGTATATATAATATATGTTTATTTAATTAGGTATTCAAATCTAGTAAATTTAATAAAATGAATAAATAACTTTAATTTTTTATATCGATCTGTATATTAATAAATTTTGTAAACTTATTATGCATATATCAATAGTGAAAAGAGAGCAAAAAACATATTATTTAGTTTAATAGAAGTTGAAAGACTATTTGTGATAAACTCAAAAAGTAGTTATTAGTGAATGTGGAGCATCAGAGCTCTAATAGGCGTACAGGGCTAAATTCAAAAAAATATATTAAAGTATATGCCGAAACTTAATTATTAGTGAATGTGGATGTCGACCCAAAACATTAATGAATTCCAATGACTTAAATAATAATCATAATAAGTATTATTATGACAGAAAATGAAGTTCGTTACTTAGCTGCTGATCAGAAAAAAGATATTGTTAAATAAAATAATAATATTTATCATGCTTGAAATCCATTTATAAAATCTAATACTTTAATTGCTTTGGGGGCCCTTTTGCCAACTGTTCACAAACGACGTGTGAAGTTTACCACGCAATATACCTAAAATTGCGTTTATTTGTTGTTGCTGTTGTTGTTGTTCCAGTTGTAGTTGTTGAAGTTCGTGCAACGTACTCGAATGGACAGTGTAGAAAATCTTATCTGCCAGTCCCAGAGGCCTTTATATGGACAGTTCTAAAGTGGGCAACAAGAAAAACGCGTAGACAGCTCCAAGATGGGCAAGTTAAATATTTATTGCATATTGATGTCATGCCATTTAAGGCTACGCCAGCCACCTTTTTGCATATATAAATACATACTTACAGCTGCTTTTGAAGATATCCTTAAGCAGCAGCAGCAGCAGAAACAGCAGCCAAAGCAGCGGCAGCAGCAGTAGCATCAACTTGAGCGCAAAACTTGTATTTTGTATTTATATGTATTTATGCAGCCGACATTTTATTGGCGTGCCAAAACTGGATTTACCATTATACATCATTCCTATTATCCTGCACTCAATTTGCATTCGTCGTATTGTTCAAATCAATATCAATAGCTTGTTACTCCTATATCGTAGATCAAGAAACCTGTTTTCGAACACTCTGTGCATAGTGTTAATGAGCATGCAGAACTACGCTTTCAACTACTTCTGAACCTAAGGCAATGGGTGTTACTCTTGTACTTACACATAGCTAGAAGAGAGTAAGAAGCACTCAAACAATCACTCAATCAATCAACACAGCTTAAGTCAATGCAATGTATTGAGAGTGCACTTTCGAGCCTGTACTTATGATTAAATTGTGATTAAAATAACTATACACTTTGTATAAAGATAGTAAATAAGCATAGTTAATATGAGTATGTGTATAGTGCATATATATGATACATATGAATATTTAAGTAAAATGTAAAATAGCTTTAATCATAAATTCCTTGGATAAACTTTTAAAATTCATTGAATTTAATTATATAAATATAACTAATGCAAATAAAAACGTTATAAATTAAATAAATTAATATATAAAATATACATATAAATATATAAATTTACGTTTTAGCAAATTTAGTTTTCATATGAATTGTTTGGGATAATATGTAATTAATCTTCCAATTTGGCTTTATTTTTCTTATATTTATATTTTATGATTTTTATATATATAAAAATACAAGTTTGCATTTATTCATTATGTAAAGTATTTTTTATTTATTTTTTAAATTTTTTTTAGCTTAACATAATATGCTGAAATTAAATTAATCAAATATTAATTTGTAAAAATTGCATTCAGGTTCAGCTTCGACTCAATTTTTCTTTATCAATCAAATTGAAATCCACATTCTTGTTCTTCTCAAATAAAAGCTGAAATTACAATGAACCAGTTAGCTTAAATGGCCATCATCGTTGGCTATTAGAGCAGTCCAAATGCTGTTAGCATTTTCATCAGATATTTGCGTCTGCTTTCAAAGTAGATCTCAAAGTAGAAACTGCCTTCAATTCTGTTTCGTTTTCGGCAGTTTTCCCAGTCATTATATTTACTCAAGAGCTATAAATTAAGCCCACAATTAACTGTTATACATTTGGCTAATTGGACTTTCTACCTTTTCTTTGTTGTTTTCTTGCAGCTAAAATGATTTCACACAGTGCGACAACACCTAAAGCGATGAGGCCATGTTTTCTGGGACTGCTTTTGCTGCTCTGCAGTTGCCAATATACTGTCGGTGTTCTGGGCAAATCGCAAATGTGCGAAGTGGAAACGGGCCAAACTAACATAATACTGGATATAGAAGAGAGTCGAGGGAATTGTGAGTATCTAAGAGCATACTGTAAATGCCTCTTTGCGTATTTAAGTAAATTACATCACATTTACTCGCTGCTGTCTTCATTTGTTAGATAATTACATCATAACTTCCGAGTCAGTGAACCAGCCTAATTATAATTAATAAATATAATAATTCAATGAGAGATAATAAGGAATTTAGCTCAACCTTTCCATCGGATCAGCCTTAATTATTCTATTCAAACACTTTCTGCTATACATACATAAATATAGATCCAAGAAACTTCAATAGATATAAGAATACTACTTAAGTTATTAGACAGCAAAATGGAAATCCAACTCCGTAATATCCGTTGTTCTCCATGTCTGCCTTTGTGCACATTTTCCAATAATTACATCTGGCTTTCTAGATACTTGAATAGAAATGATTGTCTCGACTTCTCTCGTATAACTAAATGACTAAAAAGTCACAAAGACAAAGAGAAAGGCTGATGTCGACGCGTTTCTTGTCCGCCGAGGCGCTTGTCTTTAATAGCTTGTCTACCTGAGCTGTAAAAAAAAAAAAAACAAGAAACATTCTGAGCATTAAACTTGGTTTTAATAGCCTAATTATTCATTGTAATTATAACTTGTAACTTCCACAGTCACTGGACAAACGACGACGCCAGCAGAGCTGCCCATTTTTGGTGATCCCTACACGGAAATTGCGCTCGATCTAGTCTTTCCCAAGGGACACCCAACATTCCTGCTAGAGGGGAAGAGCCTCAAGCTGATTCAGCCACTTGACCGCGACGAGGAGAATCTTAGTCACATTGTCTTTCAGGTGAGTTTCAACATAGCTTCAGCGTTGTATTTAATTTATTAAGTTGAGTTATTGAGAGTGAGTGAGTAATAAAAAAATAAATAAATAGAATAAAATAATTAATAATAATAATAATAATAAAATAATTAATTATTAATTAAATTCTAAAATAATTCAGTTTTTAATTAATTTTTATTTTGGAGTTATTATTTATTTTGTAAATAACATTTTGTTTTAAATTTTTATTTCTATGTTCCAGGTCTCATGCACCATTCGCGAGTCGAATAAAAAGCGCAACATTCCGCTGATTGTTAGGGTATCCGATGTCAACGACAATGCACCACATTTCATGAACACACCCTATGAGATCACAGTACCAGAGGTAAGTAGAAGTTTACAAAAGCTTCAAAATGCTACATATGAAATATCTCAGTAAACGATCAATATTTGACACTCATATATACAAACGAGTTTGGATTAAGAATTAAGCTGCAAACCTTTTATAGCCAATTCATGGCATATATAGAATCAAATATATTGTACAGATAGATTTAATTCGGATTGAAATTTGGCTAAATGTATTGAGGCACATTAAGTTTATATGGCTAATCATATACGATATCCCATATACGATAGTTTTACGATATTACCATTTTGTTTGCTGCAAAAAGCTTTGATGCAGCCTCGTCGTTGCCCATTGCGATGAGTATTCAAGCTTAAAACATTCCTTAATATGTTGCACCTTGCCAAAAAACGTATACTACAAGCCCCCAAACAGCTAAGCAGCAACAACAAGAGCAACTGCAACGGCAGCAGCAACGGCAGCAGCAACAGCAACAGTAACAGCAACAACAAATGCTTTTGCCATTTAATATATATGTACTACTAGGCAGGTAGAGAGAAACCAATTGAAAAGTTCAATCCGATGACTAAGTAACTTCTCGCCAGCAAACAGCAGTCAGCAGCCAGCAGCCAGCAGTAGGCGAACGATGGGACAACTAGGCAGCTGGGCAGCTGGGCTGCGGATAACCCTGAAGGGGTAAGAGACGCACGGACCACTTGCATGCGGCGGGGCCAACATACAGACTGGCATTACAAGCCTACATAGTGATAGTTAAATGTAAAAGGCTGTTTGCCTCTTGCCCGTTATATAACTGCACTTTTGGTGCATCTCAATGTGGCTGGGCACGTTTTGTCACCCAGCTTGTTTTTTTTTTCTGCTTTTTTTTTTGTTTCGTTGGGTCTTACCGCCAATACTGTCCGCGCCCCGTCCAGCGACCATCCGGGCAGTCGGAGCAGTTTAACAATAGCAATGCACTCGCTACCTAATTTTCATGAACATGCCATTTTTGGTTTCCGGCGCAACGTATTTAGCATATTTGCACGGCATAAAACGGTAACAATCATTATCGTAACTTTTATTGTTTCTTCATCTATAAGTCAAATGTATCAACATTGCGCGGCTCGATCTAAGGCTTCTTTCCTTTTGGCTATGCAGCGAATGGCAAAGTAGTAGTCAAAAAAGAAACTCGACTTATTCTTCTATTCTAAATAAATGAAATATCGTTCTTTACATTAATTATCTGTAGAGCACTCCCTTGGGAACGACTGTGTATCGGAATATACAGGCCCTCGATAAAGATGCCGGCGTGAACGGACTAGTCGAGTATTTCATAGTTAAGGGCAATGTGAACACCACCGAGGATGAAAAGCTAACGAGCGCCGATGGCTATGGAACGTTTGCCATATCATTTCCACACCAAGGACAGGTTAGTTACGAACCCAAAGCACCCCACACATATGGCGGTGATAATGGAAAGCAATTGGCCTTGACACGCCCTTCTTTGCAGGTGACAGTAGCCAAGACACTGGATTACGAAAAGATACAGCGCTATTATTTGACCATTGTAGCATCGGTGAGTTGAATTTAGTGGCCACAAACTGGTTATTTAAGCCAATTCCAGTTTCTTTGTTTATGTCAAGACATGTTTTTGATATATCAACACTTAAAGTGTTAAAGCGAACAACCAAATCTGAGTCATGGGAAATGAATTAAAAATGCTTAATTATTAACAAACAAAGATAGTGAGGCCAATGTTATGAGACGATGGACTAAGCGTTTAGATATTATATTCTATTCCAAATTACGTAGTTCAACTGGATTTTGTAACTCAGAACTAGAATAGTTTTTAATCAGTTTTCATTTTTCAAATTTTTAAAAAATATTTTAAGTTAAGGTTCGGCAAGACTTAAAACTCTTTCTTAGATACAAAATTAAATTAAATATTTGTCAATATTTGGTATTTATATGAATAGTAAATTGAATTTTCAATTTAAACTCCTCAATATGAACTATTGGATTTGGGGTAGATCTATGTATAATTATCCTAGATTATTTTATGGCATATCTTCAATTTCTCTTCAATTAATAGTTTATCAATTGAAGTAATATGTACACCTATTTTTAATACATTCTTCTCTGCTCTCTCTACTTTATTCGACTCTACTCTAGGACCGTGCGCGAAATATTGCAGATCGGCTGTCTTCGACCACCACGCTAACTGTAAACATAGCCGACTCCGATGATATGGATCCGTCGTTTATCTACCGCGGATGCGTGCTATTGGATGGTGCTTGTATTAATCCCGAGTATACAGCGTCTGTGCCGGCAGGCTCGGTACAGGGCGTGCTTAATGTGTTACCCGAACGGATACAGGCCGTGGATCTGGACACGATTAGCTCGCGAATACGTTATAGTTTTGCAAGTGGAATTCCCGGCAATTACGCAGACTACTTTGAGATTGATGAGGAAACCGGAGTGTTAAAGCAAATCAAAGCTGTTGATACATCGACGGCTAAACGATACGATATAGTAGTGCGAGCCGAGGAGATATCGCCTCCTCCTCGACGCTTTACAACGGCTAAACTGACAATTGCTGTTAAGCCTGTGGACGCGAATCCACCGGTTATATCGTCCTCGGATATTGTTGGATATGTTGACGAGAACTCACCCATCGGAACAAAAGTTGTGGACGCAAAGGGCGTACCAATCTCTTTGAGGACGACTGATGATGATCTGGGTGAAGATGATCCGAAGCCCGAATACATATACGAACTGACGACTCCATCGTTTAATGTGACAAGCACTGGAGTTCTGATTGTAAATGAAGAGGGTCTCGATCGTGACCCACCTGCCCCCGGACGCTATAAGTTCCAGGTTGTGGCGCGAGAGCCCCGCACAAATGCAGCCAGTGCTCCCTTAAGCCTGACCGTGCACCTGCGCGATGTCAACGACAACGCCCCAAAGCTAGCCATGGTTGCGCCCATCTCAATATCAGCTGGCGATCAGCATGAGCAGCGGCTGGTGGCACAAATGGTGGCTACGGACATCGACGAGGGACCCAACGCTGTGGTCACCTACTCCATATATCACGTCTCCAACAATGGCCTGCAAAAGTTTCACATCAACGAGCAGACCGGCGAGATTCACACGCAGGGACGTCTGCTCGCTGGAGAGCAATACAGCATTACGGTGCAAGCGACGGACATTGGCGGTCTTTCGTCCCAGGCGATTGTAGAGGTCACTGTAACGCCAGGTCCAAATACTAAACCGCCTCGGTTTACAAACGTCCTCTACGAAGTGCAGGTCAGTGAGGGCGCCGAAATCAACTCAACTGTCACAGTAGTGCATGCTGACGACCCGGAAAACGATCCTGTCGTCTACTCGATTATGTCTGGCAATGACCTACGGCAATTTTCTGTCGGCCAACAGAGCGGAGTCATAATGGTCATACGCAAGCTGGACCGTGAGAGTCTCACACGCTATCAGCTGATTGTGAAAGCGGAGGACAATGGTGGACTGTCCAGTAGTGCCACAGTTAACATTAAGGTCACCGATATCAATGACAAAAATCCCGAGTTTGATGAGCTTACGCAGCCCTATGTTTTCCACGTGGACGAGGGCTTGGATGATGCCTTCGTTGGCGTTGTGCACGCCACGGATGCGGATGAGGGCATCAATGCTGAGATAACATACTCCATACCCACAGACATTCCATTCAGCATCAACAACAAGTCCGGCGAGATACGCACTTCCGAGAAGCTGGACTTCGAGCGACTGAGTGAATACAAGTTTGTGGTCACAGCCAAAGATGGCGCGCCCGATGCCCGGCTTGGAACAGCTAGTGTCACAGTCGTTGTTCACGATCTCCCAGACGAAGTGCCGAAGTTCAACGATGCCAGTATCAATGTGCGCATTCCGGAGAACATGGAGAACTTGCTGGTGGCCACAGTACAAGCCCACGATCCTGACTCCATTCCGGAAATTACTTACGTGCTGCGAAAGGGCGACGCCGAACTGTTTAAGGTCTCTCCCAAAAATGGAGAAGTCCGGACAACGAAGGGATTGGACTATGAGAAGCAACAACAACATCAGCTGGTTATTGGTACTATTGAAAATGATGGAGATGCACTCGGAGATACGGTGCAAATTGTGGTAGAGGTCGAGGATCGCAATGATGTGAGTCCCGTGTTCATATCAGTGCCTGGTCCGGTGACCGTGAACGATGACCAGCCCATTGGATCAGTCATAGCCACGATGCCTGCAATCGATGGCGATGGAACTCCGCCTGGCAACGTCGTTCGTTACGAGCTGGTAGGGCGTGGCAAGGCGCTAAAGTATTTCCAGGTCGATCCAGACACAGGTGCGGTTCGCATTCGAGATGAGCTGCGCAAGGAGGAGGACACTGAATACCAGGTGGACATTCGAGCCTACGATATGGGAGATCCACAGCTCAGCTCGGTGGCCATGCTGCCTGTCTATGTTCGCCATCTGCTAGCTGACTCCAACGAGGAGAGCCTAATGGAAGCCAAGATGGACAATGAGAAAGGCCTGGTCACAAGCTCGGAAACAGTTGGACTGGCATTTGGCGACGATAGCTACGTTATAAGTGTGCCAGAGTCAACACCCGTGAACAGCACGCTGAAACTTATTCAAATCGTCAACTCGAAGAAGCCTTCCAAAGGAGCACCAAACTTCAAGTGCGAAATTGTACGAGGCAATGATCAGGGCATTTTTGAGCTGAGTTTCGAGGATTATGGATGTCTGATAATGCTGGCCAAGCCATTGGACTTTGAAACAAAAACAACGTATACACTTGAGCTGCAGCTGGCCTCGCAGCGGTATTTCGTTAGCCCACGGAAGGATCGCACGTCCGTCAATATCATGGTCCAGGATGAGAATGACAATCCGCCGGAGTTTATTTTCAATCGCCTCCACGGCCAGAATGAAACATATTATGCTGTTGTCACACCCGAAATGGACATTGACACGGCCATCTTGCAAGTTCGTGCCATCGATCGGGACTCGGGTAAATTCGGATCACTGAGATACAAGCTCTACGACGAAGAGGACTTCAGCATCGAGAACGAACAATTGGTAAGTTAGCAGCTAATTCCTTTCCATATAAAGATCGTAATTCTAGTATTATTGCAGCCATCCACATACTTCAGACTTACTGAGGACTCGGGCATGTTGCGTACTGCGAAACCTTTCAGTGATGCCAAGTTCCCCATGATATTCTATGTGGAGGCTAGTGATAACGATGCCCAAGAGCAAGGCTCGCATCACACTAGAGCTCGCGTCGTCATCAATCAATTAACAGATGCAAACCGCATGGCCTTGGCTTTCTCTGATGCTGCTCCAAATAAGATTCGGAATCACTATACAGGCTTGGAGGAGCTGCTCGAAGAGCAAACCAAAGGATTAGTCAGTGGCATTGAACGCATCAGCAATCGCAAGTACACGACGAGCAACGGCACGGTAATGGAGAATCCAGAGGCAACCGATGTCTGGTTTTATCTCATCGACCCAAAGTCGGAGAGGCTACTTAGCCGCAACGATAGCATTATCCACGAGACGCTGCTGGAACCAGCTGCGGCCACAGAGCTGAACCTGGCAGCTTCGAGCTTAGCGCACGCCAATGCCGATGGAATTCACGCTCCGATTCAGATCAGAGAGCAAGTCCACAAGGTAAAGGAATGATGTAAGAAACGGAGAACCGGTTATTATAAATCTTCCTTATTAAAGATCAAAGCAGCAATCGCCATCGATGATGAGGTGTTCTCCTTCACGCTGATATCCATTTCGATTATTATACTGATTCTAGGCACAATTGGCATCATATACATATGCATATCGTGGTCCAAGTAAGTAATTCATGGCGATAGAAATGTAAGTTTTTCCCTAAATATATGTTATCCTATATCCAGGTATAAGAACTTCAAGCAGCGCATTCGCCATTACTCGGCCCCGAGTCCAACACGTTATGATCCGGTGATCGTCAACTCGCAGGCGACGAACTCCAGCGATGCAGTGGCCAACCTGAAGGAGTACGAAACCCAAATGCTAGCCATGGCTGTGCCACCAGATGGCGACGAAGACTTGCAGCTTGATTTCAGTGCAAAGAATCACGCCTTCTCTCTTGACAATGTCAGTTACATAACGCACAAGCCAAACAGCGCCGGGGACATGCAGTCGAGCAACACGCACTTGGACTCGTCCACGGGCACCATTTCAACAATCCGCCATAACAACCTCAACAACATGAACAACAATAACAACAACAACTTAACATTGAACAATCGACAGAACACATTTAATCGCACTCTGGAAATGAACTCTCGCAACAATGCGAATCCTCTAGCCCTTGCCGGGAACAGTAACCCAGCCACGCTGACATTGGGTCGCATTAAGCACCATAATAGTAATCAATATCAGAACGATGGCTATAAGTTCGACGGCTCTAGTAGAAATAATTTGGCCAATGCCAATGCTCAAAACAATGGTTTCAGCACGCTGGGTAGGCGTGGCAACACCTTTGGCGGTATGGCCTCGCTGAATGGCGGCGAGTTCATGACCAACACTCTGGGTCGGAATAACCAGCAAAATAATCGTATCTATGCTGGAGAATTGCCCATCGCCAATCCGTTATTTCAAAGGTGTTTTTATCAGCCTCTTACATAAATGTTCTTCTATTTATTATTATTATTCATTCTTTTCAGATCTAACGCAGATGTCAGTCAAAATCATCTGAGTTTTACCAATGAGAATGTTAGTTTTGGCAAGCGGGATTACGGCCAAATGAGCTTCTCATATCTGAACGACTTGGATCGGTCCGAGGTGGAGACAACAACGGAGCTATGATTAGTAAACTAACTGCAACTTAGTATGAAATTGGGTGTATTTATTGATGTATATAAGTATGAACAAGAATGTCATTGGCTATCGATGGCATATAGATAATTGTAAATTCGAGCAATGTTTTAGACAATTAAACTAAATGAGCTGTTGCCATTATATTAAAAATGTTAGCCCAACAAAATGTAAATATTATTTAAAATATTTAACATGAAACTGATAAGATGTAACTATTTTTTGTACATAAGCAGTCAGCAACTGCAGTCATTAGTGTTTTGTATACACATATTAAGAATGGGTCTATAAAAATATTTTCTAGATACAAAATTAATTATGAAATACAGTAAGTGTATTTTCTTGTTAGTTTTTATTAAAAAAAAAAAATAGTTTTAATTATAACAATAATACAAATAGATTTGTATTTATGCATTTAGTAAAAAAAGATTAAATTTGTAATAAAATTATTTTATTTTTGTATCTTTCAAACGTATTTTTCTACTCGGGAATTCAATATTATTAAACATAATGATTGATGTTGAAATCTGAGTTTGCTTTGGCTTACAGCCTTAAATAAATTTATGTAGCTAAACCTCATTTATACTAGGTCTCAGTTGTCCTGTTTATAAATAGCGGATTATAAATTCAAAATGTAATGGTAATATAAACTACAACCGAAAAATTGGGATTACAAACCAATCTACTAGGCAAAGTTATCTCACGAATATATATATATTGTTTAACTTCAACGAATTTTAAAAGGTACAGTAATTTCTACTATACAAAATCTCTCCTTATACTCGTATAAGAACAAAAAGGAAATCGTACCTTTGTGCAATGTCTAATATCAGTGATTAAAAATGCTATGCTACAACGGAGTATTTGTTTTTGCTCTCGCTATTGCTCTGATTTTTTTTAGACTAATATAATTTATCTTAGTTGATTTAAATCCTTGTTTAATCGTGGTATTTTTTAAAGTGTGTGACAACCAAACTAGTATTTCTATGGTATTTACAATATACATAAATATCAAATAAAAGTCGACACCACTAACCATATGCTTAGTGTCGAAACTAAGTCTGCTTATCATGTGAAAATTCGTTATTTAAGGATGGTAAGATGCACTCATAGTATATTTGGGATTTATATTGACCACATGTATTAAAATTAGCTAAGTATTAAAGTATACATTTTGTCTCTCTGCACTGCTTGGTCACACAATTAAACAATTTTTTCGCAATCGATAAGTTAACTATTTTCGCATCAGTTTACCGGCGATATGGCAAAGTTGGATGAGAGAATTGGATTTATTGGAGGCGGAAATATGGCATTTGCCATTGGTTCTGGTCTGATTGCTGGTGGAATTGTGAAGGCCAGCCAAGTTATGGTCTCGGGACCGCATCTCGAAAATCTGTCACGCTGGCGTGATCTGGGCGCTGTGACAACTGATGAGAACTACGATGTCTTGGAGCACACAGATATTGTCTTCATCTGTGTCAAACCCCACATGCTTGCTCCTTGTGCAGCACAGCTAAAATACAAATACGTTCCATCGGCAAAGGACGCTAGCAAATTGTTGGTCTCGGTTCTAGCGGGTACAACATTAAGCACCCTTGAGGAGAAATTCGCATTTATTGAATGTTCAGCTCTGAAGATTATACGCACCATGCCCAACACCTCGATGCAAGTGGGAGAGGGATGCACTGTATACGCAGGCAACCCACACTGCTCACACCTCGATCTCGAAAAAGTCCATTTGATGCTTAATTCCTTAGGCCTCGCACAGCAAGTACCAGAACCTATGATCGATGCCGTCACAGGGGTCACAGGATGCGGACCAGCATTTGTTTACACCATTATTGAGGCTCTGGCCGATGGTGCGGTAAAGCAAGGAGTACCGCGTCAAATGGCATTGCAATTTGCCGCCCAGACATTGTTGGGCGCTGCCAAGACGGTGCTGCTCACTGGAAAACATCCAGCTGTTCTGCGGGACGAGGTCTGCTCACCTGGAGGTTCGACTATTGTGGGTGTACACGAACTGGAAAAGGGCAACCTCAGGTAAGGAAACCACAAATAGAGTATTGAGAAAAACAATATAAAGTGACTTCTTTTTCAGAGCCACACTTATTAATGCTGTGGAAAAGTCGTCATTGCGTTCAGCAGAGTTGGGAAAAAAGTAGAGTGACCTCTATTAAGCATGTTCCTCCCCCTTAAAGCTCTCTAGGCATGTGTAGGACAAAGATTTACATTTAAATATACTAATGTCGGTGATATTATCAACATATGAACATATATTTATTCACGATCTTTTTTGCTTACATACTCAACACACTTTGAGGGATCAGTTGGGAAGTACTCTTGGCATTTCGTCATCAGTCGCTTAAGACCTTGAATATATTTGCGTTGTGTTTCGTCGTTCATAACGTGAGCGACGTTCTTAGAGAAAATCTTCTCACGTCCCGTACGGGCGTGAATGCCCACCATGGTAACTCCAATGGGCCATGGGGCATTGCCAATAGCCATCTCTAAATAGGCATCGCTGGCTGATATGTAATTGCGGTTGAGCAAATGCTTACAAATGTCACGCAAGCTGTCGAGGATGTCCTCAGGCAGGGTGTGATGCTTCAGCTTTCGAAACAGCGGCTTAACGTACTCTTTAGTCTGCGTGTAAATAACACGCGTCATTTTTACCTTTGTTGACATTTTTTCCTGCTTTGTGTAGTTTGCAATCTGGGCATTCCACAGCTTTAGAAGAAATGTTAAGAGTGTTATGATGACATCCATGTCATAGTCTTTGTTTTTGCCCATTTTTAGAGCCATCGTCTGTATGCTCTCCCAGGTTACGGATTCATCCAACTCAGCGAAGTCTGATTTCTTGTCCTCCTTGGTAGTGGGTGTATTGGCAAACATTTCCTGTAAATATGCAGCATCCACCTGTTCCATAGCTTCTTGAAAATCGTTGCGGAAACCACGGTTAGCCTCAGGTTGCGAGATCTCGCAAATTCTCAACCTATCGAATGCCTCAGGCTCTGTCTCGCCGAACAATAAGACAGGCTCTCCCCGCTCTCGCAGTCGGCGTATAACTTCTGTGCGAGGTAAAATATTTTGTCCATCAGCTACAAAACTGTATGCACCCTCAGTCCTGGGCTCAGCAATTTGTTCCTGTTTCTTGTATCCCACTTTTTGTAATACCTCCTCGGTGTCTTTAGCACTGAGATCGCCACGACGAAAGAATTTCTTTTTGTCGTCCACTAACTGCTTTTCTTCTAATAACTTCCGTTTCCGAGCTATTTCTGCTTTTAATATGTCCATTTTGTATTTATTTACATCAAACGATTGCTGTAAATATACTTTAACAAGAAACACAGTGTGACCGACATAATTGAGAAATTTAGTATGCAAGTATTAGAGTGACCATAGGTTGAAACCCAACTTTTTAAATATACTAAGAATAATAAGTAGTGCATCCCTGGTTAACATATGTTATCAAAAATTTGGCAAAGTTTAGAAAGACATTTGATTAGAGAATACGTAGCTTTCCGCGATTATACTGCTATTTAACATAAACAAACCATATAAAAATGCCTAAGAAAATGGGAATTAATTCAAAAGCAGTAGAGGCGCGTGAACGCAAGGATGCTACCAAGAAAGCAGCCAACGAACGGAAGGTCAAGGAAGCAGAAGACCGTCTTTGGCAAGACGATGACAAGAATCTGGTCAAAAAGCAACAGCGACGTGAAGAAGAAGAGAGGAAGCGGGCTGAAGCTGCCCGTCGTAAAGCGGAATCAAAAGCCCTCTTGGACCAGGAGCTTAGCTCTATTAACACCCAGCGCAAACAGCCATTGGCAAAAATAAATCGTCAACAAATTATAAGCGAGATGGAGAAAAAACAACGCGTAATGGATGCAATAAATGAAGCTAACAAGCCTGCAGCCACTCGTGTGGTAGTGCAACACAACATCATTGAGGAGAATCTAAACCGATCCTTGGCTGATACTGACATAGCCACAAATGTTGAAGAGGCAATAGCAGTGCTAAGGTATGTTTAAGTATCAAAAAAAATTTTAATATATTCTTTCTTATAAATAAATTTGTATTCTAGTCTCAAGGACGATGAAGACAAGCATCCAGAAAAGCGAATGCGTGCAGCTTATAAGACATTCGAAGCCCATAATATGCCTCGAATTAAGGCTGAGAATCCTTCATTGCGTATGTCTCAATGGAAGCAAATGTTGATGAAGGAGTGGAACAAGTCACCGGACAATCCTTTCAATCAAACGTCTTAAAAACGCGCAGCGCGTTTAAATTATGAATTTATCATACTAATTTGTTCAATTGTCGACTTGCCAAGCAGAAAGATCCCATCAATTGAATTAATCAAATGAAAGCTATAAAATTATTATTTAGTTCGTGATTATAATTTTAGAATTTTAAATTAAAAATTAAATTATTAGAATGGAAAATGAATGATCAAACTTTATTATTATTATTTAGACACTCCTTTTATCATCTTTTTCCAACATAACGTGTAAACAACTTTTCCTTTGTAGAAATCATAATTATGGCGGCTTTTATTGCCGAATTACCTACCTACAGGTCTGTTGTGCAACGAAACGACCAAAGTAAAAAAGATTTGTTGATGTTTACATTACCTTCATTTAGGTGTAGACATAATTGACGATTGCTTTTCTTTCCCCATTAAATTGTTAATGTTTTGTTACCTCTTTTTTACACTGATCTAGTTCCGGTTATGTAGCTTTGAGTGCCTTTGAATAAGATATAATTGTATTAATAAATTTCCGCTTTCACTTAGAGGCATACATAATTAAAGGATATGCATTTTGTTGAACTGTATTGAAATCGAGTTTATCAAAACTAATCGAAGCATGTAAGTATATAAGTTTTCTTATCATTAATTTTCCTATTTTAATTTTTATAAATATTGTCTCCAGATGTTCAATCTCAAACGTGTAATTTATCTATAATTGCTAAAATAGGACCATACGACCATCGTTATATTAACATAACAGTAACAGTAACAGTCTTAACAGCTTTCTGTTAGCTGAGCTGCTGGCGCACAGCTCATTGAGCCATTCATTTGGCTGTGCTTTCTTTTTTAATAAAATTTCTTTAGACGCATCGGTGCTTCATTCTTCATTCAGTGCGAGACCGTTAACAGTGGCAGACGCGTCGTTCAACCATAGAGACAGTAGTATATATGTACGTGCAAGAGAAATGAAAACTTGAAACCAATACCGTATTGAAATTTGTTCGGCGTACGAGTGTGTCGGGTTCAACGAAAAAAATAAATAAATAAACTGTCAGGCGGTCGAGACGAAAGAAAGAAAGACGTGGTAGGAAAAATAAATTGAATATTGTATGCCATCGCCATCGCCATCGGAAATCGCAAACGGTAATTGTGCCCTCTCGCTCTACAGTGCATTTAAGCGTTCGGTCAGCAAAGACGCACCGCGAGAGGATTTAATTCGAATTATGAAAGCTCAAGCTAGCCAAAGGATTGCCAGCTATTTATGAAATCTGAAAACGAAACTAAAAACGTTCAAGTGAAATTGCCCATTTCCAATACTATTGGTCACGTATGAAAAATAGTTGTATCTAATTAGTATTCCGTATACCACTCCCAAAACGCATTTTCTGAAAGACTGCCAAAATTCAACGCAAATAACTCTAATCTCACTTCATACTTCATACTACTGTGGCCGTCCATTCTTAAAGTTGCTGTCATTAGTTACGAAAGTTACATTCTGTGCCCATTAAATTGTCCATTCTTGTTTTTGTTGTCTATAGTTAAGTGGAACTCTTTAATCTAGAACTCTTATATCTTAATTAACTTCTTTTTGTTTAAAATTGCTTGACCCTAATACATGTACTTCTCCATTTACTTTTTTCCCTCAACTATGCTTGTCGCACTGACCTAATGGTCATACGACTCTGTGTAACGATTTCTAAAATTATATTTATATATAATGCGTATGCAGGTTACATATGTATATGCATATAAACATATATTTGTATTCGATTTAACGTTTCCTTAAATTATGTGAGTAACATCACTAATCATTGCGTGATTTACATTATACAACACACTCTGATGTGGATGCATAATTATATACGCGAAAGATATTACAAAGATTGTGCAGACAGTGTGGAGAGCGCTTAATATTCTAAAGGTAAATAAAGTGGGTTATTAGATCAGAGGGTGGCCAACCGAGCTGCAATTGAAGCAAGACGTATAACTAACTATATAACTATAACTACAGAGACCGGCGCATCAATGCATTTACATTAATCTTTGCTGGCCAACTAGGTTTTTCACTTTTGTGCCATAAAGTTAAGCGTCCATAAACAAGATACGTAAGTATTTTGCAATCTTCAGCTGTTTCCTTACAGAAATCTGGAAATTTTGAAAGGGTGCAGTACGGTATAGTCTATATACATACATATATAGTAATTATGGCAAGGGAGAGAGAGCAAGAGACAGTCTGAGCATACCTTGACTAGGCCATTCATATTTTGTTTTACATACATACATAGCATATGTCAAGCATTTGCCCAAAGTCTTAGCAATTAGACTCTTTCCCTCGATAGCACAGCACTTGATGTGACAGCTTTGATTGACCACTTACTTACTCCCAATGTATAATTTCTTTGTGACTAACCATTTGTGAACATCAACACGAACTTGAATGCTTTTACGCAAGCTAACGACAATTTCACCATTTCTTTTGAATTTATGCTTGTTTTTTTTTTTTTTAGTTTGCATCAGTCTATAAATAAAATCGTAACTTTGAATACTTTATGGTCTGCAATCTTTTGCAATCTTGTGCAATTTAAATGCTTAAGCTCAGTTGATTTGATTATGCTCTTGCTGCTTATAGATAGTAAGATGTTAAGATCTGAATCTCTTATTCGTAGCAGTTACCCAAGCCAGCAAATTTATAAAATTCCAGCCAACGAACTGAAACCTGCTGTTAAACTACTACAACGACAGACCACAAATATCATATACACATGTTTATATACTACTCATCTATGTATACATACATATATTTGTAAAAGTAATGTATATACATTTGTTTCGGCGAGTGTATGCCTTTATGTAAATTCGAGTGACCGAAGCCGATTACGCACCTTAAAAAGTGAAAATTTTGGCATTGTATTATATTTTGCTTTCTGTTTCCATGCGATCTGATCATTTCGCAAAGACGCAAAATGACGAATGCTTCACGATACGGACTTTGGTTAATGTAATGAGATTCAAGTAGTTGAGTCATTATCGAAAACCTTTTGTTTCAATAAAATTTATCAAAACTTAAACTATATTTTCCTAAAAGTATATTGCCAATAGCCGGTTTGCCATTCAATTGACTGGAATTCAAATGTTTACCAGCAAAACAATGCACAAACACTTAGACACTCGGCCAGCCAGGCCCAGCTGACTGTCCACATTCCATTCTCGAATGTGAAGAAGAAGTCACTGTGGAGGCAGGCCAACACGTCGGTACTTGGTCTTTAACGAGGTCAACTTTTTAATGGTTAGACGCTGGCTACATGGGGTTTGTTTTGGTTGGGATTTAGCGCGTTTATATATATATAAATCAAATAAAATATGTGCTGCCGATAAGAGACCGTTGTACAGAAGAACAAAATAAGTTTCACTGATTTTCATTACATTTTTACGGGCCTTTCCGCTCTGTCTGTGGCTCTGTCTTTTGGCTCTTGCCACTTAGTTTTGGCTTCTCTATATAAAAATTTGTTGGTTTTTTTATACTTTTTGTTAAATTTGTGGTTAAAGTTGAGCATAAAGCCGTCTGCGCGTGTGCGCGGCGTCAGAAGTTGAGCGAGAAATTTTTGACTGTCAAAAGTGAAAGTTGCAGCTGCAGCCAATGCCGTTCGTTGAAAGAAATGTAGAAAAGCGGTAGCCGCGGCCCCGCCTGATGAATCAACTTGCCAGCGCCAGTTTAAAGTTGAGACTTGCGAAGCGCCTTCATTTGCTTGTAAGCTGTGTTTTCTTTGTTGCTTAACAATCATTTAAGACTCGACATTTTCGTTATTATGTTTTGTGTTTCAAATTTCGAAGCGGCAATATTATATTCACGCTCTTATTATCCTCATTACACGATGTACTTTATAATAAATTGGGCTTCGTTGTGTCGTCCACAATCGGCTGGGTGCGTGGGAAACACAGAAAGCGAAACAAATCTAAATGCATTTCTAATGCAATTACATTTAAATAAGTAATATTAGAAATTTACATATTTTCGGCAATATAGCTAAGTCAAAAAGTGGGTCAATTATTGAGAGAGTTCAGCGAACTTTTGACCATATGCCTCCATGAGCAGCCGTAGAGAGCGGGCAATGCCAAGGCAAGCCATAATTCATTTCAATATTTAAATTTAATTAAATTAGCACTTTCTACACGTTTTCCCCTGCAACGGCTATGGCTGGCTAGCCGTAAAATTCGATTTGGTCGATGGTTCATATTGAATAATAATTTTAAACAATTAGCACAGTGACCCAAATGCATATATTATTTAAGAAAACAAAAATCGAATGGCTAAAGCGGTGACAGGTGAGGCCAAATCGGAAGGAATGTACATTTCATTTCTTAGTGACAATAGCATAATTACTTCAGTACATCAAACAGCAAACTCGAGTTCGTGTCTTAAGTCTTTCGTTTGCCACCCTAGAGCAGATTGTTGGCCGGCGAGCGAGGAATGCTTTATTGACAGGTTTTTCGTGTTTTATAACAAAATGCATTGAATGCATTGGCTTCATTTCGTGCCCCATATATCCTGTAATTCCAAAATTAGCTAAAGGGTATGCAGGAACAGCATTTCAGATAAATAGAGATACCTCACAAATCAGTTTGGGGCATAATTTAAATGTGAATATATAAATCTTTTTATAGGGTATTACTTAGGTGACTATTTTAATTTGTTTCAAAATTTCCTGTTATTATTTAGCATGCTGATAGAATCAACTGTCAGGCCGTTGTCGTCGACGTAGTTATCGATGGTGCGTAAACAAGTTTCCTAAAATATGACCCATTTACCCAGTTAACAAGTGTTCTGATCAGCGATATTGAGCCATTCGCATAGCGATGCAAATACCTACTGTCTAGGCATCTCAACTTTAATCGTAAAACTAGCTGCGTAAAACGCAATTACTCGAAGACATGCTCTTTGAGAATAATTGACTATTCGTTTGACAATTCAAATGAAAGTTGATTGGTATCTCCACGCACCACTTGCACTCGCTGAAAGCAGCAATAAAACTCGTCGCTGCTTAATGGACATGCAGAGCGGTTGTGGTAATGCGTTGGCATTGCCAATTGTTTTGCCACAATTGTTTCATAGCACTTGAGAGTAAATCTCGTGTAATTGCGAGCAATAACTGATGGCTTCAGAGCGAAAGAAGAATTGGACTTTCGTCATTTTGTAAACTGATAATAAGAAATCAGATAAAACACAGTTTTTTTAGCATTAACAATCAAAATATTACAAAATATACTTTAGCAAAATATGAATCTTTCTACGATTATATCTTATCATTTAGTCAATTCAGAGAGAAACACGTTCATCTATGCACATCATTTAAATAATAATGTGAGAAGAAAGTGGGCTTCGGAGAAAGAAAATGAAAATCAGAATATGATTCAAGTTGATTAAGTTGTTAATCAAAGCAAATTGGCCTCGAACGCATACTTAAATCCATGAGAATAACAGAGAGTGATATTGGAAAAGGCTTTCCGATCACTAAATTGCATAGCAAAGATAATTACTTACCTGGGAGCAGTATAACATCTGCGCTACTTGAGCATACCCTTTCCTGCCGCTGATATGGGTGCAGAGTATAATAACGTGTATAAACTAGCTAAACAGCGTCTATTTGAGAAATTTTCACTTTTTCTTTTATTTGCCGATTGTTTTTGTTTTCATAAAAAGCAGGCATGACAGTCGTTCCGCAAGATTGGAAGTGCCATTACCAAATTTGGTGAGCTCCAGTTGAATGGATGTCTGTAACATTCACATAAGGGGTGGCATCATCAGCAACTGTTTAGTCAAGCGAGAGTTTTGTTTATTCTATTTGCAAACTGGTTATTGTTGCTGTTAAAAATATAATAGGAAAAGTATGCGAATGAGTTATTTAACGAATGGCTCTTCTTATTATTGCATTTCATTTCATTAGTACTATCATTGTCCATTGCAGCTACCATCAGCAGCCACAATATGAGAGCGAAATGTTTCATCGCAGGGCTGCTCATGCTGCTGTGCAACGTAAGTCGTGGCTCGGCTAATGGATCAGAGCATATAGCTTCCGACCTGCTGCCCCTGGAGGCACGCAATGCTGATGCATCTGCCGAGGAAGATGTTATCTCAAGCAGCTATGTTCTGCCGAATCAGATCTTTAACGATGGCAAGCCCTACTACGCACGCCAAGATCCGATTTCGGGCCAATTGGACTTCAGCGCAAAGAAACCAGCTGGAATTGAGCCAGAGGTCAACGAAGTACTCAACTCGAAAGAGAAAATTGTGTTTAACGGCATCTCAACGCCAAACATTCACGACTTCCTCAATCTGCCCGTGAAGTACTCGTCATCAAAGTTTGTCTACCCGCTCGTCTCTAGCTCGTACGCCAACTTAAAGTACCAAGGCAGCAATAAGAACTACATTACGAACAAAAAGCCGACCATGGTTGCAGCGCCAGTCACACCCGTGCCGCCCAAATACCACAGCGAAAACTATTATACAGTATCGACAACCAAGCTAACGGCAGTCACACCGACGGCTGCTGCCCCAACAGTGGCAACCTCGTCCAGTCGCCCCACAAAGATCAGTGTGTCCTCCACGCTGGCTACGACTACTCGCCCTCCCACAACAACAACAACAACTACAACGACGACAACAAGACGAACGACCACAACCCGTCGTCCTATTCCCATATCCGTATCGACAACGAGTCAGCCTCTACGCTTCAGTACCACACGGAAAAAGTTTATACCGTCCAAGAAGCAGAATATTTACAGTACAACGAGCAGTACACCAAGCAGTGTACCCAGCATCCCAAGCACCACAGACAAGATAACAGAGCAACAACTGCCAAAGCAGCAAACCCAACCCACAAAAAGTAGCGGCGAGGTGTCCTTCACAACTCATCATCAAACGCCCCAGGCAGACATCTTTCCCACGGAGCCAACGACTGTCACCAAAATGTATTCAACCCCAAGCATCAGTGGTGCAGGCTCCACTACGCCACGCCCTCTAACCCAAATTACCGACAGCACTAAAATACCAAATCTTGATCCTGCTGATGTCTACCACACTCTGGGCCAGAAAAACACGAAGCTCGAACGGGAGCAATCGGCTCAGCAATCGCCCAAGCCACCAATCACTCTAAGCGAAATCTTCAACAATCTAGCTGAGGAGGAGGTAGCTGTTGCCAATAATTACCAGCAGAATCAAGGCTTTGACTCGCAGGGGAATCTCATTGAGCCAATTGCACCCTCTCAGCCCTCTCCATTTGCCATGCACCCACAGCAGCCACAGCTTCAGCTGCAGCAGCAGTCACGTCCAACTATGCCGCAGAACCAGAATGTTAATCAGGAATTGCACTCTGGTCCTCAAAATGCCAACGAGCAGAAGCTTATCTCAGGTAATCCGGAAAGCTATGCCAATCAGTATGTGTCGTACCAGGTGCAGCAGCCAAACGTTATGCAATACCGCCCAATGCCGGGCCAGATCAACAACGTCGTAATCTCGCCGGGGCAGCAATCTGCATCCTTTGTGCTAGGAAGCCAGCAACAAGTGAGCCATCCCGGTAACTTTGGGAATGTGCAAAACGAGGCACTCTTCCCGAAAGAAACGGGCAGTGTGCAATATGGGCAGGTCATCAATGAGGAGATATCCAATGTTAACCGACCTCAGCCGCCCCATCAACAGCACCAATTCCCATCGCCACAGCAGCCAACTCCTCCATATCAGCAAAGACCAAACTATCATCCAAACACACAATATCCGTCGAACGCTAACGTTGCGCCATCTGGTGCTGGGACCTCTTTAGCTGGAGCTGCAGGTGCACCAGGAAGTTATCCGGAGTCGCCTCCAGAGGCTCCCTCTCCATATCAGCAGCTGCCACTGATCGGCTCAAACTTATCATCCGCAAAGAAACAAGCAGCTAAAGTGCCTGAGGCTACGCTCTCCACGGTTTTGGCTAACTCCAATAGCCAACAACAGCAGCAGCAGCCAACGATGCCGACGTCCGCATCCAATAGTCAAGATACCAAGGATCTTTTGGTCTCCACCAATATTCGATTCCCATCCAATCACGACGATTCACTTGAGATGCCCTCCCCTGTCGTAGCTCCCGGTCCACCTAGCTCGCCGCACATCAATGGTCATGCACAGCCAGTCAGTCTGCAGCAACTGCAGCATGCCAATCCAGTGGTATTTCCAAAGATCAGCGACGAGAAAGCGACTGACTCTAATGTTCAGATCCAACAGCACGAAGTGGTCAACATCAAGCAGCACGAACAGCAATTGGTAAATGGAAATTATAATTACACACACTTATATACTTAGATTCATTTGATTTCTTTTGTAGAAGTTCCCAACCCAGCCGCCGAGCAAGGCTGAGCAGCCATCACAAGATATGGTGCCACCACCTCGCTACGAAGCATTGTATAATTCCCAGGGCCATTTGGCTGCCGGAAATCGACCCAACGATCCACCTTCGTCACCCTTCTACAAGGAATTCGACCGCAAGCCTCAGCATCCTGCGGGCCCCCGTCCCAATGGAAATCTGCCCAACATTCTACCACAGTTCCGACCCAACGCTAAAATCTCCAGTGGCCATCCTTCACATTTGAAGCATGAGCCTGGAAATCTTCGACTACACGGACAAGGATTGAAGATGCCCTACAACCCATCGACTCCGCCACAGTTTTCCAATAGGCGTCAGCCAATGCATCAGCCACAAATGCCAAATCATTATCCCATGAACCGCATTTCTGAATATGAGCAGCACGTTGGCAATCCGCATGCTCCGGGAGCTGTCAACAGGCGAGTCTATCGACTTCCGCCCAATGGGGGTCAGAGAGTACCACAGCTGCGGGATCGAATGTATGCCCGTCGACCCAGTGGCCCGTTGCGAGCGATCGACAATTATTACCCAATTGAGAGGCACGCCCCAATCACCCCCCAGCCTTTGAGGATGAATCCTGGCGATTTAGATTATGAAGAAGAAGACCTGGTTATTAATGACCCTCCTCAGGCGCCAAACAAGGATATCCAGAGCCCTAATGAATCCAAACTAGAGGCAGTTGTAACTCTGCAAATGCTGCAGTCTCAGAAGAAGCCCTTGAATGGTGATGATACCGGAGCCGGTGAGATTCAAGTGACAGCCGACAATAATCCCCAAGAAACACTGGCGAATGCAGCAATCGATCAGGCGAAATACGAAAGTGAAGCCAGTGTTAACGAAAAAAGAGACACGCTGTTGCATCAAGAGTCAGCATCTAGTGCTGCCGTGGAATACCAGAATACACCTTTCTCGGTAGTTCGCGAACAGCCCCAGGAGCCCATTCTAAAGAACAAGAAGCCTCAATCTCTTCAGCAGCAGGCGAAACTGCAACCACTCCACAAACAGAAGTTTCCATATCCGATAGAAAAGCCAGACGCTGCATATGCAGAGCTGCAACCACTTCGTCAGGGTGTCCCAGGCGTACTAGTTGCACCACGTATCATCACAAGCTCCTTCAATACGGGAACAGAAGCTCCCATCGCGATAGCATACACCCCGACAGAGCCCAACACTTTCATACGCAATGGACCGATGCAGGTGGATCAGAAGCTGCTCAACGGAAAATACGGTGTAAAGGAAATGGGCCCTGAAACCCAAACTGAGGAAGCTTTGGGAACCGATTTTGATTTACGTGGACACAACTTCGAGAAAAACTTCATGGCGCCTTTTTATCCGAGCGTGAGTTTGGGTGGCGCCAGCAGCGGAGTGAGTGAAGTGGCCAATCCGGCGCTTAGCAACTGGAAGATTGTGCAATCAGCCTCAAGCGAAAAGATTTACGAGAAGAATAATATTAATCGCGCCGATGTTGAGCCCACTGCAGATAAAAAGGAAGCTGGAAATTCCAAAGATGTTACGACTGAGAAATATTCGGAGTTGGATAGTTTCCAGCCTGAATTGCAAGGTGGCTTCAAGCCTATTTTCCCTGCCGAATACATAAAAGCAGAAGCCGAAGGAAAGGACGTAAATGTTGAACTAAGCGAAAACAATAATAATAAGCCTTTGGCACTGGCACTGGTCAGATCGTCGACTACAAAGCCACAGATTGTAAGTGAAGTGACGTCCATCTCGTCTGTGTCTTCTGGCAGCAGCACATCTCCCGCAACATCATCATCGACAACAACAACAACGAAGATGCCAACAGCTAAAGTTGACGATGCTGCTGCGCCCTTAGCGACATCAACAAAGACGCCCGTGATCAAGAGTGAACCCACGAAACATAAGAAGTCAGCGTTTGAAACAAGTCTCGCTGCTCTGCTTTTCGGTGATGATGAAGAGTTAGAGAATGGAGCGCGCAAGTCCCCCAAGAAAGAAAACACACCAGCTAGGCCTTTAAACGTAGCCCGGATGGGTCCGCGGAGTCTAGTATTTAGTTAAGTGTTTTAACGCATAATTAACTTCACTTAGAAAAAATTTAGTTTGTATTATTTATTAAAAATGTATAAAGCTTGTGAGCGAATCTTGTAAAATTGCGTAATTACAGCTGATTATTAGTCGTAAGCTCACACCATGCTAGACGCTAGCCACCAATGAAGTTACACTTAAGACTTTTGCGAGTCTGATTTGAAATATTCTTGATTTCTTATTGGACTCCCGAATCGTCGCTATCGAATTACAAGCATGTATTCCAATCTACGTACAAACCTCTTTAATACTTACATAAACCGATGCGCATAAATATTTATTATATTTATTTTTAATAAAAATATACATATACATTAACAAAATAATAAAAGAAAAACTCTTAATATTGTGAAAATTATCTTAATCATGGTTATTAAGGGTTCTTTCAGATTGTCATTGGCTTTTAAAAATTATTAAATACCATATTAAAGATTTATTTATATATATATATATATATATATGTATATTAATTGCAAATACTTTATTAATTACATTTTAAAATCTATAACTCGAGTAACAGTAGTCTACTTTAATTTAAACAGTGGCATTCTTTTACAAAAATTTATTAATATTTATATTATTTATTAAAAAAAAGTATATATAAATATTTACATATATATATATTAAATGTATTATTTTTTCATTCATTAAAACCTTTGGCACTTAGTTAAGAATTAATATTTATTAAATATTGCTATCGAAAGTACGCAGATCGTACTTGCTCATCTCAAAGAGTTGGAAATAATCGAAATTAGTTGTATATTTATTTGCGCTGGGTATCGATAATATCCGACTCCTGATAGAAATGCAGTTATTACGGGTTAGGGCTTTAAATTGCATATAATTAAGTGTTACGGAAGCCGATAACTAAAGACTGAGACTAACAAGTCCAACGAAAAACCACATACATAATGGTACCAAAACAACCTAAACAACCAATTTACCATAAAGTATCGATACTATTGCTCATTCACATAAGGTTACGCATTAGAGAAGTACGTAAGAGCATAGCGAGAAAAGAGAGTGACGTTGCACACCTTATTAGCCAAAGGCTAATAAAATCTATTCTGTGATATATCAACTCGGTACAGCTCTGTTCTATTACAACTTTATTAAATGTAAAAAAAATGATCATATAAAATCGTTCATAATTAACGCATTTAATAAATGCGTGCACCTTGTACAACATTTTCATATATATGTAACATTTAAACTTGAACATTTTACTTGTTACAGACTTATATGCATACATACATACATATATCTACATCTTACACTCAATATATCCTTAGTAGTTTAAGTTGCTATTAACGTATGGTTGGTTGAAATTATCAAAATGTGTTAGGGCATTCAAACAAAAGATTGAAAAATTATTTCTTATAATAAAACTTACTTAAATATGTTTCCTAACGTAATGTTATCCATATTTACAAAGTAGATAAAGTACACCTTCGCTAAATATCGACATATTTCATTTCTGTATCAGCGTCCCGAATTAGAACCAGTTGCTCTAGTCGCTCGATTCGCAGCAGCATATCCTCCTTTTCCTTGTGCATTACATCAACACGACGTCGTAGCTCCTCGTTCTGTCGCCGCAGCTCGTGCACCTGCCGGCATATTTCGGTAGATGTTGACAACTGCATAACGTTGGCGCCTTTCATGGTATTGAACTCATTTCCACAGCGGAGATTTGGGCGCATCGTTGCATTGGCTGTAGTTTTGTTAGCAATGCCATTGTTAGTGTTTCCGACAGCAGATCCGGCTGCTGGAGAGGGTCGCAGTTGAATGGTTTGCACAGTTCCCACTTGCCCTCGCATCGTGCTCGTCGCTGCGGGATTCTGTGCTGCCGCTGGGGCTATGGCTTCACTCAACACTTGCTGCTGCTCATCAATAGCACCATTGTCAAGGGGTCTGGACACGGAAGGTAATTTTAGCTAAACAAAAGAGAATTTGTTAATACATGTTTGCTACACCTGGACCTAGAGCTATAACAAACCTGACGAGTTTGTAGCTGCCGCATGTTAACCAATTTGGTGCCATCAGCAAGTTGGCGTACAACTCCAGAGCTAGGAATGTAATATTAAATAAGTCAAGCAAGTATAAGTATAACAAAACTTACCTTGCCAAGGTTGCAGGTATTTTCTGTAGAGATTTTGGTTGATCGTATAGTTTCTTGAAGTCATTCAACGAAATAATTCTTATATTCTGTTAAAAGATATAGTTAGTAATGATGTTCCTATAAATACTCTTGGCAGTACCCACCTTATTTTTCGTGACGCCTCCTGCTGCACTTGCGGACGATGGCGACTCCTTTTGCTTAATAACATTCATCCGTATTTTTTGTGGGGAAGAGTTGTGGGTACTTTGATTTGTACTGGGATGCTGCATACTGATTGCATTGTTTCTTAAACTATTGTTTATGGATCCATTTGTACTTTGTTTGACATTCGAACCACGGTTTGTTTCATGCAACAACATACGTCCGCCCTCAGAGAGCACCAGCTGCCGTCCATTGCGCAGTGCAGTGTTTAACATCTTTTTCGAAGCTTCGTCGTCTACAAAAGCCAAAGGATATTTTCAGACAAATGAACAAATTATTCCAATCCGCAAAATATTACCTATTTGATTATCCTGCATCATATCTGCGATACCATGCGTCTTGAACATATTTAAAGCAGAATTTCCCAGCATTTTTGTATCTATTTAAGAAAAAATCAATAATTCAGTTATGACAAATAGTTAAGTGCAACTTACGGCCACGCAATGTCTCTAGGACATCCATCTTATCCTCAACCGACATGTCGGCGTCGTCAAGATTTCGTATTGACTTGGAGTCATCCATGATAGAATTAACTGCATCGCTGGTTTCTTTCTACAAAAAAATCAAATATGATATGTTTATGCATTTTAAAGAAGAGTTGTTGCAGTTAAATTATATATCGATTCTATGTGTTTGTAAAAGATATTTAAGCATAACGTACTTTAATATTACGCGTTTTCTTCTGTGGTTTGCAGTGGGGAACAATAAGATAATGTAAATTAAATCTCAATTATTATTTCATTCTCAATACTCATGAACAACATTAAGATTTATATTGCGTTTGCAATTCACTTACCTCCGTTTCTTCATTAAATTTACGACTGGCTTGGGACTGACGCGCGGATTCGAGCTCCGCTAAAATATCTGCCTGCTCTGTTAATACGGCCAGGGCAATAGGGGTTTTACCAAACTTGGAGACTAGCGTTACGTCCGCTTGACTCTTTAAAAGCATGCGTACAATACTTTTGTGCTTCTTCTCCACAGCCCAGTGCAGAGGTGTCATGCGAAGCTTTGGAATAATAAGTCAGTTCAACGGAAAGGAAGTACTATGAATATCAAGCTCATACTCACCATATCACGTGCGTTTACAGCACAGCGTAAAGTAAGTAGCAAGTTCACAATTCGCTCGTGTCCAAAATAGCAGGCTAGATGCAGTGGTGTTCGGTCGACTTTTGTCTTCGCCTCCATGTTGATTCCGCCTTGTAACAGAATTTCGCAGATTTCTAGTTGATTGTTCATCGCAGCAAAGTGAAGTGCTGACATACCAAGCTAAAAATTAGAAGATTGCAGCTATAGTTATGATATTATGATTGGTATTGTTGACTTACCCAGTCCGATACAAACGGGGCGCCATGTGCAAGGGCAGTTTTTACACCGGGAACATCGTTGTCTCGCGCACATTGCAAGAGTTGCTTCCCCAAGTCAATGACCGTCGATGGCCCATGCGCGTTCCCCTTCTTTAGCAGAAGTTCACCCTCAGTCCGCTAAAATTTCAACCAACATAAATAAATTTCATAGTTGTCAGACATCTAAACATGTATTAATATTTACAATTTCATAATTCAATAAATTGGATAGCTGCTGGTTCAGGGATTGGGCCTCCATTGCCACACTGCCATCAGCGCGCAATGTGGCCACAACTTTGCTGCTCCCAGTGGCTCCAACAGCGCTGTGCATTTTAGCAAGCAATAACTTTCAGTGACACGGGTGACGCTCAAATAACATTCCTATTTGTCAATATTTATGGTAAGGCACAACAAATGCTAATAATTTATAGTGATCATCTGTATATGCGCGAGAGTGAGAGAATACGATCACCCATTTGTTGATCTTATATCGATATGAATATCGATGTTTACAGCGTCCTCTAATTTTAGCTCTTGTTTTCTTACTAAATATTGGCATCCACTTACTTAACATATCGTCCGACATCATGCTAACTTGCTGCTCGATTACCAATGCCCATTGACTTATCGATAATTGTGAAAATCAACTCTATTGAACAGCTTACAACTTCCACCGATGAATGTGTGGGCGTGTAATTAACGGAAATTGAAGTATTTGAATTTATAATAATAATTCAATATTTTGTCGAAAAAATACAACTTGAATAAATTATTGTTAATTAATAGACTCTTCTATACTATAAATTATATAATTAACATAAAAAGTATAAATAAAACAAAAATGCAACAGAATGTTATACTTTTAAATACATTTCTATATATAATTGCTTGAAGTATTTGATATATATATTGCATTTTCGTGTATATTTTTTTGCGGTTACTATAATATCTCTGATTGTGTATAAATAATAATGTATAAATTGAAAACTAAGCATAAGAAATATCAGTCTCTGCTTCATCAATCGTTATATTCGAATCACGGATCGGTTTCTGTTTTGGTGGCAGAGTTTCCACAGCTGGATTGGAATCATTTGACTTTCGAAACCAGCTGCTAAAAGGAAGGCGATTGAACAATTTGATTGATTTCGCCGAAATCACTTTCGCAGTCCCTCTGCTGGTACTGGGAACCTCATTATTCCGTTCTGCTCTTTTGGATCGTGGGCCAACACAATGACTAGATGATTGGATTGGAAAATGGGATGCATCGGAGTCGAATAGGTCACAATATTCGTTGACCGGTAGCTCGTCCTTGTAGTCAATTCCTTTTAGCTCTGTCACACTCAGCGCCTGGCCACAATATTGTCGCTCTAAAGCGAGCGAGTTAAGAAATATATACTTACGAAGTGTGGAGTCAAAGCTAAAGTCGTACCATTTGTTTCGCGATCTGCAGTACATGCGGATTGCATTTTTTACTGTGTGTAAACCGAACTTAGTGCCATCTCTTATGTTCAGAATGGAGCAGCTGTCCAAGAGGAGACGACCCTTATAGACGAAGCGCCTGCGCTTGATGAAATCTCGCTTGCAGTAGACCAGTTGCCTATCGAAGAGGATTAGAATGTATCTCCAGCTCCACAGATTGTGCTTTAATCGCTTGGCGTCTGTTTGAAGAAAGAATCGCGTGCTGAGCAGGTGAAGGTGGAGTCCCTTAAAGCTCTGCAAACTGGCCTGATATCCAGCAATGATCTCGCTATGACGTCTACCCTCGTTCACGGCCTCTATGACAGTCCGCATCTTCTGCAGCGCCATATTAACAGTTGCTAGCGTATCAGGTACGTCATGCTGGAACACATCTGAATGTTCATACTTCAATTGATCAGTCTGCGCCCCCGACACATTAATGCTGATGCACTTGAGTAACTTCATCAAGTGGAGAGGATAACGACATATGCGCTGAACGGGCGCTAGGAGATGTGCCGAAAGAGGCAATTGTCCCAAACAACAACTGTTGAATCATAACTGTAGTATAGTCAATTAAAATTAAAAATGATGAGTTGACTTACCATTCCAGTAGGATTCTCGCTTCTCTTACGTCCTCATAGGATGCCAGCTCATTTACAGCACGGGAGTAGGCATTGCAATACGTGGAATAGCATAAGAATCCTTTATGCTGGTTGTATAAAATTCCATTTTTGCAAGAATTACAGCATTTTAAAGATCGATCACACTCACCATATTTAGAAAAACTTTGGCTACTTGATTCTGTTCAACGCCTTTACGCAGAGCTTCCAAGAACATTTGTTGAAACTTGTATATGGATGTGATATTTGAAAAGATGAGGTTTATGCTGTCTATGCGGAATATATCCGAATGACTTCTCATGGCTGGCAAAAACCTAAGTAATGGGCCATAAATGCTTTGTTACTTAGATTTTTCATTGCCCTCTTTCACTCGTTGCTCACCCATTGCAAATGACAGACAGAAGTTTCACGTAATTGATTTCAGTTTCAAGCAGTTCGCTTATCGCTTCTTGCCGTAATTGATAATCTCCATTGTCCGGTGAGTGCTTTTTATGGTTGCTCTCATTGCCTATATTGCTACTCTTCGATTCAGCACAGAGGAGACGATTTTGCATTGCTTCCAAGGCACATTGAACCGCCTGAGCCCGAGACATCTTCCAACGCAAAAAATCGAATAGCTTGGCGCTCTATTTTGGCCTCGGAAAATATTTTGATGCGGTCCCGGTCCTGCTCCAGCTCCAGCTGTAGCTGCAGCTATTGCGGACCAGTCGCGGCGAAACTGCAGCACTTCCGCACAAAAACATTTGCAGCTGGTTGCTGTAGGACAAGTTAATGTGATGTGATGATTAGTAACTCATGTCTCAACGCCCAATTAAAGTCAATTGCAACGATTGCGAATAGACTTACGAATTCTTTACCTATATATTTACATATTTGACCAAACAATTTAAAAACAAATTTTGACAGATTTCTGAAGGTTTCAATTTGAATTACAAATCTGTCGTGTATATATTCTTTAAAAAATATATCGATTCAGATAGAAAATTTACATCGCCAACTAGTTATAACTTTATAACTTACCTTTTTGCCTATAGGACACATTAACATTTGTAATATTGTTGGGAACTTCTAGATATCGGTTGTCAACAAAATGTATTTTCTAGCTATTTATAAAAATAAATATCTAATTTATTCCACTACCTTAAATATTTTTAATTTGATTTCAAAATAAAGTAAAAGCTTGAAATTTCATATTTTTAGGTATTTTCATGTTTATTAGTAATTTTATAATATAATTTAGAGATGTTGAATGTTTTGTATATTCAGTACAGTGATCGCTCATACATAAGAAAATTGCGAAACGCTGGTAGAATTTTATTGGTGCTATTATATTCCGATACAACCACTTCAGTTTAGGAATTTTCGAAAAAGCTTTCAAATAAATTACGATTGAATAAAAGATTGTTCATATCCGACGAGTCCCGCTTTTTCGCCAACCTGTATTACAAGTTTTATTACCATTCATAAGTGATCACTGTAGCTACATTTGTTGTTGATCGAGTTTATCAAATAAATTTGTAGAAAAATGCAACTTTTATTTTTTAAAAATATCTTTAGCTAAATTTTCGATTTAATATTAGGTAATTATAATTATCATACAAGTAATTTGTATTACATATAAGCCATACATATGAGTACTGTATAATTGTGTATTGACTTACACAAGATTGAAATAAACACTTTGAGTGCCTAACTATGTTTTTAAGTTTAGTTGAATTTAATTTGATTTTTGCTTCCATATTCCTTATTTACTATAAAGTAAGAAAAATGTTTCAATTAACTACATGTATATATAAATCTATATATAGAACATTTACACATATGCGGAATTTGGAGGGCAAAAGCGAACAGATATTTAGATCCCATTATACTAGATATTTATTTTCGTTACTTTATAAATAAATTGATGTCTGTATTGTTGGAAAGTATTAAGTTGCTTCAGTTATGATTAAAAACCCGATAAATGTTGGAATTTCAATTTTAATTACTCATATATACGAATAGTAAATTTGCTGCATAGTTTTGTGAGTAGTAGCGTGAGTGAATGAATGAATAATATTTTGCAGATGCAATAGTTTCTTACAAAATTAGTTTGCGTGGCGACTTACGATATTTTCTAATTACAGTCATAAGATCTTAAATATATACAAGTCGATGATTATCATGTATGTTTCATTAATGAAATGCAATGCAAGGCCGAGACACGGCTGACAGACAAATACAGTCAATGACATTTACAATTTTGCTTACAAGCTAGACAACATTCACTTTGGCCTAACATAATATAATAGAATAATAACAGTGCCGAAACGCATTATTAACGAATCTGGCTACAATAACAGTTGTTGCTTGGTTTTATATACATATATATAAAATTTTTTAAACATACTTTTGGTTTATCAGATCGGCATTTTAGAACACAAGAATATTAATCATAAATAAGCTTAAATTTTCATAAAAAACCGTTCTCACAATATGCCATTCGTATAATATTGATACCCATCGTAAAGCTTGGTCGATATACTTTTCAGGGAGTCCTGAACAAGCTGTTCCACCTTGCGTTCCATTTCCTGTTCAGTTAAATTCATATGAAAGCGTTTTCGGAGATTCTGTACTGTGCCAGAGCAGCCATTTTTAAAGCACGGCAGTTGCGCATCTAATGATAAATCAGAAACATAATTAGTTTACAATGCTTTCCAGAAATTTATTTATATACATACTACTACGCATAATTTCCACAAAGTTTATAATGCGATCCATGTGTTTTCGCGCAGACATCATGCCAACGAGCAATAAACGATTAAACTCTCGCCAATGCTCTGACCCGGTTCCGCCCATAACATCGACAAATTCATGTGTTAGCTTAAATGGTGATTGCTCAAAGCCTGCGAAACGAAAGTAACATTAATCAACTGCAGTCGACCAATTAAGTCTCACTCTTACCCAAATTTTTGGGAGATATGCTTAGTATGAATCCAAAGTCAATATGTATTATATGACCATCGGCATGAAAGAGTATATTTCCATTATGCCTAAGGAATGTACAAAACATGTCAGCACACACATACAGTTTCCACTAACATATTTGAAACTCACCTGTCCTTAACTTGCAGCAGATAGGATATCAGACAATAAGCCGCACAGCTCTGTACGAAATTCTTTTGGGCTTGACGAAAACGTTCACCCGTTGGAGGTCCATATTCATCGATAAAGTAGTCGCGCAACGATTTGTTTGAGTTCTTTTTAATTTGGTGCAACGAGACGGTGTTCAGAATAGGCTCAATCAAGCCACTGTCATTCGAGAGGCAAATTATTTTATATGACCGCACCCATAGATCGACATGCTCCTCCTCCCAGATAATCTTAAACATCTGCAAGAGTTGAGTTGCCATCAGTTCTTGTCGCAAATCATCTCCACATTTCACAATGGCGGACATCAGACGCCAGTTAGATAGATGACCGTAAGGGGAGGATTCTCGAATGAGTTTCTCCTTTTCATGCCAAGGCTCCTATAAGAAAAATAAATTAGTTCTTCCATCTGTGCCAATAATTATGGGTCACACAAACCTTTAATGCTGCCGCAGATGGATCCTCTGGATCATTGCTAAACGACTTTGTGTTCTCGCAGTTCAAATTGTTGCAGTGTCGAGTGCGCACATCGCCAATATTAAAGACTATTGGGGGACCTGCAAATAACAAGTTGTTATTTAGTGAAAGCGGTTCTTAGCTTGATATCAATATCACATACCTTGATCTCTGGAGTCGCACGAGTCCATTGACATCTGTGAGATGGCGTCTCGTTCACTGACCTTGCTCATGTACAGGTATTGCGCGGTGATCTGATCATCTTCCTGTGACCACACATCATCCTCGTGGGCCTGGAGGCCGCCCAGTGAGAGCAAACGGCTGCTGTTACCACCGCAGCAATTATTACTTGCCGGCTCCCCACATCCATTTTCAATATGTGATTCGGTGTCTTTTTTGCGTCGACAACTGGATCCATGATGAGTGCTGCTACAGCTGGAGGTGCGGCTGCAGCTCTGGTGCGTGTTCAGACAGGTGCCCTCCAAGTGCTCTTCGCTCTTGGTGTGTCGTAGCGATGGCATCAACTTGGGTATGAGCGGCGAGGTGTAGATATCTGGCACTTCTACAACCTCCACGTAAATTATGTACGGCGTTTTGTCCTTGGAGTTTAGCACTGCAGTCTTTTCCTCTGTGATGCGGACGACATGGTGTGGAATATCCGAGTAGAGCGGCAGCCAGACGCGAGCGGGCAAATTTTTATTTATCAGATTAAGGAACATTCGCAGGGCCGACGTCTTTTCCGCCTTTGAAGGCAATGAGATTAGATTCTTTCCCACATTCATGAGCGCTTTCATGAACTCCTTTTGCGGTGCCGTCTTGGGTGCACCACAATTGCAGAGCGTACGCTGTCCCAGCAGGCAGTTTACCTGACCACGAACCGTCTCAAAGCACGTGCAGCCATTGTCGAATGCAAGTCCTGAGGTCAGATCGCCGAGAAAGAGTTTTGCAGGTGTTGTTGGCAGCGTTTGCGTGGTGTACGGCGGTTGTTGGTAACTCCTATGCGAAATGCTGAGCGTGTGGGGACTGCGAGAGTCGGCGAGCAGCACTGTGGCATCTGACTGAGAGCGATGATGGGTTTTCTTTACGAGAGCAACGGCTGGGTTTTGTATGTTATTGGATCTGGCTGGTTGTTTGTTCTCTTTCTTGGGAAATATCTCTTTCATCAGCGCCAGCTTGGACTTACGGCTTGTACTCCCATTGCCCAGCGAGTCTACTTGATAGTTGTACGCCTCCAGCAGCCACAAGCACTTGAGAGAGAAGTCAACGGACTTCCGGCAACGGATAGTGAGATACGGGTCTAGGACTTCGGCGAGTTCGTCCATTTGAATGTACATTAATATCAACTGCGGTATATACAGATCCACTTCCTGGTTAGGGAAACTGAAAATCTTGTTGCCAATAAAACTTAGAACGCCTGGCTCCTTCGAGTAGAACAAATAATGCACAGCAAAGTGAATATTAAATACGGGCGATTCGAAAAAGCGCAAAAGTCCGCTGGGACCTCGCTCATAATTTTGCTGGGGACCCGCAGTGGGCGCCCGATCGCTGATGAAATATTTCACTACGCCAGGTACTGGCATCTTCAGTTGATGCAGCGAACTGATTGAGGAGCTCTTACGCATCGTGACATCTTGACCGACTTCAGTTTCTGCGCCGGGCAGACGCAGATTCAAAGTGAGTTCCTTCATCTTCACATCGGTGGCAGCCTCTGTAGGCACATCGGCTGTGGATGTGGGAGTCGTTGATGTACTTGCAACTGCTGCAGCAGCGGCGGCAGCTGCTTTCTTGCTGGAATTGGAGCTGAGCAAACTGAAGAACTCCTTCTTTTTCGATATGTCTGTGGGGGATTTGACCAGATCCTGCGCTATTTGCTCCACATTATTTGGCGTAGTGTTCGTCGTAGATTTCACTTTTGAGACTTCTTGTTGCTCGCCAGTTTTCTGTTTGGCCGCATTCTTTTTCTCATGATTCTCAATTATACTTTGAGCAGTGCGGAAAATTGCATTTTTAGTTGCGCCAAAGAAGTTCTTGAACAGCACTTGATCATTCTTGGCACTCTCAGTGGGCGTGGCTACAGGCGTCGGTGTTCCTGCTGGTGTCACCGTGGGCGTTGGTGCGGCTGTTGCTGCTGCCACTACTACGTTATTGTTGGACAGAGTCTGTGATGCGGGCAATACATCCTGCTGCTCCTCATACTCGACCCTCTTCGGTGGCTCATCGCCCTCCACGCCAAGCGCAGAGTTTATGGCCGTCTGAGACACGTTTATTGCACGATAACGCATACAATCGACCTCATCCCGCTCTTCCTGATCCTGCTGCTGCTGCTGTTGTTGTTGTTGTGCTGCCAGCTTCGCTTCCTCTCGCTTTTGTAGCTTTTGCTTACGCGAGGGTCGCAGTGTTCGACAATCGAAATCGTTGGCGGGATGCGGCGGAAAGAAGTACAAGTCCGCTTCCATCAGATTGTACTCTTCGTCCATAGACGTTGTGTCTAACATATCAATGCACTCCTCTTCGGCGTCTGCGTCAGCATCGGCATCGGCATCCATTTCACCCGAATCAAGCGATTCATGGGAGTGGCATATGCGATTTAGAGATATTTGATCTGACTCCGAGCCACATATAATGCCTGCAGAGATGAAGAGAGTGTTTATAAGCAGTTACAATCGCATTATATTCAATTAATCAAACTTGACTGAATGTCAAATATAACAAAAATATATCCAGTTGAAGATATAAGTAAAATATTGAGATCAACCTACCGGAATCATCCGAGCCAAGGCTAGTCAGATCCTCGCGTTTTTTGTAGCTACCAGCCCTGCTGCAGCTATTGCTGCTTCCGGGATTCCCATCGACCATATCTTGAGCGGCCGCCGTTCCCAGCTCATTCGATTTTGGCCGCGTTCGCAATGTGGGACAGGATTCAACTTTAATATAAAAAAAAGATGTTTTAGAAAAAACAGAATTTGGATGCCAACTGACTTTAAATACTTACTAACTCCATTGGGTACGTGTTGATTTCGTTGCGCATGGACTGTGACTGCAGATGTGGGCGTGTCCACGGCCGGCCTGGCAGTAATGACTGCTCCGGAGCCGGGTGCTGCATTGTTGCATTGGGCAATCGTAAGGGCTGGCATTGGGGGGGATGTGGCAAGTGCGGCCGTAACACTGGCGGCAGTTGTTGCAATTCTCGAGCACATGTTCGTGCTGAGTATTGTTGTTGGCGAACAAAATGTAGTCTCACTCTCGGCATTGGGCGAGGAGATCTCGACCTGTAGGTGTAAAAATGTTCAGTTAACACATTAACTTGTCGACAAAAGCATTTTCTGTTTTAGACAGCTCCCGAAACTCAAATATGTGGCATACTCCTATACTCTCTCAAAACATTGCATTTGACTGGAAGCGGAAAATCATATTCAAGATGCGATTCGTGACACGAATACGCACGACCTAACTATCTAACTGTATGCGATTTAGTTTAGAGCTGAGCTTCGACTCTGTTGCAATGTGATGCAAAAAGTCTGAGCTGAACACGAGTCGTGCTCAATCTTGCTCGAGAACGACACGTATCAATTGTGAAACAATGAAAGCCCTCTCAGTCTCAGTATCACACACTTTCTTGCTTATTTCTTTGGCCCACAATATGGATGGGTGTATTGTTGTTATTATCAGCGCTGCTGATAAACAAAAATACAAATATATCTACAGAAAGAGTGCAAAAATATAAATATTACTTAACAGATTGTATAAAACAGCTTTGGTTTGTGTGCACGAATCCACACACATGCATATTACATATGTATATGTATATTATATATAATGAGATTAGGTGAGTGTGGGAGTCACTAAGTATAAACAACATGTCCAATTACTCACCTCTGGTATACGCTGCAAGGCACTGTCGAGACTTCGATTGCGATGATGTTGTGTGTGATTTATGCGAGTGTTGGTCACTTGAGAAACAGGTGGCAGCATTATGCCCATCGATCTGGAAATATTGCAAATGTAGAAAAACTCAATCAATTAAGGACAAATGCGAAAAATCAATTAAACGCCCTTCTCGGCGCCGTGTGTACTGCCAACAGCTTTAATCAACAAGTAAACTGCAAATGAACTCAAGTCCCAGCAAACACATGTGTACATATACCAAACAGATATTTGCACTCACAAGACGAGAACAATATTAAGGTAATTGCCTACGTCGATCTGCTTTGTCAGAAGGAAGGAGGCTTATAAAAACAATGCCTCAAATAAATTATCAATTTTAAGTAGGTAAAGTTAGAGCAGAAAGAAAAACAATGACAATGAGAGCCGAGACTAGCCTAAATGGACTGACTAGAAAATTCCCTCTGTACACACTTCACTTGCATATATATGATTAATAGAAATATATATTAATATGTATATGTATTTATCTTCGTGTGTTTGTTATTTTGCAATATTTATTGAGTTTAAATTCCAAGCATACTTCCCAAAGTAATTAGATAAACACTTTGGGAAGTATATTCGACATTCAGAAAACCTCTGAATTCCATTGCCTTGCAGGCTCAGATTAGCTCCGTATACATATAACATACCTTTCCACAAAACCAATCTACCCTTTTATACACTTTAATAGGTGTTGGGTATATAAGCAGAAAAACAAAAAAACACAAGCGAGTCCATAGAAATGCCTCGCACTGGCAGAGAAGAGCAAGACCAGCAACAAGTGCTCATATTATGAGTAGACTCTGCTGCTGTTATCGCGACTTTCTGTCTGTTAATCTAATATCAATGTTAACAACAGACAATGTTAATACTCAAAGTGCCCTGTTAATGCTATAGATTGTAGCGCTTTTTAACAGATTTTATAAATTTGCTTCTGATAATTCACTCTATAGATAATAATAACAACAAATGACCGTGTGTCATTAGCTAATTGTATTGATCGAGCGGAAACTAAAGAAAAAACTCATAACTGTTTGTATATCTATAATGTAGATTAAATACTTTTGCCCTTGCTAAATGAGGTTCGATAACTATTAATAAACAAACCAAAAATAATCAAAAAATTTATAAATAATAATATGAATAGTTTTCAATAAACCAATGCATAACGGCAACATTCTCATTTATCAATTATATAGGACAATTATATGATTCAGGTAAATGCTTCAAATATTGATAACATTTTACGTTTGTTTTGAGAATGTTTGCATTGTTTTGCTTCTTTAAGGGGCTTTTCCCATACGGAACTTTGACTCATGTACCTGATAATAATCAGTAAATGTTAATCGGTTCAACACGTGGAATCATCTATACAACACTTCATTAAGATATCAATAAAATGCAATCGAGTATTGCGATAATGATATTATTCGACTCCCACTCAATAGCATAGATAATAACTCACCTGAAATCCAAACTCAGGTTCCTTTGGTGCGTTGAAATTCGCTTCGGTGGTAAGCCGCTCGTTTGGGCGCCATTGAGTCCAGCAGTAGTTGGTGCCAAGCTCAGATTGGGGCGGCCATGCACCGAGGGCATGGACTGATTGAATCCACGACTCAGACTCAGACGTGGCTTCGCGTAGCGCACGTGCTTGGGAGTGCTAGCTGCCGAGCTGATGGTGGGCGTTGAGCCTGTGGAGAGACTACAGGCTGTTATGCTCAACGGCAAGGTGATGGGCGGGGCTTTCAGAAACGCAGGCACATAATCTTCATGAGTTTTTGTTAGGACAGGCGAAGCAAGCGGCGGTGGGCATCCATTCTCACTCTCCGAGCTACACTCAACGAGCGGTTCTTCCAAATTCAGGGAGGAGAGCGTGGTGCTCGATGCTGAGTGTGGCTCACCATTAACCGACAAACTGCTCAAGCTGCAATCCCTGCCCAGATTGGGACTGCTGGGCTGCGGGTTAGCGACCACCACAGTTGGACTCTGCACCACAGTGCTGTTGCTGTGTTCGCTGGAGCTGCTGGTGCTATTACAAGCGGCCGTCGAATGCTCCGAATTGTCATCGTCATCCGGCAGCGATGGACTGTGTTGATCGCAGCCCAAGGCATAAATGTCCATGTTGCCATTCTCGGCCAACTTCATGCTGTGATTACTGGGTATGCTGTTCGCCTTGCCGTTCATATTGTAATCGGACTTTGAATCCACACACGACATTCGCACCATGGCCGGTGCACAGTGATCGACAACATCTGCGCCCACGGCAGGTGCATCGGTTGCTGGACGGAAGTGCAGCTTGTCGCCGCTATTCAGATCATCGGCGGCAACGGCGACCACAGGCGACAGCATTTTGTTGGCCGTCTCAATTTCACGGATTTGCCTAAGATACTGGTAGCCATTGTCCTGCACCACCGGCTTCTTTCTGGTCCCACCGCCGACGTTGGCTATGGTGAGGCCAACCTTACCGTCCGATGTGGCAACGTTGGACGTGGCTGCCACGGTCGTTGGGCTGGCCGCATTGCTCTTCTTGGTTTTAAATGCTGAGATGACGGAGTTCATTTTGGATAGATTTTAAGTGTTGAAAGTGGGTAGTCTAGAGAGTCTCAACGTTCAGTGTTCACAGCAAGAGTGTTCAGCCTTAAGACTTTGATTGAGTCAGTTCCTTTAGTGCCTCGCATGCGATTTCATCTCTTGTATAATCAGCTCCATTGTTGCGTGTTGTCGCTCAATGGGGTGTGCTTCATTAATTAATATGTTTTCGAGTATATATAATTGAAATGGAATTTATAGTTTTCAAGTCATTCCCTCGCCGAGTGTTTTGAGCTATTCTGTGAAATTAGCATAATTTCGGGTTCACTGCAAAATAAAAGAGATACATGTTAATTAGTAATTTGTTATCAATTATAGCTAGTCAATAAATAAAGGTTTGCACGCGCCTCTTAATTAATCTGAAAGCAGAGTGTTTCATTTGCTATTTTTGTTTGACTCTTCTCAATAATAATAACAATACTAATATATCCTCAACTATTAAGAGTGGACGTTCAGCTGCTGATCGCTAAAATCGCAGCTGCCAAAGAACATATGTACATATATATGTATATACATATATAAGTTCATTATTCATATGAGCAAAAAAGTCTCTGGCCCATGACCAAACGCAAATCAATGACGGCAAAACTCTACATATATATATAAATCTGGTACATATAAACTGTAGACAGGCAATTGGCCTTGACAATATCTCAATGTATGCTTGTATATGAGACATTCAGAAATCTGTATATATATATGTGTGTATGTATATATATATATATATAAATATATATATATATAAATATATATATATATATATCCACACAAATCAACAAACATAGCGCTTTTATACACGCTTGCTAATCTATTGATAATACTTATAGAGATACTGAAAGCTTTTTATTTATTTTTATTTTTTTATATTTTTTATTTGATATTCTATATATTTTATAATTATTATTATTGTACTCAATCAAAATATTTTAAAACACTGCCGAATGCATATGGTATTCGCTGAAATGATTCAGTTAAAAGTTCACGTTTTGCGTAAATTTATAAGTTTAATTCAGATTTTATAAAATTTAACGTTGATCAAGAGTATTTAATTTGTTTAATTTATGCTACATTCCATTAATATTCTAAAAATATGATGTTTCTCTCAGAAGCAGTAAAGAAAACGGCGCATAAAAAGTATATTTAAAACAATAAAGTAGCGCCAAGCGCCTTTAATTAATTGCAGAATGTAATGTAAGTTTTTAATGAACTAAAAAGAACAACAAATAAACTTGAATGCTAGGCAAACAGATAAGCATCGCACCCTCTGTTGACCGTTGACCTTTGGACTAATAAAATTTGTTCATCGTATTCACTGCCACGTGGAAAAGATGACCTTCTGCTTTTGTGGAGCTGTATGTAATTTCATCTACAGATTCTATGGGGGTTCGCACACTCTATTTATTATGCCCAGGCGGGGGGTACTATACAATTTGACATCTTTTAATAAATGTTTGCTTATGAGAAACCTTTTTCACTTTTGCTCTGCATCATCAATATTTAATATAGAATATTTGATCCATTTCAGAATTTTTTTTTTTTTTCATTTCCAGTTCCCATTTTATTTTTTATTTAAATAACTATTAAAAAAATATTATTTATCTATGCCAAATGTTAGTCCAATTACCACTTCATTTTTATTTATTTTTTTAAAATTTATATTTAATTTTTCCTCCATTTTAAATTTTTATTATTTATTTTTCTAGTTTTTTATCAATTTCCCTTCTTCCTTATCCTAATTCTCATAAATTGCTCTGAGAGTGCCTTTCATAAGTACTATGTAAAATTTCACAGAACTCATATCTGAATATGTTGATGACTTAATTTATTGTTGCTCAGCAGCTCCACTTGAGATTCCATGGTGATTCTGTGTGCGTGGGAAATGAAATGCATGGAAATACTATTATCCATGTGTATATATGTACATACATATGTGTGCTATGTATGACAAACATATGTCCTGCGTATTCAGAGCATTTCTCATATCGTTGCACAGATATTTTAGCTGCTTCGTCCTCGCCAGATTAAATAAGACAATCGTAGCAAATGCAAATGCAATTTCAAAACAAGTTCTATTGACGATAAACAAACAATCTATATTTTAGATACGGATTAAGTTTTATAGCTGCAATATATATCTATATATGTAAGCCGATTTACCATGACTTGCAATCGAAATCTTTGTTAAGTCGTTCTTGAATTTGTCGGTGTCTGAACACATCCTCCCTTTAGTTTGGTCGTGTAATTACAACATGTTCATTAAGTTGTCTTGCTCGAACATGCCTGTTGATTGTCTCATTTCAAGGCGACTGGTGTTGTTATTTTTGGTTTGCCGTGTGGTCGCTCAGCTGTCACAGATAGCCATAGCCATATACCCAGTGCACGAGTCTGAGAGAATTGAGCAACAAGTGCGACGACATTCGGAATGTGTTCGCCGGACCCGCGCGCTTCGAATGTATTTGCCTCGTTTAAATAATTGCTGATGAACTTGATCTAATTAAAAGTCAAAGAGTTCAATAGCAAATTGGAGAACAAAATAAAACAACGCCAAGAACCACACGCCATAAACAAATCTAAATGGAAATTTAAAAGGTGAAATATTCCAAATTGACTTCTCAATGAAATCCGATTGATCAGCATTGCATATACACTCGGCACGTCGTTAACTAATGAGTATATGCATCACTTTAATAGGGTCTATCTGTTTGGCATCTACACATATCCTTAATTAAGTATTTAATGGCTACGAGGTTTAAAAAAAACGTTGAACTACGAACCTGGGACACTCTTAAATACTTCAACTCGGCAATCAGTCAAAGTCCCCAATCGGAGACAGACTAAAACAAACAAGTTTTTTTATTGCCTTCACAAAACCAAATTCGATTGAAGGCAACTGAGCTACCCGATCTGTGAAAGCCCTCTGCCCGGCAAGAAAACATACTTGATTTCGACTCTACAGCATGGGCCGTGGTTACATGCATCGCTGCTTAACACCCCACACAAAACAAATGAACAGTGGCTGGCTGAGAGGTTCCGACTAACAGATACCATACCATTGCCTAATGCATTTTGCCTTAATTTGCCTATCTATATATCTGTATATATATTTTATAAAACAAACACGCACTTCACCATAAAATAAAACTTCATTTACCTGCCTTTTTTGAACATTGTTCGCTGCAAGCGCCCAAATTGCCAGCGTCTCTAGGAAGTGGCACAACTTAAGCATAACTATCTGCAACTGCAGACCAGCTCAGCTCAGCTCAGCCCAACTCAGCACAATAGCCAAACGGGTATTGTATATAATTACAACATGATAATGCTTTATGGACTTCCTGTGTCCGCTGTGCAAGCGAACGAATACTTATTGCGGCTACTGTGGATCGAATTGTTCTCATGCTGATTTTGTTTTGTTGTTTAAGCTTCCCGTTTTACTTCGATATCATTGGCTGATGAGTTGGCTGGCTTCTCTCTGTTTAGTTATTCAAGTCATGTCTGGGGCTTGATGTTTTGCATGTTTCGTTTTTTATTTCAAGGCGAATTTCAATTTTAGTTTAGCAACCTGAATGATTTGGCAACTTTTCGAATGCTGATGTTGGGGCAAGGCAGTTGGCGAAAGGAAAAAACTCTCATGGAAAAACAGTTGAATGAGTTCCGCTATACTTCCTGGCATCAACTGTACAACTGTACTTTATAATTCTTATTCTGGTAAAAACAAATAGAGTTCTCAAGGCAGAGCAATTGGTTGCAGTTGTATCTTGTTGAAAACCTTCCTCAAACAAAGTGATGCATAGGGGCTTAAAAAGTTGGGCCAAACAACAAATTTCATTACCTAATTCGTGCACAACTCTACAAAATTAAAATAGTTTTTGAAATGCTGGCAAACTTATACATTATGCCGTTACCTCAGACTGCCAATTAGCATTGCTTTGTGCGCTCAGGTGGCGCACGCTTTACCTGTTTTGCTAAAAGCTCTTTGTTAGGATTTACACAACTTTTGTGATTAATAAACTGTGGAATGATATCTCATTTCGCTTTTAACTGCACCTAAAGTGCATTTGTCAATGTATCTCATATTTATATTAAATTATAAATTATTACTAAATGTCTACATTTGACAATGACAAATATTTGCTAAAATTCATTATACCCTCGCTTATCCAATTGTATTGCATACAGGGTATTCAAAAAATTACTTTTAATCCAACTAATGAACTCTTAATTTCAATTGCAGTTGCAGCCGCCTCAAGTCGAGCTGTGAACGTCAGATAAAGCAAGGGAACAAGTTGGGACACATTCCCAGCATAGTTCTAGCAATTGGATGCATGATGTGGGCTATGCGAGCGCACTAATTTTCTGAATTTTCTTTTGCCATGCCAGAAACAACAACAAGAAGAACAACAGAAAACTTCGTGAAAGTCTACAGTCGACAACCATGGCATAAGAAAATTTCTTTATGCTGCCGCTGGCGATGCTGCTGATGTTGTTGATGATTTAAAGGGAGTACAACGATTTCATGCTCCAAAAGCCTCCACAATTTCAGAGCAGCCACACACACATACACTCACAAATGAATAAATTTATATTAACTAAGAGAGTACCATATGGCTTCAGCTATGTATGTTAGTGTCGAGCGACTTTTTCCATAGCTTCTGCAGAGCCCACTCAATAATATTTATGCCATTAACGGGGACAAGCCAGCAAAGAACTTCTCTGCACTTCTCTCCATCTACGGTCACTTGCCGAAGTCGGACTCTTATTGTTGCCTTCATTCGCTTCACTCTCCAAATGTACTGAGTGAATCTAATGCCGTTTCAAATGCCAAACAACGTGGGCTGCACTTTTGGTTTTGTTACTCTTGTTGCTGCTGCTGCTGCTGCTGCGGGTTTCTGCTGCGACTTTTATGGCGGCATCTGGCAGCAGTTGAACGCTAAATTGGTTTTGATTGTTTTGAAATATGTAGTTGCGCATACAAAAATGTCATTCTCCAATTAACTGTTTATTTGTCTATTTCAATAAATCAAGTAACAATTTCCATATATATATACCTCTATATATAAATAACTTATTATATAAATATATTAGAGAGCTGCTCAGCACTGACGATGTGCATATGTACTGCTAAAGGTGTCAGCTCTTCCCTCTCAGGTAAAAGAGGAATTTGACATTTAGCATTTGTCAATAGCCAATGAGAAATTTCAAATGTATGAAGTGTTTCAATTAAGTTCCATTTCATTCCATTCCATTAATTTAGGTGAATTGCAGAGCATATATAAAAATTGCTCTAAAGACTCTGTCTCTCTCTCTCTCTCTCTCTCGCAGATATATTTGGCAACTTTAATAAACTATGACAGTTTGTTCAGCATCCGCATCATATGCACGCAATTAATTTAAATAATTGAAGGCTGCACGCAGTCATTGCGATATGCTGCAGATACAGATGCTCATACAGAATTTACAGGCTGCTTCACTCAATTAATGGACTCTCTGTCACAACAGGGCGTGGCACTCGAAATAAAAGCAAAACAAACAAACAATTCAGCTGCGCAGATAGACTGGGAGTGCCAGAAGCTAAAGCGAACATGCAAATGCGAAAAATTGCAACAAAAATAAGCAGAGATGTGCATATAAAATGTATATTATGTTATTCACAAAGATCTTTTCCATTATACTAAGCTACCCCACATATTGTAGAAAGATTTTAGCACTTAAAAAGATTTCTTCATTAGCATAGCTATAAAATATATATTATTATATTTTTACATACTGTTTTCGATTATCTGCAGATTTATAAATTTCATGAGAAATTAGTATAGTTATAAATTTATTTATTTTTTTATTTATTTGTAAATACTACTGTCGATCCTTTGCAGATCAATACGGTTCATGGTCAGTGTTGTAACACAGCTTTGAATAAATGTACAATCCATCCTCTCACAAACAAGACTTGAATATCTTAAATATTCGACTCAGTGGCACAACAACAACACTTTCTCGTCGTTTCGCTTGTGAGCTGGTAGCTGTTACACTTTAACACAAATGTTTGCTATGTAAATTTGCCAATAAACAAACCAATAAATAAATAAATAAATACAATTTACACAATTCCAATCGCGAATGTGTGGATATGAATGTGTTTATCCAAGCAGCGGATATGAAAACACCAAATCAAAACTGTTTTAACTCCACAGTCAGAGCTCTTACTGAGTCAAGCTTAATGCAATCGAGCAGGAGTTAGCTGCCAGTGGAGAGCATCCGCAATTTTCAATTGATTGGCTTTCCCCACGACTTGCAAAGAAAATGGAAAACTATGCAATTCATTTTATGCGCTGCTAAGTGGAATTCCGTTGAAAGTTCAGAAACAGCATCGAAATCAAGTTTCGTTATTGCACTGCCAATACTTGGAAACAGGTGAAAATTGCTTAAACTTTTGCCATTAGTTCGAGTACGCAATTTGGAATAGGAATATCCAATATCTAGCTGATGTGATGAGGACAGACACTTGAGCGATATATAGACATATATTCACTATACACAGTCATATATATGTATATATATATTTATTTATATAATTCACGTTACGTTGTAAGCTGATTCTCATCCTTCTAGAATCTTGTATTTGACTGGCGCTTTACATTCCGTCAATTGCGGTAAATAAACCGCAAGCAAACAAAGCAAATAGATATCATTCACAGATAAAAAGATGCTTCTACGTTGTTAAAAAAGAATCACTGCGACATTTTACGTAACACGTAATGTCGCCTTATAATATGAAGGTCAACTAGTAAGGCCAGAGAACTGGTAGAGCTCGTGGAAATCAGGTTGAATAAATTTGTGATTGTCAGATGAACCGAGGAGCGCGAAACCGGGACAAGAACCTGCAAGACCAAATAGTTCAAGGCAATCTTATTTAATATTGCAAAAAATAAAAATGAAATAATATCTTTGCAAATGTGAGTCCAGAGTGTTATTGGATAATTGCCAGCCATATTTTTTCTTTAATTCTAATTGGGCCTTCCTTAAAATAAAATATACTTTTAAAAAATACCATATTTTAGTTATTAATTAGTTGATGATACAACTAATCATTTTTGCATTAATTTCTCCATTCTTATATTTTTATATACACTTTAATTCAAAGCTGTACTTACCAGCTGAGAGGCTTGGCCACAAATGCAATTTGCCAAATGAAAGTTAGTTAGCTAGTCTTATACATATATAGGTTAATACCTCAAAAAATAAATAAATAAATAAAAATAAAATTATAATAACATTTAATGAAAGAGAGAAAGGTCTTAGAGGTTGGTGAAAAGCTCATATGTATTATATGCATGTGCTGTGTGAAAAGCGTGACTATGCATTAAATACCATTCAGATGTTTCATTGGGCATTTAAAAATAAATGATTGCGTATTTCTATAATTAATGAAATGCTAGAGATATTACGCAGAGCCCAGCTAACTAACATAATATTCTCCACTCAACTTTCAGTAGGCAATTGAATGAATATGATTTCTGCTATTTGATCAAGTGCTCACGAAGTTAGCCAAAGGCAAATATTTGACTAAGTATATTATGTATGACAAGAGCTTTGCGGCGATACAATTTAATGTTGTATGCTTTATCTTTTACTACCTGGTAGATTGTATTTTGGACTTAAGTGCAGACGGTTTGCAGCTGCTGATTTTACGATTCTCGATAAAGTCAACAAATATTAGCACGTTACAAAAAAATAAAAATAAATAAATAAATAAAATAAGAATAAGGGAAGTCGTCTTTGTATGCATATCTGTAAACACGAAAATTTTTAAAAATAAATATTAAACATTTCTATATTTTTGCTTTTTATTAAGTTTCATTTTAGCTTTATAGAACTGGCAAATTTAAAAGTTTGTTTTTCTAGAAACGATTAACATATTTCCGTTAATTTCTTATCAAATTGTGTAAGTGTGTATAACAATGCGAATCAGACTTATCTCAAATACGGAAGATACGGTTAACAAGAAATAAAAACCATTTCAGAATAGAAGAAAAATGAATAAAAGCAAGGTCTCAATTTGCACAAATTGAACAAATTAAAATACCAATGTAGTCTATATATACATATATACGCTGAAGTTCACTTAAGTACATTTCAGGAATGTGGCATGTGTATATGCATATGTTTTATATTAAATATATTCAACGAGTGTTCGCGATGGCGTCACAGCCGCAATAATAATAGTAAAATTATTTCCATATATACAACAGAATTACTGTACGCCTCAAACATAACTATACATACACATACATATTATATATTTAAATAATAAGTATATATACATATATCTTTATTTGTGTGTGCATTTTGTAAGCCGGATGGAAATTTCCCTAGCCGCATCGGCGGGGCAGCTGGCAATGCTTCATTCAACTCAGCTCAGTCGACAGCTATGCAACAGGAAACAAACTTGACAGAATTTATCATATACTTTTTTTATATAGCAAGTCTCCAATGGGGGCTCTTCTGATATGCTTGCATTCTGAATTATATATATATATATATTACATAGACAGATACTCAAGAGCGTTCGTTCGGTGTCGGCAATTGAAAATGATTTGCGTCTTAGTATGGACTTTGCTCGAATAGAGCAGCTGACGAAAATGGAATGGAATGGGATTGAATAAAATAGAATAGAATTCCTTATCAGTGGCTGGGAGACGACTGAGCAAATGTCACAGACTCGCTTCATCAATTTACTAAGCGTATATTTATTTATAACAAAAAAGTGATGATGATATACATATATAATCTAGACAGAGGGAGAGAGCGCGCTGGGTTCTCAGCTCAAAAGTGAGTCAAAATATATATATATATTTATAGCACATTATGCGAGGCATGCGAGCTCGACTATAATGACGGATGCCACTCTCTTCTTCTCTCTACTGTTTTGTTTGCGTATGCAAAAGAATTCGTTGAGGAATTTTCATAATATGACCTGAACAAAACTGAAAACTGAAAATATTATAATTTCATGCGACATTTTTCGATTTACATACATCAAATATGCATCTACATATACATATACATATACATATAGATATTTATATGTATATAGGATTTATATGTATTTGGGTTGCAGTCACAGTTACCTTTAGGAAATGCTTCAACGACATATTCTTAGCAAGCTTAGACAACCTGACTTATCCCATATTAAATTCATAAATCAGTTAATGCAGACGACAAAACACAAATGTAATTTTGTTTTTGTTTGTTATCGGGCCAGGATTAAGTTAAATTCAGTTTGTAGTAAATTTTGTTGACAATGTTCACACCTCCGTTGGCTCGCGATATTTTAGATAATCCAGTTTTGGTAGCTCCGCTGCCATATATAAACTTTCTACGTTACTTTAAGCGCATACATCCTAAATATGGTGTGCGGCGCCTGCTGCAAGAAGCGCCCGCCCAGTGGGATGCCATGACACGAGGACAACAGAATCTATTCCAGAAAAAGGTGAGCTCCATCATGCTATAAGCTGCTACAACCCATATAATCTATAATCCTTGATCATTTCTAGCGCATTCTGGCTAGAATTGCACGCTCGCCGCAAGTTCAACTCTGCCGTGTATTACATCGCCGCCCATGCACTTCAATAACAAAAATAATGCGCATGTCGCCTGAATATAAGCGTCGACACCGAAGGAAACATTAATAACTGGATGATTTACGTTCTGAAATTCACCTCATATGTTGTAGCTGGTTCGCTTCGTCAAAAAGTATATGCCCATTCGACAAGGTCTAAATTAGCAAAGAATACCATATCTGATAACAAATTAAGATTATTTAGACAAAAAAAACTATTTTAAAATTTTTTTTTTTTATATTTACATGAAGGCAAGGAAATATATATCTATAATTATATATATTTATATACATGCAAACACCTGACGATGACTTTCACTTTCGCATGCTTTTTGCATTTCTACTCCCATTTGTTGTCGCCACAGTTGCAGCATGTGAAAGAGAAAGACCAAGAAAGGCATTTCTTAATGTTAGATGTCACACAGATGACAGATATATAGTACGCATTCAGTATTATGCGAACTATGTATATATAGTTTCAAATAAGAAGAGTATCATTTTGTATTAGAACTTTTTAGGTTTCAACACGTTTTGAGCAGACATTGGACTTTGGAAACATCAGAGCGTATTGTGCACAGATGAACTACATTTGACAATAAGAAAATGAGATTGTTAAATAAGATATTTTATAAGTATAGTCTGGCCAGGCTATGACATAGCACTCAAATTACTCAGATGGATGGATAATTCTTTCCGGCCGTACCAAACCTTTCGACCAACAACTTTTTACACTTAACTGATATTTCTTTTTTGAGTCAAATTTGTTGAGTCAAATGATGTGAAATTTTTGTTCAGCTCTGTTCTGGTCAAAACAATGGCTGTCGCTTGTTTGGTTATTGCCCGCACATGTGCGGCACAGAAATTCTTTACATAGGAATTTGATCCCCAACCTCGTCGCTCATTTTATCGCCTCATAAACAATCTTTTCTCTGCCTGACTGACTACTTTAAGCACAATGGAAAAACAACAGCAATAAATGGATGAAATGCATTGGGTGAGTAATCAAGTAAAAATGCGGGAAGGGACAGCTCTCAGACATCCATTGCAGCAGAAGTACAAATGAAGCAAACCATTCGAGAGCTCGGCACCATAGCTGGGTCAGAATGTAACAATACGCATCATTTAATTAGATAAAGTAATAACAAAAATTTACACTTAACAAAAATTGTTTATAATTATCAATTTCCTTTCTTGTTTCTTTTATTCTAAATTAAAATTTAAATTCAAGATCATATTTTAAGTTCCGACTTCCTTTCTCTTCTCTTTCTCTTTCGTCTATTTAGTTGTGAACTAGCTTTAGCTTGACTCAATGAATAAAATTATATAATATGCAATCTCTGTACAATAATTGACATTTCATTTCCTCAAAACTTGAACTGTTTAGTTATATTATGGCCATAATAACATTACTATTGTCTTCTGTTTGTTCAGCATTCATTCAGCAACTAGACTATAAAATTTGTTTTATTAATGGCTTCCAATTCGGCCAAATATCTCATATCAATAATACAAATGGCCGAATTGTGTAGCAAGCTTCGCATATGTTGCAAAGTGTATTTATTAGTCGGCGCCTAAAGGGGCTCTCCACTCTCTATTGTTTTCTTTGAAATCAGACATTTGAGTGGGGCCAATGAAGAAAATGGAATTCGTATTTAAACAGGTGGAGGCTCTGAGAGCGACAGGTTTCTGGCACTCTAATGTCGGAAATCATTAGTTGAAATTCCAAACTGGTTCGCTTTGGTTTAGTGACGTTATTTGGCCTGGACAACAAACAATAATTTGCTCGCTTCACATATTTAACTCTCTGTCTGCGGCTGTTAAGCAACAATTTGTTTGAAGTGTTGGTCAATTTTTGACTAAAGGGGAGACTAAGACGATTTCAGTGATTATGTCACTCACCCATTTCGTATTGTTCATCTTTACGTTTTACTGTTTTCAGAGAAACAAATCTGTTTTCGTTAAAGCTCCGCTACCGCTAACTTACGCAATGGGAAATAACTATCCGCAAGGTAGAGAAATACTAATAGAACGAAACGAATTATATGGAAGTCGAGAAATCAAGTATATTCCCAACTAAAAGATACCCGGTATACTTGTGAATAAAATAATGTACGATTTTTAGTTATTGTTGAGTTTGATCAATGTTTAAAAATAAATCATTAACGCTTAAGAGACCTAAGCCGTGTTGCTCGGCCAGAAGATACCCCGTAAACTTGTGAATTAATAAAATGGCAAATTTGAGTTTGATCAATGTTTACAAATAAATAACTAACGCTAAAGTTACCTAAGCCGCGTTGAACTTTCGAGAGAAAAGAAGGAAGAAAAACGATCAATTCAGCCATGCTATTTGAGCAAAACGGAATGAATTTACAGTTGAAACCTAAACATCGCGTCAAAGCGCAATCGAAACGAATACAAAACGAAAACACAGAGAAACGAAGCTTCGACGACGACGGCTCGAAAAGCCGAGCTTTGGCTTATGACGCGAACGAACGAACGAACGAGTGTGTGTGTGGTGAGACAACGGTAAAGTTTTGTATTCAGCATATGCACTTAATTTTGTTTTGCACCTTGTCGGTATTTTCGTACACAGTTTGTTATGCTGTTGCTGTTGCTGTTGGTGTTGCTGTTGCTTTTGCTGTTGTGCTTGAAAGAGTTCAACGACATAACCGCTCTCTGTGACTGGTGTAAGGTCGTTGCTGAATTTTACATTACATATTAACTTACGTTCGGCAAACAAAACAGAAAAAAAAAACAAAGTTTCACTTTCGTAAAGCATTTTAAAAACAATATGACTAGAGGGCGAAACAAATAGAGGGAGAGAGAGAGATAGTGAGAGAGAAAAGCTCAGATAAATTGATAAATGAACGGCAATAGCAGCTTGATTAATGCGATCGCAATAAGGGTGCGAGAAGAATGCCTGCAGCTGGCATCAGGTCGGGCGTACTCATTGTACATACAGCAGCCAATGCATACACACATACATACATATATAAATATATGTATGTATGTATAATTGTATATATCGACAAGCGGTCAATAGCCAGAAGCAATTAAACCAGGAAACGTGAATTTTGCCTTCATAGACAACAATTGCCTAAATGTCACATATCAGTGAATGCGTATGTGTATCTACAGGCACGTGGCAGCATTATTGAGCAAGTACAGTGGAACTCTGCAAGCGAACAATTCTCTCAGCAAGCTTTCCTTTTAATTTCCATTTTCCCCTTGGTTTTGAGAACAATGCGCCTTTGTTGTCTACGAAAATTGTGCTCGATGCAAACAAAATGTGAAAAAAATAATGAATAAAAAAATTTTGTAGCTATTGACGAGATTTTTAAATATTTAAATTTTTGTTAGAATATGCATAACTAGCTTGTAAAACTATTTACAAATTTCGTACAAATTTTAGCTAATATAAATATTATTTTCTCGAGAGCTCAATACAAGCTAGAAGGCTATTGAAAGGACAACATCAATGTATAACAGAATGCAAATAAACTACTATACATATATTATATATACATCACCTAATATATTCGCATATATAAATATAATCTATTTTCAGTAACAATGGCTCGTCAAAAAGAGAAACTGTGTACGAGGCGTATAATAAAAACTGCTAAGCAGTATATAATCGATGTAAGTATGGACGGCTCAGATTTTAAGCGAATATGTTTAACATATTGATCCAATTTTCTTTTACAACCTGTGTAAATAATTTGTTACTGCGTTGCTCGAAATAATTGACAGATTTCAAGAAACATCTGTGTATACAATAAAGTACACATACATGTATACATTCTTGATCAATATCGATATCAGGAGACGAGCGAATTTAACTAATTTCTACTATTTTCGACTTCATACACTATAAAAAGAAAAGAATTCATATTTAAGATATACCTAATCGCCAATGAAGGCAGATAAGGTTTATTTGAATTTACAAATCAAATTTAGAAAGGCAGCAAATGTGGTTTTTTGTATCTACAGCAAATTTTATTTAATGAATGAGCAATAAGTGTGTAGATTTAAAGGGAAATAAATTACTTTAAGATTTATCTACAGGGTAACTTATAGTCGTTGCGCATACTTATTATTCATCAACATATTTAACGACCGATTGGCAGGCAAGAGAGATAAACGCGACAGCAAAAAAAAAAAACTTGTGCGAAAGAAGAGCCAAAACAAGTGCTGCAGTTTCATGTGTATGAGTGTCTATATGTCCGTGTGTCTATATATGTGTGTATTTATATAGATATGTACATATGTATATCTATATTCATGTGTATTAATACTGTTGTGTTGTGATTACCTTTATATTTGCAACTGTTGCAAGCAATGAGTATTAATTCCTGGGTGTGCAGGGTAATCCGAAGTTTGTGCAATATCTCAACAGTTGTTTATTTGATTTTCCTCTTTTACAGTTTTGCAGTTTCTGTCACTGTTGGCTGTAAATTTTACATTACGCTACTGTTTGTTGTAACTTTTGCACTTTCACTTGATGTTGGGCATTGGTATTAGAAATCACAAACAAACGAGGCGAAAATATTTCAATTTTAATGTTTCGCTCTCTTACACACGCATTTACAGCACGCCCGTACACCCACAATGGCACAATCGTAGAAATAGTGTGCAACACAAAACGAAAACAAGCTGCAAGTGAATTATATGCGGTCACACTAAATATTTGCTTATTTAAAGTTCCAAATGCGTAGAAATACGGCTCACTGTTAAGTTGCTTACTGATGTTACTTTTGTTGTTGCAAAACAAACACTCAACCACAAACAGCATATATATGTATGTATATGTGAATGTATACAGCCCACTAAGCACACACACATACGACGAGCACAAATTGCGGCTTGCAAAAATCTCGTTTTGCCTTTCGTTGTGTGTATCAGCGTGCTAAATTCTACTTAAATTGACTATTGAATTTGACAAAAGCGGCCAACACTTGTTTCAATATTTGAAATGCTATAATTTATATTAATCAAAGCTTTATTTTGATTGCATTCAAATATTTGTTTAATTGGTCTCGCGCATTCTTTGCTTTTTTGTTTACCATGCATGTTAACACATACATACATACAGGCACTTACACATTCACATTAAATCAAACAAGACGCGCACGTACACTCCTTTCTTTCTGTATGTGTATTTGCAACTATACTGCATACGTCAACAAATTATTATATTATATTTGCACATATTTTTGCTAATTTGCGATATAAAATCTTTTGTTTTTTATCGCTTTGGTTTTCCACTGCACGAACAAATTACGTGAACCAGCTAGACACCGACGCACACACCCAATTCGTTCAATTATTTTGTTACTACTGAACGATAGGGATGATACTTACTGCATCTCTCGATATTTCACACTAGCGATGTCACACTATCGTATGTGCTATCGATAAATACACGATGATGCCCGTTCGAAAGTATTTGAATTGCTTTCTTGATTATTTTCTTTTATTTGTTTTTGGAAATATATAAGTCTAAGCTATATTAACTTGATATTAGAAATATAAGAGAACTCTTTATAATATGAGCCCATTTAATACTTTGGTAAGCTAGCAATTAAGTAATGGAATAGTTCTTAACGGTTTCTTTCAAGGTTCAGCAACCCTTAATATGTACATACATATGTATGTATGTATATGTATAAACACATATATACTTGTATTTATATTGTATTTGGCTATCAGAGAAAGCGATGACTTCTGACTGCCCCATTGACGAGATTTGCGAGACATTTATCTTTGCAATGCCCTTCATTGATTAAAATAACTTACACTAGGAATCGCAACAATAAAAGAAACCACCCAAAACATTGAAGCGCAATGAGTCATCCAATGCGGAAAGCCAAAATGATTTCCGATTTTCTAAAGGGACGCTCTCATGTTATAATTGCTTAAGGAGATTCTATTTATACAGATTTCACCAGAAAGCGAATATTGCAACTATTTAAGTGCCCACAGACACGTACACATACACACGCACACACATTTGATTTATTAGTGTGCATCTCAACAATTTCTTTAAATTGAATAATGCGTTTTTAAGAGACGCTTAGAGAAGCATTCTTTAGTAAATTGTGCAATTGTCGAAGAGGCCGTCAACTATGCGGCATTAAGACAACCCAAATTAGACATGAACTCCAAGTGTGTCACAAAGCGTTGCAGTCGCACACACAATAATCCATAAACAACCATATACAAATAGATACATCATTTATAAACATATAAGTATGTATGTATGTATGAAAAGAAAAGATAAGATGCAATCCCGCCGATTATGCCCGTTAAGTGGTCCAGCTGCCAATGATGAGTGACCATGGCGACAGTTCAACATTCTGTCTGTGTGCATAGGAGCCAATTAGCTGTTCCGCACTTAATGGTACATTCCACTATTTGGCATATGCATATACATATGTACATATGTATGTACATAAGTGCATATGCATATGTAATACATATGCATATTTCCATACAGTAGTTGATAACTTTAATGAACCAAGTCATTAAAGTAATTCAAATTCTCAAGATCTACCATAACTACAAAGTTGGTATGCAGAAAGATGACAAATATTTAAATTGTAAAACATTTCAATGATGCTTAGCAGTAAACTAAAATTAAAATTTGATTAAATGTAAAATGATAATACTTTGAACTAATCTAATCACGAAAACTTAATAAATATTACAAATTACAAAAAATTACATATTACAAAGATTTGTGTGTCACAAAAATTTAATTGACATTAAATATGAATGAAAATTAAATAATTATTTTATTTCCTTATCTTAAATATTTAAAATTTTGCAAATATGTATACACTATATGAATAATAAATATATATATTTATATACAAAAAAAAATATAAAATTAAATTAAAACTTTAAAGTTTTTTAAATTAAAAATTCAATTAAATTAGAATTAAATATTCAATTAAAATATAGTGAGAGATGTTGCAGAGAACTCTCATCAGATCAGTCTCATCATAGACTATGATCAACAGATTCAATGGATTCATGGCTATCCAATACACACTTACCTATAGACTGAATAGCTCTCTATGAGAAGAGACGTTTGCTGATTGTAAACATGTGGACAAACATACCAAGTGGGCAATGGGAGTGAGAGTTGTTCTGACAACGGGCAGCCTCTTGAGAAATTAATAAAATTGCGATTACATCTGTTCAATTTCATTGAAGACAACAAAAGGAGAGAGGGACAGATCTATGAAGATGCAACGTCGAACAGACAATTTCATTGTTTTCATAGGCGTGAATATTTACAAGGGGGAAAATCATAAATTTGTTGACTAATTTATTAATGTAGGCCAGGCGTCCGATTCTTTTGGCTAAAGACTCAAGTTGGGGATGGCTTCTGTTTATAGCCAGACAGGCACATTCCATAAACTGATTGTATCTTTGTTCTAGTTCCAGGGTATATTGGGATGCGAATTGGTTTAGGACCATTTAGTTGTGACAAATGTTAACTAAAATTAAAATAAGTGGAGGGGAAGCAACTTTGATGCAAAGGCACTCACATAAACCAAGAACTACTTCCCGTTGCCCCACAAAGAACGAAAAAAAGAAATAATTGTGAACAGCGCGATAAAAGGCTAACAGCACTGCACTTGCACAGCAGAAATTTCATGCCTTCCTTATGTATGGGGAGCATCCCCCAATCTGCGAGTATTTTTAGTCGCTAAAGTTCCCCAACCACAGAAGATGTGCTCCAAATCGAAGAGGGGCGACATTTGGTGGCCCAAAGTGAACTTCTTTGTGTTCCAGTTTAAGTTCTCAAAATATGTTTATGGAATGCACGACGCATTTAAAAGTCTATCTAAATATATACAATATATACTTATATATAGTAGAATTTATTCTCCCCATATGTTGTCCAGGTATTTAGGTGTATCCAAACACCGACGACCCCTCAGGGTGTACCCTGCTGTTTCCCGAATCTCTGGTATGGCCCGCTATTGGAGCAATATCTTTAATAGTGTACTAATCTATTTCGAAGTGGAAATATTGCGAAATTGCCGCATGCATTATGGGAACAAACTGAAAGCAAAACAATAATATAATAAAGAGAGAGAATAAACATAATGTGCTATAAAATATAAGGAATCCACTTCGATGTTTCACAGAGTATTCAAAGAAGACAAACACATGTGAACCAATGCCAGAGTGTCTTGTTTGTGCATTGGAAATTCGATTATTCATGGTCTTTCAAGCATTCGTACTGCCACTCCCATTAATGCCAAAGAAGTTAGGGTGGGGCGTGAGTGAGTGAAGAGTAAAGACTTTCGAGTCCAACAGCATGAAATATGAGTGACGCGAAGTGTGTCAGAGGGTTGCTGCCTGCATATGGATGTTTGTCAAGCACACACACACAGGCAGACAGCATGTGACCCTGGCTTGCATTAAATATATGTATGTATATGTATGACAAACACCCCCATCTGCAGCAATCAGTACAGTCATGCATGAGCCAGGCCTAAGGGTGGTGGGCCAAGCAACAGTGGGTTCATACCAATTGCGGCTTGCGCTCAGCGTGACTCTGACACCATCTGCTGCTGCTAATGCTGGTAATGCGGGCAGAAGTCTTCGAGTCAATGATCTATTAGACCTGAGATGACTGATCTGACAGCGGGTTGAATTTCCTTGCTATATTAAAAAATGAAAACAACAACTTATAAGCCAAAGTAATTACTAATGCTTCGCAAGGGATGCGCACACGCAGGACTTTGCATTTGCCCTAGTCCTCGCACCGAATGTGCGTGTCATTAGGCCAGAGTTTGGGTTTGGGTTTGGAGTTTGACTCTAGGTGTGGTCGAGGTAACGCACCCTAACAATCGGCTTTCCTGGAATGGTTAAATTGTGCTGTATTCCTACCCACACACAGACGCACACACGCACGCACGTACAGCAACAAGCTAACGTTTGTCACACGCGCACTGGGCCATTGTCTAAATGCTCATTTAGGTCATGTTTCGGACAGGGAACACAAGGCTTGCCGCTCGCTGGTTTAACCTCAGGTCGAACCTTTTGCGTTAATTGTGGGTGTTAGCCAGATTGTAGAAATACATTTAAAACTAGATGTATTCCATTTTTCTTTGCTTAACAGCGCTTCAGTATAGTGTAAGCTGTTAAATAGGAATAGGAAGCCTTCTTTCTCTCTATTGCCTCACGAATTCATTTTTTTTTTTTTCACTCTGCTTTCACAGTTTATAAATTACTTAAGCAGCTCTGGGCGCACGTGTGCCAGGTTTTCAGGCTTTCACTTTTCCAACCCTCAGTTACGACAGACACTGCGTAAATTGTTGTGGTATGAAAATCACTTATCCATGCGGCTCTTTCCGATGATTGCGTTCGCTGAAATATGGAAAATGTTCTCCAACACCCGCTAATTGTTTGACTTGACAGACAAAGGCTCAGTTCCAGGCACTTCAACTGAACGGATGGGCGTAAACGGATGCGTTAAAATTAGCCTAAGACGAGATATACATCTGGACGCCAGCTCACCAGGATATATTTAGAGTTGTTGTCTGAGTGTCTGTGGTTATAATATTGATAAAAGTATAGTCTTTATTTTATGTACAGCTATCAGATTATTTCAGATTATTTAAAAACATTTCCCATTGATCAAGGTTTATTTACGCTTCTTGCTGCCGCCAGATTTTTTCTGTGGCGCTGCTTTCGGCTTCTGATTTTTTCGCATACTTCGTTTACGGTTTTCTGCTTTCTTAGAAGTATTTTCTTCTTGACGCTTCTTAATGAACTCCAGACGCATTCGCGACTTTACAATTTGGTCCGGTTTGCGCATCTCCTTGTCATTGCCGCTGATGCGCTTCTTCAACTCCAGTTTGGCATTATAGCGAGCGTGCCGGCCCACCGGATAGCGTTGCGCATGAGACAGCGGCTTGAAGTTCTCGTCGTCGCTGGCCGCGTTTTCACGCTGCAGTTGCTCCTCGATCTTGGACTTCTCCTTCCACTCTGTGTAGCGACCTGTCTTGAAAGAAGCAGGTATCCAGGCACCCGACTCTGTGCGTATTTTGTTTGCGCGCGGATCTTGAACGGAGACCATCTTCTTTTTTATACGATCCCACTTCTTGAGTCCCGGTTTATGCTTCACATCCTGTGCTGGGTTACGTTCGTAAACAGAGAACTCGGCATTGCGCGCTTGGCGTTCGAATGAGTTGATAGCGAGACCATCTTCGGTGTGTTTATCTGCCGACTGATAAGGTACATAGTTCTCCTCATCCTTGACCTGCACTCTGCGTTTCTTTTTACGCTTGTCGACGTACAGAGCATCCGTATTCTGTCGCTTTTTCGGCACAAAGACCTTTTTAAATGTGCTTAAAATGCTCTCATCATCAGCTTTTGTAATGTTGCTGGGCTTCTCGGCATCCACAACCTTTTGCACCTCCTCAAAATCCTCCTTGGCTCGTTGCAGGCGAAACTTTTCGATGACTTCAGTGTGATGTGAGCGTTTGTCCTTCATAACAACAAAAGGCACCGACTTCTGGGTCGTATTCAATTCAAAAATTGTCTACAAAATAAATATGATTAATTGTTACGATCTTCTACCTAATTGCAGGCACAACGTACACCACTTGGCCGAAAGTTTCTCATCTTGACCAATATATCATGTTTTTCATTTTCCAATTTACGCTCACATTCGACAACATCGGCTCTTGTGTCCTCATCCAGTTTCTGGCCAGAAATTTTAGCAGCTTGCTCAAGCACAGGTGCTGCATTAAAGAAATCCTCGAGTGTCTTCAAAGCAAAGAACTTGATCTTCTTGGCACGCGCATTCGCATCTGTGGAAGCAGTAGGACGCGAGCTCAAGTACTTCTTGTAGGCATTTTCACTTGTCCGCAACACGCCCGCCTATTTATATAATTCAAATAATTATATTTTAAATTACACAAAAGTATATATAAGAAACTACTCACTATATGATGACTCTTCTTGATTTCGTTCACGCTCAGATATTCCTCTTCCAGCAAGTCCTGTGGTATGGTGCCAATTGACGAGTTGTCATTGATATTGAACGGCCGATTTAAAAACAGGTGCAAGTCCAGCAAGTGAGCTGTGTCGTCTGTGGAGAATATAGAGTAGGCTGTGCCAGTGCGTCCGGCACGAGCGCAACGACCTACACGATGCACAAACAGCTTCGGCACTCCCGGAAAATGCAAGTTTACGACATAGTCCAGATTTGGTATGTCAATGCCACGGGCAGCCACATCTGTGACGATTAGAACTGAAACCTTTTTACTCGCGAATTTAGCAGTATTAATTTTTCGGGCAGCTGGATCCAAACTTGAATAAACTGACGTATTTGATATGCCCGCTTGAGTAAGTATCTGAAAAGAAACCAATATTGGAGATTGCATTTCAAATTGAATTTCATTCTACTCACAAATGAAATTAGCTCGACATGATGTTGTGTCCCGGCAAAGACCACTGTCTGCGCCTCTTGAGGTATCACATATTTCAGAAGCACCACCAATGCCGTGTAGCGATCATCTGGACGGCAATACAGAAACTTAAGGGATAGAGTATCTGGCAGCTTAGACTCAACGTCTAAACGGATGAGCACGGGATCACTGAGGCCAGCCCGTGCAAATTCAACCAGAAGTTTTGGCAGTGTTGCCGAGAACATGACCGTTTGCCTTGAGGAAGGCAAGCGGTGGAGCGTTTCGTTCAACTGTTCGCCAAAGCCCATTTCGAAGAGTCGGTCAGCCTCATCAAAGACCACGTATTCTGCAATTGATCAGGTATAAATTACAATCGGCATATTTATTACGTATAGGATATATTTACCTATGGAGTTTAGCTTCAAGTCCATTTCCACACACAGATGCAGAAATCGGCCAGGCGTAGCCACAATAACATCTGGACATGTGTGTATAGCTGAGAATTGCGAGTCCATAGAATCACCGCCCAGCACTAGGATCGTCTTCAGTTCCATAAAGCGACCTAGATCCTTGATGAATTTATACGTTTGCACTGCCAGCTCACGCGTTGGCGATAGAATTAAGGCACGTGCACCTTTCGTGGGCTCGCGGCGTTGCAACTTCTCGAATAAAGGGATTAGAAAGCAGGCTGTTTTGCCTGAGCCTGTTTTGGCCATGGCAACAACGTCGCGTCCCTCCAAAATCAAAGGAATGGTTTTTCTCTGAATGGGAGTGGGTACTTTGTAGCCACGTTTAGTTATACCCTTCAGTAATTCGAATCCCAGACCCAGAGATTGGAAACCACCGCTCTTTTTCGATTTCGGTTTGCTTTTAAGAATATCATCGTTGCCGCCACTGGTGCCGCCTTGTTCCAATGACGGAAAGCCAGGTATTTCGTCATTCTGTTTCTTACGCTAGAAGACAATAATTTAATATGAATTGCAATGCTTTCTCACACATTTACTTACCATTTTAATAGAATTTAACAAAAACGATCAAACAATTTATTTACACGTGCATGTGCAACAGTGTGCCCGTTAATAATATTGTAAATTCTTAATTCTATCGAAATATCGGCAAAGACATGTGCATATCGATAGTTTAAATATCTGTAAGAGAAATTTCATTTCATTTCAGGGTCTTTTGCTTGAGAGATTACACATGACTGGAATACTCATTTGAGAATAGGTCTGAGGTGTGACGTCATACATCTTAGTTGTGTGAATCTCATGTACGCAAGTTTTATCAAATTTTTATTTATTTTATTTGATGTGTGTCGTTTATAAAAATGTGTTTATAAATGCATTATATTACTATGCATGTAATATATTTTGTTCCATTTAACTACAAATAATGTCATGTAAGATTTGGCATATAGTTAGTTATAAATAACAAATTAATCCAATTCGATTGTAGATTTGGCTTCGACTCGATTGTCCGCGCACTCTGCTACTTGTCTTCAATAGACCGTTCCTGTCGAATAGCTTATTTAAAATTAAAAAATATATGTATTAATAAAAATATTTAAACACTTTTAATATATCAACATACTGAACGAGAATGTTACGTCCTGACAAATGGTATCTGTTAAATTGTTAGATGCTGCAGTTAGTTTATCGATCTCAGCTGAAACACAATTCAACATATCGATTTGTTGATGTTTTGTAAATCCTGCAAATAAATTCAATTTAGAGTCCCAAAAGCACAAAAGTTCTCCATTTCTGCCTTTCGTAGCCAAACAATTCTCCAGCTCTCGAAACATCTGCAAAAAATAAGAAACATTAAAAAATATATAGTATATAAACTAATTAATATACATATGGTTGTATGTGTATGTATGTGTATACTGACATCGATCAATATTTCGTTGAGTTGTTTCTCTTTCCAATAACTCTTTGGCCTGGCGTCTATTTGCCAGAGAAGTAGGGTCTTGATGTAATAGCTCTTCAGGATGCTGATATTTTGCTTTGAGTCGCGGAATTTCTTCATAAGCTTGATGACGTCCTTCAGCTTATAATTATCTTTCAGCATGGCAGATTCGGCCTCAAAGTAGGAAGCCCTAAAGGACACATTATTGGGCTTGAATGGCTTCAAAGGTTTCGGAATCGCACTCCAATGGGGAATATTGCGAAAGTACTTTAATTTATCATCAGCTAAAACACTTTGCCTTGCATTCAGCCGGATGGCTGGCACAAAGTCTACAGAGTACTTCATATCGTACTCGTTAATGAATATCGTATGTGCCGGTCCACATCTCCTGTAGTCGAGTGACGTTACCTTGCCATCGACTTCGATTCGGTAATTCATTTTATTTAAAGCTTGCGTCACAGCGCCGTTTATCAAGTTCTGCAGCTTATCCTCGAACAGCAAGTTCCTAGCACTCACGATTTCCTTCAACTTCACGAAAGATATTTTATTATTTTGTTGAGTTCGCAGCTCGTTCAACACATTCGTCATGTCCAGAGTCACATTGCCAGCGTGCTCATAATCCCTGCTCACAATAATCCTGTCGTTCTCTGGAAATCTCAAATGTAAAACTAAATCAAACTCATCGGGCTTGGCCACTTTCAGCTTATCAGCATAGCTTCCTGCATGCGTGAAATAAATAGGAGAGAAGTAAATATATTGATAAGATCACGATCTCATTCGATGACTTGGTAAAAGTTTCCTCATAGAAAAAGTCTCTGCAGGCCACTCACCGCCTAACTCATGTCCGCACAGCCATTTCCCTAGTGGTTCCTCCTGCTTGAGCGTGGAATAGAGCTTATCACGTAGCGCGTTATAGTGATGCGTGTACGATCTTCGATTGTCATCAATATTTATATACTTGGCGTTCATTAGCTGCAAAAGTTGCTCCAAATTGGCCATTTCTGATATGCTGATTGCCTCTGCGATCCGCACTTGAACACAGCGAGAAGTTGACTAAACGCGGCTTGTAAACAATTCAAGAAAAGTATCAAGAGTGCTCTAGTCGAGACTGATCGACTGGGAGTTACAATAAGCCCTGATATTCAAATAAAATGTAAAAACTCGAACTTCTTTTGATATTCGGGATAATTCCATTAGAATTTCAAGTCACAATGAGGGATGGCTGTGATCTGGCCAATCGTATTTCTGATCCCGATAATTTATCTTCTTTTTATGGTCTCCTTCCATTATATCTAGGGTATACAAATACGTGGAATATAGAAAAGTACAAAGAGGAGTAATAAAGAATACTTCATAGAATACAGAATATTTGTATATTAGAAAAACAAAACTGTTGGATTATTATTATTTTTAAAGGCTATTAATGTACTTCAGCTTATTAATTGCTTAATCTCGCTGGCTCTAGTAATATAATCGAAAGCTTCAGCTTGACAGGAAATACTTGTGATTCACCAAAAAACGTTTGGGAAACATAAACAACGATTATAAATAATAAACATTGAGGAATAATGGACAGGCGATATATGGTCAATGGTGAAATCTATGGGCATGTTTGTTATGCTGAGATATTGGATCTTTGATTCGTTAATTTTTCTGTTTATATTTCATGCGCCCGCCTACAAGAGACGAGAATTATAGGAAAATATATATATATACATTTTTTTTTTAAATGATGACTTATAATATGTATATGTATAGCATAAATGTCCATGACTATTGAGAAGAAAATCAGAAATGAATTAAAGTATTTGGGCATTAACTTTTATTAAAATATTAATTTTCCTTCAAAAATTTTGTTATCGTACCAATTGCAGTTGATCTTCAATAGGGCAAGCTATCAGTCAGTAAATTTGTCACTCACTCACTTTGTCAAGCCAAAAAGCTACAAAGGTCCTTCACTTTATTTATTAAAAGTTTTATTGATCGGGAATGTGAAGAGCTGCCGAGCAGAGTTCATTCTCAAGAAAAGCAAAAGGCAATGCAAATACAAGAAGTGCTTTAGAAATCTGATAACTAATAAAGCTGATAAGCTTATGAGTAAAACAACAGATGTAGCGATAAGCCAGTAGCTTGATCTGTTGAGCACCCCCCAAGGCAAAGTACTTCATATATATCTGAGAGTACATGAAAATGTTTCAAATTCTTTGCATACAATCGACATTTTTATTGGCTTTCTTTACGATGCCAATTAGAGATGCTTATCCGGGCTTCAAGCTGATTTCGCTAGCCTAGATTCCCCGTCGCAGTGGTCCCCAAAATAAACAAATTAATGTTATTATTATTTGTGTATACATGAGCTGCGTGTTGCCCTCAAATTGATAACGCTGAGCTGTCGTAAAACTCTCCGTTCGATAATCGGGATCCAGATAATGGCCCGGCCTGGGAAATATAAGGCCTGCACACGGCCTGGGGCGGGCATAGTGAAAGTAAAAGTGAAATTGGTAATATGATGAAGTATCTGTTAAGCGCCGTAGTTCTTTTGGCCATTAGCCTGCAGCAGATCGATGCGCACGGCATGATGCTGAGCCCGCCAAGTCGTTCCTCGCGCTGGCGCTTCGACGGATCGGCGCCACAGAATTACAACGACAATGAGCTCTTCTGCGGCGGTTTATATGTGGGTCACAGATATCCAGCCGGATAAACAGTTGCGGCCTATAACTCACATTCTGTCATTTTCATTTCCATCCATGCAGACCCAGGCCAATAATGGCGGCAGATGCGGCTTGTGCGGCGACAACTTCTCGGCGGGGCAGCCTCGCGCCAACGAGATCGGCGGCCAAATTGGCGGCAATGGTGTAATCACTAAGAGCTACCCAGCCGCCAATGCCATCACAGTCGGCGTCAAGATCACCACCAACCATCTGGGCCACTTTGAGTTCCACCTGTGCAACCTGGACGCATTTGGGAGTGAGTCCGAGGAGTGCTTCAATCAGCATCGTCTGCGTTTTCCCGACGGCAGCGATCGACTGGAGATCGGCACCAAGGCTGGCGAGTTCGATGTGACTGTCATTCTGCCCGAGGGTCTCACCTGCCAGCACTGCGTGCTCCGCTGGACCTATGTGGGCGGTAAGTGTGCTCCTTCTTCCACATATGCATTCCGCTCTTATCTCTTGGCAAATTCTATTTGTGCAGCCAACAACTGGGGCAACTGTGGCGATGGCACTGGCGCCTTGGGTTGTGGTCCCCAGGAGACCTTCAAGAACTGCGCCGATGTGAGCATCTATTGGGGCCGCAACATGCTGAAAGAAATGGCACGCGCTGCTCCCATTCCCGCTGTTCCAGAGGAGATCGACTCCATCGAGGCTTAAGCGCAAGCAAATGCGTCAATATTTTGTACTGATTTGAAACCAAATATTCAATTAAACCAAAGTTTCTTACTACTAAACTATATTTATTCAAGCAAACTATTCAAATTGATAATTATCTCTTTCTCTTAGCCTTAATAACAATTGTTATTCTCATCTGATTTTCGTTGAATTTACTTTATACCTTAGTTAGTGAATGAATCACCCTAGACACACACCACACAAATTTGTACTTTGACCTAATTTTCGTTATTTATACCTAACATTTGGCAGATGTTGAACTGCTTCCTTGCTTACCCAAGACGCACACCATTGCAGTGTTGCCAATTTAGTTATTTTCCCGTCAACTCTAGCGGCGGGAATGTTAGCTACTTACACAAGTCTTAAATCTGAAATTTGTTTATATTTAAAATGTATTTACATTTTTATTTTATTTGTATGTGATATTTATTTTTATACCTACCATGCGTTTAACTGCTTTCTTTACGTAGCCAAGACAAACACCAAAATATCAATTTTTACTGCGACCTAATTATACCAGAAACCAAGCTAAATTTTAACTATACTTATTAGCAATTTTTATCATTTTTCTTACCTTATTGACTTACCCAGGGCATTCAGCTAAAATTATTATAAATATCAGTAGAATATACTAATATTTATGTATTTTTAATTTATTTATTATTATTTTTTGCTTCATGCAATTCTATTTATTTATATTTTTAAGATCTTTGTTACTCAACAATTTTTAGAATATGAATATGAATATGAATATGAACTGCATCGGACTACTGATTTATTCTCAGGTCTTTCCAGCAATATTGATTTGTTGACAGTTTTACTCTTTTAGATCAATTGAGCTGACATAAAATAATTAGATTAAATTATGATATATTTAATTATTAAAATACATTTGTATTAATATAACTGATCATTCATAAAGCTCTTCACATATCGGAATTAGGTTATCCTTCAAGCAATTCACTCATCAAATGAAACGTTGATATAACGATTTCATATATACAAACATATTTATTGAAATCACAGTTATACCTCGCTTATCGGCATTGCCGGCAATTAACTGGGAATATATGTATTTTTTGCGAAACACCAATAAACAGTTATAAACTAGGCTCTTATCTCAGGGTTAGTTATTAACTCTCTGAACTTTCGCTTAAGCCTTGAACCAAAGACAATATGGTCAAGCACTAAAGCCAAATTTGTAGTCAAGGCTGTTTTTGCCTTTCATATGAATAATAGTTTATGAGCAAATGCCTGATACTATAGGTGTATCACGAAAGGGATATCAAGTGGGAATCACAAATATTATTTGAACTCAAATTGATCATATCAATAAACAGTTTCTGCTCTAGAGTGTTCACTGTAGTTTATACAAAACAAATTTCTTTTATAATTTAACAACTCATGCCCCAAATATTTGTTTTGTTTATATGTGTCATCGTTGTTTTGGCATGATTCCAGTTCCCAGATATTACGATTCTGCAAAATTTAGGTTATTGTAAAAGGCGATAGAAGACACCGATAAGTGGCCAATAACGGTTATACGATCGCTTTGACGGTTGATAACAAAGCATAAGAAGGTTTCCCAAACGATAAGACCTAGAAATGTGCAGATATATAAGACTCGGTCACTGGGATTCGGAGACCAGTGAAAAGAAAAGTTGAACTAGAAATTGAAACGAAATGATAAACCCCAACAAAATCTCCTTTGCCACATGGATGGCGCTGCTGGGTTGCCTTGTGAGACACGTCGCGGGACATGGCATGATGTTGAGTCCAGTGGGTCGATCCTCTCGCTGGCGCTACGACTCTTCGGCGCCCAAGAACTACGATGACAGTGCCTTGTACTGTGGCGGCTTTTGGGTAAGCATCTGCTACAGGACCTCAGTATGGGACCCATTACAGCTATAGACTCGATATTGCAGAAACAAACCGAAAACAACGGCAAGTGTGGCCTCTGCGGCGACGACTACAGTTTGGCCACGCCTCGCCCCAACGAACTGGGCGGCAAGTTCGGCGCTGGAGTTATAGTGAAGAGCTACATCGGCGGCGGCTCCATTGAGATTAATGTGCTCGTTACAGCGAACCATTTGGGCCACTTCAGCTTCCACCTGTGCAACCTGGACGAGTTCGGCACTGAGTCGGAGCACTGCTTTGACAAGTATCCTCTGCAGTTCCCCGATGGCAGCACCAAGTACTACTTTGGCTCCAAGACCGGCAGCTACGATGTCAGCGTACGGCTGCCCAGTGGCCTCAGCTGCAAGCATTGCGTACTCCGCTGGACCTATACGGCGGGTAAGAGAATTTTTTTTATATTCTTGTGTATTCTCTATCTCTTTTTTTATATTCTTTGCATTTTAATTCTATATATTCTATCCTTTTTCTTCCATTTTCTATCGCATTTCTACGATAGAATCTTCTATCGTTTTTCTATAGTTTTATATCTTCTATATGTTTTCTTCACTCTTCTATTTGCTTTTCTATATTTCTATATCTATATCTCTTCTATATTTCGATTTCTTGCCTTTTATTCTATCTTCCATCTCTCATTTTCTATCTTAGGCAACAACTGGGGCATCTGCGAGGATGGCAGTGGCGCCATGGGCTGCGGTGCCCAGGAGAATTTCAAGAACTGCGCTGATATCACCATTTTGAGTTCTGCCCGCAGCATCATTGAGGACTCTGCGCTGCCAGTGATAGTGGCGGAACCAGAGCCAGAGTCAGAGGCAGTGCCGGTGCCAGTGCCAGTGCCTGTCACTTAGCCAAGTCCTGCAGCCATATAAAATATGTAAAATCTCAAAAACGTTGTTAAGTTTGTTATATATAGAGCGATGAGCCATTGTTATGAATGCATTTATCATTTTATTCAATAAATCTTTTTTATAATATAAGTATTTATATATATATATATATAATATATATATATATGTATATATATATACTATGTATAAACTTTGTTGCATGTGAATTTGTTTCTTTTACTGAGTTGGAGTGTGTGTGTGAATGTGAGGGTGTGTCTGTGTGCGTGTGTTTGAAAAGTTAGTTCTGCGAGCCGATTATTAATTTTTAAAATTTGTTATTCATTTTGGCGGCTAACCCGTGCATCTAATGACTGCAGCCTGTTCCTGATCGCATGCGAAAAATATCCTGCATCAAATTGTTGTACATGAGACTCGTGAATGGGAGCTTGGAAAATATGCAAAGGTTGCCGCCAAGGGCATTTGCCATCTGGCATTCGGCATACTTTGCACTAAATATTCAATATGAAATATCCGTATAGATGTTGATGTATATATATGTATTTGTATAGATGTATATGTATATGTATATATGTATATGTATATGTATATGTGTGTATGCAATATTTGTAACTTGTTTGTTCGCTTACCACTAGGTTCACAATAACTGCTTAGTAATTAGGTTCACAAATAAGTTCTGTAAATGTTAATGTTAATTCTTTTTTACAAAGCGTTCAGGTCGTTGGCAAATCAAAGAATCAATTGTCCATAATATCGATTAATTCAATTGAGTAATTTTGCTACTATCGCACCCTCGACTTCTCGACTTCTCGGCTTCTTCTGGACTCCTCGACTCGAGTGCCCCTGCTTAAGAATTGTGCAATCATTCACTTAATATAAGCATACGTCTGCTGCTAAATATATTTGTTCAACAATTAACCAAACAAATCGCAAACAACATTTTGTAAAGTTGACTTCTTTTGCTTCTATTTTTGTTAATATTTGTGTTAATATTGTATTTTATCGTTTAAGGATTGCCACTAGTAATTTCATCAAAGTGTTAGCTCTATGTAGATTTATTAATGTTCGTTAAAAACTCTTGTAACCCCAACAAAAAACTACTTAAGTCCATATACATTTCCAGATTCTTTAAAAACTATCAAAACAGCTCGGCTCGTATGTTAATCTCTCCTCACATCATCTTTGAAACTGTGCGAATTGTTCACAACTGAATTGTTTGTTTACTTCATTCTTTGTTATTGTTTTTCCATTTACATTTGTTGCTTTGGTTACGAGTGTTCTTAAAAGCCCTTTAAAATACAGTTTTTGTTTTTGAAAAAATATAATACATATACATACTTATAATTTATACACATCCAAATCTGGTTTCTACAATAATTTGTTGTTGTTGTAAAAGCACGTTGTAAATTTTGAACAAGCTTATGTAAAATTTACTCACTTCTTCTTCTTCTTATTAATTTCTTTTTTTTCTGATTTTTCTTTTTTATTTATAAATAGTTAAATATTTTGTATTGTTTTTTAAAAAATTTAACATTATACAACACTATTTGTTTTTTATACCTGAATTTTAGAATTTTGTATCCGAAACGCCATTTTTGCTTTGAGTGTGCATGTGAGTGTGTGTGTGTGTGTGTGTGTGTCATCTTCAAGTTTTTTTCTGGTAAATTTATTTCATAAAAAATTTTGTCAGGTCGAAATGGTTTGTTGCCAAAAAGTTTCTGTTTCGTCCATTGTATACTTCATGCCTTGTATTGTATAAGTTCTCTTTGTGTCTTTTTCTTGTTGTTGTTGTAAACTAGAGTATGTCAAAAGTTTATCTGCTGTAATTTATTTAATTTTAATTTTAGTTTTCATACATTTTGTTTGTTTCTTCTTTCTTCTTTGCGATTTGCCAAAATATTTGCGGCTTGCACTTATCATAATTGACGAATTTCAATGCCGACAGAGTTCTGGAAGGATGTTGATTGGATTATCCGTTGGTTGCTTACTTTCTTTTTGTTTTTTTTTGTGGATTGGGTCTATTATGCTAACTGTTTTGTATCTTACGTATGAAGATTTAAGTTTTATTTTGTATACGTATATATATATATATAAGTATATATATATATATCTGATAATATTTAATCATTGGCACAAATTCGCTATCTGAGTGGCTGTTTAGCAGTTGCTTGTATATTAACCTGGGATTATGTATATTATTGCAAACTGTTAACAAAATTATTCAAATTAGCTGTGTATATTTCATAATTTATATTTATTGTTTACGTTAATACGAAACACAAAGTGTAAGCAACATTGATGTGCTGCTGCTGTTGTTGTTGTTGTTGCGGCTGTTTCATTGTAATAATTTCACACGTCTCGTTTGATAAAAACTTTGTTTTATTTGTTTTGTTTTGATTTTTTTATATATATATATATATATATAAACATTAACACACTAAAATTTAGTTAATTGTATCATATAAAATTTTGTTTTCAACTATATTCATAAAAAAACATAAAAACTAAACGAAACTAGTTTGTAAACTATAAGTAAGTGCGGCTTTAAAAACTTGTAATGCAATTGATTATTATCCTTTGCTTCTCTCTTTTTAATAACTAACTATTACACAAATTAAAAAGTGTGTGTGTGTGTGTGTGTGGGAGTGTATGTTGAGTGAGTTGGCTGTCTAACTAAAGAAGAAGAAGACTCTTAGTGTACAAATATTTATGTTCTACATTAGATTTGCAAGCGAGAGGCGCAAATGATCTCGTGACAGCTGCAACAGACACAGCACAGCAGTTAAGTTGAATGCACACACACCTGATAATACAAAGTTGCTGGCATTTTGGGTCTCGATAGGGTTGGGCCATTTGAATTGTGATTTGTTTAAAGCTTGTCTACGTACTAATTTTACAAACTAAACAGAGATGTTGGTATTGGTTTTTGTTGTTTGCCAGATGAATATTTAAAATTAATTGCAGTCACACACTCTATTTAGGAAATAATATTAAATAAGCAACGCTACACGGACAACTAAATTTAAACATATTATTAATAGTAATGATAATCATAAAAACAATTAAAACATTCATAATTCAAGTGTATATATATATGTAGATATTGCAGCAACAGTGGAAGACAGTTTTCTTTTGCTTTTGCTTTTGCTTTTTCTTTGTAAGTTTATCAATTTGTTAGTTTCTGTTTCAGTATTGCTTTTGCTGTTATTGTTGTTGTTGTGGTTGCTCTTCAATATTTATTTGCTGTATACAATTTAAACATATAAATTTAATGTAAATAATAAAGAAACAACGATCTAGACTAAACTAATTAATTATATAAATTAGATTTGTTTATTCAAATTAAATAGACAACAGTGTAAAAAAATAAGGCCAGATTAATAATGTTTAATAATGTACATACAATTTAAAAAATGATTTCTCTCTGTGTGAAATGTTTTCATCTCAAAAAAAAAAAAAAAGCTGACAATTTAAAAGCATTTTTACGTGCGGTTTTAGTTTCTTTCGAAAATCTTTAAGACTAATTAAATATATATAATATATATTGTATAAATATATAAGTATGGTACAATACAACTACAATTTCGCCTCACTGCTTACAAATTGTGTTTTGTTATCAATTTGTGTTTTAAGTTTTTTTTTTACAATTCTCTTTTTTTTTTTTACTTCTCGACTTGTGCTAAATACACTTCAAAATTAATGTGCAATTCGTGTTGGTTTTTTTTTTTGTTCTTAATAATATTATTTCTTTTGTTTATATTCATTGTGTTTGCCTGTTTATTGTTGTTTGCTTGCCTGTAAATTAATAACTTAGCCATTATACAATAATGTTTCCACACGGTATGTACTTCATATATTCTTCAAAAAGTTCTATCTTCCAACTAGTAACTGCTTCAATGCTGGATTTATTAAGCTGCTTAATAAATTCATTCCTACTCTTTCTCTCTCTCTCTCTACTGTCGCTCTCTGTCTCTGTTACGCTTGTAGTAAAAATGCCTATTGCAATTAAAAATTTTAATATATATATTTTTTTTGCTTTTCGTTTTTTTGTTTTTTTCATCTCTTCGATTTTGCTTTGCTTCAATATAAGCTATTTCTGTTTTTTTTCTTTTTATTTCTTCTCTCACATGTATCTCATACATGCGCAGTATCTATGTTTGTGTGTGTGTTTGGGCTATTTGTGTGTGCGCTGCTGCAATTATGAATTTTGTATTATCCTTATTTGGTTTACTAATTTCAAGTAATTTGTCACTCGCAGCTCATTCCATTCAGATCTTGTTATCATCCCCTGCTAAGCACCGTCTTCCTTTCTCTCCACTTGTACTTTGAGCTCATTTAGATATTTGTTGTAGACAGGTTTGTTGTTGTTGTTGTTGTTGTTGTTGTAGTTGCTGCTCCGAGCGTCGTTGTTGCTGTTGCAGTTGTCGTTTCTATTAGTGTGACTGGTGCATACCTGTCGCATAATAATACGAAAAAACATCTATACAATGTTTTCAGAATAGAAGAGGGGAAGTCAAATTAAAAGTTAACAGTGAACATGGAAAAGGAAAAATGAAAAAGGAAAACGGAATTGAGTCAGAAGAGTTTGCCAAATTGAAATGAGCTTTCCCAATAGAATTATTTGAGTCTATCCAATTTTGATATATAGACAATGATAAAGAAAGTAAGTTGAAAATATTAACATTGAATTTAAATACAAATATAAATCATTTGTGCAATATTAATTAACTATACAAATCTATCATTTAAATTTGTTTAAAAGTAAATAATATTGGGTTGCTTAAGAATGTTCTTTTCTTAAGGAGTTCTAATTTCTAAACTCAAATAAATTGACGTAAGATCAAAGATGAATATAAATATTACATTCTCTGGTTGCAACAGGTCCTCTTATAGTCTGTATTTACTCTGTAGCTGTATTTGGCTAATTACCTGCCGCCGCTCCAGCATTTGTTTGGCTATTCAGATTAGCGCTCAGCGTGGCGGATGAGGGATTGGAGTCGGAGGGCGTGTTGGGACCGGCCGAGTGCGGTGTCCTGGGCGGATGGCCCATGTTCTTCTGGCGCACCTCGCGTATCTTCAGCTGCAGGTCCTGCTTGCGTGGAAACACATCAATGTGTTTGGTCTGTGGCGGATTTGCATAAAGGATTCAATGTTTTAAATTCAGCTATAAATTGTATTTGTTTTTATTGACATACCTGAAAAGCAATGGTTGCCTGAGCGGATGGGAAGACGCCGTGCTCGTTGAACAGCTGCATAACTAAATTGCGACGCGTTTCGAGGACCTTGCGGTGTCCCTTTTCGCTGACATCGGAGCGCGCACTCTGCAACGGCGTTTTGGGTGTGCGCGGCGAACGGCCCGCTTGATCGCCGGTCTCCATTTCTGCAGCAAATTGAGGATTAGTTCCAGTTGCGTTTGTGTAAATGTGCGGACTAGTTGGTCTTAGTTTACCTCTCAGATCATTGTTGAAGTCGGCGCCAAAGAAGCGCTGTGTGGTCGTTGGCGGCGCCGATGCCGGCTCGTCAATCGAATCATCCTCGCCCACTGCAACGATGCAAATTGTAAATTAGAATCGATTCCAATTGAAGTCTACCATTATGGATACTTACTTAGTTTCTGCACCGGCTGCTGCACGGCATTCTTTTTGCGATAGTTGGTGCCGTAGACCCGCGGCGGCGATGGCACGGCAATGGCGCTGGGCGATTGGCAGTCCTCTGGCTTGAATTGTGGCAGCGCCTTGTACTTCTTCTCAAAGTCCACTTGCCGCAGCACACTTGGGAGGGGAAATCAAGTTTAGTTTAGCTGACAATGCAATGGGATTGTTCTACTTACTTGTTAATTTCTTCGGTCTTCTTCTTGCGCGACACTACGGCGGGTGCAGAGGCCGGCACGCATCGTATGGGCGACTTGGCAGCCTGACTGCTCACATTGTTGCCTTGCGTCGTAGGCGACTGCGGCTGCTGCTCGTCGCTGTTGGGCGTTGTCGTCGAAGAGGTGGGCGTGGGCAGGGCAGAGCTGAGGCTGCTGCTGTTCACATGGCCAACGATGGGCGATGCGGTTGTCACCTCCATCATTGTGGGCGAGTGCAGCTTGCGTCCAATGTGCTGGCCATTGTTGATTCCGCCATAGCCACCGCCGCCCGTGCTGCTGACCAGGTTATCCGACTTGCTTTGAGCTGCATTTAGAAATTGATTAAAATTCGTAGTCAATAGAAGCAAATCCCTATTGCAAATATTTACATAAGTTCTTGCGCCGCTGCAGTGGAGCACATCCCAGCTGTGCTGGCGTCGGCGCCAACACAAACTGCTGACCATCGGTGTCCACCTCGACATCCACGTCGGCCTCCTCGGCAGCCTCATGGCTGCGCTTGCCCGTCGAGTCGGGCTGGGCACTCTGATGATATGTCGCCGACTTGGGCGTCGAAGGCATCGATTTGAATGAGGGCGAGCTAATCGGCTGCTGCTCTTGGCCATGCCCGCTGGCCGGGTAGCCATGCAGGCGCAGCGTCGTCTGAGCAACGACTGATGGCATTGGCGGCGGCGCACCCTGCACTCCCAGCCCACCGTTGTGCTTCTTGAAGAGGTAGCCAGGCGCAAATGCCTCCAGCTGCAGATGCTCCAGACCGGTCGAGCCTTGCTGATGCGGCGGCGGCAGCAGTGGGTACTAGAGATAATGAAATTGCAATTTCTATTAGCCAAAAAGCTAAGGATAATTCTATAGACTTGCTGTACTTACCGGATGACCCATGGCAAAGAACATTTTCTGTGGTTGTGCCGGACCGCCAGAACCAAGAATTTGCGCTGGCGCCGATGCTGGCGGCGTGGCGATGCTGGCGGCATGCCCCAGACTGACGGCTGCCGGAGAGCTGGGCACACAGGCCTGATGCGCTGCGGATGAGTTGGAGTTGATCATAAGAATGGTGGTGGCATCGTTGTTAATGCTATTGCTGTTTTTGTTGTTGTTGTTGTTAATGCGTTTACTATGATTATTGTTATTGTTGCTGTTGCCGCTGTCGACAGTGGCTGTTATGGTTAGTTCATTGGCTTTATTAGTACTATGATTTGTGGCCGCTGCTGACCCCGTCTTGGTTAGCACGGTCAGCGTGGGCGTGGTCGTGGTGGCCGTTGTGGTCAGCAGGCGCGTATTGGCCGGCAACGTAATTTTATTGCACGCATTGATGCTGATGAAGGACAGCGGACGCAATGTTGCGCCCGACGTAGACGTAGCAACATGTGTCTGATTGTAGCTGTTGACATCGGTGATTAGCAACATTGTCGCTGGCTGCTGCTGCTGCTGCTGCACAATTGGCGCCTTAATGGTCAATGGTTGCGCCTGCTGCCGCTGTTGTTTTTGCTCCATCACATGCTCGGCATTGTTGTCATTGTCCTCCACCTCCTCCTCCTCCTCCTCGTCCTCGTCCTCGTCATTGCCGTGGAGCGTGTCCAGCACCAGAGCATCGTACAATATGGCTGCTCGCCCGGTGGCCTTGTTGCCGTCTTGCAGCGTCAACAGTTTGCGTATTATAGACGTTGTTGTTGTTGGAGTTGGAGTTGGATTGGTGTTAGTATTGTTTGTTGTTGTTGCAGCAGCAGCATTATTGAAATTATTGGGAAATTGAATAAGTTGCTCGTTACAGTGACTAGTTGCTGTTGATGGTGTAGTGGTGGTGTTGATATTGGTAGTGGTGTTGGTAGTGGTGTTCGTGGTTGTTATTGAATTTTCTGTTGTTGTTGTTTTTGATGTTGATGTTGATGTTGATGCTGATGCTGATGATGTTAATGCTGTTGTTGATGTCTGAGCTTTTGAGCTCTTGAAAAACAATGGCGGCGGTGTGGTGTGTTGTGGTGTAACGGTTCTTTGTTGTGTGCGTATGATAGTAAAATGATTTCGGGGCAGCGACGAAGCCGTCGCAATGATCGTTGACGTCGGCGTCAGTGTCGGTGTTGGCACGCGCGTTATAACTGTTGGCGGCGTTTCGACGCGTCGCTGATGCAAGTGCTTCAGCTGTTGGTGTGGTGAGTTGGCCGGCTGCAGCGGCGTCAGCGAGCGCACTATGGTGAATTGCTTGCGCTTCAGCATAGACGGCAACAACGTGGGCATGGGAGTCACTGCCTTGGGAATGGTATATTGAGCAATCTCATTGAGCTCAGTGGTAACGCTGGCCAACTCTGCCATAAACTGCTCGTCGTCTTCATCATCATCATCATCATCATCATCGTCGTCGTCGTCGTACACATCTTCGTCGCCGTTGTTGCTGTTGTGGTGGTCTTCGTCGATCTCTTCATTAGCTGGTGCAGCGTCCTCGTCCGTTGCTAGATCGCTGCTGGGATTGACTATGTCTTGATCTGGTTTTGGTTCGATTTCAGTGGCTTCACGAGTTTCTTTTTGATTTGCGATGAAATGTGTGAGAGGCAGAGAGAGAGAGAGAGCAAGCGAGAAGCGAGAGATGTGTAAAAGTGACAAGTGTGTGTGTGAGGATTATGCAAGCGTTTGGAGAAATAGAGAGAAAGATGTTATGCATAAGGCTTTCGTTAGAAAACAAAAACAAGAACCTTTTAATATGAGCGTCAGTTATGTACACACGTCGGATGCGAAATGGGCGAGGTGAGGGGCGGCAGGTGGTTGGGTTTAATTTTGTCTTTGGTATACAATATTAAAAATTCATTTTAAATTATACAATAATATTTAGCACACAAATCATAGTAAAAAACAAAGCCAATATTTCTGGAAATTACGAAACTAAGCAGAAACAACAACAAAATGACTTTAACGGATTCAATAAATAATAATAATAATAATCATAGTGAAATAATAATAATTTGAACCAATATAGAAAACTCATATGCACATAGGTAAGCTAACGCATTTCGTCATCTAAATCGTGTTCTAGCTGGAAGCTCACCTCTCACATCGGTCGGACTGCAGAGGGTGTGCGGCATGGGATAATGGTATTGCTTCTGGCTGAGGGCCGTGGCTATTGGCACATTGAAATTGAAGATGGCGCTGCTGGGCGGCGGTGCGCTAATCACTCCCCCAGTGGGCGCGCCAGCGCCGCCCCCATTCAGCTTGTATGGCGATGGTGGCTCCTGCTTGATGTCCTCCTGCTTAATGTGCGCCTGCAGCTGCTGCTCATCCGATTTGCACCCGGAAGAGCTGCTGCCCTTGGGACTGATGGGCATCGATTTGAAGGCGCCGCCTAATGAATTGCAAAAAAAAAAAAAATACAAAGAGAAAGAAAAGAAAAAGAACACGGTACAATGAGCAACTGTCGCTTGGGCAAGATTATGTGCTTGCTCGCCTGTGGGTTGGAATGGTGTTACACCGATTGGATTCTTGGGACTCGTGTAGTGCGTGTACATGGGCATCTGTGGGTACGGCAGCATGGTGCTCTCCAGTCCCGGATGTGCCTTGATGGCCTTGGGCTTCAATGTGATCTCGCGCTCTGCGCTAGACGACGGAGCAGACATTGTCTGGCCATTGCAGAGGTTCGCATGGTCTTCCTGAGTGCGCTACAAGAAATAGAGAAGGCAGTGTGAATTTAAAGCAATATATAAAAGTCAGGAAGGGCTTTATCTCACCTGTTCTGCATCCGTTTGCAGCTGCTGTTGCTTGCGATAGTCATAGGGCGCTTCGTCCATGTCCACGTCGTTCACACGCTCGGGGCACTGCAGATCCAGTTTCTTTGCCGGCTGCTCGTCCTCAACGACGACCATTTGCTCATCCTCATCGGAGTGCAGCTCGTTCTTGAGCTGCTTGGCCTTGCAGTGTCCCTGTGCCTGGCCTGCAATCGTCGTAGGCGTCTCGTCGCACGTAATGTTATACGTATCGATGGTCAGTGGGATGATGTCGCCTTGCAGCTCGACAGCTTGGGCGCCGCCACTGCCGCTACCACCGGGTGTGGAGGGGCACATATCATCCAGCGAATCGGAGCCATCCACAGAGACGAGACGCTGTTTGTTATCGGCTGCGTTGGCATTGCCCGCAGCGGCAGCGTTGCCCTTGCCACCCGACGTGGAGGACTTGCGGCGATCCTTGGAGCACCATTTCCAATCTGGATGCTGCTGGAAATGCTCATCCTTCATTGCTTTGGCCAGCTCATGGTACTGGGCCTTCTCGTCCTGCTTCAGAGCATACCACCATTCGCCCAGTATTTTGCTAACCGTTCGATTGTCCTGGTTGGGATGCTTCTTGTGCACTACCTTGCGATGCTTTTTTGAGAATATCATAAAAGCGTTCATCGGTCGACGGATCTTCTTGCCAGCTGCAGCCGCTGGCTGCTGAGGTTGCTGTTGCAGCTGCTGCTGTTGTTGTTGCTGCTGCTGCAGCGCACTGAGCGACTGACTCCGTCGTTTGGCCGCCGACGTCGCCGGCGCACCACCAGCACCATCGCTGGAATCATGGCATTCCTCCAGTTTGCGTATGTTGCTGTTATATGTGGGCAGTCGCATCGTTGCTGTCGCTCCCTTCTTGCCGTTCGAAATAGGTGGCGCTGAGGGCGTGGTCTCGAACACATCATCGTCCAGTTGCTCATCAGGTTCCTCAGCGTCATCCGTCGCATTGGTCGATGCGGTTGCTGCTGCTGCTGCTGCCGCTGCTGCTACCTTGGCATCGTTGATGGAACAGTTAAGTGGCTTGCCAGGCGATGACAGCGGTGCGGGCACAATCAAATGATTGTTGTTGTGATTGAGTGGCGACTGTTGCTGCTGCTGCTGCTGTTGTTGCTGTTGTGTTGCCGATGCGGTCGACAACAACTGCTGAGAATGCTGCTGTTGCTGTTCCTGCTGTTGCTGATGGTGCAACATGGCAACGCTGTAATTGCTGTTTGTGGTTGTCGTTGTCACAGCAGTCGCTGGAGTTGCTTTGGTCACGGCTGGCATTTGCGGCAGTAGCTTTTGCCAGGGATAGCTAGCCGCATTGTAGCCTGCAAGGATATGGAAGCAATATGAAATCTTTAAACAGACTTTAAGAATTTTGCTTGAGGAAAGCATTAACGCAATCAGTCAGTAAGGAATCGTCTCTGTACTCTGTCTCTACAGAGTTGCTAATTCAGCACTATACAAATATAATTTTAAACAATTAGAATATATATATTTTTAGTTATACCCATAGAAAGTGTATTTATATATTTTATATAACAATTATATATTTTTAATTTTTATTCTCGCAGTATTCTAAAGTAATCCGAGGTTACTGAAAAACATTTTTTTTTTTCATATTGAAATAAATATTTTTCTTACATTTCTCAGTTGTAAATCTTGAATTACATTAAAATTAATCAAAATGTAATCGATAATTATGTATCGGTAATCAATAGCAATACAACTTCCTTATCGATAGCATTTCCATCGTCCGTATTTCAGTCAGTCGCCAAGTTTTAGTTAACAGTCAATTTGGCACTTACCGTTTTTTGGCAATGACTTGTCCTGTGCTGTCGTCCCAGCCATTGCTACGGATGTGGGCGTGGTTGGCGGATGTGGATGAAATGCGACCGATGTGGGCGGCGGCGGCGGCGGTTGCTGCTGCTGCTGCCCCACGGAAACAGCCAATGAATTCTGCGAATGAATGTGCGACTGTTGGGCAGCATTCACAATGACGGGATGAAACGTTTGATGACCGGCTGTGGATACTACAACATGTTGTTGTTGTTGTTGCTGCTGCTGATGTTGTTGTTGTTGTTGTTGTTGCTGCTGGCTGCTGGAGATGCGAATAACGCTGGTAGCATGACCATGACTGCTGCTAGGCGGCGCTGGTGGGGCTGGCAGCGTATTATGATGAGCGGCAGGTGGTTGTTGTTGTTGTTGTTGTTGCTGTGGTGGCGGTGCATGCATTACCAAGGAAACGGCCGCCGTTTGTGGTGGTGGCGGGGGTGGATGTTGCTGCATATTTTGACTGCTCTCCCAGCCATTGTTGTTGTTACTGCAGTTGTTGTTCGTGTTGTACAACACCGGACTGGGTGTTGTCTTCCATTTGCTATCCAGCGGCACAGCTGCAATTGCTGTCACATGCTGCTGCTGTTGCGATTGATTCGCGATGGGTGTAAAGAAATTCTGCCTATGATTAGACACGTTGACCGGGGAGTGGGCGATGGCGTTCAGCGGCGAAGCGCCGGCATGATTCACGGGTGATGTATACGATGGCGTTGCAGAGCGCGAGCTGCTCAGTGACACTGCAGAGTCAGATAGAGAGAGAGAGAGACAGAGAAGAAACACAAAGAGAGAGATAGAGAAAGAGAGACGGGGTAACTGTTAGATATTTGTTGCAAGCACAATTGTTTTCATTTATAGTTATTATTACATAAGCACTGTAAATACAATTTAGCGCCCAGCTCAAAATCCTGGAACGCATTCATATTTGCTGCTGCTGATGCTGCTGCTTCTACTCCTGCTGCTACGCCTACTCCTCCTGTTGCTGTCTACTGCGACTGCCGCCTGCTGCTCAGTTAAGAACAAATACTTTGATTGGCATCACTTTCGGCACATATTTTCATTTTCGTATTTAATTTGCTTGAAAACTTTTTGTCGTCGTTGTCACATTCGTTTTGTCTGCTGCATTCGCATCGGTATTCACTTTTTTCTCTTTTTTTGTTGTATTTTATTTTATTTTAATTTTTGCTTTTGCGCCGCGTTCTGTCTTCTTGCCTTGCCTTTGACAGTTTTCAACATAAAATGCGACGACGGCGACGGCGGCGACGACGACGACGTCAAAAGAACAGCCATCAAGCACTTCAACTGAGCAGATAGCGGCAGCATAAACTGAGCGCCGCTCTCTGGCAATCGTCAGTTGTGTTCGTTAGCTACGCTCTCATTCGTTTGCTCGCTCGCTCGCTCGCTTGCTCTTTGGCTCACGCTCTCGTCGTCCATGTTTGTTTACCTGTTGTGTCGGTTGGTGCTTTGACTGTGTGGGTGCTGCTGCTTGTCTGTGAGTCTCTCTTTATGTGCGTGCGTGTGCTTGTGTGCTTGTATTTGTGTGTTTCTGTGAGCGCGCTCTCTCAAGTGCATTCTTGTTTAGGTAAAAACGAATCAAAGGCAGGGCAAATAACGAGAAAAGAAGAATCTGTTGCGATCTGCACGCAGCGCGCTTTTGTTTCGGCTGCGCAGCATTGTTCGTTTCAAGTGGCGGCGTCGCTGAAGTTGCTGCATCGATCGCATGCAGGTGCATTGGAATGCGTGTGCGTCGCTGTCCATATCGGCGTCGGCGTCGACGTCGCTGCGTCTGCATTTTACTTTTGCGTGTAAATCACGCTGCGGTCACACTTTCAAGTGGCTGCTAGCCTAACGTTGTTGTTATTATTATTGTTGCCGCTGCACGCACACCTCAAACAATAGCACCCCTGATCGGCCACGGCCCCGAGAACACCTTAACAAAACCAACGACCTTTGTCCAGAGCTCTCTGCGTGTGTGTGGGTTTATGTATGTATGTATGTATGTATGTACGTACATGCATGTATATGAAATGGTCAGCAGCGGCGCTGCCATAATAAAACTTTATGATAGGCATTTTTATAGAGAATTCGAAATGCATTCGAAACAATGTGAAAGTCTAAGCCACACCGAATGTTTCATTGCGCTACATAACAGTTTGTATGTATACAACATTATTTACCGTGTAAATCGAATTTCTTCAGATTTAATTTAGAAAAGAGATTAAAACTTGCAATTGAGAAATTGTATTTACTCAATGTGAGTTAATATAATGAAAAATCATATGTGATATATACCTTTAATTAAGTTACTATAAATAAAATTACAATTTATAACTTTATATATGATATAGAAAATTAATTTAAGGTATTAATCGTACACAATTATGGAAAAAATAAAGTAATTCAATTTGAGCAAATATATTTCTCTAATTGACAGATTTAAAAAAATATATAAATTGAATTCCAACTTTCATTATAGCGCATTTCTCAGTCTCTCATGCCGAAGCTAAACGCGCATGTCTAGAAGCGCCGTGGAAAGCAGGCCAGAGAACAGCCTAGATGTAGTCGAGAGGCTGCGCTACACAGTGATCTTAACTGTTTTGCAGCTGTGTGTGTAATTGCGTGAACACAGGCAGATTAACAGCTAAAGCTGGCGCTCATTTAGGCATTGAGAAGGAAACTCAGGCCAGGTCAACGTTGGCTGGAAAAGCCAGCCTTGAAAATGAATGCGAGCTAACTATGAATAAATTTCAACAAAAAGAACAGAATAAGGCAAACGTGTTGCTTTTATGATTCGAGTTCGAATGAGTAGCAGGAGGTGGAGGAGGAGGAGGAGGAGGACGATTGACAGCAACGGCGCAACAGTGTCGTAAAGAGTCAAGAGGTGTGAGTTGCACGTACCTAACATGGCGGCCACATCGGTCTCTTCCTGATCATAGCGACCCGTGACCCGATAGTTGGGCGATGTTTCCGAATCGCGAGAGTTATCCTCATCGTTTTGTGTTTTACTGCTCGAACGGCTATCACTGAAAATTGAGAGAGAGAGAGAGAGAGAGAGAGATGATAAATAAAGAGCGTTAGAACAGCAGCAGTAATAGCTGGTAAAGCTGTTAGGTTTATAGCCGCACCTGAGAAAACGACCCGGCCCCGTTGATGAGGGCAGCGCATTGTTGCCCTTCTGATTCAAATGTCTGGAACAAAAGCCGCGCCGCTGAGATTCTTTCATGCACATCATGCAGAGACGTCGCCATTGCTTGCCATTGTACTTCTTGCGCACTCCGGATTCCGATTCCACAATGTCGCCCTTCTTGAAGCGATGCGGCGTCGTTGCCTGAGATCTGTCAACGAAAAAAAAAATACTCTCCTTAATAAACACACACACACACAGAATGACACTAAAGCATCCACACATACAAAACATATATGTATGTGTGAGTTTGTATGTAACTAATGAAATTGAGTTAAGGCAATGCTCAAAATACTTCATCCAACAGTTTAAAACCGCAAACAGCGCAGTCGACGCCAGCAGCATTTATAGACGTGCCACTCTTAATAATTGAACTCAAGAGAACGTTGGCAAAAATTCTAAATATAACAGGAGTATTATTTATAGTTGAATATGATTGCGGTGAGAGCAAGTGCAGAGCTGAGATAATACCCTGCAGCTAATGAAAATTGAGTGAAAGCTAGGATACAAATAGATTATGAAGAATTATCGTAGAAAAGCAAACTGGAAATTGCAATAGCCTCAAGTAGGAGTATAGCATTCGTTAAATGAAATACTATTTAAAGAATAATAAATGTATACTTCAAGTATATATATAAATGAAATACAACTATATTAAAGAGTACTACAAAATAGTCGTTGAAAAAAGTATCATAAGAGAAATCTGATGAAGTCCATAAATAGTATAATGAAAAGCGATTAAATAGCTATTAATAATTCTTCTTATAAAATCAGAAATATAGCAAAGAGAAATATCACTTATATGATATAGGATAATATTCGTTATATCAAATATAACTAACTATATTTAAAATGCATAAAAATTTGATTTACAAAAATAATAATAATATTACTAGTAATTAGTTTAGGTTCAATTGAGTTGAAAAATCTGATAAGAAACTTTTAGTAGTTTTCATTGTGAACTCTGACAAAATGCATTTTTCGAAGGCTCTATTTGTTTGTTCCAAGAAGTATTATTATAGCTAATGAAACATATAAACAAATATCTAAATAATCAATCACAAATTCATTTCTCAGAATCTCTTTTGAGTGCCAGGGTCAAGACATTTTTGTTTTTAAATTTCGTCTGCGTACCTTGGTGTTGCTGGATGAGATCGTGGTGTCAGCCTCTGATCGATTAAGCTAGATGTGCTGCCCCGACTTTGCATGCTGCTGCGCTTGCTGCAAGCGCTCATCTTCTCGGCATCGACGTCTCCAGCAGCGGGGGAGTAGTCGATGCCGACGCGCTTCAGCTCATCATCGGAGTCGTAGTCGTCGTAGCCGCGCTGCTGCTGCTGCTGTTGCTGTTGCTGCTGCTGCTGCTGCTGCGCTGGCGATGGCACATGCATTTTAAGTTGTTGGTGGTGGTGCTGCTGCTGCTGCCCATTGCTTCCCGGCGAGATCACGATGTCCGGCAGTCCATTGGCCTGCTGGTGCTCCACATGGGTCAATGGCGGCGGCGGCGGCACTGCGCCGCCCTGGAACGGCGACGTCGCAGCCGCTCGATAATACTCATGTTTCTGAAGTCCAGCTGGGGGCGTGCTCGTAGGCAGCTTGCCATCATAACGTGTAGCCACAAAAGCCTTGGGATAGATGCCGCTGCTGCCGCCAGTTGCATGCTCTGATTTTCGTTTACCGCCCACGGCTGGCGTTGCCGTTGGCGTCAGCTCGTTCAGCTCATCCCACCAGGGCGGCAGCAGCAGGCGCAAGTCAGCTCGACGCACCACTTTCGTATTGGGCTGCGAGCGGAAATAATGAAGGGACATAAAAAAAAAAAAATACATTAAATCAGGAAATTCAATGGAGTTCATAAGAAAACTGAATGCAGCTCAATAAAGTATTTTTCTAGGTAGATTTTCTGCTTATTTAAAAAAATCTTTAGTTTGCTTTGAATTTGTTAAACTTTAAAAGATTCCACGTAAGGTGTGTGAGAAATTTTAATCTATTGGCAATAAATTCTATTAAATTCCTTTGTCACAATAATTTCAATAATTATCAACAAATATAGATTAAACCTTTTTAAATTGAGATATATTTAATTACCATACGTAATTTATGTAGATGGAATAAAATATAAATTTACAAAAAGTTATTTTTTACTTTCTGTTATTATTAGATTAATAGCAAAGAAAACTATTGATATATCTCTATAGTTAAATATATTATTTAATATAGAATAGAATAGAATTCGTTATGCTGGCTTACCAATTCTTCATTGACCAATTGCACGGTATATTGCTTGGTTCCCTGGTTGATATCCATAATGATGCCCTCCACATAGACGAAGTCCACGGTGCGCCCATCGAAACTTTGGCGCACACAGACCCGGGCCTCCAGCGTGATCTATGAGAGTCGATAGAGATGCATTAATAGGCTGATGGACTTTAAATGGAAGTCGAGGCATTTAGTACTTACATCAGCCATGGGTGGACTGGCGTCTAGTATCACATTGTAGCGTCCCTGCTGTAGTACATCCTGATACAGTTGCTGACCAAATTCGGGGGCATCGAATTTCACGAGTATTGAGGGGGGCGTTGTCGTGGGCGTGGCTGTGGCCTCTTGCACTTGCTGTATTTTGCCAGGTGCATAGCACTTGCCAACTTTGGCCAGGACACGCGTGTTAGTCCATTCGCTGAGATCAAGTAGAGCAACAGGCTCATGTTGCTGCTGTTGCTGTTGTTGCTGTTGCTGCTGCTGCTGCTGTTCCTGTACATGTTGCTGATTGTGTGAATTAAAGCTAAAACGATGTTGCGGCTGCTGATAATAGACGGGCGTGTGTGTGCGCGAATGGTTGATTGCTGCATGACTGCTGATGTTGCTGTTGCTACTGGCAACATGTTGCTTGTAAGTACTGGTCGCATGTTGCAGCGGCGATGCGATTATAATACGTTGCTGCTGCTGCTGCTGTTGCTGTTGTTGCCTGATTTCGTTGCTGTTGCCGACGCCTGCACCGGCACCTACACCTCCACCTCCACAATTCATTGCTGACGAAGGACTTACAATCATATTGCGTAAAGCTAATGTATTTTGCTGCACGGCAGGAATATTTCCATTGGATAGCGCATCACTGTTGCCATTCGTCTCGGCGGGTTTCTGTTGCTTGTACAGCGTACTTTGTTGCTGTTGCTGGGGCTGTTGGTGCTGCTGCTGCTGTTGTTGGTGTTGGTGTTGGTGTTGCTCAGCTTTGTCCAGCTCAGCTGGATCAAATTTGCGTTTCTTGGGATGTTGGCGCGGCTGTGTGGGTTGCTGGGGTGTTGCTGCTGCTGCTGTTTGTAGCTGCAACTGTGGCTGAAACAACACATGTTGCGGCTGCTGCTGCTGCTGCTGCTGCTGTTGTTGTTGCTGCTGCTGCTGCTGCTGTGCATCAACAGTTGCTGCTGTATTTGTTGCTGTTGCTGTTGTTGTTGTTGCTGTTGGTATACCGGCGGCTGCAGTCGTTGGTATAACCATTGTATTGGCGGCAACAACAAAATGTTGCTGCTGCTGCTGATGGAGGTGTTTATTTGTTATGACATAAGTTTCGCCAGCGGCAACTGCTGCTGCTGCTGCTGCTCCGGTGTGTGTTGCTGTTGCTGCTGTTCCATTGGCAGCGCTGAGCATCTTAGTTGCTGTTGCTCTCCTCGTTGTGGTCGTTCCAATTGTAGCAGCAACATGTGTGTGGCTTCTTCTTGTTGCTGGCGACTCGTTGCGTTTTTTTTTTTTCCTAATATTGGCTAGTGTTGGTCGGCTTATTGCTCTTGCTAATACAATAGTTGTTGTTGTTAGGCAACAATGGCGCTTGCAGCATTCGCAACATCATTTGGCATCACCGTCTGCAAATGGAAAAAGCAAATTGTTCATTAATCATTTGAAGTACTGCGGCAGCCAATCGAATGACCGTAAACCCATTTCATAATTAGTGCAATTCACATCCTGACAATTCTCTGACATCCTTCGACCACTGGCGCCTGTTGCCGGGTCAATAAATTTCAATCTCTGACCAAAAATACGCTACTAAAAACATATATACATATACATGTATGCATGTGTATATATATATATAACTCAACTTATGCCTACGTGTGTGTGCGACGTCGACAACGGAAACATTTTAATTTACACAGCCGTCCAGGCGTGGTAGGGATCCTGGCGTAGGAGGCATTGTTTCACTCTCTCTCTCTCTCCTTCTCGCAAAAAGTAAAAATAAAATTCTCGTATAAATGATACTTGAAACATTTTATACCAATGCCCATCAAAACGCCCACACAAACACAAGAACACTCTCTCTCACACTCACACACACACAAAGACTCATCTGCACAACAGCTCAGTACAGTTGCATACAAAGTACAAATCATCTGGCAACCCCGCACAGAAAGAAGCAAACAGCTAAAAAGCTCAACCAACCAACTTGCCAGACAGTCAGACGGTACGGGCGACGCCAAGTACGATGGAAAATTTGCAATAAATTTTTAATGAAAATTCGCATCATATTTTTATAGGAAATGCACTCATATATATAGATCAACATTGGCAATTGTTTTCTATCCATCTTAATATATATATATTACTTAATATATAATATCAATTTAAATTCTGCTGCGCTAAATTATAATTTAAATATTTTAGCTCATTTTCATTTGCCAATATTTTAATAAAATTATAAAAAGTATTTCACTAATTTTTATTTTCACTAATTTATTTCTAAAATGTATTATTTTTTATTTTAATTGGGGTTGTTTGATACATTATCAAAAATATAATAACAATTTGTATTGGGTCATAGTTCAATTCCATTTTATTTAATTTGTATAAAAGTTGTTAGCATTATTATAAAAAATTCTATTGTACCAAGTTTTTTAAGTTAATTTTTTGCATTCGAAAACAAATTATAGTATTTAAAATTTTTATTATAATTCTGACAGGCCCACTGTGCTTCGTTACTGCAGCCTCGACTTTGACGAACTTGTGCGTCAGACCTTCGACAAACGGCCACCCAACGGCCACCGTCTGCCACTCCCCACAGAACACCGCCCACCGCCCACCTGCTGACTGCAGAGTGGGTCGGCAGAGGTCGGTCGACTTATATTTAGATTATTCGGTTGCACACACCGACAACTGCGAGTCGAGTTACCATGGAGAAAAACGAATTGTGGTTTCCAGATAAAATACGTTCAATCGTAATCAGTATGCTGATAAGAGGCTTTTTATTCAAGAATAAATATCAATGGCAGGTGCGTAAATAATTGGTGGACTTTTTGATGATTTATAAAGAAGCTAGCCGATTTCAGTATACGCAGATAGAAAACAAGTTTTTAATTATTACTTTGTGAACTTCTTTTAAATTAAACTGATATAAAATAATTTAAAATAATATAAAAATAGAATTGCAGCATTTAACATTGATCTGCCTTTGCCACACCCACATTTAAGAAAGAAAATCGGTTGCATACTTCCAGGCTGCGCATAAATATCTTCTATGTGTGTGTGCGCCTTTACGTAAGTTGCTCGTTAGACAACTGCAGCGTTGCCGTATTTTCTCAAATCTGCGCAAATCGGTTTATCATTCACTTCACAGAAATCATTCAATGCTTCTCTCGCTCTAGCACATTCGCTGCTGAGCTCTGTGTGTCGGCGTAATTGACGGAAATAACTGCCACGCCCATTGTGGGCGATGCGAGCCTGGCACGGCAACAACATTAAAAAAAAGTGTTATACAAAAATATAGATGGAAAATGTAACATAGCAACAGGATCTAGCTTCGCATAGAACCGTAAGATGTTGTTGCTGCTGCTGCTGCTGCTGATGCAGTGAGGGACAAGTGCAATGATTGCTTTATTTTTATTTCATTTTTCTCTTTGCGTTTTTTTTTTAGAACTTTTCTTTCATTACTGTCGGTTGCCAGGCTCAATAGCTTTGCAGCTAGCTGTGTGTTTATAAGTGAGACGGAGAGAGATTGACTGCTTTTCATTCTTTCTCTCTCTCTCTCTCTCTCTGTCTCTCTCGCTCTCTTTATTATTGTGTTTTACATCAGCTATGAAGGAGCTTTACCAGTATATTGGTCCGCCTTCATAGAAAGAACAGCAATCTCTGTAAATTTTCTATGCCTGCTTTTCTGAGCAGGAGCTTCCTCTGCTTTGCACTGCTACTGATGCGTACTTAAGTAAATCTACCGTACGCTCGACTGGCTATTTGGTGTGACCTGCCCGGCCACACTCTGCCGCCTTCTTTTCGAGTCAAACCAGTGCAACCGAACTCATTCTGCGCTTTGCGTTTGACCAGCTTCCGATACACTGGCGTCCCGACACAGATGACCCGCTCAATAACTGTTTGCACAAGGTGGAAAGAGTGAAGAAAAAAAAAACATGAGGGGAGCCATTGTTTGGCCTGCATATAACGTTTTTATTCTGCCCCACACCATTCTATGTGCATATTAATTGAAGAATGATATACGAGTGTAGAGATATGTATGTATGTATGTATGCTTATTTATTTGGCCACCTCTGTTTCTGTTTGTGGCTGTGGGTCACTCACAGTGTGCTCGCTATTCATTTCATGTTTTGACCACAGACCAAATTGTGATTATGTCTGTGTCTGTATAATTACAATTATCAATTCATTGTGCAGGGCGCCAGTCCAAAAACTTGTGCTTGCTTCTGTACTCTCTAATTATCAAATTAGCGATATGCGGATGTATAAAATACATATACATACATATATAAAAATACATTACTTTACGAAGTTCAATATTCTCGATAGAAACTAAATAAGAGCATGCATAGAGTTTACAGGGTATCTCACAGTACAACACTTTTGCTGCTTGTTATAGTATTCATAGTTATTACACAACTGCAGTTGACATGTGTTCTCTGTTCCTTTTCTTGTTTATAGACATATTCAGATTTATGATATATTTACATACATATGTATGTATTAATTTACTCACACTCGTCACAAGTGTGCATTGATCTCAATGCAGTCATGATAAATATCAATTCCAAGCAAAACCATTGCAGGCGAAGCACACAATCAAACACATACATACATGTACACATTGGGTGTGATATTAATTTGTTGTGATGGACCGTATGAGTCGTAATTAGACTAGAGAGTTCTTTGAACCTTAACGGTAGTTGTTTTCGCATCGTGTTTTGGCGCCAAATGAAAGCGAAGCATAGAGCAAATGTGTAAATTGCACTCAGTCAGACGCACAGACGCAATCACCGCGCGCAGAAGAAAACCAAAGCAGAGCCAAAAAAAAAAAAAAAAAAAAAATGCGAGCCCCTAACTTAATGCAGACGAAACGGAGCGTACGTCGTTGCTGCTATCGCTCCTTCCGTCCATCATCCTCCCAACTTACACACTGTATTCGCTGCTAACGGCGCTGCGCGCACGCACTTACATTGACATGCACACACACATACACAAATATACACATGCATGCGTGCACACTTACTAGCAGAGCAACGGTAGCAGTCTGGCTGTGCTTGGCTGCTGCAAAGTCAGTAACCCCACTCGTTGACAGCGGCAGCAAACAGCAACAGCAACAATGGCAATGGGAGCGCAGCACTAGTCGAAAGCGCGAGAGTAAGGCAGACAATAGCGAAGAAGCGGGAGGAAGCCAGAGAGCGCAAGAGCAAGAGCGAACGCTCAGTTAGCATGCGAATTTGTGTGCTGTGATTTTTATGTTGTTGCCAACTCGTCAGAAGTCCTCCCATTCTCCATACAACGACTGAACTGACGTAGCAACAAAACTCTTAGTCATTCAAAGCATAGCAAAATGGAAAAACTGCAGCATAGCATCATCATCATAATCATCATCATCATCATCAAGTGAGAGTGAGATGATGTTGATGTGCGCAAATGTTTTCGATGGGCGGCAAAGCATGGGGAGATCTTCTACCGGCGCCGACCAACATACCATACTCGTCCTCTCCACACCTTCACCAACAACACCACCACCTCCACCTCAACATCAGCCGAGCACACCCCACCCTTGAAAACAGAAAAGCGACAACAGCGACGCCGCTCATTTGCGTAGAGTAAATGCAAACAAGTCGTGTATTATTCGTCCCATACGAGAGCCACACACATATGTACATACATACGTGCACGCATGAATGCAACTCGCGGCGGCGATACAGCAAGAGAGAGAGAGAGAGAGAGAGAGAGAAAGAAGTTACTTTGGCGCGTGTAATGGCATGGTTACAAACAGTAGCTGTGAAAAAATAGTGTATATGTAAAATCATAGTGCTGTGGTAATCGATATTCAGATTAGTCGCGTGCGTAAGTGATGTACGTCCAAAGTGTTATTGGGCCCGTAAACATTTCACACATTGTGACTTTAACACAATTAAGGCGTCACATTGGACACAAATATCCCGACATGTTTTATTAGCCATCAGTGTAGGTCAACTCGTTGCCTGCCTGTGAGCATGCAGTTTTATTATTTCTGCTGCTGCAGCAGCCTTTTACTCATTTTTAGCTTTTTGCCATTGCATGGCGTAAATTATTCGTATGGGCTATGTTTGAGCTTATGTTGTAGTTGTTGTTGTTGGCAAGTGCGGGGCGTACAAGTCAAAAAACAGAGGGAAAAAAATTGAGAAAAAAAATAAAGCTGTATAGGAGAATGAAGACTGTCAGGGCGGAATGTGACGCTGATTAGAGGAGCAGTTTGGGGGTCGCAGTGCACTAAGTGAGCGTGTGAGAGTCTGTGTCTGGCGAGTGTACATATAGTACATATGTATGTATGAGTACCGAGCACATATGAATGTATAAGTGTGAGGGCCATTTCCTTTGTGTGTGCGTGTGCATCGGCTGGCGTGCCTGCTTGGTAACGAGAATCGCGAGAAAAGCTAAGCAAAACTTGACGACAAGGAACATGGTCGCATGGAAACGTCCGCGAAAGGCGATTTGTACAATCCATCCAAGGATTGTGAACGGACGACAAAGGCAACGACGACGATGGCATTTGAAGGTGTGCAGCGCGAGTTTGTTGATTGCGAAGGCTAAAGGTGAGATGATAAAGAGAAGAATGCAAAAGAAAATGACATTCTCTAAGTAATTGAGCAGAAGTAGAAAAAAGATAATCAAAGAGAAACCCAAACTACATATAAAAGGACACAAAAATATAAATATTATTAAGTTTATCTATCACACAGTTTTTTTTTTTTTTTTGTATCCAACATTCAGTACTCATTGAAAAAATTATTCATATACTGAATCTTCCAACTCTTACAAGAAAAAAAAACAGGGTATCGTTATGGGTAGACACCAATAACGGTAGCGATGTCTACTCACAAATTCCCTGACTCTTGATTACAATTACAGCAATGCGGACAACAACAATAGCTACAACAACAAGGAATCGTTGGCCATGGCTCGCGTCTTCTAGAAGCTGCGCTATGACTACTCCCCTTCTTCTTCCTCTTTTTCATCGTCTTGTTGCCTTTGCCGCCGTTCGTTCGTTCGTTGTTCTAATTGGCTTTAATGCATTTCGATTAATTTGCGCTGATGTAGCTGGAAACTGAAGCGCACATACTAATTAAAATTGTTGTCCTAGCGCGCGAAAAATAAGCAAAAAGTCATTCTTAATAGCACATCGCATTGTATTGCCCCCCGATTACCGCTCGCCCCCTCCTCTATGCAATATTTCCAGTTGATTGCAGGCAATGCCATTTGGTACATTAAAACTGAAACAGCACTTGAGAATTATCACACTTGAATTGTCGCAACTTGGCTATGGATCATAGAGCTTTTTTCTTGTTTATAGCTGCTATTGGAGTGCACATTTATACGGAAGTATATACATGTATGTATGTAATTATGTACGTGCATTTCTTATGTATGCTCGTAAGTCTTTGATAAGTATTTAATAAGGGATTGAACACCTTCGCTGATTAGTCTTCTTAAATTCGAATGAACTTTAATTTCGATAAAAAAAAGAGTAATATCAACAGGTAGAAATAATATATAGAAAAACAAAGTATTTATGTAGAAAGAAATGTAAAAATATATATTTCAAAATGTTATTAGTACACTATTATATTTTTAATTTATATTTATATTACAGTTCTATTAAACTTTTTGTATATTATCTTCTTCAAATTACAATAACTTCTTCAAGTGATATTTCAAATTTGGAATAAATGATTTGAATGCTCTATTGATGATATTGCTTATAAAAACCTTATAAAAACTTCTAAGCCACAAAGGGAAAATACATACATATGTAAGTCCATAGCGTTGCGAAATGTATTAGTGAAAAAAAAAACTTAAATTAATGGCAATGCGAAAGGCGGACAGGAAGAATATCAAACGATGCAGATGACAATTTATGATGTACGTATGTACTTATAAATGTTTTTAAATTTAAAGTGGAGAGGGCAAGAGAGAGAGAGAGAGAGAGAGAGAGAGCAAAATATGGCGCATAAAATTTGCATTAAATCATTTCATATGCCTTAAACTAAAACGTCAAACGGTAGCCACAAATTGGAATGTGTTGCAAATTTCAATGCAGTAAAAGCCCATGACGCGACGATGAGTTGAAAAAGAGAGGAGCAAAAAATGCGAAAGAGTTGAGCAAGAAAAAAAAAAGTATGAAGATAAACAAAATAAAATGAGTTCGAAAAGAATAAACATAGTTGCGCCGTTTTGCCTTTGCTTTTGCTTTTGCTTTCGTTGTCGCTGCTGCTGCTGTTGCCTTTGACTGGTCTGTTGACGTAGCGAACAGCTACTGCTATGGATGCTAGCGTGCTGCTTACCGTATGCCTGTGTCTCTGCCGCCGCAGGCGTCGACGCGACGTAACGTTGACGCTGTCAATAGCTGAGCCCACAAAGCACAACTGGAGCTGTGCTTAAGTTCAGAAGGAGCGAGTGGGAGGGCGAGTGAGAGAGATAAACTTTATATGCAGGCGATAGCCATTGAAGCAGCAGAGTAGCAGCAACAACACTGCAAACAAATGCATTAACTGTTCAAGTTTCGCATTGTTGTTGTTGTTGTTGTTGCTTTGCTTTTTCTGCTGATGAAATTGATTTTAAATAGGACACAAAACGGATCAATTTTCCATTACGCCGAGAGACAGCAAACAATAATCAATAATAAAGCCGAGATGTTCTGCCTGCCTGAGACAGCAGCAAATCATCTGCACTTAATATAAATCTGACTAAACATGAGAACGTGCCACATTGGAGAATTGCGTTAATAGTTAATAAAAGAAATTCTAAGTAGAACAAGAATTATACCTTGTATACTAAATAAAGGCTAACCTAATCTGTAATCAATTTAATCCATTATATTGACGTATTTGAATACCATTTCAAGCTATAGCAATATCTCATTGTCAATCATAAATGTTCAAACACTTTCAATGGTTAGATAGCAGCTGAAAGCAATGCATTTAGAATTCAAATTGGTTTTAGCCAAGTTCCAATGGCAAAAGGTGCTGGCACTTAAATAATTTCCCAGTCATTTAAGTTCGGTTGGCTTTGGCTTTGGGTGGCAGTTACCTATAGAATTATATTTAATGATTATAATCGGGATTTTAAATCGATATTTGAATGGACAAATGCACTGGAGTCAATTGTCTCCCACGCGTTGTGGGTGTGAAATGTGACAGGTAATCCAGGTAATGCTGAGCCATGCTCAAATTATTAACCAATTTGTAAACGCAGGCGACAACTCTGGTCAATTCTGTTAGCAGTCGTGCATTTTCACAGAGCACTTATGCAATGGCGAATAGTATTAAATATTTATGAAAAACAAGGAAAAAGAAGAAAAAAAAAAAACAATACACAGAGTTTAAAATAAATGCGTTTCGTATATGCTATTTTCATTGCTTGTTTTTTACAACATGCAAATTGCATTTGATTGAGCTCTAAATGCAAATTTCTTGCGCTGCTGTGTTTTGATTTCATTGTTATAAACGCGTGCGCGCTCCAAATGAATGTGCAGCAACAGCAACAGCAGCATGCGGGCATTTATTTAGTTTTTATTTCTCCTTTTTTTTTTATTTCATTTCCTCTCTATAATATTTAGCATTGTATAGAATATGTGGCTATTTGAAAATGAGCGACGCCATATCCGTGTGGCTATATAAATAAACGAACGAGCGCATGGACAGACATTCAGATGGTTCGCTGGTTGGTTGGATGATGCCATATGGGATGACTAAACGAGCTAGAGTCGAGGCATTTATCACACACACACATCGATTGCACACTAAAAGCGCAGTTCAAACTCAAAGTGCAAAAAAAAAAGCCGAAAAAAAAACTAGGCAATTTTAAAAGTTTTTAATGAGTAATAGGTGAGAGGGAAAGAGAGAGAGAAAGAGCTTTTACTCTTCGAGATGGCATATACAGTGATACAGTGAGCGAGAGAGAGAGAGAGAGAGTTTATATTATTATTGTTGTTATAATTTATTACATTTCATTTCCAAATAGTTGCAGTTTAGCTGAAGTAAAGAAGTCTTGAAAAATTATTATCTTTCATATGCCATTCAAATTGGAAAAATATATTTCGAAAGCAATGATAGGAACTGAAGCCTGCTGAAATAGTTAAATACACAAATTTCGAATAATTAAAAAAAAAAAAAATAATTTCATTATTCTAATTATCAATCTTAAGTTGTGTTGCCCTATGATTTATTTTATACAAAGGTGAATATAATAACAAAAATGCCAAGTTGAATTTCTCTTCCCTTAACTGCATAATATGAACAGATGAATTCTTGGCAAACTTTTGTATTTGGTTTATGAAGTTTTCTAGACAGAGCATAAAATTATAGCTGAATGGAAGAAGAAGAAGAAAGTTTTGTATAAAGCATATACGAATATGGAACATACATAGATTTAACGACAATATTTTAATATATTTTAGTAAAACTAAAACTGTTATTAATGATTGGCAACTAGGATCGTTTATATTTTAGTTATATAAAATATATATTAGTATAAAATTACAATTTTACTTGCAATTGTACAACAATATTTCCAGATAACATAAATTTAGTAGTTCAAGATAAACTCTCGTTTATAAATATTCCCAAATATTCTCAATATTCTGATCAAAGACAGATTTATTGGTAGAGAAAACTTTAAGAATTATGAAGTATACGACTCTCTGTAGTCTACAAACTTCAGCATTTATCTGCATATAAATATTAAACATATTGTTGCATCCACGCCCTAAATACTGGCAACGATGCTTAGTTACGCCTGGCTCCTGGGAACATTCCAGATGTCCACGAGCATTTGCATAAAATTGATTTTGTTGTTAGCAAATTAGAGAAGCAAATTGCTAACAGGATGGCTCCAGAGCCAATGCCCCCCTTTGGGACCTGTCAACGGGGGCCCACAGAGCCAGAGCAGAGCCAACTTGGCAGCTGGCTGGCTTGGCTTAAGAGCTTCGCATTGTCTGCATTGTCTAAACTGTCTGTGTTTGTGGCTCCATTGAAATATTTTAATAATTGGATTGACTTATTAAATTTGGCAACGACATGCTCAACAGCCTCTAAACTTTTCTCTGCCGCCCACAGATCGCTTTATGGCTGCATATGTTTCAATTTACGCTCAATAAATAAATCAATAAACTCTCCAGCCAAATCCGGCGCAAGCTCAGCCCGGTCAAGCCACACCCACGCACCGGGACACGGTTAAACTTTTATTATCAACTTTAAGTTCGACAGACAATGCTAATGAGGCGCATGGAAAAGTTATCTCAAAAACTTTCAAAGTATCGGAGGCGTAGAGCATTGTTTCTGTATGCCCTTAATTTGTATCTGTTTCCAAAGGTGCGTGCCAGCTGGCCTAACAAATTGCAACAATTTACTATAATCATCATTATTAGCGTCAACTGAAATGTACAGAATACAGAGCATAAAAATAATTTCACTCAGTTACAAATAACTCAGCTTTATTTTACATTAATTATTGGCTCTTGTAAATATTATAATCCATTATTTCAATCAATTTCTTATAAGTCAGAATCTATTATTTTGTCTTCTTCCTTTTTCTAGAAGAAATGGGTTCCAGGTTTCTTTAATAGTAGTTTCAATGTCTCCGTATAAACTTTTTAAAAGTAAATGTTTATAGATTGATATATGATAATCAGATATCAGCAAACACAAGCTTTTGATATAGTTGGATGCTTAAACAGCATTCGCAAGGAATTTGTATTGATTAATAGTGAATGGCTAAGCATATTAAATGGAACTTAATATTTAATAACATTATCTATGCACATTTAATGGGTATTTATGTAGTGGTTCTAAAAGTTTTGTTGCCTTTGACAAAATATTAATGCGCAATAACCTTAAATATAAATCAAACCCTCTCGCACACAACTTAATAGCGCGAAAACCCTCCAAGAACTCGCCGCAACATCAAACAACCCACACACACACGAACACAAGGTGCTTAAATGTACATATATATATATATATATATATATATATATATATATATATATATATATATATATATATATATATATATATATATATATATATATATATATACCATATATGTAATACATTCCTCGCTCACACACTCACAGGAAAATCATGCGATAAAACATTTTATGAGGCCTATATATAAATTTATATATATGCACACACACACATACAGATAAACGTATGTATATGGGAAAAAATGTCAAACTTGTTATGTACATAACAAAATTGTTGTTGGGGCAGCTATGAAATGCGAAAAAAGGAAGAAAAAAAAGAGTCCATTTCAATTGGCAAGAACGACTAACAAGCAGAAACAAAGGCGACAAGGGAGTGTAAGGCAAAAAAGGTATCTTTAGAATTCTGTCTTAAGTAACCGCATGAAACGCTTACACAGCAGCAGCCATCTAAAGCGCTGTGCCGGGCTGCTAAAGCTTGAAACCATTCGCAATGATTAGGGCTAACATCGCAAATTGCCATAGCCGCTGGTTGGTTTGCCGAGTGAACTATTATGGCGACAAGTGTCAAAGGCAGGCGACGGCACCGACATTGGGGGAATGAACTGTGAACTACTTTGCACTCTGTGAACACACTAAGGAACCCTTGGAACCCTTTCACAATTGATTTACATAGAACATGAGAAATATGATACAAGCAGCCTTGCAGTTGATTATGTGACGGGCTATTCTTACTAATCACGCATGCATATACAGATATGTACATAGATCAATTTCTTTTCAAATTTATTTAGAGCACGTGCTAAAAGGGGAATAAGAAGTTGAACTGCTTATAGATATATAGTTCTCGGTATTTAAATAAGTACGCAATAATGAACGGAATATATTCAGTTAAATATATCATATACCGAGAATTATACTTCATTAATTGATAATGAGAATCAAACTGCATTATATATAGATGAGCATCATCTATCAATCTAATATTGTCGTCGTATATCTGTAATTGATAATTTCTCAGATTTTCATCTCTAACAAATTTAGCATGTATCTAAAAGTTCATGTCTGAGCATGCTCAAGGCCCTGCTAATAACAGCAGGCCATGGGCAAGCCCTGGGGTTGTATATGTGTGCGTGGGTGGTTGGGTTGGTAGATAATTAAGTTACCGCAATAATTGCCACAGAGGACAGACAAAGTGCCAGTTGCAATTAGCCATAAATAACGCAGAGAACGATGTATACGGAGACTCGGCGAGGTTTCAGTTCAAATGCTATTTATAAAAAATAATACTCAATTATGAAATATTCTAATTAAATACTGGGACAGGCCAATTGCCTTGGACAGCAATTCGCTCCAGTAAGTGATGCTAAAAACAGTTTTCCAGTATGTAAATGTGTTAAAGAGTTGCTAACGAATATGAATATTTTATGCAGCTGGAACCATAACCTAATATACGTCAACCTAATTAATTAAAGCTTCCACATTCATAAAAAGAGAATTTAAAAGAGTTAACTGTCACACAATATTTGATATCTAAATATATAAACCTAGATCATAAATATTCTATTCTATACATTGATATTTATATGTTTTGTATGCCATTACTCAGAGGTCTCTCTCTGTCTGAATGGAACGTGTGCCTTGTGCAAGGGCTGCTAGAAAACTTCAGTGAAACAACGCTCAAAAGTCAAAGTGTGTAAAGGTAAATAGAAAATCGAAATATAATATCATGTAAATATTTGACACCACTTAGCAAATGCGTGTGCGCAATTTGTTCAACTTGTTTCTGTGCACATTAGTATACCCTTGACGAGAAAGTGGGTGACTGCGAGAGCGACCGAGAGAGAGAGAGAGAGAGAGGGAGAGAAAGGGAGAGAGAGAATATCATATAGAGAGTATTAGAATTGTAACTCAAAATATATGGAAAATTTACTAATATTTTAATGTAAAATTCATTTTCAAGCTAAGGGTATTTAGACTTCGGTGCGGCAAATCAAGCTAGTTCTTTTGTATGTTACTTTTGGTTTTGTCTTGATGATCTATGGAAGATACATATGAAACTGGGCGAAACAACAAGGAAAACATAAAAACAATTTGACGCAAAACCTGTCACTGTGTGTGTGTGTTGTTGATCTAACTTTGTGTGTTTGTTGTTGCTATTTGGAGGAGCTGTTTCCCTGGGGCTTGTCAGTATATATATTTTACCACAATGAAGTGAGAGGTGAGCATTGGCTGCCTCGTAGTTATTTGTGTTGCTGCTGTTGCTGTTTCGGTTTCTGTTTATATAGTCACTAATTGATTGTGCCTTATCTTGAAATTCAGATCGGAGCACGAGGCACTAAAAGTGTTTGGCTGCTGTTGATTTCGTTCAAATGATGCGTTGAAAAACGAAAAGAGTTCAGCTACAAAATAATAAAAAAGTCAATGGAGCGTACAGTTCAGTTCACAAATAACAAGGAAGTATTGTTGTATTTACAAATTGTTTTGCTAAAAACAAAACAGTTTAAGCAGTTTAAGCGTCCCAGACGTGATACGAACCTCATTTTGGAAAGTGTGCTATAAGAATATCAAGCAGATCCACTAAGATATTTACATTTATTTAAGATATTGCAAATGTTTTTACTTGCATTTGCTTTGTTTTCAGAATGAATGAATAGAATAAGTCTGTTTAGAATTCTGATATATCAAAACTCGAATCTGGTCTCTGAGAGTTTAGTGAAACAAGATTTCTAGATGGACGATCGGCATGAACCTTTCTGAATATATCAATAGCATTCAAATGTGTCTATTTGGCCAATTGCAAGTCTCTAGTATTTGAAATGAGTTTTCTTTTCAAATTGACGGCGAAGGGGGGGCGTGGCATCCAATATCTGAAAATTACATAATATGCGTATCCACAGTATCTATCTAAATATACAAATTTTAAGTCTCTAGGTCAAACGGTGTAGAAGTTACGCTCAAAAAGCCTAAATAAAGTAAATGAATTTGTTATCGATAATTAGGAACTGGGATGAGTTATCGAAAAAACCAAATAAACTCTGCGAAACTAACAAACGTGTATTCATGTGAAATTTCAGCTCTCTAGCTTTTGTAGTTTCCGTAATCTCGACGTTCATACGGACAGGGCTATATCAACTGATCAAAAATATATATACTTTATGAGGTCTGCGATGTCTTCTTCTGTCTGTCACATATATTTTCACAAAACCATTATATTCCATTTTTCAATGAGGTTGAGGCTATACAAATTGTACAAATAATAAGATTAGCATGGTATAAATATATATATGTTCAATATGCACCCAAAGTTGTGCGTTAACGCTGGGCCATTTTATTTTTAGTTTATTGAATGACTCCAGGAAAAAGCCTATATAAATAGGTAAAGCGAAATGGAAAAAATATAAGTAAATATACATACATATATATATATAGATGGACATGCCTGCACATGTCCCATTGGAATTAATATTTGGTGAGGTTTGCTCTTTTTTGGTTAAATTTGATCATGTCAAAGAGCCATAGAAACTTGGCCATGAAGGACGTTGAAAAGGTCAAAGGATAGCCCATTTGATTTGCGCAATTACGACACTTGTACTAAACTGCCGACATTATAATTGTCAGTTAGTAAACTTGATTTGAGTCACGCCAAGTCTCGATTACACAAAAGACCTTTTTGACATCGTGCAATAGGTGAAAACTTGTTCCACACGTGGGTGAGTCAGTTCATCTTGGTCAGCAATTGGATAAAAAAGCCCAGACGCTCCCAGCCAAACGTCGCGACGCGTTTCGATTTCACAATCTCTGGAAATTGAAATTGATCTGCCGTTCAAATCGAGTGGGCTACGGATACGATAAAAGCATGTTGAAATTGCTTTACTGATTGAATCGAATGAATACATTATCGCAGACCTTGACAAAGAGGACTAATCAATTAAGAAAGCTGTATACATCTGAGAGCTATGAACTAGTAGAAGAGTATTTGTATATCATCTAGCTGTATGGTGTAAGATCGATAGAGCTGTCAACATTTTATATTGAATCATTTTTAAATATACCTCTACTCATAGAACAGCGATCAAAATTAAATATTTATGTATTATATTTTTGATTAATTCCACAGCATTTAAATTTAAGCTAAATAATCGATTATCTATGTTATTCAATCAAGTTCTAAAATATTCAAGTCCTTTTTGATTTGAAGTTGATTATAGATGAGTTTTGCATTAATTGAAATAACAAATATTTTTCAGAAAGATCTTAGAAGTGTTCATATTATATCTCTACAATTATTGAAAATTTTATAATAAATAAAATATTAATTTAATTGTAAAAATGTATTTATTTCTTGACTTTGTTGAAAATTATGAAGATTTTAAAATACATTCGCATAATTCAATAATGTAACCAAATCGAAATGTAGCTGGTTTAAGAGATGCACTTAAAAGCTTATTAATTAGACAGAAATTTGTATGAATTATATAAGAACATTTAACAACAAATGTGAATTACAATTGGCTAAGTCATTAACAGATTTGGCTTTCTGATCCCTTTTCACGAATTCGTTCGCCTAAAACAATAAAGCGTCAAGTCCAAAAATCTGTGCACGCACATAATTATATGTATATGCCAAAGTAAATAAATAAATAAATAAATACATGAGAAAATCAGCTTCTACTGCTGCTGTTAGCCCTGGTGGTGGCACTTCTGTAAAGCCCACGCTTAAAATCCAACTAAGCATTAATTAATTTCATTGAATTAAATTTCTTGAGCTCTCATGGCATTGTGCTAATAGCATAGACGATTCCACGCCCCTGCCCTGCCCTGTGCCACCCGCCTGGCTTACTATGCCACGTATACCCTGTGTGTCGTGTCATAGTAAACACATTTTGTGTAGGCTGCTTTAGGTGCGCCTCAATCTTTGGATTGGCTTGGCTAGGCTTGCTCTGGGCTCGGTTTGGGTTTGGGTACGGGGCCTGTCCGGGTACCGGTTCATGTGCATGCGTGGGCCGGCCGGTTCGTATATTGAATTACAACAAAACGTATACACATAATATATTTATATATATATATATATATATATGTATGTATATATATGTATTCTCGAGAGAGAATTGTTCATGTGGCCACATACTACAAACGTAGTAAATTAAAAGTGCAATCACGAAACCCAAGCACGCCGCTGGCAATGCTATAGTAACTGATTAGTTGGTTAAAAAATTGTGCATGCGAAAAAAAAATAACACAAAATATTGTTGATGCATGTGAAAAATACAATAAAAAAGAATTGAAAAAAAAAACTGACCGAAAAGCAAAAAAGAAAAGAAATAAAAAAAAAAAAAGGGGCAAAAAAATGTGCATGAAAAATCAAGGTTGCACTTGAGCCATATAAGGAACGTGCCCCACGTAATGACCCAAAGTTCACATATCTTCAACTGAAGTTCCACAAATTGTATCTCTAAGCTAGACAAACGTCTTTAATTTACGAGATTTTTCAATTCTAATTTTGCAGATGATGAAACAACTAAAAATATAATCAAATGGTACTTTTCTATATATATTTTTTTCTATAATTAATTATAATTTGCTTGTTTTTCAATTGCTTTTAAGCGAATGTAAATTGAACACAAAATTGAAATAGAAATCGTATTTAATACAGTTCCCTATGCGAACGCTTGCTGATTAGATTATGTGAAAACTTCAGACCTGGTTTCATTGAATCAGCTCGTCGAGATTTCTCAACAGGAGCAGTCTGTTCTATCTATATATTAAGTATATATGTATATATAAGAATGTACTTAATATATATTTATTTTCAGCTCAACTTATATAAGTGAACTTAGCTCTATATTCTAGACAAATAATTGATTAGTAAGCATTTGTTTTATTTTCTTTTCTGTTTTTATTTTTAATCGAAAAAAAACTTTAATCATTAGCAGACTGAGCTCACGTTAGAGCATCTGTGAATATGTGTAGCCTTTCAATTAATTCATATAGCCTATAATTGAGTAAGAGTTGAGACCAGATGCTCGAAAAGATAATTCTAATTATACAAACTTTCTGATTACAAAATAACAAAATTCAAATTTCACTCAGATACTAAATAAGTTTTATTTTGTTCTATGAACAATAATAATTATCTTATAGTAAGATCTTCGATTTGAGTGTGATGATAATCAATTTTCGTGCCATAAATGTTTTTAATTCTTAAATAATATTATGTATACTCAACCCACTCTCTTGACAAAGGTAGCTTATCCAAAATAGGCTCCAATAATAAAATTACCTGAAAATAGATTAAAAAATATATTAATTAGTAATTTATAGCACATAAAGTAGTTCACAATGTGCTGGAATAACCAGCAATAGCTTAGCTTAATGTTTCGATTTCGATATATTGTTGATTATAGAGTAGCCCAAGAGTAGTAAATTGGAAAAGACAAAGTTGTTTTTATTGGTGACAGTCTGGCGGCAATATTTGTATGTTCATGTATACATATATATATATATGTATATATATTTTGCCACTCTTTGACTTGGCCATCAAAACAAACCGCAAAATACCTTTTAAGGCATATTTTGTATGGATTTCCAAGAAATTTGCAAAATAACTTTTGCCGCTTATAATTACAGGCTGTGTTGATTTAAATACTTATGCAAACACATACATACAAATATAGTTGTATTTTGTAGATTTTTGCATACTTCTCATATAATCAGGCAGCAGCTGTGGCGGGCATATCGTGTGCCTGCGTGAAACTTAACACAGCTCAATTTGGTCAAAAGACATTTGACGGGTACAACAGCAACAAGAATGAGTACAACTATGTATTTTATAGATATGTATGTGCGTACATATATTTAATCTTTATATAATTTATGCATACACACACACACACTCACAAATAAACATGCAAAGCAAAAGTGAACTCTGACTGATGGCGACAAAATGACGCCTTCTCACTTTGTGTTGTTGTTGTTGGTATTATTGTTGTTGCTGTGTAATTGAGTGGCGCCAACTTTGTGCGGCATATATACATATGAATATGTACATTATTATTCACACATCCCACAAGTTGTAAAAGACTATATTTTATTACACAAGTCGAAAAATTGGAATCCAAATCAAAGCCACTCGCAAAATGCAAACCAAATGTGTGAAATTTTCATTGCTTTTCCAAGCAAAAACAAAGTATAAAAAAAAAGAGAAAAAAAGTTGGCAAAATATGTTCAAAAGTAAGCAGAATATAAATATTTTTACAACTTGTTTGATTGACTAACTTTCTGATCAATAACAAGGTAGCCACAAAAATGAAAGTACAAAAAAAAAATATAAATAAAATTCGGTCAATATTTGCTTTCCATAGAGCCAGTTCGTTAAAATCGTGTTTGGTCTGGTTTATGAATCAGATATGTTTGTATGCATTACTCAGGCCAACAAAATTCTGAACAAAGAATCAAACAATGCTTTTCACACATTTTCAGTATACTTTAATGGTAGAAAATCATATTGTAGAATTTTATAAATTGAAACGTGACGTAGATATTCTAATGTCAAGGGTTGATTTAACACTTAATATAGTCGGGCTACTATATTTCATAAGTAAATCAGTTTTTATTCACAAATTCCAGTTTAAAACAATTATTGAATTGCCCAATCATGAACCCTAATCCACATTTTAGGTATCACTTCAAAATTCAGTAATTCCTGCGAAATTTGTAATTTGTTTTGTCAACAATGTTCAGATCGGTCACTTAATCAATGGTTTATGATCGACAGTTGAATAGCTCTCAATGTATATGTTTATTCATATGAACAGCTGAACAACTCAATAGAACGTATCGTTTATTAGCGTCTTTATAAAACAAATCGTTCATGACCGATTGAATGCTATCGCAATGAGTGTTATTCATGATCGACTTAACTGCAACGTTCACTGATTGACTTATTCAGTAGTCAACGGCTTATGAAAGCTATTTAATTAATTTTAAAGAAATATATATTTACAATAACAATTATTGATGCTCAAAAGCTTTGCCAATCAGCTATAAAAAAATGCATTCAAATTGGATTTCAATAAATGGTTTAATTATTATTATTTGTTTTTCTCATACCTTTTGTATAAATTAAGCTACTATATCTAAACAATTGAACTGAGGAATTCATCTTAATTTTGTATACTCGCGCAGAGTTATTTTTCCGGTATGAGAAAATATTTATTCCCATCAAGAGAAAAAAGAGAAAGAGAAAAACAAAACCTTAATTCAAGCGAAAAAAAGAATGAAAATATTTATGTATTTATTTATTTATTTTCTTTTATCGCTTTACCTTAATTTGTGAGAGCACGCGGTCGCGGCAATTGGTTCGTTGGCATTATTTACGCAGCATTAAAATATATTAAAAATTTTGCTCAAATATGTGCCCCACCAGGTGGGTGGGCGGTGGCCGGTGTTCGGTGGGGCCGCTGCGCGAGTGTTGACGCGTGTGGAGCGCACCACCGAAAACAGACGTCAAAGGAAGGCAAAAAGTGTGTAAATACCCGCATATATGTACATACATACATGCATACATACATACATTTATGTATCTAGATATATGCACACTCATAGAGAAGTGTATCGGCTGTTTTCTGTGAAAATATATATACATCATATATATTTGTATATGTGTACGTAAATATTTGCATTTGTGAAAAGATATTGAAATGTTTCGTCCAACGATTAGCGCATGAATGAAAAATCACACGATCATTGCTCGCTCCGAGTGTCTCGGCTTCATTTCTGTTATTGCTGCAGCGTTAAATCGATAAGAATTTTTGATATTTTTTTTTTATATTTTTCATACTCGCTCAAAAGCTGAAAAGAGTGTATATCCATAGCCACATGCATATAGTAATACTAAATCTATCATAGTTTTACAATTAGTTTTCGAGTTCATATTTGTTTTCTTATTTGGACTCTGAGCGAGTATTGGGCTGTTGATTGCACCTGTTCGGTAACGCTCTTGATTTTAATTATTTCATCGAAAATGTTCTATATACATTCACTGATTATGTGCTTGGCGTAAAAATAAAATCAATATACGCTATACGTAGACATGAAATAGAATTCAAAATGATTGAAGATAAAATGCATTTGTTTGTTGTTGTTTATTTATATAGATATATAAATATATGTAGTATATATTATATTTTTTTTGTTAGCAAATTTATAGATAGACATACGGCTCGCCGGCTGGCGTAGATACATATAGTCATTAAGACTGTGTGTTTGGCTATATCAAAACAAATATAGTTATAAACAAACGAATATGGCATATGCCATACACACACACACACACGCACACACACTTGTACACACTGATACAAATGTATATAACTATGTGCCTATATATATTTTGTAAAAATGTTTTATTTTTGTCGTCGCCGTCGTCTGCCTGCTTGAAAAAAGTTTCATGAATTAAAAATGAACGAAACGTGTTGTACGTTCCAGATATATACATTATCAAACATGCATATAAATATACATATATATTTATTTATTTATTTTGCACGTACATTTTCGTTCATTTATTATTTATTTGGTTTATCATTTTATTGTCATATGGAAGTTAGTTAGTTATTTGTACAACTTTATTGATTCATTTAATAAATAAATATGTTTTTAAAATACTTCAGTTAAAATGGTAGTTTAATTAGCAATAATTACTGTTAATTATAATTTGCACGACTTGATTAATTCAATTCATAAAATTCATGTAGCAAAGGGTTTTGTTGCAAATTCATTTAGCATATGATTTTGTTTTTACATTATTTATTAAGGAAAACTTGTAAAGTTCTTGTCACATATTTTGATACAGTTTATTGCTCTAATAACGATCCAAACACATCGATAATAGCAATAATTGATTAGTAAGTTTTTCGTCTACCTTAGCTGCTACCACAACAATTCGTCATGCTGATCGACAAAAATTTCCTGAATTTCTTGGCTTTCTGTTCAATTCATAAATAAATAAGTTTGAAAACCGGTTGCAAACACAAACACAAACACACAAACAAACACAGATTTGATATTTACAGTCAAAGAACGAGTCGTTCCAACTAAATCAAACTACGAGAGAACCGAATCAGAGATATGCCGGATGACGTTGTTCCTGTTGATGTCTCTGGGGCGGACTGACTGACTGCACAATTGTTGGCAATAACAAAACAATTTTTATATAAGTATTACGATGTGTATGTATGTGTGTGCACATGTGTGTGTATCGACTCTCATTCCTTTAACACATCACGCAGACACAACTCTTTGCAGTGCTTTTCAGGTTTGCTTTTACGTTTTTACGCGCGCTCTTCTAAAAGAATTTTTACGCATACGCTGCCCACGATAATGATGATGTTTCTGGCGGCGATGATGATGATGATGATGTGAACGAGAATGATGGTGGCAACAACAGATCCCAGTGCCAGTCCAGAATCGTGGAGCTTCTACACATTGCCGCCACGCCCCCCAGAGCCACAACAAGGCGTTGTGGATGCGTTGCGACGCGCATGTATCTAGATAAGCAGAAAAACATTGTGTAGTCGTAGACATACATGACTGACTAGCCAGATACCCTATGCAAAGAGCACTTTTTTGTATATATTTCAAATATATATGAATATGTATAATTATAATTGCATATCGATATGATTCTATGCATTTTCTACAAAATGTAAGTCCTGCATCAACAGGAAGAACACGATCCAATCAAAGTAGTTTTTTTTTTTTTATCAACAGCTACATATGTGTTATAAAAAGCTCAATATTGATTAACATAATTACTTTTTATGTTTCTATTAAATATTATTCTGTTCTCATGCAGTTTATTAATGTTATCATTAAACTTGTTCAGCTCAAATTGAAGTTGACTCTTGTCATTCTGAATGAACTATATTTTTATTCAATCATGTCGCAGGATATCGATAACTTTGTGATACTATCGATAACTTATAGCTAATGTCATTTCTATAGACAACTTAATGAATCATTCAAGTTTTAGTTGGCTTTTTTTTTAAACTTTTTTAACTGTCTCATCTTTGCTGCACAAATAGAATTGCCATCTCTGGCATTGTCTCTAGGGTATCAAAAGCAACAGCAAACGACTGGTTGCTTGGGTCCACTAACAACACTAACGATGCCTTCCTTCTACTTCTTGTTGTTGTTTCATTAATATATTTTTTTCCTCTTATTTTTTGTTGTTATTCCTTGGCTTCTTCTTCTTCTTCTGCTTCTTTTTTTCCAGGCAACCAATTTTTGCTGGTCGTGTGTATTTTTTACGCGCATTTGTTTACTATAGATACACAACAAGCAACACACACACACACTATACACATGGCCAGCGACATACACACAAATGGCCAAAGTTTTCGATGCGCTACTTGATATACATATATACACACACACACACACAGTTTATTATATTTGTATGTATACATTAAGCTTAAATAATACCAATATAAATGATGGTTGAGCACCTATAACAACAACAACAGCAGTCAAGAGGAAGATGCAGACGAACTAGTAGTAGAAGAAGTAAAAGAAGAAGAATTTTAAGACTTTGTAGTTAGTTATACAAAAAAAAAAAAAAAAAAAAAAAACAAGAAACATATCTAAACATGTTGAAATCGTTCTTGAGCAAATGCTTTGGAGTATTTACTGCCGCATTTAAGTGAATTTTGTGTCCATTACATAAAACCGAAAGTTAAAGGCCAACTACGATAATAGCCAAGGGGTACGCTGTCTGAGTGTGTGTGTAGTTGCTACCGTTTCGAGAAAAAATACACACACACACACACACACACACACAGCGGCTGCAGTTGCTTTCGAATGGAGTGGGAGGCTGGTCGGCACTTGGGCTTATTTACCTTTCAAGTGGAAAAACAGGAGGTGGTAAATGTATATGCATGTGTGTGTGTGTGTGTTTTCTCTTAAGTGTTCCTCATGCTTATTGTTTAGTTTACGATTTAACAGGTAGCCCGAAGCAGTAAATTGTTTATGTGTGTGTGTGTGTGCACTCCTACCCAAAAGCCCCCAACTGTCGAGTTCATGCTAAGGAACTGAAGTCCATACCCTAATTAGATGTCTAAGCCTTACAAATGTCGATGGCATATGGTTTGTGAGCCAAATGGAATGTGCAGTCAATCGTAAAATTGCTCTAAATGGAATTAACACTAACATTTGGATGGATTACCAAGATATATATTAAATGATTAGGTATTATCTTGAAGTTTTAGTATTCAATATACATATATCAACGTTATTGTATGTTCCTTGATATTTAAATAAATAAATATTATAAGAAATCTCAAAGGTTGATTGAGTTGTAATGTTTATAGTATTTAATTATAAGATTTTGTTATATGATCAAATCAAATCCCCAATATCGCGTATTGAAGAACATTTGTATACCATCGTTAAAAATAAAAACGAATCGCATTTTCAATATTAAAGAAAACTATATTAATAAGTTTGCTATTATTCTTAGAGACCGAAAATGGAAAAATGGAAACGTGTCTATTATTATTGGTGCTCAGGTTGGGGTTGACACCACTTTGTCTTGATATAAAGTAATTTATTATATGATTTATTGGCCACTTGATTGATGAAGTCGTTTCGAGTTGATTGCACGATAATTTTATTGTTCGACTCATGCATTACTCTGTTTAGGTTCGAAGCCAACACAGATACAACAGCCAATGCCCGATACACTCTATATACATATGTATGTATGTATGTAGTTCGTTAGCTAGCTTAGTCTCGTGAGTGGGAGATTAGTTAAAATCAGCTCAGAAATAGTAAACAAATGTGCTCAGTATAGCAATATATTGCATGGAAGTAAAAAGCAAAGTATCGCTCTCTCTCTCTAAACTACTACCAAAAATATAAATAATAATCATAATACTACTATATTTTTTAAATTTTTAATTAACAATAAGGGACATCACCTGATGTAGCCTATTATAAAATTAACTGAAAATAGCGAAACATTGCAAAAATAAAATAAATTTCACATTAAATGCAAATGGTTAAGAGATTTATATTTAATACATATAAGTATATTTATAAAATACATTTCTTTGTTTTCCTATGATTGATACTTCATTAACTCTTTATATGAACAGAGTAGAATGAACCTTTAATCAGTGCATATTTATTGCTGAAGCAAAAAAAGAATCCAGTTATAATTTGTAATCAACTTCAAGAAATTGAGTGCAACTCGTTCTACTAAGTATTTATAATATTACTATTTTTAAAGCTTAATGAAAGTTGTTAGTAACCATAAATAAAACTAATGTAGGAAAAGTTAAATGAATAATAAATATAAACAAATAAATGATACAGAAGTTCAATGAAAATATTTATATAGTTTTGTAGTTAAAAGTTTTGCTTTGTTTATACAAAACCATATAGTAATCCATATAAAGTTTGTATTACAAATACTGTTGGCATGGCATACGGGGGGAATGCCACTATATTTCTTGATTATTTATTTCACTAAATAATTTGTTGTAATAAACTTGCTCATGAACAGTCCAAAATTGTTGTGGACTATTATATCAGATATTCATTTAAGTATTAATTTAATTCATTACTAAAATCGAATCCCACAAATTGTTTATGACATTTTACGCTTTAAAAATACATTTAGTTATTGCAGTGACAATCAGACTATAAATACTTTTAGAGCAACAGAAAACCACACCTGATTTATGTAGATTGTCATATTGGAACGGAAATCAATAAAGATGAATAGGCGATGAGGCGATGAGGGGCGTTCGCTTGAAAAAGTCGTCAATTCTAATTGTTGTTAAACGTATTTATTGCCATCAAATCAAAAGCTTCACTATGGCGTGAAGTGGGGGAATATAATCGAGAACTTATAAAAGAATCAGTCGTGCAACAAATAAAACACAGTCACCCATAGGTTTTGCAATGTTCATAATGTTGTAGAATTTGCATAAGTGAATTTGAAAAAGTTTAGTCATCGCGTAAGAAATGTTGTTTGATATCTAGATAGAAATTTCTATGTATATACTTTGAAAACTCACTGTACAACAATTGACATCCAAACAACTTATTAATGAATAACTTGCTGCCACAACTCGACTACAGCGACAGTTTAAAGCTTATTGTCGAGCAAAATGTACAACTATTGCCGGCACTATAATGGCTTTTATATATACTTATTTATTTATACGTACAACAGCTCGCACTCTAACATATGTACATACCAGTGTATATATAGTAAATATATATAAATATATAGAAATTTATATACATTTCATGAGTGTGCACAGCACTTGAAATGGCAAATGAATGACAACGCTGCGTACAAATGAGCGACCAACTGACTGACTAACTGACTGACTGACTGACTGATTGACTAACTAACTGACTGTTCGTCCAATCAGACGCCGCGCCGCGCGACAGTCGGGCGAGTTAAGACTAATCAGGCCCCCACGCCATATATGTATTTATAATACTATGATATGGCAAGGCAACAAAAGCAACTATAATGCTTTAAATGCCATATCAGCAAAGAGTATTGCTGACTACAAATTATACACTGGCGAGGGATGTTTAACAAGTTGTGATGAAAACAATTACTTAAGCAATCTAATCTAGTTGACAACCACAATTCAGACTATCAAATTTCTATTCATCTCAAACAGACAACATTTCGTAACTCAAATTATTGTAAATAAATTAGTGATAAATTTCCTTGAATTATACATGCATATCTGTATATAATTCATGATTCATATATATGTATATATATATATGCTCGTTACTTTAGAAAACTAGAATATGCAAACAATATGATATAAAGAAGGATTATTTAAAGCAAAAACCAATAATAAATATTGATACATAAATATCAAGACTTGAATTGAGGTATACAAAAAGTTAAAATAACATGACATTAAATACATTTGATTCATGACTTAGTGATCCACCCATTAGTGGGACAAAACGTCCACTGCTCCGCTCAGACAAACACACACACACATATATATATACTATATATATGTATATACTCTCTGTCACCATTAACCGCACTTTTATAGATAAAGTAACAGCCGATTCTCAACGGCACCCAACAAAAAAAAAAAAGAAAAAACTCACACACTCACAAACACTCACACACACATATATACATATCTACACACACGGAAAGATACTCACAAACAATCGCACAACGATAATCGAGCAAAGTTGTTGTCAACAAGTTTACGAGGCAACCGCTGGAGTCTTTACCGAATTAGCCATCTCCCCCGCCCAATCACCCCCAATCGAGCCCCATGGCCCATAGCCATGTGCGAGTTTCTTTTGCTTTTTAAGCATATCTTAATTTCGAGTTATCGTTGGAGCTTCGTTTGTATTTAGTTTTCGTTTCGATTCGTTTCGTTTCGTTTTGTCGTGTCGCTCTGCGTGTGTATTTTAATATTTTATTTATATTTGTTGTGACGTGCCGTGAGTAATAAGTATAGATATGCTATATGAACCAATATCCATATATATATATATTTCTATACACAAATATAAATATAAATATACATGTATGTGTATATACATGTATGCATACCTGTATGAAACGTGTAGAAACCCGTATACAATTTTTTTCTTTTAATTTTTTTTTTTTTTTAGCACTATGGCGCTTTATAGCACGCACAAGTCGGCCAAGACGCCAAAATAGTCAAGGAAATCGCTAAAGCACTCTGTAATCATATACATATATATATATATATATCTGGGCATTTGTATGCACAAAACTGATGATCAGTCACTAAACGAGCAGAGTTACCATCAGAATGATTGAGGTTACTTTTGTACACCATTTTATTGACTCTTTGCACGCTTAATGTGTAAACGCCTTTTTAGAATTTCAATATAGTTAACTGATTTATATTATTTATTTTGTCGCATTTTTTTTTATATTCTTGCCTTCAATTGAATTTTATATACTAATTTGTATAATTAAAAACAAAATCAATTAGTTTTAAGGTTTTTTTTTATCAGATTTCAGAATCAACATTGAACAAGTTTTTTTATACCCTGAACCCATTGAAAATGGGAAATCAGGGTATAATGGTTTTGTTAAAAGTATGTAACAGGCAGAAGGAGGCGTGGCAGACCCCATAAAGTATATATATTCTTGATCAGGGTGACGAGAAAAGTTGATATAGCCATGTCCGTCTGTCCGTCTGTCCGTCCGTCCGTCTGTCCGTCTGTCCGTCTGTCCGTATGTTTGAACGCGTCGATTTCCGAAGATACAAAAGCTAGAGAGTTCATTCTTTTTTGTGTTAGGTCCGTATATTGCACGCGCAGTACGAGTTTGTTTCAGAAATTCGATAACTTGTATATTTGCAAAGTTATCGATAACTGAAATTATCGGGAACCAGTTATAAAATTCTAGCTAATTCATCTTTAGAGTTAGAGTCTCCAAGTCTTCTGCATATATATAGATACCAATTTAATACAATTTCGATTTTTGTCAGATTTTGGATTCCGGTCCCCAATTCGCCCCCACACCCCCAAATGTGTAAAAAATGCATTTCAAATACTAGAGACATACAGTTTGGTTTGGCATAAAGATATGAATATCATAATCTTAATCTGAACATATCAATACGATTGTCCATCTAGAAACAGAATTATTAGTCTATAAAGTTTTTTCATCAAAACCCATGTGGCGCAGCAAGCAAGGCAGCGACACAGCAAGACGCATTGCGGGCGCACATACATACATACATATGTATGTATGTATGTATGTATGTATGTATGTACATATGTTTATGTGTGCAAGCGTAGATCAGCGTGTGGCTGCAATCGTACAGACATACATACATATTTGTGCATGTAAATCTAATTGTAAAAGAGTAATGATTTCTAAAAAAACGTAAAATGTTAAAAAGAATATGTAGATCATATGCTGAAACTCTCATTACATTCCATTATATTTAAAAAATTTTAAAACAATTAAAATAACAATGGAAATGTAAGCAACGTTGAGCAATGCAAATCAATTTTCGTATGCGTGTGCACATATACATGCGTGTATATTCTAAGAATCACAATTGTTTTTGAATTGCGTTAGAATGGTCTTTGAATTGTATTTGTATTTTCAGCCACTGCTTTAGTGTTTCTTTCGTATATGGCGAATTTCATTCGTTTTCGCTACTCTGCAGTTTAAGTGAGCCGTGGTCTAGATGGCTAGACAGATGCAACGAATGTTGGGGTGTCGCAGGTTCTAGCCTCGCCTAAGCCCTTCATAATTTCTACGTTACACGCATACATTCTTATATATACTTTCTGATTTATCCATATGGGTAATTCTCCAGAAAAGTCAACTTTTTGTCACGTTCGACACTGTTTTTTTGTAATTATCTTGAAAACGGATTAATTTTAGTACTAATCATATATATTTAACTATTTGTCAAAATTAAGAAGTTTTTTTGCCATTTTCAGCACAAAAATTGATGCATTTTCAAGATAATTACAAAAAACCAAACCACAGTACAGATTATTATTTTATTTTATTAAAATTGGGTTCAGGGTATTATCTAGTCGAGCACTCTCGACTAGAGTTTTCTTACTTGTTTTATTATAATCATCATTACATTATGATTATTAAAATAAAAAATGTTCGCTTAATTTGAAGAAGTAAAATTATCTTATAGTCTTATATAGAACTTGTAGTATATTTAAAATTACATTTAATCAATCACTGAGTTTAGAAAATATAAATTATCACAATTAATTTAAATTATATTTTTGCCTATGCTAACATATACAAATTTACTCTAGCTGAGTGCAAAATAGGATTGAAAATAAAAGAATCTACTATTTTGTTTTACCAGAATGAATAGTTGACTAAATAATTGAAACCAGTTGAAACAAATTTATTTTAAATAAGTTGCAATTCGTAATTATCTAGGAAAATGTTTGATTCTATCATTTTTGTTTTTCTTGTATTGCATTCATGATTTATGAATTATTTGGAGTATATAAGTTGTGATTCAATTGGTAGGTGCAAATGTTCAATTGTATTAATAGGCTTATAGATAGATATACATATGTATGTAAGACAAAATACACTTAATACTTGCAAATGGAATTTGCCGTCTCTGCTTAGAGTTGAAAAACTACTGAAAACAATAAATTTTATGACCCAAGCGCCTTTCATTCATTCTGCTATAGAGCAGATAAAACGTTATAATAAATATACATACACACACACACACACACACAGTTAACAATTGATTTGAGTGTGTGTATATATAAACGAGTGAATGATGTGCTTTCCATTAAGAATGAATTCATCGCATGTGTGTCTATATGCTTAGGTTTGTTTGCGATTGCTTACATAGATACAAATTCAACTTTATATACATATATATTTATACGATAGAGTATAGAGTATAGCGTTAAAGAAGTAGAATAACATTTACAAACAGACACTTATACACACTTACCCCAACATTTGGAGCTTCATTACATTAGAATTGACTGATATGGATACAGATTTGTATCTTAATCTATACAACATGTGTGCTGGAGTTGGCATGGGGCGAGCCCTAAAAATGAAACAGCCATATCAAAGTATTTCAATTGAGGCAATCTGATAGCAGAAACCAAATTGATTGACTGATTGACAGAATGACAAACAATGTGACAGTATTAACTTGATTTTCCCTCTCCTCTGTACAATTGAGCATCGCAGTCAATAAAAATCGTTGTACATAGCAAAAAAACACTCCACACATACGGCGTATGTAAGTATGTATGCATGAGTAAATATATGTACACAACTATATACATACCCTATACCTATGGCATATATACATATAAATACCTTTTCAAAGTGTTTGTAGACCGGCAGCTTATCATTATAAAATACAAATTTAAATTACATACGAACTTATCAGCGTGTTTTCTTTCGATTGTTTCATTTGCTGCCTCTATATAATTCTTGATTATTTCATTTCACTTTGCTTGCTTTTTACCTCTTCTTTTTGATTTGCATTCATTGAACACATGTACATAAATATATATTCATATGTACTTGCATAATATTGTTTGTGCGGAATTCTTTCACCCAAGCAAAATACATAAAAAAAAAAAAAAAACATCTGCTAATCTGTAAAAACTATTTTTCAAGTTTCACAATTCTATATACTATGATTAATTAGGTGTGTAATTGAATGCCTTTAAAAATAAGTAGCTCGTAGTTTTATTTTTTTCTTAGATTTATCAAAATTTCTCAGGCTTACGCAAATCAAGTCTCACTGACTTTGTTAATGAATTATTCGATTCACCTGCTGCCGGTCTCTTAACTGTTTTTGTTCGGATGTTTCTGATGAACATAAATAATATTTGATACAGCAAGATTTATAAAATTTCAATGCGTAATTGCATGCAATATAATTTTTGTAATTTATATAGAGTTCAAATAGATCCAGCACAAATATAATATATTAAATATTAATTAAAGTTTATTAACATGCTGAATTCGAAATATCAGTATTATACTCAGCTGATAATATATATATAATAAAAATAATATAATATACATATATATAGTATTTGCAGCCATCGATTAACATTTATTAGACCGCACAATGTTTAAATTTAAAATATAATCTGAAAGCTTCTACACAAATTTTGTTGATTTTTTGTTTTCTTTATTTAGCTACCGATCAGATAAATTTCCTGTATGTTTGTGGATTTTTATTACAGCATATTAGACAAAGACCGGTTTGCGAAGAAAACCAAATTCCATAATTTATGATATTGTGCTGGCAAACATTGAAAGTTTTTATTTTTATTTATTTATTTTTTTTTTTTTAATTTTGTATTTTGTTGTATTTTTTGGAGCCGGCCTTTGAAACAAGTTTGGCGCTTATTTTGGGATATTCTAGGAAATGTGCTGCAAACTCGAATTGAGGAGACGAGACCCAGTGAATGCTGCCCAATCATACTCATTTAGTGTTATTTTTTTTTTTTGTTTTTGAAACAAGTCCCTACCGGCTTATCAACTGCACAAAAAATATACATTCATATAAAGAGAAAAGAAATATAAATAGGGGCTTTTAAGTGTTGTGAATAATGCTCCAATGCTAATGAGGGCGCGCGCTTACTCATTGCCGAGCTGGGCAAAGGGGAGCTCCGTTAAGCCAGGGGAGCAGGTCAGCAGCAGCCAATAAAAGGAGAGTATAAATAGGCATAACGCATGCCTCAAATATGTCTGCATACGATTTATACAACAACGCAGCTGCGGTTGCTGCAACAGTGGCAGAGGTTTAAAATGTTTGTAGATAAAAAACTAAAAAAAAAAAAAAAAAAAAAAAACAAGTAAAGTAGCACAGACCCAATAGATGCCCTAAGTGCCTGAGATGGGTATGTAGAAGAATGGGAATTTTATAAACTTAACTAAGCAATGAAAACGAATTAGAAACTAAATATACATAGTCAACATATTTATCAAATTTGTCGACAGATATTTTGATATGCTTTCTTATTTAACCATCTCTTACAGGGTATTAAAGGCCCAGACATTGATTGAACTGAAGAGACTGCGACCAATCGCAAGTTGGAGTTTAGCTTTAGCTTTGAGTTCCAGTTCATAGCAGACAAAGAGCAGCCTTTGTGCAAACGCACACACACACACATACGCTCACACTTGCATGTATATGTATATATATTCTAATAGGAACGTTGAGCCGATCGCATTAGAAATGGCCCGAGACTGTGCTGGGATCGAACGACAATGGAGAGCAGGTCTGGTCTGGTCTCCTGTCTTCTCAGTCACTGAGTGCCAGCTTCTTGTTTCCTTCTTGAATATTCCGGTTTCTGGCTGCCAGCCATAAGAAAAGAGCGAGAGGAAGAGAGAATGAAAGAGAGTGAGGGATCTCGCAACAGAATTATTGGGCGACACAGTCAGACGTAATTAATGATCCCGAAAACGCTGACAACAGCGCCGACTGAGATTGTTGGAGACTACAGAACGCATGATTTGAGTTATGCTGAGTGAAGTTTTTGTCTTCAAAAAGTATAAAAAAGATGAAACGAAATACAGGTGCGGATTAGGGTCACTCAGCATGACGGAGACTGAGGAGCACCATAAATTGTGCGATTGAGTTTGAAAACAGTTGAGGACCTGAATAAGAAAACAAAATAACAATACATACATAAACAAGAGTTGCATTGAATTAGCTTTTTATGATCTCAACTGCACTTTAAATGCTAATGGATTGCCGTAATATTAACATATGAATTGGCACGATGCTTTTGTGGGCGCTGAAAAGCATATTTAAGCCTGGTCTAGGCTATATTCCTGATTTCACTTTTAAATGTAGCGTAAATCGTTTCATTAAACTTCAATCCAAGTTTTAATTCAAAACATTAATTCAAGGAATTGCGTTCAATTGATTAATTAAGAAAGCTTTTTCTAACCATTAGATGTAAAACGAGGGCAATGAATGCTCTGAATGGAATTAACGCGGTTCAGAAATTAAACTTGAATCAGACTTTTATTAACTATGTAGATTGCATACAATATGTTGACTCATTTCTGTAAAGGTCCGAACTAATATTACCTAAGAATTTACATATAAAATAAACTATGGCGGATGTATATGCATCTTAACCGGTTCTCATACATATATTTGTACTTGGAGTTTTGTCATATTATGAAATTGTTTAAATTCAATATAGATATGTTTTCATATAAACAAACTAAACTAAATTTCAAGTCTTGTGTTAAGAGTAAATCATTTAAACTCATTTAAATAAATATAAAACACTTATGTATGTACATACTTATTCACATTCCAGTAGTATTGCTTAGCTCGAATCATACATACATACATACATATATGTACATACATACAAACACAGATTTTTGTGGAGAAAAAGAAACACATTATTTACAATGGTCGAAATGTGGTATAAGAAGTTGTAATACAACTGGTTGCTGTAGTATTTGTAGAATGCTGCGGCGGCGGCCAAACCAGCAGCAGCAGCAGCAACAACAACAACAAATAAACGAATCGACAAGTTACACGTACTACAGAAACAACAACAAGAATGTCAGGAGCTACAGAAAACGGCAACTAACGCAATGTGAAACCGGTTCAAACTTACACAAACAAGAGTGTGCCTCGTATATAAGTGTGCGTGTGTGTGTGTGTGTGCAGCATACAAATCCAAACAAAATGACCAAAAGCCAACACAAGAAGATGAAACGAAGAAGAAAAGCACCAAGAAACAGAAGTACGAGAGGCAGCGACGATGATGGCAACGGCGACGGCGACAGCGGTTACGAGTTATACACGCTCATATGTAATCGCCGCCAGCGTCACAAACCCACACTCTCATACATATTAGCGTATATATGAACACTAAAGTACACAGAGAGCATGCGTTGGCAACATCTCATAGTCGGCTACCTTTTTTCTCTTTTTTTCGTTTAGTTCATTTTACGCGTTTTGCTTTTCATATTCTTGAACTTCAAAAAAAAAAAAAAAAAGAAAAAAAAAACAACAACAAAATCGAACAAAAAGCCAGCATAAAATAAATAAAAAAAAAATCATCAACAACAACAAATACGCGCGACGTTGTCGGCAGCCAAGCTGTCAGACAGCTACTGGTGTTAAACGTACATACATAGTACATACTATACTATAGTATATAGTAAAACAACAACAACAGCGGCAAACACAATGGCGTACAAACACACTCTGGCAGACATACACCTACATACACACATACACACACATACATATGTATGTATATAGAAATGCCTACAGGCAAACGCTCACAACGCCGCGTATACGCGACGCGATGCGTCGCTGCTTATCGAAAGTCTGTTGTTGATTTTTTTTTTTTTTTTGTCTGCTGCTGGTTTTGCTTTAGTCTCCCAGTTGCTGTTGTTGCTATCCGCAGCTTACAATGGAGCTAATGCTGCCTGCTGATTGTGGATTGTGGATGAGATCTGCGCAGAGAGTTGAGGGCTTCATGTGCCAAGAGATCTTTTGCTGTTGCTTTCAGCACAGGGACATTACAAATGATGCTCATAGTAAAAGAACGGCAGCAATGATACCGTAGTCTTAAATACCCTTTCTCAATCAAAGTATAATGATAATTATTTTTATGGAATATTATTATTTAATTTTTAATTAATAATTATCTATTCTTAATAAGATATTGGGTTGTCTTTTAACAATTTGTTAATCAAGAGATTCATACTATATAATATAAAAAGACAAAAGCCATAATTAATTTTAAAAATTATATTTGCCTATATATTAATAAATAAGCTGGAAAGTTATATTTTATTTTCATTTACTTTTCACAAAACATTGTCATATAGATAAATATAGAATAATTGAGTCTACTGAAAATGAGTTTAATTATAATCATTATTAATTAATTCAATTATTGTTCAGTTAGCAAATTAAACAATAACAATAATCAATAGTCTTATATTATATACTATGGTGATGACCCACTGCATATACCCTTTCGCTATGCCTCTTCAAGAATGCATCATTTAGTTGATTTACTACTGTCTGCCTTTTGCTGTCGTTTCACTGCTTCGTCTCCTTCTTCGCTTCTTCTTCTTGTAGTCTTGCTGTTGCTGGCCATATGATGCCTGATGGGCATTTGGACTCGAGCATGAAGTATTTATTTTTATTTTTTTTATAGAGTCTCAACAACAAAGCTCATACAAATACATATGTATGTATGTACATACAGATATTCCATAAGGCCATTACAAATGCTTTTCTTTTCATTTTGTGTTTATATTTCTGTTTTATTTTTCATCTCTGTCTGTCTGGGTCTGAGTGATCTTGTTTTGCTTGGGATTTAGGCAATTTCGAGTTTTTCTCATTTGTGATGGATTGATATTGAAGTTGGGCATACATACATATATGCAAGTATATACATACATATATATTCACATGCTTTAATGATCGTGTGTTGGCAATGTAAATAATAATCTGTTGTCGAGGATTATATGAGACGCGTTGACTTAAATATAGAGATATATGCTTTTGTAGGTCTAAGATGACAGCTTCAAGGCTTTAACCAGATTAAGCATATCATAAATCTGTTTGAATATGTATATTGACATAATTTAAATAACTTTGAGCTACAATAATAAAAGGCGTAACTAAACTACGGAAATCAAGTTGGCAATGTTGAAATAATTAATTGCATTTTAATTCATTCATTTGAGACTTACGTTCAGTTTATATCAAACATATATACATACATACGTATATGTCTCAGAAAAATACTATGATTTTTAGACTTTATACAATTTATATATTTATAACATTTAACAATAGTGAGCTCTAATTTGTTGAAGTGTAGTTGAGAAACTTGCAAGCGACCATAGGCCATAAGCAACGCACTTGTCCTGCCATAAAAGGCTCGAATACCACAAAAAAAGAAGAAGAAAAACAAGTAAAAAAAAAAAAAAGAGAAAAAAGTAGCAAAACGTGCGCCGTATAATAAACTTTTCCACTCAAGTCAAGTTAATAGAAGAAAAGAATGTATAAATGATATACAATTTTCTTTAGTTTATGCGTTGCAAGATTTTCCGCGTGAATAAATAAATATTGTGAATATAATATTAAATTATTTAATTATATATATGTTTTTACGAAAGCACATACTTAGTAAATACATATATACATATAATTGTTAACCATTTATATTTTTTGCATAATCAGATCTTTCCATTCAATCAATTTATCTACTCTCAACAGGGTATTTTACAGTCGAAAACATTCGTCCGAAACGTTCTTGATTAGTATTATTTGTTTTAAATAATTTTTTTATGCAACGACGACATCGGCGATTGCGCCGAGTGTCGCTTTCGTGTCTGACAATTGTTTTACATTTTATCAGTGCCTGTGTGTGAGTGTGTGCCAATTGTGTTTATATGAAACAAACAGTTTTTGCAAGATTTATTAAAATTCCTAGAAACTCGACCACTTTGAATGTTCTCTAATTACAAACGATTGCAAAGCAGCAACAACATAAAGCGAATTGATGCAATAGTTTTTTGTTGTTGTTTAATTTTCATGTATTTTTATTTATACCCTGAACTCATTGAAAATGGGAATTCAGGGTATAATAGTTTTGTGAAAATGTATGTAACAGGCAGAAGGAGACGTCGCAGACCTCATAATATATATAATATATTCTTGATCAGCACAAAAAAGGTTGATATAGTCCGTTTGTCCGAATGAAAGTCGAGATTGCAAGGTTCAGGGTATCTCGTAGTCGAGCCGTCTCGACTAGAGCCTTACTTGATATTTTTAATTTTTGCATTACCAAACAAAAACAGCAATCAAACATACATACATATGTACATACACACACTCACACACACACACACACACATAGACAGAGGCACACGTATAAACTCACAAAAGAGTCAATCAAAATAATTACAGCAGCAACAAAATTCCAATTGGATAGTGTGCGAGTGAGAACAAAAACTCAAATAAAAAATGTCAATTGAGCACGCGTTGTGCGCTTGCCGCACTGCTGCTGCTGCATATGCCGTTATTCGCCAATGGATTACTGTCATTGTTGTTGCTGTTGCTAAGTGCACTTGATAATTTACTGGTAATTATCACTCACGCACAATCAAATGTAAATTAGAAGGAATGCAGAGTGAGAGAGCAAGCGATAGTGTGTGAGAGTGCTAATTACACAAGCACTTGTACACATACACACACACACATACACACATACTTTCACCAGAAGCGATTGAGTGAGTTGCACAGTGGTGCGTAGGCTGACGAACAATGGCGAACCCACACTGTCAGGAAATTTATGCATTTACATTGGCCTCTAATTGCATTTATATTCAACGTGCGCTTTGTTTTGCTAATTTGAAATTTATTCTAATTCATTGTCATTGTAGCTTTACATGAAATCAGATGCATATAGTTGCATGTTTATAAGTAATATATATAAATATCTATATGCATATACTATAAATTTCGGTAGCTGCTTTTAATATATAATCGGAAATTAATCGTTTCACATATTTGTTTAGCTGAAGTCGTACTTTTTTTATTTTAAATTTATCATAGAGCTGACAAGCTGTTGCGGCTTTTGTTTTCAGCACAATATTATGCGAAAATTGTAAAATGAAAAAATAATAATAATGGGAGACAACAACAAACGAACAAAAATTAGTATTGTTACTATAATTTGTATGTTAATAAAACACAGCCAATAAGAAAAACTACAATAATAATGACAATAGATTAGTTAGAACACTAAAAACATTCTTTTTTTCTCTCTCCCTCTCTATATCTTCCATGCTGTGGCCTGACCAGCTTCAACACAAAGCAGTTGTACTATGGTCACTCTATTTTATCCAGCAAGAGTAAGCAGACGAGCGCGAGAGAGTGCGAGAGTATCACTATTTACGCCTGCCTATGCGTGTCTGTGTGTGTGTGTCGCAACGTAGAAATGAATGAAGTGAATGCTGTCGACGTCGCTGCCGCTGCCTGTCGTAATAGCAAATGCAAGTTCCTATGCTTATGTATGTGTGTTGTTGAGAATATTTTCGTATGTGGAAAAACAAAGAATGAAGAAATTTTCCAATTGGCAAAAATACAATACAAGCCAGACCATTAAGAGAGAATAACACAGAGAGCACTTGCTGGCGCGAGAGAGACAATTTGGACTGAGAATTTTGCTTACCGTTTTGCTTATTGACGTAGGCGTCCGTCTGCTGCTGCTTCTGCTTCTACTGGCTGCGTACACTTATTGTGTTAGTCTGTATTTGCGTGTGTGTGTGTGTTTCTTTTTCCTTTTTTCTTTTTCACTCTTGTTATTAATTCTGCCCAGGGGCTGCGAACGTTGTGGTTTTTGTTATGCAAAATGATAGAGAATCATTTTTTTTTTTCTATAAATATTAAGAAAATATTTAACTTTGCTTCAGGTGCTGCAAATCTCCGCGAACGCACAGGTGTACAGTTATAATAAATAAGAGTATGTACAATGTATGAGTGTGTTTATTTATAATTTAAAACTGGATGGAGAGGTTCAGCACATTTGTGATGTTTATTTTTTTTTATTATTATTTTATTTTATTTGTTTGACTGCGCAGCGCAGCTCGCGTAAACAGCAAAGCAACACGACTGTGACTGACGCAGCAACGACCACTTTACCGTGAAAAATTTTCATTCATTGAGGAAAATTGAAATGAGCGAGCGAACGAACGAACGAGCCAGGCGAAACAGCAAGCGAGCGGGTGACCAAGCGAGAGAGAGAGAGAGAGAGAGAGAGAGAGAGAGAAAGAGAGGAACGACCACGACACGCAGGTTGGCTACATGTGACAGTATTTGTTGGTGTGCGTGTGTGTGTGTGTGTTTTTGTGTTTGCGCTCGCTAACCGTGTTGCCAACTCAGCAGCGCCCCACAAAATACTCCCAAAACGAGGCACAAGCATTTAACATGCAATTTATATCAGAATTAAATGTTGTTCTTATTCGTTTACTCGCCAAGCGGCGCTCACACACACGCACACACACATTAACACGCACAGAGTGAGTGGGAGATAGACTCTCAACTCTGACCATACAACAGACCGCGCGTCGACGCTGGCATCGGCACGTGTGTGTGAAACGTAGATGTAGCTGTTGTAGCTGTGTGTGTACGTGTGTTTATCGTTTGCTTTAATTTACTTGCTCTCTCGCTCTCTTACACGCGCATTTCTCGCTTTTGCTGCTTCGATTCGATTTTCTTATTGTTGTGTTTGTTGTTTTTCTTATTATTTAAATTACTTATTAATTCAATATTCTGCAATTACCCAATGCATATAAATCACTTGTAGTTAACTGTTTTTGCCCACTAGGAGAGTTAATTCACACACATATTAATGCAGGCACTACCGCAATTTTTGTATTTTCGTAATGCTACATTTTTCACTTGAATTCTGCTTTCTTGTTGCGTTTTGATTCGTTCGTACTTTTTCCACTCGCACGTTACTTTTGTTGCTTATATGCACTGCATATACATATGTTGCTTTGTATGCATATATATATAAGTATCTTGAGTTGCCAAGTGCTAGAACAAAATTCAATTGTTACTAACTTCCACACACATATGTTCACACCACGGATGTCTCTAGCAAACTAATCGAAGTGGCAACTCTAAGGCGACGTCATGTAAGAAACATGCAAGCCGTACTGAAAATACCAAAATCGCGTCGAAATATACTAGATACGTTTTTATTTTTATTTTTCACGTAGCCCTGGCATATATTATTGAGTAAATTGTTAAAATTAATAACTTTGCAGAAAGTAAGTTTTAAATATTAAATTAAAGCTATATAAAGGCTAAAAATAAAGTCATATTAATCGTATTAATCATTTGTGCAAAGTAAATTGTACTAAAATTAAACATGTGGCAACGCTGACGATTTAAATACTTGGCGCCATCATTAAATTCACATTTACTTATGCAAATTAAGGTTGTGTTTAATTTATAGTTAGTTGTAGTTTAATATATTTCATTTCATTTCATTTCTTTAATTAATTATAATTTTCGTTTTATTCATATTGTCGAAATTTGTAGCATGACAGATATTCCAGTTCGAGCTTCCTAGACTTACCGTTTGCCGAAAGCTCGAATCCATAAAGCTTTTAACCGACAAAAATTCAAATTTAATTTTTGAAATGAAAAGAATTAGAAAAGCGCCCTAATTATAACAACATATATGCAGCATATATAGTAATCGTATCGGAACACCCTATAAGGTGATTATTCATATGAACGAGCACTGCACAAAATCAATAAAAACCCTTCTCACATTGTAAGCCGCTATAAAATTTGGTTTAGCATGTCTAGCCGATGAAAATTGAATGAATCATTAAATATAAATGAATAAATTATTTAAAAATGTTCTCATTCCATTGATTTGTGGATCATTTTTAAAGCTTTACTTTCTCGCCTTCTTCTTATATATATAGTATAATGTTGGTAATGTCTGCTGCAAAAATCATTCATCACATTTGTGGGCAAAAGTTTTTAGATATATTTAAACCGCTTATGCGACCCACGCAGCTGCTGCCTTCTGCCACCTAATATTGCTGCTAGACATAAATTGCGCATACGTCATGTAAGCCGTAGAAGAATCAACAATTTTACACCTTATGTGCATTGTTGTTGTTGTGAAACTTTTGACTTTTTGTTGGCGGGAGGAAAATTCAGCAGCAAAAAAAAAAAAAAAGTCGGCGCTATTAGATGTAAAATTTAATGACTCACAACGACAATTGAGCGTGAGAGAAGTTGTTGAAAAATATGTTGAGCACAATTAATTAAAATTATGTTGAGCGAGAGTGTTGAGTATTTAAATATTTAAATAAATTAAATTAATAAATTTAATTACGTATTAATATCATGAAGAGCATTTATATGTATAGATATATATTATATTTGTAAATATATCATTTTACAAATATAAATCAAGTTTACATTATTTGAGTATTTGGAAAAAAAAGTCATCTTACGCATTTATTATTATTTATTAAAGTATAGATCGATAATAATAAAAAAAAAGTACACATAATGAATATACTCTTACTTTCAATTAAATAAAGAATTCAAATATTTTCTCTACAATTTAAATTTATACAAATTTAGTATTTAAATGCATTTGCATATATTGAAATGAAAAAAGAAATAAATATAATAAAAAGTTCCTTTTGCTACTTTTATTATAATAATGCTGAGAGTGGGCAAACAAACATGTTTAGCTATTGTAAGTATTGTAAAGTAACAAGAACTCAATGGACCACGACAAAAGAAAGTTAAATAAAACAAGTTGGAAAAGTAAGGCATTTCCAAGCCATTCAATGCCAGATTTTCACATATGTAAATAGGAAAGTTTTCTAGCGAGAGTGTAGGAAAAGCAAACAGAAAGGCAAATGGATGGTTAGTGCGAGTGCATATATACTACATACATATATGTACATACTATATATATATGTAGATAGCAGGAGTTGCTATTTCCGACCTGGTATTTAAAATAATAATCATAATTTGCTACACCTGTCGTCAAGTTTTTATGTGTGTCATTTGCAATGGCAACGACAATGTTTTTGCATAATTCTCATAAAAAGTAATTTGGAAAATTTCCAACAATAAAACATTTTGAGTAAAAGGTCCTGTGCGAGCGTCCCACCAGCCAGGGAGAGAGGGAGAAAGGAACAGCGACAAGAGCTCAATAATAAAAAAAAAAAAACAACTCATATTAAGAACTAATGAGCTCCTCCATAAGCCATCTTAAGGGCATAAAAGCTCACCAAAATTACGGTATATCTGCTAATTAGTTAAATTTACAAATTTCATTAGAGATATATATAATATATCTTGTCTGAATATTGCAAAACTAATCTTTTTGGATAGAGAGACAGAGACTGAGCTAAGAGACTGAGAGTTAGAGAAGTGATGGATAGAAGCAGAGAGAGTGAGTAAGCGAGAGTGTGGGAGAGACAGAGACATTAGAAAACTAATCTTTTTGGAAAGAGAGACAGAGATTTAGCTAGGGAGAGAGAGAGAGAGAGAGGGAGCATAAGTGAAGGAGAGAGAGAGAAAGAGAAATAGGAAACTGTGAATGAGATGGATAGAGTGTGAGAGGCAAATAGAGTGTGTGAGAGAGAGACAGAGGGAGAGAGAGAGGGAGAGAGAGAGAGGGAGAGAGAGAGAGCGAGACAGTGTGATTGAAGGGATGTCTGTTTCCTTTTCAAAGATAGAAGGAGATATATGTAGGGAGAGAATGACATAAAAGTGCGATAGAGAGAAGCATTGAAAATTTTGCAGAAACAAGAGAATTCAATTTATCTAGAAAAGTGAACAATTGAGGAAATCAAAAATGGAACAGTAAAATGCCTTCATAGCTGAACAAATACACGCAGATAAATCCCACATTTTTCTGTTCTTTTTTTTTTAATTAGCTTGCCTCTTTAAATTAAATTAATTCAACCATTACAATTGCCAGAGAAATTAAATAAATATTAAATAAGTGAATAAAATAATTATTTTTAATTATTATTATTATTTTTTTTTTTTTTACAGACTGATAGATACCCTGCTTTGAGCTGTATTGTGGATGCACTTAAATATTTAGCGAACAACTTAATTATATATTTTATTATATGTAAATTAAATATAGTCCAGAGTCCATCTTTATATTATCAATTATATTTATATTTTATTTGATTTTTATTTTATCAAATCACTTTGATTAAATACATATTTAATTCAGTTCATGAACGTAAAAAATTTATAATTTTTATCACAGTTTCTTTTTTTTACTTGTTCATAAAGTGAATGGAGTGGATGAATAAATGGAGTAAACGAATAAACGTTAATTTGATTGTACTCCCGTTAAAAGTTTTATGTAGAAACTGTGCAACATAGTTGACTTCTTCATTTATTTTTTATATTTTATTTATAACTAGATTTAAATTTGTTGTAAGCGTGAGCAAGTATTACACAGTCAGTTAGAACCGACTGCTGCATCCTTTCTCGTTGATTATTCATTTCAATATTAGCGAAAAACATGCAATTGCACTAATGAACACCTTTAAAAAAGTACAAACTATATATGAATAACATTGTTAAAACATATAACAACGTAAACGTAAACGTCAACAACAATAGCAATAAGAAAATTGTGAAAAACGTAAAATTGCAACCTTATTTTAGATGTGGGACATCCATTAAAATGGCTCAACATATTTCAAGTGTGTTTAATTTTAAATTAATTATGCCTGCAAGCAACCATGTGAATGTCTGTGTGTGTGTGTGAAATAGTGTGCTACACAAGCACACACACACACTCTCTCTCTCACTCTAACTCTCTCTCTCCATCTCTTACATCAACACAATTTAAATATGTAATGAAATTTGCGCATAAAACTTTAGCTTTGGCAGAGCTTAACTTTGAAAAAAAAGAACGTAAAAAATCAACAACAAAAAAACATGTAAACCAGACATCGTTCAAAGTGTGTGACTAGCTAATACCCTGTGTTGCAGTGGCCCGATATTAAATACAAATCTGGGCTGTAATTCCTCGACTTTATTTTTGGTTGAAAGCTGGGTCTTTTCTTAGTCGTATAATTTAGGCGAAGTCCTATGAAAAGAATGTAATAAGAATAGAAGGAGAACTGGAGTTGGAGTTATGCTATTAACAGCGCATAATACTGTTAATATCATAACAGCGCATAATACTGTTAATAGCATAACAGCGCATAATACTGTTAATCGCATAACAGCGCATAATACTGTTAATAGCATAGCACGACGATGTGAGGGAGGAGCAGTTCCTGTTAATGGAATCTGACGTTAACACGCTGTATATTAATATTATAGTAAGAAATGTGTCTGAAATAATTAAAATTTATATAATGGATTATTTAGCTTTTTGGCTTTTGAAAGAACTACAACGAAATTCAAATTTATTATTATCAATCTAATCGATTGCAATAATTAGACAAATATAATGTAATTCTACAATATATACATATAATTATTGTAAGATTATTATTGATTGGCTTAAGAAGTAGCAAAAAATGTATTTCTTAAGACTTTCTTCGCTCCACTAATTTTTTAAATTGAATATTTAGAAATAAATTTTTGGATATTTGAAGTATAACTAGACTTGTGATTTTATTATCTATAAATTGTTTAAACTCATATACTTCAGTGTCTGTTGCAAACATTTCTTTAATTTGATTATACCCTGCTATATTCTGGCTCTCAATGCGCTTAAACACAAAAAAGAGAGAAAAAAGTAGAGCTAACATAATAATGTACGTAGTCTCTTTGGTCATGTCGCATGCAACGACAACAACAAAGTAAACAGCAAAGCCTTAGGGTTGAGGGCCAAAGAGACAGCAGCAACAGCAGCAACAGCAGCAACAACAACAATAACCAGTCTAAAGTGTTTTCTATAGACATACTATACTATATATATGTATATACATATTTGGTTATATGAATTGCATTTTTTGTTAACTGGCAATTTAATTGGAATAGTTTTGGACAAGCATCAACAGACTGCGGCTAGGCCAAGACTTAACTTTTAAGGCATGTTTGCATTAGCCAGCTGAACTGGGCTCAATAATGGTTGCCATGCCCTTGGCAACCTTGAAAAGCATGCAACATATGCACCTATACAGAGATACATATAGCTTACCCTCATTTGCCTTCTCGTCCTGGCTCCTGCTGCCCTTTGTTTTATTGGGCACATAAAACTTTATTTAATAACCGCTGCATGCTGGGAGCTGGCCATAAAAAGCGGCTATTAAAATTGCAAAGCAGAACGAAAAACAGAGAATGAATAAACGAAAACATTTAAAATAAAATCATGCCTGAGCCCTTTTAGTTGGGCGTGGCAATGGGCGACATTTATGGTCTTACAGGCTTTATGCATTCTTCCACACTCTCTCTCTCTTTCTCCTGTCTCTCTCTCTGTCTTTTTCGCTGTGTCAATGAGGACATCACATGGCCAAGTGCTGTGACAAATAATGACGTCAAAGCTTTGATTGAAAGGATTATTATTATTATGATATTTTCATTTTGACTATAAACCTATTGATTTATAGACTTGTTTTCGTGAAACTCTACTAAAGTAATGTGGGCAACGGAAATTGTAAACAATTCTCATCTGAAATGAGTTGCTGCAAGATTTAAGGAATTAATATTAAACTCTAAAGCTTCATTATAAACTTTAAACAATTGTAAAATGGCTTAAAAGATATGGCAATTGATATGATATGACATGATATCTTTAAGTTGTATTTAGTTGTATATAATATGTGCCAATTTGAATTACATGAATAGCCCAAGCATAACAAATGAATAATTAGCTTTAATCTTCACTCAGAGTTCAGCTGGACACCTCAAGCTGTGAAAGGTCTTGATCTATGATATATTGTGTCTAAACAATGTCAAGAATAAATAAAATAAATGCATTTATTTAACATTATCTACACTTATCTAATATTTAAAGTATTCATTGTAATTATTCTGCTGTCACAAGCTCCAATTGACAATTTGTAGTTTCTTTTGTGACTAGCATTGGTCTAGAGATCCCATAATCCAGTTAACATGCAGTAGTTAACAGTATGGCAAACTGTAAAGCACGGCTGGCGGCTCAGCTACGGTTTGTGGGTGCCTAAATAAAAATGTAGCGGAACCATTGGGTTTGATCGATGGCATAGTGTGTAAGGAGCAATACCTGAGCAATATACTATAGCATTTTGTAGTAGCCATTGGAAATATCGGTGTAGATGAATGGAAAATGCGTTTTTCAGCAAGACAATGATCTGAAGGATATCAAAGCAAATATGAAGTGAATTCCGCAATATCTAGACATAAGCCCCATTGCTTTCTCTACGTATTAGGTCATGTGAAGTCGCAGTATATGGCCCCCCCCTAGAATGATGGAGTTGTAGGATAGTCCTCTCTGAGTCTGTTACAGGATTCCTGCTGAAATGGCGCGACGACACCCAAAAAGTTTGTTAAATTGTATTATTGAATAAATAAAATCAAAAGAGGTGTATATACATTATTGAAAAATGTTTAAAAAAATATTTGTTGAAAACTTAGTCGAAGTGAAAACCTGTTACATATAACTATTTTCACATTTTTTGTTCGCATTTTTCTTCCAGCCAACCAAATGAGTTAAAATATTTTGAAAATTGAGCTAAAATACTGTACTCAGACTAACAAGACTAAGATCGTAATCATCCAGTAAAGTAGTAGCGAAAATATAGACCTTTGAAGTTACTACATTGAATTCGTGTTACAGTTTTGCTCGTCAGTGTATATGTAGATATTATCATGTCTAACTGGTTTCAGCAAGAGCAAATAGGGTTAGCGATAAGCCTCAGTGGCTGCTCATATAAATCATACAAATAATTATTGAAATTGCCTTGAATTAATATTGAAATAATATTATATTAGTAAATTATATAAGATCGATATACTAAATGCATCAAGTTGTCCAATATATTTCATTCTTTAAATATTTCAAGCAAATATTAATTTACAGACGATTTAGTCTCGTCAGACTGTCTGCTTGAATATAGCAATTTCGTCAACTATTGAAGATATATAATTCAATTATAAACAATGTATATTACTCTATATTCTCTTGCTTTAACGTTATGAAATTGAATTTAAAAACTTTGCCGCAATATGTGATTTGAATTTAAGCTATGAAAGAGCTAGGTGTGGAGCTTCAGGCAATATTTATTCGAGAGAATCATGTGTAAATATTTCTAATAATTATAATAAATCCATTCTTTCATTAATACGGAACTTGATTTGTTACAAAACCTCATCTGAAGTCCATTCAAGCCTAGAATCTTGTTTAGATTCTGGTTTAAGCCGAGATCCCCAATCATTAAAGTCTTTGCTCATACCTGAAACAAATGCTCAAAATAAAACTAAATAATTTAATTGTAATATTTTAATTAATTAAAAAATGCTTTTTTTTTGTTGAATTTTGTTTTTATTTTGTATTTATTTTGTGTTTACGTTTCATTATTAGGACTTAACTTTATAATTTTTTATTTATTATATTTGTAACTAGACGATTATAAATTTTGTCATAAATACACTTAATATATTTCATCATTTTTTTAATTTATTTTTTTTTATTTTTATTATAATTGAAAGTAATTAGAACAGTTAAGTTAAATAAAAATGTAAAAAAATGCTTTAATTAATTAAAATTAAGCTCTTCATGTTACAGTTAGTTAAATGTATTTATGTGAGCATCAAAATCAGTTCTCATTTATTTATTTATATTAAAAGTGAAAAAAAAAAGAATTTAAAAAAATGGTTTTCTCATACAAATGAAATACACTAAATGTGTTTGAAGCACATAAATGCAATTAATTAGACTTTAATGCTTTTTTTATTTATCAATTAACAATTAAAGTAAAAAAAAAATAAATATATGTATGTAGACAAAGCACAATTTATTGCCTGCTATTGCAGTTCAATTTAGACTGAATCATTAATCAATTAAATTCAACTGATAAATGTAAAAAATGTTTTTTTTTAAGTATAGTTTTGAATGAGTTTTTGTTTTCTCATTGAATAATGAACCATTCATATGCTTTGATTTATTATAATTTTATTAATATTTGAATTGAATGCAGTTTGCGTTGAGCTTTTGTTTAATGCATGAATTGTCTTCATTTCGTGTTTTAATATTCGTTTTATGTTTCACTTTTTTTTTTTTTTTTACTTGAAGTAAATAATACCACATTTAGTTGAAGTTTTCATAACTCTTTGGTTTTGCTTTTGGTTTTTTATATACACTGATAAATGCCAATTTGTAATTTCTTAGTCAATGTTTGCATTCGCTTACATTCATATACATACACATACATATATATTTATATATTAGCTAATTACTCTTGCTGAATGGTAGAAAAAATCGTGTGCTACACTTGACGATAAAATGTTCAGTTTTATATACGTTTGTAGCTGACAGACACGCTATATTGTTATATTCAAATACATGTATTCATATACGTTAAATTCACAACGGATCTAATTGTTAACTAAACTAAACATTGACTAACATCGCCTGCTATTTGACTATATATATATATATATATATTTACAATGACTTATCAACTGACATTCTTTAACTACATATTCTACTGCAATCTTATGGTTCACTTAACAATGATTTGATATAATTTTTTAATTTTTGTTTTTTTTTTAATATCTTTATTATATTTTGCTTAATTGTTAATTCTCAACCGTAGTTTTAGCTATGAAAATGTTGCCCTACAACTAAACAGAGCTTAGGTGCAGTCTAGTAGTTTACGAGTACTCTTCGGCTTAATCCGAGAAGTTTTTCTCGTCGGAGAAGCGCACATGATGCTGCTGCTTTAGGCGTGCGCCGACAGCGTTTGCACCCGAACCGCGCTTTTTCAATGTCGCCATTTTCACAATCCCGTTTCCGTTTCCGTTACCGTTGCCGTTGTCATTTCCGTTGCCGTTGCCGTTGCCGCTGAGTCTGTCAATGCCGCCACCACTGGCTTTCGTATTGGCACTTGCAGCCGTCAACGTGGGCGACATAGTCGCCGATGTGGTCGTGGATGCGGGCGAGTGCAAGTTGGTCCACTGCTCATCGCAGGAGCAGTAGCCGCGCGCCACATCCCCGCCCTCGAGCGCCAGAGCGTGAATCTCACGTTTGAACTTGAGTTTCCTCAGCTGTAGCTTTTGCTCTATGCCATTCAGTGCACCACCGCCACTGCCACTGCCACTGCCACCTTGTCCACTTTGCCTTGCCGTAGTCGCTGTTGTTCCGTGCGTTGCATTGAGTTGGCTGTCATCGGGGCCGTTCAGTTTTTGCGCCTCTTTGAGGGCATAAAACTCCTCAGGCGTTTCGACACGTAAAGTCTCTATGGACCTGTAAGTGGCAAAAAAGTGAAAAAGAAATATTAATAAAAATCTCTGCTATGCCAAAGGAGTAGTAGAAATGTTGGTATGCCTGACTGGCAGATGCTCTACACAGTGCATGGCAAATGCTATTTAAGATGGTTTAACTCTTTAAGATTGACATGAGAGGAAAAGTCTTTTGCTTTCAAATCTTGATTGAAAATGATGCCAAGTTTATGATATTGAACAAAAAATCAAGATAAGCTTAATAATATTCTAATATTCCCTATAATTAAAGGAAGCTAATATACCCTTTTCACTAATTTGAAATGGGTGAGGGCATAAATACTACTTTGCCTTTGTATAGCTGCAAGCTCATAGTCGAATAGCTAACCCTTCAGCAGCTCTTCAAAATTTGTTTGCAAAAGTTAATTACGAACGTATAAAATAAAATAAACAGCAAATAAAAACAATATATATATTAAGTACGATTGCAGCACGAGCAAACGAGTTTTGATAAGGGTCATCAACTGCAAAACTGCAGCTAATTAATTATAATTCAACAACAACATTAAATTATATGTATAAATAAATAAATATGTGTGCATTGCAAATTAAAGATAAACAACAATATTTAATTATTTTTACATAATTCAATTAGTATATATTTGAAATAAAAACATACATGTGACATATGAGTTTACATACATGTTAACTTTATTTGTGAAACTGCGTAAAATAATCAATTAAAATATAAAACAAGTTTTATTGCATTTAAACTGATTTGCAAAGTATATCTAATAAGTCATAGCCTAATAGATATTATTCAAAAATATTAAAAAATAGTGAGAAAATAATGAATCTGATTATATTGGATTATAGATTTTTACTAGTATTCACGTTCCATGTTAAGTGTGAATCAAGTAGTTAAGTCTTCAAAATAGCTAGATCTAGCCTTTTTTTTTTTTTTTATTTAATATTTACTTCTTTGGATTTTCACAAAACAAGCTCAAATTGTGTTTTTTTTTTTTTATTCCACTTAAAGTATTACAACATCAATGTAATAAATTTAAAACAAATGCATATTCAAGAGATATGCTGTTCTCTCTTTGCCTCTCTTACCGACCTATGCATCCCTTTGGGGAAAACTCTGTCGGCAGACAATATATTAAATTTATTTATTTGCATAAATTAAAAACTTTGAATTAAATTCTTGTTAAATGTTTAATTTGCCTATATTAGTTCATATTGATATTTATTCATATATTTAATTTGCATTCATACATACTTTGATTTACATTTACTCATTTTTTTTTTTTTTATTATTTAATATTTACTGTTCGTTTTAGCATGATGTAAATGAATATCGCATTAAAAATGTTTATTATTATATGTACTTTTTTTTTTAATATTATTATTATTATTATTATTATACTATATTATATTTCTTATAGAAGTTGATATCATTTTATTAGCACTAAATGAATAACTGAAATCCATTTCGTTTCTCTGCGTAGAGCTCAAAAGTTTACATTTCTACGAGGAAGACAAATTTCTTGGTCAAAGTTTTAATTTGAAATCAACAATTTGTGAGTTATGAAATGCTGATGCCACTTAGCACTTAGTTATACAAAGTAGCTGCCAAATAAGCACAGCTCTTTGATATCTTTCTCTGATGACCTTTGGTTTCTTTGCAGACTCACTGTGCGTGTGTGTGTGTGTATTTGTGCTCGCTATTCGTTGTTCGCTGTTCGTTGTTCACTCTTCACTACCCATGAAAGTTTACGAACTGTGTTTATGAACAAGTTGCCTTGAGAGCTGTCATTGCCACGCCCATGCCCAAGAGCACGCGCACGCATAGACGCGACTGCTGAACCGCAGTCGCATCACTCTGTTCATTTGTGCCTAGCCCTGAAACTCTTTGTTCTTGCATTTGTATCTGTATGTAGGTGTGTATGTATTTACATTGTATATACATCTATCTGTATCTGCAAACTAGTCCATTTGGCGCTGCTTTGCATCGCATACTTCATTGCGCTCTGTTGGCGTTTTCCATTATGCTTTTGTGTTTGGCTTCAAATTCAACGGGAAATCTTGTACAGCAATGCATCTATCTAGTTTGTCCCCCAACGCCCATTTCTGGCCACTCTTCGCACATTTTTTATTTACTTTTCTTCTTTTTAGACTCTTTTTTTTTTTTGAGCGTGCTCATTTTTGCACTACAGTAAACTCAGTTTGTGCCTGGTCGGGAGAATTTATGCAAAGAAAGCGAAAAGTGCAAACTAAAGTGCAACTGCAGAATGCGCGGCTGCCTTTTGTTTTGTTCGCATTCTGTTGCCGCTGCCGCTGCTGCTGTCAGGATGGCATTTTCCGACGGCTCCTCGCATCTTTTCCCAACTCTCCTGGGGTGTGGCCTGCTGCTGTATGGCTGAGCGCACAATTTGCCGCTCAGATTGCCAGCAGAGGTACGGGGAGGAGTGGCTAAACTATGTAGGCGTTCGTCGGTGCGCTCAGACTTGACTTCAGATACACTAAAAAGCTGCAAAGCTGAGCAATGCCCGTAATGCAAATCTTAGCTACAATGTGTGCATTGTTAAGGAACGGCAAAATATTCAGCGTATGCATGTGTGTGTGTGTGTGTGTGTGGGCGCGATTGTGCGGACCATCATTAACGTATTACACGCGTGTTTATGCAGCCACTTTGCATATCTTGTGCAGACAATAACGAGCATGAGGCAGAAGAGGCTCAGTTTAAAGCTGTTCACAGTGAATTCGTAATAAGCAACTCTTTGGCTAAATTTTGCAAAATATTTGCAAAAAGTTTTCACAGTTTCGAAGGAATTAACTTAATTGAAATCTAATTAGCTTGATATCAAATTTGTCTTAAGTGGTAATTAAATTCAAATACTACAGAAATTGAATAGAGACAGCTTAACGAAACGACAACTGTTTACTACTATAAATGGATTTGATTGGAATTGATGAAGCCATTAAAATAATTCAGCTTGACAGGTATGAATTTTCAATATCTCAAATGACTGAGCTTATTCATTTCGAATATTATTGCTGATAAAATGCATTAATTCTTGTGCAGAAATTTATATTGATGTCCAGGCTTTAAATAGAGATGAATTTGCAGTATTTGAAGCTTTGTAGAATTCATAAAATTGATGCAATTGAGGCTATTCGAAGTGATTGAATTGAGTGAGTTTTAATTCAGTTTCATAATTTTCTCAAATTATTTTATTATACAGTATGTGTTATTATACAGCTCTTAACAAACTTTTCCTTTCATTTAGTTGAAGTAACAATTATTTCATCTAGAGTTATTTATAGCCATCGCATTATGAGTTATGAGTTGGAGTTAATTGGGCAAGTCCACTTTTAATATATGAAGTGTTTACTTCTATTCTATGCACTAATTACAAAACATATTTAACACACATACATATATACATTTATATATATAAATATTTACTTTAATTAAATATACGAAAAAGTTTTTAGCCACAAGTCCTACGTAAACTTTGGCCGAGAAATGTGTGTCTATTATGAAATATACAATTTTATAACATTTGCTCAAAGATATGAACGAGAATATACAATTTATGGGCCTTTGTATAAAAACTTATGCACATCAATTTGAATTCAGCTCAAGGATTAGAGTAAGATAAAATGATTTATATGCTTAGAAGCTGACAATATTTGTAGTTAGATAATTAATTGGCTTTCGGCAAGCCAGAATTTTCAGATTAAATAAATTTAAATTCTCTATTACTGACACACCACTGAGACTGATTTATTTATGCATAAATACAGTTGGGCAATTGTGAAATCAATCTTTTCTAGCTAATTGACGTTAATGGCGATAACAGACTCATTTAGCTCAGCTAAAGGCCAAATATAAATTTCTTGTTATTCGATATTTACGCACAAATCAAATTCCATTCAATTGATTTCGATGAACGTTCAGTTTCAGCTTCTTGTAACTTGAGGTTGCTGTGGCATAATTCTTTTGAGCTTTAGTTGTATTACATTAATTTCGAGATTTTCATTAGGTGTAAGTTGAGCCAAGAATCGAGTAGGAATTTCCTGCTATAAAGGATAATTGTAGTGCAAGAGTCTTGGATTTAGAAAGTAATTATTGAAATAAGCTTGGAAATGCCATGAATAACAAATAAAATCAATTCAAAAGCAAAAGTTCAATGGATCTCCTTTACAGTGCTTTACATCCGTGCTGAAATGATTTTATATGCTGAACGTATTTAGTCATTCATAGTTAATAAGTTTCATTCGAGATTTTTCTTCACAAAGCGTAAGAGCATTTAGGCATGAACACGGTATAGACGTGGGCATATTATGAAGCACATGGCACGTGGATTGTGGGAGGTAATTGACGTCAAAATAATAGAGTGTACGAAAAACACTTGAGCCCCATATATTTATAACACAAGGCAAGTTATGCCATGGCAATAGACATCAGTAATTTTCCAAGAACTTCAATTATTATGCGAAGCCATTTGGAGTCTATTTGCTCTATCAGCGAATGCTGATAAACATATAAACAGGTCTATTTTTATATACAAATACGTTCAAATATAACGCTTTAACTTCACTTGGATTCTCCATATTATATATGGTTTTTTGTTTTTTATTTAGCCAATTTAGAAACCTTTCGCGCACGCTCAAAAATAAAGTCTAAAACTATTTAGCTTATTTTCTTTCGTTGTTTCTCTGCTTATCAGGGAAGTAGCTCTTTGTGTAGCGACCATTATTTAAACAAGTGCCAAAATATGCACAGCTGGCAACAGGAAGAGCTGAAACAAAGTGTAAGAAATAAGGAAAATTAATGTTTATTGTGCTCTTAGCACATATACACTTCGGCTTCGGAGCTGGTCCAAAGTTTCCGCTGCTCCTACACAAGTATGCCCAACACTCTGTGTGTGTGTGTGAGTGTATGTGTGTGAGTGTGTGTGTGTGCATGTAATTGTGTGTACCCGCCATATATGGTGGGTGTAAATTTACCTAAAGGTTGCCACTTGCTGCTGTTGCTTTTTTCTTTGGCAGGAAAATTGCATTTCCCCAAGCACAAGAGCAAAAGAGAAGAGCGCAAATGTTAATCAGCTAAAAGTCAGGAAGGTGGCTGCTGCTGCTGCGTGGACCAGCTACTTTTGGCCAGGTGTAAGCAAAATGGGGCAAAAAAATTGTTGAATGAAATGCAAATTTAATTGTATGCCAGCTGAATTAATGGGCAGCGCACAAACTTGAGCATCCGCAAGGCCCGACAACAACAACAACGGCAAGCAAAGCCACTTTTCCGGACTATGCTAAACTTAAGTGGACAACTCAGCATGCGGTTAGGGTATCTGGGTTGACATATGTCCATGGACTGCAACTGGCTGCCTTTGATCGGTCAAATGTGCTCTGTATCTGCTCTGGCAAGCGAATTTAAAAGCAATTTTTATTAATTTATTCACCTTTGGCTTTTTTCTTCTTGTATCAACTCGTCAAACTCTTTACAGCAAATGGCTAAAAAGCTGCGTAAGTTGTGGTCGGACTACAAGGATGGCTATCAAGTTTATACTATTCAAGTGGACAGTAATCTATTCGCAAAGAAACATTTACTTAAATATAAATTTGAATTAGATTCCTTATTCTTATTTTTACTTTATTTTATTCAACATATTTTGTTTATTATTTTATTTTTTTATTTTTTTAATGTTATATATTTTAATATTTATTTAATTTAATTGATTTTCTTTATTTTGTTTATTTATTTTCTGTAATTTAATTTAACACAATTTATTTTATTTATTTAATTTTATTTATATAATATTTTTATATTATTTAATTTTATATAATTTATTTGATTAATTAATTTAATTTTTTCTCTTTATTTAATTGATTTTATTTCATTTTGTAAGTTATTTAATTGGTTTACATTTTATTAAATTATTGCTTTTATTTTTTTTTATATCTTTTTCTTTAATATATACATTTTTTTATTTATATTTTGTATGGAATTTAGATTTCAAGAACAGTTTAAAGCAATTTCAATTTCTTGGAAATATTTTTTGAAACTTTCATCCAAATTTGATTCACAAATCTGACGACCAGCTTCATATCTTATATAATGTCAAAAGTTGAGCAATAAAGTCAATCTAAATTTAAGAATTCAACGAATGAATTTTATATTAGATTTTACTTCGCTTTGCACATATTTATTTTTATTTTTTCAAGTTGTATTTTTATTAATGAAACCTAAAATAGGGAACTGAAAAGCTAAACGCATTTCTTTTGTTTTGTTTGGTTTGTTGATATGTCAAAGTTCATGCGACTAGGCTGTCAACTTGTCTTTTATTCTCACGACTTTATTGCGAATTTTTCGGCAGAAGCGTTGTTTGTATTTTTTTTCCCCGTTTCTGTTCGCATTTTTCCATGTCAGCAGCTGTGACATTTGAGTAAAGAAGCTCTATGGAAATTTCAATTCCATCTCTTTTATTTTTATTTATATTTAATAAAAGACAACAGCATTTTTATGCATCCACATTTTTGCGCCATGCCGTTTGCTATATTTAATCAGCACAGGGAATATTTTTATTTTTCACCTTCATGTCAAGCTTGTCAATTGGCCAGCCAGAAGGGTTTAACATTTTTGTCATATTCGTCGGCGCAGCATTAACATATTTAAGTGAATACCGAGAGCATTTTTACTATTATATTGGTATTGAAAATATATATAATTGTTTCAGTTAAAGTGAAATTTAATTGCATGCCGAAGGCTGTAGAAGTTAAGCATTAAGGACAATACAGTTGACATTGGTTTTAGAAATTGTATAAAAAATAATAAATACGAGTTTAGCATCAAATCACTTTTAGTAGGCTTATATATTTTTTATATATATTTACTTTTTTATTTTTATAAATTAAAGGCAAACATGAATAACTTTACATATGGGCATTATCTAGTGGAAGCCATGAAGGAGCTAAGTCCACCCAATTATTGGTGTCAAATTTTGGCTAGAGCTCTCAACAATATCAATTGCAATTGGCGACGCAAATACAATGAACAGCAATTACGCAAAGCTCTGGATGTGGGACTACGATTTGGCATCATACGTGAATTCAATAAAAAGTATTACCTATATGAGTACGGATGTATCCGTTCGACAGGTGAGATCGAGTATGACTTTGAGCAAAACCCGCTTGAACCAGAGGAAACTGAGAGGAAAAGTGAAGTTCAAGTTGAAAAACTTATGTTTCCAATGAAACGAAAGTGTGAGGATAATGGTCTCCCTTTACTGAAAAGGCCGAAACTTTGCTGAAATATCGTTTAACAGTTTCAATACCTAACAGCATTGAGCAATGCACAAGATCTGTCTGCCATTACAATTGATGTCACATGATTATTCCAATGAAAATTAGAAATTCATAATGAATATCGTTTCAAATTTTGCATTGTTTCCTATTTTAAGATACCAAATTGTTTTTTGTTGTTGTTAAATTACAATTTTATATTTCCAATCCATCAACAATTAAATGCCATGCATCTAGTAGAAGCTCGCCTTTCTAGTACCGCTTAAATTGTCAGATATTTAAGCTTGTCAGGCAATGAGTTAGCTTTCGGCCATATTTGTGTTGGCTTAGGTCCAGTCGCTGTAATTATGTCAGCTGGAACTAGAGCTTTATTGCTTACGCTCAACTTACCCCGTTGATGACTATAAGTCCAACTCAAAGACCGACACCTATCAGACGCGCATCTCATCGATGGCTGCCTGTGGCACTTGCTGCTGCTGCTGCTGTTGTTGCTGCTGGGAAGCAGATAGTGCGGAGCTCATGGCTAAGCTTTCGCCGTGGGCGCTTGACATGTGGCCATGCGAGTGGGCGTGTATGTGCCCCTTGGAGGAGCTGGGTGCACTGCTGACCCCACTGCTGCTGCTGCCGCCTGATGGCGTCTGATCGAGCAGCATATTGCCACCGGGCCCGCTTGCAACCATGCCAGAGCTGATGCTGCTATTGGTGGTAGTCGTTGTCGACGAGGAGGCAGTACGCATCGGTGGGCGTGGGCCACGTATATAGTGAGGCTGCATCCCTGTCAGCACAGCCCCGTTTGGCTGATGTTTACCAAGCTGCTGCTGCTGCTGCTGTTGTTGTTGCTGATATTGTTGTAGTTCTGGAATGGAGATAGAGCAGGGAACTTGTAAGCTACTTATGTCGTTATGCATATGTCGGCATATTATCGAGCAAATGTTTGTTGACGAGCGGCAAAGCTACCAGCAACAGCAGCAGCCACAGCCACAGCACCAGAACAAAAGTCAATTTGTAAACAACAATAGCAGCAACAACAACAACAACAACAACAAAAACAACGTTAAATATTAAACACACATCGTCATCGTTGTCATCATTGCCTCATTGCCATCGACATCATCATTGGCTCTGGCTGCGCTTTTTATGCTATTCAATTGCCAACCAGTTACTCTACTCTCTAACCTGCGCCCGTTCTCGTCTCTCGCTCTGCCACTACTCTTCCCCTTTTCAGCTCCATGTCGCTCCACTCATAGTTTAAAAATGGCAAATGTCTGCAGTTATTGACGCTGCTAATATTTTGATGTTTTCCCTTACCCTGCGACCGCATGTCAAATAATGTGACAATAAACCCGCACACTCACACCTCCTTCCAGCCCTAATGCACTCATATGCAATATGGACTTCCGTCTCCCTCTATCTATGTGTGTGTGTGTGTGCATGTGTTGGTTAATTTGTTTGCTTGCTCTATAGATAGAAAAAAAAATGGAATGCACTTTTATTGCAGAGCTTGCGAAAATGTCGAGCAATATAAGACGTCCTCGTAATCATAAGAGACAGACGACAGTCGTGTGTTGCTTCATAAACTTGCTGATGCTAGACGAACTGCAGTAATTAGTTGCCATGGATCTTACAAAGATTCTTGTAGAATACAAATAAAAAAAGAATTTTCAAAACAATCATAAGACAATGGACAAAAGTTGTTTGTTATATACTTGTCATATCAATGTATGCCATTAAGTTTATTAAATATATATCTATTGGCTTGACTAGCATACAAATATGATGTCTTCTATATACATATCAAATTATTAATTATGTTCTTCAATATATTAAAATGCATTTAGCCTTTTGGACGAAATATTTTTGTATATTATTTCTTGATTTGGTTTTTCTTGCCTTTTTTGGTTCAACCTGATTCTGCTCATAGATCGATTAATATAAAAAAATATTATTGTAATTTTTAGAACAAAATTGATCGAAAAGACATAAATTTATCTATATAATATATAATAATAATATATAATAATATACTAAAATTATGCACAAAATGTAGAAATAGGAATAGAAATAATAAAACAAAATGTAAAAAAATTGTGAAGCACATTTGAAACACTAATATTTTTAAAACATATAATAAAATTAAAATAAAATTAAACAAAATTAAAATATTTATATAAATCAATGAAATTAATATATTTCACATTAATAATAATTACATATTATTTTACATTATTAATAATATAAATAATAGATGAGCTAAAATTGTCATTGATAAATGTGAAATATGAAATTAATATTTTTGAAACATCAGCATTAAGTAATGTCAATAGATAATATATCTAGATTGAATCTATGATTCTTTTATTATTATTATTTTTTTATTATTTGATAAATAGCTAAATTCATTGATGGCATTCTTGGGCAAACGCTATGACTGAAAACCGTCTTCACTCTATGTGGCTGCTTGTGTTAGGCAGCCCAGTGAGCAATTTACTTTCAAATGTATTTTTGCGTATCTCTCCAAGGACGCATAAAGCCTTAATAGGCGCACCTTAGAGACCGGTCCAATTAAAGTCTATGGATGCTTAAGTGGAGGCTAGAAAAGGTGGCTAAAGTGGATGCCAGCTTGGGCTGAGATCAAAGCAAGCAGCGGCTTTATTTAAGTAGTGGCCATTTTCCAAAATCTACGCCCACACACACACACACACACATTCACATAAACACACACATGAGTATAGTAAAGCAGAAACACGTGCTGCTGCCCAAAATGCATAATAGAGTAGATGGTCAATGGAAGTTGTAGTTAGACTGCGTGTATGAGTAGAATTTCATTTTTGCGGCCCGGCGAGAGTTGCCATCAATTCAGAATATGAAATTAACAACGGTGCGTATGCGTAATATGCGCAATGAAGGCAATTGGCTTGACAACGTGCGAGTTCGTATGTGTGTGTGTGTGGGCTTATGCATGGCATGCAATAAATTTACAATTTCCATGCATTTTGTTACATTTTGTTGGCCAAAATGCGATCCGCGACGAAGCAAATATAATTTACATGCGCGTCACTTACACGCATTGTGCATTAAGCAAGTGCACAGAATTCGACCCGCATGCAATTAGAATGCAAATGCTGTAACAAATGGCTATAATAGAATAGAAAATATATTGCGTTTTCGGCTGGCCCAGCACAAATTCAAATCTCATTGCTGCGCCCCCCCACCAGCAATAATGTACTCAAATTTTTGGCCAAAAAACAGTCGACGGATGTTGATTAGTATGAAATGACAAGGCCGGATATGGCGCATACATAACGCGCTGAAAATAGTACTGCACGCAATGCTCAACTTCAATTCGGAAACGTGACATGGACATGGACATGGATGTGGACATGGACATACATTCGGTTGACCGCTGCACTGGGATTTGAACCATTAACCAGTCGCTGATGTGGCATTGCGGCTTTCCAGTTCCCTCTACAACTAAGTGGCCCGTCACAAGTGCAGCCAATTGTGCATTGTGTGTGTCCTCTGCGGCAAGCATGTGTGTATTTGTGTGTATTTGTGTGTGTGTGTGTTTCGCATTAATGAGCTATTCCCAGTAAATTCACTGATATACAATTTTTTTTTCTTTTGCTGCTGTTGGAGTTATCAACAAAGGGGGCTAAGACGTGCAATTTATGGCTAACTATGGTGAAGTGGACGTCGAACAGCTGCGCTTAATGACCAACAGCAATCGAGCTCACAAGCCTTAAGCCCCTCGAGTAGCCTGAGCAGAAGGGAACGTAGTCCAACAAAAGGAAAGCTATCAAAAGTTAAAGAAAAAACGGAATTTTGTATATGTCAATCGTAAATACTATACGCAAATGATTGTATGTTTTCTCAACTTAAGTTGTTTTAATGCAATTAAATTCATTTGCAAAAATTTAAATTATGTGTATGAAAAGTTAAACGTACCTTAAAGCGGCAGGAAAACTTTTTTCTGATCTAAATAAAAGTTTCCTTGGAAAAGAAAGTTTGTTTAAAATGTTCTTTGCAGTTCTTTGCAGTTCTTGTTAATTTCTTTCAAGTTCAAGAAGCTTATATTTTTCTGCAAATTAATTGAAGCTCTGCTTGTGTGTTTGTTTACTTTTCAATTTGTTATAAATCATAAATAATATCTCTCAAATGCCAAATGATTGTTTTATTATTTAGCGAGATCAACCGAAAGAGCTCTGAACCAGAGAACACTTCTATTCTATTAACTATTCGTGTGACGCTCTATTCACGATCGTCGCGACGTTTAGGAAGAGTTGCGATTGACATTCGCATGGTCTTTACCTAATGCACACACACACACGCACAGACATACACTTAATTCACGTACGCTATTTATGTGTTTTGTGAATACAATTCTCACACTCAATCAAATGATCAGGCTACAGACAGAGCCAAACAAGTCGATCGTTTGCTCTTTGAGTTTTTTCTTTCAGAGACACTTTTTTGCAGCTATGATAAAAATATTTGCTGTACTTTAAATAATATATTCTCGCATATAGTATCTAAAATATGATAAGTACTGTGATTGCTAGTATAATAAATATTGGTTTGTTTGATTTATACATTTATAAAGCAATTTATTTACTCATTTTCTCAGAGAACTGTCTCTCAGTTACTTATCTTATATATATTTATATCTCCCTGGACAATATCGAACTGTTGCATATGACTAACCATGAATTTAATATTTAAATGTGTAAGATATGCAAGAGCTTCATAAACTATCACGATAATGCAACGAAAATGCTGTACAAAAATTTAAATATATCCAAAATAGATGTAATAATCTAATAATATTACTTTAATATTGAACTTTTAATTATTTTATTATACAAATATTAATTCGATTACATTATCCACCAAACATTCCTGCTGTTACATAATATATTAAGGACTACATTCATATGAAGTACAGAATATGGTAAAACGAAACGTAAATTGTGTGTTGAGTGACTTGATTGCTGATAGATGATATGCAGTTATTTAGCCGGCGCACATGAACGGCTAATGGCATTCAAATTATCAAGCGCTCAGTCAAAGTGCCAAAGTGAGCGAAGCATTTAAAATCAATTGGAGCGCCAGCTCCATACAAATGGCTTTGTGCCAGGCCCGATTAGCATACAATTTCAGGCTTCTCAATCAAACATAAATCACAACAAGTGACTACTGGCTGGACCTGCCGAGCACAGATACAACAATATAATATGGCAAGTTCCTGGCAGTTGGCAGAAAATTGTGCGTAGTAAATCAGTCAGACAAGGTGGGGCCCTGTGGCTGAGGGGGAGGAGGGCTGAGAAGCGGCAGCAGGCAAGCGAAAGCAGTATAAAGAATCTATTTTTCAAAATGCAATTCGAAGAAATCAAACGGATATCGAGGAAAATTTATGTGCGTCTATTTAGCTTTGAGCCGGGCATTGAGCGCACGAGCGAACAAATATTAAGTATACGCAGTGTGAACGTTGTCAAAGCAAGCGAATGAATGTGAATGTGTGTGTTTGTCTTTGTGTGAATGTGAATGTGTGTGTGTGTGCACGTATGTATGAGCTGCACAATTAAATTGGATTTATGATGCGCGTGATTACAAACTGAAGTTAATGTGCATGTACAAACACAATGGCCAAAGAGCGAACTTTGTGAAGAAAAATGATTCTCGAACTTTTTGAGTGTACGGAAATCGTACCTTGTTTGTCATGTCATCAATAAACTACACGATGAGCGAGCAGCAGATGAACAAACCAAGCCAACCCAAGCCAACCCAAGCCAAGCCAAGCCAAGCCAAGGCAAGCCAAGCCAAGCCAGGCCAAGCCAGCCAACAGATACAGAGGCGAAAGCAAATTGAATGAGCATATTAAAAATAAAAGGAAAAGTAATATACGAGAACATTTTTGCAAGGAAGTGCCAAGGAAATGGAAGTCTCCACGCCCAACTGGACATATTTCACTTATAAGCAGCAGCACCAACAACAACAACAACAACGACAACGACAACACAATCAACAAACTGAGCAGCGAAGCGCATCAATGAAATATTTATGAGTGCTACATGTAGATTTATGTATGTACATGTTGCCTGAGTGTCCGAACGGCGAGCGAATTGAAAAATTTATTAGCTGGATTAGCCGTTGGGCAGCGCTGCGCCACTTGGGTTAAAGTTGTTTAAGTCTGCCTGGCGTCTAAGCCTTATGGAATATTTAATGTGTCGACAGCCTCATAAGCTTATATATAATAATATAAACTTATATAACTTTCTATTGTTGACTTGTGTAAAATTAACAAAAATGAAACGTCATTGAAACATTAATTCATAGCATCAGTTCAGCTTTTGTGAATGAACTTAAATAGCTTTTAGCATTAATATACATATTTGATTGGGTAATGTGAGCTTAGTTTTAAGATATTTGTTTTCATGTACAGCATTTGTTCAATTAAGTTATTGAATTTAATAAATTGAGTTTCAAATCAAATTTCAGAGCTCGCAAATAACTGTTGAGCGTGTTTTTCACTCACACAAGCTTTCATATTTTTATTTATTTTTTTATTTTTTATCTTATTTTTTTATATGCGAGAGTAGTGAATGTGAACTGCATAGAGTTTTTCAGTTATTTGCTTGCTTTTTGGCATTGCCAATCGCAGCATTCTCTAAAAGCCAAAGGGCATCACACGAATTGCTAAAAGCAAAGCGCTCACCTGAAAGCCAAAACATCCCGAATCGATGGCTCTTGCTCAGAGCAAGATTTTATATATTTTCGGTTGAACTCTTGAACAAGCAAGCTATGTAAAATAAACTGAAGTTTTAATTAAATTTTCCCTTTCTTAATCTCTCTAATCAAGAATATGTAAAAAGTCTATTATTATTTATGTTAACCACAAGAAACGCATTTTGTTTACTTGAAATTTTTTTAAATTTAAATATTAATAAAAAATAGTAAAAAAAATAAAAATAAAATGATCATTACATAAAAGAAAATAATAAAAAAAAAAATTTATTATTATATTTGAATTATAATTAATATATGTTAACAGGACTCTCTTCTTATATCTGATGTTAATTAAAATAATTAGAATAAGCGAATTAAAAAAATAATATTAAATTTAGCAAATTACAACTAATAATTAAATTGTATAAATCTTTCTCTGGCTGACATACTTAAATACTTAGCTGCAGTTAAACATGTTAAAGAATTAAAGAGTTTTTAAAGTTGCCGAACATAGCTAACAATATTAGAGCTGAAAGTTAGTTTGTTATTCTGCAATTTTATGCAGTAAATGCAATAGAAAATGAGAGTAGTAAAGTTGTGACTGAGAAATACAATCCAAGGATTCAAGGCTACGACAAGTTGACTGGCTAAGCAGGCTCATCGCCAAAGCCCGGGACCTTTATTACATCAAATTGTCTGTCTTACTCAACCACAATGGGCAATCCAGCAGAACCAGCAGCTGACCACTAAGGATGCGGCAACGGACTGTGCCGAGGCAATAAAATAATATTGTTTTATCTAACTAGCTTCGCAATGCACAGCAACAAAGCGGAAGACGGACAAAAGGACGGGCACGAGGCCAGAAATCGGAACGGCCAAGAGAAATGGGGGCACAAAACTAACATCCCTTGGCAAACGAGTAGCGAAAACTACATAGAGGCAAAGTGACATTTCTATGCCCGCAGCTCCTTCGTCAGTCGTTTGGACGAAATCATCAAAGCGGAGACCAAATAATAAAACTAGGGAAAGCGAAAGGAAAACACAAAACTGCGGAATCAGAAGCCACAATGCGGCGAACAGATCGAATAATGCGCTGGGCGATGGGGTCGACTTTGCTTTTAGGCTGAGACAGAGGACAAACATATGTTGATGGCGTTGGCATAAATAAGGCTGAATGCGGCTGAGAGAGGCCAAGAGAGGCTGAGTCTACAGACTACAAGGGACATGCGGCTGGCTTGCAAATAGATTTTTCATCATTTATTTTTGTCGTCTCTGCGTGGCTCACACGGCGTATGCGTGATAAATGCTTTCTATGTATGCGTGCTGTGTGTCTACTGTTGAAATTTCAATAATAACATTTGTATGAAGCTGTTTATGTCCCCATGCTGGCGATGCTGGCGATGCTGGTGATGCTGCTGATGGTTGACAATGTGGATGACAATCACGTCACATCTGGCTCTGAATGTGGCCACCCTCTTTGCGCTCTCGTTCGCTCTCTCTCTCTGTCTCTCGCTCTCTTCTTGTGCCTGTGTACTTGCTTGTACGTACCCGTGTTGAGCTTTGTAGGCGAGTCGCGTTTGCCTTTTGTTTGCTGCTTTATTTTTATTATATTCATTCGTCCCACACTCACTCTCTAGCTCTCTCTCTCTCTCCCTCACACCCACACCCGTACGCCTACACATGTCAGCAAAAATCGTTTACGCTTCATTGTTTTACTCAATTTGGCTGATTTTTGCTGGCGGCTTTTGTTTTGCGGCTGCTCGTTTAGCATTCTCCTCTAAATTTACTGCGAATTGCATGCAAAGTTTTTGCCTTTTGACGACCACGTTTCCAACATATCAATTGAAAAGTGTTAAAAAGTAAAAGGAAATATGAAACAGCTTCGATAGCTATCGCGCGCGCACTGACCGAAATGATTATGTAGCAAAAGACAGTCAGTGAAATTTCATCGATTGATTTATACACAAATGGCTGACTGCTGAAATCAGCTTTTCGGCTTAGTCTTGAGTCGATAATCAACATTCTTGAGTAACCTACCAATTGGCTGTCTTAACTAAAAGAAATTGGATTTTTTTTTTTACGATTTAAGAAGAGGTTTTTATATGTTGAATATGCATGTACTCGATAAGCATTGTACAGAAAATGAAATTTCAAAGTTATAGACGAAGCTAGATTGGATATATTTCATATGCAACAAAGTGGGATTCTTTTATATGAAGACTTAATACCTTCAAGAAGAGACGGAGAAGTGAAACCGAGTTTAATAATAATGTGAGCTGACAACGCAATAGGCTTAGTATATTTAATTATAATGCGAAATGCGTGAGGCTCTCAAAAATTATAAACATAATCTCTATAAATGCTTTACGCTTGAAGGAGGGCTGGAATCGGACTAGTTGAAGTCAAGCCACTAAGCCTAATGAGGCATTAAACTGCCGTTAAACAACGTAAGCGTTTTATATAATCCAAGGGCTTTAGATAGCAACAACGACAACAAATATTAATGCGCCACTCGAGTGCACACAGAGTCACAAGGCAAAAAAGAACAAGCTGAAGAATAAAAATGAAAATCAAGCCAAGATGGGCCGAAATCTCGGGACAAGCATTAATTACGCGTGGATTTTCGCGCAGACACAAGCTGTAGTTGACTTTAATATTTATGGTCTGCGCAAGGAAGAAAAATGTGCTGCTTAAATAAATAACTGACTGGAATGCCGAGTCGTGACGATGGCAAACAGCTGGCGGGCATGGCCGAGGCATGCGCCCACGCATAATTATATGAAAATTCGCAATAATTATAAATAATGCAGAGCGCGCTGAAAATGTTAACAATGCGCGAGTGGCAGTCGCCACATCCACATCCGACAATGCCTGGCACCTGCTGTCAGAGTCGACGATAATGGTGGGGTTTGTTGAGTTGCTCACCATCGGCCGGCAGCAGCAGCACCACCCGGAATCAGTGCCCACCCACTCAGCCAGAGCAAAACATTTCCGGTACCGTTAAGGCGCCACGAGCTTTGGCAAGGGCGCGTAAAATTAAATCAGCTTTGACAGCGCCAACAACAAGTTAACACGAGTGGAAAACATGCTGATTATATTTCCTTGCAATTTTGCTCAGGTTGACGCTGTAGCAAATTCTATTTGAGCTTTTGACAATTTTCCCTTTTGCTGCGCTTGCCGAACAGCAATTAGAGCAGAAGATCGAAGTGCATAAACCTGCTCAAGTAGCTAAAAGGCGAACCTTTGCCCTATACGCAATACTCCAATTTCTATAGAGGACTCTCGACTGTCTCAGCTGCTCAGAGAAATCAAGAATTTAAATGTGACACAACTGCAAATAGTATGTATTTTTGGCTTAATGAAACTTATTGATTCAGAAGCAGCAGTAATATATATATATCTCTTATCGATAAGCTTCTTGATTCAAGCATATATAATTTATATATTATCTATATATTCATAGAAGATTATGAAGTGTATATACTAACAAATTATTTATTGAAAGAAAGACGTAAGACATGTTTAGTTGTGAGAGCTTGACTAAAAGATATCCTGTATTCACAAACATTCTTCAAATCTATTTACTTTGTATCTTCTACCTTTCACTTTCTTTTTTATATATTCTATGCAAACACACTCAGTTACATATCAATCAATCAATGGCACGTTTGTTGCCTTTGCCTGGAATCAAAGATGAATCTCCTCGTGCTCATCTCTTGCCGCTACCTCTGCCATCGCAGTCATTTCATACTCAGCCGACAATTGAAATACAATTCAATTGCAATTGTGATTTCATTAATGGAATGTGAAAAAGAATGCAAGCATTTAAATACATGTCCGCAAATTGCTTACGCCTGTTGCTGATTTCTCTTCTCTATTGCCAATTGACCAAACGTTTTATTAAATAGCTTCTATGCTATTAAGCTGACTGCAATTGCATTTTCAGCAAATGATAAACATGTTCTATCGAGCGCATGGCATATTACTAAAAAAACTCTTTAGAGTTTTAAATAAATAAATATGCAAATATTAAAGACTCTAGCTTGAAAAACAAATTCTGTTTTTATTTACGTACATATAAATATTTTTCTGAATTTATATTTGTTTTAATCGCTGAAGATTTAATTCAATTGGAAATATTTTCTTAATTACTTTTAAACAAATTTCAATAATTTCCAGAAGTATTTCAAGTCTCACATAGACTTTCAAAATTAGCATACAGATGGACAGACAGTTAAACTCATAGGGATAGATTGATTGGATTGCAGATCCAAATGAAGAATATAATAAAATTAGTATTGTACCTGGTGCTGTCCCTGCACATTACATAGATATTGTGCTATAAATGTTTTTCAATGAATTTCCATTTTCAATGGGAAATTACTTTTTAGAATGTTGCACGCAACTTTTAATATACTATCTAAAGGTTTGTCAGAAACAGAGTTGCAGCGGGCTTTATCATTTAAATTGTGCGCACAATAGCAGAAAAACGGATTATTTCTATTTTCTTCATTCTTGTTCTGTTTTATAAATGATTCAATCTCTGTGTGGATTTAATAACATTTTCCGCAACAGTGCACGGAGTCCCGACCCTGTTGCCGGTAATTTGATTGCCGTGAAACAGACACAGACACAGTCACAGCAACACAATAAACACTCACACACAGATACAAATACATGCGTGTAAGTGCGCCCGCTGTAAAAAATCTGTTGTTTTGCTTATCGCATGACCATTTCATAAACAGTCGATAAAAAAAAAAATTGCGAGTGGCCCACTCGGCCGTTACCTGTGCTACGTATTTGTTATTTGTTGCAATCGATTGCTGGAATTTTATTTATGGCTCAAAATGTCAACGACAGATGCCCAGTCCGCCGTCCAACTGCCACCACTGGGCGGGTCGACCTCAGCGGGTGCCATAATAAAAATAACATAATACGCTGCACAGAGCGCCGGCGCCCTTTGACCCCGCTGCTCCTTGAGGGCCATGGCCTGGTTGCTGGCTTTCGTTTTATTATGCATGGGTCGCGCATTAAACTTACAGCAGTTTTATGCGGCTTTTTATTGTTTTTTATGCGCAAAGTAATAGCCCGAACCGTAAACGTTTCATGACTCGCTGTCTAGGCAGCAAACTATCGGTAAATGGGCTCTCGATCAGAGTTGAAAATCTAAATGTGAGAGCATGCCAGGCTACGTAAGTGGAATGCAGACCGTGCACCATTTATCGGACCAATCAAATTTATCAGATGTCACGGCAGCTCAACTGAAAATTTATTGTTGCGGGCATATTTTTTGAAGTGCCATCACGACCTCCATGGCGTGTTGCTTCAGCGCAGAACTGTCGATAAGTTGCGGCAACTGCAATTCTGCAAACCATTCTCCATTTAACAGCTCATCAAACAAAAGCAAGACAAGAAAAGCGAACCGCAAAAGAAAAAAAAACGACTCGACTGACGACTGTGTGCTTACCTGTAAGGCGGCTCATGCCAGCCATAAATATGTTTGTTATTGTAGTTGTATGTTTATGTTTAATACAAAAGCAATATTTAAATGACGAAAAGTATTCCTCAAGTATGCATAAATATAATCGCCTTACAGTTTGTCTTTTTCCAAATATGTGAATTGCTTTATAATTCCCTCGATATATCAAAAGCAAACATTTCTTTTCATTTTTATAGCATACTTTTTTGGGCACTTTGGAAATCAAGACTTTGAAGTTTGTGTAGCATACTTTTGTGGGCATGATTAATATTCAACAAAATGTGATTGTTTTGTGTTCGTAACATTGAATGCTGATATCAAATGATGAAAATAATATTTAGTTAGCATACCCGCTAGTCTACCACCCTACAGAGAGTATAATTTCCGTGAAAGCCTTGGCAATCAGTGGAGCATAATTTGTACATCAATTTCCGTCAACTAAGCAAGGAATTGGATTGGACTGAACGGATGCCAAACTAAAGCTGGATCCACTAGCCGGACATACGGATGGGCTACGGGCTTGGAACGGCTCGTTTGCTGTCTGCCAGCCAAACTGTGGTCAAAAGTCGCAAGTGCGTTGAACTTCAACGATGCGTAAATGTTTTTTCTGCCTTGGGTTGGTTTCTTTTTTATTTTATTTCATTTTTTTGGCTCCTGCTGTAGTTTTGCTTTTTGTGCCGTAGGATATTTGGCTTCCCACGGACAGCGCAAGAATAACTTTGACTCTGTGGCTGATTAGTACAATTTCAATTTTCGCGCGGACATATTTGTGCATAGCCAGGGGTTCAGTTTATGGTCTTGTCAGACCCAGCACGAAGGTCATTTTTGGTTTGATTGAGCAATATTTTTTGTTTGCTTGGGGTGATTTTGCAGGAAATTTATGTGTAGCTGGCGTTCCTTCACAATGTTGCCCCGTCATTCATTTTTCAAATATTTCTTCCCTTTTTTTTTTGTTTTTTCCTTTGTTTTTTTTTGGTTTAGCAACCTAACAAGCAGCCAGACTACCAGCTGTGTTGCCAATAGCATATTTATAAACGTAGGTATATGGAACATAAATACATTCATATTTATTATGCGAGTCATTTCTGAGTGTTAGATTGAACGCTGAGTGTGGCTTTTTCAAAGCTTAAAGAGTTCTTATTAAATTTTGTGCGATTTTGGATGCAGAATGCAGGATTATAGTTCAAGACTTATTAATTGTCTAGTCTAGTTATGTAATCTACAAATTTAATGTTTTCCTATAGATATAATAGGCTTTACTGCTTCGATGGGAACTATTGCTTTTATTATATTAATAATTTATTAATCTAACTTGGGAGCAAGAATAGTTCAATTGAATTATGTAGTTATTTGTTTTTAAAATACTTTTGATAAATTTCAAATGTCTTTTTTTTAATATTTCCATTAAAATGTTGAGCTCAAGTTTTGCCTTATAAGTTTATCAGTTTTATATTTTGTTCGCCAGTTTGAATGAAAATATTATTCTCTTTAATTTAACCGTAAAAAAAATGAATTTGTAATTTTATATAATCTTGTCTTATGATTTCTTTTTCAATTATTTATATTTGATTTTGCAAATGCATTTTACACACATAAACTCTTTTTGCTTTTCTTTGAAATCATAAGCTTATTCAATCATTTAGTAGAGAACACATTCACTTCATTCACTTCTCTATCTCCCTTTCTTCCTCTTCTTCTCCCCCTCCCTCTTGGGCTTTCATTCAATTTGAGAATGTGATTTCTTGTACAGGTTTTTTTTAATCGAAAATAAAATGCAAGCTGTGCGCTTTTCAGCCAGCAGCACGTCTACGTGCACTGCCAAAGAAAGAATACAAAAAATGAAAAGCAATTCATAATGTAATGAAATCGTATCGTATTATGACCTGATTGCTACCTGGGTGCAGCATTGTTTGGATGCCACCTCGTGTATTCGTATTGGTGTTTACATTCTTGTGGCGAATGCTGCACGTGGCACGTAAAAGAAAAATGAGAAAACACTTTCATCTTCTGGTCGTGCTGCATCCAAAAGCAATTCGTGCAATTGCATTTGTAGCTTCAAGAATAAGTTGGGGCTTAACTCACCTGTCGTTGGATTGTGTCGATTGAGATTGCGTGGCAGTGTCATGCAGTCGGTAGTGGCGCCGCCAGTGCTGGACGTGAGGAGCACATTGCCGCGGCTATCCACCAGGGCGGTGCCGCCGCCTGCCAAATTTAAGGCGGCTGTATTGCTGCGTGCATAATTCAGAGTTCCGGAATGATGCAATTGGCTTGCCTTGGGCAAAGTCATTAGGCCGGGATTGTAGCTAACGCTGCTGCCTGACACAACAACAGAGGCGCCACCACCGACACCCACTGCTGTGGCAGGCACACTGCTGTTGTTGCCAGCACCAGCACCACCACCCGCACCGCCCACTGAACCGTTGCCACGTCCAAATGTCTGTGTGCCTCCACCACCCATGCTCTTGATTTGCATATGCTCGCGCTGCTGCTGCTGCTGTTGATGTTGCTGTTGCTGTTGCTGTTTGGTGCTGGTGCTATAGGTGACATTGGCCAAGTTATCCGTGGGCTTAGCGCCATCCATGACCATATTATTAAGCATACTTCCACTGCCGCCTGCTTGTTGTGCCTGTTGTTGTTGTTGCTGCTGCTGTTGCTGTTGTGTTTGCAAGCCCGTGTTGGCGCATATGTGCGGTGGTGGCGCCTTGGATGCCTCGTTGGCTGCTGCGGCGGCAGCGGCGGCTGCCTGCAGCAGCATGGCTGCCTGGCCGCTCTGATCCTGGCCATGGCTCTCAACGTCCACAATCACATTGGCGCTCTGCGAGTGGCCCATGTGATAGTGGGCATGCTTGATGGGCTCCGGCGGATATGGTACCTGCTGATGCATGCTGCGCTGCTGATACTGCTTCTGCAGCGTCTTCACCTCCAGCCGTGTCTTGTCCCGCTGATAGTACACGCCCGCAAATATAAGCACATTCAATATGAGCAGGCTGCATCCGATGGCAATCGTTACGCTCAGCGCCGTTGAATATGCCGCATAGCCGGCTGCCTCGAAGCCGGATGCCACGGTCTCCGACGAAGCGTTTGCAAGTGTTGTTGGTGCATATACGCCGCCTCCACTCCCACTGTAGTTGCCGCCAATTGGTATACACGTTGTATACATGTTGTTTGGCTCCACGGTCGTAACTGCCGAACGAAAGAGAAAGAGAGAGAAAGAGAGAGAGGGAGAGAAGTCATGAGTAATTGCGTACCATTGTGGCATATTAATAAGCCGATTCTGTTGCTCCTTGTTTGCCGCATGCTGAAAGACAATTACAAATTAGCCAGACAGTGGCTCGCATCGAATGTGCAATCTAGCGCCCTTGACGTAATAAGCATACGATGCGTTTGCTTATTCCTATCAGAAGTAAATCAACAAGCATTGTACGCATAATGCGTTTCTGCATAGGCAAATTTGATGCTATAGAATGTTAGTTGGGGTTACACTACAAAACAATAACAAAAGTTGTACATTTTAGCAAACATTTGCTATCGCCTACCATGAGTTTATAAGCATACATATATATATGTTGGACTTGTGTATAATTGGACTATATTTTATTTTAAATAATTTTTTACAACTGCGCTAAAAATGAACTTTCGAATTCTCGCTGTCTTTCACGAATTTAAGGCATTGTAAATTTCTACTGCTTCTCTTCGTCAACTAAAAATCCAAACGACTCTCTCTGAGCGGACTAAATAAGTGAGAGAATCAGCCGGAACTAAGTTCAGCTTGACCGTTGCTCGATGTCTACAAATAAGTATCTTTCACTCACACTTTCACAACAAATCTCAGAGAACAATCGATTGCATCGGTTCTTTAACGAACTCGTTCACAAGCCGATCGTAAGTAAACGTTTTCTTCTTTTCTATTCGCTAAACACGATTGCATTAAGTATGTGTATGTGCACATGAATGTGAACCTAGTTGGCATTCGCTTTTTGCTCACTTACTGTCTCTCAGCGTGCGAAAGTCATTCGTATCTCACCCGCAACGATGTTCGTGAAAAGAGCATCACTCTAATAGTTCATCTCAAGGCGCTCAACAGCAAACAGAAAAAAAAAAAAAAACAAACAAAGTCTCTTGCTTAGGAGAGTATGTGAATATGACTATATTCAGAGCATAATGAATCGAGAGGTCAACTGTTGAACAACAAGAACAATTTTCAGCGGCCGCTCTTTGTTAAACAAATTTTGAAAAATATTTGCCACAATGACATAGAGAGCAAAAGAATTAAGCACAGTTTAATAGAGCCTGAATTTTTGTAAATCTATGTGAGCGTTTCAATTTAAGCGACAAAAAGTAACACAGATATCGAGAAACCCCGACATTTATTATTAATTTATTATTAATATTGAACAAATTTCAGATTGAGTGCCAAGAGTTCATCAATGCTAATATGCATATATATATTTATTATGTTTTATTGCCGTACAGGGTATCTTAGCGTCTGCTACTAGTAGCAACAATGTATTTTAAACTAGTTTTCTTCAAGTAAATATTTGATTTTTATTTTTTTTTGGTGTGCTGCCAGTACGCTCGTCTTTCTTTTATGGCAGGCTGGCAGGTAACTTTTAAATTGAAATGCAAGCACCTGCGAAAGAGAGATGTACTTCAATGCTTTTGAAGTTCACTTCTTTCAAAATGTATTTGACAATGTGCTCGACTCTTTGAGAATTGTTTTGTTATTGTTGTCGCTTTGTTGTTTTCCTCCTGCTTTGTGTCTGACTGTCACGTTGATGTGCCTCAAGTGCTTTACTACACTTGGCATTGTTTTAAGCCAAGACTACAATAATAATTATGTGTATGCACATGTGTGTGTGTGTGTGATGTCTCTTTGTATATGTATAAGTGTCGATGTCGTCTGTCTGAAAAGTTTTGCCTTTCAATTTTCTGCATAACAAAGAATTCGGCAAAGTTCTGCACGAGATTAAAGACTTGGGCACGTATTTGCATAAATATTTAGACAATAAACCAAAGTGCCATAATAAGCATTGTCATATTGTTGTTCTCCTTTTCAATAATTCGTGTGATTCTCCAACTGGCAACTGGCAACTGGCAGTCGAGAGCTTTTCAATTTGCATTTCACAATGCTATTCAGTTTGTCAAGCATTTGTTGGAGAAATCAACTAATCCGATTTTCGAACCAATCAAAAGAAACAAGTATTTGCTATGGGAACATTATGCCTTTGCTTCTTAGTAATTGAAATTATTAAAGTTGGAATTATAGGAATTGAATTTCAGCTCAAGATGATGATGAAATGTAATGGATTACTATTTAGGGATTGACACTTGTCATTTAGGCATTGCTTATTTATATTTATACATGCAATCATAGTCTGATTAGAGTAAAGGCAAATGGCGAAAAGTACTTGTTGAATATGAGTGAATTTATAGTTAAAACTTGGTAAAATATTTTTTATTGTATTTATTATATTATTCTTAGGGAAGTACACCTATTCAAGCTCTTAATTATATACGAGTATATATATATGCATATACTTATACACATTTACCCACAGATTATTGCTGATATCATATATATAAATTATGGTGGTTTTGTCAACAACATTTCTAGCCCTAACTGCTCTATTCGCAGTGTCAATGGCAATTTGTGGACACTCAACCTGTCACTTGACAGACTTAAGGAGCAAACACTTTCGGCCCCAGCATCAGTGCGTTCCATGGCAGTTCCATGGCTAAATGGCCTAACCAGATAAGTTGCGACCCCAGCTAGAACCCCATACATATAAAAAAAAAAAAAAAGACAGTCAGGGCGCATTTTTAGACGGTCCTTAACTAAGCTCTTTATCAAAACGCTCCATTTTGCATTTATTTTCAAGTTGAAATACGCCTTTCGGCCATGGGAAAAGTATCTATTTTAATTCCTTTTAATTTTAATTTTAGCATTCATTTTATGGCAAGGACCGAGCGCTTGAGTTAAAGTCACAGCACAGAGGACAACGACCGTAGTCTGCTTGCTCTCTCAAGGACCCCAGATAATTATGTACGAGGACACAGGGCCGGCGCAGCTTGAGTCAGATAACCGAAAGCCCGAAGCCCCAAAGAGAGATTGCCTTGGCCTGGTGGGGATCCACATCCAGTTCCAGCTTCAGTGCCAGTGCCTAATGCCTAATGTGCCTTTAATTAGTGGAATGACAAAAAAACAAACCATAAAATCAACTTAGGCTGCAAGTGGTCCTCCGGTTGTTTTCCCCTTATATATTCCGCGCCCCAGCCTTGTCAAGTGAAATGCTCGGCATGCAAAATGTTTGCAATGCTGCGTAGCCTCAATTAAATGACCTTGCCTCAATTAAATATCTGCCATGGCAGCTGATGCCAGCCCAGTGCTCAAGGAAGGTAGGAAATGGAATGGAGAAATCTAAACATTTAAGAAGCGATTACCTCAAGAAACTGGCAACCAGCTCCAAGGCGTTATTTCAATTTGTGCCGACTTAATCTAGCTTAGAATTTGACATTTCATCATCGGACGACCACCTGAAAGTCGGCTAAGCCATGACCTATCAGCCCATATGCAAATGCCAAACTGAACAACCAGCGGCATTTCGTGTGTTTTTCTTTCGTTGCTTTTTTGCTGTGTGATATGTTTCGGCTTAGATGCCGTTGGGCACTAAAAACTTTTACTAAAATCCTCTTCATCAACTTTATATTTTTATTTTCTGATATGTATAGGGTATAGACTAACAGATTAAATTGAAATTACGAGTAGTTTAAGGCACTCAGATACATATAGAAACGACACCTTTAAACAATGAAAGTATACTTTCCATATCACAGTGTGTTATCAGGTTTTTCAAATAGGCTAACGGAAATGTGGATGTTAATAGAGAAGATTCTTTTACTTTTATAATGGATTTTCTTGTAAATCCCATACACATGCGTAGATATGTGATCGTCTGCCTGAGGGAACGTAATGCACAATTGAAAGAGATTATTTTTTTAAGCCACGCTCACGTGAACAACTTGAATAGCACAAAGATAACAATGGCAAAGACAAAAATATTTCAAGTAGAAAACTTGGCAAAGTGTTTAAGAGACCAGGGTTCGACTGGGAGATACTCTACAAAAGCTGTCATTGAAAAACAACGAAATGATATTAATAATATTATTATATAGAGTATATTTAATAAAGTTAGTCTCTTATCTATATCTATAGCTGAGTGTGGTTGAAGCTCGATTGCCAGGAGGTAAATCAAAGATCCAGGACTTTTTAGTTCCCTTCAAAATAAAATAATGTTAAAGGTAAACAGAAATAATAAAAATCAATAAATAAATCATAATAATTCATATAATTATAAATGCGTATTTGATAGTTTATCTCTAAGTTGACTTTAAGTAGTTTTTTCTATAAATAAATAAATAAAATATTTTAATATGCTTCATTATATGTATATCTATATGCAAGTATATTTGTAAAATATGAATTTCTTTTATTTTCAATGTCACAGCAGCAAACGTAGAATCGCATGCCTTTGTTGCAAAGCCAGAGCTCATTTTCTTAGCCCATTTTTCAATGCGTGCAGAGTATGAAAAGAAAGTAGAAGAGGAAAAATGTGCAGCTCAACAATTCAACACATTTTTCATGCTTTCACGACCAACTTCAACTTTTAGCTGTTGAATAGTTCTTGCTGAACATTGAATTGCAGCCTTTCGTTTTGTTTACAGAGACTTTTCTTTGTGGATATTTTGGTTTTTAGTTGCATGTTGGCTGTGCGCGTTTTTATTTCCATTTCGGTTTTTGCATTTTCGCATCAACTTTAGCTCGTTTGCGTTTGTCTCTGGGCCAAAGTCACGACGCTGAGGTGCCAACAACAACAACAACAACAATGATAACGACAAAGACTGTGAGAACGGAAGGCGCACAGTTGGCACAGTCAGCGTAAATGAAAGCCATGACATGGTGTGTCGAGTTCATATGATGCTAGGAGACTGCCGCTACTGCTATCTCTTTTCATCTGTCGCTCTCTCTCTCCATCTATCTTTCTCTGTCATACTCTGTGGCCTAGCCTGGCCGCCAGGCGCTGCGTCCTGCACTGTCAAGCTGACAGCTGTTTGTCGCATTTCAGGCATTTTATCATCTTTTTACTGCTGCGTTCGCAAAGAGTTTGCCTCAACCCTCTCAATGCTTTTTCGTGAGTTTATTTTGATGGGCCGGATTTAGTTTTCCAGCATTTCTTCCTCTCGCACTAATTGAAAAGAACATTTTGTGTACTCTGACTGGCGCATCATATTCCCCTCCCCAACCACAATCTGCTGTTTGTTCTGGCTAGATATTTTGAATTTGTATCTATGTGGGTGCTGCTTTGCCTTCAAGATATGAAATGTGATTCAGGCCTTGAATTCAGTTCCCTTAAAATATAGAATTATCTAAATTTCGATGTTAAAGCTCTCTTATCTTGTTTGACATTTAAAAATATATAGATGACTTGCAATGAGGAGGCAATTATCTATTTTTTTTTTTACAGCTGCAACTCTGACTGCCATATTTATAGTGACTTCAAAGCTCTTCCTAAGGTATCCACAAGTAATTTGTACAGCAGCTAAGCCAACACTCCAATAACTTTTAATTTGCGCAACTTGATGGCAAGTGAGCTCCAGAGCAAACCCACACAGCTGCCACGCCCATGCCAGCGGCACTGTCAACTAATGCATATTGCATTAGCCGACTTTAGCGAACAGCGAGAAGTAAGAATTTCTCTTAAAATTGACTGTCTTTAGTCTGAACTTTGTGATGAGGGAGAGACGTTCAGAGAGGCGGACACAGCAAGAGTCGTTGCATGTTTGAGTTGCATTCGACTTGCATCTCTAAGCAGCAGAGCTTCTCTCGAGTTGCTGTGTGGACGGCGAGTATATGAAAAACGCAAAGAACATCAACAAAGTTTGCTGTTAATTTAGGGTAAGTGTTGAATAAGTTTCACAGCGAGTTTTATATAAACTGGCTTAATGAGCTTTTATACCCTGAATCCATAGGAATGGACTGAAGTAGAGCATGATATATACTAAACTAAAATAACTAGATACTTCAATTTACTGGCTTAATAGCTAGAATTGCTATAGCTTTAGGGTATCTTTTAGTTGGGCATTCTCAACTAGTTTAGCTGGGTCGAAAAGTAAATAGAAATAATGCCTAAGTTGTTTGCGTTTGCAGCAGACGCGTCTTCAGATCAGCACAAAGGACAAACCCCAAAAGCAATGTAAGCTAGGAAAATTGTTGAGCCTTTGTCGAGTGCGATTCGCACAATGGGCCATATGAGCATTGAGAGCAAAAAACGATACTCGGCTACAGTGTAGACAGTGAAAACATAAACAGAGAGCAGCTCGGGCAGTCACATACTTAATACAGATTACAGTTGAGTGTATTTTCAAAAGTCAGCACTCGACACAATATAAATTCAAAAGCCAAAAGCAGCCCGTCCGGACGCAATTTCAATAAGCAAAGGCACAGCTGGGGGTCGAGAGCCGGGTCAGTTGGGCACACAAATGGAAACGTCATGGCTCAGGCACTCACATATACAAAATGCCAACTTTGCAATTTGCAATTTAACTTGAGGGACCACAAGCTGAAGAAGTAAACACTGCCTCACTTCTCTCAGCCCCCCCTTCTAGTAAACCAATGCCCCCACTCCTGCCCCATCACACTGCTAAAGTGTTGATTTTGAACACATTCGGTGTGCTTAAGTCTCAGTGAATGCCCGAAAAAGAAAATACCAAGCATTTTGGGCAACGATTGTGCCTTGAATTTCGCATTTGACTTCCACAACCCTTCGCCAGGTCTCACATGTCGTATGCGTAATATTTGATTTGTTTCCCTTACTAGTTATTAGGTTGTCACATGTGCGCACTGTTCTGACATTATCATTTGATTTACGCAAAGGTATTACAGTTCAAGTAAGTAAAAGCAATCTTCTATGATTTAAAATGAATAAACTTCATAAATTCTCATATTGAATGAAATTGTTGCAGTTGCTCAATTGCTGTATATAGATAATAAATTGTATAGCTAACATTGATATTCTCTATAAGCTAAAGTTAAAAAAAAAAAAATAAATAAAATGTTGATTCCATAACTCTACTTGCTGCTCTAAGAAACGTATTCGTGATTTATATATGAATTTTTTATTTATTGCGAGTCTCAAAAATTGTATTTCATTATACTTATTAGTTTTTTAATCAGCTGCCATAATTTTTTTTTAATTTTGTAAAAATATTAAATACTATTCGTACACGTTGAATATTCTCTCTTTCTCATGTCTCAGCTTAATTTTATTTAGATTCATATATTTAAATGTTTCCATAATATGAAAATAATAGATCTATGTTTCATTATCTAGAGAATACCTCCACTTGAGCTTATAAATTTAAATAAATTTGAATATTGAACATCATAAAGAAACAGAGAGTCTTGGAGATCAAATTTCAATTATTCCACATTGATACAGCTAAAATCATATAAGCTACCCCAATATGCTGTGCACGTGAGTTATGTCAGGTGGCAAGCTCCACAAATGTATAGAAACAACAACTGAATCCAGACAACTGAAGATGCACAATTGTTTTGCTAGGTCCTCAGGCTGTTTGCTTTGCGTACCTTTGTCAAATTTGCTTATTAAATGCCAACTTCAGCAAATACAAAGCAATCAGCATGAGTTGAGTCAACGGAATTGTGATCGATTTGGAAATACCCTGTGGCAAAATAATGTAAACTAAAATTATAAATAAATATATTGTTTATGATAATGGCATACAAATTTATGCCTTAAGCACGGTTTGAAAATTCCTGAAATCTTTAATTTTTTAAATATTTCAGTTCAGGTAAATAGCTTAATCTGTTTGCGCCTCCAGCTACAAGCTTTCGCATGCGCTCAAAAGTGGATGACAAGCACATTATTCTGGTAAATGGCATCTGACTGATTGTCTGGAGCTGCAGAGGTAATAACCTCTGCAACCCTGTGGCATTCCACTTGCCACTGACAATTACAAGCAGATGTCATGGTCATGGGAGTTGTTACTTACCCCCTAATATGCCATTCAGATAGGTCGAGGCATTTAGGCCGCGTCCCTTCTTCATCATCAATTGCTCATCGATAAGTAGCAGGCGCGACGAGGAGGACGATGAGGAGCCCGAGGACGATGATGTTGCTGTGCCCGCTGAGAGACCAAATGGATCTGGCTTAACGGGTCCCTCGTACAATTCCATATCGTCGTGATTGCGAAACAGATTGTGCCGGGCTATCACATCCTCCATTCCAGCACGATGTAGCTCGGGTATCAGGCGCAGCCAAATCGAGAGTTGGTGAGCCCGAAAGTGATTCTTAATGCGGGGCTTCATGCCTTCAAGATGGCCACGATATGCGTGTTGACGGAAGGCACGACAAATAGAAGAGCAAACGGAAACAAAAGCGTTAATATACACATTTTTGTATTTCTATGTCATGGGCGGCATTCATGCATACAAATTCCACCCGGTGTCAACTATGCCGCCTCCTCCACAAGCAACTGTTGCTGTTCTGTTTGCTATTTGCTACTGAGGGGCACTTTCAAGACATTTGCATGCTAGCAAGCTGAGCCACTTCGCAATTGAGGACACCTCTCAGCCGCATTCACCTGTTTGTCTAGTTTGATGTCTTGTTTATTTAACTGACTGAGCTGCTTAATTTTTGATGCCCTCAGTTGGGTCACACGCTGCCGTTTGCTTGGGGCCGTCTTACCCATTCGCCTTTCGATTTTGTTTTGGTTGGGTCTGCTCTAAGGCTTCCGTGTCAGTTTGCTTACAAAGCAATCAAATGATATGAAATACTTATGGGGCGTTGCCTATTTACATGGCTTAGCTCTTTGATAAAACTACTTAAAACTAGAATGGACTACTATTCAAGCAAGTGGAACTGCAGAGAGCGACTATAATATTTTAAGAGATTCTTTGTCTTGCATATATATTTCATGTGTTTGCTCTTTAACTTATATTTTATTCAAGCCACAGTCACAAGAGAACAAAAGAAAAATATGTTGTACATCATTTAAATATATTGAAAGGATATAAAAGCCAAGAACCATTAGAAATCTCAGCATCGATTCGCTCCATTGCAATTGACATGTCGCCTATAGAAGTCAGTGAATAAATATGGATGATGCATAATTTACGCAACAGAACTTTCAACTTTGACTTCAATAGCATGTATGTATGTATGTATGTGTGTGTGTGTGTGTGTGTGTGTTAACAATTTGTGCTCGTGCAGCTGTTCGCTGTGTATTCACATAATTCGATTTTGATTTCCATTTCAGTTTTTCAACATTTCAAATCAAAATTCACAATAACGCGTGGGATTTGACAAATCTCCTGCAACTACATCCTTTTGTGCGTATTGTGTGTCACAATGGCAGAACGTTCCAAACAAATTCTTGTGAAACGCCCTTGAGCGTGGGCGTGGTTAGGAATATGGGTGAGTGCTTGAGATGTCACTCTCAACGTGCGCTTTCAATTAAAATCAAACTGAAATCAAGTTATATTTTGAAAGAACCATACACAGCAGATCGTGTATGTGCATGTATTACCTAACTATACTGAGGTTTATTTGGGGTGAGTTAGAGCTACCAAAGAGAATTTCATATTAAATAAAATACACGTGTTAGTCTTTGCTGCTGATTTGCATATACATTTAATCGCAGTTTTATAGCAGAAAATAACTTTTTTTTTTCTCTTTTGCGGCAGATACACACATACCATCTGGATAAAGGGCTTTCAAATTTCATTAGAATTCCTGTGCAATTTTGCGAAATTTGAATGGCTGCCTGTCTGGGCTGATAGACATCCAAAAAGTGTGAGAAATGTGAAGTTAATAACATTTGAGCACATTGAAGATGACGCGATGGCAAAATATTTGAATACCATAGACGCAGTCGGCACCCTACCGACGAGTACTAGCGGAAATATTAAGAGTGTGTAAAATTTGACTAATTTGAATAATAAACGCAACTAAATGTCTGTCATCAGTTGTATATAGAAATGGAAAACTTCCCCTAAACGAATATCTTTACAATTTTGTAATAGGGCATATTGAAGTCGATATGCATTGCGGCTTGCTGTCATCTGCTGACGGCGTTATCTCCAGCAGGTGATGTTCAACTGCCACTCGGATATAGCCTTGTTTAGCTGTACGCCGTCTCGCGCAATTGTAAAGCCGGTTTTTGCCATGCCACTTGACACCACTTCCATTCACTTCAGAGCAGAGTTCGTCGCCTGTTCGACTTTACGAGCTGTTTTTGGCTGCTTTAAAATTTAAATTAAATTTGATTCGCGTTTGTGAAACGAACATTTTAAAGTATCTTGCAATTTGTCGCTTTTATCTGGCCATTTCGAGCATTCCATTTTACCGTGTTGAATAATTTTTTATGGTACTCATACATTGCGTGTTATTTGCGTCAATTTAATACCCTATTACCATAAAGTGGCAATCGAGGGTATATTGACACATATGAAAACTCAAAACTTTCAGTTTACATAATCAAAATGGAATTTCTATCTGTTTTTATTTTATATATATTATTTTTGCAGATTTTAAAGTAAAGTTCTAATCCCTACATATTAAGTATATCTTATATTTATTTATAATAATATAAAAAATATTTGATATCAAATTAAATTTATAATATACAAAAAAAAGAGAAATAAAGAAAATATTGTAAAATCAATATTAAAATAATTATATTAAATAAATAATAGAAGAAAAATAAATAAAAGTTTTATACACTAAATTCAAATTTTGTAAAATTTCAAATATTATTATCTCACCTATTTCCAAATACTTTTGATGCAATGGATCATAATTCTCCCAAGTGGTGCTGCGAAATCGATTGCGTTCCTTTGAGACGGGCAGCACAGAGTCTTGACGATGATGTTCGTTCGGATTGCTGAAATCGGGCATCAAGAGAGTGAGGAGAGAAGGAAGAAAATGAAGCGCACTTTAGATAAATATTTTGCAAGGAATTTCCTTTGGGCGCTTGGGGCATTTCTTTGTCGAGGGGAAAAATCTTGAAGACAGGTATGTTCACTGCACAGGTAGTCAGGCAGCAGGTGTTGGCAAGCTGTTGCACAGCTGTCCATAGAAGCACTTTACTTTCCTTTCCTTTCGCACTGACAATCACTACTAAGTGATGCACATGAAGGAGAAGTGTTTAGAATAGCAAAAGCTCTGTCGCTTGGATGACTTGAATTACGGTAAGTGGCTAAGCACCTGGATCTTGTGATGGGTGGGGGGCGGTAATTGGATGGGCAAATGCAACTACTTAGCTTACCCGGTGCGCGCGAAATTCGACCAGTATATCATGACGGCCTCTGACAATGCCGTCTCCGACTTGGTGTAGTTTTGCGGAAAGTGGCTGAAGCCATCCACCAGTGGTGCACCGAAAATGTAAGGCAAATCCTCGCCATGCACCGTGCCCATGCGCTGGGGATAGTCGCCATCTTTGGTCTGATAGTCAAACACATAGAAGTAACATCTGCCCGAGGGCTGAGTGGAAGCCGCCAAGGTCGAAGCGGCAGCACTCCCAGCTCCACTGGGCGTCACCGAGCTCACCGGCGGCGGCGAGTTGGCTGCCAATATGTCTCCAGTGCGCACTATGGGCGCCACGAACTGGGCATCGGATAGCGCGGCAACAGCTGTGTCGCGTGTGTTAATCGGATGCTGTGAAGTGCGATCCCAGTCTGTGTACTCGTTCACAATCTGAAAAATAATTCATTGTCAGTCATTCAGAAAAACTCAAACACCATTTGCCTTTTGTTGTTGATGAGCCCAGGAGCATAATATTAAAATTATACCTAAAATTATTTTCAAACCAATTGTTTTACGCTTTCAATGAACGCCTTCTGCATATTTCAATTTGATAGCTGGCCTGGCCCCAAAATCTTATGGCACATCCGAGTGCGCCCTAGTTTGAGTAGATCTGCAAACTATGTTCGCTTAATGCATGCATATTTTTGCTTGTACAGCAAGTCAAATCCTGGCAGGATTACAGTCGGATTTTTGCTGCAGTTGTTGTGTTTTCTGTGGCTATTATTATTTTTGCCACGATGTGTGCGGGTTTTAAAAGGGATCACACAATGCATATGCAAAATCGATGTCATGCATATTTTAAGGCTCGAATTGACACAGCTATTTGGTAATTTTCAAATAAATCTATGCATTAGTTTATACACATATCGAATTTATAAATATATGTAAAACAATAAAAAAAGAATGAAGTTTAAGTATTTGTTTGAGTTTTAGTTTGGTTTTTGTTATGTTACTATTAATATTGATACAATATTAAATTTTAATTGAATTTAAAGAATGGTAAGTAAAGATGATAGGTAGGCACAATGCGTGCTCCGTACTCAAAATGGTTATGCTAATAACATGTCATGTTATTAGCATAGCCGGTTATGTGGAGGAGCAGGTCTTGTTAATGCCAGATCACTGTTAAAAGTCTCAATCGTGATGCCAGATCTGACATTAAGAGTTTGTATTAACAGATACAAATTTATTCAATTTATCTCTGGGTATCAAATATGCTATAAAAAAATATTTAATAATGTATGCTTTAGAATTTTCTTACAATATTCTTGTGAAAGCTATTCACCTCAAAGTGCAAATTTTAAAAACTCCACATACGTATATATGTATATATAATACATACATAATTCTGAGAGTTTTGCATGCCTACCAATTCCTGTTAATTCATTTCGCTCACAAATACATACATATATCATTTGTGCAGATTCATTTCTTAACCCTTCGAGCGATGTGCTCGGCGTGGTATTTACATGAATGCCATATATGCCATTACTGAATGCATTATAAACCTCATCGCTGAATTGCACCGAGCTTGACATTTGCCGCTGGCAGCGCACGGGTATAAAATGAAGTAAAATAAATACGAATGTATGGTGTGTGCTATAATCGTGATATATGCGTTGGCAATTTACGGCTCCTTGATGTATGCATGTGTGTCTGTGTGGGCTTTAAGTGCAGACACACATACAGACAGAGAGAGAGAGAGAGAGAGAGAGAGAGAGAGAGAGAGAGAGACAGACACACACGAATACTTGGTTTTAATATGGCAAATGGTGACAACGTCGACTGGCTGCTGATGATGTACCTAAGGATGAGGAGGGATAGGACTGTTGTCGTTGGATGTTGCTTTTACTGCTTTCAGTGATGCTGCTGCTGCTGCTGCTGCTACTGTGATTTGGGTTAAGTGTAGCCTGTATGCTTTTAAGTAGGTGTGTGTGGCACACACATATATATAAACATATACATATAGATATATATATATATATATACATATAGATACAAAGCTATGTATATATACGAGCAACAGTGTCCTTGCCAATGCTTACACACACACACACACACCCCCACACACACACAGTTATAACAGCCTTACACATTTGCCAAATAAAGCGTGTTAATGTTTTGGCTGCAATGGCGTGTTAACTGCCTTCCATTTCGCTCGCTTGCACATTACAAAACAAGGAAAAAACAAAAACTCGTATAAAATAAATACAAACGAGAGACGCGAAAAAAAAATAATAACAAAAACAAAAAATAGAATAATATGTTGAAAAGCTGCAGTTACATCAAGTAACATTCAGCCCTCGCTTGTGTTTATTTGCTGCTGCGAATGTTACTCATACGCACTGTGTTACGAATGGGCACTTATAATTACAGTTACACCGGGCGAGCGAACATTTTAATAGACTTTGTTTGCTTTCTTTTTTTTTTTTTGTTGCTGTGCTTCTGCCTATTTTTATTTGTTTTCTTTCTTTCCTTTATTTTTTGAGACTGCTTTTTATGCAAAATGTTTTTGTTACGTAAAAATCATGAGTTTTTCGTGCTACATGAAGGTTGACCATTGTGCACTGATAATGTTGACTTTATATATATACATTTATTTGATTGTTTCATTTATAAGAGTCTATTGATATTCCTTTTAAATTATATTCAGTGGAATTTTATTAAATCAAATAGCAATTAAAGAGTTAAAAGTCTCTTCTTTTGGTCTCGCTTTCTATACTAAGAGACAAAGATGGCTTACCGACATTTTGTATAAGTTTATGTCTAAAGTCTGCAAAGTTTTTGGTGAATTAGCAAAAAAAAAAGTAAATCCAGTAAATAAACCGAAAAGTCTGAAACAAACCCAACAACAAAGCGCGGCTCAGTAAATAAGTAGACTGGAGATAAGGTGCAGCACTAACTGATTCCAAAAGCGCCTGTCGAGCGACCCCGACCAGCCCGACCAGACCAACCAGTGAAAGCCACTGGGAAGCTGCAATCTGATTACAAGATTTATGTGACGGACTGCAGGCCGCAGCTATTGGGCTGTGCAGACCTCGACTCGGAGCCACAGCCGGTTCCGGTCTGGCACTTTTGGCAAGGCAAATGGTGAAGTGAGCTAAGAATATTTATAGACAGAGCGTACTTACCGTATAGAATATCTCATTGAGATGGTAGTTGTAAGCGTTGCGCACATAAGTGCGTATAATTTTATCTCTTCTCTCGCCCTCGAAGCCATTTTGTATGTCGTGGGCGCTGAAGCGCCAAATGGATTCGCCCGTAACAACGCCGAAGAGCACGTCATAATGGCCACCGATGCTGGCTGTGGCAGCGCCTCCTCCAAAGTAGCCAGAGCCACCGCTGAAAGCAGAGCCACCACCGGATCCACCACCATTGCCACCGGCTGACTGGGCGCCAGCATCGCCCGATGAGCGCTTCGAGTTGCGCGTCATTAAATCATCAATATCGAGATTGGAATGTCCGGGTCGTATGACAACGCCATCAACCTAAATTAAAATTGTAAGCCAGAGGGAAATAGATGAAGACAAAAAAAAAAAAAAATGTGTAGAGAAGAGAGCATTCAATTGTTGAACCTTTCAAAAGTAGCCTAAGGAAAGTGAGTAAGTAATAAAGTCCATTTAGGCGAACAGATGATCGAAATAGATGGACAAACGAAAAGCAGCATGAAAAAATGTCAACTTAAAATACAAAATAACACAAAGGACCCAACAACGAAACTACTCGAGCAATTGACATAGAAGTACTTGCAGCATCAGGTCTCTGACCGAATAGCCATTTTCATCCGACACGAGCTTAATCGAAAATCACTTCAGCTCAATTCTTTTGTGAGTGATTCAATTTAAGATAAGTCTATTTAGTTCTTAAAGGGGCTGCTCTAAAAGTTTTGAAACTTTACATTATTTGCTGTAAGCTAATAATTATTATAGATTTTTATAGTTATAAATCAAATAATTGCTTGTAATGCGATTTTTATAATTATATCAAAATAAAATAAATCTATGACATCTACAATCAAAGCACCAAATTTGCTTTTTTAACGCTTCAATTTAGGATTTGTTAATGTTTAAAAAATAAAATAAATAAAGAGGTAATAAAAGTTTCTAAACGAATTAGATATATTTGCTATTTGAATTTTTATTATCTTTTTTGGTATTAGTACTATTATAAGAATTGGTATTGCCTTTTTGTAAAGCCATTAAAAGAGTTTAAAAATTATTTTTTTTTATTATTTTAAGAAAATAGATATGGAAAACAAAGAAGAGTTCGGAAAATCAGTGAAGGAAAATCAATGTATATAAAAATAAAATAAATCGAGCTACAAAGTAAAAATTGTAAAATATCTTAATAAACAGCTTTGAATGCTATAACTTACGGATGGGCCAAACGATGTTAGGAAGTTTGGTGCCTGTATATCGGCGCCATATAAATCCTCCAGTGCCACATCCCGGAGACAGTCGACAATTTGCTCATGATGTCTATTCAAGTCCTCGGGTATCGTGCAGTTAACCTCTTTAGCCAGCTTAATGGCGAACAGAACTGGATCCTCGACGAGTGCCCAAGATGAATACGCCGATCCTGACATCAATATGGCGCGATGGAAGAGTCCGCGCACCATTGTCGGCGACGTCATCAGATAATTGATACAGGCGGCGCCCGTGCCGTGACCTGCTAGGGTAACAACGTTTGGGTCGCCGCCAAACTTTTGTATATTTTGCTGTATCCAATGGAGGGCAGCCATCTGGTCCATTAGCCCATAATTAGCAACACGTGCGTGAACATGCGGACTGGGATTCGCATTGAGAAAGCCTGTCAGACGATGATGAGCAGAAGTGTTGCGAACAATTATGTATTGAGGACACACAGACCGAGCGCTTGCAATCTGCTTACCCAGTATTCCGAGTCGGTAATTAAGCGTTACGACGACCACTTCGCCATAGCTGGCCAGCACACTGCCATCGTAGGGATTGCCGCTGCTCCACTCGAACGATTCGCCGTGTATGAATACAATAACAGGTAGCTTCTTCTCATTGGCGCCAGCTGAAAGGCAAAAAAGTGATAAGCGTAAAAAGGAATTTTTACACAATAATGATAATTCATATTTATAAATAAAAAATTATGTATATAAATTCACACTTATTCAGGATGAAAGAAATTATTCGGGTTCGGGATTTAATTTATTTATATGTATAAGCTTATCGAGCAGTCTTGATTAGTTTTTATACTTGTTTTTTATTTATATTTAGGTTTCTCAATCAAATTAATTGCGGAGAACAACATTGAGATAAGCTCTGCACGTGCAGCATAAAAAACTGATTATGTTTGTTATGTGGTTCACTAAATAAAAATTCAAGAGAAAGAACATAAATTTCTAGTTTCTGATTAGAGCTAAGCGACAAAAATAAAATTATGTTTATTTGCGTTCAAAATAATCAGTTAATAACCAGAATATGACAAATACTATCAATTACTTTTCCCTTTCCTTTCGTAAGCAATTTAATCGACGGCTTATTTATAAGTAAAAAAAAAATTATCTTCATCATCGAATCTTACCATTAACGGGTGAAAATATATTCAGGTATAAGCAATCTTCGGATTGATTTTCCAAAAATGGCAGCAATCTTTTCAAGTATTCCAAGCGGCCCTTTGGCATCTTTTCCAAGGCGGCGGTTTCATTTTGTATATTGGGCAAGCGTTGTGGGCAAACGGGACTGTATTTATCAGAGATACGTATTCCGTCCCAAGGTGCTGGAGCACGTGTTGGACTAAATCTACAATGCATTTCGAGAGAGTCGAGAGAGAGAGAGAGAGAGAGAGAGAGAGAGAGACAGAGATGGCTATAGTTTTGTTTTTTGTTTCATTTACTCTTTACTGGCACGTACCGATTCTGTTTGATCGGGGGCGTGGCATAGGGCACACCAAGAAATACTTCCACTGAGCGTAAATAGCGAAAGTTATCCAACGGCAGAATCATTCCATGTAAGCGTCCATATCGAGTTTGCACAATACGATGTCCCGGCCGTGCTCCGTTGTAGACATCGTGGGTGGATGCTGTGGCATAATCAAACCAACCAATTGATGCAGCCCAGAACAGCAGCATTAACCGCAGCAGCATTGGCCATTGACAATTCCACATGGTCTACGCAATTAATTTCTCTTTAACGAACTTGAATATCTTGAGATTGTATTGTCAAAGCTTTCGGCTCGAGCAGACTATCTATAGTCGATTGCTTGACAGGCGTGGCCTTGATAGTCTGATTCCAAGTGCATTGTACTCATTTTTCCATGCTCTCCTCGGAACTGAAATATACACAAAATGTATTTAATTATATATATATTATATACATCTGTTACGTTAAATTAATTTTCTACGGCTGCAAAAAGACTATAGTTTGGTCTAGTTCTAGCTAGTTTTCTAGCTGGCAAATGAATACACACAAAGCCAATATTTGACTTACAATTGTTACCATTTGGTTTAAAGCAACATTAAATTTCAATTAAAGTACACAGCGCAGCTCTGATCATTATTGAAGTTGAATTTTCATTGTAGAGTCTGCGATGCGAAAAGTGCTGTATTTCCTCGACACACTGCGAAAAGTGCCCCAGTCCAGCACAGAAGCCTTAGCCACCGCCAATGCTTGCAAAGAGGTGGCTCTATCATGTGCAGGACAAGCTGTCAACGAGGAAACCGGTAATGGGACAACTGCTGTGAAGGGCAACACGAGCGATCTACGGGCTGGAAAGCAAGGCTCAGAGCTACTCTGGGAGAATCTAAAGCGTGTTTTACTCATGTGCAGGGGATACCGGGAGCCACATGCAAGCGCAGCGAATTATGGAAATAACGAAGTCCTGGTGGATGTGCTGGAGGCGCAGCGTTTTGTGCGCGACGTATTTGCGGCCATGGATGTGCCAGGTGAGGCAGCTAGTGAAATGGCGGATGCTCTAATTGCTGCTGACTACATGGGCCAGCGGAGCATGGGCATTCATCAACTGCCTGCCATCACGGTCGATTTGCACAACCTTACGATTAACCCACGCATGCAGCCAAAGGTGCTGAGCGAGCGGGATGCGCTGGCTCTAGTGGACGGCCAGAATGCGCCCGGTCCGGTGGTGGCCAACTATTGTATTGATTTGGCCATGGATAAGGCCCGTAAGCAGGGTATTGGCTATGTGGCAGCCTGCCGCTCCAATTGTATTGGGATGGAATCGTGGTATGCCTGCCAGGCGCTTTCCCATCGCATGATCGGCATCTGCATGTCAAATGGACCAGCCACCCTGGTGCCCAACGGCGGAGTTGAGCCTCTGCTCGGTCGCAATTCAATTGCCTGTGCAGCGGGCAGCACACACGAACAACTCCTCATGGAAGTGGGCATGTGCGCCTATCCCATTGAGCAATTGGAGCTGGAGTACTCCAATGGATATATGCATGACCTACCCAACAATGTGGCGCTTAATTGCCATGGTATGCCCACAACCAGTATTGTCGAAGCGTTGCGTGCCCAGCGTTTGCGACCGTTTACGCCCGAGCATAAAGCCTTCGGGCTGGCCGCCATGGTGGACATACTCTGCGGGGTCATGACTGGAGCGCGATATGCATCGCATTTACGACGACGCGGAGTTTTCAGTTCGGACAATGAATCGGCCGACCTGGGTCAGGTCTATATAGCGATTGATCCCATGCGCTTTTGTGTCTCCTTCGAGGACAGACTTGCTGATTTTCATCAGCTGCTGCGCAATGTCATACCTAGCGATCCTGCGCAGCCTCCATGGTTACCGGGCGACAAGGAGTTGCAGCATATGCAAATGGTTGATGATCAAGGTGGGCTATCATTGTTGCCTTGCACAGTCTCCATACTGCAGGATCTAAGCGATCGTTTCAACATAGAGCCGCTCAGGATTAACAATGTAACAAAATAATTTTCATCTGTGTGCTGATAGCTATAGAAATAATGTCAAATCATTTCATAAAACTACTAAATTTGTCTGTATAGTATGAAAGAAACAAACTAGATTTTTAATTGCATATTTCCACTATGTAGAGCGAGATACGCCAAAGAAATGTAAAATTTATGATAATATCCAGAGGCAGCTGAGCCTACAACGTCAGTAACTGATTTTGCAGCTCACGCCCACGAGGCGTGCATGTATAAGTTTTGCTCAACTATTATATACAGTGACAAACATAATTATTGGCACAGTATGCTTTTTAAGCTTTATAGCAACTTTTCAAGTCTTTTGAAAAGATTTTTTTATAAAACAAAAAATTATTGAAATAGATTAGAGTTTTTATTAAATGAAACCAAAAGAATTTTGTAAAAATCTTAAACGTAGAATTAACTAAAATTAAATAACTAAAAAGCACGACAATTTCACTGAACAAAATTATTGGCACACGTCACTGTACATACATATGTACATATATGGTATTTTTTTTTTTTTTCTTGTGCTTCAGTGATTGTCGAACAAAGTTTTGTATATTGAAACGGATTTCGTTCACAACTTTGCCCTTGACTAAATACCTTTTCTTGTCTTCTCTTCGAAATTTTTTGTTTGGCTTTAAATTATTTTTATTTTTATTTCGAAAATAATTTTATATTAATCAAGTAAGAAAGCTGTAGTCGATACATATTTGTATTAAATTATTCAGTATTATATAAAATATTATATTTCATTTATCTACGCGAGAATATAACTCAGCGCCTTGCATATATATAAACAAGTAAGAAAGCTGTAGAGACTGCTCGACTACGAAATCCCCTGAGCCCTTCTTCGACCGATTCATATTCCAAGAATGTTTCATTTCGACTCTCCACGCGTAAGAAACTATACATGCAAAAACACGAGCACACACACACACTGATCTACGCATGTAAGCATGTATGTGTGTAAGCATTGCAGGCGACTTGCTGTCTCGCTGCTTTTGTTGCTGCAGTACATGGGCTTTGCTGCGAAAACTTTATTGATTAATAATTCTGTTTCTAGACGGACAATCGTATTGATCTCTTCAGATTATGAATATGCTATTCATGCATGTCTCTAGTATTTAAAATTCATTTTTTACACATTTGGGGGTGTGGGAGGGAATCGGAGACCGGAATAAAAAATCTGACAAAAACCGAAATTGTAATAAATTAGTATATATATATATATGCAGAAGCCTTGGAGACTCTAACTCTAAAGCTGAAAGAGATATAGTTTTATAACTGATTCCCGATAAAGTTTTATATCGATAACTTTGGAAATATACGAGTTATCGAATTTCTGAAACAAACTCGTACTGCGCGTGCAATATACGAACATAACAGAAAAAGAATGAACTCTCTAGCTTTTGTATCTTCGGAAATCGACGCCTTCATACATACGGACGGACGGACGGATAGACGGGCATAGCTATATTAACTTTTCTCGTCACCCTGATCAAAAATGTATATACTTTATGGGGTCTGCGACGTCTCCTTCTGCCTGTTACATACATTTAAAAAAATCATTATACCCTGATTTCCCAATGGGCTCAGGGTATAAAAATTAACTGATTAGCAAAAAGTTTTTGGCCCGCGTTGACCCATATCGGGGTTTTTTGTGAAACATTTACTTATGATGCCCGATGCTCGATCAGTTGAGCTCGGGCAGTTGCTCGAAGTAGTTCATAAAAATGTTCGGTCGCATATTCGTTATATTTCTGTTAATCGAATTCAAATTATGTTTTTCATTCCAATGCAAAGAAGATGGTAGTGAAATAAAGTTTAGCTTAGCCTGTGACGGCAAGCGCAATTGTTTACATGGCAGCGATGAATCATTTATGTTGTGCAAGAATTTATATACTTCACCTTTCGCTTGTGCATACGGTGCTGAAATTCTGCATCATATGGAGTGTAACGACGTTATAGACTGCGCCGACGAATCGGATGAACATGCCAACTGCGATATCCACAATGCAACCATACGTGGTCACTGTGAAGAGTACGTCAGAAAGTTATTTAAAGTGAAGTAAAAGTGAAGAATAAGCTATGAAAAAACATATATGTATTTAAGTGATATAAACAAGAAAACAACTTATCGACTTTACTCGAAGCGGTTTAGGAAATTAGCTAATGAATTATTTCGAAATCGCAACTGTATTATATAATATCAAGGTTTCTCATATTTCCGAGGGAAGCGGAGAATAATATAAAATACAAATATTTATTAGTCTGCTAGATATTTTTTTTTTTATACATGTAAGGCGCTGAGTTATATTTTCGCGTAGATAAATGATATATAGTATTTTATATAATACTGAATAATTTAATACAAATATGTTTCGTTTGTATATAAACTGAAGCTTATCAGCTCCATTAGCTGTGGAATTTATATATAGATGTATTTTAACAGATAAAATGTCACATTCTGTAGAATTTGAAATAAATTTGGTACTCTAGTGTTTGAACTTAAACGGAATGAACTCTTCATAAATAATTAACAATAAATAATTTCATTTTGTAGAGACGAATTTCAGTGTTATTCTGGCGCATGCCGTAAATTGAGCGAAATGTGCGATGGGAAGATCGACTGCGAGGATGGGAGAGACGAGTCTGCGAATCTATGTATGGAAGTTGGTGTCCCGGGCATGTATCAATGTGCAAATGGTGTCCATATAAGCCAGAGTAAATGTTGCGACAACAACTTTGATTGCATTGATGGCTCTGACGAAATACCAGCCATTTGTAAAGGAAATCAAAAATGGAATGGAAATGCACCCAAAGTATGTGTAGAGCCAAAAAATAGGGGCCTGCGATTCGCCGGTAGTACTTTATATCATAAGAATCTGACCCACCAATTCGTAGAGCCAAATCAACCGGCTCAATTCGAGTGCTACGATCGCAGCGCCAAAATGAATGGCAGTAATTGGGGTGTGTGCTTAAGAACGGGTGAATGGCGACTGAATACTATATGTTCTGTAAAGAAACCAAATAGAAATCCAGATACAAACGGTATGCATGGATGTGTCATCGATAAATATGACGATAATCTAATAATAATGAAGTGCAACGGTTCAAACTGTGATACGGAAGTTAGGCCGCCCATAAATAACATGCTTGTACAGTTCTCTTGCAAGGGCAGGACCACATTGTCCCCGATCGAATTGAAGAATAGACAATTGTTTTGCAATAATAAGAAATGGGTAAGTAAAGCCACCGATGAGGATATAGAATGTATAAGTAAGTGCGTTTACATATTGAGAATATTCTCTGATTATTATTATTATTTTTTTTTTATATAGAATTATGCAATGGCAACCAACTCTTCTGTTACGACATGTTGATCCCGCATTGTTTCTATCCAAGTCATAATGCTATTCGCTGTGGGAACTGGATGCCGGCCGGCACCGTTGTAACATTTGGTTGCAAAATTGGTACGCAAAAATCTCCCAATCCTCTGACTGTGCAATGTCAAGAAGATGGCACCTGGTCTGATCGTTCAGCATTGAGGGACTATTGTACAGAGACTTGTGGCAAAGCTGAGAAAAATTACACATTCATCAGTAAAGATGCAAGGGAAATAGCGCCTCGTCTGTCACCCTGGACTGTTCCGATTTACATATGGAACAACACCATATTTGAGCGTAAGTGCATTGGCACTCGCATAAGAAGAAACTTGGTGCTGACTGCAGCGCATTGCGTGTATTCAAAAGACAATGGAATGCTTCATATATCAAACATTCGAGTGGGCAAATCACAGATGCAGCAAACTTTATTGCAAAAAGATAATGATCTGGACTTAGTGCAAAGTATAACCTGTCATTCGTAAGTCCATTTCAGCTCAACCTATCAAATATGTTCATAATGTTCTCTTTTTAGGGGATATACTACAGACCCCATAGGCGCGGATTTAGCTATTATAAAATTACAGCGTAGTAACATAAGCGATGTGCCAATGGTGATATGCCTGCCTTGGATTTTTAATACTAATTATAGTGAAAGCACACAGTTTGGCAAAGAGCTCGTCTCATGGGAAACGACAAATGCACATTCTGCCAAATTGACAATTGCTCTTGGTGACATAGTACCGCGAAACACAAATATATCTACGGATTTATTTAAAGTGGAAATCAAACAAAATTCTAAAATATGTGCAGGAGACAGTGGTGGCGGCTTTATTGATTATTGTCCTCGAACATATTCCAAACAGAACAGTTCCTTCAGTTGCTTGTACGGCGTGGTGAGCCACGCAAAACATGGATTGGATCTAAATAAGTGCTCAGATACTATTGAAGTCACAAACATTGCCTACCACATAGATTTTATTAATAAAGAAATTGAACTCAGTATGGATGAATGTGACACTTACTAATGGCTTCGAGTGTGCTTAAACCTATTTAATCTATTAAGCAGTCATTTGCATTAAAATAAATATCTGATACTTATGTATGTATATGTATGTATATATGTCTTATAAATAAATAAAAATATTTGCGACATAATTGAAAACTCATAAGACGAAAGACTAAAACGATGCGTATTTGCTGAGCATCATTGTCATGAATATATTTCAATAGCTCAAAAATGTTTAAACTATAATAAAGTAATGAATGAATGGGTATTCAAAACATTGAACAATTTTTCAAATGGGTTTTTAAATTTGCGAAATTATCAAAAGCAAATGTGTGAATTATAAGAGAAACAAAAGGAATAAATAAAATAAAAGTAACTTAGACGAAATGGTAGCAAGGGAAGCAGAACACTTGCCATCATTAAATCTGTTGAGAGAGAGAGAGAGAGGTAGAGAAAGAAAAAAATGCAGCAGAAATCATCTAATTCATTTATTAAAAATTTAAAACCGACGCGGCGTATGAGTGATAAGCGTATGCCTGTTTCGGCATGCCAGTAAATGATGACCCCTTCACTTTGACAACTTGTACTAACTGCTATCATCGATAGTCCCTCACAACTGGGGCCTGGCGCTGCTCCACCTGGACTTGGGCTCGGCGTTCATTTAACCCCGCCCACTGATGCTGTGCACGTGACTGAGCTGTCTGGCAACACGGCATTTGGACTACTCATATTGCCGCTTTTACTGTCGTTGTCGTTACCTAGATTTACGGCATTATAATCGCTTATTATTTGTGGCAATGACAAGTGAAAGTCGACACGAGTCTGGGCGGCACAGCATTGCTGTCTAGGCTCTCACTTTTAACAAATTTATCTTCCTTGAATTGCTTTTTGGTCCGACGACAGTGTGTCATGTAGGAAATCAGTTGATTGATATGGTCAAGTAATGATTATCGCATTACGAATAAATGTTGTTCTGCCTCATAGCAAAGAGATGTCAAAACTGAGCTGACGTTCTCGGATCCATTGGCCATTTCCACAGTCAGCTAGCTCTCATATGCTTTTTATACATTTATTTAAAAAACTATAAACTGTATTTCAGCTATAGTAATATAGTTTTCATCTCAACGGAAAACTTTAAAACAAGAAAACTTCAACAATAAAATTCACATTGTTTAACAAAATGAAATAGATTAAATAAATATATATGTATATGTACATGTATCTGAAAACTAACTTATAGATTTCAATAAATATTGAAATTTCTATTATTATTATTTTTTATTTTAAGACTTTATTATAATAAAATATACTACACGTAGAAGTTATATATGTATAGGATAAAGATGGAAGCAAGCATATTATATATATCTCCATATCCGTTATTATTTAAATTAGAGAAAACTTCAAATTTATATTCCATAAAAGTGCCAGCTGACTTTTTTAAAATTCTTTTTTATATATAAATAACTCTTTTAATGTTTCCAGGCCAGAATGATAATGAATCGTATTTAAAATTTACAAAGGTCTGCAGGGTAAATCGCAGTTGCGCCTAGAATAATTCATTGCTAAATGTTTTTGACAGTTCTTTGCATTTCAATGTAGAAATTTTAGGTTCATTTTGCTTTGAACTTTGTGCCTCGTTTGCTTGATTTACCTTGTGTTAATGGTTTCTCCAGACGAACGCATATGAAAGGATCTGGTTTCTGGCCCTGATGGGCATTGCTGACGCCAGTTTTTTATTCTATGACTGCTGTCAGGATTCGTTGTTGTCCGTTTTCGATAATAGTCCACAGATTTAAGACTGGCTGTTGTTCTTGATTTTATCAATGTCTATCCGTTGACTAGTCGGTGTCCGCCGATATGAATCTTTTTATTTGAAGTGCGCGTATTCTCTATGATTGTTTTTAGTCATATATATTCGCCTTTTTCGTATATTTCGTACATATTTTTTAAAATTTATTTTTCTCTTGTGCTTCAGTTACTGTCGCACACTCAGACAAATACACTAACACACACACACAAAGGCATGTCCAAATGTATATGAACAAAGTTTTGTATTATGAAACCGTTTTCGTTCACGTCTTTGTTCTTGATGAAACACGAGAGATTATTTTTTATGGCGTTGCATTATCTCTCTCTTAAGCATTTTATGTTTGCTTTTGTATTGTTATTATTGTTCACTATGAAGATAATTTAACATTTTATTCAAGTATATATAAATTAGGTATATTTAAATTTAAAAAAAAATCAATAATAATCAATAAAATACTAATATTTGGTAATGTGTTTCGTAATACAATTTGATTTAGGTATATTTGTTATATAGTTCAATTGAATAGCCTGAAAGTCATTTCAGTCATGTTGTAAATATCCATAAGAATGAACTATAAAACAATAACAGACTGCTGTGATTGCGGCCATGTGGCCTTCTTGGCTAACACGTGCTTTGGCTATTGCTCGGTTCGCGTTTCTGTTTTGTTGCCTTTGGCGTGCTGAGTTATTGTCTGAGCAGCGATTAAAGTTGCATGCGAACTACACACATGGAGTGGCATGCAATTGCTTTAATTAAACGCAAACGTCAATGACCGGAAAGTGGGGTGGCCGAGCATGTGTAAAGTGTTTGTGGTGGGGCAAACAATGGGCTGCATACTTTTAGACGCCAACGCGAAGACAACGCGAGCCGGCACCAGGCGGATTCTGTAGTGAGGCGGCTTTGTTACGAGCTAACGGTAACGGTAACGGTTAAGGCAATGTCAACGGTAACGGTACCAGCGGTCAGACGCGCCTGAATAACTATTTGCACAATTGCTTGAACGCTTTAGTTGAGCAGCTGGTCTTATTTTATCATTCTCTAGTATTAGACGCTTTGCGCCCATAAACTACACACAGGCACAGATACCCGTGCACAAACACTCACACACAAACAGTAATACTCATACAGAGACACTGGCCACGCAGAGAGGCTCACTTGTGTCCACGACGCACGAATGAATTCCAACGACTGAAGTTGGATTCTTAAGCCAACGGCTTCAGTATGCCAAACAGAAGCAGCAGCAGCAGTAGCAGCTGGTATGTGGGTTAAGTTTCATAGAAATTGCGAGCGAGAGAGAGTGTCGTCCAATACGAAAGCCGAGTAAGAGAGCGCACGTACAGCTGGAAGTGGAACGTATTCTGCGCTGTGAGCTTTCGCTCTTTCACTCCACTCGGTGTTCGTTCAACAGCTGTTTAGCCATCGTTTTTATTATATGTTCGCTTCGTTCGCTTCACGACCTTCTCTCAGCAATCTCCTTGCCGCGCTTGGCCGCAGCCACCAACAGATTGCGAGAAATCTGCCGTTGGGGCAGGTAATGGTTGACGACCCTCACTTGTGTTGCTTTGTAGGCATTAAAGCATTTTTTTTTCTGATTAATTAGACAAATCATGTTTAAAATATGTGGATAGAGAATAGGTGGATGAATATAAGAAATTTCAAATTTTAAATATTTAACAAAAATTTGATTTCTTTTAAATTTATTTCAACTCTTTTCTTATATAAAGATTTGTTGCACCTTTGATTAATTGTACAACTTTTGATTTAACAAATTATATATCACATATATCACGAATTGCAATCCACTAATGAATTCGTATGGACATGAATGTCCTTCGGAGCCACCTTGCCTTTCACCCAGTTTTCCTGGACACTCAGCCGCTTAAATCGATGGCAACAAATCGAGTGTTGCGGGCTAAGCGTGCGTGTGATTTAACCACATTCTCTGGTCTGGCATTTTGAAATCCTGTCCAAGACGCTGCAGATAGTTGGCAGAAAAAAAGTTCAAGGAAAATAACTCTGTGAATGGCCAAGGACAGCACATAATTGAAAGCCAAACATAAAAAAAGAGAAACGAAAAGCAAACAGAAGAAATGAAGCAAATCAAAAATAAAATAATAAATACGTACGAAAAGAGAAGATAATCGTATAGCATATATCAATGCGACTATATAGTCGATACGATAAATTAACGATAAATAAATGTATGAACATTTGTACAAAGACGCCAGCCGAGGCTGTAAAAGAGAAATACATTTGCACTTGTTTTACATTCATTACACATACGTCATGTAGTCCACAATGCGAATACTCTGTTGGCTCTATGTCAGCATATATTAATGTAATGTAATGGATATATGTTTTAAAATGCCTTGGTAGACAGATTAAGACTCTGACTAAACCGCAAATATAATTAAAAAGTTTTTTTTTAATTACGGTTGAGAAAATTCAAAGACCATTCGGCTTTCTTAAGCCCACAAATGCTGTGGCTGTCACACACGAAAAGGCTGCCATTTTTGACAACGTATGTATAATAGGAAATTATTTATGTGTGTGTTTCTTTAATTTATGGGCACATCAGAGCAGAGGCTTAAAGCCACGAATTGACAAGCTTTTGGGTTAAAGAGTTCTATGTTAAGATGGAATACGGATTTTGTATACATTTTAATGTTATTCAAAATGTTTATTCGTGTCAAACGAATAAAACCTGATTACTTTCATATACCAAGCAAAAATATATTTGCCTAAAGTAGACTTTTTAGAGTTTAATTTAATATTTTCCTATTACGTAATCTATGTGTGATTATATCTTGGGTAAAATTAAATATTTCTTTTATCAATTTAAACGCTTCTTATTACTTTGCATTTTTTGTAAAATATATTCAACTATACATAAGATAAGATTAATACAAAACTTCAATTACAGTAATAATCGTAAGTAAAATAATATTTTATTGCGAGACTTTTCTAACAAATTAGAGACACTAAATGTTCACTAAAATATAAACAATATAAATATAATATAAAATAATAAAATAAAATATAATTTGCAAAATTAAGCTAATCCGATTTGCATTGTTATAATATATGTTTAGCTATTGGGCTTCACAAGCTTTTTATGTAAATCATATATTTATATATATATGTATATATCGATTGTCGGTCACATTATATCTTTGCATTAATGTATTAATATCTCGTATTAAGGAATATACATATATCGTTTATAGCTATTGAATAAAGTAGTCTATTCTCGATATTTGTGTTCATATCGTAATGTAACTCTTTCAGAGAATAGATAGAGGTAAATCACCTGTTACACCTATTAAATATTATGATGAAATGATGAATTATATTACAAGATATGAATAATTGCTGTTATATTAAAATTATGCGCAGGATTCTTAGTAACATTAAACATATATTCACAAAAACTCTATATTTTTATTTTGTGAAACTTTGGTTGAAGGTCACCCGTAAATAGAATAATGATTATGATAAATGTTATGACGCACAGCTAGGGAGCGCACATCTACGTCAGCTGGCCTACGTAGGGCCACTCAAACAGTTGATTTATGTCGCAGGAATTTGTTAGCACGACAGCCGAGAGCGCGACAGAAATCAGTGTTGGGAAAATCAGAGCGCGAATTTAACAACCAAACGGGTTTGTTACAAATTAAATTTTTAATTAATGCCATTAATAAGATGGGCCAAGCAGCAGCAGCAGCAGCAGCAGGAGGAGCACTCGGTGCGCTGCTCTGTGGATGGGAGGGGGGTGGCGGCCACAAAATGTCGACATGGAAAATTTAACGCGCAATTGAAGTTTACAGCCGCAAATTGTTTGCTGGCCTACAGCGATTTTTTGGCTCCGAGGCAGCCGGGCCGCAATGCGAAACTTTGCAATTTGCTATAAATTGGAAAGCGAACGACAGACAATGCGCACTTAATGCACAACCACGACTCAAATCACGAGCAGCAGCACTTTAATTGTTCATTATACCAATACAATTTGCTTGCAGCTTCATCAAATATTCAACTTGAAGTATTTGCGAGGCAGCTGGCAAAGATGCTGGGCTCTTGGCCAGAATGGATCAGACGCATAAAAAGTTGAATGAAGAGCGCGTGTCGCAATCTGAAATGCTTCTTAATGAAAATGGGAAAAACGACTTTTCATTTTTATTAAATGAAAAGTGAAAGCAATGAATTTGACTGAACTTGCCAAGTGGCAATCGCCAAAGGAAACATAGCTTACCCATTTTCTATATAATATTTCTGTACATATGTATATGCAATTGTTTGCATACTCGAAAGTATTAAACTATTTACCTTTATGCGGTTGAAGGCCTTATAAATAAATTCAGCTGGAATTTCATTCACATTTTTATTGTGGCTCTCGTAGATAAAAAAATGCGGTTCCAAAAAATTCAATTCAAGCGCTGAATTTTAATACTAAAAAAAAAAAACACACACAAATTGAGCTTAAAAAAAAAAAAAATTATATAAAAATCGTAAACAAAAATATGTAAAGAACACATATTTTTGAAAAATAAAAATTGAATAATATAAATATATAAATATAACTTGAAATGAATTATGAAAGAAAGCTGTAAATTCAGAGGACTAGGTCTTAGAAATAGTAATTGAATTTGGCATGATAATAAACAAATTTATTGACAATCATTTCCCAACTATTAAAATATGCAATAAATCAATAAAAAAAAATAAAAATTTTGATTTACGAGATGGCAGCAGAGACCGCTAACAGTTTCAGGCGATAATGCGGCCATGCCGCTGGAGCCAACATCATATATATGCATGAATAAATATATGTATGTGAGTAAATGTATATACTTCGGCCCGCATCGACATAGCGACATGTGTAATATTTATAGCAGCAGCAAATGCGAAATATTGCGTATGCAAATGGAGCCAAGTGGAAGGCGACAAGCATTGACTGTGGGAGCTGGCAATAGGCGAACATGCGAGGAATTGTGCCCGAATAGCGAATACGAATTCTGTGCCCAATATTGGCTGGTGTTTCCGCTGGAGCATTTGCTTATTGGCGCACTTTGCTTCTTTTACGGTTGCACGAATTTTTGAGCAGCCTCACTTCCGGTTATAGCATCCGGAAATTGCAACTGAAATGCACACACGCACACACACATTTACACACACTAGCGAACTAACACAATGACATGGCGGCATATGTATGGCATTTGTATGCAAATTTCAGTCGAATGGTTTTCATATGCTTATACTCGAAGCACCACGGTGCGTATGCGTGTGCTATATGCCTGCTATTCGCTGCCAAAGGCGCTCTCAGTCTATTTCAGATATTCGTTTGCATTGCCAACCCTAGTGCTTGCTACTATGCACGTCTTTGGCCTTACAGGCTGTATGCTGTCCATATGCATATATCCTGCTTAGTCGTCGTCGTCGACTCGTGTTGTTTTGCTTAAGGGACATATAAAAGGAACAAAATATGGCAAATTTGTGGCTGCTGCTGAGTGATTTCAGACTGCGGCCAGGTAGAGTTACTTTTTCAATGAAATGACAAAAAAAAAAAAGAAATGGCAGCTACATTTACATATTTTGTGCACAACTAGCTGAGAATCCGAGAATCTCAAATATCCGCACAATTTCCATGGAACAAGAATGTGCCCGACTAGGATAGAGCTCTACTGCATTTATTTACACTATTGAATGCTTATACGTATCTAGTGTCTAAAATGCTTGAAATAGTTTTGCTTAAGCTGAAGAAAAGTCGAAAGATAAAGGCAGCGAGCAGAGCAGCAGATAATGCGACGACTAGCCGCATTGCCACGTCCTCTCAGATCCGTTCAGTTCTCAAAAAATATACAATATTGCGCTAAATGCTCAGCGGTATGCTTAAAGGAATTGACATAATTTAGAATATGACAGAGCAGCCGGAGTGGAGGCTGATGTCGAATATGGACTGCGCAATGTGGGGACCAGTTTGAATGGGGCTAATAAATGGTCCTCCGCCTGCCGCAAGAACAAAGCGGAACGGAAAAAAGCTAATGGCAGCAAAAGTAATTGTGAATGAGGCGTGGCGCGTAACGCCGAGGAACGACCCGATGTCGTTGTTGCGTCGTCAGCATAAAAGTTTTATTAAATGATTAAGCCAAAGCGGCCGCCCGAAAGTAGGCAACGATATTTGTCAAAATTTGCTTGCACACAGGCACAGCCAGACACAAGCACCCGCACGCAGGACGGGGACTTTTGAATTTGTGATTTCTGACGCTGGCCGTCGGCCGTCGGCCGTACGATGCCATAGCTTATTAAATTTAACACTAGCATAGAACGCCTTCACTTTTACTTTCATCCCGATGCGGCGAGTCGGGACGTGGCGTGGCGAGGCGACACTCATGAATTATTCAGTGCGTAGTCCTTGATCCTTGCAATTTCTTTTGTCTTTGTGGCGTCGCTTGGCCGTCAACAGTTGACTCATATACCCCTGTCCCTAGCCCTGCCCCTCTCCCATCTTGTTCTTTATGTTTTCTTGTTATGGCTGCTCTTAATTTTCATGTGAAAAATGCACTGCAATTTATTTGAATGGGCTTTTTGTTAAAAAATCGTTCCTTTCTCTCCGGCCTGTTGTGTATTTTCTGAGCTCATAATCTTTGCATAACTTACCTGTTTCCGCCCGGACCGACCGGAGTATGGCCTCTAAATTGCATTCAAATGCTGAGAATATCTCTTGCATATATGCATAGGCATCAGCGTACCTGACCAGAGTTTAATTACCTTGAAAGCTTTGCATTTGCTAATGTCTCATAAATTACATTTTTTGTTAATTTTATTTTTCTCTTCCTCTTGTTCTTCTCGTGAGTTAAAAGTTATTTAACTTCTTGTACATAATTGATTGGATGTAATTAACTTTTAAGTCTCGCAATTATTCGTAATTGCCAATAAACTAAATAAACTCAAGCTAAGTGCAAATTTTTGAATAAATTTTATCGAATTGATATTTTGATAAATTACGTATTCACTTAATGTGGTGCATATTTAATATATTTATAATTCATTTACATTTATTTCCTTGCACATATTAGAATATATGAGACCCAAGAAGATTGTCTTACTTTGATATATTTCATCTCAATCTCAAACAATGCTTTGATTTGATCATTTTTGTGTTTCCTTCCCACTAGCAGTCTAGTAAAAAGTCTTGCAGTCTGTTCACAAATATCGTTTGTGGTTATTAATGTTACGAGTTGATGGCTGTCAAATGTCAACCAAAAGTTTAGCGCAGCGGAAACTAAACTGACGCAGTCTGAAACTTCCGCCTTGCGGCCATATGAAACTCTGTTGGCTTGCGAACAAAAGTGGTTTGAGACATATTCCGTTAGCGAAGATGAGGCGCGCAGTTGAATCGCGATGCCAATTCGTGGTGTATGGTGCACATCTTGAACTTATTTCCGCTTCCGGCCGCTTGCTGACTACAATTAGCATGCGCTCAGCATAGGCAGCAGCCACGCCCACATAGCAAGTGCTTGGGCGTCGCACTGTAGGGCCTCTGCCGGCGTCGCGTGGCAAAAATCAGAAAAGTGATGAAAAGCGATTTTCAAAAAGTTGATCTCATATGATTGGAAATTGTCCAAAGGGACAGTATCCAAAAGATTTTTGAAATTCGACAAATTTTAAGGGTAGTTATGCCCCTTCAAAGTTGGGTAAACTTGCACAGTTTTGCACAACACCGCATTTTTGTGAAAAATGCTCAACTTGTGAATCGAGTTGCAAGACAAATACAGCACCGAATGTTTACATGTTGGTTGCGATTTAAAGATTAATTAATTTCTAGTAATATAAAAGAAAAATTATGTTGTTACGATTTGTCATTTAAGAGCTAAGTTAAATTTAGTGAACCTCTTAATTTTACACTATTTTTCATCTTTGATGGACTGCATCTTCTGAGTCCCGCCGAGTCCCAGGCAGCGACTTATACATACATGTTAAGGAAGATATCCGCTTTCATATTAATAAAACTTTGCCTGCCCCTACCCGCCCCTCCGGGTTTCTATGCCAAAAAACTACCAAAAAACAGGCAAAAAAACGCACGAAATGCGCAAAAAAGGGCGTTGTTGCGTGTCGCTGCATGCTGTAGGTAGAATTGCCGACGGCAAAACGGTTAGGAAAGGGTTTGGGTTTTTTTGTAAATTGGTCGTTACAATTTGCACTATTTATTTGTTTTGTCTACCAAATGCTGCATTTTGTAAGCAAATATTTTTTGGAATGGAAGAAAACAGGTACCTGATTAATTAATAATTATTCTGCAGAAACTTTAAGCTTATTAGATATTGCCCCGCCTTCTACGGATGACAAATTTAAGGAAATCTAAATAAAAAAAATTAAAAAATTAATTTAAAAAAAAAATTTTTTTTTTTAAATTTATTTATTGAAACTCACTCTCTGAAAATAATACAAATAATTTATTGAAACAAAAAAAAATGTTTTTTTCATAGAAAAACCAGTCATTTTTGCCGAAGCTAACATTTGTCATGTTTGACCTATAACTGTGAAGCACCCTGTTATCGCACCACCCTGTTTGTAGATTCATTTTAAAGCTTGAAGAATTCCCTGTCGAATGCCTTTTAAATTTTTAAAATATTTTACTTGGTTCAAAAGTTATGATTTTTGCAACGCAAAATGAGCAAAGGCCCCACTGTGCGTCGCGACGCCTGTCGAGTGTTTGGGGCAGCCAACAAAAGCCTTTGCATAAATTATGAGCAAAGCCGCCAGATAAGTGCGATAAATTATGAAACAGCAAAAGAGCTGAATGCAATCTGCTGCTGCAGTTGCCCAACCTTTTTGCTCCTGCTCCTGCTTCGCACACACATTAATACACATGGCAGGAGAAGACCAGGGGTTTTGTTTTGGGTGTCAAAAAAAAGAAAGAAAAGAACACAAACAATGTCAAAATCACACACCCACAACTCACACACTGTCCTTTTGTTTTGTCTTAAGCAGGCTTTTAATGCTTGTTGTTGTTGTTGTTGTTGTTGCTGTTGTTTTGTTGCTAATACCAGAGCCTGACAGGAAACGGAAGTTTCAACGCGCAGCGGAAATTATTGTTTAGCTTTATTGTTTTGACTGCTTTAGAAATTTGTTTGCCGAATCATTTTCATTCATTCAGTTTAGTATTCGAGTCGAGTCAACTGGCGCGCCTCCACGTTATTGCCCCTCGGCTGCGTTGCTCGTTAGTTTTCGCCGCCTAATTTTCTGGGCGTGTTTTATGCCTGCAAATTTATAGCAGGCAAACCGTACGACCAACCCACCCGCATTGCGTGTGAACATCGCCCCCACACACATCCAGGACACCCAGGACACCCAGCACACCCATATACACAGTTAGTGCCTGTAATAGACTAGGCTAGCTCATAAACATTTTGATTCATATGCAGACATGGCCTCCAGGCACATTAAGTGCTCGGCACTTAAAAGTGTTCCTTTCCGAGCGATGGCTTCTTTATCCATAGCGTACAGCATGGAATCTTAAAAATCTTTCCATTTTTCTTTCGAAATCGTTGGCAAACTACATTATAATTGATGAATATATACTATAATATACTTTCAAAAACTATAGGAACACATTGATTGATAGTCATGAGAAACTGATCATCCTGCCAGAGGGAAAATACAGTTCAGTTCAAGAAAATGTGTGTTTCGATTGGCACTCGAGCGAATCAATGGAACAGACATTCGCATGGATTGATTGAGCAGAGGAAATGGAAAAAGCATTTACTGTTACGAACATTGGAGCTGACACTGAAGTGGATTAAACTCTTTCACTTAATTGCAATTACACTGCAAGCCAACCGATCGATGCCAACTGATTGTAACTGACAATGGATCCTAAATGTGGCCAAGGCTCTGCATAAAATTAGTGAAGCCCTCAGCCGGACAGTGCAAATTGAAAGGCAGAAACAGGGCCAAGCCAGTGGGGCAGAGGCAGTTCCAGAAGCAGACACACAAACACACTTATGTTCGACTGCACTTTAAGCTATTTAAATATTTATAAACATATACACATGCACTTAAAACAACATTGAAGAGTCAAGCAAGAGCAGAAAGGCAGGATAACTATTATCCTGCATTTCAGTCGTTTTCCCATACTTGAACCAAATTTCGTTTTCAATTTGTGTTGCGTCTGTCTCTGTCGCAACGAGAGCTGCACTAAATGTGACAAGGCGTCCCCTTTTTATCTCCAGTTCGGTTCGAGCATTGTCTGGGTCTGGCCGGGCTACCGGCATCGTTGCCCTCTTGAAGACTTGAGGAGCCTCTTCAGTGCGCGCATTCTACCCAGCTAACTTGACATTTTCTTCTCTTACAAAGTCACTTACGGTGGTCCATCTCAGCATCTTTGTATGCTGTGCAAAGTCGACTGCTTTCTCCCTCCTCACTCGGCCAGACTATGTATCTTGAATGTCTTTCTCTCTCTCTCTCTCTCTCTATCACGCTCTCGGTCTCTCGCTGTTTGCATGGCATACATTTTGGCTGTATTTATTTGCCATTTCAACTTGATCCAATTGTATTTCACTGGTCTCAATGCGAAATGCATTACTTGAAGTCATTTTAAATCATTAAAATGTATATTTTTTAATATTAAATACAGGTTGCAAAAAAAATTGCAGAGTTTCGATAAGAGTAATTAGTATTTCGAAAGAGCATGTGTAAAACTACCTATGTATATATTGAATCATATATATCACATTCACAATTTAATTAATAACATGTTATTACTATAAAGAAGTAGCAGTTGGAACATATTAAAGCTCAATATAAAATCTGACATATGTTTAGGTGAGTAAAGAGTATATAGAAGAGTGGAGACTGCCTGACTGACGCAGAACTCTGCAAAGATCTGATACTACAGACTTCCTGCTTTTCTCAATACATGCCAATCAATATATAAATTGTCACTTTATATATATGGGAGTAGCTCGTTCTCTGCATGGTATATAGGAAAATATTCAAAGCTACATTGTAAAATGAGATAGTAAATTTAGTTCTTGATTTTATTTAGTAAAATTTCTCATCAATTTAATGACCTAAAATCTTGCTATTTTATGCGCAGAGAAACTGATTTAAATTTAAATTGATTAATCTGATTTTGAACTATGAAGATGGAAAATTAGTTTCTTCAAAATGATGCCACAAAACACAATTTGATCGACCAGAGCTGATATATTAATCAAAGAAGATAGTGTGACTGATGAATGATCCAATGAAGCCTTGACTGTTTATCTAGTTGAGCTGTCGACCAACTATAAATATCAACAATTTAAATCACTTCTGATCTGAAAAAAAAGGATAAAAGAAGCAAAGTGTACAAAAGAATTTCTATTATAGCATCAGCCATAAACCATGGAGCAAAATTCATACATACATATGTATGTATATATTAACCCAGTTAGTGCGACAGTTATCCGCTTATTTAACGTTACGGGCACGGACGTCTGAACTGCAACAATATAATAACAGTAACAATATCAACATCAGCAGCAACAAGAGCTAACATGAATCTATGGCCAAGCACAAATAATGGCGTTTACATTTGATGCATATAAAATACCAAAGAGTGTGTCATGTGTGCGTTTGAGCGAGAGGAGTAGAGTAAAAGGGAGACAGAGGGAGAGAGAGAGAGAGAGAGAGAGAGAGAGAGAGAGAGAGAATGAAAGGAGTGCCATTTATCCTGATACAGCATGCAGTGTGGACATTGGTTGCATTGTGGGTCGCTTTATAGGATTTACCTGTGTTTAAGTTGGGGCGTAAATTAAACACGGCAGCTGCTGACATGCGACGATGGATCGGCAAAGCTATTGCCAAAAAGGGCTGACGAGGGGTCATATTTGTGCCAGTTTTTATGGTGCTGCAGATAGTAGCATAGCTCACAACATATGCCACAGCTAATTTATGCTCAAAACGCGTGTCGCTCCACAAGCTGCCTGTGCATGCTTTCGAATGTATATATATATGTGTGTGTGAGTGTGTATGAGTGTGTGTGTGTGTGTGTATGCGTGTTTGTGTGAACTAACTTGTATTTGTTTGACCAAAGATATGTAAGGTTCAAGTCCATAGAAAAGCAGAAAATAATGTTCCTTAGGTTGGCTGTGGTAATTCTCCATATATCCATAGCTTGCTGTTACTACTATTCCCACACATATTTGTATCAATTTATATACTCAATATTTGTCGGAAAAAGTAAATTTGTTTTTATTTATATTTTATATATTTAAAAGTGGATTTATTATACAATTTAAAATACGAAATGCAACATTTTATATTTATGCTGACTGGTATTTGTATCAAAATGTAAATATTTACATATTTGTTCTAATTAGCTTTAATACCCAAAGCAAAAAAATCTCTCTGGAAAATCAGAAAACAAACAAAATCAATGGAAAACGAATTTCCTTCATTTATCCACAGCAGCCAATCCACTTCACAATCAATTCTCATTCTCATTTAAATTTAATATTTAGTAAAATACTACAATATTTACTGACATATTTAGGTTCATTTGAGGTCTGCTTAAGCCACACAGAAGTTGTTAAAGAGCTAAGCTTGTGCTTTACACAATGTCACAGCTGGTTTGCAAGGACTCTACGACTGCATACCAATGAGCTGTCGAGCACTTGTATTACATCAAAATCCGAGAACGGAAGTCTTTACGGATGTGGCTCCTAAATGATGTCCTTTGTTACCTGGCCTGGGCGGCGGTCCGGGCGTGTCATGTACATGCGTACGGTAGGCGTGGTCAACGGAGCTGTGCGAGCCACAAAAATGTTACAGCCACATTGATTGCGGTCTCGCTCATTTATTGATTTCTTTAAAACGCTGCACAGATTCCGCTCATTGAAAGTTTTGGCAACAATTTAGCCTGCAGCTTCCGTAAATTGTGTTGAGTTGCGAATAAATTGAACTGTTTAGTGCTCTATACAAGTGGGATGTAAATACATTGTGGGTCAGTGAGTATTCTTCAGTTAGCTGCAAAAATAAACAGAGGAATAAACAACAAAAAAAAAAAGAAGAGCAGCAGCACAATACAAAAACCCAACCGAACACAACAAGCTTAAACATTTATGCTTTCTGCCGCATGCGAATATGGACGATGATTTATGCATTTCTCCTATGTGCCACATTGTTGAAATGTTCAAAAGGCTCATACGTATATGCACACACACACACACACACACACACACACACACATACACAGATACACAGCTTTATGCATTTACTGGATACATATTCAATTCACAGGCACAAAGAGTTCGCTTTGTATGTATGCAAATTTATCGACATGGGTTTGAATTTGATATGAATAGTTGCCCCAATCCGTGGCACAAATACACACACACACACACACACACACACACACACACACATGCACGTACATATATATATATATTCTTGGAACTGCATCAGCCGACAGTTTCACACTTTTCTATGTATTGAGCGGCAACATTTTCAAAGCAGCTTAAATCATGCTGCATTCATATTACAAACTTTGTGCATAAGTCTGACAATAATAGCTGATGCTTTAAATACAAAATTTGAAAATTGATAACAGCTGAAATGTTTTTTTTTTTTTTTTAAATAATATTTATGGTAAAATGTTCTAAGCCGGATAAAATGCATTCGCTTTTTCTCTCACAAATGTGTTATGTGAGTGGTTCAATCATTTTTTGTAGCAAATTGAGTAGATCAGAAGTAAAACCAATTGAGAGACTAAAAATGATATAAGTGTTTTGAAATGATAAATTTTATATGCCAGGAAATACCGTGTGATCTCTGATAAATCCGGGATTCAAGCGAGATTGAATGGTAATCTAATTTTATAGTGCGTACTGTCGATGACATTTCATAGCTGAGATTTCATACTTTGAGCAGTAATTTAATGGCAATAAGAGCCAGCGCTAATCAAATCATTGATCAACAAGCGCAAGAAAACTGATTTTGATTTGTGGTAGTTGGACTGATGGAATAAATGCACTCGGAGCCAGGTAATCAAGCAAACCAACCGCCCAACAACAGCAACAACTAATACAGCTGCTGCTCTGGTAATTTAAATGCAGCGGGAAGTGGATTTCTCTGAATCCATTCACATGGCCATGGGTCGTGCTCGCCGGTTTGCTTTGGCTTGGCTTGAGACTGAATGAAATTAAAAGCAAATGTCAGGAAAGGGCATAAGCGCTAAATTCAATTTATTTAGCTCAAACTGTAGCAGGGTAAAAGGCAATGGCAACAACATCAGCAACAGTAACAGCAGCAGCAGCAGCAGCAGCAGCTGCCACTTGCCCTTAGAGTGGATGAGTTCCATTTACTGTTTATGCGGCGGGCAGGCAGGCAACTGCAACTTGGCTCGTTGTTCCTCCGGAAGTTGCACAGCCCTACACTGTCCGCCAATTTGAGCTGTGCAAGGAGAGACGTAACGTAACGTAACGTAACGAAACGAAACGAAACGAAACGTAAAACCGTTTCCATCTACATAATGGGATCAATTCAATTATAAAACCAGTTTGCTCTGCTCTCACAGCGCCACATCGTGAACCATCATCCTATTCGAGTCCTAAATCTTCCATATTCAGACACTATTTCAGTGTCGTTGCTGTTGTTGTTCGCTGTTGTTGCTGTTGCTGTTGCTGTTGCTGCATGTGGTTTACGTGAAGTGTGCGATTCTGCCGCGTATCCGCTGTCATATGATGAATAGCCTCAAATGGATTTGATTCATTTAACTGTTGCCGCCTGGCGCTGCGAATATTTTGGCTGCTGTTGCGCACAATTTGTGCAGAATCACAACGAATCACAACGTATTCAAAACAGCAGCAGCAGAAATCAAATTGCCAAGGTTGAGCGTGCTGAACGGCGCGTTACTTTGTAACTTAATATTGGCTTGGTGTTTGCACATGTGAATCTTAAAATAACCAGGAAATCTGAAGTCTTAAAGTTATTTTTAATATTAAATTATTTTACATTTAAATATATTATTTTTATAAAATATAAATTTTTGTAATTTTTTAGTTTAAATTAAATTTTTAGAAAAATTTAAATACAAATTCTACTTCTTATTTTCATTATTATTATTATATTATCATTAAAAGAATTTAATGTCAATTCTTTTCTTTTTTTTAAACCTATTTATATTGTTTTCTATTACTTATTAATGAAACAAATTAAAATTCAATACGATTTTTAGTTAGATTATAGTTTATCCTTTGGTGTTAAGAAATTTCAAGTTGAGTTTATTAAAAAGCTGTACACAAAGTTTTCTCATAATATCATCTTTAATTTAATTTAATATGTAATGAAATTCGTATGTACTTTTTAATATGCTTTAAAATGCATTTCATTTGGCATACGTTGCGTATGATTAATTAACTTAAAACTCTGCTGCTGCGTTGCGCATACGACACGAGTGCCCGTCGCTGCTTCATCCACTCTTGTCATACTCGAATGCGCTTCAGCATCAGACGGATGCACCAAAGACTATGCAACCATCAAAACTGTCTTTAGCAGCAGAAACTTTAAACTTGCTGCCAATATGTTTTGTTCTATATATATACATATATATATATATATATGTGTGTGTGTGTTTGTGTGTGGGTAAGTGTGTGTGTGTGCTTTGAATTGCTAAAGTTTGGCTGAAGCTCTTACCATGGTGCAGCCACCAAAGTTGCTTTTTGTGCGGTTGCTCAGTCAACAAAAACCAACACCGACAACAACAATAGGCTGAGGCATGCGCAAACACAATGCTCGCCTGTTTTGGAACTGTTTTCAAGCCAAGCAGCTATTTTAATTGATATGGCAGCGCCCATGTTGTATTTGTTACTTGAAGTTTACACACACACACACACACTTGTATAAATAAATACTTTGTCACCAAGAGCACTTCCACGCAGTCGAGGCCAGCGGGGTATATGCGTGCGTGTTTCTGATTGCTGAGTTGTTTATTAAAAAAAAAAAAAAAAAAATTGTAATGCTGCTCTCCAGGGTTTCTTTTTCTTCTTCTTCTTAGTCGAGTGTAACAAATAAAGTTCAAAATTAATTTTGAAAGTTTTGACCACTTGTGTGTGTGTGTGTGTTTGTGTGTGTGTGTGTGGGCGTCTATCGTCTGCAGTTCTCCCTCAAACTGAGTTGAATGGCAACAGGGCAGACGGCCCCATGGGCGGGATTCGCATTACAAGAATATTTATCGGCCTAAACATTCTTGATGCCATGATTTGTTATTTCTACTTCGGCTCATTTTCTTTTCATGTTTCACAAATTCAGCGTCTTTTCGTTTTAAACATGTTGCGCATTGTGTTCCATTTAATTAGAAAACATTTCGGGTTGCGTTTTTATACGTTTTTGTTTGCGCTTATTAGAAATTTTATGCACCCCGGCGGCGAATAAATAATGCATAATCGACCAGGCGCGCTTTATATATTTGTCGCCTAATTGGAATTCCATGTAGGCATCTCAAGACCCAACGCATTGTCTGAGTGTTGCGCTACGTGCCACCAACGTGAACAAGCCAACTAGAGCTCAACATTCTTGACAGCCTCGTCATGCTCGTGCCTCTCATAAACAACATCACAAACTATTAAATTGACTAATTGGGCTGCTGCTGCAGACCCCAACTCGCATTATGCACACACGCATCGCCATCCAGATGCGCCGCCTCTCTTAGCCAATGCATACGAAATGCTGTCTCTGCGCCTTTCTTCTGCCCATAAATTCAGCTGAAGCATAAAGAGCTGTGAGCCTCAGGAATAAGAGTTATTCTGAGTTATGCGCAAATTTGATTAAGCCCTTATGGGTATGTCTAAGATATGGGCGTGCAAACACAATTTATAGACAAGCATACAATTTCGATATAGAATTAAAACAGCTTGAAAACAGCTAGAAACTAGAAGTATTCAATATATGAAATACTTCATATATGCTATATCTATAAATATATGAAAATAGACTTTTAAATGTGTCTATTTGCCAAATTGGTGGCGAAGGGGGCGTGGCATCATAATCTGCGTATTCATAATATCTATCTAAATATATACTCTTGAAATCCCTTTTTATCGATAATTAGGAAATGGGATAAGCTATCGAATAAAACAAAATAAACTCGTACTGCGTAACTAACATACGAGTATTCATGTGAAATTTCAGTTCTCTAGCTTTTGTAAAATATAGACAAAATTTAAATAAGTCAAAATTTGATTGTTGTTAAATCAAAAACTGAAATATGAAATGTTAATCATGAGCAATATCAGATAGACTGCAGACTAGACTACTAACAACATAATTTTTGGGACGAAAAACACTCTAAGTTCAAGCGGAATTAAATCCATGGCCACAATTCAGGCAGCCGCAGGTCACTCGGTAGCTTTGGGCCCAAAAGGTAGACAACAGAAAAAACTTTACCATGCATGGCAATTAGCACGCAATTCGGCCCGCAGCTCACCGGGCCAATTGCATGGCCACCGAAATCATGTCGAAATGGCAAATGCGAAAAGTTGCCAAAAGGCACCAATGGACGCAGTGACACGTCCACAGGGCTGCATTTATAGCAGCGCCCACCGTAGAGTTCATAAAAGGTAAAGTCAGGTAAATCGAGGGTCCGACCTGCCATAGCAACTGCCACACTTTCAATGCGGTCTCGGCTCAAGTATGTTCGACTCTTTTGGGCGGTCGACGCGCTGTGCTCAATTGTTGTGAAATCCCTCAGATCTAGGCCCGTGCAATTGCCATTGGTAATAGCGGGTGCCGAGGGCAGCGAAAGCGCATCGTTTTGCCAGCCAAAGGGCCGTGCTCCACAGTCGAGAGGGCAGGTGGACAGGCAGGTGGGCGGACAGGCGGGCGGGCGGACAGGCGGGTAATGCACACCACCGAGAACCAATTATGGACACGTGGCTGTTGAGGTGAGTGAGCCGAGTGGTGGCCAGCAATACAAAGGTCGACACGACAGGCGGAGAGAGAACCACGCAAGGGGGGGTCGAAATGTTCAATTGGCAACCGGAATTGCGCCAGCTGTCCATCCGCTGAAAATTGTTGATTGCGTTCGCTTTCGGCTGCGTGGCTCATCTGCCATATTGAACCATTGAAACACAAAATTTGATGCCGCTTGTTGTTAAATCAATAAATAAAAAACTATAATATTGTAATAATTTAGGCTAGATTCTCTAATCAGTTTTTAAGTCTTACTCCTTCCCTATTCCAAATGTAAACTATAAGCAACAGATTTGGTTAGTATAATATTTGCAATATCTACATTATCTGCCACCACTGAGCCTTAAATATCATTTATTATTTATGAAGCTCTCCTACTACGTGTTCCGTGTTTCGTGTTCCATTGCCAATGAAAAATTGTTATAGATTTGCCAGCAATGTGGATCATTAGTCAGCGGAAACTAATAGGACTTGGCTATCGCAGGCTCAGCTCTTTACTGGTTAACCAGCATTGTTTGGCTAATCTCGAGAGCGAAAGAGCCCGACCTAAGTGAACTCAACTTTTCGGTTGTTTTCAGCTAACGAAGCTAATGGCTACGCCAGCTCCATTCAAATGCTGTGGACTGTTCACCCACTCAATCGAGTGGCATGGCTTGACCCAAGCACCAGGACAGGTTGATTTTTGAGCCCAAGGTTGAGTGGGGCCGGGCTGGGCTGGCTGTGAAAGAAAATGGAACATTGTTCAAAACTCAGTCAGTTGTACAGCTTCGAGTTGATTTTGATTAATTTGTTTGCATTCACTAAGCAATTTGCACGCGGCGCCAGCATGGTCCGCAGGACAATCGGCTCTGGCCCGACCTAGTCGTAGATGGGACAGATACCAGATAGAGTTATAGCCAGGTGATGGCAATGGACCAGAAACAACTCTGTGTGCTTAACACATTTGCCCAGCTGCAATGCGTATGTTTGCGCTTTGCGTGTTGCCCGACAAGTTCAGCAGAGGAAACTCCTCTGGCTTGCAATAATGGCAAGTGGAGCGAGGGGAGGAAGGCGAGTTGCTTTGAGTCGGGTAACTGCAGCGGTCGGAAAACGGATGTGCGCACATTTGTTAGCTGCCAGGGGATTATACAACAAGCGCCAGAGTATTTACCGCTGCTATGAATGACCCGGTCTCACCCCTACCCCAACTCCAACTCCCCTTGACTACTCTGCTCTGCTGGTGATGCGTGTGCTGTTTGCTTCGGGGGCAACTTTGCCAGCTGGGATACATATTGAGGTTTGCATCTACAAATTGCCAAGTCCTGCATGTCCTTGCCACTGCACTGACAGCAGCAATGCGCGCCGCCCACAAAAGCGTGCTAAACAATTGTTAACAATGTAGTGCCACGCCCCATTTGCCATCTTTCACGCTGGATCCATCAGATCTGTCAAAATGACGAAATTGAATTTGCGTGCCCCAACAAATTAATATCATATTTTTTGCTCAACTCACCTACACAGCATATGTTCAGGAAAATCTAGTTTAGCACCCAACTGAAACCTTACAAAATATTCATCGATAAAGTTAATTACTGCAAAGAAATTGCTGCCCAACTTTTAAAGTATTTGCAATAAACAATTTATAAATAACAAGTGAAAATAACAAGAAGACATAAGTCGAGACTGCTCGACTACGGGATCCCCTGAACTTTTCTTCGAACGAATAATATTCCAAGTAAGCTTAATAAACTATTTATGCAAAAACACAAGCACACACAGGCTGATCTACGCTGGCACGTGTGTATGTGTGTAAGCATTGCAGGCGTCTTGTCGTCTCGCTGTCTCGCTTGCTCTGCCACGTGGGTTTTGCTGCGAGAATTTATTTGATTAATAATTCTGTTTCTAGATGGACAATCGTAATCAAATTTTCAGATTATTATCATGACATTAATATGTATATGCCTAACCAAACTGTATGTCTCTAGTATTTGTATTTGTATTTATTTTAGTATATCTAATACATTTTTTACACACCGGACCGGAATCCAAAATCTGACAAATAACGAAATTGTATTAAATTATTATGTATATATATGCAGAAGGCTTGGAGACTCTAACTCTAAAGATAAACGAGATATAATTTTATAACTGATTCCCGATAAAGTTGTTATCGATAACTTTGGAAATATAAAAGTTATCGAATTTCTGAAATCAACTCATACTGCGCGTGCAACATACGGACCTAACACAAAAATAATTAACTCTCTAGCTCTTATATCTTCGGAAATCGACTCGTTCAAACATACGGATAGACGTACATGTCTATATCGACTCAGCTCAGGGTCTGCGGTATCCATTAGCTAACAATTAACAAATCTGATAAAAATCATATTGAAATACATACATATACTTATTTGTTTATATAGTGTAATAATTTTAAAAATTGTTCACGAGCCTCAGCTCTGTCTTGTGGTCAAATTATTAATGTTTCTTTATTTTGAAGAATATATCGTCTTAGGCTAATTACATTATTTGTATATAAAGAGTTCTGCCGCTGAGTGCAGCGACAGAGCGGGAGAGCGTAGTATGCTTATATATGTATGTATATGCATAGGGCATATACATACGGCATGTACTTTAGGCATGCGGCAAAATGCAGACGCGGCATATCTCACGCTGCCGGTCAGTCACATATAAGTGGCTGATCGTATTTCAATTATTATGCTCGATATGTATATTTATGCATAGCGACAAAGTGTCACTATGTGCACATGTAGTATACACTATCATGCACTGAGCATATGACGCATTTATATGTAGAATACTCTACATTGCGTCGGGTATTATTATTATGTTATTAAACATACTACACCTCCCCTTTTTAAAGAAATGACGTAATATATGTAGTCATTTTATTTTAGTGTTGATTTTAAAGAAATTAATATTAATTTTTGTTTCTTATTGTAAACTAACGTATTTTTTTTTTTTTTTGTGTTATTTTCTAAATATATATTATTTTTGTTTATTTATTTATTTGTATGAGAAGAAAAAAGTTTTGTTTTTACTTGAAAAGGTTGATCAGTCCTATTCATGCATTCTTTCAGATATAAAATTCTTTTAAGCTATCTTTATGTACTTATTGTGTTTTTAATCGAGCATTTGTGCTCATTGATAAATTGTATGTTATTATTTAAATTTTGTTTTGTTTAACCTTCTTGGTTTATTAAAAATTTTTTTTTTTTTTTTTTGTTAAAGTGTATGAACATATTTGGTAATTTTCCAAATACGAGTTCATATGGACAATATTGTTGTTGTGTTGATACATTACTTGAAATATTGTATCCAAACGTTACAATCAGTTTTGTGCGCAGAAATGTATGAACGAACATATTCATTAAATTTTCTGCGACTTTTCTCTAGTTCTAAGGTCTGATGATGGTGTGCAGTAGACTTTATATTGTCTATTTTAAATATTTGCACAAGTCATTTATAACGGAATTCTTATATTCTGTTTCCATGTCCGTAATGAACGTCTTCATTGGACCGTACTTCAGAATGAAAGATTCCATATAGCTTTTATTGTTATTGGGGTCTTTATTCATGCTGTAATTTTGATTTTAGGCATTTTAGACATTTCTTATTGTACTTTTTGATATGACGTGTCATATTTTTTCCAATAGTGGCCAATGTTTTATTTATGCCTGTATGACCTCCTTAAATATGATCATCATGGGGTGTAAACAGTTTTGCTTCTTTTCTTCATCATCTTGGATGAGGGTCACCGGCTTGAGTAGCGCTACTCTTAATAATTTTATTATTTTATTGCCCATTTTAAAAGTATCTATTGAACTAATTCAAAGATCTTTTTGCACGGTGCCACTTTGTGTTGGCTAATTTAGATACACCGGCTTGCCAATCAAGCCTTTGGAAAAACTGACCTAAGTCGAGAATTCCATTGGAGTATAAAATGCTAACATCAATTCTTGCGATTATCTTCTTTCCATGCTTCTAGAAGCATGTATAATTATCGATATGCAAGATTATTAATTTCCGTACCTCGTCATTGGAAATGACTTCGTATACGTTGGGCTTAGAAGCTTTGTCAAGAGTTTGCTTAGGCAAATCTACTTGAACTTTTCTTGCGCAGGAGTTTTTCTGTTTACTTGTCATGACTTTATTATGCATGTTTTTTTAGGTCGGATATTGTAATCCGGAATGTGGCGTCTGCCACAAAATTATCTATCAGGTATTGGAATGCTTTTTCGCATTCCTCTGTCTATTCAAATGGAACATTCTGTTTACATAATCAGATTATGTGCCGGGAATGTTCGGCGAAATTTTGTTTAAAGTGTCTATAATAATACATAATGTAATCAATCTCCTAGCGCTGTCTGCGTCTGTAGGGACAGGATAATTATTTGTAATATTCCTTGATCTGTGCATTTGTGACTTTATGCACTTCATGCATAAAAGGTACCAAAAGGTAATCGCGTGAGGCGATATGAGCCATTGCTCGTTGAAAAGACATTAACATTTTTTATTGGGAATTCAAGTGTTTTCTTAAATGGACATTTTAAAATGAATTCTTTCTGTTTGTACTTCTCGATATTTAAACTGTATGTCCGTTTTTGTAATGATATTAAAAAAAAAATTTTTTTTTAATCTTATTTTTAATTCATTGTTTGTAGCTTTAATTCCCTATTCGATCAGCGCAGTGATCTTCCTGGCTAATAGTTGTATGGCTTTACGGGCCATACCCTAGACCGGGCAACGCAATTGTCGCTCAGTTTTACAATTTTTTTCTTATTAATAAATTATGCATCGCAGTGCATTTTAAGATTAATAAAATTAATTAATATTATGTTGTACGCTCTATGTAGCGTTGTCGGATCCACGTTGTGTGCTCATTGTAGCACTGTCGGATCCTTTGGCACAGCTTGTTGCGCTGGCGGGGCCGGTGCTGGTCGCACAGGCTATTGGGTTCCTGTCCATGAGGTGTACTCGCAGTGAGCGGCTGCTCATGTTATTACTGTTGTTGTTGCTGTTACTCTTGTGGAAAAGTAAAACTTAATTTTACAGAACCTTAGCATCGGGCATATTATCCAGAGGCTTGCTTGGTGGCGGAATCTTGTATTCCGTCTCTGGGGTCTCATAGATCTTCTCCTCCTTGGGCTCAACGACAGACACATTGTCGGGCAGTGGCTTCTTGGGACCACTCTTGTTCTTGGGATCGTAGGGCAACATGATCTTAACCTTGATGCCAAGCACGCCCTGGCGCAGCAGAACGTGGCGTGTGGTGGTCTCGACATAGTCGTTGCCTGGATCACCAGAGTGAATCATGAGTCCATCGACGAACTTCATCGACTTGGCACGCTGACCACGCAGCTTGCCAGAGACAACAACTTCACAGTTCTTGGCGCCAGACTCCATAACGAAGCGCAGCAGTGGATGCATCCCTCGGGTCCACGGGCACGGCAACTGAAACGCTTCGCGTAGCCGCTACCGTGCCCGAGGAAAAACCGTTGTTTCACTTTAGTTTTTATTCACTTTTATTATTGTGTTCACTTTACATGTTCGTGACACTTGTCACGGTCGCCATGTAATAAGTTAGTAAAAAGGTTTGGTTAATAATAACGCGCGAGCTTCTGCTCGTGTTAGTTGTAGGATTCATAATGTTTCTTTATTTCCAAAAATATATCGTCTTAGGCTAATTACATTATTTGTATATAAAGAGTTCTGCCGCTGAGTGCAGCGACAGAGCGGGAGAGCGTAGTATGCTTATATATGTATGTATATGCATAGGGCATATACATACGGCATGTACTTTAGGCATGCGGCAAAATGCAGACGCGGCATATCTCACGCTGCCGGTCAGTCACATATAAGTGGCTGATCGTATTTCAATTATTATGCTCGATATGTATATTTATGCATAGCGACAAAGTGTCACTATGTGCACATGTAGTATACACTATCATGCACTGAGCATATGACGCATTTATATGTAGAATACTCTACATTGCGTCGGGTATTATTATTATGTTATTAAACATACTACAATAGTTTTATATTTTGTTATATATTTTTAAGTCTTTTTCTACAGTATATATTAATTATGCTTCATGGTAATCTTCAATTCCAGCATACACATATAAATGTCTTTTTTACAGGGTATTCTCATCTTTTACTCATGATGTTGTTGCTGTTGTGTCGTGTCCAAAAAACTGCCACTCAATTAATTTTGCAGCCATCAATTGACGGCAACACCTTTTCTATGTAAAGTTGAAAAGAAACTTTGATGGGAACAGGAACTTTTTGCCTTTGGCTTAATTTGACTTTGATTCATAGAATTTTATGCGCCGTCCCGGCTTGTTAAAGTTAATTAATTACGAAATATACACGTTTTGCAATTAATTGCGTAAAGCTAAAAAAAAAATAAATATATTGTATATATATATATATTTATACATATAACGTTCTTTGAATTGCAAACAAAAGTTCATCAATTTGATTATTAATGATTTTTATTTAATTTTAAATTCTTTAAGCTTGGAAATGGTTGATTCAAGAGAATTTTAAAATGCTTTCTTTGCTATTCAAGTGGAGCAGGATTGAGAAATTCATCTATACACATTTATCTTCGTATAACGATGCCTTCCTTCGAGTGAAAATTATTTCTGTGGATATCAATTAAAAAACTAAATTTGGGTCAACTAAATTTAGCGAACGCTCACCACAGCAACGCGAAGCCTGCGTTAGCTTTTAAATGAAAATAAAATGAAATGAGCACAATTTCTTCGAAAGACGAAAGCAAATATGTTCGATATGACGGCTGGCTTCATTTCTAGAAAGCATTCCGCTGTTATAGATCAAGCGCAACTACCTTTTCCCAATGCGAACATTTCACTAATCAGCCACAGCACATTTAAAACTTTGCTGCTGCTCACCTTTCCCTCGATGCAGCCGCACAGTAAACGCCGATAAACGCTCGTTGAAGCGCATAATCAGGTCCCGACGCAGCGCGCACAGAATGTGGGTCGTGCAACGTGCCGCAATATTTTCGAGGCAGCGCAATAACAAATCGAGCGCTAAAATCAATGCAATCAATAAAAGTGTGCCACACCTCGCCGCACGGCTACAGTCGCTCGCCACGGGACCTAGCAGCTGCTCCTCCGGCCGCGCCATGTCAAAAGTCTGTTCAACCACTGCACACACTACGACTGCACTACACTCTGCCCTGGCCCTGGCTCTGCTCTCATGGCTGGCGATGTAGTTCATTTTCTACATACTGCAGCTCTTTTGGAGGTTCTGGCAGAAATTGTCGTCGTCAGCCTGCGGCGCAACAACGCAGCGAGCTTCAGCATTGACTGCCTGTTGGCCTTCAGTTTGTCATGCTGTTAAGATTCAGAATTCGGGCATGTATATGTGTGTGCATGTGTGTGTGTGTGTAAAATACACACATGAGACAAATTTCAGGTAAACACAGTTGAGTTGCCTGGCGGGCCGACTGCCTAGCAGCCACAGTGCCTGACTGCCAAAAAGGAAGCCATTACCCCAGCAGCAGTCGAGTCGAGTCGAAGGCGTGCCAAGGACACGTGAAGGATTCAGATTCATTTTAGCGCCACAGGAGTCTGTAAAGCCATTAGTAGCTTTGCTTATAAGGATCGTCAACCGGTTGCCTGCCACTGGTCTGCTCTCTACTGAGGTCGACTCCAACGGCATCTAAATTAAGATAAATGTGCCGCCGTTGCCTAGCAGCCACATATACATATATCCCCCACCCCTGCTATCGGTCGTGCCCTCCCCGGCCCCAATTGAAAGTGGCACGTGGGAAAAATGAAAATGCTAACGTGAAATATTTGATGACAATTTTTCTCGCCTCTCAGTCGCTTGCATTCAAATTTATATAAATGTTGTCTATTTGCGGCGTAATTTGTTTTGCAGTTAAAGTGCCAGCAGTACTTCAATAACCACGCCTGCCTGCCACCCCCTGCCCGCAGTCTTTAAGACTGCTTAAAGGTAGCTGCAGCAAGGGCATTCACTCCATTTGCATTTCGCATGTGCTGGTGCTGTGGCAAAATGCGTTCCAAGGATTATTTAAATATTTGTTGATTTGCATAGGAAAATGGCGTGCTGAGGGCGCTGCACAGATGGCAATTGCTCCAGGCACCTGTGGGACTGCTACACTGAACCAAGTTACTAACTGTGCATTAGTCGGGAGAGTTTGACTAACACATTCCCCTCACATGGCACTCATGGACGTATACATTGGTAAAGAAATAAATGTTAATATAAAAATGAATATATACTTTGATAAATATATACAAATATAGTAAGATAAATAAAAACCGTAATGTATATATTAATAAATATATATATTTATAAATTATATATTTGCCATACATAAATTTACTTAAATCAATGAACCTAGGTATTATAAACTAACGATAATATATTTCCTTTAGTATAAATGAAATCCATGAACCTGAAATAAATTGAATTATTCCAATTCTCAAATCGAATGAATGTGATTCGTTCAAAGTGGCTTTAAACATGGTTTGGTTTTCACCCTTAACAGCATTTAAAATGGTCAACTTGGGTGACATTGCATGTGTCTCGCAGCTTAAACTTGTGAATGTCAGCATTCCATGGCAGCATCACGACATCCTGACATCCCTGCAGCGAATTTTATCCTCGTCCGTTGCGAACGGCTGAGAAGTTGTCACGCAAACTGGACATGCAGCGCGGAAGCGGACATGCACCAAATACGTGCAGTTTCCATCAGTCTGTGGGAGGGCCCAGCGCTGTCCACTGGCAATGCAATTTCAAAATATTTTGCATATTTTCGAATAATTGTAAATGGTCTTGTATGCAACAGCAAGCCAGATTTTCGCAAACGATCTTTATACTGGTGATTGGCATTTTTTTTAGTAATTTAAGTTTGCTTCCTAGAAAACTCATAAAGCATCGGGATACTTTATGGTTTATTTTTGTTTACTTTTATCTCAGCTCTCGTGGTCTCATCTGCATTCCCCATAACAATCAAAAGTCAACGTCAGTCCCATGAGTTGCGTTTCAAAGATTTTCAGCAAAGCTCGTTTCGGCATCACATGCAAATTGAATGAATGTGAATATGAAACAAAAGACAATCGACGCATAACTCGGGAGCCACAATTTTTGCGAGGGCTGCCAGATAATATTGTATTAATGTTGAATTGCCAGTACACAATTGAAATTTCGATAGACAAATCAGTGATAAAAGAACACTCCTAAACAAATATTAAGAAATTCTTTGTCGTTAAGCTTAGTGTGAGTTAAATGCATAATTCTCATAAATAAAGAATAATTGTTATTTGGCAAATAATGCTTACTTTATAAATCTACAAAGTCATTTATGTTCTAAGCTTCTCTGTTTAGGCATTTTCATTAATAATTAACGGATCACTACAACTAACGAAAATCTAATTATCGATTATATCAAATAAAGTTCGATAAAGTAGTCTCAGTTGAAGCTTTCTTGCTGCCCATTTTTGGCATTCTTTTTCGACTGCGGCAACTTGAATGACAACCGGCGCATACAAAATAAGGCCACTTACACATGCAGTTAGCTATATGCCAAAACCTGACAGACGCACCAGCGCAGAGGTAGAACAGTTTTGGCATACCAAACGACTTGCATCGAAGGTTTTTGACAGCTGTCATTAGGCTAGACTTCTGCATGGCAATCTGTTCAGTTTGCCGGCAGTTTCCCGCTGCTAAGTTTGCTGTCCCATAGCGCAAGACACAGACAATTAATTTAAGCCAACACCTCAAAGACGCAGAGAGGGGGGAGGGGCTAATGCAAACGCATTTCATTGCTGAACACGACAATTGCAACGTGCAACGTGCAACGTGGCTTTTGATGGAATGCGAGTGACGAAGCTGGAGGTACGCTACATTTGTACAGCCTTTCAGCTCAATGGGTGTTGTATTATGTCTAAAATTATGAATTATATAATTCAATTTCGATTACATACATTGCTCTATAATTTGCGATTGCCAGTCATTCATCTATTCACCAGCATATTGTAGACAGCATGTAGCGACATCGAGAGTCGCTGTTGTTGAGTCCTTTCAGCTTTTGCCTGCCATCAAATTGTCAAGCTATCAGCGTGCAGCACAGGATTATCACGCGCGCTTGTACTTAGCTTGTTGATAGCAGTAGCAATAGCTGCGGGGAGGCTTCAACTTGCAGTCTAACTTGTCATGAAATACTTTGACGTAAACACTGCATCAGCTATGTTGCAAGTAAGGCACGATATCATGCGGCAAGCTTTCCCGTAACTAATAATTTTGCCTTCAATCCTGTCGCAGTTGCATGTGTGAGAACTCATTTCATTTGAGTCTTGCGAATATGCTCAGCTCAGCTTGTGCCTTTGGCATCCGTCTCAACTTGCATATGAGCTGGGGATTTAAGAAATGTCTAGTTAAATAAATAAATAAATACATAAATAAATAAAAAAAAAAAAACAAATAAAATATTTTTTTTTTTTTTGTCAATTCCAGCTAATATTTACGTCAAATAAAATCATATAGAATGTATAATAAATTGACGTGGGCAACCAATCATTAGCACATTAAGATGCGAACCGATCAATCAATTTGAATTCGCTAACGAAAAAGCCCATTTCAATTACAAAATTTGCTCTGTGAATTGGATTTCGCCGGATGAATGCAAATGATGCTAAATTGTTCATTAGCCACGCATTGCACATACTCGTATATTTAGAGTTGAGGCACAAACAATGCATGGCAATTGTTGACGAGTTACGAGACCCGTTTGCACATTGACATTCAATGAAAATCGTTTTCCCCCGCGTAATTACAATTAAAATAGATGAGCCCAGCTTTATCGACTAGTGGGCTTCAGGGACGGCAGGGCGTACGAAGCGCGTTGATTGTAAATTTATTGAAGGCAATAAATGTCAGCGGATCTTTAGGTTGTCAAGGCTCCAAGCGTTTGCTCATGTAACGACAGTGGCCATTGGACTCTGAATGAAATGATATTCTGGCATTGATTCTGTGAGTGGAAGCCACAAATTGAAATTAACCATTGAACCGCCAGGCAGGCAGCAGTTGTCGAGTATTTAAAATTGCCTACATTGATTTGTTTTCGGGCTCATAATGAATACCTCGGTGAATGCGTGATCTCTGTGCCGTTTGGGAAAACTCTTTGCAAGTACCATAAAGCAAATAATTGCCCGTTGCATCAATTCCTTTGGCCAACGATAAGCAGACACTGTTGCACATATACCCGAACCACTGAATGCAATTAACGACCATGGAAACCCCGAGAGTGCGCAGTCAATTGTAATTACGTGCAATAAGAATAACATTACCAAGCACGCAACGCGCCAAATGTGTTTAATTAAAATTGTTGAATAACCGCATGTGCTACGATAACTTCAAGAAATTTGATAACAATTTAAATGCACTCTCTTTGAAACTGCTTTAATTTTTATTAATAAATCAAATGTTTCAGTTCTGCAATAGGAATGTATCAGAGATATATATGAATAATTTGTTTTTAATAATATGCAAATTTCTTTTGCATTACATTACATTTACATTAAGTAAAAATAATAAATAAATAATAAATAATAATAATTTCTATATTACTTCTTATTTTATTAAACTTTACTTTACAGAAAAGAAATAATAATAATAATTAATACAAATTAAACAATATAAGGTTGTGAACTACTAAATTTTCCTTGATTTCTTTACTTTATTGTACAGTGAATCAAATTGTTCAGTTTCAATAAAAATGTATACAAAAATTATAAAAATGTATGTATAAATTTATTAAATATTCTGTTAGTCCTCAAAAATAAATTGAATTATTAAGCGGAAAAAAGATATCCATAAAAATGTCAAAAGTAACTTGAAAATAAAATAAAAAAGGTTCACTTCTTACCTTAAAGTTGAATTGCTGAGCTTTGATTATTGAAAAGAATAAAGAAAAAAACGTTCCACGCATAAATCAAGTCATAAGCTGTCTCTGGATTATTAATATGCTCAGGAAAAAGAATTTCATGATTTATTGGCATTAGACAAACGCCAAATGTGCAGCTCCCAACTCTCTCTGGCTAGAGGATTAGCAGGAGGCGGCAGCAGGGGCGCCAGCTGAATGCCACAACGGATAACAATCAAGCACACAGGTGAGTGTGTTTGCGGACATGCATGCGTGTGTGTGTGTGTGAGAGAGAGTGTGTAACAAGTCAATTTGTAGTGCAAATTTGTTCAGTTTATGCAGGCACAAATCATTTTTGTATGCTGGACGCTGGCCACAGCAGAACTGCGCGAATTTTAATGAATGTTCTGCCCCGAAATTGTGTGTAGTAAGCTTGCGTGTGTTTGTGTGCTTGTGCTCTCAGTATTCGCTCTTGCGGCGCTCCTGTAAGCAGATATATGTACATAAGCACTAGCCAAGCCCAAATGTAATATACCATGCAAATTTCAAGCACATTTGCAAAAAGAATTTCAATAACTGAAATTTTTCTGTAAGTGTATTTGATAGATTTGAAAAAGCTAAAGACTGATAAAAATTTGAATTATCTTTTCAGCTGTAGAACTTTACTTTGTGCTTTATCTTTTTTACATTTACATCTCAGAGATCTTTGCTTCTGCCGACTGTCTTAACCTATTTCCATTTTATACATTTTCAACGGACTATGAAGAAATCCGAGATACGAGATACGAGATACGAGATAGTTAAACTAATCATCGTTAAATATTTTTTTTTTTTTTTTTTCGTTTTTTTTCCTTCTGCTCTCACAGAAAATCAAATATTTTTAAGCATAAATAAATAAATTTATTCAGATTTTCGTTATTATTTCTGTTCTGGAAATTCAAAGGGCATTTTGTGGTCGATCAATTGCGGCGTATTCAGTTGTTACACGGATTTGTTGCCCGGTTTTGGTTTTGTAGCTAAGACTCTTAACTGGAATTTGGCGCAGTTAGAGTAGGGACAAAAACAGAAACAGCAACAGAAATAGCAACAACAACAACAACAACAACAATAAGAAATACAAGTGCAACCTCGACTATGGTTCCGGTTTTTGGTTGTGGTTCTGACTCTGGCTCTGGGCTTATTATGATTGCAACAAGCAAGTTGGCTGGCAATTATAGCTCGAGAGTGAGTGAGAGAGAGAGGGAGTGCTAGAAAGAGAGATGTATGTTGCGAATGACTGTTTAATGCGCTTGCTTTGGTGCCATTTGCCACAGTCCCTTGTTCACAGCCCGAGGTCTCAGTGCAATTGAGCTTGAAATATGTTTGAAGTGCTTGCGCCCATTTCCAGGTCGTGGCGAAAATTTGGTTTTGTGCCATGCCTTGTCCAGATCACAAATGCAGTGCTCCAAGTGCCAGTGGCCCCCAATCCGCTTAAGAACTGTACGCACCTCTGCTTAAGCTTCAACGTAAACGACAAAAAAAACAAGTAAGAAAACTCTAGTCGAGAGTGCTCGACTAGATAATACCCTGAACCCAATTTTAATAAAATAAAATAATAATCTGTACTGTGGTTTGGTTTTTTGTAATTATCTTGAAAATGCATCAATTTTAGTGCTGAAAATGGCAAAAAACTTCTTTATTTTGACAAATTGTTAAATATATTGCTCTTGATTAGTACTAAAATTAATCCGTTTTCAAGATAATTACAAAAATCAGTGTCGAACGTGACAAAAAGTTGACTTTTCTGGAGAATTACCCATATGGATAAATCAGAAAGTATATATAAGAATGTATGCGTGTAACGTTCAAAATGTACATATATATACATTGCATACATATACATTGCATTGCCAAAAAAAAAGAATAGATGGCGCTTATATTAGTTGAAATTCGAAAAATGTTATATTATTAAATATCATTAAAATTAGACCCAACAAATAGACGTTCCTCGGTTAACAGGCATTACCTTAATTAACACAGACACTTCATAATTGTAAAAGAAATATATCAATGCCACTCGAAGCTGTAATAGCCATAGTAAATAAGTTCACTGCTAAAGCGCCATCTATCAAGTTAAAATTTTTAGACCATGCTAGACTAGTTTGAATGTACATGTGGGCATACATATGTATAGGAAAACTATTACCGCAGATGTCACGTGCTTTTGTTATTTAGGCAAACTTTCTGTTTATTATTTTCTGTTGACTTAACGGAATAAAATATAATTGAAACAAAAACACTTTCAGAAATGATGCTATTAAATATTTGAAATTAAAAAAAAAAAACACTTTTTCACAATTAGTTAAACTACCAACTGACTTTCAAAGGTATCAAATACAAAAGAATAAATAATATTAAAAAAGAAAGTAATATAAAAAAAAAAAAAATTAAGAATAAGAAATTATGAAGGGCTTCGGCAAGGCTAGAACCTGCGACAGCCTAACATTTGTTGCAACTGTCTAGCCATCTACACCACGGCTCACTTAAACAGCAGAGTAGCGAAAACGAATGAAATTCGCCATATACGAAAGAAACACTAAAGCAGTGGCTGAAAATTCAAATACAATTCAAAGACAATTCTAACGCAATTCAAAAACAATTGTGATTCTTAGAATTTGCACGCATAGCAACATAGAAAACGGCCCAAGATTTTTTGTGTGTATATGTGCACACGCATACGAAAATTGATTTGCATTGCTCAACGTTGCTTGCATTTCCATTGTTATTTTAATTGTTTTAAAATTTTTAAAATATATAATGGAATGTAATGAGAGTTCAGCATATGATCTACATATTCTATTTAACATTTTAGGTTTTTTTTAGAAATCATAACTCTTTTACAATTAGCTTTACATGCCCAAATATGGTACATATGTACAGCCACACACTGATCTGCGATTGTACACATATACATACATACATACATATGTATGCATGTATGTATGTATGTGCGCCCGCAATGCGTCTTGCTGTGTCGCTGCCTTGCTTGCTGCGCCACATGGGTTTTGATGAGAAAACTTTGATGATTAATAATTCTGTTTCTAGATGGACAATCGTATTGATATGTTCAGATTAAGATTATGATATTCATATCTTTATGCCAAACCAAACTGTATGTCTCTAGTATTTGAAATGCATTTTTTACACATTTGGGGGTGTGGGGGCGAATTGGGGACCGGAATCCAAAATCTGACAAAAACCGAAATTGTATTAAATTGGTATCTATATATATGGAGAAGACTTGGAGACTCTAACTCTAAAGATGAATTAGCTAGAATTTTATAACTGGTTCCCGATAATTTCAGTTATCGATAACTAAGCAAATATACAAGTTATCGAATTTCTGAAACAAACTCGTACTGCGCGCGCAATATACGGACCTAACACAAAAAGAATGAACTCTCTAGCTTTTGTATCTTCGGAAATCGACGCGTTCAAACATACGGACAGACGGACAGACGGACAGACGGACAGACGGACATGGCTATATCAACTTTTCTCGTCACCCTGATCAAGAATATATATACTTTATGGGGTCTGCCACGCCTCCTTCTGCCTGTTACATACTTTTAACAAAACCATTATACCCTGATTTCCCATTTTCAATGGGTTCAGGGTATAAAAAAGAAAAGTATTTATATGGAAAAATCGTAGTCGCTCGACTTTCTGCTCGATATAAACCGTTTCGAGTGGGGAGGAAAGTATCGAAAATGCTTGTAGTTAAAGTTTAACCACCGCATTGCAGCTATAAATTGTTACAAAGTTTCAGCAATTAGGTGGAAATATTTTGTGCAAGCTCTAAGCTCTATGCTCCGCTGCTAACCGCACCACCGAAAACAACTGCAATGTGGCCAGCTCAAAATAAATGCTCTTGCATGCTTAAGCCAAATAATAATAAAGAAAAAACAGCTGTATTCACCATTGTATTTGTTGCTGCCATTAACTTTGGCCTGATTGCCGTCCCCTCGCCGCCTCGTCCACCTCTGAGACCTCGAGCTTAGTGTGTTTGGCTTTTCTATTTGTGGCCTGTGTTTCTTTGGGGAATTCGTTAGAACTTATGGCCAACAAATGAAGCTCAAACAGCCAACGAACTGGACAGGCGAAATGCCAAAAACCACTACAATAGGAAGTGAAATTGGCCAAACTACAGAGATAAGCCGAAATAGAAATTAAACAGATCACAATAAGAGCGTGTGCTGGCATAAGCTTTCTATTAATATCGAGCCAAGTAGTTGCCAAGACAAAAGCAAGAAATCATAAAGAAAAGTGAACACAGTTGGAATATAGCCATCCGAAGTATTTAGAGCTTTGATATTTGAGTCTTTATTCGATTTATTTACTATAGCTTCGTAATAAAAAGTATTGCTCGTTTCTTAATGCCTGCAATAAACGTCATTCAGTCACGCTTTGATAAAAAAAAAAAACTCAGAGAGCATTTGCTTGCATCGGCTCTTGAACGAAGCTCGTTTGCGAGCTCTGGTATATATGCGGAAGTTATGTTCGGCACGTTAGTGGGAATGTGTGCATAGGTATGTGATTGTGAAGACCTTATTTCCTCACTTACTATCACTCAGAGTGAATCGTATATCTCCATAAACTCGAGGTGCTCAACAGAAATGCAAAGGGATAGAACGGAAATCTCATAATCAGAGCAAATAATAAAATGGCTAAATATTATTTGCAAGCTATGGTTTAAAGATAATTGATATACATATATTCTAAATAATTGTATATATTTGTCATGATGCAATTATTTATTTTAAAAATCCAAATCTGAAGTGGATTCATAAATATATTTTTATTAATTTTATTCAAGTGTTCAGTAAACAATAACTTTGGTTTATATAGCTAAAATTGTATTTATGACTTGTAAATATTTGGCAAAAATAATTGTGACAATAATGACAATAAAATTGCCAAATAAATCTTATCGGGATAAAAAGTCAATAAGCAAACAACATGGATAAACAAAAAATCATGGAACAATAAATTCCTAAACAAACAAAAAATAAATTCATATGATTTATGACATTTTTTTAATCACATAATTACCACAACCAAAATCCATTTAATGAAAGACAATAAACACGTAAAAATGCCACCAAATGCATGAATAGTAATAAAAATAATTGTAATTAAGATAGATGTGACTAAATCTACCCTGCAGCTGTGAAAACTGAACTTTACTTCTATATTCCAAGTTTCAGAGGGAAATATATCGAATAGCTCTCTATCTCTATGTGTTATGTATGAGAAGGCATACCCCACTGATTGACCTGCAGGGTATATCATGCAAAACAAAAGCACTTGCATGCAATGCCTTAATGCTGTTATTAAAAATATAATAAATTATCATTGAGAATTGAGAAAAAAGTATACAACATAAATTAGACAAATGCAACAAATTGAACAACAGCTACAAAAGCAGCACATTCATGCCACGCACACAGACGCCCGCAGACGCACACAGACTGTAGATAGTCAACAATTCTCGTTGTCAGCTTTGGCTTTGAGCAATAAATTTTGCTATCAGAGGAAACTTTTGTGGAATGATGCGAGAAGAGAACTATTTATAATATAATGAGAATTTCTCTGGCTGTTGCTATGCTTATAGCACACTATAGTGTGTGTGCATTTGGTATGTTTGTGTATTGCCATAATTGCCATATTGTCAACATAAATAAAATTAAATGTTTATCCCTGGCGTGTAGTGGAGACAGGCGCCCAACTGACAAACATCAGAGACTGTCACACACACGCACACACCTAAATAGACAGAGTGACACACACACACACACACACACACACACACCTGTCGTTGGCTGTCAAAGTGACCATTTTATTTAATACAAACACATCGTTTGCTTGTTTCTGCCCTCGACAAGTGGAAATTAAATACAATCTTTGCACGCACACACAATTGACTGGGTCACGGTCTATCTCTCTTATACCCTCTCTCTCTTTCTCCCTCTCTGTGCCTCTCCAGAAATTGCTCCAAATCGCCATTGCCTGTTACCTGCCCCACAAAATTTCCATTTGCTTAACATAGCATATTTGTTTAGTCACCTTTACTGAGCTCGCAGTTGGCGGTTTTGCCCTTTAGTGTGGCCTAAAAAAAGGATGAGTACACCGTAAAAAAAATGTAAATGTAACAAACATTGTCGAAGAAAATAAATAACAATTAAAGTCTGGCAATTTGATTAAAATTCTTAAAATGTAGCTATTTTAACTCTTTCGTATTCATATTGTCTAACTTTATTTGAAAATAATAACAATGAGTATAACAAATATTATAATTACTGGAATATATAAATAAACGTGGCTCTACGGATTATTTCCCTCAAATACTATTGAATCAAGGCTCTAACTATTTTTATTTCTTCAACCCTTCTAATACAGTTTCTCTGGTTTTTAGCCGTGCATACAATCAGTTTGTCTTACAAAAGAAGAATTCCCTGGGCATCTTACAGTGATACAAAGAGAAAGAGAGAGAGACAGAGAGAGAGAGACAGAGAGAGACAGAGAGAGAGAGGGAGGGAGAGAGATATATAGAGAGGAGAGTGAAAGAGAAAAATGTTCTTGACATTTCTTATGCTTATCGTTGTCAGGGCAGGCGTTGAAATTGTAATTTGTTTAATCTCAGGTGGGCAACGTTGCAGCCACAGCGAAGACAAAGAAATAATGTAGCCAAGTATGTGTGTGTGTGTGTTTGTGTGTGTGTGGCTGTGCATGGATGTGGCTGTGGATGTTGGGGTACGACTCTATTTGGATGGGGTCTTTAGAGGTGCGATTGGGTGTGTGAAAACCACTTAATCCGCGCGACAGCTGCGTCTGCGGTCGTAGCATGTTTTTCCTAATTAACAGCGAAATAATGCTAATCCAATGTGAGGGGCAGAGAAATATATTGCGTGGGAGAGAACAACTTGATGTTTATATTAAAATTAATTAATTTATTTATTTCATAATATATAAATTACATTACCGAGTGGCCCGCGCTGCGTTGCCAAAAAAATATAAATATACAAATCAACTTTCTTTTAACTAATTTCTTTTTGGTGTAGCTGCGTGGGTGATTGCTGTTGATATTTGCATTGGTGTGTGGGTGCGTGTGTGTGTGTGCATGTGCGTGAGTGTTAATTGCCGTTTTACATGTGGCGTGTGTTGCTGAAGCCGCCATGACCCGCCTGGGAGGCACCCTTGTTGAAGCCCATCTGCAGGTTCAGCTCACCCTCATGAGCGCGCAGCTGCTCTTCGGTGAAGGTGCGCTCGTTCTTGTCGGCCATCTTGGGGCCGAGAGTGGGGCCAGTGAATTCGGGATGTTTTTGAGTCTATCGAGGAGAAAGTATATTTTAAGAAATTGAATATTGAGTATGGCTCTTGGCAGTCGGGAACTTACAATGCGACCCAGGGCGTACAGCGAAAGGGTCACTTGTGGAATATTGCGACGCTCGAAAAGATCGGCAGTTTGGAATATCTCTTCCTCGGGCACACCGTACTTCTTGACCGCCGCCTGGAAGCGCTGAATGTTCTCCATCAGCTGGAAGTTGGTACCGCGCTCCTGAATCTTCTTAACGGAGCCAGGGGCCAGCTTGTTGGCCAGCTTGCACAGCCAGATGCCGTCCTTGAGGATATCCTCATATTGGCCGCTGGGCACCTTCTCGCCGAGCACAGCGAAGATCCAGTTCAGCACCTCCTGTTCCTGTTCCTTGTTACGTGGCTACAATAGAGTAAAACAATGTCATTAGCTACGTGTCGAACAAATTACTATCTTGTAATTGGAGACAATATAGCAAACACTTCGATTGTCTAGGCCCCTAGGGCAAATCTGCAACCAATTGTCTAAAAATAAACTGACAAATCTCACAGATTGCCCGCATTCAGCCGAAAGTCAACAGAATGGAGGCTTAATTTCGTTTTCCTTTTTTTTTTTTTTTTTTTTTGTTACTTAACAAATGTGCGCAAATAGCGTCGAGGCAGCTTGTGAACCGCAGGCGGCTTTAAGCCTCGGGTGAACTGCCTTAAGCCTGACGCCCAGTTCGAGCAGCGGGCATTTGCCTTTTGCCCACAACAAAGTGAAAGATGAGAATGGAAATGGAAATGAAAATGAAAACGAATAAATGTACATTCATTTTCCAATTAATTAATTTCGATTTTAATGGCTCGCCACGTGAAAGCTCAACCGAAACCGCGGTCAGCGCACAGACGTCGCAGTTTATGTGACACTTTTTGCTGACAGCTAAAGCCACTAACTGTTTAATTGAAATTTACTTTGTGCGCCCGGCTGAAAGAGAATGGTCTTCTCCATTTGCGACCTGTAAGCCTAATTAGTATTTGCATATAAGTAGACCGGGCTAAAAGGATTTCTAGTCTTGTAAAGAAATACAACTTAACTTTGCTCAAAACTGACCCAAACCATTTGAATTTGCATAAAATTGAATGTTCTGAATAATATTTTTTATATAAAGTGACTAAAGACAAAAAAGATTAGGAGTAAAAATACTTAAAGTAAATGAAATTTAATGAGCAACATTAATTCACTACAAGACTTTAAATATAATATGAATAGCAATAAATCGCACTTCACAGTGTACTCAATGTAGACAATACATTAATAATTAGTGAGAAAAATCTAATTGACTTGACTATTATTACTAATTGAGCCCCCCAGCCTTGGTTCTATTTGAATTTGTGATTTGAAACAACATGGCGAATGCGCCACAACTGAAGCCTTAAACAATGGGCTCGCATTTCAATTGAATTCCCATGGCATTAGCTTGATTTGTTAATATATATGCTTATTTATGCCAAAAATATTATGATTTGCAGTTGTTGTTGCGGCTTTGTTTACACATACATTGCAAATTTTCATTTGATTTGCGGCCTGCCATGCAATTAAAATAAATTTTTCTAACCGCGCTGTCAAAACCCGAACTGTCCGCGAAACTTCAAATGTTTGGTTGGGCCCAAATATGCTGGGCAATGTTTTCGTATGTAATTTAATATATATATATGTATATATATATATATGCATAAATATGTCAAATGATAAATAAAAAATGTAAAATTATATTGAGCTCTCTATGCTGAAGTATGTTGTTTATTTTGTTTCTGTTATTGTTGCGGCACTGATGCATTATCATATTTTGCGAATATTAATGCTGCCTTTCGATACTTCTTTATTATTATATACATATATATATATATATATATATATATATATATGTATGTGATATACATTTATTTAATTATTTATGTGCTTGTTTGGTCGATACTTCAGTTGGAACAGAGCCACGCTTAAATAGACGCCAATGAAGCGAGGGCATTTTAATGAATTGCACATCAATTTGCATATCGCAAGGGCTTCGATTTGCATTTCTGCGAATCGAGTGTTCTGCATGAGTGGGTGTGGCCAGCCACTTTTTTTTTTTTGCTTTTAATTTTTAATTGAATATACAAATACGAAACTATGGAGCGCTGTTGTTGTTGCTCCTCTGCAATTATTAATTGGTTTTGCAATGATCAATTTTATTTCATTACTGATACTTTATTGGTATTCAAAGACAGCTTTTCACAGTGATATTGACCAGACAAGTACTAGCTGGGAATTACAGCACTATTTATGAGTATATTTATTTATGAAAAAGAGAAACTAGCCTTGTTTATTTCAATTCATTTATACAATTATTGTAAGCGGCAGAGTTGTCTACAATTATTATATATGTCGTATTATGACGTTGTGTTAGCTTTTTTATGTTGTGATTGCCAGTTGTAGTAGTATTAAAGAGAAACTGACAACTAGCGCTAATCGAATGAGTTAGCATTTTAGTGACAATTAAAGGATAATGTCATTAGAAAAGAGACAAGCATAGGCTTTGCTGAACGTGGTCTCGGAAGTCGCAGAGTGAGAGTGAGAGTGAGAGGGCTATGCCCTTCACACAGAGTTGCTATGATATTGATGAACGAGAATATGCAATCAAGAGGCAGTTTGACACTTAATCAGAGACGGTTGAGTAAGAAAGACGTTTTGGTAATAGAAGTCGGCGACACCGAGAATTCGTTATTAAGCAAACATACCATGGAAGGCGAGAATAATTCTAACGCTACGACATATATGTATAATATATTGAAAAAAGATTACATTTAGTATTGTAACTGTATTACAATTATTTTTTATTTTATATTACCATTAAATAACTTTGATGTTTTATTTTGAGAGGGAATTTCAATGCTATTCAAAGATTGATGAAAATGTCATTAAGATATTTAGTTTATGACCGACATTGCCTAATTTTAGCATATCAGTTCCTAAAATATCAATAATTATTGATTTAATTAAAAACATATCATAATAAATGTCTAGATTAACTTAATTAACTTCTCATTTTTGTAAATACACATTCATGTTCTATTAAATTTCTTTACTCAGATTAAGGATTCGTCAGCATATTTTATATAAATAATTAATGAAAGGCTCGCTTTTATAGAGATATATATCCTGAATTAACTTTTACTTTCATCTCTTTTTGGTAGGCATCACAAGAAAAGTTGTATTATTTTCTGTAGTTCTTAACATGTTATCAAATATGAATTCCAGAAAATTTGTGCATGCACTTGACACTTCCTGTGTTAGGGACAGCCTGACATTGCCTTGATGTTGGCTACATGGACAGCCGTGACCTTCAAATAACCCCCAATTTGTGCTGGCTGGCGACCCGTTTTCACTTTACACTTTTCAGTTTTCTGTTCAGTTTTCATTTTTTTTTTTCAGCTGTTTGCCTTTTTTTTTGGCTGCTGGCATAAATAAAAATTTTCATTTGAACATAAAGATAAACGTTCATTTTTGCGTTCTACTTTTTTCTCTCTTTTTCTTTTTTTTTTTTTTTTTTGCTGGGCGCCAAAAAGTGTTGATGTTGTTTTGCTGCTGTTGCTGTTGCTGAATTTTCTATTGTTGTTGTTATTATTTCAATTTGTCATTTGGAGCAGTGCCAATTGGCGACCGCCACCCAACATTAACCAGCAAATGAAATAAAAATGTGCATTCGGCGCCCACACGACTAAGCAGACCATTCAGAACATTGTATCATTGGAATAAGGCGAGGTATATACGATCGCCTCTATGAGAAATTGTATTGACATCTTTAATATTTCGTTTCCTTTTTAAATGAATTTCATAGTTAGATTGTGAATGTCTTTAGTGAACACATATTATGCAGTTTATATTAACAGTGAACATTTGATTTTATGTTTGTATTCAAACTTTTTATATTGATTTTGGATTGTTGCCAAAGAAATCGGCAGATAATCGGTTAATAATCTCCCTTGACTTGTCCTCGCTGTGCAACAGTTTGTTTGTAAACTATAAACAAAATTTGCAAAGCAATAAACTATTTACTATTAAAATATTTAGCAGTATGACGCCATCCAGTTAACAAATTAAGTAATAAAAAAGATTTGAAGAACAAATCTTGTCTTTATGATAAAATAATGAAAGAAAAGCATAAGAATACAAATCGTAGAAAATGTTCAAAATTACTATAAATAATATATTTGGTTTTCTACTGACGCAATGATTCGTGACATGTGGGACAGTGAATACATTCACTGAATACTCATTCAACTGCTGAGAGCCAACGATTTATCTCTCCCGCCTGGTAGGCGTAATAAGCCTCGGGGGTAGGCGATGGCCCCAGACCACGGCCAAAATGTCAACAAAGTGATTTTTTATTTTCATAAACAGAGGCAAACAAGAAGAAGAGGCGCAAATATGATATATGAGTGTGAATTATGAGCCACAGCAGCTGCCCACTGTTTGGGTGCGTGCAAAGTGCCTGAACGGAGCGGATATATTTTACATGTATACAAAAATGATGGGAGTAATACAATGCAAAGGTCGCTGCTGTATTTACTGTTAATTGACTATTTAAATATTTAATCAATAAAAAATTTTAATTAAATTCCCAAACATTGCGTGACTTGCATTTATGTGCGTCTATAATTGCTTACTTAATTAAACAAAAATCAATTAATAAATTCGCTTATAGCAATCATAAAATGTGATTTCGCATACAAATTAAATTAATCGTCAACTTTGGCTACACCTAATTGAGTGAGAAAATTTATAAAATTATGGAGCTAATAAGCCTGCACTATAAATATGTTACGATTCAGATGGAATAAGCACTCAAAGGCAACATATCATTTGTATATTTAATATTAATCTAAATTGCGGAATATAGAAGATATTTTAAAAAGGCTTCAAATGAAAACATTTACCATTGTAAGCAAAGTTCATATGGTATATAAAATTGTTTATTATTTTCATCAGTACGTGATTTCAATGGAATTTCAACAATAAAATTTGCATTATGTTCACATAATTGCTCTTGTACGTAAATATTGTAAAGTATATAAACAAAGTGTGGGTCTACAGAGGCCATTGCGTGATGTTGAAATTGTAGAATTATATCTCTTGAAAAGTTTAAGTGAAATTTATTTTATGAAATCAATTATTTGTATATTGGCATAATAAATAAATGTTTAACAATTTATTAATCTCCTGTTTTATGCTTTGTTAACTCTTTCCAACACTTTTGCTTACATTGATTAACTCATAGAGTTATTCATATTAGTATCTTTAATAATTCAAAATTTATGCAAAGTAAAGATGTGTCTAAACATATATGCTTAATCACCAAACTAAAATATACACAAATATTATTAAAATATTATTATTTTATGGTGAATTTTATTTAAGACTGCACCAACAAAAGTAAATTCACATTTTAAAGGAAAATATCAGCGAATAGATCTTTTTATTTATTTATTTAATTTTTTTAATTTTTTATTTATTATATATAATTTATAATTTATTTGTATTTTTCAATTTCATTATTCTTTTGGCATTTGCAACACTTACAGCCATTGTATATATGCAAGTGTATTTGCTGAGTTGTGCGCGACTTTTGCGATCAAAATTGAATTTTCGACTGACGCAAGTTGCTGAAACAGTTTTCCATTTATCCTAAGAGGCCAGAGATAATTTAGGAAAATGCTGAAAATATTCTTTTAGGTTAGCCTAATGCCACTGCCAGCAGCGATGTTGATAGCGACGCCAGCAGCGACGCCAACGCCAACGCCAACGCCAACGACAACGCCAACGCAGCGTTCGGCATTAGACGCCGATTCGCCTGTTTTTCGAATGCCAAAATCGCCAGAAATAAAGCCAATGTAGGAGGCAGACAAGGCGGGCAAACAAATATAAATATGAGCAGCGGAAGCTCTTGATGACGTCACTACCCCAATAGCAACAGCAGCAACAACAAAGCAACAACAATAAAACAATAAACTATTACAAAAATATGAAATTACTATATAGAATCTTTGAGCAGAAGTGTGGCATCATCGAGTGCCAGAAAACGAAAACTATTTTCCTTTCGCTTTTCGGCCCCACACACACGGCAAAGCAATTTGCCAACAAATTGGTATGTACTGAGCGCTCATTTGTATCTGATAGATACTGAGAAATATTTGTGTTGTCAGTTGTCAAGTTCAGGTATATTATATATATTATATATATATATATATATATATATATATATATATATATATATATATATATATATATATATAATTGCACATTTTTGATTAATTAGCGAAATTTTCTCAAACTTGCAGCTAATTTCAGAGATGACTCTGACATTGGCTTTGAATTCGTATGTTTTTATGGCACTTTTTTCTTTAATGTCACTTAGCGAAAAAAATGCGTCAATTTGCTTTTAGCTTATGGCAAATTTATGTCTGTTCACGCTTCATTTCAGCCAAATGGATGCGCCACATGAAGGTCGTGCGAATAAAATTGTAATTTCAATTAAAACTTTTCTCCGACATTCAGATATGCCAACAATTTCGCTGAAAGTAAACATATTGCAGAGCTGCTTGCCAGCCAGCACCACATAGCAGCCACGCCAACTAGGTGCTGCAACTTTGTCATTCCATTTGTTTATTTAAAAGCGATTAAATTATCTAGCAAAACATTTTGATCAAGTTCAAGTTGAAGTGCGCTGCCATTGAGCATATTTTGAGATACTTTCACAAACAAATATAAACAAAGCATCTGGAGGCACATTCGTTTCATCTACCACCTGAAGCACATCAATTTTCGCACCTCTGACGTTTATTTTCTATGCCAAGTATAAATATATCTATTTGGTTGCTGCTATTGATGGGCGCCGCTTCTATGAGCCGGTGGCCCGCAACAATTTTTGAATTTCAATGAAATATCAAAGAGAGTGGCGAGCGTTTGTATTTTGACTTGATTCATGAATAACATTTTATTTTTTATTTATTTCTAATTGGAGATAAGGCCATCAAAGCATCGCAAGGCAAACTAACGCACATCTGCTTCTAAATAACTATGAAGAGACATTGAGCTCGCAATTCGATTGAATGAAATTTAAATAGAATATTTACTTGTCCATGCGAGTTATACTTAAAAAAAACTTATTCTTAAAAAAACTCTTGCAAGAATATTTAACTTATTTTCTTCATGGTATTATGAAACATTACAGCGCTAAATGTGAATTGAACTTTACCCTGAGCAGCCATAAATTAGGCATAATTCCCTTGATGTAGCACAAATAATTTTTAATGAAAATGCAAAAGGGCGTGGAAACGAAATTTTAAAGCAACACCTACGTAATGCCATTTCTATAAAAATATTGTGGCTAACAGCTGCCAAGGCTGCAATCAAAATTAATTGAGCGACTCTGCGTTCAGTGCCAGCTCATATGTGTTTTTACAAATTTATATATATGTGGCACGCTGAAAGCCTTCTCGTGGGCGACCTACAAATTTACATATATATATATATATATATATACGCTGCTCTGACAAGTGGCAGTTCGTCTGTCTGTTTGTTTGTTGCGTTCCAAGAAAGCCAGAAAAAACATTATTGTAAAAAGCATTTGATTTATAAAAACATAAGAAACTATATATGTATAAATTTGTTCATTCGACTAAATACCCTTTGAAAATACTCTATTCTGGTTAATTCAGAAAATAAACAAAAGTAATTTATTATATCAACAACCTACAATATTATTCATATTTGAATTTCAATTAAACAAACTTTATACAACAAAATTTCGTATTTTTCTCTTATGGCAGAGTATTCAAGTCGGTTTGAATGCTTTCACATGATACAAACAACTGTTGCTCATAAATAAGAACAAAAAAATGGCTATACAAACAAGAGACGGAAACAGAAAACAAATCCGACCACAGCATTCACCCACAACAGTATTTGTCGATATATATTATTTGATATATATTATTTGTCGATTATACTCAAGGGAAACCGCACTTGTATCGAGGTCAGTTGCACAAGGGCCTCAGTCACAGAGAATTGAATCAGTGCATATCGATTTTCTTTCTACACAATTTCACAAAGAAGCGATGAAACTGGAAAACTGAACAAACAGAAACAAATTATAGATTTGTGTCATATTCGACCAGAAATCTGCTTTGTAAAAGTCTGTTCAGCTATAGATTTTTAGTGGCAGCACTTTTATTTATTTATTTTTCCTTTCTTTTCTTTTCATAGCTTTAATAATACTGAATAAATAATTTTTTTTTTTAAATTAAGAATATATCAGAAATATTTGCACTATTATTATTGAAAGAATTGCAAATGTTGTATTCAATATTCAAACCAAAAAAATTGGCAATAAATCAATTGAGTAAATAACAAACAGTTTTTAAATGGCCCATCAAGCGGCAAAGTTTCCATTTATATACATATATATATATGTATATATATATATGTATATATGATAAACTATTACATTATACAAACAGTTGTGCAGCAAGGACGAGATAGAGGGCATACCAATTTTGCCCTGTCCAATATTTAGCATCACGATGCGAATTTAAATTCAAGTGAGCCCCATTCCTGTTGCTGCTGGCACTATCTGCTGACTTATGCAGTGTGGTCTTTTCTTTCGAGCTGCGACTAAATAATTCACCCCGTGCCTGGGTGCGAATGTTTATCTCTGGCCGGCGCCAACAACTGCAAGACGTAGAATTTTCAATTTGAATAATTTCGCGGGCATATCTGGTGCGCTAGTCAAATACTCATTGAAGTTCACTGAGAATAGGGAGTATTCCGCAGCTGTGGAAAATTTGGTCACTGATAGCTAGTAGATTATGGTCTGTAGCAAAAATTTCCGATTTTATTTTTAAAATGCATTTGCCAGAACAATTTTTAAATTTATTTGTTAGACTTTAGTTTGTGCTGCTCTCTGGCTGTCTTCTCTCAGCTGCAAGTCCAGTAAACTAGTTGAATAAATATTAAAAAATATAAAAGATAGCTGCAAAATATGCAAGCTGCAGGCAACACGCAAACAATTTACGATCTAAACTCATATAAATACATAAATATATATAGTACATATAGATGTATATGTAGAGCACATACGTACACACAGATATTTGTGTTTGCATAAATTAGAGTTTGCTTGAGGCAACATTTTCAGTATCTGCATTTGTATCTGTATCTGCTGTTGCTGCTAGGCCATTATATTACATTTTACCCAAGGCTGTTTACCAATAAGTCGCACCATTTGCATTGCAGATTTGGGCCGCACTTTCGTTTTCCCATACCCACGAAACTGCAGCGTGTAAACAATTTGTTGTATCATGTTTTGACTATTAGTAAACATTTTGCTGTGTTTATTTTTAAAAATTTCCGCCCATTTCCGCCGCAGGCCCACGCAGTTCTTTGTTTTATGCTCTAGCACAAATTTCACGACAGCTGCCATATGTTGCCCATTGGCTGCGGGATCAATAAATACAATTTCACTATATTCACGACAAGCATATACATACACAGATATTTATATATATATATGTTAATGTTTTTTATGCTTTGTGACCATTTATAATGTAGCTAATTTTATTGTGTGTCTGGCCTATTTGATTTGTGTTTATTTACTTTTCTGCCACTTGCTATTTTCATTGAATTTAATACTATTTTATTATCATACCTTTGTGAATATACAATACTACATTTTAATATAACAGAAGAATTTTCAAAATAAATTGCAAACTTAAAAATTCCAATTAGGAAAGAGTCTTTGAGTCTGAAGAAGAGCATACGAGTAGAGCGAAATATACAATGAAACATATGTGTGTATGCAAATGAAATTTGCTTGTCTTTTATGCAAGTGCATTAAAATATAAACATGGAAGAGCTCTTTTCTGTCCACACAGCCAGTCGTGCTGCTTCGGAGAAGACCCTTCTTCGGGCTGCCATCCCACTCTCAGTCTAGGTGATGCCGACTCAGCTAATGTGTGTGTGTGTTTGTGTGTTTGTGTGTCGTCGTTGTAATCACTTTATTTTGCATATGTGATCGCAGTTAAGTGTATAACCATTCATGTGTCTGTGCGTGTGAGTGTGTATGACAGTGTACTTTGTAAATAAATTGCGAAAATATTTTAAAGGCTGCCAGAGCAACGTCGCTCTCGTGTCTCAGCTCTAGTCGCTTCCCGAAATGAAATAAAACTAAGGACAGCGACAACAGAGCTTGCCAAAGCGGGACAAGGCAAGGACAGGGCAGACGAACGAGCTGGGGATATAAAGTTGCTCGAGGATTTGTAAAATTTATCGTAGACATCATTATGCGACTATTTCACTAGCTCTCGCCGCTCCCTCGAATGGTCTCCTCCCTCGCCCGAGAGCTGGGCAACAGCAGCTGCAACATGCAAGTGACTCTCGTTGCCTGAGACGGGGGCAGGTGTTGGCATTTTTGCATTTTACGTTTTACATTGGCAGAATTGTTCTTAAAATGCAAAAAAGTAAAAAAAAAAAAAATAACTTAATTTATTCAAAACATAAGCCATGATATATAATGCGCACAGTAAGGCGAGACTGCGGTGGAAAGGCGATGGCTCGTATGCATTCAAGAGCACTCTTCACACACACACACACACACACACACACACATTTAACACATATGTATGAATCTAGTATACTTTATTTTCTCAATATATAAGCTGAAATAATATTGTATTCCGAGTTAAGCCTTGAACTGTTATTTTAAATCATTTATTCCAAAAATGGATTCATGAAATTTTAATGAATTTTTGTTCTTTGAATATTTGTTGTTGATTGGCTTAGTTAGATGAGTCGATCGAGTCGCATTTGTTGGCTCTCGTTTATATCGAAATTTAATTTGTTTGTCGAGTTGATTAAAAACGATAACAAGGAGAACGTGCTGCTGACTTTTGGGGGCGCATGTAAAGCGTATTAGAATAAACGCAAATAAAATATGGCCTGACCTGGAGATCTGCGAGCAGTGAAGATAATACATTCGCAACGACCGCTGCGGGTCCCTACTCAGTGCTTGGCAGCCATAAAAACGTGCAAAATGAATCATTATAAATAACAATAAACGAGACGTAAGCCATATTTTACCCATAATAGCTAATAAAACACACTGAAAGTGGCCAACAGCAGACCAGCAGACCAGCAGAGCAGCAGACCAGCAGATCTGGTAATCATGGAAGCATAACAAGAGCGGCATCTCCATGTCCGACTACATTTCAAATGATAAAGGAATGCCACAAAAAGGTTGAGCGTCTAACAATAAACCGAGTCGACATGAAAGTAAAAACGAGAAAGCCGAGCAACAAAGTGAAGAAAAAAAGAGCAAATAACAAAAACACAAAACAGACTAAAAGCTGAACAGCGCCTTGACATTCAAGCTAGCCAAGAAAAGTTCCCTTTCCAATGGCATCCTCAAAAAAATGACCCACGATTCTTTTTTTGTGCTCGCTCAAGCGCCAAGCCTTGCGTCTGTCTTTACCTTCCGGCCGGTCACGTGGCCAGGGCGCCAGGATGCAATGACCGACCGACTTCGCGCCGGTCCTCTCCGTTCAAGTCCAAGCAGCGAGTATGACTGTTGCTCGTATATTTCACGCTCGAAAATCTTTGGGGTCACACAAATCCGATTTACATGCAAATAAATAAAATTCATGTCGAACCTCGAGTTGCAGACAATAAATTTTTGAGTGCGCTTCACCAACGCCGCCATCCGAAAGAAATATGAGAGACAGAGAGAGAGAATGGCCAGGCGAGAGCGTACTATACTTAGCAAAGGTTAAACTTGAGGGCCTTGGTTACTCTAGTCCGCTTTCATTTGTTGACTTTCGGCTTGAGGTCAGCCTTAGCTACGCACTGTGAAATTGTTTCTATAATGAATCAAATATGATTTGCTGATTTTACGCAGCTCAACTTCACTTTGAACAAAATTACAGAATTGTGACTAGAAATTTGAGTAAATACGTAAAAAGATAGAAAGAACTTTTATAGCTATTTTAGCCATATATAATAATAACCTTTACTTAATATGTCCAAGTAAAAGTCAATTGAATTCTGTTCTTTATTTATTTCTTCTATTGCTAATTCGTTTTCTACTCTTTTCAAAACGATTCAAACAAAATCGAATGTGGAAATTGTTGATTAAATATTTTTGATTTATTTCTTTTGCTTTTCATTCAGTTCATGATCGTAAAGTCTTCATTAAAGGACAACGCAATAAATAATGCAAACCATTTCAATAAACTCTCGCAATTCCTTGGGCAGCGACAAAAATGTGGGGACTGAAATTTATGCGCCTAATTTACCGGTAATAAAATGCACAGCAACTACGGTAGAAATAATAAAGATGGAAAAAATGCTCAACTACGCCAACTAAAACAAAGAACACAAAGGAAGGAGAATAACGGGCCAACGATATAAGAAACGATTATTTTTTATTATTTTAAAATTGTCTCCAATGAAGAGAAGCCGCTTAGGAGAAGACCAGGCGAGCGACAGTTGACAGCGTTGTTGCTATCTGCACGATTTTTGATGTTGCTCAGGTAACTGTCTCTATGTATATATATATATGTGTGTGTGTGTGTGTGTGCTGTGATGAGAATGTAAATTACCCGGAAAATGCGACATATACAGGAATAACAACAACAACAGCAGCAGCAGCAGTAGAAGGAGCAGCAGCAGCAGCAACAACTACGACAATAAGGAACGAGCATATCGCATCAGCTACAAGGAGAACTAGCAGGGGCAGGGTTATGGCGGGAAGGTGTGTCACAAATGGTTGCCGCTGTCAACTAAAGTGTAAAAAAATGGCAACTTGAGCGTTGAAAGCCCCGGAAGCAGCCCACATTGGTCTCGAGGTCGAGGGCTTGGCTTGGCTCGGCTCCCTTCTGTCTTCCATAGCAGACAACAAATGTAGCATAATGGCGGTAACATTGAGTGCCTACATAAGTCCTTTTAATTTGAATATTTTACGGTCGCAACTTAGGCCAAGGCAGCCAGGCATCTGCGGAGTGTGTGCTTGAGCTGCGCCCAGAACGTGGCCTACAATATGAACAACTAAAACAGCCAAAATCTTGAGGACGTGTTGCAATTGTCAAGTGTCAGAGCCAACTCAGGTGTCTGATCTATGCGCGTATTTGTGCGGCGCAGCGACAGCCGGAAACGGAAATGGCGGCATTGCGCACAACGTGAGCTTCTTGTAATCACCAAAATGAAATATCAAAGTTATCGCGGTGTCGCTAATGTGACGTCTGCGCCTGCTCTGCTATGTTTTTATCGCTTAATCTTCAATGCGTATGTGAACCCCATGCTTCCGTGCACCCAATGGGATTATGTATTATTATATAAATGTCTATAAATGGGAATACAGATAGAGCATTCTTAAAGGCAGATTCAATAGAAGTTGTTGGCGTTATTAAAGTACATTTTCTTTGGCAGAAACTCATGGCAGAATTGATTTTTATTAAATATATGCTTACAATTATATATATTATATATGTATAATATAATTTAAGGACTTAAGCGTAAAGTATTTTTAAACCCATCGATAATGACGACGTTCCATGTCCATCAGTCCAACCGACCTGTCTGTCCATCTAGAAATGGATTTATAAACGTTCATAATATCCAATAGGTATTGCGCCTATTTGGCTTATTTTCGAAAATCTTTTAGCCGTCTTCCTGTTAATTCTTAACAAAAGCCTAACACATAATATATCTACTTAATTTAAACTGGCAAATTCATGTGTGTAAGAAAACCAAACTGCTTTTCTAACAGATTGACGTAAAGTGACCTTTGCCAAGAATCTTGTATATCAGAGCGACCCTAAATCAAAGCCAGCTGGTTGCCAAAGCGACCTTGCTGGGAATGTTGGCAATTGGTTTGAGAGGCTCTAATATCATTGAATTGCCAAAAATAACAAACTCAGTCTATATATTCAAGAGGGTGTGTGTGCGGCTTTACATATCAATACCCAATAAGCATTAGATAAACAATGTGGCATGGGATCTAGCGGGAATTCTGTACCTCACCTATCGGGTAATATATGATGTGAGGACGTTGAGGAATCAGAAGTTGCCACGCAACCAATAAACGTATTCATCATACGCCACGTAAACCGGATACACAATAATAATAAAAGAGCAAAACCAAAGAAATACATTGAAAAGTCAAACAGCCAGCGCCAACTTTTGCCCTCACTGCCACGTCCATCACCTTTTCGTTGATTTCCACGGCTGCCGGGTGTTTGTTTTCAACTGCTCTCTCGCAAACTGTAAAGTGTAATAAAACGTGTTGCGAAAGTCTTTCAGGTTGTGTAATTAATTACCTCGAATTCTATTGCATCATGAAGGCAAATTTGTAGAGGGAAAACACTGTAGCTGTGACAAGCAAATCGTAGCTAATATTAAGAAATAATTTGCTGATAAACAAATTATTTTTTTTTGTATATATGAAGCTGCAAATTTCACTCTGTAAATAAATTTCTTACATCTTTGCTTTCGATAACGAACAATTGCTTTAAGAATTTGATTAAATGGAAAATGCGTATTTGAGCTACATATAAGATTCATTGCGTTCCCAGGAGAGAATTGTTTAGTCAGGCTTACGACAATTGTCTTAAGATCTTAGGTTTTTAAATGTGCTTACAACCTCTTCCTACCTTAGTTACCGTTGCAGGAATTCTCTCAAGTCTAGTTTCTTGTCTTTACACCCGAATCTGTCTTTCTGTAAATATTTTCAGTTACTCTTTTGTTTCAGGCTTGAATTCGCATAGCCCAGCTGAGTTGCTTTGGTCTTGAAAACGTTTTAAATTGTATACTGCACCAAGAAAAAAAGAAGGGAATCAAGAGAATAATGGGGATAGCGAGAGAGGGAGAAGAGAGAAGAGATAAAGTAAAAGGGCAAAGTATTCTCTGTTTCAACTGTACGTTTTCAAGAGTTTTTCATACACTCGGCGCATACGCAATTTTCTCTTTGCCTTCGGCCCAACTTTAATGACACTCAGACTGATAGAGTTTACGTTAACCCTCTCAGTGCTTTTTCCTCCCGGCCATAACTTGCGTACGCTCATTTAGCGTTTAAATACATTTCGTGGAAGTTCGTAGAAGGCGCTGATTAATTTTCTATGCGACGTTACTCTCGTTACATTTCATCACTTGTTCTGCTTGTAATTAGACATTTTGTTGGGATTTATTTAATTAAGAAAAGGTAAAGCATAAATACTTTTCATTCAACAAATATGAATAGATAAATGCTGGGAATTTTCGGAGTTTAGCAATAAATAAAATGAAATTGGAAAAGAAACTTTATTAATTTAACAAATATTTTTTTTTATTCATAACATGCATTTATCATTCAGCTTCATTTAGAAGTTTCCCCAAAATTTGAGGGCAATTACATTGGGCAAGCAGAATGTCAACTGAACAGGAAAGAAAGCGTAATCAAATAGAAGATCGACATAAACGCAATGTAGCTAGAAGTGCATGTGCTGCAGACAGGAAACAATGCCAGAAATGCAAGTGCAGACACTTGGCTGAACGATTCAGTCAGCTGCGAAATTTGAAAATGATTTACAGAAAAAACTTCCATGCGACAAATGTCAAGCAGATGTGGTCACAAAATATGTGCAAATGCATTTGCCAGCATTGGAATGCAACGAAGGTTAACAACAGTCAGAAACTGTCAGAGCTCAATGAGCCTGAAGTGTCCTTGATGCCAAGGCAGTGACAAGTGTTTGCATTGCCAAATGCAGCAAAGACATTGGAGACAAAAGCCAAACTTGCACTTTGCTTTAAATTTAAAGATATTTAAGAAATAAAAATATGTTTGTGTGAATTATTTATAATCAAAACGTACGTTACATACAGAAATTTGTTACATGAGGATATGAAAGTAAATATATACATATGTTTATGTCGTCTTAAATATAAACTTTATTCAATTGCTATTATTCATTTTTATATTAAATATATATATATACAATATATGTATTGCAATTTGTAATTTTATATCCCTTCACGCCTTCATATTTAATATATATTTTTATACATATTTAACATATAGTTAAATATACAAATTTATATATTTCATGTAAGCATAATGCTCACAATAGACGCGTAAATACTTTTAATGAGACACATTGACTGTTTGTTTTGATACCCTAAATGGGAATTCAGTTGAAAGTTTAATTATTTTTTAATACAGCAGACCAAAAAAGAGACGACGTAGTTTCCTTAGAAGAAGCAGATCAGGGAATTAAATTACGTATCCAGCTCTTGTGTAGCTGTTTGGCCATTATCCTTAAGTACACTTCATGCAATATTACTCTTGGTATTTTCTCTTTATATTAATTATTTGTGTGATATATGCATCGATGGAAGCTATAAAGTTGATTCTACAAAGCGAAGGGAATCGTCTAGTCGTGCAACTGAAGTTTACTTTCCAGTTCACATTTAAAATAGTTCATATCTCTAGCGAATTATTGCAAATTTACATTTTATTTTGCAAATGTTACGCAAACCATATTTAGTTTCCTTAATTCAATAATAATATTTTGCATGTAAATTCATACTTTTTTTTATCTACAGTTGCTTTAATTATTTTCCCGAGCTCTGCCTTAGCCCTGAGGGTATTAAAATAAAATTGTTTGAAAAAGTTGGTTTGAATGGAAAGAATGAAACGAGTTTATTTATAATAAAGAATTTAATAAATGCGCATTAAGCGAACAGAAGTTTGAAGATATTAAATGCAGATAACATGTTTATTGAATCCACAAACTTTTGTCAAATGTCAAACTTTTAAGAATTTTATTATTAAATTATTCAACTTCAATGTGCGCTGCCCTATAATTTTCATGAGATTAATTTGATGTCTGGTAAACGTGGTCGACACGCTTCGCGGTACACACTAAGTGCATTAATAATGCAGACATCAGGACGAGCTCTTGCAGATACTTAAAGAACTTAATGACTGGCGTGAAAATCAATTTTGTATTTTATAAGCCAACTTTCGCGATGCAATAAAGAAGAGAACCTCACCTTCTCACTTGCACGAGGCTTTGAGATTAAAGAAACGCATGTTGCTGCTTGCTTTTATACCCTGTTCTTAAATTTAAGAGTCTCAAGGGTTGACAATACGCGGGGAAGCAGAGAAAGGAATATATTTCACGTAGAATATATTTCATTTTTCTTTTAAATTGTTTAAATTTTGTATTCTGTATTTTTTAAATTTCAAATAAATATTTAATTATCTGATAGACGTCTGCACGTTTGCCGAACTTTCCTGTGAGATATCTAATGGCCGTGTCGGAGGCGCTGCCAGCTATATTCAGGAGTGCAGACGCATGTGTGTGTGTTGGGGGGCCATATAAATGCAAATGGCTTATGAAAATAATTTGGCAGTAAATTATAAATTTATGGTAAATTGCATATTGAGGGATTTTTCATTTTCGGGCCATCTGCCGGTGCCTCTTAGTCGGCTTCATTGTTGTTTGTAATAAAGAGCGCCACCTGCTCCGCCCAGCAGCACCTGCTCAGCGCTTTCTCTGTGTCCTCTCTCTCTCTCTCTCTGCCCGTTGGCAGATGTACATTTTTTTCTTCTTATCAGCCTGATAGCGTTAAATGGAACATTTTTTTTTTTTTTTAATAATTGCGTGTTTAAGGTGAATTTTCTTATATGCCGGAAATGATTACAGACCAAAGTATGCGTCGTCGAGTGCTGAGAGACGTATATTAAATAAACGCTTTTGCTTTCTCCTCTCGTCCTCCTCACGCCTCATAGGCAAGACGCTGTAATAAGCAGGCTTTCTGCAAAGGCTTAAGTGCCACTCCTCCGCACTGAACTCGTCCCTGAGGAGCCACACCTGCGTCATCTTAATGCGAGTACCCGCGGCGCTGCCACAATTGTAATTCATTGTAAATGTGCAAAAAAATTTTAATGAAAGCTTTTGCCAATCTTCAATAAAAGCGAAATTCATTTGTATTGCGTGACGATGACGGTACTAAGTGCTTTGTAAATTGCCACTCACACCAATAAAAAAGCGCGACGAACTCTCCAGTCGAGAGATCTGGACTGAGAGATACCCTGAGCCCCAGTGCAGCTTTTGTTTGAAGCCATTTACCTGATATCTGATATTTTTCTCAAACAGAAATGCATTCTCACACTCATTCATATATATTTACATATATAATAATGAAAGGTAGGTAAATCAATATTGCATACACGGTTAGGGCAAACCGACTATGAGCACATATTCTGCTGTCATATCGATTTAATGGAGTAAGTGCATATAAGTAGAAGGAGAAGACACGCAAACATTCATATGTAAATATTATATATTAGTAATCTAGAGCTAGACATTATTATAAGTTGAAGTTGTAAGCGCGAGAAGATTGCTCAACCTGTGCCTTCACTCTCTATGACGTTTACTGTGCTCTCATTGAATAAAGGCATTGGAACTCACATATTAGAGTCAATATATAATATTAATTTTTGTTGGATACACATTAAATAAGATTTTTTAGCATCTACTTTATACGATTTATCTTTAAGCTGTGGCTCTTTCATAATACAAATTTGAAAGTAAATTTAATTTAGTAATTGTTCAGTATATCATAAATTGTATATTCAATACAATAAGAAATAAGCAATAATTAAGCAGATATCAGAAGTCACAATTACAGAAAACTATTTCTAAACTGATTGTTCTATTAAAGAAGTAAATCGAATATTCTTTAAATAGATATAGGTAAAGTTGAATATTGAATAAGATGATAAATAAATAAAAAATGAATTTCATTTGTATAAAAGCAATCGCAACATTTTAATGCATTGCCTGTTCCAAGAGCAATCATCGATTGGCTCTTTGCTGAGGACCGACCGAACGCACTTCAATGGACTGCGTGGAGCATTCCATTCGGTCTTTTGGTCCATCGTCTTGGGCTGCAGGTCGGCAGGTGGGTCAACTGTGAGTAGTGAAGACGAACAGAGGCTGGGAGAATGGACATCATACTGATTTACTCAATACGTGGAGCGCCTTTAACTTTTGTTCAGCTGCCAAAGTTTTTGCAATTTTCCATGCTGTTTGCAAAATGAACGAAGCAAGAAGCAAACAAACAAATTGCCAAAGAAAACTTTTACGTTTTACGTTTTGTGGAAATGCAATTTTGTGTGCAGGGCGAAGGTGAAGTATGCTCTGCCAGCAGAGCTACCTTCGAAAGGGCTTCGCAAGTATTCCTTTGTTGGTCATTAAATTACATTTAAACTTCTTTTAGTTGAGTTTGTGTTACTATTTTTGGTTCAGACTGTCTATCTACGTTCACAGTGTGCAGAGCTAATATTGCGTCAGCCTGCAATGGCCTCTCCTGGTAATCTTAAGTAGCCAAGCACTTGCATAGTCTTATAATGTATCTTATAATGTTCTCATCAGATTTTGATCAAGTCAATTCATATCGTGAATGAATTTGAACTATAACTAAGCTAAGTTTATATTATATAGTTAAAAACTTTAAATATATTTCTTCTATATTTTATGCAATCCATTTGCTATTTGGCTTCGGAAATGAAGTCCGCATAAGATCATTTATAAATTACAGCCTCATTGGGTAAGCATCACAAAGAGGTTCTCCAACTCATTCCCATTGGTGCAAATTTTTTTTCTATTCACTAATTACGTCTTTTGCCTATTTGATGGGCTCAGCTTCCTTGGCGTTGATTACAGGATGACAGGCGCCGGCTGCTCTTCATTAAGAACATTTGCAAGAATCATTTTCAGCAAAGTGGAAAAGGTACGGAGCAGAGAATTGACGTTCGGAGAAACGCAGAATGAAAATCATTCGAACGTAAAACTTAAATTAACATACTTAATTTTGAACGCATTTCCACCCACCCACACACACACACACACACACACACACAGAGAGTGGTATGCGCGGCAGCAAAATGAATTGCGACAATTGATTTTCAAGTAATTAGCACTTTTAAAGTCGACGCTCGTTTGGCCAACAACTGTTGCCAGTTAACGTGTTCACAGAGCCTCCCTCCACCTCAAACTGTATTGAAATGGTCGCGATGCCAATCTCAGGCGTTGGCAACATTTGTCAGGAAGTGCGTTAAAATTTACGGAAATTGGCGTTAATGAAAATGCCAGCAAGCAAATAGTTTCAATTACTGAACATTGCCTGCCACCGAGACGGAGACGTTGCGACGTCTTGTGTTCTTAATGGTTTCATGCGGCGTATACGTGATTTCTGTTTATATATCACCAACGACAACATCTGCTCATAGATACATATATAGCTCTCATACATATACTTGTGTATATATATACACAATCATTACTTTTATTATTGCCTGCTGCTCAGTTACGGACTGTTCAAATTCTTGCTGCCCTTATATGCAAAAGATAAATCTACTTAACCGAGGAGGAAATCGCGGTAAGGCTGAAGATTGAGTGTGCGGTACTTTCGTTCGGTGTCAAGGATTTCAGTACCAAATGAGCCCCTTAATTATATCATTTTCTCTGTCAGTGAGGGTGGGTTTTTTTCCCCCGATTGGATATGTCATTCTTGAGTTAAGATAATAATGAAATTAATGCTACTCGCTGGGCTATTTTTTTGCATGTGCTTGCATGGCAGGGCTTACTCGCATGCGTGCCATTCAAATAAATGTCAAGAACAGACAGTTCTCCCATCGAGTCGCCAATGCCAGCAGCCCTCGCGCTGCCAACGGCACAGCCATGGCCTAAGGGCCAAACTTCAACCGCACTTGTTCACGCAACTGTCAGTTCGCTAAGCGCAACATACAGCCAACACAAACACAAACACACATACATTTACACACACATCGGCATGTCGATGTACATGTTAGACACAGATACATGTACGCAAACATTAAGTGCACTTGTCATGTGTCGGCCTTTCGCTGAATTGGTTGTTGCTGCTGTTGCTGTTGTTGCTCTTGGCTTTTATTAGCAGCTCTCGTTTAGACAAGTGACGAGCTAAACTCTAATTATTTCTGCGATATGCATGGGCCAAATTATGAGAGCACTTAACACTTGTGATTCTATTTGTCAATGTCTAAATCAAATACAATAAACAGAAAAACCTATTATGAATCTAAATGGAATTTGTATCTGATACGCAGATCGATTTGCTTGAATAATCTAATGAATAGCTTAAACAATGTATGCAGAAAACATTTTATTTAATAGGAAATAAATAGATTAGGTGAACAACGTTTTGGAAATATTTCCAACTCCTCTCCTGAAAGAACCATTAGAGATTATATTAATGAGTTGAATTCAAATTGCACTGACTGCTGGGGCTTTAGAGACTTTTGCATAAATGCGAAACGATTGCAGGAAGCGAAAATGGCTTAAGGCTATCTACGAGGTCATCATTAACCGCAATCAGCGTGCCAAATGACAAACAATAAACGATTCTTTGTGCTGCAGGTGCTCTGTAAAGCTGCGGCCGGGGAATTAGGCAGAATAACACAAAAACAACAACAACAACTTTTATTTAATCTGTTGATCTGCTCATGTGACAGACCCGAAAAGTCGTGGAAAAAGAAAGGAAAGCAGAGACGAAGGCGCTTTCTTTTCCGCACGCCAACTTTGCTGAGCAAAATTTTAAGACAGCTTAAGTATTTTTTCCACACAATGTTGAAAACATGAAAAAAAAAGTTCAAAAAGTAAGATAAGTAAAGGAAATTGACTAACAGCAAAGTCGCTTAACTTTCTTGCCTATTTCACAATATAAAAATCGCAAATTAATGGGAAATTTCATTAAAGAAACATTTTTATCACATAATATAATAAATTACGAACTGTCATTACAGATAAATAAATACATATGTAAATATGCAATTGTTCAATAAACATTTGCATATCGTAAAATAAAGTTCATTTCAGACATGTTATCATCTGTCCACAGCTAATATGCCCTTTGAAGTTAGGGCATGGTATAGGCAAAAGGGGCGTGTTGCTTTGTTTCTGCACGGAGTAAGACTACGTACGGTTGCAGAGTGCGCCAAAGGCTGTTTGCTGCTCTGGGTTCGCCATCACAGTGTCCTTGCCCTCAGCTTTGGGCTCGACTTTGCCGTCAGCGGGCCCGTCCGCTTACCTTCGACGCCTTTCAAGGCGCATGGAACCTGCCAAGTTGTGCTGTTGGGGCAAATGCCACAAACGCTTGCGGCAGAGGCCCAAAAGTTTTTCGGGCTTGTTGCGAAAAACACACGCGGCGTGTTAAATTCTTATCAACAAATGCAGAAGCTTCGCTGAGCGTACGAGTGTGCGTGTGTGTGTGTCTGTATGTATGTGTATCTGTGTGTATGTATTAAGGGAAATTAAACGCAAAATGCGTTAATCATGAGTCGAGTTGAGAGAGACTTTTCTTACACAACGCAATTTAATTTGCGTTAAACGAGCTCGCGCCGCTGATTAAAGCAGCTGAGCCTGGTCCTTGGCCTGGGGCTGTTGCGCCTAATTTTATGCAACAACAGAAACTTTTACACGCGTCGTCGCCTTTTCGTGTGTGTGTGTGAGTGAGAGTGAGTGTGAGTGTCAAAAGGTAACTTTTGGGCAAAAGTTCCTTCCTCAGCGGCAAACAATGGCAACAAAATAACAACAGCCCAACAAGAATCCAGGGATATGTGCCTAATCCACACTGACAGCCACACGTATCTAGCAAAAGATAAGAAGACTGCAACTTTTCCTTCGCGCCCGAACCCAGAACAGCAGCAGTGCGAGAGAAAAGTTTTGATAAATTGCCCGAACTGAGATAAGATTATCAAGTAAGTATTATTAACATTGTTTGCTAGCAAACATTTCTTGATATCTCTATATGGTATTTATATTTTAGAGACTGATCAATTTTGATTATATTGAGGCTCAGTTGAAGAATATAGTTTAAATATATTTTTTAACTAATGAGAATTATATATCAATTAAATGAAATTAAGTTGCTGGGCCTTTTTCCTTTTAAAATGTATAAGAATTTCAATAGTTTTATATGCATATGTACATAATCTTTGGTTCTATGACGTCTCATTATTTTCCCACTAGCGATATTTATTCTTTTGCCTTTGAACACAGTTAGTCGCAATTGTCTTGTTGTTACTTCTCTCTTTGTCGCTAGACTAAAGTCACGTACGCACAGCTGCAACGCTCTTTATACATCACAATATCAATCGCGCCACACTCGGCTAAAGCATCTCTCTCGCTCTCGAGCCTCGCTCTTGGCATAGAATTAACCGCTAACCATATTCCTCTTTCGTCATTTACTTTGCCTTTGCTTTTTACATACGCCACAATGAAGTTTTACAACCTCGCAAAAAAGCATTGCAACATTGTGGCTAGCTGACAACATTGCACATTTATGCTATTAACATAACATGCCACTGCTATGTTAAATTCTCATTATAATTGAAATAAACCTCCGACATGTATTTATTTATTGCTTTTATAATATAATTTCATGTAATTTAATCAATCATTAATATTCCCATTTTATATATATTTATATTAAAATTTAATTTGACTTTATCTCTAGCTAATATTCAATTAAATTTCCGTTGAAATTGTGTCATATAATTGACAGACTTTAGCCTTTAATAGTAGTATCGTTTATTTCTAGCTGGAGTGATGCGCCACTCCATTTCTGATGTGGCAAACCGGAACTGTGTTAAAATACAGATGAGCTAACTTATTTGCAGTGCACTAGGGGAACTTAATGTCAACGGTTTTGAGTGCAACTGCCGCTGCCAAAGGGAGTTTATTTGTTTAATTCGGTGACACCGCCAGCTCGTAGCCACAGTCAAAGCACCAGCAATGCCGCCTGGCTTTTGTGTGGAGCGTTTGTTAGTGATGCATTTAGTTATTGCCTTCATTCAAAGCGCTTGCTGCTGCTGATGAGTTTTTAAGCTGCCAACTCAGCAACTCCAAAAAGCTACAAATGCAACCACACACACACACACACACATATATATATATATATATATATATACAGTAACATCCGACCATATTCTCTTCTCTGTACTCTGCACTTGACAAACTAAGCACACATATTATTTACACTTTTGAACGCGCAACGTTGCGTCACGTTGAGTTTGCAACACATTTGCGCCTCGCATTTTATGAATTCATTTCCGTTCATTTACGCCTGATGTGACGTCGACGACGACGACGAGTCGAGACTCCGACGTCAGTTAGTAGAGCCTGTAATTAAGTTAAACTGCCTGACGGCGAACGGGGCTCAGCGCATTTTATAATTCAAGGGGCTGGGCCCTGCCACACGGGCCCCGGGCCCCAGGCATCTGCAATTACATTTGGCCCCTAACACAAAAATGTGCTGCCATTAGAAGGAGGGGGAGCAGGAGGCGGGCCATTGTTTTCGGCAGGAGCCGGGTGCAAAGCGGGCTAAGCATGCATAGAACCTTTGCCACTAACACCCTGACTAGAATGCAGAATCGTTTGGCTAAATTTCGTCTAACTACATTGAAGGCTCATCTCGGCCATGCCTTTTATATATAAAAGGTGTTAGCGTGTGGTGAAGAGTTGCCGAATTTAACAACAATTTAATAATGAAAGCTCAGTTATACAGTGAAATATTTGATGCACAAAGTAAATTACCAAAGAGGAATAAAATAAACTAAAGTTTACTTCTCAGCAGCTGACTAATTGGTTTGAATTAGCAAGTACTTTACTTCAATAACATAAAACATTAAAATCAATTCGTTAAAATAATCCATTTCAACACGACTCGTTTTTAATTTTATATACTGTCAATTCATCTGTTTGACTTTTATTTTTTGATCAAAGAAATACAAATCAAATTTAAATAATTTCATTGCATTTTATAATACATGGCATGTTTTTATTATATTATATTGTTAGCAGTTCAATAGTGTTATTCTTATTGTGAAAACAGTTAAACTTTTGGATAAGTTGTATTCGGTGAGTGCTGGGCGTAAAAAGTAATTTATGAGATGGTGCAGAGATAAGAGGTGGAGTGGCGCTGGGATGGTATCTTGGTAAGGAACGGCTTTGTATAAGCCACAACAAAAAACGCGTCACACATGAGGCATTATTAAACCCATACAAGGACTGCTAAGCGTGAGACTGTGTGTGTATGTATGTGTGTGTGTGTGTGTGCGTATAAGAGCGTGAAGGAACAGGGGCGTATAGCAAAATATTAATTAATTTCTTTAATGCGCGCTCGAGCACCACAACAATGAGTGCCACAATACGTTGTGATGTAGCAGCTCCTAGAATTATGCTATAAATATTTTACTTGCCATATTAATACGATGCTGACGACAAGGGCAACAAGAGCGTGGGGGGAGGGGGGGACGCTATCTTAATGAATTTCAATATGGCGTCAGTCAGCCCGAGGCGCATCTCCGCCGCGCATCTACCCGCTCGCAGATGCCATGGCGGCTGTGTTTGCCTCTGTCTACGTTCGGTCATGTGTGTGGCTGCTTGGAAAATCCTTGAAATCCTTGCACTTGATGGCTGTTAATTAAAAGCCGCTTAGAAATCTGTCGCCCAAGCGAATCAGCAACCTCGTTGAGCGAACACTCGCCAACTTTTAAGTGCCTTCAAAATCGCATGCATTACAAATGTATCCTCGAGTGGAGTTTGTCACATGTGGAAACTAATTCAAGTGACAGATACTCAGGCCGTGTTGCCTTTGATATCCCGCATATAACCAAATTATTCTTGTGTGTACTCAAGGACCGCGACCGTTGACTTTTCTTGTCTGCCAGCCCGAATTTGTAAAGACGAATGCTTCTGTCTCTCGTCGTCGAGACAGTCTGGGTTCACATCTTGAGCTGGTCGCACACGAAATGTCAACTTGAGGCAATTCGCACACAAACTTTGTTTTGAGTGCAGCAAATACACAAAGAGAGAGTGAGAGAGAGAGGGAGAGAAGAAAATAGAAAGCATGAAACATATATAGAATACAATGATATACATTTATATACGAAAGTATCGAAAAATCTGTGTATTTATTATATATATTAGAATATATTTTTGGGATTGCACATATTTATAATTAAATATATGATTGCTAATTAGCAATATAGATCAACAAACAAATGCATTAGAAGGCCTTTAACTCAACTCGTGATGGCTGGGGGAAATGCGTATTTGAAGCATTAAGAGTAGGTAAAGTACTCGTAACGTTTTTTTGCCATCTGTTTCACATTTGCCTAAGCTTAGCCGATTGAGGAGCAACAAAAAGTTAATAGTAAGCCGAGACCGAAACGGACTGGCCAGACATTTCAATTTGCAACAGACTCTTTGCGACCGTAACAATTACCCTACAAAGAAATACACAAAAAACCAAACTGGGACTAGGCATGACTTTGGTTTTGCTGTTTTTCTTGGCCGAGTCACTGGGCCAGCCGCTGGCTGGGCACCCGGCAAGGGCTTCAGCGGCAAATAACATTACGTTCCATTATCGGCCAGACGGCGGACACTCAGTCGGAGCAAGTGAAGTGGCAATGGTCGGAAAGGCGCTCATATTGGGGAAGGAGGCTCCAGACTGAGCTGGCCAAATTCGCATACCAAATAAAAAGATCCACAAAATCCATTCAGACACCGCCAGCGGCAACGCCTTTCAGTTGGAGCCATTTTCTCTTCTTCTCGCCCGAAAGTCCCTTTTAAGGCCGCGCATAAAAGTTACTTCCTGTCGCCTGGCGGCAGAAAAAAAGACTAACAAAACTATTAAAATGCCGGCGACACCCCACGACATATATATGTATACCCCATATATATATATTTATTTATTTATTATTTATTTCGTTCTACCCATTTGGATCTATGTATCTGAATGGGACTGTGAGCTTACGGTTTTATTTCGTTACATTTGGATTTTGTATTTTTTTCGGTGGGGTATGGGCGCTGTGTCTGCGGGCCACAACGGAAATAGAAATCCTTTAACGGGGAATTGTGAAATAAATTTTTCACTTTACCACGTCCCATGCAACTCCAGCCGCCTGCAGCTCAGCCGTGCATGTTGCCCTAATGACGCGCAACGCCTGTTGGCTCATGCACAGCCGATCCTTCCCACCTGCCCTGCCCTGCCCTGCTCTTCAACGAGGAGGATGGACATTTTGTTTTGCTTTTAACTGTTAGTGTTGCTGTAGCTATAGCAGAAGATGGAGATGGAGGTGGAGATGGAGGTAGAGGTGGAGGTGGAGTTGGAGCTGCATTTGGCAAGCGACAAAGTAAATGAGCTTGTACCCGTGTCCGCATCCCGGTCAAAGCCTGGCTCTGTGACAACTTTATTTCAGTTTCAATGTTGCTTTTGTTGTGGCGCGCATTAAACTGGCTTTGGTATTTATTTGTTGCATATCCGCTCTGGCTTAGCCATTAGCAGCAAAGCGTGCGATACTTGGAATTCTGCTATTTAGAAGAGAAATTTTGTTACGAAACTCTTAAATATTGAGCCTCTACAATTTACATATTATGTAAGGCCAAATTACCATATACCCATATTAAGGCTTACATTATTCGAATTTATTATTTAGAATATATTGAAGATTGTCACAAATTCAAGCTGATCTTGTCTTATCTAAGTATTTCGCAATTACATTGTATTTATTAAATTCCCTGAAATATTCAACACAACAATCGAGAGGGCAAACGTCCCCTCTATTATACGTTAGCTGTGCACGACGATTTATCTAAGGTACCAACAAAATATTTAAATTAAATTTTTGAGCGGCACGCAGCAGCTTAGAGATTAATGTAAGAGGAGAGGCTGGTCAGACGGTGGCAGCTGACAATCACCAGGCACAGTCTCCACACTCCCAACTACAATGGGCTGAGGGACGCGTGGCACTTAATTTAGCAGATTTACATAAGAGAGGGCGCTCTGCTCGAGCTCTCTCAGCGGTTGCAGGTGCAAGTCAGCGTGAGAGCCGATGTCATTATATATTATGTGCTGACTGGCTCGCTGTCGTTCTGTCGTTCTGCCAGACCTTAGGGGAGCCACAGCCTTGGAGTGCCACCAAAAACTTTGCATTGGCGGTGACAAAGTTTTGCGTTGACAAAAAAAAAAAAAAAAAATGTTAGGCATATGTTTTTGTTATTTTTGTTTGCCTGGCTGTTTAATAAAAACAGGAAATGCGCTTAAGCTATTAAAAAAGTATTTATAAAGTATTCCAAGGCAGCCAGACCTCGAGGCGAAAGTTTTTCGAGGCACTGCAGGTGTGCGCTCCTAGCCAAGTATGCCGCTATGCGACCCCAGTGGAGCAGGCAGGGGTCAGGCAGACGCAAGATAAATTACAGGTTCCCATGATTAATGATTGTGAATAGGCCAACCTGGCCGAACTGGCAGCCTGCTCCTCGTCACCGTGAATTTATTCGAAATCTGCCAAGGTTCCAATAAATATACGAAATTACATATTTACTGCCGAAAGTGATTTGCATAAATTTAAATTAATTTCCACTCATAATTAGACTCATCCGCCGCTTTGTAGTTAGTCATAATTGATGTGTTTGGCATCTCCAATAAGTTGTTTGCTATATCCATTCATGAATGGATATTCGCTTGAAAATCTTATTAAATAACATTTATATTTATTATAGTCTTTAGTATTCACCAATAGAGATCAAAGCGAGCAACATTACGGAAACTTTAATGCATTCAAATCATTTGAATTGAAATGGAAATATTTCTGCTCTCTTTCAAAGAGAGAATATCAAATGACAATATGTAAGTACATATTCTTGAAAATGTTTCATTAATAAAACATTTGAAATGAACATTAACTTAATTAGTTATTCTGTTTTCATTAAATGTATTTCCAAATAAATGCAAACAGCCTTGCCGGGGACAAATAAAACTTGATGCCAGGACACACAAGCATACTTAAATACATACATATAGAGCAACCTTGGCAAATGCAAACACAAATACGAATGTGTGCCGGTTACCAAATGGCTTTATTGCAATTGACACAAACAAAAAAAAAAAACGGCGAAAAAAGCAAACGTACACAGGAAATCAAACAAACAGACAAATATACGCACAGCACAGGCCGAGAGTGAGGCTGAAGGAAGGGCTAAAGGAGCATGCAAGAAATTTGTATATAAATAGAGGGAGAGCGCTGCCGGCATCAACGACTAGCGCAAATGACAACAAAGGAATTTTTCAATATTGCAGCGCGTTGCGTATACGCGCCGTCGGCCAAAACAAATAAAATTAAACAGCGCGACAGAGTTGCGATTGCGTTACGTGGGTGAAGAGCCATGACAGAATGTTACGAAATACTGCCTAGAAAGAGACAGAGTGCATGATAGTGAGTGACAGAGAGAGAGAGAGAGAGAGAGAGAGAGAGAGAGAGAGAGAGAGATGTATATATATATATATATATAGAGAGAGAGAGAGAGCGTTGCCTTTGCAGTGCGTTGTTTGCTCACTGTCAGCGAAACGGAAACAAAGCGCAAGCGGAAGTAATTGATTTGCATGTGTGCGTGCTGGCATCTGTGTGTGTGTGTGTGTGTGTGTGTGTGTGGGTGTGTGAAATTATGTGTGCTGTTGCTCGTGAGCTATGCAAATGGGCAACATGAGCGCAGAGAGCAATAAACTGCCAGAATTTTAGCGTAATATTTGCAAAATATTGTTTTCAGCCAAAAAGCTATATGAAATTCATACATGTACATAGGTGTTAGATTTACTTTTAGCCGTATAATTTTCTCGCTGCAATAATTTACATTTATGAAATAATTGCACATATTTTACACCTAGTTAGTGATTGTTCCATTAGTGCTCAAATGATTATCGTATTTTTATATTATTAAATTATGGTCTAATACCAACGCTATTTATATAAATAATTAATGAAAATTGCCAAACATTTCGATGCCAATGTTTACGTTACGTTTTTTCAAAAGTTAAAATTTAAACAATTTAAAATAGAAAACTTGTGAGCATATGCCGGTGACCGGTGTCATTGTTAGACCAACTTAATAAACCTAAAATTAATTTACCACAATTTACCACAATTATAATTATGAAAACATTGTCCAACCGGTGGACAAGTCTGTAGCCGACATAAAAACAAATATAAATGGATAAAACGTGTTTAATTTTATTGTGAATTTTATTTGGATTTGTGCGGCTAAGCAGAAAATTTGGCGCGTGTTAAATAGATCGAAAGTTGTTGTACCCAAAAATATATGTTAATTATTATGAGCAAAATATTTCAATGCATTTCCGATTGATTTGAACTTGACGTGCTTTGCTGTTTAATAACTTAAATTAGTTTAAGCAAATGCAATTGTGATTTGAATTGTGAATAATGTCAGCAGTCAATGGAATCATATGCAAAAGTAATAGCAAATAGCCAAACTATAATTGCAGTTGAGAATGTTGATATCAACATTATAAATGATATATATGTGCAGAGATGAAGTAGATAAGATATCTATCTTATACAATATTTATTATTTTTTATTTAAAATATTTCTTAGAGATATTAATGCGAGCTAACATGTTCAGGTAACAGACTTAATATTAAATATTGTTAAAGGTACTTACTTTGTCTGAACTCTAAATTCTTCTTGGGAATAGAAGACGTTGCAAAACAACGCCAAATTTATATGCAAAACACTTATTTAAAGAATGCAATTCAATACTTAATGCCATTGCTTCTGTAGACATATGTAACTTGAAGTCCTACACAGTACAGCAGAAATAAATCCTTTGCAAAAGCAAGAAACAAACACATTTGTCAACATTCCAAAAATAGTTACTAATACGTTATTCAGGTATCGCATCTATGCAGGTGTATTTATTGTGCTGAGGCCATTGACAGCTTTACGACTAATCAAACAGCAGTTGAACAGCGAAAACAATGTTGAAACTCAACGTTCATCCACATCAATTCACACCAATGTGCAGCTGGCCAATGGTCGATCGATGTGGAGTCAACGTGAAGGGGACAGTTGGGCATTGGCAATGATTGATATCACTTGTCGATATATCATAAAATGTTGATTTGTTCATTTGATTGTTTACATGCATCACAATTGCCAGCTAGCCCACACAGGCATTGCCTACGTGTTGGCCTGTGTTTATGGCAAGCAAAGCGACGCGTCCTGTCCACAGCAGGTTTGCATTATGTGTCCCTCCATCTTTGATGCACAGTGATGCTGGTCGCTGTTGATGTGAGTGTTGTTTGCTCTGGATTCTGTTATTTTGTGCGCTAGCAATGGCAACGCATTCATCAAGCTAACAGCAGGACATTGGCACACGCACAACACTGAATACATTTTTTTTTTGTTTTTTTGTTTCTTTTTTTAAGCGTTCTCCTTTTTTATTTTTAACGTTTTTCTATTTCCCGACCGACAACTGGGAAACTCAAAAGTACCCGCACACTTAATATGCGCATAAATTTTGCTTTTCCTTTTTTTTATACACAGTTTTTTTCCATCCCTTTATCAGCATTAGGGTTTACTTTATCTTTTTAATTCTGGCCGTACTTTGATTGCTTTCGAGTTGCAAATTATTCACAGTGGCACGAACACTTACTTTTATGTATATTATAGTTTATTTATTATTATTTTATTTTTGCTTGCATTTTGCGAATATTTGCTTGGTTGATTGAGTTTCGGGCGCAACGCAACAAATAACCATGAATTGCGTAATTCTAAGTTTTGTCTCTTTTGCGCTGAGTACAACGATAATAGGATTTCTGCATTTCATTGAAGACTTTCCGGGCACAGATAAATGTAAGGGCATAATTTATGTGTATGTATATAAATACATACATATATAAATATTAATATATAAAATTTAATCAACATAAATTAAAATTGTGAATTTGTCATATTTTTCCTGTGAAAACTTATTGTTAATGATTTCGTTCAGCAATATTTTTGGTCAATCACACAGATTCTAATGAGGATTGCAAGCCTTAATTAAGATTGCCAAATCTATTTTAAAATCAGGTGAAATATTAAACTGGAAATCTTTTAAAAGTGAAAAAATATAATATTTCTAGTAATAGGCTAAACGTTTGCCACATCACAGTTCGCTTAATTAGAGGTATCTTTATTTTTTTTTTTTAATTTCGTTTTCTTCTCTCTCATTTTTCCAGCTAGATGATAAACTGCATGTTGCCCGTCAATTTTTATAATGTGGGTAAAATAAACATTTCGATGGTGTTCAAACTGGCCAGTCAACAAGTTTCAACGCCCCCGCGGTTTTGTGGTGGGCCAGGGGCTGAGAGTGCTCAAAAGCCGTAATGTGAAGTAAAACCCACACGCTTACGAGAATATTTTAGATCTGCACATGCAAGGAAAGCCTAGCAAATTACGCATACGACCGCCCCCCGTGGTGCAATCACAAGGCCTCTGGCACGCACTGTACCGTGCCCTTCTCCTCGAGAAACTCTCTCGCTCTCTCTCTCAATCTCTCTCTACTCTCGTTTTGTATCGTATTTGTGTAGAGAGATATGTGCACTACGTGTGCTTGTGTGCGCGCAGAGCAAAGATAAATACAAATAGTAAAGTTTTCAACATCAAATGCTTGGCAATTATAAAAGAAATGTAGACAGATTCGACAGCTCTCGGGAAACATCAAAATGCTGCAAATGTGTGTGTGCGAGTTTTAACGTGTCTCATGCATAAAGCATATGCTAATTGAATTCCCTGATACGAGTCAGAGTGAAGTGAGAGAGAAAAAAAGTTTGACTCTGGCCAGTGTCGGAAATGCGGTCGAGTTACAGTTGACCGCAGCATCAATTGTTTCAGTTTCAGTTTCTGTCGTTGTCCGTTGCCTTCATTTTGGTTTTGTTTCTGTTTCTGTTTCTATTTCTGTTGCTGTTCGATTCGTGCAACGCATGACCTCAACTCCACATGGCCACAAGCATAAGATGTGCTTGGGATTCACATCATCGCATCCAGCTGCACTCCATCTCCGCATCATCACATTGCCCATTCATCCAGCAGCAAGCACAGATACTGGCTGAGTGTATGTGTGTATCTTTAAGATATACTCAGACACACACACACATGCTCCAGTTCGTCGACGCCAGTCTCAGTTTGCTGCTATTGATGAGCCGGCATTTATACTTGTCGTCCACTGTCTTGACGATATATATCGCCTGCTGCAGTCCTGATGGCTTTTCAAAGTCGGTTTGGCATTAAATCCTGTGCACGACGCTTCAACTTGGCGCTAAGTTATCTGAGCGTGGCCATGCGCAACTGACCACAGACTGGGGTACAGCAGGCTGTGATTTATAATTATGTCCAGTGCAGGACGTTAAATGGCAGCCGCTCCTCTACTTTATCGGCCCGCTGCTCGTGAGTTAGTTGCCTCTCAAAATGTATGCGTTCTGCCCCAGTAACTGCGAATATAAATATTTCAAATGTGGCGACCTCAATGCCAAACAAAGCTAAGCTTCTTTTTTTCGGAAATATATGTATCTGTTGTTTTGGCGTGGCTACAGCGCTCGTTGCATGCAAACCAAATGCAAGCCGCTTATTGGAGTAATCCCAGGTCAGGGGCTTATACGGATTTCAACCAATAGCACACTTTCAGTCAATTGTTTTACATTTACCATTTTTTTTCACAGTCTCTGTGTTTGTGTTGCTATATATATATATCTCTATTTTTTTTTTCTATCGCGTTTCAACTCTATCCACTCTGCTAATCCTCGAGCAGTGCCTCTCACTCTGGCCATATTTCATGCCAATCATGCTGTCAGACTTCAGTCTAAATCAAGTTGCATAGCCAGCTCTAATTAATGAGCCGGTTCAAAAGCGAGTTCTCAAATTTCAGCCCATAAATTATAGTGTCTATAATTTTTGTTCGCTTTGAAATCTTAGAAAGTAGCGCAAAGTGGAGAATAATGAAAAATACAAAATGCCTGGAAAAAGAAAGAAAAAATCAGAATTTCTTGCTCAAAATTGCTTTCGTCTGCTGTTTAGTTTGGCACAAAGTTATTAATAATCCATAATTAAGTTGCTTATAGTCCAGTTTAAATGATTTTGAGAGTTTTATTTTAAAGTTGATGCAAATTAATGCTTTTTGTGTTTCAGCTCATTATGAAATAATATGATTGTGCGACTAGGAAATTGTCTGTACTGTATTGCTTTGTCTGTAAGTATTCTATATTAAATACGGAAAGAACTTTCTTTCAACAGATTGAACAATGAGTTCATACATGAATCTATTTCAAAGGATGATATCGATATTTAATTACATACAAGCAATAGGCGGGATTATTTTCTCACCAATGTTTGTCAATTGATAGGCCAAACAATTTTATACAGCTATAATCCTTGTTATTAGCACTGAACTTTTCTTTTCTTTTTCTTCTTTATTATTGTTGAGCTCATGATTAAACAGTCTCATTTATTATGGTAAGTATGTTGCTCTCGCAGCTATCGCTAATCCAAGTTGAACTCATGTAAAATGCGGTTCATTGTTTTGCTCTAATGAAAAATAGCCTCTTGCAGCGCTGTTACGTGGTGGGTCATAAAACTTGTACAGCTGCAACAGCATCAACAACTACTACAGCAACAGCAATAGCAACAGCAACAGTGATGAGGGAAAAAGGACGCAAAAATGCAGCACATTGCAGTTGCTTATCTATGCGCCGTCTATTTTCTTAATTTCACCATCTCGCTAGTTGCCTTTCATTTATGTTTTTTTCCTTGCTCAGTCTCTCTCTCTCTCTCTCGCTCTTTCGTTTCAACTGGATATCTGGCACAAGCGGACAACTTAATTTTCCAGGCTACAGAATATAGCAGCGTTGAAGTTGAATCTTGTGGCATGCTGGAATCTCGCTTACATTTTCATGTTTTATACTCCGCTCACAAAGCGAGAAAGAGTGTAAGCGTTTTATGAATAAACTAGCTTCTATTAGGAACTCGAATACAATGAGAGTAAATGTGTTTGACCATTTCTAAATATGTTAGGCCTTAATTAGATATGTTCTGTAGCTTTCAAGGTATTGCTCATTTAGCACACAGCTCAAAGGACATTACCAGAGCTAAAGCTTTAGCAAATCAACTGCAAATAGAGTATTACCAAGTCACAATTATCTTCCTATGCGTCTTTTTGAAACGTGTATTCCATGTTGTTCTGCTTGTTGTTTCTGTGTTTCGTAATTAACGCCCGTAATAAGATCACGATTAAGATTTTCTACTTTATTTTTCGCATTTCAGAGCTGGCTGCGTTTGGTGCTCGTGAAGTTGTTTTCCGCCTTCTCAACCTCATTAATTTTAATTCCAGTGCGCCTTTATATTTCATGCCGAACGAAATAAAAACTGTCGGACTGTTCGCTGGGCATAAAGACAGCGAAAATTAGCATAGATTATGAGGAGGTCCCTGTCAGGCTTTGCAGTCAGTGAGTTTCTCCACGGCGGGAAAAGCCAATTCTTGGCAATGATTAAAGCTTATTATTATTGTTGCGGATGTATTGCGAGCAAAGTTTATTGGCATGATTAAATTGAGTCAAGTACGAGTGCATTGGCAAATACAAAAGTTAACGAAGCTCTGTTAAAGTTTTTTTTTTTTTTTTAATAACAATAACAATATATTTATTTGAAGTGAAGAAGCAGTACATTCAGATTAATACTACCTTAAAATTAGGACCAAACCTCACTCAATTTGTGAGGATTGAAAAAAAGAAGATAATAATAATAATATTTATTGTGTAGCCATTGTTTTGGCAAAGCCTTGGCGTTTAAGTCGTCTTAGGGGTCTTGCGGGTGTTAAACCTCTTGCGAGTAGGCTTTGATGTCGTAGCAATCTTTCAGAGTATCTGCTTGTATGTCTGTTGATCTGTTCTTCGACAGTACGCAGCTTCAGATCTCTATGCAGTGTTGAGCCGCGTATGTACCAGGGACAGTTTGTAATCTGCTGTAGTACTCTGTTCTGCAAAACCTGCACTCTTTTATAATTTGATTTTGCAGCGATCCCCCAGATTTGCACTCCATAAAGCCATATCGGGAGATACACTGTACATAGACAGCTCTTTTGCATCTCAGCGGTAAGGTGCTCTTTTTATTGTTGAGCCATCTTAGTTGTTGCAGTCTGTGATGACATTTCTTAACCGTAGCTTTGAGGTGTGGCCCAAAGGTGAGACGCTTGTCCAGGGTGATGCCAAGATATTTCACTTGTGCAGGTTGCTGAAGATTTACTCCCGACATCTGGATTGGGGGGGTATGCATTGGTAGTCTTTTTAGAGTGAAGCAGGGGTTCATTGTTTTTAGCGGGTTGTTTAAAGTTTATTAATTATTTATTTGTAAGCTTAATAACTAAACTATAAGGATAACTGCTAATATCTCAGTAACAATATTTACCATTTACAAATAGACAAATGTTGAAAGTAGATAAATATTCTCAAGAAAATGACACTTTCAAATTACATTTACATTACATTAAACATTTGATTGAACTAAAATAAATGTCGACAAAATAGTTTTCATCCTCACATATCCATTGCAGTTAGATGCAAAAGTTGCAACAATTTCATTGCATATATGACGTATATGTAATATTTTCTTCAATACTCAGACAGACACCCGGAAGTTTGTTTTTCTAGAGTTCCACTTGAGTTGGATTCAAAATTGCATGTCATTCGATTAAATTTCTGCAGTGAAGCGGGCTTTTTCCAATTTTAGTTTTCAATTAGCCAACTCTCCATTCGTTTTTTTGCTTTCACTCAAATGTCTCAGGCATGCCAGATGCCGGATTGCCTTTTCATTAGGACTCACTCGTAGGCTTGATCTCGGCAAGTCTGTGCCGAAGCACTTCATCTTTTTGTTCGTTTGCTGTAAAAGTTTTCGTATGGCGTTGATGAAGTGCTTTAGGTGGTCATGGACATGCCACTCGTCTGCTGACTGTTTTTGTGCAGTTGCGCATCCTTTGAGCTTCTTTGCATTCGGCTCGGTACCATCCTTCCCACGCATACTTGATTATGCGCATTTACAGTGAAATTAATTTATACTTTAAAGTCGCTAAAAACCAAACCAAACCCACAAAACGAACGAGTAAAAGCAAAAAAGTTTCGTGTCGCCTGTGGCTGTGCGCTAACAATTAGCAAAAGTAACGAAAAATGATATAAAAATCCCTTATCGCCATAAAAGTTGAGCCGAAAAATTATCACAAATTCTGCCATTTGTGGCAAAAGTCTGACTGCCACGCCCACATCCCGCCTATGGCATGCGTAAGCCGCTTATCAAAATGCGTTTTTTGTCTCAGACGGCTTCCCGCTTCGTGCGACCCGCCCGCTCTAGCGCATTAAACGTGCGTTCGAGTATATGAAATTTATTTTCAAACTTTTAACGAGCTTCACTTTACATTTGCACAGCAGATTAATTACATGAGCGGCTGAATTTTTGTTTGCGTTTTTTTCGCACTTATCTCATTTGTGGAACTGCGAGGATAATACTGATGAATTTGCACAAACTTTGCTTCAAAGTCATATTAATATACGCTTGTGAATCTCTGATGTCAATATGATAAAACTTCCAGTTGAAGACAGAATTCATCAATATTAAAGAGAAATTGCATTTGGGAAATTGAATACAAGTTTCAAGCATTGCCAATAAGTTGTATACGTACTTCAATTCTTTGCTTTTTATATATTTATATTATAAATTAAAAATACATTATTATTTATATAATTTTTTATAATATCATTAGGAAATATATGAAATTGTTGCCAAAGCTCTTTACATTCAAATTTTATTTAATTTCAATAAAATAAATATTTCATCAACAAGAATCATTCAAGATCAAATTGAATGCATTTTTTAGGTACCGAGATCGCGCCTTCTGACAAATAAAATTATACAGAGCTCATCGAGTCATATGTATGTACGTTTGAAATGAAGTCAAATGTAATACAATTTTATTTACAACCTGTTATGGCGTCAATTCTAACACGTACTTAAATGTAATTTTCCGTAAAAACGGCATCCGAAAGGACAGCAAAAAAAAAAAAAAAAAAAAAAAAAAAAAAGAGGAAAATTATTCAAAAAAAAAAAAAAAAAAAAAAAAAATGAAAGAAAAGAAAACAACAAATGCCATGAAGCATAACCCAAAAACGAAATGAATAATGAGTCTGGCAAGGGATAAAGCGCGACCGCAGCAGCAGCAGCAGCAGCGGGAATAGCAACAACGACCGCAATAGCCAGGGCAATAAACGGAGGCGGGAAACATCAACCACAGCAACATCCACAAAAACACGCTCAAACTTGCCCACTTCCCAGCGATGTGGGCTAAAACCTTTTTATTGATGTTTTTACATGTCATAAAATATTTTTATAACATACTTTCGGGCGCAGAGCGAAACATTTTGTTAATGCTTTGCACAGAAACAGAACATGAAAGAGTCACAAATACACACACATGCATAGACTCACACTTTTGCACCTACACACACACACACACACACACACGTGCGAAATTGGCTTGAAAAAGAAATAATTATCAAGTGGAATTCGTATTAACATGAATTCAAAACACGAATGAAATTCTAACTATTTGAACTGTTTTTTGTTCTGACTAAACTTTGCTTGATGGCAGAGGCCTTTGAGGAATTTATTTACTTAGCTTGTAAACATGGCGAGCATCATTTTTCATTGGCCATAAACGCGCACGTAACTAACTAGCAAATCAGATTTGGACTTGATTCAAACACAAATTTGCATATTTTTCTGTCAAAAATCTATGTGTGTGTGTGTGTGTGTGTATGCTGTCATGTCAGGTAACAACAGAGTTCGTTTCACAAAGATAACAATGAATAATCTAACAGAGAAAGGAAAAAAAAAAGTATTTTCTAAAAAGCATCCATTAAAAAAATAAAATGTAAAATTTTCATCATTCACACAAAATGAAAATAGAGAGGGAGAATGGGAGATTTGAACCCACGTATGCTTTTAGTCTGTCTAATAGTAGGAATCCAATAAAATGCCTGAGTTGGCAACACAATTTCTACTCTACAAACATAACTAAAGCTTTCTACTTTTTATGCGAATATTTTTAGATACTTTTTTCGTATAGTATTTGTTTGATAAATCAAGGGTTTGCTGTGAATGTCATATTTCACAATACGGCCAAACACAAGCTAACGATGCCAAGTATCTTGGAGTGGTACTGGATCGCAGACTCACCTTCTCCAAGCACATAACCGCCATCACAATACGACTACGTGCGGCGGTGAAAAAGCATTACTGGCTTCTCAATTCGCACAGCAAGCTGACTCTTAACAACAAAATGACGGTGTATAAGCAAATAGTAGCGCCAATATGGAAATATGGCTGCCAAATCTGGGGTCTGGCTTGTGACAGTCAGATCAAAACGAATACAGGTAGCTCAAAATAAAATCCTAAGACTGATTACCGGCTGCGAATGGTATGTCAGAAACACCATATTGCACAGAGAGTCTGAAATATCCTTCAGTTTTTTGATGAAATAAATCAACACATCGAGTCGGTACCACGACAGACTGTTGACACATAGAAAACCGACTAGCAAAAAATGCTTAACACACACCGAACTCCAAGGAGGCTCAACCGTAGGCAACCTCGAGACCTAGTAAATAGGTTTCGGTATTAGAAATCTAATTAAAATTGTAATTATATTAAATGTAAATATTGTAAATAATTTAGTAGTAGTAGTGTAAGAAGAAGCAGCAAGCTAAAATACAAGTTAGCCGGCGAGCCCCATAAGGGCAAAATTTTTGAGACAAAGCCCACAAAGGGATAATTGTAGTCCCGTATGACTTATTAATAACAGATAATATAAATATATAAAAAAAAAAAAAAAAAAAAAAAAAAAAAAAAAAAAATCTTTATTTTTTTTAATAGAAATATTTATGTTAGCAAATGAAAATCTATTCTTTAAATTTTTTGTTTTTCTTAAGTTTATGAATCTATTTTGTTGTTTTCACTGCATGAATTAATTATAAACTTATATAAAAATTTGAAATATGAAATTGTTGAGCTCTTAGCGGCTTCCTTAATGTGTATTTAGTATTAAAATAGAATGGAACGGTCTGGGAATTAAGCTCTAAAGCGGAAAACGTTGTACGATAAGCTACCTAAGGGAATTTGAACACACACACAAATAAATGTACATAAGCTGCGTTCGTTTGCACTCTACCCTTTAGTAGCCGATTGGCTTGGCTGGAGCTCTCTGTTGGCATCCTTAAGCCCTTTCTTGTTGGGGCATTTAAATTTGTTAAAGCGCTGGCAATTTGACTGACAGTCGACGTCAAAGAGCGCATGTACTTAATACGCAGAGGACGTGCTGCTCGACAAAACAAGCATAATAAACGTCAGAGTGCCAAAAAGTAATATACATATGTATATATGTACATACATGCATATATAAGAAGGGTTGCCTACCCCTCTTGCAGCGTGCATCAAAATGCCATAAAGAACATGTTGGCGAACCAATAAAGCGTAGACAACAGTGAAAAGAGGAAAACCGACAACTAAATAAATGAACTGCAGCCGTCTCAGCGAAACAACTCATACGAATGCGAACGAGTCCAACAATGGGGGGGTCACGTCTCAGGAAGACATGAACGCTCATGTGTGCGAGCGACTACGCAGAGAACGCAGAGCACGAAACACAAAATACAGAACACAGAATATAGGTCGCAGGACGTTGACGCAGGACCTTCCGCCAGGCGATCGAGCGATAGGCATCATACTCGCTCATCTTGTCCGAAGCTTGGGTCACAAAATTCAGAGTTGGAAGCGGGCTGCGGTCAGGATGCCGAAATTTCAGTACGTGAGGCCATTTGGTAAATGCTTTAACAATTTAGATAAAGTTAACACATTTCTTTAGAGGCTGCCGCTGTCGCTGCCACTGCCACTGCCTGAAAATGTAAAAAGAACTTGGCAGCACACTGCAAATGGGCATAAAATTAGTTAGGTCAGTCGTTGGGCACACACGTCTGCGGATGTGACCAGGGAGCAGTCAGCCAGTCAGCGGATGCCCTTGACACACACAAAGACAAACACTGCGAGGGAAAGAGCGGGAGACTGACAGAGCGAGAGAGAGAGAGGGAAAGAGTGAATGACATAGCACAATGAACTTGGCCTTTGGTTGGGCATGCAGAAACGTTTATTATGTTGATAAGAAAAGCAAAACACAACAGCATAAAAAATGGCAGCTGCTCATTTGCCTGTAATTTAGTGTTCAGCAGGACTCTGACTGATAACCGAGCGGACAAAAGGACATCAAGCAATAAAAAGGTTGCTGCTCCTGCTGCTTGACATGCAGATGGGCACACAGCGCTCATAATTTACTCAAATTTACATCTGGCAAATCTGTCACATCTGCTGCGCACTTTAAAGCCATTTTAAAGTTGCCCTCACGCATCACTCAACTCACCTGCCTCACGAGCCACGTTATGCAAGCAGTTAACATAGCAAATTCTCGCGACAATCGTGGAATTGTGCAAATGTGAAGCCATAAACTCGCGCTGCGTGATTGCAAATGCGATTTGCCGATTGCTTTGTCCTGGCACGCAGGCCGTATGAGTGATTTCCTTGTGCACCGTCTGCAGCAATTGATGAAAGTGTGAAGTGTCGAAGTGCTAAAGTTCTAAGCTGACAAATAGGATTCCATTGTGTAAAATGCAATCTTAATGAATTTAAAATTTAAAAACAAGAATTTAAAATAAATTGAATTTCAAGCAAAACTTTACAATTAAAAAAAGAATTTTTTCAATAAATTTCAATTTTACTAATTCAAAATATTTTTTTTACTAACTAAAAAAATATTTATTATATCTTAATATTTTTTTTTTTGCTAACTAAAATATATTTATTATATCTTAATTATTTTATAAAATTATAAGGGTTACTGTTCCTGATGCGAAATTATTTTTATATATTTTTAAAATACATTTCAATTTTAATTAATTTAAAAATTAATTGAATACGCTACAACAAACAATAAATATAAAACTCTTAATTAGCTTGCAGCTTGTATAGTGTCAACAAATAAAGAAGGAAGAATAGAGACTATCTTAAAAATCTTTACTTTATTTTTTAGCTTTTGATTAAGCAAAAATTCATTAAATTAAACATATTTAATCTAAATAAAAATATCTTTAAATAGTTTATTTTAAAATAAAAGCCAGTTCTTCACATCGTCGTGCCGAACAAGTTGAGAAAATAATACGAATAGCTTGTGGCACTTCCACTCTCTCCTACTTGAATTAATAGCTGTGTCGGCCAATGCTGTCCTTTGGCGCAGGACGCCGTCCAGCTGCATCCTATGGAATCGGACAATGCCTACCGCAAGTAGCTTTTATCTAGCATTTCCGTTGCTGCCGCTTGTCGGAAGTTGTGCATTGCCATTGTGAACAGCTGCTACAAAGCAACAATGGAGATACATGCACACATAGGCTAGATGTTGCAATAAGTCACTACGAAAGCTTTAAGTGTTGAGATAAGAAATAACTGAAGTTATTTTCTGTCTTTCAAATAAGAAAAGACACGAACTCTCAATTAAAGAGGCTTTACCCGAAGACAGAATACATCAAATTCATAACAAAGGTAAAGCTGTCTCAATTATTTACTGCTTCATTGAAACATAATTTGAGCAATTAAATTATTTGAATATGTATCTTGCAGTTTTTCATTATAAATATATAAAAAAAATATATATAAAATAAATAAAAATATATAAATATTGAATGTTCCATTTTCCATTACATTTTCTCTACTGATGCATAAATGACTTTTTTAATTGTATTGTTTAGATTTCGCATAGCTATGCAACGGAATGCGTTATCCTTATCCAATATCATTTGGAAATATCTAGAACACAAAATGGCCGCAAATTGTGCTTTTATTGTGCATCGTAATTGCAAATGAAAACTCTTAAGAACTAAAGTAAACTCGACTGAATTCAGCGGCCGACAACAGTAAGGGCTGAGCCCCCAGCTCCAGTCTGATCCATTCATTATGCAGGCCATGTGCAAAGTGCAAAGTATTCGAGTAGCAGCGGCAGCGGCAACGGCAGCAGCAAAAGAAGAATCCGAAACACAAGCTGAATAAAATGGCGGCAGCAGAGGAAACAGCTTCTGCAATGGGCAGAACTGTGACTGCGAATCCGGCAATGGGCGCTGCCACAAGCATTAGCATCGAAGCAGTTCAGGCCAAACGGCAGACAGACTGACGGACAACGGACAGAAGCACCGACGGACCGAAGGACCGACGGACTGATGGGCAGAGCGGTGCAGAGACGAACAAGTGGATTGTTGTTGAGTTTATAGAAATAAAAGCGGAGCAAGCAGCAGCATCTGTTCAAGTGTTCGAGAAATAATTTTAATTTTTTTTTACCCCTAGGCGCCCACTTGGCTGCCGGCATTTTGATTATACTTTCAAATGGAATTTACATCAAATTTCAAGATAGTTGAGCGCAGCGTAAACTGCATTTAATTATTAACAGCTATAACATTCAGACAAAACAATGCACCACTGAGCTTTAGCATTCAGCAGCACTTTCTGCGTGCACTCGTATTTATTTTCTGCCAAAGTTGTTTAACCAAAGCCCAAAATAAACTAAATAAACTGGGTCAAGTGCGTCGACAAAGCGTTCCGGCCATTGCCATAAGAATTTTTGTTTGAACCGTGGTTAATCGAACAATTCAGCTGTTTTATTGTTCAATTGTTTCACTTCTTCCCCCCCAAATTCGCATTCTGAATCAAATTCGGAATTCATTGTTGACTTTGCTATTCCGGCCATGTTCCGAGTGCTTGCAGCTATTGCCAATTTTAGCTTAAATTTCGGCTAGAAATGAAAGAGAAGCAATTAATCTGCTCAGCAATCTACTCAATTTCATGGACCTCGATTGCAATGGAGTAAGGCTCGAAACACTAGAACATATTTTTCTATCCCCCTTTAAGTAGATCATTTCCGTTCCCTTAAGCTTACTTATTCATACGAGTTTCATTAGAAATTGGAGATTTGTGCATCTACCACGAAGCAAGCTTGCAGCAAATGCTAACTGATTGTTATGATGATAGAATTCAGTCATCAATTACTAATAAGCACACAGAAATCATTGTCGATATAGAGGGAAGTTTATCCTGATATTCCTCTCCCTCTGATTGCATTGCTCAGCCCACACACACACACGTGCACACACATACACAGTCTAGGTGGATTACATTGCTGCCACCAATTCGCTTTCACATTTCACTTTCAATGCGGCCCACAGCCCCTGTGGCCAACTAGTGTGTTTGCTTAAGGGCGTTCCCGGCTGTCGCTTTTCGGCTCTCGTTTCTCGGTTCTCGGTTCTCGTTTCTGTTTGGGCACATGTATTTAAGCGATTTTGTTTACACGCGTGTTAAATGATATTTGGGTCGAGTTTCTCTCCATGTCGCTGCTGCGGTGGCAGCAGCCTTGTTGGTACAAGCTATGCGCTTGTACCACTGGATATGTGTGTGTTTGTACGTGTGTGTGTGTGTGTATGAGGAAGAGGTCGAGCCTTGTAGATGTTGTAACTGTTGACCATTCCCCCAAAAAGGGGGAAGCTTGTTACACGCTCGTTTCGATTGAGCCAAAGGCTTTCAAGACTTACTGGAAATATTTAAAGCAGCAAGTTAAAGCTATGAAATATTATTGCAGTATGTAGATAGAATGCTGTTCAACGTTTTATGATTGAAGCCAGAACATGAAATAGTAAAAAAATGCGAACGAAAACAATTTACAAGCTGCCTATGATGTTGCTGCTGCTGCTGCTGCTGCTGCTGCTGATGCTGCTGCTGCTGCTGATGATGATGATGATGACGAGGTTGAGCCAGAGTGTGGTAAGGCATACTTGTAACTTATAGGAACTACAAGGAAAATCGTAGAGCAGCACAAAGTTAGACAACAACTAAAGACGAGGTCTACACTAAGGCTGAATGTGTAGCAATTTGCTAAACAACAAAATAATTGACTTACCACAATGTGAGGCATGCGGGGCAGACGAAGCGAACAGGCAGAGCCAACTTAAAGGAACAACAGAAAATTGAATTTTAGCCCACTTAAGTATGCAACACTTTTTGCTGGCCGAAGCCCACTTGAGCGGCAAATGGGGCAGAAAAACGGCTTGCGCGAAAAGCGCATGTCATAAAAATGAATGCGTCCAAATGAAGCTCATAATGACAATGATCATCATCATGCACATAATGATGATGGCGATGGGTAAAACGAAGGCGATAGCGATGGCGATGGCGATGCTGATGAGATCATGTTGATACGCAGACATGGGCATCTGTGTGGCTGCTGCTGGTGCTGCTGTCACTATGCCGTTGATAAGTGGAACTTGAACGTCAACAATGCATGAGGCTGCTCAAATGCAACGGACGATAAGATAAATTAATTCAAGGGTTGCGCCGACTGTGGGGCCATGGACTGTGTCCAACTTCTGTTTCGACCTTCTCTGACAAAATTAATGAACGTAATTTTCGGAGCCCAACGCCCAGCGGCTGGCATCAAAGGCATGCATAATGATTTGGCCGTCGGCTTATGAAATGCGAAAGCAACAAGCATCAATGCACCCACGTCTACCAACCTACACTAGCCTACTAAATTCTGTTCTCAGACTGCTGAGCAATCGTTAGACAGGGCTGGCCCGGAGGTTACGGCTCATATGGCTGCCTGGCCAATGCCATGTCAACAAGCCGAGGACACGCGTCACCTATTGCCAGTCCTGATTTACCACCATCCGGAATGAAATCATGCCAATGGATTGGCCAGAACTGCCCCACACCCCTTCCAGCCAACCAACTAACTGATAATTGCAAATTTTTGCAAAATCTGACACAAGGCAAGTTTAGCAAAGTTAAAGTTATGGGATTACTTCTTTTAATCTAGGACACAGTTCGGTAATTTGAACACTTAACTAGGATAATGCTTATGTAATTGAATAGATAATTGTTTCAAATAATATCGTACCCATTAGCATTGGCTAACAAGTTTCCAATTGAGCTGCTAGCTTTACGTTCGCTCGATACCTAAAACCTAAACGGCTTCTATCAACTTTTACTTGAAGTATTGAAAGTATTTAATGCATAAAGTAGAGAATTGAACTCGTGCAATAATAGGTTTTCAAAAGTTTAATAAACAATTCATCAGCATTAAATTGTTTTCTGACTTCCACTTTAAAATTAATTGATTTTCTCTGCAAAAAATATCTCGTCAAATCAGTTCATACAAGGGAAAGCTAATTCGCTGATTATTGACAATATATATAAATATAATAATTAATATATTAAAAATCACCAATGAATTGTATTGTATATCTTAATTTGAATTATTATTAACAAGCAATAGAAATAAATGTATAACTCACACATGAGCTCAGCTGCTTCGAGCTTCTGGGCAGTCTACGAATATCTCTGCATCTTAGCCAGTTTATATTGGTCAATATGAGAATGGTTGGAGCTGCAATTTATACAAAATTATCCAATTAAGAATGACCTCTATTTGTGAGCCCACATATCAAATGCTTGCTTCTACTTGCTAAGCTGAGCATAATTTTCATGCAAGCAAGAATTGCTATTTTCCTTGTTAACTGCTGCGTCAGCAAGCACTGAGCCAGTTTCACAGCCAGCTCCGCATTCAATTTGAGAGACAAACGTCTGAACGTGGCCCTAGTCTGGGCCTTATGCATTCATGGCAACCTCAATGTCATTGTTCTAGTGCAGCATGCAATGGCACACAGAGTGAAGGGCATTATGGGCGAACTGAAGTGCCCAGTTAAAGGATTTGAGCCAGCATCAGCGGCGGAATGCAGAATGTTCGATGCTAGTCCAGCTCGTACCATGTCTTGCACTCAACGCAGAAGGGTATGAGCTCTAATGCAAATATGCCATAAACTCAAAATGTCAGAGCAAAGTGCAAGGGGCCACAGAGGGGCCAACACCACAGAGAACACAAGATGCCAGAGGATGAGTGTGAGCCCCGCTTCGGCTGGCATTCTGTGGAGAACAAAAGAAACATCTCAACATGATGTGGCATGTCTTTGTTTTTGTTGCTGTTTCCCAGTCGAGCAGTGTGCCTGCGATTGATGGATGGCAAATCGGCGGAGAGCGGAGCGTAAAGCACCACAATCAATGTCGTTATCTGATGGCATTCAGCGTGCTTAAATTGTCACCTCAAAAGGACAATGCCAGTGGTGTGAGTGAGCAGGACAGGCGACAGAACGAGGCAGATTAAATGAGCACTGACATGGGACAAATTTCAATTAAGTTAGTTGACTGAAATATTTGCCAAGCAATAACATCAAAATCTGTTTAATGGAACATGCAACATTTTCATAAATGAACGTTGCTCGGTTACCAAGCCCACCAGGAAGAGACCGTGGTTTCTCATCTTTATGGTAGAGCCAGAGTCCTGGACACAATTGGATTTCTCTTTGGTTCTGCCTGCAGCTTAATATTAAATTCGATTAATTAATGCAAAATGCTTTTGTAAATTGCGCACAAGCCAATGGGATCAAAGACATATTTAATAGCTTTCTATTTTGATTGAATACATTTTCTGCAAATGAAATTTCAAACATGCTTACCATGCCCAACAGGCTCTCTATGCAGCCCAACTAACTAAGAGGCTTAAAAGACAGCTTAGTTTTATATTATTGAAAGAGCTTTGTATTGCTGAATACATTTAATATTTTAAGCTCAGCTATTGTCCATTAGCTTACACAAAATGTATGCAAATGTAAAAATGTTTTATATTGTTATGTAATCGGAATGAAACACATATGTTCATAAAATTTAAAAAAAAAAAGTAGTTTTCTTATAAAATGTAAATTATTAAATTATATAATTCTAATTTCTATTATATAGTCTATTATTGTATTATAAATATAAATATTAAATGAACTTGGCGTGCAAAAATTTTTAAATATAAATTATATAAATTGTATTCTATTTTATATATTTTTTTTTCTATATTGCAAATTTATATATAATTTATTATTTAAGTAACATTATTAAATAAACGGAATATGCAATATATTGTATGCATAACATAGCTCGTGAATAACTGTTAATATAATGTTGTACTTACGTTTATTTATAATTAATATAACTATCATAAGTAAGACATTTATATGTAAATGTATATGTAAAACTATAAATTAAACAAATAATTTTTCTGCTTATTTAATGTCATATTTTTTAAATAGTCGAATATCGTTGTCCCCGTAAATCTAAAACATATTCATACACACACACACTCATGCATAGTTTAAGTAAAGGAACCCAGAAATCCCTTGGGTCCTCGGGCTGCAATGTAACAGCGACTATTAGGATAATCACAGCCATGATTATAATTTAGCTGTGAATATTTGTGTGTGGTTCCGCTGGTGCTGATGCTCCTCGCCGGAAGGAATTGCAAGCGCAAAACATGCTCAGCACGCATTAAACGGTTAATTTCCTTGCAGCCATTCACAGCACAGGATGAAACACAATAAGTAATGGGCATAATGAAAAACAATGAAACCCAACACACCACCCACATAACCCCGCCCCCCATCCGCCCAGCCTGTGGCTATCTGCTGCCGTGTGCACTAATGAATATAAAACGTGCGGCGAGATTCATGCGATGCGTACGTAGTGCACTACACGAGAACCCTAGCACACAAACATATAAGCAAACAAACACACAGCTTGATATAATATATATGTATATATATATGTATATAGGTATATAGAACTGTGGTATTTTGTTGTGCAAGGGCTCATCAGGCGGGACTGACACATTAATTATGAAATATTAGTTATTGATGTGGTTGCTGCGTGGCCATTGCTAAATCACTTGACGAAAGTTCATTTCGACAGCCTTTGCCGTTAAATTGAGAAATGGGCGAGTGTTATACCGTTAGGTTGGGCGATGTAACGTTACGTAAGTGTCATAACTTTGCGGTAACATACTTATTACTGTAATTAGGAAATATCATATAAATAGAAATACATATATTAATAAACATATAACTAATGTAACTCTTTGGAATGAAAATAACTTATTATGGACGTGGAATATGAATAGGAATTACAAAACATATTTACTTTCATTTAATAATAATTATTATTATTATGTAATTATACAATGTTCTCTAATCTCATTGATCATACAACAAATATATTGACTATTCAAATTATTTGCTATTATTTTCATGTATGTCTGCGTGTGGGAATTACAAAATACAAATTATAAATTACTTTCATTTTTTTTATAATTATTATATGATTATTCAATGTTGTTTAATCCATTGAAAAATATATTGAATATTAAAACTATTTGCATTTAATTTTATTTATGTCAATATCTGACATTTCTCTTCTTCCCTTTCTAACATATATGAGCTTACTATTTGTTAAGTCTGCATTAAAAATAAATTATTCGCGCAGTTTTAATTTAATTAATATTTTTTATGTAGAACCTTTTAATGGACAATAGGCTTCAGCATTTTACGTAATCCACTTAATTAATATTTATGTACATGCAGACTTTAAAATACTTTAAATATTATTAAAGTCCAAAAAGTATTTTCCTTTAGGCTACGGACGACTGAGGTTTACGGACTGTCAAAATTAAATTGAGAAACTTATTAAAAACGATTATCGTATTTTACACTTTTAAAAAGCATAAACATTTAACGAAATATTGTTGCTGAACATTACTTTAATGTGTACGACTTTAATATCAATTTCGGCTAGCCAAAAAGTGTGAGAATATACATAACCTAGACATTAGCAATTTAATTCTTACTTAATATTGCTTTTATTCAAATAGTCGTAACTCGCATGAGACATATGTGAGACCTTCCTCAATGGAGTTCGATAGCTTGCACATCCAATCAAATTAAAATGTCATGGATTGTCGTTAGCATTCAGATCGAAAATCCTTAAAAAATTATCCCAAATTTATAGTCGAACTTTGTCCGAGCAAATGCACATAAACAGCTCCAATCAGGCAAGGAGCTGGTGCTTGGACTCGTCCTCGGATAATGTTGTCATTAATTTTTACGATATTTACCAAGTTTAATGCATTTTGCTGATGCTTGTGCACAAGTTTAATGAAGGCAAACGCATGCGGTCCCCTAAGTGATGTGGGGTCTGCGATGATGCGATGATGCGATGGGGGACGGGCGTCGGCGGCATTGGAGCTCGATATTCTGCATAATTCTTCGTTAGCTCAGCTCAGTTCAGCTCAGCTCAGCTCTGTTCACATGTGCCACAAATGTAAAGTTGTTGAAAGCGCAAAAAGCACAGCCCGCTGCACGGGCATCGACAGGATGCTTGGCAATTGCATGAGTGGAACTTCTCACAGGGATGGGACGCATTGGCAAATGCTTATCATGAAATGTTTCAAAAGCACTTTGCAGTTTGCCCGTCCGAGTGCAGACGGCAGACGGCAGACGGCAGACGGGGTAAACTAGACAGCGCTAAGGTTAATGGCATAAAGTTTATCTGCAATTACGATATGGCCTGGCAATCAAGTGGGCACGCCCCCACAACGTCAGCCTCCAGCCATTCCACACAGCTAAGTAAATATTTATTACTCTATTTTAAAATGCACTTTAATGACATTGACGTTGACGACGACGTTGCGAATGAAACCGTTTATATGGAAGTTGTTGGCATCAACATGCCGATATGGATGTTGATGTTGATGTTGATGCTGATGTTCATGCTGATGCTGTTGCTGTTGCTGCTGCTGATATGGACATTGATTGACATTATATTCAGCCCATTCTGAGACTCGATTTCAATTTTTTATTATGAAAGGCTCACAAACAGAAGAAACACGAAAGTGATTTCCGAATTGGCCTTTCATCCAATTTATTACGAGAATAATCTACTTACAGTTTAATACAGACTCAATAAATATATTCACATTTATTTTATTATTATTATTATTATATATATTATTATTCTTATTGTTATTATTAAATAAATTTCACCATTTTATTTATTCACACATAATATTTACTTTCATTTATTAGTTTTTGTCTCGTATTTATTTAATTGAAAATCTTAAATCAATTTTTAAATTGTGTAAATTAAATGAAAATCACATTTGCCTGGCAATAATTCAATTTTGAGCACAAGCCTAACCAAAAGTGTCACAACAAACGGTTATCTGCATGCCAGACCAAAAATTAAAATTTCTATTTGTCTCAAACTAAAATTCAATTAATCAAAAAATGGGACGAGTCGAGGGCAGAGCATAAGACTGGCAACAGAAGCAACGGCCGAGCTTGTGCCATGGATCAACGTTCGTTGGCATCGCCCACAGCAGAAGCAGACGACGACGACAACGACATCATATTGCATCAAAAAGTAGACAAACGATAATTTATCATTCTCACAGATACATGCATATGCAGATGTATGTATACAAAGCGTATACAATTGCTATATAAGATAACAACACCTACACAGAGAGTGAGAGAGTGAGAGAGCGAGAGAGAGAGAGACGAACCAGAACAATTTTTGAATTGAAAATGGCCAAAAAGGGTCCTTGGCTACATTAAACATGCAAAATGGCTCAGCCCAGGACTCGTCTTTGGATCAGCCTGACAGAAACACGTCTGCAGGACATGGCCAAAAGCAAAGTTGGCCACTGACCGACTAAGCCGACTCGCCGGAGCTAGCCAAGTGCACGAGTTGCCCCAGATACACAAACATGTCATCCAAACGATTATAAAATCATCATTTATCACATTATGTCACACTCTCCGCCAGAGGGTCTGGTGACAGTCTGATGAGCCCGATGCTCAAGCTGCCTTATCTGCCTATCTGCCTTGCCAGCTGCGGCTAACTGAAGTCTTCATAGAAATTAAACACCGCGTGACATATAACTTAGGTATAAGTAAATTTTTGAGAAATTTTACAAAGTAACAATCGTAGAACCGCTACTGAGGCCGTTCAAGCGCAGAGCCATTTGAAGTCCTCTTCTTGGAATGACAGTGGTCTCGTTCTCGGAATGGCATTATTTGACTGAGGCCTTTGAGTTAAATTGCAATTCCTTATAATTGATTGTTGGTTTGCATAAGGATTTTAATAAATAGGTTAAAATTAAAACAAGCTGCTTTACACAGAATATTGTTGAACAAACAAGAAAGCTCTAGTCGAGACTGCCGACTACGAAATCCCCCGAGCCCTTCTTCGAACGAATCATATTCCAAGAATGCTGATCTACTCTTGTACGCCTGTATGTGTGTAAGCATTGCAGGCGTCTTGCTGTCTCGCTGCCTCGCTTGCTCTGCCGCGTGGGTTTTGCTGCGAGAACTTATTTGATTAATAATTATGTTTCTAGACGGATAATCGTAATCCAATTTTCAGATTATGCGCATGACATTCATATCTATATGCCTGTATGTCTCTAGTATTTGAAACACATTTTTTACGCGTTTTGGGGGTGTGGGAGTGAAATGGGGACCGGAATCCAAAATCTGACAAAAACCGAATTTGTAATAAATTAATATCTATATACATATATGCAGAAGACTTGGAGACTCTAACTCTAAAGATGAACGAGATATAATTTTATAACTGATTCCCGATAAAGTGTTTGATCGATAACTTTGGAAATATAAAAAGTTATTCTTCTTTCCTTTTGAGATGTCGCCTTCCATTTTTAGTTCTTTACAATTTGTATGCATTTTATGTTATTTTCCTTCAATATTATTTGTGTATTATTTTATATGGGAAAAATGGTATAGGCTAACGAACGATTCGCTTAACGAACAAGTTGCTGGAATACAAAATGTTTTAAAGTATCAACAGCTGTCCTTTTAGCCAAGACTTTAAATACGCAATTCCCAATTGTGAAATAGTTTGCAGTTGAAAAATATGAGTTTATTGAAATGTGCCACAACTATTACAGCATTGTCATTGTTAAAAGTTCAGTGACCTGTATAAACTTTCGCTGCATATGAGAATATGTGAGTGGCGCATTAGCTGCTGGGTCCCTGACCTCTTTTCGCTGCTCAACAAAAGGCAAAACTAAACGCCAAACTGGCAGCAGCTAAGGAAACTCTGTGTTTGCAACTTAAAACTCGGTTATCTCCTAGGGGAGCCTTCAATGACAGAAAGTTAAAGTAATTTTTTAACTATGTCTCCTGCCGCTTGCCTTTTTCATTTTTTCATTTTTACCTTTTTTCCCACTTTTTCTATTCTATATGGCAAACCTCAAATGCAACTTTCACTTGGCTTCGTGTGACATTAAACTTTACGTGAAATGTTTTCGCACCTTGGCTGAGTGTTTGTCTGAGTTTTCCCAACAGTCGCGCCAGCTCGTGACTCGAGTGTTTCAGTAAAGTAAAGCTGCCAGTGTTGGGTAGCAGCAGCGGTAGCCCTTTGCAACACTGGAAATGTCAGGTCATCAAAACGGAAAACATTTTGAGTTCGGTCTTTAGTTTAAATGCATTTCTAAGACGTTTCCACTTCAAAAAGTGGCAGCCATCACAGCGAATCGTAGCTGGAGTGGGCGTGGGACTAGGATTCGTGCCGTGGCTGGACACTTGCGCGCTGCGCTGTCAACACGTCAGGCGAGTCCAAAAGCAATTTGTCAAACAGTTGTGATTGACAGCCAAGGCGACGCAACGATGCATGAATAGCCAGCCCCTCCACACACACACACACACACACACACACGCTGAGCCGGAAATTCGCAGCATAAACAAAATGGCACCACGGACGGCCTCACACGTATTTGTATATATGCCCAAATGGCCTAGGCGCAGCCTGAAGGTGAATCGTTCAATATAACGAGTACATGCCAAAGGCAATCGAAGCGCTCAAATTAATATTCAATTATGCTAAAATAAGTTGATCAGCATTTCGTTCTGGCAGCCGGTGCACATTTTAACTGAATCGATTCTACTCCAGGTGCCATCTGATTAAATCAGCTTCACCTATACACACACATATCTATATATTGTATATCATAATTTGGGTCTGTCAGCAAAAACAAAGTCAGGATGCCTGGAGGCTCAAGTTTATTATCGATGCAGTGCTTTGAGTGCACTTGGGCATTAATTAAATACAGCTCACTCTTCACATTATGCCTTTGAGCCCTTAATCAAATACTCAGACATTTGCGAATGTTGACTTATGTTAAATATTTGTATTAAGGCGATTGTCAGTTGCTTTAATATAATTTATCAATTGATTTTATTTTATTTTTATGACAGCCATAAATCACAATTGATACGTGACGCATTTTGACATCAATTAACACATACTTGAACAAAATAAATCTACAATACGATATTATTAATATTTGAAAATTCTAAATAAAATAAACAAAAACAAGTAAGAAGGCTCTAGTCGAGACGGCTCGACTACGAGATACCCTGAGCCCTGCAAAAAAGTGATACTCTTCTTCTTTACGCACATATAAGCGCGCGCTCTGCTAACTGCGCAGTTGCTGCCGTGGCTTGGGGGTGGGTTGGGCTGAACTTTGGACGCCTATAACTCCATTTCTAGATGGACGATCTTCATGAAATTTTTAGAATAGATTAAGAGTATCTAAATCTATCTATGTGTCAAATTGCAAGTCTCTAATATTTGAAATGCGTTTTTTTTTTCAAATTGGGGGCGGAGGGGGCGTGGCATTCAAAATCTGAAAATTACATAATATGCGTATTCATAAGATAATTCTAGCTAAAACGGTGTTGAAGTTATGCCGAAAAAACTTTAAAAATGTGAACGAATTTTTTATCGATAACTTGGAAACGGGATGAGTTATCGAAAAAACAAAATAAACTCGTAGCTAACATACGAGTGTTCATGTGAAATTTCAGCTCTCTAGCTTTTGTAGTTTCCGATATCTCGACGTTCATACAGACGGACAGACGGACGGACGATCAACTTATTTTTTTATGCTGATCAAGAATATATATACTTTATGGGGTCTGCGACGTCTCCTTCTGCCTGTTACATACATTTTCACAAAACCATTATACCCTGAATTCCCATTTTCAATGGGTTCAGGGTATAAAAAAAAGGTTCATCTCAGAATTTACTAAGATTTTTTGTCAGAGGAAAGAAATGTATCTGAATAAGTTGTGGGACTCTGTAAATTAGATTTTATGATGAAAAGGAAAACAAATAATCAAACAAGAACCTAAAATCTTTCTATTGTATAAAATAAGTAAAACGTAAAGCATTTGTTACGTCTCCAGTTATATGAGTCATTAAAAGTTATAACCTTTTTATCTGATTTGCCATCAAGAAAAGAAATAAAAAGAAAAAAGTCAAAGGCATGCAACAAAAAAAAAGAATCATTTTAAAATGCTTCCCATTTATGACAAGCAAATATATATACAGATATATATTGTATGTCTTCTGTCTGTGTGTGCTATCAAGCATAGTCAATAGCCTTCCGGTCACAATTTCGGACCCCGAATGGCGGCCATCAGTCAACTTTGGCCTGCAAACGAGTCAGGTGCAAAGTTGATAAACACATGACTCTGTGTGCGTGTGTGGGTAGAAGATATGTATGTGAGGAGTCATGGGTCAGCAAGTGTCGAAAATATAATTAGAGAGCCGGCGCCTTAAAGGAAATTGAAATTCTTGGCTCTGTCCCAGTTGCTGTCGTTATTGCTGTAGCTGTAGCTGTTGCTGTCGCTGGTATGCCAGCAACACATTTCAGAAATTAATTTAAACTTTTGCCACATTTACTCATTAGAGGCAAGTTTTCGCTGCTCGAAGACCCCCAATAGTCGTGTGCATAAGGGCTACCCACTTGCAGCTCAACAAGTTTGCCAGAGTTGCCCGCGCGGCGAGAGGGCGTAACTAATTTGCCTGTGATTTGTGTGTGGGCAACAGCAGCAGGAGCAGCAGCAGCAGGAGCAGTAGCGTCAGAGCGCACTTTTCTCAAGATTTATTCGAGTTGACTAAAGTAACATAATTTGCAAATAACGCCACGCCACTTTCCCACATATATTCCACGCAGCATTCCCAAATGCAAAATTTCTGCCATCTTAAGCCAACTTGTGCTGTTCGCTGAAAGCGGAAAAAATGAGCAGAAAATTTAACAAAAATGATTTAAAAAGTGCGCCAGGTAGGCTCGAGGCCTACAATAGAAGCCTTAGTGCTAAGACACCCGCCTCCTCTGTCCCCTCACCTGTCGGAAAGTTGCCGTAAATAACTTTTTTTGCAACTTGGCCCGCAACTTTCAGTTGCATTAGTTGCATAAGTCGACTCGCCCATTGCTCTAGCTTGGCCGACTTCACAAAGTGTTTCTGCCATCCGCGAGAGCCGCCTTCCACGGTTGGGAGACCATAAATCACGCACGCTTTGTCCGCATCAGCCGGCGTGTATGTATATGTATGTGTGTGTGTCTCTGTTTTCCGGCTTGCTTGTATGTGCAGAGTAAATTTTAAGCCGATTTCCGTTGAACTGCCATGCCATTTCGTTTGTCCTCTGAGGTCATCTAAGAGCGATGCGAACATCAACGTCAGACAATAGCAACAGCAATAACGAGCAGAGAAATAGTTTAACAATCAATTTTGTGTATACTCTACGCTTTTCATTAGTCTATAAATATCAGAAAGGTTTTTCGTGTACTTTCCGCTGATAATAGGAAATAATGTAGAGAACGACTAAAGGAATTAAATGGGGCGATTTTAGATATTATTCAATATAATTCATAATTTATATTCCAAAAAAATATATTTACATGTATATTTCAGCCAATATTTTATTTTTAATAATTTAATAGATATTATTTGATCATAAATATAGAGAATCAATAGAGTTTTCTTCATTTGAGCTAGAGCTAAATAGTCTTGTCACTTGGTTTTATCAATATCAAATAAATATCGCGTATACGACGCATAGACGATAAAAGTCTTGGCATGTCTAGTGCGCCATAAATTCAGGAAGAAACCACACAATAAACCAGCAGAGCCATCCATATACTCTGGATAATAGCTAGTTATACTTACATTTATGTATGTGCATGCGAGCATACAGAGTAAGAGCAGCTCATGGCGAATCAGCTTGGCCGAGGTCAGGCTACAAAAAATTTAATAGAGCACTCAATGCATAAAATATAAACATAAAAAGTTGCGGACAGACCACGACCACGCCAAGCTCTCCAGTTATGGACACATAAAAACTAGCTTCGAGTTGCGTGCATCTCAAACTGCCTGAATTGCTGGTGATGAGCTGCCGGAGCGGGTGGAGCAGTTTCTTTTTAATTGCGTTCAAAATTGTGTAAATTGAATTCCCAACGCCCCACAGAGTCCGCAGACATGCATAGTTACACGCATGTGAACAGAGTCTCGCGTCCAGGGCGAACCGAATGGAAATCGAGTTATTTCACACGCAGCTCATAGTCAAAGTAGAGGGAATCGCAATCGAAGAGTGAGGAAACGTTGGCCATCTTCATATGTAGGTCGTTGTCTTTTATAAGTTTTTTTTTAGCTGCGTGGCACTATGAATTTTCCGCTATCCTAAGTCACATCAAGGGCAGGTCCCGCCTCAGATCTGGGCACATTATGTAGACAAATGGCCTTTTAAATTGCTTGCGTGTGGCTACACTGTCTGGCTGGCTGTCTCGCTGTATACCCTATTAGTGCTCCTTCTACATTTACATGTTGATTTGATATACGAGTCGCAGCCACACCATCAATCAGTCCGTCTATTGGCAAATGGCATGCGCGCTCCCCAAACGCTGGCTTCTTCATTGCCATCATCATCGATACCGTTGTCGTTGCCATTGGTGTTGCCGTTGCTGTTGCTGCTGCTGTTGCACTTACGCACATCGTTAAGCCACAAAGTTCTCACATTGCAGCCGCGCGTCGCTGCTTCATTTATCAGCACAGCTCACAAATTGCACCGAATGCAATTAAAAGTGTGAAACACGTGTTATGAGCGATTCGTAATTGGATTTTATTGATTTTTTAATAAATTCTTCTTTAAATTTACAAGTCAACTGCAATAACTTGAAAATATCTATGTGGTCTCAATCATTACGCAATATTTGTCGATCCATTTTTGTGATATGTGATGAGAAAACATAAGAATTATTTGACAACCACAAATCAAGCTATTATTTTGGGACGTTATCTATCACCCATGAAACACAATGAGCTGCAATAAATACATAAAAACATATGCTATAAACATTTAAGCACAATAAACACAATCATAATCTTAAACACCATCAGGCCGAGCCTTTCTTATAATTTGCTCGACTAAACGCAGCACTAAAGCTCATTGGCTTGAAAATGAGCATCATCAAAGCGCTGTCAGCGTCTATACACGAAATAGCTTCAGAATTGCTCTTGACATGCGATTGATGGCTTTAACTTAGCCAAGGGAATGCCTTACATAATCGATAATTCGCCTAACCAATCATAACTAGGCAAACAAAATTGTTTTTTAATTTAAGGGTTAAACAATCAAAATGGATTTGAAATATGTTTTATTTTTAAATAAAATAATAAGATAAAACAAATTTGTTGTAAAATTTGATTTTCTGTCTAGCCATACTCTCAGGCATTGTTAAAATTGATTTCTATCCTTGACTTTCCAATCCCATTTCATTTTAGTATGTGTAGCAGGGGAAACAATCCGAATTGAAAGTGTTCAACGATTTAAGATTCCATCAAACAATTCCGTTTCACTTACTAATTTCTTAGGAATTCCAAATGTTCTCTCACTTGGACATCTCCTTGATCATAAGTTGAGTTGGTCAACTTCGCAGAACTCTGTGGACGAAATTAAAAATGCATTTGACATTTCGGTAATACTTTAATCATACACAGAATTTCATTTGTTATACTATATATATATAATATATATAATATCCACTACGTCAGAGTATAAATATATGTATATAAGAAATTCATTCAAATTTTGCCATTCAAGTTTATTTATTGTTCGATTTCAATTTCTGCTTCAACAGCAAACAGAGAATGCTGTAGTCGATCAAGCATGAGCACAAGCTTTCCCTGACTTTTCATACGAGGGGATAAATTAAATTACGATTCTATTTTGAGCTGCTGCGCAGCTTTTGACGCTTACGAGGACAGCATATAGAGAGGAAGCGTGGTAATTTTATTGATGCGTGGCCGCTAACAAGTCAATGTACTTTTTAAGCAGCCCTCATGCTTACACACACACACACACACACACACACACTCACATATACTGTACTATTAATGTGAGTATAAAAACTTTAATACGCCGAGAAATGGCGAAAAATAGCTGCAAAATCAAAGGCCATTTTCGGTTCCTTCCCATTCGATTATTCGCCTGTATATGTGCATGTATGTGAGTGTGGAAATGTTTATATGTACATATATGTGTATATTTGTATTCCGTGCTGTTGATTTTTGAGAGCGCGCAGCTGGACTTTTATTGCTATGGCTGTTTTTGTTTTATTTGGTTATTTTTCTTTAAATAACAACGGGAGTAAATCAATTTTAGTTTAGTTTGTGTACAAAAAAAGCAACTCAAACAAAATATAAACGAAAAAATATTTCGTTGAAAAAATTTTAACATACATGTGAAGCGAAATAGTTCAAATACGAACTTTCCATCAAATGATACACGAAACAAATTTAAATGCTGGTATTATTGATTTGAATACAAAGACTTGAATCATTAAACAGTAGAGCATTTATCTGAGCTTAAGCAACGATACTTACTTGGATACTTCAATATACATTTAATTTCTTTTTATATAAATTAAATTCAATTTGTACCTGTGCACTGCAGTCAGTTGCAAAAATCATTTCGTGGTTTTTTAATTTAAATCGTGACGAAATGCAGACATAAAAAAAGGATTGTTAATGTAGAGGCAGCGTCATGGCATCGGCCTTGTTTGCTGTTCGATCTCGCACTCTTTGAGATGCATGTATAAACTATATTTATTTTGTATTTTTTTTTCAACAGTTTATGCCTTTGTCATCAGGCTTTTATGGATCCGTGCTGGTGCTTTGTCTTCGTCTTTGTTGTTTTACAGCTTTGTGTTCGCACATTACAGAACATCAGCCGCAGCAACAGCAGCAACACATTCACACACACTCGAATAAAATTTTTCATAGTCATTGGGAGCGACGCGGACTTTGGTAATAAAAACCAAAAAGTGCAGAATAAGATTCATGAAAAGGCATTAACACGCGCGGCGTATACGTAATGTGTGCAGCAATGACTTTCACATTGGCATAATTATGTAAATGAATGTGTGCATCTGTTCATAGAACACAATGAGCAGCAGTATTTGCGGAGCTCGCCTTAATTCGCATTTTAATACATCCCATATTCATTTAACAATCGAGTCTCTTGGATTGGAAAACCAAATTGAAATACACAATAGCTTGCAAATTAATTTAAAAAAACAATAAATTGAATACGAAATGAAACTTGATATGAACATCAATTAACAAGTTATTCTATTTGTTGCACACTTAAAGAAAAAAAGGAAAATAAATACAAAAATATATTCAAAAATATAAATATGTTTCTTTTTCTCTTTTAGGTTTATTACAAACAAATTGTAAGCCAACAACTTTATAAAATAAATTTTAAAAATGATTTGTTTATCAATATTTACAAACATGCAAATACCGAACGAAAGGTAACATAAATATATTAATTTTTTAAGTATTCCGCGCTCAAACAAAATTGTGCACATAAATACAGTAATTTTCTTTATAATATTTTATTATGCACTTTTTATGCAAATATTTACACAAATTGGCTGCGTCTAAAAAGTCAAAGGTTACTTTTTTTGATTATGTTCCGAACAGTTTTCCACTTGAATAAATCAATCAAGCGCCATACAAGCCTCGCTGAATACAAAACAATATTGAAAACGCTGCAGAGCCCTAAAGAAATCAATAGCCTCTACAGGCACAGTTCGAAGAATGCTGCTCAAATGTAGTATTAAAAAAAATACTTTTGAAATTTCCGCTTGACCAAACCAATTAAAATCATAAATTTCCAGCGCCTGTGGTGAAATATTCGTACATCATCGTTTTTATGCTAGGCCTTTCCATATATGTACATGCATATATTGTATATTGCATATAAGTGTATATATATGTGTATGTACATATTAATTTCATTGAAAAATCTGAATAAGGCGCTTTGGATATATGAGTTGAGGTTTTGCATGGAATAAATTTTGGTAAATTCATAAAAATTTCACGACAGAACGCGTAAAAATGCAAAATAGCATATAACAAACAAGTGAGGGGCCTAAGTCAGCTCATTCGACTAGCAGATACCCTATGTTGACATATTGAAAGCTCCAAATGTATGTTTCTCTTTGACTATATTAAGTTAACAAATATAACATGAAATATAATATAAATAATCATGTTTTGTAATAAATTCGTTTAAAAAAATAATAATTTTTTTTTTGTCAAAATCAACCAAAATTTGATATTGTATGCATGAATTGTAAAGAAAGACTTAAACTAAATATTCTTTAAGAAAAAGTCTAATCTCAGTGTTTGATAAAAGAAGTGATTGAAGTGATTAAAAGTATTTTATCTTATAAATTTATTTTCCACGGGACTTTATTTAATTCTTTACTTAAATTATTTTAGCCAACTAACGACAGCCTCATAGCCATCAATTTGGTTGAGTATTGATAGATGTGCATCAATCGATAGTTAATAATATGATGCTAAGCTTCAGGAAATACCAATGTAACTGACATGACTCACAAGCTATAGCTGGCAGCAATGCTTAACAGGATCGACTTGGATTGTTTGTAATGTAACCAGAGTTACAGAAACGTACATACAAGTCTTCTGTAAGTCAATGCATTCACCATACAAATAATAATAATTGCTTGGAACATTGCGGCTCTTCAAAATACGTTCGCACATTCTCATGGGAGACATAACTGCTCTACTGAGAATCGTGTTTCGTGTGCTTCGTGCTAGCTACTTCCGGGCTCGGCAGCCATTCATTGAACAGCTCACACACACTCACGCAGCTCTCTGGTCGCCATATTGTTTTCGACATGTGCATGCTTTTGATGTCAAGTGAAAACAATTTTTGTTTTTTTTTTTTTTTTTTTTTTTGTTTGCTCACTAGCCCCGCTGTTGTTGTTGTACTCCCACAACAGTTGTTGGTCTTGGTGCCGTTGCTGCTGTTGCTATATACGAATTGCGTCCATGGCGTCAATTTTGTTGACGTCGTTATCAATTAAGCGACACGTTGCGTAGCCAGGCACAGTTGGCGGCAATTGACTGAACGAAATGGTCCAAGTCGATGGGGAACGGGGGCGAGGAAACGTCCAAACCAATGGGGTCAGTTAAACTCTTGACACTTGTGCTTGAGCACAATAACAACAACACTTCCTCAATCGCCCAAATTGGGTCTAAAGCATATAAAACGATACAAAGTTATTGCTCAACAAATTGCTGCCAGTTGTTATTGCTCTTCCTCTCACTCTCTCAAACTTCAGCATGGTCAATACACAGCACACACACACACATTGCATGTGTATGCGTTGCCATATTTTCAATTCTACTTTCAACAACTCCTAGGCAAAATATGCTTAAGCACAAGCTTTAAGTCAGGAAAGCCTAAAGGCATTCGCAGACATTTTAATCAGTCAATGCGAATTTATACTCTTAATCGTGATTTATTAAAATAATAATTAAATGACTCTCAAATGCATTAGCTCGATTTACGTTCATTAAGTCAAGTTAGCAATTGTCAATACCAAAGTCTCATTCCATTATACTGGCATTTATATATTAAAGCTTCTATTCCCTATATACAACTTCTATTCTATGTAGTTACAACTAGTCCCTTAACTGTCACTTCTCCTTAATCAGCAATGGAAAACGTTTTTTAGGTCAAGCAAGTTTGTGAACAGAAATACTGCGAGAATACCAATACCAATTGGAATCTTAATACCTGTATTAGGGTCAAGGCGACAAGAGAAGTGTAAACTGAGCTCTGCTGTGTTGTGAACAAACTCAACGTCCATACTCGACGCAACTCTTACGGCGTTGTTTACGCTCTGCCACTCAATGCTTCATTGTTCAAAGAAACTTTGAGTGAAGAGTAATGAATCACGTATACCAATGACCAAAGACATTCTTTTTCATAAAATTAAGCTTATTCTTAATTAAGTTTGTTAATCAGAAACTTGTAATTTTAAGATTAAAAAGTTGGTATATTTATTATATTGAGTTGAGCATCAACTGAAGTGACTCTAGTAAATTATGAAACATAAAGATTGTTTTCTTAGTAGCCAATTCTGTTGCAGTTAAATAAAAAACAAATCAGAATAACTTAGAATTGAAGTACTAAAGTCATTCAAGTAATCCCTCATTATTACATAAGACTAATAGCACCTCATGGCAATTGACTTGTCAAGCAAGTATATTTTGTGGTCTCATTTTGGTCTCAGTGCAACCTGTTGAGGGTGCTTATCGACACGTGCGTCCTCTAACATACACATGCCATTCGTGGCGGCAGCACGAACTGTACGTAATCTTGAGACTACAGCCACAATCTGAAGGACATACTTAGTGGCAGCCACACCCACAGTTATGCATGTCATATTAACTGTAACTACATATTGTAATAGAATCAGGGACTGGGCTGGGTGTGGTACGGGCAGGAGCCCAGCTGAGCTAAAGGAGACGGGCCCTGTTGCAGAGCCATAAATCTTAGATGCGGCGAGCAGTAACTAATGATGTTCATAATCAGAGGCGCGTGTAAAAGGATAATGGCAAAATGCTGATTAACAGCAACACTGAGTGGAATAGAGAGAACGAAGGGACCTGAGCAGAGCTGCTTAACCAGCTGCACGCAACTTGGTTGCTGCAGACTTGAAAGCCCTCAGCACTAGCCACAACTTTATTAAGCGCACTCAGTGGAGCAACACCAGTGTGTGTGTGTGTGTGTGTGTGTGTGTGTCGGTGTGAGTGTAGCGGAAGTGTCAGCATTGGACGCCATTAATTTAGCAGAAATAAACAAACAAAATCAACAAAGTAACAGTTAATCGCAAACAGAACAGACACAAAGAGGGAGAGAGAGGCACAGGAGAGAGTTGTACTCGAGTTCTGTACTCCGTTTCTTGTTTGAACAGGATATGCTTGAGCGCTGTCTGCTTATAATTGGAGCATAAAGTGAAACTGTAAGAAAACGCTCAGGCCGTAAAAGCGCAATGCAGAAAGCGAACCATGAAAATGAATCGAGTTGAGCCAAAAGCCGGAAGTAGCTATGGATGTGGTAAATGTGGATCTGGATGTGGATGTGGATGTGAATGTGAATGTGGCAGCAACAGAGATACATTTACAAGTTGTTGCCTGGCTGTCCTCGTTTATTGCACACACACACACACACACAAGAGAGATAGAGAGAGAGAGGGAGAGAAAGGCAGAGACAAAGAGAGACAGTTGCACACTCATGTGGCAATCTGTAGACCCGGTCGCACATAAATAAAAAGCCCAAGCTGAGGCTTCCACCAAAAGCCTTTGCCGAGAGCCCCGCGTAGTGCTAATTTATGGCCAAAATACAAGATACTCACACTTGTGTACAATGTGTGCCTAGGTTTAAGTGTTTGAGCCCCCCAACTCGCCCGACATGTCATGAATTTTAAGTGATTTTCTTATATACAAGCTGAGAATATTTTTTATTATTTCTATTTCACTTCTACTTTCATTTTTTTTTTTAGTTTTTATTTCCATGTCTAACAACATTCGGCATAGCAATAAAAATTGAGATTTAAATTAAATGCTGGCCTTTATTGGTTCACATTGTACAATTCCTTATTAAAGCCGAGCAGACATAACACAAAAATATTTCAAGCATTTCATATCTGAATTTAGAGTACACAAAAATGAAATCTCAATTTTGTCTATGGAAATATAAGGTAACTGCAGTTAATTAACAAAAAATCAAAAATACAAACAAATACCATATAAAACTCAACTCGGATCAACTCGACTCAACTATGCTTTATTTTTTCCCAAATTCCTAATTGTACAACTTGAACAACAGAAGGGAAGAAAATGGCTGCCAAATTGAACAATAATCAAGTTACACCTGCTCTTACCCATTGCTATCAATTTGGTACAACAGCCAACTCGGTTGGCACCTTTCAACACATATTTTTCATATATTTCATATTTCATTTTACCATTAATTCCGGAAATTCGAGTTCTCGGCTGCAGAGTGCAATTCAACACGAGCAAAAGGAACTAGCTACCCAGTTGCATGGCTTGCGTATTAATTAAGTCGCACTTTACATTGATAATTCATTTGCACCTTTCAAAGTGGACTCACAGATGCGCTTTAATTAAATCAGTTTCAGGTCGAGACTGATTGCTGCAAAGTGTGGGATGCAGCTTGATACAAATGAATAAAACCAAGAAATATGTATAAAAAAAATACTTTCTTTATCCTTTCCATTCAAATGCAAGTGTTGAAAATAGTTTATTCTCATCAAAAATTGATTTTCAATTTCGTGTCAACTCTCAAATGTGCAACGATTGAGCCTAGAAACCAACTCAATTATGAAGTCGGCTAAACGAACTTCAAGCCAACTCGACCCTCATGTCATAGAGGCAATATTGGTCAACATTCTCTCTCTCTATCTCTCTCTCTCTCTCTCTCTCTCTCTCTCTCTCCTCTCTCTCTCTCTCTCTCTCTCTCTCTCTCTTGCACATAACACACAGGTCAGCGATTGTGGTTTTCTATTAAAAATGTGAGGGCTTCATACAAATTACAATTGGAAGTACACACATACACACAGACGTAGCTGTGTGTATGCGTATGTTTGTGTATGCAATTATACACGAATTGCTTTTGTATGTATGCGGGTGTGTGTGTGTGGACAGAACAAACAATTTTATGGCTTTTGGCTATTATTTTTTTGCCATAAATATTTATTAGATATTTGTGTTTGTTCTTTTGTTTCTCTTCTTTTTTTTATTGTTGTTGTTATTGTTGTTGCTCCAGCATATTTGGGCAAATTGTTAGCATAAACCAAATAGGTTAGGGGCTATGAAAGCCAGAGAATTTATGGAATGGAGTTCGCTTAATCGACCTCTGCCCATGCCAGTTGAAATGCCTCAATTTAAGTGCGATTTTCGCACAATAGATACAAGTTATGTTAATAAATAATTCGAAAATCCAATTTCAAAGGTATCCCATACCTACTGCAAAGAAATACTCTTCTACTAAAAGTCTTACTCATACCATGTGAGACTTATTTATCTGTAGACAGTGAAGACCCTTTTGTAATGAAGTAATAAATTTCACTATTGCCACCAGATGTGAGTTAATATAAGAATTGAGTTCATGAGTTGGCAAATGTAGTAACAAGCGACCCGAATCCTTTCATTCTGCACAATTATTGAGTTCAAACGTCCCGCTTAATTAACCAAGCGTAGCACAAGATTCCTTTTTAGCTACCCAAATCAGCAGAAGAAATTGCTGAGTCAATACAATTTGGGGCACACTAAAATTATTAAAGAAGCCTGCCGACACCCACACAGATACACACACATAAACAAAGCCACAAAACTTTCTATTTACAGTAATGAAATTATGCGAGCAGTGTGAGAAGGGTCAATAGCAAGTCGCGTTTATCGAAACGCCCAACCTGCAGAGAGTTTTTTAATTATTTGCAAATAAAGGCACCCAAAAGTCTTCCAATTAACGCTGCTGCCGCCAACTTCTACAAAGCGACGAAGAGATTGAGAGAGAGAGAGAGAGAGAGAGAGAGAGAGAGCAAGCATGAAAAAGTTGTGAAAAATGAGCAAATCATAATGAATAAATGTCACACCGGAAGCGACGGAAATCTGAGCAAGTTTCCCATAATGCACAACATTTCCGTCAAAGTGCCGAAAACTGGCAACGACCATTACAATGTGACCAGTGCCACGACAACAATAACAAAGTCCAGCAGCAGCAACCGCAACAACAACAAATATATAGCGGCATTTGGGGCATGGCAGCGTTAAGGGGTTAACGCTGGCGAGCTCATAATGGCAAACATTGTTTGGCATAATAAACTTTCAGGTCCCAGTGCAGGGGGCAGCAACAACAGCAACGACAGCGTCGTGTTGACTTTGTTAATAAGTTCCGTAATAAGTTTTGCCGGGATCCAAACATTGCCCAGGATATAAATAAGCCGCAAAAGCATAAATAACACAAGAAACGGTGCATGAAAAAATAAAAATTTGCTATCTCAGTGCCATTAAAAAAAAAGAGAGAAAAAAAAACAAATAAACGAGAAAAGCTGTAAAAAAGAAAACGCCTGTCTGAAAAGTTTTCCAGTGAACTCTGCAAGAAATGCGCTTAGTCTGAGAGTTAATTCATTAAGTAATACATTAATAATGAAAAATACTTAATATATAAATAACTTATTTGTTTTGAAATACATATAACTGACATACTCGCTTAGATTGATTTACATATTTATTTGTCAATATATATTTGAATTTATATCAAATATTAAATAATGCTGAAAGAAAAATGACAACCCTAGGCAGAAATGCTGAGCGATAATTAAACTACATTAAATCTTGAAATATATAAATCTGACAAATATATATGTACATATATAACTCTGGAGTTATGAGAAACTTTTCTTAAAAACAACTTTTTTATTATCTCTTAACATTTTTTTTAAATTCTAACTAACACAAGAGGAACAACAAATCTAAAGAAACTGAAATCATGATAAAAAAAAGTTTGCAACTGGAGCAAAAAAATCCCTAGAATAATCAACTTTAAGCGACTCATACTCCCAGAAGAGAAGAAAAAGAGAAGAGACAAGGCTTGACCAGAGCGCAAGTAATGCAAAAAGCCAGCGTATAAAAAAAAAAGCCAATAAAAAGAAAAGATGATTAATTTACGCACCCAATTGTTCATTCGTCTTTCCGCTGGCTAGTCCTGGAATGTCCCTTTGTTAGCGCAGTTTCCTTCACTATGGCTGCCGAAACTTAATTTGATTAACTCTGAGTAGGTTCTATCCGCCATTGTCTTTCCGGCTGCGGCTCATCAGCAATGCTAAAGTTTCCACAGTCTTTGATAATGATGTGGTTGGCCATCATCAGAGCGGACACTTGGTTATAAAAAACGAGACGCAAGTGAAAGATGCAAAGAGACGAAATGTAAATACTCTTAAAAATATTTTGATATACGTTTGAAATTTAAAAGAAGGCATAAAATATTTGCCTTAAACTGAAATTTAAATTAAGAGAATAGAAATGCTAATTAGAAGCCTAATTTAATTTAACATTCTTATAGTAACTATATAAAATATACAATTTAAAATGAAATTGATAATAAGAGAAGCGCAACTTCTATTCAGTGAGCAAATTTTCATTGCGATTTACCAAGACATACAAAAGCATTGTCATTTTATTGTATTTGGGTTTATTGGCCTCACAAATAGAACCAAACGGAACGAAAGCTGAGTGTTAATGCTTTGGGCAGACTTTTGGAGCTTTTGGCAATCGTCATTAGAGAACTTAAGTGATGTGCGCTATAAATATTATCCTTGGCAGCCAACTGATGCTCGATAGAACTGGCAACAATAAAAGCTTAAATGTCAATTTTATTGAATTTAATTAACTGCATTCGAGTTTTCAGTTAGCAGCCTTTATAAGGCCTTCAAAGTTTTCTTGGTAGATTTGCATTAAAGCTGAATTGAAGAACAAAGATGAAATGCAAACAATTTAAGGAAACAAATATTTTTCAATTAATAATAAAAAATACTATATTTCACAGCTTATCGAACATTATCTGCACTTCTCGTTTGTTTAAATGAATTATAACCTTAACAATAATACGAATAGCTCCATTAGGTAAAATCGTTTACTCTCACGCTCGCCTTTGTCTATATTATAGTGCTAGAACGTGGCCATAAATCTCTAAATGCTGTTGCCAGCCACGTATTGGCCACATGTGCACATAAATATAATTTGTTGTTAGCATTGCAGCTTAGCATTTGTGGCTTGCAATTTATTAATTGGCTTGCCGAGAAAGAGATATAGTCGAGGATAAGGATGCAGGAACAGATGTAACTGTATGCATATGCGAATGGAAGGCAGCAGCTGCACCAAGCAGACAACCAATTTGCAATCTGTTATGAAAAGTGTCAACAAATGTTGGAGAATTTGATATTTATGCGCATTGCTACCTACACACACACAGACACAGACATAGACACAGACACAGACAGGAACAGACACACAAATACACTCTACCACACACACCTGGCCCGAGTGGAAAGTCAAGTGTATTCTTTTGCCTCTTTCTATTTGCATTTGTCAATGTGATTGCCCCCAACTCTACGTGTGTGTATGTGTGTGTGTGTGTACTTAACTGTTCAAGTGTTTGCCATGTGGCCATTGCCGTTGCTTTTTATGCAGTTTGGATGCAGTAAATGTGGTCCATATGTGGCCCAGACGCGAGGCTCTCGTGTCTGCTGCTGCCCGCTCTCTCTCTCTCTCTCTCTCTCTCTCTCTCTCTCTCCTATTCAGCCTGCTCGCTCCTTTAGACCCTCTCGACCCTGCACGGTAATTGATTATCAAATTCGGCGCTGCATTTGCCGGCGCCGCCATTTTGCATGGCACCGCAGCCTTGGCCACAGAGCCATTCTGCATATCCTGCCACACACTTACATATACAAGAAGTCTTTGTGGCTGCAGATATATGTAAATACATATATCTTTTCCATTTTTTTTTTTATTTTTTGCATTCTTTGGCAAGCCGCCGTTTTTAAAAGGGGTGTGGCAATAGCTGAGGGCAAGAGCAGGCAAACATATTTTTAATGTGCAAAAATCTGTGAAATTTGTACTATGCCGCTTAGATTGCAGTTGCTCAACATATTTGACTGTGCTCGCATTCCAGACTTTTATTTCACATGTTTTTATAGCTTAATGATTTTGTGAATCGAGCGATCACAGCTGCGCATATAGAAGTAGTCAAGTGCCTCTCTCTGGAATATGTATATATATATAGAAATATATCGTTGGATGGCTGTTCTAATGGCTAAGGCTGATTCAAAAATTTTAAAGCATATTTAATATTGAACAACGGCAATTAGAGCTTTTATTGGTCAAACAAAACCGTTATTGTTATCAATTTTAATTAATTAAAATGAAATTTGGCTGCGGTATCAAATGGAACATTTTTGCAATCAATTGAAATTCAATTAAAATGCGATGCCAGTTGGTACAGCGCTGTTGTTGCTTACGTTGTTCCTGTTGTTGTTGTTGTTGTTGTTGTCGGGGAATCGCACAAATACTAATTCAAAGAGTTTGCTTTTTAGAGGCAAGGGTTAAGTGTATTGCTGTCGGTGTTAGTGCGTTCGTGTGCAGCCTAATGGCTTTTGCACCCACACAGTGCAACAAAATCCATTAGGTTCAATTAAATTTATTCATCAATTAAAAACAAAGGCTAAACAACAACAAAGCTGCGAGAGAAAAGAGTCGAGAGAAATGAACTTTAATTGAATACGAGCGGAAACGGAAATGCGTGCGCGCCATTCACGCAACCTTCAGCAACACCAGCCACACCCGCTCCGTCTCCCGGCGACTACCCTTTGCCAGTGCTGCAATGTGCGAAAACAAGCTAAAATGCCACATCGCAGACCCCTCGTCCTGCTGAGCATAATAAATTCGGTTATGGCTCAAATTATTCAGGGGAAACGCTTGAATGAATCAATTTGACAGCAGTGCCCGAAGCAAAGACGACGATGGCGTCCATGGAGCCCAACTCGCTGTGACCTTGTTCGGAACTGTACTCAGATCAACTCGACACGAAGTTTGGCCTGTTTGAAGTTTTATTGTACATGCCACGCCCACTCATCAGCACACGATGTCTGCTTGGCATTGCACGAAATTGTGTTCATCAATTAGTTATAAATCACACGCCCTTGTCCACGACTGAGATCCCCTTTCCAAGTTACGGCGCGCTCTAAGTCTGAGCTTATCTATGCATATGTGTGTATATATGTGTGTGTGTGTGTGTGTGAGTGTCGGTATATATGTAAGTGTATGCGTGCGTATAAGCTGTAATAAATTGCAATAATTATTTATTGACAGAAATGCGGTTTTATCCGCAAGCAAAGGGCGTATACGTAATATCTTAGATAACTTAAGCAATACAAATTAAATATTTTCTCCATAAATCAAATTTGGCTCGGCTCAACTGAAATAAAGTAGTCATTAAAAGCTGAAGGTAGAAAACAAATACCAGATGAATGAATTGAACTAAGATTTGTTGCAATAGAATAGAAATAATATTAAATTTCCTTATTTATTTAATTTTTTAATACAAATTTCATATATATGACAGAAAAATGAAAGAAAAATATTTGTTAATTTGTTATTTACTATTATTTAATTTATTTATTATTTAACTCAAAAATAATGGAAGTTTGTAAATTAAACTTCGTTTATTTAATATCTAAATGTTCTTTGCATATTTTATTACTGCATGAGAAAAACTTAAAAGTAGTGAAAATTATGTTTTATTCAAATGAATAAATATTGAACTTGTAAGTCAATAAAGACTTTTGTGTATACGGAATCTAATTGATAACCAGCATTGAATATTAAATGATTTCGTTTGTTCGTTTATTTCAAACGAAAGTTCTCATTAAGTAAAGTGCGGGTTGCAACCCGTTCCCTTAAACTGGCCATCAATAATTAAATGAAGAACTATAAATTGTTTATGTGAACGATTGCAGCTGTTCTTATGGCTGTGCCTCTTGAATTTCAAGACAGATTCAACTGTCTGTTCACATATTCAATGACTGAATGCAGTGTACGTGCTGAACGAATAATCAGAGCTTGATTATTTGTATAACTCATTTGGCTGAGTGTCTGCCATTTAGACTGCTTTTCAGCTTTGGTTTGTGTCCGCTTTTGTTATGTAATTACCGCTGATATTTACGGCGCCAAACGAAGAGCGGACACGGGCCGAGCGCCGGATACGGAAACGGGCAAAAGGCCAGTTCTCGAGGCTTGTAGTGCCAACTGTTACAACTGTTTATGCTGGCGCAAAGCAAACAGTCCGAATAGTTGCACACGTAAACATGCTCACACACACACACACACACACACACACACACAAACAAACAGCGTTGCCACACACGGATGCACGCAGAGAGGGAGGGACAATGCTCTGACAGTTGACCATCATCATCAGCAGCAACAGCAACAGAAACTTTTGTTGTTTCCCTAATTTGCCCACACTGCTTGCGAAAATGTCAACAGCAAACTGTGCGAAATGCATTTCCCATTCTCTACCAACTGCAACTGGAACTGGAACAAAGTCCACAACCGAACAGCTGAACAGCTAAACAGTTACCGCAGTTGCTGTCCCGCTTAAGTTAAATACACTCACATAAAGCGAACAAGTTGGCTGCGCGAGAGTGTTTCTCTCTGCCAAAGTTTGAAACTATCCTAATATCAAATATAAATATGCAAATATATATATGCATTTCTATGTCTGTGTCCGCCTGTTCAGCTTTTCCATGATCGTCGTTCTTCCCATGCTCCATAAGAGCTGCGAATACATATGCCATCAAGTAGAATGCTCTCATATCTATATATACATGTTTACATACACATGTGACTATCTACAGTCTACTGAGCTATGATAATCGAGATCAAGAGATTCATTCGACTGAAACTTGGTCCCATAAAGTGATGGACATAAATACAATCGCGCTCAAGATCAACAGCTAAATAAATCTTGTTCTGCCAATATATATAAATTATATATTATTATGACATGAATACTCAGTGCTCTTTCTAAATATATAAATTAATTGGAATCCAATTATATTCTAAGAGTTGAGTGAATAAATTTTGAGCCTCAATTCGAAAATGTAAGCTCAACTAATCTGAGTCTGCTGCCAAAGGAATTTTCTGTTGCATTGCAATATCAATTTCAAATACTTTTCTCTTTAAATAGATGTTAATCACAATATATTTAATAATGTATGCAAAACTAAATTGTTTAAGCAACCACACCGACTGAGTACTTGAATTCATTAAAGTGAAATGCAATCATATATGAATTTGTATTAATTAAAGGAATTTTCCATGGACAACATGAGTTTAATATGATGAAGCAATAAGTTTTGCAATTTTGCTCGAATTAATTACTGAATAATTTGGCAGTAGAGCATAAACTTTTAGGAAATACCAAGATTGCTTAGAAATCTTATGTGGTTTGCCAGCCTCAATACTAATCACTCAGAGTGCAAGTCATTAAAATGAGTCGAAAGCAATTAGCAGAAGGCATTCAACCAGCAGACTATTTATCCATTTAAATTTTACCTTTTGGCAAGTCAAATGTAAATGAAAATAATATCTTTATGAGTTAAATAGAATTTGACAATATTTATAATCAACGTATACTTAATGGCAATCTTAATTACCAACATCAGGTACTTGGAGCTACCTCAAAGAATTTATTCGACTCTCATCAAATCTGTGTATAATAAGTACAATATAGGGAAGAGAAATATTTTTTACTGCCGCACAGTGCATTTATTTTGACTTAAGTTGTAAAAGTTAAAAAATGTTTAATAATATATTCTTTTTAAATGTTTGATACTTTTAAGTAAAAAATGTAATCCGACAGAAATAAATTGTTTATTTCGTAGTTTCTGACAAAGTGCCCACGGTGCGTGCTTGATTCTTTGAGCTAAACGTCATCTACTTAAACAAATATTAGCTTAAGACGCACTCATGTCAACAGAATTGTGATGTAATTACAAATTGTTAAAGGGAGGCAGTTAAAATTTGACAACTGTCATAAACAGACATGAAGGCAAAGTATGGGAAGAGCAATGCAAAGAGATATTAAGAGACAAAAAGACAAAGAGAAAGCTCGAGAGAGACTAACCCGAAGGATGTTGGTACAATTAGAGAATTTTGTGACTGTCATGTCACTAATTTTATAATGCAAGCCGCAGGACATAAAACGCTACAAAGCCAGCGTGCGACAAGTCAGCAAACACACACACACACACACACACAGACACATACACACACATAGACACACATGAACACGCATTATTTCGCTTTGCGGTTCTTTCTTTGACCTGTTTGCCAATGTTTATGTCAAATTGCAGCGTTGACAGCTGACACGTGGTATGGCCAAGAATCTATTTTATTATATACATATATGTATGCCACGTCTTTTCGACACCCACAAGGCGATTCCTGGGACACATTCGTGTAAGTTTAGCTTTATTATGGCCTTTAATTACTTAGCCACTGGGCTTGGCCTGCAAATTTAATGTAATTTTCGGTCTTAATTGCTTGAATTTCAAAACCGTTTGTGCTTGCGGCAGTTGCCTGTAATTTTATTACATGCTTCTCTGTTCATAAATATTAAATGTCTGTTAGGTATGTAAACTGTGAATAAAGTTAGCTTAGCACAACATATATTCCATAATATACATACATGAATGCGTGGACGGACACGAGCTATACATACATACATACATATGCCCTGGCCTCTTAAAATGATGATGTTCACATAAGCAAACATGAGTCTCCTTTATGTATGTGTGTGTGTGTGTGTGTGATGGGTTAATGTATAACACTTATTTAGAGCATATAACCCTTAGAGTCATCAAGTCAACCCATAACAATGAAAATAGCCCTGTATCAACACGTTTAGCACGAGCCAGCTAAGAGTTTTTCGCATTTTGAAACTCAGAGTAGTTTCATAAACGTAGACTTTAATTGATATTGCTAATGTTGTTCCAAAAAGCTGCTGAGATAGCAAAAGCTGAACAGACAATCTTTCTAATTAACTCAGAGTTAAAATAACTTATATAGAAATATTCATATTTAAATTCTTGCAAACTCAAATTTTAAATCACTGAGCTCTGCAAATATGCAATATTATTATTTAATATGTGTTAAAACCTAAACTTAAGATAAATAGCTAAACAACTTGTAATGAATGCGATTCAAATACGATAAGAGATCTTTACTCATATTCTAAACTTTTTAGCTGTCGATGGACGTCATCACACAGATGTATCAATAGAAGAACATGTTTTACTTCAACTTGTACAAATATACCTTATGGGATGCCTACTTCTGCCAAACACAAACAAGTGTACTAAAATTAGTAGAGTGAATAGAAAACAAAGCAACATTTTGATTAGATTAAAGAAACCTTAATATAAATTAAACTGACAACTTATGTAAAGTAAATTAATGAATGCAATTAATGCCAAGTGCGCAGTCCCTTTGCTATCTGAAAGCTTATCATTGGAGTAAATTGGCATGCTTTCGCAAACTTGGCTATGCACAATGCTGAGAGCATGCAAATATTGAGGAGGCTAGCAAAAATAATATCGATTGTATTGGCATGCAATGAGTAGACAATAACATGATTAGGAATTCAATACCATAAACACCCACTACAAAATTGGTTCCTAATAAACATATAATCAAGCTTCATTACCTGCAGAGACTCAAAATTGCATGAGGAGGCAGTTTGCGGACCAGCCATTAGCCAGCAGCCAGCATGACAAGCTTGTCGACAAACACAAATACTAATGATAGAGCTTTCATATTGGATCACCCTTTATGCCCAATTGAAAAGCAACGTAAATCGATGACAGTTTAGTTTATGGTCTGGTACAAGTTAAGGCGTACCTGCATTACATTGAGACGCATTACCACAAAGACTGCAAATGCCACTGCAGTGACAGCCACAGGAGCAATTTGTGATTATGTATTAAGGAAATTCATTTCAAGATGGTCAGGCAAACAGAAGGAATTCACAGTATTTATTTGTATTTTTCCATCAATTAAAACCTAGTTGAATCAAACCAAATTTAACCTAACTAGAATGGTCTATTATTGTACATAGAAGACAAATTAAAATAAAAAATACTTTTAAAAATTGTTTAAATATTTTAAAATATATATTAGATTCATATATTTTATTTTGCTAAATGCTAAAAATGTAATTGCATTTTTTTTTTTTTTCTTTTTTATAATCTTGATTGCCAGATTTCCCAAAAGTGGATTTTATAGGTGTTTAACTCAGGTTATACAATAGTTAATTTTAATTCCAACTCAAGCTTATCTCAACTGATATACAAATGCGAAATTTGAAATTGGAGCTTCGTTAACAATCTCTAAATTCATTCTCGCTGCTGATTATCGTTGAGCAGGTCTTAGGTCGACACAAAGTATGGCACACCTAATATCCGGCTTTGGACAAAGGCATTCTGAGGTTGCATTAATATCTATGTATCGCAAGTGCACGCTGGAATTCTGCCGGTGCTTAATATTGTGAGCGAGGGCAGTACGGGAAGGCAACCACTAATTAGGGCAAAGGTGACGAAATTCAAAGCCCGTTTGAATCAAATGCAGTTGGGGTTACTTAATTAACTGCAAATGAGAAGCAGACTCGAGAGGCCTGCACAACTGACTCAAATGCTCAACTGCTCAACTGGCTCTCGACTCGACTATTCGACTATTCGACAGCTGGACCACAAACGTAATTGTAGTTATAGAAACCGCATTTGAGTATTGTGTATTGCAGACCTGTGTCAAGTTTATTCAGAATCACTGAGGATAGCTTGTTGGCGTTTGTATTTGGGTTTCATTTGCATTGAACTGGATTTTGTATTAAAGTCTGACAAAGGATTGGCTTGTGGGCCGACATTTTCCTTCTCCTCCTCGCCATTGTCACTGTCGTCTTCGTACTTCGTTGGCTTCATTATGGTGTTGCGATTGGTGCGAATGCCACCAGGTCGTTCGACGCCCTGCTGAAGCGAATTTGAATCGTCTTGATCGTCAGTCAAAGCGTTGCGATCATTGCTTTGGTCTTTCTGCTGGTTCTGTGACTCCATATCGCTATCGTCGGCAGTGCAATGGCGCATGGGCTTCACAAGCGGCTTGCGTTGATTTTTCTGCTCACGCCGCTTGTCGGACTTTTCCTTGCGCTCCTGGGCCTGCTCCTCTCTGACCTTGCGCTCGCGATCAAGCACCGGATTGGTGCTCAGATCCATTAATACCTTCACACAGCTGTTGAGCGGCTTATAGAAGGCGCGTTTGCGCAAGCCCTGCACATGGCTCTGGCCAAAGTCCGACTCGAGCCTGGGACGCAGCGACATCTTGTCCTTGATGGGACCTTGTCGATAATAGTAGCTGCCCTGGCGCACATAGAGCTGATTCTGTCCCACGGGCATGGGATGCTTGATCACATCAAAGGCCTCTGCGCCCACGTGAAAGGTCTCCGAGCCATCCGACCAGCGCACGATGCGTGCATTGGACTCTTTGTACAGCTCGCCAGTTGCCTCATCCTGGCACTCGCGCCAACGGACAGTTGTCTTTAGATTTGTGACGAAGGCATCACGGGACTCCTTGTCCTTAAGATCATCCGGACGAATAGTATTTTCAAACGTATGTGCCTCGAACGCTTCCGGCTCAACAGGAATAAAGTGCGGCATGCGCAAGAATCTATCAAAGCCACTGGAAAACTTAACATCGATTGGTGGCTGCTCAGTCTTGAACTCGGCGCACAGCTTTTCGTTATACTTGTCCTTACAAAACTTTTCCACCTGCTCCACCAGTTCATCAAGCTGCGAATCACCATCATTTCTTTCATCGGCTGCTGGCTGTGCAGAGGCATTGCCAGTGGCTGCGCCATTTTCACTTGCATTCTCCACTTTTCCAGGAGTGGCGGCCTTTTCCTCCTCCGTAGTGCTGCTAGAGCTACCTTTGCTGCTGCTGCTGGTATTGCTGCTGCTGGAACTGCTGCTGTCGCTGCTGCTGCCGCTTTCGTCGCTGCTGCTGGAGGACACCTCCAGATCCTTCATTAAAACTGAATCCATATCCATTTTCACACGTTTTATCGCAACAAACTAGAAATTGAATTGAATTGAATTAATAGTGAAAGAATAACTTGTTCTAAATTTGTTATATCTCGCCTTCTGACAGTCAAAACAAAGCTGTATGTGTTTTTCTTTACAGTTTGCTCTAGTCTGTGGAAATGAGGAAGACTTGTTATTCATTAATATTAATATTGATACACTGATCTATTCTGTAAACAAATATTTGGCACTTTTTTTATGAAAAAACTAATAAGTGAACCGCTTTAACGTCAAGGGATGACTGAGGGATGATGAGACCCAAGCACTTCCTTCATACAAAGCAAACTTGTCATGAAACATGGAACTGGTATACAGTCAACATATCTATGTTACTCTATTTAGGTACGAATGTAAGTAAACAAGAAAATTATAGGAACTTGAGTGTACCCAAATATAATTACATAATTACATATTTTTACAAGCGATTAAAAAGGCTCTAATCAAAGCCTAATATATGCCAAAAATGTTGCCTAATGTATGCTAACTCGGAAAACCTAATGTGAACAAGACATATGCTTTAAAAATATGGAATATGTTACATCTCATATAAAGAATCCTCTTAGTTTTTATATAAAGCCAAAGTTAGTTAAATAGTTTGAAAACTGTTTGTTATTGCAACGAAATTCCAAACTGGTTAGAAGCTGTGGCATTTCACATATAAATATAAAATGTAAAGCACAAAAAGTTTTCCCTGTAGCCCACGGACAAAAAATACAAACGCTTCCCAAAGAAAGAAATAATATACGTAATTAAACTCGAAATTAATTTAACAACTGACAGCGAACACACTTATTCAGTTGAAGCTGGTTAGTAAGCAGTTACTCATCCAGAGATACCCAACAAAAAAACAAATATGAATACTCACCTACAAAGTTTATATATAATAAACTAAAAACAACAAAGTATAAAAATTATATTCCAAAGTAATTGTTTAGTAATAATTATGTGGGGCTTTGCTAGTCCGGCATTCCCGGTCAAATAAATTACGTTTTACATAGTATTATTTATGGATCTGCAAGCGCTTTACGTTTTCCTCCTGCGCTTTTGCAGTTAATACTATTATGAGTTCTCGATTAATTAAAAATCGCTGTCAGTCAGCACCTGTGCGTCGAGTTGTCGCTTCTGAAATATTCTCTATGATGGCACGCAGGTAATGACAAATGATTTATTCATGAATTCCGCGTATGCCAAGTCTGTAAAAATTCACATGTAAGTCCGCAAATTATTGAGTATTAATCAGCAGATGAAGCCACTTCAAAGTGTTCGACGTGCAGATACTTTGCCGTCAATATTCTGCACAAGCAAAGCTTATTAAATCAATTATGTTTTCATTGTGAAGAGATGCTAATACTATTATTCGGAAAATGAGATTAATTCAAAGCTTAATGCAATACAAGCCGATAGACACATTTAAATATTCACACTGTATTCGCATACCTCTTTCATGTGCACACACGAGGATAGAGTATTCGAATGACTCAGTAGTAATAATGAGGTCTCAATGACGTCAAGCTGAAAGCTTTTAGATGAAAACGTCAATTAATAATTCAGAAATTAAATGCAAATGTCAGAAGGCAGGGAATTCGTTGAAAGCTGGATTCATTGCCATCAATTTCCAGTTGCAGAACTATTCTCGTAATTTCATGGCAGTTGTGCGCGTCTTTAGAGCAAACAGAAAATATATCGGAAAATTAATAACTTTATGAATCTGCTGATTTTCGCAAACCATTTTTGCTCATTTATTTCCAGTTAATAATAAATGCATGCACATACATATGTAAATAAAAAAAGCGTATGCAAATTACTCTAAAGTAAATTGGAATGAAAACATATAATGTTTTCAATAATTATTCGCTACATTTGACCGATATGAAATGCGAAACAAATATATAGTCATAAATAAATGTTGTATTTCAAGTTTAAAATATTAAAAGCATTTATAATCTTTAAAAATAAAGGTAAAGATAAATGCGGGTGGTTTGAATAACTTATTGTACAGTCAACAATATAAATTTAATACAGTTCTAGTTTTTCGCTTTCTTTCCTTTATGCAACTCTGGTATTTCATTTTGTAAATATTTATATAATCATAATCGGATTTATATCCATTTAAAAGGCATTAGAAATGGTTCGCAAAATATTGCATAATTCAATAGGCTATTTTTTTTCTTTCATTTAATGGAGTGAAAAATAATATCTTACTTGAAGCTCCAAGCTTCGCAGTGCACCATAAGTTTCAAAATAATTCCTTCTCATGGTAAACGAGATAAAAACAAACTACATTCAAGATGGAAGCAAACGCAAACGCCTTTTCAACAATTTTACGAAATTTCAAACACATTTTATTTTCACAAAATAAAAAAAAAAATTAAAGCAAACAAGTGTATGGCTTATATATGTATTTAGAAATGTATGTATATATATTTATGTATGTATATATTTATATTTGTATGTAGTTTACTATTTTTGCCTTGAAATGCGCCATTCCAGTTTTTTAGACTTGGATTAGAACGTAGCTGCCTTTTAGAGAAAAAGTCAACTAAACATTGCACAAGCAATAGTGGAAGATATGCAAGTGTTCGTCTGACATACACACACACACACACACACACTTACACAACCACATGTAGCATCATGCAAACACCAGCCTGCCTGAGGGCAGAGTGAATAAAAAACAACATCTAAAATAAATATTAAAATTTGTGCAATAAAATGCTGAGCAATAAAACGAAAAACCTTACTCTGTCTGTCTGTGTGAGGGTGGATGGGGGCTGAGTATGGGTTAGAGTGTGTATGTACGTGTATATACTTTCTTATAAAGCATGTGCGGAAGTGGCAAGCGTCTCAAGTTGAGAAATATTAAGCTCACATCCATGCCACGCCATGCCATGCCAGCCCGCACAGTGTCCTCTGCCCATGCTATGTCTGCCAGTGTTGAAAAGCGCCCTGGGGTGGCAAGTTTATCGCGCTCACTAAATCTGCGCCACGGGCCGGAACTGATGCCAAAGTCCGGGAAGTAAGCGCAGCTGAAAGTAATACAAGTATATATGAAGTAATGAGCGGCTGAAAGACGACCGACGAAGTCGCCACAGAAGACAGTGAGAGAAAGAAAGAGAGAGAGAAAGAGATGTATATATAGAGAGAGAGAAGAGAGTTGCTGTAAAAATAAGTTTAATATATCCGCATCGAGATTGTCCCAAACGGAAGTTGGCGTCTGTTGATAAAGGAATCCACTTTGCGGCTGGCTTCACCCCAAAGTATGCAACGATTTTTTTGCATTTTCCAACCTTACGTTTTTCCTACGATAGAGCAAAGCAAATATCACGAAGCCCCAGCAACTATGTATCTTGCGTGTGTGCGAACGGCAAGAAAAACAGCGCAACACTGAGTGCAGCCAAGAACAGGCAACACTTGCACACACAACTTACTCTGCTGCCTGGAATTCAATAAAGTTCTTTCTCTGATTACTGCAAACAAGGTAAAAGAGCAAGATTCGTACAATATGTTCATCTGCTGTAGAAACATGTATTTCATTTGAGCATGTATTTAATTGAAGAGAGCATGGTAAGAAAGAGAGAACTGAAAATGAAATTACGTTATGTACTTGGGAAATTAATTAAATAAATGAAAGATTGTTGTAGTTATAAAAAGTTTATTAATATTGATTTTTAACGCTTTGGCCTTGACTTTATGAATTAACAAAAAATTTAAACTAATTGAGTTAAGTAATTGGAAATATAAAATAAATTAACATAAATATATCTTATATAAAGTAAAAATATAACAAAAAACTAATGTTTTTACTCTTCTTTTTATTTGGCAACAATAAATGAAAATAAATGAAAAGCGGAAAACTGATTTGGCAAACGCAGTAAAGAAGTTTATGTTTCATATTTATGCATTGAAATTAATCGCAATTTCTTTGAGCCCAGCCAACTGCCAATTAAAATGACGACAGCCATAAGAGCTGACGGCGTCAAGTCGCTCATAAATATCAAAATGATATTAAAAATGTGTTTCAGACAAATGTTTGCCAAGAAACGTGTGAAAAAGGTGGTAAAGCAAAGAGAGCACAATGACAAAAGCAGAAAAGCAACATGCGGATGTAGTCCGGTACTTGTTGCAGTTTTATTGTTGTTGTTTCAGTTATTGTTGCTGTTACTGTTATTGTTGTTGCTAAACGTCAGTATCAGTCAGTGCTATTTGTTGATTGTTACGAGCTGTGTACTGTGCGGGGTATAAGTTTATGTTTAGCTTGAAGCATTGCACAAACAGCAAAACATGTAACAATAAAGTTTTATGAAACAACAAACAGTAGGGTAACTAGTGTCCTGGCCGTGTTGCAGTTGCTGCTTACTAGTTGCAAGTTGCAAGTTGCACGTTGCACGATGTCATTGTTGTTGCTGCTGGCTGCTGGTGCACCTGACGTTGCGTTGAACTCGCAGCTCTGTCTATGGCAATGTTGCTGCCGGCCATTTCCGTCAGAGAGCGCACTAAGTGCCACCCAAAACACACACACACACACACACACACACACACACACACACACAGCAACGTTCAAAGAGTCGCTGTTGCATAGACACCAATACAACTTTGGTTTGGCAGACGCGTTTCGCATGCAAAGTTTATAGTTAATGACGCAACTGTGGCGTGTTTGTAAAGTGTTGAAATTGGAATTATACCCTAGAGCCTGCTTGCTATAGTCATTGCTGTTGCTGTTGTTGTTGTTGCTATTGTTTTAGAGTGTGTTGCTGTTGCGTTTGCAGCTATTGCTGCAATGCATAAAATGCAATGTTATGCAGTCAAGACGTAGCCATGCTTATTGTTGTTGCTCTAACAACAATCACTACAACAACAACCACAACAACAACAGCGCCAACAACAATAATGTTAATGAATACAAATGCATAACCAGCACTAGGTCGCAGCTGCAATAGCAATAACAACTCCAACAGCAACAAAAACAATTACCTTGAGCCATAGTTAGCATTCACCTGGCTGTGCCATTAGATTCTATATAGAATCTAGTTGGAGACCCAAGCAGAACAAAAGCGACCAGCAACAGCTGCCAAAATTCAATTTATTAAATAACTTTTCATTGTTTAGCTAACAAATGTTAAAATTAATTTACTTTTGTTATCAACGAAAAATGTGAATGAAGAAAATCTAAACACAAAGCAAAGCAAAGAATTTGTTTATTAGTTTACTTAAATAATTGCACAACTATGAAGTTTCGAAACTTTTATTTCATTATACTTTGTTCCCGAAGGGGAAAAAGTATATTGGGTTTGTGCAATGTCCGTCTTGCTGTCCGTCCGTCTGTCCGTCTGTCCGTCCGTCCGTCTGTCCGTCTGTCCGTATGAACGCAATATTTTTCAGCGCTATTAGAGCTAGAGACTTGAAATTTTAAACATATACTCATATATGTCCCCGAATTATAAAACGTAAAAATTTTCCCGATCCGCCTACTAGGGGCGTGGCAAATCGGAAAACTCTTCCGCCCATAGTTAAGTTATTATACTAGATGATGAGCTAGAGAGTTGCAATTTGAAACGTATACTCGGGGTGACAACCCAAGTTCAAAAAGCTATGGCGGATATATCTACGCCCATTGGGGGCGTGGCAAATCGGGAAATACGTATGTTCTACACCGTTAAAGCTAGAACGCTGAAATTTTGCATGTGAGTTAATGTTATGATTCTAAGAAGATCGATCAAAAAGTTATATGTCTACGCCCATTGGGGGCGTGGCAAATCGGACCTGAATATATAGTGATTTTTCAAATTGTGCTATATTTGAACACTATTGACACTAGAGACTTGAAATTTTGCATGTATACTCGGGTTGACAACCCAAGACTAATAAGCTATGGTAGATATATCTACGCCCACAGGGGGCGTGGCAAACCGCAAAAGTTTATATCTCCTACAGTTTTAGAGCTAGAAGCTTGAAAATTGGATGGTTGAGTTACTAATGTTCTCCTCTATCGATGCCCCAAAAATAATTTTTCAGCCTCTTTGGGGGCGTGGCATATCGAAAAATACCCTGTAATTTTCGCATTTTTGAAATGTAACCAACCAAATTTTACAGGCATGTTAGCCTCGGCCCTTTCTAAGAACTGGCCAAAAATTATGCGTCTACGCCCCCTGGGGGCGTGGCAAATCGGCAAAGAAATTTGTTGTGGCCAACTGCATAATTCATGCATATAATAGCTTAGTAGCAATTTCTATGATGGCAGAAAGCATTTTAACATAAATATAATAATAATAATGAATTTAAAAAATAAAATTCATAAGTTTTTGATTAATAAATAAAAAGTTTCCAGCGGGATTCGAACCTGGATCTTTTGAAAACAACATGTAATCGTTAGCTAAACCTAAATAAATTCACAGCTGATCAGCTGACCAGCTGATCAGCAGCTTGTGACGACACAAAACAATACAATCGCAATTCTTGCAATATGTATACACTTTTGGATGTGTATACACAAATACAAACATCTGTGTACATACATACATACATACATATATGCATGCATAGAAAAACTGCTTGCCAAGCAAGCAGCGTGGCAAATCGGAAAACTTGTTTTAGTTTTAGCTTAAATTCACAATTCATATGCGTATGTTTATAAATTATTATCAATTGGCAGCAAGCATTTTATAATAAATATACAAATATAAAAAAAATTAAAAAAAATAATAATTTTTGAAAAAAAAAAAATTTTTTTGCGGGATTCGAACCCACGCACCCAAGTATAGCTTGCATAGCGCTTACCATCAGCGCCACTGTCCTAATATTATCTGTGTTAACTAAAACCAAATAAGGCATTGCTAGAGCGTCTCTGACAAAACTAAAGTAACGATCGAAAAATTCCCAATTCAGTCACAATTCTTAGAATATTCTGGCATGCAAACTTTTCTATGTATACATAGAAAATTGTGTATACTCGTATAGTGTGTACATGTGTAAATCTGTATGTATGTGTAGGGAAAACGTTTGGTGCTTGCCATGTACGTTTGCTAATTGCCGAAATATTTCGTTAATTAAATGTTTATTAAATAAATAAGATGCACCTATGGGAACAAAGTATATCGCTGTTAGTTGCGCCTAACTGCAACGTTCTTACTTGTTTTCTGTTGTTTTATTTATTTAAAGAACAAAAAATTTGGTAATTGGTCTGGCATTGCAAGCTGCAAAATTAAAGACAACTCGAAATCAGGGAAAGATATTTTTTATCAGATATGCGCTTCATCTACAAATTGTTCTATATTAGTTAGTTAGTTGTGTTATATATTAGTTAATTATGTACGAAAATTAAAAAATAAAAATAAAAAAACAAAAACAATTTTAAAAATTGTTAATCGTGAAAGTTGTATTTTTTAGAGCCTTTAGAATAACATTACATTTTGAATAACAATATCATAATAATAATTAAACTATTCACCATATCAGATATTTATTTGACTCATACGAGACAAGAAATTCGGTTATCATACCAATAAAAGAGACTACTCAAAACTATGGCTCGCTCTATGCTCTAGATCTGACTAAGTAATAGAAAATAAAATTGAATCAGAAAGCATCACAATTACTCGTATCTCCAACATAAATATAGAACATGTTTCTAATCACAATTTAATTTCACTGTAAAATAATAATAGAAGAGCATAAAGCAATAAACAACAAACTGCAATATGAAGATTGTCTAAAGAGTATGTATGACAAGCTTAAATGTATAATTTGACCTTAATAAAATGTAATCTCGTTCTCTAATGGCCTTTGATTGGAATTAGTGCAAGTGAGAAATGATTTGAAGAGCTTTGTATTGCATTCGCAACAGTTTCCGGTTGCTATCAATTGTCGTTGTCACCGTTTCCACAGTTGTCGAATGAAATCCTTTTAATCAGTGCTCTAGACACCAAGCTCAATTAGTAGCAAAGCAGAGTAGTAGGGAGAGAGGAGTAAGAGAGAGAACGACAGATAGCTAGAGATAATAAGAGAAAGAGAAAGAGAGTTATACATACTGATGAGAACATGTTCAACTTATGCAAGCTCTAATCAAGTTTGAACATATGAACGCCACGGGGGGGGCATCACATGCCGCAAACAGCTATACTTAATTACTTGGAAATGCAACCGCCACGCCACTTGGCTGCTCCACTGGGAAGTGTTTGCTCCCAATGGAGTCATTCACCCTGTCCCAAAAAAAAAAAAAAAAAAAAAAAAAAAAAAATAGAAAAGAGAAAAGAAACCTCAACGCGGGAATCGAATCCAGCAACTGAATACTCGTTTAACATACTCGTAGTTATTATTTTAACAGAGGCATGCTCATGGCCCCCTATGGCTTCCAATGTATGCTTTATGGGCCATGATGGTTGACTATGAGGTTAACTGTGGTTAGGTGTGCTGGGGAGTTGGGCTGTGGTTGGGCTGTGGTTGGGCTGAAGGGAATTGAGGTGAGCACAGCGCAGTGCTAAAAGGCAAACAAAAGGAAATCAATCTTTGTAGGTACTTTCAACATATTGGTAGGCATATGTGAATACACACACACACACACACACACAGCTGCCGCACACGCTCACTTGAATATATGTTGCTATTGGAATTATGAATTTGAGCATGAAGTGTTCGCGTGTGTGTGTGTGTGTATGTGTGTTTGCCGCCTAACGGGGCTACAGGGGAATATTTGCATGCCTTTGTGGACTTTTTCCATATGATTTATGACCTAAATTGTAGGTGCACACACCAGCGTCACATAATTAGTTACACACACACACACACATTATAGCACATCTGTATGTTTGCGCGTGAGTGTCTTGGGAGCACATGAGAGTATGCTACAGTTTTGTTTTATGAGTTAATAAGGGGCGTGGCAGATGAAATTGCGCCCACAATAATGATAGCTATATGCATGAATATATATGTATATACACAGGTATTCACGTATCTGAGTGTGTGTGTGTGTACAGGTGTGTAAAGCATATTTATGTATAATATTGTTTTTCATTTTTTGTATTCATTCCAAAACTGCAAAATCGAAATTTAAAATTATGCAAAGAAACAGGTAATAATAAAATGTATGTATGTATGTAAATATTCACATATAAATATACATTTTCAATGGGTTTACGGTATAACTTGAAATGCAATTCAATTTAAACGCAAATGCTATCATATTAAAATTACATGCTAAATATATCCAATATCAGATTGCAGACTCAAATTTAATTTCGTAAAAAAAATATTAAAAAGATATACACAAAAATCTACAACTATTTATTCATTTCAAAGAGTTTGTGTAAAACAAATTGTTTGTTCGAACCCAAATAAATGAATGAAAATGATTTCATTTTACGATTTTTTTCCCGTTGTACTCTCTTGAATCTAACAAATAGTTTTTCATTTCTGTTTGTCTTTGTCGTTCTTGCAGGAACAAATAAGTTTTAAATAAAGCGAGTAGGAAGGATCTAGTCCAGACTGCCCGACTACGAGATACCTTGAACACAGCAAAACAAAAACTAATACTCTTCTTTACGCACGTACATATAATTATATATTTATTTGTGGCCGATATCCAAAATCTAACAAACCCTGAACTTGTATTAAATTAGTATCTTGGAGACTCTAACTCGAAAGATTAACGAAATATAATTTTATAACTGATTCTCGATAAATGTTTTATATCGATAACTCTGAAACGGAAGTGTTATCGATACGGACCTAACAAAAAAAGATTGAAGTCTTTAGAGATCGTCGGACGGATGGACGTACACACGTAAGTGCTCTATCGACTCAGTTCATCGCCCTGATCAAGAATTTATATTCTTGATGGGGTCTGTCACGTCTCCTTCTGCCTGTTACATACTTTTAACAAAACGATTATACCCTGATTTCCCATTTTCAATGTGTTCAGGGTATACCAAATATGCAAGCCCTGTTCATTTTTATTATAAGCTCATATGTTTTTTGTGTGTTATTTTCCATTTCGGCAATTAAAACTTGTACGCTTTAAATAAATATGTTGAGCTTTATTTCTAAAAAAAAATTAACATTCCAACAAATATTCCATGTAAAAGGTTTTATAACAAATCGCAGTTGTTTGCTGCTCACCGAAAATAATTATAAGAAAACACAGACATCTGTACACAAATCTTGGCACAAGAAGACATTGGAATAAATTAGAATTTTATTCATTGTACTTCAGCAACTATCAAACGTGCAGGCAACAGATTAAAGTCGGCCAAGCAAAGGGATAGAAAATCAATGCAAATACTTAATTCAGCAAATTTGGCTAAGAGATTAGTCGAATCCGCATTGTAATCCACACATGCTGATGCAGATATGGGGCTAATCCAATTGCGAACGAGCATATAAAACGGCGAGCAAAGCGCACTGTGATTTTGTCTTTGGGCAACGACGGAGCCCAGCTAGGCGCCCGACTGTGCGCCATGGAGTACAATATAAGTGGCATCGGGAATGTGTCGACTGCGCTGCGACCGGAGGCGCGGCTGTCGGCGGAGGCGCGGTTGCTGGGCTGGAATGTGCCGCCGGATGAGCTGCGACACATACCCGAGCACTGGTTGACGTACCCAGAGCCGCCAGAGTCTATGAACTATCTGCTGGGCACACTCTACATATTCTTCACGCTAATGTCGCTGATTGGCAATGGCCTGGTCATATGGGTCTTCTCGGCGGCCAAGTCGCTGCGAACGCCCTCCAACATACTGGTCATCAACCTGGCCATCTGCGACTTCCTGATGATGAGCAAGACGCCCATCTTCATCTACAACAGCTTCAATCAGGGCTTTGCGCTCGGCAACCTGGGCTGCCAGATCTATGGCATCATCGGCTCCTACACTGGGATCGGTGCCGGAGCAACGAATGCGTTTATCGCCTACGATCGTTACAACGTGATCACTCGACCCATGGAGGGCAAAATGACGCACGGCAAGGCTATAGCAATGATCATCTTCATCTACATGTATGCAACGCCCTTTGTGGTGGCCTGCTACACGGAATCGTGGGGTCGCTTTGTGCCTGAGGGTTATTTGACCTCGTGCACATTCGACTATCTCACGGACAACTTCGACACGCGTATGTTTGTGGCGACCATCTTCTTCTTCAGCTTCTGCTGCCCCACCACCATGATTCTGTACTACTACAGCCAGATTGTGAGCCATGTGTTCAGCCACGAGAAGGCGCTGCGCGACCAGGCAAAGAAGATGAACGTTGAATCGCTGCGCTCCAATGTGGACAAGAGCAAGGAGACGGCAGAGATACGCATTGCCAAAGCAGCCATCACCATCTGTTTCCTCTTCTTCGTGTCGTGGACACCCTATGGCGTAATGTCGTTGATTGGCGCCTTCGGGGACAGAAGCTTGCTGACGCCAGGCGCCACCATGATACCAGCCTGCACGTGCAAGATGGTCGCCTGCATAGATCCCTTCGTCTATGCGATCAGCCATCCCAGATACCGCATGGAGCTGCAAAAGCGCTGCCCTTGGCTGGCCATTAGTGAAAAGAATCCCGAGTCTACGACAGTGGCCTCGACGACGACCACGCAGGAGCAGCAACAAACGACTTCGGCGTAGAGCTCGACTACTCTACACCTCGACTGTGACACTGTGCCTGAATTAATGAACAAATGAATTGAACTCAACTAATCTAGACTCGTAATATTATTCGCCAGGAAACTCTATAACAGCAACTCAAACGAAACAGAAATGCGCAAGCAATAATATTTATTAGATGTATTTTAAATCTCGACATTCACGTGAAAAATAAATAGTTAATTAATGCAAGCAATGAGAAAAAAACACCCTGTTGTCTGTTCCTCTCTCCCTCAGCCACTTCCTCTCTCCCTCGCCCTAAAGGAGAATCAAAGTCAGTGAAACACACTGCCTGAATGTTGAATATGTTGTGCCAGTTCCGACTATAGCATACAATCCACAATACAATCCACACTCAATGAATCCCACTCTCTCGTGCTCGCTCTGGCTCTCACTGGAATGCGTTTGCGCAAACGATGTGAAACACTTTGGCATTGAAACACACGAGAGAAACAAAAGGTTCGCAATCAGAACTTGCCATCCACAGACTGATAACAGCATGTGGTCATATTTAATGCATACGAAGCCTTCCTACGCCAAATCTGAACTGTATTTACAGCTTCCACATACACTCCACATATCATTTATCATTTCTCTTTACTTAAATCACGCTCTACACTTGCCATCCACAAAGAATCCACATGCTGCCTCATACATACATACATACTCCTCACCGAAGGCGCCTAGACGCCTAAGCTTTGCTCAGCTGTGGCATAGTCCAAAATACTTATTTTAAGACCCGTCGTCTATTTATATGGCGCCTTGTTATTGCTCGTAGTTTATCAAGTGAAAGAGTATATAGGTTTTGTTTGGCATGAAATATTCATATATTTTATCATATGATATTATTACTTATATAGCTAACTTTACTGCATCGAAATAAACCTGAAGTATGTATTAAATTTGACAGCCGGTTGAGTAACGCACAGTCGTTTACACCCGATTGCAGTTAACTGATTGTCATCTGCCACTCCTACTGCAGTCAGTGCCCCGAGGCCACCAGCCATTGCCAGCGCTTTTTCCTGCTTCGCTTTGCGGCAAGCCCGAAAACCGCGTACCAACAGCAGGAGCAGCAGCAGCAGCAGCAGCAGCGAGCGGCGGAGCACAAAAACCAAAATCTTCCGCAGTAACAGAAACGAAGCAGAATTAATGAAAATCACCCACAAGCATACACACACACACACACACCCCCCCTCTTCTCACACTCACAAAGCGAGACAATTAAAACGGCAGCCACAAACGTCCTTGCGGTGCACGCCAATGAGTGACTGCCGCCAGGACGAACAGCCGACAGCCGACAACCGACAACCGACAACCGAGAAGCAGTCCCGGCACATTTGTCTTCCACGAATTTCACTTTCGCACTCATTAATTAAGATAATTAGGCCTTTTCGACGCCTTCAGAGTTCAACCTGCCAAATGGCACCCAACAAACGAAACGCCAGCCACACGAAGAACACCCTCGAAGGCCAACGTTGACGTCGACATCGACGTCGCACATTAAGTGACAGTTCGAATCTCAGGCAGCGTCGCTCGTAATAGTCTTAGACCTGAACTGCAATTTTGAATGGCTTTGCGTGGGCACTTGAAGGCTTTAATGAGTGGCCTTAGCACACGGTTCTTTCTCTTTTACGTGGGATTGAAGCACACGCCACACGTAACACACACACATACACACACAGTTTGCGTGTCAACCAAGAAATTGACTTTACCGTCTACAGTTGTGTTAGTGAGCATCTTTGACTACACACAGAAGCGAACTGCACTGAAAATAAAATTATATTTTACTTTAAATATATAAAACAAAAATATAATAAAATATATTTTAAAAAATTTTTTTAAATATATATATTTATGTATTTTACTAATTAATTTAATTTAATTTAAAAAAAATAATATTTGATTTACAATATTTACCATAAATAACTCTAAGCCAAATCAGAGAATCAACAAATATTCTGGTAATATTATTACTTTAAAAAGGTTTCAAGTGTAGGACTCAACACATTTCAGATGAACCAAGAAAAGTACAAAGCAAAAAAAACTTCAGTCTCAAACCTTTCAATTAAATATTCATTCTTTAAATGTTTGATAGTTGTATTATATTGAGTATTTAAATTAATTAAAATTTGAAAAAGAAAATGTTAATAAAATTATTTCAAATTAAAAGCTTTCATTTGCTTAAAGTAAACAATTCAAATACTAAAAAATAAATAAAAAAAATATCAACTATAAAAAACAAACTAATCTAAGTTAGTGAAACACAAGAAAAATGATTATGAATATGCCGTGTCGTCCAGCAAGCGGCATTTGCATGCAGCTAATTGAGATTTACATGATTCTTGTTAACGCTTCTTTGTCTAGCATTTGGCAATTCTTGAATAATGTGCTGCATAGCTGTTATGGTCTCAGCCATCTTTTGTGGTTATATGCGAATGTTTTTGGCTCTGTGCTGCCTGCTCTGCGCTGTGCCGATGAGTATACAAGCATTGCGTATACGCCCGCTAGTCCCTCGTTAATTGCAATGCTTGTCATTTGCCTGCCAATTTGCATTTAAATTACAAAATTTAAATGCTTTTTTCGTTGCTGTTGTTGTTGCTAAGTGTGTTGAGTGCTCTACACACTTTACGACCAGCAGGAGGCAGTTGATATTGAAGGCGGTAGCAACAGCGCATTCGTCAGAGCCATTGGCAAGACACTTAGAATGTCATAGATACTTTGACAAATGTCATTTCGTGCCATGCTCTCCAGGCACACACAATGACACACTCAGACAAGGCTCAGCCTTAAGCCAATCCTTTGTTTACGCTGCCACATTGGCCGTTGGCTGGCTAATTCTCAATGAGCACAGCCAGGCTGGAGCAATGTTTTCGACTAATTTTGTTGCAAATTGCTCGACTGTAAAAAAGAGGAACGAAATTGCCGTGCTCATGGCCACGCGGCCTCACGGGCACAGGGCCATACGGCCTGACCTCGAACTTTGCTCTCTGACGCGGACGCGAGATGCTGGGCCCTGTTTGCCGTTTAATTAAAGCAACGCCCACGCACCACGCCCTTATCAGGCGCAAGCACTCCCTTTTTGCCACATCCTGTGCGTGTTGACCTTATTATGTTAACTTTGTGTGCAGTGCATAAACTGTGATAAAAATCGCATATTCTACGCCACGTCGCTCGCCCCATTTTAAATGTCTATAATTTATGTTGGCCGTTAAACTGGCTGCCTGCTTGGCTCGGCTTTTGCTTTTGCTTTCGCTTTTGCTTTCGCTTTGGCTTTAGCTGTGGCTTACAACAATTTGATGGCATATAATTATTAGTTCGTATAATAATTTATGGCTTCATTTTAGCTCAAAAAGTTGCGCCAGCTGAGTCAATTCCGTATACATACAGATATATAAATATAGATCTATATATAGCTCTTGCTGATTTATAACTAATTTCGTTAGAGTTTTTTATGAGCTATCAAAAGTGCAGCTGCTTTGAATTTTAATAAACATCGCTGCCAAGCAATATGCAACCGAACCAAACTCCCATTGAGCTCTCAACCATAATTCCCAAAAAGTTAACTTTTAATTGCTTTATGCAATTAGTTTAGCGTTTTGATAGATTGAGAGCATAATTGCAGTTTATGTTTAGCTGAAACTAAAAAGTTTTTATTTTGGATTAAACTGCGCACTTCTATATAAATAAAGTAGATTATTACCATGCTGTATAGAGATACATACTCTTCTCTCTTTGCTTATATAAAACAAATTAATTACATTGATATCTGTCAGAAGCAAATACCTTCAAATCTCTTTGTGTTTTCTTTAATTTGTGTTATGCGGCTATCCACAGCTGCACAAAAGAATATACCACATGACATTTCGAGCATAATGATTATTTATTCATAAATATTGGTTAACCCATTTAAAAAATTAAATTCCATAAACTGCTTTTATTTGTAGCTGATGGCAGACCCAGAAATTTAAGACAAGAATGTTGAAAATGTTTTCCTGTGCATATTTCGCAGCTCAAAGTGGGCGATGAATGTATTTTGAAAGCTTGCGAGTGGGTCGCCCGCATGCAAATAATTGCATCAAAGTTTTACAGGAGCCGACCTCCTGCTGCTTGTTGGCTGCTTGACTGCTTAGCTTGCTTGGCCTGCTTGGCCTGCTTGGCCTGCTGGTCTCCTAATATCTGTTCTCAGTGACACCAACTGCATTGCGGTTCGAGGCGTCAAAAACTATTTGTTCGAGAATTTGTACTTGCTGTTAAGTTTTGGTTTTTGTTTTTGTTTTTGTTTGTTCTTTCAGCTTTTTTCCTCTTTTTGTTTTTGTGTGTCAACAACACAAAGGGCCAAAGTGTCGGCCCATTCTGTCTAAGGCAGTCGTCACTTGGCTGGCGGCCAACAATTGCGCAGCCCAGCACATAAACATATCCATTTTGCTTGGGCTGCCAACTAAGTCAAACACAAGACGTGGCGAAGCCAACGAAATTTGACTTTAAGACATGAGTTGTTGGAAACTCTGGCAACCCTGTCAAACAATCAGCAGAACAACACAAAATATGCTAAACAAGTTAATTTCACTGTTTTCCCTATCTCAAGCACATGAACTGAAAGTGGAGCTAACTTTTAATTGATGCACTCAATTGACTCAAGTCTAAATTTCACATGGAATTATTTAATATGTTGGAATATTTCATTAACATACTCCTAAATACATAAATACTTGCGCAAAACTTTCCAAATTAGATAAATGTAGCAGAAAATGAGTTTATACAGCACTTGTAAGGTGCGTGCCTTGTGTTTTATTATAATAAATTGTTCATGACTATCAAAAGTTAGTATGGAGGCAAAAAGTTTTGCAATATTATCATAGCATGATGTAGATGAATTGTAAAAAGGGCTCAAATGGAAGTTCCTCCACTTATATAAAGAGTACGCACCTGATGTTGATTAAAAATAAGGATGAAAGTCCCACAAGCTAGAAAAATATAAGGACAAAGCGTACAGCAAAAATCTCAAATGATTTTTTCTGCAAATTAAGAATACTAATTAGAAAATAACAGAGGACAAATTTATCGAAAGATTCCTTGCTATATTTATATGTATATATCGGTTATGTATATATTGGTTAATTACATTTTGTAGCATTCCCAAACACAATTCACTATAAAGAAAACAAAATAAATTTTTAAAATATATATTAAATAATATAATAATTTGTTGTTAGTTTTATGCCTGAAGCCCTTCATCTGCTTGAGCAGGTTGTTATTTGATGCAGTCTATATAACAATTTCTGGACTGATTGCGCAAAACTTATAAATTAATTGGCAGATTTAAACAAAAGCCTCAGGTGCTCAGGCTTTTCTCTGTGCTTTGCTTGGGGCAAGTTTTTGCCATAACAAATCAATTTTCTATTATATTTCTATATATAAATGTATATATTTATGTTTGCTTCGCCAGGATGAACTCCCCAATAAGCTCGCCGGGATATAACTTTTTGTATTACGGATTTGAGAGCAACTATAACAAGACGCTTAAAATATAAAATATTTTAAAATTGCTGTGCACGGAAAATTGAAAAGTGTCCCGAGGCAATTCCCAAACAAGCGAAAACAAATTGGCAACAGAAGCAAAAAAAAATAAAAAATAAAAAAAATAGCACAGCAAACGCAATAAAACTTTGTGAAGCTCGAAGCTTAAAATACTTTTACAAGCTGAACTTGAAATCGAAATGGAAATCAAAATGGAAATGGAAATAAATCACGTTGAATATGCCGCGATTGAAATCAAAGGCTTGCTCAGGTTGCAAACTTCCTCTTCAATTGGCTGTCTAACAAGCCCCGATGTTTGCCTAATGCAGCTGCCAACATTGTCAACTTGAAGCTCTAACAACTGCTAACTGCTAACTACTAACAAGCGGCAAATGGCAGCTACTGCCACAACTTGAGCTCGTAAAACTGCCGCCCAAGGACAAGTTTTAACAACGTCAACCAAGGCAGCGGCTCCATTGACGGCAACGGATGGTGCTGGGTGCTGACGGTGGGGTCATTTGATTTTTACGACCATCACTAACGAGTTGTAGTTGCAGTGGTGCAGCCATTGAAAAGGCTACGAACAAATAAATACAACGTGGCATACGAGCGATATGTGCCTAAAGAGGCAATCAGAACACTCCCAAGCACAACGCGGAGCCTGATACATTTCGTATTCATGGCATTACACATTAATGGCACTTGAAGCCTTTTAACTGAGCATTGCGCATTAATATTGTACAAATCGACTTTAAATAGTCTTCAAACTGTACAAGATATTTATATACAGCATATTTCCGACTTGCTCAATAGACATGAAATGCAATATTATTCGCAACTTTTCTCTGAGATAGTTCTACGATGGCAGCACACTATTCATGTGTTAAGCAAACACAACACTCGCATAATTAAGAATTCATTTTACTTCATTTACCTCAACTAACTGGCCAAGGCGAAACAAATCAAAACAAAACGATTGCGAGCCGATCTTGAAAGAATTCGTGAAAGAACCCATGCAATCAGGTTCCTCTGAGTTTTTTCTGAGTTTTTTCTTGGAGTGTGAGTAAAAGAAATTTTATTGCAGCCACAGAGAATCAATCAATTGGTATTTGCAAATTATAAATAAATAATCAAATAAATATGCTAAGCTTTAGCTTGATATAAATATTTTATGCATATATTAAAGTAAACACGCTGTGTTGGTAACAGTGAAAAAAAAAACTTTAAATTTGTAAATAACAAATATTATTATTATATACATATTTAAAGATGAAAATTTCTCTTCAGAATACTAAATTTACTTGGCACTTAAAAAATAAAATAAAAACTGACGAAAATAATTTACACAAGTATTCATTTGAATGAAAAGATTTCTGAATGTGTATTTTTCTGCAAAGTTCAAACAATAAAATTGTGTGTGTGAGCTTAGTTCAATATTGCCTTTGTCAATATGCTAAGCACTTTAGAAAAGCAAACAAAATAAGATTTGGCCAACCTGAGCATTGATGTTTTATAATTCCCCTGGCAATAAATCGTTTACTTGTAGAATTTTGAAATATGTTTTCTTTTTTGTTTTTTTATTTGTTCTATCTATTACCAAGCTATATAGAGCATGTGTTCAATGTATATATTTGTACATGAGGGCAGCGCCAAAGGAAAACAATCAATAAAATTCTTTGCAAAATTTTGTCATAATCTCCAAAAAAAAAACAAAAATGCAACAACACTGTGGGGCAAAGGAAGCATCTAAAATCAATATGCTGCATTGCATAAAAGCTGGCGTAATTTTTGCACTAAGGCGATAAACGACAAGGCAAAGCTGGAAAAACTCTGCAAATTCAAAGGCTGCAGATACAATGCCTGCATGACACACATACATACACACACACAGCCACATCTTTCTCTGTGTGTGTGTGTGGCAAAAGTTGTGCATATGCTGGCAAGTGTTGCCAACGTTAAGCAAAAACAATTTATTTTTATGTGTCTATGCTTGAAATTAAAATTTGCATAAGCCCCAAAGAGTCGCAGCCATTCTGCGGGCTGCCAGACTGACAGACTGACAGACGGACAGACTGACAGACGGACAGACTGACAGAAGCGAGTTCTGATTCGTGGTCCCGATCCTGGTCTGAATTCCGTTTGTCTGAATCTGAGTAAATGTTGCCGCAATTCGAGTCAGTGCTGCAATCACAATCGGAGTCACGGCCACAGCGAGTTTCAGTTGCAACCGCATTGGAGACACGTCCCCAACTGCACATGTGACAACTGATGCGATGCACTGATTTCGAATCGGAATCTGAGGCGACTGCGGATGCAGCTACATGTCAGCAAGCCCTCAAGTTAATGGCGCCAGCGTTGGCAATCTATTGTATAAAAATCAATTTGAAGAAACCAAGAAGCAATTGCATGAAAAACTTATTTTAACATGTCACACGATTGCGGTTAGACGAAAATAGAATAAAATAAAATAAATAAAAAATCAACAAAAATAATCAAAATTAAAATTTTATATGCCAGAAGATCAAAATGAAAATGAATAAAATTAGATATATATAAATACAATATATATAATAGTAATATATGTATAAGAGTATTATAAAACAATATAAATATAAAAGTATAATAAATCAATATATATACATATTAAAACAAGTAAGAACGTTGCAGTTAGGCGCAACTAACAGCGATATACTTTGTTCCCATAGGTGCATCTTATTTTTAATAAACATTTAATTAACGAAATATTTCGGCAATTAGAAAACGTACATGGCAAGCAACAAACGTTTTTCCTACACATACATACAGATTTACACATGTACACACTATACGAGTATACACACAACTTTCTATGTATACATACAAAAGTTTGGATGCCAGAATATTCTAAGAATTGTGACTGAATTAAGAATTTTTCGATCGTTACTTTAGTTTTGTCAAAAGGCGCTCTAGCAATACCTTATTTGGTTTTAGTTAACGAAACCCAAGTCAGGGCAGTGGCGCTGGTGGTAAGCGCTATGCAAGCTATACTTAGGTGCGTGGGTTCGAATCCCGCAGAAAACTTTTTTTCAAAAATTATTAATTTTTTATTTTTTTAATATTTGTATATTTATTATAAAATGCTTGCTGCCAATTGATAATCATTTATAAACATACGCATATGAATTGTGCATTTAAGTAAAAACTAAAACTGCTTTATGCTTTCCGATTTGCGACGCTGTGTGGCAGGCAGCTTTTCTATGCATGCATATATGTATGTATGCATGTGTACGTGTATACACATCCAAAAGTGTATACATATTGCAAGAATTGCGATTGTATTGTTTTGTGACGTCACAAGCTGCTGATCAGCTGGTCAGCTGATCAGCTGTGAATTTATTTAGGTTTAGCTAACGATTACATGTTGTTTTCAAAAGACCCAGGTTCGAATCCCGCTGGAAACTTTTTATTTATTAATCAAAAACTTATGAATTTTATTTTTTAAATTTATTAATATTATTATATTTATGTTAAAATGCTTTTTGCCATCTTAGCAATTGCTACTAAGCTATTGTATGCATGAATTATGCAGTTGGCCACAACAAACTTCTTGCCGATTTGCCACGCCCCCAGGGGGCGTAGACGCATAATTTTTTGCCAGTTCTTAGAAAGGGCCGAGGCTAACATGCCTGCAAAATTTGGTTGCTTACATTCCAAAAATGCGAAAATTACAGGGTATTTTTCGATATGCCACGCCCCCAAAGAGGCTGAAAAATTATTTTTGGGGGATCGATAGAGGAGAACATTAGTAACTCAACCATCCAATTTTCAAGCTTCTAGCTCTAAAACTGTAGGAGATATAAACTTTTGCGGTTTGCCACGCCCCCTGTGGGCGTAGATATATCTACCATAGCTTATTAGTCTTGGGTTGTCAACCCGAGTATACATGCAAAATTTCAAGTCTCTAGTGTCAATAGTGTCCAAAATATAGCACAATTTGAAAAATCACTATATATTCAGGTCCGATTTGCCACGCCCCCAATGGGCGTAGACATAAAACTTTTTGATCGATCTTCTTAGAATCATAACATTAACTCACATGCAAAATTTCAGCGTTCTAGCTTTAACGGTGTAGAAGATACGTATTTCCCGATTTGCCACGCCCCCAATGGGCGTAGATATATCCGCCATAGCTTTTTGAACTTGGGTTGTCACCCCGAGTATACATTTCAAATTGCAACTCTCTAGCTCATCATCTAGTATGATAACTTAACTATGGGCGGAAGAGTTTTCCGATTTGCCACGCCCCTAGTGGGCGGATCGGGAAAATTTTTACACTTTATAATTCGGGAACATATATGAGTATATGTTTAAAATTTCAAGTCTCTAGCTCTAATAGCGCCGAAAAATATTGCGTTCATACGGACAGACGGACAGACGGACAGACGGACAGACGGACGGACAGCAAGACGGACATTGCACAAACCCAATATACTTTTTCCCCTTCGGGAACAAAGTATAATTATATATATATAAGTACTTTAATATACGTACATTATATTAGTGAATTCATAAACTTCAAGACTTAACTTTAGGCAATTTTGTATATTTTTATTTTTGAAAATTATATTTATATTAATATTTATCATTTTTTCTTTGATTTGTAACAAACTTTGTAACTCTTTTTTTTTTTGCTTTAATATATATATTATTTCAAATAGAAAGTTTTGAAAATATTAAAGATCTTTCTATTGTTCCTCATTTAAACATCAAATGATTCGTATTCGATATATGTCAGAGTCCGAGTAGAAAGCCGCTAGCTGCTAAATTTGGGGATTTTTCACCGCACTCGGGCTTCGAACATATTCAAATGATTTCAATAAGCAGCCATTGAGAAACCATTGACTAAGCCAGGAGGCACTTGAGCGCAGCTTTGGCCCGGCCATAAGTCAGGCAGCGGCAGGTCTCGCTCGCACGAATCTGCTGTCATTGGAACGATAAGGCCATTTGATAGAGGCGCACACACAAAATGCGCACAAGCCGACAAGTTAAGACGCACAGCGAATTCCCCACAACTGTGCAACATGTCTGCAGATAGCCAGCAAACAAAAAAAAAAAAAAAAAAAAAAAGCCGCCACAGAGAGTGAGTGGCACGACATATCAGCGAATGTTGCTGCCAGTGGAACCGCTGTTTCCGCTCCAGCCACACGCCTGTCAATGCGCCCGCAAAAAGGGACTAGAAGATAACAATCGAAGTGTCCTTCTGCAGCAGCAGCCGTGGCAGCCGAATGCAAATCATACGGATTCGAACGTGCCTAGTCCTTAGTCCTTAGTCCGTGCTTCTTCGTCCTTGGCAGAAACTTTTGGGTTTCTGTACGCATTTTCGCACACTAAGAGTATAAATTTATTGTTTATCTGGCCTCTCCAAATTAAATCCTTTCTCTATGCACAGCAATGCGTTCGGGTTGTATAATTTGTTGCTTACTTATCTTCAAATAATGTCCCAAATGACCAATTTAGAATACATTATGCTGAGCACCATTTAAGCAACAATTAACTGACAAAATTTATTCAAAGATGTCATTTAGTAATAATTATGGGGTCAATAGGTTTGAATATTTATTAATAATTAATATTCGCTGTTCATCATAGTATTTAAAAAACGAATTTAAGAAGCAAACAGCTGTAACATGACATTTTAATTCATCAAAAATTACTTGAAATAAATAGAAGAAAATACTATAGATTCTGAGATTTTGAGAGTGAAAACAGTCAAACATATTTAATTACTACTTTAAAGTACTTATTTCTATATATGAAAATTAATTGAAATGACAGCTTTAAGGATATAAAAGTTAGGAAGGCCTTAAATTTAATTTATTTTAGTTTTGTATTATATTGTTTAATTACATTTTTTTTTTAATATTTTAAAAACTGTCAACAGCTTTCTTTAAATAGTTTTGTGAGCTAAAGAAAGAAACCAGACTCATCTCAATTAACTCTAGAGTGGCAAACTTTAATCAACTAAGTAGCCTTAGCTTTTTTCAAGCTAAAATGCTTTAAGTAACAAATGCTGAGATATGAACTTCATTTTATGCCAGTGGCAAACGTGACGAAATATAATTTATTTTGCAAACAATTTGTTTGCCAATTTTGTTAATGTCCGTCAGACAAAGCAAAATTTATTCTTGTCTGAAGTAAACAAAATACAGTGAAGCTTCGACCCGACGGCTTGCATATGTATATTGATTGGTTAGCTGTGAGACGTTGGCGACGTGCCTGTTCGTTCGCATTAGTGCAAATAGACGTTTTGTTGCTGCTGGCCACATAAGGGGGCCCAAATGCCCCGATAGCCAATTTTAATGACAACAGCGATTGAATGAAATTATCAATCTATCGGCCGTTGGGTCAGGCCCAAAAAGGCAACGCAATCAAATTGATTGTATTTACTTTGACACCAACGTCCACAAGCGGCGTCTCAGGGCATCCACGACCCGTACACGGCCTCTGCCCAGACTCTGTCCCCATTTGACTTAAATACGGTTTTTGGCTCGTTAAGTGTAACTAACAAGTTTTCAATGTCCTGGCGCTGCTGTAGTCGGTCCTTTCGCTATCCTTATTGTTTGTGTGTGTTTTTTTCTCTCTTTCTTTTCGTCTTGCCACACCCAAAATATTGAAGGGCATATTGTTTGGGTTGGCGTATGTCAAGCGGCAAACATAAATTTAGGCATTCGAAAACAGATTTCTACTTTTCCCAAACTTATTATGGGCGAATTAAGTTATCGAAGTGCAGTCGATAAAAAAAGGTTTACTCTTTAAGGTATTTATTGGACTTTAAAGTATTGAATATAGTAGAATGTAGAAATGCTTGCAAATAACGAACTGCATTAGAAAACAATAAAGCAATATGTATTTAAATTTGTAGTCATTGAAGCTATTACTATTATTAAGCAAAATTAACAATCGCATTGCAGCTCATTAAAAATGTCGTCTATGTCATTTAAGGTCACAACGATACAATTAATTTTTTTGGGTTATCTCAGTGTGCGTAAAACTCTCAGTTTGATCACGCATTTTTTACAAGCAGACCGTGGCGCCGTGAGGCTTTTTAAAGGGCAGGAGAGAAAAGGTAAAAACAAAATAATAAAATACATGCACAATAAATAAATAAAAAACCATAAAATAATCATGTCACGTGCGAATTGATTGAATTTCAGTGACGCCATTTTGTTACGAAGCAAACGAAGGCGCCGTTGCTCTGGTCCTCTCGTCTTTTAACCGACAGCCGCCCCAAAAATGGTCCATGTTGGTTTTCCTTTGCCCCTTTCGGTCGCTGGCCAGCTGGAGTCAGTCGTTTCATTTAATGGCCACAGACAAAAGGTATTTAATTTAATGCTCGCCACTTGGGCAGGTAATTTGAGCTATGAGCACACGCTACACTCGCAGAAAATTCGCATCACTTCAGGGCAGTGAGCACAAACAAAATGCTTCGAAACGCCAAGAACTCGAATACACATGCCGCACACAATGGAAGCAATCAGCAAAAACCACGGCTTGGATCGTGACAAAAAAGTCAAAATCGCTCAATCAATTTGTGTATTTCAGTGTGTGTTCAGCCAGCACTCTACATTTAGCTATTATTTTGGAGAAAAAATATATATATTCTGTGTATATCCTGCACTGTTTTGCTTTGCATTTCATTTTACTAAAACATTTTATTTTTTTCTTTTTGAGTTATGTGTTTTATGATATGTTATTATGTTGAATTATATATTTAAAATTTAACCAAAATTAATTAAAAATTGTAACTATAATATATATATGTATAATAAAATATTTACTGAAACAGTAAACTTATTTGATATGTTAATATCTTGCAAATATTTGCAAGTGTATACTTTAATTCGTTTTAATTTATTTTAATTTTATGAATACTTTACGATTTAGTAAGAAAATTAGCTTAGGCATTTAATACAGCTAATATAGCCGCTGTTATTTAAGAGTATGGGATTTAAGAAAAAACTGACTACGCTTCACGAGAAGATGCGGCTTTTTTAAAACGAAATTCGAAATTATCGTTTTTAAGCTTTCGTACCGAGAAATCTGGCCAAAAAGTGCCCCAGCTAAATGGTTAAAGTCAGCGAGCTCACAAAAACAAACACTTTTATGGCCACGCCCACGCACACGCCCACATCCACGTCCACGTCCACGACTAGTGGCATGCCCATGCGTCGCCTGGCATCGGCCCACTCAAATTCACAGCTACTGTCCAATTCAGTTCGGACTTTGCTTTCAAACTGCCATTGTTATTGTTTCACTTGCAATGAAGGTGTCATCATATTTTTTCAATTTCATGCAGATTTTTTATTTGTTTTTTTGCCTGCGCTGAAAAATGTGCATTTGGCTGCTTTCCCAATGGCATCGGCGTGGTCGAGTTACGAGGGATCTACAAGAAATTGTGATAACTCCAACTACAACCTAAATAATTACCTAATACTCAATTTAAGCTCCAAATAAGCTTAAGAAAATATCAAAATATATAATAAGTGTACTCAATTATCATGTGCATTAATTTGAGTCTGATATACCTGAGAGAAAACAGTGTAGCGTGCTCAGCAGCCTCTCTCTGCGATTCGCAGAAAAGTCAGCAAAAATATGAGCGCGTGTTTGTTGAGGAAAAAATGCTCGTAGCTGCTTTATGGCATGAAAGGGGCCAAAGTGAAACCGGAGCACAAAATGCCCAGCAGCTGCGTGTGAAAGAGAAAGTATGGCACGCACACTAGCACACACACACACACACACACACACACAACTAAAGACGTATCGAAAAAGAGGAACACTTGCAGTAAAAGCACGAAAAACTCGTTACTCAAAGCGTTAGTTTTTCAATTATGGCCGGTAGATTAGTATTTGAAAGCAATTCAATGTGTGTATGTGTGTGTGTGTGTGTGTGCGGGTGGTACATACACACACCCGCACACACACATGTATGTATGATGCGTAAATCTGCGGCAACTCCAAGCTCTAAAGGCCATTATTGGATTTTGGTTTGCTGTAGTGGCTTCGCGGCATTCTGCTACCGGACCATGCCGTAGGTGATGGCAAAAAACTTTCCGACAGCCTCACAATAACTTTGAATACAAAGAAGAAGCACATGCAGTATAGGCATGGGCGTGGAAGCAAACACTCTCCAATTGCAATTTTCCATTCAACTTGGGCTTGTGCAACGCTCGCCTTTCAATATCTCAGCTAGAGTGCTCGAACACCTGGCTAATTTCTGAAACATAGGCCATGACGTACAGAGGCATTTATCATCACAGATCAATCAATTCTATCTGTCATAATATTGAATGCATTTTGATATGCATGTGGCTGAAGTAAATGAATTATTTATAATTTATTAACAGCAAAAGAATTAAAAATCAATTTTTGAATATTTACGAGACAAAAGCTACTTTCAATAATTAAATGTCTTAATTAATTTATTTTCAGTCATTCATCATTTTCTATATCTATAGATAGGAGAATACAAGTTTTAAAAAATATTATTAATAAATTATAAACACGATTGATAGTAAATAATATTACAGACACCATTAAAATATTCTTTAAGTATGTATAACAATAAATTTGATACTGGAATATGTAAAACCAGATTATTAAACATACTTACAAAATAATTTAGATTAACTTCATTGTAATTGGTACCTAAAATAAACCAGTGGCTAGCTTCAAAAGTTCTGCTTTTCGGAATTCCTCTAGCTGTGTTTGCTTTATGGGTTTTTATTGTGGCCGCGTTGCAATCGCAGTCGCAGTCGCAGTCATACTCTTAGCTATGGCATTTTATTGTTCATTGAACGGGCTTTTCGTGTGAACTTCTAGGCGACAACAACTTATGCCATTTCCGTTTCCGACGACCTGAGCTGAATCGCACTGGCTACGGCACCACAATGGGCGATGCCAAGGAGCGGAACACAATTGTGAGGTCATGTATGTGACAAACAATAAAGACGATAACTTAACGTACTGCGTGCAGAGAGTGCGAGAGCCAGTGGGAGAGGGAGAGGGTGCGAGAAAGTTGTAGAACGGCACGAGACAGAAACGGAAATGCCTTGTGTAGATACGTTTGCGCCATGTGTGAGAGTTTCCAACTGCGTGAGCAGTGTGTGTGTGTGTGTATGTACTTATGGGTCTGTGAGATTTCTTTAAGAATAAAATTAAGTTTTCGTTTGCTTTTCCCGCCAAATATGGCGAAAGTAAAGTAAAGTAAAGTTTATTTCGTTTAAGGAAAATAAGGTTGCCGTCGTCATAAGCCTTGACTTGCTTTACTATAGGTACGCACAACAACAGCAACAATAACAGCAAAAACAACAATAATAAACGAAGCAGCAGCAGCTGTTGTTTTGCCAGTTGCCAGTTGCCAGTAGCCAGTTCCCGGCTGGCTGTTGGCAGTTGGCAGTTGGCAGTTGGAAGAATCGCGACTCCAGCGACTTGGCGCAAAAGTTTTCTTTGTCCCGACACTTAAAAAGTCGTAAAATGCACATTCCGCATTAAAACCACAGTTGGAAATTATAACCACCTCGCTGGCAGGGGAAAACCAAACCATTCCGCCGTTACTCTATCAGATTTTTTGTTTTCCTTTAACTCTTTAACGGTCATTTTTACATTCTCTGATAAATATTGTTCTTACGAAGAAATAAAGTACGTAAATAAACGATGAACATTTCTCTTTAATATTTTAAACTAAATATTACAGAGCAATATCATTTATACTTCATTAAATTAAAGCAATTTTATTAATTCATTTTAGATATAAGCATAGTTTGCAAATACCAACCATTTCTAGTTGGCTGGCTGGACATGAATTGACTTTTATTCAAACTCTGAGAGAAAACTCAGAGAACAAGAGAGATTGCATCGCTTCTTGAACGAATGCGTTCGCGATCGGCTCGTCGTCGATTTCTTTTCTTTTCTTTTTATTTTGGCTCTCATTCCGTCTCTCTCTCATTGTGCGAACGTCAATCGTATTTCTCCATAAACGATGCTCGTTGAAAGAGCGCCACACGAATAGCTCAACTTAAAACGCTCAAGAGAAAATAAAAACGAAAAGAACCAAAGTCTTCTTTTGCGTTTGATCTCGCTCACAGAGCGTAAAGAAATAATCAAATGGTCAATTGTTACGTGCAAGCTATATTTATAAGCAACCAACTAAGAATGAGAATAGGAATAAGAAATGCGAACAGCAAGCATATGTGCTCAAACATACGAGCTCAGTCAACATATCAATGTCTGTTGCAAACACACAGATATGTGCAAAAATGAGTGAGTAGAGAGAATTGCTTTAAATTTTATGCGACGAAGTTGTTCTCTTGCGCTTACAGTCTCTATTATAGTATTTGAATATTTGTGACAGGCAATATCTCTTACGAGCACTTCTAACCGCCAATCGTCTTATACAAAGTAATTTGAATCAATTGAATTAAATCAGGATTGCTTTCAGAGCAACTAGAAACTTAAAGAAATCAATTTATATTTATCCTCAACTAAAAACTTGATGGCACATCAAAGGAAAATGACAAAATAATATATGTATATTTAACAAAACTTGTACCCAAAGAAACAAGAAGTCTCAGGCACAGTTTGAAGTGAAAGTTCGCAACTTGAGGTACTTAAAGGTGGTCCACTTTGCTGAGCTACCTAATTCCTTGATGGCTGTCATGCTGAACTGCAAACAACAAAACATAATTCAAAATTACATCAAAATGCGCATTGGGGCTGCTTTATACCTATACCCAGAGCAAAGGGGGCCGCGAGCCACCTGTTGATGCCAGCCAGCCACGTTAGCCGTTCTACGCAAAACCAGTGAAATAAAAGTTTTTTACTTTTCCTCTTTTAAACCGCGACTCGGCCATTAACTCGCATAAGACTCGTAAACATAATGGCAACTTTGCCCAGTCCTGGCCATGATTGAAAGATTCGCCCCCAGAGCAAATGTATTGACCGCAGTCCGGCACCAGGGCCGGGCTTATCGTCAATGTGCTGGCAGTTATTGTTATTGCTGGCGCTGATGATGTTGCCGCTGTTCTTGTTCTTGTTGTTGTTGTTGTTTACTGATGTTGCTGTTGGTATTAGCAGCACATTATTGAAATTATTTATGTCCATTCCCCCGTCCACCTATCTCTCTTTGTTTGTTATCCTTGTGCCATCAAACAGCGAACGACGAGCAGGTGCTTAAATTTCCACTTTTAATGTGTTTAGAGTCAGCTTTCACTGATTCTTTGCGCAAGTTTTGATTAACTTGGCAAACTTTAAGCCATATGAAAAAAAAATTAATTGCAATTTATAATTATAATAAGATCAGCTTTGATTTTAGACATAAAATCGTATATGGCAAATGGAAACATATTTCGTTAGGCTTCACACTCAAAAGTCGTTTGAATTCGATTAATTAGCATTCAGTGCAAGCAAATACGACTAAAAACCAAGAGCATCATTTTTTTCAACCTGAGCAAGCTATTTGCCCTAAGAGTGGTAAGCGAACCCTCGGGCTTGTGTCACACGAAGCCCACAGGCCTAACGAATATTTGCTGCTGAGTATAGCTGATGATCTTGATGCTCTTGTGCATTATCCACAGAGATCGTAGATCATATTATTGCACTAAGAGACTATGCTTGGTTAATTTAGCAATGTAGCTGAGCGATTGTATGGCACACTTCATCGATTCATAGACCAAGAATTAAATGTATTTAAATAAGGAAAAACAATTATCAAAGAATTTAAACTAGTATTTCAAAAAATACTTAATAAAACAATAAAAATAAATAATATAATTATATAGCAATATATATAAAAATATTAATCAAAGGAATTTTAAATTAAATAAAAAATATGTATAAAATTTAATACAAAATTATCTTTAATGTCTTTAAGCAATACAATTTAATGGCCCCGCCTATCCTTACAAAATATAATTTGCTGCATGATAAAGCATCATGATGAATACTCAAAAATAGTCAACTTTTATATCAAATGCTTGCATATATTTATATATTCTTAATTTGTCGAGCTCTCAATGACAATGAACAACTGAATTTTTTGTTGTGAGCGACGCTTTGCTAGCCCGCAGCTAAAATGTTGGTCACTTCGAAGAGTGCAAGCATATTGTGGCACAATTTTTAAAATAAAATTAACTGGAATTACTCGACGTATATAAAAGTGACTTTGCCCTGCGCGTCCTTGAATGGCATCATGTGCACACAGACACATGCAAACAGAGACGCACACACACACACGTATGAGAGAATGTAAGACGTGGCAAGGCAGCAGAAAAAGTTCTTAGCTAAAAGTTGAGTTTTAAGTTTAGATTTTGCACACATTGACAGACAGAGAGAGAGAGAGAGAGAGAGAGAGAGAGAGAGAGACTCTGACTGACTGGCATTTCTGTGGTGCTGTTGTGTTCTGTGTTCGTGATTCGCCTCGAATGGCTTGGCTGTGGGATAGCTGCCACACAGCCGAGAGCAGAGCGAGCGGCATGCCACAATTGCAACATAACTTTGCAGCTTATTATTTTTTATTGCAGCTAATAAGCTTGACTTGCCAGTTAATGGCGCACTTCCGTTGCCTTTGCGAAACCTGTCGTAAAGTTTATAATGAAAGTATTTCCAGCTTAGTGGGACCAAGTGGGGCACACAGCAATGCCAACTTGTTGTTGTCTAACAACTACAATGGCCTCAGCACACACACACACACACACACCCACACACCTACACAGACTTGAGGTTTGCATGCGAGTTTTGTTGTAGACACTTTTGAGCTTATTAAAATAAAATTTTCCACACTTTTCATTTATTTTATTTGCACATATTTCCTTATTGAAACTTCTAGACCCCTCAGACAAATGGCCAGGCAATGAAAAGCAACACGCCTACTTTGTTTTTGTTGCCTGTTTATTGCATTCACTGTGTGTGCCTTTTGTTCCCTCACATTTCGTCTGTGACTGTGAATGTTTTTGTTGCCCATTTGCGTGCTTGACCGGAAGTCGTTTATGTGTCCCCGTTTAGGCTTCTCTGTCGCTTCCACAGCCTCATTTCTGTATGTGCTCTGGGATATTTGCATATATTTTGTTGGCTTTGCTTGGCTTGTAATGAATGCCATTTGACTAAAATTGAAATAATTTATGCTGTTAGTATTACTAGAATACAATATTTGAGTTTAACTTTGCATTAGGTGAATTGCTCACATCTTGTGCTTCTATATCATAGAAGTTAAATGAGCGAAAACTCTGAGTTATTGAAAAGGCAACTTGACACATTTTCACACATTTGTATGTTATCAAGGCTATTACAAACTGTAATTGTACCATTTGGTATATTATAATATTTAGTTTATGCTTTTTTATCTGTATTAATGTAATTTATTCAGTAGTCAAGCTCAACAGGAAACTAGAGCACAAAATATATTCTTTTTCTAATCGAAATCGACATATAACCTCACTCTATCGCTTAGCTGCACAATCATTCAAATCTAGCTGCATACGAGGATAATTTATTTGCCAAAGGGCGTTGTATGTAATATTATGTATAACATGATAATTGTGAGAAATGTTTGCAAATAATGAAAATCATACTGAGAGGCAAATTGAATATAACCTCATCTACGTCTGCATTATGCTAGCAATATTTTCGAATGAAGCACATTGTATTCCGTGGATCAATTTAAAGTGCCACGTCATAAACGGCAGACCAATTAAATTGCAATTTATTGTCTGGCTTTGAGCACATAATTGCATAATTATTTTATAAATTAACTCGCATGGTCAGTATGAGCTCACAAAATGCAACAAATTAATCCGCCACAATCAAAAAACATTAATCTTATACTTAATAGTGACAAACAATTATCCACACAAGCTTTATTGTGGACACACACACACATACATTATTCATATATATATATATATATATATATATATGGCAATTGAAACTTAAAAAAAAAAAAGACAAAACAATATAAAAAAAAAATACAAAAATTAAATTATAAATTGTGGTGCGTGACAAACGAGCAGAGAGCAAAGTTGCCCTCGGGGCAAATACATATAAAATTGATTCATCAGCTCCAGGGAGCGCGATAAAAGAGAAGAGCTCTGTGCTGCCGAGAGATGGCAAAAGTTATGCGAAAAGTTGCGTTTTTACAATTTGCTTGATAAGAGCTCCCAATAGCCCAGCTCGCACAGCCACTGGCGCAGCTTTTCATTTATAACAACATTCGCAATGCTGAGCCAAAAGGTTGGCCAGAATCTCTGACACTTGCACTCCGACCATTATTTTGGCGTGCGGCCAAGAGGAGAAGCAGGATGTGCAGGAAGTGCAGTCAAAGCAGAACTCGTTGCAACACTCACAAAGCCAACAACATTAAGATGAAGTTGAAATAGAAGAAGAAGTAGAAGTAGAAGTAGAAAAGGATGAATCGCTTCACTTACAGCTGTAACAAAGCCAACATCGAGTAGAGAAACTTTTCAAAGTTTTCTACAAAACAAACCGCAAAAATTCTTGTCTCTGGTTAGCCGCAATGCAAATACAGCTGCAAGTGGATGAAGAAAATTGCAAAGAAAAATACTTCAAAAAAAAAAAAAAAAAAAGAGAAAACAAAAAAAAATTGTAAAAATTACTATTACGTTTACGCCAATTTTGTTATTGATGTTTGTCGATTTCCATTCTTCGCTGTTCTCATTTTCGACTTGGCTTTCTCTCTTTTTTCTTTTCCTTTATTTTTAAGTTTTTTCTCACAAACTTTTCGTGCACTTTATGATTATGTGGCCAAACTTTTGTCAGCTCGGCTTTGTAACTGTTCTTTATCGACCCACTCACTTCTAGTTGGACCAGTTCGACCAGTTGTGGCATTATGTTTTTTCATTCAGTACTCTAAATGGTTGCAAGAAGAGAAACAATTACACAAATCAAATATTTAGTAACCATACTTAATCCGAATTTGAGAACCAATTAACCCTATCACATTTTTCGATACAGTAAGCCAAAACTTTAATGACAATCATAGTGGTAAAGCTAAATCCTTTAGGTTGATATAATTTAATTTTTTTAATTTTTTAATTTCAAATAAATTCATAAAAATGTATATACAGGTTAACGTATTAAATTTCTTTATTATTATTTTACTATAAGAGACGTATTTTATTTTATAAAGAAAGCAAAATCTTCACAGATATACATCTTAGTTAGTTAGCCAAATAGATGGCTAATGACACAGAAACCGTCATTAAAAGACAATGAAAATAAATCAACAAGATCTGTGAACAACTAGCCACGCCCCGCAAACTATCAACAAATATGCCGTGCGTTGGGTCTTTAAGGCATTGGCCAAAGCGACAGTCAAATTATACGCTCAAGCAATAACAATTTATATGGCTGGAGACATTTTAACTGCGGCGTACGTGCCATGCTGCTGGAGGAGGCGTGCAAAAGGTGCGACAGCCTTGGCGAAGACAGGAGCATTCTGAAATTAATGATAATTGACAGAATAAACGACAAGTTGAGCTGGTGAGCTGGTGAGCTGCTGAGCTGGTGAGCTGCTGAGCTGTTTCATGCGCTGGCAACGCCATCCGTCGGACATTGGCCAGGGGATAAAGCCAGTGACATTAGAAGCCAATAAATAAGAGAACAAACACAAATACTATTTGGAATGTACGGTCCATGCGTCGTATACGCAACGTGAACACATTTACGTAGCATCAGTTGCTCTTATATCAAGAAAGCGGACGAGGAATGCTTTAAATGTATTCTACAATAAACGGAATAGCTATAAGTAGGAATAATGCATTACATTTTCATTTTCATTGACTTAATCAAAAGTTAAAGATGATCCAAACTAAACTCGATTTGTTTTCATTATAGAAAAAACTCCTTGTAATTATAGATATATAATATTCATAGATAATCATAGATAACACACTCGTATGTGATGATGATCATATATGATGATGATGATTATCAACTTGAGACATCTACTGATGCTTATTAATTTAAAAACAAAACCATTATACCCTGATTTCCCATTTTCAATGGGCTCAGGGTATAAAAAAAAAACAGGAAGAACCCTTTTAAAGTTTTTTCAAAACTCCAACTGCCGCTCTTACATAAATTGATTCAAATTGTTTCACTACAAATTATTCTCACTAAAATGCCTCAACATATACATTAGACCAATAATGATTTCTGCACATACACACTAATGAAAACCATATATATACAATATACAATATATACATATATACAATATATATATATACATATATAATACATTATTGAAATGAGTACAAAAATTCAATGTGATTATAAATTTTCAGAAATTTTATTGAATTTTATTTTTAATTGAATCTAAGGTTTACTATATGGCAGCTACTTTTTCAGCTTAACATAATCAATCTCTTACTTAATTACCAATTTTACAAAATAATTAGCTTAGCTATGTCAATAACAGAGCGCAAATAGTGTTGATATCTTTCGAACTGTTAATGGCGCTGTTCAACGAGATGACGAGTACACGACAAACATATTTAACGCTTGATTACGTAACAATTGGCCAATTGTGAACTGAGACAAGGAAGTGGAAGAGGAAGAGCAAGAGAAGGACATGCACTACATTCCACTTGCTAATTGAAGAGCATTTTGAAGTGTGATTATTAAAATAGCAACAGCTCTTGTTGTTGACGTTGCAGTTGAGTACGTGTGCGAGACGACGCGTCATCTAAGAGAATCACATTCAATATTACCACATATTAAATGTCAGTCAACACGTATGCGAGTTTATTGAAATAATTAAAACTGATTTGTCGTCAATTATATGGGTACTGCCAGCGCTCAGAGATCTTCTGCCCGTTCAATTAACTTTCGTTTGTCATGCACGACTTTGTCATTCAATTAGAGCATACCTGGCAGCCAATAGATTGACTAGAAATGAGAGTACGTGACTTGAGGATTTTGTGGCTTATTTGTTTTATTTTTTACATTTTTATTTGCATCCAGTATCAAGTTAAAGTGCTCTGATTTTAAACGCTATTAATTACGCGAACAGTTGCGTAAATTCTAGATTTTTGTTAATGCCTGCTTCTTCAGCAAATTAATATGTAGATAGAATATTTTCTCTCTATTATAATAAATATTATTTAGTATTTAAAGAATTATTCCTCAATATTTTACAAATTATTGATGAATAATTTTAATTTTATATTTCACGTCGTTTCAATAATTTTAACTTATTAAAAATAAATAAAATACACATTCAATTCAATATTATGTATTTAAAAACAAAATTAAACATAAACAAAATCATATTAACGAAAAATTAAGATTAAAAAAAAAAAAGGTTGTAATTTTTTATTGTTTTATTGTTATTTACCCATACATTTGCCCATTAATGTTCTATCTACCTTTCTGTCTATTTTCTAGCCATTTCTAGCCATTTTTTGCCGTTGTTAGCTCTTTTCCTGGCTATCTCACCAACTACCTTTCTACCTTCTTTCTAATCTTCCTATCCTACTTTCTAATCATATTTCTATCTCATAATCACGATTCTGTTAATTTATTGACGACCAATCTAATTTATCCATCCATTTGCCCATCAATGTTCTATCAACCATTCTAGCTGTTTTCTAGCCGTTTTTAGCCGTTCTTAGCCGTTTTTAGCCGTTTTTAGATTTTTTTCTGGTTTATCTCACCAAGTACCTTTCTACCTTCTTTCGAATCTTCCTATCCTACTTTCTAATCATATTTCTATCTCATAATCACGATTCTGTTCAATTATTGATAACCAATCTAATTTATCCATCCATTTGGCAATCAACTTTCTATCTGCCATTGTAACTGTTTTCTAGCCGTTTTTAGCCGTTTTAAGCTCTTTTCCTGGCTATCTCACCAACTACCTTTCTACCTTCTTTCTAATCTTCCTATCCTACTTTCTAATCATATTTCTATCTCAAACTCACGATTCTGTTCATTGTATGACGACCAGTCAATGTGCTATCTACCATTCTATCTGTTTTCTAGCCGTTTTTAGCCGTTTTTAGATATTTTTCTGGTTAATCTCACCAACTACCTTCCTACCTTCTTTCGAATCTTCCTATCCTACTTTCTAATCATATTTCTATCTCATAATCACGATTCTGTTCATTTATTGAAGACCAATCTAATTTATCCATCCATTTGCCCATCAATGTTCTATCTGCCATTCTAACTGTTTTCTAGCCGTTTTTAGCCGTTTTAAGCTCTTTTCCTGGCTATCTCACCAACTACCTTTCTACCTTCTTTCTAATCTTCCTATCCTACTTTCTAATCATAATTCTATCTCATAATCACGATTCTGTTCATTGGATGACGACCAGTCTTATTTATCCATCCATTTGCCCATCAATGTTCTATCTGCCATTCTAACTGTTTTCTAGCCGTTTTTAGCAGTTTTTAGCAGTTTTTAGATATTTTTCTGGTTTATCTCACCAACTACCTTTCTACCTTCTTTCGAATCTTCCTATCCTAGTTTCTAATCATATTTCTATCTCAAACTCACGATTCTGTTCATTTATTGATGACGAATCTAATTTATCCATCCATTTGGCAATCAACTTTCTATCTACCTTTCTAGCTATATTTAAGGCATTTTTTGCCGTTGTTAGCTCATTTTCTGGTTTATTTCAGCAACTACCTTTCTGCCTTCTCTCTAACCTTTCTATCCCAATCCCAGAGGTTTCGTAACGAAATTGTGAATTATAAGAGGTAAGATCATCGCCGAATAGGCAGAAAAACTGAGAATTAACGACTGGATCAAAATGTATGGGATTTTTACGAATTAACGAAGTGTTTTCAAGGGACCAGCAGTTTCTTACGAAATATTGAGGTTTCCTATTTAGCGGGGTACGAATTATCGAGAATCGACTGTATTTTAATTTAATCGTCTAAGAATTTACCAACTCCTTTTACGCAGTGTTTCTATTACTTTTATTCTTTAAGCAAGAAAAAGATTAATATTAATAATTAATCATTAAGTACTCTTGCTAGAAACTATAATTTGTTACGGTAATCATTGTAATTTGGCATTTATTTATATTTTTTTTTTTCTCAATTTATTGTTTTTTTTTTTTAATGATTTTTAAGGCTTGTTGTCTTATAAAAAGCCAAACTAAAATTATTACATCTTTTTTCTATTTTCGTCATTTGCACTTATGATCTCACTCCCAAGGCTTCCGCAAGACTTGGCAATTAGCTATTCACAAGATGCAGCTATTCCACAAACTTTGTTTGCAATTTCGTCGAACTATCGTCGGTTTGACGTTTGTTGGGGCAGCTCAAAGTGATTTGTGTGCGTGTGCATCGAGCTGGGTATGAAAGTATAGATTTTCCATTTCCCAGCTTTGTTTTTGAGACTTATGCCCCTCGTAGGTTGTGTGCGTCGAGCAGACAGGCAGAATTTGCGGCTTAGTCTATGCTCGCCACGCAACGAATATTGGCAATATTTTGGTTTTATGCGCTGAACAATGAAAGGCAAACAAGTTTACAAAGCTTTCTGATTGCTGTCCTTAATGGCAAAGGAATTCTTTTCAACCACAACTTGTTTTTCCCAACAGGTTCGATTCCCAGGGGACTAATGAGTCCAGCAAGCAATAGTGCCAAAACTTTTGTCAATGGAATAATGAACAAATGTTTAACCACTACGCATTAAAGATGTTTTTAGCTGAAGTAGAGCATACATATGAGAATCAAGTACTTTATTTTGGCTTAAGCGAATGATACTTTTGAGAGCGAAGCGCAAATGGACAAGGAGAGAGAAAGTGGAAGAAAATATGATAAACAAAATTAACGGAAAGATAACAAAGGAATCAAAAGAAGACAGAAACAAGAGCAGTAAAGTTTACATGGAATTAGACCTCAAATCAAATAAAAAACAAAAATTGAGTTTTCTTTAAATTTGAACAGTTATTATTAACTCTTTATTCCTACTCTTATGTTACACAATTGGATCTCATTACTTTCTTCTTTCAATCACTATCGCTATTTGAGGATACTGTCTCCTCATGCTCTTTATTATTGTTATGACATTTGCCTTTATCGTCATCATCATCAGCATAATCATCATCTAAATCTTCCATGGGCTCTGTCTTTAGACGAGCTATCAGCTCCTTGGCAGGATTAAATATTCCATTGGTTTGCTGTGAGCAAATGATGCAGCGCTGTGACTTTTTGTACTGGGCCAAAGCACACTTCTCACAGAAGTAATGCTTGCACCTGAAATATAAATAGATTAATTATCATATGCATATTATACGGATATCTATATGAACGCCTACTTGGTAACTACAGGATTGACAAAACTCCCTCTGCATATGTAACATCTGAATGGCAGGGACTCCTCATCTGAGTGGATCTCGTATTTAGTATCATCCCCGTCCGAGTCACATTCTCCCTTGCGTTGCGCCTCGTGATCCATTTCGAGCTGCCAGCCGGCTTTGTAGTCGCTGCGATCGTGCAAGAACTTGCAACTGTCGCCAAATCCACAGTAGCCCGTCTCTTTGTAATCCTTGCATATATCTGGCTGATAATCCCAACGAACTGTGGCACGTAGATGAGCGGGCGCCCGTATAGGTCCACTGCGTACCATGCCTGAGCTGGCATTGCCAGCAGCCGTGTCTTTTTTCTTGTAGTACTGCGCATAATTATTGAGGCCACGATAGATCTTGTCATCTGCTTTGCCTTCAAGTTCTTCATTAATTTTAACCGATCGCGCATGAATTGCCTGGGCATCACGGTCCAGTTCCGTGTCTACTTCATTTATGGATGTTGCGCCCTGATCTTGGGGTCCACTGGGAATACCTTCGCGTTTCGATTTATATGCAACAAGCGCTCCATTAGCATCGCCACCAGTGTCTAAATCGCTATCTGATGAATTTATAACTGCGACGCCCGCGTCCCATTTTCGTTTCGCTGTTTTGGTGCTCTGAAAGTTTGGATTTGTCCGCTTTCGACGATTTTCGGCACGCACTAAGGCACTGGTTTTACTATGTGACTCCTCATCGCTATTCTTAGCTGTGTGTGAAATATCTGCTCGTTAGAAATTTGTTTCTCATTTTATATTTGCGCCAATTTTGTAGTCACCTGAATCATTGCTACTGCTGCTGCTGAGTTTCTTTCGACGCATACCTGCACTTCTATTAACATTCCGCTTCTTAAAACCGAAGCTAGAAGTACTGGGCGTCTCTTCAGACATTATATTGTAGGTAATATCAACTACTTGGCGTAAATACTCAAATTGTCGCCGGCTTTTTTTTTACGTTTAATGTTTTGCTAAATTGTGTGTTGCACATTATGGCGTTTTATAACACAGCTAAGTGGCAAATATAATTGAAGGGCTGTACACTGTGATATAGAACCACCTTGAACCGGTATGCATCCCTCGCACCGGTATAGAAATAAGAACTAGTGTTAGTTCATTTCTCTCTTATTCGTATCGAGAACAAACTTGCTTTTTTAAATAAACTACGAAAGTAATTTTTTTTTTTTTCAAATATTGCCCAGTTACTATAGTTGTTTTTATTGCAGAAAATGAAGCTTGAACTTTTGTCGACAACAAAATGCTTCGAAGGCGAGCAGCGTGTCTACAAACATCACTCTAACGTATTGGACTGTGATATGACCTTTGGTGTCTTCCTGCCCCCGGCTGTTATTGAAGATAAGGCAGAATGTCCAGTGCTATACTTTTTGAGCGGTTTGACGTGCACTCACGAGAACTTCGTGCAGAAAAGCGGCTTCCAAAGAACGGCAGCCAAAGAAGGCCTTATTGTTGTAAATCCCGATACCTCGCCACGTGGAGTGGAGCTGCCCGGCCAGGACGATGCCTACGATTTCGGCAGTGGAGCTGGCTTCTATGTGGATGCAACTGAAGCCCCATGGTCCAAGCACTACAAGATGTACAGTTATGTTACTAAGGAGCTGCCCGAGTTGGTCAACGCCAACTTCTCAGTTCTGCCTGGAAAAAAAGGCATTTTCGGCCACAGCATGGGCGGACATGGAGCTTTGATTTGCGCCCTAAAAAATCCTGGCTTGTATCAATCAGTGTCTGCGTTTGCACCAATTGCCAACCCATCGGAATGCCCATGGGGCCAAAAGGCCTTCGCCGGCTACTTGGGCGCCAACAAGGACGACTGGGCACACTGGGATGCCACTAGCTTAGTCTCCAAGTACGCCAGCACTCCACAGGAACTCTTCATAGACCAAGGCTCGGCCGACAACTTTCTCGCTGGCCAACAGCTGCTGCCGGAAAAATTACTAGCAGCAGCTGCCCCCAACGACCACATCCAGACCATATTCAAGCAACGAGAGGGATACGATCATAGCTACTTCTATATAGCCACCTTCGTAGCCGAGCATGTTGAATATCATGCCAAGTTGTTAAAGGCTTAAATGTGTTGTGAGTGTCGTTTGTAAAACAATTTGTATTCACAAATAAAGTCTGTATATAAACCCGCATATATGGACAATTCTTTTATTTCAATACCCAATTAGATTATTAACGAAAACATCTTTCTTAATTCACAAATATTGTGTAGTCATAGCTTTATTTGGGCTCAATAACAAATGCATAATAATGATGAAATCGTATCGATAATTCTTTCCAAAATCAACAAATAATAATTGAAGGTATACAAAATAGATATGCCTTTAAGGAGTTATGATAGAAGTACATACCGGAGTTTCAAGCCTCACTGTCCACTAAAATCAATGAAATCTTACATTGATTGTGCAATAACATATATCTGAAACATTTCAGAATCCAAATAAATTAGTATTATTTTGTCACTATGGAAATTTGATAACAAAATGAAACGCCTGTTTGTATTTAATACAGTTGACGTCTGCAACTCTTCTCCTTCCGAATTTTGGCTCAGTCATGAAAGAAAATATTTTGTGGAAATCCGATAGATTTCGAGTTTCGTCGTAAATTCTGGCCGCAACTGAAAAAGTGGCACAAAAAGATGATCATAGTCTCATTTGGAACTTTTTCTCTTTGCAGATCCTGCGAAGAAACCCACCTTCAAATGAATCATTGGCGCGCTGGATGAATCATCCAACTTGCCTCCACATAGGCCTGAAAATGTGAAAATATACTTTTTAAACGTCGAAGCCAAAGGGCGGCTGCAGTGGGCTGGTGTTCTATCATAATCTCCAAGGGCGGGGCTAATAAAATTTTAAAATTGTCAATGTGGAAAGAATTATATCGATTCACAAAAATAACGCGTTCGAGTACCTTAATCTAATTGCGATTAAAACTTCTTAGAATAGTTAGTAATAAAAAAAAGAAAAACATTAAACTATAGCTTAAAGACTTGCAATGCATCTGCTGTCAGTTTCTGTGTTGCTGAACAAGAATTCGTCATCTTGCAGCAGCTGCGTGGGCGGAGTTCGACTGGGACTCCACTCACAGTCCTGGATGTAGGCAATTTCCGCAAACTTATTGAAATAGCTATGCTCGTCAATAATTGCCAGTGGTTGGCAGGGTTCCTGAAGCCCGAAGTTGCTCTGCTCCACGAGTCGGGTGGAGTTCTCATCTTCGTAGGCTGGCGTGGGCTGATAATCTGTTAATAAATCGTCAATAAAATCATTCCATGAACTTGATGGCGTCTCGTTTATAAATTTTTCGGCGGCTACACTACCATTGTCGACGTGCAGGAAGCCTGGAAAGGTGTCGGTCTCCATGGGCGGCTCGTAGCTACTGCTACTTGAATACGTTGATATCAGGGAGCCTTCCGGCGAGACAGCTCGGTTGTTCGGTGATGAAATACCCATATTTAGTTGAGTGGCTACATTTCTGTTTTCTTTGTAGTTACCCAATTTGTCCTTCAGGAATTGGCACTCTTTTTCAAGCTTTTGTGTACGCTTCAATTGTTTCTTAAGTGCTTTCAGCAACGATCTGTTTGTGATTCGCGTTTCATTCAGCTCCTTCTCGACTGCCTCCATGTGCGCCTTTTTCTTGCGGCGGTTCTCACGCGCAAGCAATGCATTTCTGTTGTATACGTTGGGATCTGGTCGTCTAGTTGGCAGCCGCGTTGTTCCCGACTTGCGCTTTCCGCTCTCCGATTTCACATCTTCTGTTTCTCTAACTGTGCATCGGCGCTCCGTTTGTCCTATAGACATGTACGAGTCGCTGTCGCTCTCGGAGCTGCTATCATCAACATTAGCATTTAAATCGCATTTGTATTGGGCGACCAATTTCATATATTCCTCCATTATTTTGAGTTTTTTTGCAAGCAGGTAAAATGTTTACTAATATGTGCTCAATTTCACGTTAGATCCTTGACTTGTACTTTACCTTTTATGTGTTTTAATAAGGACTATAAAATTACAATCTAGCTAAAATAAACTTTCTTTTCTGTTGTGAAATTGCAAACGTTTAATGACAGAAATGACGCATCGTGTTTGTGAAAAGTAGAGGTGCGACTAAACATCGTATTTCCTAACACATTTTCAGTCGATACTCAGTAGCGATAGTTCGATTTACTGATTCTTTTGAATAACTTGACTCAGTTGAACAAAATTGTACTCTTTTCGAATATTTTAAAGTTACTTTCAAATAAGATCCGTTTTATTTGAAATTTTTACTCCAAACATTAAACTTGTATATACAATTTTCAAATTATGTTCTTCAACAAAAATATAGGCTTAAAATATATAATCATATTTATAATTAGTTATATAATTATATTTGGTTAATGAACTTTGCAAATTTTATAAAATATAGATATGAGGAACAAGGAAACTCTGCACTTTAATTATGATTTAATCCATATTGACAATATAAAATTTAATGACTAGTCTGACATCACTCTGAACTCATACAGATCTCAATGACAATCAGAACTTTTTTTGATAAACAAATCCATTAAATTCAAACAGATGAAAGGCTAATTTACTTTTGGTGCGTAGAAACGTCACGTGAACTCGATCAAAGGGGCAGATTCCCGTTCATTGCACACGATAAGCATGCAAATGTTTGTAAATTGATTTGATCCAAAGTTGCAAAATGTTTTACACACATACATACATATGTATGTACATATGTACATACACTTGTATGTAGATCTGTCACTGTTGAATTTAGATATTAAAATTCAAACCGCATTTACACAAATCTACGAATATGTCTTTATAATATATATGTATGTACATTAAATGTACATATTTATGTAATTTTAACTAAACGCCTTTTCTGCCATATTTGTTAAATTCGCTAATTTGATAATTGCCGACATTTGCTGTAACAAAGTCTGTCTGGCAGTTCGTGGTCCAGAGAGAAGGGGACAAATGTCATCATAACCGCCTCAAACTAAATGACACCATCCGACGCGTGTCTGCCCATTCCAATTCCCATTCCCATTTGTTCTCATCGACCCGGGCGCTGTCGTTGTCCCCGTCCATTGTCATTTTTACCTATCCATACCCATACAAAGAAAGATGCACTTAGAGCTTGTCTACTTTTTAATACACTGTAATTCGAGTGTGGGATGAGTGATTCCCATCATAAGTCACACATACATATACATACATATGTACATATGTATGTATGTATGTACATACATATATTCATGTCTATCAACCTGTGACTATGTGTGTGTGTGGCTATTGTTCTGTTCGGCTTCGTTCTGAGCTGGACATTTTGTATATAAAGGTGATAAATCTCACAGTCTGGAATTCAGTTCTATTCTAGCTCGACTCAAAGCCGGTTTGTGTCGAATTTGGCTTGTTTTTTGCTCAAAAGCTTTTCGATTACTGGATATACATATAAAAAATGCGTTTTGCTCTGTTTACCATTCTGGGTAAGAAACTACTCACAGTAAAACCTACCTAATTGAGGCATTCGCTTTATATTATAAAAATAATAGTTTAATTTCACGTCAACAGTGCTTTAGATAAAAAGCAAAACATGAGTAACGTGCAAAAAAAAAAATAAAATAAAATATGATAAAAATAATTAAAAATATAAAAGCAGTTAGGCTTTACTGTATATGTATGTATGCATGTAAAACGTTAGAAAAGTGTGGAGTATATACATACGTACATATAGAAATATATATAACTAATAAGCGGATGGTCCACTAGGCATTTTAAAAGCTCACCAATCAAATAAAAAAAAAAAAACAGCAAAATTAAGAGTCTATAATTTTTCTATAGTAACTCAGGTAATAATTGTATGTTTTCTACGATAATGCAATCAGTCATATAATTTAGAAGCTACAATTTAGTGACCCATATATAGATTGCAGTTCACAGTAAACTGACCTTCCTAACTGTAGAGATTAGCAAAAACCAACTAAGATTACATACATATATACATATATATGCATACAGTTATGGGAAAGAGTCTAGAACTAAATGCCTCCCAGCAAGAGAATGTTACGTATTTATTATATTTATTATACACTTTTTAATTTCACTCTTAATTAGCTTTCTGCCTGTTGGCATACGCTCTCGCCAGCCCGGCTAAGGATTCGAAGAAGGTGGTCAATAGCTGTGCCCGCGCGTGCGGCGATGACTACGAGCCCGTTTGTGCCAAGGCCAAGAATAGCAGCAAGGAACGTCTTTTGACCTTCGGCAGCTCCTGCGTTATGGCCAACTACAACTGCCAGCACGCTGACGATCGTGAGTTGATTATGAAATGAATCGTAGATGGGATTAGAATTGAATTTTTAATTATCACTTTCAGCATTCGAGGTCAAGTCGAAGGGCGAGTGCGGCGGCGGAGTCAGCGTGCGTCTATCATAGAAATCGGGATGAACGAATCTTTACTTTAATTGAAACTGGAAAAAACAGCATATATATTGTATATTAACGAGATCAATAAACGCATTTTGAATACACATCGTTTAAATGTTTAATTGATTATTGATTAAGCTTGAATTTTGCACAACTACAAATTTTAATTGGCTTCCATCCACACTGCAAACATATTGTCCATTCACAAAAAAAAATTATAGATAAGTAGCTATCATTAGTCAGTATCAGCTACCCTCTAAACCAAACACATATTCCATGATCGTTCAGATAGGATCCAGTCACTCCAAAGCGCACACACACACAGATTCACAAATCGTTCAATTAGGATCAGTCCCAGCTAGTCCCTTTTGGTCAGTTCCTGAATCCCAAATCTCACAAACTGTAAAATAAGAATTCTACATAAGTGTGAAAATTCTGTGAGCACTTATATAACTACTTACACAGCCACATTAATAATAATCTAAAACTCAATGCAAAATAACTATATAGTTTTTCTAATGTTGATAACTCTTAGTTGGTTATCATAGCTAATATTTGTATGTAACTTGAGTATTTGAATTTAGTTCGCCCCGTTCTTCTGCTGCTTGACTTTGTAGTCAGCCAAGGCGGCTTTGATGGCGTCTTCGGCCAGCATAGAGCAATGCAACTTGACAGGGGGCAGGCGCAGCTCCTTGGCAATATCTGTATTCTTGAGTTTGCCTGCCTCGTCTATGGATTTGCCCTTTACCCACTCCGTGGCCAACGAGCTGCTGGCTATAGCCGACCCGCAGCCAAATGTCTTAAACTTGGCATCGATGATTTTGCCATTCTCATCGACTTTGATCTGCAGTTTCATAACATCTCCGCAGGCGGGCGCTCCCACGAGCCCAGTGCCAACGCTTACGTCCTTCTTGTCCAAGGAGCCCACATTGCGTGGGTTCTCGTAGTGCTCGACTACCTGTAAGTAAAAGCGCAAACTTAGTTATCAGCACGTAATTTTTATCTAGCCGCGTGCGAAAGAAAATGAAAACAAATCGTTAATGGGAATACATATATACGGTTGTATGTATGTGTATTTATAGTACAGAACATATTACGAAAGGGAACTGCGTGCGGTTAAAAAAACAGCATGAAAACTTACGTTTTCATGGTATAAAGCAATTGGCACGCTCTGCACTCGGCGCAGCTGAGATTGCAGAAGGCGCGAGGATTTCTTAATGAATGACATATTTATTCCACAAATTTACTTTCCACAAAGCAACAGAGTTCAAAATTATTGTGAAATTGCAACACGAGCAGGAACAAAAACACACTGATTGCTGCGTAGTTTCTATCGAACCAGCTCAATGAACTACTGTTATAATCGAGAACGAAGGCAGGAAGCTTTATTCGTTTATGGTTCCTAGAACCAAAATATTTTTCCTTCTGTGTATTAGTTTATGCGTATATAAATATATATACATATATAAATACACACATATATGTATGTACTTATAGAAATTATTTGGTATTTAATGATTTCTTGTTTGGCATTTAATGAATGTTTTTGCTTTGGTATAATTTTATCAGTCTACACTCTCATTCCCAAGCTCCATAGGTGAAATGAACTATGTATGTACATATAAATACTTGAGATTTATTCAATATTAGCTAAACATATACAATACATAATTTATTAATGGAGTTTAAATAATAACACGTATTGGTTTACATAGAATTTTTTATTGTTTCGTTTTTATAGCATTATCATTATATCTTCACTGTCGCCATCTCCATATCTTCGACATTGACTTATTTAAATATACAAAAAAAAATGTGTTATAAAAATGTTGAATTTTCTTCTCTTATTTATACCGGTTTTGTTGTTGGTTAGCTTTGCTTTGTTTTCCGTTGATTAAGAATGAATTGCCCAAAAAAGAGCGGGATGTGTCGTCTCCCTTTCTACCGGCAGCCAGCAAGTGAGGAGATTTAAGAGCACGGAGAGCTAGCGATTGTTCAGTCTTCGACAGCATATTTCTGCGTCCATTCGCGAGCGTTGCGTATGGCCTCGGCCTCATTCACCTTCCATAGCTCCGCTACGTCGTTAGCCAAGGGATCGTCGGGATTGGGTGCGCTGAGCAGCGCCTGAATCGACAAAAGTATGGTACGGATTTGCAAGGCTGGACTCCATTTGTCCTTGAGTACATCGAGACAAATGCGGCCCAAACGATCGATGTTGGGATGATAGATCTTTGTGATGAAACGCACCTTGGGTGCCGACATGGGATAATCCTCGGGCAGGAACAGCTCCAGTTTGAAGACGCCGCCTTCGAAGGGCGAATCGTTGGGACCGGCGACAACTACATGGAAATAGCGCGCATTATTTTCATCGGGAATCGCATTAATTCCGGGCACCGGCTCCTGCATCAAGCGCTGCGTCTCCTTGATTATGCGACGTGGCAAACTGGACATGTTTTGACCTTCTTTTATTCTTTTATTTTATTTTATTTAGTTTTTTTTTTGTTTTGTAAAATTTTTTGTTTCTGCTGTTTCAATTGTTGAGAATGGCAAGAGATTCTCTTGTTGCTGTGTTTTCAGCGAAAAAGAAACTTTATTGCACCTGTCTAACAACGAGCAATTAAGCCGAACATAGGAGTATTACAATGTTCAACTATAAAATTATGATTTATAAGTTTGATCGAGCGTTGTATAAAAGCAAACTAGCCTGTGTCCCTAAAATCTGAACAAAAAACTAGTTCCGAAAATGGAATGAACTGCACAACAGCTGGCCAAGCAGTGTTGGTAAGTGTTAATTGAAATCTTCACTGCCTACACGTTTCAATCCCATTTATTGGCATTAAGTGACGGCTCTGATGTTGAACTACCAGGAAAAGTAGCAACAATCACAGTTAACTGACACCCACAACGCATTGTTGAATTATTGAAAAAGTAAACAAATTGACTCTAATACAATGACGTCACGCAAACGGAGCGGTAGCGGTTCCACAAAACGTCCAAAAGAAAAGGTTTTGCAAAACAATGATATATCGGACATCTTTAATACTTTCATTTTGTAGGTTGTTTACATTTATGAGTTGTTGTGTCGCGGCGAAGATCCCAGTGCAGATAGTCCAGAGTTCTGGAACGAGTTCTTTCTGCTGCAACCGAATTTTGAATCCCTGGAGGACCAAATCAGCAAACTAAACAACGAACAGCTGCAAGTAGTTAAACCGAATCTGGATACGCTTTTCCAGAAATGCATCGAAATGTTGGACACCTCAAGGGGTAAGAGTGGCAATATTTGACAGAATATCTTTATGAACTTCTCTTCAACTACTCAAGAGGATCATCCCAAGCGTCTGTGCAACAGTTTGCAAACATTATGCTCGCTCTTTTACGGCATATTCAGAAAGTGCAATACTGATACCAGCTCGAACATACTGAACGAAATTTTTGGCCACGAGACAATGGACGAATGGCTGAAGTTGCTAATGCAATACTGCAATCGCATTCTACTTGGAGAGGTCACAGAGAACGCACGGTTCATGTGCCTTAAACTATTGCTGGTGCTAGTGACTGGCACGGATGTTGGGGAGAATGTGCTCTTCGAGTACCTCATGATGCACAGCCTATTTGATGCGTTCGTACGTCTCCTAAGTGACCCCACGTTTCGCGCCCAGCATGGTCACGACGTTGTCATACTACTCACCATTCTGGTGAATTATCGCAAGCATGAGGCAACCAATCCATATGTGGTGCAGCTCTCCATTTTGGCAGACGAGCTGGCTTTGAATGGGTAAATAATCATTTACACATAGAATGTGTGCGATAAGGAATGTTTAATATAATTACCCTTTATCTATTTTGTAGATATGGTCAAATGATTTCACAGTCGCTGATTGATTTTTGCCGCCAGTACATTCAGAGTTTAAACAATGTGCAATCCTCTTCGTGGTTCTCGTCGCTTTCCAGCATGGTTGGCAACATGTTTGTCTCGGACGAAGGCTGTGAACGTGTGCAGCAGATCAAGGCTAATAATGGCCTATTGCTCGCTCTCTATGAGGCTGTGCATCTCAATCGCAATTTCATCACAACACTGGCTCATCCACAGACGGAGTCGAGTGCACCACCATCGCCGAGCAACACATTGAGTCTGACGCAGCCAACGCCTGACCTGGCCAATGCACCCATCATAGACATGACACAGTATCCGACAAATCTGCTCGTGGCTGTTTTTCAATATTGGTAACTGCAGCTTCAATATCAATAAAGTGATCCCTGCTAATTTCTTTGCTATTCTCTTCCAGTTCGATAGTTATGCAAGACAACAAAAACGAATCGAGCATTGCCAACCTAAAGCTTTGCTTTCTGATACTCACCTGCATATCGGAGGATCAGTATGCCAACTCAATGATGCACGACAGCAATCTTACTTTTAAGGTAATGCTGCATCGAGCCCAAATGCGCCATCGCAAACTAAATGTGGATCGTGTTGGCAAATCGCAGCCTTTGGCTGCCACATTACTCGACTTGCTGGTGGAATTTATTGTCTCGCATTTAATGAAGAAATTCCCCATGGAACTGTATTTGCTGTGCATTGGTGTCATTCATCGCATTCTTTGCTATCAGAAACGTTGCCGTGTTCGTCTTAATTATCCCTGGAAGGAGCTATGGTCGGCCTTGATTGGACTATTGCGCTTTCTGGTCAATCAGGAACAAACGCTGGTCAAAAAGTGCAATATATTCCATTTGTCGCTACAGGTTGTCAACATTTTCAATCTGTTCATTACCTACGGCGACACATTCCTGGCCACAACGAACAGCTACGACGAGCTCTACTATGAACTGAATCGTGAGGAGAAAGTCTTTACGGAAATCCATGCAATGGGTAGGTGAAGAAAAGTTAATGTTGTCTAACACACAGCTCTATCAAATATTCTTTCAAGTTCTGCGCTACACAACAATGCCAGAGTGCGAATATAAAGACGACGTTATCAAACTACTGAATGCTCTTGTGAATATACTCGCCATTGTTAAGCACTTTCAAAACAAAATTAAGGAATGGCTGGCCGAGCAGGGCTTGTCCACGCCGACGGAGGAACAAATACTTGATGTTGTGCGCAAGAACTATGATCTTACTTTAAAACTTCAGGACTCGCTCGATCAGTATGAGCGCTATGCTGAGGCACCACTGCACAGCAGTTTCTTTCAGGCCATGGTGCGCGATGTGGTCAATGATACGCGCAAACATATCTATGGCTACGTTAAGGAGGCTGTGTCCGTCATACCCGAGCAGGAGGTGCTGCTGACAACGGCTGTTACCGCAACAACGCCAACAACCACGCCATCCACATAGGAGCTCATAGACTCCAAGACTGTTAAAATTGTTTCCTGGCGTTTAGTTATGTAATTGTAATACCTAATTAATCAATCTCTCTGGAAGCATACACTCTATGTAATCTATAAGATTAAAAGTGCTTTTGCGAGTTTTTGTTAATTTTCGTTGTCGAGTAGTGCACTTATACATAAATTTATACACTTATACATAAAGATATATACATATAATGCAAAATAAATAAACTTTTATATATACACATATGTATGTATATATATTGGATGAATACATACGTATGTATATGCCTATCGCTACTATTTATCATTACAAATCTATTAAAAATATATTTCACATATTTGTCTACATTTTCAATAAGCGCATTTTACAATTAAAAAATATTATTTGTAATTTTATTCTTCAATATTTAGTAAGCTGAATGAAAGAAAGAAATTACAAATTTGTAGTTAATTTAAAATAATGCATTTAATACTTACATGGCAGCCATTTTGTTTTTATTTAATTATAAAATAACTAAGAAATAATTTATTGTTTATATATGCTGTGGTTCCTTTATTTATTCCCAAGCGTATGAATGTTTTTTTTCTGTTTTTATATTTTTTGCATATAAAAAGTTATTTTGGGTACATTCATATATTTATATATATATATTAATTTTGTTGGCTATATAGGCATTTCCTTAGTCTAAGCGTAGTTATACGATTTATAGAAGTATTTCTTTTGTATACAATATTTGCAATGCACTAAAACGGATCGTAGGTAAAAACCATTCGCAAATTACATTGAGTAAATTATCAAAATTTGATTACAATAATATAATGTAAAATACAATAATAGGGTAAATAAATTTCATTAAAATATACATTGTTTTTATCAAACTATAAGCTAACTTTTTTATACAGATTTCTTTTATATTCATTTATTTGTTTGTATTTTATGTTATTTGCTGATTTTGCTTGATTAAATTTAGCTCGCTTTCTTATGTTATTTTTACGATACTTGGCTCAAAAGCATTCGATCACGTAAAGGCACAATTAACAAATAGAATTTCAATTAAATTAATCTTTTGTCTAATCAATGCCTAAGTTTCGTTAATTTGTTGCGCGCTTGTCTTGGAATTGTGGCTTACATATAATTCAGATGATTTTATTTACAATTGAGAATATTGTATTCAATGTGTATATATGCATGTGGATTAGTTAATGAGGATTCGTAATGTGCTATAACTATGTAAAACTATCTAGAAGTGGTCCACCTTGACGGACACTGTGTGGGCAGCCGCATTGCTGGGCAAATCAATATTATCCCATTCGGTATGTAGGTTCTTCTCGCTGTCCGTCGCCTTCAGCGCCAATCCCAACGATGCCGTGCGTCCGGCACAGTGGGGTATATTAAGCGTCACGGGCACCAGAAACTCAAGGCCCTGTGGCCCGCACATGACAAGTGGCGATAGCATCGTTTCACCTGCGAGGAATATTAGACATGGATTAATATTTATCTCATATGTTTATGCCAAAAAAGCTGCTTGCAAGTAGATGCTTGTGTTGGTGTGTGTAATTGCTTTTGAGAAGATAAGATTTTTGTGTTCTCTAAGTGTTAAAGGGCTAGAGTGTAGTAAGAGGAATATATAGAAGTGTGTGTAGCATAACGGTTATCAATAGGAGTGGAGAAAATTGATAGATTGAGGAGAAATACTTATAGACATTATAGTATTGTTTTCACAAAAATTAGATGCGTTAGGTGTATAAATATTCAACATATTCGTGCAATATTAGATGTATGTTATATTATAACTAAGAAAGAGAGGAGGGGGGGTGGGGGGGTAGGGTGTGAGAGGGGGTAGGGGGGGGGGGGGGGGAGGGGGAGGGTCGGAGAAGGGGAGGACGGGGAGGAAGGGGGGGGGGGGGCGTGGGGGGGGGGGGGGGGGGGAGAGGGGCAGGGTGCGCTTTTGCGGGATGGGGGGAGGTGCGATGGGGGGAGAAGGGGAGGGGGAGGTGGGGGGAGAGGGAGGGCGGGGGGGGGGGGCCGGGGCAGGGAGGAGGAGGGCGGGGGGGGCGGTTGGGGGAGGGGTGGGGGGGGGGGAGTGTGGGGGAGGGGGAATGGGGGTGCGGGGGGGGGTGGAGGTGGGGGGGGGAGAGGGAGGGAGGGGGAGGGGGGGAGGGAGGGGTGGGGGGGGGTGAGGGGGGGGGAGGGGAGGGGGCGTGGGGGCGGTGGGGGGGGGGCGGGGGAGGAGGGTGGTGGGAGGAGAGGGGGGGGGGAGGAGGGGTAGGGGGGCGGAGGCAGATAGGGGGAGGGGCGGGAGGGGGGGGGGGGGGGGGAGGGGGGGGGGGAGGGGAGGGGGGGGGGATGATGGGGAGGGAGGGGTGGTGGGGGTGGGACGGGGGATCGGGGGGGGGGGGGGGGGGGAGGGGGGGGAGGGGGAGGGGGAGGTGGGGGGGGGGGGGAGGGGGAGGGGGGGAGGTGGGAAGCGGTGGGGGTTGGTGGCGTTATTCCACACCGTTTTTGTGGGCGCCGCCAGCCTTTTTGTTTTTTATGGGTTTTTTTGTTTTGTCTTTTTGTCCCCCCCTTTATTTTGCCCTAACCCCAACCCCACACCCGGATGTTTTATTTTTTTATTGTCCCCCTTTTGTACCCCACACAACAACCCCACCACCCACATGATCGATCCCTGCACAGACCACCAACACCTGGAATGTGTTGATGAGAGCACAGGCGCTTGTTTTAGGTTTAATGTTAATTGATGGGCGCTGCATGTTTTCCATCTATTCATACTGTCACTTTTTTTTTCTGTTTGTTTCCTTCTTCCACTTGCGCTATTTTTCTTGTTTCCCTAGCAACACCGACACGGTGTAAAGAAACGCACAGTTTTTGTACCACTTCAGGTTTTTTCCCCTCCCACCACAGAACCACCCTCCATAGCGAAACCACAGCAAAAGAATCACGCGCCTCACGACACAATCGACCACTGCTCAACACAAAAACCCCCAGACACCCCAAGAGACACCGAGGGGAGGGGGGGTGGAGGGAGGGGGGGGGGAGAGGGGGGGGGGAGTGGGACGGGGGGGAGATGGGGGGGGGGGCGCGTGAGGGGGGGAGAGAGGGGGGGGGGGGGGAGGGCGGGGAGGTAGGGGGGTGAGGGTGGGGGAGGGGAGGGTGGCGGGGGGGAGGAAGGGAGGGGGGGGGGGGGGGGGGGGGAGGGGAGAGGAGGGGGGGGCGATGGGTGGGGGGGGGGGGGGGGGAGGGGGGGAAGAGGGGGAGTGGGGGGGGGGGGGGGGCGGGGGGGGTGGGGGAGGGGGGGGGGGAGGGGGGAGGGGGGGGATGGGGGGGGGGGGGTGGGGGGTGGGGTGGGGGGGGGGGGTTGTTGTATTATTTTAACACCACCACATAAATTCCCCCCGTTTTATTTGTTTTGTATTGCCCCCGGTTTTTTATTATTCGCGAGTTTCCCCAGCCCTTTTTCTTTTGGTTCGGCTTTCCCCCGTTACGCTTTTGTTCTGTTCCTGTTTTTGTTCCCGCACCCTTTCTCCCTCTCTTTTTCGTTTTTCTCGACAGTCCGCGTTTTTGTCCACCCTCCCTCAGACCTCACCCATGCAGACCTTTTCCCACTTTCTTTCTGTTTCATTACTCTTTTCCTTAACTCGTTGTGATCCCTTTTTTTTTTCCACTTTTTTTTTTTCCCCCTACTCAACCCTCCCACCCCCCGGACGTGCACAGTCCTTACCTTCCACATCCCCTAGTTGCCCTTTTTTTTTTCACGAAGTCCACTTTTTCCTGTTCCCTTTTTTTACCCCCAGTTTTTTTTTTGCCCCTCATCATGATTCCTGTACCCCACCCCTTGTCCTGACTTTTTTGGCGTGATCTTTGTATTTCAGTTTTGTTTTGTTTCTTTCTTTTTACTTTTTTGCTCGACTCCCTTGACTGGTTGCCCTGTTTTGTTTGTTTGCCCCTTATACCCCTGTTTTTGTTTGCTACCTGATTTCCTCTTTATCTTTTTTTTTTTCCTTTTTTCGTTTATCTGGTGACCTCGTGAGGTCCTGACTTATCTGCCGCTTTGCTCTCAGTGAGTTGGTTCCTCCCACACTCTGTTTTTGTGTGTTCCGAGGTTTGGTGCCCGGCACGCTCCGCTTCCGCTCACTTGCCGTTCTTCTAGTTTCCACCCCTCTACTCTCACACTCATCCCCACCTCAGTACACCCAACACCACACAACACTACGTTTGTGTTCTTGTGGAGACTTATTTCAGCTTTTGTTTTGTTTTACCCCCACCCACAACACACCCCACAACTGACACACCGAATACCCAACACCCCCCCCACCCCGTTTTTGTGTCGTTTTTATTTTTCTGTTTGGTTGTTGCTTTTTTGATCACCCCCCCCAATGATCAACCCAATTAACTCCAAACCTACTTCTGTCTTGGACCCCCTCCCCCCCAAGACCCGACAACAGAGCAACACTAACCATCCAACAGATTCACCCCCCACCCCACCACCCCCCCCCCCCCAACACCACCCCCCCCCCTCCACACCCCCCCCACCCCCACCCCCGACCCCCCACACCAACCCCCTCTCCCTACCTACCCCCCCCTGCTTCGCGCCAGCCCTTGCTTTCCCAGCTCATACCTCTCCCCACCCCAGCAGTTTTTTTTTATGTAAAGTAAACTGGGCGTATTTTTGTTTTTTAATGCAAAATTTAAGAATTTTCTAGAAAATTATGCTATTTTTATTTTTTAATTGTAGAAAATTATATAAAATATTGAAAATAAAAGACAAAATGTTTTATGACAAAATGTTTTAGCTAAATATTTCTGCCGAGTTCGAGCAAAAATTTTAATACAAATTATTTTTTTATTAGAGAATAAATTTGAAGGAAAGAAAAATGTTTTCACCTAAAATATACGATACATATAAATTATACATATGCATATAAAATATTTATAACTACATAAATCTGATTTTTAAGTGAGATTTTTTTTTTTTACTATTTTTCAATAGTTTTTTATTTTTGTGTGTGTTATTTAACGTCCTGTCTAATATTTCCTTATTATTATTATTTTTTCTTTTTATAAAAAATATTTGCTGATTAAAGAAATGGATATGAAGCGATTCGATAAATGTGTATTAAAGAGTTTGTGCATTTTACATATATTAAACATTTATAAAAATATCTTTCAACCAATTAGTAGGAACAAATTACCCAGAAATAAAAGTTAATGCAAGTTAGTTTTTCAAACACATATAGCTACAGTAACATTACAACAGAAATGAGCTGTGGAAGTGAATATATAATGATATATATATTTATATATAAATATAAAATTTGCATGCAGTAAACGAAAATAAATAATAGAAACTTGTGAATTTGCTTTAGTAAAAAGTTGTTGCTGGTTGTAGCAGTAGTTGCTGTTGCTGTTGTTGTTGTTGCTGTTGTTGTTGCTTATTGCTGTTGCTGTAGTTGCAATAGGTGGTAGTGGAGGAGGTACAACACAATACGAACATTACGAACAATACGAGCAATACGAGCAATACGAGAGAGTGTAGAAAAAGCTACATAGTTCAACCAACCATTTTCCATGTCGAGCGGCGGTCCGCCTACGGCCTGTCCCATGCGGGGATCGCTGACCGTGAAGTAGATCTCTTGACGCACGCCAGCGGGAATGGCGCCTGGCGGTATCTGAAGCGAGACATGCCACAGCTTGTCCGCCAGCGTGCCACCGCTGCTATCGAAGAAGCCCCGCGTGGTGCTCGGCTCACGTGGCAGACTGGGAAAGGGACCCGCATTGCCGTTGCCATTGCCATTGGTTGGCACTGGACCCGCAATCGGGAGCGACATGCTGCTGCTGAATGGTGTGCTGGTCGCATTCGGAGGTCCCACTGGCAGACTGGCCTGCGAGGTGTACTGCGTCTCGATGGAGGTACAGCTGTCGGCTCTGGGCGAACTGGGCGGCGGCGCTGTTCTCTTCAAGATATTGGAAATGTGGAATGGCGCACGCAGAGCACGCGGCGAGGCGGCGCCGATGGCTGTGTGGTCCGTAGACTGGGGCAGTGGCGTCACCTGATCAGTTGCCTCGAACACATCATCTGACATGTTCTGTTGCGTCTCGCTGGCCAACATGCCCTCGTTATGTTTATTGCTCTCAATGGCAGTGGGCTGCTCTATTGGCTCCGCGGAGGAATCTGCCTCATTCGACGCCTCATCCGCGTCGATTTCATCTTGCACCAGCGGCGCTTGGCCCGTTCCGCCGGCCAGTGTATTCTCAATGACCGTGTCTGAGGACTTTTGCAAGTCCGAGCGACTCAACGTGCTATCTGGCGCCTCCTCGGGCTGTGCGTTGATCTCGACTTGTATCTGCTCCGTCTTACATTCCTTCTCCTTCTTCTCGTCCGTCTCGTTCTCACGGGATTGCATAATGCTCTCCTCTCGCGTCTCATAGATGGGCGCCGGCCTGCCCATGTCCCGCTTGGTCACATAGATGGGCTCGGCCATGCTGTCCAATGCCTCGCGGCGTGTCTGATAGATCTGCTCACGCAGTTGGCTTCGTGTCGCCTCCCGCCTCGAATGGTAGTTGCCATCGCCGGAACGCTCGGAGCGATCGTCGCTGCGCTCGGACTGGCTGCTGCTCTGCGCACTCAACTCCCTTTCCATGTCCCGCTTGCCCTGAATAATGCGCTCCTGCATCTCCCGCTTCGACTGATACAGATGGTTGCGCTGCATCTCTCGCTGCATTTCACGCCTCGACTGATACATGGGCTCCACGGCCTCCTCGCCCTGTTCATTGGCGGCGCCCGGATAGAAGCGACGTCGCGTCATGACCTCTGAATTGGGCGCCCGCCGCTGCTCGGGCATCATGTAGGCACCCTGGCGGGTCTGGTAAATGTCATGCGCCTGTTGCTGCTCGTAGCCGTTGCCGGGATGCTGTGGTATGTGGCGTCGGCCATGTGGTGCTGCACCAGCACGGTCTGCCGTTGTGGTGCTGTGACGACGCACAATGCGTCGTCCACTTCGACCGCCGCCTGCGGCGGCCTCTGCCTGGCGCCGTTCCAGATCAATGCAGGCGCGATTCGCATACAGATCGTACTGTTCATAGCTGCCGTAACCGTTCTCTGGTGGCTGCTGCTGCGGCATGCGAGGCACTGTGCCGGCAATATTGCCATAGATGTCCTCACTCTCCAGATTCTGGTACGTGCTGTTCATCATCTCCTGCTGCGGATAGTGCGTGCGGTAATAGGGATCGCCTGGCGGCGGCGGCGGTGGCCGCTCCTCGAAGCCCGCCGGGTAAGTGGGATACTCGTCCGGATAGTAGGGCCGCTGCACGCCACGCTCCAGCATCGATTGCTGGCGTCGCAGACCCTTTGGCTTGCGCTCCGGCTCCACCATGCTGTTCATGCGACGCAGCGGTCGCGTCGTCTTGATCAGCGCATTCTTCAGTGCGGCCAGTGGGCTTTTCAGCACCGACTTTTTCTTCTTGTGCGGCGGCAGGGGAGGCGGCTGCGCCAGCTCCCTGCCCTGCTCGTCGTAGTAGGGCTGCACTTCGTGGCCTCTGTAGCCACGACTGCCTGTACCGTAGTGGCTATAGTAATTGGGATCTTGGGCGTGCGGTGGCCGCTCATTGGGATATCGAGGCGCGGATCGAGAGCGTTGCATTTGATACGGATACGGCTGGGCGTGCGGATGTGGGTGCGGGTGAGTCGGCATTGCTGGTGGCGGCATGGCATAATAGTCCTCATAGCGCGCATCGTATGGCTCCATTTCGCTAGAGTTTTGAATGTTTTTATATTTTTATTGTTTTTTTAGGGTGGTTAGCAGAAAGTTTGTTTATGGAATTTAAGGAATAATTCAAATAGAAAGGTTCGCTTTCGATGTGGCCCATAAAGCCTTTGCTCTCAGCTTATAAGCCAGTAGCATGTCTACAAAAGTTTCTATGAATGCTCCGAATGCCCTGCAAACTGTTTCGCGACATTCTGCAAATCTTTCGCAAAAACACACTCAAGCGCATATCAAAGAGTTCATAAATAAATATATACTTAAATAAGTAAAACAAATACTTATTAGATTTTGCAAAATAACCAATGATATGAAACCATTTACCATGTTTAAGTATTCAACTCAAGCAACGTTTATGAGAGTACTAAAAGTCAATTAGTAGTTAGTTTATTATTATCATTATTATTATTATTATTTGTTTTTTTTTTTTTTTTTTAGACTTAATCATTATTTTATGTAGTTTTAATTATTTGAACCCGAAACCTTTTTGAAATTCTAAAGAAAATAGTTCAGAAATGGAATGGAGAAATACTCGCAGCATGAGTATAAATTATGATAAAAGTGTTTGTGAAAAGAGAGAAAAATATCTAGCATAAGATAGTGGATACTACGTAGAACTGTATTTGGTAAAAAGTTAACCCGAAAAATGTTTTATTTTCGTTATTTTATTATTTTAAATATTTTTCAAATTTCTTTTTGTTGATTTTCAAGTTTCTTTTTGAATCTGCAAATTTGATTTGATTTTGGAATTTTTGGTTAATAATTTTGGTTATTGCAAAATACAATAATTATTTATGCGTCTCTAGTTCAAATCGAATAAGAATTTTTCTTTCGGATTGGATTTATGCGAGTTTTTGTGCGTTTTGTGAAAAATTGCGAATTGTCTTTATCATTTATATATTTTTTTTACTTTTCTTTTAAACATAATGACCAGCAACCGAATGATTATGAATATATATTGGCAGTATGAGAGCTTTGACTGACTGATTGATTGTGGTAAAAATTGTAAATTTTACAAAATGACATATAACAACAAAAATAAAAACATTTTTCGTTAACAGAAATGTGGAGCTGTTGAACAGTGTACAGAGTACGGAGTACAAGGTGTGTAAAGTTTTGTATTGGGCTAGATCTCAAGGAATCTCTACACTCACACTCGCACACACACACACACTGACTCAGGCATACACGCACACACACACAGCTGGCCAAACTGGCTGTAGAAATTCTCAATCTGTTTTGTGATTCGATTTCTTTAAGGGTACACACGGCATCTGCACTTACCTCATGTTGTGATGGTGCCCCACTGCGGCGCCAATCTGTGGCTTACGATACAATTCAAAGGCGGAGCCTCGCTGCTCCCGACTACCAGCCAGATCGAGTGCATGACGTTCAGGTGTATGTGGTGGTATATTACCTGCGGGCATAAGTAAATTAGAAATTAGTTGTGGATATAATAAAAATATATTTTTAAGATATTTAAATTAAATTAAATCAAATTTAAAATGTTCTCTTCTCCCTTTAAATTTGCTTTTTTTAAACAAATATGAATATTGAAATTCTCTTCTAGGTATTCATTTCCTTCCACTCACCTATTGGCGGTGGCATGCCACGATGTGGCGCTATGTAGGGTCCTGTGCCACTGCCGCCATTGTAGTGGTGGCTGTTGCCATTGTAGCCATTAGCCTGATTATATGGCTGTGGCTGCTGCTGTTGCTGCGGAGGCGGCGCTTGGCCGTAGGTGCCATTGTTGGCACCGTAGGTGGGCTGCTGCATGTGCCCGTTGCTGGGCAGGCCCTGGTGCGGCGACCCTGGCGCTGGCGTCTGTTGGCCATAATGATGATGCGAAGGCGTGGGCGGATAGTAGAAGCCATTGGGTGAACGCGGTGAGCCAGAGTCCTGCAAAGCAAAAGGCATTTAGTAAATGGAACATAGCCAAGATGTTGAGGCATTGGACTACTTACGCCATTCTCCCAGGGCGTGGTGCCACCGCTGCCACTGCTGCCGCCGCTCTGCACGGGTGGGCGGTAGTTCTTCGGCTTCGGTGGTGGCACCGGCTTGAAGGGTCCGCTACCATTACTGCTGGGCGTGGCACTGCCATTCAGCTGGCCGCCATTGTTAGCATTCGTGGGCTGCACAACGCCGTGTGGATTTTTTGGAAGCTTGCTGTAGTCGGCGGCCGAAACGGAATTGTTTCGACTGCATTTTGTGGTGCAGTGGTTGTGGTTGGTGATGGAATATGGTATTTTGCACATACATTTCAAGTGTGTGTGTGTGTGTGTGTGTGTGTATGTGTTTAGCGTATAAACAAATTGCATGAATCGTGTTGATAGGCACAAACAGAAGCGAGAAAGAGAAAAAATTGACATAATTATAGGACGTGTGATAAACTATGATGATTATAGTATATAAAGAGATATATGTATATGTATATGCAAAAAGATATTTTATGATATTAACTAAAACACAATACAATTCGATCAGTTTCTTAATACTCTTGTCGTTTATTACACAATAGAAAATTATATTTGGATTTGTGAAATATTTACTATATATACAATGGAGTTGGATGGATGAAAGGAATTCAACAGACTATGAATAGATATATAAAATATAATTGAAATGCAGGCAACTGACAGGATCTAAAGATATATTTATATAAACCAGCTTTCATTGAAAGTTCTGGTACTGTGACTATGAATATGGAAATAGATTTCGTTGTGGACTCTCTAAACGAGCGTGTCGTAGGCTGAGACAATGGGCAGCATGGGCGACATTTGCAGGCGAGGCTTTGCAATAGGTCTACGACTCCAGAGGCCCATGCCCGCTGCAGTGGCAGTAGCAGTTGGATCCATGGCGCCGAGACGTGCCAAGCTGCTGATCTGCAGGGCCGTGGGCGTCTGTATGCGATGCGATGTGTATTTGAAATGCAATTGATGTGCATGGGGACTATGCAGATGGTAGCCTCTACACGGACAGGGACATGGACATGGACATGGATATTGAACAACAAGAAACAAGAAACAAGCGAAATTTAAAAATTGAATAGAAACAAAAGATTTGCATATTTACGAAACGTTTGAAATTGCATGCGATTCGTTTCGAAAGGCGTCAGAATTAGAGAAAGAGAAAGTAAAAATTGCATTTGTGATTTCACGGACGATTAAGCACAGCTCCATATATATACATATGTACATATATATATATAGAGTGAGAGAGCGAGAGAGAGTGTGTGTGTACAGCTCTTTCCAGTAAGCATACCTGTATTTGCCATAATCCGTTTTGGTTTCCACCAATGGCTTGCGTGGACTGCTGTCCAAGCCCAAATTCGAAGGTCGCTGCGGCGTACTATTTCGTGGGTCTGTCGAGTATATGAAATGTTGAATTAATTTAATATAATCACAAATATATAATGATTTCATACTCTTACCAATATTACGAGATGCATTCATATCGTGATAGAGCGGCCGACCGGGACTACTTTGCCGATTCAGATCGTTGGCCGCCGCAAAAGCGCGATGATCGTGCGGTGCAGAGCGACCATAGTCATGCGGCTGGCCCACAGGCGGCAAAGGACGTCCACTGTAAATAGGATTTCAATTAAAATTATAATTAAATTAATTTTAATAAGAATAGTATAATTGAATTTGTGGAATGAAACAAAAATTGAATGCTGTGAGGAATGAAAAACTTAAATTTTTTTTTGAAGAACTTACAAGAGTTTTAATGTAAATGCTTTAGTAGAATGATTATTCCTATAGAAAACAACTATATATATTTCTGAATTTATATTTTATAAATTGTAAAATTTCCGAAAAGGTATAAAAAATGTATAAAGTCCAGTGCACTTCATATCTGATTACAAGAATTTGTCTTATAGATCACAGATCAAATGTCATAGATTAAAGATCATTTATCATATGACAATATATCAAATACAATTAATAATAAGTCAGATATGTTATTATTATAATTAGAATTAATGAACTTAAGAAAGAACCACGTTTATAAAAGTTCTTCCAAAGTTCCAAAGTCGATGAGCTGTTCCAGTTGCTAGCTTGCCCTCTATTATTTCATAATGCATTTATCTATCAAGTTGGCCTTACTTTTGATATATTATTTATGGAGTCTGTGGACCATAAATATACATTTCCATCTGGTTCAATGTCTTACCTTGCATTTGGCACTGATTTGAGATCATCGGGCGCATTGGGACCCAGTCGGCCGAGGTTCTGCATGGCCAATTGCGTATTGTTGTACGAGTCGTAGCTGGAGACGCTGTCATAGGTGGAGGCGGGGCCGCCGTTGCCGTTAGCCTTGTGCTGAGCCGGACTGCCAATGGCCGCATTCATGCGTGCCTGACGCTCCAGCGATGCCTGCTGCTGTTGCTGCTGCTGACGCTCGATCGTGTCGCTGCCGGCACCGACTAACGCATTGCGCGTCACGTACTCGGCCTGAACGTCATCCTGCAGCACAGCCTTACCAAAGAGGCGCTCCTGGGCGCTGCGACCGAGAGTGCCGCCAGAGCTGCCGTTACGCGACGAGCTACCCGATGTATTCAGTGGCAGATCACCAGGCTTGGACTGGCGATCGATGCGCGGCGGCAGATCTGGGGCATTGATGCCATATAGGGACTGTGGGCGTGCTAACCCCGCAGAGGGATCACCCGGCTGCTGTTGGGACTGCTGTGATTGCGACTGCTGCTGCTGCTGCTGCTGCTGGGGCACATTGGTGCCGTAGATGCTGTACTTGCTGGAGTCGAGGGTCTGGCGACGATTCGGTGGCTGTTGTACGCCGTGATCGTACGGTACCTGTTGACAGTGCATAGCAGGTGTGGAGTGAAGGGTAGCGAAATAGATTAGCACAAATTATGATTAACGTGATTGGGATGATGATAGTGATGACGATTATCTATGTGTATTATGGCCAGAGCTGGGCGCGAATTGTTGATTTAGTAGGGCGCATGCGCGACATGTTGCAATGGGCTTAATCATTGATTTCTTTAGTCTATACTTTGTTTTTGGGCCTCTTACCGTATATGGAGGTGGTAGTCCTTCACCAATTATGTCTCTATCCCTATCCAAGTTATCCTGGTTAGTGGCAATCGATGGATCTGAGCTCGCTTTAACCAATTGCGGCAAATTGCCAAGCGACAATGATGCGGATGGCCCGGGACTTAGCTCCAAATCAGACTCGGGACTTGATGCATACGATAAACGGGATGTGGTCATGGGGAATAGGAAATCATCGGAGAGGGATTCGACGGGCTGGGGTTTTGTTGATTTTTTGTTAAATGTAGGCACGTTAGGAGCGGAGGCGAGTTAATTTCATTTCAATTTCATTTAATTTAGCGATATTTGAGATTTGGCAAAAATTAACGCGAGAGCATTTAAGAGTATTATCGGTGATTGGTAGTCGGTTATCGGTTATCGGTTATCGGTTATCGGTTATCGGGAAATAGCAACCAACGTTTTGTGTCGTTTTTTTATTGTAAAACAGCAACAAGAAACGTAAATGAAACATAACAAAATTATGATTGATCGATTGATTGAAATTCGTACGAATTGCCAAGCATATTGAATACATAATAATAATTTGTTGTTGTTGTTGTTGGACAAACACAAGATAATATTATAGATATATATTTAGTTTTGGACGAGGACAATTTTTTAAGTATTTCGTTATTTTTGTTGATAATTATTTTTTTTTTTTTTCATTATGAGGTTTTTTGGTAATTGTTTTTTTTGGTTTTGGTTTTTGATTAATGTGCATCGTGTGTAACGGGATGATTAAGCAGGAAATGACCATGATGATGTATTGTATATATTTTATTTTGGTATTGTTTTGGTTTGTATGTAAATAAAAGAAACAAATGAAAACGATTAACATTTAGTTAGCAACTTGATATCAAATATTTGGCATATGGTTGAGCAAAAGATATGTATACTTCTAGCATAGACTTTTGCATAGACTTAAGCTAATATGTAGATGTGAAATATTAATACATGTATGTATGTATATATTTATAAACATATATATTTGTGTAAATATAGGTTTAGCTGTGTGTTGTTGATGTGGAATGGATTTTCTGGTGTTTCGGTTTCTACATTTAGAACATGCTCTAAACTACATACATATAAATGCATATATACAAACACACACACACACACACACACACATATATATTTAGTAAATACAACTACATGCAATGGCAACAAGATTTGTATGAAATTTATTTTCGCTTTTCTCATGCAATGCACTCGTTGCTGCGGCCCACATTATTATTGTTGTTGTTGCTGTTGTTGTTGTTGGTGGCAGCAATGTTGTTATTATTGTTGTTGTTGTTGTTGTTGCTATTCAAGTTATTCAAATTGGCAATCTGATTGGATAGATTATTGAAGGCCAAGTTTAAAGATCTAGCAGCTGGCGTTACCCCAAAGCCCGCCTCATCCATCGCCTCATCATCGACCAAGGTGCCGGCGCTGCTGCTGTTGCCATTGCTCAGCAGATCGCTGGTCGAGGCGAAGCCACCATAGGCAGCTGCTAATTTGGCACTACTGCTGCTGCTGGCCAGCCGCTGCTGTGGCTTGGCCTGCTTGCCGCCCACAGCGGCCAGGCTGCTGCCAGGCAGCGTCTTTGTGGAGGAGCTGGCCGTGTCGAGCTTCAGGTTGCTGTTCTTCTCCTTCTCCTGCAGCAGATTCAGACTCGAATCGAAAACGTTTTTCTGCAGCAGCTCATGGTAGTAATACGGCGTGGTGCGTCGCTCTATGGAGACTGCACGACGACCCAAACAGGCGGCAGCTGCTGCAGCACGTTGACCGCTGCGCTCGCCAGCCGATCGCGATGCATTGCTGTTCAGGTGATAGTGATAGCTATTGTTGCTGCTGCTGCTTAGCAAGTTGGGCTGCGAGCTGTGATACTGTGAACTGGCGTCCTCGTCGACAGAGGCGCCGTCAATGCCGTCGCCATCCAGCAGGTGGCCATTGCTGCCCGGCATGGAGGAGGCGGGCTTTAGAATGGGCACCATGGTGTACGACTGGCGACTACGCGGCTCTCGCTCGGCACAGACCAAGTTGCCGTGCATATACTGCCTGGGATCGTAGCCAACGGGCGGGGGGCGTGGCGGCGGTGTTAGCGTGCTATCATTAAGGGGGATTAGCGAAAAGGAGTTGCGCCTAAGACTAGCCGCATTATAACGTGGCACCGACACCGAAGTGGGGCGACAGCAAGATAACTTGCAGGGCTGAGCTATGTAGGGAGGGAATAGCATTTCAGTGGGGGACTCGGGAAGCTGCTTCCCACACATGAGTGGTTATACATTATATAGTCATGAATGTTTCAGGTTGGGCATGTGAGGTGTTTGTGTTTGTGTTTTGTTGGTGTATCAAGAGGGGAAAAAATGTTAGAGAATCAAATTAGAATATTGACCATAACCAGTTGTAGAAAAAGAATCAAAGAGTTATTAAATAAATACAAATTAGTTAAAATAGAGTTTCAGTTAGCTATAAGCTTGTATCTGTGTGAGAATATAATGCAGCGATCACTCGGAAGTTGTAAAAGTTGATTAAAATATTAATATCTAATATTATTAAAAAATTAATTTGAAAATTTGCTTATATATTTGAGTTCATAAGAAGATTTTGCGGAATTAAACTACTTTCCGAGTGATCACTGTATTATAGATCATTAATACTAGAACACTTTACTTTTAGATCTACATACATAATTCTAAAGAAAAATTGCGATTTTGGAAATTATAATCGAATGATAAATTAAAGAAGAATAAGTTTCAATTGTTTCAATTGCTAAATTAATATTAAAAGTAAAATAAAAAATGCTTTGCCTTTTCGAAACTATACAGATATACAAATTGAACTATTTATAGTAGTAGTCGAGTAGAAAATACAGTAAAGTCTGAAGTTAACACACGCAAAAATAAATATTTAATTCAATGTGAATAAATAAATAAATCAAAATTACTAATAATTTTTAAAAAAATCGGATAAATAAATAAAAATTATCAATAATTAAGAAAATATCCGATAAAAACTGCTATTAATGGATAAAATTTGTTTTCTTAATATTAAATATTATTCACTTCAGCAGAAGGGCTCATATGCTCAGTCTGAAGAGAAAAGTATTTCTTGCTAAAGCCTCGACCTCGTACAGCCCCATCACCATCGACGACATGCTTCGACATATCGAGATACGTAAGTAGTTTCTGTTATCATGTTGCATAAGTATGTATGTAAATATGATTAGAGTTTCACGACAACGACATCGACATCTATGAATGCTACTGAACTTATAACTAGAACTAGACTAGGGACTACGTGTACACAAGACACTAGAGCACAACAAGTTGAGTACTAGTTGAGTGGTGTGGCATTTGCAAAGCGAACTCACCTTGGACTCGGACATCCAGACGGCGCCGCTCTGCTGCAGATCGATCGAGTCGCGCAGCTTGCGGTACCAGGACTCCTCGTCGTTCAGCATCAATTGAGTGCTGAAGATGTGCGACCAGACACGATCCAGTTTCTGGCACTGCTCGAGCAACTTCTTGGAGCTCTTGTGCGCCGCCTTGGGCAGGCCATGGCGCAGCTGCTTGATCACGTGCTTGCTGTCGGTCTTCAGGAATATAACGATGGGATAGAATTGTGCATAATTGAGGCGGTCCACAGCGTTGGGCGTTATGTCCAGCAGCGCATGCTTGCCGCGATCCATGATGTCGCGAATGTGCGAGAGCCGTACAATGCGGCACTTGCCGTTGCCATTGCCATTGGCGCTGCTGCTGCCGTTGCCGTTGCTGGTCTTGTCGTCGTCCTGCAGCGGAGTGCAGAACTTATCGGGATAGTCTTTGGCTAGTTTCTCTCTGGCCAGGTCGGAGACGGGACCGAACAGTACGAGGGGTCGCACGAAGCCGGGATGGCGTAGCACGACGCGTTCGTAAGCGGGAAACTTGGAAATGCTGTCCGAGAAGACGACATCATCCCAGTTCTCCCGCGAGAGGCTCTTGGATCGGCGATGTGTGGAACTAAAAGACACAAAGAGAGAAATTTTAGAGAGGAATTCTTTTTAAGAGAGAGATATTTTGGTACTCACCGACGACGTCTGAAGAAATTGCCGCGTGATTCATTGGCATTCATTTCTTTTTTGGTGGCATTGAATTGAGCTGTGGCCAGCTCCTCGGCACGGGATTTGTTGGGTATGACACCGCGCTGCATTTCCTGGTGGCCACGTCCGATCTTCAGCACCTGCCACGAGCCGACGACGCCATTGTGGAGCGTATCGATCACACGGAAAACGTCGCCCGCCTTGAAGGCCATCTCGCCCTTGGAGGGGTTGTCGCAATGGAAGTGGGTCTTGATGTGGAAGGAGTCGCCGCGTTGGTTGGTCACCACCTCGTCGTACTCCTCCTTGCAGTACTGCACTATCAGATCAATGCGATCCTGCAGGCTGAGCAGGAACAGCACCGCCTCCTCACGCGTCACTCCATGCATGTCCATGTCGTTCACTTTGAGTATCTTGTCCCCAGGCATGAGGCCTTGCAGCGAAGCTGGTGAGCCGGGCTGCACAGCGGTCACAAAGATGCCCGCCTCATTGCCGCCCGTCAGCCGGATGCCGACGCTGCCCTCCTTCTGGAATGAGATGAAACGCGGCTCGGCACTCTGGCGCTCTTCATACAGCTGGCGTCGCGAGCTATAAAAGTCCTCCTGTGCGGCACGCGGCGGTGGCGGCCTTGGTGGTTCATCCACACGCCCACGCCCCCCGTTGGTGGGCGTAACGGGTCGATCGAGTTGCTGCAGCGACACCCCGTCCATGAGTGGGCCTCGAGAGCGTCCGCGTGGTGTGAGATTACTTTTCTCCTCGCTGAGGCCGTTGCCATTGATGCTGGGTCCGTTGGAGGTGCGCGTGGGCGGCTGCACGTAGAGATTCTGTGAGGAGTAGCTAGCACCACCTGGCAGATAGGCGTCGTCCAGATTATTGCTGCAGCCAGACACCTGAGCCTGGTGCGTAGCATACAGATTTGCATTGGCCTGCTGATGGCCCGAGTTGTTCAGCTGATTGACAACCGCCTGGTTGGTGATGTCGCGCAACACGACCAAATTGAGGCGCTCCTTGCAGCCGTCGATGATCTTCTTGGCCTCCTTGAGGCTCATGGTATCGGCGCAGTTGGTGTTGTGAATGCGCGTGATGACGTCGCCCTCCTGCAGCGAGTAGCCATTGGCCGTCAGCTGGTCGCGCGCCTTCGTCGAGATCTCCTTGACGAACAGCCGACAGCCCAGCACAATGCCATAGTCATCCTTCTTGCTGCCCTTGCTCAGCGTCACCTTGATGGGCTGTGTCCCATTGCTGCCGTTCTGCACCAGCGACGAGTTCAGTGAGTTCGGCTGGCTCATGCTAGCCATTGCGGCGCTAGGCGCCTGGCTGCCGACCATGCCACTGCCACTGCCACTGCCATTGGTTAGCCCCAGGCCCACGGAGCTCATGCTGTGCGAGTGCTGATGCTGTGCGGGATTCGATGCAGCCACGTTCAATGGAACGCGACGCTTCACGACCAGTGTGACCGTATTGCCGCTGTCTCGCAGCACCTGCACAGCCGTGGCATACTCCACATTCTCCAGCGAGACGCCATTGACTGTGATGATGCGATCATTTACACTGAAAGTAGAGAGAGAGAGAATGTGAATAGGTTAAAATTGAGTTGAACAAGATCAGTGGAAAATAAAGAACTGGAAACTTTGAACTTTAAATATTGTTGTTATTTATTCAGCAAGATCAGAGGATAGGATATGATATATATATATAGATCGATCTACTATAGTGCAGATACCGTAATTTAATAAATCTATAATAATTATTGTTGACTTAAAATTCCGAAAGTTAAGTACTTATTTTATTTGTATTAATACTTGAAAATGAGCCAAATGGAACTAAATATAAATTTTAATTATTAGCATCATCAAAGTTAATAAATATTTGAGCTTTATCTTTAGCTTGATCATTCGAATGAATTTAGATAATCTGTTATTATAAGCAACTAGCCCCTGTATGCATATCGTGTATGTATTATATGAAAATTAATAGAATCGCGGCTCAAGCTACCATAATTGTTATTCAAATTTGTGTCAAACAAATGGACCAACTCTCAGGTCCACATCGTGACCGGATTTTGATAATCGGTTTTCAGCAACCGCACACCGATGCGGGTCATTGGGAGGCGACCTTGTGGTATTGGAAATGGAAATGGAAATTTATACAATCATTAGTCTAGTAGTAATAATTAACGAACAGTAGCAAGAGCTAAAAGCGCTCTAAAGCATAAAAGGCTAGCTAGCCAAGACGTGTGTATATGCATTGGCCAAGAGAGTGTACCGTGAGTGGAGCGTAGCGAGATCGTCAATGGTAAATACTTAAATATCTGGTTACATGTTGGCCATAGAGAGAAATCAGGTTGTGCACGGATCGGAGTCATACGCTAATAGACAGTCAATTGTCTGTGTGAGAGACATAAAGGGATAGAATAGAGCGTGAAATGAACCGATGCGACGAAATGAGCACGAGAACAGAGTCGGAGAGAAAGAGATAGACGAGAGGAGGTAGAGAGATAGAGAGAGAGAGAGAGAGAGAGAGAGAGTGTCATAGGGGCAGCTAAGCGGCTTCCGTATTTCAATAGCATTATTCGGGCTCAGCTATATAAATATATATAGATATATATATAAGGTACTTCTATACCTGTTCAGCAATTGCAAACTGTTCTTGGAACGGAACATAAGAGGATGACGCGGAAAAAGTAAAAATAAAATAAATAGCACATGATAATAGATAAATGCGCACACACATAGACACACATACACATACACATACATATATCTACAGCCATATGTGTGATAATGATAATGATGAAAATTGCATGTCTGCGCCGACATAATTAACATGTCTAAGAGCGCATGAACAGCCGCTGTATGGGAGGATCTGTGCCACGTTTTACTTTCCGTTGACAGTCCGGCTAGCCTTCAGCCAAGCAATTAAGCTGCTCAAATATGCGGCAAAAAAGAAGTAGTTGATAAAGATGAAGAAGTAGAGGCAACAAGTAGATATAGCGAAGCGCAGCCAAAGCATTTGCTGGCCAAACATTCCAGTTGAAATAACAGTGAAAACTTCGACTTCAGCTACAGCTTTTTATCTACAAAACTTGGCTCACATGCTTTTGGCAGCTGCTCAGCCCAGCCCTGCTGCTCCGCGCCTGCCGAGCGGGTGAGCGGATGAGCGGCCGGGCGGCCTTTTATGTTGCAGCTAATTTCCACTTGTCGCCGCCGCACAAATATTTTCCAGCTCTATTCTTGGGATTTTTCATTTTCCTTTTGAAATTGCCAGCCAGCTGGATGGCTAGCTGTCTGTCTCACTGTCTATCCGTCCGTCTGGCTGTCTATCCGCCCGTCTGTCTGTCTGCTAGGTAGACAAACACAAATTGTTCTCTGCAGTGTAAATAGTTTCTTTGGAAAAAAGATTATGACAAGTTTTTAATCACACGAGCACGAAATGGCAGGTCGCTCCGCATCTATTGAAAAACGCTTTGGAATTTTTATTATCAGACGCGGCCTCTGCCGCCGAGGAGATGTGCCCCAACCCAACATATTCGAGGCGTTGGTTTAATTATACGAAGGCTCCAGCTACGTGATCTGAAATTTTCCAACATTTACCTTTTTTTTTTTGGAAATTTTTGTTGGGTTTTATTTAAAGTTCTATGCACAAGATTAACGATGTCAGATGTGATGCTCTGTCAATAGCCGGACTTATGAACTCAGGCTGTCAGAGCGTGCTGAGCATATTAAATTAGATATTTCAATAGTAAAGGGGTTCGCTTCAGCTGAAAGATTCAACGAACGATCAATGAAGAGAATGAGTTTGGGCGGAAAGCGGCTTTCAAATAAATGCATCAATTTTATGGTAGAATACATTTTTGGACTGTGGATTCAAGATATCTCTATCGAATTTATATCTGAAGAGTATAATATTATTAACATTTGATTTTCCACAAAAACGTTGCCTTTAGCTGCGCTGTACAAACTTCCGATAAGAGCTCGCTGTATAGGAAATGCAAAGTTTGAGTTTGTTTGCGCTAAACAAAGACTAAAATGGACTTGAGATCGCGAGAGTGCCATCTTATGGGGGCACATTAAGAAAGCAAAGGAACAGCATGTTAGACATTTCAAACACAACAATTAATTTCCTGCCTCGACAGCGACAGCAGCTGACATATCCGAGACAGAATCGGAATCAGAATTATTATTATATCGTACATAATTAACAGCAGCTGTATGGGCACATATTTGCCAAGTCATTTGGGCTCTAGGGAGTCGTTGCTTGAGGTTGATGAACAGCTTTTGTAAAATGCATGTTTTATTTGTACTTACTGCAAACGATCCTCGGCTGGTCCACCTTTGAGCACATCGCTGACTGCAATCGAGGGATCTCCGTTGGCGAAGTGGGGATTATCACGTCCACCGGAAACGGCAATGCCAAACCCGTAGCCGGGCACTCGAGTCACCGAAACTGTGTGATACTCCCATGTGGTGCGATCGCCCTGCAAACACAACAGAATGAAAAAAAAAAAAAAACATTGAAAAGGTATTGTAATGAAATGAAAATCACATATCACATACATATATAAATATGTGTGAATGTAAAAGAGATAATTTGCTTACTACTAACTCTCCATATCACTCTCTCACTCTTTCGCATGTGTTTTTCTCTTCAATTTATTTCAATATATTTTAATTGAAATTTGTTAAGGATGGGCGCCCGTCATTGCAACGAGACGGAAGTGCACAGAAATGTGACTTCCGTTTTTCAATTTACATACTAACTACACTTGCTTAAGCCCCAGTCAAAACGTTTTCCAATTTTATGCCCCAGCTCATTTTATGGCTAATAGAAAAAATTACAAAAATAATAAATATTTTTATGACGATTACGTTATGAATGAGTAAGCGTGGCTAGAAAACACAAAAAATATTATATGCAGTTAAATATTGAAGCTAAGACCAAGACAAGTTAAAAGACTTTCACCAAGTCAACATCAATTGACAATCTAATGCAAAGAATTCTTGACTTTCGCTGCATAGAAACTCGATTCCAATATCTGATTTCTGCTTGCTTAATGCATTCAGTCAGACAGGCTATATACTGATTCCAGCTCAGCTTTTTCACTATAAATATCTGTAAAATATTTCTGTGATTGTCAATTAATTGATTTTAATTCCACGACTCGTAAATCTCATTTACTTTCACTGCGGGTGGTGTTCTGTTGTTTTTGATTCCCTTTTTGTCCATTCGATATGCGAACCTCAACCTCAACCCTGAAATTCATCAGAAAGTCGTTGGTGCGCGTTCAATTAGATCTCAAACAGTAGACAAATCCAATAATACGAAAATAAATCAATTAAAAATAAATCCCATACAGTTGCATTCGCAATGAATCACTGCACTCAATTTCAAGTCCCTCAAACTCTCGAATAGCCAATCCCCCCATTCCAAACCCATGTTGTGGTGGGCGCCAAGAAATAAATAGAATAACGAGTAGTCTCGACTCGAGACGCATCCAATTTCGAAACCATTTGCAACTAAACAAGCCAAAATTATATATACATATATATGTTAATAAATTTCACGTGGGCTGAGCTCGACGTGTGCCTAAATTAAAAATAAAAGACCTCAAGCCATATATAAAAAAATAACTTAAAAAAAATGGAAAAATTTGTTGCTGCATGCGTGGGCCACATGCAAAAGTTATAAATATTTATTTTTTACACGTTTGCAGGTGTAGAAATCATCGGCAACGGGACCCATCCTTCAATTAGCATAAGACGCATTTGTTGTACATTTTGCTTTTTCACTTTTTTTTTCTTTTCATCTGGCTTTGGGATTTTTCATGTTATGCTTCGTTTGACTGAGACATTAAACAAAAGATTTATATAGATTTATATAGGTGCACACAGCACACATGGTGACCGAGTTCCGCTCCAAGCGGAGCGGGGCGATAAAATTATAATTAAGTTAATTGCAAGTGAAATTAGCCTGAAGTTTAATGATGTGCTCCAAAATGAAGGCGTGCGGAAAAAACTTGAGCGGCTGCGAGGGCGAATTAGACTTTCTTTGTAGTTTTTATTGTTGATGCTCGGAATTTAATCGGGCGGGTAGCGTGAAATGCATACAACTCTCTCAGTTTATTATACGCATTGATATGCATGTCGAGTTGCAGCAAATCTCTGATGAGCTGCAATTGATATGTTGATTGACATAATGCATATAAGGCATATATTAAATACCAATCGAGGCTACGTTTTCTAGGTTTCCAGAATATCCCCAAAAATCATGCAGATATTTTCACAAATATAATGAAAGATCTTCAATGCATACATTAAATACATGCATTCATACATATATTGTAAAAATT